>OY740716.1:194980367-199780367 GCA_963513945.1 Hydrotaea diabolus
CTTAGGTCCCTTTATCTATGCGCTGTCACATATAGACATGTACACACAGAGAAAAAATTAGGAAAATCGGTTGGAACTTCCTTGAATGATTCGGTTGTAAAAGCGGAATTTCGGTTGTAATCAAGCATATTCGGTTCGAAATACCGCAAGATGTTAACTATGATCATCGTATGGTATTTAGAACTTATTGATCGGTCATATCAATCAAACGCGGAAAAGGTATTTATATGCCACAACTGATGGTTATTAAACTTCATCATAAACAAAAACGTTGTTTACGATAATGGTATTTAAAAAAAAAAAATAATTCGATTTTTACTGACTTAACAAAATTGATTAACCAAATACCTTTTCAGTAAATCATATTTTCCACTTTTTCCTCGCCATGACTCTATGAGAACTTCTAGTATTAAATTGTGTAATCCAACTGTTTTTTTCCTCTGACTAAAATTATAATTGCTTTCCTCTGACTAAAATTTTAATTGTTTTACGTTGAACAGGTGCGGTATGTCCATTTTAAAGATCCAAAAATTCTTTTCTGAAGGTTCGGATCCTTGGTATGTTGCAATGATACTACAATTCCAATAACTAAAAATTACAGAGTACCAACTAACTTTCGGTTTTGCTTACTTACTTATTCGAGGTGCATGTAACCTCAATCATTCGGTTGGAAAAAAATTCGGTTGTGGTAACGAACATGGGTATTGTGTGTGCGTACTCATATTATTCAATCCAATTTATATAGTAAGGTGGTTTAATTATTGCCATTTTTTATACTTATCGGATGCGGGTGGGAAATATCACCCAATTTGTTGACGCTTGTTAAAAAACGGCACTGCGTCGTCACTTGTTGTGACGACGCAGTGACTTTATTTTTAACGATATGCTTTGGTCTAGTACATGTCGTTGACGATGTCTTAACCACATGATCAACACTTAATAAAAATGTGTAAATATTTTAATTGTTTTTCCATTTTTTTCGTAAAGTGTATTTGATTCGCTTATCAATAAATAACAATAACAATCTCTATCAGTCTAAAACTTTTCCAATGTTCACCAGACGGAATGATTTTAAAGACGGAAAAGACGAAGAACCGATGCTGGCAGATAGGTGGATCCAACATTGCCAACGGTTACGCCAGCTGTGCCAGAACCAGCTCCGGCTGAGCCGCGGTGACCAGTAGCGGCGACAGGAGCCTGGGAGGCAAAGTTCAAGGATGGAGCAACACCGCCATCAATGTGTTGAGTTGGACCACCCAAAGCGTCGTACTCAGCCTGAATGGCATGTTGAGCATGGACAGCATCTTCTTGTGTGCGATATTTCACAAAGTGTACCTCGGGCTTGTTGTTTGCGTTCCTGTTCTCAGTTTCAATTTGTTTGGCGAGCTCGGAAACGTCAGCTTGTTTGGTGAGGACATAAATGTCGGTCTTCTGATCGGAAACTTGTTTAGCCACAGCAAGAGCAGCATTTTCCACGCCACTGCTTTCGGGCCCCTTGATAAAGATAACGCGGATGCCTTGTTTCAAAGAATTGGCAATTTGATTGGTGGCAGCAGGCTCAGCGAAGTCTTGCTCATCTGCGGTAAATGTGTAGTATTCCTTTTCAATACCGCCGGCAGCAACGGGAGCAGCATTAGAAGCAGCCTCGAAGCCTCCTTGAGAAACAGCAAAGTCAGGTACGGCACCTGTAGACACAAACGAAGGGCCAGAGCTGGTAGCGGAAAATGATGGACCCGAAGCAACAGCATCAAAAGATTGTCCAACAGCTGGTCCAGAACCGATAGCAGCAAATGAGTTACCATCACTAGATGCACCACCGAAAGCAGCAAAAGAAGCACCAGAGCTTGCACCAGCAATTGAGGAATCAGCATTAGAAGCATCTCCTACAACAGCTAAAGAAGGGCCAGAGCTTACGCCAGCAAAAGACGAACCCACATTGTAAGCATCACCAGCAGCAGCCACGGATGGAACCGAGCTTACGGCAGCATATGCGGGACCTACGTTAGAGGCTACTCCATAACTCGAACCTTCGCTAACACCACCTGGTGTATAGGAGTGATCAACTGAATGATAGTTGTACCCCAATTGATCGGCACTGGCAAGGGCTACTAGGCAAAGCACGACGAAGGCACGCATTTTAGGATTTGTTATTATTATTCAAAGGTTCAAGACCAGAATGATTCTGATTCAAACACCGATTTCACTTTTATACAATCGATCGATGTGTTCTCATCACCTTATACATCTGTGATTTATTTTCCCATTGACTAATTAAGCCAATGAAATATTCACCATTCCTATCGATTATTTGCATGTTTTTTTAAGCGTTATCAAATACTGTGTGACACGCATAGTGGTTTATGGCAACAACGATCTGATTAATAGTCTCATAGACCTACCCTACTGGATGTATGGCGCATATTTGCTTGAGAAACAAAATGCGGAACTGATACGAATTGTCTGTCGACTGGTAAGCCGGTCACAATCATGTGTCAGATATTTGCATAAACTCGACCACGGAAACATACTACAGATCCGGCCAGGCCTAATTTGTTGGAGGCCCGAACCTGGGCAAAGACATTAGTCTGCATAGAAAACAACTTACTTTTTATATTAAATTATTAAAAAAATAAATAACTTTTAAAAAATAATAACTTGTTTCCCTTAGCATCATATTAGGAAACGAACGGGTAAGTTTTTCCAATTATCCTGACCTTTGCAGGATATAATTCTTTTAAGGACTAAATGTTCCGGCTCCGACGTTCATTGAGAAGCTTTTATAAAAGTTGAGGCTAAGACGTACAATATGTTGTTAACATGAAAAATATTTGAGAAATACACCGGGAAAATATTCTTTAAATTATACCCTCCACCCTGAAAAAGCTCTTGAAATGCCCCGGCTTTTGGTACCCATGGGCCGTTTTTTGGATCCCAGTCTCAACCGAATCTTTAAACTCAATCCATATATGCTTATTCTCGTATTTACGCGTTGCTTCTACATTTGACATAAAGCGCCGTTTATATACTCACATATATGTAAGTGTTGTCTATTGATACCTCGTTTTGAACATACGGGTCGTTTTTGGGGGCCACCTGTGCGAAACGATCAACAACTATGACATTTTAGATCTGCGTTTCAACTGATCATCCTTGAACCATTATTCGTCCTCAACAAATATCATTTATTTAGCAAAAAATCAAAAAGTTGTACTCTTTTGCTTATTGTCTTTAAAGTGTAACTTTTTCCCCTTGCCAGTTTTACCCGTCTACAGTAGCGAACAGCTTATGATCTTCAGCCATCATCATGCCAAATCTCGGGCTGCTTTGCGAAATCAGAAGGCAATGCTAGGGATTTTATTGTGTTTACTTTATTCGGTGGAATACTCAACTGCGGCTGGTTCTCGTTTATTAAGAATTTGCCTTCACTTAAGTGTAAAGCCATTAATCATGGGTAAATCATATTCGATGCTTGGGTCTGAAGACCCCTGCTAGTAAATGTGAGAGCTGCTATATATATTTTTGCCCTTATAATGAATATGAGAATATTTATTAACAAAAATGGTTTATTAATATTCAAAGCATTCTCCAGCATGATCTATACACTTTTGCATGCGCTCAAATCAATTGTCGAAGCACTTTTTCACTCCGATTGAGACACCTCCAAAACATGTTTTTTGAACTCTTCAACAGCAGCTTCTGGCTACGAAAATCGTTGGCCACGCATTTTTTCTTGATGTGCGGGAATAAAAAGAAGTCATTGGGTGCAAAGTCAGGGCTACGCGGCGGATGACCCATCAATTCGACATTTTAGCCGGTCAAAAAGTCGCTGGTTTGAGCCGATGTGTGAGACGTCGCACTGTCATGGTGCACAATGAGTCGTCTACAGTTGTTCATTTTTCGAATATCTCCGAAGACTTCAGGCAAAAAAATTGTGGTGTACCACTCAGAATTGACCGTCCTAAGTTGCTCAAGCGGAATAGTCGCCACATGACCAGTTTTGCCGAAGAAACAGGCGACCAATCGCTTCGAAGTGCTTCATCCACGAACAACTTTCCTTGGATTTGGCTCGTGTTCGAAGACTCACACTGTCGATTGCTGTTTTGTTTCGTGGTCATATGCATAGCTCCTTGATTCGTCACCTGTGACGATCTTATAAACGTCTTTTAAAGCACCGCAATCGTATTTTTTCAAAATTTCTTTGCACCAATCGACACGAGCCTTTTTTTAAGCGATTGTCAAATTGTGTGGGATCCAACGAGAACAAACCTTTTTTACGGCCAGGTGTTCATGTAATATCGAATTTATGCTGGTGAAAGAAATGCCCAAGAGTGCCTCTATCTCACGGCATCAATGTTCTCTGGCACAACGGACTTTTTTGATGACCTTCACTTAGTCTTTGAGCAAGCGTCGGCCTCAATTGAATTCTTTACCTGTTTTTCACAGTGCTATAGGATGGTGCTTCATCGCAATACAAAGGTTTAAGTTCATCGATGAACTCTTGTATTGATAATCCACGTCGAAAATTGTGAAAAATGATCTCACGAAAATGTTCACGAGTTAATTCCATTTTTTTTGCACAAATTTATATTTTCAAGTCACTGTAAACAACACAAATGATGGTCGTACGTCAAAACGTTCTGAGTACGTTTATGCTATAAAATGTCAAATTTTTCAATGGAGATTTCAGATGACGCCAGGCAACACTTAGTGTTGCCTAGGGAAGAAATATATATAGCAACCCTCGTATGATGTTAGTGTGGAAAAACACAGAGGCCGGTGCCTCGCTGCCTTTTTAAAAGTTTCATATTGGACCGTATTACATGATGGAGGGTATAAAAGCTTCGGCCCGGCCGAACATAGTTTGCCCACTTGTTATTATAACGGATTTTAAAGCACGTATGTATGAAAATGGGTCATGGCTTTCGTATGTTAATTGTATGACTATTTATACAATTCTTCCGAAAATAAGTAATTGGAAAATATAAACTTGACTAGATTTTGCTTATTAATGTTAAATTAAGTATAAGACGGGAAATTTAAAATCTAGACACGCCCCTTTCGATCGGATGAAAATTAATTAAATAACTATAAGACAGAAAATTTGAAATCTAGACACGCTTCTTTCGACCGGATTTTTTTTTAAATAACCCGTCTATAGGTATGGTTATATGCTAGTCGGATCATTCTACAAAAACTAGATTACTAGTTTTTTATGTGGATTTCTGAAATGCTACATCGACTTTTAAAATCGGTTACCCGACATAAATTCCCATGTTTTCTCGTTTAATAGAATAAGATAATTTCGAAAAAAAAACCGGACGAAAAAACCGGCTTTGGTGGTTCCGGTTCCGGCTATGGACACTCTTAGTGGCATTTTAGGTATAGCTTTCCTGTCAACATAAAGGTTTGAGTTTGCAGTAGAGCCCTTTTTCCATAGATTTTAACGAACAGATTTTAAGGAATTTAAGTGAGCTAGAGTTAATCACCAAAAGAATATTTGCAATTACTATTTTTCGAACAAAAGGCTTTTACAATTCATACGTTATATGACATTCATGGCCTTATTCTAATGGTAACTTGCTTAGGAGGTCGCTAACACGATAACTACACACTATTGCACAAAAATGGTTTTGTTTGCGGAAAACTATAGACAATTTGCGTTACAACCCGTTTGTTCTAAATAATTTAAACTTTTCGGAAGAAAGTTATTCAAGAATCCCTTTAGGAAGTTTATGCGAGCTCGGTCATTACTCGCTTATACAGGCTGATTTATTCACGACCAGCGTATTCCTTGGCTCATATCATGAAAATATGGCCATCTACGAGCATACCCGAAAATGGCAGCGATTTGAACATATTCGGATTTGTGATCGGAGGGTACTAGGGTTAAATTGCTAAGTTTTTAAAGATAAGATAGCTCTACCTTTCCAAAATTACCTCAACGAAGACCAATGCAATTTTTTGTTTTGGAAGCTCTCATTTAATTGTTTTTGTAAATTAACAAAAAAAAATATTTTGCATTTCAGTCAAATAGTCTTTGGAAAGGAGGAACCACTGGTCTTCGTTTAGGTAATTCTGGAATAGTAAGAGGTAGGGCTATCCGCTGCCTTGCATTTTCGGACATAGTACGACTATATTTTCATGAAATGAGCCAAGCAATACGTTAGTGAAATTCGTCCAGTCGTGAATGAATCACCCTAGTATATCTTAAATATTTTTTTTTCTAGAAATTAAAAAATGTTCGGTTTATAATGCATAAAGCCAATTAGTTATTGTTTATAAAGAATTTAAAAAAACGTAGAATTTATCGCCTTAGCGTCTACTTACCAGTTTAATCAGCAAGTACCAATAGAACACACCTAAAATTTTTTAACAAAAACATTTTTAGAGTTATTGATTTTGACTTGAAGCGTTCGCTTTAACGAACAATTGCACAGGAAATAGACCAGAAGCTATTAAACATACCACAAACACTTGCCATTATTTAGCGGTGCGTGTTTCATTATTTGATTTTATGTTCAAAGGATTTATCTCTTCACGTACTCATTGATTTGGTCTCCAAATTACCATTAATTTCCAATGATTTTCCAATGACTCTTTGGTGGAAATTACAGGAAAAACTAGAAAACTCACATTAAAAAACTCGGATTTTTAACTATCAAGAGGTATATTTGGTTCACTTAGGGTTAGAAATAAATAACAACAACAATCACAATTTAATATTGACTATCGCTTAGAAACGGAAACGACGGAAAACGGAAGCTGGCAGGTAGTTTCCGCTGGGACCGCCAGTGGCAAAGCCGGCGGGACCAGAACCAGCACCATATGATCCCTGTTGGGCAGCAGGTGCAACTGGAGCTCTGGAAGCAAAGTTAAATGATGGAGCAACACCACCATCGATATGCTGAGATGGACCACCTAAAGAATCGTATTCAGCTTGGATAGCTCTCTGAGCGTTGGCAGCATCTTCGGGGGTACGGTATTTGACAAAGTGAACTTCGGGTTTGTTGTTGACGTTGCTGTTCTCGTTGTTCAATTTGTTGGCCAAATCGGCGAGATCAGCTTGCTTGTTGAGGACATAGATGTCGGTCTTCTGATCAGCAGCATGTTTAGCCAATGCAAGAGCAGCATTTTCCAAACCATTGTTTTCGGGGCCCTTGATGAAGACAACGCGGAGACCTTGCTTCACAGAATTGGCAAACTGGTTGGAGGCAGCAGGATCGTTGAAATCTTGTTCGTCGGCGGTGAAAGTGTAGAATTCCTTTTCAAGTTCGCCTTGGGGAGCAAGGGCAGGAGCATCATTGGAAGCGGCTTCGAAGCCACCTTGAGATCCGGGACCGCCAGCACCAAAAGAGGGACGAGAGCCTGAAGCACCAAATGAAGGGCCGCCGTTAGATCCAGAGGGACCAGCACCGAAACCGCCAAATGAGGGACCAGCATTAGAGCCTGCACCCAAACCGCCGTACGATGGACCGGAAGCACCACCGTAGGATGGACCAGCATTAGAACCTGAGCCGATACCGCCGTATGAAGGACCAGAAGAACCCACACCACCGTATGAGGGACCAGCATTAGCACCAATTCCGCCGTTGCTACCTCCGGCTTGATAGTTGTATTGGGCACAGGCGGCTGCCACCAGACACAGAACGATGAAGACACGCATTTTAGGATTCGTTACTATTATTCGGCAGTGCAAGACTAGAATGATTCTAATTCAACATAGATTTCCCTTTTATACAATCTAAAAGCTTAAAGCATAATGCTCGAGAAATTATGGATTTTGCCTATGCATAGCTAATGAAATATTCATTAAACTCGGTCGGTTATGAAACATTTGCATTGCTTTGTTGGATATCGCAAATCCAAACAGTTTATGTCCCACAGCCTCGTTATGCAATACTACTCGTATAAACACATGTTTTCATGTTTCATTCTAGTTTCCGTAGTATGAAAAAGTTATGATGGGAAACATAAATAGTAGGCGGAGGCACTTTCGACATTACCAAATTTTTGTGGAACTGGTATTTGATATTTGGTTGTTGAAGAGTTATGATCTCAGAAATGTTGACAATAATTTATGCATGCAAAGCATCTGCCTCTGGGTTTACTAGTTTTTGGGGTTAATAATTTTTAACAGGATAGAGATACAAAGTTGGTTTTTATGAAATATAATTTTCTGTCTTTAGCTTGACAGACTTTGAGCGTAATATTTTATTTATCATTTGATAGAGAAATTTTTTAATCAATCGATTATAAATTTGCAATTCGATTGAACCATTTATGGCTTTATTTTAGGTGGATATTCTTGGCCGTAGTCAGTGTACTTCAGAACCGATTAATTTAGAAGATCGATTTTCGGTTGCCTTTATTTTCGTCAAACCGGGTTTCTCCAAACCTATATGATAAGGCGGGTAAAACTAACTTTTTTTTAATATATTCTTATGCAGTCTTTGTGAACTTTACCTTACTGCCGGCGTGTGGGAAGCCGACATCTTGGTTTATATAAGTAGTCATACGGACGGTTCCTTTAACCACCTCAATGGATTATGAGGTTTATAAATGATTTATTTGTTTGTAGCTCACCTTGAGTCTGCATTAATACCGGGTGATCAATCTGGAGGTATTTTTCTATAGGGTTATTTTCACCAATTACGCGTGAGTTGTGTTAAACTTTATTTTTTTCATTTTCAGTATTGCTTGCCATTTCATTATGGAAAGGTTGACAACGCAACAACGTGTCCAAATTGTGCAATTGTATTATGGAAATAAGTCCCATTTCTGGCTCAACGGCAATTACAATAAATAAAATTGGCACATTTGGGCTGAAGAACAAGTTTATGGGCTGGAGGAATCATCGGTCCATATTTTTTCAAAAATGATGATGGCTGGAATGTAACCGTGAATGGTGCTCGCTATCGCACCATGATATCGATCTTTATGCTACCTGAAATAAAAGCCCGTCATCTTGACGACTTTCGGTTTCAACAGAACAGTATCACTTGCCATACAGCTGATCAATGATTCTATTGAGAGGTCATTTCGAAGAGCAACTAATTTCACGTTTTGGACCTGTGAGTTGGCCGCGTAGATCGTGTGATATCAAACCTTTAGACATTTTTCGTTGAAGCTACGTAAAATCCAAAGTCTATGCTGACAAACCAGCTGCGATTCGGGGTTAGGAAACCAACATTACGCGCGCGTTTTTGACTCCATACCGGTCGAAATGCTCGAACGGGTCATCTAAAATTGGACCCTCAGAATGGATACCCTGAGGAGTAGTTGCGTCCAACATTTAAAGGAAATTATATTCAAAAAATAAATGCCATAAAATATTCTTTAAAATTACCAATAAAGATTCCACACTTAATTTTAATTTTTTTTTGTTTTGAAAAAAAATACCTCTAAATGGATCATCCTATATTTAAAAAAATAATTGGCATATAATATCTTTTCAAATGAACAACAAAGATTCCACACTTGATTTTAATTTTGTATTTTTGTTAATTTGAAGAAAATACCTCTAGATGATAATCCGATAATATGGGCAGATCGGCCCGATGTGGTATTTCTTACAAATTTTCATCATTCTATTGTTCTGGATATAAATATTTTACCAGCAAAGCTTTTGGCTTAAATATTATCCCTTTACGCCGACATTGAAATTTTTGGGAACATTTTATTGTTTCTGTTTTTGCACAATGCCCATGACTAAATTGGCTGAATTTTCGGCCCTAGGGACCGTCACCCTAATTAAGCTGATTTTCTCACCAAGTTATATGACAGGTGTATTATGAGATTGATCTGATGTACGACTACAAATTATACCGATCGATTCAAAATTATTTCTCAAATCGAATAAGTCTTTTCCGTCTGACCACTGAGACAGCACCTCCGATCTTGTAATCTTGTAAAGGGTTTTCCAACACAGACATAACAATTTCGTATCTTTATGTCAACGCACCCTGAAACATTTTTTATGATCTTTCAGTGTCAAAACGTTAGTCGAAGGCAACATATTAATCACTATAAAGTTCACTTACGAGCAACGTTTGGAAATCATTAAACCAAAATTCTGATTCGTTGGTCGCAACTTCAAGAGCGCTTACTCCAATTTTCGGCTGTAATAAGCGTCCCACCCGACTGGCTGTGCGTGCAATAGTGGATAAATGTGGATCCAAAATTTTCACTTTTGGATGTTCCATATCGTTCGAAACGGCGAAATTATCGCAGCCATACGAGTATCCGTTCAAAATTACCCAAATTAGTCAATTCCTCGTCGTTCTCTGGAATTTGGCATCTCTCAAACCACACTGTGGCGTATTTTGCGAAAAGATCTTGGCCTTAATCCTAATAAGATTAAACTGACTCAAGAACTAAAGCCGCATGATCATTTGAAGCGAGGAACTTCTCCGGTTGGGATCTGGAATAGTTTTACGAAAATCCAGAATTTTATCGAAAAATGATCTTCAGCGATGAAGCTCATTTCTGGGTGAAACAAAATATGCGTTATTGGATTGCATCCGCAAAAAATTAATGTGTAAAGTGATTTTCATGCCGGAGGTGTGATTGGGACGTATTTTGTCGTCAATAAAAACAATCGTCATATTAACATCAATGGAGCTCTATCGTGCCATGTTAGGAAACTATTTTTGGCTAGAATTAGATGAGCTTGCCATCGCCGGTATGTGGTTTCACCAAGACGGCGCCTCTAGCCACACAGCACGCGTTACATTCGATTTACTGAAAGCCAAATTTGGTGAACGTGAAATAGTCTAGTCGAATGGCCACCTCGTTCATGCGATTTAATGCCATTAGATTTCTTTCTATGGGGCCACATCAAGTCGTTGATTTATGCCAACAAGCCAACAACTTTAGACGAGCGCAGAGATAACACCCAAAGAGCAATTTCCAACGTTTCGATCGAAATGTGTGGAAGAGTGGTGGCAAATTTGGGTCCGAAAATAGATAGCTCTACACGGGCTCGTGGTGATCATATGACCGATATCGAATTTCATTATTAAAATGTAGCATTTGCTCTACACCTGTAATAAGTTTGAACTCTATATCTTTAATATACTGTGTTTTATTAATACTCGTATATAAAGAGTGATTTTTTTGAGGTTAGGATTTTCATGCATTAGTATTTGACAGATCACGTGGGATTTCAGACATGGTGTCAAAGAGAAAGATGTTCAGTATGCTTTGACATTTCATCATGAATAGACTTACTAACGAGCAACGCTTGCAAATCATTGAATTTTATTACCAAAATCAGTGTTCGGTTCGAAATGTGTTTATCGACAAATTTTGTTCAGCGATGAGGCTCATTTCTGGTTGAATGGCTACGTAAATAAACAAAATTGCCGCATTTGGAGTGAAGAGCAACCAGAAGCCGTTCAAGAACTGCCCATGCATCCCGAAAAATGCACTGTTTGGTGTGGTTTGTACGCTGGTGGAATCATTGGACCGTATTTTTTCAAAGATGCTGTTGGACGCAACGTTACGGTGAATGGCGATCGCTATCGTTCGATGCTAACAAACTTTTTGTTGCCAAAAATGGAAGAACTGAACTTGGTTGACATGTGGTTTCAACAAGATGGCGCTACATGCCACACAGCTCGCGATTCTATGGCCATTTTGAGGGAAAACTTCGGAGAACAATTCATCTCAAGAAATGGACCGGTAAGTTGGCCACCAAGATCATGCGATTTGACGCCTTTAGACTATTTTTTGTGGGGCTACGTCAAGTCTAAAGTCTACAGAAATAAGCCAGCAACTATTCCAGCTTTGGAAGACAACATTTCCGAAGAAATTCGGGCTATTCCGGCCGAAATGCTCGAAAAAGTTGCCCAAAATTGGACTTTCCGAGTGGACCACCTAAGACGCAGCCGCGGTCAACATTTAAATGAAATTATCTTCAAAAAGTAAATGTCATGGACCAATCTAACGTTTCAAATAAAGAACCGATGAGATTTTGCAAATTTTATGCGTTTTTTTTAAAAAAAAAGTTATCAAGCTCTTAAAAAATCACCCGTTATAATAATATAAATTTGTATGTCCTTAATGGAATGCCTTGTACCTCCCGGTTTGTGGTCTAATCGACATAACAGCGGCAAATTTTACCAGATTTAAATGAAATTTCGTTTGTGGCATTATTTTGCACTCAGTGTTAACGTTACTGAAAAAAGAACAAATGGGTTCATATACTAATATATCCCCCATATAAATGTTCCTGCTAATTTTGGCCCTTACCGACCTAACAAAGGGAAATTTCATCATTAGACGAAAATTGGAGTGAAACTTTGTTTTGTCGACAAAAAAAAACAAATACGAGATCGATCCATCAATACAAACAAATGTACGTTAATATAACGTACGTTATGGTCCAAGCCGACCTAAGGCCCGAATATTTTATCAGTTTCAAATAATACTTGATGTGTGGCATTAGACCGCTCGTAGGACTAAAATGCAGTTAACGAGTGGTGAGGGTGTTACGGGATGCTATATATATATTAGTGGCCACGTAGTGTTACCTGGCGCCATCTGAAATTTCCATTGGAAAGTTTGACATTTTTTAGCATAAACGTACTCAGAACGTTTTGACGTACGTCCATCATTTGTGTTGTTTACAGTGACTTAAAAAAAATCAATTTGGCAAAAAAAAGGAATTGACTCATGAACATTTTCGTGCGATCATTTTTCACAACTTTCGATTATCACAACAAGAGTGCATCGATGAACTTAAATCTTTGTATGGCGATGAAGCACCATCCTATAGAACTGTGAAAAACTGCTTTAATGAATTCAATCGTGGCCGACGCTCGCTCAAAGACGAAGGTCGTGAAGGTCGTCCAAAAACGGCCGTTGTGCTAGAGAACATTGATGCCGTGCGTGAACTGATAATGCAAGATCATTATGTGACATACCGTGAGATAGAGGCATCCTTGCGCATTCCTTCCAGCAGCATACATTCGATATTGCATGGACACCTGGCCGTAAAAAAGGTTTGTTTTCGTTGGATCCCGCACAATTTGACAATCGCTCAAAAAAAGGCTCGTGTCGATTGGTGCAAAAAAAAAAAAATATGAAAAAATATTGTAGCGGTGCTTCAAAAGACGTTTATAAGATCGCCACAGGTTATGAATCATGGATCTATGCGTATGAGCCCGAAACAAAACAGCAATCGACCGTGTGGGTCTTCGAAGACGAGCCAAATACAACGAAAGTTGTTCGTGGAAGAAGCACTTCTAAGCAAATGGTCGTCTGTTTCTTCGGAAAAAATGGTCATGTAGCGACTGTTCCGCTTGAGCAACGTAGGACGGTCAATTCTGAGTGGTACACCACAATTTGTTTGCCTGAAGTCTTCGGAGAAATTCGAAAAACGAACAAGAGAAGCCGAATCATTTTGCACCATGACAGTGCGAGCTCTCACACATCGGCTCAAACCAGCGCGTTTTTCGACCGGCCAAAACCTCGAATTGATGAGTCATCCGCCGTACAGCCCTTACTTAGCACCCAATGGCGTGGTCAGATCTACTCCGGTTTTTTTTGATCTCTTCAGCTCATGAAATTCCATATGCAGCGTCTTTTGTTGGAATAGGCCATTATTCTCTTGTCGTACTTTTAGATATATACTCGGAAGTAAAAGTAAAATTGACTTTATTTACAGATAATTGATAAAAGTAACAACAGTTTCGATTATTCAGTCTTACAAGTGTGGCCTCAATACCCTCTACCAGGTCAGTCATCCCTATGCACCCTAGTGGCGGAACATGCGAAAACCATTTGGTGGCAAATTAGTGTTGCTGGGTGCGGCGATAACTGGTGCAGCTGCTGCAGAAGCTTGAGAGCCAAAATCCAGGAATGTTGCAATACCACCATCGATACTTTTAGAGTTACCAGCCAAAGCATCATATTGACCTTGAATAGCCTTTTGGGCATTGGTGGCATCTTCAGCGGTGCGGTATTTAACAAAGTGAACATCAGGTCGGTTGCTCTTATTATTGTTGAGGGCGTTAAGTTTGTTGGCCAAGTCACTGATATCGGCCTCTCTGTTAAGGACGTATATGGCGGTCTTTTGGCCAGCATTGTTGGCCAATGATAGTGCAGCATCTTCCAGACCCTTGTTTTCGGGGCCCTTAATAATCACAACACGAACGGCTTGTCGCACAGATTCGGCAGAACGATAAGCATTGTCATCGTTGAAATCGTTTTCATCGGCAGTGTAGGTATAAAAATGACGCTGCACGCCTGCTGGAGGAGCCACAGAAATAGCATCGTTGCTATCAGCGGGATAAGCATCTTGGGGAGCTGAAGAGGAGACAGTATTGAAGGTGGGAGAGGCAGTCTTACTGTCACTGTCAGAGCTTTCACGATCACCAGCATTAAAGCTTCCGCCAAGACCGTTCCCAAAGCCGCCGTTAGAGGCTCCACCAATGTCTGCGGAACTGACATGTCCTCCTAAGCCACTTCCTAGATCATTTCCAACAGTACTACCAATACCATTCAATCCTCCACCATTGCCAACTCCTTGCTGATAATCGTACTGGGCACAGGCAACAGCAACCAGAGACAAAACAATAAAGGTATGCATCCTGTTGGGTTAACCCACTTGTTAATCTAAACCGAGATTTACTGAGAGTGATGCTATCTATCAAATCGTATTCAATTTTATACTTTTTATAATTAATAACTGCATAATCGCTAATCGCTTTATCTTTCATTATCATTAAAACTGTAACACTTTTTGGCCAAAATCGCTGCACCCCATCTGTCTCGGATTTGATTTAAATCTGCCACCTCACAAATTGGTTGTCGCGTTCGATGCATTCATATTCAAAGATTATGGATATTTATTCATTTCTTAATTGAACTTGGTCACATCGTTTGGCAAATTTATAACGAACCATTCTCCACTAGATGTATATGTCCGACATATTGGCCGTTGTCATCCAATTAAAGAATACATTTCTGCGATTACAAGGCATCTCTTAGCTAGTCTCTAACGACCCTCAAGGGCTTTAAAGGAAAGGATTATTCTCCTTTTTCGCTAGACCAAGATCGTGCTACCAATGCTGAGTGATTAATAGAGTGAGACATAAACAAATGTTGCATAATTAATATTTCTTTAACTTGATATGGCTCGTAAGGTCTTCTATATTGAAAATAGCGAAGTATAGGGTGGGCGATTTAAAATTTTAAACTTGAATCGGTTGTAAACAAAAGTACTGATAATTTTTCCAAATATCTCGTTTTATTTTATTAGTTGAACTTTTTCATTTAATAGCGGAACACCATTCGATGAGTTTTTGCTTCGCCCAATAGGATTAAGATTGTTTGGCAGAAGATGAAGAATAATACCGAAAAATTGTGTTTTAAGTTAAAGCTCATTTTCATCTCGGCGGCTACGCCAAGAAGCAAAATTGTCGCATATGGGGTTCAGAGAACCTATTAGTACAAGTGTCTATTCAGAAGCCAATGCATCAACAACAAGTCTCTGTTTAGTGTGGTAATTGGGCTGATTGCGTTGAAACATGAAATCGAATTTGTCATTAAAGAGGTTCGATCCGAAACAATTGAAAATGTATGGAAAATTGGGTTGATTTGACGAGATACTGCCGAGCCAGTTGTCGTAGTCAGATGAGTGGTATTTTCTTCCATTATTAAATGACAAAGTTCAACTTTTCCAATAAAACCAGAAATTTTAAAAATTATCCGTACTTTCTTTACAGCCGATTGAAATTTAAAGTTTTAGTTGGCCCACCCTGTATAAGCCACCACTAGGTTTTGGATTTCGGAAAGCGCTGGGAAAAACTCCAAGCAACCTGGTAGATTTTTCAATAACCTGGATTTGTGCTTAAGACTTCCGGGGAATTAAAAATCAATTTTTGAAGACAAAAGGAGTTTTCTCTTTATTGGTAAAATATTATAATTAAGCTATATTTTTGATTAAAATAGGTTAAACATATTTTAAAAGAGAGAAATACTTTGCAAGCTAAGGTTTGTTATTCTTTGTCAAATGAGAGAGGGAAGATTAAGTCAGCAAAAATAGAGCGAACACAACACCATCAGGTAAAGGCACGCTTCGTCGTTGATGGAGATGACTTTTTTGAGAGCTGCGGACCTGCTTCTACTTATTTATCGATCGACGAGGGCACATTAATAATTTTGTGACTTTTCCAACTTACCTCGTAGTTTTATGAAATCAAGTACCATCTCTTAATAGAGTACTAGAGTACTCATAGAGAACTGTCAAATTTTGAGAGAGTTCCTTCATTTAGTTTGTGTTTAACAGCTGTTCAGGACATACAACCTCGTGGATTTAGTTAAAAATGGAAAAAAAATGAATTGCGAGTGCCCAAAAAAAAGGAAAAGCTTGGTAAATACTGTGAGGATTCTGCACCATCGATTTCACTGGTAAAAAGCGGTTTACTGACTTTCGTCAAGGTCGCACAAGTAAAACTGACGCTGAAGGTTCTGGACGGCCAATTGATTTCAATACACCCGCAAATGTCGAAAACATCCACGAAGAATAGAAGTGTGTGAGATTATTGCTGTCATGTGCATTTCATATGGCAGTGTGGTTTCGATTTTACATGATCAGTTGAGTTTAAGAAAGCTGTCTGCAAAATGAGTGCCGCGTTTGCTCTCAATTGACCATAAACGTAATCGTGTGACAACTTCAAAGGATTGTTTGGAGTTGTTTAACCGTAATTCGAATGAGTTTTGTAACTGTTGATGAAACATGGATCCATTACAACACTCCGGAAAACAAGCAGCAGTCTAAAGAATGAAATACCTTTTACAAGAAAAAGTTATTTTTCATCAAGAAAATGCACGGGTACACATGTTTGTAGTCTCAATGGCAAAATTGCATGAATTGGTACCTTATCCTCCGGATTTAGCCCCCAGTGACAATTTCCAAACCTAAAAAAATGGCTCGGTGGAAAAATATTCAGCTCCAACGATAAAATTATTGATAAAACAAATGCCTATTTTATGGACCTCGAAAAATCATATTTTTTAGAAGGGATACAAAAATGTGATAATCGTTGGACTATTTTGTTGAAAAATATTTTTTTTTTTGAAAAAAAAAAACTGTGCTTTATTTGCAATTTGCATAGCCCTTGTATTTTAAATTATAACACTGTCCTCCATTTGGACGAACCCAATTAATTCTTATGTAAAATGATCGCCTGAATCCGAATTGAATGTCTGTCATTTCGCGCATCACGTATAGTTTTCGAGATATCTTGAAAACTTTTCGGTATATTTCAGTATAATTTCTATTATTCTATTATTATTTCCCTTAAACTTCGGCCTTAAGGTTTGGCAGCTGAAAACAAAATATATCAACATATAAAACAAAATTTTGATTTCTGTTGGCTATAACTCACAATTTTTATAAATTTTTTACATAAATGATGCATTTCTTACCAATAAATATTACTCATTTTTAAGTGATTTGGAAAAGAATTGCTGAAATTTTCAGCAAATTAATAAAAAATCAAAGTTTTAGGCAGATTAATGGAACTATACGTGGTTGGGCAAAACGGACATTCAATTCGGATTCAGGAGGGTATTTTACATAAGGATCAGCTGAATTAGTCAAAAGCTGGGCTCAAAAGTTAATTTTACAGACCAGTGTAACTGCTCTGATTTTGCATATGAGAAGTATCGAGCTGAAGAGTGTGAAAATACTGCAATAAAAATACTAGAAATAAAGTCTTTGAATGGAACAATATTATCTTAGCTTCCAACCATATATATGGATAATTTCAGCTTCCTAGCTTCAATGCTGCGACCTATATTTTGCTTCCCTCTGATAGGCGGAAGAGGCAAAAAGGCCTTATGCGAGGTCGAACTTAATGACGTTTTTTGTGCGTCCGACCTCAATCTCAGACAATCTTCTAAATGTATGCATATGTGACGCGCAAAATAGAAAGGGACCTAAGGTTAAAAACCAGTTTTGTTCAGGAGAGTCATTTTAAAGATTAGGTCCCTTTCTATTTGCGCTTAGAATCGTCGACTTCACTTTCATAAAACGCGCATATCTCTGGGAGGGAACACTTATGGGGCATGGGATCGGTCTTATTCGATTCCAGATGTTGCCCACATCTAAAAAAAGTGAAAAGCTGATGAAAAGTTTTGTTCAGGAGAGCCATTTTAATGATTAGGTCCCTTTCTATTTGCGCTTAGAATCGTCGACTTCACTTTCATAAAACGCGCACATCTCTGGAAGGGAACACTTTTGGGGCATGGGATCGGTCTCATTCGATGCTCAAAAAAATGAAATTTGATTTTTTTACCCTTAGTTCCCTTTCTCTATGCGCTGTCACATATTGGGATTCAAAGTAAAACAGGCTTTAACTTGAGAGCCTATATTTACCTGTTGCTCTTTTGACCACAAGAAAAGTTTTTGGGCGCCTTAGTGTTACTTATAGGATGAAGAAATTTAATTGCAAATCTAAACATTGATTTATTTATAGGTACTTTACATAAATATAATAATGGTTATTTATCCCATTCGAATGATGATTCCATGGTGAAGAGGTTAAAAGATTTTGCCCAGACGAACTTTGGGCCGTTACTCTCTATTTATTTATCGATTTGCTATTTTTCCTAAAACTATTTCTGAATCTTCAGTTATCTATTACAGGGCATTATAACGAATCTTATGATATCCCAGTGAAGGCGCTTTCTAAACTGACTTTTTATAGTTAATTTAGCAAATTACCAACGTTTTGTTAGCAACTGGGTCAAATATTGACCTTTATGTTGTTGCCAGTGTAACACGTCGGCGAAACTCAATTTCTGCTAATATTAAGCGAAAAATTTGGAATAAAAAACAATCTTAGCTTAGAATTGATCTTAGTAAAGATATGTGAGATAACCCTTTATTGCAATTAATACGTGTCGCAAACCCAAAAGTTCAATTATGAACATTCGCTTCGGCGTATCAAAAAATTTTTGGGCGAACATCAATTCTCTTGCTAAAAAAATAGGTTTTCATCTCTGGCGACTCTTTTAGTTTGAACTAAATAACACATATTGGGTTTGCGTTATTTCAATATATCAAGTCGAGTGAAAAAGTAACGTTTAACGGAAGAGGATAAAACTCTTAATCAATCGACCTTCTGAATTTTAATATTCATTAGAGTGGCTACTTAATGATGACATGTACGTTTTATATTAAAATATCGTGATATTCGCGGTGGCACATTAGATGTGACTCATTATTTATTGGAATTAGAGTAACATATTTCTACAGATATACTGGGTAGATAAGTTTTCACAGCTAAATGGTTGTAGAAACAATTCAGTGGTTTCTTATTGGTATTGTCAGGTTTAAATTAAATTTAAATCACTATCACTGCGTCTGATGTGAGAAAACATATTCGTTATTGCTACTATACTCTTCTCTATACGATAGCGTTAACGTTTTTTTTTAAATACTAACAAAAAATATTTTTTTCGGCATTCTATTATTTTTTTTAAATCCCAAATATTCGCATTGTTTATAGAACACAAGTTCCCCAAGGAAGAAACAAATTTAACTATTTGTACTCTTGTACTACATTTTCGGCATCAAAAGTACTGTTATACTACCGCGGCTCATTTGGAGCTTTCTTGATACATTTTATAAATGTTCCGATCGGTGATCTTTTTAAAGCCTACAATGTGGTACAAGGTATTTAGTGATGATTTTTGTAGCGCCATAGAGAAATAGAAAGAGACACAAGTTTGTTATACCGATCGATTAGAAATCACTATTTGATTACATTGCGCGCTGTTCATCAGTCTGTTCATATAACGTTGCAATAGAAATATAGAACGCAATTATACGAGTAACACGATGCCGATAAAACTTGGTATATTGTTTGGGTCTAGGACGAACCCGGTTAAATTTAGTCCGAATTGGTTCATGTTTTGATATCATACAATGCTCGTTTTTCCGATTTGAGGAACTGCAGCTCTAGCTACTACAAATTAAACACGACCAATAATTGCCTCTGGTGAAACCGGAACATTTCGGTCAATGTTTTGAACAGCAGGGTTTATTAGCAATCCCTTGTGAAATTGGACCATATCTGCATGTATGTTCATATAACCCCAATATGTCCCACCCGCTATAGAAGTATAAAGTCCGACATGGGTTCAACTCTAGACAGAAGTGCTAAATCTTTTGAATAACAGATATTTTTCCCATTTTTATTTCAATAATATGATTTTAAATACTACTCATGTTTTCTTAGTTTTAGTAACGTAGAGATCGAAAAGGTAAATTTTTAAAGAGCAGAAAGTACAAAATGAAATATCCTACTTTTCATCTCTGTATCATTCATGTGGCTGCCTCGGATAAGAAGTAGCGCATGTGCAATTCCATGTGAAGCGAACAAGTAAATTTAGGTTTTTTACCTATAAATAACTAAATTTGTTAAGCTTAAAGTATGAAAACTGTATTCATAAACGATTATTAGCTTAATAATCGTTTTGTAAACCATTATTAAATGTGTGCATTTAAATATTCTTTCGACCCTACTTTAACAGTGTTTTAAAGTGACGTTTGTGTTTGTCTACATTTACACACATATTTTTTGAATTTTTCGAATACAACGAAGAAAAAAATATTTTTAAAATATACGAGTAGAATGGATACGTTATTTTTTTGCGTTTGCAATCGTCATTTTTTCCATTTTCACACAAAAAAGGGAAAATTGTAAAAAGTTCACTAGTGATGTGTAAACAATCAAAATAAGAAAAATATTATTCGTTATTTGAATACCTTTTTTTTATCAGTAATAAAAAATTGATCTCAATTTGTCTTTTATTTAAACATGAAATTGTTTTTATTATTTTACAAGTAAGCATATAAATATATTTTTGTTAATTAAATCAGCTCTTTGTAAAATAAACAATACAAAAAATATAGATTCGAATACTTGCATAATTGATAATCGTATTACTGCATCATTAAGATTGAAATGGCAAGTCAAAACGACCGTGTTGCCAGCATTGAATCGACATATTGATTAAATTGAATATTAGTTAAAGTAGTGTTTATGAATACGTTTTCTTAACAATCGGTTGTTACGCAAAAAGTGTTTGGTAACTAATATGTACTTTAAGTCCCAATTAAGATTTTTTTATGAATACGGCTGTAAGTCTTTAGACATAAGCATTACATGTTTTAATATCTAGTTGGTATGTCTCATAAGTAGCGTACATATACTCCTTGTGCGATATAATATGATATTTTGGATGAATAAATGAATTGAATTTTTAATTAAAGGTCGTATTATATTTTTGTTGCTCCTTTTTACAGGGGGTGTATCTTTCAATCACAAGTTGATCAATTACAAAAAAATGTTTATTTTTTTTATTCATTAGAAAACGTTGTTTTAATAAAAAAATGAAACGGAGTTTATTCTTTTTAAATTTAAAATAAAAATGTTTTTAATAAATATAAACCTTAAATTTTCGAAAAAAAAATTAAGATGGTTTATACTGTTAATAGAATACCCAGTACATTTTAGCATTGATTCTGGTTTACTTCTTAAGAAACAAATACGAAGTGAAGTATTTAAGTGAAAAAAAATATTAGTTAAAAAAAATTAATTTTAAGCTTATACTCGTATTGCTATTAGAACACTCAGTAAGTTTCGGGATGAGACTTATTTTACTATTGCGAAAAAATTATATGGGTTGATTAATAAAAGTATAATTTATGTAAATTTTTTCTAAAAAACACTAATATTTTTATTTAAAAAAAATATGTCCTCTTCTTATTTGTTTCTCAAGAAGAAAACGAGACTTCATCATAAAATGTACAGTGTGTAGAAGCTATCTAAAACAATAAGGCTTACCATTATAAAAACATTGAACAAAATTTTATTTTAAATTTTAAAAAGAGTGAAAAATAAATTTCATTTATTTTTTTTTTATTTTATGAAGCAACATTTATGTATACATTTATTGTGATTTATCAACTCAGTCAGTGGGTTGAAACTTTCAAATGCCCGAAAATTGAATTTTTGGGTTTTATTAAAATCTTCTGGAACGTATTGACCGATTTGTAAGAAATTTAATTATGATCTATATTAAGTAGTCTTATTTAAAGTTATAAATTTTTTTTTCTATATTAAATTTTTTTTAAAAATCGAATTTGTTTAATTTAAGCATAAGTCTAATAAATCTAAAACAGTATTTAGGGTTTTGCGACCTCCATAATTATTGTAGGTGTGGAAAATTCACTCGTGGTTCGACATTCATATTTCAAAATTTATATTTTTGTTTAAAGCACATTTTTACGAACATTGACGACGTATTGATCGGAAACAATAGAAGGGTCTCAATAATTAATACGAGTATGGGGCCTTCTCACTGCATTCGTAGTCGTGCACAATAATGTCAAAATCAACATGATTTTTATGCCATTCGTTATCAAGTTGCAACTATGCGGAGATGGATGCGATTATACAATAGTGATCGAAAAATATATTCCATACTATATATTCCATACATTCCGCAGATTCTGCACATCGTCTAAGGGTAGAGGATTGCTTTTATCTCGAATTGTTCTTCCAATCTTGTTAATGTTACAGTCATCTTCTAATCCAGAGCATGATACAAGGATCCATTTTTATCCCAACACCACACTGTGGTGAAGGGTATTAAGACTTAGTAATGTTTGCAAGAAATTGAGATACTACTGAGACACTATCTGATCGTTGTGATTAAAGCACAGGTCGCAATTATAAACCGATTTCGACAAAAGTTGGTTTTTTAAGTTTGTGCTAAGATGAACTATATGTCCATATTGGTCCATATTTTGATGTCATACACATAGGTTCCCCATTTCAAAACCTATAGCTCTAATAAACCACATAGGTCCAAAGTATTCTATGGTCCCCACAAAAATGTTCTTTCTTCCAGAAAATGTGCAGCTTTAAAAACTACATTTTACACCCGATTCCTACAAAATTTAGCAAGGAGTGCAACGTGCAACCAAGAGCCTTGTCGTGCAAAATTAGACCATATCGGTCCATGTTTTCGAAAAGTTCCCTCACAAAGGTCCCTTCCAATTAAAAGTCCTGCAGCTCTTATTTAACACATTACGTTTAAACTGTCTATGGTACATTATGGTCGATCGTTTTGCTAAAGCTTTACATGCCATACGGTGTAGTGTTGTAAAAGTAGCTTTATGCGTGATGATTTGGCGATCTAAAATTGTAATCCAAACTGTTGGTTGAATCGACATTTTTATATACGAGGGCGACCGCAAAAGTAACTGGCCTAACATAAAAAGAACCGTTTTTTTGGGATTATTATTGTTTATTTTTCAACATAATCTCCTTCCAACTCAATACACTTCATCAAACGTTTTTCAAGTTTTTTAATTCCATCCGAAAAATAAGATTTTTCAAGACCTTCAAAATATGCCTCAGTTTCAGCAATAATCTCGCTATTGGACGAAAATTTTTTGCCACTGAGAAATTTTTTAAATTTGGAAACAAGAAATGATCTGAAGGAGCTAAATCTGGACTATATGGTGGATGCGGAGCAATTTCAAATCGTAATTCGGCCAGTTTTTGTTGAGTTAAAAATGCAGTGTGAGAAGGAGCATTATCTTGATGAAAAATAACTTTTTTTTCTAAATGCGGTCGTTTTATCTTGATTTCTTCACTCAACCGATCCAATAATGCACAATAATATTCACTATTTTTTCAATATTCACTATTTTTCACTATTTTCCTTTCTCAAGATAATCAATAAATATTATACCCCTTGCATCCCAAAATACTGTGGCCATTACTTTTCCTGCTGACTTAACAGTTTTCGCCTTCTTGGGACCACTTTTACCAGATTCTATCCATTATTTTGACTGTTCTTTGCATTCTGGGATGTAGTGATGGATCCATGTTTCATCAACAGTTATGAATCGGCGCAACAACTCTATTGGATTACGCTGATAAATCGCTAAAAGCTCCTCGGAAGTGGTCCAACGGACGATTTTTTGGGGCAAAGTCAACAAACGCGGCACCTTTTTCGCGGATAGCCTTTTCATGTGGAGTTAGTTCATCAGGTAAAATACTCCAAACTTGTTTTTCGTGTATTTTAACAATATCAGCAAGTTCTCTGAGCTTTATTCGTCTATATTTAGTCACTTCATTAAATATTTTTCTAATGTTTTCAATAGTAGTAGCAGTTTTCGGTCTTCCAGAGCGTTGTTCATCTTCCGTACTTGAACGACCCATTTTAAATTGTTGAACCCAGGATTTCACGGTGGAGTATGATGGTGCATTATCACCAAGAACAGAATCCAATTCATCTTTGATTAATTGTGGCGTATAACCTTTCATATAAAAGTGTTTAATTATCGCACGAAACTCTTTATTTTCCATTTTTCAAAAATTATAAAACTTGTTTACTCAATCACCTGTAACAAAGAAAATAATCATTAAATATTTCGGAAATTTTGACAGATGGCTTATAAAAAATTGCTTTTAAAAAACAAAAAAAAAGTTGCTAGTAAACAGAAAATGTGCCAATGCGGCGATTAGGCCCCTGAAAATCTGAACAGCAACATATAATTTGTTTCTTAACAAAAATAAAATTCTAGAAAGTATTTCTTAAAAATAATTTTTTAGGATTCGTTTTTTTTATTTTTTTTAATTAAGTAAGTAAGAAGCTCCGCCTGCCGCAATATTTATTCTGCTTATTGTTAAATATATTTTATTAGTGTCTTATTAGTGTCTACTTATGGAAAATTGCGATGAAGACGAAACATGATTCGATACGAGTATATGTGACAGCGCATAGAGAAAGGGACCTATGGGTAAAAAAATCAATTTTTACTTTTTTTTGTGTGGACAACATCTGAGCATCGAATGAGACCGATTCCATGCCCCAAAAGTGTTCCCTCCCAGAGATATGCGCGTTTTATGAAAGTGATGGTACACCAAAGATACACGTATTTAATTCTTTAAAATGGCTCTTCTGAACAATACTGGTTTTTACCCTTAGGTCCCTTCTATTTTGCGCGTCTCATATGAGTATTCTGATGAAATTCTCAGAATCATTGGATTCTGCAACTATACATAGGGTGGGCCAAAATGTATTAATTATACTTTCAGAAGATGTTACAACTTTTGAGTTTGATTTGGCATAAGAGTATTCATGTATATGGCCTAGGTAATGAATATTTTTGAATTGTTTAGCTTGAAAAGGCTATGTTGAAAATATGAGAAAAGTTCAGATCTAAAACTGGAATAACGCCAAAAATTGCACACAATCAAAAGGTTTATAACACTTTCACCTATCAAAACTACATTTATCCAAAGAATAAATTAATGTTGAAATAACCTACATCAAAACGCGAAGCGACTTGGCTGGCATGGTCACGGTAAACTCGATATAGCCAAACGCAGTTCCTCCTCTCCTCTTAGTAGTTTTAGATAGACAACATTTGCGACATATCATAAAGTATTAATTTAACAAGTTGCAATAAAAACTTTGAGGTTTCTTTTTTGAAATCAGATATCAAAACAAATTTCAGGATTTAAATAATTTGACGCCGAAATATGGGCGCCAAAATGAGTTGATTTTGGGATTTTCATAACAATAAATACCCATTAAAATTATGTCTAATTAAAATCTCATCTCTGTTATCAACGTCGATTGGCCGGCCGTTTTTCTGAATTCAATTAAAATTCATTCATTCAGCCCGGTCGCCGGCCAGCAGCCGGACCGACGTCGTCTTCGTCCAACGACGGCTGCATAGTGTTAAGTTATGCTAATCAAACGTGTTCTGACAATTTTTATTAAAAATATAATTTTTTTAATGGTCAATACAAAATGGCCGAATTGCTGTTAGCGGCCGGCTGCCTATTTGATTTGCAAATGAAATAAAGTATTAACAAGAAGCGGGTGGATTGACCTCTAAATTATAACTCCGGAAGTAGTTGACCTAACGAAGTTGATATTTATGTTGAACTGTTCTAAAACAACAAACAAGCAAAAGCAACTGAACGAAAACAATAGCGATAACGAAACATTCGTTCAGTTTAGATCAGTTATGTGGTCTAATAACAACAATGGTAATAAAGTTGTTAGTTCATAGCTTTTATTTAGATATTTGTAGCTAATGGACCGGATTCGATTTGAAAGTTTTGTTTTGCCAAAAAAAAACGTTTATGCCCACATCCGATTAGAAGCAAAGGCGACGTAGGTTGAGGAACACTTCTAAGCAGCACTTTGCTTAAAACTCATGATATTAAGACGGTTGATGGTTTTTTAATGGAACGTGGGAAGGGTATGTTGCTGACACATTGCGGAAAAAAACACTTTGCACTTTCAAACTGGCTAAAACTTGACCTTCTTTAGATAAAATGGTGCTCTTTTATGACCATAATACTGAAACGGATTATTGTCAGAAGTATCGAAAAGTGCAGACATAAATGAATTTACCAAGTGTAATTAGCAATTTCATATACTTATACTTAGTAGGGACATAAATACTGTTATAACATTGAACACACCCATTTCAATAGTAGAACTGAACATACCCCGTTAATGTCATATGGGATTGGAAACTTAACCTCAATAGCGTTAGTCTGTAACGGGATTTTACAGATAATGAGAACCGTATCGCTGTAATAGCGCTTTTCAAGTGTGAAATGAAAAAAAACGATATTTTCAAAACGCTCCGGCCACTAGGGACTAGCCGCATGTTCGTCTACCGATGTATAAAACTGGTTGAGGAGACTTGAGATGTAAAAGACCGCCACCGGTAGGGCCGCCCACGCTCTGTTCGAACAACGCATGTCATCAAACAGAAAATCATGGCCCGTAAAATGAATATCACGCAAAAGTCAATGGGTCGAATCATTAAAATAGATTAGGGGCTTTCGAACGACGTACCGGACATTTAATGACTGCAACTTTAAAAAAAATTGGATTGAAAAATGCAAACGTCTTTTGGTGAAGCACGTTGATAATTTGCATAGAAAAATTTTGTTCACCGATGAAAAAAATTTTACCGTTCAGGAAAACTTTAACAAGCAAAATGATAGAGTGTATGCGCGGTCATCGAAGGAAGCATCTGAACTGATCACCCAGCTTCAGTCATGGTTTGGTGGGGTGACTCTTTGTGAAGGTCGACTAAATTATTCGCATATTTATTAAAAAAACACTTGTGCAATAAAAACAAATAAACAATGAATTGTTCTTAAATATGATTAACCTACTTTAATCCATTTTTTTCTCCTCAAAATTAATTTATGAGAAATTTAATGGATCTAACATTAAGAAGGGGTTTATGGAAGAAAATGTAAAAAAGCTTCTGCTAAATAATAACATTGTAGAAATTGTGTTTTAACTAAAATGCGGAATCTATATTTTAACTGTCAATTGTGGTAATTATTTTTACAAATTTTAAATCTAAAAGGGACATAAGCGTCAGAATATTTAATACGCACCTACAGTTTTTTTTTCTCGAAAAGTTAATAAAAAAATCGTGTAAATGTCTGCATCAATTTTTTTTTGATTAGGTTGAAAAATTTTGAAATGGCCAAATGCATATTGGGCATTACTGAAAATCTTGCTGTTCTGCACGGATTGACCGATTTGTATCAAATTTTTTATCATATGAAAGAGAACACTACAATCAGCATTTTATTGTAAAATGTTAACTAATAAATGTTATATTAAAACAATTTAAATTAATTTAGAGAATTTAATTGTTTTTTTTATACTTTAAATGTTTAAATAACACAATTTTTAAATATTATTTTTTTTTAAAAAAATCAGTTTTTGATTTCGTAAATGGTTGAACCTTGTTCTTGTAGAATTTGTTGTTGATCTTTCGACTTGGAGTCACTATTTAAAACACTTGCTTTTAATTTTTAATATTTATTTAGATCCCGATATTTCGACCAACTTCATGACTACCGAAGTTGGTCGAAATCTGGTAAATCTGGTGATCTGGTAAAGATACATAAAACACACAAATTATATTTACCACAAGAACAACACTAACAGAAAAAAGCATTGAAAAAAATACTATAATTTTTAATTACAAAATTTAATTTTTTTAAAGATTATATTTTTTTTAAAGATTAAATTTTTTTTAAAAATTTATTAAAAACTTGCCACATTTTCTAAAAAGTTTTAATTTTATTATTAGTATTTGTATAGTTGACCTTTTGTTGTTTATTTTTCAGTTATTGTCAGGCTTGAGGTCATAAGCAAAAAACAGATGGTATTTTTATAATTTATTTAATTTTAAATAACCCAATATTTCGATCTGACTTCGTCGTTCATCATCAGGAGTAATCACTAAAAACAAAACCAAGAACATAAAATTACAACAATACACAATTTTCTATCACGAATAACATAATTTTTGTTAATAATTACATTTAAATAATTTATTTTAAAAAACTTTTCAAAATTTGCGCTTAAGGGTTACAAATTCAAAATATGTAGTAATTATATATATAGAACGGCCACAATTGTCCAAGTTTTATTCAGAAAACTTGCGTTACATTTATGGCGATCCAAAAGTTATAATTTCAGTATCGCAAATTCTGTAAAAAATTTAATAAAAAAAATCGGCGACCACAAAAACTTCTTTGGTTGGTTATCGTGGTGGATAAGACCGCTCTTTATAATCAATTAGCATCATTTATTTAAAACCATAATTTATTGCCAAACCGTTTATAAATAAAATTTTTAAAAACTCATTATAATCCTAAAGTGATTACCTTTTAACGCATCTTTGCGACCCATAAGTTCTTTTACATAGTGTCATGTTCTAACGAAAAATTTTAAAGAATGCAAAAATGTCGTGGAGTAAGCAATTAATTGTTTGACCAGTTTGCAGGGAGTCCCTCATATTTAATTGTCGTAAAATTCTTAGATGATCTAGCAATATCTGTCTGTCTGTTAAAAGTACGATTCAGTTCAAACGAAAAGAGCTAGAGTCCTATAAATAACAAGATACATGTCTAATACATTGGTAAATAGATGCATGGCTAGTAGATGGGGCAAATTTATTGTAAATTAATTGGGGTTAAAAGTGGGTGCGAGAGTCCTTTCGAGGGACCTATAGGTATCTAGAAACAATGCATTTTTCTAACAATTTTAAATATGTACCTAACTTAGAAAAATTTTCCAATTTGGCTAATTTTGGATTGGGTCCCAAAAATTGGTCCATTTAACTATAGATATATGGGAAGACACAATTTTTACAATTCTACTGTAGTCAAGTCAATGCTCCCTCGAGCGACGAAAAATATGTCATTTAAAAAAAACGGAATTTTCTTTTTTTTTAAGATCTGTCTTATTTGCGGGTCCGAATCTGCGAATTACTCTCATATATAAATGACATAAATTTTACTTTTTTCTAAAACTGAAGCCTTGACATGTGTTTATAATCACTAGCATAAAGAATATACAACTCCATTTGCATTACCAGGTAATCCCCGCTTAGTACTCTTTGCATTATTTTGAAACCAAACAATTACAATTACTAATAAAAATTAGGCCATCTAGGGAACTTGAAGGACATGCTTGCTACATTATACTCTCATTTCAAATTAACACAGGGTTAAATTGCAGAGCAGGACCTTCTACGCTCCTTTTATATGCAGAGAATGGCCTTCTAGAATACCTGGCCTTTAAGAATACCTGCAAAAATGGCTTTTTAGAATGCCTACAAATAATATTAAATTACAAATTCTTACTAAGAAACTAATTTTAAATTACACATTTTTCAGTTCTATTTATTTTTTCGAATTTGCCTTTACTGAAATTCAAACACACGATTTTCTGGCTGTTACTCCTATATGGGTGTTAACGTCACACGGCTTATATATCTTCATTTTAGCTGGGAAATATTCAAGGCCTTCTCGCAGGAGACCTTCCAAAAATGCCTTTTTTTAAGATTCAATACACTTTTGTAAATGACTTTCTGATTAAGGCATTCCAGAAGGCCTCTAATTATTTAGCTCACATGTCTCTTCTCTAAGAAGGCATGCCAGAAGGCCTTGTAATTAATTCTAAACACATACGTTTCCGCATCTTTGAAAAGGTCGTCAAGAAGGTCTTCCAATTTTTAATGAGAGAGATCTAATAAATATTCCTGAATCAGTTGTTGTGGAAGGTAAGTCTACCAAACCTGGTGCGTGAAAGCAGCGCTGAAGGTGTTCGTCACAGCGATTAACTGGTAGGCCTTACGTTCGAATTCCAGTGGAAGGAAACAAAAAAAAAGACCAAAACCGAATATTAAAAAATTTCAAATTAATTTCTTAGTTTGGAAAATTTCTGTGCAAAATTTCCTCCATCTAATCCTGCGGATAGTGTGAAATTAAAACTCTAAGAAGGCTTTTTAGAAGGCCTTGTTGTTGGCCCTTAATTTATCCGCAAAGAAATTACTGTCAGCTGTTATGACCGTCTGTAGCGCAGGGGCTACTATCTGCGTTACTTCAGTAAGTAACTTCACTTAATTGTAAATAAAAGCAGAACGCGTTAATCGATTTCTATGATCTATGTCGCATTTTGTTTATAGGTTATGTGACTTTACGTGAAAGTTATAAGACTCTACACGTTTTTCCGTTTGGGATTTATATGTTTAAAAAAAAAAAAATTTTGGCAAAATTTTCTTCATAAATTTATTTCTAATTGCAAAAATGTTGATTTGGTAGAGAAACAGTATATTAATGGATTAAAGAAAATGTAATTATTAATTTTTCTCAATTTATTTCAGCAAAATCGAACTAGTACATACGAACGCAAAACCCTTTGAGGGTTTTAATATACTGACCTAGTACCATCACCCTGACTTGGAATTTCTCACCCCCCAGACAATAACCCCAAGAATGTTCCACAGTGTTATTGAGCTGCTCGGATGCTTGCATATAAGTTCTTAATCTTGGGCTCATAGTATGCTTGTAGTAAATATAGTCATTAATGGCGAGCCAAATCCGAATCAAAAGTAGTGAAGTCTTTTTATTTAACGTACTCGCAATGTAACTTAATAAAAATAGTTTTTGTATAAAAAGCCCCCGACACACAGTGGGAAAATTACGAAAAAAATTGGAAATAATTCGGCCATTTCGTTTGTAATGGTCCGATTTAAATGAAAATTTACATTGACCTTCTTGAAGTGTTACTGAGCTTAAGTTTTGAATTTCATGCATCTGTGTTTAACAGGTGCTGCACAGTGGGCCCTCAAAGTTGGTCACCTCGAGTTAAAATTTTGTTTTTCAAGCCGCCAAAAGCGTATTTGTGGTCCGATCGTAATAATTTTTTCTTTAGTGAAATCTGCTGGACAAACCCAACCAAAAATGTTATTACAAATTTTTTCATATCTCGTACAATAAAAAAGATATCGGGACTTAAAGTTTTTTTTTCGAAAAATTTGCTTTGGATTTTCTGGGATTATTTTATTTTTGGGAATCAGTTTTAGGTGAATCGGGGAAAATTTAATCCTGGTTTAAAGAAAACACTTTGGTTAATGTTTTAAAAAAAGAATTGTAGCAAAATTACCAATAATATGAAAATGCCAGCTGTTCAAAGTCAACTATTGCGAAAAAAAGTGGGATTTTGAGTGTTTTACGGCGAAAAGGTACCTTTACTCTTATGTCAATAACTTTAATGTTTCTTAAGTAACATACAAAAAATTTGCATTTATTTCAAAGAAAACTTTATGCTTAATACAAATAATAAGCAATTGTGACCCTAGTCGGTACTTTTCTTGCTCCAGGCGTCTCCAAATATGGGCATTTTTTTCAAAAAAAATTGAGTTTGAGCTCAAATAAAAAAAATCGCCACACTGCTGGCCCAATTTGGTGCTATAAGTCAGTTAACTACATATGTTTTCTAAAATCCCAAGCAAAGAAATTTTGCGGGAGGCCATTTCTAGGACAAAAAAAATGAGTTTTTGTTAAAAAATCCCATTTCTGGGATTTTGTTTTCCCCTGTGTCAAATTTTAGAAAAGTGGCAACTCCAATATTTTTTTTTAAAAAGTTTTTCATTTTGTCACAAAAATATTGATACTACGTAAAAAATCAGGTTTATATCTCCAACCAGCAAAATTTTACAGTGGTCTGAAATATTGACTTTTTTTGCTACCTTCACAAAAAAAAATTTTTTTCTCGTTTTTATCAATTATTATTCAACATATTGAGTTAATTGCATTCTTTTTTATAATCTGTTAAAACTAGAGGTAATTACCTTTCCATTGGTATATAAAAAGTATATCCTTTTACCTACACTTATAACAGCACGTGCGCTGGAATAAGACCCCTTTGAGTAAAATATTAATTTTTTTGGTAAATAGCAATTTCATTTTGTGAGAGATCAATGTTGTTGCATTTAAAAAAATCAAATTTACACATTTCCAATCGCAAAAAAGTAATTTAATTGTTGCAGATAGAAAATTTGAATAAAAAGATGCTATTGACTTCATTTTTTGTGAAAAACTTTTTTTTAAATAAATTAACATTTAAATAAATCTTATAATTAAAAAACATTAAACTTAAATGATTTTATTCCACGTCCAGCATATCTAATAAATCAGAAAATTCTTCTTCGTCTCCATGCGTCATTTCGTGGTACGAAGTCAACTTACTTCTCATGGAGGATAAAAAAGGATCTGAAGATAATAATAAACTATTAAGTAAGTCTTCGTTTTGTGCTATTCTTGAGCATTTTCTTGTGGAAAATTGTTGAACATATCTGAAGTCTCGATTTCTAGCTTCTTGTGGTTCTTCAGTTAACTCGCCTATAGGGAGAAGGTGAGACTCGATTATTTGTTTCCCATGGAACAGGACTCTGTGTATAGTTGGCGTTAGATCTTTCCAGGGATAGAGATCAGCAAGCATTTTTAAAATTCGTTCGGCGTAAACTCCAAATTTATCGGAATTAATCTTTTGTTTGGAATTCAGAGCTAAAAGCAATATATTAACCATTCGAATCAACTCCTTATTGATTCCAGTTATTTCTGCAGCTGTATTATAGTCGGCGAAGAATCTTCTGGCAGTGTTTCCATCATTTGTATTCCCAAAGTTCGAGCGTGGTTTAGAAATATTTAGGCCAGTTTGTTGTTTAAATGCATCTTGAATTCTTTTTTTTTCACTTGCTCTCATTTCATGCATTTCTTTGTTAGCTCGAATGTTTTTCCTTTCATTTCCTGGTATAGATTTATACTTAATGTCATAAGCAAGGTTTAGAAAGTGTTCTAGAAACCTGATTCGAGCATGTAACGGTGCTATTCCAAACTCAAGGGTATCTTCATTGACTACTGAATTATTCGAAGCGTTTGAAAAATTAACTTTGCTTTTATTGCAAATGAAACACTTCCAGCTAGATTTGTTTCCTGTAATATCGTTTGCGGCTTTTCCATCTACCATTGTCAGGAACATTTTAAAAGATATTGTAATAGAATACCTGTCGAATTTAAATGCAAAATCTTCTAATCTCGAAATATCATCTTTTAATTTGTCTGTGATGGCTTTAGTTAAATCACTCGTTTCTTTATGATATACGAAGGAGATTGGTCTGCAATAAATTTTGGAGCCAGGTGTTGGATTACGCCATGTTGCTTCAGTAGGGTTTGATTTTCTGCGCGAAGTTGAAGGTAAGGTAGAGTCTAAATTTAACCTCAGAGGAACCAAAGATGCCATGAATACGCTCTTGAATTCGATCTGGGTAGATTGGCTATCAGAGCATTGTTTGTATTCCGAAAGTGCTGACAAACCATCACATCCCCACTTGCATATTAATTGAAGATGGCTGTTGTTGATTTTTTTTAGTTGTTCCTCATTCAATGTTGTTATTATCCTACTGGCAGTATTTTGGAGAAGTAGTTCCAAACTAACGCTGCCGGCCTTTTCTGTAATTATCACTGGGTTTGGCAAAATTTCCATTTTTCGTTCCTTTATTCGGTTGTATGCGGGAAACATGTCACATCCTTTATCAAGCAGCATTCTTCTTAAATGAGTGTACTTGTTCTTACTCAATCCCAATTCGATGATTAAAGCTAATGCTTCTTCCTCGCTAAAACCAGGACATGGTGTTGCAATACTTCTTTCAATGCGTTGGAGCCGCCTTGGTGATGCTTCCGTTAACACGTCTGCAATTCTTTTTGCGCTAGATGGCCGATTTTCCACCGTCAGTAATTCCTTGAATGTATCACAAACCTTTGAAGGTGAATGATTTGCCATCTCAGCCGACAACCGTTGTTTCTTTGCCTTTGGACATAGATCGTCGTATTCCTTAGTAGGAGCACCCACTAAAGCAGGGACAGTTTTAAATTCAATTATACTGTCGAGCCACTCAGTTGGTAATCTTGAATAATTCCTGTGATACTTCTCCATGAGCCGGTCAAATTTTTTCAAAAAATTTAATACTTTGCTGCTTTCGTTAGATTGTGTTATCTCGCTATATGTTGACTCTATGCACTCTATTAAATATGCTACTCTGTTCTCCATTTTCCGAAGTTTGGTGTTTTTTAAAAATTCAACAAGTTCTTGAACAAGGAGTGTTATCGTCATGGCGGATTAATTTGTTATGATAAACCCATACAAAATCGGCGGTTCTTATATCAATGAGTAATACTTACAGGTAATCACAATAATATCCGCAATTAATACTTGACTAAAATACCAGGTATTCCCCAAAAATAGATTTATAACAATGAATTTTTATGTACCCAGGTACATTCGCCTAAAATGTTGCACAATATTCCGGACATAGGGGACAGGTATTCCCCCAAAACATATAAGAATGAATGTTTAGGTACCTAGATCCATACTATACAATACTACCCATTTTCCGTTTTTACACAATAGGTAAACAATAATGGTAAAAATATATATTTTTGCTATTTATGGATAGGTATGAGAATTTTTAAAATTGGTATTCTTACCTATAAAATTCATACTTTACTCAAAGGGGTCTTATTCCAGCGCACGTGCTGTTATAAGTGTAGGTAAAAGGATATACTTTTTATATACCAATGGAAAGGTAATTACCTCTAGTTTTAACAGATTATAAAAAAGAATGCAATTAACTCAATATGTTGAATAATAATTGATAAAAACGAGAAAAAAATTTTTTTTTGTGAAGGTAGCAAAAAAAGTCAATATTTCAGACCACTGTAAAATTTTGCTGGTTGGAGATATAAACCTGATTTTTTTACGTAGTATCAATATTTTTGTGACAAAATGAAAAACTTATTCAAAAAAAAAATTGGAGTTGCCACTTTTCTAAAATTTGACACAGGGGAAAACAAAATCCCAGAAATGGGATTTTTTAACAAAAACTCATTTTTTTTGTCCTAGAAATGGCCTCCCGCAAAATTTCTTTGCTTGGGATTTTAGAAAACATATGTAGTTAACTGACTTATAGCACCAAATTGGGCCAGCAGTGTGGCGATTTTTTTTATTTGAGCTCAAACTCAATTTTTTTTGAAAAAAATGCCCATATTTGGAGACGCCTGGAGCAAGAAAAGTACCGACTAGGGTCACAATTGCTTATTATTTGTATTAAGCATGAAGTTTTCTTTGAAATAAATGCAAATTTTTTGTATGTTACTTAAGAAACATTAAAGTTATTGACATAAGAGTAAAGGTACCTTTTCGCCGTAAAACACTCAAAATCCCACTTTTTTCGCAATAGTTGACTTTGAACAGCTGGCATTTTCATATTATTGGTGATTTTGCTACAATTCTTTTTTTAAAACATTAACCAAAGTGTTTTCTTTAAACCAGGATTAAATTTTTCCCGATTCACCTAAAACTGATTCCCAAAAATAAAATAATCCCAGAAAATCCAAAGCAAATTTTCGAAAAAAAAACTTTAAGTCCCGATATCTTTTTTATTGTACGAGATATGAAAAAATTTGTAATAACATTTTTGGTTGGGTTTGTCCAGCAGATTTCACTAAAGAAAAAATTATTACGATCGGACCACAAATACGCTTTTGGCGGCTTGAAAAAGAAAATTTTAACTCGAGGTGACCAACTTTGAGGGCCCACTGTGCAGCACCTGTTAAACACAGATGCATGAAATTCAAAACTTAAGCTCAGTAACACTTCAAGAAGGTCAATGTAAATTTTCATTTAAATCGGACCATTACAAACGAAATGGCCGAATTATTTCCAATTTTTTTCGTAATTTTCCCACTGTGCGACATTCCATTAAGAACAAACGAGATACTTCTCACAAATCATTAAGATATAGTTCCTTTTCCACTTACCGGGACTTACAGTTTAATGCTGACACTGAACGGTCTCGAACCAGAAAAAAACTGTTGAAGTCATAGAACGGGTACATATTTAAAAGATAAGCTTTTACTCAGAGTTTAATCTGTTTCACTCATAAAGTCGTGAAATAGACAAAAATAACTTCCGATTATTCTCATTTAATATGATTTTGGGAGCCACTATGTCCAATCGCAGGCTTTCAAAGTAGACTAAAAGCGATTCCTCGGGAAGTATTTCCAGTTTTTTACAGGGAAGGCTTTAGGTGTACCTATAAGATGCTCGAAAGAATCTTAAAGGCAATTCGTAGTTAAATTATCAAATGACGGTCTCTCTTTTTATGAACAGGACACTGAGATTCCAATCATACTCGTAAAGCATGCATTCTTTTAGCCAAATTGTATATATGAGTTATTGCATGCTCTTAATCGAATCATCCCGTTTAGAATTAAGCATCTCTGCCTTCCCGTAAATTATTGGTACCTGCAGCCCTATTATTTAAAGGAAGCTCAATTCCTGTCTTTACTTCTTTTAGGTTAGATAATTTGCATTCTACACCGTCATTTAGGATTGGTATTGGTTAGTCTTTTCTAACAAAAACTTCAGGCGTCAATACGTTGGAAAAGTATTCTCTTCATAAACTTATACTTAGTACACTTGCCTTATGTGTCTCTAGATTTCCTACAGAAACATTACTTAAGCTCTTAGACTGATATTTAACTTTTAGTAGAATTAAAATTAATTTAAAATCAACTTATAATAATTTTATTATCCTTAACAATTAAACAACAAAGTTTATAACTTAAATAAACACTAGCTCCACAACGACTACTTAGTAGCGGAAAACGGAGGAGGGCAAGTAGTTATTACGCGGAGCAGTTGCGGATGGAGCACCAACTGGAGCTCGAGAAGCAAAGTTGAGAGCAGGAGCCACACCGCCATTGATATTTTGGGATTTACCACCCAAAGCATCGTACTGGCCTTGAATAGCCCGTTGGGCGTTGGCAGCGTCTTCGGGAGTGCGATACTTGACAAAGTGAACTTCGGGTCTGTTGTTGTTGTTGCTGTTGGCATTATTCAGTCTGTTGGCCAAGTCGGCGAGATCGGCCTGTTTGTTGAGCACATAAATGTCGGTCTTTTGATCGGCAGCTTGTTTGGCCAAAGCAAGGGCAGCATCTTCCAAACCACGGTTATCGGGGCCTCTTATGAAGACAACGCGTAGACCTTGCTTTACGGAATTGGCGATTTGGTTCGTAGCGGCAGGATCATTGAAATCTTCATCGTTGGCAGAGAAGGTGTAGAACTCCTTGTCGTGTTCACCGTGGGGAGCATACGAGGGTGAACCGTGGGATCCTTGGGCGTCATTTGATGGAGATCCGTTAGATCCTTGGACACCATTTAAAGGACCATTGGAACCTTGGGCTCCATGTGATGGACCACTAGAGCCTTGGGTTCCGTACGAGGGATGTCCGGCGACTGGGGCTTGATATAAAGGAGCACTCAGTACTGGAACGGCATAATTTAGAGCACTGTTTGATGAAGGCCCGAAGGAACCGCCTGGTAGAGTACCAAATCCAGAATCACTGGAACCTCCTTGCTGATAGTTATACCCCGATTGTTGGGCGCAGGCAACACTCACTAAGCACAGTACAATAAAGGCACGCATTTTTCGTTGTCTTTGATAGGCGAAATGTTCGACAGATCATGACCTACATTCTCTTGACGTGTATGTCTTTTATGTGACAGAAATTATCAAAGCAGGCAAATGCATAAAGGTATATAATTATATATTTTTTTTTAAATGCTATACTTTTATGTTAAAACAAAAACTCACTAAAAACCATTAGAAAATACTGCATTAAGCAAGTCATGGATAATCACTATGGAATTCGGAAGTTGTATATGTTCTAAGTTTAGTCATTGATTAATAAACGAAATATAATAAAATGCTATTGCATTTATCATTATGCATATTCATAGATAATGTTTGCGTTTCATTTGCATTATCATATTTGATTTTACATTATTCACTATCAATTTTAATAGATAAATATATACGGGACATTTCGTGTTAATCGGCATAGAAACGTCATTCTTCTAGGCACATCAAAACCATTGAAGGCAAATATTCGTCACACATGCCTAATTTCCGGTATTCGAAACAAGTTAAAAATTCCAAGAGGTGGACAGGACCGACAACATGATTTTCTTCATCACCATTGTACGCATAGCAACTCCTTGTCACTGTCTGAAACTTGAGTAAGATCGAATTTCAAATGTGAATTTTAGAGAAGGCAGGATAAGAACTAGGATAAGCAATTTCACCAACATTTTAAGTTAATCATACCGTTCCGTGAGCAATTTTCTCGAGTTTAGATTCTAGATGGATCTTTGTATGGGGATGTATATGATTATCCTATCGGATTTAAAATATGGAGTGTAGTGCGGCAGGGCCTCAAATCGGGAGGAATCTTGGTATGGGGCCTTTATGACATGAACCCATATGCACGCAGAGATAAAATATGATTACTATATGGTCACGGCAACAATAGTATATTCTGTGCAATAAAAGTATGGTCGTCGCAACCATAGTATTGTTTTTTGAGTTTCATTTTGACAATAGTATGATTGCGACAATATTAATATTGTTGGAATGTAACAATAGTAATATTGCCAAATTTAGAAATGAAAACTTGGTTGTAGCAACAATATAAATATGGTTGGTGGGACAAAAGTATTGTTTTCAAAAATGGTATTTTTTTAATTTGACAATGTTATTTTTACGAATCTTACGCTATAATAGTACTTTTTATATGTAAATTAACTTTTTTTAAAACAAACTGCGGGTTAGTATAACTGAAATATTTTTAATAAAAGATTTTTTTTATTGTTAAATAAATCACTCCTATTACACTGTGGAACATTTTTGGGGTTATTGTCTGGGGGGTGAGAAATTCCAAGTCAGGGTGATGGTACTAGGTCAGTATATTAAACCCCTCAAAGGGTTTTGCGTTCGTATGTGCCAGTTTTTTTATGACCTTTTACATTTTTTCCTTATCTTGATGTTTTTTCGCTTAGTTGTAAAATGTTGGCAAAAACGTAGTTTGACATAACTCGAGAACGACTAGTTAGATTTTGCTGAAATAAATTGAGAAAAATTAATAATTACATTTTCTTTAATCCATTAATATACTGTTTCTCTACCAAATCAACATTTTTGCAATTAGAAATAAATTTATGAAGAAAATTTTTGGCAAAAAAAATTTTTTTTAAAACATATAAATCCCAAACGGAATAACGTGTAGAGTCTTATAACTTTCACGTAAAGTCACATAACCTATATACAAAATGCGACATAGATCATAGAAATCGATTAACGAAAGACCCTTTGAGGGTTTTAATATGCTGACCTAGTACCATCACCCTGACTTGGAATTTCTCACCCCCCCAGATTGGATGTTGTACTGTGTTATTAAGAGTTTAATGTATTTTTACAAAACTAAATAAAAATCTCTATTGTTGAATAACAACTTTACAAAAAATTTTGGGGATTATAGTATGGTTGTGTGTAAGTCATACTATGGCTGTAAGGATCATACTACGGTTGAGTGTGAATAATAATATGGTTGTGGGGATCATAGTATGGTTGAGTGTGAATAATAATAATATGGTTGTGGGGATCATAGTATGGTTGTGTGTGAATAATTATATTGTTGCGAGAACCATAATATTGTTGTGGGGATCATAGTATGGTTATGTGTGAACCTTCCTATTGTTGTGATGATCATAATATTGTTGTGCCACAGCCATATAACCTACAATAGTATGATGCTCTTCGAATATTGTTACCACAACCATACTTTTTTTTGCGTGTGGTCCACGTAAGGATTTATAACTGGTCACTCATAACGCACTATGCTTTATATGAGCAAGATCAAATTCAAAATGTAGTATATGGTGTTGGGTCTATTTAGGCCAAGAGGCTGATTGATGACTGCAGTATCATCATACTTAGTTATAAGTTTCTCACAACGTTCTATGCCATGTTTTTGTACAATCGGATTAAACATATGAGACCTTCTCTGAGAAAAGGGACCTAGTGTGTCAAAAAACGGGTTTGGACTTAAGAGTGGATTCTGGTACCTAAAAGACGAAATGAGTTAGATTTCTGATACAAATTTATTTACCCCATAAAAACGTACAAAACGTACTTGGGAAAATCGATAAAAATGAGAAAAACATTAAATTTTATTTTTTTTTTTGATTTTTTGGTTTTAAATTGTTTTTTTCATCAGTCTTTGATTTTCTTCCGTTTGTCAATTTCAGTTTTTTCTTTTTTTCGGCGCTTTGACTTCAGCTTTCTTATTCTCGTGATCAGATGTATTTTTAGCTTTGGGTTCACTCGGCTTATGAGTTACAAAATCCCGTTTTTGTGGATCAGTACGTAAGACCCTGACATTCTCATACAAATACCATTTGCAACAATAGCAAAGGTATTGTCACACTAAAAGCGAAAAAAGTACGTCTCCACATAGGCATGACGTCACCAAAGTCGGCACCCAATCATAACTAACCATACCAAATCGCATCTCCCAACTGAAGGTGTGTTCCCAGTGATAATGCGTTATGAAACTTTAAATGCGTTTTTCTCAAAACTTAATTTTCACACACTAGGTCCCTTTTCTCGGAGAATTTCACATGTATCATCTAGCGCCGCATAGTGGCTAATTTCCATCGGCCAAAAGTCTAACATTTAAGCTAGTCACCACTTTGAAAATTTTGTAAAAAGGTGGATTTTATTTCAAATTCACATTCGAAATCAATTTTAGAAATTAGCCCAAATGTGGTATTTTAAAAAATAACGCTGTTTTTTCTTCAATAGCCTTTAAAGAATGTAGTATTCATTTGGAAATGTGAGATGGTTTACCATGTTTGGCGGGTAACTTTTGTCCGTTCTAAGATGTGGTCTAACTTTACTACTCTAGAAGCCCTATATTACACCCCAATTCAATTACTTCTAGTTAAAAATTGACTGTTAGTTGGAACGAACATAACTCAGAAAAAACGGACTACCCAATAATAGCTTATTTTACTGCCAATACGAATATAGATTTGTTTTCAAGCTTTGGCCGTATTTAGGTCCGGAATCATGTACTACAGGTGTCAAATAAGGCCCTTATGCTCAAAAGAAGGGACCACTTGTAAAATTAGGAATAGCGGTACTCAAATTAAAGCCGGATATAATACAAATGCAAATATGCTATTTTGTTGCAGATGTTGATAATACGAGTATCATAGGTTCAACTCATGCTCCCAAGTGACCCAAAGAAACGGACGGATTTACGATGGAGTGTATATGTGACAGCGCACAGAGAAAGGGACCTAAGGGTAAAAATAAATTTTTATTTTTTTTCTTATTATAATGTGGACAACATGAAGTAAAACAATCCCAAGCCCCAAAAGTGCTCCCTCCCAGAGATATGCGCGTTTTATGAAATTGATGGCACACCAAAGATACACGTATTTAAATCTTTAAAATGGCTCTCCTGAACAAAACTGGTTAAAAACTGGTTAGGGACATAAATGCTGTTACAACATTAAACACACCCATTTCAATAGTAGAACTGAACATACCCCGTTAATGTCATATGGGTTTTAAAGCTAACCTCAATAGCGTTAGTCTGCTTTCATCATGGAGTGGTCAGATAATGAGAATAGTATCGCTGTACGTAGTAGCGCTTTTCAAGTGTGAAATGAAAAAAGCGACATTTTCAAAACGCTCCGGCCACTAGGGATTAGCCGCATGTTCGTCTACCGATGCATAAAACTGTTTGAGGAGACTGGAGATGTAAAAGACCGCAACCGGCCAGGACGCCCACGCTCTGTTCGAACACCGCATGTCATCAAAGCCGTTAAATCAAGAATTCACAGAAATCCGCTCCAAAAACTGAAAATCGTGGCCCGTGAGAAAAAAACTTGGGGCTTTCAAACGACGTACCGGACATTTATTGACTGCAGCTTAAAAAAAAAGTAGGATTGAAAAATGCAAACGTTGAAGCACGCTGATAACTTGCACAGAAAAATTTTGTTCACCGATGAAAAAAATTGTACCGTTCAGAAAAAAATTAACAAGCAATATGATAGAGTGTATGCGCGGTCATCTAAGCATCTGAACTGATCCCAAGGGGGGAATAGGGTCATCACCCAGCTTTAGTCATGGTTTGGTGGGGTGTCTCTTACTATGGGGTCACTAACCTGCATTTCTGCGAACAGGGAGTCAAAACAATTGCCAAAGTTTACCAAAAAACCGTTTTAGAAGCAGTTGTGAAGCCTCTTTACAATTCCCTGTTCCAAAACAAGCCATGGATTCTGCGCCGGCCCATAAGGCTAAAACATCCCAGGCCTGGCTTCTAAACAATTTGCCGGCCTTCATTTCCTCTGAAGAATGGCACTCATGCAGTCCAGATTTGAACCCATTGGGTTACAAATTGTGGACGGTTTTAGAGGACAAGGTTTGACAAAAAAGATACCCCAACAGTGGATCTCTTAAGACTGCTTTGGTTCGAGCTGTGGCCAATTTTCCAATAGACGAGGTTCGTGCAGCTATTGATGATTGGCCAGTGTGACTTATGGCGTGTGTAAAGGCAAACGACGGACATTTGGAATAAGTAGATTCTTTTTGGATACAATATACATCAACAAATATATTAAAAAAATTATTTGGTCCAAAAACATTCAGTAGTTTTTATTTTACAACATAAAACGTGTGTAACAGTATTTATATCCCTACTAAGTATTTTTCGGCCTAGTCTAACTAAACGACGTTTTTACCTCTGAAGGGAATGCTGAAGGATTTATCTACTTCTTGTGAAGTCGCCGAAATAACTAGGTGTAAATACCACCAGAAACAAGAACAAGATTCGTTGTGTGATATTTGTGAACACACATCGCCACACCCCATTAAATTGTAAATCAATTAATTTATAAATCAAATAAACAACATTTTTATTAACCTACATCACAGTAGCAAATAACAAAAACTATAAATCTACACTTAAAGGTATTCAGCTATTTCAGCTCCTTCCTAATGGCGGAAAACGGAGGCAGGCAAATAGTTGTTGCGTGGAGCAGTCGCCGATGGAGCGCCAACTGGAGCTTGAGAAGCAAAGTTGAGAGCAGGAGCCACACCGCCATCGATATTTTGGGATTTACCACCCAAAGCATCGTACTGGCCTTGAATAGCCCTTTGGGCGTTGGCAGCATCTTCGGGAGTACGATACTTGACAAAGTGAACATCGGGTCTGTTGTTGTTGTTGCTGTTTGCATTATTCAGTCTGTTGGCCAAGTCGGCGAGATCGGCCTGCTTGTTGAGTACATAAATGTCGGTGTGTTGGTTAGCAGCATTCTTGGCCAACGAAAGAGCAGCATCTTCCAAGCCGCGGTTATCGGGACCCTTAATGAAGACCACGCGTAGACCTTGTTTCACTAAATCACCAATTTGGCTTGAAGCGGCAGGATCGTTGAAATCTTCATTGTTGGCAGAGAAGGTGTAGAATTCCTTTTCAAGTTCTCCTTGAGGAGCGAGTAATGGTGATTCGTTTGATCCTTGAGCACCGGGGCCTTCAAATGATGGGGATCCATTTGCTTCGGGGCCTCCAAACGATGGAGCGCCGTTGGCTTCAGGGCCTCCAAACGAAGGAGCTCCACCTGATCCTGGATTACCATACGATGGAGATCCGTTCGGTCCTAGGCCGCCGTATGATGGTCCACTTATGTCCTGAGAGCCGTATGATGGACCACTACCCAAACCATAGGATAAATCTGAGTTTGAAGGAACCCCTTGCTCGTAGTTATACCCCGTTTGTTGGGCACAGGCAACACTTACCAAACACAGGACAACGAAGGCACGCATTTCGAATTTGTGGTCTTTGATGCAAGAAATGTTCGACTGAATATGACCTGATGTTTGCAGTGGTGGGTTTATTTTATATGACCGCATTTTGCAAACCCCCAGAAGGCAGGCGAATATGAATTTATTAATAAACATAATAGACTCGATAGGTTTTATGATAAACCATGCTTCCGAGGAAAATACTTTAAAAGCAACGTGTCGATAACTAAAACGAATCTCGGAAGTTCATTATGGGCAGTTTTTCTACGTCGATTCAATGACTAAGAATTAAATTTCTTAAAACGACGCCTGTCTATCATTTTGGTCACATAGTTTCAATTTTGATTTCTTTTTATTTTCATATAAAAAAAATATTATTTATGTAAATTTTGGTGATTTAAACAGACAAAAATTTTAATGGGCTAAAAGTGTGTTAAGCGCTTTATACCAATTGCCTCTGGTAAACCTCTTCATTGTGTTATTTGTTGAAAAAAGCTAATTTCTTTGTGCAAAATAAATGTAAGGCTTACTGTAATTCGATTTATTTTAAGTCTTATTTGTGAGAGAGGACATTCAAAAGTTTATAATATTTATGGTTACAACATAAACCATTCCAACCACGACTATAAAAGGCAAATATAAAATATAACACACAAAATATTTTTAGTCAACATTGTATTGGCGTTTTAACGTCGAACAATTTTTGTTTCTTTAGGATTTGATACAAAATCGAATACATTATTAAAATCTAAATATGATAAACAAAGAGAAATACAAATTAATGACGTATAAAATGGCTATATGTACTTCTCTAACAGAATTTGAATTCTAATCATTTGGAATATTTGCTGATAATGAACTTCCGAGATCCGTTTTAGTTATCCATGCTGTGTATAATGCAGATTCCTCTGACAATACGCTCATCTTAAAACATATTAGTGGTGTTTTTGGTTTAGCCTCGAAAAATAAGAATGGACAGCAACAACGAAATAATGAAGTCTTTTGTTAGCAAAAAGTGTCAATTCTGAAAAAATTAGAAAAGTAGTACTTTTAGTATCAGATCAATCTAGAAAAATTAAAGCAATTATGTAATTCTATTTATTTTTTGAATACGAGTATAATTCCCTTCAAATGTTGGCCACAACTACGCCTAAGGGTGTCTGTAGTACGTAGCCATAAACAAAAAAGCCTAAAGGTGTAATATCACACGATCTAGGCGAGAGACCTCTCAATTGATCCATTGTTTAAGCAGCTGTATGACAAGTGGCACCGTCGTCTTGAGGCCAAATGTCGTAAAGATTGCGGGCTTCAATTCTAGGTAGCAACAAGTCCGATATCATGGCGTGATTTTGTTTTTTGCCTAAAAAATTAAAGTTTTTTTTAATTCTTAAAAATACAAAACGGTAAAAAGTATCAAGTCCTATTACTCTCACGTAAAGTCACATAACCTATTAACCAAATTAGACATATATCATGAAAATCGATTTACGCGTTTCGCTTTTATGCACAATTAAGAGAAGGTATGAATTTCAAAAATGCATAAATTCTCGTCATGGGTTAAACAGAAAACAATTGAAAACAAAAGTATACATTGCTGCTTTTACTGTCACACTTCCAGTTAAACGCGCTGCTGATACCGATACACCTAAACCTTCGAGTCTGGATACTGTGTCCCTGCAAGCCGAAACCGTTTTCACCCATCTGACCAATTTGAATGATGCTGATTGGACACCCGATATTGAAAATAATGGACCACAACCGCTAACACAAATCAAAATTGATTACATTGTGGATAAGGTATCACTATCACAACAATACTTCGAAATGTTGACATCATTTTGAAAAGCAGAAAACTGACACAGCACCGGAGATGAAGATGACACTGAAATTTGTGGACACACTGAACCAAACATGCCCTTGAATTTTATGTCTTTCTCCCCACGAAGAAAATAAGGTCATCAGAACCACAAGCGTCAACTCCAACGAGGATGGATAGTGATAATAATTGAAAATGTTCTAAATTTTGTTTCCATGCATAGAAACCATATAAAAATCTCATATTTTCTGTTTAAGAATAGCTGTAATATAAATCACAATGTTAATTTTCATGCAAAATAAAGAATCAAGATAAAATTCATCAATGTTTTTTCCAAAGAATTTTGTGCATATCTTGAGCAAATTTTTGAAATTCATACCTTCACTTAATTGTGCATAAAAGCGAAACGCGTAAATCGATTTGCATGATCTATGTCTCATTTTGTTCATAGGTAATGTGACTTTACGTGAAAGTAATAGGACTTGACACTTTTCACAGTTTTGTATTTTTTATGTATTAAAAAAAAACATTAATTTTTTAGACAAAAACATATTTTTTTCTTTATACATTTATATCTAACTGCGAAACGTTGTATAAACAGATTAAAGGAATTGTAATTTTTAATTTTCTTAAATTTTTTTCAGCTTATTCGGACTAGTGGTTCTCGAGTTATGACAAACAAAAGAGCCTAAAACGTGACAAATTCCCCTATATGATACTTACTAACTTCGAATTAATTATTAAATTATTATTTGATGTACCTTGACCAAACGAATGATGCAGAAGTTCTTCTTTTTGGGGCCATTTTCGCAAACAATTATCAGAATTGAGTCCCGAAATCATGTGTTGTACTGCGAATACAATAATATATTATTGCCTCAGCGCCACTTGGGCATTATTGAGGCGAGCTGGCAACATATTCAACTAAAAAGTTTATCAAACGATAAACAGAATTAGAAAATAAAATAATTTAATAAAAGAAAAAAAGGATTTAAATTGCTTACATTATGAAAGACAAACGAAAAAAATTTAGACATTAAAAAGCTCTACACTATTGTATACGATAAATCACATTAGAAGTGTTTCCATATTAGAAGTAAATACTCTTTAATTTTCTTTTTAAAAACTTAAATACGATTGACATTTTTAATATCGCGAGGACGACAGGTATATTTCAAGAGATCGCACTATACGAGTTGTTATAGATGGGTTCTCATCCGATAAACATAGGCTGACCGCAGGTGTGCCACAAGGCTCTGTCCTTTCTCCCTCATTATTTCTCATTTTCATTGATGATCTTTTGGGTCAGACCGTGAATCCAATCTACTCTTTCGCGGATGACAGCAACCTATGTCATTCATATTCATTCGACCGTAGGCCGAGTCTTCAAGATATTGAAGACAAAAGGCGAATAATGGAAGAGACACTTGGCCGGGATTTACTGGCCATTTCCGACTGGGGTCGAGTGAACAGAGTAGATTTTAATGCGCGTAAGACACAGTGCTGCTTGTTGTCTCACAAGCGATTCGCTGACCCAACAGTGTCGTCATTATCTATCGATGGTATGGATGTCGAACAATCAGATGCTCTTGATGTTCTGGGCATGAAAATACAATGTGACGCTCGTTGGGCGAGACATGTATTCGAAGTGTCGAAAGAAGCACTCAAGTGTATAGGCTTCCTAAAGCGGTGCAAAAAATATTTCACTCCTTCTGATCTTTTCGATATCTATACAACCTACATCAGGCCAAAGATGGAATACAACTCCCATATATGGGCAGGTGCTCCAAAATCATCCTTGGAGCTTCTGGACCGTGTTCAAAGGAGAGCGATGGTGCTGATAGGAAACAGTAGGGTATCCAACTCTATTGTTTCCCTGGAGCATCGTCGGAATATGGGCTGTGTGTCGCTGTTCTATCGCTACTTCCATGGTGTGTGTTCTTCAGACATTCGTGGCCTTATTCCTGACGTGAGGATGTTCGGCAGGGATACACGACTTTCCAGAAATTCACACCCATTTGTTATCGATTGGCCGGTTGACCGCACTGTACACTACAGATCGAATTCGTTTTTCGCCCGTACTGTCCGTATGTGGAATCGACTTCCGGCAAATGTATTTCCCACCAATTACGACATCCAGAAATTCAAGGCGAATGTCAATAAACATTACTCCCTCTTTCCCCCCTTCGATCCCTTGCTTTCCAACGACCAACGCAATGCATTGCATGTATAGGGGAAAACCCCTGAGTGTTGGCTAAATAAAAAAAAAAAAAACTACCGATATATTCTACTCGTTGTTTTGTCGTTTCCAATCGACATCTTAATATTTTAAGATTTGTGTTGTTTCTGGTGTTAAATCTGGTCTGATTTGTTTTATATGTAATTGTGGGATGTCCTATATTATTCACGGACTTAAAGCCACTTAAAAGCAATTGAAGTTTGTATAAACCATAAATAGGTAGTATATTTCGTGAAATGTGCCTGAACAGCGAGATTGTGGAATATGTGGAATATGTTATAAACCGTCTTAAGTGCTTTATTTTGCAATTTTTGAATCGATCTAAGTTCATTGCTTTTCCTACTATTTATATGGCTATGTATGAGAGACTAATATTAAATTAACTTTGTTGCTTTTTTATACTTATTTTTGAGCTTATAAAGTAATCCTAGAGCAGATGATAATTTTTTCTTAAGGTTTTGAATGTGAAGAGACCATAACAAAATATTCCGAATATAAATTTCTATGTATTTCACTGATTCACTTTCAAATATTTGATTACCTTCAACGAAAACGCTAAACGTTGATCTATTTTTTAACAGAACTAGAAACTAGGTTCAGTCTTATGAATTCAGATATTAAAGCCGCATCTCGCTCCATATATGCCTTTAAAACTGCGTCATACTTGTACGGATACAAAAGGCATATGTCGTCCGGTTACATATGTGACGCACAAAATAGAAAGGGCCCTAAGGGTAAAAACCAGTTTTGTTCAGGAAAGCCATTTTAAAGATTTAAATACGTGTATCTTTGGTGTACCATCACTTTCATAAAACGCGCATATCTCTGGGAGGGAACACTTTTGGGTCCCTTAGGCCCCTTTCTCTATGCGATGTCACATATACAGTTTACCAGACAAGCCAAGATTTTGGTTATCGTTGAGGTTTATATTAAAGAGAAGTGGGCCTAAGACACATCCTTGTGGCACCTCATATTCAACCTGACGAACTCTACTCTTACAAGTCTGTAGTTCTACATATTGACTACGGTTTGTCAAGTAATTATTTATCAACCTTAAAGCAGATTCTGTCAATCCATAGTAATTAAGCTTTTGTATCAAAATGATCCACCAAGTAAAATGCTTTAGACAAGTCATAAAAAATATCGGCAACACCATTAGAATCACCATCTAACCCTTTACATATAAGGGATCACATCCCTTCTTAGAATCACATCCCTTCTTAAACCCATATTGAAATCTACTAAGTAAATGGCTATAATCAAGTGATTGCGAGCACCATTAACGGTTAATTCCGGCCATCATAAGTTTTGAAAAAATATGTGCGGATGATTCTATCAGTCCATAAACCGCACCATACCGTAGTTTTCCTGAGTACAATGCCACTCTTGAACCTCTTCTAGTTGCTACTTAGCCCAAGTGCGGCAATTTTATTTATTGCCGTTGTAGAAATGGGTCTCGTCACTATAGAAAATTTTGGTCGAAAAACAGCAGAAACGAAGACCCTCATTTCAATAATACAGTTGCACAATTTGGAAACGTTATTGCAGTGTAAGTCTTTTCATGATAAAATGGCAAGCAATACTGAAAAGAAAAAAAATAGTTTTTAACACATTTCACGCTTTATCTTTAAGAAACTACGTTACTTATTATATAACTATCGATTAAAAGCCTTTCTCTAAGCTAAGAGCTAACAAGGGAACAAAGAATTTTTTTTCTAAAAAAAAATTAAAGCAAGTACTCGTACATGCTCAAAACTGTCACCTCTTCTTAACAAATAACTTAACTATTGCGGTTTTGCTACCAAGTCTCAGTTATCGAGGCTAAACCTCTAAAACAGCACTACTCATATATTTACTAATAAATTCATAAATGTCATAATTTTTGCTTCTAACGGAATAGTAAAATTCCATCATATAAAAGCCGCACGCAACTGCTGACAACAGATCATAGTGAAACGATCATTTCCTCAATCATACCAAAGACAAAAATGCGTGCCTTCATTGTCCTGTGCTTAGTGGCGGTTGCCTGTGCCGATCAGCTGGGATACAATTACCAACCAGTAGGTCATTCGAACTCTGGATTATCGTTTGGTCCCGGTGGTTCATACGGTGCTGGATCGAACAGCATTCCTTCGTACGGCTCTCAAGGCTCCAGTGGTCCAACATATGGTGGACCGGGATCAAGTGGATCACCATCATTTGGAGGTCCTGGAACAAATGGATACCCTTCGTATGGAGGACCTGGATCGCAGGGCTCAAACGTATCTCCATCATTTGCACCACAAAGTCAACCCGCTAAGGAGTTCTATACATTCGCAGCCAATGATGAAGATTTCAATGATCCTGCCGCTGCCAATCAAATCGCTAACTCTGTTAAGCAGGGTCTGCGCGTTGTATTCATCAAGGGTCCCGATACCCGTGGTTTGGAAGATGCTGCCCTTGCTTTGGCCAAACAAGCTGCCGATCAAAAGACCGACATTTATGTGCTCAACAAACAGGCCGATCTCGCCGACCTGGCCAACAGACTGAATAATGCCAACAGCAACAACAACAACAGACCCGAAGTTCACTTTGTCAAGTATCGCACTCCCGAAGATGCAGCCAACGCCCAAAGGGCTATTCAAGGCCAGTACGATGCCCTGGGTGGTAGATCCCAAAATATCGATGGCGGTGTAGCTCCTGCTCTCAACTTTGCTTCACACGCTCCAGTTGGTGCTCCATCGGCGACTGCTCCACGCAACAACTATTTGCCTGCGTCCGTTTTTCGCCATTAGGAAGGAGTTGAAATAGCTAAAAACATTTAAAAGTAAATTTATCCGTTTTGTTATAAGCTACTGTGATGTAGGTTAATAAATTGTTATTTGGTTTTTATTATAAATTAATTGGATTTAAATTCGAATCGTCGATATATAGCCTTCTTGGTAGGGAACGACGTGTACGATAATAACGGTCATTACATAACGGGTGGTCCATCTAGTTTTACAGTTTATTTCATATGTTATTTTGACAGCTGTTTCCCGCATGAAGTGAAACAGTCATACGAGTACTCGCATCATGTCATTAACATCATATAAAGGGAAAATAAGTTAAAATTTCATATTCGTTAGGATGAGCAGCGACAAAGACGACTGGATAGCAAAAACCTTAACAAAAAACATTAGTTCTATTTCCACGTCTGTAAAAAATCTCTATTCCTAAAACCGAAATTCTGAAAAATTATTTGTTGTAGCCGTTTTAGTACTTAGCGTGGATATAGGCTAATACTTGATAGTAATGCAGACTAAGTACTAAAAACCTTAAAATATTACATTTTTAATTATTTTTTTAAAAGTACATCTGGATTTTTTCGCAAGACACAAACAGAATTGGCAGTTTTTGTAAACCAAAGTCTTAACTAGGCGGTTTTCCTTTAAAAAAAAATTTGGTTCCTCACGCTGCACAGTGGTCCGATATAAATAAAGTTTGGCTTATCTGTCAAGAAGATTAAATGCAGAAAATGGCGCCTCTAGACAACGTGGCTATTTTTGACCCGCATTAAGCCTTATCTCTGTAGAACAATTGAACAATGTTGTATTCTGCAACTTATGGTCTGAACCTAAGAATAAAAAGGGTGTTTTTTCTGACGTGTAGTTTTCAAGAAGAAATAAATCGCATATAATTAAATGTTATGACCAAGTATTTAGCTTTTTTTAAAGGATAAGGGTTTGTCATTATATTTTAACAATGACCTTTGGAAAGTGGCCGCCGCGCCGCGGCTGGCTCAAATAGATCCCGTCCGAAAATCCCATCATTCGACCACTTTGGCATCATTTGGCGCCGTATGTCAGTAATAACGCGTGGAATATTCTCTTTCAAGGCGTAAATCGTGTCTATACACGACTTCCCACAGCCCCACAAAAATATTCCAGCGATGTTAAATCGCACGATCTTGAAGGCAACGATACAGCCCCACGTCGCGAAATAATGCTCCCACCAAAAGTATCCTTCAATCAATTGGTTGTTCCGTTGGCTGTATGGCATGTAGCGCCGTCTTGTTGGAACCCAAGGTTGTCGACATCAACATCCTCTAATTCAGGTACGAAGAAGTAATTAATCATTCCCCATTGACTGTAACATTATGTAAGGCTTCATTTTTGAAGAAATATGGACCAATAATTCTCTCTGCCCATAGAGCACACCAAACATTGACTTTTTGAGGATGTAACGGCGTCTCAACAATTGCTTGTGGATTTTTATTACTCCAAACGCGACACTTTTGGTTATTAATGTTCAACCAAAAGTGAGCTTCTTCGCTGAACGAAATGTTGTTGTAAAAATCAGGAACGGTGAACCATCTCGTTTTGGGCCCATTCACCATGATTTGCAAACGTTGTTCCGGAGTTAGTCTATTCATTATTTTTAAAGAAATGGCAAACCAAACTGAGCAAAAATAAAGTGACAACTATCAAGAAGACCAACGCCGAATAAAGTGTGGCCAGATTGAAAACCAGACGTCTAAATAACACTTTCAGAAACAAAAAATTAATTCTCTGAAAGTTCATGAATATTGATAAACGAAATTTGTCTTCAGTCCGAATATGGCCTTAACAGATTTTTTTTAAATTGAAGTCCTTTAAACATGGGGTCTTACGGTCGTAGAAAATGCGGTTTCAAACATGTATAGGAAGCCTACGGAACCTGAGGTCACAAAAACTGAAGGCTACGATCATGGACTAGTAGATTCTAAAAACAATAAAATTTTATCGCGAATCCAACTATGCTTACATTCTTTAAGATCAATTTGGTCCGCACTGGTTCTTTAAGACCTAATATGTAATAATATCCGAATATTTAAAATCAATGAAACATCAAAATGAATACGAAAATGCTGTTATTTGTAAGTTTTATCGACATCAAAGTCGACACACACATCTCTTCAATATCGGACTCAATGGAACACACATTTAGGACTTCTCTGAATAGTACGTCTTTACCCATGGGCCCTAAATGCTGATAATCCTTTAAAATAAGACAAAAGATGACCAAAAAAAAACTTTAAAATGTTTTGTATATCTTCCACCGAAAGATGGAGTGCATACTAAATTTGTCATTTCGTTCGCAAGACCTCGATATATTTATAGAAAATCCTAAAAAGTATATACTTAGTAGGGACATAAATACTGTTACACTCATTTTATGCTGTAAAATAAAAAGCAATGAATGTTTTTGGACCAAATATTTTTTAATATATTTATTGATGTATATTGTATCCAAAAAGAATCTACTTATTCGAAATGTCCGCCTTTTGCCTTTACACACGCCTTAAGTCGCACTGGTTAATAGCTGCACGAACTTCGTCCATTGCAAAATTAGCCACAGATCGAACCAAAGCAGTCTTAAGGCATCCAATGTTGGGGTATCTTTTGTGACAAACCTTGTCCTCTAAAACCGTGTAATCCAAGGGTTTCAAATCTGGACTGTCTGAGGGCCAATCTTTAGATGAAATGAACGCTGGCAAATTGTTTCAGAGCCAGGCCTGGGTCGTTTTATCCTAATGGGTCGGCGAAGAATCCTACTGGAAAGTCCATGGCTGGTTTTGGAACAGGGAATTGTTAAAAGGCTTGACAACAGCTTCCAAAACGGTTTCTTGGTAAACTTTGGCCGATGTTTTGACTTCTTCTTCGCAGAAATGCAGGTCAGTGAATCCATCGAAAAAGACACCCCACCAAACCATGACTTAAGCTGGGTGATGACCCTTTCCACCCTTGGGATCAGTTCAGATGCTTCCTTAGATGACCGCGCATACACTCTATCATTTTGCTTGTTAAACGGTAATAATTTTTTCATCCGTGAACAAAATTTTTCTGTGCAAGTTATCAGCGTGCTTCAGCAAACGACGTTTGCCTTTTTCAATCCTATTTTTTTTTAAAGCTGCAGTCAATAAATGTCCGCTACGTCGTTTGAAAGCCCCAAGTCCCAAGTCTTTTTTAATGATTCGACTCACGACGTTTGCGTGATATTCATCATGATTTCCTGTTTTCGGAGCAGATTTCTATGAATTCTTGATTTAGCGGCTACTATTGAAATGGGTGTGTTCAATGTTGTAACAGTATTTATGTCCCTACTAAGTATACTATTAATAGCCGAAATAAGTTAATATGGTCAAGCCATACCCGTTTGTCCGAGTGTTTTTTATATTTCCGGTCCGGCAATAAAAACACAATAATTTTTCATTGGAAATGGCTTTATTGTTTTTCAAAAAATTCTCTTTTAAGATCAGATCACTTTTTCCACTCCGATTGACACACCTCCAAAACATGATTTTTGAACGCTTCAACAGCTGCTTCGGGAGATGAAAAACGTTGACCACACATTTCTTTCTTGATGCTAGGAAATAAGAAGAAGTCATAAGGTACCAAATCCGGGCTGTACGGTGGACGGCCTATCAATTCGACATATTGAGTGGTTAAATAGATTTTTGCTTCAGCTGATGTGTAAGAGCTCGAATTGTCGTGATGCAAACTGATCCGTTTTCTCTTATTATATTTTCTCATTTCTTCAAACAGTGTTGCAAAACAGATGGTTGTATACCACGCAGAATTGACCGTCCTAAGTTCCACTAAAAGCACTGTGGCAACATGGCCGGTTATACCGAAAAAAACGCAATCATTTGCTTCGATGTGCTTCTTCCACGAACAACTTTTGTTGGGTTTGGCTCGTCTTGAAAGACCCATACGGTCTGTTTTGTTTCGGGCTCATATGCATATATCCATGATTCGTCACCTGTGACAATGTTATTCACAGCCTTTGAGCTACCGCACTTATACTTTCAACATCTTTTTGCACCAATCCAAACGAGCCTTCTTTTTAACCATTCGTTAAATTATATGGGATCCAATGAGAACAAATATCTTATTGATGCTTGCCCAAGGGTGCCTCAATCTCGCGGTATGTCACATGTCGGTCTTCCTTAATAAGTTGGAGTACAGCATCGATGGTTTCTGGCATAGTGACCGAAGTTGGATGTCCTTCACGAAATTCATCCTGGAGCGAACGGCGAATTACAGTGGTTTTTGATGGTGCTTCATCGCCAAAGTCGAAACAAGTTGCTTTTAACACTCTTGTCTCGATAACCCACGCCGAAAATCATAAAAAATCATCGCACGAAAATGTTCACGGGATAATTCCATTTTTTGGCTGAGATGAATTTTTCAACACACATTAAACAAACAATTCGCCCTCAAATGACAAAACCTTATGAGTAAAGTTATGCTAACAAAGTCAAAGTTTCCAATGGAAGTTCCGGTTTGTATCTGGGAACACTAGTATTGTCAGGAACCGATCTATAAATAGCAACCCTCGTAAATGGGTACATTTAATTAAAGCGCACACAGTACCTTTAAACGGGCATAGTTGCAGGATTTTTCGGCTCATGTGGCCCAAAAAACCGTCCGTTTGGTCAAAACGAGCGATCAATATTTAATATGGGTACCCAAGTTAAAGCCGGTTTCAAACCAATTCAGAATTTTTACGATTTTGCTGAAATTAGCATTAGACTCATGGTCTACGCCGCGTACTTTTAAACTTCCGCTTTTTAGAAAAACCTAAAACCGCATGCAAAATATTAAATTATGTGATACAAATAGTTCAACACAAATTCATGAGCCCAATAAAATATCGCATAAAAATGCATGTTTTAAAATAAAATGAAAAAATCAACAACAATTTTATTAACCTAAGAAATTAATTAACAATTTTAACAGATATAATTTTCGTAAGACAAATCCTCCTTAAACACGGAAGCGACGCAACACGGAAGCGGGCAAGTAGCTGCTACCAGGGTTCGAGACGGAGGGGGCAGCAACTGGAGCCTGAGAAGCAAAGTTAATAACAGGAGCAATGCCGCCATTAATGCTTTGAGAATTGCCTCCCAAGGAGTCGTATTGGCTTTGAATAGCCCTTTGGGCGTTGGCAGCATCTTCGGGAGTGCGGTACTTGACGAAATGAACTTCGGGTCTGTTGTTGTTGTTGCTGTTGGCACTGTTCAATCTGTTGGCCAGGTCGGCGAGATCGGCTTGCTTGTTGAGCACATAGATGGCGGTCTTTTGATTGGCAGCTTGTTTGGCCAAAGAAAGAGCAGCATCTTCCAAACCACGGTTGTCGGGGCCCTTGATGAAGACTACGCGCAGACCCTGCTTTACAGAGTTGGCAATTTGGTTGGCAGCGGCGGGATCATTGAAATCTGCATCATTGGCGGAGAAAGTGTAAAATTCCTTATCGGGTACAGCTTGAGAAGCAAACGATGGTAACGCTTGACCGCCATGGGATAATTGGCCACCTAAGTTATCAGCGCCATATGAAGGAGCACTGTTGAAGGCGGCACCAGGAGCAAACGATAATCCATAGTTCGAATGACCCACTGGTTGGTAGTTGTATCCCAACTGATCGGCACAGGCTACTGCCACTAAGCACAGGACAACGAAGGCACGCATTGTTATCTTTAGATTGGAGTTGTTTTTTCTTGTCGAAATATTCGCTTTGATATGAGCTACTCTTAGTTGTAGCGGGTGCTTTTTATACAGTCGAATTTGTCGCGATCTTTTGATGCATGAACTCAAAAGACTATGCATTTATTATAAAATACTTAAATATGTATAATATTATAATAAACACTTTATTGACAAGTTATTTGAATCGCATTTTTGATAAAAGGTTTTTCCAATATTTTATTTTTGGTATTATATGTAGATCACATCTTGAATTTGTTATTTATTTTTGTCGGTTTATTTACATTTTCCAACAGTAGCTTAAATTAAAATAAATACAAATGTCATGATACTGAATTTTATTTGCAAAATCAATATGTAAGGTAGCTATTGGTATAAAAATATTGTATGTCTTCATTTCTTTTCGTTTTTCCTTTGTTGTTAAGTTAACTCAGTTTAAGGTGTGTACAAGAGGGGAAAACATTTCGAAGTTTTTTGATTTAAAAGATATTTAAAAATAAACACGGTCTAATGTCATTTATTTATGTAATAATTCTTTTGTTGCATTTTCGAAAAATGATCCAGATAAAAATCTAACAATAATTACATCCTTTTGTAAGAAGATACGATAAGTTGGGAATCATTCCTGCTCACAAGAAGAAAAAAACTATGGTTGGCTAGGGACACCAGTTTGGCTTTTAAAAACCGGCGGTTTGGTTTCTTAAGACAGAAAAACCATCGGTTTCTTTAAAATATCTAATTTTCGGTTTTTGCATAATAAGATTCTTGTGTCGAATAAATGGTTTCTCAAATTCTCTTTAAAAGCACTACACTATACAGTTCCACCGAGAGACGTCGAGACCATACATCGACAAAGAAGTAGGCGCGAACAGAAAACTTTAAAGCGTAGCGTTCTTTTTTGGGTTTTCTGCCTAATTCTTTTGGAGGATTTCGATACAATTGAATTTTCTATATAAAGGAGAATCCAGGTAGAGATACTTTTTTCAATGGCCTTTTTTGTCAGATCATGTGTGATTCGTGTCAGGCTGTCATGTTATTTTTGTTTAGTATTGTTTGGCATTTCATCATGGAAAGACTTAGGCCTGAACAACGTTTACAAATCGTTCACTTTATTACGAAACTTCACGTTCTGTGAGGAATGTGTTTCGAGCACTTCGTTCAACTTATGGCCAACATAATCGGCCAACATTTCCTGCTCAATAGGTATGTAAACAAGCAAAATTTACGCATTTGGGACGAAGATCAACCGGAAGAGGTTCGAGAGCTGCCACTTCATCTAGAAAAAATAACGGGCCGGTGGAATCATCGGTCCATATTTCTTAAAAAATGATGCCGGTGAGAACGTAGCCGTCAATGGCGACCGTTATCATGCCATGATAACCGACTGTTTGATGCCTGAAATTGAAGCTCGTGATCTCGGCGACATTTGGTTTCAACAAGACGGCGCCACTTCCAACACATAGCATTAATCAATGGATTTATTGAGAGAACACTTCGGTGAGCAGATAATTTCACGTTTTGGGCCGGTCGACTGGCCACCAATATCGTGTGATATCACAACGTTAGACTTTTTGCTGTGGGGTTATGTTAAGTCTAAAGTTTATGCGGACAAACCCGCTTCGATTCAGGCCTTGGAGCAAAACATCACGCGTGTCATTCGCCAGTTCCCAGTCGGAGACGTACACAATTGAGCAGCGCGTTAAGATTGTTGCAGCCTTTTACGAATATGGGAGTTCATCACCTTACCTTGATCACAGTGGATTCGTTAACAAGCAGAACTGCCGCATCATCAAATGAAATTCCACGAGTGATTGTTGAAAAGCCACAGAAACTCAATGGCCACCACGATCATTTAATTTTGCACCTTTGGACTTCTTTCTTTGGGATTATTGAAAAGATAAAGTTAACATCAATAAGCCAAAAACAGTTTAAGAGTCTAAGCATAAGATAATTTGGCACCTTAACGACATTGAACCGCCATTATGTCTCAGAGTCATTGAATATATGGACCATCGGATAAGGGCAGGCCACTGAAGCTATGGCGAGCATTTGGCCGATATTTTACTTCACACATAATTTTTATATATGCTTCTATCATAACAAATATTAAGATAATTCTCTAAATACTTTTTGTTTTTTATTTTTATAAAAAAACATAATGACATGCGTGGCTGCTCACTGCTTTTATCGCAATATCGGGTTCTTGACGAACTTAATCAGAATGCTACTAAGCTCCAATTGTAGATGGGAAAATTTAACTCTTTAAGACCAGGTTCTCACTTAACGTGTAAGAAGTGCAATTGCTTACAAAACAAAGATGCTCGTATTTGCACCTTTGAAAAAGGTGCAAATAGAAGCAGTCGGAAGATTTTTTTGGCTCTAGACCATTTTCAAAAATCTATAAAAAATGGAGTTTTCCTTTAACTATATTTTCGATGTTATAGTTTTTGCTCGCGATATATTACGAGTTTTGCTTACTTTTAAATTTGTTTTAATAGTTTTTCTGAAATTCCTTGAATTTCAATTCGCTTGAATAGATCTTATTCATTACTTTTTTCTTTTTAAATTGAAATGAATAATATGAAAAATGTTTCAAATATAGTAAAAAAATATACAAATTTTAATATTATCCGTCATTCATTTTACCAAAAGTAAAAACTCGAGAATTTTACTGGCGGATTTTAAATGATGTTTTGAAACTGGTCCAGCTAACGAATGCCGACAGCCTAAATTTTTTTGAATTGCTCTAAAACATGTCAATCCTTATTCATAGAGTTACACTTTTTTTCTAATGTAAATTCATCTTTGCTTTGCAGACTTTCAAAATGATTGCACCGAAAACCATTTTTTAAAATTCGGTTAATTGATCACCCTATGTCGGGATGACTTTATTTAAAGAATATGATACTATTGTTGGGTACGTATGGTGTTCCACAACCAATCTTATTGTTGTGAGGATTTTATTATCGTGTTGGGGATCACAATGCTGTTGTGTCCCAACCTTCGAATATTGTCACCCTAACCATACTTTTTTGCTGCATGTTTAAAAATATATTGTGAATGTCTTACAATATGCTTCTTAAGGTCTATGGCCTGGCCGAATTGAACGACTTTGGCGTCGATTATTTGGACAGGATTGTCTCAATCAATTTGCTTTGACTTCAAAAACCAAAATCTCAGGTAACAAGAGTTCAAGCTCGAACGCCGGATGAATTTCATGAATGCCATTCAACTTCGGTCATTTTGCCGGAAACCATCGATTCTGTGCGTGTACTTTTTCCACTCGGTCGGATCGGAAGAAGAGCTACAAAAATTGAGCGCAAGCAAAATTGTAATTTTATTAACGGAGAATATTTTCAAAAAAAAAACATTTTATTATAATTTTTTTTTATAGCTACACCCAAAATATAACTAGCATCCCTCCAATTTTAAATCGTCGAAAAATGTTAAGATGGTCTAGACATGTCCGTCTGTCTGTGTGTGGAAATCACCATTGAAGCAAGGTGGCTGAAATTTTGCAGAAACATGTGTTGATCGGTCAAGAGGCAAACATTTTGCCCTACCAAGGATTAGATCAACCTCTGGAAAAATAACCAGCCCAGAACTTAAAAACGCAATATATCATGAACTACAGGTTGTCCGTTGGGGAGGTATACTACTTTGTTTTGCCGCCCTTTTGGTAAACATTAGTTTTGACAGTTTATATTTCACAGTCGTGAAGAGACGTGGTAAATTTATTATGAAAAAATATTCAATAAATCGTTAAACGTTTTATAAAAACAATCATCGATTACTGTGACGATGAGAAAGTTACATGAATTTTTTGCGAGAAACAACGTGCCAACAAAACGCTCTATTTATCGTGTTGTGAATGATTTCGAAGAAAGAGGGTCTGTAGCTGATAGGCCCAAGCATGGACCACAATGTACTGCAAGATCGGCTGAATACATTACTTCTGCTCCAGAGCGTGTTCAAACAATCCATCAACCTTAATTCGACGCAGTGCTCAGGAGCTTGGTCCTTATAGAACAAGTTTGGCCACAATTTTGCACAACGATATGCATTTGTTTCCATTTAAGAATCAGTTGACACAAGACCTTCTTCCACAAGAACATTTACGCCGCCGTGCATATGCCAACAGGAAGTTACAGCTCGCCCATGACAACCCCGATTTTCATGAAAAATTCATAATGAGTGACGAGTCACATTTTAATTTGATTGGATATGTGAATAATCAGAATAGTCGGTTCTGGGCAATGAAACTCCCTCAAATTATTAATCAGTCACCTTTGCATCCATTAAAAGTGACAGTCGGGTGTGCAATTTGTTCAGGGGGAATCATTGGATCTTACTTTTATGAAAATAAAAACGGCGTAACGGCAACTGTCAATGGGGAGTAATATAGTGATATGATGGAAAACGTTTTAACGCAAGAACTGCATGCTTTGCACGGAGAGAAAATATATGGTTACACTATGATATGACCGCAACAATAGAATCTTCTCTACAATAAAAGCATGTTCGTCGCAACCATAGTATTGTTTTATGAATTTCATTTTGACAACAGTATTGTTGAAGTGTAACAATGTAGTATTATTGCCAAATTTAGAAATGAAAATATGGTTGTAGCAACCATATAAACATGGTTGGTGCTACAAAAGTATTGTTTAAAATTTACGGTAACAATAATAAGATTACGGTAATCATACAGTATGGTTGCGACTATGAACATAACAAAACAAGTTTTATAAAGTATACATGTATTTGTGTGCGTATGTTTTTTTGATATACAAAAAAAAACACATACACACGATATAGTAAATGGTTGTTGTCCATTAAAACAAACAACAACAATCGGAAGGTAGTTCGGTAGGGAAGGTAGGGATTTTTGTTGTGTTTACTCTGTTCGGTGAAATACTCTACTCCCGATTGGTTCTCGTTTATTTAAAATCTACCTGCACTGAAGTATATAGCCATTGATCATGGTTTAATCACATTCGTTTCTTGGGGTCTACGGATGGTGAAGTAGCATTCACCCCAGCTGGAAACTAAAAGTATTTTCAACTGCCGTTGGAATATATATTTTTGTTTCTTGAATGAAATGTTCAATAAAAACATGGCTTTAATTCTGACTATTAACTTATTGTAATGCAATTTAATATAATTTGCTTGATACAAATCTCTATTTTTAATAACAACATTACCCAATCCTAATAAATAATTTTGGGGAACATAGTATGGTTAAGTGAATCATACTATGGTCGTAGGGATAAAAGCATGATTGCGTGTGAATCATACTATGGTTGTCAAGATCATAATATGGTTGTATGAGAAACAAACTATGGTTGTGAGGATCATAATATGAATGTGAATATACTAGTATGGTTGAGTGTGCATCATACTATTGTTGTGAGGATCATAGTATGGTTGTGGTGATCATAGTATGGTCATGTGTGAATCATACTATTGTTGTGAGGATCATAATATTGTTGTGCCACAACCATATACCCAACAGTAGTATGATCCTCTTCGAATATTGTCACCCCAACCATAATTTTTTCTGCGTGTGGGTTTGATAAACATGTGGTATCAACAAGACATGGAATTATTCTAGAAATGGTGATGTCTATTGGCCTTCACGGTCGCCTGGTTTGATTGCTCCGGACTTCTTTTTGTGGGGATATCTGAATAGGAAAATTTATGCAAACAAACCAGAAACGCTTGAGCAACTCAAACAAAATATTCGTGATTAAAACTACTGAAATACCGCCTGAAATGTGTGAGAATGTAATGAAAAATGTTCTCGAAAGGGCTCGCATTTTTGAGGCTAACAGAGGCGGACATTTATCTGATATTGTATTGCATACATAATTGTCGATATTCAATAAAACATTTATCAATATAAGATTCATTCTCTTACATTTAATCTAAAATTATAAACAAGCAAAGTAGTATACCTACCCGACGAACACCCTGTATAAGAGATAATATTTGGAACGTATGATTTAAACATGGACACCCTTTTTCTAGAGAAAAAGTGGGCGGTGCTATACCCCCTTTTAAAAAACAGCATTATTGGCCGATGTAATAGAACGATCGTAATAAAATTTTAATATGTGACGCGCAAAATAGAAAGGGGCCTAAGGTTAAAAACCAGTTTTGTTCAGGAGAGCCATTTTAAAGAATAGGTCCCTTTCTATTTGCGCTAAAAATCGTCGACTTCACTTTCATAAAACGCGCATATCTCTAGGAGGGAACACTCTTGGGGCATGGGATCGGTCTCATTCGATGTTAAGATGTTGTCCACATCAAAAAAAGTAAAAAAAATGAAAATTGAATTTTTACCCTTAGGCCCCTTTCTCTATGCGCTGTCACATATAATGATATCATTTTTATAGTTTATTGTTTTAGATTGAAAAAGCTTTTGATGCATGAGCCCAAAAAACGAAAGGTTTGGCCTGGTCGAACTTAACGACGTTTTTACTTGTTTCACTTATGGTTCATAATCAACACCAAAAAAAACAAAAAGCGCTTATTTATTAATAGACTACATCCGCTCTTTTTTGTGTTCATTCATACGAGAAGGTTTCAACGGATATTTAAACAAACTCCAACACTAGCATAAATTATGCTTTCACTTTTTTATAACGCAAAGTGCTATACTTATTTAGTACGAGTATACCATATTTCATTAGTTGCTTTACTGATATTTTAATATGTTTTTAGCCTATTGGTCGAAAGATCTGAGCCGACAAATGAATTCAACTAAAAAGAGCAATGAAATATGTTTCAACTTTAATATGCTTGCAAACACAAATCTTTTCTTTTTCTTTGGCAATAACAACAGTTGGAGAAATAAACTTTGGTCGTGTTAAAGCTTATATAGCCTCCATCATGTATTACAGTCCAATATGAGAATTGTTATCAATGACAGTGGCACTGGCCTCGTTTCTATCAGGGTGGTTTTATTCCATACCATCGAGTATGAGTATATACGACCAACATCTACAGTTATATCGGTATAAGTTCGCGAGATAAAGCCTTTCAAAGTTCAGTGTTATGTTGCCACACTCCTTACGCAATTATTTCATATCATATTCTAGAATATTTGCTAAGTCATTGGTTTTATTTTGCTGACATTTTATAACAATCAGTCCATTACTTTGGCTATAAATGACATTTTTTAAACGGCGCGTGACACCGCCCTCTTTTCGTTTCATCATTTCTCTAATAGATCACGAGATATTGCGTTTTTAATTTTAGGGTCAATAATTTTTCCAGAAGTTCATAGAGTCCTTTTCGATCACGCCCATTTTTAATTCCAACTGTTTTAGCAAATGTTTCTGCAAAATTGTAGCTACCAAGCTTCAAAAGTGCGAACTGTAGTTTTTTCACCAGATAGATGGACATGGCTAGATCATCTTAGAATTTCACAATTCCGACCAGTATTTCCATGTACTTCGGCGATGTATTGGGGCTATTAATATATTTTATACTAGAAATTCAACCCGCAAACTTTACAACTCTGGAAGGTGCAGGTCCAAAAAAGGTCCAAAGCAGCGTTACCGTAGTGCGACTAAGTGGCAATTTGACACTTTTTGGAAGCCATTCGAATTTTGTTGCCCCTTTTCCAAAAAACCTTTTTTTGCCACTTTTTTAAATTTTTGATACTTTCCACAACTTAAAATGTGTGTATTGCTTTTAAAAGATACGCGTATTCTTATTTCTAGGGGTAAGGGTTGCTCCGGGAGAAAAACTTCTATAATTTATTTGGTTATGGGTACTCGTAGTAGTGTGTCAGAGCATCTATATGTGACAGCGCAGAGAGAAAGGGACCTAAGGGTAAAAAAATCAAGTTTCACTTTTTTTTGATGTGGACATCTGAGCATCGAATGAGACCAATCCCATGCCCCAAAAGTGTTCCCTCCCAGAGATATGCGCGTTTTATGAAAGTGATGGTACACCAAAGATACACGTATTTTAATCTTTAAAATGGCTCTCCTGAACAAAACTGGGTTTTACCCCTAGGTCCCTTTATATTTTACGCGTCACATATGAGTATTGTACACAGGCTGCGAAGACAACCTCCAAACAGTCCCGCCGCACATCTCTGAAACGCACATATTACATCCAGTCTTGAGGAGCATTTCATTAGGATTGATCAGTAACGAAAAATGCTTCTTAGAATACACTTCACAATATTGTGCTTTAAGGGTAAAAATGCCAATAGTTCGGAACATTTGTTAAATGTATCAAGTAAGCCGTAAACAAGCCGCGGTTGTCACGGTACTTTCGAAGCCGAAAGTGTATCAAAAAAGTTCTATTGTATCATCTTTTGCAACCTTGATTTAAGGTGGCCGGAATCCGGCCCATTCATTCCAGGAATATGGGTACCAAAGTTTAAAATTTAACAACAAACCCAACAAATCCATATATAATTTCATATGGATTTGTCTAAAATCTAAAATCTAGATATCTAAAATCTAGATATATTAAGAACCTGGTTAATGACTTCAAGGAGCCCAAAAGCCTAGTTTCATCGGCGCATCCAGTAGACCAGGGTATAATATAATTTGCCATGCCCGACTTTTGATTTTTGGATTTTTATATACCCTTCACGCAAGAAAATATTTAATTTGTCATTCCGTTTGCAGCACCACCAAATATTGATCGGAGACCCTATAAAGTATTTATAATCTTGATTGTCGTAAAATTCTGAGACGATCTAGCCATGTCCGTCCGCGTGTTTTCTGAAAGCTCGATATCTTTGTTTTTTAGTTTGAATGTTTATTTTACGTCCGATTTCATGAAACTTAGTTTTTACTGTGACGTTTGTGTATTTTCTTATTTTAAATTTAATAAAATTAGCTTACGAAAAGTTTGCGACCTTGTTTTAAAATATACCCTTTTTGTGCCACTTCTTTAAAAATAATCCCCTTTTTGTGCAACTTTTGAAAATGTTCAACGGTAACCCTGCCTTTAAGGGCTTAGAAAAGCACTTGGCGAAAGCGATCAGAACAAAAAAAATATAAAAATTCAAATCAACTGTGGAATCTTTATTGGTAATTTGAAAGGACATTTTATGGTATTTATTTTTTGAATATAATTTTCTTCAAATGTGGGCCGCAACTACGCCTCAGGGTTTCCATTCTGAGGGTCCAATTTTGGATGACTCGTTCGAGCATTTCGACCAATATGGCTTTAATGACACGCGTAATGTTGGCTTCCAAATGCCTGAATCGTAGCTGGTTTGTCTGCATAGACTTTGGATTTACGTAACCCCAAAGAATAATGTCTAAAGGTGTGATATCACTCGATATAGGCGGCCAACTCACCTGTCCAGAACGAGAAATAAGCTGCTTTTCGAAATGACCTCTCATTAGATCCATTGTTTGAGCCGCTGTATGGCAAGTCCTGTAGAGTGTGTGACACCGTCCTGTAGGAACCAAGTGTCGTCAAGATTACGGGCTTCAATTTCAGGTAGCATAAAGATCGATATCATGGCGCGAAAGCGAGCACCATTCATGGTTACGTTCAGGTCATCATCATTTTTGGAAAAATATACACCGATAATTCCAGTTGCCAAACCGAAGTTTTCTCTGGGTATAATGGCTCCTCTTGAACATCTTCTTGTTGCTTGTGGCAAGTTTGTTTATTGACTTTGCCTTTGAGCCAGAAATGGGCCTCATCACTGAACAAATTTTGGTCGGAAACAGGGGATCTTCCCGTTTCTTACCGAACGCTCATTATTTTCAAAAAATAAATGCCATAAAATTTCCTTTCAAATACCCAGTAAAGATACCACACTTGATTTGAATTTCTATATTTTTTTTTTGTTCTGAAAAAATACCTCTAGATGGATCCCCCTATAGTTTCAGATATGCGACTATGGTCGACATATGATCACTGTCCAAAAGCATGAAGTTAGGGTCATTAAGACTGTCCCGTCGAGATTTAGTATGTTCTTTCGAACACGGTATGTCGGAAATAGTAAAACAAATCTCTATGGGAATTGTTTATCGAACTTTAAGTAATTGTACGTCTCATTAAGAATTTTAAACAACGCACTTTATTCACGGCCTAATGTTTGGCTTCATGATACTCGTACTAGGATATGTATTCTACGCAACCGTTTTTGCAAGCAAACTGTAAATGATTCACTTCGATCCATTTTCGTAGTCATTGATATTTTTAAGTTCCATTCTTAATTTCACAAGATTTGACCTTAGAAACTGGTCGGAGCTCCGTTAATTGGCATAAATCACCATTTAATAATCAAAATCAAAAGAACTCCGCTCGACGGCAGTATCGTAGTAGAATGTTTTCAGGTGAATAGCATTGATGCGATAATTGAACATTTATGTATACATATAAACATTGAAATCCAATACTTTTCGAAAGCACAACGCACCGCGCTAACAGTTGGCGCCAGACATAAAAGTAGCTTAAAATTTGTTTTATAATTTATGAAAATTAATATTAGGCAAAGGAGAAAAGGAAAACAATAACTGCAAAAAATGTTAAAAAATACAATTATCACTATAAGTTTGCAGTAAGATTTTAAAAATGTTATCAAAGGAATAATTTCGATTGACAGTCTTATACCAATAGTGCAGAGCTGAACATACAGATAGAAAAAAAATGTTAAAGACATATGGGGTGATCCATCTAGAGGTAGTTTTTCAAAACAAAAATATAAAAAATGTGGACTCTTTATTGGTAATTTGAAAGAACATTTTATGGCATTTATTTTTCGAAAATAATTAACTTTAAATGTTGACAACTGTATTATGGAAATGAGCGTTCGGTGAGAAACGTAAAGATCCGGTGTTTTTGGCGAAAATTTCCGCATTTGGTCTGAAGGGCAACAAGAAGAGGATCAAGTGGTGTCATTATACCCAGAGAAAACCACGGATTGGTGCGGCTTATAAGCTGGTGGAATCATCGGTGCATATTTTTTAAAAAATGATGAACGTTACCGTGAATGATGCTCGCTACCGCGCCGTGATATCGATCTTTATGCTACCTGAAATTAAAGCTTGTTGAAATTTTGGTTTCAACAGGACCGTGCCACTTGCCTTACAGCTACTCAAACAATGGATCTATTGAGAGGTCATTTCGAAAAGCAGCTAATATCAAGTTTAGGACAGGTGAGTGATATCACACCTTTAGACATTTTTCTTACGTAAAGTCCAGAGTCTATGCTGACAAACCAGCTACGATTCAGGTTTTGGAAGCCAACATTAAGCGTGTCATTAAAGCCATATCGGTCAAAATTCTTGAACGAGTCATCCAATATTGGACCTTCAGAATGGAAACCCTGAGGCGTAGTTGCGGCCAATATTTGAAGAAAATTATATTCAAAAAATAAATGCATAAAATGCCCTTTCAAATAAAAAATAAAGATTCCACACTTGATTTAAATTGTAATATGTTTTTTTTTGTTCTAAGAAACACCTCTAGATGGATCACCCTATATTTGCAAGCAAACATATTTTGCAGGAAACATAAACATATTTGGAGCATGTCCCAAACATATGTATGTTTGGTTAACAGCAAACATGTTTGCAGTAATGATCCTCAACATTTAATGCTTGTCTACAAACACATAAATGTTTGATGAATACAGGGTGGCCCAAATAAGACTGAAGGGTTTACCAATAAGGTAACGAAGAAGCCCTATTGTGACTCTTGCTGTATCGAGCTAGAGAAGTTTGATCCCAAAACATGGAGAAAAAACTTTACTTATGATATGTTTGCCGAAAGTGCCTGCCAACATATAATGCAGGCAGTGTTGCCGTTTTGGGCTTTTCCCACCAAATTTGGTAGGTTTTACTTTCATTTGGAAGGATGGTTGGCTATGAAGTATTTTGGTAGGTTTTGCGATAAATATGCATTTACATAAATTAAACTTGTAAAGTAATGAACATTTGCCGAGAATTATTAGGACGCCAGATGTGTTACTGGTTCCTTAATGCAAGCATAATAAGGGATAACACAACAGAAACTAATAATTAGTCCGCTGAAAATTTTGAATTTTTGCTATTCATATTTCAATGTTTGAAGGGACTTTCATTTGGGCCTATATGCGTCATCTTAGTCTAAGACTGGTTGTTGCTCTATCGTTTAATACTATAACAAATTTGATTGAAAAAGGCGTTCTATAGAAGTCAACCGATATGAGCCATTATCATCTGAGGAGGTTACTGATCAATCGTTAAGAAAATGTTCAAATTTCATTAAGATTGGATGTAATCCGTGGCAAAAGACCTTAAATTAATAAAACATACGAGTATGTTTGGGAGCTATTTCTTAACCGATTTTGTTACATTTCAATAGCGGCTGTCCAAAAAACTAACTTTTGCCATAGTTGAAATAAGTCGGCAGCCATTGCGACCTGTAGTTTGATTAGAATCTTTAAGAGTGCTGATCGATGTCGATCGGTATACTCAAAGCTCATATATTTTTGGTAGTTACAAACATTTGCAATGAAACAAACTTATTATTTTCCGTAACTCCCTGTTAAAATTGTTAAATGGCTTTACACATTTTGGTAGGATTTAATTAAATTTAATAGCATGCTTGAACAAATTTAATAGGTTAACTCTCTCTAAATGCTCAAGTAAAGGTCTCTAGTAACCGTAACGGTGTGACCATTTTCTTCGAAGGTGAAACTGCACACCACACTGTGACACGAAGTGGATGCAATTCCGTCTCATGGAGTATCTGTAGGTTAGAAGCACTCCATATTCGACAATTTTGTTTGTTTATGTTGCCGTGTAAATCGAAATGGGCCTCGCCAGACATAAAAAGACAGTTGAACATTTTGTTGTCCTCTTCCACCATTTGAAGCATATTCTGGCGAAATTCAAAGTGAATCGGGAAGTCTGCTGCGTTTATTTTGTTGGCCATTTCAATTTTGGCCGGTCAAAAAGGCACTGGTTTGAGCCGATGTGTGAGAGCTCGCATTGTCATAGTGCACAGTGATTCGTCTTCTCTTATTCGCTTTTCGAATTTCTGCACCAATCGACACGAGCCTTTTTTTGAGCGATCGTCAAATTATGCGGGATCCAACGAGAACAAACTTTTTTTACGACCTGGTGTTTATGCAATATCGAATTATGCTGGTGGAAGAAATGCCCAAGAATGCCACTATCTCACTGTATGTCACATGCCGATCTTGCATTATCAGTTCACGCACGGCATCAATGTTCTCTGGCACAACGGCCGTTTTTGGACGACCTTCACTACCTTCGTCTTTGAGCGAGCGTCGGCCACGATTGAATTTATTAAACCAGTTTTCACAGTGCTATAGGATGCTTCATCGCCATACAAAGATTTAAGTCCATGGATGCACTCTTGGCATGATAGTCCACTTCGAAAGTTGTGAAAAATGATCGCACGAAAATGTTCACGAGTTAATTACATTTTTTTTCCAAATTGATTTTTTCAAGTCACTGTAAACAACACAAATGATGGTCGCAATATCGAATTATGCTGGTGGAAGAAATGCCCAAGAATGCCACTATCTCACTGTATGTCACATGCCGATCTTGCATTATCAGTTCACGCACGGCATCAATGTTCTCTGGCACAACGGCCGTTTTTGGACGACCTTCACTACCTTCGTCTTTGAGCGAGCGTCGGCCACGATTGAATTTATTAAACCAGTTTTCACAGTGCTATAGGATGCTTCATCGCCATACAAAGATTTAAGTCCATGGATGCACTCTTGGCATGATAGTCCACTTCGAAAGTTGTGAAAAATGATCGCACGAAAATGTTCACGAGTTAATTACATTTTTTTTCCAAATTGATTTTTTCAAGTCACTGTAAACAAAGTTTTTTTTGTACATGCTCTGCAAAATTGTTAACAAGTCTCAATATGGTCCATCTGCTCGGATTGCCGCCAATCGTGCGCCTATACTCTCTTTGAACCGAAACTACTATAATCCAAACTCTTGTTTCCAAACTCTTGTTTCAGTGTCCTAGTTGTCCATTATTGTAAAATCTAAAAATCGATCTGCAAAATAAAAAAATTTACCAGATTCATTAAATAGACAAAAAATTATTATTTTTTTTTGGTAGCGGCTTTCCTCAGCTTCCTTAGATATTGATACACCCCTATTATCTATTTTAGGTTAAGCCTCGACCAATATAACTGGATTACAAAACCGCAATAGTTAGGTCAGGAAGGAACAGTCTATGCTTCTTGTCTTCAAAAAACAAAATAAAAAAAGGAGTAAAATTAATTTTTTAGCTATTTTAGTACTTAACCTGGAAAAGTATCGAGCATGGTCCTCTATCCATGCTAACTACTAAAAAGGCGCTAACAAATTATTTTTCTTAAATGATTTTTCCAGAATCGAGATATGCGGAAAATAGGCACTGTTTTTTAACAAATAAATTAACTGTTGCGGTTTTACTATATGTGACGCGCAAAATAGAAAGGGACATAAGGTTAAAAACCAGTTTTGTTTAGGAGAGCCATTTTTAAGATAAGGTCCCTTTCTATTTGCGCTTAGAATCGTCGACTTCACTTTCATAAAACGCGCATATCTCTGGGAGGGAACACTTTCGGGGTTCAGGAGAGCCATTTTAAAGATTAGGTCCCTTTCTATTTGCGCTTAGAATAGTCGACTTCACTTTCATAAAAAGCGCATATCTCTGGGAGGGGACACTTTTGGGACATGGGATCGGTCTCATTCGATGCTCAGATGTTGTCCTCATCAAAAAAAGAAAAAAAAAGAAAAATCGATTTTTTTTAGCCTTAGGTTCCTTTCTCTATGCGCTGTCACATATAAATATTTATATTATTTTTTTTGTTAATTGACTTCATTGTTATATACGAGTATTAAGTCTTAAACATATAATAATAAGCGGCAAAAATGGCAAAAAATCCGAAGAAACTACAAATTTATAATTTTTTCCAACCACATTTGGTCGAAATGGACCAAAATGGCAACTCTAGTAGTGAGAAGAACATTTGCTTAGAAAGCGAACAAAAATATCTTTTTTTGTTTAGCTCATTTGTTTTTTAAGTATTTCGGTCTTTTGCTTTTATACATTGAACAGGGATTAATCGGCTCGAGAACTCTTGTATATTTAAATGAGAATTACTGAGGGAGATTTACATCAGGAATTCTCATAGTTTGGCGAGAACTTTTTCTTAAAGAGTGTTTGGTTTTCCTTACAGCAATTGCTGCGTAGTTTTCTGATGAAGGCCTTTACGGACCCGACATGGCGATAGAGGCGGTGTGCAGCCACGATAATCAATGTCACTTTGCCATATTGTTAAAAACTTGTCTTCTTTTTATATATAGATGCAAGAGGTTAGAGCCGGTTAAACCCTGTTCATTAAATTGTTTTTTTAAAGTTTTTGAATAAAATGTTGATTTTTTTAATAAATAAATTTAAATCGAATCGATTTTTTTTGTATAGGAACCCAGAGTCCGGTATCATACAAAAACGGTGTCGTTCGATTTTTTTCAAACTCAGCAGCCCTACTTTTTAGTCATTGCAGTGTTGGTAAATGCCAACTTTGATAAATCTAGACAATATCGGTCCTTGAATTAAATTCCCTGCATGCGAAAGCTCTCTCGATTTGCGGCTCCATCTTCTTAAGCGAGAGGGCATCAAAACTGCAGGGTTTTTGCATGAAGGTAAATTTAAAGCAAGGACCGATTTGAGGCCCCATCTTTTGAAACGAGAGGTCATCAAAACGAGAGGGCTTTTGCATGGAGGAACATTTTAAGCAAGGACCGATTTGAGGCCCCATCTTCTAAAGCGAGAGGGCCTATTTTTAAATCCGATCATGCTCGTTATATGCATACTTATGCGTGTATACTTGCAATTGTGGTCTTTAGCAAATCAGTATATGGTGTATTATAGTCGACCAAATTGATTGCAAATATTACATGTATCCAAAGTTTAACATTCAAAGACAATCAATTTAATTTTAAAAGACATTCTTGTATGTCCAATATAAAAATATTTTTATATTTGCGACATATTCTGAGGTACCTTTCAATAAACAAAACGGAAGACATTAGTTTTATAAATAAAATATATACACAAATAATTCTCACAATTAGCCAAGCAGAGTTAAAGATTTGTGTTATCTTCCCACTAATGCGAGATAGCACATTAAATATGTAAATCTTCTAATTTTGTATCTCGACATTTTGCATAATTCGATCTAAGCATATTTCGCTGGACTTTAATTAAGACAACAGACGGTGTTTTGGAACTGCAACACCTTCGCTGATCAGATTTATTTTCATTTCTTTAATATTTGGCATAACGATTAATAACGAATACCGAAATTGCCGAACGACCCTCTGCAAAGAAATATGAATTTCCGATCGGAAGGCGATTAGCCGCTTAATTCAATTTTATGCATATCCATTAAATGCCTTGAAGTATTAAATATTTTCTTTAATTATTATTTTTATATAAAAGACTACCGGCGCTGGCTACTGATCATAGCCAATCGAACATTCTCTCAATCAAATACAAAATAAACACACCCACACACACACAAAATGCGTGCCTTTATTGTCCTGTGCTTAGTGGCGGTTGCCTGTGCCGATAAGTTGGGTTACGATTACCAGCCAGTGGGTCATTCGAACTCTGGATTATCGTTTGCTCCTGGTGGTGGTTCTTACGGCGATGATGCCTTGAGCGCTCCCATTTACGGCTCCGACGGCACTTCGTCATTTGGATCTCAAGTCGCCAACAACGCTCCTTCATACGGCTCCGAAAACTTAAGTGGCCCAATATCTGCTGGCCCAGCTTCAAACGATCAAGCATCCAACGAATCTCCTGCTTTTGCACCACAAGGTGAACTCGATAAGGAGTTCTACACTTTCGCCGCCAACGATGAAGATTTCAATGATCCCGCCGCTGCCAACCAAATCGCCAACTCTGTAAAGCAGGGTTTACGCGTAGTCTTCATCAAGGGCCCCGACAACCGTGGTTTGGAAGATGCTGCTCTCTCGTTGGCCAAACAAGCTGCCGATCAAAAGACCGCCATTTATGTGCTCAACAAGCAAGCCGATCTCGCCGACCTGGCCAACAGATTGAACAGTGCCAACAGTAACAACAACAACAAACCCGATGTACACTTTGTCAAGTACCGCACTCCTGAAGACGCTGCCAACGCCCAAAAGGCTATTCAAGATCAGTACGACTCCTTGGGCGGTAACTCACAAAGCATTAATGGCGGTATTGCTCCTGTTCTTAACTTTGCCTCTCAGGCTCCAGTTGCTGCCCCATCCGTATCGGCTCCTGGCAACAACTACTTGCCCGCTTCCGTCTTGCGCCGCTTCCGTCTGTAAGAGGCACGTATGGCTGTAACATTTTTGATGCTACAATTGTTGTTGTTATTATTTTAGGTTAATAAAATTGTTGTTAAATTGATTAGTTTATTTTAAAACAAATTTGAAATGGTTTCACTTTGTATAGACGGGACGGCTAAGCTTCCAGAAGGGGCCGATTGTTCGGTCACTGAGGCTAGTGGGGTCTTAGTGAAATTGCAAGGTCTTAGAATATTGCATTGTGTCCACGTTAACTGAGGTCTTTTTGGGCTCATAGGACTTATGTCCCGAACTTCAAATTAAGCTAAATCTTAATCAACAAAAATTTTGTTGTTGTTGTGTTGCTTAAGTACTTGTTTGAAGTCTCGTTTCCTAGCTGTGCTTTAGGGAATAACGTATTTTTTTGGGTGACGACTTTTATTGTTTTTTATTACCCATATCTCTATTATGACACACTACGTCGAGCCAAACTGAAAAAATCATTAAATATCGCAGAAGAGGTTGGGCTGTAGATAAACATTGGGAAAACAAAAACATAGCGCATTTAGGAATCCAGACTGGAAAAGTTCCGTAGTTACAACCACAATTTGGAAGACGTGCACTCCTTCTGGTGGCTCTAAAGATGACATTGACACCCGTTTTATAAAAGCTAGGCTATCCGTTTGGAGCTCGCGAGTGAAGCTTAAGATATTCGATACATTCCTACTTTACGCCAGCGAAACATGGAACGATGCACGCCGAAATATCCAGAAATAAACAGTGCCTCCGCAGAATAATGCATATTTTTTGGCCAATGTTAATCACCGATAGCAGCATATGGACGGAAACAAGTCAACTACAAGTTTGCAACCGACATTAAAGGACTTAATTGGAACTTGATTGGCCACATTCTACGCAGACCATCAAACGACAACACCAGAAATGCCATAGACTGGAATCCACAGGCCACCTTAGTAGGTCTGCGACATCGATGTTTTACAAACATCGTTTTTTTTTCCAAAAACATCGATTAGTTTAAACATCGATGTTTTAGTGCCGATGTTTTACCGACATCGTTGTATTGTATCGATGTTTTTCTGCCTGACTGTGATATTGTATCGTTGTCTCTTTTGGTTCGCTCCTAAGTTAGGGAAAAAAAAGACAAAAGATTATAAAAAATGTGTACATAATTTCAGTTTTCAACTTTTGGGATGAGCTTCACTAACTGGTGCAAGAGAATTCGAAGGCCAAAAAGATATTCAGGGTTATTGATCAAATGCATACTGCTCAAATACCGACAGAATTAGCTGCATATTTGAAAAGTCCTGTGTCTAGACTATATGAAAATCTCTTGGAGGCATGGCAACAGGGATATGTGCCTAAGAACTCAGCTTTGGTGAAGACGGCTATAAAATATGTATCAATTATGGTCATTCTGGAAATACTGCTTCAAGCAGAAGAAGCTCTATCTCAGGAGAGAGGCTCCAAAAAATTCAATTTTTACAAACTGTCAACTCAAAGTTTTGTAACTTTGAACAATAATCTTTTATATAATTTTTTTTAGCAATATAAGTACATAAAGAAAATAACTCTAGTATTAATAAAGTTTTATATTTTTTCGCCTTTATATCATCGAATAGGGTAACTTCTTCAACAATATATTTTTTTAATTTCTTTTAACAGTATAAATTAAAATATCTTCTGTATTAATAATTTTTTGTATTTTTTGGCCTTTATATCATCAAATAGGGTGGTGATTTATTTGTTGATAACACATATTTAAAAGAGAATATCAGCAAAAACAAAAACCGATGTTTTATCGACATCGATGCCTTTGATTATGTCCCAGCACTACACCGTTGAAATTAGAGACCGGCACATAAATGGCGGCGTCAAATCGACATCAAAAATGCAGCGATAAACAGAAGTTGCTGCATTGTTGTCATGCAATTTAATTAAACACAATCCACCAATAGTGTTAATTTTTTTTTAACCATTACTGTATTTGCGTCTTCAATCTAGAAATTGTTGTGTTTACTACAATAAACAATAGTTATAGGATATATAATGACCCGGATGTGGGTACTCTAGTACAGTTTTATATTTAGGTATGAGTTTTATTATTTTTAATGTGCATAATTCATATTGTTTACACGAAAGTAATAAATATATATTGTTGTAATGAAAAAAGTGCAAAAACATTATTTTTAAAGTAAGTTAAGGATAAATGATAAAACTAGTTGTCAGGAAGTAAGAAAAAGAAAAAAAAACAAAAATGTTATTGGGGCTTAACCCACCAATATTTGGTATTATTAGTGTTAGATGTAACGCTTCTATCTCTTTGGGAAATACTCATATCAAATCTGACGTTATCAAAATCATTTCTAGTATAGTCTACAGATTTATTAGTTGAACGTCTGTATAAGTGATAAAACATTGGGGTTCCATTCTCATTTTGAATGAATTTTATTCCATCAAGAAACAGGAGGGATTCAGATGGAACAAATCCATTCAAAATTGAATGTTTTCTGTAAGTCTCATCCGTATAGTATGGTGCCATTATCAAATTAAATTCAGTGCATTGAGTGCATCTCCAGATATGTTTCCTGATAAGGCTTACGATAAAATTATCAATTCTGATAACATTGGCCGTGTTGTACTCGTACAGTTTACAGTTTGAAAATAACTTCTTAAAATTGCTGTGCGGATTTTTATACATAGAAGTACAAGCTCGTAAGCATTTACGTTCGAACAAACGTATCTTTTCCATATAAGATGGGGATGCGTTAAACCAGATTGGAAATCCGTAAGTCAGTATTGGTCAGTATTTAATTCTGGTACATTAGAATCTTTATTCTCGTTGCGAGGTGTTTGGAATAGAAGAGTGTTTTATACACAAAAAAGGCTTTCCTTGCCCTATTTATAGTATTAGTAATATGATTATTGCAGTATAAAAACTTATCTAAATAAATTCCCAGATATTTCACGACGTCTTTATTTGGAATAATCACGTTATTGTTATTGGATTTTACCCCGTAGGATTTCCAATTTCTTTTTATGTCGTAACTACATCTGTTGATTGGTGGACGGAAGAGGATTGTTTCGCACTTTAGTGCGTTAATTTTCATTTGCCAGTTTCTAGCATAAGTCTCTACTAAAGTTAAAGAATCTTGTAGGTTGCTGTTAATATCTTCTATCCTGTCTCCATGCTGGTATATAACGATATCATCAGCAAACGATATTATGTTGGATCACCAAGACTTCCCAGACACATAAATTGTTTCGACATGACCAATCTTGTTTTCAAAAATCCTTAATCCACTAAATAAAGACTTTTTTTAAGCATTTCATCCAAAATAAGTAAAACTGTCGTAAAGTCCCCACGCTATCACAGCACAAATAACAAAACTTTTAAATTACTCTATATTTTTACTCGTAGCAAAATTCGCTTTAATTGATATTGACTATTGATCCCAACTATCCTTATTTTTAAGGTATTAAGTGCGTCCGTCCACAAAAAATTATGATTTTTCATCAACAAAAACTAATGATTTGTTTAGCAAATTCTCAAAAAACCGTACTTTTAACCGTGGTACCGCTAGTTCCTTAAAATGAAACTTTTTTCTTACTTGGTAGATTTCCCCCATTTACAATCCCAAACAGCTTATGACCATAAGACATCATCATGCAATTTTTTTGGATTCTAGGTTGATTAGTTTGACCGCTACTGTACTACAGGTTGGCCCAACTGAGATCAAGTAATGTTAAACACGTATAACTCTTGTAATAACGATTTTTTTTAAATGACTTATTTTTATATTTTAAATAAATTTTCTGGAAATTTAACGTAACTATGTGTGAAATATGACATCAGACAAATGACCACCATTTTGCTCGATACAGGCATTGGCTCTTTTTAGCTCCAAGCTGCTGCACAGCTTCCACGTTCTCTTCGGTACGAATATTTCGGTGAGCACCTCATCCTGGACGGTCGGCAACTGAACCCAGTTCCTCAAAACGGCGAACTAAACTTGTAATCATGGAAGATGTGGGCGCTGATCTTACGTTAAAAAAACGGCGATAATTTCGCTGCGTCAGAACAATTGATCGTTGAGAAGAATTATAAAAATCGATAATTTTAATGCGTTGTTGTGGACTGTACGTATTCAAGAGTTCAGTTATTATCTGCAAAAACAATAAATAAATTATGTTAAAAAATAAAAAAGTTATTTGTGTTTCACATTAGCTGGTCTTATTTGGGCCACCCGTTATTAACAGACACAAGGACGGAAGGACTTGGCTAGATCATTTTAGAATTTTACGACGATCAATTATATATATTTTTTATAGGATTTCCGATTAATATTTTGTGGTGTTGCAATCGAAATGAGAAATTTATTATACCAACTACTCTTCGGTGGACTTCCTTAGGGCATGAAGCGCAAGATTAAAGTTTGTAGGTATTTAGTTTTAAGTTTTACTTTGATGACCATCAACAAAATGAATAGAATCACCCTTTAAAAATGGGATACAGATATAAAACTGTATCCCATTTTTAAAGCAAATTTACAGAAGAGAAAATGGTCTTGGCCTTGCCAGATTTTTAATACATAGACAAAATTATTTTTGGAACAGTAAGATTTACAACAGTAGTTCTCATTCGTTTGGGGAGAGCCTGGTCTTAAAGAGTTCGGTTTTTCTTTCAACAATTGATGCGAAGCTTTCTGATAAAAGCAGTTTGCAGCCAATCAATGTCACTTTGCCAAGTTGTTAAAAATTTGTCTACTTTTTAGAATTGGAAAGCTTGAATTGTAATTGAGAATCGGAAATTAAAATTTACAAAATATAATTTAAAATTAAGAAACGTAAATTGAATTTGAGAAAAAGCCAATTAAAAACGCAAATTAAAATTAAAAAACGAAATTGAAAAAATACAAGTTGAAATTGAACAAATTAAAATTGAGAAAAAAGAAACGAGTAGGTCAATTGGTAAATTGGAGGAGCTGGGAAATCGATAAGAGAAATCGTAGAGAAATTTGAAATCGTATTTCAAAATACAACAGCTGTTTATATTTAGCTACGACCATTTGATAAACCCTATTGAAACATATAGGACAAAATCAAGCCATATGCAAAAAATGCATCACAAGACAAAAAATGTTTCCGCTAAAGAGTTTGCCAACAAAGACTCAGAGTAGTACAATATTTAACAAGTTTCTACTAAAGAGCGTTTGAATTAGAGAATATGGCTTTTGGGAAGACATTTTAAATAGGAGTACCTATTTACTATTTCTCAATTTGTATTTTTTCAATTGTTTATTGTATTTTTTTATTTTCATTTGAATTTTCTCAATTTCAATTTGCATTTCTCAATTCCAATTTGCGTTTTTAACTTTAATTTGTATTTTCTCAGTTTCAATTTGTATTAGCTCATTTTCAGCTTAAGTTTCTTTATTTCAAATTGTATTATTTCAATTTACATTCAGTTTACATTTGTACATCCACAATTTTAATTGGAAATGGTGTGGAGACATAAGGGGATTTAATAAAAGAAATTTCGTCACAAATTTGAATACAACGTTAATGCCATGATTCGGCTTAATCTAAGACCTTGATCTTGTGTCAAAAATTCCTAGAGCGCCAAAAAAATATGTCTCCTCGAACATGGATGTATGGGTAAACGCACGGAGCAAAAAGTATGGTTGGAGTGACAATATTCGAAGAGCATCATAATATTGTTGGGTATATGGTTGTGGCACAACAATATTATGATCACCATAACAATAGTATGATTCATACACAACCATACTATGATCATCACAACCATAGTATGATTCACACTCAACCATACTATGATTCTCACAACAATAGTATGATTCACACTCAACCATACTATGATCACCACAACCATAGTATGATTCACACTCAACCATAATATGATCCCCACAACCATAGTATGATCCTTACAACAATAGTTTGTTTGACATAGAACCATAGTATGACTAACAACCATAGTGAGGATCACACAAAATGATAGTATCATCCCACTCAACCACAATATGATTACCACAACTATATTATGATCCTCACAACAATAGTATGTTTGACACACAACCATAGTATAATCCTAGAGATTTTAATTAAGTAAATAAATTTAAAATACATTAAAATTAAAATAATAGGTGTGTTTATTAAACAATAAAAAAAATCCATTTAAAGCTTTTTTTTAAATATTTTAGCTAAACAAGTTAAAATCAGTTTTTTTGGAAGATTTTAGTTCCCATTATTTTGCTAAACATGCTTACGTTTAGGAACAAAACTCCGCATCTGGCAAGTCTGGTTGCCTAGAGAATAAGCGAAAGGTTATAAGTCAAGTTAAGATGTCACTAAGAAAAGAGAGAATGCAACGATACTCAGCAATGTCAGTTTTTGTAATTATCTCCATTGTCGTGTATTAAAAGCCTCTCTTTGTCTTTATACTACAGATCAGCTCGATTTTTTTTTCCACCAAAAATAATTAGTTAATGAATGAAGGTGTAGAACAAGTAATGATGACGACAAAGATTGAGAAAGGCAAAAATGTGCTGGCGCCAAAAAAACTTGGCCTATTGAGGGAAGCTCAAAAATAAACGATGTTAACCTTGCATAATTTGTTGTGCCACTTGCTTGTAGGCTGTAAAAACTGGCACATATTTTCGAGCACATAATTTTGAAAGGTTCAACAAACTCATTCTAACCGACATTCCATGATACCAGAGCAAAAAAAATACAAATAAAAAATGATAACACTCCGAGGCGAATCAAATCGATTTCACAATTACAATACCTGAACCAACATGCCCAAAATTAATCTGCGCCAGAAATCGAACCGAAACAAAACACGATCATAAAATATGCATTCCTCAAAAACAATTATGACGAGTTTACAACTAAATAGACAGACATTGAGTTAAACAAGAATTAATATGCAAAATTTTGGTATTTCAACCGTATCGGCCACCAACATCAAAGCCCCCAAAAACACGTTACGGCTACAATAGAGGTACTCACTCGTCATCATCATCAGCACCAGCATCGGCACACTGCCAAAACAACAAAAGCAACAAAGGTGATTATGGACCATTTAATGATTTGTAGGTGGCTGCCTATACAATGTATCGGCAAGTATTTATTTATGGACATAAGAAGAGAAATAACCGATATTATCAATATTGAAAATATGAAGAGTAAACTCTAGCGATGGCCTTTAAGAAAAGATAAGTATAAATAAAAGAGGTCGTCGATTGGATTGACATAAACAGAAACAGTTTTGAATTCAAGTAGTAAGAATCTTAAGAACTAAAAAAAGACAATATGCGCGCTTTCATTGTAAGTCTGCCTTGTGGATACCAGCAAAGAGGGTCTAAAGTCATTGAACATTTTGTTTATTTCAAGGTTTTTTGCTTGGTTGCCGTCGCTTGTGCCGACAAGTTGGGCTACAACTACCAACCCGTTGAACACTCTGACAGTGGATTATCCTTTGCACCGGGTGCAGGCAGCCATGTTGCTACTTCCTATGATGCCCCCGCTTCCACTTACTCCGCCCCCGCTGAGCTCGAAAAGGAATTCTATACATTCTCTGCCCCCGAAGGTGAATTCGACGATGCCAATGCTGCTCAACGCGCTATCGGTAGCGTGAAACAAGGTCTCCGTGTCATCTTCATCAAGGGCCCCGAAAACAAGGGACTCGAAGATGCAGCCCTCGCTTTGGCCAAACAAGCTGCCCAACAACAGACCGCCATCTATGTGCTCAACAAACAAGCCGACATCGGTGATTTGGCCAACAAACTTAACAACGCCAACAAGGGTGCCAACAAGAAGCCCGAAGTTCACTTTGTCAAATACCGTACCGCTGACGATGCTGCCAACGCTCAAAGAGCCATCCAATCTCAATACGAATCCTTGGGCGGTAACTCTCAGAGCATCAATGGCGGTGTTGCACCCGTTCTTAACTTTGCTTCTCAAGCTGCCATCCGTGGCGCAAGCCCTCATTCTCCCCAACATGCTTACTTGCCCTCCTCGGTCTTCCGTTTCCGTCACTAAATCAGACGTAAAGACTTAAGAGGCTGACTTATTGTTTTCGTTAAATTTTAGTTTAAGTAGTTCGAATAAATTTTTTCTCAAAAAATATATTTCAAAATTTTTTTTATTGCTCGATATGGAAAAATAACAAAAAAATTTGAGCCGTGGTTAATAGTACATAGTCGTATTAATATTTAAAACAAATTAAAGAGCCAAAGAAAAGCTAGGGTAAAACCTGCAATGACATAATAAAAACTTTAGTTTCTAAATTTTTAAATAGATACATTCCAATGGATTGAGATAAATTCAGACCAATTTAGATATTGTCTATTACAATGGTAGTGTGCACGTCTATCATGCCAGCACACCCAGGTACAATTCCAGCAAACACATTATTTTTTATCGCCAGGTTTCTACCTCGTTAATGCCGGCAACTATACGAGTTAGAAATTTATCTCTAAGCCAAGTTACAACTTTTCTATAAAATGCATTAGCCGTCCGTAGTCGTCGCAGGGCGGTTCAGAATTAAATTTTACTGGCTAAAAGTCCACCTTTTTTCATCACAGTTTTTTAAAATTTAAATGAACTCAATATCAAACAAATTAAAAATGGCAGCCAAAAAATTACATCAAAATATATGTAATTGTGGGCGTGGTGTGCTGCTGCAACTATTTTATCCTTTTTTTAAAAAACTTAATTTTTGTAAATCTGTTTAGAAAAAACTGCAATTTCTCTCATAACGCATACTTATATTAACGCTAACGGTTTAATTTTTTTGTTAGGCAAGTAGGATAGTTTTCTTTAAGAAACGATATACAAATTAGAATTTTGAAGGAATCGAACTTCTGGAGGTCAAGAGGGTTTAGCAAGAATGTTCTTCCAGCAGAAACGTGAAAGTGAACTTTTTAGCTCCACATATAAAGACTTGTGGTTTTCAATCTAGCCACAATTTTTCAGAGTAGGTGCTTTTGATGGCTGTCATTTGATTTATGCTCAGTTCTTTTGCCATTTCATAGCCATAGACTTACTCCGGAACAACGTTTGCAAATCGTGGTGAATGGACCCGAAACGAGATGACCACCGATCCTGACTTTTGCAAGAACATATTGTTATATAGCGATGAAGCTCACTTTTGGTTCAATGGGTACGTTAATATCCAAAATTGTAGCATTTTGAATAATGAAAATCCACAAGCCATTGTTAAGACGCCGTTAAATACTCAAAAAGTCACTGTTCGGTGTGCTCTATGGAAAGGGGGAATAATTGGTCCACATTTCATTAAAAATAATATACTTAGTAGGGACATAAATACTGTTACACACGTTTTATACTGTCCAATAAAAAGTACTGACTGTTTTTGGACCAAATATTTTTAATATACTTATTGATGTATATTGTATCCAAAAAGAATCTACTTATTCGAAATGTCCGCCTTTTGGCTTTATACATGCCTTAAGTCGCACTGGTCAATCGTCAATAGCTGCACGAACCTCGTCCATTGGAAAATTTGGCCACAGCTCGAACCAAAGCAGTCTTAAGAAATCCAATGTTGGGGTATCTTTTGTGACAAACCTTGTCCTCTTTAACCGTCCACAATTTGTAATCCAATGGGTATAAATCTGGACTGCCTGAGGGTCATTCATCAGAGGAAATGAACGCTGGCAAATTGTTTCGAAGCCAGGCCTGGGACGTTTTAGCCTTATGGGCCGGCGCAGAATCCCGCTGGAAAGTCCATGGCTGGTTTTGGAACAGGGAATTGTCAAGAGTCTTCACAACAGCTTCCAAAAGGGTTTCTTATTAAACTTTGGCCGATGTTTTCATTCCTTGTTCGCAGAAATGCAGGTCAGTGACCCCATCGTAAGATACACCCCACCAAACCATGACTGAAGCCGGGTGATGACCTTTTCCCACCCTTGGGATCAGTTCAGATGCTTCCTTAGATGACCGCGCATACACTCTAATATTTTGCTTGTTAAATTTTTCCAGAACTTACCGTTTTTTCATCGCTGAACAACATTTTTCTGTGCAAGATATCAGCGTGCTTCAGCAAAAGACGTTTGCATTTTGCAATTCTATTCTATTTGAAAGCCCCAAGTCCCAAGTCTTTTTCAATGATTCGACTAATAGACTTTTGCCTGATATTCATCTCACGGGCCATGATTTTCTGTTTTCGGAGCGGATTTCTGTGAATTCTTGATTTAACGGCTTTGATGACATGCGGTGTTCGAACAGAGCGTGGGCGGCCCGACCGGTGGCAGTCTTTTAAATCTCCAGTCTCCTCAAGCAGTTGTATGCATCGTTAGACGAACTTGCGGCTAACCCCTAGTTACCGGAGCGTTTTGAAATTATCGCTTTTGTTCATTTCACACTTGAAAAGCGCTATTACAGCGATAATTGAAAATTAGAAGAGCCTAATTCATAACAGCTGGTGTATGCCATCAGTTATGAGCAAGACTATTATTGCTTAATTGTACTCATAAGCTTGAAAAACACTTACAAAAATAGGCGTAAGCATGATTAGAAAAGGTTGTTCTACAATTACATTTCTAAGCTTGTTGTAGACTAAATACAAGAAAATTTATCACAAGGGATCGTTTTTGTTGATTATGCAATACATAACAAGCCTTTTACAATTGCTGTTACAACACTTTTCTAAGCTTAAGGCTTATGATAGTAAGTTTGTTACAAACTATTTCTAAAGCATTTTGGTTTGTTGGGTAACAATCGACCCTACATACACACAGAGAAAAATAAGTTGGAAGTTGATAGATAATTGGTTCGAAATACAAAGATTATAAAGATGATCATATTACTGTACTAAAAACATATTGGTCGGTCATACCAATGAATTGCGAATAAGGGATTTAGTTGCTACAACCACAAGTTGTGCTACAACCACAAGTTGTGCTACAACCAATAGTTTAGTGATGATAACTAAAACACCATCATAAACAAAAATACGTTGTTTGAATTTTTTTTTTTAAAAATTAAATAATTCTACCGAATATTTTTCCAGTACATCAAATTATCCAGCTCTTTTTCACTTTTCCTCGTCATGACACTCCAAAAATTCTCCTATGAAGTTTCGGAAACTTTGCATGTTGCGCCGATACGACACTTCTAACAACTGAAAATTTCAGAGCACCACATAACATTCGGTTGTACTGATTGAATACTCGAGGTACATGTTTTTTCAATCATTAGATTGGCATTAAAAAAATTGGTTGTAACCTACGCTCTGAATCATGGCAACACTACGCCACACTCAACTCTGGTGCACTGCACGGACGGACATATGTGTACTTTTTTATTAAAATGGTTATAAGAAACTCTTTGTTTTTTTTTGAATTATGTACCAGATAAAAAACAAGTAAAAAACTAAAGACGGGCGTGACCGACTATAAGATACCCTTCCGCCTCGGAAATTCAGAAGAGCCGGACCAAATTTCTTAATATTAGAGTTGGAAGGACATATTTCTTGAGGCTATTTGAAACACAGACAAATTCTCTGGGGATAATTAAAGGTCGCCCATACTCCAGTATGCTTCATTTAAGCTAAACTGGATTTAAAGCATGCCATTAAAGCGGTGGAACTCAAGTCAGGAAGGACCTTTGTGTAGAAGCTATTTCAAAACAAAGACCGATATGGTACATTTTTACTGAATATATGCGTTAGTCGCTCTTAACGCCCTTCATGAAATTTGGTAGGGATCGGATTTAATATGAGGCTTTAGAGAGCCAGGTTCTGAATTCGGAAACGAAACGATATGATATGAGAATATGGACCTAGTAGGCCTAGGTTGGCCACTATTAGAAAATACTCTTTTTTGGAGCTACACAAAGAATTTTGAACCAAATTAAGCTATGTATTAATAGAGTATCAAATGCATAATGTGACTGCTTCAGCTACAGGTTTTAAAATCGGAAAAGTACTTTAAATCATAGCAAAACATAGCACGGTATGGAGCAACTTTGACGTTGGCTTAAATCTGAACAATAAACCAAGTTTCGTCGCAATCAGTTTATATTTGTGACCAGTAAGGAAAGGACATCTCTCAAAGGGATCAACTATTGATTCTAAATCAATCTATGATAATTTATCGATCGAGGCCTATCTCTTTTCGTTTAAGGTGCTACAAACAACAGCACTACAAATGTCAGTACAAATTGTGAGGAGGATAAACAATGTACCATTAATATGCAGTTGTTGCAGATCAGAGCTGTGTTAAAGGATGACCAAAAGTCTATCGTTAAATCCTCCTATTTTATAGTTATGAGTTTTCACAAGAGTTAATCATTGGTCGCACATAACGTACCATGCTCAATTTGAACTTGGTCTGCTTTAATTAATAGTTTTCAAAGCTGAGGGACAGACCTTTGTGTAGCGGATATTGAAAAACATGGATCGATATTATCCAATCTCACTAAAAATAGGTGTGGGTCGCTAGTAACTATCTCTGCGAAATTTGGTCGAAATAGAATGTAATATGTGGCTGAGAAGGTTCTGAAATCGGAAAATACCTATATATCAAAATATGCACCAATGTGGACCAATTTGGATAAGGCACGTGATTTGCCCAAACTTAAAGGATGTACCAAGTTTCTTCTAAATCGGTGTATAACTGCGACTTGATCTTTAATTGGACAGACGTATAGACGAACGTTCCTCAATAAAATCAGATACTGATGTTGAATCGATATGTATGCTTAACATAGAATCTACGTAACTTCATTTATATAAGGTGTTGCAAACATCAGCACTAAGTCAACGATAGATGGATATACGTTCAAACATCTTTCAAAAGATTTAAAAAGCGATTCTTAATCGATCAGTAAAATAAACGTGGTACCTTCTTCCCCCGTTATAATGCACTCTAGTGTGGTATGGGGTAAATCCGAGATACTTAATTTTAGAAGAAGCATTTTTACATCGCCTTTTGCAGAATATGGAACCGACTAATGCCCTTACTTTACAGCAGACTAGTTTTATTTTTTCGATTTTTAAAAAATATATTTAAATCAATAATTTTGTATCCCACCGTTAATTGATATGTTTTTATTGTGGGCATAGTTTAAAAATATTTCCGTTACCATATTCACACATATGTACAATATATATAAAATATATTAGTAAATATTTTTTTTTATGCATATATTATTTTGGATTAATTTTTACATATTTTTTGTTCGTAGTTGATCTTGAGAGATCTCAATTAAAGATGTTTTAAACTTGTTAGTGTAACCACAAATATAATCTAAACGATCTCCCACAATATTTCATAGCCAGCAGTCGCAAGCCACAAACATGTTGCCGTCTTAACGTGTTTTAATCGATGCTCCGCACAACCTAAACAAGGTGCCGCGAAAATAAAACAAACAACAACACTCCATAACGCTTACAATTTCAAGAACGACTACCGGCTCTGCTAACGCACGCCACCACCACTCGACTAGTCAAAGAACGTCGGGTATAAATAAAAGAGGTCGTGGCACAGATTGACATAAACAGAAAGAGTTTAGAGTTCAAGTAGTCAGAATCTCGAGAATCAAACCTAGAAAAATGCGTGCTTTCATTGTAAGTCTCCGCCACGGATGCCGAAAGCAAAGGATTAGACTAATCATGTATTCCTCTCTTTTTTTCTAGATATTGTGCTTGGTGGCCGTCGCTTGTGCCGACAAGTTGGGCTACAACTACCAACCCGTTGGTCACTCCGACAGTGGTTTATCCTTTGCCCCCGGCGCTGGTGCCTCCTACGATGCCCCCGCTCCTGCTCCCGCTGCTGCTTACAATGCTCCTGCCCCAGTGGCTGAAATTGAAAAGGAATTCTATTCGTTCTCTGCCCCCGAAGGTGAATTCGATGATGCTGGTGCCGCCCAACGTGCTGTCGGTAGCGTGAAACAAGGTCTCCGTGTCATCTTCATAAAGGGCCCCGAAAACAAGGGACTCGAAGATGCTGCCCTCGCCTTGGCCAAACAAGCTGCCCAACAACAGACCGCCATCTATGTGCTCAACAAACAATCCGATATCGGTGAACTGGCCAACAAACTCAACAACATCAACAGGAGTGCCAACAACAAACCCGAAGTTCACTTTGTCAAATACCGCACCGCTGAAGATGCTGCCAATGCCCAAAAGGCCATCCAAGGCCAATACGATTCTTTGGGCGGTGCCTCTCATAGCATCAATGGCGGTGTTGCTCCCGTTCTGAACTTTGCCTCTCAAGCAGCCATCCGTGGTGCCAGCCCTCAATCGCCACAGAACGCTTACTTGCCCACATCTGTCTTCCGTCGCCGCCTGTAAGACTTAACCTAAGACTGACACGTTGTTTTTGTTAAAATTTAGTTGAATAATAATTTTGTTTAAGAAATCATAATGAGAGTTGTTTACTGATTTAAAACTAAATGAACTTCTAGTGTTTATGGAATATGACATTAAGCGGAGGCTTCATAAGCCCTAAAATCTACCTAGGGATATCTACGAAAACTGCTGCTATGTAAAGAGGAATCCTTTGTTTTTACTTATAGACTTGATTGAAGTTATGCCGGCTAATTTACGAATAACAGATTAATCTCTAAGCAACGCGAGAACTTTTCTATAAAATGTATTAGCCATACGAATACAGCTATAAACACTAGGCCCCGGTAAGTAAGAATTCTATCAAGTACAGCCCACACACAAAATATATCGAAATTCGATTTCCGACTTATAAAAACTCAATTAAATTTATCCTTCCCTTTGGAACACAACGAAATTTTATTCAGCGACCCTATAAATGTATTAATGATCGTCGTTAAATTTTAAGACGATACGTGAGAAGAGTTCTAAATTATTTGGTATATTTCCACGTTTAAATTGTCCCGATTTTTTGCATTAGAGTCCATTATTCAAATTAAGCCACATGGCAAAAATATATTTATTTTTCGTTAGAAATTTGTTCTGTTATTTGATAACCGTATAATTAAAGCTGTTTTTTTTGGCTTTAAAACGTTATTACGAGTATGCGGCTATATTAAAAAAAAAGTCTGTACCTTCTAGATTGTTCCACGATTTAATAAGTGTTTTCTGGAGTGGTTGTACTTAATATAGGGATTGTATTAGGACTATAACAAAAGGTGAACTAATAAGCCATACAGATAAGATGGCAACCGATCGATCGTAGATAACAGTGCCAAACTTTATCAGGATTGGATGTAATATATGGCTTCTGGAGCTAAAGACATTATATCGGTAAAAAATATGTTTCGAAGCTATATTTAAATCTGAAACAATTTCCTTCAATTCAATAACCAAACCAATAATAATAAAATAACCTTCCACCGACCCTTCGTAGTAGCGCAGGGTCGGTGAAAGGTATATATGCCCAGAAAAATGGTACGTTTTTTGGGCCCTTACGACCAATGCAACCATCCTTAAACTAAGCCAAAAAATGATTGGTCTACTTAGTAGGGACATTAATACTGTTACAACATTGAACACACCAATTTCAATAATAGAACTGAACATACCCGTTAATGTAATATGGCTTTTGAAAGCTAACCTCAATAGCGTTAGTCTAAAACAGGATTTTAAAATTGTTTCAACTTTCATCATGGAGTGGTCAGATAACACTGTGGAACATTTTTGGAATTATTGTCTAGGGGGTGAGAAATTCCAAGTCAGGGTGATGGTACTAGGTCAGTATAGTAAAACCCTCAAACGATTTTGCGTTCGTATGTGCCAGTTTTTTTATGACCTTTTACATTTTTTCCTTATCTTGATGTTTTTTCGCTTAGTTGTAAAATGTTGGCAAAAACGTAGTTTGACATAACTCGAGAACGACTAGTTCGATTTTGCTGAAATAAATTGAGAAAAATTAATAATTACATTTTCTTTAATCCATTAATATACTGTTTCTCTACCAAATCAACATTTTTGCAATTAGAAATAAATTTATGAAGAAAATTTTGCCAAATTTTTTTTTTAAAACATATAACCCAAACGGAAAAACGTGTAAGTAAAGTCACGTAAAGTCATATAACCTATAAACAAAATGCGACATAGATCATAGAAATCGATTAACGCGTTCTGCTTTTATTTACAAGTAAGTAACTTCACTTTTTTCCGTTTGGGATTTATATGTTTTAAAAAAAATTTTTTGGCAAAATTTTCTTCATAAATTTATTTCTAATCACCCAGCTTCAGTCATGGTTTGGTGGGGTGTCTCTTACGATGGGGTCACTGACCTGCATTTCTGCGAACAAGGAGTCAAAATATCGGCCAAAGTTTACCAAGAAACCGTTTTCGAAGCTGCTGTGAAGCCTCTTAACAATTCCCTCTTCCAAAACCAGCCATGGACTTTCCAGCAGGATTCTGCGCCGGCCCATAAGGCTAAAACGTTCCAGGTATGGATTCGAAACAACTTGCCAGCGTTCATTTCCTCTGAAGAATGGCCCTCAGACAGTCCAGATTTGAACCTATGGATTACAAATTGTAAACGGTTTTAGAGGACAAGGTTTGTCACAAAAGATACCCCAACATTGGATCTCTTAAGACTGCTTTAGTTCGAGCTGTGGTCAATTTTCCATTGGGCGAGGTTCGTGCAGCAATTGACGATTGGCCAGTGCGACTTAAGGCGTGTGTAAAGGCAAAAGGCGGAAATTTCGAATAAGTAGATTATTTTTGGATACAATATACATCAATAAATATATTAAAAAATATTTGGTCCAAAAACATTCAGTACTTTTTATTTTACAGCATAAAACGTGTGTAACAGTATTTATGTCCGAAAAATTAGCAAAATTTTTTATATTTATATACCGATATTTTTATAGAGGAATCGTTCAGAAATTGGCGTCTGAACATAAACGCTAATACTGAAGTGCTGCGTAAACTGGCAAGAACTTCTTGTGCCAGAGTGTTTAGTCGTGAAAAATTTCTGCACGAACAAAGTCTATGTACAAAGGTGCTTACTTCTCCCGGGACAAGTAAGAGCTTTTGATCTTTTGAAAGAAAAATAAAAAAATACTTCATCATCATTTCCAACTCTTGTTAAAGACGCGAGGCATTCACTGACCCGATTGATAAAGCTAACCAATTGGCTGAAATGTTCACAGGCAATTCTTCCTCGTCGGAGAGTAATAAGCCACTCCCGGAGATCGCAAACCTATCTAGTTTCATGTCTAAGATATTTTGCTCGAACTCGTAATGTTATAAGGGTTCTTGCGAATCTCGATGTAAACAAGTTCCTGGGCCCGGATTGTATTTCAGCACTTGTCCTATGCAAGTGCTCTTCGACGCTAGCCCTTCCATTATGTAATCCTTTCAACTTTGCATACCATGCGGATGTCTGCCAAGCTTGTTGGAAGGTTGCGAACGTCCAGCCGATCCCTAAAGAGAGTGAAGCCTATAATTCAGCGAATTATCGCCAATTCCGATTTGCCCTGCGCTCTCTACAGTTATGGAGAGCATGGTTTACCACCATCTTGTAAGGTATCTAGAGTCCAACGACCTGCTTAGTAATCGACATTTTTTGAGTCAGATATTTTTTTAACAGCGACAACTCGTTCCGCTCTATATCTTGGCAGAATGTCAATTCCATATCTCTGGGGGACAAGGTGAATCCTCTACGCTTGAACAACGTTAAAAAATAATGCAAGCCTATTTCTAAGGCAATTCTCTGTACAAAACTCACGGCCCGTCGTCTGAGATGCGCACCAACCAGCATTTGGCTGCCATAGTCTAGAGAGAATGACTCAGCAGACGGACATCGACTCGCCACCGATCTCAACAACTCAACATTTCACGCACGAGTCTAGTGCCAATTTTGCAGCTGTCTCGTATTATTCTTTGACATGGTGCATTTGGCTCATTAATTTTAGGCACAGGACCATCCGCTTCGGTATCGCTCTTCAGTTTCAGCGTAAGAGCAGCTCGATATGAACACCAATCTTGGTTGAAAATTATATTTTCTGACGAAGCGCATTTTTATCTCGGAGGCTATTGAAACAAGCAGCAACTGATCGTGATCATAAATACGATTGATGCGGATGAGAACGGTATTTTGATATTTGGATAAATCGTTCCATGATTTGAATAGCCCTCTAACAAAGATCCTCTAGACAGAGGCTCGGAATCTTGGAAACAACATATTGGTGTAGGATATCGCAGTCTGTAGTCTGCCCCGCCAAACTTTAAATTTTTTAACTTTTAACCTTTTTTTTAGACGGCTTATACTGCATTTCGACCAACTATCAAACATTTTTCTATAAAATGCATTAGAAGCATCTAGAAACTTTCAAGGCTTTGAGAGCAGTTCCCTACACGCAGAAAAAAAGTATGGTTGGGGTGACAATATTCGAAGAGGATCATACTATTATCGGGTATATGGTTGTGGCACAACAATATTATGATCCTCACAACAATAGTATGATTCACACATAACCATACTATATTCCCCGCAACCATAGTATGATTCACACTCAACCATACTATGATCTACACAACCATACTATGATCCTCACAACAATAGTATGATTCACACTCAACCATACTATTATCTTCACAACCATATTATGATCCTCACAACCATATTATGTTTCTCATACAACTATAGTATGATCTTCACAACCATAGTATGATTCATACGCAACCATGCTATTATGATTATTTCTTAGGATTGGGTAATGTTGTTACGATGGGTGGCATGTCATAACGTCTAAAGACATAATGTCTATAGACATAATGACACTCCAAAAGTGACATAATGTCTATAGACATTACAGCACTTTTGAAAGTGACATAAAGTCAAAAAAAAAAGTGTCACAAACTCTTTAGACATTGTAACACTTTTGGAAGTGACATTAAATCTATTGCCAGGCTATGCGGCGCAAGACTCAAACTATAAAGGGGTTTGGCGCTATCGTCAGAAATAGCGTTGAGTGCAAAGAGTGGTACCGAAAGTTTTTGAGTCTTCCGTTAGCAAATAGAAGAAATGTTCCTCATACTAAAAACGGAATTATTGGAATTCCCGGTAAAACAACGAGAATGCCTCAAAGTCTTTGCGGAATACTTCGAAAAACAATGGATGACGATGGTAAGTGGAATTTATTTAATTCTCAACAAAAAGCAAAGGTGGTACACCGCAGGATTATACCTTGCGAAAAATTACCGTTACTTTTTTATATCTTTTTTCGCACCCCCTCCGCTTTAGTATTTCACTTTGTATATACCAAATTTTTCTTAACTCCCCATACATCTCCTCCGATATAGCATTTCACTTTCTACATCCCAAATTATTTTTGTTTTAGATTACACCTTCTGGATTTTCAGTCAGCCAGGAACATGTGAGAACTACAAGTGCGCTGGAAGGTTTCAACTCGCAACTGTCGAGGAAACTGGAAAAACACGGGCGCTTTTTCAAGTTCCTTGAGGGCATCCGCGATGAGGACTTTGCTCACTCAGTTTCCCTAACCCAAGTGTGCGCTGGCGTTTTGAATGTTTTGCCAAAAAAGCGTAAACCACAGGCGGAAAAGGATGAAGAGATATACCAAATGACCCAAAAGCTTATAAGGGGACAGATGGCGCTGGCAGATTTTTTCCAACATATCATAAATAAAGATAACCACATTCTACAAGAGTGTCGCGTAATGGAGGAAGTCGATGAATCTAATGCATCGGAAGCAGAGGATATTCTCGAAAATGAGGAACCATACACTCCGACAACAGAAGTGTTGCAATGAATAATTTGGACTGTTGAACCCAGGAATGTCCTTCTGCAGCCCTGCCGACATTTCAAAATTTGTACGGCGTGTTTGGATGCATTGCAGCAAAAGTCTAAAACTAAAAATTCTTATTTGCTTTGTCCGTATTGCAAGCAAATTGTTGAAACCCACTTGAAAATATTTCAATAAATTGTAACTAGCATTGATTTAAAAATTGCAAGAAATTAATTTTCCACCTTAAAATAAGAAAAAATCTTGTTCTACAGTTCATAGGCATTGTGTCACAGCTGGAAGAGTCTTAATGTCATTTGACATTATGTCACTTTTGGAGTGACATAAGGTCTAAAAAAAAGTTTTTGGGGTGTCTTAAAATCTATAGGTATTATGTCACTTTCAAAAGTGCTGTAATGTCTATAGACATTATATCACTTTTGGAGTGTCACAATGTCTATAGACAGTATGACCTTAGACGTTATGACATGCCACCGTTACGATGTTGTATGATTCACTCAACCTTGATATGATGATTATTTATTAGGATTGGGTAATGTTGTGAATCAAAATATAGATTTTTATCAAACAAGTTATATTAAATTGCATTACAATAAATTAATAGCCAGAATTAAGGCCATGTTTTTATTGAACATTTCATTCAATAAACAAAAATATATATTCTAACGGCAGTTGTAAATACTTTTAGTTTCAAGCTGGGGTGAAAGCTACTTCACCATCCGTAGACCCCAAGAAACAAATGTGATTAAACCATGAGCAATGGCTATATCCTTAAGTGCAGGCAGATTTTAAATAAACGAGAATCACTCGGTAGTAGAGTATTTCACCGAACAAAGTAAACACAATAAAAATCCCTCGAACTACCTTCCGATTGTTGTGGTTTTTTTAATGAACGCACACACATACATGTATGCTCTATAAAACCTGCTTTGTTATGTTCATAGTCGCAACCATGCTGTATGATTGCCGTAATCATATTATTGTTAACGTAAATTTTAAACAAAAATACTTGTATAGCACCAACCATGTTTATATGGTTGCTACAACCACATTTTCATTTCCAAATTTGGCAATAATACTATTGTTACATTTCAATAATAGTAATATTGTCGCAATCCTACTATTGTCAAATTGAAATTCAAGAAACAATACTATGGTTGCGACGAAAATTGTTTTATTGTAGAGAACATACTATTGTTGCGGTGACCATAGTGTTACCATAGATGTTCCCCAATAAGATGTTGATAGAATTTAGTGAGTAAAACGAATAAAGGCATGTAAGAGCTGTAATCGCGATATGCAAATGATCGAATGTTTGGTCAAGCAAAATGGGATGTTTCCAAACTTTAAACTTTACGAGGGTACATAGGGTAGATTAAGTTTCAACATACGAATACAGAGTTCTAACGAACTTGAAGTTTGAAAAATATTTTTGGCTTTGATATTTTAAATTTCGAAAATTCGAAACGTAACGAAGTAATTTAGAGCACAGATATGTACGGGTGTCCGCCGGGAACTACTACTTTGTTTGCCGCCATTTTGGTAAACATTAGTCTTGACAGTTCATATTTTACGAAGTAGAGACGTGGACAATTTATTAAGGGTAAATATTCGAAAAATCGTTAAACATTTTATCAAAATCAATCATTGATTACTACTGTGACGATGAGAAAGTTACGTGAAATTTTTGGAAGAAACAACGTGCCAACAAAAGGTACTATTAATCGTGTAGTGAATGATTTCAAAGAAATGATAGGCCCAAGCATGGACCACAACATATGTACTGCTAGATCGGCAAAGAAAAACTTTACTGCTGCTCAAGAAAGTGTTCAAAAATCGTACGATTCCGACTTTGGATCTTGGAACGACTTCGACAACTTCTTTAACGTAAATATAGAAGAGGAACCGATATGGTAAGCCGTTTCTAGCGCAAAGGATTAAACAAGTAGCTTCATTTCATTTAGAAAATGTATGCCAAGGAGTTTACCAGGAAAATTCACTGTGGTCGGGACTTTAACAGGTCTGACAAAAGGGAATATAGTTATGACAAACAACAACAAAACTGATCTAATTAGCTTGAAGAGTAATTCACTCTTTGAAGGAAATGATTTTTTTATTCTTGATTTACTGTATCTGATTAATTAAAAGAATTTATGATTTTTAACTTTACCGAAACCTAACTCAATATCTGAATTATTGACGAAACTATTTAGCTTATTATGGCACGAAAAATGATTCCAATTTATACTCTCAGCACCTTTTATATACCTTATACGTTCCTAGGAATTGTTCATTCATAAACTATTAAAATATTATCAATATTTTTGGTAAACGCCCTCAATAACACTGTGGAACATTTTTGGGGTTATTGTCTGGGGGGTGAGAAATTCCAAGTCAGGGTGATGGTACTAGGTCAGTATATTAAAACCCTCAAAGGGTCTTGCGTTCGTATGTGCCAGTTTTTTTTATGACCTTTTACATTTTTTCCTTATCTTGATGTTTTTTCGCTTAGTTGTAAAATGTTGGCCAAAACGTAGTTTGACATAACTCGAGAACGACTAGTTCGATTTTGCTGAAATAAATTGAGAAAAATTAATAATTACATTTTCTTTAATCCATTAATATACTGTTTCTCTACCAAATCAACATTTTTGCAATTAGAAATAAATTTATGAAGAAAATTTTGCCAAAAAAAAATTTTTTTTTTTTTTTTAAACATATAAATCCCAAACGGAAAAACGTGTAGAGTCTTATAACGTCCGATTGGGATTTATATGTTTTAAAAAAAAAAAAGTTTTTTTTTGGCAAAATTTTCTTCATAAATTTATTTCTAATTGCAAAAATGTTGATTTGGTAGAGAAACAGTATATTAATGGATTAAAGAAAATGTAATTATTAATTTTTCTCAATTTATTTCAGCAAAATTGAACTAGTCGTTCTCGAGTTATGTCAAACTACGTTTTTGCCAACATTTTACAACTAAGCGAAAAAACATCAAGATAAGGAAAAAATGTAAAAGGTCATAAAAAAACTGGCACATACGAACGCAAAACCCTTTGATGGTTTTAATATACTGACCTAGTACCATCACCCTGACTTGGAATTTCTCACCCCCCAGATTGGCTGTTGTACTGTGTAATCAAAGTACAGTTCGTATACATGAACAGATTCAACAATCTAACATATTGTCCATGTTTTGATATCAAGCAGAGGCTTTTTTTTGATTTCAGAATCCACAGCTTTAGAAACCACATACATATTGCATTCGATAAAGTTTCGTACATACCATTACGAGCGACCAATACCTATCTCTGGCAAAAATGAACCTTACAGTCCTTACAGTCAAAGTCTTTAGTATATCAGAGTAGTATACCATAGTCAGCCCCCCTGGCTGTGCCCGTTTAGACTTGCCAATCTTCAAACTCGGAGGAATTGCCAAACTCCTACTAATGCCATCTGAAGCATAGATGCCCAATGTAATAGTATTGGTGAGAGCGACGAAATAACACTGGAAGAAAAGATTTTTCTATTCATTTTATTTAGTCGTCAACGAGATAGCGACGAAAGCACATGTGTGGCGGGTGTCGTAATTTTTTTCTGTTTCTGGGAAATATAAAATTAATGAATGTACATATTTTAGTAATACTCTTGATAAATGCATTTATTTTAGTAATACTCTTGATGAATGTATATATATATATATATGAATGCATGTCATCAAAAGCATTTTGTAACATAAAATACTTTTCAAATGACATCATTAACATATCGCAATAATTTCAGTTTATGTGTTCACTATCAGCAGTCTCGATCACGATTAAATGTAAATAAGACACAGAACTTCTGCCAGTGTAGCTTGTCTCTCCCACTCATATTTCTGCTTTCCTATTGGTTGATTGACGATCAAAAAAAAGAGCGTAAGAATACGTGTGAGTTGAAATTGCTGAAATCAGCCACTACTGGGCATCTATGATCTGAAGACACAATAACTCAAACATATCATTTGATATATTCGCTGGTCAATAAAACTATCAACCTATGGCGTTTTAAACCAAATAACAGAAATTCCACAAAACCAATTAGTGCTCATCTCAGTTGCCAAATGATAAATGCCGTCATAATCATAATATTGTCGTCACAATTATAATTTCGTCGTGGTCTGCCAGCTACGTCGGACGATCTATGTACTCCACATCAATGGTATTTATGTACCAATAAACATGTTATTGGTAGCTGGCCATAATCGGCACTCAATACAGTCAAAGTAGTAGCTGCGTTGAAGACAAAAAAATATCTAAAAAGTCAATAATAACCATTACAACAATCGCTACAAAGGCTGCCGACTCTGCTAACGCCAGTTGGCTGGTGATTGAAAACTACGACGAAAATGTATAAGAGGGTGTTGCGAAGATTGACATGTACACAAATAGTTTTGACTTCGAGCGGTAAGAATCTCAAGAACCAGCAAATAAAATGCGCGCTTTCATTGTAAGTCCACGCTCCGGATATCAGCAAGAGGATTAAACTTAATGGATTATTGGCGTTTCTTTGTTTCTTTTTGTTAGGTTTTGTGCTTAGTGGCAGTTGCTTGTGCCGACAACTTGGGCTACAACTACCAAGCCGACAGTGGATTATCTATCGCAGGAGGTGCAGGCGCCACCAACGTTGGTGGCAGTATTGCTAGCAACAACGATTACTCAGCCCCTGCCGCTGAATTCGAAAAGGAATTCTTCACTTTCTCTGCACCCGAAGGTGAATTCGATGATGCTGGAGCTGCTCAACGTGCCATCGGTAGCGTGAAACAAGGTCTCCGTGTCATCTTCATCAAGGGCCCTGAGAACAAGGGTCTCGAAGATGCTGCCCTCGCCTTGGCCAAACAAGCTGCCCAACAACAGACCGCTATCTATGTGCTCAACAAACAAGCTGACATTGGTGATTTGGCCCACAAACTTAACAACATCAACAAGGGCGCCAACAGCAGACCCGATGTGCATTTCGTGAAATACCGCACCGCTGAAGATGCCGCCAACGCTCAAAGAGCCATCCAATCTCAATACGATTCCTTGGGCGGTCACTCTCAGAGCATCAATGGCGGTGTTGCTCCCGTTCTTAACTTTGCATCACTATCGGCCGTTCGTGGTGCCAACCCTCACATTCCCAAAAACGCTTACTTGCCATCATCCGTTTTGCGTTTCCGCGTATAAGTAAAACTTAGACTGACTGAATCATTAAGATTGTTATCATTTTTATTGTTAATAGTTAAATAAATATTCGTTTTATGAGAATTTGTAAGAGATTTTAATTTGTTGGAAGCTGAAGTATGTTGTTAACTATAGTGCATATTAGGAAGGAAATGCTTTTTAAGAAAATGGAATGCTTTGAAAACATCTAAGATTGGGATATTAGGATTTGTAAACAATTTTTTCTTTATACAGGGTGGAGTGCGGTAATTTGCTTTTTTGCTGTGGCGGCACTGTTGGTCGAAGAGAGTGAAGAGTGTGCGTGGCTTATAGTGGCTGACAGGAGATTTGTATTCGTCTGCTCTTCAGTTGTCATCATGCATTGGACACGAGAGGAGAGGTCATTTTGTGTTGAAGCGTATTTTTCAAATACGCACTCGATCATTGCAGTGCAGCGTGCTTTTCGTCTACGATTCGCTGATCTCCCACGCGGACCTGCTCCCAGACGCCAATCAATTGTAAATTGGATATCCACATTGAGAACAGCAGATAATGTGTTATGCGTATGAAGGGAACCTGAGAGAAAGATTACAACACCACAAAACATCGAGAGAGTTAGAGCAGCAGTCATGCTATCTTTGAAACGCTCTGCTCGGAAGCAATCACTTGCTCTTGGCATTTACAGATACATTAGAGGATACATGGTTCCAACAGGATGGACACACAACGAGGTTTACCATGAATTGCTTGAGGCAAATGTTTCCTGGACGGCTTATCTCTTTGAGGGTTGATGTGAACTGGCCGGCACGCTCACCACACTCAGCCCCATGCGATTTTTTCCTTTGAGGTTACCTGAAGTCGAAGGCATATATCAACCGTTCCTTGGAAGACCTAATTAACAATATTGAGGCTGAAATTGGCAGACATGCTTGTTAGAAATTATTAAGACTTTCGAAAACGTATGCAGCAGTATGTGCATAGCGAAGGTCGACATTTGCCAGATACTCTATTTAAAACTATGTAGTTTAAAAAGTCCCTTACTGGTCAATATAATTAAAATATTAAATAAATTTTTCTAATGTTCATAATTTTTTTATTTCATTCCCAAATAAGTAAATTTCGCGCTCCACCCTGTATTGCGAGTACACAGTCATGATGAATCGTTTTTAGAACAACATCTCGTTAATTGCGATTCATTGTCAATTGTATTAATAGGTAAGTACGCCTCATTACTTTTGTTCTTAGACTAAGTATATAAGACTAAGATGTATACCTTGATCGTGTGGGTCTTTGAAGACGAGCAAAATTCAATGAAAGTTGTTTGTGGAAGAAGTACTTTGAAGCAAATGGTCGCCTGTTTCTTCAGCAAAACTGTAGAACGGTCAATTCTGAGTGGTACACCACAATTTGTATGCCTGAAGTCTTCGGAGAAATTCGAAAAACGAACAAGAGAAGACGAATCATTGTGTACCATGACAATGTGAGCTCTCACACATCGGCTCAAACCAGCGCCTTTTTGACCGGCCAAAACGTCGAATTGATGGGTCATCCGCTGTACAGCCCTGACTTGGCACCCAATGACTTCTTTTTATTCCCACACATCAAGAAAAAAAATGCGTGGTCAACGATTTTCGTCGCCAGAAGATGCTATTGAAGCGTTCAAAAACCATGTTTTGGAGGTGTCTCAATCGGAGTGAAAAAAGTGCTTCGACAATTGGTTTGAGCGCATGCAAAAGTGTATAAATCATGCTGGAGAATACTTTGAAAAACAAACCATTTTTGATGATAAATATTCGCATTTTTTTATTAGTCCAGAAGTTAATATAGCAGCCCTCGTACTATAATGATAATAGTAATATAGTAAAACATTGTTAAGCTAACAACTACAATTTGTTTAAGACAATTATCAAAAGAAGGACACGCCCCAACTGAAATTAATTGGACAATCAAACTTCTGTTAAAAACTCATATATTTCACTATTTTGAAAAAAAGACTCTCCTATCTTAGAGATAGGATTAAAAAATGTTCTACGAAAATACACTCTATTCGATTGCTCTGAAGACGTGTCTTCAGAAAAATTAGCATTTTCATTATTAGGCCAGAAATATGTATAGCAGCCCTCGTAAATATGATTTTTCATGAGTCCCGGTTTTGTTTATCTTTTGCGCCCCACATCGATCTGCAAATTGCCTAGTTTGCCTATATGGTTGATCCGGTCCTACTTGTTTAACAGAAAATTTTTCCTTTACCGATTGTTGTTCCAAAATCTGCCAGAATAATGTTCATAAAACAAACAAAAAATAAAAACAAAAAATAAAGAGTTTTCTTTACAGATTTGACGAGAAAACGATCAAGTTGGCAACACTGCAACTTCGCAGAAGATTTTGGTTATCTTTCACATTATTTTAATGTTCTTAACTTCTAGACGTGATTGTCGAATACGTTTTTCATTTTGTACTTTTAGCCATTCGAAAATTTACCCTTAATCCTGGCGGTACCATAAATAAGAAAAATGTTTAGTTTTCAAAATCTATTTTATTGAAACAAAAACTTTAAGCAACGGGTGATTAATCTACAGGCAATTTTTTCAATTTCAATAGCATTTTTATTCACAGATTACGAGTGAGTTGTGTTAAACTTTCTTTTTTTTCTTTTAAGTATTGTTTCATTATGAAAAGGCTTACATCGCCAAAACCACGGTTTTGAGCATTTCACCAATGCTCCAAATACTCGAACAAGTGCTCCAAAACTGGACCCTCAGAATGGACTCCCTGAGGCGTAGTAGCGGCCAACATTCGAGGGAAATTATATTAAAAAAAAATTGCATAAAATGTCCTTTGGACAAGATTCCACACTTGATTTGAATTTCTGTATTTTTTATTTTGATTGATCATCAGAGATTATGAGTTACAGATTACGAGTGAGTTGTGTTAAACTTTCTTTTTTTTTTCTTTTCAGTATTGTTATATTATGAAAAGGCTTACATCGCCAAAACCACGGTTTTGAGCATTTCACCAATGCTCCAAATGCTCGAACAAGTGCTCCCAAACTTGACCCTCAGAATGGACTCCCTGAGGCGTAGTAGCGGCCAACATTCGAGGGAAATTATATTAAAAAAATTGCATAAAATGTCCTTTCGACAAGATTTCACACTTGATTTGAGTTTCTGTATTTTTTTTATTTTGATTGGTCATCTGATACAAGTAAAAAAAATAAAGTCTTTCGGGGCCGACTATGAGGTACCCTACACCAAAATGTTATCCACAAGATGTGCGCCTCTTTCGATGTTAAAAATTTAAATAAAAAATTCAATTGTATTAACTTTTGCATCCAAGCAATTCTCTCCCTCATTTACTCACAGCGTTATCTCTTACATTTCTGTGTTTCTAAGAGGAAAAGCTACAAGTTGCCTCATATGATTGGCTAAGGCTAGTGTATGCGTCTAGCTAAAATGACTTCCGTGCAAAATTTCAACTCGACAAAGATTGTGGACTGTATAGCGGCCCTCAAGGCACATACATATACTCGTACATAAAAGAAATCACGACGTTCACCGCATGGGTCATCTGTCGGACTAAAGTTGAATGCTATGCTTTCATATGGAGCAGCCCACAAACGATTTATTTACCGCATTGTATCGCGGATGCGATGTCGAATGTTATCAATTTATCAATTGTTGGCACAGCATCTCATATTAGCATATCGTTCGTTTCTTGCAAGACAGTCACAACCAAAAAGGTCCCCTTTTTAAGTAAAATAACTTATACAATTTAATTTTGTATGGCGTTTATTGAAAAACTTCACATTAAAATTCCTGTAGTAGCGAAAGCAAAATGAATTGGGATACATGCATGGACCATTCGAAAGGTCTCGCTCTGGGAAGAATTTCGTTGTACGCTGACTAAAACAGGTCGATTTTGAGTTGTAACAGTCTTGCGCGAAATGAACGAACGATCAGCCACTGTTGTTTACAGTTTTAAAACACAAATACGCAGAAAACTTGCAATTCACAATATTTATCAAAAATTAGTAAATAAAGTCTCTATTTTGTTTTATTTGAATACATTGTTTGCAAAATGAAACGTTTTAATTCCGTTTGCTTTATGATTTCTATCTCCGTTACCTGGGTGATTAATGCTTAAGACACTATAAGAGGTTGACAAAGCAGCATTAGCCAACCCATAATAGGCCGATATCTGTAGTTTTGGTGGCTCAAAAGTTGGACCTAGTGGGTATGGTCAGAAACTGTGAAGTTTTCTCAGGAATAAATATGCATTAAATGACGATAGCCGTCAAACTAATTAGCCTAGGACCCTAAATTTTCGCATGATGATAGCTTACGGTCATAAACTATTTAGGTTTGTAAATTGGATTTCAACATAGAAGGAAAAAAATTACCTTAAATATTGTAAAGGCACCTGGGAAAAAGTACTCTTTTTTGATCATTCGCATAACAAATCATGACACACAGAATTTTTTGCCAACCGAATGTCGGTGGTTGCACTTTCCATGTACTTTATGGCTACAACTGAATGTTGATTGGATACGCGGCAATTTTCAGTGGTGGGGATTAGCTGTATCGGTTGAAGAGACTAAGTATCGGTTACCCTTACTTATTAGGATGATTATTGGAACATAATTTGTACATGTATTGGTTGTTAACTGGACCAACTGGTGGTTACTTTTCGGTAACTGACCGAAATAATAAAGTTTTTTTTTTTTAATTTTATATTTAACGATTTGAAATAACAATTTTTAGATAAAGCTGATTTTTATAAATTATTTAAGTGAAGTAAAAATAATTTTAAAATCTAAATATTTGCGGCTACTTAAGGTTAATATTACACACAAAATACCTCAAATGAATTCCTTAAGTCTCGGCTATAAGTAATTTCATTTCACATCGCTAATATTTTGTAGGTTACTTAAATTAAATGGTGGAAATAATGTTATTTTATTAATCGCACCTCTGTGTCGATTTTGGATCCTTTTGAAAATAGTTTTTTTTTTTAAATGGACGAAATGGGCAAGTTTATCTAGATTTTATTTAAGGCGATCTATACTAAAATATAAATATAACAGTTATTAGTTGAACATTTTAAGCCAAAAATTATCATTTTTAAAAACATGAATACAATTGCTTTAAAAAAGGACACGCGCCAAAGAAATTATTTAGACAACATTATTTCATTTTTTCGAAAAGAGGGAAGCAAAGGACACTCCAACCATAGAGATCGGATATTAAAATGTTCTACTAAAATACTTATAAAAAATCGGTAAAACTAAGAAATATTTAGTACTTTTAACTTATTTCATATGGTACAGCGCTGCACAATTGAAATTTTCTTGGCCAATCAAATAATTCGGATCCTTTTTGGAGTTTACTATAATCACCAAAGTCATTTTTAGAAGAAATCATTCAACATCGCGAAAGTCCGAACATTTGTTGCATAGTGCAATATGTTAAAACCACGAACTCAACGGAGTTCGGTTACAATAAAGAATTTATTTGCTGTCACCACCAATAGTATTATGTAATTGGTAACATGTACTTCATAATTGGTTGGTTGTCATAACCACAAGTTGTGGCAACCGATAGTTTGACTGAATTCGATTGTTATAACCGACTTATTGGTTGTTAGAATCGTAATATTATTGTAGCTAGCATCTTATGGTAAGTCGAACCATGTAACATTCTATCATAAACATGGAATGTTGGTACTTGCAACAGAAAGTATGTTTATCCAACCGAATATTTGATTTCCAATTGATTTTTTCTCTGTGTAATTTTTTGTTGTTTAACAATGATCTTAGCTTAAGCACACCTAACGCCTCAACGAACTTAATGGCTGCAATTGGGGTCCGTCCTTATGGCTCAAAAACCGGCCCACGTTAATTCACGTGAGAAAGTATTAAGGTTCGACCTAGCCGTAAAGTGGACGGTAAATTAAATTTATTATTCCAAAATATATTGATTGACGACCGTATGAAGTATATATATTATTGATCGAGGTAAAATTCTAAGACGAACTAGCCATGCCCATCCTTTCGAGTATCTGTTGAAGGCCCGATAGCGGTCCAACGAATAAACGTATGATTTTGGCATTTTGCTTGGTGCTACTAGCATATAGTCATAAGCTGATTAGGATTTTGAAAGGGCTAAATCGCCCCAGGAGGAAAAAGTTTCTTCGTTTTTGAGTATATGCTTAACGAATCTTAATTTGCTGTAGGCAATAGATACGGTTACTTCAGACGCATTGTTGCTAGATTTTTGGCTGAAGTTGCAAAAGAAAAACGTCCTATATGGTCGAATCAAGCGATATATAGTCAATATGGACATATGAATTATTCAATTTTGCTATGAATCTAAAAATAGATTAAGTTTACCTGAGGACATTTTTTTCGCTCTTAATAGGGGGGTATATAAAGTTCAACCTGACCGAAATAAACGATGTTTTTATTTTTTATTTTTTTTTTTTTTACTTTATAAAAACGTAAGTACTCGTATTTTACTTTATTTACTTATTGAAATAATATTAAGAAATCATTAACAAATGTTTTCGGAAATCTCCCAATCAAATAGAATTAATATATCAATATATGTGACGCGCAAAATAGAAAGGGACCTAAGGTTAAAAACCAGTTTTGTTCAGGATAGCCATTTTAAAGATTAGGTCTCTTTCTATTTGCGCTTAGAATCGTCGACTTCACTTTCATAAAACGCGCATATCTCTGGGAGGGAACACTTTTGGGGCATGGGATCGGTCTCATTCGATGCTCAGATATGAAAATTGATTTTTTACCCTTAGGTCCCTTTCTCTATGCGCTGTCACATATAAAAAAACTTTTTCAATATGTGACCTATACCTTCAAATTATGACAGCATTTTTAATATTGCCATGACAGCCACTCAATCGTTCTAATATTTTTTTCTTCCCTATAAATGCACATTGGCTAACATAAAACCACAGCCCTTAAGTCGTACTTTGAAAAATATTTTGTTTGTTATAGACAGTGATTGTGGTTAGATTATTCTAGCCTTCTAGCCTATCACTACAAACTAAAAGCACTGGTTTGGGTTCAAAAAACCTTTTTTTTCGTATATGACCTGTTCATATGTGTCTGCACCGCGTAGGTACTCTTCAAGTATGTATTGCATACCAACGATATTTATACATAAACATGTTATTGTTTATTAGCTTTAATCGTGTCTCAATACATTCAAAGTGGTAGCTGCAGAGGGACAAACAAATTTTGAAAACTAAAAATAAACATTACAACCATCGCTGCACAGACTGCCGGCTCCGCTGGTATTAAAATAACGCGACGGATATATATAAAAGAGGGTGTCGCTCAGATTGACATGTACACAAATAGTTTTGACTTCGAATAGAAAGAATCTCAAGAACCAAAAAATAAAATGCGTGCTTTCATAGTAAGTCCTTACATTGAATAACACTGAGGATTCAAAATAATGCATACTGAATTTGGCATATTTTTTCCATTTCAGATTTTGTGCTTAGTTGCCGTCGCTTGTGCCGGCAAAATGGGCTATAACTACCAATCCGATGACGGTGAATCGATGATCCATGCAGGTGCTGGCGGTAGCAGCATTGCTGCCGACATAAATGACGGCGCCATCATCGATAGTCCAACTTTTTCGGCCCCCGCTGAATTGGACAAGGAATTCTACACTTTCTCCGCCCCTGAAGATGAGTTCAATGATGCCGATGCCGCTCAACGTGCCATCGGTAGCGTGAAACAAGGTCTTCGCGTTGTCTTCATCAAGGGCCCCGAAAACAAGGGCTTGGAAGATGCTGCCCTCGCCCTGACCAAACAAGCTGCCCAACAACAGACCGCCATCTATGTGCTCAACAAACAATCCGACATCGGTGAATTGGCCAACAAACTTAACAACATCAACAAGGGCGCCAACAGCAGACCCGATGTGCATTTCGTCAAATACCGCACCGCTGAAGATGCTGCCAATGCTCAAAGAGCCATCCAAACTCAATACGAGTCCTTGGGCGGTAACTCTCAAAACATCAATGGCGGAGTTGCTCCCGTTATTAATTTTGCTTCTCTGTCGGCCATTAGTGGTGCCAAGAAGGCTCATGTTCCCCAGAGCGATTACTTGCCGTCATCCGTGTTGCGTTTCCGCGTGTAAGTGAAACTTCAACTGAATCATTCATTATATTTGTTATCATTTTTGTTGTTTATAGTCTAATAAATTGTTGTATTATATAAATTGGTAAGAAATTTAAATTTGTGGGGGTATTTTTAGAAAGTATATCGTTAAGTAAAATATATATATATCGATTAGGAGATTCTACGTAATGGTTTGTGACCAAACTATATATGTGACAGCGCATAGAGAAAGGGACCTAAGGGTAAAAACAAAATCAATTTTCTCTTTTTTTTTGATGTGGACAACATCTGAGCATCGAATGAGAACGATTCCATGCCCCAAGAGTGTTCCCTCCCAGAGACATGCGCGTTTTATGAAAGTGATGGTACACCAAAGGTACACGAATTTAAATCTTTAAAATGGCTCTCCTGAACAAAACTGGTTTTTACCCTCAGGTCCCTTTCTATTTTGCGCATCAAATATATATATATATATATATATATATATATATATATATATATATATATATATATATATATATATATATATATATATATATATATATATATATATATATATATATATATATATATATATATATATATATATATATATATATATATATATATATATATATATATATATATATATATATATATATATATATATATATATATATATATATATATATACATATTTCCATTGCGTTACTGTTTAACTAATCACTACCCAGGGTAAATGGATAAAAGTACTATCATGAAATTGGGTTGGTAGGTGATGGTTCAAATGTAGATGCTCGATAAGAGAGATTCTTGAGATTCTTTCTAGATGCTCGATAAGAATGGATTTATTGAAATTCGTACGTCAAACGGTAAAAATGTATCCATCATGCCTGGATAAAACGTTTGGAGCTGGAATCGCCAAATTCGGAAAATAAACGTCCCTTATAATTTGGACTCGAAAAAAAAGGATTTTTAAAAACATAAAACTTAAGGGGATAAAAAGGGACAAGTTTCGTACCAGAGTACGTAGAGACGCAAAATTCTACAAGTTTTTTCGTTTGAACAAATAAAAGGGTATGCGAAGGGAATTTTACAAATTCATAACATTAGAGACAAATTCGGAGCTGTGTAAATAAGGATAAAATAAGGATGCTTTGTACCTTTTTAAATCTGGAGTAAAAAGTTGTAAATTTAAGTGGAATGAATATTCATGACGCTAGAAACGAAAAGTAGGAAGATTTTTAGTGGTAAATTAAATTTGTTAGAAAAAAATGTGTAAAATATAAACCCATTATTTTGTAATACTTTTTTGTGGTTCTCGTTAATCCCAAATGTTGAACATTTCAAAATCGTTTGACAATTGCGAAACTATGAGAACAAATGGGTATTTTTTTATAACAAACTACAAACAATTAAAATTTTGGATAAAAGAGGAACAATAAGGAAAAATACAAGAGAAATGAAAGAAAAGCTCTATTAAAACCTCAGGATGGAATATAATATAAATAGTTATAGAAAAAGGCCTGAATGGGTAAAATATCAAAAAGTGAAAAAAGGATTTAGAATCAACAGGTTTGCATGGAAATTTTAAATGAGGATAAGATAGGCTAAAAATGGGTCAAAATGGGGAAAAATATAAAAAGTTAGAAAAAACATATTAAATCAACAGTATGACATGGAATATAAAAATGGGGATAAAAATTATCCTACATATTAAAAATGAAAAAAATATATATTTTATTAAGAGGGAGACACAGGCAAATAAATTGGGGATAAAAAGGGCGAAAATATACGGAAAGAAGGTGGAAAAACAGTATCTAATCAACAGCATGGCATAGAAACGGGAATAAAAAGGGTTAAAAAAGTGCCTAATTAGACGGAACAACAATAAGCAAAAAACAAAGTCATTTTAAAAGGTTGGCATGGAAAATTGAAATGGGGATAAAAGTTGATAAAAATGTCCCAAAGGCGAGAATATAAAAAAAGTAAATCTACAGGATGTCATATAAATAGAAATAGGAATAAAAAAATAGTCCAAAAGGGGCTAACAATAAAAAACAAGTGACAAATAATATATAATTAAAAGGGTGACATAGAAAATAGAAGAGTAAAAAACAAAGGAGTTAAAAAGGCGTCAAAACGGGCGGAATATTAAGAAGCGAGAGAAGAAATTTTTAATTTGCAGGATGGCATGGAAAAATTAAATAGAGACAAAATTGATTAAAGTGGACAAAAATAAAAAAGAGTGAAAAATCATAGTTAAACAACAAGATAGCTTGGAATTTATAAATAGGAATAAAAGAGAGCGATATATAAAAAACTGAAAAAAACTATTTTTATTAAGAGAATGATATAAAAAAATTAAATTGAAATAAAACGGAATTGAACAAGAACCAAAAACGATGGAAGCAGGAAGGAGGAAAAACAATATTAAATTAACAGGATGACATAGAAATAGGGACAAAAAGAGAAAAAAATAGGTCCAAAAGGGCCGAAAAATAATATTAAATCTAAAGGGTGACATAGAAATATGAATCAAATTAGATCAAAATGGGAAAAACAGAAATAAACTAACAGGTTGGCATGTATATTAAAAGTGTGGATAAGATGTTTCAAAATGGGGGAGCTATAAAAATTTGAGAAAAACGAAATTAAATAAACAGGATGTCATGAAAAGTAGAATTGGGAACAAAGTGGTGAAATACTAGAAAATGAGAAAAGCAATAGAAATGTGGATTAATAGGCTGTTTCCACTACGGTCGCGTCCACGTCCGCGTCCATGATTTATCGATAAATTTGTAATGGTGTTTCCATTGTGTTTTGCGTCCACGTTTGCGTTCAAACAGCTGTTTGTGTTTATTTGTTTTTTTTTAGGGGTGCGAAAAATTTTAATATCTTTGTGGCCCAACTAGCGCCTGCTCCTTTCTGCAATAAACACAATCGATTTAATTCCAAAAAAATATTGGTATATAATTTATATTTAAAAAATTACCTGTATTTTTTCGTTAAATTGTCCAGTTTTTTTTTTACTTCGGCGCCAGTCACTCCCAACTTCTCGCCCATCTCTTTGTGTATGTGGGTGTTTTTCCGAGCACCCATCAGGCCATCAATGTTTTCCTCCCAGAGGTCCAACAGATGTAGTGTTGTTACTGCTGTCCATTCCGTCTTTTTAAATTCTAAAATAATTGGAAAAATTAATATTATTTAAACAAAAGCAAAAATATTAACTTACCTCCTGTTTTTTGCATTTTAGATTCATAGGGATGTGCAATTTTCGATTTTGCCATTGATAGGTATGGGTGGGTTTCGATTGCAAAAATAATCGATTTTATAATAAACGCGACTTATCGATAAACGCGTCCAATATGAACGCGACTTTTTCCCATACCTAACTGCCTATGTTTTTTGTATGGGCCTTAACGCGCGTTCATTGATTTTTGGATGCGGACGTGGACGCGACCGTAGTGGAAACAGCCTATAAAAGGGACAAAAATCCAAATGGGTAAATAACTTCAAAGTGCGAAAAGCAATATTATGTCAAAAGGATGGCATACAAAATGGAGATGGGTATAACAAAAATTGTCCAAAATGGGCGAAATAAAAAAAATTGGGGAAAAACATACTAAATCACCAGGATGACATACAAAAATAGAAACAGGAATAAAAGGGTTAATAAACTATATAAAAGTGCTAAAAACAATATTGAATAAAGATGATGACAATAGCGGAATAAGAAAGGGCCAAAACGGGCGAAACCTGGAAAGTTACAACAGCAGTATAAAATCAAATCGATGAACAAGTCAGAAAAACAATATCAAATCAACAGATGACAGAATTAAAAAAAATTGGAACAAAATGGAATAAAGAGGACAAATCTAGCGAAATGATAAAGTTTGGAAGTTATTTATCTACAGGTAGGTAAAAGAAAAGGAGATAAAGGAAGAATCAATCATGGCGAAATATAAAAAATGTTGAACAATAACATTAAATTAACATTCAAGGAAATGCGGATAAAAATGGCCATAAGAGGAGAGATCGCAAAAATTGAAAAACAGTACATATTAACTTATGGTTGAGCCAGAAAATTGGAATGGGCATAAGATGGATTTAAATGAAGCTATAAAAAAAGTTATAAAAGTTATTGCAAATGACCATGTTAATTTATAATTGCAATGAGTAGGAAATGGGATTAAAAGAGCCTCGACATGCCAAATGTACAAAAGTAAGAAATAACAGAAACCGATAAAACAATATCATTGGAATCATTGGAAACGGTGAAAAAGAACCAAAAGGGACGAAATATTAGACTAAAAATGAACCAAAGCAGAAAAAGTGAAGGCATCGTACCAAATTATCTGGGGGCATAGAAAATAGAAATTAGGCTGTGAGGCTAAAAAAAACGAAATAGAAACAAATTTAAAAAAAAAAACAATATTTAATTAAAACGATAGCACTAAAAATAGATATGCGGCGACAACAGGCGAAATATTAAAAATTAAGGAAAAAACACAAATGGCATAAAAACTAACAATGAAGATAAAAGGGGTCAAATTGGATTTATGCCCCTATCAGGTTCTTAAAATACGATTAACTGTCCAATCTGATAACATGGGTAAAATTGGATAATATGGGTGAAATACAAAATTGGATGCAACAGACAAAATTGTTCCACGTCAACCGTTGCCAACATTGGTCGGAACTGATTAGAGTTGAATAAAAAGGTAGCAATAAAATAAAACCGATCAAGATATTGCTAAAAAAAAGAAACCGTTTATTTAAAATGCGATGAATCTAAAATATACTAGAACGCATTAATGACCACTAAATACAACACTATAAATTTAGACAGTCATATTTAGGGTAGTGGAATTATGGTTTGATAAACAAATTTTCCGCTCACGTAATAGAGGATATTTTCTAGTGTTGGATAAATTAGAGTTGTACCTATTAGAGTTCCTATTCTATATCATTCCTTTGTAGCAGTTCACTACCAGTACCTGATCATTCTCATACAGCCCATACTTTATAAGAAGGACACGAAGTCAAGCAGTCTAGCACAATTCAAATCACCTTTCATATTATTGGGCTGTACGCTACAAAGATATGATATATGTAAATCGAAACGCTTTGAAAATTTGGCGGATTGTAGAAACTGAACAGTTGTAGATTTGCCAGGCCTAAACACACTGATATGGACAATGATGTTGTTGACGTGAGGCGTGAGTCATTCACATAATATGATAGAGGGATCTTGTAAGCAACTTTTTGTAAAATTTTACTAAGCAGTTGTCCCTAACTTTGCGGAGTAACTTGGTTTGAACGAGTCACAGAGAATTGAAATTACAATTATTTGTTATGTTTTCTTTAACTAATAAACAAATTCATCATTTTTGTCTCTTTTTTAGCTAGTAAATGACATTGAGATATTTTCAGACTCTCTAGTTAAACAAATTTTAATATGAAACCAAATATCGATAGTTTAAAAATGCCAACTTTTTCTTTGTTAAGTTATCTTTTCACCAGTCTAAAGTTCTTTGTGTTTAAATTCATTAAAAATGATCCTCTTTTACTCACTGCGTATTTTTTAGCTAGAAATATTAGTCATTTCATGTGATCGTCTGTGACTAAGTAGTGTATGCGTTTAACTAAAAAGATTTCCGTGCGAAATTTAACCCCGTCAGAGATTGTGGACAGTCTAGCGGATCTCAAGGCACGCACTGATAAAAGAAATCACAACATTCGCCGCATGGGTCATCTGTCAAACTAAAGTTGAATGCTATGCTTTCATATGGAGCAGCCCACATATGATTTAATCACCGCATTGTACTGCGTAAGCTATGACAAATGATGGCAATTTATCAATTGTTTGCATAGCATCTCATATTAGCATATCGCTCGTTTGTGCAAGACAGTCACAATCAAAAAAGTTCCGTTTTAAGTAAAATTGTCCATAAGATTGTATTTCGTATCCTCGTTAATATTCACTTAGATATAATATTTCTCTAATTTCGAAAATTATGGAATTAAGGGAGGCATTTTTCTGTGGACCGTTTCGTAGTGCGCTGGCTAAAACGGTTCTATTGTTTTATGAGCGAAATGTTAGCAGCGTTTGTTTACAGTTTTAAACCACAACCACGTCGAAGACTGGTAATACAAAATAGTTAAACAATTTTGGTAAATTAAATCTCTATTTTTGTTGTCTAATTAATTTTGCTACAGTAGTTTCGAATCAGCGACCACTCGCTTAAGTTTGAATTTAAGATAGCAGAGGAATAGGGCAATTTTTGAAATTTTGAGTTGTGAGTTTGTCTGTAAATAACTTTATTATGAGTCAGTCATTAACGAGCAAATTTAAGATAGTAGACTACTATTTTTAGTATTTTTCTCAAATATTCTTTGTAAATGTCTCACATAACAGCCAGACAAAAAGTATAACTTCTATCTTACTACAAAATCAAACCAAATCTTCGTAAAAAATAAGTACGCTAATGAAAAATTACACCAGGTACTCACAAAAAGAGGGTTCTTTAAAATTGGGAATGTGTATCATTTATGGGTGAATATTGAACGAGATTTAAATATTAAAACATATGCAAAACAGAGATGCATTAGTAAAATACATAATGGTATACGTAAAGCAATCTCCCATGCTTTAACAAACATCATAAGAAACATATCATATCTTTGTAGAGTCACTTGTACGGATAGCGCTAGCGATTCATATGTCTACGAAATTGTAGCATTGAATTTAATACAGGGTGAGCCAAAAGTCACCATGGGGTATACAAATTTAATAACTTTTTCGTGTATATATTTTTTTTATTTTATTTTTTCATTTTATATAAATAACACTTGGAGAATAAATAATGGAGAGATTCACAGCTGAGCTAAGAACCAGAATAGTAGAATTTTATTATTTAAATCAGCGATCAATTATTTTAACTCAAACGCATGAGTGATGAAGTGCATTTTCATTTGAATGGCTATGTTAAAAAGCAGAACTGTGGGTTCTGGGGTCATACAAATCCACGAGCCATTCATCAACGCCAATTGCACCCTAGTAGGTGAACAGTATGGTGTAGGATCACATATGCGAATATCATTGGGTTTTACTTCTTCAAGAATGAAGATGGAAGTGCTGTAACCGTAAATTCTGTAACCCTGAGATGTGGTTTCAGCAGCGCGGAGTCACTGCCCACACAGCCCGAAACATAATGGCATTTTAAAGTCAAATTTTTGGAGAGCAAATACTTTCCAGAAATTCGAAATTTATTTGGCCAGCGCCAGATTTGTCAGCACCCGGCTAATTTCTTTGGGGTTATTTGAAGAAGCGAGTATATGTGAACAAGTCCGAGACAATCCTTCAACTCAAGGCCAACATTGTTGCAGAAATTCGAACGCTACAGCCACAAATATTGAAAGATATTATGGAAAATGCTCTAAAAACGAGCCCATCAATGCGAAGCTGAAAACGGTCATTAAAGTGAAACTATTTTACATACTTAGTGTAAAAAATGTCCATTTTGTATATGTGAAGCGCAAAATAGAAAGGGACCTAAGGCTAAAAACCAGTTTTGTTCAGGAGAGCCATTTTAAAGATTAGGTCCCTTTCTATTTGCGCTTAGAATCGTCGACTTTACTTTCATAAAACGCGCATATCTCTGGGGGGGAACACTTTTGGGGCATGGGATCGGTCTCATTCGATGCTCAGATGTTGTCCACATCAAAAAAAGAAAAAAAAATTAAAATTGATTTTTTTACCCTTAGGTCCCTTTCTCTAGGCGCTATATAATCTAAAAAAAATAATAAACGAAAAAGTTATTAAAGTATTTAACCCCTTGGTGACCCCACGGCCCACCCTGAATAAGTGTCCCTTGTTTGGCAGATCAGAAAATCGAATAACTGACAGTTTATGGCAGGTAAGTGAATTTTACTGACGTGCCATTTTCATTTCGTGCCACAAAAGTCAGACAAACACTAATGTGGCAACTAAGTCAAAACTACTGTATAATATCTTCTATCTAAGTTACCTACATGTATGATTTATGCTCAAGATATTATAAAAGATGGAAATAGAAGCATTATCCGACTCCTAAATGACCATGATCTATAAATCCAAGGGTTCAAAAATGGGCGCCATACAAATCTTAATATGTCAGTAATTTGGCTGAAAATTTGACTTTAAATCACGAATCCGCTATCTCACTTACTGTGACGAACAAAACTAATCGTAGAACAGCAGCTTTGACGTGTTAACGTTAAGGGTGGATGGAAAATTATTTTTTTTTTAATTTCTTTGGAATAACTCGAAATATTGATCGAAGACCCCATAATGTCGTGATGATAGTCATATAATTCTAAATAATGGAGCCACGCCCATTAGTCCGTGTGACCGCTATTCGATGCCATAGCAGTCACACGAATTAACCTAAGATCCTGAAATTTCCAATTATGATGGCTTATGATCATCAGGGATGATTACTGTTGGTCTAGTTTACCATACCGATCGATTTAGAATCACTATCGGATTCCAATGAGTGATGTTTATCCGTCTGACTATCGAAGTTCAGGTGGCAATAGTAAACCGGTTTGGCTAAAACTTCGTTAATTGTTCAGGTTTGAGACAAACGCGAAACCTATTAAACTTGGTTGACCTCGGTCAGTGTTCTAACTTATAATACCCTGCAGTTCCTTGTGGAACCGGGTATTATAAGTTAGCTTCATGGCAAATGTTTGTAACTAAAAAAATATTTGAGCTAGACCCGCTTTTAAGTGTCCCGATCGTCATTTAATTTGGCACAATTAGGTTTTTTGGACCAAGGACGGACGCTATTGAAACTAAAGAAAATCAGTTCAGATTTTTATAAAGCTCCCACATACATGTTCATCTGTTTTTTTTGGTTTCACCTCTAGAAGCCACATCTTAAATCCAATCTTATATATAATTAGTACATATACGAGTATAGATCCCACAAATACATGTTTATCCGATTTTATGCCTTTGTCCATAGCAGCTACAGCTTACACCCAATTTTGATGAGAGGTAGCACGTGTACGTCTTTTAAGCCAAGGAAGGACGTCATAAAATTGAAGAAAATTGTTCCAAATTTAGATAGCATCCATACATATGCGTGTATGTTCATCCGATTTTATGTCTTTAGCTACAGAAGTCACATATAACATCCGGTCATATAAATTTTACACTTGAAAGATTTTTGCACCAAAGAATGACGTTATTAAAAATGAAGAAAATCGATTCTTATTTAGATATAGCTTCCATACAAACATGTTCTTCTGATTGTAGCTTTTAATTCTAGGAGGCACATATAACATCCAATCTTCATAAAATTTGGAACTTTGGATTTTGGATTGGTTAAGATTTGGATAGAGCTTCCACAAATAGGTTCATCAGATTTTATATTTGTAGCTCTAGAAGCCACAAATAACAACCAATGTTGATGACATTTGGCGCAAGTAAGTTTCTTGTGACAATGACGGACGATAGCGAAATTGGAGAACATCGATTCACAAAAATATATATTGCTCTGTAAAATAATTAAATTTTCTCACAAATGTGAGTATGACATTCGTTTTTAGAATTGGGTTAATTTAGTGACCTCCAATGGTGGTCCAAAAACATAGTTTTAGTTTGATTTCCTGAACACCCAGAAGTGCATGGTAAAATATAGTTGGCCACGCCCGATTTTAGCGCTTTTTCTACCTTTATAGCGTGCATAGGGGTTTCCCGGTTTTATAAGTAGAGCCCACAGCTATAAGAGCAACATATTACATCCGATTGCCACGAACTTTTGCGTAGAACGCTACGAACAACAACAACCATGTTTTTCCATAACCACTGCACAAAGATCCCTACCGATTTTGTAAATCCAATATTAGCTTATAAAGTGTGGCCTTGCTCTTTAAATATGCACGTATTCTACTGAATAAAAAATTGATGTAGGGTAAAGAGCCGAACTACAACCCTAAAGTAGTATTTTTTGAACAGTTTGGTGATTACAGATGGTGGGACTTTTTGGCATTCTTTGGCATCTCAATAAAACGCTTTCTGGTTTAGTTTCAAAAACCCATTTTGAACTCGAACTTTGTTTGTGACCAGGTCATATGTGTCTGCACCGCGTAGGTACTCTACAAGTATGTATTGCATACCAGCGATATTTGTTAATAAACATGTTATTGTTGGTTGGCTTTAATCGCATCTCAATACATAAGAAGTGGTAGCTGCAGAGGGACAACAGAAATAATTGATAACTAAAAATAAACATTACAGCCATCGCTGCCGGCCCCGCTGGTGTTAAAATAAAGCGACGGATATATATAAGAGAGGGTGTCGCACAGATTGACATGTACACAAATAGTTTTGACTTCGAATAGTAACAATCTCAAGAACCAAACAACAGAATGCGTGCTTTCATAGTAAGTCGCCCAGTGGACGCCATGAAAAGGATTCATTTTAATAAAGTTCTGGTGTCTGTTTGTTCAATTTCAGATTTTGTGCTTAGTTGCCGTCGCTTGTGCCGGCAAGATGGGCTACAACTACCAATCTGATGACGGTGAAACGATGATCCATGCAGGTGCTGGCGGTAGCAGCATAGCTGTCGACATAAATGACGGCGCCATCATCGATAGTCCGACCTTTTCGGCCCCCGCTGAATTGGACAAGGAATTCTACTCTTTCTCCGCTCCCGAAGATGAGTTCAATGATGCCGATGCCGCTCAACGTGCCATCGGTAGCGTGAAACAAGGTCTTCGCGTTGTCTTCATCAAGGGTCCCGAAAACAAGGGACTCGAAGATGCTGCCCTTGCCCTGGCCAAACAAGCTGCCCAACAACAGACCGCCATCTATGTGCTCAACAAACAATCCGACATCGGTGAATTGGCCAACAAACTTAACAGCATCAACAAGGGAGCCAACACCAGACCCGATGTGCATTTCGTCAAATACCGCACCGCTGAAGATGCTGCCAATGCTCAAAGAGCCATCCAAACTCAATACGAGTCCTTGGGCGGTAACTCTCAAAACATCAATGGTGGAGTTGCTCCCGTTATAAACTTTTCTTCTCTTTCGGCCATTAGTGGTGGCAAGACCCATGTTCCCCAGAACGATTACCTGCCGTCATCCGTGTTGCGTTTCCGCCATTAAATGAAAACCTGTATCCTGCTATACTTTGTTATTGTTATCGTTTTAGTTGTTAATATTTCGAATAAATCTGTTTTTAAGTAAATGTAGTACACTGAAGTTGATTTTAATTAGAAATTAAAGTAAATCATTGGATCATAAATCATTGGATCATAATAATCGTTATACTTATGATCATCATTGGATTATAATTATAACGAGGATCGACATGGTCGCACATCACGCACTACGTCTCAAATTCATAGGACCTCTGAGAAAAAGTCGGTTAGCAATCGGTTCTGACAAAAAAGTCCCTTGGACGATAAAAGTTTCTGTTGCCATAACCAAATGTTGATATTCATAATGAAAATGCAACTTGATCTACCATCAAATGATAGCAATGATAATATTTTGGCAGAGATGACTAAGTTTTCGGTTGAACTAATGAAATGAAGTGAAAATATATGTTTGTCAAAACCGCATGTTGTGGTAACTTATAATTTTATGTGTACTTATTATAATTTTTATTGGTACTAGGGTTATACTTAGTAGGGACATAAATACTGTTACAACATTGAACACACCCATTTCAATAGTAGAACTAAACATACCCCGTTAATGTCAAATGGGTTTTGAAAGCTAACCTCAATAGCGTTAGTTTGTTACGGGATTTTAAAATTGTTTCAACTTTCACCATGGAGTGGTCAGATAATGAGAACCGTATCGCTGTAACAGCGCTTTTCAAGTGTGAAATGAAAAAAAACGATATATTCAAAACGCTCCGGCCACTAGGGTTTAGCCGCATGTTCGTCTAACGATGCATAAAACTGTTTGAGGAGACTGGAGATGTAAAGACCGCCCACTCTCTGTTCGAAATCCGCTCCGAAAACAGAAAATCATGGCCCGTGAGATGAATATCACGCAAAAGTCCATGAGTCGAATCATTAAAAAACACTTGGGACTTTCAAACGACGTACCGGACATTTATTGACTGCAGCTTTAAAAAAAATTGGATTGAAAAATGCAAACGTCTTTTGGTTAAGCACGCTGATAACTTTTTATTTTTTTAAAGCGGTCGATTAACATACATGGAGTCATTTGATATACAGAAGAAAGGGGCCGCTTTTGGTACTCTACAACCCATCGTTGCAACAGAATGTTGATTGGACACACAACAATTTTCAGAAGAGCGAACTGACACTTTCAGTTGAAAAAACAAACAGATTAAGATATTATTGGAACTGAATTTGTACTTAGTAGGGACATAAATACTGTTACACACGTTTTATGTTGTAAAATAAAAAGTACTGAATGTTTTTGGACCAATTATTTTTAATATATTTATTGATGTATATTGTATCCAAAAAGAATATACCTATTGAAATGTCCACCTTTTGCCTTTACACATGCCTTAAGTCACACTGGCGAATCGTCAATAGCTGCACGAACCTCGTCCATTGGAAAATTGGCCACAGCTCGAACCAAAGCAGTCTTTAGAGATCCAATAATGGGGTATCTTTTGTGACAAACCTTGTTCTCTAAAACCGTCCACAATTTGTAATCCAATGGGTTCAAATCTGGAATGCCTGAGGGCCATTCTTCAGGGGAAATGAACGCTGGAAATTGTTTCTAAGCCAGGCCTGGGACGTTTTAGCCTTATTGGCCGCAGGTCAGTGACCCCATCGTAAGAGACACCCCACCAAACCATGACTGAAGCTGGGTGATGACCCTTTTCCACCCTTTGGATCAGTTCAGACGCTTCCTTAGATGATGGCGCATACACTCTATCATTTTGCTTGTTAAATTTTTCCTGAACGGTAAAATTTTTTTCATCGGTGAACAAAATTTTTCTGTGCAAGTTATCAGCGTGCTTCACCAAAAGACGTTTGCATTTTTCAATCCTATTTTTTTTAAGCTGCAGTCAATAAATGTCCGGTACGTCGTCTGAAAGCCCCAAGTCCCAAGTCTTTTTTAATGATTCGACTTATGGACTTTTGCGTTATATTCATCTCACGGGACATGATTTTCTGTTTTCGGAGCGGATTTCTGTGAATTCTTGATTTAACGGCTTTGATGACATGCGGTGTTCGCACAGAGCGTGGGCGGCCCTACCGGTCTTTTACATTTCCAGTCTCCTCATACCGTTTTATGCATCGGTAGACGAACATGCCGCTAATCCCTAGTTGCCGGAGCGTTTTAAAAATATCATTTTTTTTTCATTTCTCATTATCTGACCACTCCATTATGAAAGTTGAAAATCCCGTTACAGACTAATGCTATTGAGGTTAGCTTTCAAACCCTATATGACATTAACGGGGTATGTTCAGTTCTGCTATTGAAATGGGTGTGTTCAATGTTGTAACAGTATTTATGTCCCTACTAAGTACATGTACTGGTTCTTTTTGTTCCTTCTCTTTTTTATTTCCAAAAGGGGTTTAAGTTTGGTTTACAAATTATAAGTCCACTTATAAATATTATTTTTAGCATTCTTATGTATTTATAAAGAATTTATAACATTTATTTTATATTTAATGGTATAAGGCCATTCCATTTAACATTTAAAAAATTAGTTTGACGATGTGACGTTTTGTTTTATATTCCAAAAAAATTGGAATGAAGGGGATTGGTTGTTGTTATAGAATGTTGGTTATAAGAACTTTTTGAAAAAATGAAGAAATTTACCCCATTGTAATGGGGTGTGATCAATAAAGAAAATACGTCGTTGGATAGATGTTTTGATAAGCATTGCCCCAATCTGAAAACATTTAATTAGGGTATACGTATGGCAGTATCGGTTAAATGCATTAACCGTCTTACATAAGAAACTTAAACTGTCTGACCTTTTTTTGGTTTTTACTTTATTTTTATGTATTACGAAATATGTGTTCGTCGCTTACAAAGATTTTGTTGTGACTGGAACCAATAAAATATAAAAGGCTATATGTTGAAGTTAAAATAATAATTATTATGTAACGACAGACAACTAAACACGGCGTGGTCACTATAAAGAACTAATCTGTTGTCACCACCAATTAATGATACCAAGGTAACATGTGCAACACAATTGGTTGGATGTAATAACTTCCAGTTGTCTCAACTAATAGTTACACTGAAATCGGTTCGTCTAACTGTGTTATTGTGTGTGAATACATTGATATGGTTGAATCAACCATCATACGATATCTCGAACCATGTAACCATCAATACAATGTAATGTTGGTTAATGCAATCGGTGTATACTACCTTTTAATTAAAGCGCCCATCTACCCATGTTGACTATACGCCACAGGAATTGTTCACCAACGATCCCCTTCTTACATGTATTGACCGCGTCCCAACAAAAAGTTTACAATATTGGCATAAAAAAATTTAGCTAAGAATCCAAATAACAAAAAATTTTAATTTGTTAAGCAAATATTCAGAAAAGTGTACTTTTTTCAGAGGTACCATAGGTCCCTTAAAGGAAAACTTATTTTCCCTTGGCTAGTTTAATCCATTTACAATTCCGAGCAGCTTATAACCATAAACCATCATCATTCAACGATATTCGACAAACGGACTGATGAAAGAACATGGCTAGATCATCTGACAATTTTACAACCGTTTATATTTTATTTTATAGGGTCTTCGATTACACTGTGACGCAATATTCAACTTTTTGATTCCAAACAAAAAATCACTTATCCCAGCTGAAAGTACTCGATGAGAGGAGAAAAGTAATTTCTGGATTTTGCTAGATTGGTTGCCGTTCGTTTTTTATGAGCCTCTATAGTTTTTTCGCCAAATTCGATTTTGAGCACTTTTTTGCAATTTTCTTCTATTTTTCGCATGGCCATAGTTCGAAAAATGCTGTGAATTTTTTTTGCAGTCTTCAGCAAAGTTGTAGCTCTTGACTCGGCCAACAAAAATGCTGAATATATTAAGTCGGAAAAATTTCATCTTCATGCTCAAAACCCCAAAAATGTCGAAAAAATTACCACATTTTTCACCGATTTTTTCTGTTTTTCTACTACAGCTCTTGAACTATTGAAAATTTTACCAAACAATCAAGGGGAGAAATGTAGCCTATAAAATTATGAACAACTTTCTAGTACATACCAACTTCATACGACCACTCCTTGATACGGATTTGGCCATACAAATGTGATTAATTTTCATTTTTTTTTTGATTTTATTATTTTTATTGAGCAAAAGTTTAAAAAAGGCACATGTATTATTTTTTTTTGCAATTTAGTATTGAATTTTCTGATTAAAGTGAAAAACATGAAAATATATCAAAGATTATGAAAAAAAGTATAAAAAAAGGCATCAAACGGATGCTGATACGGATTTGGCCATACAAATGTGATTAATTTTCATTTTTTTTTTGATTTTATTATTTTTATTGAGCAAAAGTTTAAAAAAGGCACATGTATTATTTTTTTTTGCAATTTAGTATTGAATTTTCTGATTAAAGTGAAAAACATGAAAATATATCAAAGATTATGAAAAAAAGTATAAAAAAAGGCATCAAACGGGTATTAATTTGTATTTGTTTTTTTTTTTTGTTAATCAGTATCGTCGATGTCCATTGGGGCTGTCTGGCGCGAAGTTGATGATTTGACAGTTGACGTTCCAGAAGTGGAAGGCCGAGATTTCTTTGCAGCTGGTTCGCTTGATTCGTCGTCTGATTCTGAGTTTAAAATAGCCACAACGATATCTTCTGCATCATTTCCAGTTTGTGGAGTGAATAATGGTATATCTTCTTCTGTATGTCCTTCTTTATCATCCTCCGTCAACTCGTGCTCGAATTGTGATATCTTTTGAGACCACCAGCATACTTCAGCAATCATTGCGTCGATTTTCTTACCTTTGAAACGTCTTTCCATCGGCATGGTTACCTGGTGGAATCGTTCACCCTGCTCGTCTCATTCTGTGGGCAGTTGTTTCAGGAACACGTCCAGATGATGGTGCATAAAATGGACTTTTAATGTCATCGATGCATGAATGGAATCAAAGGCAGTGATCATATTCTTCACCAATTGCGTTGCTTTCTCATTGTCCACGCGGTTTTTACCCAAAACATATTGAATAACTGCTTTTATTGCAATCCAAGCCTCAAGTTTTTTGGCAGACAATACTTGCGTGAAAGCTTCACTTTTAATGAGTTTGCGGATGTCTGGTCCATTTAGCACACCTGTATAAAAAATGAGAAAAAGCAACAAGTAACATACATAAAAAACAGTGCGAATATAGCGAAGTGAATCAACATTAATGCTAAAAAATGAAATACAATACCTGCAGTAATTTTATCATTGCTTAGTTTCGGAAATATTCCTTTCAAACAATCGAAAATCTGATCGTTACCTTTGACGGCCACTTCGATAAACGATCGCCCAATTTTATATGTAGTGGTGGTAGCAAAATATTATCAATATTCTCAATTAACGGTTTGTTGAACAAATTCAAATACTTTTGATTCTTCAGATCTCTTTTCACCCAATGTGTGGCCTTATAGTGGTCATGTTTATACCGCGAATCCCATGTGCAGTAGAAGCAGAAGAATTTAGGAAGCCGCCTTTTTCAATGACACCTTGCAAAATATTTACTACTTTTAAGTCGCAGCAAATTTTCCAGTTATGCTGCGTATATTTGATTTTGTCCATATATCTGCCATGACTTCATAACATTCCTTCATATTCGTTCCGAATGCCAACGGGATGGATGGCATTTTATTTGTAACATGTAATAATACAGCCTTCAAACTTGACGTGGAGCCATCTATAAATAATCTCCAGTCGGCAGCATTATATTCCATACCCATTTGGTTCACTAAGGCTTTTATGTCGTTGCAATATGTGAACGTATTCAAATCATTGACGTTGTATAGTTTTTGGAACTCAGCTTGGCGTTTACGGTAACCGCTGGCGATAACGTTTTTCTGTGTCAGATTTCTGCGCTTCATAAATGTAGTGAAAAATTCGGCATCACGCTGCGAAAAACGAAATTTGGCCACGAGGAAATCGATTTCTTCTTGTGCTAGTGGCTTTGATGCATCATCTGCGATTTCAGGGAAAAAATCCGGATCGAAGTCACCATAGTTGGTGTTTCCCCTTTCTGATGTCATCATTGATAGCATACTCGGACTCGGTGGTTTTGGTACTTCGGCATCATCGGGCATCGGTATTGGTAATTCAGCGGAGTCAGTGGCATTATATACTTTTGCTCTGCGTTTTTTTCTATTAATTTCTTTGGTAAAATTTACGCAAGCGTAGCACTTGTCTGGGTCATGTACCCCGGACGTATTTCTTACCCACAGCATTGGCTTGACATACCGTAAACATACATTTCTTTGATGCAACCACCCCAAGAGATTGCCATAACATAATGAACACACCGTATTTGGCGTATGTTCGTCGCCACTTGTATCCTCTTCACCGAAATAAAGTTTATATGCGAGTTTAAAATTATTAGAAAATAAATTTTTTCGTTCTTGTTTTCCATGTTTTGGCTCTAGTTTACCACAAACGTAACAGAAACTATCTAATTTCGAGCATCTTTCCATTTTCAATCACTCACTTCAATCACTTATATAAAAAAAGTAGAATGACAAAAATTTACCATTGCATCTGTTGATTTTAAGTGTAAAACCACAACCAACTTCGCGCGTCACAGCTGATTGTCACCACTACTGTAAATGAGGTCAACCATGCTTGATCTTACACAATAGTGATGCCAAGTCGTGTCATGGAGTTATGTGGGTTAACTTATATAAATTTACTTTGTTCTTTCATAAAAAAAACAACAACAACGATTTTGACAAATACGCATTTATTTTGTTGTTTCGTATTTAAAAAATGAAAATACTAAAATACTAAATTGCAAAAAAAAAATAATACATGTGCCTTTTTTAAACTTTTGCTCAATAAAAATAATAAAATCAAAAAAAAAATGAAAATTAATCACATTTGTATGGCCAAATCCGTATCAAGGAATGGTCGTATGAAGTTGGTATGTACTAGAAAGTTGTTCATAATTTTATAGGCTACATTTCTCCCCTTGATTCCCAATAGTTCAAGAGCTGTAGTAGAAAAACAGAAAAAATCGGTGAAAAATGTGGTAATTTTTTCGACATTTTTGGGGTTTTGAGCATGAAGATGAAATTTTTCCGACTTAATATATTCAGCATTTTTGTTGGCCGAGTCAAGAGCTACAACTTTGCTGAAGACTGCAAAAAAAATTCACAGCATTTTTCGAACTATGGCCATGCGAAAAATAGAAGAAAATTGCAAAAAAGTGCTAAAAATCGAATTTGGCGAAAAAACTATAGAGGCTCATAAAAAACGAACGGCAACCAATCTAGCAAAATCCAGAAATTACTTTTCTCCTCTCATCAAGTACTTTCAGCTGGGATAAGTGATTTTTTGTTTGGAATTTTTGTGTTGTACTGTGTTATTAAATAATTTAGAGGATGTTTCAAACGAAGTGACAATTTTTCAAACAATCAAAAAACATTTTACCCCTCGCTAATTTATATATCATAGCACGTTTTTTTTTTAATTCGCTAAGGTTTGCAAATTATGAGGTGTCGAAGTTGGATTTTTTCAAAAAGTTGTCTGAGAGAATAGAACGTTTAGGATGGCATATCTATTGAGAGCAGTAACTAGAGTTTTTCGGTTCTTTTTCTTTCATTTTTAATACTGTCGGGATCCCGGACGGGAAATTTAAATTTGCTTCAAATTGCATAACTTTTTATTGAAAAAAAATAACTTATCATTAAGCAAAAATTAACGGCCATTTTTAAACTACGAACATGAATTTCACTGTTTTGTACCATAAACTTCTCCCCTAATTTTCAACCCTGAAAAATTCAATTAAATATCCAACTCCTCTTTTACTGACTATTTCAACTTAAGAACAATTCCAACTTAACTTTTGGGAGTAAAAGAAATTTCGAATAATCTTAAATATGAAAACAGGCTCTGAATCTGCGATATTTAGCTTGTTTGAAATATTAACAGTAACCAAATGTTTGCTAAATTTCTGATATACGGAGGAATATGATTATTTTTAACTCAATGTTCTTTGGGAATCCTATTCGGTCTATACTCGGTTGGGTAACATAATATTAGTTAAGTAGAAATTTGTTCTACTAAATAGAATAGATATTTTATCTGCAGTATCCAAACGCTCAACCATAAAACCAAATAAAATCGTTATGAACTTTTGTAATATAAAACAATTGATAACTGTCCTTTTTCCCAGTGATGGAAATGGTTTTCAACAACCTTGGAGAATATTGTCAAGGTTGGTTAGTTCGAAATATGTTATAAGCTTATTTGTGGTTAAAACATAAACATTTTCAATGAACAATTTTGGATATATCTGGATATGAAGGAAGATTTTTAACTTGTACATCCTATCAGAAAAAGGACACCCAATTTAATTTCCAAGTTTTTTGACATATCAGTAAAATATATGTACCAAATATCAGTTTTGAGGGGGTAAGTTTTAAAAAATACTTTTTTTCGTTCGAAAATATTTGGAATTATACGATACACTCCATCCTTGGAGGGTATAAAAAGATCTATGTATTACATCAAAGCAATTGGGTTCGACCTTGTGCAAATTTCAGAAATGGTCCAAGTTTCGTCGAAGTCGGTTGATATATGCATTAAGATCGACGAGCGGATATCGCTTAATAGCTTATATGGTGATCTACTTGTGTTAGGCGATCGGCATATTTTGATTATTGTTGTAGCCAATACCATAACTAACTAATAATAAAGTTCCCCAGTTTCAATATTGTCGTATTGAACAAAACAATAAATCCATGTGCAATTAATTTTGTAAGGGAATATGTATTTGATTTGTGGCTTATATCTAAATGTTTAACAATAACAACGACTAAGAATCTTTTGGCTAAGGCTTCTTATTTAGTGACGGAAGCGGAAGACCGAAGAGGGCAAGTAAGCGGCCTGGGGAGACTGTGGAGCGCTGGCAGCACGGGCGGGGCCTAGAGAAGCAAAGTTAAGAACGGGAGCAATACCACCATTGATGTTTTGAGAGTTACCGCCCAATTGATCGTATTGGCCTTGGATGGCTTTTTGGACATTGGCAGCATCTTCGGCGGTGCGGTATTTGACAAAATGAACCTCGGGTTTGCTGTTGGCACCCTTGTTGATGTTGTTGAGTTTGTTGGCCAATTCACCGATGTCGGATTGTTTGTTGAGCACATAGATGGCGGTCTGTTGTTGGGCAGCTTGTTTGGCCAAGGCGAGGGCAGCATCTTCAAGTCCCTTGTTTTCGGGGCCCTTGATGAAGACAACACGGAGACCTTGTTTTACGCTACTGACGGCACGTTGAGCGGCACCAGCGTCGTCGAATTCACCTTCGGGTGCGGAGAAAGTATAGAATTCTTTTTCGAGTTCAGCGTGGGCGGAGTATGCAGTAGCGGGGGCATCATATGATAGTTCAACATTGCTGCCTGCACCTGGGGCAAAGGATAGTCCACTGTCGGAGTGTTCAACGGGTTGGTAGTTGTAGCCCAACTTGTCGGCACAAGCGACGGCGACCAAGCACAAAACCTACAAATAAACAAACAATTGCGAATACTCCATAAATGTATATGTAACAGCGCATAGAGAAAGCGAATTAAGGGGAAAAAAAATCAATTTTCATTTTCTTTCTTGTTTTGATGTGGACATCTGAGCATCGAATGAGACCGGTCCCATGCCCCAAAAGTGTTCCCTCCCAGAGATATGCGCGTTTTATGAAAGTGAAGTCGACGATTCTATGCGCAAATAGAAAGGGACCTAATCTTTAAAATGGCTCTCCTGAACAAAACTTGTCATCAACTTTTCACTTTTTTTTGATGTGGACAACATCTGAGCATCGAATGAGACCGATCCCATGCACCAAAAGTGTTCCCTCCCAGAGATATGCGCGGTTTATGAAAGTGAAGTCGACGATTCTAAGCGCAAAAAGAAAGGGACCTAATCTTTAAAATGGCTCTCCTAAACAAAACTTTTCATCAACTTTTCACTTTTTTTTGATGTGGACAACATCTGAGCATCGAATGAGACTGATCCCATGCACCAAAAGTGTTACCTCCCAGAGATATGCGCGGTTTATGAAAGTGAAGTCGACGATTCTAAGCGCAAAATGAAAGGGACCTAATCTTTAAAATGGCTCTCCTGAACAAAACTGGTTGTTAACCTTAGGTCCCTTTCTATTTTGCGCGTCACATATCCTTTCTTGTGATCCGCTGGGACTACTTACAATGAAAGCACGCATTTTTCTTATTAAATTCTCAAGATTCTTACTACTTGAACTCAAAACTGTTTCTGTTTATATCAAACTAGCTGTGACCTCTTTTTATACTAATCATTTTGTTTAAACCACAGCCGTTTAGCGGCGTTTGCAGCGCCGATCGGTAGGTCGGCAGTCTTTCTTGAAATTGTTGTAATCGCTTTAATTTTTTGTTTGTCTGCAAACAAATGCTGGACTGACCGCCTACAAAAAAAACCAATACCGCTGATGGAATTTTATTAAATAGGCTAGATTGATTTTGAATTATGCATGTATGTTTTCCCGCACTGTGGGTAATATGGGCACAAAGATATTCGGTCAATGATCAGGCGTGGAATTTGTATTATCTTAAAATTGCATTGCCTATTACTCATAGTTGGAAGCAACCTTTGTGAATGAATATTCATAGGGTTTTGGGGTAGCCCTGGCTGTTGAGATCGTTGACTTCTTGGATTATTCTATTTATAGCTCAAATTCATATTGGAATTTGAATGAGGCTTTTTAGAGACCTGTCTCCAGTGGAAATACTAAAACTGTCACTAGAAAGGGTCAGGGTAACTTAAGAGCTTACCTTTATTATGATTAACTTGTTTGGCGCCACACAAAGCGGGAATTCCGGAAATTGTTAACAACACAACACTAACGTTTTTTGCTTTGCTAGTCTGTTTAAATTCAAGACTTGGAGGGCTAGTTTATGTGTTTCCAAGTTGAAGTGTTGCAGTTCAAATGTTTTGTTAATACAAAAAATTCTTTGTAACAATCGAATTTATCGCACCTGTTCACCACATATCGATAATGTGGTGAACAGGAATTTGTTTGGTTTCCAATATCTCATTTCGGTTTTGAGTAAATGAAAACTTCAGTTGATATTAAAACAAAATTTCTTTTCAGCTATTGGTTCTGTTCTTGTTGTGGATGATTCCTTTTGTAACCACACAGGCCCACTGACCAATCTATAAGAAGTCAACAAGGTTTCTGTGTGACAAAAAGAAATTTTACACACACAAAGTAAAAATCAGTTGGAAAACGGTCCGAACTACAAACATGTGGATGCATAAACAAACTTTCAAATGCAATCACCAACATTCCATGGTGTTGATGGTTACATGGTTCGACTTATCGTAAGAGTGTAGCCACAATAATATTACAATTATAACAGCCAATAAGTCGGTTATAGAAACCAAATTCAGTTAAACTATTGGTATTGGCCACAACTGGTGGTAAAGACAACCAAAAAATTATAAAGTACATGTTGTATTTTGGTAGCAATTACTGGTGGCGATAACAAATATATTGTTTGAAGTAACCGAAGCCCGTTTAGTTCGCTGATGTAACATATTACATTATGCAACCAAAGTTCGGACTTTCTCGAATGTGTTTGATTTCTTCTGAAAATGAAGGACTTAGGTGATTATAGAATATTCCCAAAATGACGGCCCTCGTAGGTCTGAGTTATTTTTTATGAGCCAAGGAACATTTTCTTTTGCAACGGTATATCCTATAAAATAAGTTAAAAAGTAGTAAATATTCCTACATTTTACCGAATTTTTGTGAAGAGATGTCTAAAGTGAATTCGTATGGAGTTTATTTTCGTAGAACATTTTAACATCTTATCTCTTAGATTGGAGTGTCCTCTTCCTCCTATTTCGAAAAAGTAAAAAAAGTGTTGTACTATTCAATTCAAATTTTATATATTTTTTGAAAAAAGTCGTTTTTACACACACACACAGAAAATATCAGTTTAAAATCGGTCCGAACTACAAAAGTTCGGTTTGATAAACCGACTTTCTGTTGCAACAACCAGCATTCCATGGTACTGATGGTAACATTGTTCCAGATATCATATAAAGGTTGATACAACCAGATCACGGTATTCGCAGTCAATAGCACAGTTGTTCGAACCGAATTTAGTTTAATTATTGGTTGCAACAACTGCCGGTTATGGCAACCAACCAATTGTGATGTACATGTTACTTTGGTACCAATAATAAGTGGTTGCAACAGATTAGTTCTTTGTAGTGACCAAAGCCTGTTTAGTTCGCTATGTAACATAATACTCTAACATCAACATAAAAGCCCTGTCATATTTGTCGGTCCTAGTCACAACAAAATCTTTGTTTACGACAAAACCTATTTCGAAAAAAGTGGTCAGGTTTGGGAACTAAAAAAATGTCTCGATAATTGTTATTAGAATATTCTTTTATTAGAATTTGTATAAAAAATATTAGTTTTTAATTTTACAGCTTCTATTGGATAAGCTTGACTATTCTCCTGATTAGTCAAATTAAATACTTGTATAAGCATTTTTAAAGATAAGCAAAGAAAATATTTGAGAAACAAATCATCAAAATTGATACGAATTTTATTAATTTTTTTGAACTATCACGAATTTGAACTCATTTGTGTATGAATGCTGTATTTAAATTTACAAGGGATTTCTTGTGTTCCAGTTTGCCTGTTCTTGGCTGGAGAAAATAACATGTTCACATCCTTTAAATGTCGCCGTTTTTGGTAAACAAAATTTAAAACAAGGCACTATTTAATATAATTTTGTGGAAATATGGCTAAAAGCCTCCCCTTTCTATACGATTTAATATATGAAATGCAATAAGTAGACTACTTAACAAAACGCGTTATTCGAGTAAATTATTATATTTCTTATTATTATTATTATTGTTAGATAAAAGAGTCAGACAAAAGCTAAATAATTTCTGAAAAAAGTTAGAAAAACAACTTTAAGCTTAAAAACTGCTATTTTTGACCAAAACTCCCACTACAAGCTGAAAATCTGGTCTCATTGGTAATAGTGCAAATGTATGCTTATATAGGGTCATCCATCTAGTGGTATTTTTTCAGAACAAAAATTAATATAAAAATTCAAATTAAGTGTGGAATCTTTATTGGTAATTTAAAAGGACATTTTATGACATTTTTTTTAATATTATTTCCTTCAAATGTTGGCCGCAACTACGCCTCAGAGTTTCCATTCTGAGGGTCCAATTTTGGACGACTCGTTCGAGCATTTCGACCGGTGTGGCTGTAATGACACTCGTAATGTTGGCTTCCAAAACCTGAATCGTAGCTGGGTTGTCAGCATAAACTTTGGACTTTACGTAACCCCAAAGAAAAATGTCTAAAGTGGAATATCACTCGATCTAGGCGGCCAACCCATCTGTCCAAAACGTGAAATAAGCTGCTTTTCGAAATGACCTCTCAAGTATCGCCGTCCTGTTGAAACCAAGTGTCGTTAAGATTACGGGCTTCAATTTCAGGTAGCATAAACATCGATATCATGGCGCGATAGCGAGCACCATTCACGGTTACGTTCCGGCCATCATCCTTTTTGAAAATATATGAACCGATGATTCCACCAGCTAATAAACCGCACTAAACCGTGGTTTTCACTGGGTATAATGGCACCTCTTGAACCTTTTTTTGTCGCTCTTCAGCCTAAATGCGGCAATTTTGTTTATTGACATTGCGTTGAGCCAGAAATGAGTCTCACCACCGAACAAAATTTTGGTCGAAAACAGCGGATCTTCCCGTTTCTGAACGCTCATTTCCAAAATACAGTTGCCAACATTTGAAGGTAATTATTTTCACGATACACTGTGGATCAATTAAACCCGCTCATCGCTGGTGTACCCCTGATTTTTTCGCTGATCAGTTGCTGACTAGTTTGGTGTCCTCTGTAAAGAAAATATTTTATTCAGCTTGTCTTGCACTTAAATGAGCTCCCATTGCAATTCACAGTTTGAACCGAATTTAGGAAGGCTACGAATTGCAGTTGCGTAGTTGTCCCCATCCGACGATCACATCAATGCAGGTCTATGTTCTTCGTAGAATGCCGGAAATTATTTTAGATGATATTCTGATGTTGGGATAACCGTTAATATTTTCCAACAGTGAACTAAACAAAGTTTGGTTACTACCAAAAACATATACTCGTATATTGGTACTGCCAATTATTTGTAAAAAGTAACCAGTTGTGACAATCAATAGTTTTTGGTGAGTATACTCGATTTTTTTGCTGTGAATACCGTCAAACTAAGTAACTATCAATTCCATGAAATGTCGGTTATTGCAACAGAAAGTGTGCCATCCAATCAGATTTATGTAGTTTGCAGCGATTTCCAACTTAGTTTTTCTCTGTGTGCAGAAATCGTTGCATATCATTAGCTTAATTTGAGGAAGATCGGATGTCAAATGTAGCTTTTAGAACGACATGAACTCAATATGATAGGACCCCTGTCCTAGGGGATTTTAGGCATATACATAAAACGATGTGGTCAAATTTTACTAGGGACATGGTACCTGCAGCTTTGGCTTTCGTGGCAAAAAATTTTTACTTTGATCTTTTTCTCTTAAAAGTTAGTGAAATTTCATTTGAATTAAGAATTATCATGTATAAATTTGAGCTCGGGCGGCTGTAGCTACTAGAAAACGGCCCGTATGGTTAATATTGATATTCGTATGCGTACTTACATTAAAGCAAATTTCAGTACGACTTCAAATATTTTTTTTTTATTTATTTAAAAACTTGACTTGTGAAAAAACTGTCATTATTGTAAAAGGAAGCGAGCATTACTAATCCAAATTTGGGAACCTAAGATCCCAATACGACCTCTAGATCAAAACAAGTGACAATGAATACGATATTAGTTATTTTTGCCAGTTCAATTATGAATCTACGGTGAAGAGTATGTAAGATTCGCCATGGCTAAATTTAACAATGTTTTAACTCCTTGTCCGATATTGAAAACACTCTCCTACTCAGTATGGTGAGCGTATACAAATAGACAGATAAGGTTGTCTAGTCCTACTGGTATAACTACGTATTAAAAGGTAATGAACAAATGTAATGAACGAAAAAACAAATTTTAAAATCTGCCTCCGAAAGCCAATCGGGTTTGAAAAGCGAACCAACCAACACATCAAGAATTAAACAATTTCATTTGTATTTTTATTTTTAAAATACTCTGCCTAGCTAAAATCTTAAGCAATGTCAAATCGTGTTGAAAATAAAATTTTGCACGTACTAAATGTAAAGCAACACAACACAAAATGTAAGCAACACAAACATTCGGTTGGCTACAAACAAAATGCGTTCTTCACTCTCTCGCTCCCTGAGAAGTAATTGGAGAATGGTGAAGTTTATGAATGAACTATTGTGTGCGTTGTGGCTTTGGGAGTGACAGCATTTCCCATGAAGTAGTTGTATAATTAGACCAGGATCAGGTAGAATCAAAATATCTATGATGTACTGTCCTAAATTGTAGCAAGATTGAAATTGAAAAATATCTTGCGGAGTGGTTGGAATACAAATCAGAAGGAATCTATGCATTGGGGATAAAGAAATATATAGAACAATATGGTACATTTCGTGGAGTTAACTGTAGAGCGGCGGTCTTCAAATTGACCTGTGGAAGCTATCTGACAACCTCGGATAGTATACATTGCACCAGACTTTGTCGCCCATAACCATCTACACGCAGAGAAAAAACATGGTAACTACATGGTCACGGCAATAATATTATGTTCTCCGCAATAAAAGTATGTTCGTCGCAACCATAGCATTGTTAACTGAATTTATTTTTGACAATAGTATAATTGCTGCAATATTAATATTGTTGAAATGTAACAATAGTATTATTGCCAAATTTAAAAATTAAAATATGGTGATAGCAATAATATAAATATGGTTGGTGCGACAAAAGTATTGTGTTTTGCGTTTATGCTAACAAAAATATGATTACGGCAATCATACTGTATGATTGTAATTTTTCTTTATATAAATATGCTTTTAAGAACAAATGTTATTGGTACGGATCTAATGCAATAATAGTACTTTTTTTTTATCGAAATTAGTTTTTTTTAAACAAGCTGCTTGGCTTTGTTTAACTGAAATATTTTTTATAAAAACGCTTAAGTTTATTTAAACTTATTTTTTTACTGTGAAATAAATCACTCCTATTATTTTGAATTTAATGTATTTTGAATAATTTTCATAATTCAAATCTGTTGTTGACAACTTAAACCAATTCTAATAAATTATATTGGAGATCATAGAATAATTGTGTGTGATCTTACTATGGTTGTAGGGATCATAACATGGTTGCTTGTGAATCATACTATGGTTGTGAGGATCATAGTATGGTTGTATATAAAATATACTATGGATGTGAGGATCATACTATGGTTGTGGAGATCATAGTATGGTTGAGTGTGAATAATACTATGGTTGTAGGGATCATAGTATGGTTATGTGTGAATCATAATATTGTTGTGAGGATCATAGCATGGTTGTATTTGAATCATACTATTGTTGTGAGGATCATAATATTGTTGTAGCACAACCATATACCCAACAATAGTATTATCCTCTTAGAATATTGTCACCACAACCATGCTTTTTTTCTGCGTGTGTGTGCAATTAAGAAAGAAACACATGCTAAATATATCTGAACCTGAATTAAAGTATATAAACAAAAGTATATGTGACGCGCAAAATAGAAAGGGACCTAAGGTTAAAAACCAGTTTTGTTCAGGAGAGCCATTTCAAAGATTAGGTCCCTTTCTATTTGCACTTAGAATCGTCGACTTCACTTTCATAAAACACGCATATCTCTGGGACGGAACACTTTTGGGGCATGGGATCGGTCTCATTCGATGCTCAGATGTTGTCCACATCAAAAAAAAGTGAAAAGTTGATGAAAAGTTTTGTTCAGGAGAGCCATTTTAAAGATTAGGTCCCTTTCTATTTGCGCTTAGAATCGTCGACTTTTCTTTCATTAAACGCGCATATCTCTGGGAGGGAACACTTTTAGGGCATGGGATCGGTCTCATTCGATGCTCAGATGTTATCCACATCAAAACAAGAAAAAAAATGAAAATTGATTTGTTTACCCTTAGGCCCCTTTCTCTATGCGCTGTCACATATAAACAAGAAGTAGTCCGTTGTTATGGACTCCTTAGGTCCATCAATACGTCCACAACCCCAGCAAAATAATAATAAATTTTAATTCGTTTCGAAATTTCCTTTATTCCTATATTAAATACTGGTCTTATTTTTTTGAACTAGGAACCGTTTTTGCCATTCGTTTGACCCTTATCTTAAAAAAAACCATATTTGGATTCGTCGCGAAATATGCTTTAATCCACCCATGTGGACTGTACGCCAGATACTATGTCCTTGTTGGAAATATTAAATGCGTCCCAACTAAAAGTTCCCATTCACAACTAACAGTGTCATTGTCCGACCACAATCAATTATGATTTGTTAAGCAAATATTCAGAATAGTGTATTTTTTCCAAAGGTACCATAAGTCCCTTAAATTGTTGCCCCTGGCCTAGCCCATTTACAATGCCAAGCAGCTTATAACCATAAGCCATCATCATTTAATGTTTTTGGACACAGGGACATGGCTAGATCGTCTTGCAATTTTTTCGGAAGAATCTTTAATAAGTAAACAGTCGCTGTACCCATTGAGTCTATTTGAAATATTAGCAGTAACCACATTTTTGCTAAATTGCTAATATACGGAGAAATACGATTATTTTTAAGGCAATATTCTCTGTGGAAACTATTATGTCTGTACTCGATTGGGTAACATACTCGTAATATTGGTTAAGTAAAAATTTGTTCTACAAAATAGAATAGATATTTTATCTGGAGTATCCAAACGCTCAACCATAAAACCAATAAACTTCGTTATGAACTTTTGAAATATAAAACAAGTGATACCTGTCCTTTTTACAGTGATGGACTTTGCATGCGACAACCTTGGCGAATATTGCGAATATCTAGGAGGATTTTAAACTTGTTGATCCTTCACAAAAAGGACACCTAATTAATTTTCAATGTTTTTTGACATTAACAACCTAGTACGACATATCCCTAAAATAAATGTACCAAATATCAGTTATTTCTTTTTTTCGTTTGAAAATATTTGGAATTATTCGATAGACTCCATCCTTGGAGGGTATAAAAAGATCTATGTATTACATCAAAGCAATTGGGTTTGACCTTGTGCAAATCTCAGAAATGGTCCAAGTTTCGTCGATGTCGGTTGATATATGCATTAAGTCCTATGGACCGACGAGGGAACATCGCTTCAAAAAATTATATGGTGCCTCTGAATCGATCGACATAGCTTGATTATTGCATGATTACCATCACTAACTCTTAATGAATCGCGTAAAACACTAAAATAAATCAATGTGCAATTAATTTTGTAAGGTAATATCTATTTGATTATTTGCTTATATCTAAATGTTTAACAATAACAACGACTAAGAATCTTTTGTTTAAAGCTTCTTACTTAGTGACGGAAACGGAAGACCGATGAGGACAAGTAAGCGGCCTGGGGAGACTGTGGAGCGCTGGCAGCACGGGCGGGGCCTTGAGAAGCAAAGTTAAGAACGGGAGCAATACCACCATTGATGTTTTGAGAGTTACCGCCCAATTGATCGTATTGGCCTTGGATGGCTTTTTGGGCATTGGCAGCATCTTCAGCGGTGCGGTATTTGACGAAATGAACCTCGGGTTTGCTGTTGGCACCCTTGTTGATGTTGTTGAGTTTGTTGGCCAATTCACCGATGTCGGATTGTTTGTTGAGCACATAGATGGCGGTCTGTTGTTGGGCAGCTTGTTTGGCCAAGGCGAGGGCAGCATCTTCGAGTCCCTTGTTTTCGGGGCCCTTGATGAAGACAACACGGAGACCTTGTTTCACGCTACCGATAGCACGTTGAGCGGCGTTGGCATCGTCGAATTCACCTTCGGGTGCGGAGAAAGTATAGAATTCCTTTTCGAGTTCAGCGGGGGCGGAGTATGCACTAGCGGGGGCATCATAGGTTGGTTCAACATTGCTGCCTGCACCTGGGGCGAAAGATAATCCACTGTCGGAGTGTTCGACGGGTTGATAGTTGTAGCCCAACTTGTCGGCACAAGCGACGGCGACCAAGCACAAAACCTACAAATAAACAAACAATTGTATATCCTTTCTTGTGATATCCGCTGGGACTACTTACAATGAAAGCACGCATTTTTCTTATTAAATTCTCAAGATTCTTACTACTTGAACTCAAAACTGTTTCTGTTTATATCAAAGTAAGCGGCGACCGCTTTTTATACTAATCATTTTGTTCAAACTACAGCCGTTAAGCGGCGTTTGCAGCGCCGATCGGTAGGTCGGCAGTCTTTTTTGAAATTGTTGTAATCGCTTTGATTTTTTGTTTGTCTGCAAACAAATGCTGGCCTGACCGCCTACAAAAAAAACCAATACCGCTGATGGAATTTTATGAAATTGGCTAGATTGATTTTGAATTATGCATGTTTGTGTACGTTTGTTTGTATGTTGTCCCGCACTGTGGGCAATATGGGCACAAAGATATTCGGTCAATGATCTGGCGTGGAATTTGTATTATCTTAAAATTGCATTGCCTATTACTCATAGTTGGAAGCTACCTTTGTGAATGAATATTCATAGGGTTTTGGGGTAGCCCTGGCTGTTGAGATCGTTGACTTCTTGGATTTTTCTATTTATAGCTCAAACTCATATTGGAATTTAAATGAGGCTTTTTAGAGACCTGTCTCCAGTGTAAATACAAAAATTGTCACTATAAAGGGCGAGGGTAACTGAAGAGCTTACCTTTATTATTATTAACTTGTTTGGCGCCACACAAAACGGGAATTTCGGAAAATGTTAACAAGACAACACTAAAGTTTTTTTGCTTTGCTAGTCTGTCTAAGTTACAGACCTGGAGGGCTAGTTTAAGTGTTTTCAAGTTGGTGTGTTTAAGTTAAAATGTTTCGTTATTGAAAAAAAAAGTTTCTTTGTAACAATCGAATTTATCGCAATTCGATTTCTTTTCAGCTATTGATTCTGTTGTTGTTGTTGTTGTAGCGGATTCAGTGCTTCTATGTACGTCTTTTTTGGTCGTCCGGCCCATATTGTTTTGCTGGACCTCTGCTTCTATCTCTGTCTCTAGGTCATAAATATCGCGGAAGATCCCCTACTCGTTAGGTGGTAATTTGGATGATTCCTTTATTTTATAACCACACCGTCCCACTGACCAAACTATTGCCTAATAAAAGGTCAACGAGGTTTCTTTATGGCAAAAATAACTTTTACACACACAGAGTAAACTACAAACATGTGGTTGTATTAACAAACTTTCTGTTGCAATCAACAACATTCCATGGTGTTGATGGTTACATGGTTCGACTTACCGTGAGAGTGTAGTATATTATTTTACAATAATATTACAATTATTATAGCCAATAAGTCGGTTATACCAACCGAATTCAGTTACACTATTGGTTGCCACAACTGGTGGTTAAGACAACCAACCAATTATAAAGAACATGTTTTTGGAAACAATAATTGCTGGCGACAACAAATAAATTGTTTGTAGTTTCCTAAGCCCGTTTATTTTGCTGATATAACAGATTACATTATGCAACCGATGTTCTTGGTGGTCAAATGATTTTTTCTAGAAATGGAAGTATTCGGTCATTTTAGTAAGTTCCAAACGGACGACCCTCGTGGGACCGTGTTATTTTTTATAACCGACTTATTGGCTGGAAGAATCTTAATACAGGGCCAGATCAATAATTCCCTGACTTTTCCAACTTCCCTCACTGTTATATGAAATGCAACACTGCTCCCATCAAGTACCATCTGTTAATAGACTATGTACTGTCAAATTTTGAGAGAGTTCCGTCATTAAGTTTGTGTTTAGATACTGTTCAAAACGTACAACATCGTGGATTTTGTTAAAGTAGAAAAAAGTGGATTTCGAGTGCTTATTAGAAACTATTTTTTAGGGAAAAGCTGTAAATCAAACCAAGGAAAAGCTTAATAAATACTATGGGGACTCTGCACCAACGATTTTAATGGTAAAACATTGGGGTACAGACTTTCGTTGTGGTCGCACAAGTACAAATGACGCTGAACGTTCTGGACGGCCAATCGAGGTCAATACTTATACACCCGAAAATGTCGATATGGAGTTGGCCGATCGAAGACTAAAAGTGCGCGAGATTGTTGATGCCATACGCATTTCATATGGCCGTGTGGCTTCGATTTTACACGATCAGTTGGGTTTTAGAAAGCTGTCTGCAAGATTGCTGCCGCGTTTACTCTCAATTGACCAAAAACGTAGTCGTGTGACAAATTCAAATGATTGTTCGGAGTTGTTTAACATTCAATTTGAATGAGTTTTTGCATCGTTTTAGTGTGGATAAAACATGGGTCCATTACAACACTCCGGATACCAAGCAGCAGTCTAAACAATGGGTTTCTCCAGGTGAACCGACTCCGAAGAAGGGCAAGGTGACTTCTTCGGCCAATAAGGTGATGGCAGTAGTTATTTGGAATGTAAAGAGATAATCCTCACCGATTACCTTCAAAGGGGAAGAAAATAAACGGCGCTTATTATGCGAAATTATTCGACCTATTTAACGAGGATTTAAAAAACGACCCCGTATGGTGAAGAAAAAAAATATTTTTCATCAAGATAATGCATGGGTATAGTCTCAATGGCAAAATTTCATGAATTGGATTACGAATTGGTACCTTGTCCGCCATATTTAGCCACCCGTGACAATTTCCAGACTTAAAAAAATGGCTCGGTGGAAAGAGATTTAGCTCCAACGATGAAACTTTTGATCAAGCAAATACCTATTTTATGGACCACGAAAAATCCTATTTTTTGGATGGGATAAAAAAATGGAGAAACGTTGGACTAAGAGTATTGAGTTTAAAGGAGATTATAATGAAAAATACTATATATTTTTTTGCCAAAAAAATGTGTTTTAAGCGAAAAGTCACGGAACTATTGATATGCCCTCATAACATTAAGATCTTGGAAAATGTGAGCCCAATCTATGCCTTGTTGGGTCCAAGTTATTTATACATATGTGACGCGCAAAATAGAAAGGGACCTAAGGGTAAAAACCAGTTTTGTTCAGAAGAGCCATTTTAAAGATATAAATACGTGTATCTTTGGTGTACCATAACTTTCATAAAACGCGCATATCTCTGGGAGGGAACACTTTTGGGGCATGGGATCGGTCTCATTCGATGCTCAGATGTTGTCCACATCAAAATAAGGGAAAAAATGAAAATTGATTTTTTTACCCTTAGGTCCCTTTCTCTATGCGCTGCCACATATGTACATTAGGGATACAACTTTTTAACAATTTTTTAAAATATCAAAATTGGCATAGCACAGTCCAATAGAGCATAAAAAACTATAAGGGAACGTATATTTATTTTTTCGCTAAGGTCAAAAAAGTTCACGCACCAACCGCGATGAAGTTTTGAAAAATTTTAATTTTCTTTTTGGTTAAGAAAACTTAATAATATGTTTATTTAAAATAAAAAAAAACTTAAGTATGAAATTGCATTAATATTTACAGATGGTAAGAGATTTTTCCAGCAAACCAAAACGCATCTTTAACCTTTTTTAACGAAAAAAAATAAAAATGTGTAAATCTTAAATTTTTATCTTTCAATAACTAACTCAAAATTTTTCATATTTTTATTATACGAGTACATATATATGTAACTTTCAGTAATTTAAAAAATAATAAAAATAAAAAAAAAAATTAAAAAAAATAAACAAAATCATAAATTTTTAAATAATTTTTTTTACAGCTGTTTAGAAAAACCAATTGGTGCGTGAACTTTTTCCAGAAAAATTACAAAAGATTATGATTTTCGTGGTTACTAGGACATGGTTGACCTCATGGTACTATGCCAAAAAATTGGTTGTATCCCTAATGTACATATGGGTACCAAAAAATAGTAAAATTATCTCACAAATACTTATACAATCTTAATATACTTAATAAAATTGTACTGTTCTAAACTCCTTAAACGATTAGCATCAAACTTGGGCAATATGTTAGCTTTGTCTCTTGGAAGGTTTCTGTTGATATTAGTCAAAATCAGTGTCGCTGCTTCAAATTTATATTTATATTTAAATTTTTTGTATTTATGGTACTATTGAAACAAATTTAATATCAACTTTCTTAATTGAAAATACATTTTTTTTATGACTTTTGGACATGAAAAATTCACAAAGCAAAAAAATATATATTCGCTTTGCCAATTGTTAACGCCTAACCTAATTTGGGACACAGTTGTATCAACATGTCTAAGAAAGTATGTGCTAAACTAGTTTTTAAGCTAGAAAAACAAAATTTGTTGTATACAGCAGTGATAACGGAGTAGATCAATAGGAAATTGGGATTTTGATTTTTCGAAATGTTAGTGCAGGAAGCGTTGCAGAAGTGGGGTTTGATGCTTAGAGATAGATCAAATTGAGATTGGATTTTTTTTTTTTAAATTTGTACATGCCAATAATTGTATAAAGTTATCATAAAACCTTTTTATGACTATGATCCGAGCAAGTAAGGTAAATAATTTTTTCCCCATATACGAGGGCGACCGCAAAACTAACTGGCCTGGCACATTTTCTGTTTAACTAGCAACTTTTTTTTGTTTTGTTTTTTAAAAGCAATCTTTTATAAGCCATCTGTCAAAATTTCCGAAATATTTAATGATTATTTTCTTTGTTACAGGTGATTGAAGTAAACAAGTTTTATAATTTTTGAAAAATTGAAAATAAAGAGTTTCGTGTGGTAATTAAACACTTTTATACGCCACTATTATTCAAAGATGAATTGGATTCTGTTCATGGTGATAAAGCACCATCATACTCCACCGTGAAATCCTGGGTTCAACAATTTAAAATGGGTCGTTCAAGTACGGAAGATGAACAACGCTCTGGAAGACCGGAAACTGCTGTTACTATTGAAAACATTAGAAAAATATTTAATGAAGTGACTAAAGATAGACGAATAAAGCTCAGACAACTTGCTGATATTGTTAAAATACACGAAAAACAATTTTGGAGTATTTTACATGAAGAACTCCACATGAAAAAGCTATCCGCAAGAACGCTGCCGCGTTTGTTGACTTTGCCCCAAAAAATCGTCCGTTGGAACAATTCTGAGGAGCTTTTAGCGATTTATCAGCGTAATCCAATAGAGTTCTTGCGCCGATTCATAGCTGTTGATGAAACATGGATCCATCACTACATTCCAGAATGCAAAGAACAGTCAAAACAGTAAAAGTGGTCCCAAGAAGGCGAAAACTGTTAAGTCAGCAGGAAAAGTAATGGCCACAGTATTTTGGGATGCAAGGGGTATAATATTTATTGATTATCTTGAGAAAGGAAAAACTATAAATAGTGAATATTATTGTGCATTATTGGATCGGTTGAGTGAAGAAATCAAGATAAAACGATCGCATTTAGAAAAAAAAAAAGTTATTTTTCATCAAGATAATGCTACTTCACACACTGCATTTTTAACTCAACAAAAACTGGCCGAATTACGATTTGAAATTGCTCCGCATCCACCATATAGTCCAGATTTAGCTCCTTCTGTCTATTTCTTGTTTCCAAATTTAAAAAAATTTCTCGGTGGCAAGAAATGTTCGTCCAATAGCGAGGTTATTGCTGAAACTGGGGCATATTTTGAAGGTCTTGAAAAATGTTTAGCTCGTTTGTTTTATTTCGGTCTGTTGCTTTTACACATTGAACAGGGATTAAACCGGCTCAAGACCTCTTGCTTCTATATTTAAATAGAAGACAAGTTTTTAACGAAATGGCAAAGTGACATTGATTTTCGTGGCTGCACACTACTTTTATCATGATTTCGGGTCCGTGACAACCCTCTTCAGAAAGCCTTGCAGCAATTGTTGAAAGTAAAACCGAACTCTATAAGGCCAGGCTCTCCACAAACGAATGAGAACTACTGTTGTAAACCATACTTTTCAAGTTTTCTTCACACAATTGCTCACGAAAATACAACTCACTCTTGCCAGCTCTAAAGAGACTCCACATCGAGAGCCATCAATAGATTTCTTTTACAACAACGTGTGTGTGTTGAAAAAAGAGTTTAGTTGACTATGTCAACTTGTGTGCCGTGCCGTGCATGTAAGTATGTTTAGCTCGTTTGAAAAATCTTATTTTTCGGATGGAATTAAAAAACTTGAAAAGCGTTTAATGAAGTGTATTGAGTTGGAAGGAGATTATGTTGAAAAATAAATAATAACAATTCCAAAAAAACGGTTCTTTTTATGTTAGGCCAGTTATTTTTGCGGTCGCCCTCGTATATATAAATATATATTGATTCCTTTTGTTCATACAAGGAGCTCAAGCACATTTTTTTGTCGCTTATTTCTTAATTTCTATTCAATTCTTAATATCAATCCTCGTGTTTCGAGATTCTTTGTTTACTAAAGTAATATCCCTACTCACAGAGTATATCATGGTAAAACCATCAGATGTTGGGAACTCTCCAGAATTTGGCCAACTGGTTTCACATAGAACAAGGAAGGCGAGGTTTTACATTATTGCATCCTGTCAGACCTGTGCAAGTTTTGAAGAATCTAGAAAAGTTCTTGTATACAAATTTTCAAAATCGTGTCTGGTGTTAAAAGCTAAAAGTCATCATCCAATAGGTTGATTACGTGTTATTTTCATTAGTTGAGATTTCGGTAATCGTTTGGTTTAAGGTGTGTAATTGATTGGACTTCTGCATACGATCCTGGAACTGGGGCTGCTGGAATTGTCTCCAGGTGGCCTGGCTAAGATGACTCATGACACTTTTTTATAGCGAACTGCTTGCTACAGGGTCCGACGCCCGCTGCCAGCTGTCCTAATAGGAAGAACCGTCGCTGGCAGAATGTGGCCAATGGTTATTTAAATGCGCCAACTTGTTAGGAGTCCGGTGCCACCCGAAAACCCTCTGAGACGCTCCACTTGAAATCGCTCATTGTTCATGAATGTATTAGCAGCTGCTCCGTATATATGAATTTGCAAAATAAACAAAAATTAAAAATACTAAAGATCAACATTCGATCTATCAAATATTATTGATTATTATCCGATTTTAAATAGAGTATTACATACTAAATACATAGTATATATGGTCTTTCCGGATAAGAGATTAATTTTTTAGCCATAGAAAAGCTTCTCTTTAAGTGTGCATTAAGCGTTCGAAGCCGGCGTTAAACAGTAGGTGTCAGGTCAGTGAGTAAAACAATTATAGCGTGGACAGCGCACAGATTTAAGAGAAGTTTCCCGCTTGTTTTGGGATTGTAAGGAATAAAGTAAGTGCATTCGATATGTTATAGTCTAAAGCAAGGTTCATTTCGCAAATACTTGACGCAAATACGGAAACACATATTTGCGTCAAGTATTTGCGAAAATGAGCCTTGCTTTAGACTATAACATATCGTATGCACTTACTTTATTTCTTACAATTCCAAAACAAACAGTGCAAAACACATTGCCCAAATATTGAACGTCCTATTTAGAGGTCCTGTCATTTCACAAGCCACATATTTGAATGGGACATAGAATGGAGTAATTAAGCTAAGTTTTTACTTATACTTATACATATATGGTCCATGCAAATATTATAAGTTAAGTGTGCACACTAGTTGGATTTTTCCTTGCGAGCATTTGTCAAATATCAGCAGATTTCGTATTTAAACCTCAACAAATATTTGGTGTTCAGTGTATGGCTAGCTAAAAATTGACACTTTTTTTTGTCAAATATTGGACAAATCCAAACGTAGCTTAAAAACGAGGTGTCATATAAAAAGAAAGAGTTTCCTAACAATTCCGTAATTTTTTCTGAAATAGCTGTTTCTATTTTTTACCAAAACTCCCACTTTAAGCTGAAAAACTGTCTAAACATCACAGAATGGTTTCAAAGTAATGTTAAGACCTGGATTTAATTTTATAGTTTTTTTTTAAGTCCACAAGCTGAATTCTCAATAACATTTTTGCTTACCTTGAATAAATGTATTGAATTCGCAAGGAAAGAACTATTGCTTCCAAGGAAGGAATAATTTTATCATCGCAAAGAGATATATTACGTAAATACTTCCTTTAACAGCCAATTAAACCTTGTTACAAAAAATAGAAATTCCCCTTCTACGTTCATCATAATTGTATCAATACCAAACGAAAAGAAATTTTCTATAAATTAGAATTATTCAAAATGCATATGTGACGCGCAAAATAGAAAGGGACCTAAGGTTAAAAACCAGTTTTGTTCAGGAGAGCCATTTAGGTCCCTTTCTATTTTCGCTTAGAATCGTCGACTTTACTTTCATAAAACGCGCATATCTCTGGGAGGGAACACTTTTGGCGCATGGGATCGGTCTCATCCGATGCTCAGATGTTGTCCACATAAAAAAAAGAAAAAAAATGAAAATTGATTTTTTTACCCTTAGGTCCCTTTCTCTATGCGCTGTCACATATAGCGAAAACATAATAAACATCAAAAAGAGTGCGACTTTATACGCTTATTTTTTTCAACAAAGTAGCAATCATTCCAACGGTGTCAAATCATATGATTTTGGCGGCCAATTAACATCGCCACGACGTGAGATAACACGGCCATTTGATCTGTCGCGCAAAAAAGCTATTGTTTCGTTAGGTGTATGGCAAGTGGCACCGTCCTGTTGAAACCACATATCGACCACATCCATATCTTCCAATTCGGGCCATAAAAAGTTACGATATCGAACACAATTCACAGTAACTGCCTGACCGGCCTCATTTTTGAAAAAATACAGCCCAATGATGCCGCCAGCCCATAAACCGCACCAAACAGTCACTCTTTATGGGTACATTGTTTTATCGACAAACACTCTTGGATTATCATTCGCCCAAATGCGGCAATTCTGCTTATTGACAAATCCACTGGGGTGAAAATGTGCCTCATCACTGAGGATGATTTTCTTCAACAATTGATCATAATAAGCCTGAATAACTTTAACGCGTTGCTCGCTTGTGAGAAGTATCAAATGAAATGCTGAAAAAACTTGACGTTTAGGTGTGGTTCATATTCAACATCGGCCCTTAAAATTAAACCACCCTTTACTAAATTTTTAATCGAGTGAAAAATAAAAAATAAAAAATAAATTGCTTAACCAGGATATCTATCAAGTAGTTGTCAATATCCATGCAAAGTACTGAATTTCCGAATTTTTTTCTTTGGTATAATTGTGTAGAAAGAGGCCTTTTCTTGACATTATCAAAACTGGCTGTTATATCGTAGAGACTTGAACATAAAACACCACGACTATAAAAGTAGAAAGTCATAAATTGGATATATTAAATGATAGTGGAATTATAATATGATATGGAATTTTCTGCTCAAGAAGCCGTTTACTACAGGCTTATATTTCAAATTTATTTTTACATTTTTTCTGTGAGGTTTTCTTTGCAAAAACAACGTTGCATTTTTAACAAAATTTTCGGCAAACAACTTACCTTGGGACTATTTTTAATACTCTTAATAATCATCAGATATTGAAGATGAATTACACATTGCAGAGGCAACTTAAACTAATATTAAATTATAGTGAAATCATTATTCGATATGGAATATTCCGCTCGCCTTATACTTAAGCCAAATGTAACAGGCGTGAATTATAAACTAATATTTCGAATTTATTTTTAAATTTTTTCTATGATGTTTTCTTTGCAAAAGCAACGTATCCTTTTAAATAATTTCTGCAAAAAACTTACCATGGAACTATTTTAACACTCTAAATTATCACCAGATATTGAAGATGAATAACACATTGCAGAGGCAACTTAATCCTTTGTAGGGGTTTTTCCCGTGGAGTCCCGGGACAAAAATTTCGGTAATTTAAGTATCCCGCTTTCCCGAGAATTTTATGCCGCGATCCCGGGAAATTTCAAAAGTAATACACAGCCGCTTAACTTTAAGAATTTATAGCAGAAGAACAAAATTTAGTGCATGTTACATAAGATATTGTAACTCGTTGGAGTTGGACTTTAAACTTTCAGGATTAAAACGGAAAGGTTTTATTGATCGTTGGAAAAAAATATAATTTTATATAATACTCGTAATCTTATTATATTTGACAAACGAAGAAATTTTCAAACGTTATCGAAAAACCTAAAGGATTTTTATTTGCTAAAAATGCATTAGATTTACGCGTCGAAAATACCCTGTTTTGAAAATCATAAAATTGAAATAAAAAGTTATTTAACATAGACTCTAATTGGGTCCGCTTATTTTCATTGAACCCTCCTTGAACCCTTAATTTCTTAAATAACTTTTTTCACATTGAACAGGGATTAAACCGACTCAAGACCTCTTGCTTCTATATTTGAATAGAAGACAAGTTTTTAACAAAATGGCAAAGTGACATTGATTTTCGTGGCTGCACACTACTTTTATCATGATTTCGGGTCCGTGACAACCCTCTTCAGAAAGACTTGCTGCAATTGTTCTATAACTCCAACTTTTTTCTACAAATCCACATTTGTTTACACAACCAATTTTTGACCTGTATAAAAACGATTTTTTTATTAAATAAAAAAGTTTTATGATTTTCGATAACAATTTGAAATTATTGCCTTAGCGAAATTATTGCCAAACTTAAGAAGTTTTTACAAAATAAAAATATTCTTAAAGTTAATTTATGCTATCAATTTAATTCCTAAAAGAATGCAATCTTAATATAATGTATACATTTAATACTATTATTATGAAATTAATAAAAATTAAATGATTTCTTGATTAAAAGAATTTAACGGAATTTCCGATAATATGGGGTGATCAATCTAGAGGTATTTTTTTAAAATAAAAAAATATAAAAAATTCAAATCAAATGTGGAATCTTTATTGTTTATGCGAAAGGACATTTTATGCCATTTATTTTTTGAATATAATTTCCTTCCAATGTTGGTCGCAACTATGCCTCAGGGTGTCCATTCTGAGGGTCCAATTTTGGTTGACTCGTTCGTTAATGGCACACACCGTGGTTTTCGCTGAGTAAGTCTTTCCATAATTAAATGGCAAACAATACTGAAAAGAAAAAATGAAGTTTTACACAACATAGAGTAATCTGTGAAAAGAACCCTATTGAAACAATATCCTCTAGATTGATAACCCGATGATTCCATCAGCCCATAAACTGCACCAAACTGTGGTTTTCGCGGTTTATGTATTTTCATGATGAAATGGCAAACTATACTGGAAAGAAAAATTAAATAAAGTTTGACACTACTTACTCGTAATCTGAGAAAAAAAGAAAAATATGCCTCTATATTGATCATCTTATGCATACAAATAGCACTTTGCAACATAGTACTCATTAGCGCCATGCTCTCACACCCAAAAAAAGAATCCAATACTTATAGAATATAGTAATAATGGCTTCACAATGTAACCAAAATGCTCTGTATGTCTATCAAATGTCATTATTGTTTGAAACTGATAACTGTTTTATATTTAAAATACTTATAGACTAATTGGTTCAGGTACTATTTTCTTATCCGAAATTCATCCAAATTTCGTATCGTCCCAGAGGTAGGAAACAAACAACTGAACGAAATTGTACTAAGTTTATAAGAGTTAATATTTCTGCGAATATTGGGTTTTAAAATTAAAAAAAAAAGATTTTCTTTTTGAAGTCTGAATGCATAATTCTTAAGCGGGAATTGTTCTTGTATTGCTTACCTCTAAAAATATTTCAGATTTTATTGCGTAGAGCTTAAAGAAGATTTGTGCTTAATACATGAAAATTTCCGGAGATATTGTGCGGAGCATTGCACATCCAGTTCCTGTTTAAAAAAGATTTAACGGGATAAAACACAAAACTTGAGAAAAGAACGACAAGATTTATTTAATAAAAGATGTTAAGCATAACGCCCTTTTGGAATGTAGATAGTCCGTACGTTACACTGTGGAGCAATTAAACCCGCTGATCGGTCGCTGGATATTTTTGTGTCCTCTGTAAAGAAAATATTTTATTCAGCTGGTCTTGCACTTTAAAGAGATTCCATTGCAATTCACAGTTTCGACCGAATTTAGAAAGGCTACGAATTTCAGTTGCGTAGTTGTCCCCATTCCGACGATTACATCAATATTTGACACATTGATAGTCAACCGTTTTTCAGTGTAACCACTTCGGTGAACGTTTTTCCTCTTCTTTGGATGAAATCCACCAACATGCAACTGTAGGATAGTATGCAGTTCTATGTTCTATGTAGGATGTCGGACATTATTCTAGTTGCAAAGAAAAGTCATATCGCACTAGTTCTACAAAAGGATGTTAACTCTAGAATTTAAAGTGTTTAGTATAGGCGACAAAATGTTTGCTTTGAATGTTAAAGAACTCTTAAGCAGGGTCATATCGTTTTTTTTTTAGAAAATTTTAGGATTAAACTATGCTGTATTTAAACAGTGGGTAGAGATGACCACTGTGTGTCGTGTCCTTACTAAATACTTATTTGAAAATTTTGAGTTGATACCATTTTGTTTGACGAATATATATTAGTATCTTGAAAGATCTCAGGTTAATTAAATTTTACCGAACTACGTATGTGCGCAAACTCTGAAACAGTTGCATTTTCTGCAATGTGGTTCTTTCTAAGCACTCGATCAGCTTTCGAATGCTACTGACTTTGAAAAATATCTCAAGGTAGAATATACCATACCATTCTGCACTGATTGGTAGATAGCATTTCTTGTTTACCGTTTGTCGTTTGGTTTCTTGGATTGTTTTACTTTTTGCAGTTGTTGCGAGTCGTTTTTTTTTCTTCTTTGGTACGCAACTTTATGCAGCCGATAATTAGTTGCTATTATGTTACAACTTTATATGGATATTTTGGCAAATTTGTTCAAATTAGGCTTGGTTTATTGCTTTGAATTCATTAGTGGCACAATAAAGACGAGAAAACAACAAATGCAAAGAGCAGTAAAGACGACAACATAATTATCAGGCGTATGAATCACGTTGGAATGTTATCGCTACCATTAACAAGTTGAGGAGCTGATCAGCATGCGGCGAGGCGACATTTACCAACCAGAATTTAACATAATTATAATTTTTAACCACGGCAGCGAAGAGCAGCGGCCAATGCTGTATAAATACAAAAACTCCTCATTAAATCAATACTATTCATTAAGAACCTTTCAGTTCGCTTTAACCTTCAGTTGCGTTGAACGGCAAAGGAGAATTCGAAAATGCGTGCTTTCATTGTTTTGTGTTTCGTGGCTACGGCATGTGCCCAATATAACTACGGTTCTGGTGTGAGCGGTGGTGTAGCTCCTGGTGGAGTATCCGACGGCTTCTCGGGCGGTTTATCCGGACCAACTGACTACTCTGGAGGCCCAGCCACTAGCGAATACAACAAAGAATTCTATACTTTTACAGCGCCCGAGGGTGCATTCGATGATCCCCATGCTGCTCAGAAGTTGGCATCTGCCTTCAAGAAGAACCTCCGTGTCGTCTTCATTAAGAACCCCGAAAACAAGGGCTACGAAGACGCTGTCCTCGCCTTAGCTAAGCAGGCTGCCGAACAGAAAACCGCCATTTACGTGCTCAACAAACAACACGATATCGGAGATTTGGCCAACAAATTCAATGCCATTCACAACAATGCCAACGCCAAGCCAGAGGTACACTTTGTCAAATATCGCACCCCTGAAGATGCCGCCAATGCCCAGAGGGCCATTCAAGGCCAATACGACTCTTTGGGCGGAAGATCCCAAAATTTCAACGGCGGTGTTGCCCCCGTCCTCAACTTTGCCTCTCAAGGTCAAAACTATGGCAATCATGGCCAGAGTTACGGTGGACCAGCTCCTCAAAGTGTGTACTTGCCCTCCTCGGTCTTCCGTAGGTTCCGTACAGTTCGTCGTGTCTGAGTGAATTCGCTAGCGAAGGTAAAGAAACTGAAAAATTTCTTCACACTTTGCGTGTGTTTCGTTAAAGTTTGTTATGTGGTTATTTATAAATAAACGAAAAGTGTAAAGAAACTTAAAACCAAAAATGTTTTCATTTAATTGTGGTCTTAACCTATATGAAGTAACGCATTCTTTTAAACTGAAATTTTTGGATTTTGGAAATATATTTAAGAAAGACAAGCGTGCACTTGTGGGATTATTTGTTTACCCTAACTTCAATAGAAAAACTAATGTTTTTAAAACCGATCTGTTTGGAATCACTAGCAGTGTTCTTTGGGTGGAACTAGTTAAGTTTGCAATATGGTAATCTGGCAACATTGAACAAAATTAAGAGTAATTGTTTGTTTGTATACACCAAAGAGAATTGAACAACAAGAGGGCTCATCTGCGAGTTCGTATAACAGCAGACAATAAAAATATAAATTGTGAATAACACTGTTCTGCAAAAAAAATCCTCCTTTGGACGAAACCAACTCATCCTTATGAAAAATGATCTTCTGAATACGAATAGAGTTTTGTCCCATCACGTATGGTTCTCCAGACAGTAACGTTTCCAACGTGGTATAATTTTTGATAAGCCGAAGTGTCTGAGTTATAGCAGTTTTTGCAAAAAATCATAGGAACGGAAACTCAATTCGTATTTAGGAGATCATTTTAAATAAAGATCAGGTGGTTTTGTCCAAAGTAGATCTCAAAAATAATTTGTTGCAGAATAGTGTAATATATCAATTAATTGCTACATTTTTGCTTAATAAAAAGGTGCAAATGGTTTTTAAACTTTCAGCTAAACTAGATTTATGGTTTCACCTATCGTCTTGTGCAGATAAACCCAAAACGAAATCGTCAATGAGTCCTCTTTGTGTTAATTCTTTTTTGGTAAACCTTACAAAAAGCATATATTTTTTTAAAGCAGGGCGTGTCACATAACATTTACTCGTTACTTGAGCGACTTGAGGCCAACTCGCTTGCTAACCGAGTAACTTTTATACAGGGTGGAGCGCGGAATTTGCTTATTTGGAAATGAAATAAAAAATTATGAACCTTAGGAAAATGTATTCGATATTTTAATTATATTGAACAGTAGGAAAATTTTTAAATTATATGGTTCTGAATAGTGTATCACGCAAACGTCGACCTTCGCTATCCAAACACTACTGCACACGTTTTATGAAGTTTTCATGAACTCTAACAGACATGGCGACTGGTATTCTAGCAATTTCATCATCAATAATGTTAATTAGGACTTCCAAGGTATTGCGACGGTTGATGTACACCATCGACTTCAGGTTACCGCAAAGGAAAAAATCGCAGTTTGGTGAGCGTGCCGGCCAGTTCACATCACCCGTCAAGAGGCATGCCGTCCAGGAAACATCTGCCTCAAATAATTTAAGGTAACCCTCGCTGTGTGAGCATTGGCACCATCCTGTTAGAACCATGTATCCTCTAATTGCATTGCCCCAAGAGATGGCTGAAAATCCTATATCCTATATCATAGTAAATTACCGTTCGGAGTTCACAGTTACTGCAAGACGGTATCCTGGAAAACTTAAGGGCCAAAAATGCCTACTCGTGATATGGCGCACCACACAGTGATGCGGTCCGAATGCAGAGGTCTCTGGTTAAGTTCTTTGGGGTTTCTTTCACTCCAGTATCGCATATTTGGGGGAACAGGGACTCGTAAACCAAAAGCATGCTGCACTGCAATGATCGAGTGCGCTTTTAAAAAATATGCTTTAACACGAAATGACCCCTCCTCACGTGTCCAATGCATGGTGGCAACTGAAAGGCAGTCGAATACAAATCCCCCTCAGCCACTGCAAGCCACGCACACTCTCTACTCTCTTCGATCAACAGTGCCGTCAAAGCCTGCAGTGCAAAAAAGCAAATTACCGAGTTCCACCCTGTACAAATGCTACATTAGTAAACTGAAACAGATTTCATAGATCACCTCACCATCAGTGCATACAAGGGCTGCTATATATATTACTAGCTTGTAATAAAAGTGCGAATATTTATCATCAAAAATGGTTTTTATTGTTTTTCAAAGTATTCTCCAGCATGATTTATACACTTTTGCATGCGCTCAAACCAATTGTCGAAGCCCTTTTTCCACTCCGATTGAGACACCACCAAAACATGGTTCTTGAACGCTTCAACAGTATCTTCTGGCGACGAAAATCGTTGACCACGCATTTTTTTCTTGACGTGTGGGAATAAAAAGAAGTCATTGGGTGCCAAGTCAGGGCTGTACGGCGGATGACTTATCAATTCGACTCTTTGGCCGGTCAAAAAAGCGCTGGTTTGAGCCGATGTGTGAGAGCTCGAGTTGTCATGGTGCACAATGATTCGTCTTCTCTCGTTCCTTTTTCGAATTTCTCCGAAGACTTCAGGCAAACAAATTGTGGTGTACCACCCAGAATTGACCGTCCTACGTTGCTCAAGAAACAGGCGACCATTTGCTTCGAAGTGCTTCTTCCACGAACAACTTTCGTTGGATTTGGCTCGTCTTCGCACACGGTTGATTGCTGTTTGGTTTCGGGTTCATACGCATAGATCCATGATTCGTCACTTGTGACGATCTTATAAACATCTGTCGAAGCACCGCGATCTTATTTTTTCAAAATTTCTTTGCACCAATCGACACGAGCCTTTTTTTGAGCGATTGTCAAATTATGCGGGATCCAACGAGAACAAACCTTTTTTACGGCCAGGTGTTCATGCAATATCGAATGCATGCTAGTGGAAGAAATGCCCAAGGATGCCTCTATCTCACGGTATGTCTCATGACGATCTTGCATTATCAGTTCACGCACGGCATCAATGGTCTCTGGCACAACGGCCGTTTGGGGACGAGCTTCGTCTTTGAGCGAGCGTCGGCCACGATTGAATTCATTAAACCAGTTTTTCACAGTGCTATAGGATGGTGCTTATCGAAATACAATGATTTAAATTCATCGATGCACTCTAGTCGTGATACGAGTAATCCATGTCGGAAGTTGTGAAAAATGATCGCACGAAATAATAATGTTTTATTGCCAAATTGATTTTTTCAAGTCACTGTAAAGAAAACAAATGATGGTCGTACGTCAAAACGTTCTGAGTACGTTTATGCTAAAAAATGTCAAACTTTCCTGTAAAAGGTCAGATGGCGCCAGGCAACACTTAGCGTGCCTAGGTCAGTAATATACATAGCAACCCTAGTACAATTTCACTTAAATTCACGCTAAATACAAAAATTCGCTTACATGAAGGAATATGTACTTCTTAACTTTTTTATATCGTGTCCACTTTTAAATGAAAACATCCCCGATCCATACAAAACAACTAAAGTTCATGCGAAATTACCCTTACCACTCCACAAACCATATTTTATATTCGATCATACTCATATTAAAAACTTTATTATAGGAGATCCGTAAGCCAGTTTTTATGCAGACACAATTCAAAGATTCTTCTTGATATGAGGTCCTGCTCTCTAAAAGTTAAATTTAAAATTATATATTGGTGCAGAAGGCATGTGTCTTGTGCATACCACAGTGCTGTAGGGTATAATATAGTCCGTCATTCGATTTGTTACCTTCTATCCTGCACCACTCTGTAGAGCAGAGTATTCGAAGTTAGTTTCATGGCAAATGTTTGTAATTTCCAAAAATAGTTGAAAATACCGATCGATGTCAAATCACCTGTTGATTCCATTTGACAATGTCTGCCCATTAAAGCTTGCAATCAAACTACATGTCTCAATTTTTATCCTATTTTCATGAATTTTGGCCAAAGTTTGTTTTTTGTACCAAGGACGGTATTGATTTAGGTTAAGCTCCTACATATATGTATGTTCCTTCGATTTTTATGTTTTTAGCTCTTGGAGCAACATCTTTCATTTAATCTTCATGTAATTTAGCAAGAGTAGGTTTTTTGGACCAAGAAAAAAATCGTTGAAATTGAAGAAAATCGGTTAACATTTTGATTATACATATTATATTTCCATGCATATACTCGTATCTTATTATACTCGTATAAAGCCACATATTACCAATCTTAGCCATCCAATTCTTATTAAGTACAGCATATGCTAGGTTCTTGCACCAAGGAAGGGCGTTATTTAAATTGACGAAAATCGGTCAAGATGTAGCTCCAGCACACATGCTCATCCAATTTTTTTCATTAATGCTCTAGATGCCACATTTGACATTCCATCTTAATGAAATTTGGCACGAGAACGTTTTTTGAACCAGAGAACGTTATTACAATTTAGATATTGCTTTCATACATATATTTTCTTCACATTTTTTGTCGTAAGCTCTAGAAGCTAAATATTATATCCAATCTTGATGAATATTGGCATGCTTTAGTTTCTTGGTAAGAACGTTAGTTAAATTAAAAAAAATCTATTCAGCTTTCGATATACGATAGCTTCCAAACACATATTTTCATCCGATTTTATGTTCTTTGCCTCATATTGCATCCAATCTTGATGAAATTTTGCACAAGTTAGTATTTTTGAACCAAGGAAGAAAGTTGAAGAAAATTGGTTGAGACTAACGTATAAATCCGATATACATCTCATCTGTGTATTTGTGAGAAAATTTTGTCGTTTTTTTAATAGAAACATGGTTTCTTATCTGACTTTGAGCAAAGCACCCTATTTTTTTTGTACTTAAAGTTGGTCCGATTTTATGTTTTTATACTTTGGATTGCATGCAATAATGACGAAAATTGGCAAAAGTCAGTTTCGTTGGCAATGGGCGGACACTATTAACATTGAAAACAGTTTGTTCCCACATATATGCCAACTGAAAATAGGTTTCAGTGTTCCCCTGGGCGGTCTCTTAATTTAGTCAGACTTTAAAACGAATGTCACATTTGAACTTGTGAGAAAATTTCATTGTTTTTGGTAATATTGGTTGAGTACATATGCATCAATTAGAGCCCTTTTGCTCTAACTTCAGAACAGAATTCGTCCTTGCCACACGGATCTCACTTTTGTAAGATTGGTTGTATCTTATTTGTAGAGCTATATCTACATTTGAGCAGATTTCCTTTAATTTTTATAAGTTCGGTCCTTAATGCAAAAAACTAACATGTGCTAAATTTCATCAAGGTTGAATCATACTCATATAAGTAGAGTGTAGAGCTAAAAGCATAAAATCGGAAGAACACGCTATGTGAGAGAGCAGATTTTTTTCAATTTTAATAACTTGTTCCAATAAACTAATGTGTGCCCAGCTTCATTAAGATTGAATGTAATTGTGGCTTCAACAGCTACACCGTAAATCGGATGAACAAATTGGCATGGAAGCTATATCTAAATTTTCTTCAGCTTTAGTAGTGTCCTTCTTTGGTCCAAGAAACTAAGTCGTGCCAAATTTCTTTAAGATTAGATGGTGGTTTGTACAGCCAAAAACATAAAAATCGGATGAACGTATGTGGAACCTTTATCGAAATCTGAACCGATTTTTTTTTTAATTTTAATGGCGTAAGCGTAAAAATTAGTTACGTTAAATTTCAATTACTAAGACCTGTAGTTTGATTACAAGATTTAATTAGATGGACGGACGGAAAGACATCGTTAAGTAGTAGGTTACAAACAATTGCCATGAGCCTAACTGTTCCACAGAGGGTATACATATCGAGTAAAACTCACTATAACTGTAAAGCCGGAATCAAAAAATTGTTTAGGAACACTTTCCGTGGTAGATTGTAAAAATAATATTTATGAGACACTCGAAGAAATAAAATTCTGTTACCCAAAAGAAGTCTATATTATGTACCAAATGTACTTTAAGGAACTCTTGCTTAATGTTCTCTGCGCCGACACATTCAACATTACAGTCATTATGCCAGATTATAGAACTAAATGCTAAGTGAAACTCTGACACAGTAGCAGCAATGCTAACAGTTAAAGATCAAAGTTGGACCAAATAAGGCGCCAGATTTTCGAAACATCCTTCCCATGTGACATGGTTATAGAGATACGGGTTATTGGACTAAGTGTCGGACCCTCAATCACATCTGTGGATTTGTAAGGAAATTTTTTCGTTTTTTTTTTTTAATATCCACAAGGTCTCTGATCTGACTTTGAACAAAGCACTCCATTTTTTTGTACTTATAGTAATGATTAGTATATTATTATAGACTATATTGTGTTTGAATTGGGTAGTGGCCCCGTCCATACAACCCTGAACTTTGAAAGTCTATATCTCGTGAACTAATACCGATATGACGATAGAAGTTGGTGTATACGATGTTGGTATAAAACTCATGCTGTCAAAAAGGGACCGGTGCCACGCTGTTGACAAAATTGTTATAGTGGGCCATGATCGACGATATATTTTCTTCGGCACAGTCAAACCTAATTTTTGCACTTGCTTCTTCTGAGATCGCAGCTTTGCGTTTTGCAGAAATTTAGCCTAAATATTTTCTTTAAATGAAAATGTCAATATTCTAGTGTATCGAACGATCGAATTATTGTTAAAATTAAAGAGACAGTTTTTCTGTATTCATCTCTTTACTTTAAAAAGCATTTTGTTTATCCTACTTCTACTAACGCGTGATCCATTTCGAGGTTCCGTACTTTTTTAAGGAAAAAAACACAGAAAATTCAAATTGAATGGGGATTTTTTTTTTTTTTTTATGACTTGAGCAGTTTTTTATTCTGGTTCGAGACCTTAATGTTGTTTCTTTTTCAGAATCAACTTAAAAAGAAGAAATTGGTGAAATGTATTTGCTACGGTTGCCAGGCAGACTGTACAGCTGTTTCTAAACCCGCCAAGGTTTTTCTTCAGCAGTCTTTGGCAACGATTACTTCGGCCACAAATCAAATGACTTATACGGGAGACTCATTTTTATTAATGAGAATTACCCTTTGTGTATAGTCTTCGAACTGTGCGTAGAGCAATCTTCAACGCGCAATATCATTTCCACCAATTCCGTTTCGCATGGGTCTTCGTTGAAAACCACAAATGCTAAAAGCACAATCAAAGTGTGCATGTTTTTTGTGCGTACATATACTCATACATGCGTTGCACATTAGGGCGTACCAATCCTTTTTAATAGTTTTTTCGTTTTTTGTTATTTATTCGGTCTTTTATCATTATTATGACTTGAGCAGTTTTTTATTCTGGTTCGAGACCTTTATGTTGTTTCTTTTTCAGAATCAACTTAAAAAGAAGAAATTGGTGAAATGTATTTGCTACGGTTGCCAGGCAGACTGTACAGCTGTTTCTAAACCCGCCAAGGTTTTTCTTCAGCAGTCTTTGGCAACGATTACTTCGGCCACAAATCAAATGACTTATACGGGAGACTCATTTTTATTAATGAGAATTACCCTTTGTGTATAGTCTTCGAACTGTGCGTAGAGCAATCTTCAACGCGCAATATCATTTCCACCAATTCCGTTTCGCATGGGTCTTCGTTGAAAACCACAAATGCAAAAAGCACAATCAAAGTGTGCATGTTTTTTGGCATTTATGTCTATCATATGTTGGCCGCGGCTACGTCTCAAATTGTCCATCCGTTGAGTCCAATTTTCGATGACTCGTTCGAGCATTTCGACTGGTAACTGGCAAATGACAAGCGTGATGTTTTGCTCCAAAGCCTGAATCGAAGCGGGCTTGTCCGCATAAACTTAAGACTTTACATATCCCCACAGGAAAAAGTTTAATGGTGTGATATTACATGTTCTTGTTGGCCAATCGACCGGCCCAAAACGTGAAATTAACTGCTCACCAAAGTATTCTCTCAATAAATCCATTGATTGATGCGATGTGTGAAAGTGAAACCAAATGTCGCCGAGATCACGAGCTTCAATTTCAGTATCAAATAGTCGGTTATCATGGCACGATAACGGTGGCGATTGACGGTTACGTTCTCACAGGCATCATATTTGAAGACATATGGACCGATGATTCCACCGGCTCACAAACCACACCAAACCGTTGTTTTTTCTGGATAAAAAGGCAGCTCTTGAACCTCTTCTGGTTGGTCTTCGTCCCAAATGCGGCAATTATGCTTGTTAACATACCCATTGAGCCAGAAATGTTGACCGATTATGCTGACCATAAGTTGAACGAAGTGCACGAAACACATTCCTAACAGAACGTGAATTTTCGTAATAAAGTTGAACGATTTGTAAACGTTGTTCAGGCGTAAGTCTGTCCACGATGAAATGCCAAACAATACCACTCTGCGACAAATGGTAAGGGTCAGTGATCGGTTTGGAATGAAACCACCGGGGAAAGTTATATTGGTAAAAAAAAGTCATACGTGTTCCAGCGTTTCGCTGGGTCTCATCTAGGAATCGAGATATATCGATTTGAAGTTAGTAAGTATCGTATAGGGGAATTTGTCACGTTTTAGGCTCTTTTGTTTGACATAACTCGAGAACCACTCGTCCGATTTAGCTGAAACAAATTTAGAAAAATTAAGAATTACAATTAGTCTAATCTGTTTTTAAACCGTTTTCCTACTTAAGCAACAGTTTCGCAATTATAAATAAATGTATGAAAAAAAAAAATTATTTTTGCCTAAAAATTAAAATTTTTTTTTTTTAATTCATAAAAAATCCAAAACGGTAAAAAGTGTCAAGTCCTATTACTTTCACGTAAAGTCACATAACCTATGACCAAAATGAGACATAAATCATGAAAATCGATGCACGTGACAAATTCCCCTATACGATACTTACTAACTTCAAATCGATATATCTCGATTCCTAGATGAGACCCAACGAAACGCTGGGACACGTATGACCTTTTTTTGACCGATATAACTTTCCCCGGTGGTTTCATCCCAAACCGATTGCGGCTGTCGCACAGTGTACTTAACAAAATAGCAAAAAAGGCTATTGAAACGAGTATTTCTACTTGGATCACCCAATAGTACCTTCTTTTCCAAAAAGATTAAAATAATTCTCATAAAAATAGACTCTGATTATTTGGAGAATTGTTGGATACATGAAATCGGGTAAAATATGTTGACATTATTTTGGTGGAGAGTGACTAGCGATTTAAAAAATACAACTTTTTCCTAATCGGATAGAAACTGTGGTTTTGGACAGCATTATAAGTTTTTTCATACCCGAGGTTGCCAACTGCAGAGCAGTGCTACATGATACCGAGAATGCTCCGTATCCTTTAGAAGCGTGAAATTATATGTATCTACGACAAACACAACAGAAATTATGAATTTATTTTCAAAATACTCGTAGTTTGTTTTCATCCACCGTGCGGTATCTTAAAGATGAGGGTAGCTAAAATATTTTGAGAATATCCGGCTGAACGAAATTTTTCACTTGTTAAATCTTATATTTTATAGCCTCCACCATAGAATGGGGTGTATACAAAATTTGTTGGCAAAAGACCTTCCCGTCCGTCTGTTGACGCAATATAGTAGTCAAACAAACTGCACGATGGTTTCTAGTCATAAGCCGCTTGATATTTTTGGGGGAACTCGGTCTAGAGGGGAAAATAGTTCAATAGTAAAAAATACTTCTACAAAACTTATATTTTCGGTACCTTTTTTTATTTTTTAATTATCTTAAAAATTATTTAAAATTCAATTGTTTGCAAAACCTCGACTAAAAATACTTAAACGATAACTAGCAACTCAAAAAAAATCTTAATTAAAAGCGTTCTTAAATTTTTAAACACGGAACTTATTATGCTACAATGTTGTTCCAAACATGTAATATGTTTGTGTAAACCTATTATGCTTAAATACAAACATAAATATGTTTGTAAAATGTTCTTAAAATATAAATGTTTGCATGCAAACATATTTTCAACATATTTTTTTCTCCGTGCACAAATTCTAGTAAACATTTGTTTGTAAGCTGGGAAATCAGCCGCATAAACACGACCTTTTGGTCACAAGAAGTGATCAATATGAACATATGGATACTCTTTTTAAAGAACAATTCCGTAAACAATCTTATATTGATGTATTTTTCAAAAAATTTCAGTCGGAGTCTGAATGATCTGAACAATAAATACTAAGCTTTGACTGGACAAGATGCACGATTTAAATTCTTAAACCCCAAAAATTATATTCGCATTATCAATTGCTATGTTGATTTGCTTGTTTTGCTCGTTAGTATTTTCGGGAGGAGATTTTAAGCGTAAAATGTTACCCATAATGCAATAAGTGGCCATTTGTCTCTACTGTATCCAGTATCTGATTGGTGGTTGGGGTTTTTCATAAATAACTGTATCTACTATAAGTTAGACTTTTTACGACCCCTCCGTATCATAATTTAGCTATACGTATAACGATTGTACCATGAAAATATCTGTTGCCAGCCATGACAATTTAACAAGGCTTAAACGAATATGTCTCTATGTATGTGTGTATGCATATTTTGTCTTCACTTCGGCCCTCCTGTTGTTTCATGGGATTCGCTTGTGCTGTTAACACTCTATAGCATCGACTATTTTCGTCTAAAAACATTTCATAAAACAGTAGAATACTACTCGTGTTTATTAAACTTGTTAAGATTTGAATATCGCCGCAAATAGTTTATACATTTTTTATGGCTATAAACAGCAAACCGAGCAAACGAAACAAAGCGCAGGAATATGAAATTCCTAAAGTTTATGTATCTTTTTCTGGTTTTCGGTGCCATCAAACGTTATGCAAACAAAAATATTTTTTTTGTTAAAAGAAATTATACTTTATGTTCTGTTTTTTTGCTGTGCATGGGGAAACCCAACATTTCTCTGGTAAATCCGCCTCGAAATGACGTTCTACATTTTTAGGCATATCATTAAATACGAGTACAATGTCAAATGTTTGTTCAACCAAAATTGCTGGGCAAAGTACGAGAATCTTCTGCCATTTAAAATAAAATGTCCATGCTTTTTCAGGTTTTTAAGACCTTTGTACCAAAACATCTCCTAAAATGTCAAGTTGTGTATACCAGAAGACAAAGTGCGGACAAGACGCTCAGCTGACAAGGCAGCGACCTCATTTTAAAGATATTGGACGTTTGACTACCAAAGGTTAAAAGAAAACTGAATAGCGACAAGTCGACAATTTGTAAGCTCGGTCGGGCAAAAGCATTTACACTGTCTCAAAAATGTCTTCAATTTAGCTTAACCTTAAGCATTACATCGAAATTTATACTGTTTCTAAGTGTAATGTTCGAAAGAAGCTATTTTTCGGTACCCTAGTGACCTCAGACTTATGGGTCAAAACTAAAATTTAGTCGAATTGTAAAATTCTTGTGATTTTAAAATTCATGATTTTCATGAATTTTTAATACCTCTTAGCGATCGAATGGGTCGTTAAGAGTTCCAATTGGCAAAACTTGAAAAAAATACATATTTGGATTTGTAAGAAATATTCTCTGTTTCTGAATACACATATGGCCCCTAACATAACGGGATGGTTTTTGAGCAGGCCCGAAAACCACGACCATTGTTCAACGGGTTTAATTCCGCCAATTTGCAAAAATTATGTCATATTCAGACGTTTTCGTAAATTCCCTGTACGAAATGTCCTATTTTTTGACATCCTAGCAACCTTAGGTCTGTTTTCCAAGTCCTCAAATCACAGAATTTATATTATATTCGGATTCGTGACGAAATATAACTCCATATGTTCATAATGAAAGTGGACCGAATTTTGAGCCGATACAAATTTTAATTATAGGTACATATTTAGATTTGTGAGAAAAATTCCAGTGTTTCTGGATACCCATATTTCCCCAAGCATAAAGGACCATTTTTTTGCTACCGGACCCAATGACCACCCTATTTATAGGACGTATTAGAATGCGTATATGGCTACAACTTCCAACAAATAATTTAATTAATAAATTTGTTAAGGTGAATTGTATTATCTGGGCATTTCTTTGAAAAAAACTTGAATAGTGAGATTTACAACAGTATCTAATTCTCATTCGTTTGGTGAGATCTTTGTTTTAAAGGGTTCAGTTCTTCTTTCAACAATTGCTGCGAAGCTTTCTGATAATAGTCGTCGCGGACCTGAAATCGCGATAAAAGCAGTATACTGCCACGAAAATCAGTGCCACTTTTCACTTTGTAAAAAACTTGTCTTCTATTAAAATGTAGATGCAAGAGGTCTCGAGCCGGCTAATCCCTGTTCAAACATTATTAAATTTATTTTCTTAAAAACTCAAAAACAAAATTGGTCGGGACTTTTTAGTCCCTCAGAGAAAAACTTTTTAAAGCAAACCGATCTACAACTGTGAGACATACATATTCAAAGTTATAAGCCACTTGCTTTTTGGGTTTGGACTTATTCGTGCTTTCAACAGACGGACATGGCTTTAAGGTCTTAGAATGATACGACAGTCAATAATATATAAGTTAAGTATATGTGACAGCGCATAGAGAAAGGGACCTAAGGGTGGACAACATCGGAGCATCGAATGAGACCGATCCCATGCCCCAAAAGTGTTCCCTCCCAGAGATATGCGCGTTTTATGAAAGTGATGGTACACCAAAGATACACGTATTTAAATCTTAAAAATGGCTCTCCTGAACAAAACTGGTTTTTACCCTTAGGTCCCTTTCTATTTTGCGCGTCACATATGTGCTTATTAGGTCGCAGATAAGTATTTCATGATGTCCTCAACGGTTGCACATAACGGGGTTTGCATTAAGGACATAACAATTATACTTATATCTATTCTTTGGACCCAATTTTTCACCACTCTTGCACACATTTCGACCAGAACGTTGGCAATTTCGCGTTGTCTCTGAGCTTGACTAAAGTTGTTGGAGTGTTAGCATAGACCTATGACTTGATGTGGTCCCATCAAAAAAATCCAATGGCGCTAAATCGCATGAACAAGTTTTCCATTCGACTGGACCGTTTCTCGTGATAACACGTTTACTGAATTTGCCTTTCAGCAAATCGATTGTAACTCGTGTTGTTGCACCGTTTAGTTGAAAACCACATTTCAGCGATGTCAAGCTCATGCAATTCAGGCCAAACAAAATTTTCTAACATAGCACGATAGCGCTCCCCATTGACAATTGTTCTCATCGACGAAAAAATACGGCCCAATCACACCTCCGGCATGAAAACGAAAGTACACAGTAATTTTTTGCGAATGCAATTGTGTCTCTTGAATTACATGTGCACGTAGAGAAAAAATATGGTTCCAATATGGCCACAGCAACAATAATATGTTTACTGTAATAAAAGTATATTCGTCGCAACCATAGTATTGTTTTTCGAGTTACATTTTGATCATACAAGGGTTGCTATGTGTGTGACCTGGCCTATGAAAAGGTGGCAGGTTCAATCCTGTTTTTAAATTTTTTAATTTCATTTATTATCTTGATTCTGGATCTTCAATAAAATTCTGTTTTTCTTTCATCTTTCTCTTCATTTTTAGTACACTTCTAAGCAAGTTAGGACTTTCTAGTTTTCACCACGTGAAAGAGCGTCTCTAAAACTATCGAAACCAAAAAAAGTGGAAATTTTTTTTTTGAGTCATAAGCCACCTTTTCATAGCCCGGGTCACATACATATAGTATTTCTGTCTTAGGCAACACTGAGTGTTGCCTGGCGCCATCTGTCATTTCATGGAAAGTTTGACATTTTTAGCATAAACGTGACTTGAAAAAATCAATTTGGCAAAAAAAATGGAATTAACTCATGAACATTTTTGTGAAATCATTTTTCACAACTCTCGACTTGGATTATCACGACAAGAGTGCATCGATGAACTAAAATCTTGGTATGGTGCATGTGAAACAGCATGTGAAACACTCGTTTTTATGAATTCAAACGTGGCCTACGCTCGCTCAAAGACGAAGGTCGTGAAGGTCGTCCAAAAACGGCCGTTGTGCCAGAGAACATTGATGCCGTGCGTGAACTGATAATGCAAGATCGTCATGTGACATACCGTGAGATAGAGGCATCCTTGGGCAGTTCTTCCACCAGCATACATTCGATATTGCATGAACACCTGGCCGTAAAATAGGTTTGTTCTCGTTGGATCCCGCACAATTTCACAGGTGATGAATCATGGATCTATGCGTATGAGCCCCAAACAAAACAGCAATCGACCGTGTGGGTCTTCGAAGACGAACCAAATCCAACGGAAGTTGTTAGTGGAAGAATCACTTTGAAGCAAATGGTCGCCTGTTTCTTCGGCAAAACTTGTCATGTGGCGAATGTTCCGCCTAAGCAACGTAGGACGGTTAATTCTGAGTGGTACACCACAATTTGTTTGAATGAAGTCTTCGGAGATATTCGAAAAACGAACAAGAGAAGACGAATCATTGTGCACCATGAAAATGCGAGCTCTCACACATCGGCTCAAACCAGCGTCTTTTTGACCGGCCAAAACGTCGAATTGATGGGTCATTCGCCTCACAGCTCTGACTTGGCACCCAATGACTTCTTTTTATTCCCGCACATCAAGAAAAAAATGCGTGGTCAACGATTTTTGTCGCCATAAGATGCTGTTGAAGCGTTCAAAACCCATGTTATGGAGGTGTCCTAATCGGAATGGAAAAAGTGCTTCGACAATTAGTTTGAGTGCATGCAAACATGTATGTATAAATCATGATGGAGAATACTTTGAAAAAAAAATAAAACTTTGTTGATGATAAATATTCGCATTTGCATTATTAGGCCAGAAATATATATAGCAGCCCTCGTAGTACGATTGTAGCTATATTAATATTGTTGAAATGTGACAATAGTATGGTTGAAATGTGACAATAGTATTGCTGCCAGATTTAAAAATGCAAATATGGTTGTAGCAACAATATAATTTTATATATGATTGGTGAGATAAAAGTTTTGTTTTCTGGGTATTATGTAAACAATAATATTATTACGTCAATCATACTGTATGATTGTAATTTTTCTAAATATGAATATAATTTTTGTTACGTATCTTCCGCACTGATAGTACTTTTTATATATTTATCAATTTTTTAAAAAAAACTGATTTAGATTTGGCAAACTGAAATATTTTTAATAAATAAAACGCAGTTTTATGGTTGTGGCTATCATAGTATGTGTATGATAATCATAATATTGTTGTGCCACAAACTTATAGTATAGTGCTCTTCAAATATTGTCACCGCAACCATACTATTTTCTGCGTGTGGATAGGAATCATCAACAAGTGTCCCTATACGCTATGCTGGTGTCAATGCAAATTCATGCCATGCGAATTTACCCGCGACACTCAGTGCTTTAGACCCACTGAAATTGTTTGCAATACACAAATGAATACATTACTAACATAATCGTTTATTCGAACAATTAAAATACTCAGTAGTCAACAAATATATAACAAAATAATTGTTGTTAATACAATAAACTCTTATCAATCACACTAATCGTTTAACTAGTCTTAGTTTATGGCTTACAAACGTAGACGGAAGACGGATGAGGGCAAGTACGAGTTTTGGGGAGAATGAGCGCTGGCACCACGGACGGGACTTAGAGAAGCAAAGTTAAGAACGGGAGCAACACCACCATTGATGTTTTGAGAGTTACCGCCCAAGGACTCGTATTGGGATTGGATAGCTCTTTGGGCATTGGCAGCATCTTCAGGGGTACGGTATTTGACGAAATGAACATCGGGTCTGCTGTTGGCACTTTTGTTGATGCTGTTGAGTTTGTTGGCCAAATCACCGATGTCGGCTTGTTTGTTGAGCACATAGATGGCGGTCTGTTGTTGGGCAGCTTGTTTGGCCAAAGCGAGGGCAGCATCTTCGAGTCCCTTGTTTTCGGGGCCCTTGATGAAGACAACACGGAGACCTTGTTTCACGCTACCGATAGCTTGTTGAGCGGCATGAGCATCATTGAACTCCTCTTCGGGGGCAGAGAAAGTGTAGAATTCCTTTTCCAATTCAGCGGGGGCAGAGTATGAGGGTGCCTCGTAGGAGCCAACGTTGCCACCGAAACCGCCGTTACCACCGAGGCCGCCACCAATGGCGCCGAAACCGCCGTTACCACCGAGGCCGCCACCAATGGCGCCGAAACCTCCATCACCACCACCAACGGAACCAAAACCGCCATGACCACCACCGACGGAACCAAAACCGCCATGACCTCCACCAACGGAACCGAAACCGCCATGACCTCCACCGATGGAACCGAAACCTCCGTGACCACCGCCAACTGAACCAGAACCGGATCCAGGAGTAAAGGATAATCCACTGTGGGAGTGTTCCACGGGCTGGTAGTTATAGCCCAGTTTATCGGCGCAAGCCACGGCTACCAGGCACATTACCTAAAATAGAACAAGCGTTAATTAATCCTGACTTTTTGGTGTATCCATCCAACGCTCCTCTCCTGCATTATAACTTACAATGAAGGCACGCATTTTGTTTGGTATTGTTTGTGTGAAATTGTTCTTTCTTGTCGAATAGTAAAATGAACTCTGGCTTTTGTGATGATCTATCACCACTTTATATACCACATTTTACTAATTTCTCAAGATTGCAGAAAACACGCCAGTACGTCGAATCTATGCCAATCTCTGCCAAAATTTCAAATTTGACTCTACTATGCAAGTTCGTTCGGTTTCGCATGACGGCCAGCGAAGACGCGTCATTCATTGTTTCTCCAAATTCGGCCATATCGAGATCTGAAATTGTTTTTTCATTGATAAGAACAACAAATTTCGCTGAAAAAGCCACAAGCTGATATCTTTGAAGATCATTTACTGTCTTATTTGATATTTTTTTGTTTACTTTGATCGTTTAAGTCCGCCCTAAGATTTTTGCAAACTTGCAAATATTGTAACTATTTTTGGCATTTAACCTGTCTAATGACAGCCAAATAACTCGTTACCCAAAAATGTTGCATTGGTGTTTCTTTTTCGTGCATACATTAGCGGTGCTACAATGTTGATCTGCTACGAAGAGTATGCAAATGACAACAGGTGGTTTTACTATATTCGGTAAACGCCGAATGCTAATATTGGGTTACGCCCAATATTGTACGTTACGATATGGTTGATATGACCATAACAAATGTCAGTTTGTAAATGCTGCAATGCTGATCGACATTGGAATTGGCAGCTGCCTACATGGCAGTATTAAGCTCGGTTTTCGAGGGGTATGTCATTTGATTTATACCATCGACAACGCAACCACGTTTCTCAAGAGTCCGTACATGTTTTCTATTTAAAGTTATAACAATTTGAAGATTGGGATATTTGCAAAACCTTTAGCAAAGTGTACTGATTATCTAAAATTAGTAAAACCTCGGATATGTTAAGGGTATATATCATTTTGTAAACTAGGGCTGTGTAGTCAGTATTGCGAAAATTTGTTCGGAGCAGCAGTGGAATATGTGATCGGAAAATGGAAAACAACTTCATTGAAGCAGGGCAGAGTTCTGCAAAAATTAGACGACTACGCTCCGGACGACTGCGACTCCGGACCAGTGTTGCCACTGACAAAGTTATTTTCCTACAATTTTTTTTCAAGAATCCTACCAAATTGAATTAAAACCTACCAAAAATTGTGAAGCCATTTAACAAATTTAGCAGGGTGTATTGGAAAATGATAAGCTAGCCTCATGGCAAATGTTTGTAACCGAATGATCAGCTAATTTAATTAAACGATGTTTATTAGGCCGTCCGTCTACGGTCCCTTTAAAGATTCTAATTAAACCACTGGTCGAAATTGTCGTCCGACTTACATTAAAAATGGCAGAAGTAAGTTTTTTGGACAGCCGCTATTGAAATTTAGTATAGTATTTCACGATGAACCAACAACCAGTCCTAGACTAAGTTGACGCAAAATAGGCCTAAATTCGAGTTCCTTCAAACATTAAAATATGGATAGCAAAAGACATGCAAAATATCCAATAATAAAAATGTATTTATATTTATTTGATTTAATTTGATGTTTACCTGAAAATCGGCTGAAAAATCTGCCATCTAAAAAGTGGCAATACTATCAGAAAGAAGCATGCCGGACTTTTTTTATCAGTTTCTGTTATGTTAGCCCTTATTATGCTTGCATAAAGGTACCAATAACGCATTTGGCATCCCAATAATGCTCGACATACTTTTATTACTTTACAAATTTAAAATATATAAATGCATATTTATCGCAAAACCTACCAAAATAGGCTAAGCCTACCATCCTACCAAATGAAAGAAAAACCTAGGAAAAGCCCAAAACGGCAACACTGCTTTGGATTACAACTTCATGACTTGGAACAACTCCGAACGCAGAGATGGTTACTACATGGTCACGGCACCAATATCATGTTCTCAGCAACAAAAGCTGTTTGTCGCAACCATAGTATTAATTTTAAATTTCATTTTAACAATAGTTTGATTGCGGCAATATTAATATTGTTGACATGTAACAATAATATTATAGCCAAATTTAGAAAAATATGTACATACCAACAATATACGAGTAAATATGGTTGGTGAGACTAAAGTATTGTTATTGTTATGGTTGTGGGTTATTTGTCAACAATTATATAATTACGGTAATTATATTCTATGATTGTAATTTTTCTTGATTGAAACGCTTAACCGTTTTTAAACGGATCTTTTATACTGTTAAATACTTAATTTCTCCTAATATTTTGAATTTAATGTATTTTTAAATAATTTACTTTGTAAAAATCTTTATTGTTGGCCACAAACCCTAATCCTAATTAAAAATTTTGGGGGTCATAGTAGGGTTGGGTGAGATCATACTATGGTTGTAGGGATCTTAACATGGTTGCGTGTGAATTACACTATGATTGCGAGGATCATACTATGGTTTCCTGTGAAACTTACTATTGTTGTGAGGATCATAATATGGTTGTGGTAATTATACAAATGTTGTGGGGATCATAGTATGGTTGTGTATGAATCAATTTTTATTGTGTGGATCATAATATGGTTTTCGGGATTAAAGTATGGATCATAGATTATAGTATGGATTGTGAGGATCACAATATTGTTGTGGCTTAACCATAAACCCAACAATAGTATGATTCCCTTCGAATATTGTTATCTCTACCATCCTTTTTTATATAGTGCGGCCACCGACTAAATGTAGTACTTATTTGTGTTAAATGAAATTATAGAAAAGAACCGCTGTGGTATGCCGCTTCTATCGCACAAGATTGAAGTATGAGCTTAATTTTAAATTCAAATCATGTAAGCCGGGGAGTTCAGCTGGAAGTTCAAAAACATACAACGTGAGAAAAAAGAACTACAGTGTGATTGGCCCTATATATGGGTCTGACAAAAGAAAATCAATAACACATGTTCACAGGTGGTACAGGGTGGATGAAAAAATATTTAAAATTTTAATCGGATTTTAAAAAAAGGACTGATTATTTTTTACCATTTCTGTTATTTCTGAAAAGTTCAAACTTTGTCATATAATAATGGAACGCAATACCATTCATATGACTACCACAACTTTCTCGACAGTACTTCATCCGATCAACCCAATTTTTCAGTACATTTTCGATTTTTGCTGGTCGAATCTCTCCAATGGCAACTTCATTTTCATGTTGCATCGCATTAATTATTTCTGGATGCTTTCCGTACGATTTATTCTTAATGGGGCGCTTTCTGAGGCATATTCATGATTCTTATAAGTTCTTATTAAAATAAAATTACAATGTTTCGTTAACAATGTCGACATTTCTTCTTAAATCTTACATTACTACTCACCTTACCACCTTTATTACAAAGTTTCTTGTTTTAATTTAAAGTTTTGCCATGTTTTTTTAATTTTTTTGTGATTGCCAAAAAATGTGCAATTGCTTTCAGTTTGGGGCAATTTGGCGCATTTATAAGTTATGGTCTAATAGCCTTAGTGTAATTAAACTATGCGTAACCTCTCCAGAACATCGTACATCAGACAGCAGACGTTTTTCCAGACATTAATGTCGGTTTAATTCATCCTTCGTAAGAACTTTAATGAAGTAATATTACAAGTAAAATAAGACATCACAACATTTTTTCATTCATCATTTTCCTCTTAAGCTGTGTACTAGGGTGGAGTGAAAACATGCTTTTTTTATAATTTGAAAAAGTTAACCTCGGAAAGAGATGTAGTCTGGGGTCCTAAAGAGGGGAAAAATAAAGAAAAAAATTTAAAAAAAATTTTAGGGGTCGCGCCACTCCCTAGAAATTTGGAAATTATCGCTATTTTGTCGTTGATTTTAGAAAAATCCTAAAAATTAACGACTTAACTTATTCGAAATTTAAAAGTTTGAGCTTGTTCAGTTCCCAAACAAAAGTATTTGAGGCAAATATGAGGATAATCGACTAATATTTGTAGCTTTGGTGGCGATTTCATTGTTCAGTCAATTTTCTGAAGAAGGGACGATTTGACTTATTTTACTTTTTGAAATTTTTGAACAATGAGAAAAAATTTTTTAAATTTTTTCATGCCCTTATTTCATTGTTTACGCTATTGCAAACATTTATTGACATAAAACTTTTTAGGATTTTTCTAAAATCAACGCCAAAATAGCGATAATTTCCAAATTTCTAGGGAGTGACGCGACCCCTAAAAATTTTTTTAATTTTTTTTCTTTATTTTTCCCCTCATTAGGACCCCAGACTACATCTCTTTCCGAGGTTAACTTTTTTTTTTTGAATTTCACTCCACCCTACTGTGTACGTTTCATATAAGTTGTGTCTTTGCATTAAAATTGTGTTTCACATAATCGATTTTTAAATAAAATGGGTTTTTGTTTAAGCGGAGTACAGTAAATGGAAAATCGTCGAGAACAATGATTATTTTCAGTTAAATGATAGTATGATGGATTGAAATAAAGTAGGAGGTAGATTTGACAATAATAATACAATAATTGGCCAGTTTTGCGCACAAATTACGAAATGGATCGCTTTTTGGAATGGGGATTCCTTAGGAAATGAACGAATTAGTCAAGTATAGTGAATCCAAAATAGAACATGGTTCTGGAATGTCTCAGTTATTTTTTTATTGGGATGAGGAAGTCTTAAGATTGCAATACAATTCCGTTTGAAATATGTTAAACAAGTCGCATTTAATGGAATTTAAACTTTCCGTCCATCCTTCCTTCGTCCTACATTGCTTGAAGAATACCGATTTTTAGCCAAATGTCGTAAAGGGCCTACTCAGCGGCAACTGCTAGCAGAAAGGCGTTGTATATATCCTCTTTTTTGTTTTGCGCATACAAATATTAAACAATTGCAGAAAACAAAATGCAAGAGAAATTCATGCATTTTGAAAAAATTATGTAGTTTCCAATCTACGTTCGGAAAGCACCGTGTGTGTGGAAGGTGCATGAAGGTGCAAATTTTCGTCAGGTAGTCTAATTTATATTCTATTTGCGAATTTTAACCAGAATTTAAAATTAAACCGTTATCGGTAATAGTTGGCAATTTCCTCATAGATAAATTTAGAAAAATTAATTTTTTTGAAATAACATTAAACATTTGTTTTCAGCAGCACACCACGCCTAAAAATACAAATATTTTGATCTTATGTTTGGTCTGCCTGAGTTTAAATATGTTTGCTATTAAATTTAAATATAGAAGCAAGAGGTCTTGAGCCGGTCAATCCCTGTTCAATGTGTAAAAGCAACAGACCGAAATAAAACAAACGAGCTAAACATACGTACATGCACGGCACGGCACACAAGTTGGCATAGTCAACTAAACTCTTTTTACAACACACACACACGTTGTTGTAAAAGAAATCTATTGATGGCTCTCGATGTCGAGTCTCTTTAGAGGTGGCAAGAGTGAGTTGTATTTTCGTGGGCAATTGTGTGAAGAAAACTTGAAAAGTAAGGTTTACAACAGTAGTTCTCATTCGTTTGGGGAGAGCCTGGCCTTATAGAGTTCGGTTTTACTTTCAACAAATGCAGCAAGGCTTTCTGAAGAGGGTTGTCACGGACCCGAAATCATGATAAAAGTATTGTGCAGCCACGAAAATCAATGTAACTTTGCCATTTTGTTAAAAACTTGCTTTCTATTTAAAGATAGAAGCAAGACGTCTTGAGCCGGTCAATCCCTGTTCAAGACATAAACAATTTAGAAAACGGCGATGGCTAAAAAATTGACTTTTGGTCGGTAAAATTAAAAAACCACTGTGCGACGGAAAATTTAAATCTATACAGGGTATTCCTTTAAGATATCCCTACCTCTTACCTTTCCAAATTACCCAAACGAAGCCCAGAGGTGCTACCATTCCAAAGTTATGACTATTTGACTGAAATGCAAAGTTTTTGTTTGTGTTAATTTACAAACACAATTTAATGTGTGCTGTTATTTCGCTTCCAAAAAATAGGATTTCAGTCAAATAGTCATTTATTTGGAACGGTAGGACTTCTGAGCTACGTTAAGGTAACTTTGGAAAGGTATCTTTTAAAAGAAAACAAAAACAAAAAATTCCGACCACTGGTTCAGACCTTAGTAATTTTTCCCTCCGACCACCAATCCAAAAATTTCCAAACAGCTGCGATTTTTTTCATGAAATGAGCCACCCTGAATGAATCACCCAACATATGTTATACGAGGGCGACCGCAAAACAAACTGGCCTGGCACATTTTCTGTTTTACTAGCAACTTTTTTTTGTTTTTTAAAAGCAATCTTTTGTAAGCCATCTGTCAAAATTTCCGAAATATTTAATGACTATTTTCTTTGTTACAGGTGATTGAAGTAAACAAGTTTTATAATTTTTGAAAAATGGAAAATAAAGAGATTCGTGCGGTAATTAAACACTTTTATATGAAAGGTTATACGCCACAATTAATCAAAGATGAATTGGACTCCACCGTGAAATCCTGGGTTCAACAATTTAAAATGGGTCGTTCAAGTACGGAAAATGAACAACGCTCTGGAAGACCGAAAACTGCTACTACTATTGAAAACATTAGAAAAATATTTAATGAAGTGACTAAAGATAGACGGATAAAGCTCAGAGAACTTGCTGATATTGTTAAAATACACGAAAAACAAGTTTGCAGTTTTTTACATGATGAACTCCACATGAAAAGGCTATCCGCAAAATGGGTGCCGCGTTTGTTGACTTTGCCCCAAAAAATCGTCCGTTGGACCAATTCCGAGGAGCTTTTAGCGATTTATCAGCGTAATCCAAGAGAGTTGTTGCGCCGATTCGTAACTGTTGATGAAACATGGATCCATCACTACATCCCAGAATGCAAAGAACAGTCAAAACAATGGATAGAAGCTGGTAAAAGTGGTCCCAAGAAGGCGAAAACTGTTAAGTCAGCAGGAAAAGTAATGGCCACAGTATTTTGGGATGCAAGGGGTATAATATTTATTGATTATCTTGAGAAAGGAAAAACTATAAATAGTGAATATTATTGTGCATTATTGGATCGGTTGAGTGAAGAAATCAAGATAAAACGAGGCAATTAGAAAAAAAAGTTCTTTTTCATCAAGATAATGCTCCTTCACACACTGCATTTTTAACTCAACAAAAACTGGCCGAATTACGATTTGAAATTGCTCCGCATCCACCATATAGTCCAGATTTAGCTCCTTCTGATTATTTCTTGTTTCCAAATTTGAAAAAATTTCTCGGTGGCAAAAAATTTTCGTCCAATAGCGAGGTTATTGCTGAAACTGAGGCATATTTTGAGGTCTTGCAACCACACAAACTACGTGTGGTTGCCATGGTTGCGTGTGAATCATACTATGGTTGTCAGGATCATACTATAGTTGTATGTGAAACATACTACAGTTGTGAGGTTTATAATATCGTTGTAGAGATCATAGTATGGTTCAGTGTAAATAATACTATGGTTGTGGGGATCAAAGTGTGGTTATGTGTAAATCTTACTATTGTTGTGAAGACCATAGTATGGTTGTGAGAATCATAGTATGGTTGTATTTAAATCATACTATTGTTGTGAGGATCATAAAAATGTTGTACCGCAACCATATACCTAACAATAGTATGATTCACTTCGAATAGTGTTATCCCAAACATACATTTTTTTCTACGTGCATGTGTCGATTTTTTGGTAGATCGTGAGGAGATTAGTTTCGTAAAACATTCTAAAATCCTTACTCTAAAATATGGGTGTCCTTTTTTGAGAAAAGTAAAAAGGACAATTTAATGAGAGTTTTGAGGAGTTATACGAGTATGTACTAAAAAGTGATGCCCAGTAAATCGATAGCTACAATATTTGCGTTTTTTTGTAAATATTTTAAGAATATTGTGTAAATGTGGGTACGCTTTTTCGTTTATCATTATAGTAAAAGGCATCTAAAATATAATCGGGATATCTTAAAATTACAAGTCTTTTACGTTCTCTTTCAAAAAAAAAATTTTTGAAAAAATTTATTGTTTTTGTTATTTATTTTAGTTAGAAAATTTCATAATTGAATTATGTTCAGAATAGAATCCAAAAATAGACGGCGAAATTTATCTTTCCACGTGGCTAAGATATAATGGTAAAACATTTTTTAAAAAAGACGAGAAGATCCATTTTTATCCATATTTACTCAATTTATTTTAAAGGATACGCTAAAACTAGATATGTCGTCTTCAGTGACCCCTTCTATAATTAACAGGCATCATTTTTGAAAGAACATAAAATGCTCAAAACTCCCATTAAATTTTCCGTTTTTCACTTTTATCTAAAAAAAGACGAAAAGTATACGTCATTCTTAGAGGTATAATTTAAAATATTTTACAAAAGTTCGGGCAAAAAAAGGGAATCCGTCTTATTTTTAACTTTTTTCATACGGGTTTGCAATGCAAAACAAAACTTCTTAGGCTTTTACCAAAATAACTAAGACCTCCAAGGACTATGCTCTTTGGGGGATTTATTTTTTGCTCTGGGCCGATATCGCCTAGTTACATTCCTAAACAAAATGACCATAAGCCACCGTAATGAAAAAATTTTGAATCCTAGGGTGATTCGTTTGGCCCCAATCATGCTTTCAACAGAGAGAGAGAGAGAAAGAGAGAGAGAGAGAGAGTGATAGAGATAATATTGAACAACAAAAATGTGCTTCGAGAAATTCTGTGACACACACTACCAATAAGTATTTATGTAAAAGATTACTTACCAAATGTACTTACTAACTACTTATTTTTAGTTCTAAAATAATGCAAATGGTAATGAGACATCACTCCCTGGTAATGCAATTGGTAATAAGTTATTCTTATTAACTCGTAGTCATTTCTGGCCCTAGGTATTCATACATGGTCTTTAGAGTCATATGAAAATATATCTAAAACAAATATCACAACGAACCGACTGTAGGATACCAACGCCCTAATATCTTACTGTGGCGCAGACGTCACGAGTTGGGCGAGTATAAGTGGTCGTTAAAATATTTTTTTATGTGTAATTTGTTGTGGCTTAAGCTTTTTTTATTGAAATTCCCATGACAAAGGCAACAACGGCCACTATTATAAAGAAAAATTTATGGCGACTAATCGATGAGTTTGACAATAGCCAAACAATGATTTACGGCCAAAATAAAAGATAACCATCGCATATTTAGCAATGCACATATTTATGATGGCATGGCATGGTGTGGCGTCCGATCATATGCGTTGTATTTCACAATGACACGATTCTGACGCATATACTGGCGCTTCGTAAAGCTGATCAGCTAAGTCATCCGTTTTTTCTATTTTTTTTTTTTGGTTCATCAACTATGGATGATGAGCTTTTTCTACTGCTAAACCGTCTCCTTCTACGTCGTTTCTACTTTTTTTCCTTTGCCGAAGGTGTTGAAAATTCTACGCCCCTCAGCGAAACGTAGAGTTGTGGCTGCGAATGCACACACGGCCACACTGATAAGCAGTTCATCATTTATCTGGCGCCATCCGCACACATTTAGGTTTCATATCGTACAGATGAAACCGCACCAATTGCCGCCGGTATCATAATTAATGTTCATCCATTCCATTATTGATCTCATCATTTATCATATGATTATCGCGTGCGATTGTTTATTTTTGTCTAAATGCCCTCCGAAAATAAAACAACATGCAATAGTAAGTAGATATATAGCCGTAGATCTATTTGATCTTCTAAATTATTATTTTAGAAATGGACGACGGACGGACGGACAGACGCGACCAGTGATCGGAACACCATTAACAGCAATTTTGTCAAATTAAAGATGTTCTCTTAATTTTTGTCATTTCAACTGGTTGACACAAGATTTATTCAAATTGATTTAAAGTGGTTGTTTAGGCAAAACACAAAAACGAAAAAATGATATCAACAGTATTTATTAATATCACCGATTATAGTGTCTAAATATAGTTTTTGAAAGTTGTCCGTTTCACTTATGTTTTGTTTTTAGGGAAATACAAATTGTTTTTCAAGATTTCGTGAGACTAGCACAAACAATGTTGCCGTCGTGTTTTCTCCCCTGCCTTCTCCTAATGCTCAATATTCTATTGAGAATCTAAATTTGTTTAAATTTAAGTCTTTATTGTGTGCCGATTTTCTTTTTCATCCAAATTGGACATAAACACTTTTTTTATTATGTTTTAGTAATTTCTGGTTAGTTCACAATGCTTTTTGTTGTATTATTATTGTATCAAAATATATTTATCGATTAGACTCAATGTTTCCTATCTTTATGACCGTGAAATTGACATTAAACCACTATGATTTTTTTAAAATTGAATATGCGGAAAATAATGATATGAACTCATATGCAGGGTGACTATAACGATTTTTCGAAAAGGAGGTCATATGTATGTGCCACAAAAGTAGGAAATATAGGACATTTACAAAGAGCCTTTAGGACAGATTTTAAAGATTAAGAAAATACAATTTTCACTAGGATCCCTAATTCAATTTAATTTTGTTTCAAAAAGTGTAAGGTCTTATTTTCATATCATTTCACACATAGTGAATATTGGTAAAAAGAAAACAAAACAACGAGACTTTTTCCGAAATACCATTTGAAATTTCCATTGGAAAGTTTGACATATTTTAGCATAAACGTACTCAGAACGCTTTCACATACGACCATCATTTGTATTGTTTACAGTGACTTGAAAAAATCAATTTGGCAAAAAAATGGAATTAACTCGTGAACATTTTCGAGCGATCATTTTTCACAACTTTCTACGTGGATTACTCGTAACACGACAAAAGTGCTGAACTAAAATTTTTGTATGGCGTTGAAGCACCATCCTATAGCACTGTGAAAAACTGGTTTAATGAATTCCATTGTGGCTGAGCTCGCTCAAAGACGAAGGTTGTCGTCCAAAAACGGCCGTTGTGCCTCAGAACATCGATGCTGTGCGTGAACTGATAATGCAAGATCGTCATGTGGCATACCGTGATATAGAGGCATCCTTGCGCGTTTCTTCCACCAGCACACATTCATGGACACCTGGCCGTAAAAATGGTTTGTTCTCATTGGATCCCGCACAATTTGACAATCGCTCAAAAAAAAGCTCGTGTCGATTGGTGCAAAGAAATTTTGAAAAAATACGATCGCCGTGCTTCAAAAGACTTTTATAAGATCGTCACAGGTGACGAATCATGGATCTATGCGTATGAGCCCGAAACAAAACAGCAATCGACCGTGTGGATCTTCGAAGACGAGCCAAATCCAAAGCAAAGCAAATAGTCGCCTGTTTCTTCGGCAAAACTGGTCATGTGGCGACTGTTCCACTTGAGCAACGTAGGTCAGTCAATTCTGAGTGGTACACCACAATTTGTTTGCCTGAAGTCTTTGGAGAACTTCGAAAAACGAACAAGAGAAGACTAATCATTGTGCACCATGATAATGCGAGCTCTCGGCACTTCGGCTCATACCAGCGCCCTTTGACCGGTCAAAACGTCGAATAGATGGGTCATCCGCCGTACAGCCCTGACTTGGCACCCAATGACTTCTTTTTATTCTCGCACATCAAGACAAAAATGCGTGGTCAACGATTGTCGTAGTCAGAAGATGCTGTTGAAGCGTTCAAAAACCATGTTTAGGACGTGTCTAAATCGGAGTGAAAAAAGTACTTCGACAATTGGTTTAAGCGCATGCTTAAGAGTGTGTGTGGCTTATAGTGGCTGACGGGAGATTTGTATTCGTCTGCCTTTTAGTCGTTATCATGCATTGGACACGTGAGGAGAGGTGTTTTGTGTTCAAGCGTATTTTTCAAATGCGCACTCGATCATTGCAGTGCAGCCTGCTTTTCGTTTACGATTCGCTGTTCCCCCACTCGGACGTTTTCCTGGACGGCAATCAATTGTAAATTAATTGAGACCATGTGTACGAAGGGGACTTGAGAGAAGGATAACAACACCACAAAACATGGAGAGAGTGAGAGAAGCAGTACTGCAATTTCCGAAACGCTCTGCTCGGCCGTAAGTAACTGTCGTAACTGTGAACTCCGAACGGTTCTTGACTATGATATGACCACCACAAGCCCGTGTACAGCGAACATTTTTTTTGGACTCAATTTTCACCATCCTTGCACACATTTGGAGTCATGGAATGAAATCCAACGGCGTTGAATCTTATGAACGAGGTGACCCATTTCTTAAGATAACACGTTGTCTTTCAGTAAATCGGTTGTTACGAGTGCTGTGTGGCTAGTGGCACTGTCCTGTTGAAACCACATATCGGCGAAGTCAAGCTCATCCAAGTCTGGCCAATAATATCGCTCTCCTTTGATGGTTATGTGACGATTGTTATCATCTACAACATATACGGCTCAATCACACCTCCGGCATGATTACCACACCACACAGTAGTTTTTTGCGGATGCAATTCTGTCTCTTAAAGCACATGTGTGCTGGTGCTGTAAACGCATATTTTGTTTATTGACAAAACAAACCACTCAGGCAGCTTCATGGTTGAAAATGATTTTTCGATCAAATTCTGGATTTTCGTGAAACATTGCCAGAGCTTAATCTGAGTTTCGGCGTTTCAAACGATCAAGTGGCTTTAGTTCTTGAGTCAGTTTGATCTCATAACGATGAAGGCCAAGATCTTTTGAGAGATGCCCAATTCCAGAGAACGACTTGGAATCGACTGATTTGGCTCATTTTGATTTTACGGCTGAAAATTGGAGTAAGCGCTTTACGACCACCGACTCCGAATTTCGGTAGTCATTTTTCATGATTTCCATGCGTTGCTTGTAAGTGTACTTCACCATGATGAAAATGTTGACTTCGTCTAACGTTTTGACACTGAATGCTCATTAAAAATGTTTGAGGGTGCGTTGACATAAAGAAACGAAATTGTTATGTCCCTATTGAAAACCCCTTTACATAATTTGTTTTTAGTTTAAGGGTTCACATCTTTTTTAAACAAAATTTTTGTTTTGAATAAATATAAATTATATCAAAAAATAGTTTTGAACCGTTTAACCAAACTAGAATCGCGGTCCAAGAGTACCTAAAACCCATTTTAAAACACGCACCTACTGAATTCAGAAATGGTTGACGTAGCTAGCCGAAATGGTTCATTTAAATGGATGATACCAGAAGAGTTTTGAAGAAATTTAAAAACATGCTCCATTAAAAAAGGATTGAAAGCTTCTTTCAAAAGTTTAGTTTTGGCCGAGTGGGGCAGGCACTTTCCGTGCCTGTTGTACGCAAGTCTGTGCAAAAAGTTCGTGAGACTGACATGTTCGGGGACAACACTTACGGTGCACGCTGACGAGAATATGGTTGTCGTAGACGGAAGAACTTTTGTATTGGAGCTAATTCGAAACACTGACCGATAATTGTGTATATTTTAATATAGGAATACCTAATTTCATTGAGATTCTTCTTTTTGTTTAATGTGTTACGAGCAATGCTTTAGGCCATAATACCACAGTGTTGTGTGGGGTTTACAAATCTGCCCAATGAACGTCAAATAAACTTTATACACTGAAAAAAATGTAAATAACTTATAATAATTGAAACAAGTTTTCATATCATCTTATTGGATAAAAGTAATATTTTCGCTAGCTCTATTAATAAAAACATCATAAAAACTTTGTACTTTTTAATAGAAACCATTAATTTTTTTTTGTAACTATTAAATAGTTATTTTTTTGCGCCATAGTCACATTTCCTAGACTTAACAAAAGTATTTTAAAAATATTTTAAATTCTATACCGTAGATAAAGAGGCTTAGAAAAGATATCCCTAGTTAAATAAAAATATGTATTGCGGTGCTTTAAACCGTGTAAAGCTTTCCTTTTAAATCAATCTGTCGTTCGTAGTCAGTAGACCCCGGCCAGTGAATATACAAAATGTGCTGTACACAACTCACAGCTTTCAAAGAAGTTCAGCGTTAATACCCTAAAGAGATATTAACAGAAGTAATTATGAAAGAAATATATTTTTACCATTTCTATTAGGCTAATCAGAATTTGCCGTTTTCTAATAATCAGGAAACAATTTTGGAAAAATTCTTTAAAACAAAGCTTAATTTAAATATACTTAAAGTTAAATACAATAAACGGAGTATTAGCGGTATTGTTTAATACAATGGAATGGAATTTAATTGAGTTAAACGTTTTGCAAATTTAAATGGGGGGAATTCCAAATAATATCCATACAAAATTAGATGAAAATCTGGCCAAAAAATGTGACCAAACGAAAGGTCAAAATACGCTCAGAATTGTCAAGTTACTGTTTGTTGTTGTTAAATATTTACAATAAAAAAAGAAAAAATACCAAAACCGCAACATTATTTCTGATTTGCAAAAAAAGAAGAATCCGAAAATATCCAACAAGAAAAGATTTAATCAAAACAAATAACATTTTCAAGGTCGCCGATCAAATATTCACCCAAAAAAACAAAAACCGAGAAAAAAACAATGTCCGTCTGTGGCCAAAATGCGGATGGCGACGCGTCTCTCGTCACCAGTATTAACATAATTCCATCAAATTGCGATTAATAATTTTTGGTTTATGCAGATTTGAATTGAATCTTTTTTTCTTCCATTTGTACCTATCTAGCTACATTTGTATGGGTAGCTTTATGTATGTGTGTGTATGTGAGTGATATGATAATTTGTTGATAACTCCATTGGATAATTTATGCAAACAATTTTTTTATAAGGCTTCATTTATATTTTTTTGTTGCTTCTTTGGTATTTTAGTTTTATGTTCATCTTGGCTTTTTTTTGTCTTTGAGTTTGAGTTTGCGTCGTCGGACTTTCCGGAGTCTGTGCGCCATAGTGGAAGCAAAGCGATGAGTATAACTATTTATGGATGTTTTGCATATAATATGTATATATAGAGATTTTTATAGGCAATTTTTATTTATTGCGTATCGTCATTGTATTCTGATTATTTTGAACGTTATTTTCATACCCTACAGCAGACTTTGCTAGTATGACTTTGTGTCTCTGTTCGTCACGCTCAAATTTGGTAGACCTATACTAAAAACTATTTGAGAAACTAACGATGCACTTCTCTCAAAAACAGTAAGACGTTAACGATAAAATTTGTTTGCTCACAAACCGTGACTTAATATTTAAAATCTTCGCCGAATCTTTGCCTGCTCCTAAATGAATAGCTGCTAAATGTAGTAGTGATTGGTAAATCGATTTTGGGACTATAAAATCGTTTTTTTATAATCCAGTTCTTATGAGCAAAGACAAAAATTTGTACAAGATGGGCGATGTGCTTCTTTATTTCAATAATGTCGAAAAACATCACTTCAGTAACGTACAAAATCTCCTCTTATTTTTCAACATTCGTTTGTAAACAATCACAAGAACTCTAGGAAGTCTAAATTGAAACACAAAAAACAAAGAAACACACACAAAAAAAGAGCGTTTCCAAAATGAGTAAAAAACTCATCTTCTGTTTTTTGATTTCTAGATAAATACTCGTATTCCTTCGCCCATCTTGTACAGTTTATCGTCGTTGTTTATGGTGCACGCAGAAAAAAAGCATGGTTGGGGTGACAATATTCGAAGAGGATCGTACTATTGTTGGGTATATTGTTGTGGCACAACAATATTATGATACTCACAACAATAGTATGATTCACATATAACCATACTATGATCCCCACAACCATAGTATGATTTACACTCAACCATACTATGATTCACACTCAACCATACTATGATCTCCACAACCATATTATTATCCTCACAACCATAGTATGTTTCACGTACAACCATAGTATGATCCTCACAACCATAATATGATTCGCACTATCTCTACCATACTATGCTCCCCAAATCCATAGTATGATTCACACACAGCCATACTGTTAACCCTACAACCATAGTATGATTCACCCAACCATACTATGATACCCAAAATTATTTATTAGGATTGGGTTGTTATTCAAAAATAGAAATATTTATCAAGCAAGTTATTTCAAATCTTAGTTCGTAGGCAGATTTGAGACCATGTTTTTATGGAACATTTCATTCAAAACAACCAAAATATATATGTATTTCAACGGCAGTCGAAAATACTTTTAGTTGCCAGCAGGGGTGAATGCTACTCCACCATCCCTAGACACCAAGTAACGAATGTGATTAAACCATGATCAATGGTTTAAGTGCAGGCAGATTTTAAGTGCAGGCAGATTTTAAATTAACAAGAACCAGCCGATAGTCGAGAATTTCACCGAACAAAGTAAACACAATAAAAATCCCTCGAACTACATTCCGATTGTTGTTGTTTTTTATAATGGACAACAACAATTCAATGTATCGTGTGTATGTGTGTTTGTTTGGTATACCAAAATTAACATACGCATACACATGCATGTATGTTCTATAGAACCTGTTTTGTTATGTTCATAGTCGCAACCATACGGTATGATTTCCGTAATTATATTACAGTTAAAGTAAATTTTAAACAACAATACTTTTGTTGCACCAACCATGTTTATATGGTTGCTACAACCATATTTTAATTTCTAAATTTGACAATAATACTATTGTTACATTTCAACAATATTCATATTGCCGCAATCATACTCTTGTCAAAATAAAATTCAAAAAACAATACTATGGTTGCGACGAACATGCTTTTATTGTAGAGAACATATTATTGTTGCGGTGACCATATAGGAACCATATATTTTCTCTGCGTGTGGCATTTTGATCTAAATCGATTTTTAAGTTTCGATTATTTTATTTATATTTTCTGAATTGTCTGGCTCACGGTCATGTACGAGTACAAAATAAAATGGTGGTGATTTCTTTAATTTATTTTGTGGTTGAATCTCTCTGAAAAACCTGGTACATATGTGGTAGATTTGTATATCTTCGAAGTTTTATCTATGATGTCCTAAAGTAGTTTTGCATTTTACGTGTCTGATAAGTTCGTTAATTGTTTAATTGGGAAAGTCAGTCTTCCTCAGTATGTTCCGTATCTTCCGTTCATTTGCATTGTGAAAAAGTGTGTCGCTAATTTTAAAAACTCGATCGATGAATTTTTTAGCCGTATTTATTTTGATTCGTCGGGGATGTTTGGAATAAAAGTTAATTAGTCTTCCAGATGCTGTCTTTTTCTGGTACCAGTCTACTTTCAGAATACTCGTTTTTTCTTGTCGATGAACTATCGCGTCTATGTACTCGCATGGTAATTTGTTTTCCTTTTCATGAGCGAGTTCAATACTTTGAGAGTATTCTCCACTACAGTTTTCTTTACCATTGCAAATAAATCGTCTACGTATTTGATCAATAGTCTTGGTCTGACAAATGACAATTTTCTTAATTGATAGTCCAATAATTCTTCCATTATTATGTCTTCAATTATCGGTGATGCTGAGGACCCCATTGGCATTCCTTTCCGTTGTTCGTAAAACTTGTCTTCAAATTTAAAATAGTTTGTGTCTTTTGTGCAGAACGTCTTAATTTCTATAAATAATTCCTTGGAAATTTTTGTGTATTTCTCTATCTCGTCCCATTTTTCTTTAATAGTCGATATGGCCAAGTTTAATGGAATGCTTGGGAATAGTAAAACCACGTCAAAAGAGATTAGTCCCTTATAGTATATTGAGAGTTCATTCTTAAATGCCACAATATGTCCACAATGAATTTAAATAGTCCGTAAGCTAGAGAGCCTATTGATGAACAAATTGGTCTGAGGGGTCCCTTCTTTATGAATTTTTGAAACTCTTATTCTAAGCGCCAATCTGTCCTATTCGGCAACCTGTTTATCACAGTCAAGTCAATTATATTTATATTGAATAATTTCTCTATTAATTAATTGTTCCTATTTAATAAGCCTAAGGTAGGATCTCTCATTATTCGTCTGTATGTGCAGAAGTCTCCTAGAATTATTCCATTTTAAGTCCGTAATCAGTTTTATTGTATGCTACTGTTTTTCCTCCTTTATCTGCGTTAAGAATTAGAATGTCATTATTTTCTCTCAAAAATGTCCTTGTTTGTCCCACTGTGTTAATTACCAGTTTATCCCCTCTCCCCAACTTTAATGTTTGTAAGTGGTCGTCGATCAAAGCCACAACTATTTTTTAAAACTTAGAAAGGGACCTAAGGTTAAAACCCAGTTTTGTTCCGGAGAGCCATTTTAAAGATTAGGTCCCTTTTTATTTGCGCTTAGAATCGTCGACTTCACTTTCACATAACGCGCATATCTGTGCGAGGGAACACTTTTGGGTATGTAAGCCATGCATTTAAAAGTTTTTACTGTACATGTTGAAAACAAATCGAATAATATCCTTAGAAAGTGCAATACACCACATATAGGAATAATGTGTATGAGGCCAATGGAGTCCAAGAAGGGTCAGTATGCTATAGAAGCAGTCACTCAAGAGCATATTATGATCGGGAGTAGGTGGTGATGGTTTTACTAAGGTTGTTAAATAAAATGTTTCTAATTTCTCCAGTATTTTCGTTACAATGGTGGAAGAAAAACAACACAACTGAAAACGTCGTTAAGTTTGGCCAGACGATAACCATCGCCAGGACGATACCCTCCACCGTCCCTACGCTAATAAAGCAAAACCCGTTTTTTGGCCGTTTCGGCCCAATTGGTTGTCCCTAATCTTAGGAGAACCTAAAAAATTTCTCTATATATTAAATTGTAATTCTTAATTTTTCTAAATTTGTTTCAGCTAAATCGGACGAGTGGTTCTCGAGTTATGTCAAACAAAAGAGCCTAAAACGTGACAAATTCCCCTATACGATACTTACTAACTTCAAATCGATATATCTCGATTCCTAGATGAGACCCAGCGAAACGCTGGAACACGTATGACTTTTTTTTACCAATATAACTTTCCCCGGTGGTTTCATTCCAAACCGATCACTGACCCTTACCATTTGTCGCAGAGTGTAATCCAAGAGTGATTGTCGAAAAAACAATGCAGCCATAAACAGTGACTGTTTGGTGCGGTTTATGGGCTGGTGGCATTATCGGGACGTATTATTTCCAAAATGAGGCCGGTCAGATAGTTACTGTGAATGGTTTTCGCTATTGTGAGATGGTAACGAACTTTTTATGGCCCGAATTGGAAGATATGGCTATGGATGATATGTGGTTTCAACAGGACGGTACAACTTGTCACACAGCTAACGAAACAATGGCTCTTTTGCGCGACAAAATCAATGGTCGTGTTATCTCACGTCGTGGCGATGTTAATTGGCCGACAAGATCATGTGATTTGACACCGTTGGACTTCTTTCTTTGGGGTTATTTGAAAGAAAATGGGTACGTCGATAAGCCAGCAACAATACAAGAGCTAAAGGATGAGATAATTCGGTACATTAACTACATAGAACCTCTATTATGCCCCAGCGTCATTAAAACTTTGGACCATCGAATGGAGGTGTGCCGCAGAGGTCGCAAATGTCATTTGGCTGATATTTTGTTTCATACATAATTGAACCATACCAATATTATCACAATAAATAGAAATGACAATAATTTCCAAAATAATTTGTGTTTTATTCAAAATCAACGTCGGCCCTTGAAATGTAACCATCCTTTATGTACTTTGAAGGGTCTCCGATCAATATAAGGTATTCTTAAAAACTCAATGACTATATTAATACAACCAACAGCTTCACGCAAAAAAAGGTATAGTTGGGGTGACATTATTCGAAAAGCAGCCAGGTTTACGGTTGTGGCACAACAATATTATGATACCCACAACCATGATCTATGATCCCCACAACCGTTATATTGCTGCTATGCAAATATTGTTACCTAATCCATACTTTTTTCGTCGTGCAATGAAATACGGTTTAAGATTAAGATTGTAACTATTATATAGCGTGGACCATTTAAAATTTAAATGGGCTGTACACAGTACTGATAATTTTTCAAATATGTGATTTTATTGGAATGGTTGAACTTTGTCATTTAATAATAGAACACCATCCGATGCGTTTTCGTTTCGCCCAATGGACTGAAGATTGATTGGCAGGAGATAAAGAATTTTACCGAAATACGAGTTCGTATTCTACATTTTAAAGCATGTCATTTTCATTTCGGTGGCTATGCCAATAAGCAAAATTGCCGCATATGGGGTTCAGAGAACCCAAACTTGTCTATCGAAAGCCATTGCATCCACAGCGAGTCACTGTTTGGAGTAAGTTTTGGGCTGGCGACATGATTGGGCAATTTTTCTTTGAAAATGAGCAAGGAGTCGCTGTTACTGTCAACGGTGAGCGTTACCGCTCCAAGCTCAACGAATTTTTGTTTTCAAAATTTTAAAATAAAGACATGGACGATACAGTTAGACCTCGCTAATCCGATTATCCAGTAATCCGAACTGCGTTTTCCTAATACAGAAGACGCTCAAAAGTTTACAAAAATAAGGCGAAAACAATATTTTTATTCAATTTTGAGTATTTTATTAAGAAAAACGAAAACTTTAATAACATTTCAGTCAAATTATATCACATAAATGTTTCAAGCTTAAAATAATTAATTAAAGTAAAGAAAAATGTTATTATCCAACTGCTGGAATGTAGTGGCACTATATCTCATCATAGTTAGTTTTTGCGTAACATGTAATCAGTAATAGTTGTTTGTTTTTTAGACTTTATTTGTTCTAATTTATGAACTGTCAATGCATCAAAATGCTGGTTCTAATTTCTGGAAGTTCTAATTTCAGAGTGTTCTAATTTGTGAGAGTCTTTTGTACTCGTACTACATAACCTATAATCCAAATTGATTGTATTTTGTAACCGAATTGATATTAAAATATGTTACGTTGTTAGTAGACATGATTTTAAAAGTATGTCATAGTTCAGCGTAGTCTTATTTTGCAGAAATCATTCCTCCTAACGCGTTTAGTAAAAAGAAGACAGATTTTTTTATAAAAGAAAAACTTTTGTATAATCTGAAAATGCTCTTATAAATTCTTATCAACATACAGTTTATTATTGTTTTTTTTTTGTTAAGTTTAGTTTTTTTCTAAAAATTGTATGCTTTTGTAATAAATAAATATTTTTTTGTTTTAAAAAATGAGAAATGTTGTAGTTCGTTTTTATCTACATAGTTTATATTATTAAAATATTATTTTTATTTTTTCACAATCGTTTGTGACATACATATTAATTACAAATAAAGAATACATTATAAAAAACACTTGAAGAAGAAAGTATCCAGATATCCGAATTTTCAATAATCCGAATTAAGGCCTGCAATCAATTATTCGAATTATCGAGGTCTTACTGTATGCGATTTTAACAAGACGGTGCCACACTGTTCTTGAAACCCGATTGATGTCAATTGGCCGCCTCTGTGCTGTGATATGTACCCTTTGGATTATTTGCTGTGGGGAGCCATTAAGGATAAATATTACGCAAAGCATATAAAAAAAATTAAGCGTTGAAACATTAAATCGAGGTATCCATTGAAGAGATTCGACCAGAAACAATCGAAAATGTACTGAAAAATTGGGTTGATGGGATGAGGTGCTGCCGATTCAGTTGTGTTAAGTCATATGCATGATAGTGTGTTCCATTATTAAATGACAAAGTTCAACCTTTCCAATAAAACCTGAAATTTGAAAAATTTATCAGTGCTTTTTTTTCTGCCGATTCAAATTTTAAATGCTACATTGCCCACCCTATATAAATATTTTTTCAGAAAAATTTACAAGTTGGACTCGTTTTGGAGACGATTGCGTTTATTTGACATGGAAATTGTATTCGTAGTTCGTTATGCGGCATGGTTGTAAGGTGGGCAAACCGCCGCTGACAACTTTGTTTATATTCTTTCCCCGATTTCCCCGATGAGAGGTTTTTTGAATATCCGTTACACCACGACGCACAGTGGTTCAGGATCGTTTTTTTTCTGGCCAAATCTCTGTAATTTTAAAGCCGATAAATTCAATTTCAATAAAATCAGTTGAGTATTTACTGAAGAATTGAAGGTCAATATTGATCTTTTCAATATTTTTAATATATAACATAGAAGTGTGGAGTTTTTTTTTGATTTTTCATCTTCTTTACTTATTAAAAGAATGTAATACGTTGATAACAAAATAGTTAATTATAAATTTTGCAAAATTAAAAAAAAAATCGCAAAAAATATTTTTTCATCAATATTTTAAAAACAAAAAAATTGCATAGCGAACATTTTTAATATCCATTTTTTTAAATAAAATTAAAGGAAGAAATTTATTGTTAAAAAATTCGCTCCAAATATTACTCATTTGGTTCCGTATTATACCTGTCCTGCAGCATCCCTTTTGCATTTTCATTTAAGTCTCGATGATCTACTTTATTGTTTGCGAATGCTAGAGGTGAGTGGATCTGACGTTGCCAGTATAATATGAAATATATTTTCGTTTGTACAATTTCGTGATATTTTTCTGGTATTAGGCTCTCTTAAAACCTGTAATCCTTGTATCTTTTTACCTGGGCTTCCTGTTGGTACTAAATGATGCTCAATAACATCTCTTTCATAACAAAGAATTGTGGTACCTGTTTCAAACATATTTCTTCATGAATAGTTGGTCCGTTGGTGGCAAACAGTTCTTTTTAGCAGCAAGTGTGTGATGATTTTAAGGATACCCGGCCTCCGTTTACATTTTGGCATTGTCCCGATACCATTTAGCACAGTAATATTACGTTTGGGATATTACATGGAACTCGAAAGTAGGAAGACGTTTCCATTCATGGAAACGCCAAATAATGACTGAAATCGCATGCATATATATAAACTGGAACGAAGTTAAATACCCTTCGATACTTTTACAGTACCAATCGAAAGGCATTTTTTTAGCGAAAGTTTCATAGAAAACGGGCAATACAAAATATAGGAGTTTAATTAGTACGTGCAAATTTAAATTTTTCTACAATAGAAAAACAAAACCTGTAGTTAAAGCCCGGGTAAAACGACTTGTCGGTTTTAGCTTTTTTTGATAAACCGTCTGTTGGGTTTGAACATAAAAACCGGAATGTCAGTTTTTCGGTTTTGGACACTCTAGTCGATGTGGCCGTATTTGATTTAGTTGCTGGTATTGTTAGTCCAATCCTGCTCAATAGCCAAACTTTCTTCCTGATGGTCAGACGATCCAACGAACTTAATGCAATTTAGGGGTCTATCCTTAAGATGTAATCCTTTGTATGAGCAGTAAGTTATAATATCATAGTTTTGTGGTATAGTGAACTAGGTATAATTAATCGCTAAGGTACACATTTCGAAATGAAATCCAGCGAAGTTACTTTAACTTAATAGTCGCTTTCGGAGCTAGTCTCATCATCTGAAAACATGTTTCCGACCGTTCCGCTAGCTTGATTTTCGTATGAAAATACTTTATGGCTAGACCAGCATACTTCCCCAAGCATCGCATCTATTTTTTTCCCTTTGAACCGCTTTTCCATCGGAATGGTTACTTGGTGGAAGCGCTATCCTTGCTCATCAGATTCTGTTGGCAATTGTTTTTCGAACTCTGCCAAATGATTATTTAAAAAGTGAAGTTTTAATGTCATGGTCACACCGATTGCTTGGAATGACTTAAGCATATTTTTTACTAAAACTTTCCATTCGTCGTCTCGATTTTTTCCTAAGACTCTTTCAATAACTGCCTTAAGTGCTTTCCAAGCAATTAAGTCGTTTCCGTGCAAAACCATATTGAAATCTTCCCTTTTTAGCAACTTTCGAATGTCTGGTCCATTAAGTACACCTGTTTTAAGCAAAAAATGCACAAATATTAAATAAAAATTTGAAGAGATTAGTTAAGTAGTACATTACCGGCTTTGATTTTTTGATCACTGAGTCTTGGAAAAATTTTCTTAAGGCAGTGAAATACGTTGTCCTCATTTTTCGTTACTGTCTCTATAAACTTCTTCGTTATGCCCAACTTAATATGCAGCGGTGGCAACAAAATGTCACTTACATTTTTTATTAGTGGCTCTGCTGTCATGTCTAAAGTAGCATCTTTCACTCCCGACTTTCGTTTTTCCCAAGTGTGCGAGTAGTGATCGACTTTTTCTCGTGTGTCCCAACGGCACAGAAAGCAATAATACTTTGGCCATCCACCCTTTATGCCTTGCAAAATATTGACAACTTTAAGGTCGCAACAGATTTTCCATAAATGATCTGCGTATTTAAGGTCTCTTAGCAAAATTTCCATTGTTGCATAGCATTCCTTTAAGTCCGTGCTAAATGCTAAAGGTATTGAGGGCTTCAGGTTCGTTTTATGCAGTAACAATGCTTTTAAGCTAGTGACTGAGCTATCGATGAACAGTCGCCAGTCTTCAGCGATATATTCTAATCCAATTTCGTTGGCTAATCCTTTAATGTTGTTGCAGTAGGTGTAAGAGTTTTCGTCGTTAACGCTGTAAAACTTTTGAAATTCTGCTTGACGGTTACGGTGTATCGAGGTCTTAACATCAATGTCCGTTAGTTTTTTTCGTTTAAGAAATGCTGACAAAAATTCTGATTTGCGCTTTGACAAGCCTAACTTGGCGACAACATAGTTCATTTCGCATTGTGTTACGAGCTCAGACTTGTTGATTGTTTCTTTGGGATCGAACGGTGGATCAGCTAGCACATTGTCAAACGTTTCCGCAGTCCATACAGTTGCTCTATCTGGACTCGGTGGTCTTGGTGGTGGATTGGCTTCAGAATGCTCTTGAGGGAGAGAAGCATGAGGACCAGAAATGTACACTACATTTGACATATTTTCGATTCATCCCATTTTTAAAATTTATGCATCCGTAGCATGTGTTTTCATCGTGTCCCTTTGGGTCCATCCATATTACTGGTGTTCCATACAGCAGTGGGCTTGGTTTTCTGTTTATCCAGTTGGATATGTAACAAAAACAACGTCTGCATATTGCATCTGGTGTCCACGAACAATCGAATAAGTCTAACTGGTCAGAATAATATAAGAGGTACCCATTTCTAAATTCAGCAGTAAAATTAGTTTTTTGCGTTTTCATTGAACGTTTGGGCACATAAATACCACAAACGTAACAATGAATCAAATGAAATCGGCTTGTTAAGAAGAGTTGTTTGATTTGTTTTTGGCAATCTTTCTGTCATATATTGGCTGGTCAAGTTCGTAGCAATTTCTGAAATAACTGTTAAAACCCATAGAAATATATGACAAAATTTTACGATTTTTTGAGAGTTTTGTTGTTTTGAGTAAGATGTTGTTGTTTTTCTGATTTTGTCTCAAGGCAAAATTTGTAGATATAATTAAGAGACAAAAATTTGCCGAAGAGAATCAAGCAATATTTCGAATAGTTCACGAGATATAGACTTAAGAATCAGTACATGTTTTTTCAAAATTGTACTAAAATCCACCCCCCAGTCGAAAACTTCAATAATGAATTACAAAAAAACCTTAGCTAATAATTCAAAACCCAGATATGTTTTTTCTTCTACCATCATAAGCTTTCAGATTTTGGTGGTTGCAATTGGTTCAAGATTATGAAGTTGGAAAATGTGCTACAGTGTTATGCTAAAATGTGTATACAATGCTTCAACCGAGTGTGAAGTACGGCATTAAAATGTCGGCCTCTTCTTAACTTTAAACTTTCCCTTCTGACTTCTACTTTGTTTTTTCCGAAATTCCATTGTTTGAATTAAATAATAAAATTATGCTTTTTTATTAGAGGAATTCATATGCCATTATTAGACTTTTATGGACTTGTAGACGAAATTTTAATTGCTTAACTCGTTTCATTGGTTTTTTTTTGGAGATCAGTGCAATAAAAATTGAGGGTGGCAAGATTTGGCAAACATGTTCCATAATTATTGTCATATCGTCTGTGGAGGAGTTCCAAGGACAAGGTAGTATTAAAGACACAAATCCAAAAAACGCCAATAATTTAACACAGTTTGTTTTTGTTTAACAACCGTAATAAATACATAGTTTCAGGTGATTCTGAACACTAAAATTAAGACAAATAAAAACTCCTTCCTTTTTGCTGGTACTAAAAATACAAATGTTAATACAGGTTTTTAATGATAAAGTTTATTAGATGTTATCTTAAGAAGCTTCATAAAGACCATCGAAATGTCGATCATAATACTGTTTTCTTATCGAATTACCGTAATCATAGTGGATAAACACCATTATATAGCGGTTTCTTCATTATACCCTACACTAGGCTACATAGACAATATCTAAATTATAAAGTAAGGTAAGATATTACGATGAAAATGATTGCTTTCATTTATTTATCTACATTCATTACAATTAGAATTAAAATTATAATATACTAAGTTAAAAGGCACTAGCATCGAATGCTTTCGGCCGACTGAAGTCTTTCGGTCTTTGATCGTGTAGCTGGAGCGTTTTAATCCACCATGTCCCACCCAGTGTAAACCAAATAGGATCATCTGATATTTTACATCAGCGGATTTATTGCTGAAATATCGGCGTCTTTAAGAGTAAAACATCAAAATTTACACCAACGTTAAAGCCTCTCTTATAAGCCATTTGGAGCCACCATAGCGCAGTTGGTCCTAGGTAGTGAGAATAAGAAATATATCGTTCGAAATTCACGAAGAAACAGTTTTTAATTCCACTTTCTATTTCCATAATTAAACTACGTTCCCTTTACTCGTAGAACTGTTGAACCACAACGACCTGATTTGCATTTGGATAAGCAACATATTTTGATACAATAACGTTTAGAAACTTCTGATTTTGTACGCAGTCCAATAATGGACTCAGTTTTTATCACTTAACGTTACTCACACCAATACTGATTACTAGGGATTGGAATTCTAAGCAAATGCCATTGATTTTTTAGTGCATTTTTTGGTAAGAATTATGATTTTGTGCATATTTTGTCCAAAAGTAAGGTTTGGCAAATAATGGAATAAACTGGTTTTTTCCATTATTTGCGTGGATTATCACGTGAAGAGTATATCGATGAACTTAAATCTGTGTATGGCGATGAAGCATTATCCTACAGAACTGTGAAAAACTGGTTTAATGAATTCAATCGTGGCCGACGCTCGCTCAAAGACGAAGGTCGCCAAAAAACGGGTGTTGCGCCAGAGAACATTGATGCCATGCGTGAACTGATAATGCAAGATCGTCATGTGACATGCCGTGAGATAGAGGCATCCTTAGGCCTTCCTCCATCAGCATACATTCGATATTGCATGAACAACTGGCCGTAAAAAAAGTTTGTTCTCGTTGGATCCCGCCCAATTTGACAATCGCTCAAAAAAAGGCTCCTGTCGATTGGTGCAAAGAAGTTTTGAAAAAATACGATCGCGGGGCTGCAAAAGACGATTATAAGATTGTCACAGGTGACGAATCATAGATCTATGCGTGTGAGCCTGAAACAAAACAGCAATCGACCGTGTGGGTCTTCGAAGACGAGCCAAATCCAACGAAAGTTGTTCGTGGAAGAAGTACTTCGAAGCAAATGGTAGACTGTTTCTTCGGCAAAACTGACCATACGGTGACTGTTCCACTTGAGCAACGTAGAACGGTCAATTCTGAGTGGTACACCACAATTTGTTCGCCTGTAGTCTTCGGAGTAACTCGAAAAACGAACAAAAGAAGACAAATCATTGTGCACCATGACAATGCGAGCTCTCACACATCGGCTCAAACCAGCGCCTTTTTGACCGGCCAAGACCTCGAATTGATGGGTCATCCGCCGTACAGCCTAAATTGGCACCTAATGACTTCTTTATATACCCACACATCAAGAAAAAAGGCGTGGTCAACAATTTTGTCCCCAGAACATGCTGTTCAAGCGTTCAAAACCCATGTTTCGAAAGTGTCTCAATCGGAGTGGAAAATGTGCTTCGGCAATTGGTTTCAGCGCATGCAAAAGTGTTTAAATCATGCTGGAGAATACTTTGAAAAGCAATACAACCATTTTTGATGATAAATATTCGCATTTTCATTATTAGGCCAGAAATATACAGAGCAGCCGTCGTATAGCCCCCATACCCGTACTAATGATTTGGGGGCCCAAAATAAAAACGGCTTCTAGTACCAGGACCAAATAATTATAAAATGATTGCACGACGCCAATAATAAAGTTTGTTTCGCAATTAGACTAAATTAAAGTGACGAACCCTAGGTCCGAAAATTTGTCCCATTAAACATGGACATATGTGACAGCGCGTAAAAAAAAATCAATTTTCATTTTTTTTTCTTTTTTTGATGTGGACAACATCTGAGCATCCAATGAGACCGATTCCATGACCCAAAAGTGTTCCCTCCCAGAGATATGCGCGTTTTATGAAATTGAAGTCGACGATTCTAAGCGCAAATAGAAAGGGACCTTATCTTTAAAATGGCTCTCCTGAACAAACTGGTTTTTAGCCTTAGGGCCCTTTCTATTTTGCGCGTCACATATGGATACCCGAAACAATAAAATTTTCTCATAAAATTCCTTCTTTTCGGAGCGTTGGAGTCGGTCTCCAGTTTGGTCGGAGTAAGTTCGTGGCTCTGGATAACTCCAAGGACTTTGATAGAGTCTGTCAAAGCTGATGGTTTTTAGGATTGGCAATACCTTTTCTCGGGTTATTTTAAGCTTTCTTAGGAAGATCGCGCTTTACGAGTTGTTGCAGATGGGTTTTCATCCAACGAGCATTGGATGACCGCAGATGTACCACAGGGTTCTGTCGTTTTTCCTCCTTTTTTTCTTATTTTCATTGACGATATTTTGGGTTAGACTATGAATCTAATCTACTCATTTGCAGATGACAGCAATCTCTGTAGGACAGCCTTCAAAAAATTAAGACAAAAGGCGAACCATGAATAAGACACTTTGCCGGAATTTACAGGTAATTTCTGAATGGGTTCTATTGAATAGGGTAGATTTCTGTGCGCGTTAGACACAGTGCGTCTTGTTGTCTCACAAGCGATTCACTGACCCAACAAAGTCGTCAATTTCTATCGAGGGTACGGATATTGAACAATCAGATGCTCTTGATGTTCTGGGCATAAAAATACACAGAATGCATACATGGAGCCCCCCAAGTGCATAGACTTTTAAAAGCGGTCCAAGAAATATGTTCATCTAACCTTTTCAATAACTATACAACTTTCAACAGGCCGGAGATGGAATAAAACTCGCATATATGGGCAGGTGCTACAAAATCATAGTTGCAGCTACTTGACCGTTTTGACTTTTGATGGAATAAAACTCCCATATATGGGTAGGTCCTCCAAAATCATAGTTGGCCGTTGCGTGACGCTCTTGTATCGTTACTTTTACGGTTGTGTTCTTTTGACATCGGTCGACTTATTCCTGACGTAAGGATGTTCGGCAGGAATACGCGACTCTCCAGGAACTTACACCCGTTTGTTATTGGTTGGTCAAAATTCGTTTTTTGCGCGTACAGTCCGTCCGTATCGTCTTCCGACAAATGTATAACCCATTAATTAGTGTCAATAAACAGTACTCCCTCTTTGTCCCCTCCGATCCTTTACTGTCCACTCGCCGCTTTAACCGAGAGTAGTGTACGGCATTTAAAAGGCGACCCCTTTTCAACTTTTAACTTTCCCTACTGGTTTCTACTTTGTTTTTTCCGAAATTCCATAGTTTGAATTAAATATTAAAATTATGCTATTTTATTAGAGGAATTTATGTGTCATTATTAGATTTTTATGGACTTGTAGACGAAATTTTAAATTGCTTAACTTGTTTCATTGGTTTTTTTGAAGATCAGTGCAATAAAAATTGAGGGTGGCAAGATTTGGCAAACATGTTTCATAATCTTTGTCATATCGTCTGTAGAGGGGTTCCAAGGACAAGGTAGTATTTAAGATACAAATCCAAAAAACGCCAATAATTTAACACAGTATGTTTTCGTTTAACAACCGTAATAAATACACAGTTTTAAGTGATGTTTAACACTAAAATTTAGACAAATAAAAACTCCTTCCATTTTTCCGCTAGTAAAAAATACTAATGTCAAAACGGGTTTTTAATGGTAAAGTTTATTAGATGTTATCTTAATAAGCTGCTGAAAGACCAATGGAATGTCGATCATGATAGCGTTTTCTTATCGAAATATACTTAAGATATCGAAATCATAGTAAAGAAGCAGCTACACCAGGCTACATAGACAATATCTGAAAAATACGTTAAAAATGTTTCGTAGATGCAGCGTTTTGATCCACGACGTCACAGTAAGATCAATATAGAAACATCTGGTATTTTGCATCAGCGGATCTATGTGACAACTATATGTGACGTGCAAAATAGAAATGGATCTAAGGTTAAAAACCAGTTTTGTTCAGGAGAGCCATTTAGGTCCCCTTCTATTTGCGCTTAGAATCGTCGACTTCACTTTCATAAAACGCGCTTATCTCTGGGAGGGAACACTTTTGGGGCATGGGATCGGTCTCATTCGATGCTCAGATGTTGTGTACATCAAAATAAGAAAAAAAATGGAAATTGATTTTTTTCCCTTAGGTCCCTTACTCTCTGCGCCGTCACATATATCTAGCTACAAATCACTATTTACTTATGTACAATAAATTATCTAGAACAAGGACTAGTTATTCAATTAATTGATTTACTACAGCTTGTTAATATACACATCAGGGTCGAAAAAACAGACAAAAGTTAAGGTTAGTTTTATCTATATCGGACCTTAAGTAAGGAGCGATAGGACTAGAAATCAGGTAGAACCTCACGAGTGCTAGGCTCGGGCTTTACCAAAACATAAAATTCTATATGATCCTATCCAGTTTGACCACGGTTGTGAATCGGTCGGCCATATCGTTTTATGTAAAATTTAGCAAAATAGGTCAAGACCTTTAATCGGTAGGGAGTATATTTCAAAACATGGATCAACACAGACCAATTTTTATATAGCTCGCTCTCGGCCCAATGCTGCACGAGGCGGACCCATGGACATTCCTAAGTCAGTATTAAAGTCATACTAGGAGATTTGAAGTGTGCAGCGAGGAAATTTTATATTTTTATTTATTATATTTTGTTTAAACAAAAATAGAATAGAAACAGGTTTGTCAATATTTAATGCATATCCGATTATATCTCTATATTTTAACGAAATAATATGTTAATACAAGGGTTACTACACATATATCTCTGGCCTAGGCAAAACTAAGTGTTGCCTGGCGCCATCCGACAGTTCCATTGGAAAGTTTGACAATTTTTAGCATAAACGTACTCAGAACGTTTTGATGTACGACCATCATTTGTGTTGTTTACAGTGACTTTCGTTTTTCGTTGGATCCCGCACAATTTGACAATCGCTCAAAAAAAGGCCCTGTCGATTGGTGCAAAGAAATTTTGAAAAAATACGATCGCGGGGCTTCAAAAGGCGTTTATTAGATCGTCACAGATGACGAATCATGGATCCATGCGTATGAGCCTACAACAAAACAGCAATCCTCCGTGTGGCGAGCCAAATCCAACGAAAGTTGTTCGTGGAAGAAGCACTTCGAAGCAAATGCTCGCCTGTTTCTTCAGCAAAACTGGTCATGTGGCGACTTTTTCGTTTGACCAACGTAGGACGGTCAATTCTGAGTGGTACACCACAATTTGTTTGCCTGAAGACTTCGGAAAAATTCGAAAAACGAACAAGAGAAGACGAATCATTGAGCACCATGAGAATGTTAGCTCTCACACTTCGGCTCAAACCAGCGCCTTTTTGACCGGCCAAAACGTCGAATTGATGGGTCATGCGCCGTATAGCCCTACCATGGCCACCAATAATTTCTTTTTATTCCAGCATATCAAAAAAAAAATGCGCGGTCAACGCTTTTCGTCGCACAAAGCATCTGTAAAAGCGTTCAAAAACCATATTTTGGAGGTGTCTAAATCAGTGTGGAAAAAGTGCTTCTACTTTACAATTGGTTTGAGCGCATGCAAAAGTGTATAGGTCATGATGGTGAATACTTTGAAAAACAATAAAACCATTTTTGATGTTAAATATTCGCATTTTCATTATTAGGGCAGGAATATATAAAGCAGCCCTCGTAATGGTCTTTAGGCACATGATCAAAGATTTCATAAACAATAAGATTAGCTATTTATTAATTAAATATATTTTATTGTGGTTTCGATTTTCAGAAAATATTACATCTATAGTTTTTCTCAAAATATATTAAAATTTGTTCTAAATTTTTTTCTAAAGTATATTGATTTTTCTTGTCTCGATTTTCCGAAAAGATTTAATTTTGGTCTCGATTTTCAGAAAATATTACATCTATATTTTTGTTCTCAAAATATGTTAAAACTCGTTTTAAATGTATTCTCTATGTTCTTTTTATAGCCTCCACCATACAATGGAGGGTATATTAGTTTTGTCTTTATGTCTGTAACACCTTGAAATAATCATCGGTGACCAAACCAAGTATATTTATTCTTGATCCTCGTAAAACAATCTAGCCATGTTGTCCGGCTGTCCGTCTGTCTGTTGAAAACAAGATAGAGCCTGCATGAAAACAGCAAGCATGGTTGGTATTGAAAATGGACTATATAGGAAGTTGGTGTTGGAGACCCTCAACCGACACTACCTCATAAAAATTAGTTTTTTATTTGGAAATATCCGTCCAGTTTCTTTATCAAAATCTCTGAAATTTTGCAAATAATAATCATCTATGTAAAAATGGTTTAGATTGGGCCACCATTTCTTTTACCTCCTTATGGGCCTTGAGAAATAATATGACTATAACTCACCACAAACTTGACCTATCGAAATGAAATTTTACACATCAAGATTTCTATATACAACACACTTCTACACTGAATTCGGTTGAGATCGGAAAAGTCCTACTGGTACCTCCCACACTAACGGTCTCATGGGCCTTGAAAAATAATATGACAATAACTCACCACGCACTTGACCTATCGAGACGATATTTTCGGCATAAAGATTAATATATAGAACAGACTTTGGGCTAAATTTGGCTAAGATCGGAAAGGCACTACTGGTACCTCTCACACAAACGGTCTCATGGGCCTTGAAAAATAATATGACAATAACTCACTACAAACTTGACCTATCGAGATGAAATTTTTTACATAAAGATTTTTATATAGAACACACCTCTGCGCCAAATTTGGTTTTATTTGGGAATCTGGTGGAGGGTATCCAAAGTTCGGCACAGCCAAACTTAACATTTTTTTTTTTTGATCTCTATTTTCAGAAAAGATTACAACTATATTTTTTTCTCAAAATATATTTAACTTTATTCTAAATTTAATTTCTTAGTTCACCGGAGTTTCGCGTTCACGTGGGTTTTGATTCAAAAAATTCTGCCTGTTCCATCGGAAAAGTTAAAGTCATCCGTCTTCCAAGTGTCACTGATACTTAAGTTGACATGGCGAGCATTTGGAGTCATTATAATAAGCTGCTCTTGTAAATTATGCACGATTGAATGTCTGCGGAAAGAAAAAAATATCTTTATGTCTCATTTCCTTCAAGTGACATAAATTTCGCAAATATTTCACACAATTCTTGCTCTTTTTAAATCTTTGTCTCTCTTTTTTTCTATTATTAACAACCACTAACTAAATATGATCAAAACTGCAAGCTTCTTGCGTTTTATTTAACCAATAATAATAAATAATATATTTTAATTAATTCGCAGAAGCATTAGGCCACTTAATTTGCTTACTTTTGAAAAATGTGTAGGATGGTGTTATGGGTAGTAGGAGTATAATATGTGGCCAAGTCAAAGCTAAGAGTTAGAAGCGGCATTGGCTCAAATTGGCGGCGAGCCGCTGATGATTGAATATTGTATCGGTTTCACGAAGACGCCGTTAATATCGGCTGAGTCTTTGTTCAAATAGAAATATTATTAGAAAATGTGTTCAATATACTTTTTATTGGCGTGATTCTTAGTATACTTGCGAAAACCATTATGTAGCCTAAAAATTAATTGTTGACTTATTTCACATTATATATATGTTTACTCGTGGTTGTGAAAACTTCAGTTTTTTGGATTGAAAATACAATAATCCCATGTTCAAGTAGCCGCCGGTTGACCAAATTTATGAATAAATCATGTCGCCGATAATATCCTATAGGCTTCAAATTCTGACTTAAAGTCTTTCATTTGTGTTTGCCGTGGCTCCCTTTCACTATTAAATCAGCTCTAGCTGATTTCTTTGATGGTCAAGTTCCAATTTGTATGATGATATCATCATCATGCAAAATGTATGGGATGTTTATTTTATATATGAACAAAATTGGTTATTCTGCTTGACCTTGTGAATTGAGATATACAAGAAGTCAACTGATGTCGTGCTGCGTATTCCATGATTTCGATTTATTCCTTAAGTCAAAGAAACAGTACATGTCTTTAAGTGCTAAAATATCGAGTTATTCCAAATATTTTTTAAGAAATTTAACAAAAGGGTTCTCATTCAAAACATCCAAATTTAAATTTATTGTAACAAATTATCATAGAGGTCCTACCCTACTGTGAAAAACGTCCATCAACCATTAAGCGATAATTTTTTGCCTTTACAGAAAACTGATTTTTTTTCAGATTTAATAGAACAATTACAAAATAAGGGGAAAATTCTAGTTGCATTATTCTTCTAACTAATACTTGACACGAGGCTGATAAATTCGCCCACTTATATAAATTATGAAAACCATATTGAATCCGCCAAAAAATCTCAATTTTCTTAAATACTATACATTACTGCTCATATTGAGCTATACTTAGTAGGGACATAAATACTGTTACAACATTGAACACACCCATTTCAATAGTAAAACTGAACATACCCCGTTATTGTCATATGGGTTTTGTAAGCTAACCTCAATAGCGTTAGTCTGTAACGGGATTTTAAAATTGTTTCAAATTTCATTATGGAGTGGTCAGAAAATGAGAACCGTATCGCTGTAATAGCGCTTTTCAAGTGTGAAATGAAAAAGCGATATTTTCAAAACGCTCCGGCCATAAGGGATTAGCCGCATATTCGTCTACCGATGCATACAACTGTTTGAGGAGACTGGAGATGTAAAAGACCGCCACCGGTCGGGCCGCCCACTCTCTGAAGGAACACCGCATGTCATCAAAGCCGTTAAATCAAGAATTCACAGAAATCCGCTTCGAAAACAGAAAATCATGGCCCGTAAGATGAATATTACGCAAAAGTGCATGAGTCATCATTAAAAAGACTTGGAACTTGGGATTTTCAAACGACGTACCAGACATTTATTGACTGCCGTTAAATCAAGAATTCACAGAAATTCGCTTTGGAAACAGAAAATCATGGCCCGTAAGATGAATATCACGCAAAATTCCATGAGTCGAATCATTAAAAAAGACTTGGGACTTGGGGCTTTCAAACGACGTACCGGACATTTATTGACTGCAGCTTTAAAAAAAATAGGATTGAAAAATCCAAACGTCTTTTGGTGAAGCCCGCTGATAACTTGCACAGAAATATTTGTTCACCGATGAAAAAATGTTTACCATTCAGGAAAAATTTAAAAAGCAAAATAATAGAGTGTGTGCGCGGTCATCTAAGGAAGCATCTGAACTGATCCCAAGGGTAAAAAAGGGTCATCACCCAGCTTCAGCCATGGTTTGGTGTGGTGTCTCTTACGATGGGGTCACTGACCTGATTTTCTGCGAACTAGGAGTCAAAACATCGGCCAAAGTTTACCAAGAAAACGTTTTGGAAGCTGTAGTGAAGCCTCTTAACAATTCCCTGTTCGAAAACCAGCCATGGACTTTCCAGCAGGATTCTGCGTCGGTCCATAAGACTAAAACTTCCCAGGCCTGGCTTCGAAACAATTTTCCAGCGTTCATTTCCTCTGAAGAATGACCCTCAGGCAGTCCAGATTTGAATCTATTGGATTACAAATTGTATACGGTTTTAGAGGACAAGGTTTGTCACAAAAGATACCCCAACATTGGATCTCTTAAGACTGCTTTTGTTAGAGCTGTGGCCAATTTTCCAATGGACGAGGTTCGTGCAGCTATTGACGATTGGCCAGTGCGATTGATTGAACCCAGGCCCTTAGGTTCAATCACACGACCTTGGAGGCCACGCCACAGGATTACGACGCGAGATAATATGCTTTAAGCTTTATTATACAGATAAGGGTTTGCCATTACGTTTTAAAAATGATTTCGTGCAAGTGGCCTCTCCGGCTGGCTCGAATAAATTCCACTTTTTGTAACATTATATATATTCTCTTTTACAGCGTCAAACATGTCGGGTTTATCTGCGTAGACAACCGACTTCATATAACCCCATAAAAAAGTCCAGCCTGGGTTAAATCGCACTATCTGGAGGCAACGCCACAGGATCACGACGCGAGATAATATGCCCACCAAAAGTTTCCTTCATTAAATTCATTGTTTCGTTGGCTGTATGACATGTAGTGCTGCTATGTTGGAAACAAAGGTCCATAACATCAACATCCTTCAACTCAGACACGAAAAAGTCATTAATCACGGCTCTATAGCGTATCCCAGTGACTGTAACATTATGACCGGCTTCATTTTTGAAGCGTTATAGACCTATGATTCCCTCGGCCCCTAGAGTACAGCAAACAGGTACTTTTTGAGGACGTAACGATGTCTCAACAATGGTTTGTGGATTTTCATTACTCCAAATGCACCCATTTTGGTTATTATAGTACCCATTCTTGTTAAAATCAGGGTCGGAGGCCATCTCGTTTTGGGCCCATTCACCACGATTTGCAAAAGTTGTTCCACAGTAGGTCTATTTATTATGAAATAGCGAACCAAACTGAGCATAAATCAAGTGAAAGCTACCAGAAAGATTAATTTCGAAAAAAGTGTGTCCACATTGAAAACCACACCCTTTTATGTAGAACTTGTACAACATTTTTCAGGTGATTGATTCGGGACTCAATTCTGATAATTGTTTGCGATAGTAGCCCCAAAAAGAAGAACTTCGTATTCAATCGTTTGGTCAAGGTACATCAAATAATCATTTAAAAATTAATTTTAAGTTAGTACGTATCATACAGGGGAATTGTCACGTTTTAGGCTTTTTATTTGTCATAACTCGAGAACCACTAATCCGAATAAGCTGAAGAAAATTTAAAAAAATTAAAAATTACAATTCCTTTAATCTGTTCATACAGCGTTTCGCTACATAAGCAACAGTTTCGCAGGTACGTATTAATAAATGTATGAAGAAAAAAAATATTTTTTGCCTAAAAAATTAAAGTTTTTTTAATTCATAAAAAATACAAAACGGTAAAAATTGTCATTGCTTTTATATGAATCGGAATGTTTATTTTCATGCAAAATAAAGAATCAATAAAAAAGTCATCAATGTTTTTCCAAAGAATTTTGTGCATATCTCGAGCAAATTTTTGGAATTCATACCTTCACTTAATTGCACATAAAAGCGAAACGCGTAAATTGATTTTCATAATCTATGTCTCATTTTGTTCATAGATTATGTGACTTTACTTGAAAGTAAAAGGACTTGACACTTTTTAACTTTTTGTATTTTTTATGAATTAAAAAAAAACTTTATTTTTTTAGGCAAAAAATAATTTTTTCTTCATACATTTATTTATACCTGCGAAACTGTTGCTTATGTAGCGAAACGTTGTATGAACAGATTAAAGGAATTGTAATTTTTATTTTTTCCTTAGAAGGAATTTTTTATTTACAAGCGAAAAAATTCGCTTAAAATACCAATAGTTTTTAAAAATCGTATGTCTCCATATATTTTTGTTTATAATAACTTAAGGGAATTTAAGCGAACCCGCTTTGAGTATATTCTTAATAAGTGTATTCCTTTTTATTTAACATTTTTTGACGCTATGGCCCATTATTAGTAAACAAAATACGAGTAATTTTAGGTTTTTTAGTAACCATTTGAAATTAGTGCTTTAGTGAGATTTTTAGTGGATTTCATCGTTTGTCAAACGAACTGGACATATGGCTTATTTGTAGAACTAACTGTTGAATATTCTCTGATGAAAAACTGCGTTTGGCTTGGACGATAGTGATTTTATCATAATTAAAACAAACGGAATGCAAATCAACTGTACCTACACTCTCGATACAAATCGATAAAGGATATTGTCGTTTAAATGAATTATTGCGAAAATTGTTGTACAGATAACGTTCTTTGGTAGAGAAAAACCCATAGAATATCAAAATTCAATGTCAACTTGATATCTCTTCAGTAAAGTTAGAAACTCATTTCGAACTGGTTCTAGCTTAAAATCAAAATTACGTTTTTGGTTCCGCTTTCATTCCTCAATGATATGTACAAAAACTCTAATATGTAGTACAAATCTCATTTACATATTTATGTAATCGAAAGTCTCTCTTGATTTTATTTGAATTCACTGATTTTAGAATCAACTTGGCAACAGAATTTTCCAATCGCTAAGTGTATGACGATACAATTCACTTGATTTACGTTTGAACATAGCTTATATTAAACATACATGCATATGTATGCACATCAAGATGTATCGAAATAGTGAATGTACAAACTTTTAGTCAGCAAATGATGTTTCTACTTGCTGGTGCAGTTAAATTGGTTGGTAAAAGTTCATTGAAATTAAATATGTACGAGAGCGACCGCAAAAGTAACGGGCCTAACATAAAAAGAACCGTTTTTTGGAATTATTATTATTTATTTTTCAACATAATCTACTTCCTACTCAATACACTTAATCAAACGTTTTTCAAGTTTTTTTTAATTCCATCCGAAAAATAAGATTTTTCAAGACCTTCAAAATATGTCTCAGTTTCAGCAATAACCTCGCTATTGGACGAAAATGTTTTGCCACCGAGAAATTTTTTTTAAATTTGGAAACAAGAAATAATCAGAAGGAGCTAATTCTGGACTATATGGGGGATGCGGAGCAATTTCAAATCGTAATTAGGCCAGTTTTTGTTGAGTTAAAAATGCAGTGTGTGAAGGAGCATTATCTTGATGAAAAAGAACTTTTTTTTTCTATATGTAGCCGTTTTATCTTGATTTCTTCACTCAACCGATGCAATAATGCACAATAATATTCACTATTTATAGTTTTTCCTTTCTCAAGATAATCAATAAATATTATACCCCTTGCATCCCAAAATACTGTGGCCATTACTTTTCCTGCACTTTTACCAGCTTCTATCCATTGTTTTGACTGTTCTTTGCATTCTGGGATGTAGTGATGGATCCATGTTTCATCAACAGTTATGAATCGACGCAAGAACTCTAGTGGATTACGCTGATAAATCGCTTAAAGCTCCTCGGAATTGGTCCAACGGACGATGTTTTGGCTTAGCTTTTTCATGTGGAGTTCATCATGTAAAATACTCCAAACTTGTTTTTCGTGTATTTTAACAATATCAGCAAGTTCTCTGAGCTTTATTCGTCTATCTTTAGTCACTTCATTAAATATTTTTCTAATGTTTTCAATTGTAGTAGCAGTTTTCGGTCTTCCAGAGCGTTGTTCATCTTCCGTACTTGAACGACCCATTTTAAATTGTTGAACCCAGGATTTCACGGTGGAGTCCAATTCATCTTTGATTAATTGTGGCGTATAACCTTTGATATAAAAGTGTTTAATTACCGCACGAAACTCTTTATTTTCCATTTCCATTTTTCAAAAATTATAAAACTTGTTTACTCAATCACCTGTAACAAAGAAAATAATCATTAAATATTTCGGAAATTTTGACAGATGGCTTATAAAAGATTGCTTTAAAAAAAAAAAGTTGCTAGTAAAACAGAAAATGTACCAGGCCAGTTAGTTTTGCGGTCGCCCTCGTATTTACTACTAGTACGTAGTTGTTCCAATACAATTTTTATAAAATAAATCAATCAATAAAATAGTCCTAGACTTTTTATACCCATCAGCGATCAATAGGTTTTTAACTTAGTTTGTCATCCCAAATCCTCGGCATACGAGGGCTGCTATCATCAAAAATGATTTTATTGTTTTTCAAAGTATTCTCCAGCTTGATGTATACACTTTTGCATGCGCTCAATCCAACCAATTACGGAAGCACCTTTTCCAATTTTTTTGAGACACCTCCAAAACATGGTTTTTGAACGCTTCAACAGCATCTTCTGGCTTCAACAGCATCGTTGACCATGCATTTTTTTCTTGATCTGCGGGTATAAAAAAGTCATTGGGTGCCAAGTCAGGGCTGTACTGCGAATGGCCCATCAATTAGACGTTTCGGCCGGTCAAAAAGGCGCTGGTTTGAGCCGATGTGTGAGAGCTCGCATTGTCATGGTGCACAATGATTCGTCTTATCCTGTTCGTTTTTCGAATTTCTCCGAAAACTACAGGCGAACAAATTGTGGTGTTCCACTCAGAATTGACCGTTCTACGTTGCTCAAGTGCAACAGTCGCCATATGGCTAGTTTTGCCGAAGAAACAGGCTACCATTTGCTTCAAAGTGCTTCTTCTACGAACAACTTTCGTTGGATTTTGCTCGTCTTCGAAGACCCACACGGTCGATTGCGGTTTTGTTTCGGGCTCATACACATAGATACATGATTCGTCACCTGTGACGATCATTTAAACGTCTTTTGAAGCACCGCGATCGAATTTTTTTCAAAATTTCTTTGCACCAATCGCACTAGCCTTTTTTTGAGCGATTGTCAAATTGTGCGGGATCCAACGAGAACAAACCTTTTTTTACGGCCAGGTGTTCATGCAATGCACTTAGTGTTGTCTGGGCCAGAAATTTATATAGCAACGGGTTAATCGGGTTCCATATAACGTACCTATGTGCATCTAAGCAAACGTCCAGTGGGGAAGGACCTGCTTTTACTACGACACACAAATTACGGTGTGGCCATCCCACGACAGGCGGTTCTATGTACAGGATTGACCCGAAGCAGCAACCTTCGGACAAGGGCTATCACCCCGTCACTACGCGTGCCTCTACAAGAACAACAAAGGCGTGGCTGAAGACCATGATTTCAGAACAATTAAACAAGTCATATACGATTTCTAAATGGACAAACCAGCTTTTTATAGCTTAGTTTAAAAAATCAAAAAATATAGAGTGCATTTTGAAAAGCAACTAAACAGATATGTCTACGAGCACTTGATATTAATTTGTTCACCCCTAGGCAAAATATCGCTTAAATGCTCGCCACTGCTTTGGTGGCATTCCTTTGTCCGATGGTCAATATTTTCAATGGCTCTAATGGAGGTTCAACGTCGTTAATGTGCCGAATTTTCTCGTTCTTAAGCTATTGAATTGGTTTTGGCTTATTGACGTTCAATTTTTTTTTTAAATATTCCCGAAGAATGAAGTCCAATGGTGTCAAACCACGTGGTCGTGGCGGCCTATTAACATCGCCATGACATCAGATCACACGGCCATTGAATTGACGACGTTTGACATAGTCAGTAGGGTTCAGCTCTTGAGTCAATTGAACCTTGTAAGCATTCAAATTCAAATCTTTATTTAAAATTTGCACCATTGTTGGGCACGACGAAGAGTAGAGGTTGATGGCTCTTCTGCCACACTATCGCGACCAACATCAATGTTTTCCTCAGAACGATCTGGACGAGCATGCACAGTTGTTTTCACATTTCCTACAGACCCGATTTGCTTAAATTTGATCACAATTGTCTCCGTTACAAACACATTTGGTCAATCACGAAGTGCACGAAATGCAATTTGAGTTGAACGCCCATTTTTATAAAAGGCTTCAACAGTCTTAACGCGCTGCTCAATTGTGTACCTCTCCATGGTTGAATTTGTCAAGTAGTGAAACAAAGAAATCTCAAATCAAGGTGGGTGAAAAATTTGAGGTTAAGGTGTGACATTACATTTAACATCGTGCATTATGGTTGAACGGCCCCGTTTCGGGTCCCTGAGCTCGAATTTCAATCTCAGTCAAAACATAAAAATAAATTCATAGATTTATTCGTTGAGTAATTTATTATAATTTGAGTACTACGAGGGTTGCTATCTATATTTTGGGTCCGGCAATAAAAACACGATTATTTATCATTGGAAATGGTTTTACTGTTTTTCAAAATATTCTTCTTTAACCAATTTTCGAAGCACTCATCCACTCCGATTGAGACACCTCCAAAACATGATTTTTGAACGCTTCAACAGCTGCTTCGGGCGATGAAAAACGTTGACCACGCATTTTTTTCTTGATGCTAGAGAATAAGAAGAAGTCATTGGGTGCCAAATCAGCGCTGTACTGTGGATGACCCATCAATTCGACATCTTGAGTGGTTAAATAGCTCATCGTTTCAGCTGATGTGTTAGAGCTCGCATTGTCGTGATGCAAAATTATCCTTCTTCTCCGAATTATCTTTCCTCATATCTTCGAACGCTGTTAGCAAACAGATGGTTGTACATAACTCAGAATTTACCTCCTACGTTCCACTAAAGGCACTGTGGCAACATGGCGGGTTATACCGAAAAAAACGCAATCATTTGCTTCGATGTACTTCTTCCACGAACAACTTTTGTTGGCTTTGGCTCGTCTTGAAAGACACATACGGTCGATTGCTGTTTTGTGTCAGGTTCATATACATACTTATAGATCCATGATTCGTCAAATGTGACAATGTTATACCCTGCTTTTGAGCTACCGCAGTTACACTTTTTCTACATCTCTTTGCACCAATCCATACGAGCCTTTTTTTGAGCATTCGTCAAATTATGTGGGATCCAACGAGAGCAAATTTTTTTTGCGGCCAAATGAACATGCGGCATCTTATTGATGCTTGTCATACTTATGCCCAAAGATGCCTCAATCTCACGGAATACCTTCACGAAATTCATCCTGGAGCGAACGCCGTCCGAGACTGAACTCTTGGTACCAACGATTAACACTGGCTTTTGATGGTGCTTCATCGCCAAAAGTCGAAACAAGTTGAGTTAAATACTCTTGTCTCGATAATCCACGCCGAAAATCGTAAAAAATTGTTCACAGATTACGCGTGAGTTGTGTTAAATTTTGATTTTTTTTAAATTAAAGCCCGGAATCTTGACGACATTTGATTTAAAATGACGTTGCAACTTGCTATACAACTGTTCAAGAAATGGCTCTCTGAAGAGCAGATAATTTTACGATTTAGAACGGTAACTTAATCGTATGATATCACACCTAAAGATTTTTTTTCTTTGGGGTTACGTAGTGTCCGGAGTCTATGCTGACAACCAGCTATGATTCATGTTTTGAAAGCCAAGATTACGCCATACCGATCGAAATGTTCGAACGAGTCATTCAAAATTGGACCCTCAGAATCGACATCCTGAGGCGTAGTTGCGACCAACATTTGAAGGAAATTATATTCAAAAAGTAAATGGCATTAAATGTTCTTACGAATGAACAATGAAGATCCCACACTTTATTTGAATTTTGTTATTTATTTAAATATTGAACAGGGATTAACCGGCTCAAGTCCTCTTGATTCTATATTTAAATAGAAGACAAGATTTAAACAAAATGGCAAAGTGACATTGATTTTCGTGGCTGCACACTACTTTTATCATGATTTCGGGTTCGTGACAACCCTTTTCAGAAAGCTTTGCTGCAATTGTTGAAAGTAAAACCGAACTCTATAAGGCCAGGATCTCCCCAAACGAATGAGAACTACAGTTGTAAACCTTACTTTTCAAGTTTTCTTCACACGATTGCCCACGAAAATACAACTCACTCTTGCCACCTCTATTCATATTTTGAAAAAAATACCTCTAGATTTCTCACCCGTTATATGAGCATGGTTGTTAGCGAACCTTTAAAAGTTCCAAAGGGGCCGTCCAGCCCATTATTGAGGTTTAAGAAGTGTCTACACTAACGATCCCAAACTAAGCTAATGTCCACATTAAATCTTGATATGTTGAGCAAATACTCAATGAGCACTCAATAGGGATTTTTTGTGTCCCTTAAAGGCAAACTTGTTATCAATAGGACTTACAGTCGCCAACAGTGCAGGCTGCGGCGGCACTGTTGGTCGAAGAGAGTTGAGAGTGTGCGTGGCTGACGATAGATTTGTATTCGTCTGCTTTTCAGTTGTCATCATGCATTGGACAAGTGAGTAAATGCGCACTCGATCATTACAGTACAGCGTGCTTTTCGTTAACGATTCGCTTTTCCTCCAAATATGCGGTACTGAAGTCAAACAAACCCCAGAGAACTTCACCAGACCCTTTGCATTCGGACCGGGTTACTGTGTGGTGCGCTATATCACGAGTTTATATCATTGATCTTACTTTTTCCGGATAACCGTCTTGCAGCAGCAGTGAACTCCGTCTTGCCGCAGCAGTGAACTCCGATTTTTTCAGCCAGATCTTGAGGCAATGCAATAAGAGGATACATAGTTCCAACAGGATGGTGCTACTATACATCCAGCGAGGGTTGCCATAAATTGTTTGCTGCAAATGTTTCCTGGACGGCTTATTTCTTTGATGGGTGATGTGAACTGGCCGGCACGCTCACCAGTCTTAGCCCCATGCGATTTTTTCCTTTGGGGTTATATGAAGTCGAAGGTGTATATCAACCATCCCAACACCTAGGATGGCCTAATTAACAATATGAGGCTGAAATTGGCAGAATACCAGTTGACATACATGCTTGTTAGAGTTCATGAAGACTTCAGAAAACGTATGCAGCAGTGTGTGGATAGCGAAGGTCGACATTTACCAGATACACTATTTAAAGCCATGTTATTTAATTGCCTTGCCGTTAAATATACTTTAATTAAAATATAAAAGAAATTTGTCTAAGGTTCATAATTTTATTATCTCATTCCCAAATAAGCAAAATTCGCGCTCCACTCCTTACATGGTTGCCCTCTGATTAATATCTCGAGTAATAATACATTAAGTGTACTCGTACACTCCATCCTATGGTACGGGTACATAAAATAATAATAATTTTTGACTTTCTTTGATTATTTCAGCTGTGTTAAAAGAATATTGTATTGCAGCATTTAACTGTAGGTTTCACTAACTGATATATGTTAGTTGTCACAACAAATCTGTTCTTTGTGTGTAGTCACGTCAGAATTATTGCTGTTTCAATATATTTAATTGAATGTACCCTCTTGCCAAGTTTAACGGTAATTTTCCCAAGTTCTAAGTCTATACTCTTGTTAATATCGATACACCCTAACGTACCACATTTACCCGAAAAACAGGTGAACTCTTTTAAGAATCATGGCCAAGGGCCAAATGAACATTTCATTGAACTTTGACACAATTTCAAGAATCTACCACGACCTACCTGTGCCACCATACACAACAAACAAAAACAACAGCAACGCACGTTCAGAGTTTAATGAACCGTAAATTCCAGAACTTGTTTGCCCCTGTCGAGTCGACGGACGGTGGTGATGGCAAGCCTCATAAAAACCTCTCAAATCGTTGGTGCTTCAAACAATCATGGACCGGCGAGCGGCACACTGACGGACGGACAGACCGACAGTCACCGGTTACATTAAGAGTGATAACAAACCGTATCATTTTGAATTTATAATCAGAATACCTGAGTCTGTTCGTACATCTGTCGTCTGTCCGTCCCCCATCATTGTCACATGAGTGTTTAATTTATGCAAAATGTGACAGTCACACTAAACAAGTTTAAAACATAAACTAGGCTGGTTTTTACTGGGTTATACCAGAACGTTGCGAGCCTCGGAAGACATGTATACGAGTAAATGTACGAGTACAATAAGTCAGATTGACAGTTCAAGAAGTCCACATCCGTGGTGTAGGAGTTACTGTGCGCGACAATAGGCTTGTTTTACTCGTAGCGAGTACTCGATCTAATTGTTCCACTAAAGGAACAATTAGACGGAAATATTGATCGGATACGCTATAAAGTACTTATAAGGTGGGCCACTTAAATTTTTTTAATTTGAATCGGCTGTAAACAAATTACGGATGATGTTTTAAAATTTCTGGTTTTATTAGGAATTAATAACACAAATGAACAAAATGGAACTTTTTGTGTGTTGTTTGGAATTCTATAGGAATTGGTTACTATTTTGAGGTCGCTAATTTTAAATCTAATCTAGATTTTTCTCCATCAGCATGAATTTTATAGTTACAGGTACTAATCATATTTTCGACTTTTTTCCCAAAATTTAAAGTTCAAAAAATCTTTAATTTCTTTTCATAAGACGTTTTTTAAAAATCGTGTTTTTTTAAAGATTTAGTTGTTACCTTTATTAATATCACCAAAAAAAAATTACTGAGCTATGGCTTTTTTATAAAAAAAAAAACAAAAAAAAATTACACATTTTTATTTACTTCACTCTGGAAGTGGATCGGATGGGAGCAAATTGTTCTTTTTATTAGCTTTATTGATTTTCATATTAAAGTAGTTTTTTTAAAATAGGTATGTACTTGCTTATGTACTTAGTAGGGACATAAATACTGTTACAATACCCCGTTAATGTCATATGGGGTTTGAAAGCTAACCTGAATAGCGTTAGTCTGTAACGGGATTTTAAAATTGTTTCAACTTTCATCATGGAGTGGTCAGATAATGAGAACCGTATCGCTGTAATAGCGCTTTTCAAGTCTGAAATTAAAAAAAAAACGATTTTTTTCAAAACGCTCCGGCCATTAGCCGCATGTTCGTCTACCGATGCATAAAACTGTTTGAGGGGACTGGAGCCGCCACCGGTGGGGCCTTCCACGCTCTATTCGGACACTGCGTGTCATCAAAGCCGTTAAATCAAGAATTCACAGAAATTCGCTCCGAAAACAGAAAATCATGGCCCGGAGATGAATATCACGCAAAAGTCCAGGAGTCGAATCAATAAAAAAGACTTGGGACTTGGGGCTTTCAAACGACGTACCGGACATTTATTGACTGCAGCTTTAAAAAAAAAAGGGATTTAAAAATGCAAACGGATTTAAAAATGAAGCACGCTGATAACTTGCACAGAAAAATGTTGTTCACCGATGAAAAATTTTTTACCGTTCAGGAAAAATTTAACAAGCAAAATGATAGAGTGTATGCGAGTTCATCTAAGGAAGCATCTGAACTGATCCCAAAGGTGGAAAAGGGTCATTAACCAGTTTCAGTCATGGTTTGGCGGGATGTCTCTTACGGTGGGATCACTGACCTGAATTTCTGCGAACAAGGAGTCAAAACATCGCCCAAAGTTTACCAAGAAACCGTTTTGGAAGCTGTTGTGACGCCTCTTAACAATTCCCTGTGCCAAAACCAGCCATGGACTTTCCACCATGATTCTGCTTCGGCTTATAAGGCTAAAACGTCCCAGGCCTGGCTACGAAACAATTTGCCAGCTTCCATTTCCTCTGAAGAAGGGCTCTCAGGCAGTCCAGATTTGAACCCATTGGATTTCAACTTGTGGACGGTTTTAGAGGACAAGGTTTGTCACAAAAGTTACACCAACATTGGAACTCTTAAGACTGCTTTGGTTTGAGCTGTGGTCAATTTTCCAATGGACGAGGTTCGTGCAGCTATTGACGATTGGCCAGTGCGACTTAAGGCGTGTGTAAAGGCAAAAGGCGGACATTTCGAATAAGTAGATTCTTTTTGGATACAATATACATCAATATATATATTAAAAAATATTTGGTCCAAAAACATTCAATACTTTTTATGTTACAGCATAAAACGTGTGTAACAGTATTTATGTCCCTTCTAAGTAATATCCCTACAACCGTAATATGATTCACACTTAACCATATATTTCTGGCGTATGCAACACTAAGTGTTGCCTGGCGTTATCTGGCATTTCCATTGGGAAGTTTGACATTTTTTTAGCATAATCGTGCTCAGAACGTTTTGACGTACGACCATCATTTGTGTTGTTTGTAGGGACTTGAAAAAATAAATTTGGCAAAAATGTTGAATTAACTCGTGATCATTTTCGTGCGATCATTTTTCACAAATTTCGGCCTGGATTTTAACGACAAGAGTGCATCGATGAACTTAAATCTTTGTATGGCGATGAAGCACCATCCTATAGCACTGTGAAAAACTGGTTTAATGAATTCAATCGTGGCCGACGCTCGCTCAATGACGAAGGTCGTCCAAAAACTGCCGTTGTACCAGAGAACATTGATTCCGTGCGTGAACTGATAATGCAAGATCGTCATGTGACATACCGTGAGGTAGGGGCATCCTTGGGCATTTCTTCCACCAGCATACATTCGATATTGGATGAACACCTGGCCGTTAAAAAGGTTTGTTCTCGTTGAATCCCGCACAATTTGACAATCGCTCGAAAAAAGGCGTCGATTGGTGCAAAAAAAGTTTAAAAAAATACATTTGCGGTGCTTCAAAAGATGGTAAAAAGATCGTCACAGGTGACGAATAATGGATCTATGCGTTTGAGCCCGAAACAAAACAACAATCGACCGTGTGGGTCTTCGGAGACGAGGCAAATCCAACGAAAGTTGTTCGTGGAAGAAGCACTTCGAAGCAAATGGTCGCCTGTTTCTTCGGCAAAACTGGTCATGTGGCAACTGTTCCGCTTGAGAAACTTAGGAAGTTCAATTCTGAGTGGTACACCACAATTTGTTTGCCTTAAGTCTTCGAAGAAATTCGAAAAACGAACAAGACAAGACGAATCATTGTGCACCATGACAATGCGAGCTCTCACACATCGGGTCAAACCAATGCCTCTTTGACCGACCAAAACATCGAATTGATGGGTCATCCGCCGTACAGCCCGGTACAACTAGGTGCCCAATGACTTCTTCTTATTCCTGTACATTTACAAAAAAAAATGCGTGGTCAACTATTTTCGTCGCCAGAAGAATCTGTTGAAGCGTTCAAAAACCATGCTTGGAAAGTGTCTCAACCGAAATGGAAAAATTGTTTCGACAATTGGTTTGAGCGCATGCAAAAAAGTATAAATCATGCTGGAGAATGCTTTGAAAAACAATAATACCATTTTTGATGATAAATATTCGCACTTTCATTATTAGGCCAGAAATATGTATAGAAGTCCTTACTATGAGTCCCAAAACCATATTATGATCCTCACAACCACAGTATGATTCACACGCAACCATGTTTTGGTTCCTACAACAATGATATGATCTCACTCAAGCATACTATGATCCCTAAAATTATTGATAAGAGTTAGCTGACGTTATTAACAATAAAAATTTATATTAAGTAAATTGTTTAGAAATACATTTAATTAAAAATAATAGTAGAGATTTATTTCGCCCTAGAAAGTAAGTTTGTAAAAATATTCCAGCTGAACAAATCCAAAGCACTTAGTTGGAAAAATTTGTATTTCAATATAAAAAGTGATATTAATGCATTAACATGCTTTTAAAAACCAAAATCAAATCTAAAAAAATACATTCACACAATATGATTGTCGTTATCATATTATTGTTAACATAACCCAAAAAAAACTTAAAAAACAATTCTTTTTACCCCTTAATCATATTGATATTGTTGCTACAACCATATTTTTAATTTTTAAATTTGGCAATAATATTATTATTACATTTCAACAATATTAGTATTGCTGAAATCATACTATTTTCAAAATGAAATTTAATAAACAATTCTATGGTTGAGACGAACACACTTTTAGTGCAAAAAACATATTATTGTTTGTAGTAACTATATTTTTTCTCTGCGTACATCCAATAGTAACAAAATTTTGCTCTAGCCATATTTTGGCATGGATATGTATTCACCGTATTTTTTCTCTGCGTGCATGTCGCAATTATGAACTAATTTCGTGAAACTTGGTGCTTTGATAAAGTGTAGGTCAAGAACGAACCGCATTGACACTGGTTCGTATCCCTATTCTTTCCAATTACAGAACCTATAGCTTTAGAAGCCACATATAAAATACGCTTTCGACAAACGTATGCGTAGAGCGTAACGAGCCATCAACACCCATATCTGGTAAATTTGGGCTTTAGTGGTCTAGGTTTTCGAACACAAAGGTCCCTCCCAACGAAAGACCAATATCTATGTATGATTAAACTGGGCCGTATCAAACTTGCCCAAACACAGGGCAGGGGCTCTGAAACTTCTGCATAACAAAGATGTGTAGAGTACAACTATAACATATATATCTGATAAAAAAACTAAATCGTGCTTTAAACAGACACCGTTTTACGATAAGTATTTCAAGATGTTACAAACTAAATGACACTTCATCATTAGTATTACAACCACTTAAGAAGTTATCGCACAATATTCTGTCAACATCAAATAACATTAAATTTTACTTTCATTTGTAAATTGCATTTTTGTTGATTTAAAATATTTCAATCTGTTTTTTGGTATTGCATTTTAATGAGGTCTGAGTTGATTCTTTGGTGTATCCACACACCGCCAAAAAAAACAAAGTTCTCGATGATGCTGATGATGGTTTTGTTGAAATTTCGCCACGATTTTATGAATCTTTTCTTTTGGGGGTTTCTCGATATTTTTTCCAGCACCAAACTTTTTAGATTGGATTGAGCGAGCATTCTACTGGCTTTTTTCAGTGGTTAGTTTTTTTGTTGTGCTGGTGGGTGTTTGTGGTCTTATGACAGAGAACATTAATTAATAATTTCCAGTGCAAAGTTTGCGGTTTACTTTCGTTTTTGTTGCTTTTCAAATGAAATTAAAGTGTCTGCTGCTCTTCGTGAGATTGATGCGAGTTCTTTTCATTGGAATCACTGAAGTCACGTCTTCCTTATGTATAAGTTTCTTTTAGCCAATTGATTGGGTCAAAGTTTTTGCTCGATGTTTTTTTATTTTCTTGTTGGTGTGGGATCAGGGGGAGCATTACCGAAAGCAAAACATAAAACTTTAAGAATTAATTCACACTTTGTCTACTTAGTTAGTTTCTATCATGCTATGATCTCGTAAAATTTCTTTGCTACGATTTAGTCATATAATATGCGCTCTATTAGTGTTTCACATTAACACCATTAGACCAATTTGGGTCCGAAATGCGAAATTGTTTCTGTTAGTTTAGTGTTGATAGCCCAGGAGGACTTGTACACCATCCACCAAAGAATGATGTGTATGTCTCCGTTTGCAAAAACTCGAAATGTAAATTGGAGACTATGAAATATATAAATTATTGAACGTCCAGGTGTTGCTTCAAAGCACAAGAGTGGCCACACGACCGAAAATGGTGGAAAAGTCCCAAATAAAAAAAATCAATAAAGGGACCTGTAAATGGTATAGGGTGATCCATCTAGAGGTATTTTTTCAAAAAAAAATATAAAAATCAAATCAAGTGTGGTCTCTTTATTGGTAGTTTGAAAGGACATTTTATGGCATTTAGTTTTTGATTATAATTTCCTTCAAATATTGGCCGCATCTACGCCTTAGGGTTTCCATTCTGAGGGACCAATTTAGGAGTACTCGTACGAGCATTTCGACTGGTATGGCTTAATGACACGCGTAATGTTGGCTTTCAAAACCTGAATCGTAGCTGGTTTGTCAGCATAGTTCCGTAGCCCCAAAGAAAAATGTCTAAAGGTGTGATATCACTCGATCTAGGCGGCCAACTCACCTGTCCAAAAAGTGAAATTAGCTGCTTTTCGAAATGAACTCTCAATAGATCCATTGTTTGAGTAGCTGTATGGCAAGTGACATCGTCCTGTTGAAACCAAGTATTGTCAAGATTACGGGCTTCAATTCCAGGTAGCATAAAGATCGAGATCGTGGTGCGATAGCAAGCACCATTAACGGTTACATTCCGGCCATCGCCATTTTACAAAAAATTTGTACGATGATTCCACCAGCTTATAAACCGCACCAAACCCTGATTTTCTCTGGGTATTATGGCAGCTCTTGAACCTCTTCTTGTTGCTTTTCAGTCCAAATGCGGCAATTTTGTTAATTGACTTTTGCGTTGAGCCAGAAATGGGCCTCATCACTAAACAAAATTTTGGTCGAAAACAGCGGATCTTCCAGTTTCTCACCAAAAGCTCATTTCCGAAATACAGTTGCCAACATTTGAAGGAAATTATTTTCAAAAAATAAATGTCATAAAATGTCCTTTCAAATTACCAATAAAGAGTCCAGACTTGATTTGAATTTTTATATTTTTTTTGTTCTGAAAAAATACCTATAGATGGATCACCCTTTATAAGTAACCAATAATTATAATATTTAATAGATGCGATTCATATCCTTTAAATTCGACAATTTCAATGAAAATACTAAAGTTTAATTAATTTTAAAAACATCGAATTTTATTTGCAATTAACTACTTATACAAACATTTAACTATGGCACCGTTAATAGCTGAAACAAACCACCTATGTCGACCACAATGCGGTTATTTTAAAAAGAAACTAAATTGAAACTCTCAGTAACTGTAATGCTATTTTTTAAGTTTTAAGTGATCTTTACCTGACTAAAACAATTTTTTTAAGCGTTTTTGTGCCAAACTTTTTTATCTGTAAAATAAAGTTTTTCAGAACAAACTGATTTGGATTTGTAAAACTAAAATATTTTAAATGAAATGCAATTTTTTAAATTTTAAGCTGTCTTTATCTGACTTAAGCATGTTTTTTAAGCGTTTGTTTCCAAAACTTTTTTATCTGTAAATTAAAATTTTTTAAAACAATCTGATTTGGATTTGTAAAACTAAAATATTTTTAATGAAAACTTACGTTTTTAAACGGATTTTTTCTATTGTTAAATAAATAATCACTCTTATTATTTTAAATTTATTATACTCGTATTTTTACAAAATTAATTAGAAAAAATCTCAAACAACATAATCAGTACTTAATAAATAATAATGGGCATCATAGAATGGTTCTGTGGGGATCACACTGTGGTTGTCTGGATGATACTAAGTTTGTATTTAAAACATACTATGGTTGTGAGGATCTTAATATGATCGTGGGGATCATATTAAGGTTGTGGGGCTCACATTATGTTGTTCTACAACCATATACCGAACCATTATTTCTTCGTGGGGGAATATGGCATCAGTGAGTTGGAAAGTGTTCTTTTCATACCCATAACCTTCCGTATTCGTTAGTAGATTTCCAATTTTTTATCCTGCATAACTCTGGGGAACAGGGTATTACAATTCTCATGGAAAATATTTGTTAAATATTTGTTTTTTAAAAAAATATTTGTACTATACCGATCGACGTTTAATCGCCTGCTTATTCCATTTAACAGTGTCTGTCTCTCCGTCCGCCGTCTATCTAAACCTTAATATAAAACTTCACAACGCAATTGTGTCCGTTCTTAATAAAATGTGGCAGTAGTATGTTTTTTGATAAAGGACGAACGCTACTGAAATTTACGAAAATCGTTTAAGTTTAAGATATAGCTTCCTCAAACCAATTGTCGAAGCACTTTTTCCACTTCGATTGAGACACCTCCATAAAACGGTTCTTGAACGCTTCAACAGCATCTTCTGGCGGCGAAATCGTTGACCATGCCTTTTTTTTTTTTGATGTGCGGGAACAAAAAGAAGTTATAGGGCGCCAAGTCAGGGCTGTACTGCGGATGACCCATCAATTCGACGTTTTGGCCGCTCAAAAAGGAGCTGGTTTGAGCCGATGTGTGAGAGCTGACATTGTCATGGTGCCCAATGATTCGTCTTCTCTTGTTCGTTTTTCGAATTTCTCCGAAGACTTCAGGCAAAGAAATTGTGTTGTACCACTCAGAATTGACCTTCTAGAAGAAATGCCCAAAGTATGTCACTTGACGATCTTGCATTATCAGTTCATGCAAGGCATCAATGTTCTCTGGTACAACTGCAGTTTTTGGACGACCTTCACGACCTTCGTCCTTGAGCGAGCGTCGGCCACGATTGAATTCATTAAACCAGTTTTCACAGTGCTATAGGATGCTGTTTTATCGCCGTACAAAGATTTACGTTCATCAATGCACTCTTCTCGTGATAATTCACGTGTGAAGTTGTGAAAAATGATCGCACGAAAAGGTTTACGAGTTAATTTCAATTTTTGCCAAATTGATTTTTTCAAGTCACTGTAAACAACACAAATGATGGTCGTAGGTCAAAACGTTCTGAGTATGTTTATGCTAAAAAATGTCAAACTTTCCAATGGAAATGTCAGATGGCGCCAGGCAACACTAAGTGTTGTCTAGGCCAGAAATATATGTAACAACCCTTGTATATTGCATCCAATCTTGATGAATTATGAAACAAGTCAGTTTTTTAGACCAAATTTTGATGTTATCGAAGCCGTATATCTGTCTTCCTAGAATGTTATTCGCAGGCAAGGCTTGAAATATCTTCTTGTCAGAGTAGCAATGAAGGATTTTTATTCGATCAAAATGCGGAATGTGTTATTCGACAGATCCCTCTCCCGATACGCGAAAATAAACTTTACTACACGTGCTTCTAAGGCGGCTGAGGTTGTATTAAATGATTTCGATAGGAAAATTCTTCGGCTGTACATAGCAGCTTGGAGTACTTGCTTCGGACGGTCCGTGAGATGTTTGAGCTTTATCACATTAGTTAAGCTCATTTAAATACAAGGCTTGTGTTGGCTTGGAAATGTTGGGCGAAAAGAAACAAATGCTCCAGCCAGAAACTACCAAGGAAGACCATGACTTCGTTGGAGAAAGAAGCAAGAACTTTTTGATTTGCAAACTGGAGGAAGCACGCCCTAGACCGATATGTCATTTGTTGATCAGACCAGGATCAATGTAGGGCTTTAAAGCCAGCTTAAATAAATTATGTATATCATCGATCACAGTAATAAAACTTACCATTTAATGAGCTCTCATTGAATCAACATGAAATAAATAATAATAAGCCCGCTACAATATTTTAGTTTTAATCACCTCCATTGACTTGTATTACACCGCCTTCTCATAATTCATATAAATAAAATTATGCGTTTGATCTTCTCCTCCACAATACCTTAATTAACTTATCTTTAAGCTGTCAGCGATAAACAGGTTGACCTAACAAGTGATAACGAAACCTCTTGCTCATTAAAACAAGAACTCGTAAACTGTAGGCGCCTACCTAGCATTGACTTGTAGGCTATACAAAATTGCAGGAATTCCACATCTTTTAATTTTCAGAAGTTCAACTAACTCATTCTAACCCACATTCCAAATAAATCGATTTCACAATTACAAAACAACTATGTCAAAAATTTGATTTCAGCCACAAAACGTACCGAAACAAAACATGATAACAAAATATGCAATTATAGCGAGTTTACAACTAAATAGGCAGACATTGACTAAAACAAGAATTAATATGCAAAATTTGGGTATTTTTCGGCCGTCTTGGTCATAGGCCTAAAACACGTTATTAATACAAACAATACCGGCGCTCAGTCGCCTTCAACAACACCATTGGTAGTCTGCGAGACAACAATACCAACACTGGGCCATGTAAAGTCTTGTAGGTGGCTGCCGTTCTTATGATCATATGACGAAGATCGCATATTAACCATAACCAAAATATGAAGACTAAACCTTTAGGCCGGCATCATACGTATGAGTATAAATAAAAGAGGTCGCCCCTTAGACAGATATAAACAGACACAGTTTGGAATTCAAGTAGTAAGAATCTCAAGAACTAACAACAATCAAAAATGCGTGCTTTCATTGTAAGTCTTCCTCGCGGATATCAGAAGAAAGGACTTAAATTAATGGATTTATTTGGTTTGTTCCTTTATAGGTTTTGTGCTTGGTAGCCGTCGCTTGTGCCGACAAGTTGGGTTACAACTACCAACCCGTGGAACACTCCGACAGTGGATTATCCTTCGCCCCAGGTGCAGGCAGCCACGTTGCTCCTTCCTATGATGCCCCAGCTTCGACTTACACCGCCCCTGCCGAACTCGAAAAGGAATTCTACACTTTCTCTGCCCCCGAAGGTGAATTCGATGATGCCAACGCCGCTCAACGTGCCATCGGTAGCGTGAAACAAGGTCTTCGTGTGGTCTTCATCAAGGGCCCCGAAAACAAGGGACTCGAAGATGCTGCCCTTGCCCTGGCCAAACAAGCCGCTCAACAACAGACCGCCATCTATGTGCTCAGCAAACAAGCCGACATCGGTGATTTGGCCAACAAACTCAACAACGCCAACAAGGGCGCCAACAAGAAGCCCGAGGTTCACTTTGTCAAATACCGCACCGCTGAAGATGCTACCAATGCCCAAAAAGCCATCCAAAGCCAATACGATCAATTGGGTGGCAACTCTCAGAGCATCAATGGTGGTATTGCTCCCGTTCTTAACTTTGCTTCTCAAGCTCCCGTACGCGCTGCCAGCGCTCCACAGTCTCCCCAGGCCGCTTACTTGCCCTCAGCCCTCTTCCGTTTCCGTCACTAAGTGGGGAGCTTTAACCCATAAGACTGACGCTTTGTTTTTGTTAAATTTTAGTTTTAGTAATTTCTAAAAAACTGGATTAGAAATATATTTGTTTCCTTTTAAAACGTTGGATTTTTAATGTGTTAAGTGATTGAGAAAATGAAAACAGAGGAATCTGACTCGTTCAGCTGCATCCTTTTCAAGAATCATTAAATGGTAAAAATTTTAAAAAAAATATTAAAAACTGGTAAAAACAAACCATAGTCGGACGATGTGGCCGACTAAATTATATCCTGCGCTTCTGAATGTTCAGAGAAACCAACTTAAAATCGGGTTTCATACCCCCTTACCTAGATTTTAAATCTTATTTCATTTATTAATTCGTACGAAAATTTCATTGTTTTTGGTAAAATCGGTTGAACATACATGTGGGATATATTTCGGGCCTAGGCAACACTAAGTGCTGTCTGGCGCCATCTGACATTTCCATTGGAAAGTTTGACATTTTTTAGCATAAACGTACTCTGAACGTTTTGACGTATGACCATCCGTGACTTGAAAAAATCAATTTGGCTAAAAATGGAATTAACTCGTGAACATTTTCGTGCGTGCATTTTTCACAACTTTCGACGTGGATTATCACGACTAGAGTGCATCGTGGAACTTAAATCTTTGTATGGCGCTAAAGCACCATCCTTTAGCACTGTGAACAACTGTTTTAACGAATTCAACCGTGGCCGACGCTCGACGGTAAGATCGTCATGTGACATACCGTGAGATGAGGCATCCTTGGGCATTTCTTCCACCAGCATACATTCGACTTTCATGAACACCTGGCCGTAAAAAAGGTTTGTTCTCGTTGGATCCAGCACAATCAAAAAAAGGCTCGTGTCGATTGTTGTAAAGAAATTTTTAAAAAATAGAAATTTTTAAGGTCGTCACTGGTGACGACAAATGCCCGAAACAAAACAGCAATCGACCTTGTGGGTCTTCGAAGACTAGCCAAATGCAACGAAAGTTGTTCGTGAAAGAAGCACTACGAAGCAAATGGTCGCCTGTTTCTTCGGCAAAACTGGGCATGTGGCAACTGTTCCGCTTGAGCGAAAAACGAACAAGAGAAGACGAATCATTGTGCACGATGACAATGCGAGCTCTCACATATCGGCTCAAACCAGCGTCTTTTTGACCGTCCAAAACGTTGAATTGAGCTCATCCGCCGCGACTTGGCCTGACTTGGCACACAATGACTTCTTTTTATTCCCGCACATCAAGAAAAAATGCGTGGTCAATGATTTTCATCCCCAGAAGATTCTGTTGAAGTGTTCAAAAACCATGTTTTGGGGGTGTCTCAATCGGAGTGCAAAAAGTGTTTCGACAATTGGTTTGAACGCATGCAAAAGTGTATAAATCATGCTGGAGAAAAACAATAAAACCATCGTTTATGATAAATATTCGCATTTTCATTATTAGGCCAGAAATATATATATAGCAGCCCTCGTATATCCTAATCTGAACTAATTTTCATAATTTCCACAGTGTTCCTCCTTGGCATAAGGAACTAAGTTGTGCTAAATTTCATTAAGATTGCATGGTGGCTAATGAATATTGCTACATTAAAAAACTCAAAAAACTTTTTTTACGGTTTTTAAAATTCATTTTTCTTTTATTCAAAATATAGATCATTCAATTTTATTAAATATAAATTAATTTTTTTTAAAACTAATGGAATTTCAATGCTCCCTGCTCGTTAATGTGTGTGCGGCATGTTACCTAAAAATTGTTCATTACTGCTTCGAGAGTTGAGACAGGAATAGCCGCAATTGTTTCCCGAATGGATTGCTTTAGTTCATTCAAATTTGTTGGTTTTGCTTTGTAACCTCCTTTTTGTAATAACCCTACAAGAAAAAGTTAGGTGGAGTAAGGTCAGGCGAACTGGGCCGCCACTGGGCAAGGTGGAGTTTCTAGATATCAGTTTATTGGGAAATTTTCATCGCAACTCTGTCATAGCAGGCCGGGCAATGTGAAGAATTGCACTATCTCAAAACAAAAAAATTCTCATTCGGCATAATTCTGGATAGAAAAACTCTCAACATGCTCTAGTAACTGTTTTTAGTAACCGTAACGGTGTGACCGTTTTTTTTTGAAGAAGTAGGGCCCGACAATGCAGTGTGGTCAAATTTCACACCACACTGTGACACGAAGTGGATGCAATTCCGTCTCATGGAGTATCTGTGGGTAGGAACCAATCCATACTCGACAATTTTGTTTGTTTAAGTTGCCTTTTAAATCGAAATGGGCCACGTCATACATAAAAAGACAGTTCAACATGTTTCCGTCCTCGTCCACCATTTGAAGCGTCTTCAAAATTCCAAGCGAACCGGGAAGTCTGCTGCGTTCAGTTAGATGGTCATTTGAATTTTATTTGGGATTAAGTCAAAATCTTTGTGCATAATTGACTGCAATGACTGTCTGCTTATGCCCATTTGAGCAGATAAGCTTCTTGTCGAAACTCTTAGATTTTTTTCCGTCAGAACTGAAGGGTTTCGATGGTAAGGTTTTTTCTTTGACTGTCCCATGTACGGCAAAATTGTTAACAAGTCTCATTTTGGTCCATCTGCTCGGAGGATTGCCGCCAAGCGTGCCCCTATACTCTCTCTTTGAACCAAAACTACGGACTCCAGTGCGTGAAAGCGGCGGACAATAAAAATTCTTGTTTAAATGACCCAGTTATCCAATTTTGTTAAATCTAACAAACTCCAAAATAAAAAAAAATAAACCAGATTCATTTAAAAAAAATTATTACATTTTTTTTGGTAGCGGCTTCCACTGGCCACCCTGTATACATAGCATGCTGACAATTATAGTTTACACTGTACGAGTATTCTATTGTATGGGATATAACCCTGATAAGAAGACATCATATTTTGACTTGATTGAATTTTCAAAACAAAACATATTATCTTGACATTTTAAATGAAACTCGATACTCAAAAATGAGGATCTGAAAATGTCACCAATGTACAAGAGCTGGTGGTCTTTGGGGCTTAAATGGTAGACCATCTCTTTTTGAATGTAGCAGTTAGGGAAATTTAGTGTTAAGCATTGTTAAGCTAATTCTTTAATGAATATAAACAAAAAGTTTGGCATTGCTATTGTATATGTTTGTATGTATGTCTGTCTGTCTTTGCACGAGTTTAAGTAATAAGCCAAACATAAACATCATCCAACTCCAGAATATTGCTCTGAACACGTGCGAATGTCACTTATTTTGCGAGTAAACCGTCTTGGACATTTTACCATCACCTACATCTACATCTAGAACAATGCCAATTTTAAGTATGACTTTCAGCGGGGGCATACCATCTCCTTCTGAAGTATAAGTACGTTTTTGCGTTGCTATTATTTTTTTTTTCCACATGCATTTGTAAGTTTCTTTGCTTTTCTTTGCCGCATTGCACGGTGGCTCCACAAACTTTGTTAAATATTGTTTTTACTGAAATTACTGATTGAATGAAACAAAATGTATGAAGAAGCTGATTGTGTAGTGTAATTGCAAGAAGACACTAGTCTTAGGCGAATGACGCTTTAAGAAAAGACATTATAAATCCACCCAGTAATGGGAGGAACTGTCGGTATTGACAGAATTTGAGCGGTATACTTACGAGGGCGACCGCAAAAGTAACTGGCCTAACAAAAAAAAAAACCGTTTTTTGGAAGTATTATTATTTATTTTTCAACATAATCTCCTTCCAACTCAATACACTTCATCAAACGTTTTTCAAGTTTTTTAATTCCATCCGAAAAATAAGATTTTTCAAGACCTTCAAAATATGCCCCAGTTTCAGGAATAACCTCGCTATTGGACGAAAAATTTTTGCCACCGAGAATTTTTTTTAAATTTGGGAACAAGAAATAACCAGAAGGAGCTAATTCTGGACTATATGGTGGATGCGAAGCCATTTAAAATCGTAATTCGGCCATTTTTTGTTGAGTTAAAAATGCAGTGTGTGAAGGAGCATTATCTTGATAAAAAATAACTTTTTTTTCTAAATGCGGTCGTTTTATCTTGATTTCTTCACTCAGCCGATCCAATAATGCACAATAATATTCACTATTTATAGTTTTTCCTTTCTCAAGATAATCAATAAATATTATACCCCTTGCATCCCAAAATACTGTGGCCATTACTTTTCCAGCTGACTTAACAGTTTTCGCCTTCTGGGGACCACTTTACCAGCTTCTATCCATTGTTTTGACTGTTCTTTGCATTCTGGGATGTAGTGATGGATCCATGTTTCATCAACAGTTATTAATCGGCGCAAGAACTCTATTGTACTACGCTGATAAATCGCTTAAAGCTCCTCGGAATTGGTCTAACGGACGATTTTTTGGGGCAAAGTCAACAAACGCGGCACATATCTTGCGGATAGCTTTGAAGTTCATCATGTAAAATACTCCATACTTGTTTTTCGTGTATTTTAACAATATCAGCAAGTTCTCTGAGCTTTATTCGTCTATATTTAGTCACTTCATTAAATATTTTTTTAATGTTTTCAATAGTAGTAGCAGTTTTCGGTCTTCCAGAGCGTTGTTCATCTTCCGTACTTGAACGACCCATTTTAAATTGTTGAACCTAGGATTTCACGGTGAAGTATGATGGTGCATTATCACCATGAACAGAATCCAATTCATCTTTGATTAATTATGGCGTATAACCTTTCATATAAAAGTGTTTAATTACCACACGAAACTCTTTATTTTTCAAAAATTATAGAACTTGTTTACTTCAATCACCTGTAACAAAGAAAATAATGATTAAATATTTCGGAAATTTTGACAGATGGCTTATAAAAGATTGCTTTTAAAAAACAAAAAAAAAAGTTGCTAGTAAAACAGAAAATGTGCCAGGCCAGTTAGTTTTGCGGTCGCTCCGTATATATGAATAACACAGTGCAACACATGATTTCGGGACTCAATTCTGATAATTGTTTGTGAAAGTAGCCCCAAAAAGAAAAACTTCTGCATCATTCGTTTGGTCAAGAGACATCAAATAATAATTTAATAATTAATCTCAAGTTAGTAAGTATCGTATAGGGGAATTTGTCACGTTTTAGGCTCTTTTGTTTGTCATAACTCGAGAACCATAAAAAAATTAAAAATTACAATTTAGATATGATAATCTTAAAATACTGACAATGATACGTACCTTTTCTAATTGTAGCTTCACTGAGTTTTGGAACGATGGATTTCAAACAGTCAGAGGCGTCATCAATATCTTTGACTACCACTTCGACGAATTTCCCAGCTATTCCTATTTTCATGTGGAGCGATGGCAACAAAAAAAGTCATCAATATTTTTTCCAAAGAATTTTGTGCATATCTCGAGCAAATTTTTGAAATTCATACCTTCACTTAATTGTGCATTATGCATATTATGACAAACAAAAGAGCCGTAAACGTGACAATTCCCCTATACGATACTTACTAACTTCAAATTAATTATTAAATTATTATTTGATGTACCTTGACCAAACGAATGATGCAGAAGTTCTTCTTTTTGGGGCTACTTTCACAAACAATTATCAGAATTGAGTCCCGAATCAATCACTCTCTTAAATCAGTAAGTTGTGCACGATATAATTTTTAAACTTACTGACTGTGACCTACTCTTTAACGCCTGCTCCGAACGGCTAATACATTTACAAGAGAAGTTCATACATGGCTAAGAGATAAAACTTTTATTCGTAAACAAGGTGGAAATCCTCTGAAAAATTGTTAGATGTTTTTTTCCTGGAATTGAACTAGAAGGTTAGGACCGGAACAGAATTTTTGGAGTAACATCGACGAATGCGACAAGGATACTTCTTTATCATCTCGAGGTTTATTAGATACAACAAACCCTTAATTTCAGCCAAATTTGGGATGATGTTTAAAATATAAAAAATTTTATCATGGCCAGGCTCCATTCTCACTCATGTAGTACGTATTCAACAAAACGAGTAACCTTTATCAGACCTACCCACTATACAAAAATATTTTTCTACACTTTCAGTTTATAGTTTACACTTATAATGGGTGATCCAAGTGTTGTAAAGAGTTTTTTATTGAGACTGAAACTATTGAGTATTTACAGAGTGAATGAATGCAGTTGTGGTGAATTTTATGTACAGAGTTGTAGTGGTAGGTAGAATTCAATAGAGTTGTATTCTACGATGCACTTACAGAAAAAGGTTTAAACTGGTAGTTCATTTCTCAACACCAAGTAAAGATACTTTTTTTAATAGCGTTTTTATGACAGATCACGTGTGAGTCATGTCATGCTGTCATGTTATTTTTCTTTAGTATTGTTTGGCATTTTGTCATGGAAAGACTTACGCCTGAACAACGTTTACAAATCGTTTAACTTTATGACGTAAATTCACGTTCTGTGAGGGATGTGTTTCATGCGTTTTCGAGCCAAATTTTGTTCAGCGATAAGACCCATGTCTGGCTCAATGGGTATGTAAACAAAATGGGTATGTAAACAAAAGCAAAATTGCAGCATTTTGGACGAAGAGCAACCAGAAAAGGTTCAAGAGCTGCCACTTAATCCAGAAAAAAACAACGGTTTTCTGTGGTTTGAGGGCCGGTGGAATCATCGGTCCATATTTCTTCAAAAATAATGCCGGAGAGAACGTAACCGTCAATGGCGACCGTTATCGTGCTATGATAACCGACTATTTGATGCCTGCAATTGAAGCTCGTGATCTCGGTGACATTTGGTTTCAACAAGAAGGCGCTACTTCCCACACATCGCCTCAATCAATGGATTTATATAGAGAACACTTCGGTGAGCAGATAATTTCACGTTTTGTGCCGGTCGATTGGCCACCAAAATCGTGTGATATCACACCGTTAAGGAGACTTTTTCCTGTGGTGATATGTAAAGTCTAAAGTTTATGCGGATAAACCCGCTTCGATTCAGGCCTTGGAGCAAAACATCACACGTGTCATTCGCCACTTACCAGTCGAAATGCTCGAACGAGTCATCGAAAATTGGACTTAACGGATGGACCATTTGAGACGTAGCCGCGGCCAACATTTGATAGACATAATCTTCAAAAAATAAATGCCAAAGAATGTTCTTTCAAATACATAATAATAAGCATTCCCCATTCAATTTAAATTTTCTGTGCTTTTTTCATTAAAAAATTAGGGAACCTCGAAATAGACCCCGCGTTAGTTTTTTAGAAATTTGTAACGACATCGATGAATCTACGGTATGTAGTAGCGCCTTCTTGTGCATTAAGTAAGCCCATGGGCTGGCTCCATCATTCTCTTTTCCTTTAAACAGTGTCATATTTGGACTCATGAGGAAATTTTTTAACTTTCGAATACTGAATTATGCCAAAAATTTTAATTTGTGTTAAGAAAGGGCATTGCTTTTGTGTACCCATTTAAAAGAAGGACTAATTTTAGGCCTTACGGCAAATAGACGCGGACCGAAGTTTAGTTAAATCTGGATACTAATGTCATATATAGGATTATTAGGAAATAATATTGCTTTTCGGTACCGATATATCAATTTGGCTGGCACCAGTTTCAAGCCTATTCTTTTTTAAAATCAGTCAAATCTTATCAAGGCCACGCAAAGAACTATTTTTGATTTTAGTTTGTTGGAAGCGTGTGGCTTTTGAACTTGAGGGCATGGTTGGGGCCAAAAATGTATCCGGGTATCTGAATTCTAATGTTTTTTGGATTCGTGAGCAAATTTTTGATTTTGGGATTTGAGTTCTTATTGAAATCGGACGTTGTTTTGGGCCTATATCAAATCCTAGGTTATCATATGACAATTTTCAATAACTCCGATGGTGCAATTGTGTAGCATTTGAGATTGGATTTTATATGGGACTTCTAGAATGGTTTCAACCAAATCGGTTTCTGTTGCATTTGGTCTACGGAAGAAATGTATACATAAAATAATATATTATGTCAATTTCAGACCTGACAATATTTCATTAGGGTGCGTCATGTATAATTTTTTTTTATATCGTAATATGGGTTTCAGAAGCTGCACGGACTAAATAATAGGATAATAATTGTGACCATTAGTCTGGACTTGGATCGGATGATGATTCAGAACTGACCGGTACACTTTAAAATTTCAACTACTTTTGGCACTTACAAAAAACATTTGCCTTAAAACTTACTTATAATACCCTATTGTGGTCGGGTATAGGCCCCTCAAAACGATGTGTGCTGGGAACAAATAACGAAGGTTTTAAGTCTATCGATGCCGGCTACATGATACCCTCACCACATGCTTTAACCTCCACAGTCTATACTTATACTAAGACGTTGAAGATACAAATCCAAAGTAATATCTCCAAATTTTCAGAGAATTATAAAAAATACTTTCACAAAACACAAGCTAAATGCCACTTGCAGGTAAATTTATATCGGTCTTATAAAAATAAAATGAAAACAATTAAAAACGTCGTTCCGTTCGGCCAGCCCGTATCCTTTATAACCTCCACCTTCCTTCCGCTACTAAAGTATAGAAAAGCGTTTTTGGGCCCTTTTGGCCTATGCGCCCGTCCTTAATTTAAGCCAAATCTTAAAAATTACTATTTATTTGGAGACGTAGGAAAATTTTCTTGGGTCTGAGAATCCGTACGACTCCCGTTTTGACCAGTCCGGATGGTTTTTGGGCCACATAAGCCAAAACGTCTAGCAAATATGCTCAGTTTATAAAGATATAAGTGCGTCCCAACTAACATTACCCATTTAAATCATTGTCCGTTCTCAAAAGGTCATGATTTGTTAAGGAAATACTCAAAAAATGTACTTTTTACTGATGTACCTTGACTCCTTCAAATGAGTTTTTTCCTTTGGACCATTTACGGCCGTTTACAATCAAAAACAGCCGTTTACAACACCAATAATTATTGGCGATGTTTTTGGACGTCCACTACGTGGTTCAACTTCAACGCTTGTACGACCACGTTTAAATTCAGCAACCCAATTTTTTACTGTTGCATATGAAGGAGCACTTTCACCTAACACATTCACCATATCATTACGAATTTCTTGTCCCGATAAACCTTTTTTATGTAAATATTTAATGGTACCACGCATTTCTAATTTTTCCATTGTAAAAAAATCGCGGATGCGTCTTTTGTAAACACCTGTTTCTATATGAAGGAGTTGCCAGATCGAAACAATTTAACATGTGTTCATAGCAGAGATGGAAGTTTCCAAAACACTTAAATTTTTTCTGTTTATACCGCGCTTTTTGTGCTAGGCTAAGAAGTTTCCGAACCGCCCTCGCAGATTGCACATAAATGCGATTTTTTAAAAGGGGCGTGACACCACACTTCATTTCCAAGATGTGCTTCATTATATACCAACATCATTATTTCCAAATATCATAGTTATATCTATAAAAATTATTGAAATATTGCCTTTGTTAATGCAGGGTTGAGTGGGCGATGCCACGCCTCCTTTTCAAACTTTACCATAACATACTCAATAGCAAATTTCCTATTCATTGGTTTCGTTCTGTTAAAATTTAAGAATAATCGGTCTATTAGTTTGGTCATAAATGCTATTTTTAAAAGGGGGTAAGGCACCTCTTATTTTTTCTCCGGACTGTGTTGCCAAATATCATTGTGATATCTCTTATCGTACACGAGATGTCGTATTTCGAAGTTCAGGGTTGTTGATGGTTAATCTAGTCCTTGTGTGAGAAAAAGTTGTACCTTCTAACTGATCTAGACCATTTCATTACCAACCGTTTCAGTCCATCAACGCGTGTTTTTGCCACATAGCTTTAATAGTGCAGGGCGACCTGTAGTTTGCGGACATGAGATCATCTTAGAATTCAGAATATATAAGTATTTACTTTGTGGGGCCTCCGAACAGAATGTCTAGGTATTGGAAACGGAATGACAAAGTGATAATATCATCTATACTCTGATGAATTGTATAGAAATATAATTTGAATCTGATGTAATTTTCTTATCTTAGGTCGGTTGGATCACACAACGAAGGTGCATTTATATTGAGGCTGTATTAAACATTGTCTTTTTTATATGTGCAAAACATTGCTACAAATTAAATTTTGTTAACATCTGGTGTAATTATCAGCTTTTAGGTAGTTTAGACCCTAAGTAGGGGCTATATCAGAACTTGGACCGATTTCTCTCAATGTCAATACAGACCTTCAAAACAAACAATTGTGTAAAGTTACATCAAGATCTACAGATTGGCATAATTCCGAGTCGAATGGGTTTGAATGGGTTTGTCACATTTTTTCCGTATGTAACGAACCTCAGCTCAAGGTCACAATAACCCTGTTCCATAGTGTGGTAGGGAAACAATTTTCTATTCGTTTTTCCCGCTCGAAACCACTGTGCGCTTTATTACTTATACTTTCTTCTTCACATCGGCGAACATCAATTCAAATCACGAGTCACGATACTCCATCTAATGGACGTGATGACTGCCAACTTATTGTCTCTATCTACAATTAACCGAAGTCTATTTGTATGAGCGAGATGGCGCACTATGTGTGAATGAGCCTAGATGCAGGATGTCTACTCATACGTACGTACGATTCGTTCTTCTCTATTTGTTGGCAATTGTTCAAGTGTGTGAGTGAGTGTAAGTGAGTTTTACTATCTCCTGCTGTTGTTTGAACCAAATTTAAAAGCCCACTTCTCAACTTGAAGACAAAAACAGCAACAACGACAACCACACTGCCAACGAGCAACAAGAAGAAGAACAAGAAAAAGGCAAACAAAAGCTCATTGTCATGTACACCGCATAAAATGAATTTTGCAAACTTGTACAAAATCCAAAAAGGCAGCCAAATACAATAACAACAGCATGACAGCAACTACAACAACGGCACATTAACAAAGCCATACGTATTTTGTTATAACAATTTCTCATTATCATTGGGATTAATAATGGAAGCAAAACAAAACGAATGAAGAAGAATAATAAAACGTAAATGATAAATCCCTGTGCTCAAGAATTTTTTTTTTTAAATTTCTTACAAATTAATTTTTTTTGAATTTATTTGTTCTGGCATATCTCGAATATTACAAAATTGTCAATAATGTCAATGTAATTTCTTTGTGTGAATTTCATTACATTTCGCTCTATTTTGGGTATCTTGAGACTCTTTGAATGTTGGTTAGCTAATCTTTAATTTTTACCGGAGATCAAAAATATGTTTCTCTTTTCAGATCAGTTACTTATTAACAACCTTCGGTTATGGAAATGTTTGTCTGTCTATCTAGACACCGCTCTGGAGTCCATAATAATGACCCCAGATGACAATTTATACTGAGAAATAAATTGACCTTGCGATCTCAAAAATTGAAAACAAGAAAGTAATAATTGAAACGAAACAATTTCCACAAGTAACACGATATTAATTTCGGCCAGGCCGAATTTTAGAAACCCTCCACCAGCTTTTCATTATTATAATGGGAAAAGAAAACAATTACCTTATTAATGGCCCATTTTTCATCCCAACGGGTTTATGAGACCAAGACCAGTCTCAGTTAAATGTTAAAAAAATCAATTTTTGTGTTCCTAGTTTTCTAATATGTTTGAATTTAAATTTTTATACTTAGTAGGGACATAAATACTGTTACACACGTTTTATGCTGTAACATAAAAAGTACTGAATGTTTTTGGACCAAATATTTTTTAATATACTTATTGATGTATATTGTATCTAAAAAGAATCTACTTATTCGAAATGTCCGGCCTTTACACACGCCTTAAGTCGCACTGACCAATCGTCAATAGCTGCACGAACCTCGTCCATTGGAAAATTGGCCACAGCTCGAACCAAAGCAGTCTTAAGAGATCCAATGTTGGGGTATCTTTTGTGACAAACCTTGTCCTCTAAAACCGTCCACAGTTTGTAATCCAATGGGTTCTAATCTGGACTGTCCATTCTTCATTCTTCACTGGAAACGAACGCTGGCAAATTGTTTCGAAGCCAGGCCTGGGACGTTTTAGCCTTATGGGCCGGCGCAGAATCCTGCTGCAAAGTCCATGGAAACCGTTATGGAAACTGTTGTGAAACCTTTTAACAATTCCCTGTTCCAAAACAGTTTCCAAAACGGTTTCTTGGTAAACGTTGGCCGATGTTTTGACTCCTTGTTCGCAGAAAGGCAGGTCAGTGACCCCATCGTAAGAGACAACTCACCAAACCATGACTGAAGCTGGGTGATGACCCTTTTCCACCATTGGGATCAGTTCAGATGGTTCCTTAGATGACCGCGCATACACTCTATCATTTTGCTTGTTAAATTTTTCCTGAACGGTAAAAGTTTTTTCATCGGTGAACAAAATTTTTCTGTGCAAGTTATTAGCGTGCTTCACCACAAGACATTTGCATTTTTCAATCCTATTTTTTAAAGCTGCAGCCAATAAATCCGGTACGTTTGAAAGCCCCAAGTCCCAATGGACTTTTGCGTGATATTCATCTCACGGGCGATGATTTTCTGTTTTCGGAGCGGATTTCTGTGAATTCTTGATTTAACGGCTTTGATGACCGACCGGTGGCGGTCTTTTGCATCTCCAGTCTCCTCAAACAGTTTTATGCATCGGTAGGCGAACATGCGGCTAATCTCTAGTGGCCGGAGCGTTTTGAAAATATCGTTTTTTTCATTTCACACTTGAAAAGAGCTGTTACAGCGATACGGTTCTCATTATCTTACCACTCCATGATGAAAGTTGAAACAATTTCAAAATCCCGCTATTGAGGTTAGCTTTCAAAACCCAAATGACATTAACGGAGTATGTTCAGGTTAACGCTATTGAGGTTAGCTTTCAAAAGCCATATGACATTAACGGGGTATGTTCAGTTCTACTATTGAAATGGGTGTGTTCAATGTTGTAACAGTATTAATATCCCTAATAAGTATTTATTTTTTTTTAAATTTCAGCTGTTGCATTCGATTTATGAAGTTATCAGTTCCTTTATGGTTATAAAGTTATTATTGTAGCTTAAAATCTTTTGTACTTTTCCAAGAGTTACTTCTTTACACACTAATACAATATATTTCAAATGTAATGATTCTTACTTAAAAACTTTGCAAAGTTGTAGCCGTGTATAATTGGATTTCAAATATCCTCAAATATACAATAAAGTATAAAAAAAGTTAGGAAGAAAAGAAAGCGGTGCTACGCCCCTTTTTAAAATTGTAGACATATACTGCAGTTATTCCTGAAGCACATGATCATACAGTATAAATTTTAAGAGGATCTGCCTATGATTATTTCTATTAGATTGGTTATAAAAAAGGGGGAGTGGAATTCACTACTTTTCTCCCGAACGTATTTCTTTTACTTTAGTAGTACGAGTATATATTCCAAATCCGATGTTCCCAACTTTAATAGTTCTGACCGTTAAGCATTTATGTGTGCGGGTGGCGGCGCGCCCCTCTTTAAAATACATCCGAGGAGTGGAATTCACTACTTTTCTCCCGAACGTATTTCTTTTACTTTAGTAGTACGAGTATATATTCCAAATTCGATGTTCCCAACTTTAATACTTCTGACCATTAAGCATTTCTGTATGCGTGTGGCGGCGCGCCCCTCTTTAAAACACATCCGAGGAGTGGAATTCACCACTTTTCTCCCGAACAAATTTCTTTCACTTTAGTAGTACGAGTGTATATTCCAAATCCGATGTTCCCAACTTTAATACTTCTGACCGTTAAGCATTTCTGTATGCGGGTAGCGGCACGCCCCTCTTTAAAAGCTCATCCGAGTATAATCTACTACAAACTAGTCCTCCACTATGGAACACTGTGTACACTTTAAGTCGATCTGCCCATAATTATGGTCAAAACGTTGTTTTAAATAAAGGGGCGTGGCACAAGAATTTTTCCACTTTATTATTTAAGTATACTAATAGTATATATACCGAATATGATTTGCCAAGCTCTTATAGTTTATAAGTTTTGAGTATTAAAAGTTTATGGATAAATAGGCGGCGCCACGCCCTTTTAAAATTGTATCCATTTATAGCAAACCATGTGACTACCATCTGGTCCTCACCAGTATACCGTTCAAATTTTCAAACGACTGGGCTATTATTATTGGCGTTACACCGATTAAAATATACGGGTTTCACCGCCCAATTTTACCCCCGAACGTTTTTTATGACGCACTAATATACTATGATACCGATTCTGATGTTCCTTACTCTGATACAATAAATGGGCGGTTCCACACCCCTTTTTAAAGCCATATCCATTTATAGTAACACAATCTTCTGACTCATAGAAGCATTCTGGCAAAATTTTAAGACTACGTCTAATAACGGGGCGTAGCACCGCCCACTTTTCCTTACAACTTTTTTCGTTACTTTTGTGCCTACCTTACGAGGGTTGCTATATATATTTCTGGCCTAGGTTGGCATTTCCATTAGAAAGTTTGACATTTTTTAGCATAAACGTACTCAGAACGACGTTTTTAAGATCGTCACAGGTGACGAATCATGGATCTATGCGTATTAGCCCGAAACAAAACAGCAATCGACCGTCTGGGTCTTCGAAGACGAAAGTTGTTAGTGGAAGAAGCAAATGGTCGCCTGTATATTCGGCAAAACTGGTCACGAGGCAACTGTTCCGCTTGAGCAACGTAGGATGGTCAATTCTGAGTGCTACACCACAATTTGTATGCCTGAAGTTTTCGGAGAAATTTGAAAAACGAACAAGAGAAGACGAATCATTGTGCACCATGACAATGCGAGCTCTCACACATCGGCTCAAACCAGAGCCTTTTTGTTTCCTTACTCTGATACAATAAATGGGCGGTTCCACACCCTTTTTTAAATTCGTATCCGTTTATAGTAAAACACAATCTCCTGACCCATAGAAGCATTCCGGCAAAATTTTAGACTACGTCTAAAAATGGGACGTGGCACCGCTCACTTTTCCCTACAACTTTTTTCGTTACTTATGTACCTACCTTACGAGGGTTGCTATATATATTTTTGGCCTAGGCTGGCATTTCCATTCGAAAGTTTAACATTTTGCAGCATAAATGTACACAGAACGACGTTTATAAGATCATCAGGGGTGACGAAAAAAAAACAGAAATAGACCGTCTGGGTCTTCGAAGACGAGCCGAATCTAACGAAAGTTGTTTGAGGAAGAAGCACTTCGAAGAAAATGGTCGCCTGTTTCTTCGGCAAAGCTGGTTATGTGGCGACTGTTCCGCTTGACCAACGTAGGATGGTCAATTCTGAGTGGTACACCACAATTTGTTTGCCTGAAGTCTTCGGAGTAATTCGAAAAACGAATAAGAGAAGACGAATCATTGTGCACCATGACAATGCGAGCTCTCACTCATCGGCTCAAACCAGCGCCTTTTTGACTGGCAAAAACATCGAATTGATGGGTCATGCACCTTACAGCCCTGACTTGGCATCCAATGACTTCTTTATGTTACCGCACATCAAGAAAAAAATGCGTGGTCAACGATTTTCGTCGCCCGAAGTTGCTGTTAAAGCGTTCAAAAATCATGTTTTGGAGGTGTCTCAATCGGAGTGAAAAAAGTGCTTAGACAATTGGTTTGAGCGCATGCAAAAGTGTATAAATCATGCTGGAGAATGCTTTGAGAAACAATAAAACCAGTTTTGATGATAAATATTGGCATTGTCATTATTACGCCAGAAATATATATAGCAGCCCTCGTATATACTAAACCTCATGTTCGTAGTTCTTTTTGTTTTTTAAGTTATGATCATTTTAAATTTGTATGTGTGTAGGCGAGGCATCGCACACTTGAGATATTAAAAATAAAAGTAGCCTATTTTAACCAATGGTCATACAGATAGAAGTATATTCTGTGAAAATTTCAAGAAGATTGGTTTAGACTTCTGTAATCCACAAACAATCAAAATTTTTTTTTATAAAGATAAGGTTCCATATAAATATTTCGAGATACTCGTATAACAAAAAGAATGACAAAGTAATATTTACACTAAAGATTGTCCGAAGTTTAACGAAATTTTACAAAATTAGAACAGTGAAATGCTGTGGCAATAAAATCGATTTTAATTCGAATGACCTAAGAAGACAGACGAGTGTTGTGAAATCGCTTTAGTTTCTCCAGGTGGGACTGAAAAATAAATCTCCCATTTTGAATTGTAAACTTTATTAAAAAGAAATTTGATTGTTTAGATATAATACTATTAATTAAGATATAAAACCCTATGGATATCTAAAATAATAATACTTCAAGAACACAGTATGTAATTTGTTTGAAGTTTTTACTTTGTTTTTCCGTTTCAATATTTATTTATTTGAATGTCACATAATGTCATATGTCTGTATGTGATTTCATTGTAAAACGAGCCGCTAACTTTACTTAAGATAAAAACAAATATAAATTGAAATTAAATTACACACGCACACATGTGTGAGTGTGTGCGGCGTATGTGTCTGTATACCTTTAGCCCAATCGAGGTGTTCTTGGTTCATACCCAGACACATATTACAAATGAACAACAAGTAATTTACGACGACAGTGTTTTATTTTCTGATTACATTCATTCAAAGCCAGCCAACGCACCATATGATACTCCTGCGTGACTAAACAGCAAAAACACAGGCGTAAATAAATGTAGCTCTGCGCCAACAAAGGACTCACACGCCCACACCCACATCCTTCTGTGGGCAATCAGTCGACTCGACAGTGTAGAAGTGACGTTATAAAAACTGCGTCTTATTTAAGCCGGAATATTTTAATTTCATTTCATTTATACGCGGGTCCTTTTCGGTGGGTCGCGATGTGTGAGTTTAGGTGTAGGAATGTTCAAGGTAACTCCTTTGCCGACTATAAAAGGATAGATAATATTGTGTTGCTGCTTACCGATATCGTTTCACTCGAAAAACATGGTGTGAATCTAGGGACGGGGCGAATTTATGGCCGGGGTCTATTTATGCGATAACAGGCATATGAATGTACGGGTACGAGTATGCCTGTAGTTGACTTGTCTACTGTTGCTTTGTCGACCGACAGTTTTGACTTTCCGCCTTTGTATGGCATGCAGTGAATACAACTAAAGTGGATGTACCTAGTCGGTACACAAAGAGTTTACATCGTTTAATGTGAACACCCTTTCTTTTTGACACTTTAAAGTGGGAAATATGTTTACGCTAAAATACATCAACACCCATTCCTACCACATCAGAACATGGATAGTAAGTGAAACAGTTAAAAATGCCAGAATGTACAGAATTTGTCATCTGTATCTGTTGCGTAAATACAACAATTAGACGTGGTGCAAATGGGGAATAAGCGAAAAGATAGCAGTCAGTTTGTTAAGATTTTATCATGGGTGAGTATTGAAAGCCCACAAAGGGCAAAACCCTGTGGATTCTCTATACAATAATATATTTGCGTTATTGCCCAGGTGAAACGACTAAAGTCTGAACTATGAGATTTGGGTCTTTCCTTAAACATCTTTGGAGCAGCAGAATAATATCAGTTTAACGTGATTATCACCATTATGGCCTGAACAACAGTGCTCCAAGCACTGGAGTAAGCTATAATGCGACTACCAACGATCCTCAAGATAAACTACACTGAGAAGAAAAATAACCTTATATAAGGATAACTTAACCATAAATATAAGTATACACGATTTGGAGTCTACGTTATACGAGGATTGCTATATATATTTATGGCCTAGGCAACACTAAGTGTTTCCTGGCGCCATCTGACATTTCCATTGAAAGGTTTGACATTTTTTAGCATAAACGTACTCAGAACGTTTTGACGTACGACCATCATTTGTGTTGTTTACAGTGACTTGAAAACATCAATTTGGCAAAGAAAATGGAATTAACTCGTGAACATTTTCCACAACTTTCGACGTGGAACGACAAGAGTGCATCGATGAACTTAAATCTTTGTATGGCGATGAAGTACCATCCTATAGCACTGTGAAAAACTGGTTTGATGAATTCAATCGTGGCCGACGCTCGCTCAAAGGCGAAGGTCGTCCAAAAACGGCCGTTGTGAACATAGATGCCGTGCGTGAACTGATAATGCAAGATCATCATGTGACATAACGTGAGATAGAGGCATCCTTGGACATTCCTTGCACCAGCATACATTCGATGTTGCATGAATACCTGGCCGTAAAAAAGGTTTGTTCTCGTTGGATCCCGCACAATTTGACAAACGCTCAAAAAAAGGATCGTGTCAATTTGTGCAAAGAAATTTTAAAAAAATGCGATCGCGGTGCTTCTAAAGTCGTTTATAAAATATAAAAACAGGTGACGAATCATGAATCTACGCGTATAGGCCCGAAACAAAATAGCAATCGACCATGTGGGTCTTCGAAGACGAGCCAAATCCAACGAAAGTTGTTCGTGGAAGAAGCACTTCGAAGCAAATGGTCGCCTGTTTCTTCGCAAAACGTAGGACGGTCAGTTCTGAGTGGTGCACCACAATTTCTTTGCTTGAAGTCTTTGGAGAAATTCATAAAACGAACAAGAGAAGACGAATCATTGTGCACCATGACAATGCGAGCTCTCACACATCGGCTCAAACCAGCGCCTTTTTGACCGGCCAGAACGTCGAATTGATGGGTCATCCGCCGTACAGCCCTGACTTGACACCCAATGACTTTTTCTTTTTATTCCCGCATATCAAGAAAAAAATGCTTGGTCAAATGTGCGTAGTGGAAAATGTGCTTCGACAATTGGTTTGAGCACATGCAAATGTATATAAATCATGCTGGAGAGTACTTTAAAAAACAATAAAACCATTTTTGATGATAAATGTTGGCATTTTCATTATAAGGCCAGAAATATATATATAGCAGCCCTCGTATAAGTTTAATTTGAACATTTTGTTGTTGACTTTTATTCAACAATAATAAGAGTTAATTTAACTATTCTATGGTTGACTTTTTTAACCATGAAAATTGTTAATTTTAAAATAATTATTGTTGTTTTAACAATGTATTGTTGAGTTTTTTAACCATTAAAATTGTGATTATTAATATAATTTTTATTGTTTCAACAATGCGTTGCTTTTAACCATGAAAATTGTTAATATCAAAATTTCATAGTTAATTTTGTATATTGTTTATATTATTAACTATGATGATGGTTATAGAAATCATTTTTATTGTTAAGTTAACTAATTATTGGTTACCTGTTTTAACCAGAAACATAGTTACTGTTACAATTTTTAATATTAAATTAACATACTAGTTATGATTTTGTTTTGTTTTCATGTACTCGGTCTTTTTTCATTATTATTACCAGAAACATAGTTACTGTTACAATTTTTAATATTAAATTAACATACTAATTATGATTTTGTTTTGTTTACATTTAATTGGTCTTTTTTTTATTATTATTACTTGGAAAGATTGAATTCTGTTTCAAGACTTTTTTGTGGTTTCTTTTTCAGAATCAAAGTATAAAAATTGTATTGGCTACGATAGCCAGGCAGACTGTACAGTTTAGAAGCAAACACGCCAAGGTTTTTCTTCAGCAGTCTTTGGCAACGATTACTTCAGCAACAAATAAAATGACTTATACGGGAGTCCCATTATGATTAATGAGAATTACCCTTTGCGTATAGTCTTCGAACTGTGCGAAAAGCAATCTATTGCGCTATGAAGATTGTAAAGCTATCATTTGCATTTGGTGGTGGTTTTTAAAAGAAGCGAGAAAAATTGTTTTATGATCTTTCTCACAATTACAAGCGTGCAGAGCAGAGGAAGAAAGGAAAAAGATTGGGGTTGAAGATAAGACAGTCGTTATCGTTGCAACTTCGTGTACCTTAATGCTGAACTTCGTATAACACAACGCAGATCAAAAACTTCAATACAACAGAGCCAAATGACCTTTAAATTTTTGTTTATGTTGCACATTTTCTTCCTCTCCCTTAAAAAATCCAACCTTATATAATGTTAATTCAACTATTTTGCATGCATATTTGACATTATATATTGTTATTTTGACATCCTTATCAAACATTTACCATGAAAAATTTAACCAAACACATGGTTAAAAAAGTTATTGTTTTTTCTGCTCAGTGTAGAGGCACCAATTTAAGGATCAGCTGTACGGGCTTCACCAACCTCATAGTGAGGTCTTTCTAAAACCTCTGCTACTATTTAGGTCGTAGATCCCAGTAGATTCGCAACTTCATGTCAAGTATACACTTTACATGCTCTGTAGGCTCAAATAACAATATCATCGACTAGTACCAGTTCCTCTTTTGGTCTGGCATTTTCCATACTGGCCTGATCCTCAAATTTCTTCTAATCAATAATTTTTTTATGGATAAAAATGCCACACTTAACAGCCTATTAAAATTAAAGCTTTAAACAACTTACCACAAACCTTTTGGATCTATTCAGAATCATGTTAACAGACACAAAGTGTAGGAAAAAACTTTGGCCAATATTTTCTGAATAAAACATAGGAAGCACAACATTGAGATCTTAAACCATGCCCATCGCGAAGACATCATCATTTGTACGATATGTGATTTTTTGATGTACTCCACAAAATTAGTTGAAAAACGGTTGGAACTACATTGATTCGGCTGCAAAATAGAAATATTTGTTAAATTTGGTTACAGTTACTAACTGTTTATAATCGTAATGGATATTCGGTTCGAAATACCACAAGATGATAAATATGATACTGTACTTATCGTTGATTTTGTTGTTGTAACCAATTATTAGTTATGATAATTAAACATCATAACCAAAACCGTACTGTATTATTATTTTATTTTATTATATTAAAAATTGAATAAATCAATTTGAACTGACTTTAAGCCAGTCGATTAACCAAATTTTATTCCAGTAAAAATCATTGTGTAAGCAAACAATTTTTTTCCTCCGACTAAAATATTAACTTCTTTAGTTGAACACGTGAGGTTATGGCATGTTGCACCGATACTACGTCAATGGCGGACTTAATTTTTAAGCTGTTTGTAAAGCCCAAAGTAGCACCTAATTGTTAACTAAAAAGATTATTTAATTAATATCAAGGTTGTCGTCATTTCGCTTGTTTCTTCTGGGTCCGATTTAGATAGAGTTGATGTATTAAAGAACTCTCAACTGCAAGTGCCTGCATTTATTGGACCTTCTGGATGATTTCACGAGATCGTTTTAATAGATGCATTGCCCTAGTATAAAATAGGACAGAATGCTGATAAATGTATTTACGGCTAAAATTTATTTCCATTAAAAGCCAAGCTTTTCCTTAGTTGAGGGAAGTCTAAATCAGAAAATTTTGTTTGGCTGATCGATTTTTTGGCATTGTCAAATTAGTGTTTCAGTAGGTTATGAAATAATAACTTTATCCACATAACTAAATACACATAAGGGTTTGCGTAGAAATTCTGCAAAAAACTTCCAGGGAAACGTCAAATTATTCATAGTAAAAAATCTAATTTTCTTCAATATAACACAACATTGCATGTTACAACAAATACCTCCTACCTCAACACCTTGAAAGGAGCCAACACTTTAAAGGAGAGGGCATTTAACATCTCTAACATGTTGAACAACCACATCCTGCACACAAACAGCATACACGTACACATGTCCTAAGGCATCATGTAAAAATCGCTGTGTTTGTGTTCGGCAAAAAGCACTGGAGCTATTTATGGAGGAAGTAGCTTGCTTATGATAAAATGAAGCAGCATAATAATTCTGTTTGTTTGACTCTCATATCCAACAAGGAATTACATGTATATGAATGTAAATGCCTTCTACTTGACTGCTTGAATGTGCAAATGTTTTGAGCTTTTCTTAGGTTCGTGGATTTTATCCTGCGGTCTTAAGTCTACATGTAAATAAGTACTGACAAACAATTTCAAGATATGACGTTTAATATGCGTGGGTGGCTACAAAATTTATATTGGCGTTTTTACAACGATTCTCTAAAATCAGGGGTTTTCTTAATCGATCGAAAACTTGGTTGAAGTCAGTAGTATTAAGTACTCAACAGTAATTTGGTAAGTGATGATTTTGCAGAATTTTCCATATTTGATTGGACTCTAAAAAGACAAAGTAGTGCTGGTTCCGTACCAGATTTTAATTAGTATTTTTAGTTTAATGGCAAACCGATCGAATAAGAGTCACGAGGAGATGTTTCGATGTTTGTTTGGCAAAAGTAAAAAAAGTTTATGACATGGAAAATCGTTTTGGAATTATTATAAAATATCCTCATACTAATGGTCTACCTAAAATAAACATTGACATTTGGGTATCACATAATAATGAACAATTCGCACATTACAAAAAATACAATTATTTACACGTAGAAAAAAGATATGGTTACTTTATGGTTACGGCAACAATATATGTTCTATGCAAGAAAAGTATTTTTGTAGCAACCACAGTATTGTTTTTACTGTTGAAATTTGACAATAGTAATATTACCACATTGGCAAATGAAAGTAAGATTTTAGCACCAATAAAAATATGACTAATGCAACAAAAGTATTGTTATTTGGGTTTTATGTTAACAATAATATAATTACGGCAATCATACTGTGTGATTGTATTTTGTTTTTATAAATTTGAATATGTTAATGCAAAAACTGTTATTGTGAGAAATTTTACGCAATAATATTAAAGGGTGATCAATCTAGAGGTATTTTTTCAATCGGATCAATCTAGAGGTATTTTTTCAATCGGATTTTTTGTCTCACAGATTACTCGTGAGTTGTGTTAAACTTTATTTTTTTTCTTTTTAGTATTGTTTGGGTTTCATCATGGACAAACTTACTCCGCGAAAACCACGGTTTGATACGGTTTATGGGCTAATGGAATCATCTGTCCATATTTTTTCAAATTTCCAACTGGTGATCAATCCAGACGCATTTTTTTCAATAAGGGGTTTTTCACAGATTACCTGTGAGTTGAGTTTAACTTTATTTTTTTCAGTTTTGTTTGCCATCATGGAAAGACTTACACCACGAAAACCGGTTTGGAGCGGTTTATGGGCTGTTGGAATCATCGGTCCATATTTTTTTGATATTGATGATGACCGGAACGGTGCTCGCTATCGCGTTATGATATCGAACTTTTTGCTTTCTGAAATTGAAATCCGTAATTTTGTCGACATTTGGTTTCAACAGTTAAACAATGGATATACGAGTATAGAGAGGTAATTTAGAAGATAGCTACTTAGTAGGGACATAAATACTGTTACACACGTTTTATGCTGTAAAATAAAAAGTACTCAATGTTTTTGGATCAAATATTTTTTAATATATTTATTGATGTATATTGTATCCAAAAATAATCTACTTATTCGAAATGTCAGCTTTTTGCCTTTACACACGCCTTAAGTCGCACTGGTCAATCGTCTATAGATGCACGAACCTCGTCCATTGCATAATTGGCCACAGCTCGAACCAAAGCAGTCTTAAGAGATCCAATGTTGGGGTATCTTTTGTGACAAACCTTGTCCTCTAAAACCGTCCACAATTTGTAATCCAATGGCTTCAAATCTGGGCTGCCTGGGGGCCTTACTTCAGAGGAAGTGAACGCTGGCAAATTGTTTTGAAGCCAGGCCTGGGACGTTGTAGCCTTATGTGCCGGGGCAGAATCCTGCTGGAAAGTCCATGGCTGGTTTTGGAACAGGGAATTGTTAAGAGGCTTCACAACAGCTTCCAAAACGGTTTTTTGGTAAACTTTGGCCGATGTTTTGACTCCTTGTTCGCAGAAATGCAGGTCAGTGACCCCATCGTAAGAGACACCCCACCAAACTAATACTAAAGCTGGGTGATGACCCTTTTCCACCCTTAGGAACAGTTCAGATGCTTCCTTAGATGACCGCGCATGCACTCTATCATTTTGCTTGTTAAATTTTTCTAGAACGGTAAAATTTTTTTCATCGGTGAACAAAATTTTTCTGTGCAAGATATCAGCGTGCTTCATCAAAAGACGTTTGCATTTATTTAAAGCTGCAGTCAATAAATGTCCGGTACGTCGCTTGAAATGATTTTCTTTTTTCGGAGCAGATTTCTGTGATTTCTTAATTTATGGCATGTGGTGTTCGAACAGAACGTGGCCCGACCGGTGGCAGCCTTTTACATCTCCAGTCTCCTCAAACAGTTTTATGCATCGGTAGACGAACATGCGGCTAATCCCTAGTGGCCGGAGCGTTTTGAAAATATCGCTTTTTTTATTTCACACTTGAAAAGCGCGATACGGTTCTAATTATCTGACCACTCCATGATGAAAGTTGAAACAATTTTAAAATCCCGTTACAGACTAACGCTATTGAGGTTAGCTTTCAAAACCCATATGACATTAACGGGGTATGTTCAGTTCTACAATTGAAATGGGTGTGTTCAATGTTGTAAAAGTATTTATGTCCCTACTAGGTACATGAGTTAGCCGCTACGTAGAGTCCGATGTCTATGCTGACAAACCAGCTACTATTAAGGTTTTAGAAGCCGACATTATGCGTGTTATTAAAGACATACCGGTCGAAATGCTCGAACAAGTCAACCTAAATGTTACCCTCAGAATGGAGTTACGGCCAACATTTGATGGAAAACTAATTTAACAAAATAAATGATATAAAATGTCCTTTCGAGTGAGTAATAAAGATTACACACTTTATATAAAAGAAAAACATTTTACTTTTTATCCTACGCATTAATAGTAATTTTAGTACTGTGCTTTAATTCAAATATTTTAAAAAAGAATTTTAATTTAATTTGTGAAACTGATATATTTTTTGGAATGAGACACGTACTTTTTTTAAACGAACGTGTCCCAGTCCTATTATTTTTTCTAGAATTTGTAAAAAATTTACTTTGTCGGCCGGGAAGGTTTACTACTACTTTCTTTTGCCGCCATTTCGGTAAACATTAGTCTTGCCAGTTCTTATTTGGCAGTCCTGAACAAAAGACGTGACAAATTTATTATGGAAAAATATTCGATAAATCGATTAACATTTTATTAAATCGCTTACTGTGACGATGAGAAAGTTACGTGAAAATTTTGGGAGAAACAACGTGCCAACAAAACGTACTTTTTATCGTGTAGTGAATGATTTCGAAGAAAGAGGGTCTGTAGTTGATAGGTCCAAGCATGAACCACAACATACTGCAAGATCGGCTGAAAACATTACAGCTGCTCAAGAAAGTGTTCAAAACAATCCATCAACCTCAATTTTACGTCGTGCTCTGGGGTTTGGTCCTCAAAGGGCACAGTCTTGCACAAGGGTTTGCATTTGTTTTCATTTAAGATTCAGTTGTCACAAGAGCTTCTTCCACAGGACCATTTACGCCGCCGTACATATTACAATAGGCTGTTACAGCTCGCCCATGACAACCCCGATTTTCAAGAAAAAATCATAATGAGTGACGAGGTACATTTTCATTTAAATGGATATGTGAATAAACAGAATAGTCGGTTCTGGACAATGGAAAACCCTCAAATTATTCATCAGTCACCTTTGTACCCATTAAAAGTGACAGTCTGGTGCGCAATTTGGTAAGGAGGAATTATTGGACCTTACTTACTTCTATGAAAATGAAAACGACGTAACGGTAACTGTCAATGAGGAACGATATCGTGATACGGTTGAAAACTTGTTAACGCCAGAACTGCATGGTTTGGTCTTGATTAACATGCGGTATCAACTAGACGGTGCCACATCGCATACAGCCTTGATTAGAATGGAATTACTGCGAGACCTCTATCAACAACAAGTTATTTCATGAAATGCTAATGTTGATTGGCCTCCACGGTCGCCTGATTTGACTGCTCCGGACATCTTTTTAAGAGCAAGGTTTATTCAAACAAACTAGAAACGCTTGAGCAACTCAAACAAAATATTCGTGATTAAAACTAATGAAATACCGCGTGAAATGTGTGAGAATGTAATGAAAAATGTGCTCAAAAGGGCTCGCATTTGTGAGGCTAACAGAGGCGGACATTTATCTGATATTGTATTTCATACATGATTTCCGATATTAAATAAAACATTTTTGAATATAAGATTCATTCTCTTTCATTTAATCAAAAATTATAAACAAACAAAGTGGTATACCTTCCCGACGGACAACCTTTATACGAGTAAGTAGCAAAAAAGAAGGAAGAACGGAAGGTCTTTGTTCCAAAAGGAGGACGTATGGTAACCCGGAGCTTGGATGCATTGAAGAAAGCCATTTTTCGGGAATGGACCGAAATAAGAGCTAAAGAAAATGAATTCTGAAAATTTGATTTTAACGCGTGATCCATTTCGAGGTTTCCCACTTTTTAAAAAAATAAACACAGAAAATTCAAATTGAATGGGGAATGTTTATTATTATTTGAAAGAACATTCTTTGGCATTTATTTTTGAAGATTATGTCTATTAATTATGTCCGCGGTTACGTCTCAGATGTTCCATCCGTTGAGTCCAACTTTCGATGACTCGTTCAAGCATTTCGACTGATAACTGGCGTATGACACGCGTGATGTTTTGCTCCAAGGCCAGCATCAAGGCGGGTTTATCAGCATAAACTTTAGGCTTTACATATGCCCACAGGAACAAGTCGAACGGTGTGATATCACACGAACTTGGTGGCCAATCGACCGGCTCAAAACGTGAAATTATCTGCTCACCGAAGTGTTCTCTCAATAAATGCATTGATTGATGCGATATGTGGGAAGTGGCGCCGTCTTGTTGAAGCCAAATGTCGCCGAGATTACGAGCTTCAATCTCAGGCATCAAATAGTCGGTCATGAAACGATAACGGTCGCCATTGACGGTTTCGTTCTCACCGACAAAATTTTTGAAGAAATATGGACCGATGATTCCAACGGCCTACAAACCACACCAAGCCGTTGTTTTTTCTTGATGAAGTGGCAGCTTTTGAACCTCTTCTGGTTGCTCTTCGTCCCAAATGCGGTAATTTTGCTTATTTACATACCCATTAAGCTAGAAATGGGCCTCATCTTTAAACAAAATTTGGCTCAAAAACGTCGGATCTTCTTGGAACTTTTCAAGAGCCCATAGAGCGAAGCGATGTCGCTTGGGAACGTCGGGCATCTTCAGTTCTTACACAAGCTGCATTTTGTACGCTTTCAATTTAAGATCTCGTCATAAAATGCGCCAAGTCGTTCCATACGTCAGCCCGAGTTGCTGCGAACGGCGCCGAATCGACTTTCCACGGTCTTAGTGTACACTCTCAGCTACGGCCGCTACATTTTCTTGACTGCGTGCTGGACGTGGTCTATTCGGTCGAATATTATTCAACAATTAATGCTGGGTCTCAAGATGGGTGATAATGTTGCGAATAGTACGCTCAGTAGGCCGATTATGTTGACCAAAAGTTGGACGAAGTGCACGAAACACATTCCTCACAGAACGTGAATTTTCGTAATAAAGTTGAACGATTTTTTAACGTTGTTCAGGCGTAAGTTTTTCCATGATGAAATGCCAAACAATACTAAACAAAAATAACATGACAGCTTGACACGACTCACACGTGGTCTGTGAAAGGCTATTGCAAAAAGTATCTCTACTTGGATCACCCATTACATTTGGCATATTCAGTCAATAAAAACAATTTCAAACGAGAAAAATATGGTTGTTTAAATATGTAACACTTTAATCGTCCAACCCTGTGGATACTATTCTACTTATTTACAGTTAATCGGACGATCGAGTCTATAATTTTGTAACGCGAAATTAATACTTTTATATTTTAGTATTGCGAAACATTCAAAACTAGCCGATGCTCCAATATTTATGTACGGAAATTTAAAGTCAAATAGTACCAAATTGTTTTAATTCATAACAAATGTGTTAACTTGTTCATCATAACATATCGTGAATTGAATTAAAATTGTGTAAACAATTTTTAAAATTACAGTCAGCAATTGTTACATAAAGACCATTCTGCGCTAGCTCACCTAGTAACTTTCCAAACGCACCTCGCATGAGCGAGCCTTTTATAGCTGTATCTGTTGTTGTTGTTTTTAAAGACCGCGTATCCTTTGAAATGAAGGATACCAAATGAAAGAAGTAGAATAAAAAGCAAATGAAAAAACAAGGTTTTAATTCTCCGCCTCCTTTGTGAGCGGAGCGAGTTGGGTACGGAAAAATGAACTGTCATGGCATTCATTTGCAAGAAAAGATGACATAATTGTACATATTCTACACATTACAAAATACGCGTACATACGGACATATTTTATTACGGAATTGCCTTAAGCGCGAAAACTGAATGAAATTGTCTGCTATCTTCTAGAATTTCATTTACTTTGGCAAATTAACATGAAGCGTCGTTCCCTATTAAAGCCGCAGCTGAGCAAATACGAAAAAGAGTTTTACGAGTCTGTAACATTTGCTGGTTGCTACAAGTAGTTTCCTCTTAAAGTTCTTTTAACGATCGCTCTTGAAATTCCTTAGCCACCAATACATTTTTATGGAAATTTCCACACCAAATGGAGATGCTTTTTTAAGGTTTTTTTTTGTTTCAATGGAGCTGTACGTGATGAAGGTCGCCTATAGATATTTATTGAAATAACCTACACTTTTCTCTGTAATCTGGCCATGTTCGAAACGCATACATTGCGTTGCATGACCAGTTCGGTTTAGGCTATCTACGAGTTGCAATTACTTGGAATAGAAAATGATATCGCAATTTCATTCTTTCGTTTCTATGAATTGCAAATCATGGCCATAATTAAAATCGGTCTGTCTGCTGGGCTGCTGGTCTGCAGGGACTGCAATTCGCAATCGGTGTTCCATCATTGCTTCCGTACTGCATTAGTAATAAGTTGGTTTTTTGTATTTTTTTGTTGCATCTGTGTAAATGCTACAGTGCATGGGTGTTTTCGAAATATTCCGACCCGGTAGCTTAGACAACTCATTTCGATGGGAAATGTTAAGGTCGATATTAAAGAAGGTCATGTATCTGCAGAGAATGCTTGTATGGTATAGAATTTGAAGTGGGATTGTCACTCTGTATGCTGGGTGGGAAAATTCTTCTGCTGGGAATGAAATTCTTGTATACGGTGAACTTTGTAAGGCCATGACTACAAAATTTTCTGCGCTCAAATTGGAAAATAATGGGATGGTCTGTCGTGAGTTCTGAATCTTGTGGGCTTACAGTGCAAATTTATAGAAGTGTCTGGCATAAGAATCATAGTTGTCTCACAGCTCGCCACAAGATAATTACTGGGCTCTATCAAGGAACTTATGTGTGAGCGGTGAGTGAGGTTCATCTTATTTTTTGTTCTCTATGAAAATGTTACATTACCATGCATGAGAAAAAATCTTATTCTACACTTGTTCTGTCTGTCGTTTTTGGGTTAAAACGTTCATATATTTTTTTTTTGTATGGATCGTCGAAATTAAAATATTTATTTAATCCTTTTACTCCTATGAGGAGCATAGGGCCGTAACAATTGATTTCCAATTTACTCTATTTAATGCACTGTATTTTAATTCATTCCAGGGTGGCTGTTTCTAAATCAATTTACCGCCTCCAGGCGTCAGCTGCTCTGCGGGTTCCATTCGATGGCCTGTCTGGCGATATCATCCGCTGATTTCCTTAGGGTATGGCCTCTTCAACCCCATTTACGCCTTCTGATCTCGTTCTTTACTGCTTGCAGTAGTGTTTATGCCCATAGAACGTCGTTGGTAATTGTCTTGATCCAAAATATTCGCACAATTTTACGTAAGCATTTGTTCATGAACACTTGCATATTTTGGATATCTCTTGATGCAACATTCCATGATTCGCATATGTACTTGGTAGGGGCATAAATGCTGTTACACACGTTTTATGCTGTAAAATAAAAAGTACTCAATGTTTTTGGACCAAATATTTTTTAATATATTTATTGATGTATATTGTATCCAAAAAGAATCTTCTTATCCGCCTTTTGCCTTTTGCACACGCCTTAAGTCGCACTGTCAATAGCTGCACGAACCTAGTCCATTGGAAAATTGGCCACAGCTCGAACCAAAGTAGTCTTAAGAGATCCAATGTTGGGGTATCTTTTGTGACAAACTTTATCCTCTAAAACCGGCAACAATTTGTAAACCAATGGGTTCAAATCTGGCTGATGACCAATCAAATCTGCCTGATGAATGAACGATGGCAAACTGTTTCGAAGCCAGGCCTGGGACGTTTTTGGCTTATGGGCCGGCGCAGAATCCTGCTGCAAAGTCCATGGCTGGTTTTGGAACAGCGAATTGTTAATAGCTTCCAAAACGGTTTCTTGGTAAATTTTGGCCGATGTTTTGACTCCTTGTTCGCAGAAATGCAGTTGAGTGACCCCATCGTAAGAGACACCCCTCCAAACCACGTCTGATGCCGGGTGTTGACCCTTTTCCCCCCTTGGGATCAGTTCAGATGCTTCCTTAGATGACCGCGCATACACTCTATCATTTTGCTTGTTAAATTTTTCCTGAAGGGTAAAAATTTTTTCATCCGTGAACAAAATTTTTCTGTGCAAGTTATCAGCGTGCTTCACCAAAAGACGTTTGCATTTTTCAATCCTATTTTTTTAAAGCTGCAGTCAATAAATGTCCAGTACGTCGTTTGAAAGCCCCAAGTCACAAGTCCTTTTTAATGATTCGACTCTTGGACTTTTGCGTGATATTCATCTCATGGGCCATGATTTTCTGTTTTCGGAGCGGATTTCTGTGAATTTTTGAATTAACAGCTTTGATGACATGCGGTTTTCGAACAGAGCGTGGGCGGCCCGACCGGTGGCGGTCTTTTACATCACCAGTCTCCTCAAACAGTTTTATGCATCGGTAGACGAACATGCGGCTAAGCCCTAGTGGCCGGAGCGTTTTGAAAATATGGTTTTTTCATTTCACACTTGAAAAGCGTTATTACAGCGATACGGTTCTGATTATCTGACAACTCCATGATAAAAGTTGTAACAATTTTAAAATCCCGTTACCGACTAACGCTTTTGAGGTTAGCTTTCAAAACCCATATGACATTAACGGGGTATGTTCAGTTCTACTATTGAAATGGGTGTGTTCAAATTTGTAACAGTATTTATGTCTCTACTAAGTATAGTAGGACAGATTTCACGTTGGAGTCGAATATTTAAAGTTTTGTCCTTTTCGAGATATAGTTTGATCTCCAGACAAAGTTTAAGATGCCGTATGCCTGTCTGGCTTTGTTAATCCGGTTGAGGATATCATTTTTGGATTCTCCCGCCTTGTCGATTATGCTTCCTAAGTAGCAAAACAAGTCATCTCGTTATTTATACAGCGCCTTTCAGTATTTGATGCATTTATGCGTAGAGATTTGGTCTTCCTGATGTTGATTTTAAGACCTACATGGGATGCAGTTGCCTGGACTAAACTCAGTTTGGCTTGCAAAGTGTGGGAAAGGAGGCAGATGTCGTCGGCATAGTCAAGATCTTTTATTCTGCCTTGTAGTACCTCTTCCCTGCATAGTTGAAATTTGCATCACTTGACCAAGCACACAGTTTAATAACAAGACACATCCTTGCCGGACGCCCGCTTTGGTGGTTATTCTATTACTTAGCAAGTTTCGTGGAGTACGCGACACGTAGCATTGGCATATAAACATCTTGTTAGGGATATTATCTTGGCAGGTACGCCTTTACAGAACAGAGCGCTCCATATGGCATTCTGATTGAAGGTGTCGAATGCTAAAATTCATGCCATAGTTCGAGTTGTTGTTCTTTGGATGTTACAAGTTCTCCTTGGTTATGTCGTAGTGGCTTTGTGGTTGCAGTCCCATTAGTATTCATACGTTATTTGTTGCCTTGTAGAGGTCTCTGCTACGGTGGATGCTGCCTGCGCTTCCTGGGCAATGTTATTTGTCTATTTCCGTTTGTCTCTTCGGACACTTCTTTTTTTTCGGTTCATAACCACTTTTTAAAAAAAAAATTAAATTTAAATAACCGGTTAATTAAATTTTAATTTTTGCTTTTAAAGCGTTCAAAAATCATGTTTAGGAGGTATCATCACGTGGAATCATCAAGTGGAAAAAGTGCTTCGAAAATTGGTTTGTCTGTGCGCATGCAAAAGTAAAGAAGACTATTTAGAAAAACAGTACTACCATTTCCAATGATAAATTGTTGTATTTTTATTGCAACCCCCATAAATTATATTGATCAGCCGTTGGAAGAAATGTGACTATGTTGAGAATGTGAGAAGAAATTGTGTTTTTACGTTAAAATGGTCTGGTGAGTATGTTTTGATCAAACTCGTTTCAATACCTTTAAGTTATGATTAAGACTATAAAGTCCAGAAGAAGAAACCAGTTATTGCATTTAACATAATGGACGACGAAATACTTTTTTTACAAAACTGCCTTTCGTGTGGACAATGGTTAAAAACTTCAATATTTAAAAATATATTTTTCACCGCACATTTAAATGTTTTTTTTAAAAAAATTGTTTCCAGTGAAGAGAAGAAGTTATTGTTTTGTATTAAATTTAATTATTGTTGAAAATAATGTCGTTTATTTTTGTATTTTAAGCAGTTTTTGTGTTTTAGTTAATATTCCCTGAGGATGATCGTCGATGACGATCGAAATATTGGAAAGAATATAAAATAAAACAAATTACCAGATAACACTAACGCCTGTTTGTTGAATTTTTTGTTAATGACCTCGAACCAGACAATTTGGATCAAAATATGTATATACAGGGTGTCCGTTGAAAAGGTATACTACTTTGTTTGTTTACAATTTTTGATTAAATGAAAATGAATGGATCTTATATTGATAAATGTTTTATTTAATGTCGGCATATGTATGGAATACAATATCAGATAAATGTCCGCCTCTGCTAGCCTAACAAATGCGAGCCCTTTTGAGCACACTTTTCATTGCATTTAGCACGGCGTCGATTTGAGGCTGATCGATTCTTTTGAACACTTTCTTGAGCAGCAGTAATGTTTTCAGCCGATCTTGCAGTACGTTGTGGTCCATGCTTGGGCCTATCAGCTACAGACCCTCTTACTTCGAAATCATTCACTACACGATAAATAGTGCGTTTTGTTATAAATAGTCACGTTGTTTCTCCCAAAAATTTTACGTAACTTTCTATCGTCTCAGTAATCGATGATTGTTTTTGATAAAATGTTGTCAAGATTAAAACGCGTTGGATTATCGAATATTTTTCCATAATAAATTTGCATCGCCTCTCATTCAAGACTGCCAAATATGAAATGCTAAGACTAATGTTTACCAAAATGGAGGCAAAACAAAGTAGTTTACCTTCCCGGCGGACACCCTGTATAATAAAGGTCAACAATACATAACCAACAACAGTTACCAAGAAATTTAAATTATAAAAAAAATTCAATTAGTATTAGGTGCACACATGAAAATACATAAAAAATTTAAGTAAAACATAAAACGTCAACGAATAAGAAAAAGAATTTAACAAAAAAAAGAGATGGATGGAACAAAGTCCCAAGTTATATTTTTGATAGAAAAAAATGATTTAGTTTTCTTCATGCCTTTCCTTCTTTTTGCTTAATACAAATTGCAATTTGTACTAAATGTACTCAGCACTCAGTAAAAGTGCACTTTAGGATTTATATCCTTAAGATGGTGGGAAAAACATTTGAGTCCTGACGGGATTTGACGTTGTTCTGCCTCCCTTCCCTGTCCTGCCACATCACCATACGACTTTTTCTTTCTTTTGTTCTTGTTCTTGTTGCAAATTGCAACAAGGAGCTCTGGAAAAAAGAACAGCCTCATAAGAGAAGTTGTTAAGTGGCAATAGTCTTCAATTTCATTTGAATGTATGCAAGTAAGTATGCCTGTGTGACTGTAGGTTGTGAAGTGACTTAACATTTCAACAGTCAAACTAAACCTAGATGTGCTTAGTAGTCATGAAGAATCTGCTTAAGTAAAGGGAAAATAAAATCTTTAAACTTTACTTAGTACATGTAGTTGGAATATAAAAAATACATTTTAGAATAAACTTCATTGACATGAAAATTGAATTAAGATCAGAAGGAAAATATATATATGACAGAGCAATGGGCACATAGATTACATTATTGCTCTTTACAACAGGCACTTCTTATTTTGATTGTCTGTTTTGTTCACAACAATCAAATATTAAGCGACCAAACTTCAAAGAGTTCGTATCCACGCAAATATTGGAAGTTTTGCTCGTAAGCTACACTATTTGAAATTTTACTTGTTGTATAGCCACTGCATCAATAGGAAGATAGGCCTCGTCCTTAAATAATGAATTTGTTGTTCCTTCTCCGGTAGTCAGGTCGTCTGACTTCTATATTGACCATAAAAGTATGCAGAGGCAAATCCAACCCGAAATATTCCGGGCTAACTTCTAGCGATGACGAATTGATTGATCAGAATCGACACAACAGCGTTTGTTTATACATTATACAAAGCGTCCCATACATGGGCGTGGTTATTGTTCTGAAAAACATGGGCATATAATTACCCAAAAGAGAACGAAAATTAACTAATTATGTAATCACTTTTTTAAAATTTGGTTAAATCTAGCACAGGGGCCCTATCAACCTCCCTATTACCAAGAACATATGAGGACGTTGCCAAACAGAATTTTTTTTTACGAATCTTTACCCGTTTTTATACTCGACACTACACTGTGGAATTATGACAAGGAGGTAGACCCAATGTACAAGGGCATATTAATAATTCCGCGACTTTTCCAACTTCCTTCTTAGTTATATGAAATGCAACCCTGCCCCCATTAAGTGCCATCTGTTAATAGACTACTGTCAAATTATGAGAGATTTCCGTCATTTAGTTTGTGTTTAACTGCTGTGCAAAACAAACAACCTCGAGGATTTTGTTAAAAATGGAAAAAAGTGAATTTCGAGAGCTCATTAAACATTATTTTTTGCAGAAAAACCCGTCAATCAAACCAATAAAAAGGTTGATAAATAAAAATAGGGACCCTGCGCCATCGATTCCAATGGCAAAAAAGTGGTTTACTAACTTTTGTTGTGGTCGCACAAGTACAAATGACGCTGAACGTTCTGGATGGCAAATTGAGTCAATACACTCGAAAATGTTGGAAAAATCCACGATATGTTGCTGGCCGATCGAAGAGTAAAAGTGCGTGAGATTGTTGATGTCATACGCATTTCATATGGCAGTGTAGTTTCGATATTACATTATCCGTTGGACTTAAGAAAGCTGACTGTACGATGAGTGCCGCGTTTGCTCTCAATTGACCATAAAAGTAATCATGTGACAACTTCAAAGGATTGCTTGGAGTCGTGTAACCGCGATTCGTATGAGTTTTTGTAGCGTTTTGTAACAGTGGATACATTACAACACTTCTGAGACCGAGCAGCAGTCTAAACAATGGGTTTCTAAAGAAGAACCGGTTCCGAAGAAGGCCAATATGACTTTGTCGGCCAATAAGGTGATGGCTACAGTTTTTTGGGATGCACGCGGGATAGTTCAAATCGATTGCTTTTAAAAGAATATTATAGAGTTCGGTTTTACTTTCAACAATTGCAGCAAGGCTTTCTGAAGAGGGTTGTCACGGACCCGAAATCATGATAAAAGTAGTGTGCAGCCACGAAAATCAATGTCACTTTGCCATTTTGCTAAAAACTTGTGGTCTATTTAAATATAGAAGCAAGAGGACTTGAGCCGGTTAAATCCTTGTTCAATGAGAATATTAAATATTAATAAATAGTATGTCAACTTATTGGACCGATTTAACGAGGATTTAAAAAAAGACCCCATATGGTCAAGAAAAAATTTCGTTTCATTAAGCTTATGTACGGGTGCACACGTGTGCAGTCTCAATGGCATAATTGCATGAATTAGGTTACGAATTAGTCCTTATTCACCACATTCTCCTGATTTAGCCCCCAGTGACTATTTCCTATTTCCAATCCTAAATAAATGGCTCGGTGAAAACAGATTCAGCTCTAACGATAAAATTATTGATCAAACAAATGTCTATTTTTTATGGACCTCGAAAAATTCTATTTTTGGAAGGCATACACAAATTGGAGAAACGTTGGACTAAATGTATTGAGCTTAAACGAAATTATGTTGAAAAATATTTTTTTTATGCAAAAGAAAGTGTATTTTATTCAACAAGTCACGGAATTATTGATATGCCCTCATACAATGTGCCGATCGATGGAGAAACACTATCTGATTCCATTGATATCGTGTGTCCATCTATCGTTGTTTTAAAACTACACGTCATAATTATGTTCGATTTGGGTATAACTTGATCATTAGTAAGGTTTGTGCCAAGTACGAAATTTAAATTGGTATATATCGGACCATGTTTTATATTATACTCGTACAAAGGTTTTTGTCGATTTTAGAAACTGCAGCTCTAGAAGCCTTTAATTATTTATGAATCCGACAGAATTTTGCACTGAGCTTTACCCAGATTCTTATTATGCTTCCTTTGTGAACATCAAACAGGTTCCTCTTCAATTGTAGTTCTGCCGCTCATCTTCCCGATCGTGCCTAAATTGATTATGGTATTTTATATTGTGGGCCGCCGTGGTGTGATGGTAAACCAGGCTTATCTCCGAGAAAGAACATCTTAAAATTACTCAGCAGCGGGTTTCCTTCTCGCAAATGCCTGTGTCATTACGAGTAATCGGTTCATCTCTAAGTCCTGTGAAAACTTTTTTATAAAATGCATTAGCCGTTAGGAGCCCGATTTGGACAGTAGGTCCCGGTCATTGAGCATGAGAATAATATCGTGCTCAGCTCACTGATTTGTGATAAGTTTTCCTTAGTTCCTTAATGGGATGTTGTGGGAATAAGTTAAGTGTTAAGCGCGACCAATAATTAGTTACTCTGGTATATTTGACCATAATGGTCCATATTTTCCCTCTCGATTTTAGAGCCTGCAGCTTTAGAAACCATTTATTTTGCGCAATAAGCGGCCAATACTCGATAGCTCCAACTCAAAAGTTCACTCAGATTAAAGGTCCTGCAGTTTTAAAAACTACAAGTTCTACGCAATCGTACTAAAATTTCGCTCCTTTCCATGCATTTACTATTAAATGTCAGCAACCTGTCCAGAATGACTCTGAGAAACTTAACATAGTCCGAAAGGACCAGCTCTGTTCCACATATAGCTTTTATTTCGCAGTGAATAGCACCAATTCGGTTTAGGTCTGCTGATCCAAGCCCGCCTTTCGGAGTTCGACGAAATAAGATAGGATTTCAAATTTGGTTCGATAATGGTTTATGGTCTGCGCTGTCTTGGCTAATAAATTCCTCCGAAAGATTTCGCCCAATTATTAGCTTTGAAAATAGCATAATATTTTTTTAAGTATTTGCATAACATATCTTTTTATCTGTGGAAAATGTAAGACTTAACTTGGGATTGAAACGCTCGTTTTTTGACCCATGACTCTTAAAACCGGTCAATATGGTCCAGCATAAGGTCGTCGTAAATGTGACCATATGACACTCAAATATAATTTTTTTACAAATTTACTATATTTTTTTACCCTCCACCGAAGAGCGAATAATATATTGTCATTCCGTTGCAATACCAGGAAATATTGATTAGAGACCCTAGGTGGCCCAACTAAAATGCACGGTGTTAATTGTTAATAAAACAAAAAGGTTTCTGAGAATTATCTCAATAAATTTATTATGATACGAGGGTTGCTATATATATATTTCTGGCCTAGGCAACACTAAGTATTGCCTGGCGCCACCTGACATTTCCTTTGCAATAGTTTGACATTTTTAGCATAAACGTACTCAGAACGTTTGTATGTACGACCATCATTTGTGTTGTTTACAGTGACTTGAAAAAATCAATTTGGCAAAAAATGGAATTAACTCGTGAACATTTTCGTGCGAACATTTTAAGTCGTTTATAATATCGTCAGGTGACAGGTGACGAATCATAGATCTATGCGTATGAGCCCGAAACAAAACAGCAATCGACCGTGTGGGTCTTCGAAGACGAGCCAAATCCAACGAAAGTTGTTCGTGGAAGAAGCACTCCGAAGCAAATGGTCGCACGTTTCTTCGGAAAAACTGGTCATGTGGCGACTGTTCCGCTTGAGCAACGTAGGACGGTCAATTCTGAGTGGTGCACCACAATTTGTTTGCCTGAAGTATAAATCCTGCTGGAGAATAATTTGAAAAACAATAAAAACCATTGTTGATGATAATTATTTGCATTTTCATTATTAGGCCAGAAATATATATGAGACAGCGCATATAGAAAGGGACCTAAGGGTAAAAAAATCATTTTTTTCTTTTTTTGATGTGGACAACATCTGAGCATCGAATGAGACCGATCCCATGCCCCAAAAGTGTTCTTTCCCAGAGATATGCGCGTTTTAAGAAAGTGAAGTCGACGATTATAAGCGCATATAGAAAGGGACCTAATCTTTAAAATGGCTCTCCTGAACAAAACTTTTCATCAACTTTTCACCTTTTTTTTGATTTGGACAACATTTGAGCATCGAATAAGATCCCATGTCCCAAAAGTGTTTCCACCCAGAGATATGCCCGTTATGAAAGTGAAGTCGACGATTCTAAGCGCAAATAGAAAGGGACCTAATCTTTAAAATGGCTCTCCTGAACAAAACTGGTTTTTAGCCTTAGGTCCCTTTCGATTTTGAGCGTCACATATAGCAGCCCCTGTAGAAGGATCTATGACAATTATAAGTGATATAAAATATTGGGCGCATTCTCTCTTCGGCTTCGGTGGCATACCTCTATCCGGTGGTCAATATTTTCAATGACGCTGAGTCATAATGGAGGTTGATGCGCCTTATTATATCATCCAATATCTCAGGCATTTTCTTGGCTTTTCAGCGTACACATTTTCTTTTCAAAATCCCAAAAGAAAGAAGTCCATCGGTGGCAAATAACATTATAGTGGCGGCAAATTAATATCGCCACAACGTGAGATAACACAGCCATTAAAATTTAGCGAAAAACGGTCATTGTTTCGTTGGCTGTGTTGCAAGTATAAGTAGTACCATCCTGTTGGAACCATATATCGTCCAGGTCCATAGCCTTAATATCTGGTCACAAGAAGACAGTTCTCATCTCGCGATAACGAACACCATTTAATGTAATTGCTTTGCCGAAATCATTTCCGAAAAAGTACAGCCCGATTACGTCTCCAGCCCCTAAACCGCTCCAAACAGTCATTCTTTGTGAATGCAAACGCTTTTCAACAATCACTCGTAGATTCTCATGTGGCAATTTTTCTTTTCTTGGTCAATTATTCTGAACAAAAAATCATGAAGTTCTCGAAATGCATTTTGATTTGAACTCCATTTTTGTAAAAGGCTTTAACAATCTTGGCACGCTGCTCAATTGAGTACCTCCCCATGGTTAAATTTGTCAAACACTAAAACACAGAAATGTAAAATTAAGTTAGCCAAAAAACTTGATGTTAAGGTGTGACTCCCAATTTACATCGTGTATTATTGTTGGACCACCCTTTATATATTATCGTCAACAAAATCTAAGACGATCTAACCATTTCCTTCCGTGTGTCTGGTAAAAACACGATATCAGTCAAACGAATTGACCTAGGATACTGAATTGTTACATAATGATGGCTTGTAGTCACAAGTTCTTTGGAATTGCAAATATGCGAAATCGTCCTAGGGTTAAAATGTTTCCCTTAAAGCTACCCCGGTAATACAATTTTTTGTGTATTTGCTTAACAAATCATAATGTTTTGTGGAAGGACAATGGTAAAATTGGGCTCTGTTAGTGGAGACGCACTTTATACAAAAAGGGCATAGATCTTAGACGTTTTGGCTCATGTAGCCCAAAAAACGGCCTGCATGTGGGTACTTAAATTATAGCAAATTTTGCTACTAATATAAATCTAGTTTGAATGGGCCCAGCCCATCTTCATCATGTCAAAGAGCAGGAACCACTGGTGACTACAAGCATAAGGGATACTCAAACCAAAAAAATTCTATAGAATGTAAATATGGATTTACTTTAAAGGTTTGGCTGATATTATGGCCGGACCGATGGAATCAAGGCTACCAAAAAACGAGCAACTTTATTCACTTCAATAGCAAAGTCGCGGTATAGAACGTATAATCTTTGGTTTGACCGAACCTAACGACCATAAACTGTGACTAATCTCGGGCTAATGGATCCGTAAGGTCGAATAAACGGCCGTTACTATGAAACGAACCATAGGAGTAATAATGTTTGCTAATATTTTGCCTTTTTAATAGCGATTCCATGGTGACGAGCTTATACAGGGTAAGGGATTTAACATTTTAATGGAAGGAAGTACTGCCGAGCCATTTGTGGTAGTCATATAAATGTGATTATGTTCCATTATTAAGTGACAAAGTTCAACCATTCCAATAAAACCAGAAACTTAAAAAAAAAATATCCGTACGATTTTTACAGTCGTTTTAAATTCAATATTTTAAATGGCCCAACCTATAGAATTCGGGTTTTTCGTTTTCACCTCTTTTACAGCAAAAAAAACAATGGTTAGGTATAAATCTCCTAATCGCAATGTCGCGAGATTTGCTAGGTGGAAACTCGCCGATGAAAACATTGTTAGATGTTCTGATCGGAGTTGAACCAGGGTGTGCATGTACGATAGTCGTGATCACTTCGGAGGTGATGAATAGTTTTATTATAAAAAGGGTTTCCATCAAGTCTCTTTCAATTTCTTTCTATGATAAATTTTAAAGTTCTTAAACAATGAAATAAATGTGACTTATGTTTTACTTAAATTCATATTGACCGAAAGATAATACTTGTTTAACTCAACATCAATTCAAGAATAAAAAGCCGGCCTCAGACAAAAGAATCTTTAAGTTATGTTTGAGTCAACTTAGAACAACCACCGGAAAGTCCTAATGTACTACAAAAAGATCTTTTAATTAAAGGTGACTTAAGGATCCCTGCCCTTACATGTCCTGGCTCTTCAATAGCTCGTTATCACTGGCGTGCAATTAATTAAAATCCCATTGGCAACAAATCATTTTTGCTAGTCCCAATAGCACTTTGCCCTGCACATGTTTGTGAGCATTTTCTAAATGTCGTCGCAATTTATAATTTTCACACATTTGCGCAACAGTTGAAATTGAACCATTATTATTATTGTAATGCATTTTGGTTTTTATCCGGCTGTAGGTGTTTGGCTCCTTCTCCTCTGCTTGTCACGTTTTTTGCTACCCGTTGGCTCAAGCGTTGGGCTACTTCGGTATGGCGATGGTGGTGATGGAGACGTTTTGCTAATGGTTACACCCGCACTGGCTGTCATTTCCGGCTGACATTATGGACATTGGCCTGGTGGTCATGTTGACTGTTGGCTTGGCTTTTACTACGGTTGCCAAATGTCCGTGGAGGGCGGTTTGGCTCATTGCCAATAATAACAATAATAATTGTCGCAATTTTTGTGCAGGACATGGGACAAATGCAATTTTCCTCCTTTCAGCAATCAACAGATGGTTGGTTGGCAGCCGGGAAAATCACGCTTTTCTTTTGTGATATTTTTTGGATGGTTATCATGAAGTCATTCATATTGTTGACACAAGTTGCAAGACGGAAGAAATAATGTTGCCTTGTTCGAAGGAAACATGTTTCAACAAGTGTGTGTGCGATAATGGATGAATTTGTAATTTGTGTGTAGACCAGACTGGATCGATGCATTTGCACAGAATAAGATATACAACAAATAGGATTCGAATACGAGGTCTAATTTTAGCTGGACAACTGAGCGTGTTCTACATTCTGTGCCAAATTGGGCCCTAATCAAGATTGACCTTTGTATGAGAGTTATATCAGAACAAGGATAAATTTAAATAGGGTTCGTCCTTGACCTAAGCTCAAACGATATACAAGTTGCGTCGAAATCGCTTTATATTTGCTACCTATAAGTATACTTTGATTACAAACAATGTTTAGCACTATGTCATTATACTATTTACCACAATGTGGTGAAAACCCTAATTCGTCGACGTACCACGGGTTCCGGTTCAATGCTCGGTACCTAACTTTTTGTACCCTCTACCAAAGGGTGCCATTTTAGCCCGCCAAAAAGCACTATAGCGGTGTCTGTCAAAAAGCACGATAGCGGTCAAACTAATCATCCTAGGATACTGCACGATTACACTGTGCGACAGCCACAATCGGTTTGGGATGAAACCACCGGGGAAAGTTATATCGGTCAAAAAAAGGTCATACGTGTCCCAGTGTTTCGTTGGGTCTCATCTAGGAATCGAGATATATCGATTTGAAGTTAGTAAGTATCGTATAGGGGAATTTGTCACGTTTTTGGCTCTTTTATTTGACATAACTTGAGAACCACTCGTCCGATTTAGCTGAAATAAATTTATAGTAATAAAGTAATAGGACTTGACACTTTTTACCGTTTTGGATTTTTTATGAATTAAAAAAAAAAATTTTAATTTTTAGGCAAAAATATTTTTTTTTTTCATACATTTATTTATAATTGCGAAACTGTTGCTTAAGTAGGAAAACGGTTTAAGAACAGATTAGAGGAATTGTAATTCTTAATTTTTCTAAATTTGTTTCAGCTAAATCGGACGAGTGGTTCTCGAGTTATGTCAAACAAAAGAGCCTAAAACGTGACAAATTCCCCTATACGATACTTACTAACTTCAAATCGATATATCTCGATTCCTAGATGAGACCCAGCGAAACGCTGGAACACGTATGACTTTTTTTTTACCAATATAACTTTCCCCGGTGGTTTCATTCCAAACCGATCACTGACCCTTACCATTTGTCGCAGAGTGTTATAGCTGTTGGTCATAATCTGTTTGGGATTGAAGATGGGAGAAATATGCCCAGGGGACAAAAAGTTTTTTTTTACGGTACTAAAGGTACCTCTGAGAAAAAGACACTTTTTTGAGTACTTGCTTAACTAATCATAATTTTTGCGAGAGGGATAATACTCGTAGTTACAATGGCTACTGTTAGTTGGGGCGCTCTAAATACTTCAAAAAGGGAATCGTTGCTGGACTTTTTGGCTCATGTGCCCCAAAAAAGGGTGCCTCATGGTATAAACGGGTAAATAAAAGTCAATATATACTCAAATAAAAGCAAATTCTGCTACGAATTCAAATATTAAGCTGAAATAAGGGACGTACGCATGGGCCAAAAAAGTCCTTTTTTCTAATTTAGTAGTGTGGACGGTAGTGTCCCAATAGGGACATAACAATTTCGTATCTTTATGTCAACGCAACCCCACACATTTTTAATGATCATTCACTGGCAAAACGTTAGTCGAAGTCAACATTTTCATTATGGTAAAGTTCACTTACGAGCAACGTTTGGAAATAATTACAAATTATTACCGAAATTCTGAATTGGTGGTCGCAACTTAAAGATCGCTTACTTAAATTTTCGACCGTATTAATCGTCCCACCCAAAAGGCTGTACGTGCTATAGTAGATAAATTTGGATCCTTCAACCTTATAAGATCAAACTGACTCAAGAACTTAAGCCCCATAATCATTTGAATCCAGAATTTCATCAAAAAATCATCTTTAGCAATTAAGTTCATTTCTACTGGATATACGTTATACGATACGAGATTAAGCAACTGTATCTGGAGCTTGGGCAAGCTAGGACTCAAAATGTAAGAGTTAAATATTTGTCGTTCATGAAGTACATAAGAGTTTAAGTGAGATCGGGTATAATTTGTGGCTTTAAGAGTTAAATTTTTTTCTGCCACGATATGCCATCCTACTTTTTTTTATTGTGTTACTATTTGGGCAAGTCTTTGTACTTTTGTGCTACTTTTAACCTTTTGTGTCACTTTTTGAAAAGACCTTTCTTATTTTCAGCATTTTGTCAAAAATTTTAATTACAGCTCAAAAAATGCATCATGCACTTCAATTAAGTATGTGGTACTTTAAGCGATGGGTGCAGTGTTTATATAAGTAGAAGCAATTTTTATACAATATATTGACGAAACATTATTGGTTTTTTTGAATAACCACTAGTAGAACTTCGAGAAGGACAACCGTAATAATGGTGATTGTTTTATATTGGGCCAAAATCAAATCCCATGGGATGTTGGTAAATGCCTTGATATGGTCTTGATTTTTGTCCAAATACCAATCTTCCAATCAGTTGTCAACCATGGTGATGTTACGCCTTTCTGGTCTATGAATTGAAAAAAACCTCCATAATACACTACCTCTCTTCTATCTTTATCGTTTTACAAGCTATAATGTGCGATGTTAATTCCGCAAAGTTTATTATGGTTCGCTCTTTGCTCTATTTGTATTTAAGCCCGACTTACAGGAAGCCACACATTAAACCCCATCTTCCCCAAATTTTGTACAGAACAGTAAAGTCAAAATTTTTTTGTAAAAACAGTTTCTTAAATTCAGCCCTTTGCATATGGATAACAGTGTTCTTTGGGACAATCAGTAAACTGGTGCGTTCCAATTTAAATCTTTCAGGTTTCTGGCCATCAAAATATTTATAAAAATTATCATCCGCTAGCGCCTTTGGAACAGTTAAAGAGCGTTTGTCTTTCAAAATTTGAATTCGGGATCAGTATTGATTCATATCTTGAAAAATTGAATATTTGCATGCGAAGAAAATTCTTCAAAACATTTTGTACAACTTCCACCTTGCTCGGTATCTAAGTTTTCTTGTAATAACCTCTGAAAAACTATGCCACTTTTCAAAAAATGTATGCCACTTTTTAAGAAAAAAATTTATTTTTGTAATACTTAATACTATAATATCATCTTTACTGACGATTTTCTGCTATAGCTGCACTACACCCTAATATACCCTTTTATAAACCTTCCCGAAAGTATGCAGGTGTCAGTGCTTGCAGAAAATTTCTTTATTGTACATAAATAAAGTAGTTATTTCTGGCAGTAAGTAGATACGAATATACATAAGTAGGCACATCTGAACGCAGTATATATGTACACTAGACTGGGTCACGCGGCAGACTCGGCAAAACTGACTGATCCTGCTGAAACTAGTCAATACCGTTTGGACGTCCGGCTTGCCGTTACATTACGGCTGCCCTTAATATATGTTGGCGAATTTCCATTATTTTTCTGTTTTTAGACGTTGTAAGTATACAATACCTTTATAACGCATTTTGAAATATAGGGTGGTTACATTTAAGGGCCGATGTTGAATGTGGACCACACCTAAACGTCAAGTTTTTTTCTGCATTTCCTTTGATATTTCTCAATTTCACAAACTCAATTTGAACCATGGAAAGATACATAAGCGAGCAACGCAGTTTAGGCTTCATGCAACAGTGGATGATCAGTTTTCGAAGAAAATCATCTTCAGTGATGAGGCACATTTTCACCTCAGTGGAATCGTCAATTACTGTGAATGGTGTTCGCTATCGTAAAATGATAACGAACCTTTTATGGCCCGAATTGGAATATATGGATGTAGATGATATGTGATTTCAACAGGACGGTGTCACTTGCCACACAGCTTCCGAAACAATGGCTCTTTTGCGCCACAAATTCAATAGGCCCTTAAAAATTAACCACCCTATACAAGCAATATTCTAAATTTAAAGAAATCGTTCAATGAACCCAAGCAAATTTCCATCTTAGAATAATAAAGTAATTCCCAATACACACGATTTCATTTCCGACGCGCTTTAAACTTATCTCTGTAGCAAATTGACCCACTCTAATATATATGTGAAAAGCATAATAGCAACATATTGAAAAATACCTTTTTTTTTGCAAAACTAAAACGAAGATAACGCACAAAACTAACCAAATAAAAATGGATAGAAACTAACTTCCCTCCTCCCCCATGCGAAGTGACTACCACAACTCCTTTAGGGTTGACAACAATGTTGTAAAGTTTATTAGGGTTACTTACACACACATAAACTCATCCCCATAAATTTACTCACACACACGCACATGCATACAAATACTCCTAGAGTTCACTGAATAGGAAAACAAATTCCATTCACACATGTATAAGTACAAACTAACACATACATACATAAATATGAGCAACATCTCGGGGTTTGTCTGTCGTTTGCCGGCGCCTGCCAACAAAAAATACTTGTATCTCAACAAGCATAACCGGAGTATCCGCTTGTAATATTTCCGTACTTTAGATACGTATCGTAGAGATACGAAATAAGATGCAGCTTAACAATTTTTAATCGAAAATTGTTTCAATGTATTAGTAAACACATACACACGTACGTACATGCATGCATACATAGACACGATGTACTCGTTTCCATTTAATGGAAAAATAAATTTCGTTACGGAGAGAAAATTAGAGATCCCTATCGGTTCCTTGGACACCAAGTATGACAAACGCCGTAATAAATTACAACAAGGAAATGCAATAGATTTTCGAAAACCGCATTCAAGGACTGATGTAAACTTGGGGCATTTGTAACCCAGGTAAATTGAATGTTCAGTTAAATGTGGCTAACGCAGTGGGATTCTCTTTGACTTTAACTAAAGTTGGTAAAGAGGGTGCGGCGTTTTTTCAATTCTTTTGAATTGGAACAAACTAACGACTTTAAGCAGCCGTATGCATGCTCTGTAGTATTCAAAACTTTAAAGCGTTACTAACTATTAAGTTCTTATCTTTCTACTTTGAGGTTTCTATACTCGTAGGCGGTACTACGTCCCATTTTCTAACCACACGCAGAGAAAAAACATGGTTACTACATGGTCATGGCAATAAAAGTATGTTCTCCGCAATAAAAGTTTGTTCGTCGCAACCATAGCATTGTTAACTGAATTTAGTTTTGACAATAGTATAATTGCTGCAACATTAATATTGTAGAAATGTAACAATAGTATTATTGCCAAATTTAAAAATGAAAATATGGTTATAGCAACAATTTAAATATGGTTGGTTCGACAAAAGTATTGTGTTTTGCGTTTTATGTTAACAATAATATGATTACGGTAATTTTTCTTCATTTAAATATGCTTTTAAGAACAAATGTTATTGGTACGGATCTAATGCAAAAATAGTACTTTTTTATAGAAATTAAAAATTTTAAACAAGCTGCTTTGGCTTTGTTTAACTGATTTTTTTTTTAAAAACACGCTTACGTTTATTTAAACTTATTTTTTCTACTGTGAAATAAGTCACTCTATTATTTTGAATTTAATGTTTTTTTTTACAAATTTTCATAATTCAAATCTATTGTCGACAACTTAAACAAATTCTAATAAATTATATTGGAGATCATAGTATAATTGTGTCTGATCATACTATGGTTGTAGGGATCATAACATGGTTGCGCGTGAATCATACAATAGTTGTGATGATCATACTATGGTTGCATGTGAAATATTATATGGTTGTGAGGATCATGCTATGGTTGTGGATATCATAGTATGGTTAAGTGATTGTTATACTATGGTTGTGGGGATCATAGTATGGTTATGTGTGAATCGTACTATTGTTGTGAGGATCATAGTATGGTCGTATTTGAATCATACTATTGTTGTACCACAACCATATACACAACAATAGTATTATCCTCTTCGAATATTGTCAGCACAACCATACATTTTTTCTGCGTGCAGGACGTAGTGTACTTTACAACCAATTCCTGGCTGAACGTAATAAAATGTATAAGTTCGCAATGAACAATCACCAAAAGTACTTCATATATTGTGACTTTTCGAGAGGTTTACTGATCAGGCCATTTCCAATACCAACCGTCTCATACTTCTGCAACAATTTAAATATCTGCAATTAATAGTGCGACCGACAGACGAAATTGGCTAGATCGCCTTAGAATTTGACTGCGATTTAAAATATATATTTTATGGGGTCTCCGATCAACATATCGAGGTTTTCAAAAGGAAATGATAAATTGAGTATGCGCTCCATCCTACGGTAGAGGGTAAAAAAGCAGAACCCTATAAGTCTGCCACGGTAATGTACTCCTCTGAGAATGCGTGTGTATGTATAAGTAAACATATACATACGTATATGTGACGCGCAAACTAGATAGGGACCTAAGGGTAAAAAACAGTTTTGTTCAGGGGAGCCATTTTAAAGATTTAAATACGTGTATCTTTGGTGTACCATCACTTTCATAAAACGCGCATATCTCTGGGAGGGAACACTTTTGGGGCATGGGATCGTTTTCGTTCGATGCTCAGATGTTGTCCACATCAAAAAAAAATTAAAATTGATTTTTGTACCCTTAGGTCCCTTTCTCTATTCGCTGTCACATATATACAGGCATATATGCACAGTGCATTCACTTGTGGTCACTGACAATGCCTGCTCGATGTTTGTTGGCATTGCAGAGGTTTTTCTCGTTGTTGCCTCGGATCTACTTCATCAAACGAACGTAGGCAACTACTCCCTGGACATTCATCACATTGGACATTCGATACATTGTAACAGCATAATCCGCATTTCTCGTTCGTTGTTGTCTGATACTTGCACTAATAATGAAGTCTGCCTGCCGAACAACATTATCCGGAAGCTAGTACATCGAGGGAGGACACATGCAAACACTATGTATATTCAGACGTACTCATATAGCCTATAAGAGCGGGTCGCGTAAACAATGCTAAATACAATTTCTGTAGTTTTTTGACAATTTAAAATTTCGCACTTTATAGATTGTGAAGCTTTAAAGATACAAATTGGTGTGGAGGCTTAAATAACAAATATATCGATTTTGATGAAAATCGGGACCTATCTATACTCGTATGTGTCTTCTAGAGTGATAATATGAAATTTAAAATAAAAAACATTGCATCGCGTCAGCATCAAGACATTTCCCAAACTGAAGTTTGCCATTATCCCAATATCTAAGTAGAACAATCGCTTTTATTACCGCTGTCGTTGGCGAAATTCGACTAGTCATAATTCAATAAAAATATTTTTTTTAAATAGTATAAATAATTTTTTTTTTAAATAGTATAAATAATTATTAGATGTTAAATTAATCGTAAGTTGAAATGCAATACAAGAACATAAGAACTATTATTAATTTGTGGAAATTTTTTTTTTTCAATTTGTGTCAATAGGATTTGCAAATAAATAATTTTCTCCTAAAGATGCTGGAAAAAAGCCGGCGAAACGTCAAAAAACAAAGATGAAATAGATTAGTTTTATTTACATCAAGCAAAACAATCGTTTTTATTACCGTTGTCGTTGGCGAAATTCGACTAGTCGTAATTCAATAAAAATAATTTTTTTTAAATAGTATAAATAATTTTTTTTTTAAATAGTATAAATAATTTTTTTTAAATAGTATAAATAATTATTAGATGTTAAATTAATCGTAAGTTGAAATGCAATACTAGAACATAAGAACTATTATTAATTCGTGGAATATTTTTTTTTCAATTTGTGTCAATAGGATTTGCAAATACACCAATACCCCGATTTGCGTCGATTCGGTTTGCGTCGATTTTTTCGGACACTGTTTTTTTTGGTATTTTCCATTTATATTTCATTTTGCGTTTATATTTCATTTCAAAGTTACGTCGTTTGTGTTTTGATGTGCGTCGTTAATATCAAAATATTTGTACAAAGCTACAACAGAAAAAGGGGAATTCCCGTTTATTTCTAATGCAAATATGTATGTTAAGGTTGTCTGCTGGTTGAAAAAGATTACATTTGCTGAAGTGAAGTTTAATCTAAACATTTTGCAACAATGAGTCAAAAAAGAAAGCAAATAAGCTTAGAACAAAAACTGGACATTTTAAAACCGTTTAAATCTGGGGAAAAAAGGAGTACAAGAATCGTGCATGAACGGAACTTGGCGTCAATTGTGGCCAGAATGCATTCTCAAAGATACGGATGATATTAATAAAGTTCCACACATATGTGAAGAACTTGCAGAATCAGCTAGAATTGCTAATTTTGTTGGAATGGATGAAGAAGATATTAATGATCTCATATTATACGACGAAGAGCTAAATCACGAAAGTTTGATTGCAACTCAGAGTAACAATGCGCTGGACGACGAAACTCTTCCGCTTGAGGTCGAAACTCTTCCGCTTGAGGTCGAAAAAAGACTCACTGCAGCTAAAAAAAAAGCGATGCAGTTGATATCGCAAGCAAACCATATTTTTGAAAACAATGACCCGGCCGAAGATCGCAGTTTAAAACTTTCTAGAGTTGTGACGGATGCTATCAATTGTTATAAGGAAATCGATTTGGAAAAAAGGCTATTAAAATCCAAAAAGCTTTAGATAATTTTATAAAAAGATCAGCAAAAACGACAAATCCGACCGTAGAAATGATAATCGATTCAGATGACTCAAGCTCAGATTAAAAAATTAACACATCGATGTAGACTTTGATTTTATACTATCAATTCCTTATTTTTAATTTCAATCTATTTTTGTTATGTTTTCTTACATTTTTCTCATGAACTGTTTTATTTTTATTTTAATAAAAGCTATTTTTCGAAAAAAGATGTTTTTTTTACTGAAAAATCAATTTTATCAGCCCAAATTATGAATCTCGGAACCAATTAAATGAAAATCCATACAAGCGTATGGAAAAACGTGATTCAGTTTGCGTCGTTTCGGTTTGCGTCGCATTTGTCCGGTCCCAATTAGCGACGCAAACCGGGGTATTGGTGTAAATAATTTTCTCCTGAAGATGCTGGAAAAAAGCCGGCGAAACGTCGAGAAACAAAGATTAAATAGAGTAGTAGTATAAATAAATTACATCAAGCAAAACTGCGCAAATGAAAAGCGAAAAAGTTATTCAGTTGCCACAACAGGCGTTTAATGGCATTTTTTTTAAATAAAATAATTCGATGATTACTGACCAATCGATTAACCAAATTTATTTATCCAGCATTTCTAATGTTTCCTCGTCATCACCCTCCCTTCAATGGGGTAAGCAAACATTTTTATGACTCTTACTAAACTTTTAATTTTTTGCGTTAAACATGTGTGGTTTGTGGATTTACAGATCCAAAAATTTTCTTCTGTAGGTTCGGGTACTTGTTGTGTTGCACCGATAATTCTTTTCCAAAAACTGAAAATTACAGAGCACCAACTAAAATTCGGTTGTACTGATCGAATATTCGAGGTGGATGTAACCTCAATCATTCGGTTGGCAAAAAACTCGATTGTGGCAACGAATCTCTTCTCTGTGTGTACATGAAAACAAAAGATTGTACGAAGTTTTGTTCAGATAGTGGATACAAAAGTCAGCATAATTCTGTTCATAATTCAAATACCGGAATACTTTCGAATGGTTAAAAATTAAAATACCAAAAAAATCATTATTTAGGTCAGAAAACCAGATACACATTACACAACCATCGGTGGGTTCATTAAACAAATGCTCGTGGTAATGTCAACCGAATTCAAATCGCTCTTATAGAGAATAATCTATAACAACAATAAATACATATTCAAATTCAATTCCAATAATCATCCTAATTAGTGAGAGTTATCGATGCTTAGTCCCGTCAACCGATACTGTCAGTCTCCTACTACTCACCAAAAGTAAAAAAATATTAGAAAAGTACAAAAAGTGGGTTAGATAAAAAGTGTCACAAAAATATCCAGGAAGAAAAAAAAGGGAAAAGTGCCGACTTTGTGTTTTTTTTTTTTTTTTTAAATAACCAACACTCAGGGGATGCCCCCTATACATGCGGTGCATTGCGTTGGTGAGTGGAAATTAATGGATCGGAGGGGGGAAAGAGGGAGTAATGTTTGTTGACGCTTGCCTTGAACTTCTGGATGTCGCAATTAGTGGGAAATACATTTGCCGGAAGTCGATTCCACATACGGACTGTACGAGAGAAAAACGAATTTGATCTGTAGTGTAACACTGGTTTGCTCCATCGAACTAACTTCAACATGTAAATATGTCGTTCACTCAGCCAGGCCGACCGTCTATAACACGCCCATACTGCCCGAGCTACTAACGTGTTTTCCAAAAGGGAGATAACAATTTCCTATCTTTATGTCAACGCACCCTCAAACATTTTTAATGATCATTCAGTGTCGAAACGTTAGTCGAAGTCAACATTTTCATCATCGTAAAGTTCACTTACGAGCAACGTTTGGAAATCATTAATAATGACTACCGGAATTCTGAGTCGGTGGTCGCAACTTTAAGAGCGTTTACTTGAATTTTCGGCCGTAATAGTCGTTCTACCCGACAGACTGTGCTTGCTATAGTGGATAAATTTGGATCCAAATTCCGGCACCAAAGAGACGCTGTACCGCTCGAAGCGACGATAACCGACATCGAGCATGTTATGCGGGTGAATGATTCGATTACTGTGGCACAAAACGACCGATTAATGGTCAACATGGACACTTGGTGCTCAAATTCAAACAAATTTTAATGCGAATTCAAATTTATTTTATATTTTTGGCTGAGGATCAGGATCAAGGACTTTAAGCAGCCCGCCTTCATCGGCAGCCAGGCATGTCCTCCGCTCAAAGTTGTCAACATTTGAAGGTAATTATTTTCAAAAAAATAAATGCCATAAAATGTCCTTTCAAATTACCAATAAAGATTCCACACTTTTTTTGTTCTGAAAAAATACTTCTAGATGGATCACCCTTTATATGGACACTGATATTTAAATCGGTAGTATGAAGGGGCCTTAAGACGGACCACTTAAGTTCACGGTTAAAGGTATCAAAGGTTCGGCCTAGTCGAGCTTTCTGGGTAAAAACAACATGGATTTTTCAAAACAATGCCGATAATTTGTAAAAAAAAAATGTGTAACGATATCTTCGGTTCTCACAATTAGCGCCTTCTCCCCTATAACCTTCAATTTTATTACTATTTTCCATTTGACCTTGTTTACATTAGCGGGGGAAAAAACGAAAAGGACTATTTGTATTTGTTTAACGCTAATGAGATTTAAATCGCATCACATTGGGACACATGCTGGAACAGGCTGCTTTTATAGTATTTGGTTTGTCGGCATCGGCGTTGCGGGAATGAAATATTACTACTGCGTATTATCAATTGCTTTGATACATTTCTGTAATGTGTTAATTTCTAAATGAAATCACACTTTAAAACCAATATCAGGCAATTACCAATGGTTATTGAGAAGCAATTGTAGCCATGATGATGCTGATGGCAATGGTGGTGGCGACGACGACGTTGTTGGTGTTGGCGACATTAATGACGGGGGAGTCTTAAAATATGGTGGCAACAAAGTTTTATAGTCGTTGCGCCAAGGCAGTTACCCAATATACCCCGGGCATGATAATGTATTTATGTATGTTTGCAAGTGAACTAGTAAAAACAGCTATAAATTCTGATTGTTGTCAAGTTGGCCTATCTGTGTCACTGGCATACGGAACTCAGACATTCCACAAAAATTGGCACGCAGCAAACAACCCAAAACAACCCACCGACAAATGTACCCAGCCCACCTACTTGCAAACTACAACTCGAACGGAATGACTTTATAACTTAAATACGTAAGTAGATTGTAATGGCTGGAAGATGAGTACAAATAGACCGAAAGCCCATACACGAAACCCCATGAACCCAGGAAAACAGCCAGCCAGGCTCATATATAACAATTACGATTCACAGAGAGTTAAGTAAGACTGAAAAGAAAATCATTTTATGTGGGCATCAAAGACAATCTGCAGCATACGCCCGCACACTCCGACACATTAGCAAGGGAGAGGGGCTTGAGGAAGGGACCGTAACCTGCTGCCAACAGGCAAGTTAACATAAGATATTCTTGGTAAAGGAAAGTTTTTAAGTACTTTCTCCTTCTCTTTATTTTGCTTCTTTTCCGTCTTCTACTACTTGTCTTGGCTGGGCATTCGAGTTGCTTACGCCTCGTATGTTTTTTTTTTTATTTTTTACTTCCTTAAAGAAAATTATCAAGATTCTTTGTAAACATGAAATTACTTAAAAGTTTCACTTTTTTCTTATTTCACAAAGAACTTAAAACATTGCGTAGCAACGCGTAGCAAGTGACACACATAGTAGAGGAAGGAAGCTGCCATCCAGCAGCAAGAATTTCCATGGAATTCGGAAGCAGACTTTGAGCAGAGGACACGCCTGCCTGCCAATGAAGGCGGGCTGGTGGGCTGGGGTTGCATGTGGAGGCATGAAATTGCTTAAAGTGTCAATAAGATACACATACAACGATTATAAGCATAAAAAATATGATTTTGTTATAAAAAAACTTTTTCTTGTTCTTGCAACAAACAACATAATGGCAAACCAACACAATCCTGGCATTTCCCGATAGCACAGCCCCAACCGAAGGAAAAATTTCCGAATTTGCCTTCCATATCAAGGGGTGGACTAGAGCCTGTATGCTCTGACTGACTCACAAACGTTTTCAATATGTTCCTTCCTAGACATGTTATCAAGAAATTTTTTTGTAAACTTTTTATATGGAGGCATCGCTAACGAGTTAGCTTACACCCCTTTTGCCACCACAACGGATGTAGGTGAGTTTTATTGTTTATCCTCCCCATCACACCCAAGACTACCCCACAGAAAACATCTCATATGGCAGACATTCCATGCTTGTAATCATTGTGCCGTGTGTAATACAATACAATTTGACACTTATTGCAAGGGAGCTACATTTTTAAAGCGGCTGTGGATACGTAATGAAATTTTAATCCCCTCCACCGAAGGCTAGAGGGTATACTAAATTTTGCATTCCGTTTGCTGCCTCGAAAAACTTATTGGATACCATATAAAGTATACTTATATGAGTATTATTGGTTGACGTAAAAATCTTAGCCTATCTAGACATGTCGTTCCGTCCATAAGTCCGTGTGCCAGATTAAAGCTCGATAGCGGTCATTAGAAATGAGCTAGGACCCTGAAATTGGGCATGATGATGGATTATACGCTGTTTAGGATAGTCATTAATTAAAATTGGTTTAGGGGGATAACAAATTCAATGCATGGGACTAAAGATCTAATGGAATTGTTGGGTATTTGATTAATAAATCATTATTTTTGAGGACGTGGTTAAAATGGATTTTTTAGGACGCAGCTCATACCTCAAAAAAGTGAATAGTTGCTGAACGTTTGTCTCATGAGGCCCAAAAAAAACGGCTTATAGGGTCAAAACGAGTGAACAATAGTCAATATAGACGCATGGATACTGAAATTATAGCAAATTTTGATAAGACTTCAAACTTGGATTTCTAATGTTTATTTTTGGCTGAGATTAGGTTCGGACGCACCGTTCCAAATACAAGCAAGTTTCCTACCGAAGAGTGGATGATATGCTAAAATTGTCCACCAGGAAATATTGACCTTATACATAATTCTATGACGATCAAGCCTTATCCATCCATCTATGGTCAAACGAATCAACTTAGGATCCTGAAATGTTGTACGATGAGGGCTTGTGGTCACAAACAGTCTGACAAAGCAAATGGAAAAACCCGATCCTGGGGATGGGGGAAGGTAGTAAATTTCCCTTTAATGAACTAAAGATACCATGGAAAATATAACATTGTTTTGCGTATTTGTTTTTTAAATGATACTTCGTATGGACAGACCATGGATAAAATACGTCTCGGCTCAAATGGTCCAAAAATAGGTACATTGGAGTACTTAATTGAAGCAAATTTTGCTACGAACACAAATTTATTTTAGTAAGATCAGCGTATGACGTGTGGGCGGAAGAGCCCAAAAAACCAGCCCTTATCTTTAACAGAATGGACTATATGGGCGTACTACATACATCAAATCTCGACGTAAATAAGTCCCCGGGCCCGGACGGTATTTCGGCACTTGTCCTGTGTAAGTGCTCCTCGACGTTAGCCCGTCCATTACGCAACCTCTTTAACCTTGCTAATCGTGCGGGAGTCTTCCCAGCGTGTTGGAAGGTTGCGAACGTCCAACCAATCCCTTAAAAGGGTGAAGCCAATAATCCTGCAAATTATCGGCCAATAGCGATTTGCTCTGCGCTCTCTAAGGTAATGGAGAGCATGGTTAACCACCAACTTGTGAGGTATCTAGAGTCCAACTGCCTGCTTAGTGATCGACAGTATGGCTTCCGTAGAAATCGCTCTACGGGAGACCTGATGGCTTTTTTGTCGGAGCGCTGGAGTCGGTCTATCCACCAGTTTGGTGAGAGTAAGGTTGTGGCTCTGGATATCTCCAAGGCCTTTGATAGAGTCTGGCACGGTGCACTTATATCAAAGCTGATGGCTTTTGGTGTCGGTGATACTTTCGCTCGTTTTATATCGAGCTTTCTTAGAGATCGCACTATAAGAGTTGTTGTAGATGGGTTCTCATCCAACACACATAGGCTGACCGCAGGTGTACCACAGGGCTCTGTCCTTTCTCCGTCTTTATTTTTTATTTTCATTGACGGTCTATTGGGTCAGACCATGAATCCAATCCACTCTTTCGCAGATGATAGTAACCCCTGTCATTCATATTCATTCGACCGTAGGCCGAGTCTTCAAGATATTGAAGACAAAAGGCGAATTATGTATGAGACACTTTGCCGGGATCTACTGGCCCTTTTCCGAATGGGGTCGAGTAAATAGAGTAGATTTTAATGCACGTAAGACACCGTGCTGCTTGTTGTCTCACAAGCGATTCGCTGACCCAACAAAATCATCAATTTCTATCGATGGTACGGATATTGCACAATCAGAAGCTCTTGATGTTCTGGGCATGAAAATACAATGTGACGCCCGTTGGGCGAGACATGTATTCGAAGTGTCGAAAGAAGCACTCAAGTGCATAGGCTTCTTAAAGCGGTGCAAGAAATACTTCACTCCTGATTTTTTCAATATCTATACAACTTACATCAGACCGAAGATGGAATACAGCTCCCATATATGGGCAGGTGCTCCAAAATCATGCTTGGAGCTACTTGACCGTGTTCCAAGGAGAGCGATGGTGCTGATAGGTGACAGTAAGGTATCCAACTCTATTGTTTCCCTTGGGCATCGACGGAATGTGGGTTGCGTGACGCTGTTCTATCATTACTTTCATGGTGTGTGTTCATCAGACATCCGTCGCCTTATTCCTGACGTGAGGATGTTCGGTAGGGATACGAAACTTTCTAGGAATTCACACCCGTTTGTTATCGATTGGCCAGTTGACCGCACTATACACTACAGATCAAATTCGTTTTTCGCTCGTACAGTCCGTATGTGGAATCGACTTCCGGCAAATGTGTTTCCCACTAATTGCGACATCCAGAAGTTCAAGACAAGTGTCAATAAACATTACTCCCTCTTTCCCCCCTCCGATCCTTTACTTTCCACTCGCCAACGCAATGCACCTCATGTATAGGGGGCATCCCCTGAGTGTTGGTTATTAAAAAAAAATACAACCCTGCATTAGCATATGGTATTGACTAAGAGCGAAACTCAACCGTGTGAAAAGTGGCCGGAGCCAAGCCACTTTTTATAGAATCGCATTAATACAATACAATTTTAATTTAGGACACTGAATATTGGGCAAAAGGTACTGCCTTTATGAAAAAATGCTTTGCCAGTACTTTTTTTCTTAATGGTACTGGTTATCAAATGAAAGAAAAAAGGAAAAACACTTTACCAAAAGCGTCGCATTTTAGGTTTAGAATGTCAAAAAACAAAGCATGCATTATCACAGGCTGGTACCAAGCAAACTGACGACAAAGGGGCATTTGCTGCTAATGGGTGGTCCGACTATAATGCACGATGGTAATTGTGAGTCACACTTTAACGTCCCGTTCTTTGCCCACTACGCTTTGGTAGCATAAAGGTATGTTTTTGCTCAACTTAATTTGACATTTTTTTGGCTTCAGTATTTGAAAAATTCAACAATTAAGCTGCGCGTTGCTAAAGCCTTTTACAAAAACAGGCGTTGAAATCAAAATGCATTTCGTGCTCTTCGTGATATTTTGGGCAGCATAATCGATCAAATGTATCCACATTGTATGCGTTAACAAGCAGAATTGCTGCATTTGGACAAATAAGAATCCACGAGTGATTGTTGAAAAGCCGATGGTTTATGAGGTGGTTTATGAGCTGGCGACGTGACGTCATCAGGCCTTACTTCTTCGAAAATAAGGTCGGCCAAGCAGTTACCGTTCGCTATCGGAAGATGATAAAGAACTTTTTGTGGCCAGAAATGAATAATATGGACTTGGACGATATGTGATTCTAACAGAACGAAACAATGTCGCTATTGTGCGAGAAATTCAATGGCCGTGTTATCTCACTTTGTTATTATGTCAATTTTTCGCCACTATTTTATGATTTGACAACGTTAGAATTTGTTTTCTTTGGGGATATTTAAAAACGTGTACGTCAATAAGCCAAGAAGAAGAATTTGAATCATTAACGATATTGAACCTCCATAATGTCTCAGAGTCATTAAAAATATGGACCATCGGATAAAGGTATGTCACCGGCTAGCGTTTGACCGATTTTATACTTCACGAATAATTGTCATAGATTCTTCTATCATAATAACAAATATTAAGATTCTTCTCTGAAAAGTTTTTGTGTTATTGACAATTTACGTCGTGCGGTTTTAGTTGAACCACCCTTTACGTATATGCAATTTGATATTCAAATCGTTGCTTCTAACCGTTCTCTTTACTAGCATGGATATTTTAAATGTGAACTGGAATAAAAATCATTGACCACCAAATTAATGATCTAGACATCCTTAACATGACGACTATCATAACACTTAAAATAATGACATTGATAATGGCAAATCTTTATTGTTGCTTTTTTAGTATAAAATAGTAGGGACATAAATACTGTTACACACGTTTTATGCTGTACAATAAAAAGTACTAAATGTTTTTGGACCAAATATTTTTTAATATATTGATTGATGTATATTGTATCCAAAAAGAAATTATTTATTCGAAATGTCAGCCTTTCGCCTTTACACACGCCTCGTCCATTGAAAAATTGGCCACAGCTCGAACCAAAGCAGTCTTAAGAGATCAAATGTAGGGGTATCTTTTGTGACAAACCTTGTCCTCTAAAACCGTCCACAATTTGTAATCCAATGGGTTCAAATCTGGACTGCCTGAGGGCCATTCTTCAGAGGAAATGAACGCTGGCAAATTGTTTCGAAGCCAGGCCTGGGACGTTTTAGCCTTATGGGCCGGCGCAAAATCCAGCTGGAAATTCCATGGCTGGTTTTGGAACAGGGAACACAAAAGCTTCCAAAACGGTTTCTTGGTAAACTTTGGCCGATGTTTTAGGTCAGTGACCCCATCGTAAGAGACACCCACCAAACCATGACTAAAGATGGGTGATGACCATTTTCCACCCTTGGGATCAGTTCAGATGCTTCCATAGATGACCGCGCATACACTCTCTGATTTTACTTGTTAAATTTTTCCTGAACGGTAAAAATTTTTTCATCGGTTAACAAAATTTTTCTGTGCAAGCTATCAGCGTGCTTCACCATAAGACGTTTGCATTTTTCAATCCTATTTTTTTAATGCTGCAGCCAATAAATGCCCGGTACGTCCTTTGAAATCCCCAAGTCCCCAAGTTTTTTAAATGATTCTACTCATGGACTTTTGCGTGATATTCATTTCACGGACCATGATTTACTGTTTTCGGAGCGGATTTCTGTGAATTCTTGATTTAACGGCTTTGATGACATGCGGTGTTCGAACAGAGCGTGGGCGCCCCGACCAGTGGCGGTCTTTTACATCTCCAGTATCCTCAAACAGTTTTATGCATCGGTAGACGAATATGCGGCTAATCCCTAGTGGCCGGAGCGTTTTGAAAATATCGCTTTTTTCATTTCACACTTGAAAAGCGCTATTACAGCGATACGGTTCTCATTATCTGACCACTCCATGATGAAAGATGAAACAATTTTAAAATCACGTTACAGACTAACGCTATTGAGGTTATCTTTCAAAACCCATATGACATTAATGGGGTATGTTCAGTTCTACTATTGAAATGGGTGTGTTCAATGTTGTAACAGTATTTATGTCCCTTCTTAGTAGAAACGAATGAGAGTAATTACACTCGTTTTTTAAACAAAAAATTAAACATGACACACCCTGCTATATAAAAATATATGTTTTTCGTATGTATACTAAAAAATAGTAATACTAGAAGAAGCGTCATCAGCAAATTTGTATAGGGTGCTTTTACATTAGATGCGAAAAGTGAAACTAGATATTGACTTAAACTGATAGTTCGAAGAAATTTAGAAACAATTTTACAAAACCAAAGTGTAGCAATTACTCGTAACTGACTTCTTATATTTGATTAAATATTTTATTAAAATTTCTATTTTTTATTGCCTGCTTCCTAAGAATTCGCGATAAACCCTCCGGTTGCTCAATTTCCTTCGCTGTCTACAGAGTAAAACAATTTTGCCATATTCCTCTTAATTTTGTATAATGTTGCCAGATTACCACATAGTAAATATTCTCGTATTAGGTTACTAAGCTAGCTACCTTTAAAGAACACGGCTAATGTATCTCTTCCCCGATTTTATACACAAAAAACCACAATACTTTTTGGGCGGTTTGGTTGTTAATTATTTCGTCATTATAAGGTAAAAGTAGAAAGGGACCTAAGGTTAAAAACCAGTTTTGTTCAGGAGAGCCATTTTAAAGATTAGGTCCCTTTCTATTTGCGCTTAGAATCGTTAGCTTTACTTTCTTAAAACGCGGATATCTCTGGGAGGGAACACTTTTGGGGCATGGGATCGGTCTCATTCGATGCTCAGATGTTGTCCACATCAAAAAAAAGAGTGAAAAGTTGATGAAAAGTATTGTTCAGCAGAGCCATTTTAAAGATTATGTCCCTTTTTATTTGCGCTTAGAATCGTCGACTTCACTTTCATAAAACGCGCATATCTCTGGGAGGGAACACTTTTGGGGCATGGGATCGGTCTCATTCGATGCTCAGATGTTGTCAACATCAAAAAAAAAGAAAAAAAAACATTAAAATTGATTTTTTTACCCTCAGGTCCCTTTCTCTATGCGCTGTCACATTTACTTATATACTGCGTATAGAGTATATGTTAATAATGTTTTCGGTTTTGCGTCATTTGAGCTTTTTCTCCCTTTATACGAGTATATAGTAAAAATTTATAGCGTCTTCAGAGTGTTCAAGCAAATCTTTTCTTAAAAAAACATAGATTAAATGCATTTTGAATAACGCGCAACAAATTGAATAACGTTTTTATACAATACACCACACTGTGGTACAGGGTATTATGACTTCTGCTGATGTTTACAAAACCTTTAAGGAATAGAGATAGACCATAGTTAAGTATGACGATAGACCCAGAATCACTATCTGATTCCATTGGGAGATGTCCGCCTGTAGATTAAATGCATGTTGAATAACCCGAAAAAAAATTGGCTACTTCAGTCAACTCGGCTACGATAGCTTTCAGCGTTTTTATACCCTACACCACACTGTGATACAGAGTATTATATATCGACTCAGAATCACTATCTGAATCTATTAAGCGATGTCCGTCCGTCTGTCCATCTATCGTTGTAAACAAAGTACAGGTCGCAATTAGAAGCCGACTTTGAACCTAGTACCTTCTTAAAGTTTGGGCTATGGATGAACGCTATTGGTAAACATCGGTTCATATTTTGATTTCATACATAGGTTTTGTCCGATTTTAAAACCTACAACTCTTAAAGTCACATATTGCATGCGATTTGCACAGAGTTACATTGCGAGTGACCAACACCCATCTATGGTGAAATTGGTCCAAATCAGTCTTATTTTTCGAATAGATCCCATACGAAGGTCCTAACTTAATTTGAATTCCCGTAACACTCTAAGCCAATAATAGCATTCGGTTACGCCCACATTTTGAATGGTACGTAATGAGCGACCATTTTCTAACTATAGTGAAACTGGACGACATTGGTTTATTTTTTCGTAAAGCCGCCATGCAAAGGTACTTCCCGATTTCAGAATCTACTCCACTGAAATCCACAGTTAGCACCTGAGTCTGACGAACTTTCACACATTAACGTAAGATCAACACATATGTCTGGTGAAATTATAAACATATGTCTGGTGAAATTGGACCATATCTCTTCATGTGTTCGAAAAGGTCCCACATGAAGGTCGCTTCTGATTTGAGTATCTGCAGCTCTAGAAGCCACAAACTACTCCGCATCACGCTTAAGTTGCGCATGGTACGTTAAGAGCGAACATTAATTTAATGTAGGACTACATGGGTCCATATTTTCATAGAGCCCCTACACAATGGTCCTTCAAGTTTTCGGAATCTGCAGCTTTAGAAGTTTTAGTTCAGATCCGATTCCTACCCCCTTTTGCATGGAGCTTAACGAGCAACCAACACCCATGTCCTGTAACATTGAACGGTATATGATTTCGAATAGACCCCACACTAAAGTCCCTTCCGATTTGAGGTCCTGTAGCTCTAGAAGCCACAAATTATACCCACTCAAGCTCAAATATTGTATGGTACATTATGAGCGACACATATTTAGCTCAAACACATTGAGTCTGACCTTGCTCAAGCTTCGTGCTTAACCCTCGCAATAGCAGAGTGGTGTAGGGTATCTCACGATCGGTCACGCCCGACTTTAACTTATTTTTACTTGTTAACCTTTATTTGTAGATTCCTAAATCTTTACCTCAAATGCTAACAAAAGCAATGAAAAAAACTTTTTCAATCACGAACACGACACTGTGCGGCATCGTGCCACTGTGCATTATTGGTGGCAAAACTGCTGTGAATGTTTGTTTGTATGTTCTCTGTAATGGCACGAATTTATGAAGATAAATAACCTCCTTCAGTACGTTATCACAAAAGTTTTCTTTTCGTCGTAGTTCACTCTAAGAAAGGCAACAGACCACACCCCACTCATTCATTCGCCACACTATGGCAGAGAATACGCATTGCCATGTCCTGAAAGTGTCCTCAGACAGACAGACAGACATACATACAAATGTTCGCATTATGTATCGTTGTATCGTAATGACAATGAGTTTTTGATTGCATAGAAATTTTTCACTTCGTCTTCTTCTCTCCCACTCCTGTGTCCCTGTGCTCTGAAGGCGGGTGGAAAAAACACGATACGGCATCAACATCTTCTACTCCTCCTTTGAAATTTTACAGCATGCATTTGTTATTGCAAATGCTCTGGCAAACATCACGTTCATATAGACAGACAGACAGACAGACACACATATATTACAAACATATTTAAATATATAATGCTAGTACTAGTCGAACATACATACTCGTGTGTTCATTGTAGTTGTTTGTATGCCATCATTGTAAATGAATGTATCGACAGACTCGATGACAATAAATACTTTTACATTTTGCACTACAGAGTTGATGCCAGTGCTGGAAAGAAGTCGGAAGCGGGCCTTAATGGGCATTAGACTGTACCTAAAAAAAGTTCATCGTACACCTTCGAATATATAGAATTTTTGCAAGGCAGTTTCGATTTTTGTTTTCCAAAAGCAGCGGTATCGCTTTTTAATTTTTCGTTATATCTTCTACACTTAAAGTCACATCTTAAAATGTGATACATCGATGTTTTAGTCTTAAGGAGATCAATTTTTCTGTTTTTAAAGTCATTGACCTCATGAACAGTTGCTACAAGGCTTGCTATATATATTTCTGGCCTAGGCAATATTAAGTGATGCCTGGCGCCATCTGACATTTCCATTGGAAAGTTTGACATTTTTTTAGCATAAACGTACTCAGAACGTTTTGACGTACGACCATCATTTGTGTTGTTTCCAGTGACTTGAAAAAATCAATTTGGCAAAAAATGGAATTAACTCGTGAACATTTTCGACGTGGATTATCACGACAAGAGTACATAGATCAATATAAATCTTTATATGGCGATGAAGCAATATCCTATAGCACTGTGAAAAACTGTTTTAAAGAATTTAATCGTTGCCGACGATCGCTCAAAGACGAAAGTCGTGAAGGTCGTTTAAAAGCGGCCGTTGTGCCACCGACTATTGATGCCGTGCTTAAATTGATAATGCAAGATCGTGATGTGACATACCGTGAGATAGAGGCATCTTTGGGCATTTCTTCCACCAGCATACATTCGATATTGCATAAACACCTGGCCGTAAAAAAGGTTTGTTCACGTTGGATCCCGCACAATTTGACAATCGCTTAAAAAAAGGCTCGTGTCGACTGGTGCAAAGAAATTTTGAAAAAATGTGTTCGCGGTGCTTCAAAAGACGTTAAAAAAAATCGTCACAGGTGACGAATCATGGATCTATGCGTATGAGCCCGAAACAAAACAGCAATCGACCGTGTGGGTCTTCGAAGACGAACCAAAGCCAACGAAAGTTGTTCCTGGAAGAGGCACTTCGAACCAAATGGTCGCCTGTTACTTCGGCAAAACTGGTCATGTGGCGACTGTTCCATTTAAGCAACGTAGGAGGTCAACTCGGTGGAGGTACACCACAATTTTGTTGCCTGAAGTCTTCGGAGGAATTCGAAAAACGAACAAGAGAAGACGAATTATTGTGTACCATGACAATGCTAGCTCAAACCAGCGCCCTTTTGACCGGCCAAAACGTCGAATTGTTGGGTCATCCGCCATACAGCCCTGACTTGGCACCCAATGACTTCTTTTAATTCCCGCACATCAAGAAAAAAATGCGCGGTCAACAATTTTCGTCGCCAGAAGATGCTGTTGAAGCGTTCAAAAACCAAGTTTTGGAGGTGGTTCAATCGGAGTATTAAAAGTGCTTCCAAAGTGTATAAATCATGCTGGAGAATACTTTGAAAAACAATAAAACCATTTTTGATGATAAATATTCGCATTTTCATTACTAAGCCAGAAATATATATGGCAGCCCTCGTATAGCCTAAAGGACCACCCTAGTAGTAAACACAATTTAAAATTACAAAATCGATTTTTTTTGTCATTTTTTATTCATACTCGTATTAATTAAATTCAACTTAAGATACAGAAATGTTTGTAATATGCCCTGCAGTTTATAAAAACAAGTAAATAAAGTTAATGTCGGGCGAGGCCGACGATGCGATACCCTATTCTGCTAATCCGAAGATTGAGCAAGATCAGACTTAATATGTAAGATAAGTGATCGCGTATAATTTGTGGCTTTTAGAATTGCAGGACCTCAAATCGCGAAGAAACTTTGCTTGGGGGCTATTTAAAAACATTGTTCAATCCAACAGGACATGAGTAACGCTTCATTCCAAATTTGGTAAGAATCAGATGTAAAATGTGGCTTCTTAATCCGTAGATATTAAAATCGGGAAGGACCTTTGTGGTGTCTAGAGCTGCATGACCTCAAATTGGTAGGCATCTTTGTGTGAGACTTATTCGAAAACATGGATCGATATATTCCAATTTCTACAGAGGTATGTGTTGGTCACTTTTAATGAAATATGCACAATTTGATTGAAATCGGGTGTAATATGTGTCTTTTAGAGATGTTGGCTCTGAAATCGGAAAAAACCTATGTGCGATATAAAAATATGGACCGATGCAAAACCAATTTCCATGATTTATTGAAATCGGTTAATAATGATTATGATTACAGCCATAGATGGGCGGACGGGTGGACATCGCTAAAGGGAATCAGATACTGATTCTGAGTTGATCGGTATACTTAACAAAGATTCTATCTCCATTTATTTAAGGTGTTACAATAATAATAATGTGTAACACTTAACATCTTTCTATAATATAAGGGTATTATTATTATTAAGGGTATTATTATTATCCGAAAAAACAATTTACGATTCAGTAAAGTTAAAGGAGCATGTTTATATCTATAAATTTGTAAAAGCAATCATTTCAAGGTTTTTGGCATACACAGGTTTTTTGCATACAACCATTTTGCATAAAATATGCAAAAAACCAGTGAAAAACAAAATTTAGGGCTGGCAACTATTTCGTTACCTTTATTTCTGGATATTCCGAAAGGCCAACTGAAAATAGGTTTTTGGACCACCCTGGATTGGCTCTAAATATACTTAGAACTTAAAAGTAAAGTCATATTTTAATTTGTGAGAAAATTTCATACTTAAAGATAGAATCGGTACGAGCTATATCTTAATCTGAACCGATTTTCTTCAATTTCGACAGCGTCCGTCCTTCGCACAAGGAACTTACTTGTAAAATACATCGTAAAGACATACATCGTTAAATTAAATCAATAGGTGATAAAACGTCGATCGGTACTCTTAGCTTAAATATTTTTGGCAGTAACAAACATTGTTTGTTTATTGACTCAGCCAGAAAGTGAGCTTCATCGCTGAAGATGATGAAAATTGTAGTAAGCGCTCTTAATGTTGCGACCACCGACTCTGACTTTCGGTAGTAATGTTAAATAATTTCCAAACGTTGCTCGTAAGTGAACTTTACCATGATGTTAATGTTTACTTGGACTAACGGTTTGACACTAAAATATAAATTACGATTCTTGAGGGTTCATTGAAATAAAGATACGAAAATGTTATGTCCCTATTGGACAGCCTTTTATAATACCCTGTTCTGCAGGTCATAAAAAGTTTATGTAATTCGAATTGTTTTACGATAAAACAAATTGACGTAGCATTTAAAACTCCAAAAAAAATATGCAATTGCATAAAATTCCGCTGTCTAGTCATTACTTAACAAAGTGCAATGGGGCGTGGCACAGCAATTTTTTTTCGCTCGGTTTCTCCACCAACTTCATGTGTACCTAATATTATGGCCGTATTTGTAATAGTTCATGGACATTCTCTGTTCGGAGTTCAATGGGCTGTGCCGCTAGATACATTTGCCGCAGGGAAACGAACAAATTACTGTTAAAAACCATTGCATATTTAATTAGACACTGTATTCAGTTGCACTGATATGGGAGGATGTTGTACTTTTTTGAAAGTTACAATAATGTGACATAAGCCGTTTCACCGAAATTGAAAGAAAGTCGATAAGGAAATAAGCCGTTCATGTCTATTATCAGTTTAAAAAATGTCAACTGTAAGAAAATGTATCTGAATTAAATTCCCCTTATTTGAAGGCCTTGTGAACTTCCCCGCTGTTATGCTACTAATGCTGGCGGTAGTGGTAGAATTGTAGTGGTAGTGATGTAATTTCAATCCCAGTGGTATAAGGGACTACCTCCGACCCTGTAAATTCCCTAGTCCCTGAAGAACCACCGCTACCGCGCCATAATCCACTTCCCATGCATTTACCTGGTGAATTTAACATGGGCTTGTCCTACGAAGGGGGCGATTGACCCGTCTCTGCATAACCTTTAGCCACCACTAGGGTGCCCACTATTATCCATACCTTACACCACCGGCAAAAGACTGAAGGCGGTGGTAGTCCATACTATGTAGTACAAGAGCTACCTACATAATAGCATTCCCTACACTACCACTATAAGACGAACGGCCGTGCTAGTCCCTATTACGTAGTTCAATACTAGCTACAATATTTAACACACCATTTTACTTAATATAATAATTAAAAAACTGTTACTTAACAATTTTATTTGATATTTATTTATTTGAGAATTATAAAAGTAACTTTACTAAACTTAACGAATTCAGTTGTCTCTAAGAACTTTTAAAATAAGGAATGTTACGAAAATTAAAAATATAGGCAGTTAATCTGTTTTGGATTCCGATTTATATAAAATAAAATGTTTTGCAGGTATTTCCATTGGGAAAATGAGAGATTTCATGACGTCTATCTGAAAAATTTTAAAAACATTATTAGAACAAACATACTTATACTTACCAATTTTTAACAACTCAATTCCGCTGAAGTTCACACACTGAATTCAATGACACGACTGATGTACAACTACACGGCGACATGTACAACTACACGGCGATCATCGTGTTTTATTGATATTTGCAACGGGATCTTTTTTAGGAATTTTGTGTTTTTTCTATTACAACGAAGGCACTTCATACGAAAAAAACCGGTTGTCTGAGTTACTCAGGGGTAGGGAATTAGGTGGCGAATGGTGACATAAGTACAAGTAAGAGATAAGTGTCTAAGAAAAGAGGTAGGTAATTTGGGTATGTCACAACGGTAGCAACAAGTGGCAATAGTGGCAAAGTGCTAGCCACTTCGTCTGTCATTAGTGGCGATAGCTTTTTGTTATACCACTGGGATGCTTCATTCGCTTGAGTTATTTGACACTTGCTCTATTCCATACAGCACACACATACTCATTTTTGTACGAATGTACGTGTGTAGGTGACACACCTTTGTGTTCATCATTGACTACATTGCAACAATTTTCTTACGGGGTTTTTGCCCCGTACTTACACAAGCGTCGATGCTGTGCTTATCAAAAACGCTTAACTCCATGTGATAAAAGAAAAAAATAAAACAGTAAAAAATGCTAAAGTCGGCTTTAGCAAAGGCATCCGCACCTTTGTCTGGAGCTTCTATTTCTTCTAGAGCGGGAAGGATGTATTTCAAGGGGCTATATAAAACACAGATCGGTATTATTTTATCACGGATAATTATAAGTCGCGCATATCGCATCGTGCTTGATTTGAGCTAGATTGTACTTACATGGTACCCTTAAGAGCGGCAAAACATCAAATCGGAAGGGACCTTTGAGTAGGGACTAGGGGCTATTCGAATTTCTCCTGAGGCGGTCGCTTGTAGCGCACAATGCAAAATTTGTTCGGAATCAAATGTAAAATGTGGCTGTTCAAGCTGCAGGTTCTAAAATCGGCAATGACCTTTAAATAAGTTCTTCACATAAATATGGACCTATATAGTCCAGTTTCACCAGAGTTAACTCATAAGGTTCCATAAGGCTTCTAGAGCTGTTAAACCTCTGCTAGGAGGACCTTTGTGTTGGGACTTTTTGAAAACGTTGATCGATATAGTATAAATTCACATGACATGAGTGTTGGTTGCTTGTAATGCTCTGTGTGAAATTTGGGCGAAATCAAATATGTGGCTGTTAGCGCTGTACGTTCTGAAATCGGAAAAACTTATGTATGATATTAAAACAGGGACCGATGTGGACCAAATTTAATAGGGGTTTTCGGATCAAACTTGAAGAATTTACAAAGTTTCATCAAAATCGGCTCATAATTTCAACCTGTACTTTAATTACAACCGTAGATTAACAGTCGGATATCGTTCATAGGATCTATCACTATTCCATTAAGCCCATCAGCACTAAGTGATAATATCCGGTACCAGTGGATGAAAAATGTTTTCTTTAAGGAACTACCCCGTCAATATTTTCTATCGCGAAAGTGAGTAAGTAGTGACGCTAGGAAGTTAAAACTCATCTTCTGCGATACCATTTTTCTCATCGCATAAGTGTCTGTATAGGGAACTTCTACCCCTCGGAGTTAACTTGAAGAAGTCACTTCTGCGTAATTACAAAGATTCACCTCTTAGTGCCTTCTTGGAAGTTACTTTTGATTCTAATTTTATTTCTTGGTCGTGTTTAATGTTGTTTAATATACCCAAAACAGCACATGTGATTTTCAGCTTGTGTTGTAAACAACAAATAATTATTATAATCTTCCAATTGCCGTCTGAATGATTTAAAAACGACTGTAAAGTAAATTGTTCTTGTAAAATTCAAACTATCTTCCAATTATCCTCTGGAAGTGACTAAAGCGTAATGATTTGACGATGGACGATGAAAGAAACTTCCAAATGTTGGGAGGGTAATTTTAAGTTATTCCGTCAGAAGTCTTAAGTTTTTGTGGACGAACAATGGTTAAAATAGGTACTGTAAATAGGGTATAGTTGTTGGCCGTTCTAGCTCATTACGGCCGGTTTTACTACGAATCCAAATAAGGGTTTCTCGGTGGAATGTAACAACATTTTTACTTTTTATACCCTGCACCATTCTGTGAAACAGGGTTAGTCACTACCAAAAATATTAGAGCTTTAATTGTACCAATAGACTCAGAATCACTAGCTGATTCGATGAAACGATGCCAATATGTCCGTCCGTCCATCTTAAGCTTGTAGTCAAACTACAGTTCGCAATCGTTGTCCGATTTCTATGAAATTATTCAAGAGTAAGTTTTTTGGTTCAAGGAAAGACGTTTTGTTAAAGTTCGTTGTTATCCTTTATTCATCAGAAGCCACATTTTAAATCCAATTTTGATGAAATTTGGCACGAGTAAGTTTTGAGGGGCAAGGAATGAAGTTATCCCATACATATATGATTATCCGATTTTATATTATAGCCCTAGCACTCACATAATATTTACAGTGTTGATGAAATTAAACACACCTTAGTTTTTTGGACCAAGACAGGGCGTTATTATTATTTGTAATAATTAAAAATTATAATATTAGGAGATGGACAGACAATCAATATAAAAACAATTTGCACCATACAATACTTCCACTAACATGAACATATGGGTACCAAATAACTAAAAAAAGTTCTCACGAAGAAAAAATAAAACTATTTTTGCAATTAAGCTAAATTTAAACAATGACGTACTAAAAAACATTGAAATTTCCTCAAAAATCTTAAATCTTGATGAATTTAGAGCAGTTTGGTCCCTTTTTAAAATAAACAAATCGGTACTGAAAATTAATGAAACTTCTTTTTTTATCCATCTACTGATCAATTTTAAAAATGATGCTTAATTAAGGTTCAGCTCCTAATTATGATTTCATTGGACGGTTTGTTCACCTTTCAAATGCAGGCTACTTAACAGGTACTCGTAAAAGGTTAATCCCCAAGCCATTGAAACGATTCGCCTTTTTTAGCCCATATTAAATAGTAGGTCCCGGTGGTCAGTGTAAGTAATATGTAGTGTAAAGCTCGGATATATTCTCCGTCCCTAAATTTATTCCATTTTGCACCTTTAGAAGATCAGACTTGACTACCATAGTTGCCGGTTTCATGGACCCAAGCAAGGGCCGCAACACTGCCTTCATAGTAAACATGGACAAACAGGTCCTTTGTCTTATTACCCTAAACTATTTTGTAATATAGAATATTATAACACGGAGTTATTAAACACCTTAAAAGAGGAGATATACTCCACGTTTATCAGATGATGTGGGCAATGGTTCTCACATAAGTATAGCCCAAACCCTTTTGAAGTTACAGTAATGACTAATGACTACCGTTTCAAGTTTTGACATAGACGTACGAGTATACTTAGTAGGGACATAAATACTGTTACAATATTAAACACACCCATTTCAATAGTAGAACTGAACATACCCCGGTAATGTCATATGGGTTTTGAAAGCTAACCTCAATAGCGTTAGTCTGTAACGGGATTTTAAAATTGTTTCAACTTTCATTGTTATCGTTCTGGAAAATTTTAACAAGCCAAATGATAGAGTGTTGGCGCGGTCATCTAAGGAAGCATCTGCACTGATCCCAAGGGTGGAAAAGGGTCATCATCCAGCTTCAGTCATGGTTTGGTGGGGTGTCTCTTACGATGGGGTCACTGACCTGCATTTCTGCGAACAAGGAGTCAAAACATCGGCCAAAGTGTACCAAGAAATCGTTTTGGAAGCTGTTATGGAGCTTCTTAACAATTCCCTGTACCAAAACCAGCCATGGACTTTCCAGCAGGATTCTGCGCTGGCCCATAAGGCTAAAACGTCCCAGGTCTGGCTTCGAAACAATTTGCCAGCGTTCATATCCTCTGAAGAATGGCCCTCCGGCAGTTCAGATTAGAACCCATTGGATTACAAATTGTAGACAGTTTTAGAGGACAATGTTTGTGACAAAAGATACCCCAACATTGGATCTCTTAAGAATGCTTTGGTTCGAGCTGTGGCCAATTTTCCAATGGACGATTTAAGGCGTGTGTAAAGGCAATAGGCGGACATTTCGAATAAGTAGATTCTTTTTGGATACATCAATAAATATATTAACAAATATTTGGTGGAAAAACAAACAGTGGCCAATTTTCTAATGGACGAGGTTCGTGCGGCTATTGACAAATGCCAGCGCGACTTAAGGCGTGTGTAAAGGCAATAGGCGGACATTTCGAATAAGTAGATTCTCAATAATTATATTTAAAAATATTTGGTCTAAAAACATACAGTATTTTACAGCATAAAACGTGTGTAATAGTATTTATGTCCCTACTAAGTACAAACGTCCTTTTCGATTTGTGATCCTGACGCTTTTGAAGCAACATTTGAACTCTGGTCTTGATCAGTGATGTGTATTTTCGATTTTTCTGATGACATGTGTCTTCATAACAATTTTATTTATTAATAAAATACAGAATATTTAAGATATACGATTAGAGTTCAAATTTATTCCAGGTGTAGTGCAAATGTTACATTTTAAGAATAAAATTTGAATTTGGTCACATGACCACCACAAGCCCGTATACAGCGATCGATTCATTGGATCCAATTTGGCAATTTCGCGTACGATGTTATCGCTCAGCTCGTCTAAAGTTGTTTGCTTGGTGGTATAGACCAATGACTTGACGTGGCCCATAAAAAAATCAAAAGGAGTTAAATCGCATGAAAGAGGTGGCCATTCGACAGGATCATGTCTCGAGATAACACGTTCTCCAAATTTGCCTTTCAGTAAATCAATTGTAACGCATTTTGTATTTCTAGTGACACCGTCGTGTTTAAACCACATATCGGCAAGGTCAAGCTCATCCAATTCTGGCTCTCCATTAACGTTAACATTAGGATTGTTTTCATCGACGAAAAAAACGGCCCAATCACACCTCCAGCATGAAAACCACACCACACCGTACAGTAATATTTTGCGGGTGTAATTGTGTCTCTTGAAGCACATTTGGGTCTGTTGCTGTCCAATAACGCATATTTTGTTTATTGACAAAACCACTCAGCCAGAAATGAGCTTCTTCGCTTATTTTGTCTGGTAGGACGATTTTTACGGCCGAAAATTGGAGTAGGCGCTCTTAAAGTTGCGACCACTGACTTAGAATTTCGGTAGTAATGTTTAATGATTTCCAAACGCTGCTCATAAGTGAACTTTACCATGATGAAAATGTTGACTTCGACTAACGTTTTGACACTGAAAGATCAGATGTTTGAGGGTGCGTTAACATAAAGATAAGGAATTGTTATGTCCTTATTAGCAGACCTGTAATTGTAGTGTTTTCAGGGATGATAGAGTAGGCCCAGGCCGACTTTAGTTTTTTACACTAATTCGTTTTATTTTCCAGTCTTTAATTGCAACAAAAACCTAAAAGATATTAACTTCATTCTTGCAATCACATTATTTTTCTCCGTGTACAATGTATTTGTGTCAGTGCTGTTTGTTTAGTTTGATTATTATTCTTTTCCATACTCATATATCAGACAAGGATACATGTTTCCAGATACAAGCAGAGGATATGTACGAATGTCTTGCCGTTTCCGTTCGCGGTGCGTGCATGCAAGAACTGAATTCTTCATGTGATGCTTTTTAGACGTGTTCGCAAAACATCTGAAACTTCCCTCCGGTTCACAGTGAGAAGAACATTTGAATATTAATGAAGCTGCCACATAAGAAACGGAAACATAAAATACGGTATTATATTTAATGAAGTAATTTAAATTTAACTTTTTGCCTTTATACGAGTATTTGAATATTTTCGCTCTTCGGAGGTACTTTCTAAAACTTTGTGCGAATGACGTACACTTCTTTCGTTGCACTTGATTTGGACTTGAAAAATGTTAGTAACAACGCCATGGACTGCTGTAATTGTATCATTTTGTATTTTAGATTGCGATATGTTGATCTACCGGCACATCAGATGCGGAAAAAACCTGGTGTATATTTAAAAGAATGACGCAGATTTCAGTTCGCAATATCGTTCATAATTACTTGTTTTTATGCAACCCCTGGGTATTCTTTTCAACGGTCATTGTCATGAAACGGCAATTAAATAATGCATTACCTGCCATCTTGAAAAAAGAGCATTCCATTGAAAATGCAATTGAAACTACACAACATAAATACCACCACGGAACGCAATATTTGGTCACGAACTATCACTAGTTTATGTATTCGATGTGGTTTCACGTACTAACCATGAATATAAACATATCGCTCATGTTTAACAAAAGGGTATTAACTCAAAAATTTTCAATTTCCAATAGTGGCGAAAAAAACAGTTTTCTTCAAAAGTGGAAATACTCTTAAATATAAGAGGGTAATGTCTTATGTTTTTTTGTGAAACGGTGGAGAAAACGAGGGGGAGATATAATTTTATATGTACGAGTATAGGGGCTGGGTGTGTAGTACAATCAAAATGACAAAATATAAAATGCATCTCTTATCTCATTAACTATTAGAGATATGACGATGTTATTTCAAACATATGATGCGAGCATAGATCGAAACACATTCTGAAGAAAATGTGGGCGGTGCCACGTCCCCTTTTCAAAATTGCATTAACGGTCAAACTAATGTACCTCGTTACAAATAAATTTTTTTGAAACTATGTGATGGTAAAGTTGAACAATAGGGAGTAGCACCGCCTATACAACATTGACCTTCCTAGAGCTATGTCTCGTGAACTAATACCGATATGACGATACAGTAGTTGGTACATAAGATGTTGGGTGCCACGCCCCCTTGCCAAATTTTCATATTTCACCGTAATTCATTGGGTATAAAAACTTGGATCGACTAAATCAAATGTTTATCATTGATTTCATTTTGTTACAAATTTATAACGATCAGTCCGTTACTTTGGTCGTAAATGTGACTTTTCAATGGGGCGTGACATCGCCTACATTTTCAAGATATGTTTTAAAACATACCAGCATCATTTGTTCGAAATAACATCGTCACGTTATTAATAGTATATGATATATTGTCATTTTAAGCCCAAATTTAACATAAAATAGTCTAGAATTGGTTTCATCCTGTTGAAATTTTATAACGATCAGTCCATCACTATGGTCCTAAATACGATTTTTGAAAGCAAACGTCGCAACGCCCACTTTTCCTGATTGATGTGTCTCGATCCATGTCAACATCATATGTTGTAAATATCAGCATCATCTCCCAAATAGTTCATGAGATATTGTGTTTTATACCCTATACGGAAGGGCGGATGGTATATTAAATTTGTCGTTATGTTTGAAACACCTCGAACTATTGTTCGGGGTCCCCATAGCGACCCCGATCTTCATAAAATTTAATGAGGATCTAGCCAAGTTTGTCCGTATGTCTGTTGAATGTACGTTAGATGTCAAACGAAACCAGATCCTAGAATCTAAAATTTAGCATGATAATGGCTTATAGTCGTAGTCTATTTGGGATTGTAAATGGGAGAAATCCGCTAAGGGGGGAAAAAGTTTCCTTTTAAGGGGCTAAAGGTAGCTCGGTAAAAAGTACACTTTTGTGAATATTCGCTTTGTGAACGAACAATTGCTAAAATAGGTACTGTGAGTTTAGATGCACTCAATATCTCATACAAGGGCATATTTGCTGGACTTTTTGGCGCATATAGCCCTAAAAAACGTCCCGTATAGGTACTCAAATAAATGCAAAATTTGCTACGAATCCATATAATACGTCATTTTAAAGTTTTGGCTGAGATAAGGGACGGAGGCAAAGGGCCCAAAAAACGGACCATTTATTCCTTTTTTGTCTATGGCCTATGGACGGACAGGAGTGAGTATATAAAATTCGGCCTTAGAATAAAGGATTGTAGATTTTTCCAGAGATTGACCCAGTCCTTGTTTCTACTTCCTGACCCATCGACCGTTCCAATCCATCAACACGTGTTTCTGCCAAATTTTAGCCACCTAGCTTCAAAAGTGCAACCTGTCGTGTTCTTTTCATAGACAGACAGACTGACGAACAGACAGAAATGGCTAGATCATCTTAGACTTTTACGACGATACGGAATATATATACTTTATGTCTCCTACCAATATTTTGAGGTGCTGAAAACGGAATGACAAAATGAATATACGAGGGCTGCTATACATATTTCTGGCCTAATAAAAAAATGCGAATATTTAACATCAAAAATGGTGTTATTGTTTTTCAAAGTAATCTCCAGCATGATTTATACACTTTTGCATGCGCTCAAACCAATTGTCGAAGCACTTTTTCCACTCCGATTGAGACACCTCCAGAACATGGTTTTTGAACGCTTCAACAGCATCTTCTGGCGATGAAAATCATTGACCACGCATTTTTTTCTTGATGAGCGGGAATAAAAAAAGTCATTGGGTGCCAAGTCAGGGCTATATTGCGGATGACCATTCAATTCGACGTTTTGACGTCAGAAAGGAACTGGTTTGAGCCGATGTGTGGGAGCTCGCATTGACATGGTGCACAATGATTCGTCTTCTCTTGTTCGTTTTTCGAATTTCTCCGAAGACTGCAGGCAAACATATTCTAGTGTACCGCTCAGAATTGACTGTCATACTTTGCTCAAGCAGAACATTCGCCACATGACCAGTTTTGCCGGAGAAAGAGGTGACCATTTGCTTCGAAGTGCTTCTTCCACGAACAACTTTCGTTGAATTTGGCTCGTCTTCGAAGACCCACACGGTCGATAGCTGTTTTGTTTCGGGCTCATACGCATAGATCCATGATTCGTCACCTGTGACAATCTTATAAAAGTCTTTTGAAGCACCGCGATCGTATTTTTTCAAAATTTCTTTGTCAAATTGTGAAGTTGTGCGGGATCCAACGAGAACATACCTTTTTTACGGCCAGGTGTTCGTGCAATATCGAATGTATGCTGGTGGAAGAAATGCCCAAACGACCTTCGTCTTTGAGTGATTTTACTGTAAACAACACAAATGATGGTCGTAAACGGGCTTTAACGCAAATTGTCTAAAGTTTTCTGTAACCAAAATATTTTTTATATTTTTGTACAATGGTGTGAAGTTATTGCGTTAGCGACCTCCTAAGCAAGTTACGATTAGAACACGGCTAATATCGCTTTTATCTTAAACTAACTACTTAGTTATTTTTGTTTCAATATTCCCTTAGTAGAAACACCTACGCGAATTTGAAGCTTCTTCAAGCGACAATACATATATCTTGTACCAGAGGTTTCATGAAATGAAAGCTGCTGTACAAACAATTTTCGGTTCGATTGTCCCGTTGGTACACTTGGAGTACATGCAAGCAATCACAGTCATTCTGTTGCAAAATTCGGTTTTATCACGATTCGGATTTTTGCTTGTATGGGCCGCAATTGATGGTATAGGATATCTATAATTCCGCTAATTAGAACTTTATTTGTCTACATGTTTTCTAGTGGAACGATTTATTTGTTACTTAAAGTCAAGTTTTGTACATTGTTCATATCTCAATAATTTAAGATGTATCTTAATGGAATTTTGAGGAGAGCAATACAAATAGTTAATATTGTTTCAATATAAAAAGTAGTTAAATTTCAAATACATGGATTCAATACTCTGCCACTTTTAGTATAATAAAAATAAATGAAAATTTTAAGTTTCCTTAATTCCCAAAATTTTAAAGTTCTATTGAATTCAATCAACACTCACTGGTTTCGACTTTTATGAATAGAACAAATTTAAATACAAGCGTTCTTGTGTAGTTTGTTCATTTTTTATCATTTTCATTTTGAAACCCTCCTTCAAGAACTTTTAAAAAATGTTCAATACACTGCCATCCCCCGCTGCGAATACAACAAATACATGCATCTCTTACGAAGAAATGCAACATATTCGGTTTAGAGGAAGAAAAATGTTGCACGCGTTTTATTCTGCGAAGCGGGAGAAAAAAAATGCGCAAAGAACGTTTTATAGATTGTTGAATTAATGGTTTTGACATAAAGTTTCTTTTGCAGTTACTACTTTTCAATGTGCATTTCCAAGGATTCGCCAGGTTGCTGCTGCAGTATTTCAGGGCGTACAAAGAAATTTCATTCATTTTAGAAATAGGTCGATTTTCGTCTGTAAAAAATAATTTTAAATAATAAAAAAATTAAAATTAATCCCTGTTCAATGTGTAAAAGCAACAGATCGAAATAAAACAAACGAGCAAAACATTTAAAATAAATTATAAAAACTTTCTAGTTTTTCAAATATTTTTTTTTCTCCATCTATAAATTAAAGCATAAAAATCGAACCGATGATCTAAGGGAATGTAAAGTTATATCCCAGACAGCTAAAGAATCGAATGAAAAAGAGTAATACCATAATTATTTAATCCTCAACAAAGGATGGAGTGTAAAAATAAGTTTGTCATTCCGTTAGTAACTTCTCGAAGTTTTATTTGCGATTCTTTAAAGTAACGGGTTTTCCAATAGGGCTTAACAATTTTTTTTATCTTTATGTTAAAGCACCCTCAAACATTTTCAATGATCTTTCAGTGTCAAAACGTTAGTTGAATTCAACATATTCATTATGATAAAGTTCACTTACGAGCAACGTTTGAGAATCATTAACAATTACTACAGAAATTCAGATTCGGTGGCTCTGGTACAAGGCCGGTTCGGAAAGTTCTTAGCCTATCAATGAAAGAGAATAGTTAGTTTTTCAAATATATTTTTATTTTTCAATATAATCTACTGAAACTTCAATACACTTAGTCCAACGCTTATCTAGCAATTCTATCCCTTCATTAAAATATTTTTCCTTAAGGTCTTAAAAATAGTGGTTTACAACTGTAATTGCATCTTCATTTGAGGTAAAACGCTTGCCAGCAAGGAATTTCTTTTAGATTTGGGAACACTGGGAGCTAAATCAGGAGAATAAGGTGGGTGGTCAAGCAACTCGTACTTTAATTCGTTGATTTTAGCCATTGTTAAAACACTCTTGTGCGCTGGTGCGTTGTCTTGATGAAAAATTATATTTTGTGTTGTAAGCCAAGACGTTTTTCTCGAATTTGTACATTTAATTGATCTAAAATGTTGCAATAGTACGCTGAATTTATTGTTTTACCCTTTTGCAGATAGTCAATCAATAAAATACCTATGAAGTCCCAAAAAACCGTTGCCATAACCTTACCAGCCGATTGAATTGTTTTTGCCTTCTTTGGGGCACATCCTCCAGCTTCAGTCCATTGTTTGCATTGTTCTTTTGTCTCTGGAGTATAGTGGTGGATCCATGTCTCATCATATGAAATATGAAACGACGCTTAAAATCAATTTTATTTCGCTGAAAACGATCCAAACAAGCTTGAGAAATGTTCATTCTTATGCGTTTTTGGTCGACTGTTAACAAGTGCGGCACCCATCTTGCAGAAAGCTTTTTCATCTGTAGTTCTTCATGCAAAATTAAATGCACTCGATCATTTGAGATGCCCATGATATTAGCTATTTCACGCACTTTTATTCGTCGATCATTTAATACCATATCATGCACTTTGGCTACAATTTCTGTTGTTGTTGCTGTTTTTGGACGTCCACTACGTGTTTCATCTTCAATGCTTGTACGACCACGTTTAAATTCAGCAACCCAATTTTTTACTGTTGCATATGAAGGAGCACTTTCACCTAACACATTCACCATATCATTATGAATTTCTTGTCCCGATAAACCTTTTTTATGTAAATATTTAATGACACCACGCATTTCTAATTTTTCCATTGTAAAAAAATCGCGGATGTGTCTTTTGTGAACACTTGTTCTATATGAAGGAGTTGCCAGATCGAAACAAAATTTAACATGTGTTCATAGCAGAGATGGAAGTTTCGAAAACACTTAAATTTTTTCTGTTTATACCGCGCTTTTTGTGCTAGGCTAAGTTTCCGAACCGCCCTCGTAAAGTTTCACGAAAACCCAGAATTTCATCGAAAAATCATCTTCAGCGATGAAGCTCATTTCTGGCTGAGTGGTTTTGTCAATAAACAACCAGCTCGGCAGTACCTCATCCAATCGACCCAATTTTTCAGTACATTTTCGATTGTTTGTTTCGATCTCATGTTTCAATGCTTCAATTGTCTCTGGACTATGCGTAACATTAATCCTTAATAGCTCCCCACAGAAAATAATCCTAAGGGTTTAAATCACAGCTCCGAGGTGGCCAATAGACATCACAATTTCGACTTAGTATTCCGATTATTATTGTCCCCATCTTGTTCGAACCAAATATCGTCGATGTCATTCCATTGACTTTTTCAAAACAAAAATTCGTTGAGCATGGTGCGGTAAAGCTCACTGTTGGCGATAAAGGCCGCTTCTTGCTCATTTTCGAAGAAAAATGGCCCAAAAATGATGCAAGCCCCAAAATCCACGCCAAACAGTTACTCGTTGTGAATGCAATGGCTTCTCAATAGTCACGTGTGGATTCTCTGAGCCCCATATGCGGCAGTTTTGCGTATTAACATAGCCACAGAGATGACTTCATCTAAAAACACGATTTTTCGGTAAAATTCTTCATCTTCTGCCAAACAATCTTTGGCTGATTGATCAAGACAAATACGCAGAGGAAGATGTTCCATTATAAAATGACACAGTTCAAACTTTCAAAAAAACAGAAATTTGAAAAATTGTCAGTACTTATTTACAGCCGATTTAAATTTAAGATCTTAAATCGTCCACCCTTTATTACCGATTATCATGACAACATTACGCAAAATTTCAGAATTATAGGTTAAAGGCCCGGGTACAGTGAAGCATTCTTTTCGCAGCGCTTTCTTAGCTTCCGGTAGACTGAAAACCAATTATATATACGAGTATGTAGAAAATACGCAATAAGTTAATGATATTGCAGTGACAGAAGTTAAAGCCCTGCCCATACATTGATTGTATGTTTTTCACATTTATTTCTATGTTTTTTAAAATTACTGGAAGTTAAACAATACGCAGGACAGAAAAAAAGCTTCAGTGTGATCGAACCTTTATTAGTTCGACCGCTTAAGTGCTTCAACAGAAATAAAGATTAAAGGATCTGAGTTCTAAAAGTCGACTTAATTTGAGGCCCTCACCATTGGCTCTAATATCCCAAGGATGCCGAAAAATATGTCCATTGATGGGTATGAACAGTGGTGTATCCTCACGTATCTAACTTTTAGGATTTGTGTACAATTCGGGTCCGGAACTACAAGTCCTTGGCAGCCAAATATAATAAGCATGCAATGTATTTTTTGAACGAATCTAATATTTCAAACATTAATTGTACTTTTTGTCTGAATTGGCAGGACAATAAAGCTCCGAATATTAGGTCCTATAAAACACTGATTTATCACCAACAATGACACACTGGAGAATGTTAAAGTCCCGACCCGGCCATATGAATTGTCAACTTGTCTAAGTTAATTTTCACAATTTCTACTCTCTATTGTCAAAACTTTCGCAGCATATTGAATAAAAATGCACATCACCCTTATATGTAAGTAGAAATGATAATATATGTACAATATGCATATCTTTGTGCAATATTGAGAAAGTTAATATATGTGACATCCTAGTGACGCACTACGTTCGTAACGATTACTGGCATTGTCATCACACAACATCTGAAGAATTCTTGGGAACGCGTACATAAACATCGATGGGTAATTTAAAACAGAAGGTAATACATGCGAAATTCGAATACGAACAAGAAAAAGATGTCGGGTGGGACCGACAATTTTATAAGATGCTCAACTCTGGATATGCAGATAAAAATTAAATAGTAATATTTACTAGCACATACGCAGATAATTCCATCAACATTACATTATAGACAAACTTCACAAATCAAGCGTCTTTTACATCAGTGAGCAGTGCAAAATATAATTTGTATCTACTTCTAATTGACCGGAACCTACTGCTAAATGCATTTAATAGAGAAACTTTTTTACATGGCATACGAGGGCGACCGCAAAAGTAACTGGCCTAACATAAAAAGAACTTTTTTTTTGGAATTATTATTATTTATTTTTCAGCATAATCTCCTGCCAACTCAATACATTTCATCAAAAGTTTTTCAAGTTTTTTAATTCCATCCGAAAAATAAGATTTTTCAAGACCTTCAAAATATGCCCCAGTTTCAGCAATAACCTCGCTATTGGACAAACGAGAAATTTTTTTTAAATTTGGAAACAAGAAATAATCAGAAGGAGCTAAATCTGGACTATATGGTGGATGCGGAGCAATTTCAAATCGTAATTCGGCCAGTTTTTGTTGAGTTAAAAATGCAGTGTGTGAAGCAGCATTATCTTGATGAAAAAGAACTTTTTTTCTAAATGCGGTAGTTTTATCTTGATTTCTTCACTCAACCGATCCAATAATGCACAATAATATTCACTATTTATAGTTTTTTCTTTCTCAAGATAATCAATAAATATTATACCCCTTGCATCCCAAAATACTGTGGCCATTACTTTTCCTGCACTTTTACCAGCTTCTATCCATTGTTTTGACTGTTCTTTGCATTCTGGGATGTAGTGATGGATCCATGTTTCATCAACAGTTATGAATCGACGCAAGAACTCTAGTGGATTACGCTGATAAATCGCTAAAAGCTCCTCGGAATTGGTCCAACGGACGATTTTTTGGGGCAAAGTCAACAAACGCCTTTTTCGCGGATAGCTTTTTCATGTGGAGTTCATCATGTAAAATACTCCAAACTTGTTTTTCGTGTATTTTAACAATATCAGCAAGTTCTCTGAGCTTTATTCGTCTATCTTTAGCCACTTCATTAAATATTTTTCTAATGTTTTCAATAGTAGTAGCAGTTTTCGGTCTTCCAGAGGGTTGTTCATCTTCCGTATTTGAACGACCCATTTTAAATTGTTGAACCCAGGATTTCACGGTGGAGTATGATGGTGCATTATCACCATGAACAGAATCCAATTCATCTTTGATTAAGTGTGGCGTATAACCTTTCATATAAAAGTTTTAATTACCGAACGAAACCCTTTATTTTCCATTTTTCAAAAATTATAAAACTTGTTTACTTCAATCACCTGTAACAAAGAAAATAATCATTAAATATTTCGGAATATTTGACAGATGGCTTATAAAAGATTGCTTTTAAAAAACAAAACAAAAAACAAAAAGTTGATAGTAAAACAGAAAATGTGCCAGGCCAGTTAGTTTTGCGGTCGCCCTCGTAAGCTGGCTTTCGTCTGCTAAAAAGTTGGCTAGATTTCTTCCAAATGTTTAGCCACTTCAAATTTTATTTGCATATTACCATTGTAAGGTATGGTCAAAGTAATGACAGTTGGGGGGGGGGTAACTCATTAGTAGATTTTTTTAGCCATAATTCTAATACCTCTAACAACATAGTCCTTTCACTTCTCGGTTATTTCCTCGGAATAGAGGAGATTCTCTATTCCAAAATCAGGGTATTGGTATCACAAAGTTTTAGTCGTCGTAGGCACGTGGGTAATTTTGTACGATACTTATCGAACAATGAACCATTATTTCCCTGAGCGGCTTTTTCGAGGATCATAAGCCTTTTTGCACTTAGCATGTAAAAAATTATTATCTCTCTATTTGCGAGTAGCGAAAGTATGAAGATCGGTTTGAAAATATGTCCACAACTTAGAACTAGTCAAAAAGTTACGCCAGGAGTGGCCGACTATATTATACCCTGCACATCTCGATGTGCAGAAACGCAAATTACGAAAATGTTTGACTCCATGGATTGTGTTTTTGGTACCCATATGTTCATGTTGAAATGGGCCGGGTATTCAGCCCTAGCACTTCTCATCGAATTTGCAACAACAATTATTTGGAACGCCTTCACAATTCTTAACTGTTTCATTCCTACTACCCATCGCTCCTTGAAGAATATACTGAATAAATTGATCGGGAGACAGATGGGTTATGATTAGCCAGTTTACCTGATTTTTCGAGTGAGGAACGTATTAAAGCACAGGCATACCGATACGAAATGGACTAAGATTACAGTTGCAGCGCTCGTTTGTGAATACACTGATTCGAAGAGCGAAGTTTCATTTAAGCCTTACATGTGTAGGAGTATATGTAAGTCAATTCTCGCAACTAAAGATTTTTACCGATTTTATTGGCTTATACGAGTCCGAATATGTGGATGTAATGTAACTCTTTTTAAACGTATAGGGTAAGTCATATAAGTAAATATTTTTTGATGTAGTGGGCATGATCCATAGCTTGGAGTGTTCAAATGTGCAGGAGACATGCTTGCTCTGCGTGTTTTTCATTTCCATCATTTTTTTACTTTTCTCACTATCTTACGATTATAATGTATTTCTGTTTTGGTACGTGTCCAACGTATGAACATGTCACTTTTTTTATCCGAGTACCAAAGAACGGCGCAAAATATTGCACATAAATAAATATTAGGTTACAGTACATAAGTAATCCTTATTGGTAGGAATGGGAGCACCGGAAGGCAAGGTCACAACTAAATTCGTCGTACGCATGGGCTTTTTGCCAACGGACACTCACGATAAATGGGTATAAATGGCAAAATGTTTCACATACTAGTAATTGACTTTACCCTTATCCAGCGATATATCAGAAATAAAGAAACGGCATAAATGGACAACTTTTTCCACACACTAAGGTCTAATAAATAACTTCATCTGAATAACTAGCATATTAACTTACAAACAGATTTTCATTTTCAACGTGACATGTAGCATTTTTGGTATGGAAGTCTTTCAGGACAGGTGTTTAATTTCCTTCTTTAAAAAAGCGAGGCTGGTGAGGGGCATGGTTCCAGCCGCTTTTCCGTCTCTGTATCAACATCATAGTATGGTCATTTATGGGCAATACGAGGGCTGCTATATATATTTCTTGTCTAATACTGAATATAAAAATATTTATCATCAAAAATGGTTTTATTGTTTTTTAAAGTATTCTCAAACCAATTGTCGAAGCACTTTTTCCACTCTGATTGAGACACCCCCAAAACATGGTTTTTTGAACGCTTCAACAGCATCTTCTGGCGACGAAAATCGTTAACCACGCATTTTTTTCTTGATGTGCGGGAATAAAAATAAGTCATCGGGTGCCAAGTCAGGGCTGTAAGGCGGATCGATCGATTCGACGTTTTGGCCGGTCAAAAAAGCCCTGATTTAAGCCGATGTGTGAGAGCTCACACTCTCATGGTACACAATGATTTGTCTTCTCTTGTTCGTTTTTCGAATTTCTCCGAATACTTCAGGCAAACAAACTGTGGTGTACCACTCAGAATTGACTGTCCTACTTTGCTTAAGCGGAACAGTCGTCACATGACCAGTTTTGCCGTAGAAATAGGCGACCATTTGCTTCGAAGTGCTTCTTCCACAACCAACTTTCGATGACGATCTTATAAACGTCTTTTGAAGCACCGCAATCGTATTTTTTCAAAATTTCTTTGTACCAATCGATACGAGCCTTTTTTAAGCGATTGTCAAATTGTGCGGGATCCAACGAGAAGAAACCATTTTTAAGGCCAGGTGTTCATGCAATATCGAATGTATGCTGGTGGAAGAAATGCCCAAGGATGCCTCTATCTCACGGTATCTTGCGTTATCAGTTCACGCACGGCATCAATGTTCTCTGCCACAACGGCCTTTTTTGGACGACTTTCAAGACCTTCGTCTTTGAGCGAGCGTCGTCCACGATTGAATTCATTAAACCAGTTTTTCACAGTGCTATAGGATGGTGCTTAATCGCAATACAAAGATTTAAGTTCATCGATGCACTCATGTCCTGATAGTCCACGTCGAAACTTGTGAAAAATGATCGCACGAAAATGTTCACGAGTTAATTCCATTTATTTTGCCAAATTATGTTTTTCAAGTCAATGTAGATAACACAAATGATGGTCGTACGTCAAAACGTTCTGAGTACATTTATGCTAAAAAAAATGTCAAACTTTCCAATGGAAGTGTCAGATGGCGCCAGGCTACACTTAGTGTTGCCTAGGCCAGATTTATATATATCAACCCTCGTAGGGCGTTTTCTGGGCGACACGAGCAAAAAAGTTCAGCATGTATGACGTTTATTGAAGTATTTAGTGTGTTCCAACTAACAGAACAATTGGCTATAAAAAATATGATTTGTTAAGCAAAGACTTAAATGAAATGTGTTTTTTTCTGAGCTTATGACCATATGCTATCAACATGCAAATTTCTGAATCAGTGATTGATTCGTTTGACCGCCAACTTGCTTTTAACAGACACACGGACGGACATACATTCCTTTCTGAGGGTCCAATTTTGGATGACTCGTTTGAGGATTTCGACCGTTAGGGCTTTAATGACACGCGTAATGTTGGCTTCCAAAACCTGAATCGTAGCTGATTTGTCAGCATAGATCTTGGACTTTACTTAGCCCCAGAGAAAATTTTGCAAAAATGTGATATCGCTCGATCTAGGCGGCCAACTAACCTGTCCAAAACGTGCAATAAGCTGCTTTCAAAATGAGCTCTCAACACGAGTACTTAAGATCCACTGCTTGAGCAGCTGTATGACAAGTGGCACCGTTCTGTTGAAAACAAATACCGTCAAGATTACGGGCTTCAATTTCAGGTAGCAAAAATTCGGATATCTAGGCGCGATAGCCAGCACTATTTACGGTAACGTTCCGGCCATCATCATTTTTGAAAAACTATGCACCGATAATTCTACCAGCTTATAAACCGCATTAAACCGTTGTTTTCTCTGGGTATAATGACACCTTTTGAACCTCTTCTTGTCTCTTCAGCCCAAATGTGTTAACTTTGTTTATTGACGTTGCCGTTGAGCCAGAAATGGGCCTTATCACTGAACAACATTTTGGTCGAAAACAGCGGAGCTTCCCATTTCCACCGAACGCTCATTTCCATAATACAGTCGTCAACATTTGATTACCAATAAAGATTCAACACTTGATTTGAATTCTAATATTTTTTTGTTCTGAAAAATACCTCTAGATGGATCACCCTATATATACACTTAATAGGGTCTCTGATCAATATTTCGTGGTTTTACAAACGGAATGAGAAATTTAATATACCATCCACCCAGCGGTTAAGGGGATAAAAGGCTAATGTCGGGCTTTGCTATGCGATACCCTACATTACTCTGCTATTCAGAGGATTAAGCGCCTAGGACTGGAGCTAGAGCAAGGGAAGGACACATTTCGGGGGAAGGACACTTTTCGTGGACAATAAAAAATACAGATACACCCAATTCCACCAGAGACAATTATAGGTTGTACATAAGGCACTTTTTTCATTTGAGCTACATTGTAATAAGATAGTGGCTTCTCAAATCGAGACGACCTTAGTGTAGGGTCTACTTAAAAAACTCGGGCTTAGAAGTTTAGCGATCCATATCTTGGTAACTTGTATTATGTATCTGTGTACCATTTTTATCCCACGATATTATCCTGTTTTTTAAGGCGATTCATAACGCCACAACTCATAAGTTTAAGCATTTATGTGACGCGGTGAAAACTTCCATTGTCATTGATTAATTATTGCAATTAACTCTGTTAAATTGTTTTCCAAGGATGGGGCTGAGGTTTTCCTGTGACACTCTCCGCTGATTATTTTGTTAAATATTGTGTGAGTTTACATATAACGACTATCATGTACGCTACGTACGTACATCAAATTAAGCATTATTGAAATTTTAATATGCATGTACAAGCGGGCGAGAGTGCGTGCGAGCGAGCGAATCTGTGATGTTTCGTCTTCTGTTGCATCCTGTAGAAACTGACGCTTGAACAATGGCCTGTTGTCCCATTTAAGACTACTTATGGCATTTGTATGCCAGTCAACACATGCATTGACAGATACACTAACACAAGCACAACCTACAACTACATACATACATATGCAGAATGAGATACATTATCGTTGATAGTTGAAACTGCCAACAATAGTTGTCATAGTCATTGTCGACAACGACGCTTTCGCTGGGATAGACGTAGTGCTCGTGGTAGCGGTTGTTGCCGTGTCTTTTATTGGAATCGGTAGGGCGACTGGGCGAATATATGCATGCGAATATATGCACATATGCTGGAAGTATGCATATGCGAAGTGTAAACAATGATATAAGTTAGTTTGTAATAATGTCGACAATTGTACGAGTATATGGAATGAACGTGAGAAGTATCCGTTAAAGCAGTATCCATCGAAAGCATTACTGCAGTTTAAGAAAACTCTGGTTGAGAAGACTGGAATAATTAAAAATATAATATTCGTTAATATCGAAAAGTTATTTATTTTAATCAAGGAGTTATTAGTGCAATGAAATAATTTAGTTTGAAAAGTAATATTTAAAAAAAATATAGTTCTTACTGAAAAAAACCTTAAAAATTAAAGTTGAGATATAGTCTAAAAATTTAAATTTTGGCGCCTCGAAAATAATTTTGTTTGCAATGTCGTAGTGGAACTTTTTTTTCCTAATGTCAAAACCTATCGAAAAGTCGATGACACAATATCGACAATTATTTTTCCTTTCAAATCAACCAACTCTTTTCTCGACAACGACCTTTGTTTAGTGCTAAGGGCTTTCCTAAAGGAAAGTAAAGACGGCTACTTAAAGGACCGGTAAAATGCTTTTTGACAAACTTTGTGTTTGGATATTCTAAAACACGGGCTGAAATGGGTTAATTTACAATATTTAGTTTATTTACTGGTCCCTCAAAATTTACAATGCGACATTTCAGCAAGATCGGAAAGATTATTAAGATTATTTACTTCTAGACAATATGGCCTCAAATCGGATAGAGCCTTTGCGTAGTCCAATTTATCCGGAGATAGCTTTTGGTCGCTTAAAGCTCTCTGGGAAAGTTGGTCGAAAATTAGATGTATCGGGTGATCAATCTAAAGGTTTTTTATTCAAAATAAAAATAAAAAAATAAAATAAAATGTGGAATATTTGTAGTTCTTTCGAAAGGACATTTTATGCCATTTATTTTTTGAATATAAATTCCTTTAAATGTTTGCCGCAACTACGCTTCAGGGTGTCCATTCTGTGGGTCCAATTTTGGATGACTTGTTCGAGAATTTCGACCGGTATGGCTTTAATGACACGCGTAATGTTGGCTTTCAAAACCTGAATCGTAGCTAGTTTGTCCGCATAGAATTTGGACTTTGCGTAGCCCCAAAGAAAAAAGTCTATAGCTGTGAAATTACACGATCTAGGCGACCAACTCACCGGCCCAAAACGTGAAATTGGCTGCTCTTCGTAATGACCTCTTAATACTCGTAGATCCATTTCTTGAACAGCGGTATGGCAAGTGGAGCCGTCCTGTTTAATCCAAATGTCGTCAAGATCACGGGCATCAATTTCAGGAAGCAAAAAGTCCGATATCAAGGCGCGACGGCGAGCTCCATTCACGGTTACGTTCAGACCATTATCATTTTTAAAAAAGTATGGACCGATTATTCCACCAGCCCTTAAACCGCACCAGACCTTGGTTGTTTCTGGGTATAATGGCACCTCTTGAACCTCTTATGGTTGCTCTTCAGCCAAAATGTGGAAATCAAGTTTATTGACGTTGCCGTTGAGCCAGAAATGTGCCTCATCACTGAACAAAATTGTGGTCGAAAACAGTTTCTCACCGAACGCTCATTTCCATTAAACAATTGCACAATTTTGAAACGTTTTTTCGGTGTAAGTCTTTCCATGATAAAATGGCAAACAATACTGAAAAGAAAAAAAATAAAGTTGAACACAACTCACGCGAAATCCGTGAAAAAGGGCTATTGAGAAACATACCTCAATATGGTTTACCCTATAGTACGAGTATGTAATTTCTAGAATTGCAGGGTATACAATCGGCATGGCCAAAACCTAAACTAAAGGATGGTTACATTTTAAGGGTTAAGTAAGGGGTATGTTTTTTTTGCATTTTATCTCATATTTCTCAATTTCAGACTAATTCAATTTGAACAATGAAAAGATACACAAGCGAGAAACGCGTTAAAGTTATTCAGAAAGGTGGCAAGAAATGGCAACAGTGGATGATCAATTTTTGTCATCAACGGCCGGATTTTTTTCCAAAATGAGCCGGTCAGGCAGTCTCTATCGTGAGATGATAACAAACTTTTTATGGCCCGAATTAGAAGATATGGATGTGGACGATATGTGGTTATGCCACTTGCCACACAGCTAACGAAACACATTAAAGACATAGAACCACAGTTATGCCTCATCGTCATCGAAAATTTGGACCATCGGATGGAGGTGTGCCGCCGAGGTAGCGGCGGCTATTTGGCCGATATTTATCTAGAATAGTTTTTATTTTTGATCTGTATTTTAACTACAAAGTCTAAACGGCAAATGGAAGGATACGGCTCGATTGAATCGCTCCTGCTTGTAGCACCCACATGAATGACACAGTTTAGTGCTGATTAGAAATCACATAAAGAGGTCCATACTCGTAGTTCTTACAATTCGCTTAAATTGTTACTACTGTAAAAAAAACTTATATCGGATTTGTATTTGCGCACAAATGAAATGATTGACACGCCCCATTCCGGTACCCTGTATTCTTAAGCACCATTTTGCCCACGTTTACGTTTCGCATAATATCTTAAATACTTTATCTTTAATACGTATCACATAATATCTTTGGTTTTTGGAAGAACGATTAGAAAAAACACTAACTGACAAACATTTGAAGTCTTAACCATGTTTTTTTTACATTTTATTTATTTATTGAATCTTTCAGAAAATGAAAATAACAATAAGTATTCAAATCTTAAATCTAGATGATTCTAAAGGGTCTTACCAGTGTAAACAACCCTGCTAGATTTGCACATGTGATATTAAGAAAAAAACTGTATTCAAATTGTTGTCATAAAGATATTCACGTTAAAAGTATAATAAGTAATATATTGTATTTAAAATTATGAAGATTATAGTTGGCGGAGATTGTCCTCAAGCTTCTAAGTCAGATCCAAGGTGTTTCTTCTTCTGAGGAGTACATGTCCTTCAAAATAATGTAGACCTCTGGCGAGTGCGTTTGGATGGGAACTTAATTTGTTTACGAAACTTCGGGAATAATCTCGGATTTCTTCTGTGACGGTTTTAATATTCAGATCCTTATGAATATTCGCATCCCTTATGTACCATGGAGCTCCGACGATCATACGCAGGATACTGCACTGTCTTCTTTGTAGCTTATTGATATTGGTCTCGCATGCTGTCCCCCAGAGTTGGATTCCGTATGTCCCAATTGGTTAAATAATCGCTTTATACTTATATATAAAGTATAATAGAACTTTATATTCTAGTTGTAGAGTTGACCTAGGACCCATTAGCCACTGTAGCTGGTTGAGTTACAGCTTTATTTGAGATTTATATGTTTTTTATGTTTTGACCAGGTTAGACGACGAACTAAGCGTATTCCTAAATATTTGATATAAAGATAAAAAGCTTATCGGTCAATACGAATTAATTTTGGTAGGGTCTTTGCTAGGCTTCGGAATCATAACTATTACAGATTGCTTCCATGATTGAGGGAAGTAACCGAGGCGTAAAATGCTGTTGAAGATAAATAATATTGTTTTCATAGCTGAATGACAAAGTTCTTGTATGGACCTTATTATACATTCCAGACAAATGACACTATCCGAGCGAAGATTGTAAACCACATACGTTTTTCCCTTGTGCATGAATTTGGTATGAATTTTATATGCTGCCATGTGAATAATTTGTCTTTGTATGCACTTAAAACAAAGGTGGTTGCCACGCCCAGTACGAGGGCTGTTCGGAAAGTTCTTAGCCTATCAATGAAAGAGAATAGTTAGTTTTTCAAAAATATTTTTATTTTTAAATATAATCTACTGAAACTTCAATACACTTAGTCCAACGCTTATCTAGCAATTCTATCCCTTGATTAAAATAGTTTTCCTCAAGGTCTTCAAAATCGTGGTTTACAACTGTAATTGCATCTTCATTTGACGTAAAACGCTTGCCAGCAAGAATTTTTTTTAGATTTGGGAACAAGTAAAAGTCACTGGTAGCTAAATCAGGAGAATAAGCAAGCAACTCGTACTTTAAGTCGTTGATTTTAGCCATTGTTAAAACACTCTTGTGCGCTGGTGCGTCGTCTTGATGACAAATTATTTTTTTGTGCTGTAAGCCAGGACGTTTTTCTGGAATTTGTATATTTAATTGATCTAAAAGGTTGCAATAGTACTCTGAATTTATTGTTTTACCCTTTTGCAGATAGTCAATCAATAAAATACCTTTGAAGTTCTAAAAAACCGTTGTCATAACCTTACCAGCCGATTGAATTGTTTTTGCTTTCTTTGGGGCACTTCCTCCAGCTTCAGTCCATTGTTTGGATTGTTCTTTTGTCTCTGGAGTATAGTGGTGAATCCACGTCTCATCAACAGTTATGAAACGACGCTTAAAATCCATTTTATATCGCCGAAAACCCAAACAAGCTTGAGAAATGTTCATTCTTATGCGTTTTTGGTCGACTGTTAACAAGTGCGGCACCCATGTCGCAGAAAGCTTTTTCATCTGTAGTTCTTCATGCAAAATTAAATGCACTCGATCATTTGAGATGCCCATGATATTAGCTATTTCACGCACTTTTATTCGTCGATCATTTAATACCATATCATGCACTTTGGCTACAATTTCTGTTGTTGTTGCTGTTTTTGGACGTCCACTACGTGGTTCATCTTCAATGCTTGTACGACCACGTTTAAGTTCAGCAACCCAATTTTTTACTGTTGCATATGAAGGAGCACTTTCACCTAACACATTCACCATATCATTATGAATTTCTTGTCCCGATAAACCTTTTTTATGTAAATATTTAATGACACCACGCATTTCTAATTTTTCCATTGTAAAAAAATCGCGGATGCGTCTTTTGTGAACACCTGTTGCTATATGAAGGAGTTGCCAGATCGAAATTTTAAACAAAAAAAATTAACATGTGTCCATAGCAGAGATGGAAGTTTCCAAAACAGTTAACTTTTTTCTGTTTATACCGCGCTTTTTGTGCCAGGCTAAGAAGTTTCCGAACCGCCCTCGTAGCTACCACAAAAACGTCTTATGTATGTTAGTTATATAGTTATGTAGAAATGTTTTTAAAATTACAAGACATTGTTTCTTCGGAATTAAAATTTTAGAGGACATAGAAAACGAATTTAGAATGATTTGGAGAAAAAAAAATATTGATGTACTCTTTCTGAAAATTGAGATAAAAAAAACTGTTTAACTTTCGATATAATTGTCATGATTTCTCTACTAACGTTAATGTAGTTTTTAAAACCTTTACTACAAGGGATAGAACTCTAAAGCGGTGAAGATAATTTGAATATATCAGAAAATGAATATGAACCAACTAGTCGAGCCTCAAGGATTTGCAAAAATGCAAATGCCCATATCTGTATTAGTTTTTTTTAAGATTTTTCTAAGACAAGTATACTTACAATCTTTAAAAAGACAAACGTATCCTAAAATCTTCAAAAACAATTTTGTTGTCCAGATTGATGTGTAATGACTCATATTGGTGAAAGGTTAACGAATTGTTTACTTTTTAAAATACAACATTAATAAAATTAATGCAACAAACCCATATCATAAAATTGGTTCTAACAAATCCATAACCTAAGCATATCCTAGGCGTTTCATAAGTTAAAATAGCCCGTCAGGATACTGTGTAGCAGTTTGAGAACCACAACACTGTACACACAATTGTGCATATAAACATGAAGTTTGCCCAGCAAAAAGGAAAATATGCATCGAGTGTAATAATTGATGAGAAAATATGCAATCGTGAATGTGCGTTGAGTGGAAGTGCATGAAAATTACGCGTGTGTAACTCGAACGTTTTCACATGGCGCACAGATAACTTTGTCGCAGCTGTTCCACTTTGTTTATGTTGTGACTTTTTGTTCATTTTGCGTTGAAATATAAAACTAAGTATGTACCAGGGGCTGTTCAACCTTTTCGTTTCCCCCGCTCGATTTGACACTTAGATTCTCTGTAAGATACAGCTCAAGATGGTCGTCTGTAGCCAAAACTACATGCAGCTCGAGTATGTTGTCAGGACAACCGAATGTTACTTGGTGCTCTGTAGCGTTCAGTAATTTTAACAGAGGTATTGACAGAAAATACGAGTGTCCCGAACCTCCAGAAAAGAAGTTTTGGATCTAAAAGTTCACATGCCGCACCTGGTTAACGGAAAAAAATTTAAATTCCCAGTACTAGAGGCAAAAAACTGTTTCCTTATACTTATATACCTAATGTATTCTAAGACATAGGAAGGGTCAAGTCGAGGAAAAGTTTAAGGAGGATTTTACTGTATAAATTGAATAAAACAATTAAAACAGTAACAATAGGTTTATTTTCGCTTTTAGTTATCTTAAAAGTTTAGAAATCATCCCTAATATTCCGTTTCAACAACAAAATGTTGAAAAACTGTTCGTTTATGCTTTTCGTTGGTATGACAGATCAATTAGTTGCGTCTACAATACGAAGATCATATTTATCATCTTGTGGTTTGTCAAACCGAATTTCCATTATGAACCTTTGGTGACTGTAACCGAAATAATTTGTGCTACGGGATTTTAGTAGTTCTTACCGATTTCCAACTAATTTTCATTGTGTATGAGTGTGAAAATGGGTTAAAGTCCATATAAAACAGACTGTAAACTCCCTGCTAAAAAAATCTGTAAAAAAGAAGTACAGAGCACAACGTCTGCCTATTTCATGCTGAATAATATACATAACCAATGCTTTGCATGAAAAAATGTTCAAAACGCTTGATAAACGGCAATTCTTTAATAAATTAGTGAAATAATTTTTGAAAACAATAATTGAAATTGTTAACAATGAATAGGGAAAACAAAAAATTTAAATTTGTCGGTTAGACGCTTAGTTTAGGAGATATAGCTAATTTAAGTTTTGATATATATATATATATATATATATATATATATATTTTTTTAATTATTTATTTATTTATTTGCAATCTATCGAGAGATAATAAGCAAATTATGTAAGCAATATATTTTTAAGAATAACAGGTAGATTTTACTTCAATAAGTAAATCACTTATATTTACAATTCTATTTAGTTCTATGTAATTTAATCTAACTTTTAAAATTTTAAAAGGAAGGTCCAATACGTGAAGTCTTTTTAAACGTCTCGTTTCGTTGCTGTCATCCAATAGACAGATCGCCAGTAAATTTGAATGGTTGCTTAATCTTTTCAGGTATTTCTCGGAGTATCGTTTGATTCCATCTTTTACATATGTCATGTTCAGATCGTTAAGGATTATGTCGTTTCTTACGTACCATGGCGAGTCTAAAATCAACCTTAGCGATTTTGACTGAAATATTTCCAATCTTTTGACATTGGAGTTGCTTGTTGTACCCCATAGGTGTATTCCATATACCCAAACCGGTTTTAATAACGATTTATAAATTATTAATTTATTTTCAACACTTAGCAGAGATTTTGGTCCAAGTATCCAGAATAGTTTTTTAAACTTTATGTCAAGTTGCTTTCTTTTGTTTTTTATATGCGGCTACCAGTTAAGCCTGCGATCCATGTGCATACCGAGATACTTGACACAGTCCGTGTGTGGTATTGGTTCACCATTTATCGTCACTGGCGGACAATTGTCTTTTCTATTCGTGAATGTTATGTGGCTAGATTTGCTGGAGTTCACCTTTATGTTCCATTTAAGTTTTGATATGGCACTCCAACATTTTCCAGTTAGGGAGATGGTGGTCACGAAATACGGCTCTTTTGTCGATTAGATACTGATCTGGTATTCCCAGTTTTTGCAAAGGAAAAAATGATTCTTGCTAATTTTTTTTTGTGAACGAGCTTGGTACCATCCTATAGCTGTTACAAAAATTACCATAAAGTTAAAATATTCTGTATGCGATGCGAAATATATGGGCAATAAAATCTCACATATTCAACTCTTCGTCCGAAATTCCCTCCTCCTTGAACTTTCCTCCCTTTCTGCTCCACCAATTCTCTTTTATAAAGGATATCACAATGGGACTTTCCATGGCTTCTAAGAGAACTCTGTTCATAAAAGAGGGCAACTCAATCAGAGAATATAAATGCTGAGTTAGCAATTCGTGGATCAATTCGGAAAAACTCGTTCTATTTCAAAGCTTGTCCATTTAGAGCCAATGTGCTAGCTATCTTAAATGGGGTGATCAATCTAGAGCATGAGTTGTGTTAAGCTTTATTCTTATTCTAGAAAGACTTATTCATGGAAAGACTAACACCGCAAAAACCACGGTTTGGTGTTACAAAAATCAGCACAAAGCTATTTTATCTGTAGAAATAAGTATAACAGTGTCAAATCACATGATTGTGGCTGAAATTACACAATTATTGAATTTCTCGGGCAAAATATCCTTTGTTTTGTTACCTCTGTGGCAAGTGGCACCATCCTTTTAAAACCACATATCGTCCAGGTACATATTTTGAATTTCTGGCCACAAGAAGTCCGTTTTCATCTCGCGATAGCGAACAACATTCACGGTACCGGGCAGAAAGAACTGGATAAACATGTACAGGTGTTTTCCGCCATGCTAAAATTTAAGCATATTTTTCCCGATTGTGGACAAATTTGTTCGATTATGCTGTCAAAAAAAAAAAAATAAATCACGAAGTGCACAATATGCATTTTGATTTGAACGCCCAGTTTCGTAAAGGGCTTCAATCTTAACGAGCTGCTGAATTGTGTACCTCTCCATAGTTGAATTTGTCGAACACTAAAACAAAGAAATGTCAAATTAATTTGGGCTGAAAACTTGACGTTCTGGTGTGACTCACTTATAACATATGGCATTATGGTTGGATCACCCTCTTTTTGCAGTTGTGGCAAAATTTCCTTTAATGTACAAATTATGATTTTTTTCCCGGTCCAGAGTTTTAAATATTTTTTTCTATAGATTTTGGCCTCCTAAATACAAAAATATATTTTAAAAAATGTTCTTCTGATTAGTTTTGAAGATATAATTTTTTGGATTTTTTTTACGATTTTTTTAAAAGATGTCTCAGCTTTTTGGATCATAACTTCTAAACGCTGTTACCGATTTGAGGCTTGAATTCATTTTTGTGTTTAGGAGGCCAAAGTCTATAGAAACAAATATTTAGAACTCTGGGCCAAAAAGGACGTAAACTAGTGTTTTTGATCTCCGTTTTGATCATGTGGAATCGCTATTGGCCCGCATGAGCTAAAACGTCCAGCAACTCTGCTCTATTTTAAGATATTTATTGTGTCCCAACGAAGAGTTGCCATTATGAGTTTTTTCATAACCGAGGTTTCCAACTTGTAAGACGTCTAATATAAATCCACCTTTCGTATAGATGTGTGTAATTTTATGGATCAACGTCAAAGCGAATATTAATTAGAGATATAGTTAATTTTCCATCCATTCGTGCAGAGGAAATATAGTATACTTATAAACGTCTAAAGCTGCTGGGTAAGATCGGAAAAACCAATTAATAATATTTTTCAATAGGGTTCGTTCATGGGCCAGACATTTGCAAAATGCAAAGATTTATCTCTTAGCAATGCTTTTCAATAAAATGCAATTACAGGCTTTAAGCAGTAAATAAATAAATAAGTATGCCTGTCTGCATAAACAATTCAACATTTTCAGTTCCCATTGTTAACAGAATTAGTGTTAAATAGGTATATTTTGGGACAGATGTCAGTTTTTGGTCACCTAGTGTTCCATTGCTGAAGAGTTTATGGTAAAAATTCAGTCGCCCATTGCCGAAGAGTTTATTGTGTCTTTTAGGAATAACCATATGGATTAATTTGTAATACTCCGAGTATAACTTGTATCTGCAAATAATATTACTGAAAATAATATTACTGAATCAAATGATGTTCCGGGAATCTGCCGTCAGTTGCATTAATTTATGTCTCTTCCTACATTAGACTCGATGCATGGATGGTCGTATATGTCTTCCGGGAAAAGTTAATGTTAAACCATGTTAATGCATAACGCAAACACAAACATCATTAAAAAGTTACTGCAACAAAAATGTCAACTGATTGCTTTTCTGGAAAATGATAGAAACAGCGAGCTTCCAGCTATACATTGTCGTAATAAAGAACATAAAAAATATACAAAATGATGTTGTTATTTTAAAATTGCAGATCAAATATTTGTTTAATGTACATAAATGAGGGATTATCTGCATAACAGATTAGAAAATTATATAGTTTGCTTTAATGTGTTTGCATAATTTTTAAGTAAAGGTCAGAACACGATGCTGTGTATTGGATTGGACAGTGCGTCATTTCCCAGCGCCTGATCATAGTTATGAAATATTTTTTTACATCATATTGCAGAAAACAGTTTTATGCGACCCAACATAATTACGAATATAATTATTTCAGAATAATAAAAGAAAATGCAAGACTTTAATTCATGGATCGCCAAAAGTCGTCCATGGCTCCATGAAAGGAAACAAACTAATGCAATTGTTTCTAGCTTTAGAATCCGTTCAATGAGGTGGTATTGTCGCAGAATATTTGGAGGTACACTGAACGAAATAAGATCTCTTGTAAGGTTTTTTGTTAACATTGTAGACTCATTTCGATCAGTGCATTTTGAGAGGGAGAGCTACAGTTTACTCATGCAAGCTCAAAGTAAGGCTGTATAAGTGTGCCGATCCCCGCATTAGTTCCTGAATTATAATGTGTGGATTTGCACCAACTAAATCTAAGTTAATCGTGTTTACGTTTCGGAACATAAAGTACTGTTTCCGGTGCCATTTGTTTTAAAAATGGTGCGCGATGTCGGCCAGGTACTTTTTTTAATGCACGTATTTAAAAGTGCTTTTTGTTCTGTGTATCTGGGTCAACGGCGATTTTTTTAACCACAACGATGTAGTGACAAATCTGTAGTGATTGCGTAACATCCACGGACTTAACGAACCCAGAATTTAGTTGGCACAATTATATCGTCGTCGTACGAGCTCAAATTTGATTACATATTGTTATTATTTCAAAAGACCACTGAATGTATATGTCATATGTATAGGGTGGGCGATTTAACATTTTAAATTTGAATCGGTTTAAAAAAAAAATTACTGACAATTTGTTTTAAAATTCTGGTTTTATTGGATAGTAAAACTTTGTCATTAAATAATCCACCGATTTCGCTTCGCCCAATAGGCTGAAGATTGTTTCGCAGGGGTTGAAGAGCTTTACCGAAAAGTTGTGTTTTCAGATGAAACTCATTTTCATCTCGTTGGCTATGTCAATAAGCAAAACTGCCGCTGCTGTACTGACAACGGCCGGTACTGAAAATGGGAGAAATCTGTCCAAGTTCTGTTATAGCTCTATAAACGCGGCAAATTTTATCTGATTCCAAAGATTTTTTTGTGGCGTTATCTTAGACCCTTGATCAATATTGCTGAAAAAAGACCAAACAAATGTTCCACCAGATCAAATGATCCGTCAGATTTTAACGAATTTTAGTTTGCGGCGTAATTTTTCACTCTGGATAAACATTGCTGAATATATAAGTATATTAGATCGGTCTAAATCATCTAAAACCTTACAAATGTACGTCTCGATTTGGGGTCTAATCGATCTTACAAAATAAATTTCATCAGATAGGTTTAGGGGGACTATCTCTACTACCTTTGATACGTATGGCAGTAAACTAATTGGCCTATGGAAAGTATGAACTGCCTGTTTTTAAATGTTTAACCACGCAAAGAAGCATTCCGTTGTAATACTTTGACGAGACACGTTCATTTTTAAACTAGTATTAAGTTCCAACTGTGATATTTTACTCTGTGATTATTTGTATTATTTATAAATTGTGTTGGGAAGTCCAATATTTTAAAATGGTATAAATAATTACATGATGTTATATAAAACGCTTAATAAATAATTTGCTCCTTTTATTTACATCAAGCAAAAACTGACCACATTGATGAACTTAACTCTTTGTATGGGGATGAAGAACCATCCTATAACACTGTGAAAAACTTTGTAATGAATTCAATCGTGGCCGACGCTCGCTCAAAGACGAAGGGCGTAAAGGTTGTCCAAAAACGGTCGTTGTGCCAGAGAACATGCCATGCGTGAACTGATAATGCATGATCGTCATGCGACATACCGTGAGATAGAGGCATCCTTGGGCCTTTCTTCAACAAGCATAAATTCGATATTGCATGAACACCTGGCGGTAAAAAAGGTTTGTTCTCTTTAAAACCCGCACAATTTAACAATCGCTCAAAAAAAGGCTCGAGTTGATTGGTGCAAATAAAATTTTGAAAAAATACGGTCGCGGTGCTTCAAAAGACGTTTATAATCATGGATCTATGCGTATGAGCCAGAAACAAAACAGCAATCGACCGTGTGGGTCGTCGAAGATGAGCCAAATCCAACATAAGTTGTTCGTGGAAGAAGCACTTCGAAGCAAATGGTCGCCTGTTTCATTGGCAGAACTGGTCATGTGGCGACAGTTCCGCTTGAGAAACGTAGGAGGTCAATTCTGAGTGGTACACCACAATTTGTTTGCCTGAAGTCTTTGGAGAAATTCGAAAAACGAACAAGAGACAGATCATTGTGCACCATGACAATGAGCGCTCTCACACATCGGCTCAAACCAGCGCCTTCTTGACCGGCCAAAACGTCGAATTGATAGTCATCCGTACAGCCCTGAATTGGCACCCAATGACTTCTTTTTATTCCCGCACATCAAGAAAAAAATGCTAGTTCAACGATTTTCGTCGCCAGAAGATGCTGTTGAAGCGTTCAAAAAACCATGTTTTGGGGGTGTCTCAATCGGAGTGGAAAAAGTGCTTCGACAATTGGTTTAAGCGCATGCAAAAGTGTATAAATCATGCTAGAGAATACTTTGAAAAATAATACTATACTATGATCTAAACTATGATCCCCAAAATTATTTAAAGGATTGGGTTAAGTTGTTAATCAACGATAGATATTTTTATTAAGTAAAATATTTAAAAATGCATCCGTTTAAAAAACGTAAGAGTTTCATTTATAAAAAATATTTTAGTTACGACTTGAGCAGTTTTTTATTCTGGTTCGAGACCTTTATGTTGTTTCTTTTTCAGAATCAACTTAAAAAGAAGAAATTGGTGAAATGTATTTGCTACGGTTGCCAGGCAGACTGTACAGCTGTTTCTAAACCCGCCAAGGTTTTTCTTCAGCAGCAAAAACGAAAAAACTATTAAAAAGGATTGGTACGCCCTAATGTGCAACGCATGTATGAGTATATGTACGCACAAAAACATGCACACTTTGATTGTGCTTTTGCATTTGTGGTTTTCAACGAAGACCCATGCGAAACGGAATTGGTGGAAATGATATTGCGCGTTGAAGATTGCTCTACGCACAGTTCGAAGACTATACACAAAGGGTAATTCTCATTAATAAAAATGAGTCTCCCGTATAAGTCATTTGATTTGTGGCCGAAGTAATCGTTGCCAAAGACTGCTGAAGAAAAACCTTGGCGGGTTTAGAAACAGCTGTACAGTCTGCCTGGCAACCGTAGCAAATACATTTCACCAATTTCTTCTTTTTAAGTTGATTCTGAAAAAGAAACAACATAAAGGTCTCGAACCAGAATAAAAAACTGCTCAAGTCATAATAATGATAAAAGACCGAATAAATAACAAAAAACGAAAAAACTATTTTAGTTACAGTTACAAATCCAAAGTAGTTGATTTTGAAAAATATTTAATTTACATATAAAAAAAAACTTTTATTGCGTAAGATTCGTAACACTAACATTGTTCTAGAAACCATATTCATTGTAAGAAAAATTACGATTTCGCCGGTATAATTGCCGTAATCATATAATTGCTAACATAAAACCAACAAAACAATTATTTTGTCGCACCCACCATATTTATATTGTTGCTACAACCATTCATTATTAAATTTGGCAATAATTCCGCATTGTCTGTATTATAATATTTCAACAATACTAATATTGCCGCAATCTTAATAGTGGCAAAAAAATCTAATAAAGTAATACTATGGTTGCGACGTACATACTTTTATTGCAAAGAACATACTATTGTTGGAGAGAACATATAGTAACCATATATTTCTCTGTGTGCATAATCTCAGCACGATACCATTGAACTGTTTTTTTCAAATTTTTTGGGATATTTTTTAACCGTTTTTACCAAGTGGTACGTTTTTGGGTCACCAAGGCCAAAAAGTCCAGCAACTGTGCCTTTTTTGAGGTATTTATTGCATCCCAACTAACAGTACCCATTTTAACCATTGTCCGACGACAAAAAATTATATCTTTTTAAGCCAAAGCTCAAAAGTGTGTTGTTTTTAGCGAGGTGCCTTAAATCTCTTAAAGAAAAACCTTTTTTCACCTGCCCCGATTTCTTCCATTTTTTAATCCGAATATCTTATACGAGGGCTGCTATATATATCTGGCCTAATAATGAAAATGCTTATATTTATCATCAAAAATGGTTTAATTGTTTTTCAAATTATTCTCCAGCATGATTTATACACTTTTGCATGCGCTCAAACCAATTGTCGAAGCACTTTTTCCACTCCGATTGAGACACCTCCAAATCATGGTTTTTGAACGCTTCAACATCATCTTCTGGCGACGAAAATCGTTGATCACGCATTTTTTTGATGTGCGGGAATAAAACGAAGTCATTGGGTGCCAAGTCAGGTCTGTACGGCAGATGACCCATCAATTCGACGTTTTGGCCGGCCAAAGAGGCGCTGGTTTGAGCCGATGTGTGAGAGCTTGCATTGTCTTGGTTCACAATTATTCGTCATCTCTTTTTCGTTTTTCGAATTTCTCCGAAGACTTCAGGCAAACAAATTGTGGTGTACCACTCAGAATTGACAGTCCTACGTCGCTCAAGCGGAACAGTCGCCACATGACCAGTTTTGCCGAAGAAACAGGCAACCATTTGCTTCGAAGTGCTTCTTCCACGAACAACTTATGTTGGATTTGGCTCATCTTCGAAGACCCACACGGTCGATTGCTGTGTTGTTTCGGGCTCATACGCATAGATCCAAGATGCGTCACCTGTGACAATCTTATAAACGACTTTTGAAGCATTGCGATCGTATTTTTTCAAAATTTCTTGGCCCCAAACAAGCCTTTTTTTTGAGCGATTGTCAAATTGTGCGGCATCCAACGAGAACAAACATTTTTTACGGCCAGGAGTTCATGCAATATCGAATGTATGCTGGTGGAAAAAATGCCCAAGGATGCCTCCATCTCACGGTATGTCACATGACGATCTTGCATTATCAGTTCTCTGGCACAACGGCCGTTTTTGGACGACCTTCCTGACCTTCGTCATGAATCGTGGCGTCGGCCACGATTGAATTCATCTAAACCAAGTTGTTCACAGTGCTATAGGATGGTGCTTCATCGCCATACAAAGATTTAAGTTCATCGATGCTCAATTGTCGTGATAATCCACGTCGAAGGTTGTGAAAAATAATCGCTCGAAAATGTTCACGAGTTAATTTCATTTTTTGCCAAATTGATTTTTTCGAGTCACAACACAAGTCAAAACGTTCAGATTACGTTTATGCTAAAGAAAATGTCAAACTTTCCAATGGAAATGTCAGATGGCCAGATATGTACCCATAAACCACCATCATGCGAAATTTTAGGATCCTAGGTTTTTTCGTTTTTTATCGTGCTTTTAATGGACGTATGGACATGGCTAGATCGTCTTAGAATTTTACGATGATCAAGAATATCATATATGTATATACCTTTAAGGGTACCAGATTTATATGTCGTGTTGTTGCAAACGGAATGACAAATTTAAAATACCGACCTCCCGTTGGTGCATGGTATACAAACAATACTATAGTTGCGACAAACATACTTTTATTGCAGAGAACAAAGTATTGTTGGCGTTGACATACAGTAACCATATCTTTTCGCTGCGTGCATTCATTTAATTAACACCTGACTCACATGGTTTATTGGATCAGTAGTGTGGCCTGTATTTTCGATTTTAAAGATAGATGTTAGTACGAGTATTTAATATAAAAATTATAAAAATACCATTGGACCAAAAAAGCATCCTCATAAAGCGGAATAATCATTTGGTTGTTTTTTTGTTTTTCGTAAGGATCTATTACTCTTATTCCCTAATGATCTTGCCGCTTCTTCTAAATTATTAAACTTTTCGCAATGAATATAATTCTCGTTTCATTGTGTCTAATTTTGTTATCCCCCGTTGGCAAATAATTTATCTCTTATTAGCTTATATAATAACAAACTTTTTATAAGACACGCCCTAGTACCCAAGCTACATTTGTTATAGATGCTGCAACAAGTATTGTATGTCCAGAATAGATTTTGATTTATTTTATGCCCGCTGACTTAGCGACTGGACATGTTGACGTAGTGTTGTTGACCATTTTTCAATTTTCGCGATATTACCAACATTGTAGCATCCCGTGCAACAATACAGTCTTCACACGCTTAATGGTTAATGGCACGGCACAATAAAATAACATTAAACTTCTTCGTGCCACCCCGCAGAAGTTGCAGACGAAAAACCCCCCTGCTTGGAAACAATATAAATAAACACCAAAGAAGCACAAGGAAACTTCGCTGCATCATGGAATAATAAAATCCAAGAAAACTGCCTGAGCTATGAGCAAGGAATTAAGCTTCCCCTCCAGGTTAACTAACTTTGCAGCATTTTGTTGCTCGAACGCTGCTCACGCCGAGAATAGCAACAGATGCTAGCGCCACGCTACACACAGGAAACAGAGAAAAGTACAAGTGACTAGGGCGGGAGACCTGCACTAAAGTTTACCCTGAAATTAATGCAATTAAGGGCAATAATAAATTTTAAATTTTACGCCCCAGAAAACTTTTAAAACTTACTTTTATGGCTGCTTTTCCTGTTGAATTGTGTTTCTGTTCTTGACACCTGTTAATGTTAAATAAAATATTGGCTTTATTCATACACAGGATTACTCGTATACACCGATATGAGTAGCCAAATACGTCGATTTGAGGATAATCGTTTAATGTGTGTTACTAATACTAAAGTCAGTTTAACTTCAGAAAATATGTTATTCCCAGCGTTTGGTTTTCATTATTTGGACTAAAATTAATCATAAGCTAAGTACTCCCGGTGATATTATTGTGCAGGGAAAACATAAATTAGTCCCACTCAGCCAAACTGAAAGTAGGGTACCCTTCTATAAAACCCATGCTACGACGGCGAGTGCCAGTGATTGCCCAAAACGCAACGCGGCTGGCCGATCTGCAAGGTACGAATATTAGAAGATTGATACATGAAATACGTGCTTAAAGAAGACGACCCGATTTCCAATTAGAGATAAACGAGTTGAATGTCAATTGCAGAGCCTATAATTAAATAAGACAAGTCAGACCTTCTTTGGAGACTCCACACCACTATTGTAAAGGGTGTTTTTTTCGTACGTGTGGTTTAAAAAAATAAAACGGATTTAATTTAATGTTATGGCCAATAATTTAGCTTTATTATAAGGATAAGGGCTTGCCATTATGTTTTCAAAAAGAGTGGCCGCCACCGCTAATTCAAATAATTTCCAGTAGAGAGGCCCATTTTTCGACCACCTTTTTCCAGCATTTTGGGCCAGCAATAACGCACCGAATATTCTCTTCCAAGGCATCAATTGTGCCGGGCTTATATGCGTACACGCAAAAAAAAAGTATGGTTGGGGTGACAATTTTCGAATAGGAACATACTTTTGTTGGGTACTTCGTTTTGGCACAACTATGTCGTGTGTGCATTTCTTGGTTTGCCAAAAAACACATATATTTATGTGTGAACGTTTGTCTATAAAACGCCGCAGGCCCACAACGCGAGATAATGCGCTCACCAAAAGTTTCCCTCAATAAATTGATTGTTTCGTTGGCTGTATGGCATGTAGCCCCGTCTTGTTGTAACCAAAGGCCAGCCACATCAACATCCTCCAATTCAGGCACAAAGAATTCATTAAGCATGGCTCCATAGCGGTCCCCATTGACTGTAACATTATGGCAGGTTTAATTTTTGAAGAAATGTGGACCCTATCCTATGCCCATAGTGCTCACCAAACCGTGACTTTTTGAGGATGTTACGGCGTCTCTACATGGCTTGTGGATTTTCATAACTCGAAATGCGACAATGTTGGTTATGAACGTACCCATTGAACCAAAAATGAGCTTTTTCGCTGAACAAAGTTTTCTTGTAAAATTCAGGATCGGTGGCCATCTCGTTTTGGGCCCACTCACCACGCTTTGCAAACGTTTTTCCAGAGTAAGTTTATTCATTACGAAATGGCAAACCAAACCAAACTGAGCATAAATCAAGTGAAAGCTGTCAAAAAACCAACTCTTAAAAATATGTGGCCAGATAGAAAAACACACGCCTTGAAAAAAAACCTTTATAGCGCGTGATCGAATCCGAGGCTCCCTACTATTTTAAAAACAAAAACACAGAAAATTCGAATTCGAGGCTCCCTACTTTTTTAAAGACAAAAACACAAAAAATTCAAATTGAATGGGGAGTGTTTATTATCATTTTAGAGAACAATCTTTGGCATTTATTTTTTGAAGACTATGCCCTTCAAATGTTGGCCGCGGCTTCGTCTCAAATGGTCCATCTTGTTGAAAACAAATGTCGCCGAGTTCACTAGCTTCAATTTTAGGCATCAAATAGTCGGTTATCATGGCACGATAACGTTCGCTATTGTCGGTTACGTTCTCACCGGCATCAATTTTGAAGAAATATTGACCGATGATTTCACCGGCCAATAACCACAACAAACCGTTTTTTTTCTAGATGTAGTGGCAGCTCTTGAACCTCTTCTGGTTGCTCTTCGTCCCAAATGCGGCACATTTACATACCCATAAAGCCAGAAATGAGCCTCATCGCTGAACAAAAGTTTGCTCGAGAAGGTCGGATATTCTTAGAACTTTTCAAGAGCCCATAGAGCGAAGCGATGTCGCTTGGGAACGTCGGTGGCTTCAGTTCTTGCACAAGCTGTATTTTGTACGCTTTCAATTCAAGATCTCGATGTAATAACAGTTTCCAATAATGAATGCTGAGTCTCAAGATGGTTGATGGTGTTGCGAATATGATTGATTATGTTGACCATAAGTTGAACGAAGTGCACGAAACGCATTCCTCACAGAACGTGAATTTTCGTAATAAAGTTGAACGGTTTATAAACGTTGTTCAGGCGTAAGTCTTTCCTTGTTGAAATGCCAAACAATACTAAACAAAAATAACATGACAGCATGACACGGCTCACACGTGTTCTGTCCAAAAATATTATTGTATTGAAAAAATATTATATTGAAAAAATATCTCTACTTGAATCACCCATTATTTATGAAAATCTACAAGAAATAGCACCTTTTGTATGGCAGCGCCATCTAGCGTGAGTTTTAGATAAAAACAAATATCAAAAATGAATTCGTCGACTCGAAAAACAGTAAGATACCACAACTTCCCAGGATAATAAAATAAAAAAGCATTATTTTATCAAATTTTCAATGATCTTTTCTTGTTAGACAGCGTTCCGAAATCACCAACTTCAAACGAGGATAAAAAAATCTCGCACTGGACTAGAGAAAACCCTTGAAGGTTTTGTAATGGATAGTGTCAACTTTCATTTGCAGTTGGTATTATCCCATTCGCATTCGGAAAGATTGATTTTTGTGTCACTGTGTTATTGGTCGATAATTTGCGATATTTGAGCAATATCAGATATATTGACCAAATTTTGACAGTTAAAAAAAAGAAGTCATTGGGTGCCAAATCAGGGTGACCCATCAATTCGCAGTTTTGGCCGGTCAAAAAGGAGATGGTTTAAGCCGATGTGTGAGAGCTCGCACTATCATGATGCACAATGATTCGTCTTCTCCTGTTCGTTTTTTGAATTTCTGCGAAGACTTCAGGCAAACAAATTGTGGTGCACCCCTCAGAATTGACGGTCCGTTGCTTAAGCGGAACAGTCGCCACATGACCAGTTTTGCCGAAGAAACAGGCGACCATTTGCTTCGAAGGATTTGGCTCGTCTTCGAAGACCCACACGGTCGATTGCTGGTTTGTTTCGGGCTCATACGCATAGATCCATGATTCGTCACCTGTGACGATCTTATAAAACTCTTTTGAAGCACCGCCAGCGTATCGACACGAGTCTTTTTTTGAGCCATTGTCAAATTGTGCGGGATCCAACTAGAACAAACCTTTTCTACGGCCAGGTGTTCGTGCAATATCGAATGTATGCTGGTGAAAGAAATGCCCAAAAAATGCCTCTATCCAACGGTATGTCACATAAAGATCTTGCACTATCAGTTCACGCACGGCATCAATGTTCTATGGCACGACGGCCGTTTTTGGAAGACCTTCGTCTTTGAGCCAGCGTCGGCTACGATTGAATTCATTAAACCAGTTTTACACAGTGCTATATGATGATGGTGTACGTCAAAAGGTTCTGAGTACGTTTATGCTAAAAAAATGTTGAACTTTCCAATGGAAATGTCAGATGGCACTTAGGCCAGAAATATATATAGCAACCTTCGTATTTATATATTTATTCATTAATTCTTTGTCTTTTGCCTTCGCGGAATGTCCGTAAAGTATCATGTATCATATGTTATACGTAGCGCTAACCCTAGGCTAGGAAATATATATAGGCCAGAAATATACATAGCAACCTTCGTATTTACATATTTATTCGTTAATTCTTTGTCTTTTGCCTTCGCGGAATTTCCGTAAATAATCATGTATCATATGTGATACGTAGCGCTAACCCCATTTTCGACTGAAAAAGCTTATAAAGTTATAATGGCCCTTCGAAGTTCTGTGCAAGCCCTTGAAATGGCCACACTGGTCATTTTCTAAAAATAAAGCACGATGTCCGTTGTTAACTATGGCTGATTTTGCAAATGAAGGGTATTTACGTGCGATATGAACTTTACCGACTCAACAAAAACAAAAGTTCCGTGTGTAGAATTATTTTGGCACGGATTTTGTTTCGAAAACTTTTTACGCCAGAGGTGGGGATTGATGTACGCGTGTGAGTTAAATGGCGGATGCTGGCAATGGCTGTGTTTGCGTGGTCAGAGCATTTGTTTGCATTCCATGTAATTATTCGAATTATTTTTGATTGTACTTTAATTGTTGTTTTATGCAAATACCCACACATGAAATGACAAAAATATTTTCAACATTAAATTGACATACCTATAAAGCGATATATTATTGCCTGAAATTTAACTGGGAAAGAAGATTTCAATGTGTTATTCGAATAGTTATTTTGGAATTTGGTATACCCTGCTGAGTTCATTCAACGATGTTTGTCCTTCTATCCTTCTGCTGTCCATCTTAAGCCTGTAATCCAATTACAGGTCGCAATGGTTGTCCGATCTTCGTGAATTTTGAAAAAGAAATTTTTTTGTTGTATGGCTGACGCTATTAAGTTGAAGTAATTCGGTTTGGATTAAGATATAGCTCCCACATATATCTTCAACCGTAGTCACCTTTTAAATATGTTGGGCCCTAAAGACGGCTTTCACGGTAGCAGGATACGTATATGGGTACCAAATTGCTATACAACTTTTTTACGGAGCCAACATAAAACTATTTTCGCAATATGACTAAATTTCTGTTCCAGAACCAAGGGCCCAAAATCCGAACAATTTAAACATGGACATATGGGTACCAAATAAAAATCTTACAAAACAAAATGTGACATTAGTTTTAAAATCAGGGTAAATTTAGATTCCGTCGCAGGGTCAAAAGGGGTCGTTTGACGCACGACCATCATTTGTGTTTTTTACATTGACTTGAAGAAATCAATTTGGCAATAAAATGGAATTGACTCGTGAACATTTTCGTGCGATCATTTTTCACAACTTTCGACGTGGATTATCACGACAAGAGTGCATCGAAGAACTTAAATATTTGAATGGCGATGAAGCACCATCCTATAGCTCTCTAAATAACTGATTTAATGAATTCAATCGTGGCCGACGCTCGCTCAAAGACGAAGGTCGTGAAGGTCGCCCAAAAACGGCCGTTGTGCCAGAGAAAATTGATGCTGTGCGTGAACAGATAATGCAAGATCGTCATGTGACATATCGTGAGATAGAGGCATCCTTGGCCATTTCTTCCACTAGTATACATTCGATATTGCATGAACACCTTGCCGTAAAAAAAGTTTTGTTCTCGTTGGATCCCGCACAATTTGAGAATCGCTCAAAAAAAGGCTAGTGTCGATTGGTGCAAAGAAATTTTGAAAAAAAAAATCGATCGCGGTGCTTCAAAAGACGTTTATAAAATCGTCACAGGTGACGAATCATGGATCCATGCGTATGAGCCCGAAACACAACAGCAAACGAAAGTTGTTCGCGGAAGAAGCACTTCGAAGCAAATGGTCGCCTGTTTCTTTGTCAAAACTGGTCATGTGGCGGCTTTTCCGCTTGAGCAACGTAGGACTGTCAATTGTGAGGGGTACACCATAATTTGTTTACCGGAAGTCTTCGTAGAAATTGGAAAAGCGAACAAGAGAAGACGAATGCAACATGACAATGCGAGCTCTCATACATTGGCTCAAATCAGCGCTTTTTTGACCGGCCAAAACGTGGAATTGATGGGTCATGTGCCGTACAGCCATGACTTGGCACCCAATCAAGAAAAAAATGCGTGGTCAACGGTTTTCGTCGCCAGAAGATGCTGTTAAAGCGTTCAAAACCATATTTTGGAGGTGTCTCAATCGGAGTGGAAAAGGTGCTTTAACAATTGGATTGAGCGCATGCAAAAGTGTATAAATCATGATGGAGAATACTTTGAAAAACAATTAATCCATTTTTGATGATAAATATTCTCATTTTCATTATTAGGCCAGAAATATATGTAGCAGCCGTCGTATGATTTGAAGACAAACGTTAAGAAACAAAGTTTAAAAAAACGCAGCATAATTAAAAAAAATTCTGTGTGTTGAGAACAATAATCCTTAATTGTATTTGTTACGAAATATGCTTTGAATTGCCCAAAATACCGGTGGTCCCTTCTTTAGAACATAAGTGTCGTGTTTGGGAAGTTCAGTCTATATGGCATTAACTTATCTCAGCAAAACTTCGAAATAATCCCTAGGTAGAATTCGAAAAAATACAAAATTTAAAAACATTGGACCGGTTTTTCCGGAACCAAAACGTCCAGCAATTATGCGCTTTTTAGATGTATTTAGTGCTCCCCAACTAACATACCTTATTTTAACAATTGCTCGTCGACAAAAAATTTAAAATGTTAAGCAAATATAGGGAGGGCCATTTAAGGCTTAAATTAATATCGGCTGTAAAAAAGTACTGATTTTTTCAAATTTCTGGTTTTATTGGAAAGTTTGAACTTTGTCATTTAATAATGGAACACCATCTGAAGCGTTTTCGCTTGGCCCAATGGGCTAAAGATTTTTTGGCAGGAGATAAAGAATTTTACCGAAAAATCGTGTTTTCAGATGAAGTTCATTTTTATCTTGGTGGCTATGTAAATAAGCAAAATTTCCGCATATGGGGTTCAGAGAACCCATACGTTACTATAGACAAGCCAATGCATTAACAACAATTCACTTTTTGGTGTGGATTTGGGCTGGCGGAATCATTGGGCAATTTTTCTTCGAAAATGAGCAAGGAGCCGCAGTTACCGCCAACGCACAGTGGGAAAATTACGAAAAAAATTGGAAATAATTCGGCCATTTCGTTTGTAATGGTCCGATTTAAATGAAAATTTACATTGACCTTCTTGAAGTGTTACTGAGCTTAAGTTTTGAATTTCATGCATCTGTGTTTAACAGGTGCTGCACAGTGGGCCCTCAAAGTTGGTCACCTCGAGTTAAAATTTTCTTTTTCAAGCCGCCAAAAGCGTATTTGTGGTCCGATCGTAATAATTTTTTCTTTAGTGAAATCTGCTGGACAAACCCAACCAAAAATGTTATTACAAATTTTTTCATATCTCGTACAATAAAAAAGATATCGGGACTTAAAGTTTTTTTTCGAAAAATTTGCTTTGGATTTTCTGGGATTATTTTATTTTTGGGAATCAGTTTTAGGTGAATCGGGAAAAATTTAATCCTGGTTTAAAGAAAACACTTTGGTTAATGTTTTAAAAAAAGAATTGTAGCAAAATCACCAATAATATGAAAATGCCAGCTGTTCAAAGTCAACTATTGCGAAAAAAGTGGGATTTTGAGTGTTTTACGGCGAAAAGGTACCTTTACTCTTATGTCAATAACTTTAATGTTTCTTAAGTAACATACAAAAAATTTGCATTTATTTCAAAGAAAACTTTATGCTTAATACAAATAATAAGCAATTGTGACCCTAGTCGGTACTTTTCTTGCTCCAGGCGTCTCCAAATATGGGCATTTTTTTCAAAAAAAATTGAGTTTGAGCTCAAATAAAAAAAATCGCCACACTGCTGGCCCAATTTGGTGCTATAAGTCAGTTAACTACATATGTTTTCTAAAATCCCAAGCAAAGAAATTTTGCGGGAGGCCATTTCTAGGACAAAAAAAATGAGTTTTTGTTAAAAAATCCCATTTCTGGGATTTTGTTTTCCCCTGTGTCAAATTTTAGAAAAGTGGCAACTCCAATTTTTTTTTTGAATAAGTTTTTCATTTTGTCACAAAAATATTGATACTACGTAAAAAAATCAGGTTTATATCTCCAACCAGCAAAATTTTACAGTGGTCTGAAATATTGACTTTTTTTGCTACCTTCACAAAAAAAAATTTTTTTCTCGTTTTTATCAATTATTATTCAACATATTGAGTTAATTGCATTCTTTTTTATAATCTGTTAAAACTAGAGGTAATTACCTTTCCATTAATATATAAAAAGTATATCCTTTTACCTACACTTATAACAGCACGTGCGCTGGAATAAGACCCCTTTGAGTAAAGTATGAATTTTATAGGTAAGAATACCAATTTTAAAAATTCTCGTACCTATCCATAAATAGCAAAACTATATATTTTTACCATTATTGTTTACCTATTGTGTAAAAACGGAAAATGGGTAGTATTGTATAGTATGGATCTAGGTACCTAAACATTCATTCTTATATGTTTTGGGGGAATACCTGTCCCCTATGTCCGGAATATTGTGCAACATTTTAGGCGAATGTACCTGGGTACATAAAAATTCATTGTTATAAATGTATTTTTGGGGAATACCTGGTATTTTAGTCAAGTATTAATTGCGGATATTATTGTGATTACCTGTAAGTATTACTCATTGATATAAGAACCGCCGATTTTGTATGGGTTTATCATAACAAATTAATCCGCCATGACGATAACACTCCTTGTTCAAGAACTTGTTGAATTTTTAAAAAACACCAAACTTCGGAAAATGGAGAACAGAGTAGCATATTTAATAGAGTGCATAGAGTCAACATATAGCGAGATAACACAATCTAACGAAAGCAGCAAAGTATTAAATTTTTTGAAAAAATTTGACCGGCTCATGGAGAAGTATCACAGGAATTATTCAAGATTACCAACTGAGTGGCTCGACAGTATAATTGAATTTAAAACTGTCCCTGCTTTAGTGGGTGCTCCTACTAAGGAATACGACGATCTATGTCCAAAGGCAAAGAAACAACGGTTGTCGGCTGAGATGGCAAATCATTCACCTTCAAAGATTTGTGATACATTCAAGGAATTACTGACGGTGGAAAATCGGCCATCTAGCGCAAAAAGAATTGCAGACGTGTTAACGGAAGCATCACCAAGGCGGCTCCAACGCATTGAAAGAAGTATTGCAACACCATGTCCTGGTTTTAGCGAGGAAGAAGCATTAGCTTTAATCATCGAATTGGGATTGAGTAAGAACAAGTACACTCATTTAAGAAGAATGCTGCTTGATAAAGGATGTGACATGTTTCCCGCATACAACCGAATAAAGGAACGAAAAATGGAAATTTTGCCAAACCCAGTGATAATTACAGAAAAGGCCGGCAGCGTTAGTTTGGAACTACTTCTCCAAAATACTGCCAGTAGGATAATAACAACATTGAATGAGGAACAACTAAAAAAATCAACAACAGCCATCTTCAATTAATATGCAAGTGGGGATGTGATGGTTTGTCAGCACTTTCGGAATACAAACAATGCTCTGATAGCCAATCTACCCAGATCGAATTCAAGAGCGTATTCATGGCATCTTTGGTTCCTCTGAGGTTAAATTTAGACTCTACCTTACCTTCAACTTCGCGCAGAAAATCAAACCCTACTGAAGCAATATGGCGTAATCCAACACCTGGCTCCAAAATTTATTGCAGACCAATCTCCTTCGTATATCATAAAGAAACGAGTGATTTAACTAAAGCCATCACAGACAAATTAAAAGATGATATTTCGAGATTAGAAGATTTTGCATTTAAATTCGACAGGTATTCTATTACAATATCTTTTAAAATGTTCCTGACAATGGTAGATGGAAAAGCCGCAAACGATATTACAGGAAACAAATCTAGCTGGAAGTGTTTCATTTGCAATAAAAGCAAAGTTAATTTTTCAAACGCTTCGAATAATTCAGTAGTCAATGAAGATACCCTTGAGTTTGGAATATCACCGTTACATGCTCGAATCAGGTTTCTAGAACACTTTCTAAACCTTGCTTATGACATTAAGTATAAATCTATACCAGGAAATGAAAGGAAAAACATTCGAGCTAACAAAGAAATGCATGAAATGAGAGCAAGTGAAAAAAAAAGAATTCAAGATGCATTTAAACAACAAACTGGCCTAAATATTTCTAAACCACGCTCGAACTTTGGGAATACAAATTATGGAAACACTGCCAGAAGATTCTTCGCAGACTATAATACAGCTGCAGAAATAACTGGAATCAATAAGGAGTTGATTCGAGTGGTTAATATATTGCTTTTAGCTCTGAATTCCAAACAAAAGATTAATTCCGATAAATTTGGAGTTTACGCCGAACGAATTTTAAAAATGCTTGCTGATCTCTATCCCTGGAAAGATCTAACGCCAACTATACACAGAGTCCTGTTCCATGGGAAACAAATAATCGAGTCTCACCTTCTCCCTATAGGCGAGTTAACTGAAGAACCACAAGAAGCTAGAAATCGAGACTTCAGATATGTTCAACAATTTTCCACAAGAAAATGCTCAAGAATAGCACAAAACGAAGACTTACTTAATAGTTTATTATTATCTTCAGATCCTTTTTTATCCTCCATGAGAAGTAAGTTGACTTCGTACCACGAAATGACGCATGGAGACGAAGAAGAATTTTCTGATTTATTAGATATGCTGGACGTGGAATAAAATCATTTAAGTTTAATGTTTTTTAATTATAAGATTTATTTAAATGTTAATTTATTTAAAAAAAAGTTTTTCACAAAAAATGAAGTCAATAGCATCTTTTTATTCAAATTTTCTATCTGCAACAATTAAATTACTTTTTTGCGATTGGAAATGTGTAAATTTGATTTTTTTAAATGCAACAACATTGATCTCTCACAAAATGAAATTGCTATTTACCAAAAAAATTAATATTTTACTCAAAGGGGTCTTATTCCAGCGCACGTGCTGTTATAAGTGTAGGTAAAAGGATATACTTTTTATATACCAATGGAAAGGTAATTACCTCTAGTTTTAACAAATTATAAAAAAGAATGCAATTAACTCAATATGTTGAATAATAATTGATAAAAACGAGAAAAAAATTTTTTTTTGTGAAGGTAGCAAAAAAAGTCAATATTTCAGACCACTGTAAAATTTTGCTGGTTGGAGATATAAACCTGATTTTTTTACGTAGTATCAATATTTTTGTGACAAAATGAAAAACTTATTCAAAATAAAAATTGGAGTTGCCACTTTTCTAAAATTTGACACAGGGGAAAACAAAATCCCAGAAATGGGATTTTTTAACAAAAACTCATTTTTTTTGTCCTAGAAATGGCCTCCCGCAAAATTTCTTTGCTTGGGATTTTAGAAAACATATGTAGTTAACTGACTTATAGCACCAAATTGGGCCAGCAGTGTGGCGATTTTTTTTATTTGAGCTCAAACTCAATTTTTTTTGAAAAAAATGCCCATATTTGGAGACGCCTGGAGCAAGAAAAGTACCGACTAGGGTCACAATTGCTTATTATTTGTATTAAGCATAAAGTTTTCTTTGAAATAAATGCAAATTTTTTGTATGTTACTTAAGAAACATTAAAGTTATTGACATAAGAGTAAAGGTACCTTTTCGCCGTAAAACACTCAAAATCCCACTTTTTTCGCAATAGTTGACTTTGAACAGCTGGCATTTTCATATTATTGGTGATTTTGCTACAATTCTTTTTTTAAAACATTAACCAAAGTGTTTTCTTTAAACCAGGATTAAATTTTTCCCGATTCACCTAAAACTGATTCCCAAAAATAAAATAATCCCAGAAAATCCAAAGCAAATTTTTCGAAAAAAAACTTTAAGTCCCGATATCTTTTTTATTGTACGAGATATGAAAAAATTTGTAATAACATTTTTGGTTGGGTTTGTCCAGCAGATTTCACTAAAGAAAAAATTGTTACGATCGGACCACAAATACGCTTTTGGCGGCTTGAAAAAGAAAATTTTAACTCGAGGTGACCAACTTTGAGGGCCCACTGTGCAGCACCTGTTAAACACAGATGCATGAAATTCAAAACTTAAGCTCAGTAACACTTCAAGAAGGTCAATGTAAATTTTCATTTAAATCGGACCATTACAAACGAAATGGCCGAATTATTTCCAATTTTTTTCGTAATTTTCCCACTGTGGGCCGGCGGCATCATCGGGCCGTATTTTTTTTCCAAAATGAGGCCGGTCAGGCAGTTACTGTGAATGGTGTTCGCTATCGTGAGATTATAACGAACTTTTTATGGCCCGAATTGGAAGATATGGATGTGGACGATATGTGGATTCAACAGGATGGTGCCACTTGCCACACAGCTAACGAAACACTGGCTCTTTTGGGCGACAAATTCAATGGCCGTGTTATCTTACGTCGCGGCGATGTTAATTGGCCGCCAAGATCATGTGAGTTGACACCGGTGGATTTCTTTCTTTGGGATTATTTGAAAAAAAGGTGTACGTCAATTAGCTAGCAACAATTGAAGAGCTAAAGGATGAGATAATTCGGCACATTAACAGCATAGAACCTCAATTATGCCTATGCCATGCCTCGAAAATTTGGACCATCGGATGGAGGTGTGCCACCGAGGTCGCGGCAGCCATTTGGCCGATATTTTGTTCCATACATAATTGAACCATACCAATATTATCATAATAAAAAGAAATTGCAATAGTTTCCTAAATAATTTGTACATTTTTCAAAATCAACATCGGCCCTTAAAATTTAACCACCCTTTATAAGACGTCAATATGCAAAATTTCAGGATTTTAGTTTATCTACGGACATAGCTTCCATCAACTATTCTCGGTGTTGCAAACGAAATGACAAATTTAGTATACCATCCTTCAGGTATATAAAAAGCTCAACTTTGTTGGGGGTTCTTATTAAAAAAAAAACATTTATAATGTGGGTCTTTTCAGAATAGTTAATCTTCTATAAACCCTATTTAAAATCTGCGAAGAGAATTTTTTATCGAGTTTTATGGTTGATTCAAAGAAAAAAAATTAAAATTTATAATAATTAATTAATTATGCACGTAATACTATCAGGCGTAAACCTTATCAACACACACCACACACATGATAAACGATGTGTAAGGGCCCCCGCAGACTGCAGACTTTTTATCGGCCGATAGTTTAGTCGGGTTGGGCTGAAAGTGCGCACACCGAGCCAACTAAACAGTTTGTTTGGTGAACAGGGCGCAGACTATCCAACAGTCGGTCAACTATTCTCGAAATAGTTTGTAACTGATTGTAACCATACTGAATTAGAAGCCGACCAAACTATCGGCCGATAAAAAGTCTGCAGTCTGCGGGGGCCCTAAATCTTGCAGTGGGAAACATTTACATAAGCATGTGTAGGAGAATAGTGTTCGTAGAAGCACCTACTCCTCTACTTACCATGAAAGCACATCCTTGAAAATTGCACTTTGCAAAAGACAAAATAAATTTCTAACGCTACAACTACTTCAGAGGCAGGCAACACGAACTCGTTCATACACCTCGTAGAGCACAACACGAACATAGACGACCGACGCAAGTTTGTCCCAAAAAGCTTTCCCAGCTCAAAAATCCCTTTAAACACAATACAAGCATAGGGTCTTGTAACGCTCTCTTCGAGGCCCAACCAGGAAAATTCTAAGCATATGTAACACATCGCCGGCCACAAGCCAACAAAGACCATGCAAAGCCAATAGCTGGCTGGATAAAATGACTATCACCGCGTTTCGTCCCTTGCCCACCTCCTTCAGACTTCCAGTGAGTTATCAATTTCCAACTGGAATTATCAGAAGTATGCCGGAGACATAGAAACGGACCTGCGCCCAAGCACTTCCTGGGAGAGTATAACTAATGTTGGGGGGGTTTTTACCAGGACTTTTGCTTTTGCTTGGCTTTGCATTACTACTAACCCACAGCCAGCCAGGCAGTCCATAAATACGAGTATGTACGGATAAGTACGTAGTACGTACGTACACATGTACGAGTACGTCCGTATGCATGGCTGCGCAGTGCAGCAACAGGCAACATGCAAATCGTTCTTATCAATTTCATTTATTCTTTCAAATCGTCATTTCATTTCTGTTTTCTTTTCATTCTTGCAAGAAGATGTTCTCCTTGAAGTTGTATAATGGCTTCAAGAAGTTTCATTGGCTTATCTCTGTCCTCTTTTCATAATTGGCATAAAGTAATTTACTTAAATATGGCTATGACTGAATAAAATTATATTTATTTCTTAAATGAAAGATAATCTAGAATTGAAATGAAAAGGTTGATTTTCAATCTAATCAGTGGCGTTTTTTTTGTTAAAATTAATATCAATTTTTCGTTTTTCACTTAAAGTAAAAACAAATTTACAGAGAAACAAATATTTCGGATAATTTTGTAAGAAAAGCCTTTTCATCTGAGCTTACGGTAACTGACCTAGACAACTTACACTTCTCTAAATTTACATAAGAAATGTTCCTTCTAAATAAATAATAATAACCTGGTACTTTTACGTTACCCGGAAAGCAAGGCTTCCATTAACATCTATAGTCGTAGATGAATCATAAATACAATAATAAGTTGAGAGGAAAAGACTTAAGTTCCAAAAGCGTAATTCTGGAATTCGAAGAAAGCTACCCGTGATTTTGAAGAAAGAGAAAAACATGAGATTGTTGTTGGCATACGAAAATCTGGTCATCGTTCAGCATACAGGTAATAAATCTCCCACCAAAAGTTTTAACACGAATAATGTTTCTATGTTACAGCTCTAGATGTAGGCATTGTTTACAAAGTGCTACAGGGTATTACAACGGTTCGACAACGAATCAACAGCAGATTCGATTTAACAATGTCAGTCTGACTGTTCACCTGTCGTCCATCTATAGCTTGAAATCAAACAACAGGTAGCTATTGTTGTTTCATCAAAATGAAATTTGACCGAAGTACTTTTGATATAACCATGGTCGGACTTATATTTAGGTTTACCGACTTATCAATTAAAATGCATAAATTCCAATCGAAAATCAAAAAACTCCATTTGAAATTCTAATGATTTCATTTCAGAATACTCGTAGTATACTTTCCCGATGGACACTCTGTATTTAGACGAACCATCAAATCCATGAAATGTTGGTGATAGCAACCAAAAGTATGTTTATTCAACGGAATATTTTTATTTCGGAATTTAACCAGATAAACCAGATCCCTTGAGATAGATGCAATATAAAATGTTTTCTGTAGAGCGGCAGAATTTCCATTCGGATAGTTCGGATAGGAATGTGGAACCAGATGCTTTTAGCTGCTGTATGAATGGCTATAAGACGCAATTGGATTTATTTTGTGCCTTCTAGAGCAAGAAACTCAAATCGGTAGGAATCGTTGTAAGGGCGCTGTTTAAAAACAGCGCGTGCAATACTCGAGCATTGTACTGAATTATCAGGTACCGCTCAAAACAAACCATGCGAAATTTTGAGCAAGACCGGTTTTGTTTTGTGTCTTGCAGAGCGATTAAACCTTAAATCAGGAGGCACCTTAGTATGGGGCTTTACGAACGTAAGGTTTAGTTTGGTCCGATATGGTTCCATTTTATCAGGGGTTGGGTTGGCTTTATTTTAGCATGATCGGATTCAAAACGTGGTTTACAGAGCGACAGATACTCAAATCGGGAGGTATCTAAGCATGAAAGCTATATCAAAAATAAACCAATATATTCTAATTTCACCAGAGCAGGTTTTGTTTGCTCGTAAAGTTCTGTGGGTAGTTTGGGTAAAATCGAAAGTGTTCGGATGTGACTGGTAGATATATTTCCTTTTGGGCTTATAACAACAATGTGAGACCGCACCGAAGAGCCAAGCATATGCCTATTTAAACATATGCATGACAGCGCATAGAGAAAGGGACCTAAGGATAAAAAAATCAATTTTCATTTTTTTCTGTGGACAACATCTGAGCATCGTATGAGACCGATCCCATGCCCCAAAAGTGTTCCCTCCCAGAGATATGCGCGTTTTATGAAAGTGAAGTCGACGATTCTTAGCGCAAATAGACCTAATTTTTAAAATTGCTCTCTTGAACAAAACTTTTCATCAACTTTTCACTTTTTTTTGATGTGAAAAAAGTGTTCCCTCCCAGAGATATGCGCGTTTTATGAAAGTGATGGTACACCAAAGATACACGTATTTAAATCTTTAAAATGGTTCTCCTGAACAAAACTGGTTTTTACCCTTGGGTCCCTTTCTATTTTGCGCGTCACATATATGTTCATTAGAGGTGGGATAATGTTGTATGGAAATTCCTTGTAGCCAGATTTGAGTATGACTCACCTCCTTATTTTATGGGGGTTGGAAAAAATCCATGAGCCAAAAAATGGGGGTATTGGGATGGGAAAACTATTTTCAAAAAGTCACGTAACTGCCTAGTAGTTGCCCCTAGAGGGGTATGACCGACATAACTACTCCCTATCTTCACCCCCTAAGGGGGCTCCCCTACAAAAAATTAATTTATCTTAAATTTTACTCCCATCGCTTTAATTGCACAAAAACTATATTTTTGGTGTTAACATCACGTTTAACTTAACTAAACAATTAAAAACGTCGTGAAGTTCGGTTAGGCCGAACCTTATATAACCTTCAACTTCCTACGGTACTAAAGGGCAAAAAATAAAGTTCAGTTTTTTGGGTCCCCTGGGCCCACGGTATGTTCCTTATCTTAGTGAAAACTATTTCTTTACCCATAAGTCCACATTGACTATTAATCGCCCGGTTTGTGTATGCGGGACTTTTTTGTGCAACATGAGAAGAAAATCCGACCACTAATTCAGAACTTAGCAATTTTACCCTAGTACCCTCCGACACCAATCCGAAAATTTTCAAATCGCTGCCATTTCTCCACCTCGCATTTTCGGGCATGGTCGTAGATGGACATGTTTTCATGAAATGAGCCAAGAAATACGTTGTTGAAATTTGTCCAGTCGTGAATGAATCACCCTGTATACTTAAGTATATTATATAAGTATATGTTATGAGCAAAATAGAAAGAGACCTAAGGCTAAAAACCAGTTTTGTTCAGGAGAGCCATCTTAAAGATTAGGTCCCTTTCTATTTGCGCTTAGAATGGTCGACTTCACTTTTATAAAACGCGCATAGATGTTGTCCACATCAAAAAAAGAAAAAAAAATGAAAATTGATTTTTTTTTTACCCTTAGGTCCCTTTCTCTATGCGCTGTCACATATACGTTATTGGGTCACCGATCAATATGTTGTGGTATAACAAACGGAATGAAAAATTTAGTATACTATTAACTCTTCAGTGGAGAATTTTGAACCTGTTTTTATAAAAATCGCCTGACCGAATTATTACTAAAATAAGTCTACCGGGACCCGTTCCGGGGTCAGTTCCACTATTCATATAGATTGGATGGATGGCATATTGCAATAAAATATGAATGTACAACCTGAAAATCTCCTATATTTGCCGAGTGTGTGATATCTTTTCGAAACATTTAATCATTCAAATTGCTTACTTGGCGAGTTCAAGCCCGATCGTTACATTTTTGATTTTGTTTTCAAAATCTTAAATCGGTGTTTCTTTTATGTCAAACGGACTTTTTGAAGTTATTCTACCCTATAAATGTAAAACTGATAAAAAAAATTCGCTAGGAAGTTTGCCAACACCAGGATTGTAATTTGGAACAAGCTACGGTTCGTCTCGATATCGAAATCAAACCATTCCTATTCTAGCAATGCCACCACTACGTTTCTGTAGAGCATCAATGTCTGTTATTCCCTGGCATTCATTCGATAAATGTAAACATTAAACAGTATTCGCAATTCACTCCAATAACCGGAAGGAAGGAAATACGCATCGAAATCTTTTTTCTTCTTCGTCGACCACTGCACACAAATGCCGTCGTCGTCTCCGTTTTTGTTTTCTGTCTGCATCACTGTTTGTTTAAAGTTATAAACTTTATCAGGCATTTCTCCATTTTACCTGCGTTCCCATCTTCTTCCTGCTCCACAAGAGATTTGCACCGAACGTGTTTGTTTCCTTTTGTAGATTTGACTTGGCTTTGTTTACTTCGGAAAGAAAAGTTATTTACGATTTACGTCTGAACGCACAGTTTCCCAATGTGTCCAGAAATTCACCTGGTAACGAAACACCAGAATGCAGCCATTTTCAAGAAACTCAAGCGGTGTGGGGGGGGGTCATACAAATCGAATGGAAAATATTGTCTTAGCCAGAAGACCGAGTATAAAACGAAACACCACTTACAGGATGAGTAGAAGATAAAGGATAGAAGATACAATTTATTTTAAATAAATTTGATATTAATAGGAAATGCACAACAACGAAAGGAAATTTCTTGAAGATGTTGAGGGCGGATGTGGAATGAAAACAAAAGTTTGTCGGATGGATGTGCCATGGCAATGCTCTCAATGTCTTCTGATAATGGCTTCGGATATGGAGAAGACATAGAATTCGTGGAAATTTCAAATTGAATAAAATATTTAATAAGGGCCATGTTAGTTGTATACTACAGAACAGAAGACCAATCGGATTTTGTGCCAAGTAGCTCTGTTCGTTCAATTTTAAAAGAAAACACTCTAAAGATGCTTTTAAGGCAAATTAAGAAGTTCAACTAATTGCAAGGGCAGTTAAATAGCACTGTACAACACTCTTTGGATCATTCTTTTGGGAATTGAAAGTCTTGCGTGAGTATAGTGAATCCCTAAAAGAACAGGACAGTCCTGGTAGTTTTCAATTATTTTTAATGGGCCAAAGATGTTTTATTTTTGCAATGCAATACCATATGATATAAGTTCAAAACTAGTACATATTCTTTCATTTTAATGTACTTTTGTGATGAGATGTCTTAAGCGAAACGTATGGAGATTTGTTTCGTAGAACATTTTAACATCATATCTCTAAGTTTGTCATGTCCTTTTCGTTTTGAGAAAAGTGACAAAAGGATTCTTGAACAATAGTTTTGACTATTCTTATGTTCTAAAGGGTGTTTTTTTAGACATGTGGTTTTCACACTTTTTTTGGAGTTAGTATTTTGGACAGCCGTCACATGATTTATACTGAGAACAACGTTTGTATATCGCGGTGAATGGGCCCAAACCGATCCTGATTTTTACAAGAAAATGTTTTTCACTTTTGGTTGAATGGGTACGTTAATAACCAAAATTGTCGCGTTTGGAGAAATGAAAATCCACAAGCGATTGTTGAGACACCGTTACATCTTCAAAAAGTCACTGTTTGGAGTGCTCTATGGGCAAAGGGAATCATTGGTCCATTTATCATCAAAAATGGAACCGGCCATAAGGTCAATAAGGGGACGCTATAGAGCCGTGATTAATGACTTTTTCGTGCCTAAATTGAAGAATGTTGACGTGGACGACTTTGGTTCCAACAAGACGGCACTACATGCCATACAGCCAACGAAACAATCATTTTTTAAGGAAACTTTTGGTGAGCGCATTATCTCGTGTGGGCTTGTGGCGTAGACTCCAAGATCGTGCGCTTTAACTCCACTGGACCTTTTTTTGTGGGGATATGTGAAGTGGCTTGTGTACGCAGATAAGCCTGCCACGATTGACGCCTTGGAAGAGAATATTCGGCGCATTATTGCTGACATACGACCCCAAATGCTGCAAAAGTGGTCGAAAATTGGGGCTTTTGGCTGGAATTATTTGAGCCAGCAGCGGCGGCCACGTGCCCAAAATGATTTTTAAAACATAATTATTTTTATAACTAAGCTAAATTATTGGCCAAAATATTAAATTATATTCGTTTTATTTCTTTTTGAAACCCACGTCTGAAAAGAAACACTTTACAAAAATGTTGCCCAGTTAATTTCAGTTAGGGTCACCGAAGAAGAAAATTCGATATCTCTTATTTTAGTGTGTCCTTTCTGTTCCTTTTTTAAGGAAATTGGTTCTATGCGGAAAAATATTTCGTTTTTATGTTAATATGTTCTACTTAAGTGCTAGTATTACCATTTTTGTATATGTAACGCGCAAAATAGAAAGGGACCTAAGGGTAAAAACCAGTTTTGTTCAGGTAAGCCATTTTAAAGATTTAAATACGTGTATCTTTGGTGTACCATCACTTTCATAAAACGCGCATATCTCTGGGAGGGAACACTTTTAGGGCATGGGATCGTTCTCATTCGATGCTCAGATGTTGCCCACATCAAAAAAAAGTGAAAATTGATTTGTTTACCCCTTTCTCTATGCGCTGTCACATATGTCGTCTAAATAATATCAGTACGAGTTTATTTTCAAAAAAGAATAATTTTCGTAGTTCTAAAAACTACGAAAAAACGACTCTCAATTCAAAAAAGAATAATGTACACTATAGAGAAATTTTAAAATTTTGTTGCATAGTGTAAGTAGCCGAAACTTAACACAAAAATATACACGGTGTCCCTACTGTTGAAGGTTTACAACTGTTCACAGACAACCAAAACAGCATTAAGATCTTATATTCCAACTTCATCGAGAAATATTAGTTGATGGGTTCCCAGAGTTAATCATCCTTTTACGGCTCCACCACCCAACTGTGAGTTGTCCTCGTTTTGACTTAACGCTGCAATGGCAGGGTCGAATCAGGTTGATGACCATTTGATTCCACATTTTACACCCTATATTTGACGGCATATTAAACGGCCGTGGCTCTTTCATGTAAATTGAAATTGAGAAACGCAAATTTAAATTCAGGAAATACGAATTGAAATTGATAAACGTAAATTTATATTGGTGAGTTTTAGTTGGACTACCCTTTACAAGAACCATATTCTGATGAAGACCAGAAACATAAATACAATGGTTTATGTTGTTTTTCAGTTTTGATTTGTATTTTCTTAATTTCAGTTTGTATAAGTATTTTTTCAATATCAAATTGTATTTTTTCAATTTATGATTTATTTTGTAGTATTTCAAGACGTTATGTATATAGTATTTATAACTATAGAGGGTTTAGATCTTATTAACATATAAAGGAATATTTATAATATTTCAGTTTGAGGGCAAATTTTAAAAAACCTCGTGGAGAAGACAACAGTTTAATATAGGGTGATCCATCTAGAGTTTTTTTTTTCAAAATAAAAAAAAATACTAAAATTCAAATCAAGTGTGGAATCTTTATTGTTCATACGAAAGGACATTTTGTGGCCTTTTTTTGAATATAATTTCCTTCAAATGTTGGCAACTGTAATATGGAAAGCGTTCGGCAAAAAACAAGAAGAACCGCTTTCCGTTTTCGACTAAAATTGTGTTCAGTGATGTGGCCAATTTCTGGCGCAACGGCAACGCCAATAAACAAAATTGCCGCATTTGGGCTGGAGAGGAACCAGAAGAGGTTCAAGAAGTGCCATTATATCTACAGAAAACCACGGTTTGGTGCAGTTTATGGGCTGGTGGAATTATCGGTCTATATTTTTTTAAAAATGATGATGGTCGAAACGTAACTTTCAATGGTGCTCGCTATTTCTCTATCATATCGGACTTTTTACTACCTGAAATTGAAGCCCGCATTCTTGACGACATTTGCCATGCAGCTGGTCAAACAATACTTATAGCTCTAGTGAGAGGTAATTTCGAAGAGCAGCTAGTTTCACATTTTGGACCGGTGAATTGGCCGCTTAGATCGTGTGACATCACACCTTTAGACTTTTTTCTTTGGAGCTACGGAAAGTCCAAAGTTTATGCTGACAAAGCAGATATGATTCAGGTCTTGGAAGTCAACATTACGCGTGCCGTTCACGCCATACTAGTCGAAATGCTCGAATGTGTCATTCAAAATTGCACCCTCAGAATGGACACCCTGAGGCATAGTTGCGGCCAACATTTGAAGGAAATTATATTCAAAAAATAAATGGCATACAATTTTCTTCGAATGAATAATAAAGATTGCACACTTGATTTGAATTTAAGTATTTTTTTTATTTTGAAAAAATACCTCTAGATGAATCACTCTATAATGGATGGTAATCGAAGGAATAAAAGTAAACAATAAAAAGGTACTTATATTACAGATACAAACATATTTTGTATGTGCTGGTGTTCTGACTACCCAGTAAACCGAATTTGCCGACAATGTCTGATATCAGACAATTATGAACAATATCGAAACTCTATCGAGAATTCTTACCGCAATCGTTACGAATTCTGTTCGATTTGTCTGAGGATTTTTATTTTCAGAGAAGTAGTTCAGAATTTTTGTCAACCCTCTCATATGTTATTCGTTACGAACTCGGTAAGAAATCGGAACATTTTGCCGATTGTCGTATAGATTTCTGACCGAATTCTGAAGGTTTGGTTTGCTGGGTATTGACATCGTTGGTCGAAATTGTATTTTAGTTTTTGTTACTCGTACTTCTGAGTGATCATCTCATTCACCGCTTAACTCGTGTAATCTTCTAGTGGAATACAAGCAAGGTAAATTGTATATCAAGGTCGATAGCTTATGATGCTAGTGCTTTTTTAAATTATTTTTTAAATTTTAATATTAATTGTAATAATATGATAAATAAATAAATAAAATTGTATACCATTTTAAGAATGTTCTCAAATTTATTTTGAATTTTCTCATTTTCATTTTACGTTTTTCAATTTGTATTTTCTCAATTTCACTGTACGCTTCTAAATTTCAATTTGCGTTTTTTTTTTTTAATTTCAATTTACGTTTCTCAAAATAAATTTTTGTTTTCTTAACTTTGATTTGCGTTTCTTAATTTCAATTTTAAATTGGACTCTCTAAATTTGTTTACTTCCAACGTAGCCAACATCATGGTCAAGTAGCACCCAACAAATTGGGGCATGGGACCCCCCTCACCTTGGCTTTGCGAATTTTTATTGAGAAGATGTTGTCGAATAATTTTGGAAGTACAGAGTGTCCGTCGGGAAGGTATACTACTTTGTTTGTTTATAATTTTTGATCAAATAAAAGAGAATGGCTCTTATATTGATAAATGTTTTATTTAATGCCGGCAATTATGTTTGGAATACAAAATCAGATAAATGTCCGCCTCTGTTAGCCTCTCTAATGCGGTCCCTTTTGAGCACATTTTTCATTACATTCTCATACATTTCACTCGGTATTTCATTAATTTCATCACGAGTATTTTGTTTGAGTTGCTCGAGCGTTTCTGGTTTGTTTGCATAAGCCTTGCTTTTCAGATATCCCCACAAAAAGAAGTCCGGAGCAGTCAAATCAGGCGACCGTGGAGGCCAATCAACATCACCATTTCTTTAAATAACTTGTTGTGGAAAGAGGTCTCGCAATAATTCCATTGTGATCCTGGCTGTATGCGATGTGGCACCGTCTTGTTGTGACCACATGTTAATCAAGGCCAAAGCATGCAGTTCTGGCGTTAAAAAGTTTTAAATCACGATGTCGCTCCCCATTGACAGTTACTGTCACGCCGTCTTCATTTTCATAGAAGTAAGGTCCCATGATTCCTCCCGACCAAATTGCACGCCAGACTGTCACTATTAATGGCTGCAAGGGTGACTGATGAATAATTTGAAGGTTTCCAATGCCCAGAACCGACTATTCTGTTTATTCACATATCCATTTAAATGAAAATGTGCCTCGTCACTCATTATGATTTTTTCATGAAAATCGTGGTTGTCATAGGCGAGCTGTAACATCCTATTGGCATATGTACGGCGGCGTAAATAGTCTTGTGGAAGAAGCTCTTGTGTCAACTGAATCTTAAATGGAAGCAAATGCAAATAATTGTGCAAAATTGTGGCCAAAGTTGTTCTTTGAAGACCTAGCTTCTGAGCACGTCGTCGAATTGAGGTTGATGGATTGTGTTAAACACTTTCTTGAGTAGCGTTAATGTTTTCAGCAGTATGTTGTGGTCCAGGCTTGGGCCTATCAGCAACATACCCTCTTTCACTACACGATAAATAGTGCGCTTTGTTGACACGTGGTTTCTCCCGAAAATTTCCCGTAACTTTCTTACCGTCATCGTAAATTTCTTCTTCGATGATTGATTTTGATAAAATGTTTTACGATTTATTGAATATTTTTCCAAAATAAATTTAAACTCTGTTTCACGACTGCCAAATATGAACTGTCAAGACTAATGTTTACCAAAATGGCGACAAAACTAAGTAGTTTACCTTCCCGGCGAACACCCTGTATTTTGATGTCTAACGACTGTGGGTTTCCAGCATTAAACTCCGTTCGGTTTTGTGGTTTATACATAGCTCTTAATATAACTTCGGAAAATGTGGCCTAAAAGACTTCAAATTCAAAATAAAATAGTCGCAATCTGAGAGAATGACGTAGAACGTCTGAACATTCTATTCTTGGTCATCCTTTAAAATCCTTAATCTACGTCAGTTCTTGGTCATTATTCTTGGAAACCTTATTATAGTTCCCATTACAGAGTATGCCTGCATTTCCGCTTAACTTTCGACTTAAAACATTCTCATTACGATCAAGTTAGGACGTGTTGCTTTTATAATTAAAATTGAAACGACAAAAACAATATGTCCACATCTGTCAAAATTAAAAAAGTTATTTCCAGGGACGTTTAATGTTCAAATAGCCAAGAAGAACACACACACACAGAAAAAAAACAGAAGAAATGCCATTTAAAACATTTCGCCAGTTCATGAAAATACAACAGCGCATTAACAGCCAACCGAAATGGACAACAACAACAGCGGCTGCAGCAAACCGTGGAAATATTTGTAGGATAAAAGCAAAATTGCTTTCTTATGCACCGATGCAAAAACCATAAACAGCTGAAAAAGACAAATGATTTTCGGAGCAGAACCTCCGAGCCCCAAATCAAAAAATGTACCGCGTTCAAAGTATGCCGCCCTCTAGCACCACCACCCCCTGAGCAACAGCGATTGAATCGTATCGTAGCTCATAGTACCGCGACGGCAACTGCAACGACACCAACAAACAACAGGAGCAAACAAATACTCGTATTAAGGACGCTGTTGCGTTCAAGTACAAAAAAATTTTGTTGTTGATGGCGTTTGCACCACGACGACAACAATGATGAACGCAAGTTGTTGTTGTTTCCTTCGAATGCATGGAATGCTCAGAACGGAACAGCCAAACGACTAGTCAGATCTGAATGAGGAATCATCATCAGCAGCATTATCGTCATTATGATATGTTGAATGTTGGTGCGGCAGTGTTGCTGCAGCATTGGCTTGTCATCTGTTTATTGCAATGCAAACCAAAACATGCTTCGTTCGTTCGTCGTCACATTAATCAAAATCTCATTTTTGTTTGCATACATTCGGTTGCTGCAATGCTGCTGCAACGAGCGGATATGACATCAACATCATCATCTTCGTCATATGCACCAGACTTTTGAAAGCAGTGCAACAGTACGAGTATTAGCATCAGTGGGTATCATTAGTGGATGGCAGTGATTACAATAACGAGGCAAGCAGTGGAAGTCACAAGTAACAAGGCGAAGGTCGTGCAAAGAAGCGTTTTTCAAAACCCAGCAAACAACTTGGGTACCATTTATCAGGTTTGTATGAGATAAATTCAGTGTACTGGCTTCCCATATGTGGCAGCCCATAGAGAAAGGGACCTAAGAGTAAAAAAAGCAATTTTCACTTTTTTTTTTTTTGATGTGGACAACATCTGAGCATCGAATGAGACCGATCCCATGCCCAAGAGTGTTCCCTCCCAGAGATATGCGCGTTTTATGAAAGTGATGGTACACCAAAGATACACGTATTTAAATCTATAAAATGGCTTTCCTGAACAAAAATGGTTTTTACCCTTAGGTCCTTTCTATTTGCGCGTCAAATATGCTTATTGGGTTTTTTTTTGAAGAGCTTGAGTTTTTTGCTCGAAATATTAATTAAATGCTTTCTAAAAATCGTATATATGACTAATACAGTAGACGCTCACAAATTAGATCCACTTTGTGTTTCGGGTGGTTCTAATTTCCGAAAAGCTCTTATTTCTGGACGTTTTTTATTTTTACAAAAAGAAGGCGAATACACTGTTTTTATCCAATATTGAGTATTTTATTAAGAAAAACGAAAACTTAAATAACATTTCTGTCAAATTATATCACATAAATGGCAGAGAACACTATGATTGATATACAGAGTGAAGCGCGGAAATTTGCTTATTTGGGAATGAAATAAAACAATATGAACCTTTGTAAAATTTACTTAATATTTTAATTATATTGAACAGTAAGGGAGTTTTCAAATTACATGGTTTTAAATAGAGTATTTAGCAAATGTCGACCTTCGCTATCCACACACTGCTGCATACGTTTCCTAAAGTTTTCATAAAGTCTAACAAGCATGTCGACTGCTATTCTGGCAGTTTCAGCCTCAATATTGTTAATTAGGTCTTCCAAGGTGTTGGGACGGTTGATATACACCTTCGACTTCAGATAACCCCGAAGGAAAAAATTAAATGAAGCTAAGTCTGGTGAGCGTGCCGGCCAGTTCACATCACCCCTCAAAGAGATAAGCCGTCCAGGAAACATTTACCTCAAACAATTCATGGTAACCCTCGCTGTGTGTGCAGTGGCACCATCCCGTGGAAACCATGTGCACCTTCGACTTCAGGTAACCCCAAAGGAAAAAATCGAGTGGGGCTAAGTCTGGTGAGCCTGCCGGCCAATTCACAATTCACCCCTCAAAGAGATCAGCCGTCCAGGAAACATTTACCTCAAACAATTCATGGTAACCCTCGCTGTGTGTGCAGTGGCACCATCCCGTGGAAACCATATATCCTCTAATTGCATTGCCTCAGGAGCCGGCTGAAAAAAATCCTGTATTATAGTGGATTACCGTTCGGAGTTCACAGTTATGGCAAGACGGTTATCCTGCAAAAAGTAAGGACCAATAATGCCTACTCGAGATACGGCGCACACACAGTGACGTGGTCCGAATGCAGAGGTTTCTGGTGAAGTTCTCTGGGGTTTGTTTCACTCCAGTACCGCATATTTGGGGGAACAGCGAATCCTAAACGAAAAGCAGGCTGCACTGCAATGATCGAGAGCGCATTTGAAAAATACGCATCAACACAAAATGACCCCTTTTTACGTGTCCAATGCAATGTCATATGGGTTTTAAAATCTAACCTGAATAGCGTTATTCGGGATATTAACGGGATTTTAAAATTGTTTCAGCTCTAATAATCGAGTGGTCAGATAATGAGAACCGTATCGCTGTAATAGCGCTTTTCAAGTGTGAAATGACCACTAGGGATTAGCCGCATGCTCGTCTACCGATGCATAAAACTGTTTGAGGAGACTGGAGATGTTAAAGACCGCCATTGGTCGGGCCGCCCACGCTCTGTTCGAACACCGCATGTCATCAAAGCCGTTAAATCAAGAATTCACAGCAATCCGCTCCCAAAACAGAAAATCATGGCCCGTGAGATGAATATCCATAAGTCATATCTTTAAAAAAGACTTGGGACTTGGGGCTTTCAAACGACGTACCGGACATTTATTGACTGCAGCTTTAAAAAATATGGGATTGAAAAATACAAACTTCTTTTGGTGAAGCACGCTGATAACTTGCACAGAAAAATTTTATTTACCGATGAAAAGAATTTTACCTTTCAGGAAAAATTTAACAAGCAAAATGATAGAGTGTATGCGCGGTCATCTGAACTGATTCCAAGGGTGGAAATAGGTCATCACCCAGCTTCAGTCATGGTTTGTTGGGGTATCTCTTACGATGGGGTCACTGACCTCCATTTCTGCGAACAAGGAGTCAAAACATCGGCCAAAGTTTACCAAGAAACCGTTTTTGAAGCTGTTGTGAAGCCTCATAACAATTCCCTGGTCCAAAACCAGCCATTGACTCTGCGCCGGCCCATAAGGCTAAAACGTCCCAGGCCTGGCTTCGAAAGAATTGCCAGCGTTCATTTCCTCTGAATAATGACCCTCAGACAGTCCAGATTTAAACCCATTGGATTACAAAATGTGGAGGGTTTTAGAGAACAAGGTTTTTCACAAAAGATACCCCAACATTGTATCTCTTAAGTCTGCTTTGGTTCGAGCTGTGGCCAAATTTCCAATGGACAAGGTTCGTGCAGCTATTGACGATTGTCCAGTGCGACTTAAGGCGTGTGTAAAGGCAAGGCGGACACTTCGAATAAGTAGACTCTTTTTGGATACAATATACATCAATAAATATATTAAAAAACATTTGGTCCAAAAACATTCAGTACTTTTTATTTTACAGCATTAAACGTGTGTAACAGTATTTATGTCCTTACTAAGTACAAATCTCCCGTCAGCCAGTATAAGCCACGCGCACTCTCTACTCTCTTCGACCAACAATGCAGCCACAGCCTGCAGTGCAAAAAGGCAAATTTCGCGCTCCACCCTGTATTATAGAGTCAAATTTATAACAAAGAAATTTTGTTTAAATTTAACCAAATGTGCGCTTTAAAAATTAAAAATCAGTAAATAGCCTGCAATGAAAAAAATAATTTAGTTTAAATGAAATAATCGTATTTTTAATAAAATAGCCAAAAATTTTTCATCGTCTTTGTGCCTTACAAACGAAATACACTTCGATGTTTTAAAACATTAGCTTTTCAAAAAAAAAATAAAAAATGAAACGTGTTTCCGTTTTATAATTAATCCTTAATCGCTCTTTACTCCACATGGTTCAAAAATTCAGACATATATCATTAGGTAGAAATGTAGTATTTGTTTAGCCGTACGTTGTTATACAGGGTGAGCCCTTTATAATTTTCAATTTGAATCGGCGATAAAGTAGTGATAATTTTTTCGAATTTCTTATAATTCATATGACTACCACAACTGGTTCGGCAGTACCTCATCCGATCAACCCAATTTTTCAGTACAGTTTCGATTGTTGCGGGTCGAATCTCTTCAATGGCAACATATATTGTATTTTTCAACACTACAATTGTCTCAGGATGCTTTGCGTAACATTTATCCTTAATGGCTACCCACATTAAATAGTTCAAAGGTCTCAAATCACAAAATATCAATGGTTGCATTGGCTGTGTGACATGTGGCCCCGTCTTGTTGAAGACAAATGTCGTCCATGTCATTCTTTTGAATTTTTTTGGAAACAAAAATACGTTGAGCATGACGTCGTTATTCGCCGTTGCCGGTAACGGCAGCTCCTTGCTCATTTCCAAAGAAAATGGCTCAATTATGCCACCAGCACAAAATCCACACCAAACATTGATTTGTTGTGCGGCAATTTTGCGTATGGATATAGTCACCGAGATGAAAATGAGTTCCATCTGAAAACACGATTTTTTGATTTTTCATCTGAAAACACGATTTTTTCATTCCATTAGGTGAAGCGAAAAATCATTGAATGGTGTTTTATTATAAAAAGGCAAAATTTAACCTTTCCAACAAAACCAGATATTTAAAAATATTATTAGTACTAGTTTTTACAGCCGATTTAAACTTAAAATGTTAAATGGCCCACCCTTTGGAAAACTGAAGTAAGCTTCAATAGTTTTTCTTGAAAACGTACGCTGAATACATCATGAATTTAATACATAAATGCGGAAACAGAAAACTAGATATATCGAACCGATTTTGCCTTTTTGTTTTTAAATAAAAATGGTCACAGAATCATTGCCTTTACAAGTATAGATATTTCGGTTTCTACTCTAGAGGCCGGAATGTGGACGAAATGGTTCAAATTTAACAAGATTGCTTATATACTTAGTAGGGACATAAATACTGTTTGTTACACACGTTTTATGCTGTAAAATAAAAAGTACTGAATGTTTTTGGACCAAATATTTTTTAATATATTTATTGATGTACTCGTACATTGTATCCAACAAGAATCTACTTATTCGAAATGTCCGCCTTTTGCCTTTACACACGCCTTAAGTCGCACTGGTCAATAGCTGCACGAACCTCATCCATTGGAAAATTGGCCACAGCTCGAACCAAAGCAGTCTTAAGAGATCCAATGTTGGGGTATCTTTTGTAACAAACCTTTCCTTCTAAAACCGTCCACAATTTGTAATCCAATGGGTTCAAATCTGGACTGCCTGAGGGTCATTCAGAGGAAATGAACGCTGGCAAATTGTTTCGAAGCCAGGCCTGGGACGTTTTAGCCTTATGGGCCGGCACAGAATCCTGCAGGAAAGTCCATGGCTGGTTTTGGAACAGGGAATTGTTAAGAGGATTCACAACAGCTTCCAAAACGGTTTCTTGGTAAACTTTGGCCGATGTTTTGACTCCTTGTTAGCAGAAATGCAGGTCAGTGACCCCATCGTAAGAGACACACCACCAAACCATGACTGAAGCTGGGTGATGACCCTTTTTCCACCCTTGGGATCAGTTCAGATGTTTTCTTAGATGACCGCGCATACACTCTATCATTTTGCTTGTTAATTTTTTCCTTAACGGTAAAAATTTGTTCATCGGTGAACAAAATTTTTCTGTGCAAGTTATTAGCGTGCTTCACCAAAAGACGTTTGAATGTTCAATCCTATTTTTTTTAAAAGCTGCAGTCAATAAATGTCCGGTAGATCGTTTGAAAGCCCCAAGTCCCAAGTCTTTTTTAATGACTCGACTCATGGACTTTTGCATGATATTTATCTCACGGGCCATGATTTGCTGTTTTCGGAGCGGATTTCTGTGAATTCTTGATTTAACGGCGTTGATGACATGCGGTGTTCGAACAGAGCGTGGGCGGCCCGACCGGTGGCGGTCTTTTACATATCCAGTCTCCTCAAATAGTTTTATGCATCGGTAGACGAACATGCGGCTAATTCCTAGTGGCCGGATCGTTTTCAAAATATCGCTTTTTTCATTTCACACTTGAAAAGCGCTATTACAGCGATACAGTTCACATTATCTGACCACTCCATGATGAAAGTTGAAACAATTTTAAAATCCCGTTACAGACTAACGCTATTGAGGTTAGCCTTCAAAACCCATATGACATGTACGGGGTATGTTCAGTTCTACTATTGAAATGGGTGTGTTCAATGTTGTAACAGTATTTATGTCCCTACTAAGTATTGCATATAAAATACTATTCTAAAACACGGACTAATATAAAGCAATATTTCAAGAGCTAGTAAATAATGCATATATAGGGAAAAGATTCGTTGCTACAACTGATTTTTTTCTTTTGCCAACCGAATGATTCAATTTGTTTCTACTGTTCAAGTTTCTATTAATATAATCGAATGTTGGTATCAGCAAGGCAATTTTAAGTAAATGAAAGTATCGTTGTGAGATACAAAGTATCTGCAACTCTAAATGAATCAATGATTTAGGATATTTGAATATTTTTAAATTTGTCACGTAGGCAACACAGCTTAGTCTATATTGTGTAGCCGCCACCGTGTTTTCAACTGACGGGCTAGATCAGAAATGGTTATATCATCTCAGAATTTTTCGTCGATCAATAATAAATGTAAGTATAAATGCTTAACAGAGTCTCTGAAACATAATTCAAGAACTTGTAGCAGTCAGTATCAACTGTAAACAATTTAATACAAACTCACCCAGTTGTATATATAAAACTAACTACGAGTATGAGCAAATTCGTATTTAGTCCGGAAAAGGATGTCGGTGGGATGAGGGCTAAACCAGGTTACCAAAATGATTGACAAGATATGTATCAGAATACTTTTTGTTCTTGCATTATAAAGACATAAATACTCACATACATACAGATCATGAAAGCGTTTTTATTTGCCTCTTCGCAGCAGAATGACAGGAAACAACAGGAAACAACAAAAAAGCGGCTTTAAAAAATAACTGAAACAAGTTAGTCAGCGTCAACAATGGAACTGAATGAACGAACGCACCTGTTAACGGAAGCACATTTGAGACACTTGCAAGGTGTGTGTGTGTGGGTGTTCATTTAAACCATAGATGCGCTAGCACTTCATAGTATTACTAACATACCCGACATGACACGCGACCCGACCCGGCATAGCCCACAACCACATCCATTTAAAGCAATTTTCTGCTTACACAACAATATGAATTTTTTTCTTTGCTTTTCCTTCGTAATGTTTTCCACTTTTCTTATTGCCTTTTTTGCGAAAGTGGTTTTGTAGCTATTAAAGCCGACTCATACGAGTGTTTATGGACCATGTCAAGGCGAATGATCTGATATAAGGAAAATTATTAACTATACTCGTAAACGATAATTGCAGCTGCATATAATAAATTTAAAGATCCTTTGATTGAATAATATACTGGAAATAAATAATTGATTGGCCGCCGCGGCCTGGTGGTGAATGTGCACGACCACCGTACAAGTAAACCCAGGTTCAAATTCTAGTAGGTACCTCTAACATTTCTTTAGCAGCACGCAATGTTTATTATCATTTGAAAGAACATTCTTTGGCATTTCTTTTTTGAAGATTATGTCCATCAAATGTTGGCCGCGGATACGTCTCAGATGGTCCATCCATTGAGTCCAATTTTTGATGACTCGTTCGAACATTTCGACTGGTAACTGGTGAATGACACGCGTAATGTTTTGCTCCAATGCCTGAATCGAAGCGAGTTTGTCCACATAAACTTTAGGCTTTACATGTCCCCACAGGAAAACGTCTAACGGGTATCACACGACCTTGGTGACCAATCGACCGGCCCAAAACGTCAAGTTATCTGCTCACCGAAGTGTTCTCTCAATAAAGCCATTGATTGATGCTATGTGTGACAGTGGCGCCGTCTTGTTGAAACCAAATGTCGCCGAGATCACGAGCTTCAATTTCGGGCATAAAATAGTCGGTTATCATGGCACGATAACGGTAGCCTTTGACGGTTATGTTGTCACCGGCATAATTTTTGAAGAAATATGGACCGATGATTCCTCCGGCCCACAAACCACACCAAACCGTTGTTTTTTCTGGATGAAGTGACAGCTCTTGAACCTCTTCTGGTTGCTCTTTGTCCCAAATGCAGCAGCTTTTCTTGTTTACATACCCGTTGAGCCAGAAAAGGGCCTCATCGCTGAACAAAATTTGGCTCGAAAAGGTAGGATCTTCTTGGAACTTTCTAAGAGGCTATAGATCGAAGCGATGTCACTTGGGAACGTCGGGCGGCTTCATTTCTTTAACAAGCTGTATTTTGTACGCTTTCAATTTAAGATCTCAACGTAAACTGCGCCAAGTCGTTCCATACGTCAGTCCGAGTTGCTGCGAACGGCGCCGAATCGACTCTCCACGGTCATGGTGTACACTCTCAGCTACGGCCGCTACATTTTTTTTACTGCGTGCTGGACGTGGTCTTTTTCGGTCGAATATTATTCAATAATGAATGCTGGGTCTCAAGATAGGCGATGGTGTTGTGAATAGTACGCTCAGTAGGCCGATTATGTTAACCTTAAGTTAAACGAAACACATTCCTCACAGAACGTGCATTTTCGTAATAAAGTTTTACGATTTGTAATCGTTGTTCAGGCGTAAGTCTTTCCATGACGAAATGCCAAACAACACTAAACAAAAATAACATGACAGCATGACACGACTCACACGCGACGTGTCAAAAAAAGGCTATTGAAAAAATTATCTCTACTTGGATCACCCAATATTAATAAAAAAAAACAGAATATTTAATAATAGAGTTCAAAATTGTTCCAGGTGTAGTGCAAATGTTCCATTTTAAGATTGAAATTCGATTTCGGTCATATGACCACTATTAGCCCGTGTGCAGCGATTTATTTTTTGGACCCAATTAACCATCACTCTTGCACACATTTTGACCGGAACGTTGGCGTTAAATCGCATGAACGAAGTAACACGTTTACCGAATTTGCCTTTTAGTAAATCGATTTTAACGCGTGCTGTGTAGCTAGTGGCACCGTCTTGTTGAAACCCCATATCGGCGATGTCAAGCTCATCCAAGTCTGGCCAAAAATGATTTTCTAACATGGCACGAAAGCGCTCTTCATATGACGATTGTTTTCAATATACGGCCCACTCACACCTCCGGCATAAAATCCTCACCACACAGTCATTATTTGCGGATGCAATAATGTCTCTTGGAGCACATGTGGGTTTGTTGCTGTCCAATGACGCATATTTTGTCAGCCAGAAATGAGCTTCATCGCTGAAGATGAATTTTTGATGAAATTCGGATTTTTCGTGAAACTTTGCTAGAGCCACCGACTCAGAATTTCGGTAGTAATTTTTAATGATTTCCAAATGTTGCTCGTTAGTGAACTTTAACATGATGAAACTGTTGACTTCGACTATCGTTTTGACACAGGAAGATCATTAAAAATGATCGAAAGTTTGTTCACGCCCTAGCTAAGGCTTTTTGGGTTATACGAGGGTTGCTATTTATATTTCAGGTGCGACAATAAAAACACAAATTATCATTGAAAATGGTATTATTGTTTTTCAAAATATTCCCCTATAAGATCAATACACTTTTGCATGCGCACAAACCAATTTTCGAAGCACTTTTTCCACTCCGATTGAGACACCTCTAAATCATGCTTTTTAAACCCTTCAACAGCTGCTTCGGGAGATAAAAAAACGTTAACCACGCATTTTTTTCTTGATGCTAGGGAATAAGAAGAAATCATTGGGTGTAAAATCAGGGCTGTACGGTAGATGGCCCATCAATTCCACATCTTAAGTGGTCAAATAGCTTATCGTTTCAGCTGATGTGTGAGAGCTCGCATTGTCGTGATGCAAAATGATCCGTCTTCTCTTATTATCTTTCCTGATTTCTTCGAACACTGTTGGCAAACAGATGGTTGTATACCACTTAGAATTTACCGGCCTACGTTCTACTAAAGACACTGTGGCAACATGGCCGGTTATACCGAAAAAAACGCAATCATTTGCTTCGATGCACTTCTTGCAAAAATAACTTTTGCTGGATTTGGATCGTCTTGAAAGACACATACGGTCGATTACTGTTTTGTTTCGGGTTCGTGTGCATAGATCCATGATTCGTCACCTGTGACTGCCTCTGAGCTACCGCAGTTATACTTTATCAACATATCTTTGCACCAATCCATACGAGCCTTTTTTTGAGCATTCGTCAAATTATGTGGGATTCAACGAAAACAAATTTTTTTCACGCCAAATGAACATGCAATTTCTTATTGGCTTGCATATTAATGCCCAAGGATGCCTCAATCTCTCGCTATGTCACAGGTCTTGCTTAATCAGTTCACGCACAGCATCGATGGTTTCTGGCAAAGTGACCGAAGTTGGACGTCCTTCACAAAATTCCTCCTGAAGCGAACGGCGTCCGAGACTGAACTCTTGGTACCAGCGATTAACAGTGGTTTTTGATGGTGCTTCATCGCCAAAAGTCGAAACAAGTTCATTTTAACACTCTTGTCTTGATAACCCACACCGAAAATCGTAAAAAGTCATCGCACGAAAATGTTTACGCGATAATTCCATTTTTTGACTGAGATGAATTTTTCAACACACTGTAAACAAAACAATTCGCCTTTAAATGACAAAACGTTTCGAGTGAAGTTATGCTAAAAAATGTCAAAGTTTCCAATGAAAGTTTCAGTTTGCATCTGGGAACACTAGTATTGTCAGGACCTGAAATATAAAGAGCAACCCTCGTAAGCACTCACATCATTACGTTAAAATCAGTTTTTACTTTTGAGATCGCAGCTTTGCATTTCGAGAATTTATAGCCAAAATATTTATTTTGTTATGAGAGTTTATCAGTTTCCAGTGCACCGGGCAATCGAAATATTATAGTAATCAAAGAGACTTTTTTTGTATTTATCTCTGTAAAATCTTTTCTCTGAAAAGTATAAATTTTGTACACGTATTTTAACTAATTTATTTTTGAAAAACAAAATATTGCTACTGCCTTTTTTCGACAAATTAAAAAAAATTTATGTTTTTTTTTAAATTTTAATTTAAAATGGTTAAATCTTTTGACTTGGACCTGTTTTATGAATAATTCTCTTACAAATCGAATGAGATTAACTGTACAACTGTTGCATGTACTCGTACTGCTAAGACGATGCATACAAAAATTCAAAATAGGAAAAAAAATATCTTCAATACTATTAGAAGAAACTAAAAAAAATGGAGACTCATTTTCGTAGGACTAGACTAGTGCTTTTTAGAAAGACATCCAGATCATATAACAACTGACGTTTCGGCGAGAACTATACGTTTTTTCACACACGAGGTTATCAACTTCGGAGCCGTGCTACATATTACATATTTTGGTTATAGGTCTGAAAATGCTCTTGTAATCTCGAATCCACCTTAGCTATACTTAAGTAGTATGAAATTCCACGTATCTACGACGAAAACAGAAATTAGAGATTTATTTCTAAAATCGTTCGATCACCATTTGTTTGTTTATATCAAACAATTGACCCATTAAGAACACCTACTTCAGAACCATTTACGACCAATCTGCCCATGCGCCTTCGTTTATCTGTCAGGGTTTTCTAATAAATTCGGCTATATTTGGACACTTAAAATGGCCGTATCTTGAAAATACGATTTAAAAGATTATGAGGTCGTCTATAAATAACTAATATTCATTTCATGGAGGCCAAGTTCGAGTCGACTGATTGAGCGCAAAAACAGCCAACACCCTTACATTGTCACAAAGGTAGCCAATTCTGCTTTCCGGCCACAATGAACATTTTAAAAATGTAGAGTGTAGAGTGGCAATTGTGTGAAGAAAACTTGAAAAGTAAGGTTTACAACAGTAGTTCTCATTCGTTTGGGGATAGCCTGGCCTTATAGACTTCGATTTAATTTCAATAATTGAAGCAAAGCTTTCTGAAGAGGTTTGTCACGGACCCGAAATCATGATAAAAGTAGTGTGCAGCCACAAAAATCAGTGCCACATTGCCATTTTGTTAGAACTTCTTTTTAAATAAAGATGCAAGAGGTCTTGAGCCGGTTGATCCCTGTTCAATGTGTAAAAGCAACTGACCGACATAAAACAAACGAGCTAAAAAAAAATTATGTTTTTAAAAAATAATAGTAGGAGTATAAACAATATGTGACAGCGAATAGAGAAAGGCCCCTAAGGGTAAAAACATCAATTTTCATTTTTTTCTTTTTTTGATGTGGACAACATCTAAGCATCGAATGAGACCGATCCCATGCCCCAAAAGTGTTCCCCTCCCAGAGATATGTGCGTTTTATGAAAGTGAATTCGACGATTTTAAGCGCATATAGAAAGGGACCTAATCTTTAAAATGGCTCTCCTGAACAAAACTGGTTTTTAACCTTAGGTCACTTTCAATTATACTCGTCACATATAAAATTTTATATGTTAAAATATACATAACTAAATAACAAAGATTGTCTTAATTTCCAAAAATTCATGTTTTGGCCACTTTTAATTTTTTTTTTTTGCCCATATTGAAAAAAATGATGTAAAGACTTACACCACAACACCCTCCTAAATGGGTTCTACATCAGCTCAATGAATATCTGTTTTCGATCTATAATTAGTTGATAGACTTGACACATTTCTGGCCCAATGGATGCGGCAAACAACATTTGCGTATTTTTGATATTTTTACAATTCAGCAGGATTTATGGGCTAGTGGTATAATTGATGCAATTTCTATAATATTAAGGACGAGCAGAACATAACCCTTACTGCACCATGATAACATACGTTTAATACCCTGATCGTACGGGGTAAAAGTGTATATATCATTTGCTGCGGACAAAAATCCATCGAAAAAATCATATTTGACCCTATATATTTATTTTTGCTAATTCCGTTACATGACTTTTAAGTCATTTATGCCATGTCTTTGCGGCTGGTTCGCACAATAAATCTCGAAAGAAGCTTCCAATCGTTTTTGAATTTCGCATTTGGGAAAATGGGTCTTATTGACACATCCCTTCTGGTACCTTCCAAACAAATGCACCAATACGCCCATATTTGGTATTATTGTAATATCTTGAATACTATTCGAACGTTCTCATTAAAAACATTGCGATTAAATTGAGAACTTTTTGAAGCGACAAGCGGGACACTCATTGGCTTTAACTAAAAAGACTATGTTGAATCTAATGCCACTAAAACTTCCAAGTATATTTCAAATACTTTAAAAAAACAATAAAAAATAAAACAAATTTGAATTTTTTAACGATTTCTTAGACCTTTAAGTGCTATTCCAATGATTCCAAATATCCTCTTCGAGATGCCATTAAAATCAGTTTATTTTCGGCAACGGAGGACCGAAAATGTTGAATCCTTATACGGGTGGGTAAGGGTACGAGTATTTGTAAGCCGGATCAACCGACTGAAAATTGCTACTTATTCTTGCCTGAAATTTAGTCTTAAATTTCGATATCAAGGACCATTCTCCGCTGCCAATGTCTCTGGTGGAAGTTGAAAACACTAAACCTTGATTTACCGGGGAATACAGAGTTACACATAATTTCTTGATCGATATCCGGTAATTGCTGCGTAAATTTAGAATGTTTCTGTGCTCAATAGATTTTTTTTTGTAATACGCCCGATAAAGTAATGCCTTCGACGTAGATTTAATCAATAAATTCAATTTTGTCTATTTTCTCAAATATCTTTACAACACATGCCACTAAATCAATTGGAAATATCGCATTTCATCAGTTTACGCAGCGCACCGAACGGCAGCATCATTCGTTCATTTCCTATCTGATGCTCACGTTGTGAGTGTTGTAAATATTGTATCCTTTAACTTACCTTCAGCCAGCTCAACAACGACACATCCTTGTGCGTTGTTTCTCTTTCAAAAACATAAACAGCATTGAAAAGTGTTCAATGATGTCTACGCAAGTATTTTTTTAAAGGAGAAATCGGGTGAGAAATGTTCTTTGTTTTCTTATAATTTGGATAGCAAATTCTTACATAAATATTAATTTTTAAAAAAATGTGTGAAAGAGCAAACAAACAGAGCACTGGCGAATATTTGTCACTTTGACAGGTAACACGTCTGGCAATCTCTATCCGTTGGCGACGTTCGCTCCTTAAGGATTTCATTCATTAAAAAGCGACAAATTGTCGATGCATCATTTTCGGCTTGCTGAAAAAGGAGTGTAGAAGAAAAACAGAACGAAAGAATAAACAGAATGATATATTTATGTAGAATATATGTTTGGTTTTCTTTGCGGCGCGTGTTACATATTAGTTGTAAGTCGCGCTCTCTGATGAAAGGGAAAAGAAACTTTTTTTTTTTAACAAGGACCCAATTTTCATTTGAAATTTAGCTCATAAATTTTAAAAATGCTGTTGTATATTATTCTACCACCCAAGGTTGTGTCTTTTATTAAAAGGATAACGACTCTTATTAAGGAGATATGTGGGATGATTGATAACATATCTCCAATTCAACCTATTAATCTATTAAGAAGTGTGTACTCTACATAATATTTGAATAATATAGAAAAAGTGTTCCTTTACGTCCGTCGATATTTCTAGATACATATGAAATTGCTGGTATCGATTGTTGTAATATCTTTTTGCAATTGCATCAAATCGATTCTGGGTAAGAAACAGGGCCACTATACAGATCAGTATCCTATATTTCTTTCCGACCTGTCCAGATGCCCAACATAAAATATTAATCAATTTTAGCTGAGTATGTTTCAAAAACACTGAGAGACAAACACAGTTGGAAATCGATCCGATCTACAAACAAATGGTTGGATAGCCAGAGTTTTTGTTGCAATTATCAAAATTTTATGGTATTGATGATTACATCGGTTCAGATAACTACAAAATCTTTATTTGCAACGAAAACACTTAAATTATTAAAAAAAAAAAAAATTACAAACAGAGAATAGCTGTGTTGCCACAACCGAATTGTTAACCCACTCAATGATGGTGGTTTCATTTAGTATCCATTGGGCACATTGTACTTTTTAATAGTGCGGACTGAAACAATCGTTTGAGAGACAAGGATAGGTAACCATAACTAATTTAGATGATTTTTTGAAACTGCCCTTTATGTATTGGTTGTTGTAATAGAGAGTTAGTTATAAAAAGTTTTCGAATTCGGCTGTCATTGACTAGAACATTTATAAACAGGGCGTGCTGTGAACAACCTCAAGTGTACCGATTGACTCAGAATCCCCAGCTGATTCGATTTATCGATGCCTGACAGCCCGCTTTTATCCGTCTTATAATCGAACTACAGTTAACAATGTTGCTCATTGAATTTGGGCGAAGAACGTTTTTTGGACAAAGGAAGGACGTCATGAATCTAAATAATATTTAGATATAGCTTCCTCACGTTTAATTAGCCGTTTAAGTTTTTTGGCTCTAGATGCCACATATTTCATCTTAACTTAATGAAATATGTTACAAGTATTTTTTTTTGGGCCATTGACAGATGCTATTGAAATTAAAGAAAGTCGTTCAGATTTATATATAGCCTCCACACATATGTTCAAGCGAGTTTATGCCTTTAGCTCTAGAAGCCACATATTTATTCAAATTTGATAGATTTTTCTTAAGTTAAGTATTGTGGACAAAGGATTGACGTAATTGAAGAAAATCGGTTCAGCTTTAGATGGTACGAGAGCTGCTATATATATATTTGGCCTAATAATGAAAATGCCAATATTTATCATCAAAAATAGTTTTATTGTTTTTCAAAGTATTCTTCCAGCATGATTTATACACTTTTGAATGCGCTCAAACCAATTATCGAAACTCTTTCCACTTCGATTGAGACACCTCCAAAACATGATTTTTCAACGCTTCAACAGCTGCTACGGCCGATGTCAATCGTGGGACACGGGATGATGTGCGGGAATAAAAAGAAGTCATTGGGTGCCAAGTCAAGGCTGTACGTCGAATGACCCATCAATTCGACGTTTTGGCCGGTCAAAAAGGCGCTGGTTTGAGCCGATGTGTGAGAGCTCGCATTGTCGTGGTGCACAATGATACGTCTTCTCAGGTACGTTGCTCAAGCGGAACAGTCGCCACATGACCAGTTTTGCCGAAGAAACAGACGACCATTTGCCTCGAGTGCTTCTTCCACAAACAACTTTCGTTGGATTTGGCTCGTCTTATAAGACTCATACGGTCGATTTCTGTTTTGTTTCGAGTTATACACATAGATCCATGATTCGTCACCTGCGACGATCTTATAACAGTCTTTTGAAGCGCCGCGATCGTATTTTTTAAAACTTGTTTGCACCAATCGACACGAGCCTTTTTTTGAGCGATTATCAAATTGTGCGGGACCCAACGAGAACAAACGGCCAGGTGTTTATGCAATATCGAATGTATGCTAATGGAAGAAATGCCCAAGGATGCCTCTATCTCGCGGTATGTCACATGGCGATCTTGCATTATCAGTTCGCGCACGGCATCAATGTTCGCTGGCACATCGGCCGATTTTTGGACGACCTTCGTCTTTGAGCGAGCGTCGGCCACGATTGAATTCATTAAACCAGCTTTTCACAGTGCTATGGGAAGGTGCTTCATCGCCATACAAAGATTTATGTTCATCGATGCACTCTTGTCGTGAAAAATGATCGCACGAAAATGTTCACGAGTTAATTTCATTTCTTTGCCAAATTGATTTTTCAAGTGACTGTAAACAACACAAATGATGGTCGTACGTTGTCTAGACGTTCTGAGTACGTTTATGCTAAAAACTTAAATGAAAATGTCAGATGGCGCCAGGTAGCACTTAGTGTTATATATACTTGTATAGAGCTACTACACATATGTTCAAGCGATTTTATGCGTTTAGCTCTAGAAGCCACATATTTATTCAAATTTGATAGAATTTTCTCAAGTTAAATGTTGTGGACAAAGGATTGACGTCATTGAAACTGAAGAAAATCGGTGCAGATTTAGATGGTACTATTTGTAATGATCGACTAGTAAGCAGCTCGGATGAAAATGGGTTATATCGTTTCACGTTGTGATATATCGCCATAAATCGTTTCGATTTACATACAACCGCTCAAGAACACCTATTTTATATTCAATTTCGATAAAAATGTATATAGTATATGACGATGGATTAAAAACCAATGTTTGACCAATTTGGACCATATTTTCCTAATTTTTGTTTTGTGCCTAAACAATTTTTTTTCGGCCCAAAGAACGGCCGAGGACAAAACAAAACTTGTGCAATTTGACTAAATTTTGGTGACGGACCGGATCCTTTAAAGATTCCCCACATGGGCAGTTTTGCTAGTTAACACAATGTTGACTAGCAAAACTGACAATGTTTGAAAGGTTTTCAGAGCACCACGATATGGTGTTGGCCGATCAAAGAGTAAAAGTGCGTGAGATTCTTGATGCCATACCAATTTCATATGACAGTTTGGTTTTAAGAAAGTTGTCTGCAAGGTGGGTGCCGCGTTTGTTCTCAATTGACCAAAAACGAAATCGTGTGACAACTTGATTGTTTGGAGTTGTTTAATCGGAATTCGAATGAGTTTTTGCTGCGTTTTACTGTGGATGAAACATGGGTCCATTACAACACTCCGGACACAAAGTAGCAGTCCAAACAATGGGTTTCTCCCAGTTAACCGGCGCCGAAGAAGGCCAAGGTGGCTTTGTCGGCCAATAAGGTGATGGCAAAAATTTTTTGGGATGCGGAATAATACACATCGATTATCTTCAAAAGGGAAAAACAGTAAACGGCGAATATTAGGCCAGCTTATAAGACCGATTTAACGAAGATGTAAAAATACGATGCCATCTCGCCAAGAAGTTAATGCACGGGTGCACACGTATGCAGTCTCAATGGCAAAATTGCATGAATTGGGTTACGAATTGGTACCTCATTCGGCTATTCTCCAGATTTAGCCCCCAGTGACTATTTCCTATTTCCAAACATAAAGAAATGACGCCGTGGATAAAGATTCTGTTCCAACGATGAAATTATTGATCAAACAAATGCCTTTTTATGGACCTCGAAAAATCCTATTTTTTGAGCTAAAAGGAGATTATATTGAAAAATATTTTTCTTTTTGCGAAAAAAACTTTTTTTTATTCGAAAAGTCACGGAATTATTGATATGGCCTCCTATATACGGGATATTGCTGCAAATAAGTACTTGGAAAAATGATTTGAGAACAGACAAAAGAAATTGAAGCCATAACCACACCCCTTCTGGTATCTCCCTCCTAAATAACCCTATCCGAGTTGAATTTAGCTTAGATTTTGTGTACTGCCATATATGTATTTAATTCCTCTTTGTATGCGCTAAAGGCAAAAAGTGACTGACACGCCCCATTGTAGTATCTCCCACACAAAACTCTTACGTATGTTAGTAATATGGAAATGCTGATTTTTTTTAAACATAGAAAACACATTTTAATGATTTTTAACATATTCCGAGAAAAAAATATAGATGCAATATTTTCTGGAAATCGAGCCCAAGATAAACAATTGTTAAAAATACAAAGAATAATCTAATTGCTCATAAATTTTTTAACTACATTTACGTTCTGTCTAAAACAAGGTATAGATCTCTTAAATCGGTTAAACAGATGCCGAGCTATAACAATATTCATGTGCACCAGTTATAGACGGGTTTTTAAGGATTGCAGAAATTCAAAGACTCATATCTTTGTTAATAAATTTTTTCAATTTTTTTCCGAAGACATGTATAAAACTTTTTAAAGGCATTTTTATCCTTGAATTTTTAGAAAAACTAGAGACTTGTAAAATTATTATTGTCCGAATGACTCGTTTTAGATGTACAAAGCGAGGTATTGCCAGGATGCACAATTCGCATAAGGATGGTGGGTGAGATGACATATGTTACCGACTTTCTAGCAACATTTCGAGCGGGAAGGAGCTAGCGCTGTCAAAATAACAACAAGAAACGGCTAGATGGATCATCCGGTACTTAGCCTAATATAACTTTATCTTAATTGGATGGTGGGGGCCTTTAAAGTATAAAAATGATTTCTTATACAGCTTAAGTGTTTCTCGTCTCTGTCTCAAGTGGAAGGTTAACGAAAACACAAACAGTAAAATTATAATTGGAATCAGGTAATATCTTTATTTAGGAATATAGCAGATTTCGGTATAAAGGTGATGACAGATCGTCTACTCGTTAAAAAGATGTGGATATTATTCCGTAGCATACTTACTGCAGGCTTAGTTTAAAAACTGAAGGATATTTTCACAGTGTTTTACCACTACCAGGAGGTCAATTTATGATTAAAGCTGTACAAGATAGGGATCGATACAATATAGCGTTGATACTTACATTCCAAATTTACATTAAATAGCCTGCAGAGAGCAGAAGCAGTAAAATGTCACATTTAATTATATATTTTCCATTTTTTTTTATTAAAAACTGTTTTAATTTTTCACAAATATCAACTACAATTATAAAAAATTTTATATAAGATAAATTTAAAAGAAAAGTTTAATAATAATTTCGTTTTAATCGTGTTTTTGTCGTTTTATATTCTTTTTTTTTGCAAATTACTTTACACAAAAAGTATTGTGGGTTTTGTTTTGTTTCCATTTATCGTTTAAGATCTTAAAAGTGAGATGTTTTTTTTTGTTTATTTTAATATTACAACGATTGTGCAGAAAAATATTCAATTGAATCATTTATGTTAATGTATATATGTATAAGTTTTGTTTAAACGTTTTACTTTTTGTATTTGTTTTTTCTTTTTTTTCATGTTCTTTTTTGTAATGTTTAGTTTTGTTTCGCTATCGTTATTATTGTACTCTACTATCAAATAATGGGTTAAGACGTACTTAATTAAGGGTATGGGGGTATTTTTTTTATAGATAATTAATTAATTAATATAAAGGAAGAGTAAGAAGGTCGAGATTCTTTCGAAGAAACAAAATACTTATAAGCTAAAAAAATAAACTGATAAAAGTTTTGTAATACGCGAAGAAAAAAAATTAAATAAAACTGTAGAGACGGAATGATTTTTCGTTTTGATTGCTCAATCAATTAAATTGTGATAAAATACAAATTTAAAACTAAAATATTAAAAAATTTTTGTAGGTGTTATTTAACGATATGGGTCATTCCATAACGAGTTTTGTTTTTTACCGAGAATGTTTTACTTAAGTTGAATATTGGAAGATTATTCAAAAATATTTTTTTAGAATTTTAATAAATCTGAATTTTAATCAATCTGAACCAATTTACAATAAATAAGAACATGTGTGGTCCATCTTAAAACATGTTCTCAAATTCTATTGGTAACACCATGGAATGACCCTTATATTTATTGATACTTTGTATATATAAATAACCAATGAGATTTAAGTGATTTTATTATTAAACGTATCGTTTTTTGTTTCTCTCGTAAACTTTTTACCTTTTTAATTGCGCATAAAATACAAAAGAGGCACTTTTTAAGCGGTTGATGGCATTTCATTTTTTTGGGCGTTTCGTTATTGATTTGTCTACGTAACAGAACAGGAATGATTGGAATGGTAGGAAGAAAAAAAAGCATAAAACATTAAGTAAATTAAACAAAAAAGCAAATCAATAAAAAAAATACAAAAATGGTGATCCAAAAAAAGCCAAACAAATATTTTATTTAAACAAATAAATGAAATTTTGTTTCGGATGCACACAGTCGAAAAATGCAGAGAGTTATGGAATGAAATGCATGTTGGGATTTTTTTTTTTGATAAGTTGGGATTTCGTTGAAATATATGCGGCGGATTATTTAACGTTTTTCGTTTTTTTTTCAGCTTAAGTGGAACCGATTTCAAGTGATTTAAACACATGAGTATATATGTACGTGTCTGTAGTTATGTATGTAAAAGTGATTTAAATTAGTTACAAATGCAAAATGCTCTAGGGATGTATGTTTGGATGAAGTACAAGATGTAAAATATTTCGTTATTATTGGATGGGCTAATTAATTGCAAAAAAATATATAATGAAAGTTTTTTTAAATATTGCTACATATTACTTATATGTGACAGCGAAGCAAAATCAATTTTCACTTTTTTTTTGTTTGATGTGGAAAACATCTGAGCATCGAATGAGACCGATCCCATGCCCCAAAAGTGTTCCCTCCCAGAGATATGCGCGTTTTATGAAAGTGATGGTACACCAAAGATACACGTATTTAAATCTTTAAAATGGCTCTCCTGAACAACACTGGTTTTTACCCTTAGGTCCCTTTCTATTTTGCGCGTCACATATAGGTATAGGTGATGTGTATTTTATGGGGCAAAATCCGTGTAATAGTTGAGCTTCAATAGGTTTTATTTTAAAATACCAGCGACAGCAGATGGAAATTTTAAGGTAATAAGTAGTGCGGCAAAGGCCGAAGCCGAACAAGGTTTTTTAGCAATCCAAGTTTGTAAACATTTTTTATTTAAGAACAAAGATGTGCATTTCAACATATTTAGTAAACGGTTCGCTACATTTTGAGAGCAATCATTTTTAAGCATGGTAACTTATTTTGATCGAGAGGTCTAAAAAAAGAGACCCCAAAAACAAAAGAAATGGCTAAAAATCCCATAAAATATAGTTCACAAGCTTCATGACCCCCAGCTTTACTCTTCATGTTGAGTCTCGACTTTATTGCAAGAGTCTGAAGTAATTTTGGGGGTTCCCTCATTAACTTGATGTTGGCAAAAAGAATTAAAATAACATCAATGACACCTAAAAAATACATATAAAATTATCTTAAAAGGAAAATTTTTCCGTAGGGCGTAGGGTGATGAAAAAAAAATAAGTATTTCCGCTAGCTAAAAAAATTAAGTATTAAACACAAAATTATCAGGTGTTTTATTGCAAACTTTTCGATTTTTCTGTATTAGGTGTAAAGACTCAAGTAAAGGCTTGGAGTCTACACAGAGCCACGAAGTATCAAGGGTGGAGAAGAAGAACTCTTACGTACATTAGAAGTACCTGAATACCTTTCTAGAATCGTTGAAAGAAAGAAAATTGAATTCCATATAAACTAAGTCTCGAAACGTTGAACGCAGAAATGTTGCACAATTAATTTCAGTAGGGGTCACCGAATGAGAAAAATCTCTTACTTAAGCGTATGCGTAAAAAGAATTTTTGTTTGGGGTAAAATGTTCTACCAAGCTACTACTATTATCATTTTTGTATGGGTCTTCTAAAATAAAATCAGTACATCTTCCAAATAGTCCCTTTCGTCATATTTAAAAAAAATACTTATATTTTCTAAGTCGACAAATTTATCATGTTTGCTGGCTGTTGAGCTAATTACTGGCAAGGCCATGAAGAACTGTTTAGCATAATAAAAATAAAAAAGTGTTCACTGGAAGTCGTAAAACAACTCAATTCGGTCCTCCTACAGAAGGAAATTGAAAAAATTGTACAATCAGAGTCTTCCGGTGTTGATAATATGTAGCAACCAAAAAAATGTGTTGCCTTGATTTCTGTAGTTTCCTGAAAACTATGAAAAACCACCTGAGGGAGTAACAACATTTTCGGATGAAACCACATGTTTATTAATCAAATTTCACAACTCGACTGATGGTTTCAGCTTCAAACATGAATGATAATCTGACCGCTGCGAACAATCACTCAAAATTGATGAATTTTTAAATGTCCCACATGATCGCTAGTGTGTACCGCACTTAACTCTACAAAATTACATTTAATAGACCCATATTTTGAATTTGGTTCAATTAACGACGGCAAATTATGGTCCCGATTAATGGTCAATATTTTAGTACACACATTTAAATATACAAAACCGAAAATTAATGCTATAGCCAAGAACAGGCATGTTTGGAAATTCAAAAAATCGCTTGCAGCTTTAAATAAAGCATCCTTAACAACACAAATTTAAATCCAAACTAGTTTAAAAAAATCAACCTTGTACCATGGATACCGGTCCAATAAAACTGTTTTCCACTTTTCTACTAGGTTATGTTTTTTCATATTAAAAACTATCTTTATATCTGTACAAGTACACGAGATAAGGCCTTTCAAATTTCTGAGTTAAATGGGCGGCGCAATGCCCTTTTGTCCAATTTAAACACAATAATGTCTTACATATTTTGCAAATAATTGATTTCATTCTGTTGACATTTTATATCGATCGATTCATTACTTTGGAAATTCAGTGTTTTTTTAAAGGGTCATGACACCCTTCGATCGATTCATTACTTTGGAAATTCAGTGGTTTTTTAAAGGGTCGTGGCACCGTCCATTTTTATTTTGTGTTTGTTTCATTCCATGCCCATATCAAATGTTTCAAATATCATTGGCATATTACTAAAAGTTCATTAGATATTCTCTTTTTAAATTTATGATCGTAAAAGTGGGCCACGCCTCTTATCAAATAACATCGTAGTGTACCATACAAATATAACCTGGCCGAACCTAATATAGTGTGAAATTTTTTTATGATAGGAGTCCATAGTGCCGATATATGAATATAGTATAAATACCAATAAAAATTCGACAAATATGCGATTTTTTTAGAGATTCAGCCCTTATGTGGGAACATTTTTGACAATATGGCCCATTTTCAATACCAACCATTTCAGAGCATTAACACGTATTTTTGCAAAACTGTGGGCCATCTATCGGTCACCCTTCAACAGTTAAACCCGTACTTTAAAAACGCCAACATCTGATTTTTTGCTTATGACCTTAAGTCTGACAATAACTGAAATATAATCAACAAAAGGTCGACTAAATAATTACCAAGACTTTTATTAAATATTAAAAAAAATCGATTCAGTCGATCAGTTTACATAAGGATCAGTTGGTTTCGTTCAAAATGGGATATTGATGAAGAACACTGTAATTGTATCTACAATTTTGGTCATTGAAATGGACTCAGCTAAATTTGCTTTTGATAATTAAAGTGGGTTTTTTTTTCTGTGTAGACGTCGCAAACCAAAGTGTTAAATTAAGAATTTAAAACAACTCAAAACGCTGTTCATAAAAACAACTTGCTGAAATTTTCCTCTAAAGCCAACTTGGTTTTGATAAGTCACCAAAATTAAAATCTGTAACTCAAAATTGCCGAAATGTCCGTCGCCCTTAACTTTAAATGGGATTGTACAAAAATGTATGTTCAAGAATACAATTTCCTCGAAATTTCCCTCTATAGTCAACTTGGTTTTGATATTTTATCAAAATTAAATTGTGTACCTCAACATTGTCGAAATGTTCAAGTCCGTTGCCCTTAACTTTAAACGGGATTGCACAGAAATTAACTATCTGATTTCTATTCTTACCTGTCGTAGATTTTGTTACCAGCAAAATTGCGTTCGCATGTTCATCTCAATTATGCCGCACTTACAGTATTAACGAAAATCCCTCATCTTAAATTATTCTTGTAATTTTTTGGGTAACTGACCTTTTATTTGCTGTGAAATATTTCCCATTTAAGACTTAGGAAAAAAAATTGAAATTTAATCTTTTCCATTACATGCCTTTACTTATATATTTCATTATTCCCTCCCCTGCTCCGCACAAAGAAAAGCCCAGTAATTTGCATATTTATCACAATCATAAACATAACTATTGTTTGCGGTGAAAATAAAAGAAAACGAAAATTACACACCACAGCTTTTGAGGAAAGATTTTCACACTTTTTTTTTGTTTTCGTTTCCTTTCGAAATCGAAATTTCTTTCACACAGTCAACAGTGAGGTTTAAGGTTCGAGCGCAGGCCAACTCGAAGGCGACAAAATCAAAAAAAAAATCCCCATGCCCTAGACTCGTCTCATCGTAGTGAAAAAATAAATTCAAAGAAAAACGAAAACCAAAAAAAAAATTGAATATGAAAATGCCAGGCCATCAACCCCCACCTTGATTTATGCTTAGGAAATGTGCGACCCGTAGCTGAGTGTCTATGTGCGCGACTGAAGAGCCTCCAAACGACAATGAATTAGGATGACTTATGCCTCTTTAGCATTAGCAGGAGCAGCCTCGTCGACGTGATGGCGCTGCTGCTGCTCGTTATCGTCATCATTATCGTCATCATGGCCAACATCTTCGCGTTGTTTATCGCCGTTGTTGTGTTTACTGTGCTGGCGAACTACTTTTTCGACGGTTTGCGTAACACGTGGTATGCCACTCGTCACAGTGTTTGATATGGTCGTGGTGGTGGTGACAACGCTGCCATTGTCTTCCGTACAGGTGGTGGTGGAGCTGCTCAACGTTTCATCGCTTAACTGATCAAATATTTGCTTATGTGCTCCACCGGCACTTAGCAAACGATTGAAGATTTCTTCGCCGGATTCTTCGGAAACAGATTTCGTCGTAGTCGTTGTCCTTGGCGTTGTCGTCGTAGAGGTGATAACAACCCGTTGCTGCTGGTCTAAGGGTGTCTTTGAAGCTGACGCCGACGATGAGGTGCTAGTGGTGGTTTTTGTTTGCCTTGGCACATCATCGTCATCGATTAGTAGATTTTCTACGGATTTACGCAATTGTTTTGCAATTTCGGCATATTTCTTTTGCTCCTCCACCAGCTTTTCCAAAGTTATCAGTGAATCATCGTCGGGTGTTGTTTCACTTTCCACTGCAGCTGCAGCTTCGCGCCTCTGCTCTGTGCTCTCTTGCGGTAGGGTTAGTGTCATGGCTTCTTCGGCCTCTTGCATGGTATTGTACGTTTGGGATTTTTGCAATTGCAACGGAGCCTTCGTATTGAGATTCTCTATAACTTGGGCCCCATCGACAAAGCTGATGTGTATGGTCTCATCATCATCGTCGTCATCATCTTCATCGTCGCTGTCACTACTCTCGGTATCGTCAGAGTCTTCGGATTCCTCATCCTCGTCGTCGTCGTTATCTTCCTCCTCGGCTTCATCGTCAGGCTGGCATTCATCTTCCCGCAAATGCTGCTGAAGTTTCTTCATGTTGTTTCTATTGCTGTCCCGTATAAGTTCATTTAGAAGCTGCTGATTGCCATTGTCATCGCGGCGACCAGAAGTTTGTGGGGAGTTTGTAGCAAGTGCGGCATCGAGTACATCTCGAGTCGTTCCGTACCGTCCATAGTCACCGTCGTCGTCGTAGTCATCATCGTCATCGCTATAGGCTTCATTAGTATCCTTTTCTTCTTCCAGGCTTTTTTGTAGATTAAATTTAACCCGCTCGTTTTCGAGTAACTCCTCTAACACATTTTTCATTTTGGCATTGAGCGAAAGTTCTTCGCGGGGTTTGCTGGCTTTGGAAGAGCTGGGCGGGAGAACAAAGGTATCACTACGCACAATTTGGCCAGCTGCAAAATCGCCTACGTCCTCTACATCATCATAAACATTGTTGTCATCCAACTCCTTCTCCTCCATTTCGTGGTCATCGTCATCGTCTTTGTCGAATGAGGGATAGGCACTGTGCTGGGAACGGCTAATGGCAATACTTTGAACTTGGCCCTCACCTGAGATTAAGGGATTTACCACCTGCACTATGCTGTGGGTGGTCGTGGTGGTTTTCGTCGTCGTTGTCATGACGTCACCCGATTTATCATTTTCCACTTCCTCCTCCTCCTCTGCCTGGAAACCCTTAACACCGGTCCTTGTACTCGTAGAGGTGGACGTGATCAGTGTGGTCTGACTATCGCCGTCCAGTGTTGGCAACACTACTTCTTTAGCCAATGTCTGATGCATGCTGATGGTGTTCGGTTTTATTGTTACCTTGTTTGTTTTGGACGAGCCCACACTCTCCAACGATGAAGGACCGAATAGGCCAGAGCTGCTAAGGCTGTCCAATTCAATCGAGGGGAATTCGTCGTCATCATCGGTGCGTAGAAACAATTTCTCGTTGTTCGCTTGTACCGTAACAATTGAAGCGGTGTCGGTTTCCTCCTCCTCGTCGTATTCCTCGTCCAAATCATCTTCCGTCGACGTGGGCAGCATCACCACTTCCGGTCGTGCTGTTGTCTTTATTACCTGTTCCTCTTCTTGTGGATCTTCTTGTGTATATTGTTCCTTCGTAAAGTGAAACTTTTGCAATGTTTCAACCACAGTTTTTCTCACTTGCGGCATTGGATTTTCTTTGCCACCCTCGGCCTCTATGGCTGTCGCAGCCGCCGCCTCTGCGGGCGATTGGTGATGCTGATGTTGCACCAACAACATCTGGTCCTCGGGCAGTAGCTGAAGTGATGCATTCGGTGTTTCGTCCCTTTCAGGGTCTTGCAACTCTAATGAGATTATCTTCTCTCGACTAGTTTCCACCTGAATGAAGTTGTAAGGAGATGTAAATTTTTTATGTTTTTTTGGGGGGTTTTTCTTAAAAAAGTATATTTGCCAGAACAAGTAAAAGAAGCAAAAGAAGTAGAGAAATAGTATAGGAAATGTAGAGCAGCAAAGTGTTTGTGTATGTGTGTGAATGTAGTAGTAGTATGCATACATTTGCATTAGCAACATTCTTGCATTACGTGTTTCTTCTATCCAGTTTTTCTTTTTTTCTATATTTCTTTTTTCATTTCTTGCTGGTGGATAAGTGAGTTTATGCGTGTTGGTGGGTGTGTATTTATGTTCAGCATATAAATAATTTAAAAGTATAATGTTTTTTTGGTATATTCTGTATATAAGTAGAGTATTCAACATTAAAACTAAAGTGCCTTAGATTTGCCCAAGTGTCCAAGATCCAACCAAACACTCCAAAGCTTAAACTGAATATTGTAAAGCGTAGCTGAAACCCCTTTATTCAAAAAAAAGGAACAATTTCACATAAACTTAAAATACAACCAACTTTACTAAATATAATTTCCAACATATTCATGGGAAACAACTTTGTCTTCAAATAAAAGTATGAAAATTTACTAAAACAAAAAGGGAAAATTATTTTGAATACCACAATAACCACAACCATAATTACATACGCTCTAAACTTTATCGAATTCATGCATTTTATTTTTTTAACATATAAAAGAGTTTTTGGTATAAAAGAGACTCTAACCATGTACCGTGATGATTTTATATAGAGCTAAAGCTATTTGAAAGCAAACGTGAATTACTTAGAGTTAAATTAACTGCAAACAGAAAATGGAGGTTCTGAAACAGAAAAGGTCAAGTTCGTCCGGGCCGAACGGCATTCGCCTACGCAACGGGGTATGCCTTACAGTGGCGGCGTGTGTCCTATCATTTACGGAAATATAAGGTGTGTTTTATTTGACAAAATCTGCTTAAAATTTAGCTTAGACGATAATTGTAAGTCATTTTTAATAAACCTTAAACTTTTTTATTTAGTAAAGTAAGTGGAATATACACGTAAAAAATCGTTGGTATTGAACACTTTTGATTTAAAGAAAAAAAAAACGAGCCCGGCCGAAGTCGCAATTAAAGCAGTGTGCGCAGTCACGAAAATTAACGTAATTTTTCCGTTTTGTAAAAACATGTCTTCTATGAAAATGTAGATGCAAGAGTTCTCGGCCGGTTAAAACCTTGTTCAATGTGTTACAGCAAAAGATCAAAATAAGCAAACAAGCTAAAACTACGAAAAAAGAATTAACAAAAAAAATCCTCAGCGGGGTTCAAAAAGATTACGCAGACTTAGGCAAAGCCGTTTAGCATTTTTGATGAATTTTTTTTCTCTACCTTCTAAATTTTCAAAATAATACTAATACTACGAGGGTTGCTATATATATTTCCATTCGACATTTTCATTGGAAAGTATGACATTTTTTAGCATAAACGTAGTCAAAACGTTTTGACGTACGACCATCATTTGTGTAGTTTACAGTGACTTGAAAAAATCAATTTGGCAAAAAAATGAAATTAACTCGTGAACATTTTCGTGCAATCTTTTTTCACAACTTTCGACTTGGATTATTACGACAAGAGTGCATCGATGAACTTAAATCATTGTATGGCGATGAAGCACCATCCTATAGCCTTGTGAAAAACTGGTTTAATAAATTCAATCGAGGCCAACACTCGCTCAAAGACGAAGGTCGTCCAAAAACGGCCGTTGTGCCAGAGAGCATTCATGCCGTGCGTTAACTCATAATACAAGATCGTCATGTGACATACCCTGAGATAGAGGCATCCTTGCGCATTTCTTACACCAACATACATTCATTCGATATTGCATAAACACCTGGCCTTAAAAAAAAATTTTTTTTCTCGCTCAAAAAAAGGCTCGTGTCGATTGGTGAAAAGAAATTTTGAAAAAATACGATCGCGGTGCTTTAAAATACGTTTTTTAGATCGTCACAGGTGACGAATCATGGATCTATGCGTATGAGCCCGAAACAAAACAGCAATCGAAAGTGTAGGTCTTCGAAGACGAGCCAAATCCAGCGAAAGTTGTTCGTGGAAGAAGCACTTCGATGCAAATGGTCGCCTGTTTCTTCGGCAAACTGGTCATGTGGCGACTGTTTCGCTCGAGCAACGTAGGACGGTCAATTCTGAGTGGTACACCAAAATTTGTTTGCCTGAAGTCTTCGGAGAAATTCGAAAAACGAACAAGAGAAGACGAATCATTTTGCACCATGACAATGCGAGCTCTCACACATCGGCTCAAACCACCGCCTTTTTCACCGGCCAAAACGTCGAGTTGATGGGGCATCCGCCGTACAGCCCTGACTTGGCACCCAATGACTTCTTTTTATTCCCGCACATCAAGAAAAGAATGCGTGGCCAACGATTTTCGTCGTTGGAAGATGTTGTTGAAGCGTTCAAAAACCGTGTTTTGGAGGTGTGTCAATCGGAGTGAAAAAGTGTTTCGACAATTGGTTTGAGCACATGCAAAAGTGTATAAATCATGCTGGAGAATACCTTGAAAAACAATAAAACAATTTTTGATGATAAATATTCGCATTTTCCTTAATAGGCCAGAAATATATGTGGCAGCCCTCGTATCTGCATATCTAGACAAATATAGAAAATGCAAAAAATGAAATGTTCTCGTACTGAAACAACGTTAGACGAACAGTCTTGTCAATATGGTAGCAATTGTTTCAGTGAGTCGCTTGTGCCTCACCCTTCGACAATATTTCTTCACATATGCCAAATCAAGCAATGATTCGTATGAATAGATTGTTAAATGAGTAGACCCTTATCGGCAGCACACATATTGGTATTGAAAAGTCGCCCTTACAAACGACGAAACGCCGCGTCTACCAGACGGTGATGTATTTGCTTTAACTTTGCTGACTTACTTTTCCTTCACTCTAAGACAAACAACAACAAACCGTTATTTATTAGCTTGTCGAGTAATTCACTCTTTCAAAAGTAAAAATACTTACAGTTATTTTTATAGTGTTTAAAATTTTGTTTAGAGGGATTTTAAACGCCTGTTAAATAAAACACGACTTATATCAATAAACACGATTCAAAGTATTGCAACGTGCATGGACAGTTAAAAAAATTACAACCTTTTCAGACTGGCAAAACTCCTAGTTTTCGTAATCGTGTTCTCCATATAAACAAGTAGAGTTGCTAATCATTCATAAAACACGTATAGAAAAACGACCTGGAAAACTACTAGTTATCATTAGTCGGAATAGGCCCAAAGCCAATTTACTAAAATCGCTTACACAGATTGTATTAAAATTTGAAAATTGGTATGAAATTAGTTTTTCCAAAATTAATACAAAACATATACGAAAAGTCTTAAGTAGGGCGAAGCCAACTACTTATAGATGATAGCCTCACCACCAAACGCTTTAGCCTCCATCGCCTTAGTAATAATAGGGGAATTCGATTGGTACTCGCTTACTAAACGAGTAATTGGTCGCTAAGGCGATAACTTCACTTTTGAAACTTCTTTGAATACTAAAACTAATTGGCTTTATGCATCATAAAACGATTGATTTGAAAATTTTTAATTTGTAGAAAAAAGTCATTCAAGATATACTATAAGTATAAGCGAATAATAACCGAACTCGCATACATTCGCCAAAGGTTGTTTTTGAATAATTTTCATCTCAAAAATTTATGTAATTTAAATAAACAGGTTTTAACGCTAAATATGTACTCGTACTCTTATAGTTCTCAGAAATCAAAAATATTCTTATTTTTTGAGCAATCCCACGACAGCCAGTTCTATGGCCCGGATTAACCCGAAGAGCAATTCTTCGGCCAGGGGCTGTCACCCCGGCACCTAATTGCCGCTACAACAACAGCATTCTTATATTCTTGTGCAATAGTGTGAATTTATCACGTTAGCGACCTTCTAATGGAGTTGCCAATTGAACTCGGCCAGTATATCCGAATGGTGGGTTTACCCTATGAGAAAATTATATCGCTCATTTAGTAAATCACAAATAACACAACGAAATGTCATTGAAATCCAGTCTAATTTTCCGCTATTTGATCGACTAGATCCTAAAGCGGGAGAAATGAGTAATTTATGATACCGTGGACCGATGTTGTCAAATTTCAGCGGTTTTTGTGTTACGAAATCTTATTCCAATTTTCGGCCGTAATAATCGTACCATCCTACAGGATGTGCGTACTTTACATGACGTGCCGGTCGAAGCGACGAAAATATAGCAGCCGTAATTATATCCGTTCAAAATAAGCCAAATCAGTCGATTCCACGTCGATCTCAGGAACTGCACATCTCTCAAACCGCACTGTGGCGTATTTTGCGAAAAAATCTTGGCCTATATCCTAATAAGATCAAACTTACTCAAAATCATAAGCCACTAAATCATTTAAAATGCCAAAAATTTTCCGATTGGGCTCTGGCAAAGTTTCACAAAAATCGAGAATTTCATCGAAAAATCATCTTCAGCTCATTTCTGGCTGAGTGGTTTTGTCAATAAAGAAAATCTGCGTTATTGGACAGCAACAAACCCAGATGTGCCTCAAGAGCGCTGTCGTGATATGTTAGAAATTTATTTTTCGCCTGAATTAGATGAGCTTGACATCGCCGATATGTGGTTTGAAAAAGACGTTGCCACTAGCCACACAGCATACGTTACAATCGATTTACTGAAAGGCAAATTCGATGAACGTATTACCTCGAAAAATGGTCCGGTCGAATGGCTACCTCTTTCATGCGATTAAACGCCATTGGATTTCTTTTTATGGGGCCACATCAAGTCATTGGTCTATGCCATCAAGCCAACAACTTAAGACGTTCCGGTCGAAATTAGTGCAAAATTAGTGGAAAATTGGTCCAAAGAGTAGATTGCTGTACACGGGCTCGTGGTGGTCATGTGACCGAAATCGAACTTCATTCTTAAAATGTAACATTTTCACTCCACCTGGAATAAATTTAAACTCTATATCCTTTATATTCTGTGTTTTCTTAATATATAAAATTTTATGTGCTTAATGAAAAACCCTGTACTTTATCATAAATAAAACTGAATACTGATATCCTGGTTATTTGTAAACCTGCATTAGATACTGTAAAAAATACTGTAAAGTATTTCTTATATTTCCGATCGAATGTGAATATTTATTTCCGTTTAATACTCGTCTTGAAATTGTGTCTCATAGATGATTTATGCTAAAGTTTATTAAAGCTGCTCCTTGGTCATATTCAGGTTTTAACAAAACGCCCCAATCCAAAATTGACCGAGCAATCAATATTACTCATTTGTAGTTACAGAAAACCCTAAACTAACAAAAACTACTTGCAGGAATAATGCCTTTTATCCCCCTCCCCCTATTATTGATTGACCATTTACTTGTTGTTCTCTATATATATATATATTTTGTCCAACATACAGGGTGTAGTTGTAGTTAACTTCATAACTGTCAAGGTTTATGAGAATGGTTGAGATCCTTTTGCTTAACCGCCCCCTTCCGTAGTGTTGAGTCACTCTCGGGATACCTTAAGCTAAAATATGCTTTCTATTGTGAAATCACTTAAAATGCCACAAGCTTCCCTGGCAGCAGCAGACATCATCATTATGTGATGCTTTCGGGTACTTTAAATGCGAAAGGTATTCTCTGCTCAACGGAAAAGTTCCATTACAAATGACATTATTTATGTTCACATTACGTGTGGCAGAGTTTCAAAGACTCGGTATTATGTCTTAAAGACGATAATATATTTGGGTCAGAATCACACGAAGCAAAACGATGCAAAAACAAAAGCAAACCAAACAAACAAAAACAACAGAGAAGAAAATTGTAGCTGTCGCAGATGTAGCAGCAACCAGAAGAAGAACGAATCCTTACTATACACGTAACATGCAGGAAGATTAGAAAACTCCTTAAAGTTTTGCTTAAGGTTGCTTCAACAACGAGTTCTTTTCTTCTTCTTTTTTGTTTGAGTGCATGTGTGGGTGTCGAAGATCCTTTCGGTGTTTGTGACTTGATATATACACACACACACACTCACTTACCCACGCTAAACTGAACGTTTGAAAAACTAAGTAAAATTTTATTTTGAAGGACTGTTTAAAGGACCTTAACTTATGCTGGAGCATTAGTTGTGGCCAGGCGAGTGTGTGCGAGTGCAGCAGTGAAGAAGACAACCAAGGATGACAAAAAAGGAAGCATGTTAAATCTAAGACTGTCTCGTTGGCCCGAGGCAGCAAACTTGTCGCTATAACCACCGAAACGAACACACACACGCAAAACCAGAAAGAAAGACAACAATACGACGCAAATTTCCTTAACATAACCCAGCAGCTGAAGAATAACAGCAGGAGCAGCGGCAGCAACAACAACGGAAAGTAATACAAAAATTCTACAGCATGTCCTTGTAAGGATGATATTCACTTGTTGTCGTTGCCATTGCTGTTGTTTGTATTTCGGTTTCTTTGCACACAATCCTGGCAACGGGCAACACAAATATCTGTGACCGGAAGCAAAATGAGTAAATGTAAGAAAACAAAATGAAAAACACAAATCTTTAACAACAACAACGCCAACAAGAGATGAAAACTCGGACAGGGAACTGCAGGAAAAACAAACTTTGCTATTCAATTTCTCAGCGATTTGCTTCCGAGGCGGTAGTTCACAACAAATTCGGTGGTGCCGCATCAGCCACCAACCACCAGCCACCAAGCATCTGGCTGGCAGCTATTGCGACAATCTTCTGCTCCAATTTGTTCACTGAATGCATGACATCACCACAAAGTCGAATGTGCACTATTCGCCCCCCAACCCCCACAACACCACTCGGTTAAGCAGCAAATGTGTCGATAGCATTTAGGGCAATTTTCATCGCATGTTGGAATTTTACAAGATTTCTTTAAAGGAAAGGATTTTCTGTTTTTTTTGTTGTCTGCCGACAACATTGATTTTATTAAAGTTCGTTGGTTTTTTGCAGCTTGAATATGCTCGTCATATGGCGTTAGTAGTTTTGATTTCATGCTTGTTGATAACGCAGTTCAAGTTTTAGGAGTACAGGCGGTGGAGGAATTTAATGAAATAGGTATATGTATATATATAAACAGTTCTCAAACCACATAAGCAATGCCAAGTGTACATTTTCTTAAATAAAACGTAAAATCTAACACAAAAGGCTATACCCCTAGGTTTATTACTCCGTTCGACTCAGATACACTATTAGATTTAATTGTTCCAAGTACAAGTCGCATACAAAAAACAATCTCAACAAAACTTCGCAATACCTTTTGAAATTGGCAATATCGATTCATGTTTTGATCTACAGGGTGTCCGTCGGGAAGGTATACTACTTTGTTTGTTTATAATTTTGTATTAAATGAAATAGAATGGATCTTATGTTGATAAAAGTTTTATTTAATGTCGGCAATTTTGTATGGAATACAATATCAGATAAATGTCCGCCTCTGTAAGCCTCACTATTAGCGAGCCCTTTTAAGCATATTTTTCATTACATTCTCACACATTTCATGCAGTATTCTTGTATTTCATCGCGAATATTTTGTTTGAGTTTCTCAAGTGTTTCTGGTTTGTTTGCATAAACCTTGCTTTTCATATATCCCAGCAGTCAAATCAGGCGACCGTGAAGGCCAATCAACATCACCATTTCTTGAAATAACTTTTTTTTTTTTAAATAACCAACACTCAGGGGACGTCCCCTATACATGCGGTGCATTGCGTTGGCGAGTGGAAAGTAAAGGATCGGAGAGGGGAAGGAGGGAGTAATGTTTATTGACACTTGCTTTGAACTTCTGGATGTCGTAATTACGTTCGCCGGAAGTCGATTCCACATACGTACTGTACGATAGAAAAACAAATTTGATCTGTAGTGTATAGTGCGGTCAACTGGCCAATCGATAACAAACGGGTGTGAATTCCTAGAAAGTCGCGTATCCCTGCCGAACATACTTACGTCAGGAATAAGGCGACGGATATCTGATGAACACACACCATGAAAGTAACGATAGAACAGCGTCACGCAACCCACATTCCGACGATGCTCAAGGGAAACAATAGAGTTGGATACCCTACTGTCACCAATCAGCACCATCGCTCTCCTTTGAACACGGTCAAGTATCTCCAAGGATGATTTTGGAGCACCTGCCCATATATGGGAGTTGTATTCTATCTTTGGCCTGATGTAAGGTGTATAGATATTGAAAAGATCAGTAAGAGTGAAGTATTTCTTGCACCGCTTTAAAAAGCCTATGCACTTAAGTGCTTCTTTCGACACTTCGAATACATGTCTCGCCCAACGAGCGCCACATTGTATTTTCATGCCCAGAACATCGAGAGCTTCTGATTGTTCAATATCCGTACCATCGATAAAAATTGATGATTTTGTTGGGTCAGTGAATCGCTTGTGAGACAACATGGGGTTTGCCTGTTCATAAATAATGGCGACTTTGCAAAGCAAGGACAATCTTTAGACTTTTTAAAACTTCCTTATAAAATGCAGCTATCGTACGAAGCCGTACAAAGTCTCACAAGCGAATCGCTTGTGAGACAACAAGCAGCACTGTGTCTTAAGCGCATTAAAATCTACTCTATTCACTCGACCCCATTCGGAAATGGCCAGTAGATCCCGGCCAAGTGTCTCATCCATAATTCGCCTTTTGTCTTCAATATCTTGAAGACTCGGCCTACGGTCGAATGAATATGAATGACAGAGGTTACTCTCATCCGCAAGGGAGTATATTGGATTCACGGTCTGACCCAACAGATCATCAATGAAAATTAGAAATAAAGAGGGAGAAAGGACAGAGCCCTGTGGTACTCCTGCAGTAAGCCTATGTTTGTTGGAAGAGAACCCATCTACAAAAACTCTTATAGTGCGATCTCTAAGAAAGCTCGATATAAAATGAGCGAAAGTATCACCGACACCAAAAGCCATCAGCTTTGATAAGAGTGCACCGTGCCAGACTCTATCAAAGGCCTTGGAGATATCCAGAGCCACAACCTTACTCTCACCAAACTGGTGGATAGACCGACTCCAGCGCTCCGACAAGTAAGCCACCAGGTCACCCGTAGAGCGATTTCTACGGAAGCCATACTGTCGATCACTAAGCAGGTCGTTGGACTCTAGATACCTCACAAGATGGTGGTTAACCATGCTCTCCATTACTTTAGAGAACGCAGAGCAAATCGCGGTTGGCCGATAATTTGCAGGATTATTGGCTTCACCCTTTTTAGGGATTGGATGGACGTTCGCAACCTTCCAACACGCTGGGAAGACTCCCGCACGATAAGCAAGGTTGAAGAGGTTGCGTAATGGACGGGCTAGCGTCGAGGAGCACTAATATAGGACAAGTGTCTAAATACCATCCGGGCCCGGGGATTTATTTACGTCGAGCTTCGCAAGAACCCTTTTAACCCCACGTGTTCGAAAAAATATCTGAGGCATGGAACTAGATACGTTTTCGATCACGGGGAGCCCAAAGCATGCAGTTCTGGCGTTAAAAAGTTTTCAATCATATCACGATATCGCTGCCCATTACCGTTACGCCGTTGTCATTTTCATAGAAGTAAGGTCCACCGATTCCCCCTGACCAAATTGCACACCAGAATGGCACTTTTAATGGATGCAAAGGTGGCTGATGAATAATTTGAGGGTTTTCCATTGCCCAGAACCAACTATTCTGTTTATTCACACATCCATTCAAATGAAAATGTGCCCCGTCACTCGTTATGATTTTTTAATAAAAACCTGGGTTGTCATGGGCGAGCTGTAACATCCTATTGGCATATGTAGTGTAAATGGTCTTGTGGAAGGAGCTCTTGTGTCAACTGAATCTTAAATGGAAACAAATGCAAATCCTTGTGCAAAATTGTGGCCAAAATTGTTCTTTGAAGACCAAGCTCCTGAGGTTGATGGATTGTTTTGAACCCTTTCTTGCGAAATGTTTCCAGTGGTCTATGATTGGGCCCATCAGCTACAGACCCTCTTTCTTCGAAATCATGTACTACACGTTAAATAGTGCGATTTGTTGGCACGTTGTTTCTCCCAAAAATTTCACATAACTTTCTCATCGTCAAAGTAATCGATGATTGATTTTAATAAAATGTTTAACGATTTATCGAATATTTTTCCATAATAAATTTGCCAATTCCCTTCTTTACAACTGCCAAATATGAACTGTCAAGACTAATGTTTACCAAAATGGCGGCAAACAAAGTACTTTATCTTTCCGGCGAACACCCTTCACAAATATTTTAGATTTTATAAGCCATATTTTTAATCTGATCCTGATTAAACTGGACCGTTTTAGTCTCTATTTTCCTATACTTATATACAAGTACTGCAAAGGTATGTTCGTGAAAATAACGAAATATTTCCTATAAAATACAAAATTTGTCTTATTTTTAAGCCCAATTATCTTTTCGTAAGACAAATGAAAAAAGATCTCTTGAATTTTCAGAAATTTTTAAAATATTTTCTTATTGTTAAAAATTTTCTTATATTTATAAAGAATACTTGTTTTGAAGTAGTTTCATATTTTGTACGAGTATGAAATTTTACTTATTTAATTTTTTTGTTTTATTATTTTTAATTTGTGCGGCAATATTTCACATTAAACACGGTATTCTTTCACATATAAAATTCCATACAAAAAATTTTCAAAAAAAATATAAAACTATTTTATAAAATAATTTTCGTTTTATTAACATGTAACAGATTTCCAATAGGGACATAACAATATCGCATCTGTATCTCAACGCACCCTTAAACATTGATCAATGATCTTTTAGTGTCAAAACGTTAGTCGACGTCAACATTTTCATCATGGTCAAGTTCACAATTACTACCGCAATTCTGAGTCAGTGGCTCTGGAACAGTTTGACGACGCAAATCCAGAATTTCATCGAAATATCATCTTCAGCGATGAAGCTTATTTCTGGCTGAGTGTTTTTTTTAATTAACAAAATATGCGTTATTGGATAACAAACAATCCAGCAATTGTGTCTCATGTTCTCCATGAGACACAATTGCATCCGCAAAAAATTAGTGTGTGGGGTGGTCTTTATGCCGGAGGTGTAGTTGGGCCATAGTTTTTCGTTGATAAAAAAAACATTCGTCTTCTTTTCATCAATGCAGAGCGCTATCGTGCCATGTTAGAAAATTATTTTCGGCCAGAATTGGATGAGCTTGATATCAATATGTGGTTTCAAGAAGATGGTGCAACTAGCTATTCTGCACGTGTTACAATCGATTTACTGAAGGGCAAATTCGGTGAATATGTTATCTGGAGAAATGGCCCGGTCGAATGGGTACCTCGTTCATGCGAATAAACAAGCCAACAACTATAAACGAGCTCTTGGACAACACCCAACGCGAAATTGCTAACGTTCCGGTACGAACTGTGTGTAAGAGTGGTGAAAAATTGGGTCCAAAAAATAAATCGCTGTACACGGGCTCGTGGTGACCGAAATCGATTTTCGCGTTTCATTCATAAAATGTAACATTTTCACTTCACCTAGAATAAATTTGGACGCGTTATATTAAATATGCTGTGTTTTTTATATATAAATTTGTTATGTCCTTAATGAAAACCCTGTACAAGAATAAAACGATTTTGTTTACAGAAAACTATTGAAAATATGCTATAATATCCCTTTATTTTTAATTATTAAAATTTTGAAAAGAAAATTAATAATGAATAACCTTTTGCTAGCTCGGGTAGTACTCACTTATTGAATTTCCTAAATATTTTTTTTTACAAATTATGAATTTTAAAATCAAACGGTTTATGATGCTTTTACTTAAAATTTCCCAATTTTTTGTTTGTTTTGTTCTTGTAACGCCTTAGCGCCCACTTATTGCTTTAATAAGCGAGTTCCTATAAAACACGCCTTATGTCACCATTGAATTTCACTTGGTAATGTCATAACTGTGGAAATTTCTCGGAAATCTTATATAATTTCCCGGGAAACAGAAAATAAAAAATGACCGGTATTTCCCGGACGGGAAACTCCAGTGGTCAGGAACGCCCAGAACAGTGGTTCTATCCGTACCTGCTGGAAGCAGATTTTCAGAAAATTTCGTGGTGGCTGCGCTCAAACACCCAAATCCTTGGCGTTGTTGTTTTAAGCCGGGTGCAACAACCCAGATATGTATAATAGTTATAAACTACGAACCAACCCACCTTATCATTGAATTGAAAACATCAAGCAACATATCCATTGCTGTGGAGCACCGTGATTGTAGCCCAAACTCACCGACCTCATCCAACCGCATTAGTGCAGATTCAGGCCGAATAAGTCAACAATCGACTAAATTGTTACACTGCGCCAAATCCTGGAAAAGACCCACGAGCAGCAAATAAATACCCATTAGCTCTTCACCGACTATAAGGCTGCTTTCACCACTCCGATAAGAGACAAATTATTGAAACCATGTCTGCGTATGGGATACCATCAAAATTTATAAGCCTTTTTTAGAAAGACACTGAGTGGCAACAAATCCTCAGTTAAAATTGGAAGTGACCTCAACGAACCATTTACTCGTACTACGACAAACGGTCTTAGAAAGGGTGACTGCTTATCGTGTAACTTCTTGAACATCTTAAAGGAGATAATCCAAGAAAATGCAAAAGTTCACAAAACGGACACAATTAACACCCAGGGCCACATCCTTCTCGCGTATGCAGACGACATTCACAGAAGAGAGCGCAACGTTACTGGAGCTTTTCCAAAGATGGAATTCGATTCTTCATAGATGGGTCTGATGGTAAATGAGGACAAGACCAAAATGATGCTGGCAACTGTTAGAGATGAGCCGCGACGAAATATAGGCGAGATTGTTTTGACCGGCAGTTGCAACGTCGAAGTAGTAGAGGAATTTATATACCTCGGATCCTCCATTAACCAAAAGAACGATGTCAGCACTGACATAAAATGAAGGATTTTGAAATAGATGTTATTTTGGGCTCGATAAACAGCTTAAGAACATAGCCCTCTCTCGAAAAACAAAAATAACACATTACAATACACTGATGCTAGCTGTGCTTCTTAATGGCGCCGAAACATGGGTGCTTTCAGAAGCGGATGAAAGTGTATTAGCGGCCTTTGAGAGAAAAATCCTTCGTAAAATCTACGGCCCCAGCTGTGGGACTATATGCGTCGGACAAACCGAGAGCCGTATGAGATGTACCCCGACATTAATGTTGTGAAGCGCATCAAAATACCTCGATTGAGCTAGCTTGAACATGTTGGTCGAATGAAAACGCTCCAGCCAGAAAAGCGTTAGGCGATAATTACCACGGAAAGCGCTGACAGGGAAAACCAAGACTCCGGTGGAGAGACCAAGTATGATGCGAATATCCTTGGGACTAAAAAACCAAAGTTCTTATTATTCATTTATTGAGTAGTGCCGGATCAACAAGAGGTTGTGGTGCCAGCCATAGTAAGTAAACAAAAGGGTTTCCTTTTTTGCCTGAAATAATTGCTGTGATTGAAATAAAAGTCACACCTAAAAATACGTCAAAAAAATCGCATTATTTCTTCATGTGCCGGTTAAAAATAACATTGAAGAGAAAACCAGAGCTTCCAAAAGAAGACGTTCACAAAACCCAGGATAAAAATAATCACAAGTCTAGACCTTACACTGAACCTTTCGTTGAGATTTTCTTTTTAAAGCAGAGCTGTTTAATAAATAAACTTGGATAAATAAACAATACGAGAGAACCCCGCCAACGACAATACCAACGGGAGCAAATATTAAACAAGAAAGAACAACAACAACAGCCAAATAGGTAACAACAAAATTAGCGATAATAAAAAACAATGAAATACGAGCAAATACAAAAAAAACCAAAAATCAACAACAACAATAACAAAAAAAATACTCGTATAACGAAAAAGAGAGAAAAAAAAACCAAAACAAATCTCGTGATATAATGAATTGTGTAAATTATTTACAGAACCAGAAAAAACACATTTCAAATCCATGCTCCTCCAGCATCCTGCGGATTGCTGCGTCGGAATGGAAACTTCGATGGTATTTGGTGTATCTGTGTGAGTGCAGTTGTGCGTGGGTTCATGAGTATGTGTGTGTGTGGGTGATTTACTTGAAGTCATACCAAACCATGTACTTATACTTATACATACAAAACTACGGCGACTGTAGGTGTGTGAGTGCGATTGCTTCTGTGCCTGTGATTCAAGTACAATTCTCCCGGTGAAATATAATTGCTTTGGTGGGCGGCATGCTCCTGTGAGTGAGTGTGTGTGTGTGTATGCGTGTTTTAGTGAAATGCTGGTGTTGGTGCTGATTTTCGTGCAAGTGTGGTCTAACTTCCACTGAATGAAACTCTTCTAAAGCTACATAAAAACGATTACCAGTACTCAGATCTAAACAAAATCGTAAACAAGGCTGCTGAGTGCATTTAATTTTATCATTTTTATGTGGGGTTTTTACACTGTTCTAGTTTTTTTTCTTATTCAACGTCTATGTCTACATTTAAGGGCATTATCTACATTACGGGGTTTTTTCTAGGTGATTTATAAATCATCGAGGTTTATTTTAGCAGACAAAAATACGGTTGCCCGTAACACTACTAATATCCCCGGTGATTTTTGTTTTGCACCAAATTTTTCACATTCAACAGAGTTGTTTTAAGGATTATTTGTCCATTGATTTTATACAATATGCAGCAACTAGAAAAATAATACCATATACAATATATATATGTACGTACGATGTGAAAAAGTCTACGAAACAACGAAGAAAATAACACAATATAAAACATACTAAGCACAGTTTTCGAAAACTTTGATTTTGCGGTAAGGAAAACACTACAAAAGGTCACGTAGCCTGGACGATTTTAAATATCATTATTTAAGTATTACGACTTAGAGGGGCAGATCTTTGGTCGCAGTCATTAACTAAACATTCTAAGTTGCTTAGAGTGATAAATAAATCTTGCAACTCGCTCTCTTTACCTGAAGGGTCAGAGTACCTAGCACAAGCTAGCTTGACTTTACAAAAATGCCAACAGTTCTTTTCCCTGAAAGGGCGGTGTGCGACTTAGTGAAACCATTTCAAGTTAACTCTGTCTACATTGATAGGCTACAGCGTCCGAGTGTTTTACATAATTCTCGCTGTGATAGCTTTAAACATAGTGCGCCATCAAAACAGAGCCATTACCAAGCGTCGGCGCTCCTTGAGTCCAATCCTGCCGGTACCAATTCGAAGCGTGCTACAGCGTGGGGTATCTTAATTTCTGCTGTTCTATGGGTTACAGCACCCGGTGGCAATGCAACTCCACACCGAGCCGAAGCTCTACCCCCGGTTTGGGTTTAAACCACACGATACTCCCCCAAGTGCAGCACCTGCTAGTCAGTTCAAAACAACAGTTCTAGGGGCTCCTTCCTAGCCGTGGTACCCCACTTAAGTCTCCGGTCAGATCATGTTGTCGAGCTACTACCAGTTTGCGAACCATTCTTGGCGGGACTGGTTACCCAAAGTTAAAGGCATTGGTCTTGAGATAGTACCTATATTTGCAGACACAAAGTGCGTATATTGAGATGTTACGGTCTTAAACTATGCTGTACATGGACATGGCTTCCCCACCGCTCTGAGCAAGTTCCATCTCTAACTCTTCCGTTCGACGACGGTGAAAGGCAACCATGTTCTAAGGTTAGGACCGGCCGACACTCCAACAAGTCCCAAGGGCCCATAATGGCAATGTGAAGTCTTAAGAATACCCATTATTCCCAGTCACCCGTGGTATTGGTAAGGTTCCGTAACAAAAGTTACTACCAGTTTCAGTCCCATGTTGGACCACAGTAAGAAGTAGGGACATAAGCAGGTTTTTTTATAATCAAAAACGCTAGTCATACCGATTTAATAATATTTACATTGTTTTCCAGGCCGAGATATTGACTGTAGATAAAGCAGCTCTGTTAAACACCTGCCGAAAACTGAATGTGTATATTCAGACAGCTTTGTAGGCTGTGTATACACCCCAGTGGCAACTCTGCAAAAACCTTTAGTTGTGCCCTTAAAGGGCTGTTAGAAACATGGATTTATACCAGGGTATACCAAGCTTGGACTAGGACCGCGTAATGTAAGGTTGCTGGGGCTCTGTGATCTAAACTAGACAGGAACAGAACTGAAACCCTACTGGATAATATAATGAATGATGCCAGAAAAAACTAGTAGGTGTCCTAAGGGAATATTGTAATCTTAGAGAAATGATTAGGAATTGGCACGTGGGAGTGGTAAAATACTAGAATGAGGAGAACCTACTGATAGTAGAGCAACTGTCGTGTAGATGCCCGTCTCTCCAGGGAAGACAGCGTAGTTACCTGGGGATTTACTTTCTTCATGATCTGAAAGAGCTATCCTCCTGCAAGAGGGTAGATCTGTTCGGACTGTCTGCCTGGGCAGCATCCTAAAGAATTTATAGCGTATTCTAGGTATCTCAGACAAGGAACCGTCACGAAGCACCTTCTGTTGGCCACCAAGTGGATGAACTACGTGTTGATTTTTCATGTTAAGATACTGCTATAAGTCCTCCTTACCTAATCTCACCCACGTACAGGATATTCTAACTTAAAGGTGATGTTTGTTACACCGATCGATTCAAAATCCCTGCATGATTTCAAAGAGTGACGACCGTCCGATCGAATGCCTGCCCATTTGTTTTTTAATCAAAGTACAGATCGCAAATATTAAGAGATCACGAAACTTTGCATTTTGTTTAGGTTTGAGCCAATGGCGAAACCCATTAGCTTCCAGTAATTAACCTTTCTTAAATTTGACAATAATCAAGTCTGCATACAAAGGCCTAATGATTTTAACCACCTTTAAAATCTCATCTTGAGATGTAAAATGTTTATGGGAATATTTATGGGTATGGGACCATATAGATTCATTTTTTCATATAGCCTCCATTAAAAATGTCCCTCCAGATTTAAGAAATTGCGCTCTAGAAGTCTTATTTTAAATTAGCTCTCGGCTAGATTCCGTATCGAAGCGAGAAACTAGCGCTTGAAAGCTTTAATATCTAGTTGGTAGTCGCACGTTAAACAATATGAGCAGCGGTCTGGAAAGTAAGATAAAGTCCAAAAAGACCATGAGAATATTGGTGATTTCAAGTGGAGAATACGCCAACTGAAAACTCTCATTACCAAAGAATATTTTGGTCAAGCCAAGTTGTAAAATATAAACCTGCCGCTCAGAAGTCTTATTTTAAATCAGATCAAGTTTAGATTTCGTATCGAAGCGATAAGCCAGCGCTTGGAAGCTTTAACAGCTAGTTTAAAGGCGCACGCAAAAGCCAATGAACAAAAATCCGTGAAGTAAGATGTGGTTCAATAAGACCCAAGGAATTAAAATCACTGGAAGAAACCACAACTGAAAATTCTCATTACCAAAGAATATTTTGGTCAAGCCAAACCGTGAAGTATAAGCCACTTACAATTTGTTCAGATCTTAAAAAAATCCAAAGTATATTTCCGATGATTACTTATTTGTATAAATAATGATAAGCTACTTACTTTTTGCATAGATCTCACGCAGTGGGTATTGAACTGTCATTACCCTGTAATTTAAATGGTAATGAGTTCTGTTTTTGTTAGGCGGGTACAAAACAATGCGAATGCAATTCGACAATTAGGTATGAGTTCATACAATTTGCCCAGATATAATCTCTAATTATTCCAAGGTTTAGTTTTGGAAATAACTCTTTTAAGTTTTCTATGCACCTTATGTTTTACCTTTTCATGTCGGAATACTTTAGTTACATGTGCTAGTTGTTTGCCACCCTTAACCAAATCAATTTCGAAACACTGTGCATCATAACAATTGCCCTACCAACCAAAGTTCTTAAAAAAAACCAAAAAAGAAAGAAGAAGAAGAAAACATAGGTGCTTATCAAACAAACCGAAAACATAGAAAACATCTTCAAACAACAATACGATGAAAGCTTTTACCGAAGAAGAGGGAGAATTAACAACAGCAACAACAACAGAACGAAATAAATGAAATTTTGATATGGAGAAGCCACAAGTATAAACTTTTTTTTTAGAAAGCCAATTTCCAATTGAATGCTAACCTCGGTTTCGATGATCTTTTCTATGTACTCGACAGTACGCAATTGAGGACAACCCGTTATGGGACAGGGCACCTCCTCAGTGCGACGTACAATTTTCTCATCGAGTATCTTTTCACGTTCACGTATTATGACCGCACCGTCGCTAGATTTAATGGCAATTTTTGGAAAAACAATTTTGCTGGCCTGCTTAAGAGAAAAAGAAAAAACAAACAAAGATGTAGAGAGATAGAGAGACAGAGATATAGGCATAAAGATACAATGGATAATAAGAGAAATTGACAGGATTATATATGGTATGGGCTATTGAGATGTGCTAAAAATAACTAAACAAAATAAGGATTTTCTATTGCAAAATCATCCGTATTTAAGATAACAGAAAAAACAGCAACAGGGCGTTTTTTTAAAAAAAAAATGGCTTATATGGTTTTTAATTAATTCAAACAAAATTAACTAAAATCATGTATCAATCCTTGTAGGCAGTAAACGATGAGAAGAAATTATTAAGAAATCATTTTTAATTCGTTATATATGTACCTACGTCACAGTTGCTACGATGCAGCTTTCACCACCATGTCCCCCCTTTCGGTGTTCTAGAAACTTTCTTTATATGGACATATAAACAAACGTAACCCTTCACGTTAACTCTGAATATTTCGATGGAAAGAGTAGGGCGACGATGTACCTTCACGATTATCTGATATTGTTTTTGGATAAAACAAATTTTTCCTTTGAAGAAAATTATTTAATCAACCGTACAAGATTGGTTTTCAAAGAAAACCACAATCACGGTTAAGATTATTATTATACTTTACCCCATTTTCGCGAATTTGAGGTTATCGCTTTGTTTCTTAATACCTGATTATGTACATTTATGTAATTGTAGTCAATTGTCTGGAATCGTATTTCTATCGTTGGCTAAAAATTACTATGAAAAACCTTTAAACTACTTAAAGCAAAGATAAAGGATAAATTCGCACAGTGGGTTGTGTGGATAGCTTAATTGCCAAGGAAATTATTCAGTCGATTGATTTTTTCGTTGAACCGATTGAAATAGAATTTCAGGAGATCATATACTTATAGATGGGTTCTATGCGAATAAGTTTAAATTAAGAATATTCCATGATGATATCCTTATTTGTGTTCTGCAAGATTTGCTATTGGGAAAATGTCTTTTAAACCTAGTTGAAGGATTCTTAGAAATTTGAAAGCTGTCAAATTGCGTTACCCTAAAAATAAATCATCATAAAAACCGAAATAATTCATTTAGCAGCCAAAGTATCATTTTTATAATTTTAATGGAAAATATCGAAGTTTGTATGCAGTTTTTCTAATTTTATAGGCAATGCTTCGGGATACATTGGCGAGCCATAAACGATTTAAGGGCTATGCATTGTTTTCCCATACGAGTTTATGGGAATTTAAAATTGAAGTGAAAAACACTTCACTAAATCTATTCTTGAGCTTTTTTTTATTTATTACAATTAAAATTATAATAAACTATGTTAAAGGGCACTAGCATCGAGGGCAAAATCCATTTTTGGGCTATTTAAAAAGGAAGTAAGATATAAATTTTATTACATCGATTCTCCTCAAAATCTGGATCACCTATATTTGGTGAAGAATGATGGGCAATTTTGGTAGAGTTGTTAGGCTGGGTAGAGTTGTAAGGCTACGAAAATTTTTATTCAGCCGCCCACCTCAACCTCGGTGTCGCCTCCATACGGTCATATTTGACATCGAAGCTCACATTTAGAAATTTTCTTTGGAGTATCTCGCAGGGGAGGGCGCTACTGCTTATCGAAAGAATGAGAGTTGCGTATCACAACGTTGAATGGGATGTGCTCTTACAAGATAAGTGACCACTTTTCCGAATCCAGAATGCTCGCTTTCAACCCTCTTACACCAATTGTCAGAAACTAACCGTTAACTGTCCTACTGCAGGGCAGGGAAATTTGTTCGACAGGTTAAACGACGAAACGCGTCTACTAAGTGGTGAGTTTTTTAAGCATTTGCTGAATTATTCTTTTGACAACAGTAAAACAAATAAAAAAATATCTACTGTGTTTTTTCTTCGCCATTTGAATCGGATTTTAAAACAAAAATAAATTTTCAAAAAAATAATAAATGAAATGTGTCAGCTGACTTAAATATTAGAGATGTGGTTTTTAGTAGACTTAAATAGTCGATAAAAATTTGTTTCTATTAAAGAATATTAAAACAAGCGACGACGGCAGGTCTAAATGAAGATGACGCGATAGTTTTTTTTTATATAAGTACCTGTTTACATGAAAATAAATACAGTGAATCCCAAACTTTCAAGTGCTTTTAAGAAATTTCAAGTTTTTAAAAAAGTCGCAAAAAATATTTTTTTAAACAATAAAATAATTTTTATTTTATTTGGTATAGACTACACTGGATTTAAACATAACATTTATGTAAAACATATTTAAAAAAAACTATCTTAATCTTCGAGATATTTGCGAATTTTAATCATAAACTTATTTCTTCAGGTGACATAAGTATTCTGCTTTTTGTAATTTTAACTACTTAGTTTTTTTTACATGTTTTAGCTAACAATGGATATCCGAAAAAAAGAATCTAATAAATAAAGACGTGGGGTTTTAAGAAGAAATAAAGCGCATGTAATGACCAAGAATTCAGCTTTATTTTAAAGATAAGGGATTGCCATTATGATTTAAAAAATGATTTCAGGCAAGTGGCTAGCTCGAATAACTTCCGGTCGAGAGGCACAGTTTTCGACCACTTTTTGCAGCACTCGGGGCCGTATGTCAGCAATAACGCGCCGAAGATTCTCTTAGACAAGCGACTTCACATAACCCCACAAAAGATATTCCAGCGGTGTTAAATCGCTCAATCTTGGAGGCCACACCACAAGCCTACGACGCGAAAAAATGCGCTCACCAAAAGTTTTCTCCAATAAATTGTTTGTTTCATTGGCCGTATGCGCCGTCTTGTTGGAATCAAAGGTCGTCCACATCAACATCCTCCAATTCAGGCACGAAAAAGTGATTAATCATGGGTCTATAGCGTTCCCCATTGACTGTAACATTATGACCGGTTTCATTTTTGAAGAAATATAGACCAATGATTCCCTTCGCTCATAGAACACATCAAAAACTGTCTTTTTTAGGATGTAAAGGCGTCGCAACAATGGCTTGTGGATTTCCATTACTTTAAATGTAACACTTTTGGTAATTAACGTACCCATTCAAGCAAACGTGAGCTTCATTGCTGAATAAAATTTTCTTGTAAATATCAGAATCGGTGGCCATCTCGTTTTTGCCCATTCACCACGATTTGCAAACGTTGTTCTGGAGTAGGTATATTCATTAAGAAATAGCAAACCACACGTCAAAAAAACACCATTTTTACCAATATTTATTGTCAAGCTTTGGGTGGCCGTATCCCTGGAAAAGTGGGTCGCCACCAAAAAAAAAATTGGTTGTTGTTTTGAATAATAAGTAAGTCTATCTATAGGGAAAATTCTAATCAAGTCTGAGCAATGTCAATAAATTATTGTTAAGCCTGTTTGTTTGTACTCGTATATTCTGGGAAATATTTTTTGAGTTTTAGTTCGTTTATTTATATGGCAGTATATGTGACAGCGCATAGAGAAAGGTACCTAAGGGTAAAAAAATCATTTTCTTTTTTTTTTTCTTTTTTTTGATGTGGACAACATCTGAGCCTCGAATGAAACCGATCCCATGCCCCAAAAGGGTTCCCTCCCAGAGATATGCGCGTTTTATGAAAGTGAAGTCGACGATTCTAAGCGCAAATAGAAAGGGACCTAATCTTTAAAATGACTCTCCTGAACAAAACATTTTATCAACTTTTCACCTTTTTTTTTGATGTCGACAGCATCTGAGCATCGAGTGAGACCGATCCCATGCCCCAAAAGTGTTCCCCCCAGAGATATGCGCGTTTTATGAAAGTGATGGTACACCAAAGATACACGTATTTAAATCTTTAAACTGGCTCTCCTGAACAAAACTGGTTTTTACCCTTAGGTCCCTTTCTATTTTGCGCGTCACATATGTAGGTTAAAAATCACTAAAAATATTGTAGATTAAGATAGCTTTTAAACAAATGAAATAAGAATTATTTTATGTTAAAAACTTATTTTACTCGGACTTGTGTTTTTAAAAATATAAAATTTCTTGAAGGCAAAATACTTTTGAGGCTAACTGTAGGTGGCCATTTCAACACACTCTTCGGCCTTTAAAAGTTTTTAATTCTTTCCTACAAATCTTATAGATCCTACATAATTTCGTGATTTTCTATTTATTCGAGCGAAGTAATCCCCAATAGAACGGTATTATCCTTCTGCCACTGTGCGACGTCCTGGTTGCCCGCCCCGCCCTCTCCAATTACTGAGAATTTCTCAATGTCATATGAGTATTTCATTCACACATCATACAAATAAATATCGGACACAGTTTTTTTTCTATTTTGTATGCAATCGCCATTTCTCACAATGCCATCGATAACATCATCGTCATCATCACCATCGTCGTCGTCGCCATCGTCATCGTCGTGGTTATTTTGTATTAATTTTCTAAAAGTCTAATGAAAACTGATTTAATTTCCGTTAACAGTAGAAACCTTTTGCATCAATTCCATGTGTGACATTTGAAAATGATGACTGACTGGTCACATGTCAACCAACCATTTCAATGTCATATAAAAAAAGGAAATGGCCGGAAGAAAACACTCACTAACAACAAATCAAAAAAATGATACATTTTCCCCTACTTCGGCCCCCGCGTTCATCGGGAGTGGTGGGCAGAGAAGGTGATAGTTGTGGAATTGAGTGGATTTAGAAAATGAAAAAAAGTTGCTGTTAGTTGGCTAAAAGCGTATAAAAAAATAAATTTGATATGTACTTTTTAGTTTTTTTTTCATGGTAAAATCAATCAATATGGTTAGAAACCAAATAAAGCCGTGTTTGAGAAAAGAAAACAATACAAAATGTTAAAAACAACAAATTGACACATATTTCTATAAACATAAAATCGTAATGGATGAGCTAAGCATGAGTTCTGAATGATATGGATAGATGGATGGTTGATTGAGATGCTTAAAACAGTTAGTGAGAACCAATCTAGTGTTGGCCATATTACAACTTACTTACCACATTTACACCAATATCTGATTATATAGCAAAGATTTTACTACGATTTTGCCATTAAGATGTTCATTTTAATTACAATAACGAAAGATACTTTGTGAAGAATTAAATTGCTTTTAAGTGCTGATTGTGAGGCAGTTCTGGACCTTTTGTCATTTTCATAAATTGTTGTTAGGTTGTAATGAGGTAATTTTAATTCCGCAAATTATGTACTTGTTGAGTGTTATTGTTTGGAGTGATAGAATTGTATGAAATACCGCTGCAGCTTAATACCAAAAAGTACTAAGATAGTTTTTAGTATGGAGCACTCTACTCGTACGTTGAGAGCACCTAAGCAAAAATCAGTTAGTACTACTCATTACCAATTGCATTACCAGTAGAGTGTCCAATAAACCGACATTTTAGGTTTCTTTTATTTAAACCATATCTTGGGTTTTCTAAAAGTAAAATACTGACATTAACCGATATTTCGGTTTAAGCCATTTGCCTAAGAATGGAAAAAATATTCCGATTCAATAGTAAAATTGTCCTGGGGCAGCTCTAAATTTTCCCAGATTTTAAAAATAAAGTCACATTTGAGTTTGTGTTTTTGGTACCCATGCTCATGTTTAAATAGGTCAGATTTTCGGACATAGGGACCGTCACCCAAATTTAGCCAAACTGCAAAAATAATTGTATTTTTATATATAAGAAGTACTACAGGACAGAAGTAAACAATTTTTTAAATTGATTACCTCTGACGATGAACGACGAAGTCAGTTCGAAATATTTAAAATTAAATAACCTATAAAAATACCAATATCCCTTTTTGCTTATGACCTTAAGTGTAACAATAACAGAAAAATAAAAATAAATAACTTTAAATAGTTATTTCAGATCCATATCTTCATGTACCCAGACAATTTTTACTGGGACTACATATTAAATAAGTCAATATGACTTAAATCGGTCCAAAATAAGTTATTTGTCAATCAATATATACCATATCAAATAGAAATGAAGTCTGAACTAGTATGGATGTTCCAGAGCGGTTGTATTATATAGCGGGAAAGATTTTTGCACCGGGGCTATATTAAAACTTGGACTGGTATGACTCATTTCTATCTGAGATGATTACCTAATTTTATCAATATTGGTTGCACGATGTGGCTCCTAAAGACATAAAATCGGTTAAACATACGTGTGGAAGCTATATCTAAATTTTAGCCGATTTTCATAAGACTGTTTTATCCAAAAAAACTTATTTTTGCAAATTCCATAAAGATCAGACACCAATTGCGATCTGCAGTTTGGAAACAAGCTTTAGAAACACAGCAGAAGGGCGGACGGACAGACATCGTAAATTCGAATCAACTGGTGATTCCGAGTTGAGCGGTACATCTAAAGAGGGTCAAGCTTAAATATTTGTGGTACTTATGTATTTCGTACTCGAATATTATGATTTTTTTAATAAGTGAGTACCAGCATAACACGCCTACTATAAGCGAGTATCAACCGAGCTTTCTTAGAGTTATTTTGAATAACTTTCTTTCCAAAAATCTTTATTACTTAGTAGGTACATACATACTGTTACAACATTGAACACACCCATTTCAATAGTAGAACTGAACATACCCCGTTAATGTCATATGGGCTTTGAAAGCTAACCACGATAGCCTTAGGCTTTAACGGGATTTTAAAATTGTTTCAACTTTTATCATGGAGTGGTCAGATAATGAGAACCGTGTCGCTGTAATAGCGCTTTTCAAGTGTAAAATGAAAAAAGCGATATTTTCAAAACGCTTCGGCCACTAGGGATTAGCCGCATGTTCGTCTACCGATGCATAAAACTGTTTGAGGAGACTGAAGCTGTAATAGACCGCCACCGGTCGGGCTGCCCACGCTCTGTTCGAAAACCGCATGTTATCAAAGCCGAGAATTTCCAGAAATCCGCTCCGAAAACAGAAAATCATGGCCCGTGAGATGAATATCACGCAAAAGTCAATGAGTCGAATCATTAAAGAACACTTCGGACTTTCAAATGACGTACCGGACATTTACAGAAAAATTTTGTTCACCGATGAAAACCTTTTTACCGTTCAGGAAAAATTTAACAAGCAAAATGATAGAGTGTATGCGCGGCCCCCGAAGGAAAAATCTGAACTGATCCCAAGGGTGGAAAAGGGTCATCTCCCAGCTTCAGTCATGGTTTGGTGGGGTGTCTCTTACGATGGGGTCACTGACCTGCATTTCTGCGAACAAGGAGTCAAAACATCGGCCAAAGTTTACCAAGAAGCCTCTTAACAATTCCCTGTTCCAAAACCAGCCATGAACTTTCCAGCGGGATTCTGAGCCGGCCCATAAGGCTAAAACGTCGCAAGCCTGGCTTCAATACAATTTGCCAGCGTTCATTTCCTCTGAAGAATGGTCCTCAGGCAGTGGAGATTTTACCCATTGGAATAAAAATTGTGGACGGTTTTAGAGGACAAGGTTTGTCACAAAAGATACCCCAACATTGGATCTGTTAAGACTGCTTTGGTTCGAGCTGTGGGCAATTTTCCAATGGACGTGGTTCGTGCAGCTATTGACGATTGGTCAGTGCGACTTAAGGCGTGTTTAAAGGCAAAAGCCGGACATTTCGAATAAAAAAATTTTTTTTGGATACAATATACATCAATAAATATATTAAAAAATATTTTAGTCCAGAAACATTCAGTACTTTTTATTTTAAAGCATAAAACGTGTGTCACAGTATTTATGTCCCTACTAAGTACTCGTATAAATTAAAAAATGCCTCATAAATTTTTGAAGTAAATGGCCTAACCATTTAATCGATTAAATAAGTGAATACCAGCAGAACACGCCTACTATAAGCGAGTAATAACCGAGCTTTCTTAGAGTTATTTTGAAAAACTTTCTTTCCAAAAATCTTTATTATGTTAAATGGACGGGTTTTAACGCAACTGTTTTTTTTTTTAATCTTGCCATTTTTGATTTCGATCGACTCTAGACTTTTTAACTTCTTCCGCAACATTCGATAATTCATTTAAATTATTTTTATACATCCATATTCGGAAAGTATTCATACACAAAATTCTATCACTCCAAATAGATGTGGCTACCGTTTCGTTATCATTGCATTTAATTTTAATTGGTGTAAATGTGGCGACATTAAGGCTAAATGTAAACGTTAGTAATGAAGCATAAATGAAATGAACGAATTCAAATACTAACCTCCGATGGCAGTTTCTCCGTTAACAGGTCATCGGCAATTCTGGTCATATTCTGGATAACAGATTGAGCCTCTACAGCACCTTTCTCCAACGAACGCAAACGGGCGGCACGCCAAGAGGCACGTTTCTCAGCACTTAAAGTTGAGCACAGCAAGAAAAAAGAACGCAGAAGTGAGGAAAACAAAAAGTACAATATTATAATAATATTCAAGAATAATAACATGTTTACGATTTGTAATTATTTCAAGAAATACTTTTTGTTGTTGAAAAATTCGAAACAAAGAATCAAAAATAAAAGCCAAAACCTAAAAGAATAACTAAACAAACTACTTAAACATTTTGAAGGTACTCGTACGACTTCTACCAATATACATAATTAACTAAAAACAAAAAAAGGAAATTTTCGATTTGATTATGAAAAATACGAACTTCCTTTGGCCTTAGGCCTCCTACAAACCAAACGGGGCCGGGTGACAGTGTCATGTAAATAGTTAAAAAGTAAAAGCAGGAATAAAAAACTATAATACGTGAATACCAAATAGTACAGAAACATGGAGTATAATAAGCTTTAACCACATAATTACACAGTAAACGAAAATTTACATGAGAAAAAATTCGACTTGCGTGCCAGTCTAACATTTAGCCAACATAGAATTTACCAAGAACAAATCTAACAAAAATTGCTCTTCTCCCACGAACACAAAAACAGAAAAAAGAAAAAAAGAAAATAAAACAAGAATGCAGACGATTACGTAAATATCCTCGTGTATCTTGTGGATGGCAGTATCTAAACATATGGACAACATATAACGTTCAGACGTAACCAGTATTCATAGGTGGAAGGTGGTGCTAAAAATGGGTTACTCAGAATTGCTAGAGAGAGCAACGAGTGCAGGCTAGAGTTTATACGACGAGTATGCTTACCCTTGGAATTGGAAAATTATACACATTTGCCACTGCTTGGGGGACTCGTGCGTGCGAGGCTTACCACATTTTTAGGTGCAAGTTCAAATGAATTCAAATGTAATCGGTTTGTCCATATATGAGGTGGGGTTAAGGGAGTACAAGAGGATTATATTTAAAAAAAAAAAATTAATTTAACTAAAGGATCTTAGTGATTTCTAAAGTGAGCTTTAATGTGTGACTTAAAACTATTTATAAGAGTTAAAAGGATTTCTAAGAAATTATTGATTTTTGCTACTAAAGGATTTCTGAGCAATGCTTAGTTGGAAATTGTATGTCCTTCGAATGCTATTATTACAATTAGGTAAGAGGTACATAGGGAAAAAATTTAAAAAAAATACGTAAATTCAATCTTTAGAACTCACAAATCACTCAAGAAAGAGTGTGTTGTATAGGGTGGGTTATTTAAAAATTTTATTTTGAATCCGCTGTAAAAAAGGACTGATAATTTCTTAAAATTGCTCGTTTTATTGGAAAACCTTTCCCTGTCATTTAATAATGGAACAACATCCACGGTGTTTTTGCTTCGCCTGAAGCTGAAGATTGTTTGACACTCCTGTCAAATGGAGAATTTTACCGAAAAATCACGTCCTCATTTTAATCTTGGTGGCTAAGCAAAATTGCCGCATGTAGGGTCATAGAACCCACTCGTACTATTGAGAAGCCAATGCATCCACAACGGGGCACTAATTGGTGTGTATTTTGGGCTGGCGGCATTATTATTAATTTTAAGAATTTTTGGAGGTTGACTAATTTTTCCTTCTCCTATAATAATCTTGTTACCTTTATTATTAAAATTATTGACATTATTTGTTTGTGTTATTGGGGGAAGTATTGCTTATTTAATTTCTATTTTTTGTTTATTTGATAGAAATTAAGCTTTAATAATTACAATATATCTTATTTTTTCAGAAATGGTCAAGGAGTCGCCGTTACCGTCACTAGTAAGCGTTACCTTGCCATGCTCAATGATCTTTTGTTTCCAAAATTTCAAGAGAATAACATGGACGTCATTTTTGGTTTCAGCAAGATGGGGCGAAATTGTCAGACAGCCTACGAAACCATTAACATTTTAAGCACTGTTTTTTAAAATCAAATAATCCGCCGAAATTGTGATGTCATTTGGACGTTTAGGAGCTGTGATTTGACCCCTTGGGGTTTTTTTGGGGAGTCATTAAGGACAAATGTTACTCAAAGCATCCACAGACAATAAAAGCATTGAAACATAAAATCGAAGTTGCCATTAAGAGTTTCGATCCGAAACAATCGAAAATGTACTGACAAATTGGGTTGCGGTATTGTCGAGCCAGTTGTGGTAGTCATATAAATGTTATTGTAATCCATTAATGAATGACAAAGTTTAACTTTTCCACTAAAACCGGAAATTTCTAAAAAATGATCAGAAATTTTTTTAAGGACTCTGATATGACGGTAGACAAAAATATACATCATTTCCTTCTTTTCTGACAACTTTGGAATACATTTTTGGATTGGAAAGAGCCGTAAGATTTCTCAAATATTGGTTTCCTAAGACAACTCCTTGACATGCATAATATATTTTGGAATTCTACCATATGATTTTTCGAGCCTAGTCCTTAAAAAAGTATTTTGCACATTTAAATTCACATGACTACAGGTTTTATAATTTTTTAGAAAACAATGTTTGGAATAATATTTCCATTCACTTGTGCGTGAAAGTTTAGAAAACTCTATTTTTAAGGGCTAGGCTATAAACTGCTTGTTGTAGAATTCTTAAATATTTATTGTCAGGACTTTGGGACTAACAACGACAGAATTTGAAATTTCTAATGTTTTTTGGTCCAAGGCAATAAAATGACTTGTTACGTGTACACTCCAATCAAAAAATAGCATAAAAAGTACTTACAAAATTTAAGACACTTTTTTTTAAAAATTGCAAATATTTCTTTTTCTTTTTCAAGCTTATCTGATTGGATAAATTCTTCTGGAATTTCAGCTTCAATACTACAACAGTATTTTCATATTAAACAAGCTAAAGTATGGCGGGCAGCCTACATTAAAGGGTGGTCCAACCATACTGCACGATGTAAATTGTAAGTCACACCTTACACCAGGTCAAGGTTTTTTGCTTAACATAATTTGAGAATTTTTTGTTTCACTGTTTGACAACTTCCGCTATGCAGGGAGAGGTACACAACTGATCATCGCGTTCAGATCGATGAAGCCTTTTACGAAAAAGGGCGTTGATTTTTTGGTCAGCTAAGTCGAAAAAATGTGTCCACAGTGGATAAGTTAACAATCAGAATTGCCACATTTGAGCAAATGAGAATGCACGAGTGATTGTTGAAAAGCCGAGGCATCTACAAAGAGTGACTGTTTGGTTTGGTTTATACACGCAGAGAAAAACATGGTTACTACATGGTCACGGCAATAATAATATGTTCTCCGCAATAAAAGTATGTTCGTCGCAACCATAGCATTGTTAACTGAATTTATTTTTGACAATAGTATAATTGCTGCAATATTAATATTGTTGAAATGTAACAATAGTATTATTTCCAAATTTAAAAATGAAAATATGGTTATAGCAACAATCCATACAAAATTATTGTGTTTTGCGTTTTATGTTAACAAAAATATGATTACGGCAATCATACTGTATGATTGTAATTTCATTTCATTTCAATTTCTTCATTTAAATATGCTTTTAAGAACAAATGTTATTGGTATGAATCTAATGCAATAATAGTACCTTTTTTATCGAAATTAAAATTTTTTAAACAAGCTGCTTTGGCTTTGTTTAACTGAAATATTTTTAATAAAAACGCTTACGTTTATTTAAAATTATTTTTTCTACTGTGAAATAAATCACTCGTATTTTTTTGAATTTAATTTTATTTTTGTATAATTTTCATAATTCAAATCTATTGTTGACAACTTAAACCAATTCTAATAAATAATATTGAGGATCAAATCTATTGTCGACAAACTCTAATAAATTATATTGGGGATCATAGTATAATAGTGCGTGATCATACTATGGTTGTAGGGATCATAACATGGTTGCGTGTGAATCATACTATGGTTGTGAGGATCATACTATGGGTGTATATGAAACATACAATGGTTGTAAGGATCATACTATGGTTGTGGAGATCATAGTATGGTTGAGTGTGAATCATACTATGGTTGTGGGGATCATAGTATGGCTATGTGTGAATCATATTATTGATGTGAGGAGCATAGTATGGTTGTATTTGAATCATACTATTGTTGTCTGGATCATAATATTGTTGTAGCACAACCATATACCCAACAACAGTATTATCCTTTTCGAATATTGTAACCACAACCATACTTTTTTTCTGTGTGTGGGTTGGCGGCGTCATTGGGCCGTACATCTTCGAAAATGAGGTCGGCTAAGCAGTTACTGTGAATGGTGTCCGTTATCGCTAGCTGATATGCATCGCGTGTTGCATAGTTCAGCTATTGTAGACAAGACCTTTGTAATTCTCATTAAAAGTTTATTTTTAGAAATATATATATCTGGTGATCAATCTAGAGGTATTTTTTTAATATTGTTTTTCCACAGATTATTCGTGGGTTGTGCTAAACTTTATTTTCAGTATTGTTTGCCATTTGCAGGAATTGAAGCCTAAAGATTGAAGCCCGTAATCTTGACGACATTTTGTGTTAACAGGACATTTCGAAAAGCACCTAATTTTACGTTTTGGACCGGTGAGAGGCCGCCTAGATCGTGTGATATCACAGTTTTACTCTTTTTTCTTTGGGGCTATGTCCATGCTGACAAAATAGCTACGATTAAGGTTTTGGAAGCCAACACTCTCTGCGTGTCATTAACGCCATACCGGTCGAAGTGCTCGAACGAGTAATCCAAAATTTGACCCTCAAAATGGACAGCCTAAGGCGTAATTGCGGTCAACATTTGAAAGAATATATATACAGAAAATAAATGGCATTAAATGCCCTTTGATTAAACTATAATGATTGCACACTTGATTTAAATTTTTGTATTATTTTTTCTCAAATTTTCAAAAATACCTTTAAATTGATCACCCGATATGTTTCTAGAATTATCTCTACTTTTATCTTTTGATGAAAGTTGTCCGGAAGAAATTTCTACATAATTTCTAAAATTTGTGGATAACTTCCGTCGTGTAGATAAAGTAACAAAAGGCTTTCAACCATTTTTAACAATATCGTCTACACGCAGAAAAAAAGTATGGTTGGGATAACAATATTCGAAGAGCATCATACTATTGTTGGTAATATGGTTGTGGCACAACAATATTATGATCATCACAACAATAGCATGGTTCACACACAACCATACTATGATCCCCATAACAATATTATGGTCCTCACAACAATAGAATTATTCACACACAACCATACTATGATCCCCACAACCGTATTTGTATTCACATTCAACCATACTATGATCCCCACAACCATATTATGATCCTCATAACCATAGTATGTTAAACGTACAACCATAGTATGATCCTCACAACCATAGTATGACTTACACACAATCATACTATGGTCCCCAAAATTTTTTGTAAAGATTGTGTTGAGTTGTTATTTAACAATAGAGAATGTTATTAAGTAAGTTATGTAATAATAGGGGTGATTTATTAAACAGTAAAAAAAATTATTTATTTAAAATATTTCAGTTATAATAATTCGTAGTTTGTTTCGAAAATATTAAATTATTTTTACTATAACTGCGTAAGATTCGTAAAAATAACATTGTCAAACTAAAAAAATACAATTTTGCCGGTATGATCGCCTTAATCATGTTATTGTTAACATAAAACCCATGAAAACAATACTTTTGTTCCACCAAACATATTTATATTGTTGCTACAACCATATTTTCATTTCTTTTTTAATTTTGCAACAATACTATTGTTACATTTCAACAATATTAATATTGCGGCAATCAGACGAGAAGAGGTCTTATTGGCGAATTTGCGATGGGTTCATGTGCAGAGGATGGGATAAGTCATGCATGAATCAACTAAAACTGATAGTTTTTACAATGCAAGGACATTTTTGCCGTAATGGACCGCAATGGTATGATGGAAGTCTGCACGACTATGACTATCATGCCATGTTAACCCAGGTTTATCTAACAATTTTTCAACAACATCTAACAATTTTTCAGCAGCGGGTTTCAACCTCATAAAAAAAATTATCTCTATTTCTAATAAAATTTTCTTAATAAATACATAAGCCGTTCAGAGCCGGCGTTAAGCCGTAGGTCCCGGTCAGTGAGTATAAGAAAGAAGAAATAATGAGCAGCTCACTAATTTAAGAGAAGTTCCTCCTTGTTCCTTAATAGGATGTTGTGGGACTGAATTAAGTTAGGACATTTGAACAATACAAAATTGAAGCAACATTTCGATTAAATATATTTCATTGTCTGGTTTTGACAAATTCGCCAATAAAACCTCTTTTTGTTTATATCACTTTGATGTAAACAAATATAAACAATGTTGCCATATTTTTTTACACTTTTGTTTAGTGTTGCCAGACAATCATATTACAAGCTAACTAAGTAACTAAGATTGTTACCAAAAAAAAAACACGGCTATTGCTTACGGCTGCTATTATATGATTTTCAAAAGTGGGCAAAAATATGGGAGATCATTCTTAATAACATGGGCAAACTTGATAAAATGTCGTATTACCCTAAACTAAAATGCACAACTACAGGGCGGACGATTTAACATTTTTAATTTGAATCGGCTGTAAAAAAAACGGACTGTTCGTTTTTTAGAAATTTCTGGTTTTATTGGAAACATTTAAATGGCAAATTTAATAATGGAACACAATACCACTATATATATGTCTGCCACAACTGGCTCGGGAGCGCCTCATCCGATTAACCCAATTTTCAGTACATTTTCGTTAGTTTTGGGCCGAATCTCATCAACGGCAACTTCGATTTCATGTTTCAACACTTCAATTCTTTCTGGATGCTTTGCAATACATTAATCAAAAATGGCTCCCCACAGAAAATAATCCAAAGGGCTTAAATCACAGCTCCGAGGCGGCTTATTGAAGTCACAATTTCGGTTGATTATTCAATTTTCAAAAACAGTGCGTAAAATATCGATGGTTGCGTTGGCTGTGTGTATTGTGGGCCCGTCTTATTGAAACCAAATGCCATCCATGTCAATCTCTTGAATTTTTGGAAAAAAAAAATTATTTGAGCATCGCACGGTAATTCTCACCGTTGACTGTAACGGCGGCTCCATGTTCATATTCGAAAAAAACGGCCCAATGATGCTACCAGCCCAAAATCTACACCAAACAGTGACTCGTTGTGGATGCTTTGGCTTCTCAATAGTAACGTGAGGGTTCTTTGAACCCCATATGTGACGCGCAAAATAGAAAGGGACCTAAGGGAAAAAACCAGTTTTGCTCAGCAGAGCCATTTTAAAGATTTAAATACGTGCATCTTTGGTGTACCATCACATTCATAAAACGCGCATATCTCCGGGAGGGAACACTTTTGGGGCATGGGATCGGTCTCATTCGATGCTCAGATGTTGTCCACATCAAAAAAAAATGTGAAAATTGGTTTTTTTACTCTTAGGTCCCTTTCTCTATGCGTTGTCACATATGCGTTAATTTTGCTTATTGACTTAGCCAACGAGATGAAAATGAGCTGCATCTGAGAACAGGATTTTTTGGTAAGGTTCTTCATCTCTTGTCAAATAATGTTTAGTCCACTGGGCGAAGCCAAAACGCATCGGATGGTGTTCCATTATTAAATGACAAAATGCAAGCTTTCGAATAAAACTAAAAATTTAAAAAAATTATCAGAACTTTTTTTTTACAGACGATTCAAATTTAAATTTTTAAATGACCCAACCCAGCTTAATACTTTTCTTTAAGTTGTGGTCCAAACCAGCCATTTTGAATGACATAATTGAGACCACATAAAAACGCATGACACGGTAATGTTTAAAAAAAAGTCTCACTTATGGTACTAATGACGGTTTTTTAACGCGTTGAAAATATCGAAATTTTAAGTGAATTTTGTCAGTTGTAAAATTAAACCTTTAACATTTGACCCACAATTTCACTGATATGAGTATTGTAGTTAGTTGGCAGATCTCTAGAAAACAGTGAAATATAGAAGATCGCACCTCGTTAAGATATCTTCTTACGCATATTTCCGGTTTTCTATTAACATGACTACCGCACGAGTCCTCGTATGTACCTTAGACTGCAAAGTGCAACGAGAACATGGGATCACAGGATACAGGTTACATACATGGATTCATACATTTCTATACGTTTTCATATGGACTTGATGTGATATGCTCGAGATGGTTGGTGCGAGGGGTCGGTGGGTGGGAAATGCTGATGATTATGATGGTGGTGGTGGTGATGATATTGTACTCCTTCTATACACACTTACAAAAATGCAGGGGAAGGATAAACTGGTGGGTTTTTAGGATGATTCTTTCATTGTTCTTCTTTCAAAAACTTACTTTATAAAAGCTTTGCTTTTCTTGGCATCCTTAGGGGATGTAGAGGAGTCGACTGCAGCAGCCGGAAAAGCTACCGCTTGTAGGGCACGTTTTTCAGCATTCGCTGCGGATCGTACAGGTATGCGACTAGAGGGCGGCGAGGTTGGTTCCTCGTCTTCCTGTTCCTCCTGCTGCTGGTGCTGCAGGTGTTTCTGCAATAGAGCAGGTGGTATAACAACTTTAACCTTTGGTTTTGGCAACAATGAAGGTTTCTTTATCAGCGATGCAGTCATGTTTGCTTCCGACAACACCTCGGATGGTGGGGGAGGTGAACTGGCAGAGGTACTGGCGGCTGCAGGCTTAAACTTAACAGGTTTCGCAGACTGTTTTACATCTTTGAATGGTATTTGGGACGTTGTTTTCATTGTTGCTGCTGTTCTTATTGGTGCTAGTGCTGGTGCTGGTGCAGGGGTCTGCGGTTGTGGCGTAGGCGCTGCCGTACTTGTTGACGCCTTTATTGTGGACTCCTGATGTCTTACAACAATTTCACTTGGCTTTAATGCCGCCACTTGTTTTGCTCGAACTGCCAGAGCTACAGCTTTAGGTGGCCTTATTGTCCTTGTTGCCGCCGCGGTGTTGACGGTGTTTGTCGTTGTCGGTGCTGGTGCCGATGTTGAAGGTGCTGGTGAGGTTGGCTTTAAACTGTTTGCCTGGGATACGGTTCTACTATTTTTAACAGTGCGGGTGTGTGTATTTGCGCGGGCGCGTTTTTGTTTGTGTGTGTGTGCAATATTAAATATAGGTTCATTGTTGTATTTGTTGTTGAAAGAATTACAGAAGGAGTGCGCATAATGCGTTCAAAGGATGTTGTTTTCCAAACACGCACACACACACATGTGTAAGGTGAAAAATACACACACATGGAATATTTATGTTTCGGATACAACCAGATACCATTTTGTTGCCAGCGTTGCGAATACAGTTTGTGGTGCAGTTATCAAATTGTAGCAAGAGTTGTTGTTGTTTGCATTTTATTTAAAGTTAATTGTTTTTTTTATATGGAAAAGAAACCAAAAAATATAAAGAAAAAGAAAATCATAAAATAATAATCACAACTTTGATGTGGTTTTCACACAGGCCTGTTATAAGAAATTGCCTTAAGTCTAATTACAGCAGTTTGCGAGGAACAAAAGCACTGTGCACCAAGTGCTACCAATTCCTTGAGAATTTTGGTCTACTTTTCTGAAGAAGAACAAACAATTATTGTATGGATTTAATTGTAGAAAATGTTCGACTATTTCAACTTAATCTTGAGTTTAAAACAACCACCAGCATTATTAAGTTTTTTCAATAACGATAGCTTAATGGAAAACATTTAAAGCCTACAGTAGTTTTTTTTTATCGGTACAGTAGTTTAAGGGAAATCGACAAGAATCAATTTTTTTGAAGATCAGAATCTTTTTTCTTTTGCTTTAATACGACGAGTAAGTGTTACATAGATTCCAGTTCAAAAATATCCCCGACGATATATATACAGTTCGAAAAGGTAACACAGAAAGAATATTTTAGCTGCAAACGAAGTCACAAAGTTACATGAACAGCCGTTTCGAGAAATAAAAAAAGTTTGTAATGAACTCAATAAAAGTAAATTCCAACAAGCTTTCCTCTCAAATACTATCCTAAGTCTATTAAACAAGTTTTTTTAATTCTTTTAAAAGACATGGCATTTGTGAAAAGAAAAAATGCCATGAAAGATATCCCAATCGATCTAAGCTCATATGAGGACATCAGTATTCTTTAGATGCTTAAACACATTTTAAATGGTTTAAAATTAAGTCGTTGCATTCGTACGAGAAATATCACAGTTCTCTTTATTTGAGGTGGGTAATATCTGAATTAAAAAAAAATCGCCATACAAATGTCCCAACATCTTTTGCAATTTTGAAAATATCAACTGAAATTCAAAAATTTCATCTGAAACTTTCAAATTCCATTAAAAATTCTGAAATTTATATTCTTTTGAACTTCGAAAAACCTTAACTGAATTTCTATATAGAAAATTCATTTTGTTAAAGATTCTGTTCAAAATTTTTTACTGAAAATAAAGAAAATATTCGATTTGAAATCTGAATTTCAAATGGAATATTTTGAATTTTACTAAAGGACTTTTAAAAATCAATTGATGATTTCTGAATTTCATTGCAATCTTTTGAATTTACAAATTTTCGAATTTCAATTGATGTCTTTGAATTTTAAATGGTATAATCTGATTTTAATTTGAAGTTTTGTAGATATTAATTGTTGTCATTTACATTTTTAATGGAATATTTTAAATAAAGATTTCTGAATTTTAATTTAAATCTTTTGAATGATATAAGAAAAATTTCGAATTTCTGTGGAATCTATTCAATTTAAAAAGATTTTTTTATTTTGTATTTAAAATGAAAAAAAAATTAAATTTAAAAACTTAAATCTCAAATCGATATTTCGGAATTTCAATTTGTCTTTGGAATTTCAAAGGAAATATTCCGAATTTCAAATACAAATTTCTGTGGAATCGATTGTATTTTAAGAGAATTTTTAGAAATTCAATTAAATAATAAATAAAATATTTAACTAAATAATGTAATAAAATATTTAAATAATTAAAAAATTTAAACAAATAATAATTAAATATGAAGTTTTATAGATTTAATGTTGTATTGCAAATTGAGATTTCTGAATTTTAATTTATGTCTTTTGAACTTTATAGGAAATATTAAGAATTTCAATGAAAGTTTTTGTGGAATCTATAGGGTGATCCAACTAGAGGTATGTTTTGAGAACAAAAAAATATAAATATTAAAATCATGTATGGAATCTTTTTTGGTAATTTGAAAGGACATTTTATGGCATTTATTTTTTGAAAATAATAACCTTTAAATGTTGGCAACTGTATTATGGAAATGAGCGTTCGGTAAGAAACGTTAGATCCGCTGTTTTCGACCAAAGTTTTGTTCAGTGATGAGGTCCAATAAACAAAATTGCCGCATTTGGGCTGAAGAGCAACAAGGAGAGGTTCAAGACGTGCCATTATACCCAGAGAAAATCACGGTTTGGTGCGGTTTATAAGCTAGTGGAATCATGGGTGCATAAAAATGATGTTGGCCGGAACGTAGCCGTGAATGGTACTCGCTATCGCGACATGATATCGATCTTTATACTACCTGAAATTGAAGCCCGTAATCTTGACGACACTTGGTTGCAACAGGACGGTGCCGCTGCTAAAACAATGGATCTATTGAGAGGTCATTTCGAAAAGCAACTAATTTTACGATTTGGACAGGTGAGTTGGCCGCCTAGATCGAGTAATACCACGCCTTTAGACATTTTTCTTTGGAATTACGTAAATTCCAAAGTCTATGCTGACAAACCAGCATAGACTGTTGAATTTTAAATAGAATATTTTAAATTAGAATAATTTTAATTTATGACTTTTGAATTTTATAGGAAATATTTCAAATAGAAATTTTTGTGAAATCTATTGAATTTGTAAGGAATTTTCGGAAACTGAACTAATCTCTTTGAATTTTAAAAGGAATAATTTGAATTTTTAAAATTTTTATTTTTGACTTTAAAATTTAAAATTGAATATTTTTAATTGAGCTTTCTGAATAATTATAAATGTCATTTGAATACCATATAAAATATTTTGAATTTGAAATAGAAGTTTACTAATTTTTGGTGTCTTTTAAATTTCAATTGGTATTTATGGAAATAATTTTTTTTTTTATAAATAACAATGAAAAAATTTGTAATGACTTTTGGACAATTCTTTGCTATAGCATTTATATGAAATTTGAAATATGCCATAGTAAAAGTGTAACATTTGTTTCAATTTTCCAAAGTATTAGTTAGATTAAATTTAGGACACATTTGAACTTGGGTTTTTAATTGTTTCTTCTTAATATATCAAATCAGTTTTAACGAATTCGCAGCTTGAGAATTTCAACCAGGTCACAGTGGGACAAAAACTTAATTTTGTGGGCAAATAATTTTTAAGTATATATGTTTAAATCTTAAAATTTTTTTCGGGAAGCTGTAAAAAGTTTCAAATATTAAAAAATTATTTTATGCATTCAATTCATTTGTATGTATTTTCTTATATATATAATTATTTGCAATATAAAATAAGAACTTCTTTCTCGATTTAACTACTGAACCGATAAAAAAAATACTTCATTGTATTTATAGAGAGTGAGCTAATTTTTTTGTTTTAAACTCAAAATATAGTCGAAATACAGGAAACCTAAAAAAATACATAATTTCAAAATATAGAACAAAGAAAAATAGCACTCGGCACAATGGTATAATTGTTCCTGTAAATAGTTGCAATTGGATGTAATAAGATTATCCAAAAATTTGATTTCCACAGGCCTGTGTTATCTTCATAACGACTTTTCATTTTTTAGAAAGGTGTTAGACTATACTTGGATATTATTTTTGATTTTACAATCATATTTGATTAATTTGATTATTACTTTATTAACGTTGATTGGTGGTGCATATATTGATGATAATGATGATGGGATTTGCCAGTGGTTGATTGCTGATGTGGTTGTTGGCTTGGGTTAGTCACATTTGATCATTCATGGCTGACTATGGATGGGTGCAGATTTTGTATTTTGTTTGGTTTAGTTAGATTAGGGGCATTCCGTGATTTATGATCGCTATTAACTGCATTATTGGCTTGATTAGAACACACATACGTACGTACATAAATATATGGATTAGTTACTGCTGTCATACATATTCGAAAGCGTAAAGTAATTAAACATCTAATTGTTGTAAAATTGTAAATATATAATGTTTTAATAGGTATGAACGCGTTTCATCCATTGCGGATTTGTTTGCGTGCACATGCAAACGCAAAAGCAGGAAACCATATTTTAAATTACCTGGGTCCATTAAAAGTTTATATTTAAAGTAAATCTAACCACCCGTTATCGGATGGTGTTCCAGTATTAAATGACAAAATGCAAGCTTTCGAATAAAACTAAAAATTTCGAAAAATTATCAGAACTTTTTTTTACAGATGATTCAAATGTAAATTTTTAAATGGCCCTCCCTATCTTAATACTTTTCTTTAAGTTGTGGTCCAAACCAGCCGTTTTGAATGACATAATTGAGACCACATAAAAACCCACGACACGGTAATGTGTAAAAAAAGTCTCACTTATGGTACTAATGACGGTTTTTTAAACGCGTTGAAAATATCGAAATTTTAAGTGAATTTTGTCAGTTGTAAAATAAAACCTTTAACATGCAAACGCAAAAGCAGGAAACTATATTTTAAATAACCTGGGTCCATTAAAAGTTTATATTTAAAGTAAATCTAACCACCCGTTATCGAGAAATCTCAAGCTGTTGCCAACCAACAGCTTTTGCTGTACTATTGATTGTTGTTCGATTTCCAGAAAATTTGGGTAGTTCTAATAAAGCTTTCTAAAAATTGATGTTATTTACTTACCTCTCACTCTTTTGTGAAAGGAAACTGTCTGTAGTCAATCGATTTTAAAATAAATTTATGCCGAAGAATTACCACTTAAAGCTTTCATATTGTATTAAGTTTAATATTAGATATAAAATATAAAAAAAGTGGGGTACTGGGTTTTGTGTATCAATTAAAAGACCTTTATCAATTTTTTTTTATTCAGCGAAACAATAGTTACAGCAGGTATAAAATATGTTTAAAGATTTTGTTGTGCCTCAAAAAAATCTACAATTGTATCTTAACATTTTCAGATATTCATTGGTAGATACGAGTAAAAAATGTGGCTCTTAAAAAATAATTAGAAAAAATCCGGGATTAGAAAAAATCCGGTAGTACTTCCAAATGAGATCAGAACCCTTATTTGCGTTATTGCCACCTAAATTACACAAGAAATGCCTATATGGCCACACAACTTAGACAAAATACTTATTGTTTGTTAAAAAGTTATAAAGAACTACATTTTTTATTTTCATTTTATAAAAACATAAGTACCGAAAAACAGGTGGATACTGCGTTAGTTCGGCCGAGCCGAAGCTTTCATACACACAGAGGAAATATTAGTTTAAAATTGGTTGGAACTACAAAAATTCCTTGTAAATGACGAAATTCGGTTGCTATAACCAAATGTTTATAATCTTGACAGATACTCGGTTCAACATACCAGTAAATAGTAAGAATTATCATCGTATTGTACACAAAACTAATGATTGATTGGAATCGCGGAAAAGTTAGTTACCACAACTGGTGGTTGTTTGATGTTTAACCCAATTATTGGTTAGATTTGAAATTTCATCATTACCATTAAAGGTTATAAATGGTATTTGTTTGGATTGAATAGGTGAAACGGAATTGGTGGAATTGATATTGCGCTATAAAGATTGCTCTACGCACAGTTCGAATATTAAACGCAAAGGATAATTCTCAGTAATTCAAATGAGACTCCCGTCATTTGATTTGTAGTCGATGTAATCGTTGCCAAAGACTGCTGAAGAAAAACCTTGGCGGATTTAGAAACAGCTGTTCAGTCCGCCTGGCAACCATAGCCAATACATTTCAACAATTTTTTAGTTGATTTTGAAAAAGAAACAACAAAAGGTCTCGAACCAGAATAAAAACTGTTTATAACTCGTTTACTACTGACCAATAGATAATCGAATTTGTTTAGTAATTATCTTCCATCGTCTTTTCAATTTTTTCCTCAATATGACCCTCCCTATGTTTTAAAGTTATTTTTAAGTGTTTTTGACTCTGATAAAAATTTAAAATTTTTTCTTTGAACAAGGGCGGCATTTGGATTTTTAGATTAAAAAACTCTTTTCCTGGTACCTTGTATGTTCCACCGATACTTCATTTCCAATTACTGAAAATTAAAGAGCACTAACATTATTCTCTTATACTGATGGAATACTCAAGGTACACAAAACGCAAGCATTTGGTTGGCAAAAAATAGGTTAAGGCAACGAATCTGTTCTCTGAGTCTACTCTGCACCATGGATAGCTTTGTAGTATGGCATTGTTGGTGGTGGGTCCACGTTTTACAAAACTACATTCTTTGGGCCCAATAAACCGATGACCTCTTCATATTTGTAAATTTTATTGTATTGGAAATAAATACAAAATTTAGTCAAGTCATCAACGTTATAGCATATTGAAATTAGTAAGGAAATTCAACTATAAATCGATGTTAGAAGGGACCTTATTTTCGGCACTCTTGGAACGTTCGACCTATGGGCCAAGATCTGAAATGTAGTCGAATCGTAGAAAAAATGTTATTTTCGGATTCGTGACAAAAATTGTTGTTGATTTTTAGTACGCATTCGCCCATAGTTGAAGGCCATCGCATGAGTGCAAAATTTGGCCAAACCTTAAATCTTGGTATATACTTTGAGTTGTAAGATAATTTTACTATTTTTGGATACCCATATTATTTTGGACCTCTAGAACACATAGACCACGCCTTAAGGTCAAGGCCTCCCAATCAGATAAATTGTAAAATTAATGACATATTCAGATTCTTTAGAAAATTTCACTGTTTCTGAGTCAACATATGTCCATGTTCCAAAGGAATAATTTTTCTGCACCTACTCGTATTTAGAGACCTTATCCTCATGGGTTAAGGACTTAAAATTAATTAAGTCGTAAAATTAATATGATATTTAGATCCAAGACAAAATTTTAATGTCTTTTAACGCCCTTATGTTTATAGTTCAAGGAGGCTGATTTGAATGTCACTACGGCCTATATAGGCCGTTCCAAATTTGCACAAATATTACATATTGGTTCATATTTGGATTTGCTAGAAAATTTCACTGTTTCTGAAATTCCAAATTGGTCTGAATATATTTGGATGTGTGAGAAAATTTCGGGGACATTTAAATTAAATGTCCCCGAACATAAGGGGACAGTTTTTGGGCACCTCGATCCCAGGGCCAAATGACCGCGCCTATTCATGGGAAGGTTAACAAAACTATACCTACCAGTCCATAAAAAAGCTAATTTCGAAGTAAGTTAGCAATTTTTATTAGTAAAGGGTGGTCCAACTATACTACACGATGTTAATTGTGAGTCACACCTTAGTGCCATGTTTTTTGCCCATCTTAATCTGACATTTCTTTGATTCAGTGTATAAAAAATTCAACCATGGAGAGGCACACAATTGAGCAGCGCTTTAAGATTATTGAAGCCTTTTACGAAAACGGGCGTTCAAATCAAAATGCATTTCGTGAACCTTGTGATTTTTGTGGTCGGTATAATCGACCTAATGGTGGCCACAGTGGATTCGTTTACAAGCAGAATTGCCACATTTGGGCAAATGAGAATAAAGCATTGTTGAAAAGCGGATGCATCCACAAGTAGTATTGTGCGGTTTACTGGCTGGTGTCGTCAAGCAGTTACCTTTAATAATGTTCACTATCGCTAGATGATAACGGACTTCTTGTGGCCAGAAAGAAACTGGTCAATTTGTGGTTCCAACAAGGTGGTGCCATTTCGCACGCAGCTTTTTTTTAAGTAGCCAACGCTCAGGGGATACCCATTAGACATGTGGTGCATTGCGTTGGCGAGTGGAAAGTAAAGGATCGGAGGGGGGAAAGAGGGAGTAATGATTATTGACGCTTGTCTTGTACTGCCGGAAGTGGATTCCACATACGGACTGTACGAGCGAAAAACGAATTTGATCTGTAGTGTATAGTGCGATGAACTGGTGAATCGATAACAAACGGGTGTGAATTCCTAGAAAGTCACGTATCCCTGCCGAACATCCTCACGTCAGGAATAAGGCGACGGATGTCTGATGAACACACACCGTGAAAGTAATGATAGAACAGCGTCACGCAACCCACATTCCGACGATGCTGAAGGGAAACAATAGAGTTGTCACCTATTAGCACCATCGCTCTCCTTTGAACACGGTCAAGTAGCTCCAAAGATGATTTTGGAGCACCTGCCCATATACGGGAGTTGTATTCCATCTTACGAAACAATGGCTCTTTTGCGCGATAAATTTAATGACCGTGTTATCTCCCGTCGTGGCGATGTTAATTGGTCGTAACGATCATGTGTACATCAATAAGCCAAGGGCAGTTCAAGATCTAAATGATGAGATAATTCGGCACATTAACGACATTGAACCTCCATTATGTCAGAGTCACAAAAAATAAAGACCATCGGATAAAGATATGTCCCCAAAGCCGTGGCCGATATTTTGTTTCACACATAATTGTCATAGATCTTTCTATCATAATAAAAAATATTATGATAATTCTCTGAAAACGTGTTGTTTTTTTTACAATTAACAACGTGCGTTTTAGTTGGGCCGCCCTTTAAATTATCACATCGTTGTCACTCAGTGTTTTTGACTAGACCACTTTTAAATTAAGTATTTTGAAAGTCTTAAAAAAACAGTTAACACTAATTTAAGCCTCCATTATTTACAGGCTCCTATGCGACTCGCCCCACTTTGCTAGAGTTTCCACGGCAAAGAACTACAGTTTCTTGAATATGAAATTCTTTGTTCAGCCAACAACTCTTTAAAACAGTAACTCTGTCACCCGGCCCTGCACCAAAGTCAGAATCGAAAGTGTGCAAACACACAGACGTACCAAAGAACGTAGAAATAATATTTTAACTATTTTCACAGTTAACCAAAAAGTTTATATTGTTGCGCAAGAGTGATTTATGTTTTTCAATTTTCCACGTTATTTTCACAAAGTTTGCCATCGTTTTTGCTGGCGCCAACAAAAAATTGTGTATTCCGGTATTTATTACTTTTAAATAACAGAGTAGAAAAAAACCTTTTAGCTGAAGTAAGCGGCAGACTATTCACCCGGTTGACGAATTGCCACTGACTTAGAGCCAAGTATTCCGTGCACAGTGTTGCGCGTGGAAATCATGGCACAATATTATTTTAGGAAAATGCTGTAAATAAATAAATACTGTCGCATTCTCAACAATAGTTTGAAGGGTATACTCAGTCGGGACATAAATACATGCATTGAACACACCCATTTCAATAGTAGAACTGAACATACCCCGTTAATGTGATATGGGTTTTGAAAGCTAACCTCAATATCGTTATTAATTGTTTCAACTTTCATCGTGGAGTGGTCGGATAATGAGAACCATATCGCTGTAATAGCGTTTTTCAAATGTGAAATGAAAAAAGCGATATTTTCAAAACGCCACTAGGCCACTAGGGTTTAGCCGCATGTTCCTCTACTGACGCATACAACTAACTGTTTGAGGAGACTGGAGATGTAAAAGACCGCCACCGGTCGGGCCGCCCACGCTCTGTTTTGAATACCGCGTGTCATCAAAGCCGTTAAATCAAGAATTTACAGAAACCCGCTCCGAAAACAGTAAATCATGGCCCGTGAGATGAATATCACACAAAAGTCCGTGAGTCGAATCATTAAAAAAGACTTGGGACTTGGGGCTTTCAAACGACGTACCGGACATTTATTGACTGCAGCTTTAAAAACTAGGACTGAAAAATGCAAACGTCTTTTGGTGAAGCACGCTGATAACTTGCAGAGAAACATGTTTTTTTTTAACTTTTAAACAATTTTTGCCGTTCAGGATAAATTTAACAAGCAAAATGATAGAGTGTATGCGCGGTCATCTAAGGAAGCATCTGAACTGATCCCAAGGGTGGAAAAGGGTCATCACCCAGCTTCAGTCATGGTTTGGTGGGGTGTCTCTAACTATGGGGTCACTGACCTGCATTTCTGCGAACAAGGTGTCAAAACATCGGCCAAATTTTACCAAGAAACCGTTTTGGAAGCTGTTGTGAAGCCTCTTAACAATTCCTTGTTCCAAAACCAGCCATGGACTTTCCAGCAGGATTCTGCGCCGGCCCATAAGGCTAAAACGTCCCAGGCCTGGCTTCGAAACGATTTGCCAGCGTTCATTTCCTCTGAAGAATGGCCCTCAGGCAGTCCAGATTTGAACGTATTGGATTACAAATTGTGTGCGGTTTTAGAAAACAAGGTTTGTCACAAAAGATACCCCAACATTGGATCTCTTAAGACTGCTTTGGTTCGAGCTGTGGCCAATTTTCCAATGGACGAGGTTCGTGCAGCTATTGACGATTGGCCAGTGCGACTGAAGGCGTGAGTAAAGGCAAAAGGCGGACATTTCGAAAAAGTAGATTCTTCTTGGTTACAAAATACATCAATAAATATATTAAAAAATGTTTGGTCCAAAAACATTCAGTACTTTTTATTTTACAGCATAAAACGTGTGAAACAGTATTTATGTCCCTACTAAGTAAACAGGGTTTGGTAACTACAATTGGTAATCACAATTGGTTGGTTGCCATAACAGCCAGTTGTCGCAACTAATAGTTAAACTGAATTCGGTTGGTATAACTGTGTTTTCGACTGCGAATGCCGTGATATAAATAAGACTTGAACAGTTTTTATTCCGATCGGAGACATTTGTTGTGTATTTTTCAGAATCAACGTTAAAATTGGTGAAATGTGCTGACTAGGTTGCCAGGCAGTATAGCTGTTTCTATTCATAAAATCTATTTTCAGTTATTTTAAAAATCCGATTCACACTCCTAGACCCCGACTGCCTAAAGTAGGCTGTTATAGTAAAGACAAATGAACTATTATAAATAAGGACTAAATGAACAAAACGTTCACTGCGAATCCAAAAATAGATTTATTTTGAAGATTTAACTGAGACAGTGGTCGGTCTTCTTCGGAGCCTTCATGTGAAATTGGTTCTTTTCATATTTCAAAAAGGAAGAATCGACCTGTCCGAACTTATTGGCGTGATTTGATTTATAAGATCATGCACAAACACTGTACATAACCATTGCTTTTCCACGTATAACATTTTTCAACATTTTTAAATAGTATTTTTCCTCTTTCCGTTTTGATTCCTTTGTGCGTTTAAGCCGTTTTTTGTTAAGCTCTGTTAAAGTTAATTCAACTTAATTTGATTGTTTTTTCCGGTCGTCCTTAACACAAGACGACACTCGGCGAATGCAATGCCTTGTCCTCACAGCTGTATGTCAACACTGTAAGAGCATTTGCCTCACTTCGAGAATATGCCCTTCGAAATGGAAAAAAACTTTCCATTTTTTCTGTAGTTAACACTTTGTTTTTTCTTGTGGTTGCGTTTCGGCGTCTGCGTGTTTAATTTGTGTGAATTCATCAAATTAAACGAAACATACTTTTCGCTAACTTCTGAAAGTTTAGTTTTTGTTTTTTTCATGCACTTTGTTTTACTTTCGACACATTTACAAACTATTTCTTTCGGTGTAAAAAGGAGGTGAGGGGTAACGAAATCATAGCGTTTGTTGGTGACCTTACAGTTGGGACATTTTTGCAGTCTCTGTAAATGCTGACCAGTTAGTTGCGAGAGTTTTTCCAATCTTGATGAAAAAGTGTAAGGTAGAGCGTCGTACTTTGCTTTTTGGCACTGCTGGCTACGGGGGCACTGCTGGTCAATGAGAGTGGAGAGTGTGCGAGGCTTATAGCGGCTGACGGGAGATTTGTACTATTCTAGCTTTCAGTTTCCATCATGCAGTGCACACGTGAGGAGAGGTCATTTTGTGTTAAAGCGCATTTTTCAAATGCGCACTCAATCATTGCAGCGCAGCGTGCCTTCCGTTTACGATTCGATGTTCCCCCACGCGGACGTGTTCCTGGACGGCAATCAATTGTAAATTGGGTAACTTCATTGAAAACACCAGGAAATGTGTCATATGTACGAAGGGGACCTGAGAGAAGGATTACGACACCACAAACATCGAGAGCGTTAGAGCAGCAATACTGCAATCTCCGAAACGCTCTGCTCGGAAGCAGTGACTTGCTCTTGGCATTTCCTCGATTTTGTTCAGCCGGCTGCCTTTCAGTGGCCATCATGCAGTGGACACGTGAGGAGAGGTCATTTTGTGTTAAAGCGCATTTTTCAAATGCGCACTCGATAATTGCAGCGCAGCGTGCTTTCCGGTAAAGATTGGATGTTCCCCCATGCGGACGTTTTCCTGGACGGCAATCAATTGTAAATTGGGTAACTTCATTGAAAACACCAGGAAATGTGTCATGTGTACGAAGGGGACCTGAGAAAAGGATTACGAACCACAAACATCGAGAGAGTTAGAGCAGCAGTACTGCAATCTCCGAAACGCACTGCTCGGAAGCAATCACTGGCCCTTGGCAGTTCCAGACGTTCTCTCCACCGGATTCTTTATGATGATGAAGCAAAGCAATTAGAGGATATATGTTTCTAACAGGACGGTGCCACTGCACTCACAGCGAGGGTTACGATGAATTGTTTGAGGTAAATGTTTTTTGGACGGCTTAACTCTTTGAGGGGTGATGTGAACGCTCACCGGACTTAGCCCCATGCGATTTTCTCCTTTGGGGTTACCTGAAGTAGAAGGTGTATATCAATCGTCCCAACACCTTGGAAGACCAAACTAATAATATTGAGGCTGAAATTGGCAGAATTCCATTCGATTTCATCAAAACATCAGAAAATGTTTGCAGCAGTGTGTGGATAGCGAAGGTCGGCAATTGCCAGTACACCATTTAAAACCAAGTAATTTAAAAATTCCCTTTTGGTTCAATATAAATAAAATATAAAATAAATTTTTCTAAGGTTCATATTTTTTGTATTTCATTCCCAAATAAGCAAATTATCGCGCTGCACCCTTTATGACTGAAATGATTGATATTCAGCTGTTAAACAAGTTTATTTTTATTTATTTTTTTAGAGCGAACTGATAAGCACAGAAATCAGAAATTCTCGAAAGTTTATAGATACCCATTTACCCGATGTTGACGTGGCCAAAGAGATTGTGGATTCCAAGGCCAACGAAGAAGGTTGCATATGGGAGTTCCTCTAAAGAGTTGTTGTTGTAGCGGCAACATTATGCCGGGGTGACAGCCCTTGACCGAAGAATTGCTTTTCGGCTCTATCCGGTCCACATAACCGACTGTCGTGGAATTGTCGAGTGTAAGCCCCAGCCCTAAGAAAAAGGCCATAATGATGGCGATGGTGTTCATATACAATTAAAGCATTATCTGAAGACACCATTTGGTTGTCGTAAAACGAAATGGAAAGCCCATTTATTGCAAAAGTAGCGAAAAGAAGTTTGCCACTTGTTGCCACCTATATGTGACGCGCAAAATAGAAAGGGACCAAGGGTAAAAACCAGTTTTGTTCAGGAGAGCCATTTTAAAGATTTAAATGGGTGTATCTTTGGTGTACCATCACTTTCATAAAACGCGCATATCTCTGGGAGGGAACACTTTTGGGTCATGGGATCGGTCTCATTCGATGCTCAGATGTTGTCCACATCAAAAAAAAAAGTGAAAATTGATTTGTTATCCTAAGGTCCGTTTCGGTAACTATTTTTGCATGCAGGACTTATTGCTTCCAAAGTTCCGAGCCAAATTTGTCCAAAAAAGTTTAATACGAGGGTTGCTATATATTTGTTGCCTAGGTAACACTAAGTGTTGCCTGACGCCATCTGACATTTTCATTGGAAAGTTTGACATAAACATACGCAGAACGTTCTGACGTACGACCAGCAGTTGTGTTGTTTACAGTGATTAAAAAAATCAATTTGGCAAAAAATGGAATTGAAGTCGTGAACATTTTCGCGCGATAATTATTCACAACTTTCGATGAACTTAAATCTTTGTATGGCGATGAAGCACCATCCTATAGCACTGTGAAAAACTGGTTTAATGAATTCAATCGTGGCCGATGCTCGCTCAAAGATGAAGGTCGTCCAAAAACGGCCGTTGTTCCCGAGAACATTGATGCCGTGCGTGAACTAATAATGCAAGATCGTCATGTGACATACCGTGAGATAGAGGCATCCTTGGGCATTTCTTTCACCAGCATACATTCGATATTGCATGAACACCTGGCCGTGGAAAAGGATCGTTGTCTTTGAATCCCTCACAATTTGACAATAGCTTAAAAAAGGCTCGTGTGCATTGGTGCAAAGAAATTTTGAAAAAATACGATCGCGGTGCTTCTAAAAACGTTTATAAAATCGCCATAGGTGACGAATAATGAATCTATGCGTATGAGCCCGAAACAAAACAGCTATCGACCGTGAGGGTCTTCGAAGACGAGCTCCAACGAAAGTTGTTCTTGGAAGAAGCACTTCGAAGCAACTGGTCGCCTGTTTCTTCGGCAAAACTGGTCATGTGGCGACTGTTCCGCAGGAGCAACGTAGGACTGTCAATTCTGAGTGGTACACCACAATTGGTTTGCCTCAAGTCTTCGAAAAAATTCGAAAAACCAACAAGAGAAGACAAATCATTCTGCACCATGACAATGCGAGCTCTCACACATCGGCTTCAATCAGCGCCTTTTTGACCGGCCAAAACGTTGAATTGATGGGTCATCCGCCGTACAGCTCTGACTTGGCACACAATGAATTCTTTTTATTCCCGCAAATCAAGAAAAAAAGGCGTGGTGGACGATTTTCGTCGCCAGAAGAGGCTGTTGAAGCGTTCAAAACCATGTTTGGAGGTGTCTCAATCGGAGTGGAAAAAGTGCTTCGACAATTGGTTTGAGCGAATGCAAAAGTGTATAAATTATGCTGGAGAATACTTTGAAAAACATAAAACCATTTCTGATGATAAATAATCGCTTTTTTATTATAAGGCCAGAAATATATATAGCAGCTCTCGTAAAGCTACCTATTTACCCGATGTTGACGTGCCAAAGAGATTGTGGATTCCAAGAAGAAGTTTGTATATGGAAGTTCCTCGACATGAGTGAAGCATTATCTGACACAGCGCCTGTATGTCGTAAAATGAAATGAAAAGCTAGTACCCATTTATTGCAAAAGTAGCGAAAAAAAACTTTGCCACTTTTTGCTACCTCTGTTCCGTTTGAGAGATTATTTCCGCATGCAGGACTTATTGCTTATCAAGTTCTGAGCCATATTTTTCCATAAAATTAAAATATGATAATGTTTTTAGATCAATTTATGCGGACATGTGGTTCCAGGTGTATTAATCGCAGGCTTTAAAAAATAAACATTGTTTTAAAAGTTTTAAAAAACTTGAATATGAATAATTTACAAACTATATAAATAACTTGATGTTTATAAGTTTTTTAATCACTCTTTTATTTTTAATATAAAAGTAATTCAAAGAAAACTTGGTTTTTATTCCAAAAATTGCATTCTCATTTCCCTTAAGAAATAAAAGTCTTAAAGTTTACCTTAACTTTAGATTTTTTTTCGTAATAGTCGAAAAGTCTTTCTGAATAAATCATTCACCCCCCAAAAAAGTGTTGCACAGTGTTATTTTGAATAAACAGTAGAGCCAACATTAGGGGAATCGATATGATAACAGTTTAGTAAACACAACTAATAGATCGGTTATTTCAATCACATACTACGAATTTTTAAGTTGCATCATGTTCAAAGTTAATTAATTTCTTTTATGTCGGCCAGCACTGACATATTTTCTCTTCAGTCAATTTCAAGTTATTTCACTTATTAATTGTTTGAAATATTTTCAGTTTATTTATTCAATATTTAATACAATCCTTAATGATAATACAAAAAAAAACAAAACTGGTGAGATTAGTGAAAAATGACGAGTAACCATAAACATTAAAGTGACCACAAACACCAGGTGTTACATTAACATTAGTAATCTTAAAGTTATTTATGACTATAACATATAAAATGAAACATTAGTTTTAATATTTTCGATTAAATTCTAATACAATAAATAATTTAGTTGGGTGAACTTATCAACTACAACAGATCGGTGAACATATTTGTAAAGTGAGTAAGTGTTTGTTAGTGGCCATTCTGAAAGTTATAAAGCTGGAAAACAGTATTGTTGTAACAGATTTGTCAAAGAATAAGATTTTTTGCCCTCTTTGGGCTACAGTTGCTGCCATTTTAGTTTAGTAATTGTTTTGTTAAGTATATATTTGTAGTTAGTTTTGTTTTATATTTATAGATTTTTTTAAATGCTTATTGTTCATATGTCATTGGCACTTGGTTATACAGTAAATAATATTAAATGTATAAAAAGAAATATTAACTAAAACTACCAATAAATAATATAAATGTACTAACAAATAATAAAAAGAATGTTTGTGTTTCCAAATATCCAAATTGCAAGGTTGCTCTTTCATATATCTTGACTACGTCCGTTGTCGAAATTTTGTTAGGCTTAAAATAGGTTAGTCAATATATAATTTTTAATACTGGCGACCAACACCAACTGGCTATGACAAAAATGTTAAGATCAATCCCAAAAATTGTGATTGAAAATATAAAACATAGTTTTTTTTTTTTTTTTGAATAAAATTAATAATTTATCAAAATAAATTGTTAGTTCGATAATTCTGCAAAGTTTTTTATAAGAAAATCAAAGTTTTTATAAGAAAAAAACGAATCAGTGAAAATTTGGTGGGCGCTTGTAACGGTCTACACACAGAGAAAAGGTCAATTGGAAATCGGTCCGAACTTAAACATTTCTCTTAAAAGTATATCAATGTGTCCCTACACCGGGCGGTATAATTTGTATCTTGCTTTTACCTTTTTTTCTGTTTCGACTTTATGTGTTTTATTGTAAAGGGTGATCAACATAGAGGTATTTTTTGACAATAAATAAATGCAAAATTTCAAATCAAGTGTGGAATCTTTATTGTCCATTTGAAATGACATTGTATGCCATTGATTTTTTGAATATAATTTCCTTCAAATGTTGGCAACTGTTTTATGGAAATGAGCGTTCGGTGAGAAACGGGAAGATCCGCTGTTTTCGACTAAAATGTTGTTCAGTGATAAGGCCCATTTCTGGCGATCATCGGTCCGTATTTTTTCAAAAACGATGATGGCCGTGATATCGGACATCGGCATTTCAGTACCTTAACTAACATTCGATTTCATAAATGGAAACTTGATAGAACATGTAGCTTCATCCTTCAGTTGGAAAGAAAAATAGGTGGATTCACCGAATCTGTTCTCTGTGTGTATCGAAGCTCCGGTGGAAGCCAAAGTCCAAAAAGGTATTATTTAAGTGACGTTTTGTCTAAGAGACGAATTTTAAATGAATCCTTCTAATCTGTTTTTCGTTTTCTTTATTTTTTGAATCCTTCTAATCTGTTTTTCGTTTTCTTTATTTTTTATGCGACGTCCACTATAACGCAAATAAACTCCGTTGCAATAAAATACAGCAAGTTTGGTGAAAAGCATATGTCGTTTTGGTAAGGGAGCCAAGTGGAGAAAGATTAGAGATTAATTATTATCCGAAACTGGAGAAAGCACGCTAAATATCTAAATGTTTGGAGATTATTTTTTCAAGCGGGACAAGACCAACAAGAGGTTGGTTAGATACACAATGAAAATAAGTCATTTGACAATCGGTTCGGACTACAACTAGTAATGGGTGTTTAAATATGATTTCGGGCATGTGGCCGCCGCGGCTGGCTCGAATAAAGCCAATTCTACAGGTCCAATTTTCAACCACTTTTTCGAGCATATGGGGCCGTATGTTGGCAATAACGCCACGAATGTTGGCTTCCAAGTCCCCTAACGTGTTTCTGGTTTGTTGGCGTAGACGAGCGACTTCACATATCCCCAAAGAAAATAATCCAATGGTCCATGTTAACCGATCCATGGTTAACCGAATTAATTGCTCTGATGGACGATTATGTCGACCATAAAATGGACGGAGCTTGCGGTGAACTTCGCGAACTGAACCATTACTTTCGAAATAAATTTGCACGATTTGCAAGCGTTGTTCTTTTGTCAACCTGTTCATGATGAAATGGCAAACCAAACTAAATATTAATCACTTGACAGCTGACAAAATGGCCGCCAGTTAAAAAAGTGATGCCAACTTAAAGTTCTATACCCCAATAAAAAACACCCTATATATTGAACTAATGGAATTTAATGAAAATAATCGGTTTACAGAACGGGCTGTTATGGCAACTAATAGTGGGGTTTCTTAAAACGAACAATTTGTCACGCCAACAAATAATTTCGTTCTTATAGCCGTTTAGTATTGCCGACCGCAACATAAAGCCAGAAATGAAGAACAAATAAAAATTACATTGGAGCAGAATTACAAGTTTTTTTATTCTTACTGCCTATTTATTGAAACCTAAAGCGTCGTCCTCTACATGTCAAGCGGACCTGAAAAAAGTATATCAAATGCTTAAATTGGACAAATTAATACATATCTAGATTTGATTATAAAATTAGTTGAATTTGCTTTATTGACCCTTAAGTAATCTTAAAGCTTGTTTGGGAGAATTTATTCACTAAATGACGTTGCATTAACCAAAAAATTCCAGTGCACGAACTTACGTTCGGTTGGCAAAAAATTCGGCTGTGACAACGAATCTGTTCTCTGTGTGAAAAATACAATAGGGCAAACATTTGGCCCAGCCTTAAAGATGGTGGTAAATGTGTTGGCAAGCAGAAAGATTTCTAAAAATTAAATACTGGTGAAGCGTCCAAAATAATAACATACGTATACGCTTGGCCGGTTAGAGAATACTAGAGAAATATTCACACAGAGAAAAAATTAGTTGGAATTGGTTTGAACTACTAAAAGTCAGTTGAATAAAGTTACTCTCTGTTGCACTCACCAACATTCCATGGTAACAATGGTTACATGGTTCGACATACCGCAATAAGGTTGATACCATAATATATCAAAACACACCACCAATAAATTGTTTACACCAACTGAACTTATTAAAAATGTTTGTTGCCATAACCGGCGGTTATTGCAACTAACTAATTATAAGGTATATATTACTTAAGTACCAATTGAAAGTGGTGACAACAAATTACTGTTTTGTAGTAACCAAACCATGTTTAGTTCACTGTTGTAACTTTTTATTGGTTATCCCAACATCAGTCCTATAATAATTTATCGGTTCCAGTCACTACAAGATCTGAGTTAAGACGAAAACATACTAATCCAAAACAAAAATTAAAAAGATGTATTGAATCATTATTTTAAATAAAGAATTAATTTTATTTTTTCCAAATTGGATTTCAAAGTTTCGAAAAAAAAGCTTTTTGAATTTTGACCGAAAATATATTACAAATTGTATTAAAACTCAGAGTTTATCCAGTTGACCCAAATACGTTAAATTTAATCATTTTTAAGATGTATCTTCACAGATCCCTTTACTGAAAATTAATATTCGGTTGCAGCAATGAAATACGTGCATAGTTCAACCACCAGAATTCAGTTGGCAAACAATTCGATTTTGGCGACAAATTTGTTCTCTGTATGTTGGAAATACAGAATGTTTCACGCTTGCCAGCGGTCAAATGAGACATCAATATCCACTATGCCGGAAAACCAACTTTGGTAAAACTGATTTGCCCTTTTTGTTACATTTGAAAAGAAGAAATCATGTAAACCGGAACACTCTCAAACAAAAAGTATGAAGAAAGAATGTTTAAATAAAATTCCTATTTGTTATGAATTTTCTACTTTCTTTAACTACTTTATTTTTATATTAAATTTAAATGCAAATTGTACCATTAAATTATTATTCTATTTATTCCATTCGAATCGATCATATTAAAAATTACGTATGAGCACCATCATCGCGTAATTATGAAAACAGACAATAAAGTTAATATTTACTTTTATCTCAACTCTAGGAATTATTATAAAATGTGAAACGTGGGAATTGTATAACCGTTCGTATAGAATTGCATACATATATTGCAAACATTTCATATAAACCTTGCTTGCTGTTGCATCAAAGAAAAAATAATTCGCATTTCAAGGAAAACTGTATGCAAAAAAATACAATTCCAAATGTTGCCTATTTGAGAAATTGTATCCCAGTTAAAAACTACGTATGGTGGTGTCATAATCGCAATCTAGAGCTTATGACTGATAGGTTATATGCCTACAAGAATAGCCTGAGTTACAATAATTTGATCCTTTTATAATTAAATATCAAATTAGCTGATAAATCGTCTGAAAATTGTTGAAACAAACAATTATTTGGTGCTTTTGGCGGCGGCTCGGCTTCAAGCCACACTTTTGGCCTTATTAAATTTCGCGTGATTCCGTTTAAATTTTTCGTATACGAGTATGTGACCTTCTCCGAGAAAAGAGACCTAGTGTGTGAAAATGAAGTTTTGAGAAAAACGCATTTAAAGTTTCATAACGCATTATCACTGTGAACACACCTGCAGTTATCAGATGCGATTTGGTATGCCGACTTTGGTGACGTCATGTCCATGTGGTGACGTATTTTTTCGCTTTTAGTTTGACAATACCTTTGCTATTGTTGGTACCAAACGAATTACCTCCGCTTATTGCACCAAACGGTTTATCGTTAGATCGCCAATGGCATTTGTATAAGAATGTCAGGGTCTTATGCACAGATTTACAAAAACGGGATTTTGTAACTCCTAAACCGAGTGAACCCATAGCGAAAAAAAAAAACGAAAAATAAATCTGAACCTGCCAGCAAGAAAAATAAACGAAGCAAAGGATGAAGAGAAAAAGAAAGCGCCGAAAAAAACTGAAATTGTCAAACGGAAGAAAATCAAAGTACCAGATCACGAAATACCGAAAAAAGTCCAAACTCCAAAAAATTCAAAGACTTACGAAAAACAACAATTTAAAACCAAAAAATCAAAAACGTAAAATTTTAATGCTTTTCTCATTTTTATCGATTTTTCCCAAGTTCGTTTTGTACTTTTCTATGGGGTAAATAAATTTTTTATCAGAAATCTAACTCATTTCATCTTATTCTACACCCTTTTAGGTACCAGAATCCACTCTTAAGTCCAAACCCACACTAGGTCCCTTTTTCTCGGAGAAGGTCACATATGGGAAATAAATGCAGACTTTTAGAGATCTTGCCATCTCGGCACATCTCGTTATTAAGAGGAATGAAAACAATTTTTTTTGATGGCGAATTTAACTGTTTGATCAGAAATTCTTTCCTGGTTATAAAAATCAATTGCAAGCTAGGATTTTATTTGCACAATTGCTCAGCTTTATGTTTTTTACATTTGCTGCAAATTTTGTTGCTGGGCATTTGCTCGCTACTTCATATAAGCGTGAGTACGTGGCGGTTGGCAGGATGTTAATTAGTTTGTTTGCGTTTTTAATTAAGTTCATTAACAAGGCTTTGGGGAGAATTTAAACACGCCAAATACAAAAAATAATAAGAACATAAAAACAGGTATAATGTGTTGTAAAAACAATGTATTAAACATTCATTATTTATCATTCGTTAAACATAATCGTTTCGGCTTCTAGTTGTTGTTTAATTTTAGACTTGTGTCGATTACAGCAGTAGTACAGTAGGCACTCAATAAACAAGCCTCTCAGCAAACACAGCCAATATGGCTGCAATTGAAATTCAAAACACTTCAATGAGGTTCTTCTGTACACGGTCCTAGCTGGTGGTGGATGCATAAATACTCGTATGTGCTATATAAATAAACCTAATATTATAATTATCAAAAGGTTTTTGTTGAATACGTTTTTGTGAAACGAATGTGTTTAATATGAACGAACATATGCACAAAACATTACTGAGGAAAACTGAAAATAGGTGGGTTTCCTTTGTTTGCTTTTCACTTTCTGCCCTGGTATTAATAGGCGTGTTTTATTAAAGAAACGATGTAAAATTCGCATTAAAATCGATGGGACGATAATCTCCGTGTCTTTTATATAAAAAACAATTTGGATAAAAGAATCAGAACCTGTTTGTTTTTTTAAATTTTAAATTTGTACAAAGAAAACAACAAAAACGCAACAGAAACTTTAAACAAGGCTTATGAAAATGCATAAGCCTTGTTTTTTATTAAATCTCATAAGCCTTGTTTTTTATGAAATCCCATAAGCCTGGTTTATTTTTTGTTCGTTCCGCAACCGATGGATCTTATAAACTTAAATGGTTTTTTTTTTAACTTTAACTTTTTCGAGCTTTGGATATATCAAATAAACAATAGCTATGTTCTTTTAAGTTACTTAACTAGCATTTGTTTGGAAATTATTCGGTTTGCCAGCAAGTTGGACTCAACTCGCTTAAGAGAATGAGTTAGAGTTAATACACTTATTTAAAAAAAAAACAAATCAAACATGGCGCATTTTAGTTTATAAAAACATATATGTGACCGGCCTATGAAAAGGTAGCAGCGTTCAATCCTGTTTTTAAATTTTTCAATTTCATTTATTATTTTGATTCTGGATTTTCAATAAAATACTGTTTTTCTTCCATTTGTGCTCTTCTTTCTCTACATTTTGAGTACACTTCTAAGCAAGTTACGACTTTCTAGTTTTCACCACGTGAAAGAGCGGCTCAAAAACTATCGAAACCAAAAAATAAGTGGAAAACATTTTTTGGAGTCATAAGCCACCTTTTCATAGGCCGGGTCACTTATGTTTTTTTGTTATGTAAACAAAAAAAAATAATCGAACAAGAAGAGGTCTCATGGGCGAATTTGTACTGGGTAGATCTGTTCGAGATGTGATAAATAAAACTATTAATCAACTTAATGTAATACATTTTATATTTTTTTCTTCGGCCGAAATGGAAAAAGTTAATTGATTTAATATACTGGGTGCGGCAAAAGTTGCAAAGGAATTTGAAAAATTAATATTTTTTCTAAGGTAATTGTTTTCCCCTTTTTCTTTTAAGGACTTGTAGAATAAATCTGGGAGATTAATCATGGAAAGTTACAAACTTATCCAACGAGTCGAAATCACAGAATTTGATTTTGACATCATCGATCAATACTAGTAATTCGAACTGAACGAGCCTATCGTCGTCATTGTAATGTGCAGAATTCACCCTTCGAATCAATGATTCGACGCTTAGTGACGCGATTTGGGGAACAAGGCACAGTGAGGGATCTTCCCTGAAGAGGAAGACCACGTCCTGTAATTAATGTAGGAAATATTTTACGCATTCAGGAGAGTATTGAGAAGAATCCTGAAACATAAACTCGAAGGCGCTCTGCTCAGCTGCAAATGTCTGACAGGTCTTTAAGCAGAATATTAAGGAGTAATGTACACCTTTTCCCATACAAGGTGCAGTTGGTACAACACTTAAAGCCAGGAGGTCCCCAAGAACGAATAATTTATGCACTTCGCTTCCAAGAATTGGCCTGAGAACATAATGAATTCATTCATTATCTGATAACGAACGATGAACGAAGGATGCTGCGCAACGTTGTTAAAAGAACTGCGTACAGGAACACCAGCTCGCTATAAAAACTTTGTACGCATGAAGGTAGCAAATTTTGTTTGCTGCTCTTACACAAATTTTGTAAGATCAAATAGATATTTGCCGTAAATAGAGGAAAATATTTGTTCTGGGGTGGTCACAGTGTGTTCAGATTGGGCAATGTTTTGTTTGCTGGCAAATATTTTTGTTTCCCCGAAATCAGCTGTTTTGTTGTTTGCCACAAAGAAATATTTTGTGGTCAAATTGTGGCAATGAAATATTCGACGTTTTTCTTCAAATATTTGGCTAGTGTGAACGTACCTTAACTTTTTTGTTTCTGTCAAAATAACGTTAAGTGACCCTATTTTTTTTGTCCGTATGACTTGTCGGATGACTAACAGCTTCGATTCTTGCAACTAATCGGTTATTTGTGGGTAAGTACTAATTTTAAAATATGGTATCATTGACCATTTAAGTATTTCTGCTATTGTAAAAGCGAATCCAGGGCAAAAAGATTAAAAGGCTTACGACCTCGACAAGGTTAATTAAGTTTTACTAGTTCTTTCATAAAGTTTTTTTTATAAATTTAAAATTTCTGAAACAACCAGGTTTTGACGTCTCTATGAATTTATTTTTAATAAATGCATAACTCTGGCCTTTTTTATAACGCTTTGAGTAATCGGCCTAGCGGTGATTAGTTTTTTTTCGCATTTTGAATAGAACACACCTATTATTTAGTTCTTGGAAAACATTATAATTAAAACAGTTAAACTATAAATACAGTTCTTTTTGTTGTTATGGTTACTATATTTAAATGCACAATACGAAATACAATAACAGGGTAAAAAATGTGATTAAATCATATCATTTTTTGTTGTGTTTGTTTGGTTGGTTTTTCTTGTTGAATTTGTATTAACTTAATAGCTACAAGTTTTTGTTTTCGTTTTCATAATTATTATTAACATTATTTGTTAGTAGTCAAGTTGTGGGTGTAAAGAATTAATTTTCTAAATATTTTTGGTTTTTGTGTTCGATAATGATAATGTGTGTGTGTGTGATTATTTTTTTCGAGTGATAACAAAAAAAAATTACAGTCAACAATCATAGTAAATCTATTTATATATATAAGTATATGTTTGTAGTAGTAGTACAATAGTTGTAGTAGTAGTTGTGGTAGGCAGTTGACATTACAAATGATATCTGTCCGACTGACAGACTTTCTGTCTGTCGTGACGACTGTGGTGTTATTAACTTCTAAATACAGCTTCAATTTCTTCTAATGGATTCCTGTTTCGTACGACAGACAAAAGCGGGAGTTGGTGGAGGATTGTAGGACGAACAAGCAGGAATGTAAAAGAAAATCAATTGAATGATAAAAGAGAAACAAATCAGTACAAAATGAATGAAAAAAAGAACAAAAACGAAAAAACACACAAATTATTAGCGAAATGAATAGGGTATTGTTAGCGCTGTGTGTGTGTGTGTGTGTGCACAAAACAATCAAACAAACAAACGAAATGTGTAGAACGGAAACGGAAATGCAACCGAATGCAATATTTTCTTTACTAAGTGAAAGTACACGTCGCTCAATATTTACTCGCGCAATTCACTCACTCTCTCGCTCGCTAAAACACTCATACGGCCACTCACTGGCTAGCCGGCCATCCCAGCCAGCAATCGGCGAAATTTGTTGTTTCAGAGCTATTCAATTTGATTGAATGTATTTGGTTAGCAACGGCAAGAAAATTGCAACAGCCACGTTCCGAAAGGCGTTGTGGTGCTACTGAAGGATATATTCGTTAGGAGGTCATGAAACGCACAAAGAACAGAGCGAAAAGTTTGGTTTCTATTATATTGATTTTGCCGATAAAGGGTTATTCACTTTCAATCGAAAGCGAAGTTGGTTTTATAGTATGAAAATCTAGAGACTTATTTATACAGTTGCAACAAAAGGAAAAGTCTACAACCTTCAACTATTTCAAAAATTAAACAAATCGATTTTTCAAAACTTCGCCGTTTTTAAAATTACAAGTCCATTTATGTCGAGTTTTCGACTTTTTAAATAAAAATAATACAAATAAAATGATCAATCTAGAGGTTTTTTTTCAATAGGTTTTTTTTTTCACAGATTACGCGTGATTTGTATTAAACTTATTTTTTTTTCTTTTTAGTATTTCATCAAGGAAAGACTTCAAGAGAAGGACATGGGCGACAGTTGTTTTCAACAAAACAGTTGTTTTTAACAAACACCGCGAAACCCACGGTTCGGTGCGGCTTATGGGTTGGTGGAATCATCGGTCCATATTTTTTCAAAATTGTAATCAATCTGATCAATCTAGAGGTATTCTTTTCAAAACTTTATTTTTTTATTCTTTTCAGTATTTTTTCCGTTTCATCATGAAAAGACTTACACACCGAAGACCATGGTTTTCGAGCATTTCGTCATTTTTACATTCCTACGAAGAGTGGATTGTGTTTTAAATTTGTCATTTCATTTGCAACACCTCAAAATATTACTCGGCCCAAAAGGAAAAAGTTTCCCCTTAAGAGACTAAAGGTATAGGATGAACTTATTTCATAATTTATAAAAGAAAAAGGTATGCGATTTCTAAAGGCTGCAGTACTAGATACTGGTTTAAGGTTCATATTCTTACATTCCACCAAAGAGGGCATGGTCTTTTAAATTTGTCATTCTGTTTGCAACACCTTAAAATATTACTCGGCTCAGAAAGGAAAAAAAGTTTTCCTTAAGAGACTTAAGATACCTTGGTAAAAAGTACTCTTTTAGAGTATTTGCTTCTCGCATGGTCAAAACGGACAATAAATAGTCAATATGTCCATATGGGTACTCAATTTAAAGCACATTTTGATACTAATCCAAATAAAGTCATTTTGTAGTTTTGGCTAAGATTAGGGACGGACGCATGGGCCGAAAGCGTCCAAAAAACGGACCATATTTTCGGTATATAATATTCGGCCTGGTCGAAGTTTACTAAATTTTTACAAGTTTTTTTTAACTGATTTAGTGTTTCATAAGCACACCCTCATTAAACTAGAAAACCTTAAATGCCATCTTCATCATCACTCTAGAACAGTTAAGTTAATACTGTGAAAACAGTAGGTGAAGAATTTGTAATTTTTCTAATTTATTTTTTTTTTAAATAAAAATCTGAGCTGAAATAATGTTGATGCTCTGTTCGGACTAGTGATGATGGCGAATAAAAAATGATGATTTCACGAATTGGAAAAAAAATTGGAAATCAAAGGGGGTGTATATAAAATAGAATAATAGGCGTGTTCTTTTGTTGCTCGTAAATTAGAGGAGAAAGTGGTTGCAATGGCGAAAACTTTAAAAATTAACGAACATTTTTTAAACTTCTTAGTCTACAAAAACTGATTGGCCTTATTCATCATAAACCGATTGATTTGACAAAATTTTTTATTTTTAGAAAACAAGTTATTCAAAAAACACAATAAGCGATTAATAACCGAACTTGCTTAAACTCGCTAAAGATTAAAATTGAATAACTTTCTTCCCGAAAATTTAAATTATATAAAACAAACGGATTTTAACGCAAATTGTCTACAGTTTTCCACAAAAAAAATCATATTTATATTTTTGTACAATCGTGTAAAGTTATCGCTATAGCAACTTCATAAGAAGCAAGTTACCATTAGAACTGGGCCAAAATTTTTTTTTTTTTTTTTTTTTTCAAACAATTGTATAGAGAAATATATTATTTACCCCTAAGGACGAGTAAGTATCTTCCAAACGCATGTTTGCACGTCGAAATATCTCACCTAATTTAAAAATCATGTCCCCTCTAACTTCTCATATATTTTAGCGTCGCTTTAGGCGGTAACGGCGCATTGGCCCACCTGTTATTTTACTTCGCAAACAAACATATACCCTAGAAAGCGATGAGAACCGGTAATTCAGAAATCTTTGCCTTTTGCAGAACAACTTAATTTTACCAAAAAAAAGTATTTTTGCTTAAAAAAATAAGTTGAAATTCTTTGAAACCCTGCAAGATTACTCGTATTCACTTCATACCCCACGTACCCCACAGAGATTTAAATTACTACTGGGACTTGGCTAAATAAGACTCTGCATTCGGTTAGGAGTCATGCCAGGACACTGTGCGAAAGAGCAGAAATCAGTAAAACATCTCAGGAGCAAGTGTCTAAGTCAACAGGTACGTGGACTCACTTATCATGATAGTAATTTACTAGCTGGCCGACGGCCTCGACCAGTCGGCTCTGTTTATGCAAATTCTGCCGGGACCACTTGGAAGCATGGCACATATGAGTCATATCTTTTCTTCCAGAAAACTTCTGCTGGTCTATGGGTCTTAGCACCCGGTTGCTATGCAAGTCACCAGGAACAAAATACTTGCTGCAATTCGGCCTTAAACCACAGCCAGTACGTTACTTTCGGAAAGGCCGCATCTACTAGACAACAGTTTTAGAGGCTCCTAACTACGTATCGACCAATACGTATGTCAGACATCGTTACCAATGGCTACTTCCTGTTTTTGTATCATACAAACATGAGAGTGATCACTAAATATGAGATCTTTATTCATACACACAGAGAAAAACTTAGTTAGTGGAAAAAGGATGGAACTACTTAAATTCCGTTACAAAGAAAAACAAAATCAGTTGCAATCACCAAATGTTTATAATCGTAATGGATATTCGGTTTGACATACCACCACATGATAAAAATAATCATGGTATTGTAGACGCAACTAATTTATCGGGCATACCAATGAAGCTCGTAAAATATATTTATTGGTGCTTGTGGCAACCAATAGGTTTGACAATAATTTATTGTTATCACCGGATATTAGTGACGATATCTAAACAGTTATCATAACCAAAGCGAAAATAACATTATTAATACTCCAAACCGTTAAATATTTATTTAGTAAAAAACTGACATCATCTTCTCCTCGACATGACCCTACCCATGTTTTAGAGTTCTTCAAGTATACGAGTATAAGTAAACAGTTTTTTGCTTCCAATTAAAATTTAATTTTTTCGTTAAACAAGTGCGGCATGTAGACTTTTGGATCCGAAAAATCTTTTCTGGAATAGAAGAAACTTTCTATTTTCTACTGCACGATTGCAATTACTAAACGTTACAGAGAACCAACTTACATTCGGTTGTACTGATGGAATACTCGAGGTGCTTAATAACTTAATTATTCGGTTGGCAAAAAAAAAATCGGTTGAGGCACCGAATCTGTCGTCTGTGTGTAGTAACATTTTTAAGCTCCGATCAAATTGTCCCATCCTCATAGACATTTTTGCAAATTCAAAACATTCAGCTTAAATTTAAAACCAGAACCTTGGAACCAAAAATCTAATTTGGAGTTTCTCTTATTAAACCCAAAACTGTGTGGGGGTGAACATTGGCTACAAAATAATTTTTAACAAATGGGGTGTGCATTTTGTAGGCCTTTTTTGGATCATTCGAGCCGCTAGGATCAATGATTTGTGTAATTGTAAAGCCACCGAATCTTGTGTTAGATAAATGTGCAAATGCGAGGGCTGCTATATATATTTCTGCCCTAATAATGAAAATGCGAACATTTATCATCAAAAACGGTTTTATTGTTTTTCAAAGTATTCTCCAGCATGATTTTTACACTTTTGCATGCGCTCAAACCAATTGTCGAAGCACTTTTTCCACTCCGATTGAGACACCTTCAAAACATGGTCCACAACATCGTTGACCACGCATTTTTTTTCTTGATGTGCGGAAATAAAAAGAAGTCATTGGGTGCCAGGTCAGTGCTGTACAGCGGATGACCCACCAATTCAAAGTTTTGGCCGGTCAAAAAGGCTCTGGTTTGAGCCGATGTGTGAGAGCTCGCATTGTCATGGTGCACAATGATTCGTCTTCTCTTGTTCGTTTTTCGAATTTCTCTGAAGACTTCAGAAAAACAAATTGTGGTGTACCACTCAGAATTGACCGTCCTACTTTGCTCAAGCGGAACAGTCCCCACATGACCAGTTTTGCCGAAGAAACAGGCGACCATTTGCTTCGAAGTGCTTGTTCAACGAACAAATTTCGTTGGATTTGGCTCGTCTTGGAAGGTCCACACGGTCGATTGCTGCTTTGTTTCGGGCTCATGCGCATAGATCCATGATTCGTCACCTGTGACGATCTTATAAACGACTTTTGAAGTACCGCAATCGCATTTTTTCAAAATTTCTTTGCACCAATCGATACGAGCCTTTTTTTGAGCGGTTGTCAAATTGTGCGGGATCCAACGAGAACAACCCTTTTTTACGGCCAAGTGTTCATGCAATATCGAATGTATGCTGGTGGAAGAAATACCCAAGGATGCCTCTATCTCACAGTATGTCCAATGACGATCTTGCATTATCAGTTCACACACGGCATCTATGTTCTCTGGCATAACGGCCGTTTTTGGACCACCTTCACGACCTTCGTCTTTGAGCGAGCGTCGGCCACGATTGAATTCATTAAACCAGTTTTCCACAGTGCTATAGGATGGTGCTTCGTTGTCATACAAAGATTTTATTTCATCGATGCACTTTTGTCGTGATAATCCACGCCGAAAGTTGTGAAAAGTGATCGCACGAAAATGTTCACGACTTAATTCCACTTTTTGCCAAATTAATTTTTCAAGTCACTGTAACCAACACAAATGATGGTTGAACATCAAAACGTTCTGAGTACGTTTATGCTATAAAATGCCAAACTTTCCAATGGAAATGTCAGATGGCGCCAGGTAACACTTAGTGTTGCCAAGGCCAGAAATACTTATATATAGCAGCCCTCGTATTAGGTTCAACTCTGTTCTACTTTTTCCCCAGATGACAACAAGTGCAAAGTTGAAGGATATCTTCTAGAACAGTGAGAGGGGATTGTCTTAAAAAACATTTGATTGATGAGATTCTAATACAAAACAACTTTCAAAACATGGACTATCGAAACTAAGTTCAACAAAATGTCTATGACCTTAATCGGGAAATAGAATTGAGCCCGAGAAGTTGCTGGTCAACAAATCAAGCAATTATCGCTCAAATTTCAGTTCACACGAGGGGCATTCTCGTGCAAAAGTCTCGAGTCCATAATGAACCGCCATAAATCAACTCATAAAACAAGTTTGACCATCGGCCGCAAAAAGCAACAATGCGAAACGCATAAACTCGATCTGCTGTGCGATCAGCCACTTTTTGAAAAATCTGAACAATTCTTTTTTTTTTTTGAAATACCAAAGTCACCGGCCGCAGATGCAGTTTTTTGTTTTATTGATTTCGCACAGCAACTCTCGTGATTAGCATGTCAATTTAAAACAATCCTGGTTCATTTGTTAACGGATTAAATAATAAATTATTCTACAAAAAATAAAGCCATAGAGAATACTTCCTGCTGATAATGGCTTTCGAGGTGTTCTTTTTCTTAATTCTATATTCTACTTTTCATTATTTTATAGAACAGGAAGCTGCAAAAATAAAATCGCCCGATCACAAATATTGTGAATAACAAGCATGCATACCCGTGAATGCTTTCGGTATTGCATTGAATTGAAATCTATACAATTTTTGGCCAGATAAGATGAAGATTTGCTTAAATTTCAAATACTTCTTTGTATAGATTTTATTTATATATTTTTTGATTTTGTATTTTAATTTCGTTTCGCGTTCATACAAACAGTTTTTTTTTGTTGCCTTACCAAAGAAATAGCATTCATGGCAAGAGGTGGGTAGGGGGTTTCATTTTGGCGCTACTGCAGCGAATAATGACTTGTGGCATTGTGCAGGAAGGGGGATTTCAATCCTCTCCACCACTAATCATGATAAATCTACGATTAATCCACCAGATGCTAAATCTATAAGCAGATTTGCATAAAATGCTAAGAATTTTGTGGCTTTTTTTGTCTTTCAAAATAATTGATTTGTTTGTACCGTAATAAATATTATTAACAAAACGATTTGTTTCTAATTCTATCAGTTTTGTTCGTGCATTTCAATAGATGGCAGTAGTAGCTGCAATAATGAATGGCATTTTTATATTCTGTAGCGACTGATAAAATCTGACACTTATTCAGAACAAAGTTGTTCGAAATATAAAATAAAATTAATTAAGCGAAATTTCAGAATCTGAAGTCATCTTCGAGACATACTTGATTATGTGGTATTCAAACTATCAAGTAAGATGTAGTTTTTTTTTTAGTTTTTTTGTCATCTAAACGTTTTTTTATTTTCTTTGAAGTTCCCCGTTAGTGTTAAGTTACTTTTTGGGGGAAAGAGAAGTGCTTTTGCTTTCGGAATTGTGATCTTTCGTTATCAGCGACATCTACATGTGGCTTTTGTTTCAACAAAAGGGTATTAATAAAAAATCTAAATTTTCCTTAGAGGCAAAACCATTCAAGTGCAACATAAATATAAGTATATTACAAAGGTCCAAAGAATGTGTTGTATCGTCGTAAGCGGAGTGATGATGATGACACCTACTAGAACGTTGGAGACAGTGTCCGGCACATAGAAATACAGAGTAGATAAGCAGCGGCCCTCAATACAATCAGGCTTAAATGGATCGAGAGCGATTTTAAAAACCAAACCATTGCTACGCACTTGCTCTGTACCACCGAATGGAACTAATTAAAATTTCGAAATGGTTTTCATTCCTGTCTTAAAGCCACATTTTACCTTAGATTAAGTAAAAATTTCGCATGGAGCGTACCGAGCCAACATCATCCATCTTTAGTAAAATAAGAACATATCGGTTCATGATTTAGAAGAGTTAAATTTTTTGACCAGCTTAGTGATGTAAGGTAGCACATCTATTATTTTTAAGCTAGGTTGAGGTAGCACAGTCAATTCACAAGCTTGTGAAAATGCTGGTGGGGTTGCGGCAATGTGGAGAGTTCACTATTTAGTGGCGTGGGCCGACGTGGTGTGGTGTTTAGTGTACACTATTACACAATTAAACTCATATTCAAATCCTAGTAGGAACATCAAACAATTTTCGCGGCAAGTTATCCACCTCGTTAATGCCGGCGACTTAACAAGTTCACACTGAGAACAGATTTGTTGCCACAACCTTTTTTTGCCAATTGAATGTCGGTGGTTGCACGTACTATGCATGTATTACATCGCTACAAACCAATGCTGACTGGGCTCACGACAATTTTCTGTAGTCGGAACTGACGGTATCGGTTTAAAGAGACAAAGTAATGGAAACACTAACTGGTGGTAGGATGATTATTAAAACTGAATTTGTGCATGTATTGGTTGTTGATAGAGAATATTGGCTATAAGTATATCCGGTTGCCGTTACCACAAGCATTTGTTAACTGAACCATCTGATGGTTAAATTTAATGTATTCGGTTATCAGGCCGAAATAAAATAGTTTCTTTATTTATTTTTATACTTAACTATTTACAAATATTTACTCTGTTATTTGAATGATGAGCAGGTTTTTTATAAAATTGGTTTTTACTTTCGAATGTAATCAAGTTTGTATGAACTACAAGTGAATTTTAAAATAAAACTGAATATAATACAGTCGAACCTAGATAAGTGGAACCTGCATAATGGGGAATCCTTTATGAGTGGCACAGTTTTGGCAGTCCCTGCACACTTCGGACAAAAAATAAAAAAAAACACTTGTTTAAGCAGGAGTTTAAACCTCTTGAAGTGTAAATTTTTAATTGTTTGCCTCTATCAGTGGAATTTTTCCTTCCATGCTGTACGATTTTTGTGTTTTTCTCTCTTGTTTTTGCTCTTTACTAAGAGAGTTTTTGCGGAGTGCGACGTAGAGTTGTCAGGTTTGGCTATTTCTCGCCAACTATCACGAGTTCAAAGACTTTTGACTACTTATATTTTGGTGATTTGGAGATTATCCTGGCTGTTTTAACGTAACGCCTTAATTTAACTGTCAAAGGTCGTAATAAAAAAGTAGCTTACACTAAAACGCCGAAAGTCTCATTTTTTATGAACGATCAAACGACTCCGTTCTATGTATTGTTGTAGCTTCCATCCTAGGATAGAGAGGCATAGCTATTAACAAGAGTACGTATAACAGCGGTTATAGTTTGGCGATTTTTTTCGTAATTTTGACCAATAATTTGCCGACGACAGAGGCAAAATAAAAACTGACTACCCTGGTGCGATGTTTCGAGCGCTCGGTTTTTTTTACTTTTTATATTTTTCTGTTTGTATATTTTTTAATAAAACATAGGAATAATAATTTGATGGCAATAAACAGAATTTAAAAATATAGAAAAAACAGAAGTTTTACTGCGATAAAAATCTGTGTCAATGAAAAAATTCTTTAAATGGGGATAAACAGGCGGTACACATATGAATTTAAACGTTGCAAGCTCGCCCTAAATTGCCATTATGGCGCTGGGTAAAATATCAAAATGTATGTCTTTTTTTTGTACCGTAAAATAAATTGCAACAGAAAGTCGGTTTATTCAACAGAATATATAAGTAGTGTGTAGTTCGGACTGATTTCCAACTGATTTTTTCTCTGAGTGGGATCAATCTCTAAGCAATGTAAAAGCTTTCACACGAAGTATATTAGCCAGTCGATACCGTCGTTCAACAGTAGATAAGTTAGTATTAAACTTATGACGGCATAGCTCACAGATTTATGAGAATCCCATAAAGGCATGAGTTTGTGCCTTTATGGGATGTTGTGGGAGACAAGTAAAAATTTGGGTAATAATAAGTGTATTCTAGATTACGTAAATATATTTCGTTTTAAACTGTTTCGGTCTAAAATCTTTTTTTTTATATAAATATGAAAATTTAACGGATAGATGCAAACCGAATCAGTCGAACTACAAATATTCGGTTGTACAAACCGACTTTCTGTTGCAATCACCAATAGTATTGATGATAACATGGTTCGAGATAACATTATGGTTGCTACAATCGTATTACGGTATGCACAGCCAATAGCACAGTAATACCCACCGAATTCAGTTAAACAATCTGTTGGCTACAACAAATAAGTTCTTCGTGGTGACCAACCTTGTAAAGTTCGCTGTTGTAGCACAAATTTGATTTTTCTAACATAAACATATAGGGTGATCCATCTAGAGGTATTTTTTCCGAACAAAAAAAATTATAAAAATCCAAATCAAGCGTGGAATCTTTATTGGTGATTTAAAAGGACATTTTATGGCATTTATTATTCGAAAATAATAACCTTTCAATGTTGGCAACAGTATTATGGAAATGAGCGTTCGGTGAGAAACGGGAAGATCCGCTGTTTTCGACCAAAATTGTGTTCAGTGATGAGGCCAGAAATGGCTCAACGGCAAAGTCAATAAACAAAATTGTCGTATTTGGGCTGAAGAGCAACAAGAAGAGGTTCAAGAGGTGCTTTTATACGCAGAGAAACCACGGTTTTGTGCGGTTTATAAGCTGGGGAAATCATCGTTACATATTTTTTCAAAAATGATGATGGCCGGAACGTAACCGAGAATGGTGCTCGCTATCGCGCCATGATATCCGCAATCTGGATGACACTTGGTTTCAACAGGACGGTGCCACTTGCCATACAGCTACTCAAACAATGGATCTATTGAGAGGTCATTTCGAAAAGCAGCTCATTTCCCGTTTTGGACAGGTGAGTTGGCTGCCTAGATCGAGTGATATCACACCTTTAGACATTTTTCTTTGGGGTTACGTATAGTCCAAAGTCTATGCTGACAAACCAGCTACGATTCAGGTTTTGGAAGCCAACATTACGCGTGTCATTAAAGCCATACCGGTCGAAATGCTCGAACAAGTCATCCACAATTGGACCCTCAGAATGGAAACCCTGAGGCGAAGTTGCAGCTAACATTTGAAGGAAATTATATTCAAAAAACAAATGCCATAAAATGTCCTTTCAAATTACCAATAAAGATTCCAGACTTGATTTGAATTTTTATATATTTTTTGTTCTGAAAAAATAGCTCTGGTTGGTCACCCTAAACGGTATAATATTTTATTGGTTGTAGTCACTAAAAAGTCTTTATTTACTACCAAAACATATTCTCAAAAAGATGTATAAAAACAAAACAAAATGGTCAGACGGTTTAGGTTTCAATCGCATTCAAAGAGTAGTTATAAACAACAATCTCTAACTACAACCAATACCTGAAGAAATTCAGTTCTTTTAATAATCCTCATTAGTTAGGGTTAGCGATACTTTTTCTCAGCAAACGAAAATGTCAGTTCCCTGTACTGAAAATTGCCGTGTACCCAATCAACATAACCATTAACATTCGGTTGGCAAACAATTCGGTTGTGGCAACAAACCTGTTCTCTGTGAGTGATAGAGGGTACAAATAAATGCAACTCTCGTCGAACCTAGTGACGTTTTGATTTCTTTTTAATATGATTAACAACAAAAACAAATGTGTTTATAGTAAATAACAATAATCAACGAAACCACATGCAACATTTTAATCATAACGTTTGACCTAACAGTATTTTGACGACCCCCATTGACATTAAACGCCACATACATATGTAAATAACAGAGTTTTCGTATTTTTCTTCTTTTTTTACAATACTGCTGACATGTTTGACATTGCAGACATGGCTCTTAATTTATAAACGTAGATATTTATCGAGACTTCTCGATAAAGGGAACGTAACATACGATACTCAAATATTTCGGGCAAACAGCATGAATACCGTCGAGGTGGGTTTGTGTTGGTATTATTTTCAGATTTTTGTTTTACTGTCTGAGACAGGTCTCTCATTTCATTGGGGGTTTTCCCTGTCAAGCCAGAAAAGAAATATTATTATTAATATTTGAAAAAAAACTGAAATAAATTAATTAATATTAATCGACCCAAAAACAACAACAGAAATGAAACTGTTTTTATTGAAAAAAGCACACAGAGAGAGGGAAAAAAACCAAATCAAATCCATCCATTCCAGCACCAAAAGAAGCGACATTAACGCCCTCGTTTGCCATAAGGTCGCGCGCGCGTCCGTCGTTTCTTTATTGTATTGTTCAGATTCAGAAACTAACCGCACAAACGGCCAGACGGACCGCAAAGACTTGAACGAAATGACATTTGCATATTGTCTAAAATACAAAAAAAAATAAGTGGAGGCAGCGGCAGAGCAAAACGTTATATTTTTTTCTTCTCTAATAATATTAATTTATTTCGACGACAGCGACTTCTTGATTCCGATTTGTGCGAGTCTACGCCACTAGACCAGACTTTCGGCGGTTAGCTAGAGTGTGCCTGCGCACCATAGAAGCCGTGGCAATGATCTTCACTTTTTTTTCAAAATTGTTTTAATTTCGTTTTCATTTCAGCTGCCAACTAATTTATGCATCTTTATTCGGACAGGCAAAACGACAACAACATTTGTTTTTCTCTTCTCGTTGTTGTTTCTATATTTCAATTTTTTTTTGGTATTTTTTGAAAAAGAAGCGAAAATTAAAACAAAAACCCCATAGGTGGAAGCAAAATAAAAAACAAAATTAATTTTTTGTCTATGGAATGTAGTGTCAAACAAGGTCGTTCAGTTCCATTAATAATAATAATAATAAAAAAAGAAGAGCTCTTTAAGTAATATGCATACCTGAGCTCAACCAACGCTCAAGCCGATTCAGCTCAATTTGCTACGTCTCGACTCGAAGCGTCTGAACTCAGCCCAATTCGACTGGAATCAGATGAAGTTGAAGCGAAACGTTTTGTGTCGATTAAAATGATTTTGCGTCTATTTTTGTTCTTCATCGGAGGAGACCTTTAAACATGAACAGACAATTGACCTTTTGGATGTTTATATTTCTTGCCATCGTAGTTGGTTGGATTATGTTTTTTTGTTTGAAATTTTTAAATGACGCCGTTGCTGTAGTTTGGCGCCTCCACCACCAACCACATGAACAATTGTTGTGGCCGTTTAGGCCATTTGTCTGGAAATTCGTTTGTTTTTGTTTTATTACAAATTATTATGTTAATTTGTATTTTATTTAAGTTTTATAAAAAATTAAATATATTTGTCGGTTTTTTTGTTTATCTATTTCCTGTCCCGTTTTTTGTCGTAAGCGATCTAATGAAGCGGCTGTAGTTTTGGCAAAGTACTTATTTCCATGTATATTCGAGCAATATTGAAATTAAGAAAATTGAAGTGATATCTTCGATACTTTAAGTCGTTGTTGTGGTGTGATATTTTGTTTAAATTCGCGAAATAGAATAAACTCTAAGCCATGAAAATAAGCTTCTCTATGAAATGTATTGGTTGGGCACTTTTACATTTTTAATTTAAGTCGGCTGTAAAAAAAAATTATTATAAATTTGTCAAATTTCTGGTTTTATTGGAAAGTGATTTAATAATGGAACACAATACAATTCAAATGGCTTCCACAACTGCCTCGGCAGTTACTCATCCGATCAACCACATTTTTCAGTACATTTTCTATTGTTTTGGGTCGAATCTCTAGGGCGAAGCAAAATAGGCATCGGATTGTTATTTATTATAAAATAACAAAGTGCAACCATTTCAAAAAACCAGAAATTTGAAAAATTTATCCGTACTTTTTTTACAGCCGATTCAAACTTAAAATGTTAAATAGTCCACCCCATAAAGGGTGATTCATTCACGACTGGATAAATTTCACCAGCGTATTTCTCGGATTTTTTTTGTTTTTTTTTCTCTTGAAAGATAACCTTTATCTTTTCAAAATAACCTAAACGAAGCCCAGAGGTCCTACCGTTCCAAAGTTAAGACTTTTTGGCTGAAATGTAAAATGAAACGGTAGGATCTCTGGGCTTCGTTAAGGTAATTTTGGAAAGATAAGAGTTAAAAAGGAAAAAAAAACAAAAAAATCCGACCACTAGTTCTGACCTTAGCAATTTTACCCTAGTACTCTCCAACCACCAAATTTTCAAAACGCTGCCATTTTGCCGCGTTGTATTTTCGGGCATGGTAGTAGATGGATATATTTTCATGAAATGAGCCAAGAAATACGCTGGTGAAATTTGTCCAGTCGTGAATAAATCACCCTGTATATTCGAGCAAAATTTAAATTTTAGAAATTTGATGTTTTCAATATTTTGGGTTCAAAATCGCGTAAATTCGCGTAAGAATGGCTAAAATTTTGCAGGGGCGATCTTTAAGAGATTCATTGGTTCATTTAGTGGTTGCGTTTTAAGTCAAATGTTATTTTGATAACATTTGACTCAAATGCTTGACGCTGATACAACGTATGAAAATAATCCAAACTTCCTTCAAGCTTCTCCGCAATGAAGCACCCACCAAGTCTATTGCACGCATCGCAAAGGATGCTATTGACCACTCTAGAGCTAATTGATCAAAGTCATTTAAATTAATAAATTTTGTAGATAAACCACGATAAAATTTAAATTATTCAATTTTAGTATTTGGTCTACACAGTAAGAGGATTTTATTAGAATTGAATTCCGACATATATTTAAGTTTTTAGTCGGTTTATCCGACAGAAAATAAAGTTCACGCGAATTTTATGAATCAGGTATAAATATTTATGGGTTTACCTTTACCTCGTATAGTTTAGGTTGTGTGGGAGGAACACGAAGCGGCGTCGTCAGTTAGTCTAACTTATAATCGATTTTGTAAGTACTAAGTTTCAGCAGAATCATACGAATAGTACTAAAATTATTATGCGAATAGCAAAAGTGGTCGGAATGATGCATTAGCACTACAGGTACCAGAATAGAGCGTGTCATTTACTATTTTCGTACACGCAAATGCGAATTCCATGATAAAAAATGGAATTCGCATTTTTTATCATGCACTAGAAGACTGGTTATGTGGGTTCCTATCTCCACTGAAACAGGGTCATTTGCATGGGAGATACCAGAAGGGCCGTGGTAGGAATCCAATTATTTTGCACCGAATTAACCTAATAACTATATTCTTAACATTTGATTTCAGGTTAGATCGTATTTACTTGTATAGTATTAAAAATATTACAAGAACTCCAAAAGTGGGCAGAATGGGGAATTCGCATGCGAGGTACCTGAAGGGGCGTGTCAATCATTTTTTCATATGCAAGTATATAGCCGTTATTAAAATGCTACGCTGTTGACCATTTAACAAAATGTCATGCACTGATAAGGGTGACAAGTTATGTCGGTATCCATCTGCACGAAAACAGGGTCATTTGAGTCGAAGGGCGTGGCTTCGGGTGAGATTTATTTCACCAGGTTTGCCTTATAACTTTTTTCTTTGGTATTGATTTTTGGCGAGATCGTGGTAATAGTATTAACGGTATAACAAGAATACCAAAAGTGGGCGAGATATGCGCGTTTTATGAAAGTGAAGTCGACGATTCTAAGCGCAAATAGAAAGGACCTAATCTTTAAAATGGCTCTCCTGAACTAAACTGATTTTTAACCTTAGGTCCCTTTCTATTTTGCGCGTCACATATGTTTATATTGACTATTGATCGCCCTTGTTGACCATGATCGACGTTTTTTTGGGACACATAAGACAAAACGCCCAGCCACTATGCTTCCTTTTCAGATATTAACCATTATCGGTGAACAAAAAATAATGATTTGTAACGCAAATAGACAAAAGAGTGTCCGAGGTACTTTTCTCCCTGGGCCGAAATCGCTCATTTACAATCCCAAGCAGCTTACGACCTTAATCCATCACCAAGTACAATTTCAGCATTCTTTTGAACCCTATTATGCTTTGAACAAACACACGGCCATGGGTAGATAGTCCTAGTCCTTGTACAACGATGAATAAATACATTTTCTTGGGTCTCCAATCAATATTTGTTGATGTTGCAAACGAAATGACTAATTAAGTATACCATTCAGTATGGTAGGGTAAACAAATCTGCATAGCTCGACTGGAGACAAACATTTTGTGGCTAGTACTTTTTAAACTGAATTAACGTTTTTTTATGAATTAAAGTTCTTATTTTACAATTGTAAAATATTTGAAAGACAATCACAACCCAACTCCAAGATCACGAAATCCTTTTTGTTTGTTGGCAACACCATATTCTGCTTAAGCTTCGAGAGAATCTTTTCATATAAACATAAATCAAAATTGCCTTTGTACTCCTATCTCCGGAATATTATTCTGGCAGAATATCCAATTACTGCTGAAATAATTAATGCCAGCACTAGAACTTTTGCCAACAAAGAAAAAATTAAGTTCAGAGTCTTTTGACGGTATCAAATTTGAAGTAGTGAAAATTAAACAGAAAGTTTTGAAAGTTGTTAATGAAAGTTTTCTTTCCTTCCTATTAATTAAATTCCTTTACGAGCCGGAACAACAACAAAAAACAGGCCAACACCTCGGCTGAGATTAATCATTCGTTAAGTTTTGCAAAGGCGATGTATCTCAATTACCACCTCTAACACCGTCACCAGGACATTCTCAGTGAGGCTAGCAAGGCGATGAGAACGAACGAAAGGACAACATAAATTGATTGTTGGTGGGCGGGGGTTGGGGGGTAAATACAAGGAATCAAAAAGACACTGATGGTGAGGAAGGGGTGCAGAAAGCTCTTAAATTACCTCGTTTGATGTTGATGTAATTGAGAAGCGAAATGGTGTTGCCATAACCACGGCTGCTGCTGTCTGCTATCCTAGCCATCACTAACACTTTTAGCCGGTGGCCATGGAACGCTGATATAGCTACTCCTGCTACAGGTGTTGTTCTTCTTCTTCTTCTTCTTTTACTTGTTGTTAGATGCGGGCGTTGTTTGGTATTTCATTTCATTTGATCAAAAATAAACAACACGAACAACAACAACAACGAGTTATGGCATATTATGTTAAAAGGATTTTCGAAAGGAAGTCGGCAGCAAACCGGTAAGAGGAGAAAGGCTGCCAATTGCTACAGGATGTTAAATGGTAAAATCAACAATAAACAAACGCCAACAAACAACAAAGGATTCATAGAAAGGAGGCAACAACACTAGAGTGCTCTCCGGCTTAAAGGGCAACACTTAATTTCCGACTACTGCGAAATTAGCTTCAGCATCGTACATGAACGCAGCCTGCTCGCTACTCCGGCTACGGGTTGATGGCACTGTGTGCAATTGATTCAATGTAAATTTGAAAATATTTAAACCACAAAATAATTAATTAAATTTTGCATGGGCAACGTATAATTATTTAAATTGCATTAATCCACAAACTGTTTCCTCTACTGCTTTGAGGTCGAGAGAAAGGGCTTCCATTCTTTTGGCGCAACGTGTAGTACACAAGCGCGCCGCAGAGCGGTTGGCTACTTGTTGATTGGGAATGATAGAATGTTGATGGAACTAAAAATAACCCTGTGCACAGGAAAATATTTTTCAGTAGCTAGGAAAGAAACGATTTTAAGTTTTTAGATCCATACCGTAGTTTGAATTACATTTTTTGTTTTTATGACAAATAATAAAAAAAATATTTTTGTTCCTATAGTTTTTGAATTAATTTTGAACGAAAGCAGAAACGCGGTTCAAGAGTGCCTTAGTACTATTTTGAAAGCCGAACTGAATCGCTAAACCGAACCATCTTGTATTCTGAAATGGTTTGCACCCCTCGTTTTACTCAACATATGTACCTCAAAGGAACTAAAAGGGTATTTCTCTAGTTAAGCATTATTATCACCCTGTAATTTCTATTCCTTCCGATGGTAGTTATAAACGGGTTGCACTTTTTATACGTAACGGGTGATCAATCTAGAGGTATTTTTCCAATAGGGTGGTTTCACAGATTACGCTTAAGCTGATTATTTTTCTTTCCATTATGGTTTGCCATTTCATCATGAAAAGACTTACACCGCGAAAACCTTGGGTTGGTGCGGTTTATAAGCTGGTGGAATCATCGGTCCCTTTTTTTTCCAAATATGATGATGGCCGCAACGTAACCGTAAGTGGTGCTCGCTATCGATCCATGATATCAAACTATGGGCTACCTGAACTTGAAGCCTGTAATCTTGACGACATTTGGTTTCAACAGGACCGTGTCACTTGCCATACAGCGGCTCAAACAATGGATCATTTCGAAGAGCAGCTAATTTTACGTTTTGGACCAGTGAGTTGTCTGCTTATATCGAGTGTTAACACACCTGTAGACTGTTTTGTTTGGGGCTACGTATAGTCTGAAGTCAATGCTGAGAAACCAGCTACGTTTCAGGTTTTAAAAGCCAAAATTACGCGTGTCATTAACGCCATACGGTTCGAAATGCTTAAACGAGTCTTCCAATACGGAACTCTCAGAATGGACACCCTGAGGTGTAGTGCGGCCAACATTTAAAGGAATTTATAAAGGAATAAATGCCATAAAATGTCCTTTCATATTACCAACAAAGATTCCACATTTTTATTATTTTTATATTTTTTTGTTCTGAAAAAATACCTCTAGATGGATCATCCTATACATAAAACGTTCCCTTACAAAATTTCTTAAGTAATTGAGATAGTTTCTCCTTTTTAAGATTTTTCACTTATTAAATCTAATTTGCATCGTCTTTAACCCAAAGGACACTCAGAATGGACACCCTGAGGCGTAGTGAGGCCAACATTTAAAGGAAATTATATTCAAAAATAAATGTCATAAAATGTCCTTTTAAATTACCAATAAAGATTCCACACTTGATATGAATTTTTGTACTTTTTGATTATTTTGAAAAAAAATATATCTCTAGTTTGATCACCCATTATATACATATTTCCCTTAACGTCTCACTGGGCCGCCACGGTTCGATTTTTCCAGGCTTGGTTGTAGGTTTCTCAGAACGTATTATGCATTAGAAGGGAACTTAGTATGAGGGCAAAAGGAGACATGGCCTGATATAAGTTATTTTTACAGTAAATAACGATGGTAGAAAATCGCCTAAATTTAGATAATTATTCTGATACGATCGGTAGGGTTTTTCACAATTCGTTTGATGTCTTACTAACAACAGCATTAAGTTATAACACCCTGTACCACAGGGTATTTTAAAAACAAAAGGGTAACTTACTTAACTTAAATCCCACAACATCCTATTAAGGACCAAGGAAAAACTTCTCCCAAATCAGTAAACGGTGCACAATTCATTTCTCATTGAACGGGCCTACAGTTTTACGCCGGCTACGAATGGCTAATGCATTTTATATGTAACGCGCAAAATAGAAAGGGACCTAAGGCTAAAAACCAGTTTTGTTCAGGAGAGCCATTTTAAAAATTTAAGTACGTGTATCTTTGGTGTACCATCACTTTCATAAAACGGGCATATTTCTGGGATGCACATGGGATCGGTCTCATTCGATGCTCAGATGTTGTCCACATCAAAAAAAAAATAGTGAAAATAGGTCCCTTTCTCTATGCGCTGTCACATATAGAGAAGTTTTTACATGGCATAGAACATGGCAAAGTCGCCGGCATTTTTGAGGTGGAGACCCGCCGCTAAAAAATTGTTAGATGTTCTTATACGGGATTGAACCTAGGTGAACTGTTATGCTACGAGGGTCCAGCAATAAAAATACAATAATTTATTGTTCAAAATGCTTTTATTGTTTTTTAAAATATTCTCCTTTAAGATCAATACACTTTTGCATGCGCACAAACCAATTTTCAAGGCACTTTTTAAACTCCGATTTTGATACCTCCAAAACATGATTTTTGAACGCTTTAATAGTTGCTTCTGGCGATAAAAAAAACGTTGGCCACGCATCTTTTTTTTATTGCTGCTAGGATATAAAAAGAAGTCAAATCAGGGCTGGGTGCCAAATCATGGCTGTATGGTGGATGGTCCATCAATTCGACATCTTGAGTGGTCAAATAGCTTTCAGCTGATGTGTGAGAGCTCGCATTGTCGTGATGCAAAATGATCCGTCTTCTCTTATTATCTTTCCTAATTTCTTCGAACACTGTTAGCAAACAGATGGTTGTCTACTACTCAGAATTGACTGTCCTACCTTCAACTAAAGGCACTGTGACAACATGGCCGGTTGTACCGAAAAAAAAAATCATCTGCTTCGATCTACTTCTTTTGCGAACAACTTTTGTTGGATTTGGCTCGTCTTGAAAGACCCATACGTTCAATTGCTGTTTTGTTTCGGGTTCATATGCATAGATACATGATTCGTCACCTGTGACAATGTTATACACTGCCTTTGAGCTACCGCAGTTATACTTTTTCAACATCTCTTTGCACTAATCCATACGAGCCTTTATTGGAGCATTCGTCAAATTATGTGGAATCCAACGAGAACAATTTTTTTTCACGGCCAAATAAACATGCCATATCTTATGGGTGCTTGTCATACTAATGCCCAAGGATAGCTCAATCTACTGTATGTCACATGCCGGTCTTGCTTAATCAGTTCAGCCACAGCATCGATTTCGATTTCTAGCAAAGTGACCGAATTTGGACGTCCTTCACGAAATTCATCCCAGAGCGAACGGCGTCCGAGACTGAACTCTTGGCATTAACGATTAACAGTGGTTTTTGATGATGCTTCATCGCCAAAACAAGTTGATTTTAACACTCTTGTCTCGTAAACCCGCGCCGAAAATTGTAAAAAATCATCGCACGAAAATGTTCACGGGATAATTCCATTTTTTGACTGAGATGAATTTTTCAACACACTGTAAACAAAACAATTCGCCCCCAAATAACAAAACGTTCTGAGGTAACACTAGTCTTGCCAGGACCCGAAATATAAATAGCAACCCTCGTAGTTGTACACACTTGCAGCACACCACGTCGGCCTACAAAGGGTATGTCTGTTTTAAATATTCCCCGTTGTAAAAAATTAAAATAAAAATCCAGTGGCAAGAGCTAGCCATAATTAAAACTTCATATAAAAAGAAATTGTGTAACATTTAATGGTGATCTTATCAAAAGTCAGCCAGCCTGTTGATCTAGGTCAGGTCTGCAAAATTATTAAAAATTTAAAACAACCCTTGGTTGACGATGAAGTCACTTTACAATCCTGCTGCCACATCTTAATATGGTATCACACGAAATTTGTCTACCCTTTGTGTTTTTGTCGTAGTTCTACTGGCATACGTGTTGTAGTAAAACATAAATTTCAACATGCCCCCCGAGGACCATAAATAAATAAAAACAAATACCAGCAAATGCGAGTCAAGATTATTTAATATTTTACACAAATGAAATTGTCCAAATGTGCAACAGATGTTGTGTTGTCGCCTAAAGGGTCGCCATGATGCCGACCAACGAGCAACAGGAGTACGAGTAACAGCAACAGCTAAACCCAGAGTAATTGCAATAACATACAAACTTACATGTGTGTGTATGCACACACGTATGTAAGTAAGTATGTCTACATAAACGCCCTGTTTAGTGGCAACCCATTCGTTCCACCCTACTGTGTAAGCCTGCCCATTTGCATGGATGGAGGTGTCCGCTGAATGGCCCTGGAATGGCGGTGTTGACGTGGCCCGTGTTCTTCTGGCATATCACCAGAGTTCAGTGACAAAAATATAATTAAAGTTTTAATGTTTTTGTTAGGAAACTTTAAATGGAAACTAAATTGCTGGCAGCATTGCGCTGTGAACCATGTTAATATTTGATTGAATTACACAAAAAGCTAGAGAAAATTCAACCTGGTTTACGGGTCATTCGTTTTGGAAGCGTTGGAATTTGGTTGACATTTAAGTGACACGTGTTAAATTGTATGTCGTTGTATTAAATTATTATATTAACTTTCACAGGTCACGATTTCAAGTATAGCGTGCACAGAAAATGGTATTAAAGGACAGTGCTATAAGGGTCTTTCGAGCAGATATAATTAGTGGATGATACTGCCCCTCACGGCTTGATAATTTAAATATAGTTATTCATTGTAATAAAAATAGAATCTGTAGCTAAGTTGATGTGTCGCTTGAAGTTATCAAGCTTTCTAATAAAGGACGTCACGAATCCGATAACAACAATAGGCGTGTTTCGTACTACTCGCTTATTAAACGAGTAAGTGGCCGCAAAGGCGATAACTTCAAAACTTTACGAGAATTTTTCTAAATTTCTTTTTATAAAATAACTAATTTGCTTAATGCATCAGAAAGCGTTTGAAATTTGTAAAAAAAAAAGGTTATTCAACACTGAGAGAAAAAATTAGTCAGAAATCGTTTGGAACTCCAATAATTCTGTTGCAAAGGAAAAATTTCGGTAAGAATGACCAAATATTTATAATCGTGAAAGACATTTGGCTCGACATACCATACCATAAGATGATAAATATGAGCATCGTATTGTACACACAACTAAATGACCGATCAGGCCAACGAATCGCAGAAAATGTAGAACAGGTGGATATGGCAACCAGTAGTTTTGGAAACATTTTGAAGTGAGAACGAATCTGTTCTCTATGTGTAGATATTGAGTTTGATGCAGGTTTGTTAGTAGAAAAATGGGGTTTATACTTAAATTTCGCAAAATAAGTCTTTAAAATTGCTTTAAAGGCTTAAACAAAATTTTACAGTAAAATTTAGACATCAAAAAATGAAAATGTAGGCTATAACATCTGTGAAATAGACTTTATGTGGACTTAAAATCTGTGAAAAAGACTTAATGTAGACCCTATAATCCCTGCAATAAACTTGATAAACTTTTATACTGTAGTGTGAGTGGTAAGGTCCCTGTGGACTTTTTTGACTTTCATTCATGCATAACTTTGTTTTTTACATGATCTCAAGCATGATGGCCTATGACTTCCAGTAATAAAGTGTTTTAAGTCGATTTTATTAAATTTGTTAGTGATTGTGTCATTAATTCGTATTTTATAGGTTTTTGACCAAAGTTAGTGCGTTTCTGTGTGGTAAGGTCCAGTGGGACCTACGGCGAAATATTTTATGACGACATTACCGTTCCCCCATTTAGACTTAAAAATCGCGTAAAAAACTGCGATTTTGCTTTCGGAACAATTAGCAAAACTGATATCTTCTTACGAAGTACCGTTATTTAAATAAAACGGTTTATCCGATTTGATAACGCGTTGACACGACCTGAACGGTTACAAAGTAGCAAAACAGCTGCTACTGACGACGTTTGAGCGATGATGCAGCAAAATTTGGCGGCAGCTTACACTCCACATGACTCTCTAACTGTAGATGAGCAACTATTTGCCTATAGAGGCCGAACGCCATTTACTCAATACATTCCGTCTAAGCCAGTCAAGTACGGAATAAAAATTTGGTGGCTTTGTGATTCAAAATCGTACTATCCCGTAAAGGGAGAAATTTACTCTGGTAAATTACCAAATTTATGCCGATAATTTTTTCTCAAGCTTAGATTTAGCAAAAAATTTAATGAGACAGAAAACTGCTTATGTGGTTACCGTTCAAACAAATAACCCGTTTATACCCCAAGATTTTCAAAAAAGTCCTGTGCTCCCCGTTTTTAGCACATTGTTTGGATTTAACGAAGGAGATGTTGCACTGTGTTCATATGTACCAAAAATAAATGTCTTGCTCATGTCCACAGTGCACTACACTTGTGAGGTGGACAACAATTCAGATAAACATAGACTACAATGCGAACAAGTCTGGAGTGGACTCAATGGATCAAATGCTTGGCACATACTCTTATAAACGATCAACAAATCGGTGGCCACTTGCGTTATTCTACAATATGCTGGATATAGCTGCATTGGCTGCAAAATGGATAAAAGACGTTCATTTCTAAAGTCGTTGACTAGACAATTAGCAATACCAAATATGGAGGAAAGAGCTAAAAATTCCCGTGTAACACGTTTTTCCAACATTCGAAATGCTATGGACGCATTTGATGTGAAGGTAAATTCAACCGTCCCGAAATATTCCAAGATGTGCCCCAGTGTGCACCACGATCGAAGCGACCATTGTGCCAATTATGCCGCGAACAAAACAAACGTCAACGGAAAACAAAATCTTACTGCTTTTGCTGCAAAAACCCAGTTTGCTTAGAACATTCAACTACCACAACAATTTATCGCTGTGATACCTGCTCACAAACAGAATCGCAGGAATAAATTTAAAAAGTATTTAAACTTAAAACTATATTCTAATTATATATTAAAAAAAACTTATTAAATAAAAAATAATATAATAAAAAGCTCTGCAAGAGTATTTAATTGAAAAACATTATAGGGATACACCTAGATGTTAAGATTGCCATAGGTTATTGTTCTAGGTCCCACGGGACCTTACCACACAGGTATCGCTGCCGGTGCTACCACTTATCGGAGGGTTTAAGACATTTTTTTTTTATTTTTAAAACAAATAATATAAGTCGAACCTGGATAAGTGGCGCCTGCATAAGTGGGACAGTTTTGAAGGTCCCTGCACACTTCGAACAAAAATCTACTCTTTTAGCAGAGGTTTGAACTTTTTAAAGTGGGAATTTAGTTTTTAACATTAACCTCTATAAGTGGGAAATTTTACCCGTACCTCCAAAAGTACAATTTTTGTATTTTATTTCTTTTTTCTCTCTTGCTTTTTACTAAGGGAGTTTTTACTGGGTGCGACGCAGGGTTGTCAGGTTAATGGCGAGATCAAGGACTTTAGGCGACTTATATTTTCGTGATTTGGCGATTATACTGGCAGATGTTATGAAAACGTCCAAATTTAACTTTTAGGTCTTAATGAAAGAGTAGTTTACTCTAAAAAGCCGAAAGTCTATATTTTTAGTCGGCATTTTCGATATTTTAGCTCATTAAAGATTGAGTGAATCCCTTCTATGTATTTTTGTACTTTCCATTATACTCGTAGTTAAGAGGGGCGTAGTAATTGGAAATAGTATCACTGCGATTATACAGGGTGGGCCAAAAATTACCATGGGGTTTAAAAATTTAATAATTTTTTCGTTAATAATTTTTTCTATTTTTTTACAGAATATAAAGGGTGATCCCAGATCTAGAGGTATTTTTCAGAACAAAAAAAAATATAAATATTCAAATCAAGTGTGGAATCTTTATCGGTAATTTAAAAGGACATTTTATGGCATTTATTTTTTGAATATAATTTCCTTCAAATGTTGGCTGCAACTACGCCTCAGGGTTTCAATTCTGAGGGTCCAATTTTGGATGACTCGCGTTCGAGCATTTCGACTTCCAAACCTGAATCGTAGCTGGTTTGCCTGCATAGACTTTGGACTTTACGTAACCCCAAAGAAAAATGTCTTAAGGTGTGATATCATTCGATCTCGGAGGCCTACTCACCTGTCCAAAACGTGAAATTAGCTGCTCTTCGAAATGTCCTCACAATAAATCCATTGTTTGAGCAGCCGTCCCGTTGAAACCAAGTGTCGTCAAGATTACGGGATTCAATTTCAGGTAACATAAAGTTCGATATCATGGCGCTATAGCAAGAACCATTCACGGTTACGTTCCGGCTATCATTTTTTTTAAAAAAAAATATGCACCGATGAATCCACCAGCTTATAGACCGCACCAATCCGTGGTTTTCTCTAGGTATAATGGCACGTCCTAAACCTCTTTTTGTTGCTCTTCAGCCTAAATGCGGCAATTTTGTTTATTGACTTTGCCGTTGAGCCAGAAATGGGCCTCATCACTGAATACATTTTTGGAACGCTCATTTTCATAATACAGTTGCCAACATTTGAAGGTTATTATTCTCAAAAAATAAATGCCATAAAATGTCCTTTCAAATTACGAATAAAGATTCCCCACACTCGATTTGAATTTTTATATATTTTTTGTTCTAAAAAAATACCTCTAGATGGATCACCCTTTATAAATAACACTTGGAGAATAAATAATGGAGAGATTCACAACTGAACAATTAACCAGCATACTAGAAGTTTTTTATTTAAATCAGCGATCTATTGATGAAGCTCATTTACATTTGAATGCCTTTGTCAATAAGCAGAAGTGTAGATTCTGGGGTTCGGAAAATCCAAGAGCCATTCATCAACGCCAATTGCACCCTATTAGTTGTGCAGTATTGTGTGGGATCACATTTGCAAATATCATTGCGCCTTACTTCTTCGAGAACAAAGCAGGAAGTGCTGTAACCGTTAATGAAGAGCGGTATCGGTTTATGACAGAACATTTTTTACGTGCTGCTCTTGAAAACAGACCTGAGATGTGGTTTCAGCAGGATGGAGCCACTGCCCACACTGAACGATACACAATGGAATTTTTAAGTCAAATTTTTGGAGAGCGAATAATTACCAGAAATTCGGAAACTTTTTGGCCTGCGCGATCGGCAGATTTGTCAGCACCCGATCATTTTCTTTAAAGTTTATTTCATGGAGCGAGTATATGTGAACAAGCCCAAGACAATCCTTCAACTCAAGGCCAACATTGTTGCAGAAAATCGAACGCTACAGCCACAAATTTTGAAAGATGTTATGGAAAATGCTCTAAAACGAGACCATCATTGCGAAGCTGAAAACGGGGGTCATTTAAGACACATTATTTTTCATACTTAGTGTAAAAAAATTTCCATTCCATATATAATCTGAGAAAAAAAGTAAAAAAAAAGTAATAAACGAAAAAGTGATTAAAGTTTTTAATCCCATGGTAACTTTTGGCTCGCCCTGTAGTTTGGAGATTTTTTTACGACAAAAGCAAAAAAAAACGACAACCCTGGTGCGAAAAATAAGTAAGCTTTGTCAATTTAAGTGGGATACAAATCAAATTACCTTGATAAGTAGGAAACTGTTTTAGTGGGAAAAGTCTGTATATTTGACGCGAAAAATAGAAAGGGACCTAAGGTTAAAAACCAGTTTTGTTCTGGAGAGCCATTTTAATGATAAGGTCCCTTTCTATTTGCGCTTAGAATCGTCGACTTCGCTTTCATAAAACGCGCATATCTCTGGGAGGGAACACTTTTGGGGCATTGGATCGGTCTCATTTGATGCTCAGATGTTGTCCACATCAAAAAAAGAAAAAAAAAATGAAAATTGATTTTATTTTTTTTTTGATGTGGGCAACATCTGAGCATCGGATGAGACCAATCCAATGCCCCAAAAGTGTTTCCTCCCACAGATATGCGCGTTTTATGAAAGTGATGGTACACCAAAGATACACGTATTTTAATCTTTAAAATGGCTCTACTGAACAAAACTGGTTTTTGCCCTTAGGTCCCTTTCTACTTGGTTGTTTCAAACGGGAAAAATAAAATATACTATACTTTTATAATTTGCTATACAATAAACTTTTATAGGACCTTTTAAGTCTTTACAATTGTTTTTTAAAAAGTTTTTTGTTCTTCAAAAAATTGAGAAATTTTCTCAATATTTTACAAAAATATTAATTATTTATTTTAAAAAAACGGTCCATAGTAAAAAATAATATTCAATTTATTTTGTTGCTATTAACGATTATAATTTTTTATTCAATTTATATTTTGGATGGATGTTTGTGTCCCCTGTAAAATCTCATATTCGCTAAAATTCAAATTCCAAACCAATCCTGAATTCAAACAACACAAATATGATTGAACATTACCAGAAGTGGGTGCACATCTAATAGTTTTCTCGTCTTATTATAATTAAGTAAGTCGTGTTTTGTCACTTGTTACGAACGTTCACACTTAAGTTGGTCGCTCATTCCCCTGTGTTGTTTTTTAAAAAGATAATTAATACTTTTTATAATTTTGCAAGTGTTTTTTGTGTTTATTGCAAATATAAACTTCCAGTCAGTTTTGTAGGGGTAAGTGCGAGTACTTAAATGAACATTTCAGGGGGTTTTGTAGAACTTCATCATTCCCCTGCCAAAATTTTTCACAGGGGAATGACGATTAATAGATTTTTTTTCCTTTATTATTTTTTTTACAAAACAACTGAATTAAAATAAATTTGTTGATTTTAAAGAGAAAATACTATATATTTTTTTGTCTTCGTCATTTCTCTGTTCAATGAGTCATTACCCTGGAGGTCATATTTTTAAATTGTTGCATGATTCCGTTAAAAATTAAAATTTTGATGTGTACCTTTTAAAAATGACTAGTCTTTCTAAGAACTAAGACAAATATTAAATTCTGCAAAGAAACGAATGCCAAAAAATGAAGTCGAAATTGGCCCATGATCTCAGAATCACCCATTTGAAATTAAATCAAAGATACAGTTTTTAGGATATTAAAAGATCAAAGTCATTTTACTCCTTTAGTGCAAGCGGTGTTTTGCCATATATTTTAAAGTTTAGGATTATAGATATGCAATAAGAATATGAGTGCTAGAACAGGGGTTTAAAAGAATATGCAAATTTCAATAGAATTCTAATTTTGAAACATATGTTTGCCGCTTGACTTTCAATAAAAGCTTACAAATTCTAGGGGATTATAAGAATCATTAAGCCTGCAATTAATCAAATGGAAAGATGTCAGCTTTGAAGTTTTTTATAGTTTAAAAAATTATATTAAAAATACAAAGGCCCACATAAAGAGTTACTGGATTACCTACATAAGTATAAACATATATGTAGTCTTTCCTACACGTCAAGGTCAATAGGTAGTCATACTCAATATGTCTATGGAATACTCGGGTACTGTCAGTGCAATTTCTTATAACTTATATAAATATGTTTAGGAGTTTACCTTTATTTATATGTATATATAATAATATGTACGTTATAAATGCAATTTGTTAACATCCTTCGATGTGTTCCATTTCCCACCATAAAGGTTTCATAATAGAAATACTTACTTATAAACTTGAATTGTTAACATTTTGTTAGGTGTTTCTATAACTTAACACTAACTTACAAAATTACTTTCAAATCGGATAATAATAAGTGAAACAAAGCATTTTTTGTTGTAGGTGAAGCGAGGGATGATGTTAAACAAGGCCGATACGCTAAACTACATTTCTATAATGATAAGGACTTCCTCTAAGTTCCTGCAAGCGCACACAAATTCAAAATACGAGTATTTTCATTGCAGCCAGAAAAAAGTTTGGAGTGAAAGAAGGTGCCATTGGCAGTGACAGTGATGATAATGATGGTGGTGGTGGTGGTGGTAGTGGAGGTAAGCATGATTAAGGTGAAATATATAGAGAAAGAGAAGAAAACGAGAGGAAAAAAAGAAGACAAGACATTGATAAAGAAACCTTTAAACAAAACCATACAAATTTGTAATTCCATTTCAAAGAAAGAAAAGAATAAAAAAAAAGAAACAGCAACAAATTTTAAACGGCGCAGCTATGGTGGTGGCAGGATACGCCTGCCCCAACCCCGTTGTACTGCATACAAGAACCAACCCAATCGACCAAAAAGAAAGAAAGGAAACCAAACGGGATTACAAGAAAATGTATAGCAAAACTTTCATTATCAGCCAAAAACCGAAATTAAAGCACATCCTTTTTTTTGTAACCAATTTCGCATGTTTGTTCTTTGTTGTTTTAATTACGCGTAGGCGGCTGCGGCGGCGGACGCATTGGCGCGGTGTGTATGTTTTCCCAAAAAAATGTCATAAGCAGAAAACAAAACAAAATCAACCCATAAAGGAAACATAATATACAAAACACAAGAGAGGCCGGAAGTATCCTCGAGAAAGAAAGAATCCTTAAAGTTACAAAAAAACCAAAAAAAACAATGTGTACATTAAACAAGCATAATCGTCGTACAGTTCGGCCAGGTCGAATTTTATATACCCTCCGCCGTAAGTTTGCTATTGAAGTGGTTCCCTTAGTTCCATGAATTTGACCCCCAAATCCTAGCTTAAAATAAATCAATATTTGGATTAGTAGTAAAGTCGGCTTTGATTTGTCTACCCACATGTCCATATTTACCGGCGATCTTTCGTCGTGACCGTTCGTTTTGTTGGTCCTTAACTCCGACCCTTATCTCAGACAAAAATTTAAAAAAAACGGCTGTAATTTAAGTACCCACATGCCGATATTTGCCGTTGGTCCTTCTTTTGGCCATATGGGGTCCATAAGTACGACCCTTATCTCAGCCCAAAAATTTAAAATCTGGGCTTAGTTTGAGTACTTATATGAGAATATTTGCCGTCGGTCCTACGTTTGACCCTAGGGGTCGTTTTTTGGGTCCATTATTACGATCCTTATTTCAGCCAAAAATTTAAAATCCGCTCAATATTTACTCGTCGTCCTTCTTTTGACCATTGGGCCCATTTTTTGGCTTTATGAGTCCGACTTTAATCACAGCCAAATATACCATATTCTTTACTATGAAAAAAGGCTTTAATTTGAGTATCCATATAGACTATTGATCGTTCGTTTTGACTATACGGTCCCTTTTCTTTTTTGGGCCAACGCCACGTCGAACAACTATGCTATTTTCAGAGGTTTTAAAAGCGTCCCAAAGTTTCTATTTAAACCATGGTTCCAAGATTTGGTAAGCAAATACTGAAAAAGTGTACTTATTATCCGAGGTATCTTTAGACCTTTGAAGGTAATACTTTGTTTACCCATTAGCAATCCAAAACAGCTTATGTCCACAAGAAACCATCAGAAACCAGGATTGTTTGAACGCTATCGTGCTTTCAACAGACACAGATGGAGGGCCATGTCTAGACCGTCTTAGCATTAAAAAATAAAAATAGGCAAATGGAAGCCTTAATTCTCCTTTATAATTTGATACCAAATTATAAGTTATCGTGGAATAACTTACGATTTTTATGTAATTTTTTTAATATAAACATTATTTTATGCTTTAAGGTCCTGTAAAAAGGACACTTGATCAGCGAATAAGAATCTGTTAAGACCTTTAAATGGTTCTTCACTTCAAATGGTGCATTAATTGAAACATATGCAATTTGGTTTATGTGTCAAATTTACTGCCGAACGGTGTAATATATAAACTTTATAATTCAAGTTGTTGCAAACGGAATGACAAATTTAGTATACATTTCAACCCACGGTGGAGGGTATAATTAAACACAAACACCAGGTGGTGGTAAGCGATTTAATTGGCCTGGCCCAAATCATGGTTTCAAACAAAAAGATGCCGCTCTGCGAGTGAGTGAGTGAATGGGATTTAAACAAAAAAAAAACGAAATACCAACAGTGTGTGTAAGTAGCGGTGTGTGAGTAGATAGTGTTACAGTGTGAGTGAGTGTAGACAAATTTAAGGATACCGCATATGTATGTAGTGGTATGTGGTGTGTAATTGTGTAGGTAGTGTGAGCTTATAGATAAGTTTAGCCCAAAGTAGCAAACAAAATAAAAATAAAGAAAAACTTTCACCAAAAAAAAAGTATTAAAAAAAATATTGTGTTTTCTGATTGCATCAACGTAAAAGTTACACACAAAAAAAACTCAAACAAGTATAAATAATCTGGTAGCTATAGCATGGCACTTACCTAATGTCTTCCGCATCATCATCGTCGTCGTTTTCTTCTGCATCATCATCCTCATCGTGGTCGTCTTCATCATCGATATCCTCGTCGCTGCATTCACGCATAACATCCCGCTTGTCATTGCCATTATTCGCATAATGCCGCTGATGACGACGATGCATATCAACTGCATCCACATTGTCATACTCATCGTCGTCCTCGTCGTCTTCATCGTCGTCGTCATAGCTGTGCTCCTCCACATCCTTGTCATGGTCCTTATTATCATTTTTGCTGTCTTGTTGTCTCCTATTGGCATCCTCCAATAATCGCGATTTCTTCTTATCGCTGCGTAATGTTGCAATTTTACGCTCTTCCTCCTGTTTGAGCTTTTCCACTTCGTCCTTTGACAGGAACGAGAAAACTTTTTCTATCAAGAATGCAAAAAACGAAAATCGAGGCAAAGAAGAAATTCCTCAGCGTTAAACAAAGTTATTGCAGCATAAAGGGAGGGATGTATGTACATATAAAGGACGTAAACAATAAATGGCATATTTTAAATTAATGTCGTAAATGCTTGGTTTTGAAAACGATTCCATCTTTTTTATTTGCACATTAAAAGGATGTTATTATTTTCCAACTTGAATAAAGGGTAGAATTTACCCCCCCCCCCCCAAAAATAACCCGCTAAGAAGACCTGTTAAAATAAAAAGAAGTTGACCCTTCCTCACGGATCGGAGTATACGAGGGTTGCTATATATTTCCGGCCTAGGAAACACTAAGTGTCCTTTGGCATTTCTTCCACCAGCATACATTCGATATTGCATGAACACCTGGCCGTTAAAAAGGTTTGTTCTCGTTGGATCCCGCACAATTTGACAATCGCTCAAAAAAAGGATCGTGTCGATTGGTGCAAAGAAATTTTGAAAAAATACGATCGCGGTGCTTCAAAAGACGTTTATAAGACCGCCACAGGTGACGAATCATGAATCTATGCGTATGAGCAGGAAACAAAACAGAAATCAACCGTGTGGGTCTTCGAAGACGAGGCAAATCCAACGAAAGTTGTTCGAGGAAAAAGCACTTCGAAGCAAATGATCGCATGTTTCTTCGCAAAACTGGTCATGTGTTGACTGTTCCGCTTGAGCAACGTAGGACGGTCAATTCTGAGTGGTACATCACAATTTGTTTGCCTGAAGTCTTCGGAGAAATTCAAAAAACGAACAAGAGAAGACGAATCATTGTGCACCATGACAATGCGAGCTCTCACACATCGGCTCAAACCAGCGCCTTTTTGACCGGCCAAAACGTCGATTTGATGGGTCATCCGCTGCACAGCCCTGACTTGGCACCCAATGACTTCCTTTTATTCCAGCACATTAAGGAAAAAATGCGTGGTCAACGATTTTCGCCGCCAGAAGATGCTGTTGAATCGTTCAAAAACCATGTTTTTGGGGTGTCTCAATCGGTGTGGAAAAAATGCTTCGACAATTGGTTTGAAAGCATGCAAAAGTGTATAAATCATGCTGCAGAATACTTTGAAAAACAATAAGACCATTTTTGATGATATATAAGTAAATTCGCATATTGATTATTAGGCCTGAAATGTATATAGCAGTCCTCGTATAGTTTTGTAGTCGGTTTACTGACTAACATCAATCAAATATCTTGATCCCGCGATCTTTTTTCCTATCACAACTTCATACAGTTAATAAGGAATATCTGATCAAGAATAGCATACGCACGTTCGAAGAATTATATGCAAAGGGTAATTCTCATTAAAATTGTATGCAAATTGTGTATAAGAAATCTGTCTTACAAATATAGCCTACAAATTTCGCCAATTTTTAACGTTGTATCTGGAAAGAAACAATAGTGGTCTAGAAACAAAATAAAAACCGTTCAAATCATAACAGTTTTAAAATTGTATATGGATTAGTTCTTTAGGTCACGCATTTTGTCCAATTTTAACATAATAAAGTTTATTATAATTTACTACTCAACAACTTTATTCTTAAGCATTTATAAAAATCGTACCACTCTTATTGCTAATTAGACATTTTCTTCAAGAGGTCGTTCTAACGCCCACTAATTCGACAGTTTGTTTTCATTCCATACCCTTAATACCAAAAATCATAATCATGTCACTAACAGATCATGAGAATTGGTCTTTTTAAGTTTAGAGTGGTACGGGCGATAACACGCTTCCTGTTCTATCAAGTAGTGTACTCTTTAACAACGACAAATGTAGAGTGTCCAAAACCGAAACCGGAAACCGACATTTTGGTTCCAACCCGGAAAGTCGGAACTGTACGGAATACGTAACTATTTTTTGAGGTAGATCCACTTTTAGGTGTACCGATAGACTCAGAATCACAAGTTGGTGCAATTCAACGATATCTGCCTATCCGTCTCTCCATCTGTCCGCTGTCTATCTCGTTATCAAACAAAACGTCGTTATTGTTGCCCGATCTTAATGAATTTTTTTACAAATAAGTATAAGGGCCAAGGACGAAAGCGTTTGAAATTGGAGAAAATATGTTTTTCCGATTTCATGTTTCTGACTCTAGGAGCCACATATTAAATCCATCTTCATAAAATTTGGCAAAAGCAAGTTGTTTGGACAAAGTTTCAAGTGTGTTGACTTTTAAGAAAATCGGTAAAAATGTACATTTATTAAACTCTTAAAGCCACTTATTATTACCACCTTGATGAAATTTGACAATTCTCTTTGATGTATTTTAAGAGAAATTTTTATTAGGTAAATAACAACCTAGACAGACGACAGCGTTAACGTGCATTAAAAATCCATTAATGCAAATTAAAATTTTATGATGACAGTATCTTGATTAAGGTACTTGCATTAAGTAAACACCTGTTTGATTGTAAACAACTGTTTTGCCAACTATTTTTTTTTGCCATTTACTTCGATATAAAATGGACAAAAGAATGAAATTACGATTAGCAGTTAAGCGTTGGCGAAAAACAACAATTTATTTGAAGGAACGCAGAAATTATTTTTGCTGAAATTGGCCCACAATGTAAAAACGTTACATGCACTACTACCAACCAGGAATGATAAAGTTGATATAGTGCTACGTTTTGACTTGGTGGTTAACTTTTTTAGTATCTCGTAAAAAGTGAATTTTGCGCGATTGAAAAGTTTAATTTTTACGTAAAAAAAAATCTTTGAATAGTATTGAAAAAGAAAGCACGTAAATAAACGGCAACAGGGCTATTTCAAAAGATGGATCTACTTAGTAGGGACATAAATACTGTTACAACATTGAACACACCCATTTCAACAGTAGAACTGAACATACCCCGTTAATGTCATATGAGTTTTCAAAGGGATTTTAAAATTGCTTCAACGTTCACCATGGAGTGGTCAGATAATGAGAACCGTATCGCTGTAATAGCGCTTTTCAAGTGTGAAATGAAAAAAGCGGTATTTTCAAAACGCTCCGGCCTCTAGGGATTAGCCGCATGTTCGTCTACCGATACATAAAACTGTTTGAGGAGACTGGAGATGAAAAAGACCGCCACCGGTCATCAAAGCCGTTAAATCAAGAATTCACAGAAATCCGCTCCGAAAACAGAATATCATGGCCCGTGAGATAAATATCACGCAAAAGTTCATGAGTCGAATTATTAAAAAAGACTTGGGGCTTTCAAACGACGTACCGGTTATTTATTGACTTCAGCTTTAAAAAAATAGGATTGAAAAAAGCAAACGTCTTTTGGTGAAGCACGCTGATAACTAGCACAGATAAATTTTGTTCACCGATGAAAAAAAATTTACCGTTCAGGAAAGATTTAACAAGCAAAATGATAGAGTGTATGCGCGGTCATCTAAGGAAGCATCTGAACTGATCCCACGGTTGAAAAAGGGTCATCACCCAGCTTCAGTCATGGTTTGGTGGGGTGTCTCTGGGTTTCACTGACCTGCACTTCTGCGAAAAAGGAGTCAAAACACCGGCCAAAGTTTACCAAGAAACCGTTTTGGAAGCTGTTGTGAAGCCTCCAAAACCAGCCATGGACTTTCCAGCAGGATTCTGCGTCGGCCCATAAGGCTAACAGGTCCCAGGCCTGGCTTCGAAACAATTTGCCAGCGTTCATTTCCTCTGAAGAATGGCCCTCAGGCAGTGCAGATTTGAACCCATTGGACTAAAACTGTGGACGGTTTTAAAGGAAAAGGTTTGTCGCAAAACATACCCCAACATTGGATCACTTAAGACTGCTTCGGTTCGAGCTGTGGCCAATTTTCCAATGGACGAGGTTCGTGCAGCTATTGACGATTGGCCAGTGCGACTTAAGGCGTGTGTAAAGGCAAAAGGCGGACATTTCGAATAAGTAGATTCTTTTTGGATACAATATACATCAATAAATATATTAAAAAAACATTTGGTCCAAAAACATTCAGTACTTTTTATTTTACAGCATAAAACGTGTGTAACAGTATTTATGTCGAGCTTCGGTAGCTTTGGTTTAAGTCGCTCATAACGCCCTATTCTGAATTTGAGTGAGATCAGATATAATACAGGAATTGTAGACCGGGTCTCGGCATTTACCTACATATGGGGGCTACATAAAAACGTGAATCGATATTTTCCAATATTATGAAGACTGATAATAGATCTTCCATATTTGTACTATACCAAAATTTACGAAGAACGAATTATGGCTTATGGAATGTTAAATATGGCTTGTGGAATGGCAGGACCATAAATCTGGAGAGACCTTTGCATGAATGCATGGTCCATTTGGCGATACGTTCCAACGTACCATGCAATAGTTTTACCGACAGGAACCGAATCTGTAAGAACCTTTGTGCAGGGCGATCCCAAAACATGGACTATTAGTGACTCGTCACGTTCTGTATAAATTGTGGTCAGAGTTGGTTGTAACATGTGGCTTTTACAGCTGGAGATTTTGAGCTGAAAGCAGAAAGGCCTTAATTTGACCCTACATTGACTAATTTAAATAGGATTCGCTCAATGGAATCAGATAGTGGTTCTAAATCGTTTCAGGTCTATCTCCTTATATTTTGGGGTTGAAAATATCAGCATAATACGAGTACCATAATAACCTACCACAGAGTGGTGTAGGGTATACAAATGTTGTACCTTTCCTTTTTTATTCCTTTTTTTTACCAATTTTTTGTTACCATATGCAACATAAGCAACTTAACAACTGATTTAAAACCAGATGATTTGATTTTGGATAAATTGTGACACTGTTGCCAGATTGTAATACCTAAACGCAGTTTAAATGCAGTTTGATTTTGTGCACTTACGTCGCAGTTAATGCAGTTTGGTAGTTAATGCACGAGGAGTTAATGCACGAGTTAAGTTGCATTAATTCTGTTAATGCTCGTTAACGCTGTCGTCTACCTAGCCTATAAGCTAGTTTACCCAAACTATGCTTGATTGGTTTACGTTGCCGCCCCAGAAGCGTAGGTGTGTCAATATAACCACATCACTCTGAACCGCCTCCGGTCACAGTTACGCATATCGAGTTCGACAGAATAAGAAATTTAATAAGGTCACTCGGTTCGATATGTCGGAGATGTCATCTAGGACCCTAATCGAAATGCCTTATATCGACGGTTCATTAGGGCAGAGCAACCACGAAGGAAGTGTTCCACCGCCCCCTCTTCTCTTTAGCATTGTTACCGCTATGGCAGTGGTCTTTTGTATGGCAGATTCAGACGATGCGCATGGTTACCAATCGACCAGTGGCCCGTAGATACGGATATCCGTCCCATACCAGCATTGGTGTCAGCTAGTATTAATGAATACTCCCCTTAATTGCGGTATGACCACGTGCAATGAGTTGAGTCTAATGGAGGCAGAACCCGTCCTTGAGAGTTTGTCCACCTGTTCGTTCTTATAGTAATTCCTCTGGCCAGGTATCCACGAGAGATGCCTCACAAAATCAGAGAAGGTCGCGCAGGATCATAGAGAGAATAAGGCCGCTTGGCTGTCAACGCAAATGCAGATAAGCCAAGTTACGTTTAGATGGAGTAGTAACGCTTCCTTAATGGCAACAATCTTTCTCCTGGAAGACATTGCAGACATTCGGGGATAATTGTGGTACAAAATGGCTACCTTCGAGAAAATTCTCGAGCCGATTCTGCAATCCACGTCGAAGCCTTCGATTCCAGTACGCTCTGAATGGAAGAATAACTTCGAAGAGGCGGCCGAGGCTGAGATGGGGGGTCCAATAGTCTGTAGATATTTAAAGTTCAGCTGGAATATCGACTCAAATGCACATATTCTCCCTCCTGACTCCAGTTAAGTGTAGACACATGATGCACTATGGCCTTAATGTATAAATCAATCAGGATCAGGTGTAGTTTTTGTTTATGGCCATCGGGGGATTAGGTCAGATGTACTGATGTATGCTAATCTTTGAGTTTTTATAAGCGGTGGTTCTGTGTTTCGTCCCCCTCCACCATACCAGACATCCGCAGACAATAATTGGTCTTATAACCGATGTGTACAGCCACAATACCATCCTTGGATTAGGACAGCAGCGACTGCCGAACATTTTACGACAGGTGTAGTAAGCCACTGTAGCGTACTGAATCCAAAGCTCTGAGTTGCGTTTCGGCGATAGTTTTGAGTCAAGGGCACCCTTTAGGAACTTTGCGCGATCCGATAAATGTCGTTTAGACGGGCAGATTTGAAAGACGGTTTTTTGTATCCCAAACGATAGGGGCTCATATTTTAAAATGTATGGAAGCTCTAATGCTTGATAAAGGCAACCGTCGAAGCAACGTTTGGTTCAATGTGGCTCTATTGCTGGAACAGTAGCCTCGTGTGCATCTAGAATAACGAGCCAATAAAGCAATGTGTTTTGTTTATTTACAAAGTCCGTGGCAACACAGCTACACACAACGCAACGTTTGCCTTAACATGGCTGTGTTGCCGCAACGGTATCCTCGTGTGCAAAAACCGAAACCAATGATGTCATTTTCCAAGGCTTCAGCAACATCTACTTACTTATCGCGGTACAAATTTCAAGTTCACTTCATAAGTAAAACCTGCAAAAACAAAATATTAAATTTTCTCAATTCTCAAATTTCTTTTAAACCTCACACTGTTTAGCGGCAAGTTACTCTCGTCCTCTGGCGAATCTTTTGAATTCTCCTTAAGAACAACTAAAGCCTGCACCACATTGCGGGCACAGGCAACTAACCAACAAAGAATAATAATAACAACAAACATAGGGCAAGGCAACTTCCAGCAAAAACTTTGTATTCATGTTTGCCGGCAGCTGCTAATTATACAGCAAAAAACGTGTCACTTTTACCAAGTCATGCGCGCACACACACACACGTGCACACAGCGCAAGCGGCGGCAAGTGCACTTGATTCCTTTGGACAAACTTTGCAGCCACATTTGCCGAGCGGCTGCCAACGCAGCCCGCTACGCACACTCAACGTAAGGAGAAACGGAAAATTTCCAAAGAAATTTCCCAAGTTTCTTCTTCATTTTACCAATACCAGTACTTATCGAACCAAAGACGGTCGGTTTGGTGGGATGAAGGAGGCAGGCTAGCTCACACGCCACCGCTTCCTCGCGCTGACCACAATATTTTGAGCAAAAATTTCTATGCACTTTTAAAGTTGGGGTGGGGGTGAAAGATGTGAAACTTTATTATGCCATAGTTAAAATCACTTCAGTGCACGAAAGAAAGAACAAAAAAGAATTTGAAGTGATTTGTGGAAGACGAGGAAATGTGAAAAACTTTCGATGGGAGGACAAATGGGAGGACAATGGGATGTCCTTTTATGCTGTGTTAAATGGAACAAATGCAAATAAGTGAAGTTTTCAAGGGAAGTGGTTTTAAGAGAGCCAATGAAGAGCATTTCTTAAATACGTACAATAATAATGCACATGAGTGGAAAGGCCAAAGTTGCAGTAGACAGTTCTGTCTGTATGTGGCCATACGTAGCCCTCTTTGGGTCGAAGTTTGAAACCGACAAAGACATTAAGTCATAGCAGAAGGTGATATGTTGTATCCGATATTGTAGACTGCAAAATCGATAGACTTATGAGTACTTCTTGTCGTGAATTCTAAATTTCATTTAATTTTAACTATTCCTAGTTAAAAAAAAGTTTCATTCCGTTGATCCGACTTACATATGGGTATACCCTTACTTATACTTAGTAGGGACATAAATAATGTTACAACATTGAACACACCCATTTCAATAGTAGAACTGAAAGCTAACCTCAAAAGCGTTAGTCTGTAACGGGATTTTAAAATTGTTTCAACATTCATCATGGAGTGGTCAGATAATGAGAACCGTATCGCTGTAATAGCGCTTTTCAAGTGTGAAATGAAAAAAGCGATATTTTCAAAACGCTCCGGCCACTAGGGATTAGCCTCATGTTCGTCTATCGATGCATAAAACTGTTTAAGGAGACTGAAGATGCTAAAGACCGCCACTGGTCGGGCCGCCCACGCTCTGTTCGAACACCGCATGTCATCAAAGCCCTTAAATCAAGAATTAACAGAAATCCGCTCCGAAAACAGAAAATCATGGCCCGTGAGATAAATATCACGCAAAAGTCAATAAGTCGAATCATTAAAAAAGACTTGGGACTTGGAGCTTTCAAACGACGTACCGGATATTTATTGACTTCAGCTTTAAAAAAAATTGGATTGAATAATGCAAACGTCTTTTGGTGAAGCACGCTGATAACTTGCACAGAAAAATTTTGTTCACCGATGAAAAAGTTTTTACCGTTCAGGAAAAATTTAACAAGCAAAATGATAGAGTGTATGCGCGGTCATCTAAGGAAGCATCTGAACTGATCCCAAGGGTGGAAAAGGGTCATCACCCAGCTTCAGTCATGGTTTGGTGGGGTGTCTCTTACGATGGGGTCACTGACCTGCATTTCTGCGAACACGGAGTCAAAACATCGGCCAAAGTTTACCAAGAAACCGTTCTGGAAGCTGTTGTGAAGCCTCATAACAATTCCCTGTTCCAAAACCAGCCATGGAGCAGGCTTCTGCGGCGGCCCATAAGCAGGATTCTGGGCCGGCCCATAAGGCTAAAACGTCCCAGGCCTGCCTTCGAAACAATTTGCCAGCGCTCATTTCCTCTGAAGAATGGCCCTCAGGCAGTCCAGATTTGAACCCATTGGATTACAAATTGTGGACGGTTTTAGAGGACAAGGTTTGTCACAAAAGATACCCCAACATTGGATCTCTTAAGACTGCATTGGTTTGAGCTGTGGCCAATTTTCGACTTAAGGCGTGTGTAAAGGCAAAAGGCGGACATTTCGAATAAGTAGATTCTTTTTGGAAACAATATACATCAATAAATATATTAAAAAATATTTGGTCTAAAAACATTCAGTACTTTTTATTTTACACCATAAAACGTGTGTAACAGTATTTATGTCCCTACTTAGTATATGTGACCTTCTCCGAGAAAAGGGACCTAGTGTGTGAAAATGAAGTTTTGAGAAAAACGCATTTAAAGTTTCATAACGCATTGTCACTGTGAACACACCTTTAGTTGGGAGATGCGATTTGGTATGGTTTCTATGTGGTAACGTATTTTTTCGCTTTTAGTGTGACAATACCTTTGCTATTGTTACTGCTCTGTTTATTATGATCTCGATACTTGATTCTTAAGCCGCAACCAGTGACCGACGCAAGAACGCCGCACGATGAGTGATGCTTCTACCAACAATGCTGCAAGATGAGTGATGTTTATTCTACTCTTGTAGTGAATTTTGACTATGCACAAAATATATCTTATCCATCCAGTCCACAACATGTCGGAACGGCATATTTCAAAGCAGCTCGTAAATGTTCAATTTTTGGTATTCATAATGAATTCACTAACGTTCAGTCGAACTATTTATTAGACAAAGAGTTCGAAATAGGAAAAGGACCTAATGCTGTCATTGGCCAAATTCACGATTACTTCACAAAGAATTCCGTTAAAAGTTTAGTTTTACTTTGTAACAACTGCGTAGCACAGAATTAAAATAATGCAATAATGCATTATTTGGCCTGGAGAGTGGATTCTGGTTTAAACGAATCGATATCATTAAATTTCCTCCTAACGGGCCACACTAAGTACAGTGCCGATCACTCTTTCGGATTAATGAAACTAGAATGTAGTCGCTCAAATGTAGAATACTACCAAGATTTTGAAGTTGTGGTCAATAGATCTAGCCGTAATAAATTTAACAACGCTGTTAATGGAACTGAAGTAGAGTGCCGAACATGGGATACTTATCTCGATGGATTTTACAAAAAATTGCCAGGTAAACAGTTGCGATTTTGTGATTTTAATTTTTCAAATTTATTTCAATAAATTTTGTAAACGTTTGCATTTTAGGTATTACCAAGTACCTCCACTTTGACTTTGAAAAAAGGAAACTGTATATACAAAACTTGTGGACTCAGAAGAAGAAAGATTTAATCTGCGATTAACGGCTGAGCTACCAAACGAGTTACATCCGTTCATTGCATCAAGCGGTTTATCGCTAGATCGCAAATGCTATTTGTATAAGAATTTCAGGGTCTTATGTACTGATTCACAGAAACGGGATTTTGTAGCTACTAAACCAAGTGAACATAAAGCGAAAAAAAATCGAAAAATAAATCTGAACCTGCCAGCAAGAAAAAAAAAATTTAAGCCCCGGATCACGAGAAAAAAAAGCTAAAGTCAAAGTTCCAAAGAAAGAAAAATCTTAAATTGTCAAACGAAAGAAAATCGAAGTACCAGATCACGAAACACTGAAAAAAAGTCCAAACCCCAAAATATTCGAAGACTGACGAAAAAAAAATAATTTAATGGTTTTAAATTCTGTGGTCTCAAGGCATAACAGCATAACTCGAGATATGCTAAAATTGAGTTAATAGTACCATGGGGTTCCCCATATTCGATTACATATTGTGGCAAATTTTGGTCCTGATACCTTGTTTTGTTATCGAGATATAAGGCAAGATTTATTAGCATATGTCGCTGTGTCACTTCATTACAAATGGAATAACAGCACAACAATACTTGTGTTTCTATTCCTCAGTCAACTTCAAACTGCTGAAGAGGTAAGTCATAGGAAGCCATAACAACATATCTGAGTAGTGTTTTTATTCCAAATTGAACTTAAGACCTAGGATAAAAGTAACTCAACTAATGCTGTTGTTCCAAAATCTAATATTGCCAATTGGCACACATATCTCAAAAAGTGCTGTTATTCCAAAATCTATTATTGCCAATTGGCACACATATCTCAAAAAGTGCTGTTATTCAAAATTATGGTTCTTCCAATTTAGGGACATATCTTTAATTATGTTGTTATATCAAAATTGAATTCAATCAAACTGGAAAAATATATCTTGTTATGCTTGTATTCCAAAGACAAATTAACACCTTTTTTTAAAATATGCTTTTATAAAACCACTAAATACTATGAATTTTAAAATGATTAAGGTTTAATATTAAATTTCGTTCTTAAAAGTATAAGTTAACAATGCAGCCAAGGCTACGTCTTCACTGCATGGCACATTAGACACAGGGTAGCACGAAGCGTAGCAAATCGGGCTACGAAGTTGCTCGCAGTGTAGTGGGCGTCAATACACCGTTTGGCAGATCAACTGGCGCGAGCTGATCTAAATTGGCGGGATAAAAGCACGAAACTTCACTTTTAAAACTTACATTGAAAGCGATAGTTCGATCTTCGATAATATAATTAGAATAGTATTATTTCATGCCTACATAGTAGGTAGTGCTCAAATTAAGTAAAATTAAATTTATTAATAGTAAGTTAATGTTAAATTGTGAATACTTAAATACTTAATACTTAAATTAATATTTCCTAATTAGATTTTAACTTAAACGTTAAGTTCAGCAAGAATTTTAAGGATGGCGGAGAAAATACATGAAGGGAACACAGATGAGAAGCAAATAAAATTTAAGATTAACCAGTGGCCTTCGAAATACTTATGCGAGAACAGTATATTTTCCGCAATCGGCGATACATTTTTCGAAAATATATTTTTTACGCCATGTGTTGATAATGAAACTGAATCGAGCTTTAATAGCCCTTTAAACAACTGTAGCTCTGAAATTTATGCAGCTTTTGTCAAGAATACTCCACTGCAAACTTCTTTACCGCAAACTTCTTTACCGGAATATTTTGAGGAATCTAGCTATATTGATTTTGATTCCGACGATTCGGTGAAGGACCGAGATTTCATACTTTCATCTACCGAAATTTCTCACATCTCTGAATCTTCTGAAGCTAGTCCAGAGAAGACTCAGAGCTTCCACACCAAAAAAAAGCTCCCATGTCTCAGAATCTATTGAGACGCACACTGAAACTTCTAAGTCAAGAAAAGAGAGAAAGAAGAACCGCAACTCAGGGAAATCATATACTACACAACTTGGAAAGGTAATTGATGAAAGAAAATGTGTTCCTATGGGATCATGCAGGAAAAAATGTAGAGATAAAATACTATTTGAGGAGCAAAACATGATTTTTAAAAAATATTGGAGTCTTGGATCATACAATGAACGAGTTATATACATTTCATCGCTGATTGAAATATCAGAAAAAAGGACGCAAACAAATATCAATAGTACGGGAAATCCAAAAAACAGAAGTAACACTAACTATTATTATTTGGAAGTTAATGGAAATAGAATTAATGTTTGCCAGATGTGCTTCATCTGTTGTTTTGGAGAAACTAAAAGTTTTATCAGAAGCGTTATTTCCAAAAAAATTAATTTTCCAAACATTGAACTTTCTGATCGACGTGGATCATTGACACCAAAAAATAAATTTACTGATTCACAGATTTCGTTAATAAAAGCACATATTTTGAGCTTTCCTGCATATGAAAGCCATTACTGCCGAAGAGACTCAGAGAGGAAATATCTGAGCTCAGATCTTTCTATCAGTAAAATGCATGAACTATTTTGCAATCAAAACGAAACCTTGGTAAGTGTATCAAAATATTCAGAAATATTTCACACAATGAGTTTAAAATTTAAACAACCAAAGCTCGACACTTGTAGTAAGTGCGATATTTTTAAAGCCAAGCTGGAATACACTGATAAAAATAATGAGTTATATGTTCAAATAAGAGCAAACCAGGCTGAACATCATGATTTAGCAGAATTTGCTTATAAATCAAAGGAGAAAGATAAAAATATTGCAAAGTCAAACAAAAATGTAAAGACATATGCCTTTGACCTACAACAATGTCTTCCAACACCATATTTGAAAACATCTATTTGCTATTATAAAAGACAATTATTTACATTTAATTTGACTGTACATGACTGTGAAACCAACGAGCCATACTGCTATATGTGGCATGAAGCGACTGGTCGAAGAGGCGGAAACGAAATTTCATCGTGCTTATTCAAACACCTTAGCTCATTACCTGATAACGTCGATACATTAATTTTTTATAGCGACTCATGTGCTGGACAAAATAAAAATTCTTATGTAAGCGCTATGTTCATGCTATATCTTCAAAACAATCCGCACATCAAAACCATTGACCACAAATTTTTAGTGCCAGGACACACACACATGGAGTGTGATGTAGATCACGCAGTCATAGAGAGAAAAAAAAAGAAAACATCCCAAAAAATTCACCACTCTCGTGACTGGTACCAGTTTGTCCGATCAATGGGTACGAAAAATAAATTTTGTGTTATAGAAATGGAAAGTACAAATTTTTATGACTTTGGGTCTTTATCGAAAAATAAGTTTGTTTGGAGAAAGTTAAATGAAAATGGCGGCAAGTTTTCATGGTCAGATGTAAAATGGTTAAGGTACAGCAATAATAAATTTGGTTACATACAGTATAAGACGTCATTAAACGATAACGAACCGTTTGAAAGTCTTTGTGTATTAAAACGTGGGGTAATTTCGCTTGTGTCATCTGATTTAGAACAAGTTACAAAGCTACCTATTATCTCGAAAGAAAAAAGGCGGATCTTTTAAGTATTCTTGATTTAATTGATCCATGCTTCCACGACTTCTATAAAAATTTTAATGATGGTAACATTCCAAACACCGATCCAGATATAGCCGAAGATGATTAAATAAGGACAACATTTAAAGCACAAATAACTATTGCCAAAATTTAATTCATAATTTTTTATTCCAGAGATTGAACTCAATTTTAATTTTACGTATTTTACTAATAAAAATTTAAAGTGTATGTTTAATTAAAGCAATTTTTTGTAAATGTATTAATTAAACAAGAAATGAGACTGAACTCAATTTTAATTTTACGTATTTTATTAATAAAATACATATACAAATAAATATTTGAACATAAAAGCGTTTATTTGATGTTTGATTTCATTGCAAATAGGTCAACTACTTTTCATTACGGACAAATATGTTAGTTTGGAATGTTGGAATAAAAACATAACTCGAGTTGAGAGAATATAATGCGTTTTGTAAGATCGACACAAGTCGAGGTGTGTTACAATACAGAATATAATACGTTTTGTAAGAACGACATAAGTCGAGGTGTGTCTCTATAACTTAATTTATTTAAAAAGGAATAACAGCATAACTTCGTTTTTAATCAATAACATTTAAAATTAAAATAAATATATTATTGTTTTTACATAAATTCATTTCCCTTTTAATGTCTGAGAAATTTGCGGTGAGATAAATCAAATAAGTCAATAAACATTTTTCCTATATCAATTTAAACTTTAAAATGCTCTCCTGAAAAGTTGCAAAAACACACTTATGCTGTTATGCCTTGTGACCACAGAATTGTTTTTAAATGGTTTTAATTGTTTTGTAAAATTTTAATGTTTTTCTCATTTTTATCGATTTTCTCAAGTTTGTTTTGTACGTTTTTATGGGATAAATAAATTGTTAACAGAAATCTAACTCATTTCATCTTGTTCTACACCCTTTTAGGTACCACACGCAGAAAAAAAGTATGGTTGGGATAACAATATTCGAAGAGCATCATACTATTGTTGGTTATATGGTTGTGGCACAACAATATTATGATCATCACAACAATAGTATGGTTCACACACAACCATACTATGATCTCCATAACAATATTATGGTCCTAACAACAATAAAATCTTTCACACACAACCATACGATGATCCCCACAACCTAAGTATGATTCACACTCAAACATACTATGATCTCCATAACCATATTATGATCCTCACAACCATAGTATGTTGCACATACAACCATAGTATGATCCTTAGAACCATAGTATGACTTACACACAACCATGCTATGATCCCCAATTTTTTTTGTAAAGATTGGGTTAAGTTGTTATTCAACAATAGAGATTTTTATTAAATAAGTTATGTAAAAATACATAAAACTCTTTATTAAAAATATTTCAGTTAAACTAATCCATAGTTTGTTTTGATAAAATTTTAATTTTTATATAGAAACTACTATTATTGCGTAAGATTCGTAAAAATAATATTGTCAAATTAAAAATAAATTACGATTTTGTCTGTATGATTGCCGTAATCATGTTATTGTTAACATAAAACCCATGAAACAATACTTTAGTCACACCAACGATATTTATATTGTTGCTACAACCATATTTTCATTTTTTAATATGTTACATTTCAACAATATTAATCACACTATTGTCACAATTAAATTCAAAAAACAATACTAAGGTTGCGACAACCATACTTTTATTGCAGACAACATACTATTGTTGCCGTGACCATATAGTAACCATATTTTTTCTCTGCGTGCAGAATCCACTGTTAAGTCAAAACTATTTGTTATCATATTAACCTTATAACTCTGTTCTTAAGTGTTGATTTTTGGGCAAGATCGCATAAAAAGCATTAAATATATTTCGAGAATAAAAAAGTGGACGGAATGCGCATTTGCATGGGAATAGGGCGTGTCAACTACTTTTTGGATATGCAAGTGCAAAGCTTTAAATCTAATCGAATTTCCCACACTAGGTGACAAATTATGTGTTCTAATCTAAGCCCGGGCATTTGTGTGGGAGGTACTACTCGTAGAACGGGTAGGCTAGAACAGGTGGGCTTAAAATCCTACAATTTAACACTAAGCAACCATATAACTCTGTTCTTAAGTTTTAATATTGGGTTGAATCGTACGAAAAGCATTAAAGATATACCAAAAATGGGCGTAATGGTACACTTGTGTGGCACCCAACAGAAGGGAGTGGCAGTGTGGATCATTTGCAATCGCATATTTAGTTTTACAAAAATATGGCGACATGCAAAACCAGATAAAAAAAACTCAATTGGTCGCACCTCTATTTATCAGTTCAACGCGCAAACGAGCCGAACATATCGACATTGCTTTAATGACTCAAAAACTCAAGAAACGGATTTGGTCAATACATATCGCGCACTTAGCGCAAAAAAGATATAAGCCCCACTCGCTTTTTAATAAAATTCGATAGAAAATTGGACAACGCTCTTTAGCTTTAATATTAAAAATTAATTTTTAATATTTACCAAGATATAGCAAATTTAATTGTTTCGGAATCCTCCGGATGATATAGACAAAAAACAAAAACCTCTTTTATAAAATATTCTTCTTGGCGATTACGTCTTTTTCGCGGCTAGGGCTCGATATGTAGGGTCTAAAATGTTTGTTTTAATGCATTACACTTTTTGTCTTATATACTATATATGATAGGCAAAGAGGACCAAATGCATATCCTTTTATGTGAAAATGTACAATCGGTCAAAGCAATCAAATAGAAAATTAATATGTCAAATCCTCTTAACATTTTTGATCACGGCAAACCTAAAGAAGGCATATGTGTTGCTGATATTCTTTGAAATATTAGCAGCCGGAAAAATCGGGCTTCACATCGGTACATAATAGACTACCAAAATGTGTTATAGTGTCGGAATTTGGTGTCCTACACTATTCGGCCTTCAATTTAACCATTCCATATATTTACCTGTCTTTTGTGTTGGTTTATGTTGGTCCTCCATGGCAGATTCAAAGAAACGTTTTTTATCGGATACCGATTTAGGCACTTTAGTTGTAGTGGTGTTGGCTGTTGTAGATTCAACCGGTGATATCTGTAAAATATATCGAACGGAAATTATTAAACAATCAGATTCAATCATTTTGCACACACAATCGGGTTAAATCTATTAAATATAAGTACATTAGAAAACTAATCTGTAGAGTGAGAGAGCGAGAAAGGAGTTCTACTGCAGTCCTTGGGGTCCAATTCTCAGAAAGTAATTGTAACTTTGTTTTCATCTACCAACTGAATCCATGTTTATACCCGATTTAGTTATGGAACAATGAATCCAATAAGCAGACAAAACAAACAAGGATCCTATGAAATCATGATACGTATGTAAGTATCTAATAACAAAACAGACACTTATGTCAGTACAAAATACATTATATAAGTATATGTATGTGTATAATGCATACATGGATACAATGTTTACGGGAACTGTGTAAGAGAAAACTACAATTGACCTAAGTAAACTAAAGTACATACCAAGGGGGTAAAAGACAGGGCTTTGCATAGGAAGGCCTAATAGGCGGGATTCTTAAACAATATAACCTTGGTAATTGGGTCGACTACCCAAAGAATTTGGATCAATTACCCTAGGTAATTGAATCAATTATCCTAGGTAATTGAATCAATTATCCTACGTAATTGGATCAATTATCCTACGTAATTGGATCAATTACCCTAGGTAATTGGATCAATTACCCTAGGTAATTGGATCAACTACCCTAGGTAATTGGATCAATAACCCTAGGTAATTGAATCAATTACCCTAGGTAATTGGATCAATTACCCTAGGTAATTGGATCAATAACCCAAGGTAATTGGATCAATTACCCAAGGTAATTGGATCAATTACCCTAGGTAGTTGGATCAATTACCCTAGGTAGTTGGATCAATTACCCTAGGTAGTTGGATCAATTACCCTAGCTAATTTGATCAACTGCCCTAGGTAATTGGATCAATTACCCATGGTAATTGGATCTATTACCCTAGGTAATTGGATCAATTACCCTAGGTAGTTGGATCAATTACTCACAGTAATTGGATAGTTATCCAAGGTAACTGAATTAATTACCTAGTAAATGGATCAGTTAACCTAGATAATGGAATCAATTACCCAAGGTAATTGGATCAAGTACCCTAGGTAATTGGATCAATTACCCACGGTAATTGGATCAATTACCCACGGCAATTGGATAGTTATCTAAGGTAACTGAATTAATTACCTAGTAAATGGATCAGTTAACCTAGATAATGGGATAAATTACCCTAGGTAATTGGATCAAGTACCCTAGGTAATTGGATCAATTATCCTAGGTAAGTGGAACAATTATCCTAGGTAATTGGATCAATTATCCTAGGTAATTGGATCAATTATCCTAGGTAATTGGATCAATTATCCTTGGTAATTGGATCAGTTACCAAAGGTAATTGGATCAGTTACTAAAGGTGATTAGATTAATAACCAAAGGTGTAGTTAATTGGATCAATTGCACTAGGTAAATGGATTAATTGATCCAACTACCCTAGGTAATTGGATCAATTCCCCAAGGTAACTGGATCAATTACCCAAGGTAATTGGATCAATTACCCAAGGTAATTGGATCAATTACCCAAGATAAATGGATCAATTACCCAAGGTAATTGGATCAATTACCCAAGGTAATTGGATCAATTACCCAAGGTAATTGGATCAATTACCCAAGGTAATTGGATCAATTACCCAAGGTAATTGGATCAATTACCCAAGCTAATTGGATCAATTACCCAAGATAATTGGATTAATTAAACCCAAAAAATAAGAATAAGTTACCCTCGTTGATAATTATTTTCCCAAGTTAATTGCTAGTGATTAAATCTCGGAATTTCGTAATTAAAACATGTTTCGCAAACAAGAGTTAATAAAATCAAGGCCTGTTTTAGGCCCCTAAAACTACAACTTTCCGCCGCTGGGTGTTACGTACACTGTAGTCTTGCCGTTGGTTGCTCGGCCATATGAGTTGGCCAAAACAAAGCATTGCCAGCGAATAAGTGTGTGTGCAGTTTTGCCAAGGAAATAACCCAGATCGGAATGGCTGTATTGGCCTAATGCTTACAAGCCCAAGAACAGATGTAACTAAGGAGATCATGTAATAGACATTACAGACAATTTACAAAATAATTGCGTCGTGTTCACAGTAGCTACGAAGTACCAAATACATTAGAGTGGGCGGCACAAAAAAAAAATAAACAACCAAGTTGCTTCAGGAACTGTCCAACATAAAATATGAATTGTTTGATGATAATCGAGAAAGTGTGTCGACAGAAGATTGAAATGTTCAGAATATACTTATATACGGGTATAGACAGAATTGAAAAAACTGACAAGGTTTGTTAGAAATGGACTGCGAAAATGTGTCAAGCGAAAATACACAAATTACAACCTCATGGATTAAAGTAGAGGAAAAAAAGTTAAAAAGGATTTTTAAAAAGCTAACAGCGAATAGAACATGCATCAAGAGCACAGGTAAGGTACGTGGTTCATTTCCTACTAATGCCGATATTTTTCTTTTTGGTATATGGCGAAAGTCGAGATAAATAATGTCCATCAAACTATATACTCGTAGGTACTTAACAAAGATGATTAGATTGCTAAATAGAAACCATCCATTCTGAGCAAAAATCCTCTGAAACTGAGCCAATTTGAAAGTATTTTCGGATCAGAAATGCTGCTTTTATTTCACTTCCTTTGACGGTCTCTTTTCACAGACAACCCAATGAAAAACTTTACAAGTCACCGGGTAAGTTTTATTTTAGAGCCTTGGAATTGAATGAGAATTTAAAGATGAACCCTTTACAATCTGTTAGTGCATTGTATTTTTATGAGTAACTGAAGGTGATATGAATAGCATTTGTGCCAAAGTCCGAAAAGCAATAAATATTAATATGAGCTGGTATTCACGGCCACTACTCATAAATATAGTCAGCGATTTAAGTAAAAAAAAAATGCGTGGGAGTTATTTTTTCTATAACTGACCTGTGACCACCACCGGTTTCTGAATCATCAATTCATTAGGGCATGGACATCAAGCTTAACCAGTGTACCCAATTTAAAGTGATTTTTTATTTAATTATTAAAGTTTGCCAACGCCCGTATAATTTTAAATTTTTCTAACGCTTCAAAAACCCAAACACAAATGATTTATGCAATGTAGTCTTCTCCAATTCCAATGCCAAGACTCTTATCGCCACAAAGTAAACCGGCGGCGGTGGAGCAGCAGCATGTTTTGCATTTTAAAACTGCAAAAATTAATTATTTTCATAACGAAACATTTCGCGCAAAATGTCCCACTCCATGGCAAATGTCATTTATCATAACTGAGTCAGTAACATTTTGTACACCGTATTTTTTATGCTTGCCCTTTTTTTTCGTGCGGTCTCATCAGACCCATGTATAAATACGTATGTACGTATGTCCGAAAGGCAAAATGCATTTGTTGCTGCTACACTCGCTGTGGTAGCAACAGCAGCAGCAACAGGCGAAAATGATTAATAACCCATAATTTTTACCGAAACAAACAAGCAGACATGTCATGTCGGTGGATGGTGGCGGTAAGTGTCAAGTCCAACAAAAAATAAACAGGGGGCAGAACAAGAAAAGAGTTTTACTTTCAGTCCGGGAAAATTAATTGATATTAATTATGGCAAACATATTTTAAAATAATTAAACAAAATATGCAAATATCATTCTTTTTTTTTTGCAAGTGTACACATACAAATTTCACATACAGAGGTCGCTTGTGTATTATTAGTAACCGTTGTTATCTGTACAATGTCTACAGATAACAACGGTTTGCATTAAACAAATTGAAATCAAATATGAAATATACACAATTGAAATCAAATATGAAATATACACAATGAAATGTTTTATTTTACACAGTTGGCGTTCAGCACTTTTATTTAAACAGCAGTTAAAAAAACAACATCAGATAGATACAATAGGCTATGATTTTCCCACATATAATTAAATAATTACAGAACTTAAGTTGTAAAATAGAACTGCAATCAATAACAATAATTATTAAGTATGAAAAACCGCACATTGTTGTATTTCCATGTAACGTTCCCAAATACAACTCTGTATAAAAAAGCCAACAGAGTTGTATTTCATAACATAAAAGGCGTATGACTAAAATCATACAGTTCCACGACTTGCCAATATGTATGGTAGAATCAGTGAACAAATTAGGTTCGACAGGGCGATAGGCTAATATTATATTATCATGGATTGCGGTGCGTATTGTCATAGTCAGTACTCTTACCAATCGCTAGTCGAGGGAGCTTAAAAATGTCTAAATGCCACAACATTTTTGCTAAGCATGACTTTGTACAGTGAAACACAATTTTAAGATCAAGCATTACGCACAATAAAATTAGATAACGTTTCATCAACTACTTTCAACAAAATGAAAATTTTTTTAAAATGTCTTGGATCCCCCGCTTTTCCACCGGATGGTTTTTCATCCACATGAACGTCATTTAGGCTGATCAATCAAGAGGAATTTTTTCTTCAGATTACGAGTGAGTTGTGTTAAACTTTACTTTATTTTCTTTTCAGTATTGTTTGCCATTTCATCATGGAAAGACTGACACCGCAACAACGTCTCCGAATTGTGCAACTGTATTAATTCCATAGCGTTCGGTATGAAAAGTTTTTCGACCACAATTTTGTTCAGTGATGAGATCCACTCTGGCTCAACGCCAACAAACAAAATTGCCGCATTTGGATGAAGAGCAACCTGCAGCGGTTCAATAGGTGCCAGAGAAAACATCGGTGTGGTGCGGTTTATGGGTTGGTGGAATAATCAGTCCACATTTTTTTCAAAAACGATGATGGCCGGAACGTAACCGTGAATGGGGCTCGCTATCGCGCCATGATATCGGACTTTTTGCTACATGAAATTAAAGCCCTTAATCTTGACGACATTTGGTTTCGACAGGATGTTGCCACTTGCCACACAGTTGCTCCAGCAATAGATATATTGAGAGGTAATTTTGAAGAGCAGCTAACTTCACGTTTTGGACCTTGTGAGTTGGACGCCTAGATCATGTAATATCACCTTTCGATTTTTGTCTTTGGGCTTTCGTAAAGTTCAGAGTATATGCTGACAAAACAGCTACGATTAAGATTTTAAAAGCCAACAAATTATGATTTTCATTAACGCCATACCGATCGAAATGCTCGAAGTTGGATCGAATGGACACCCTGAGGCGTAGTTTCCGCCAACATTTGAAGGAAATTATATTCAAACAAAAATAGCCTAAAATGTGCTTCGAAAAAAAAATAAAGATTTCACTCTTGATTTGAGTTTTTGAAGTTATTTTATTTTGAAAAAATATTTCTAGATTGATCACCCTATATATATCAGGGGGTGTCCCCTATATACGCAATGTATTGTATCGGTCAAGGGAAGATAGGTTAGGGTAGAAAAAAAGAAGTAATGTTTTTGCACATTTGATTTGAACCTGTTCATATCGTACGTGGCAGCAAACACCTCTGCGACAAGTCTGTTCCACATACGGACAACACGGCTGAAGAACGAATTCTCCCTGCAATGCGTCGTGCGATCAGTAGGTCAATCAATTACAAATGGATGCGAACTTCTAGACAAGCTGGTGCTACGGGCGAACACTCTGACCTCCGGGATGTGATCAACTATCTCAGAAGAGTTCATCCCGTTAAAGTATATGTAAAAGAGTGATACGCAACTGACACTCCGCCGATGCTCGTGTAAAACAACAGAATTGGCTACCCTGTTAAATCCAACAAGCATCAGCGCCCTCCCTAAAACCCGGTCGAGAAACTCTAAGGATGACCTTGAAGCATCCGTCCAGATGTGGGAGTTGTACTCCATTTTTGGCCGAATGTATGTCATGAAGATATTGAGGAGGTCGGAGGAAGTGAAGTATTTTTTTGCACAGCTTTAGAAAGCCCAGGCACTTGAATGCTTCTTTCAAAACTTCAAAAATGTGTTTGTTCCAGCGAACATCACACTGAATGTTCATGCGCAGAACATTAAGAGCATCCGACTCCTCGACAACAGTCCCAATCATCAATATTACCGACGATGTTCAGCCAGTCGATCGTTGACGGCTTAACAGGCAGCATTGGGTTTTGCTAGCATTAAACTTGACCCTATTTGCAAAACCCCACTCTGAGACCCTCACAAGATCTTCGTTGAGTGTGTCAGTCATATATTGCCTCATCGCCTCTGTATTTGTGAGGCCTGGTCTGCGGTCGAACGAATATGAGTGACAGATGCTGTCAGACTCAGGAGGTCATTGAGAAAAATGAAAAACTGAAAGGGGAAGATAACAGAGCCCTGCGGTACCCCTGCATTTATAGCATACTCATCGGACGAGACTCCGCCTATAACAACAGCGATCTCTGAGAAAACTCATTGTGACCCATTTTTAACCCCAAACGTTTCAGAGCATCAAAAATGTCTCAGCAAGCTAGCTAATATAGTGCGACATGCAGTTTGCCGACAGCCATGGCTAGATCATCTCAGACTTAGACCATTCAAGTACTTAATACTTTATGGGGTCTCTGATTAATATTTCGAGTTGTTTTAGACAGAATGACAAAGTGGACATTTACTACATCCTTAATGAAGTACGTATATACCAAGGGTGCAAGTTTCAGTTGGTTGCGCCAACTTACTAAGCTGGCTTCATCCATAGATTTTCTTGAAATGGGACATAGCGCGAGAAAATTCCCTGGTATCGAAATGAGCCACATGTTGCGTGAGTTGTACTAAAAGAGGTGTGGGTAGGTTTTAAATTGAAAAATAAGTTCAAAATGCCGCAGTGAAACAACAACGCTGACTAATTAAAGCTTTTCAAAATCGATGGTTGTACAATCCAATCTTTATGCGCTGTTTGAACATTTAAAAGTACTAAGTACAACTTTTATTGGAAATTATTGGAGCAGAGAATGCGAAAGTGGCGCACTTGGTGCAGTAGGAGACAGCCTAAAGTAATCAGCAAGAAAAAAGTTTTGCATTCCTTTTAAGTAGCTCTTAATTAGGAATCGTGTGGTCTAAACTGCAAATAAAATATCTACTCCCTAGTACACATACAGCGAAAATCGTCTATTTTCTGTTGAACAGTCTACTTTACAATATTTATTGATTTTTTTTGGAAACAAGCGGATTATTATATGGACCAGATCGCATAGTTATTTCCAAAATTTATAGTAAATCCCTTCACATAAATTAAGAACAGACTGCTAAGTAAGACCACTACGAGTCAAGTCATATTATAGTGTAACCCCTTTGATAAGCCCTACGACAATTTTAGAAACGAAGACCACTTTCTTGCAGTGTACACAAACATTTTCACAAACAGATGTCGCTGTACGTTTTATGTTGAATTTATAGTCAACTACTTCTCTATTCATAGATAAGATAACAGTTGTTACCTGAACTAGTTGGCTTCGATATTGTTATCGCACAACATGTTGCCTGTTATCTAATCTTGGCTGAAATTGAAAGTGAACAGGTTGCTTGGTTTCGATATACTACGAACGAACTGACGAAAACAGTCATCTAAAAACTGTTGGAGTTGAACAACTTCAGAAATAAAAACAAAATGCTACAATGGCAAAATTGGTCAACAATTTATAATTGTTATTTCAATTAAATACATTTTGTGTTGTTTGGTTAGTAGGTTCTGGTATAGTGTTTGGCACTATTTGAAACTAGCAGTAGCAAAGAGCGGTGACAAAAAGTGTGTACAAACGACAAAAATAAATAAAGGCCAAACCTCATAAACCCTCCACCGTTCATACGCTACTAAAGCACAACAATATGTTCCGTTTTTTGCCCTTTCGGCCCATACGTCCGTCCCTTCTCTAGGGAAGGTTGCACGAAACCAAAAAAATAACAACATTCGGATTCGTAGCAAAATTTGCATTAGTCTGAGAACCTATGATTCCATATTGACTATTGATCGCCCGAATTTACCATGCGGGAGGTGTTTTGAGCCAGCAACTATGGCTTTTTTGAGGCACTTAGTGCCTGCCAACTTACAGTACCAATTTTAAACATTCTTCTTTATAAGATTATGATTTGTTAAGCAAAAACTCAAAAAAGTGCAATTTTGTCCGATAGTCCGGTAAAGGAAAACTTTGTTTCCCCCTGGACGGATTTCGTCATTTACAATTCTAATAAGCCATCATCATATGTGACAGCGCATAGAGAAAGGGATCTAAGGGTAAAAAAATCAATTTTCTCTTTTTTTGATGTGGACAACATCTGAGCATCGAGTGAGACCGAATCAATGCCCCAAAAGTGTTCCCTCCCAGAGATGTGCGCGTTTTATGAAAGTGATGGTACACCAAAGATACACGCATTTAAATCTTTAAAATGGCTCTTCTGAACAGAACTGTTTTTTACCCTTAGGTCCTTTTCTATTTTGTGCGTCACATATGCACAATTTCGGGATCATAGGTTGATTCGTTTGACCACTTTCGTAGACATGGCTACTTCTTTTTTGAATTTTATGTCCAACCATAATGCACGCTGTTAATAGTGAGTCACACCTTAACGTCAAGGTTTTTCCTAGCTTAATTTGTCATTTCTTTGCTCCAGTGTTTGCCGGCGTCATCGGACCGTACTTCTTTGAAAATAAGGTCGGCCAAGCACTTACCGTGAATTGCGTTCACTATCGCAAGATGGTAACGGAGATTTCATCTAGGACCCTGATCGAAATGCCTTATATCGTCGGTTCATTAGGACAGCAGCGCAGACGTTTCAGACGTTGCACATGGTTGACAATCGACCAGTGTCCCGTAAATACGGATATCAGTATTGGTGGCGAGAACAGATTTCGATCGTTTCTGGCTGTACTCAGGCCAAGTTTTCATCGATATTCGGCATGAATCGAAAGCTAATGACAACGGACTTCTTGTGGCCAGAAATTGCGGATACGGACCTGAACTATATGTGGTTTCAACAGGATGGTGTCACTTGCCACATAACCAACGAAACAATGACTATTTTGTGAGAGGAATTCAATGGCTGTGTTATCTCACGTCGCACAGAGGGTTGTAATCCATCAAAAGTGGCGATTAATTTAAAAAAAATAACTTTAACTTTCACAACCTTATTTGGTACCGGATGCAACTAGATAAAATTCTACATCACTAACTACAAAAATAAAGGTTCTTAGTAGTTAACTTTATTTGCAGTGTAACTTCAAAGTTCAACAATTATTATTATTTTGCGCGCATTGGTTAAAAGTGAAAATTTGTATACTTCAAGTGAATATTTTATTAATTAAGACTTCTAAAAGTGAACGTTTTATTATGGAGCCGTCCACTTCAGGTATTTGAGCATATCATAAATATTTGTTTGTTAGATAAATGTTTTGGAAATATTGAAAAAAAACATAAATGAAATTGCTCCAAAAATGGGGTATTTTTGATGTTTGTATTAAGTTTTAACAACTTTCTGGGTGAAACTGGGCGAAACCGCTTATATAGTCTTAAAAAATGAGATTTCAGCTAATAAATCTCAGAATATCTTTTTGCAAATGTTTAAAATTTTTGATTTATTAAAGTTTTTGTAAAAGAACTCTAGTTGCTAAAAATCTATGTGAAAAAAAAACAAACAAAATTTCACGTTGTCTGTATTATCTTTTGTCTTTATATTCCGTTTAGTAGTTGTTATTGTAGCTACTGAGTGTGCAGTTTATTAGAGATGGGTGCGTGAGTAATTTTTACATTAATTTCGGTTTATTCACACGAATAGTAAATAAAAAAATTACAATTATATTTTTTTTTAAATATTTTTTTTCGGCAATATTATATTTTATAATGTAACTTTTTTTTAAATTTGTGGAATTATGGAATTTGAAGCAAGAACATCGGGTTTAATTTAAAATTTTGCTAATATAAATACATAATAAATATTTATTAATTTTTATTTTTAAAAGCACATTTTTTTCTAAAAGCACATTAAGTATCCTTTAATTTTCAATTGCATTTAATTATTTATCGTTTTTCTTTCCAAAGTTACAGCGAAAATTTTGAAATAAGACATTTTTTTCCAATATACAAAAAAACCCATAAAAGGTTAACAATTTTTTTTTAATTATGCTTTTTTTATGTATTTATGAATATCCGTCTATAAAAATTGGCAATATTTAAAATTATGGCTTCCCTGAATTAATCGCCACTTTGCATACCGCTCAACCCACTGTGCGTCATAGAGATATTTATTGGCCGCCACGATCATGTGATTTGACACCGTTGGACTTCTTGCTTTGGGGATATTTACAAGAAAAAGTGTGCGTCAATAAGCCAAGAACAATTCATCAGCTAAAGGATGCAATAATTCGGCACATTAATGACATTGAACCTTTACTATATCAGAGTTAGTGAAAATGTGGACCAGGATAAAGGTATGCCACCTAAGCCGGAAGAGCATTTGGCCGACTTTTGTTTCACCCATAAATGGCACAAATCCGTTTATCATAAAAAAAAAAATTAAGATGATTCTCTGAAAGCTTTTTATTTTATTTACAATTTACATCGTGGGTTTCAGTTGGACCATCCCAATTACAGTCATACATTGTTTGGGATTATAAGTGAGTAAAATCGTCCTGGGGGAAAAGAGTTTTCTTTTAAGGAACTAAAGGCTGCTCGGAAAAAAGTACAAGTTTATGAGCATTTTTTATTGAGGTCAAGTGCTAGAAATGATCGGACCCAAAAAACGGCCCTTATTTTTAAAAGCAAGGCCCACCAGTGAATATGCGCATATTGATATATTAAGGCAAATTTTACTTCGAACCCAAATATAAATTTGTTTTAAACATTTTGTTGAAATTGGGTTCGGAGCGAAGAGGCGCTAACACGGCCCCTTAAATAACGACAAGTGGGAACTCAAAAAAAAACCTGTTTTACAAATACGTTTTTTCTAAAGATTTGGCTAAGATTGCGGTCGGGCTCATGGGCCAAAGTGACCGGATTGAAAGGTTGTAAAATTCGACTTGGTCGAACTTACGACGTATTTTCTTGGTTTTAGATAAAATCGAAAACGAAATATAAAGAAGAAAGCCACATCCCTCTAATACCTCCAAGCAAATTACTCACTCGTCTCGCAATTTTTTAATGACCGCGACTTTACCAGATTAGTAACTGCCCAGTAAGAACTTTTTTTTATATAAAAATTAATAAAAAAAAGCCTAATAAAACTTTACTTTTCATCTTGGCGTTTTGATAAATTAATGTTTAATTTATTGTATGAAATGGGTCCATTCTCTAGTGCTTCAGTCGATCGAATTTTAGTTATCTTATCATTTTTTGTACAGCTCTGTAAAGTTCGCTTTCCGAACAGTATAAATGTGGCATATGTGTCTTTACAAGTTTTTTTGATATGCAAAATATTTATTTATTCGCAAATTAAACAGTTACAACATTTGATTGGATCAATATTTTATCCAAACGTTGGTTATGTAGAATTCTCCTACAACTCGAATAAGATTAATTGAAAAACTGTGTGATATACTGCCAAGATACATGAAAAATACAAATAAAAGTTTGGGGAAGATTAAAAATACAAGTTTTTTGATTGAACATAACTCTTAATCTATACACATGGAGAAAAACTTAGTTGGAAAACGGTTGGAACTACTAAAATTCCGTTGCAAAAGATGAATTTCGGTTGCAATCACCTAATGTTTACAATCATAATGGACATACCACAAGATGAAAAATATGATCATCGTGTTGTAGACGCAAGTAGTTGAACTGTCATAGCAATGAAATGCATAAAATGCATGGAGTTGCCATAACTGGTGGTTATGGCAACCAATAGTTTAGCCTACATTTTGTTGTTGTAACCGAAAATTGCTGGTAATATCTAAACATTTATCATAACCAAACCAAAAAAGTATCCTATCATTACTACATTAAGCAAATCGGCTAATCTTATGTATTCAGTCAGTCAAAATCTTCCATCAGCTTTACCTCTTTTTCCTCGACATGACCCTCCCTCCTAAAGCTTAAGATTACTATTAGGAACAGTTTTCTGCCTCTAGTAAAAATTTTATATTTCTTCGTTAAAAAAGAGCAGCCTGAGGAATTTCAGATTCAATACTTCTATTACAATCTGGCAACACTTTCACAATTTATCACAAACAACCGCTGTACTCACAATCAGCGGCTGTTATCAATCAAAAGGCTCTATACGAATTATATCGTCCTACAAATTTCCACAATTTCTTTGCTCTTATTACAGGGTGTCCTACTGCGATCTCAACTTGTTCAGATTTATGGTTTCAGCATAAGTAAGTTAAGTTTTCTTTAAAATAAATTATAATTTTTCGCCAAATGCATCGGTGCATATTTTAATTTCTTTCTTTTATTCATTTTATATCGAAGTAAATGACAACAAAAGCTGTTGACAAACAGTTGTTCAAGTGGTGTTTACTAAATGCAGTTACTTAAATGTAGATACTGGCTACTAGGCTATTATCCAAGTTACTCGTATCTGTAGGTGGAGACTAGTGCTTTCCGAAAATTAAAATGTCATCTACATCGCTTCAAAACTGTGGCTTTGGCGAGCATTTGAAACTTATCATATCCGAGGTTGCTAACCTCAGAGCCGTGCTGCACGACACCTATTCTGACATGAAGTAGAAAAATGTAGCTGTTTATTCGAATGCACCTTACCTATGGCGGTTTAACATATCTGCGAGAAAGTATATTTTTTTCCTGAACTTAAATTCGTCACCACATTTTTTGACCTTAAAAGTCAGATCCTGTTAAACACACTCATTCACATACACTAAATTTGTTTAGGGACAACACAAAAGAAAACAACAGTTGTTAATGTTTTGTTTTGAAAAACATACATAAGGATTAAACAAAATATTCAATCAAAATCCAATTATATTTTATTTCTTACAGAATAAACACAAATTATTTGCAACAAACTGAAATTTGTTGTACAATTGTTTTGTTTTAACTCCAAAAAAAAACTAAAACCTGTTCCATAGAAGTAGGGGAATAGTCTGAAACTAACACAGCTTTTTGCTCCTGTAGTTTCGGACCTTGATGTTTTATTTCAAGTAAACATAAAAAAAATCAAATAAAAACAAATACACACATACAAATACATATGTGCACACATGACCATGCACTAGGGTGGGCCGATTTGTAAGAACAACAATTTGTCTATATTGTGTCATCGGTTTTGCGATAGCGGAAAAAAGTTCCACTACGACATATCAAGGCGCCTACATTTGAACTTTTTGACTTTTTTTAATTTTTATTTTTTAGGTTTTTTTTTTTAAAGGTTGAAAAAAATTTAAATATAACCGTTTCAAGGTGACATACAAATATACATTGCCACATACAATACAATATTGCATATAAGCGCGTAAGAATAAAAATACGATTGATTTGATTCTCTCAGTCGTATTACTATTCTCATGCGAATTTTACTTCTAATTCGACCCACCCTAACATACACATTGTGAACAACTTAAAACAACAAAAATCGGTTAAAAAGACTTTTGCAGGGATTTAGAATATAAAATATCATAACAAAAATAAAACTTTATATAGTCTAAGGGGTCGGTGGTTGGTCGATCGCACATAACTGATAATGGGAAAGAAAACTAAACAAATGAAACAATGTTGTTAAAATCTAAAACTAAGTAAAACAAAACACTCTTATATGTGAATATAAACAAAAATACAAATAAAAAAGTTTACACAGCAAATAAAATACTCATACATACTCTACGTACTTACACATACTGCTAAATACTAAAGGGTGGTGGTAAAGGATAGGGACACCTACAAATCTGTTGCGTTTTGTTGGTGTAGCAGCAGCAGGGACGCAAGGGGCGTTGTATTATTTGCGGCGGGTATTCAGTGACTTTATTAAAGGGTGCTTCAACTGGGACTTTTGTAGTGGGTTTAACTTTATCAAATATATTTGATATACTACTGGGCTTTACTAAATACTTACATTCTATATAGACACTATGCTAGGCATAAAGGCCCTTGTTTTCTATTTAAATTTAAGGATAATAACAAAAACATACTCATACAAAAGTGTAGACAAAATTCCTTATGTTAGGTGAGCATAAAACTTCAGATGGCAAAAGTCATTTGGAAGATACTCTTAATTTTAATGTAAAAACTTTTTAAGGGTTCCTCCAGTGACCGTCGTTTTCGTTCGTTTGGTTCGTTATGGAAACACAAAAAAAATATAAAAGTTTGCGGGGAAAAATGAATGTTCGCTTTGCCTTCTAAACAACAGCACTTTAAAGAAAGTAACCCTCATTTAAACTTTGTGTTACCCTCAAAAGGTGTTGCATTTTAGGAATGATGATGACGTTAAATGATGAATGCTAAAAAATCGAAACGCTCGTGGAACAAAGAAGGAATTAAATGGTTTGTCTTGACATAACAGCAGTGGCCGAGAGTAACTCATAAACGGAATGTTGTTTTAAAGGACAAAACCTGTGAAAAAGATAAAGTCGGCCGGCCGACTATAAGATATATGTAAATTATATAAAAGAAGTAAAAAGGACAAAGTCGGCAGGTGTCATTTATAAGATAAATTATTCAGAAGATTCTGCTCCTCTGTCGGGGTCTGGGAAAAAGTAATTTGTATGGGAGCTATAAAAAAAGATGGACGAGCTGCGATACTCTGTGACTTCTAGAGCGCCAGTAGCACAACTCGGGAGGGGGTTTTAAAAAATATATATACATGCGGGCTATTCGAACACATTGACCGCTATGCTTCAATTTCATTTACTTACAGCTCTCGTACAATACTCGTATACTCGTACTATGCTAAATTGGAGCTAGTTCACATTTAAAATGTAAATTCCTAAGTAAAAGGGCATTGAATCGGAAAAAACTTTGTGTAGGGGCTATTCGAAACCACGGACCTATATTGTTTAATTTCGCCAGGGTCGATCATAACGGACCATTCGAACGTTGAACAGGATCGGAGTAAATATGTGACTTGTATAGCGACAGAAGCTCAAATCGGGAGAGTACTTTTTTTGAAGGCTATTCAAAAATAAATCCCGATAAGGTCTTATTTTATTATAGCTGGCTAATAGTCGCTTGTAACGCTTTATGCGAAAATAGTTAAGACTCATATCCCATTGGTGACTTCAACTCACAGCTGAAATCGAGAGACCATTATGTTTCATTATTTTACGAGGGTTGCTATATATATTTCTGGCCTCTGGCCTGATAAAATCAATTTAGCAAAAAAATAGAATTAACTCGCGAAAATTTTCGTGCGATCATTTTTCACAACTTTCGACGTGGATTATCACAAGAGTGCATCGAAGAACTTGAATCTTTGTATAGCGATGAAGCACCATCCTATAGCACTGTGAAAAACTGGTGTAATGAATTCAATCGTGGCCGACGCTCGCTCAAAGACGAAGGTCGTCCAAAAACGGCCTTTGTGCCAGAGAACTCTGATGCCGTGCATGAACTGATAATGCAAGATCGTCATGTGACATACCGTGAGATAGAGGCATCCTTGGGAATTTCTTCCACCAGCACACATTCGATATTGCATGAACACCTGGCCGTAAAAAAGGTTTGTTCTCGTTGTATCCCAATTTGACAATCGCTCAAAAAAAGGCTCGTGTCGATTGGTGCAAAGAAATTTTGCCAAAATACGATCGCGGTGCTTCAAAAGACGTTTATAAGACCGTCACAGGTGACGAATCATGGATCTATGCGTAAGAGTCCGAAACCGAACAGCAATCGACCGTGTTGGTCTACGAAGACGAGCCAAATCCTCTTAAGCAAAGTAGGACGGTCAATTCTGAGTGGTACACCACAATTTGTTTTCCTGAAGTCTTCGAAGAAATTCGATAAACGCACAAGAGAAGACGAATCATTGTGCACCAGACAATTCTAGCTCTCACACATCTTCTCAAACTAGCGCCTTTTTGACCGTCCAAAACGTCGAATTGATGGGTCATCCGCCGTACAGCCCTGACTTGGCACCCAATGACTTCTTTTTTATCCAGCACATCAAGAAAAAATGCGTGGTCAACGATTTCCGGCGCCAGAAGATGCTGTTGAAGCGTTTAAAAACCATGTTTTGGAGGTGTCTCAATCGGAGTGGAAAAAGTGCTTCGACAATTGGTTTGATTGAGCACATGCAAAAGTGTATAAATCATGCCGCAGAATACTTTGAAAAACAATTTTTGATGATAAATATTAGCGTTTTCATTATTAGGATAGGAATATATATAGCAGCCCTCGCATGGACCAATATCATTTCCCTCAAGGTGTTAAAAATATCAGCACTACGCAGAACAAATAAACAAAATCCGGCAGAAATGCAGAATAACTTAACATTAAAGGGGTCTAATTCTTCTAAATATCTGCGAAATACAAAAATTATATTCAGATTCGTGAGGAAATTTCATTGTTTTTGAGTACTCATATGTCGAAAGTGAAAGGGGCCAATTTTTTAGGTAGCTAGACAAATCATTAAAGTTAGAGCACTAGAGACTAGTGAGGAAATTTCTCCATATGCACGAAAGGTCATAGTTTCTGGCGCCCTGGGAACCGTAGACCTTTGGTACTCGTATAAGGTCTTAAATTTAGTGGAATAGAAGAGATATCCAAGAACTAAATAAGCTTCCTAACATGCCCAGTGGGCCGACGATGAGATAATATGATATAATGATATCAGTACTTTATGGGTACTCCGATTAATATTTCGAGGTATAGCAAACGGAATGACAATTATGTATGAAACTGTATCCAAAAACCCACCGAAGAGGTATTTTTTTCCAACTTTGGTTAATGGTCTATCACAATCAACTGTGCTATTTTGTATGACTATCGAATTATTAATGTGGCATCTATAGCAGCATCGTTCAAATCCGAAAGAATGGTTTTATGGCGGATAATTGCAACTATAGATCTATAATGCCCAACATCGCCAGAGTTGGTAGATTGCCCATCATAACAGACTGACCCATCATAACAGACTGATCCAACGTAATAGACTGCACTCTGTGCTATCAATCGGAAGGAGACTGGGCATGGGGGGCCAAATCCAAAACATACTAGAATCAAGTATATTTGCATTTCTATCGTAATTGTATCCAATTAGGGACTAAAGGACCCGTTCTCTACGATATCGCTCTGTGCCCATATTGTTGAATTTTGTCAAGGTTGATTGTGGTGATTATTTTTTGAGAATAAAGCGCGCTGAACTTAATCTTCAAAAGGTGCCATGAAGATTCCTAGGGAGGATAGGTTTTTAATAGTAAGGGTCGTTCATAGGCTTTCCAGCAGTATAAGGAACAAAGGATTGACTACAAATCCATCAAAACAAACTCTGCCAATGTTGAGCGCAACTCATATGCGGCACAGATACAAATGGAAAGGGGTCATTGCATAGGAACTACACCAAACCCATGACTGATATTGCACAATTTCTCCCTGGTGGGTTAATGGTCCATTAGAATACACGACACACTTTATCATTTTATCCGAATTTACGTGTGGCTGAAGCGTTTCAAATGGAAAAGGACCTTTGTATAGGGTCTAACACCAAAACACAGACCACTTGGATAGAGACTTTGACGTTTTGGCTAATGGTCCATAAGAATACACTGCGAAGAACTTGACCATGATTGTACAATCCGACGACAGTCTGTTCAATGTACTGGATAGAACCGAAGCAGCTAATCTTCGACCAAGGGCTGTCACCCCTGCATAGTTGCCTCTACAACAACAACAGCCAAGATCGCACTTCATATGTGGAGTTATTAGGGACCTTCAAATGAAAGCGCAGCTCGAAAAGGTACTATTTTGTTGGTGTTATTTACTGATCAATCAGGATCCACTGAGCTAAACTTGATGTAGACTGAATTAAATGTATGATTTCGAGAACGGTAGCTCTAAAAAACGGATGGGAACTTTGTATGGGGGTATATTCTTGTTGGCCTTACAAGGGTCGATAGGGGCGCTTGAACGAGTTACTTCCCTACTTTACTTAAGTTAGTTATTTTTTTACATTGAACTTATTTTATTTTTTCCTATACCATTTGAACAGTTGCAATGCGGCGGTAGAGAACAAATTAATTTACCTCGAGTACGCCATTTACAAAAAGAATGACGTTAAACAGGCGCTACTTTGGGCTAAGCAACATAATAGAGAATAGGTCCCTTAGTCCCTTATTGGATAAAATTTAAATTGCAAAAATAGTCGCGTATAGTCTCTGATTTATTCAGGTTCTGATTTAAGCCGGCTTCAATTGAAAATCATACGGTGGCTCACAGAGGGAAAAAATAATATTTAAGATATTTATTTAAGATACTTTTAATGGAGGTTATCCTGAGGTTGAGTCGAGCTCATGTCTGATAGATGAGCAGCTTTGTCGTAAAGGAAATAAGAGATTGTCTGTGTTCGATTTGTCGTTTAATATTTATTTGCGATTCAATATGTCTATGATATATGGATAATCCTTCAAGTATGTAAACTCTGTGGCCGAAAAATTCCTAAATAAATTACAATTTGTAAAAATCGTTATGCTTAGCTCATAGTATGTTTTGAGACCTTTTTTTTCATATTATGCTTAGTGTTATTATTGATATTATGCTATGTTAGTTCATAGTCAGATTTTTTGAACATCTGTTCGAAGAGAACTTAAAAAGTTATTCAAAATTGTTAAAATCCAAATATGGCAAGTTTGTATCGGAACATGGACATTCAAATTCTATGCATTGACTTGGTCGTGGATAAGCCTTAAGCCTTAACAGAGGCAATTCTGCCGTAAAAATGATTTCTATAGATATATCAGACAGTTGATTGTCTCGTAAAGTCAATTGTAAGATACTTTAGGTCATACAGCCCTTCTTTTCATAAACAAATGAAAGGAAATGCAGTTTTTGGACAACATTGGAAAAGCTTTCACATTTCTCTTCAATCATCTGCAGTATTCAAACATATATAAAGTAGTATAAATGTTTGGAATCGCTACGACACTATATGACAAAAGCAGACGCACCATCAAAAACCTTCGCAGCAAATCGCATCATGCTAAATTTAAAGCACAGGACTCCTTTATTCTTTAACAAATATGTATATACGAGTATATATGGAGAAAATTTCAATTTTTCGCCAAACAACAGAGAAATAATACCAGAAATTTACATTTTAATTATCAAACAAACCATTATCATTTTCATTAACATTAACATTTCACAATAACCCCAGCCAAAAAAGAAAAACAAGTACCGGCCAACTACTCCCGACCTGCCAAAGGAAAATATTGACTGAGCGGCAGATTTTACCAAAACAAAAACAGAATAAAAAGTGAAAAACAACATTGTTAAAGCCCTTCTACCCAGGTCCACACAAAATAATCGTGGTCGTCTTCGTCCTTGCCGTCGTCGTCATCGTCATCAACACCAATACCAACACCATCAACATCATTATCTCCATTGGAGGCGCAATCACCATTATAATTTGTTTAAGGACATTTTTGTAGTTTTATTCAAATGCCAATGGCATAATGAACTCGCTGGCTTACTCGCCTTGCCGCCTTCCATTTACTTAACTTTAACTTAATTCGAAAAATACAATTATCTGCCCACCGAAAGTGAGAGAGTCAGAGAACGACAGGCAGCCATTTAGCCATACCATCACACAGCACCACTTGCCTGCTTAGGTTTTGCGGTGGGACACTCGCCTTCTTTTTTTTGCAAATATTTAAATAGTTGGATGGAAATTTTGAATGGCTAAACAATGGCTGGAGCCCGAAGTAATGCCAAAGAAAAAAAAGTGTCAAAGTCAGCCGACTGGCAGAAGGGTCAGATAAAAGGTGGGGGATAGACACAGAGCGACCTAGTTTCTGTATTACTCAAATTCACTCGGTTAACTCATTGGGGAATTAAGGAAATAATCATTTAATGACAAACAGTGCTGGTAATGTGAGTAGGATGTTTACGCAGTCCACATATTTCCACGTTTTCCATAGACTTCCAAGGGTCGGAATTATAAAAATACTAAGGCGGATTCCAAATAACTCAGCTTAGAAAATATATCGAAAAATAATTTGGAAACAAGTAAAAAAGGCTAAACTTAACACTAGATAGATAACCTTCCCACTCTGCTATTTAGAAGATTCCGCCTGGAGCTAAATTCTAGAGTAGGAAGGACATATTTTGTGGAGGCTAGTTTTAACAAAGTTCTTCAGGCCCTCAAAACGCACAACATTAAGATGTGGACCGGTACGGTCCTGATACATTATGGTCGCTCACAATTTACCAGACGAACATCTGGGCAGTATCGGATTTACCATGTGGCTTCTATAGTTGCATGACCTTAAATCGGTGTAGACCTTTGTGAGGGAGCTCTTCGAGAACATGGATCAATATAGCGTTCAAATATGGACTGATACGGTCCAGATAATTTGCTAGAGAAAATTATTGGTCGCTCCTAATGAACCAGGCAAAAATAAGCGGTATCGGATTTATTAAAGGTGCAGGACCTCAAGTCGGGAAAGACCGATGTGTAGGAGGTCTTCGAAAACATGAATCGATATAAAAGTAAAATATGGGCTGATACGGTCCAGATAATTTGCTACAGATAATTATTAATTGCTTATAATGTACCAGACGAAATCTTTACCTAGTGGCTTTAAGAGTTGCAGGACCTTAAATCGTGATAGACCTTTGTGTGGGAGCTTTTCGAAAACATGAAAAATTATAGCGAAAAATATGGACTAATGAGGTCCAGATAATTTGCAAGAGATAATTATTGGTCGCTCATAATGCACCACAGAAAAATTTAGGCAGTATTGGATTTACTCGTATCTAGTGGCTACAGAAGTTGCAGGACTACAATTCGGGAGGGACCTTTGTAAGGCTGCTGTTAGAAAACATGGATCGATTTCACCAGAGTTTGGGCATTTATCGCTCTTAACGCTTTGTGCGAAATTAGTGTCAGAATCGGATGTAATATCTGGGCTCTAGAGCAACAGGTTCAGAAATCGCAAAGGACCTTTGAAAGGGACGTGAACAAAAATTTGGACCGATATGGTCCAGTTTTACTCGAATTAATAGTACTCCAAATCAGAAGGGACCTTTTTGTGGGGGCTATTCGAAAACAAGACCCTTTATATTCAAATTTTACCACAATTAAATATCACGCATCACTCATCACGCTCTTTGTGAAACTTAGTCAGAATCGACTGTAGGATAGGCGTTCTGATTTGGTGGACTGCGGTTGAAAGGAACCTCACCAAGATGTAACGACTGGCAAGTGTAGTTATTTCTGGGGCATTCAGGTCCACAGCCCAGGATGTGCTAGAAGTCACACTAAATATTTAAACCATAGCTCTCTACATAAGGAGATGTGCAGCATGGGTCGCCTTTTGAAGGAAACTTTGAGTTGAAACAGCACCACATGAAGCTGAGATCAGCTGACTGAACGGAGAGGCTTGACATAGAAGTTAGACTATCAGCCACCGAGGATGATACAGAGGAATATCTACATAAGCAGATCTGTAGCATAGGTCGCCCTGTCTTTGAAGAAACCTAATATTTTAAAACGCAGCACCGCGCGAAGCTGAAATCAGCCGACAGAACGGGTAAGCTTGCCGTAGAAGTCAGACAATCTGCCACTGAGAATGATACAGAGGAAAACCTTCAGGACGGAAATTCTGACGAGAAAAGATTGGGTATCGGACGCTATAATATCAGACGACAAAATCTCAATCTTCAAGAAAGGTTCTAAAACAAAGGCTTTACTCAAAATCCTCGACGATTTTTGGACGCATGCAAGGTATTTCAGGCAGAGATTTTCGCCATCAATATCGTAGACAAGATTTTGTAACTAAAACTACCCCCGACAAACGTCCGCATAAGCATTGACAGCATGGCAGCCATAAAGACGAGGACTGTATGAGAGTGACATAAAACTGGATGATGACTTGTATTAAATTCCGTGTTCGAATACAAAGGCATAGTATAACGCTGACGAGGGTAAAGCGTCTAAGCGACATGGCGAACGAATGTGCCAGAATGAGCTTCGAAGCAGAGAGAGGGAGAGAGAGCCAGAAACCTGAGGCATACATTTACATCGACGAAATGGCGGTCAAACTTAACATTATTGTAAAATAACAAATAATGGCCCGGAATAAAATATTATCGTTTGAAAAGGTATCACTTCAATCGCCTAAACCTGTAGGAATAAGTTATCAGGATGTAGAAGAAGAGTAGTCAGTGGAGCATTTGCCATGCCCAGTTCAATTTGGGCCCTATAACAGGATATTTGCAAAAATTAATGCCACACTCAGTCAGGTTGAAGCAACCGTTGCTTCATATGCATTTGTGTTGCCCATTGATCGACATTAGTCCCCATTTACACGAGACAACTTTACTTGCCGCAACTCTCAGTTTATAGGAGAGAGCGAGGTACGGAGAATGGAAAGGGAAAAACTAGCCCGTACTGGCAATTTCTTTTGTGGTTATCGTAGTGTGAAGTTGGCTGCAGATAATTTTTGTACGAGGGCTGCTATATATATTTCTGTCCAAATAATAAAAATGCGAGTATTTCTCTTCTGGCGTTGAAAATCGTTGACCACGCATTATTATCTTGATGTGCGGGAATTAAAAGAAGTTATTGGGTGTCAAGTCAGGGCCGTATGGCGGATGACCCTTCAATTCGATGTGTTGGCCGGTCAAAAAGGCACTGGTTCAAACCAAAGCCAAAGTGTGAGAGCTCGTATTGTCATGGTGCACAAGGATTCGTCTTCTCTTGTTAGTTTTTCGAATTTCTGCGACGACTTCAGGCAAACAAATTGTGGTGTACCAGTCAAAATTGACTGTCCTACGTTGCTCAAGCGGAACAGTCGCCACATGGCCAGTTTTGCCAAAGAAACAGGCGACTGTTTGCTTCGAAGTGCTTCTTCCACGAACAACTTTCGTTGGATTTGGCTCGTCTCCGTAGACCCACACGGTCGATTGCTGTTTAGTTTCGCGCTCAGACGCATAGATCCATGATTCGTCACCTGTGACGATCTTATAAACGTCTTTTGAAGCACCGCGATCGTATTTTTTCAAAATTTCTTTGCACCAATCGACACGAGCCTTTTTTTGAGCGACTGTCAAATTGCGCGGGATCCAACGAGAACAAACCTCTTTTACGGCCTGGTGTTCATGCAATATCGAATGTATGCTGGTGGAAGAAATGCCCAAGGATGCCTCTATCTCACGGTAAGTCTTATGACGATCTTACATTATCAGTTCACGCACGGCATCAATGTTCTCTGGCACAACAGGCCGTTTTTGAATGACCTTCACTACCTTCGTCTTTGAGCGAGCGTCGGCCACGATTGAATTCATTAAACCAGTTTTTCACAGTGCTATAGAATGGTGCTTCATACAAAGATTTAAGTTCGTCGATGCACTCTTGTCGTGATAATCCACGTCGAAAGTTGTGAAAAATGATCGATCGCATGTTCTCGAGTTAATTCCATTTTTATTCCTAGAAATATATATAGCAACCCTCGTTTTACAGACTCCCCGGTTTGCTGCTATAACAACAACATACTCCCCGCCAATAAGACAGCACTAGTCTGAGAGTAGCGTTTTGGATTTTCGTCAAATTGTGGATCATTTCAATTCATGAGCAAAACCAAGGGTTGCCAAGGCTCACAATATTAAGAGTGATCCGCAATTAATTTATTCTTTACATTGACAGTGTATCTGTCCCCAGATACAAAATCTTTCGGACAAGCCATATTTAAACATATTAAATGAGAACACAATAGTAAACAGTTTTTGTTCATAAGGTTGTTGTTCGACGAACTTGAATTTGAGAAAATATCGCTGGAAACTGTCCATGAAGGCTTTTTATTTTATGATTTTTGCATTGCTCCTATACAAACGCTTCGCACTGTACTTTGAAGAGCAACACCAACGAACAACAAACAACACATAGGAAACAAAAGGGCAACCAACAGACCATTGATGATGACAGGGCGGCAAAATGGCCACAATTCTGGGGGGAGGCAGGGGGACAAACGAGAAGAAAGAATAATAACAGTTTGTTTTTTTTACTCCCTGACAATAGGACTAATGGAAAGAATGAAATAAAAACACACAAATAAAACCTATTCGGAGGAAGAAAAAAACAGAAGAAATGCCCAACATTTTTAGACTCCAATAAAACCGCATTAAAGCGAATGGCTTAATGTAAACTAATGACAGAATTTCCTAAATGGTCGCCCGCCTCCCCCACTTTACTAATCTGATTTGGAAAACAGCGAATAATCAAATCTAGACAAACACCAGCTTCGCGCCGCAGCCACTCACATGGCCACAAAGTCGCGTCACCACCAGCAAACAACAGCAGAAGCAGCAGCAGTTGCAGCCAAAACAACCGAGGCCTTCTTAGACAGTAGTCTCTTTACCACTGGCAGAGGGCGTTAGTGGTGTCTGCGGATGTTGCTGCTGCTGTTGCTGACGATGACGATGATTGCCCTGATTGTCGACGGTTAAGCTCAATTGTGGCTGTGATTGCGAACGCAATTTAAGCGGACTGACACCCGCCGGCGGTGCTGGAGCTTTGCGTAATTTAGACGGTTTCATAGGTCGTTTGGGCGGCAGAGGCGGTGGTGGCGGCGATATCGAGGAACGGCAATTCAATGATGTATCGCTACTACGCCTTGAATCGAAAAACGACGTATTGCTATAGATGGCCTCCTCCTCGATGGTGGCATAAATATCTTCGCCCGTCTCATAGTAGGAAGCTGCATTCATGGTCTGCGAATGGAAGCGGCGATTCAACGACGAGGTGGACGAGTCTATCGAAAAGGACGATGTTGAGGAGAAATTAACCATGGGCGAAGTAGTGGTATTTTGGTAAGTGTTGCCCGTGTTCTGGGCCATAATGTCGGAAATTTTAGGGAATTGCAAGGCGCTATAAGAGGGTGTGGGTGGGGGGGATGTGTCTTCCCTACTAGTGGGACTATCTTCTGATCTAACTTTGGGCGAGTTGGGTGGATTGGTTGTGGCATTGGTGCAGGTGGTGGGTGTATAAGAGACTGGGGTCTTCACGCTGGCCGGTGTTAGAGGAGAGATGTGCTTAAGAATCGTTGATTGCTTGGTCGACTGCTGTTCATTGACTTCACTCACCACTAGGCGCTGCTGATGCATATGCAATTGTGGCGTATGCTGATGTATGATAACTGGTTGTGCTCCGGCTGTAGTGGCACCTGCTGTTAGCACAGCCTGTGGCAGCAACACATAACCGCCACCCAAGGATATTATGGACTGCCCCGGCGGCAGGACATGAGCGGCACTGGGCTGCTGCGGTTGGGGCAGGCTTGAATACTGTACGGGTAAAATTTGAGCTGTGGGAAAGATTTGTGTTGGTGACAGGGGATCATGATGGACCGAGGCGGTGGCGGCGGTTACGGCTGCTGACACCGGCACGTGCGTCGACAAATCCAAACGTTGCTGGTCAGCATGGGAAGATACAGAAGTTTTGTTAGTATTTAAAAGATGGGCGGATTCACTCTCACAAGCGTTACCACTACTGTTATCACTAGCTATGGGCGAATCTTTCGGGGGAGCATGGGAATGGGAAATGTCGACAATGGGAGGAGGGGGTAGGGGAAAGTCTAAGTCTTCACAATTATCTGCAAAAGAATTTACCATGTGTCTGTAGCCGCTGGCGCTTGGCACGGGCGGAGCCTGTTCGTGCGGTATGCCCAGTTCGGGTATCTGAGTCTTACTGCCCGTTCTACGCAATTGGTTGCGCAATTCGTTCTCTTGCAGCAGAATGGTGCGGTGCTCCTCCTCCGAGACCAGAATGTTGTCGGGCGAGTTTTCATGGATAAAGTCGGCAGGTCTTCGCTGCGCAGGCGGTACATCGTCAATAGAGGGCACGGCATACAGGGTGGGCACCGGTGGAGGCAGCGGCGGTAGAATTTCCATGTACTGTGACTCTTCGGTGGCGGCTAGAGTTGGCTGGAGTTTTGCTGGAAATTTTGGCATGGTAGCAAAGTTAACCGGCGGCGGTGGAGGACTCTCTCTGGGTCTGGAAGGACTTTTGGGCGTTACAACTCTGGGCGGGCCAGAGTGCGGACCCGGCGTCGAAGGCCTCGGTACGGCGTGTATTTGATTGGTGTTTGGATCATGCTCGAATACAGCGAAATCACCGTGGCCCACATCGGTAATTTGAAAGGTATCTAGAGCGAAATTGCGCACCAAATCGGCCTTTTTGATTTTCGGCTTTGGGAGGGTTGGTGGAGGTTTCTTCGGTTTTTGGCTGGAGAGATTTTCGGTCGACTTTGATTGATGGCCACTGACCATTCTTTGCGATTGCAAAAGATCTTCATTGGACTTCCAGCCCGATTTGGGGCCGAAGAAATAGTTCTCTTTGGGCGAACGCGGTGACTTGGAAATGGCCTTGGCTATTTCGGTGTATTCATCGTCGGTGCGATTCTTGTCGAGGAAGGCTTCACGGAATGGATTGTCGCGTTCAATTTCGTTGGAGACCAAAACCTTTTCAGCCGCAGGCGGAGGACTACCAAGTCTAGGATATGCTACATTAGAGGGCGACACTGAACGCGAGTTGGCGGCATGCTGCACTACCGGCGACTCGATCTCTTTAATGCGCGCCACTGTTGGCACCAGAGGTGGCAATTTGTCTGGCCGTTTTTTCTCCAATGTGGAGTTGTTGGAGGACGAAGGACTGGCTGCTCTCAAAATGCCCTTGCGGGGCATACGAGCTTTGGCGGGATTGTATTCCTGCTCCGAGTCATAGTAACGTGAGGAATAGAGCTCGGGCGTTTTGGAGCGTTCGTAGTCGGATTTGGAACGTTCATCGCCGCTCAGATCGAAGCTGACGGATTTGCGATGGTGGCCACCATAAGAGGAAGACGAGAGATCGGGTGTACTGCGGCCGGAAGCGGTTTGAACTTTTTGCATTCTCTGGTTGTCACTTTCCGAGTCGCTGGTATAGCGTATGGAGGGTCGAGATTTATCCAAATAAAGACAATCGGTGCCTGGCTGTGCGGTCACTGTGTCCGGCGAAGGAGTTTGCTGTTCTTCCTCCTCCTCCTCTTCATCATCATCGTCGTCGTCGTCATCATCATCGTCCTCTTCATCATCGTCGTCGTCCTCCTCATCATCGTCGTCATCGTCATCATCATCGATAATATACACTGGCTCTACTTTAACTTCGTCTAACTCGTCCTCCACATCCTTTTCATTCACCATCTGTTGATACTCGTAGTGAGGATCTCTCCTTGCCGCACCTTTGGCCGCCGACTTCACCTTAACCGCGGAGCTCTGTTTGAATGGATGTTCATGGGTTTTTGTTTTTCAAAATGTCATTTTAAAAAAATTTTAATTCAAAATTTATTTATTTTTTGTTTTTGTATTTTGTTGACGTGAGTGTGTGTTTGTGTCGAAAAAGAGAATGGTGGAGATAAGAAAAAGTATTAGAGAAATTGTGTAATTTTAGGTTAAAATATGCGAACACAGGTGTAAGACATTTAACGACACAGGACTGACTGGCTGAAGGTGATAGTGGTCGGGTGGTTGCTTGTGAATGATGATGTGATATTTTTAAAGTGACAAGCGCTACACGACAGAATAGCGTTATCCAATTATCCATTCATTGATGCTGTTGATGATGATTGGGGGCATGTGAGTGAGGGGGTGGTGACGTGATGGTAGGTAGGGTAGTGTTTTTTTTTTAGGTTCAGTGATATAGTTGAAGTGAGTTTAAAAGCTTACAAAAATTACAATACGCTGCATACGTAAGGACGATTACTTCGAACGTTATGTACGGTGCGGAAAACTTCTGTGAGGGCAGACACAACCAAAATGATGTAGTAACTGAGAAAAGAAGCCTTTTATTGCCAATAGCATGTAAGAAAATGATAAAGAAAAAGAGAGACAAACGAAACGAAAAGACAAAAACAACCAAGGACTCGATATCAAATGTAAAGTAATACTTGGAACACAAATAGACGACGTCTGTTCTAAGAATTTGATGATACCCTTTCTATAACTCTCTTTAACTTCCCAATTAAAAAATTAATTGCTTAGCAAAATATTACCTAAAAAAATTGTAAAATAAACAAAACTGGCCACCTTTATATAACAACAGTTAAAATCCCTGCAGTGTGATTAGTAAATTTTCATCCTAAAAACTTACAGAATTTAGGAAACTATATGATTTTATCAATATTTAAAATTCTCCCCACATTTCGTCTTACTTTAAGTGGAAGAAATTCTAAAAAAAGGTATCTAAAAATTTACATTTTTCTGATGATCTTTCGTAATTAGCAGGAGGTTGGTCCCCCCATTCATACGAGGCAACATAATTTGCGTCAATTTTTATGATTCCCCTTTGAACTTGTCTTTTGCGTTTGCACAAGGCAATTTTTGTTTTCATTATTGCCTTTTCTGACATTCTGTGATTTATTCATGCTGATATTTGTGTGAAAAAAATACTAAAAATAATCTAAAGGAACTAAAGGAATTTAAGTACGGCAAGTTTTTTCCTTTCCACTTTCCTTACCTCTCTTTCCTACAAAACGAGAGTTGCGGCAAGTAAAGTTGCCTCGTTTAAATGGGGACTGAATAAATGTGGTCTCACAGAAAGTTAAAAACTTAGCTTATGTGCCAAACCCTTAACCAGGGTTTTCCAATAGGGACAAAACAATTTCGTATCTTTATTTCAACGTACCGGCATACATTTAAATGATCTTTCAGTATCAAAACGTTAGACAAAGTCAGCATTTTTATCGCGGTAAAGTTCACATACAAGTTAGGTTTGCAAATCATTACAAATTACTACCGAAATTTTGAGTCGGTGGCTCAGGCAAAGTTTCAGGAAAATCCAGAATTACATCGAAAAATCACCTTCAGCGATGAAGCTCATTTCTGGCTGAGTGGTTTTGTCAATTCTAGCACTGAAAGATCATTAAAAATGTTTGAGGGTGCGTTGACCTAAAGATACAAGATTGTTATGCCCCTATTGGAAAACCCTACATTCACTGGATTTGTGCCAAAATCTAGTACAACTTCTATGGAAAGTAATAAACAAAACCCGTTGACAATGAAATCCAGGGATTTCGTTTAGAATGGGTGATTTTTATAGAGTTAGAGAACTTAAAGTTGGCAACACTTTTTTAACTGGTGTTTACTTTGTCAGCTGTCAAGTGAATTATGTTTAGTTTGGTTTGGCATATTTCAACATGAAAAGGCTGACTCCAGAATAACGCTTCTAAATTGTGCAAATTTATTTTTAAAGTCATGGTTCTGTTCGTAATACGTATCGCGCACTACGTCCATTTTACGGTCTACGGACTCGTCTATCAGAGCTACTTATTCGATTACCTAAGGAACGTTATTGCCGCAACACGGCCACAAATGTTGGAAAAAGTAAACGTAAATTGGGCCACCGGATTAGACTGCGTCCAAGCCTGCCGTGGCGGTCATATACTAGAAGTCATATTTAAATTATAATGCCAGAAGATTATCTTTCGAATGAAGTAGATTTCAAGTCAAGTTCTATCTATACCTCTTTGAAAAATCACCGTTTATATTTATGTGAAATCCGTATAACTGAACACGATTAAAAATGTTTGGACCCTTCGGCTCATGCATCCGACCCTAAACCTAAGCAAAACACCAAAAACCAATATTTACATTTTTAATTTAATTAATGGCAATATTGATTTAATTTAATTCATTTAATCAATTAATTGCCCTTTTGATCATCAACTTTCAATAACTATGTCCCATTCTAAGTCAATGTTCGTCCACAAAAAATTACAATTTGTAAGGCAAATACTTAAAAAAAGCATACTCTTTTCCGATGTTCCTTAAGTCCTCTAATGAGATTTTTTCTTCTCTCTGGTCCGATTTCACCCATTTACAATCTCGAACAGTTTATGACCATTAGACATCATCACGTGAAATCTAAGGATCCTACATTATATCATACAACTGCAAGACGATCAATAATAGGCGTGTTTTAGTGGCACTCGCTTATTAAGCAAGTAAGTGGTCGCTATGGCGATAACTACTTAGTAGGGACATAAATAATGTTACAACATTAAACACACCCATTTCAATGGTAGAACTGAACATACCCCGTTAATGTCATATGCGTTTTGAAAGCTAACCTCAATAGCGTTAGTCTGTAACGGGATTTTAAAATTGTTTCAACTTTCATCATGGAGTGGTCAGATAATGAGAAACGTATCGCTGTAATAGAGCTTTTCAAGTGTGAAATGAAAAAAGCGATATTTTCAAAACGCTCCGGCCGCTAGGGATGAGCCGCATGTTCGTCTATCGATGCATAAAACTGTTTAAGGAGACTGGAGATGTAAAAGACCACGACCGGACGGGCCGCCCACGCTCTGTTCGAACACCGCATGTCATCAAAGCCGTTAAATAAAGAATTCACAGAAATCCGCTCCGCAAACAGAAAATCATGGCCCGTAAGATGAATATCACGCAAAAGTCCATGAGTCGAATCATTAAAAAGACTTGGAACTTGGGGCTTTAAAACGATGTACCGGACATTTATTGACTGCAGCTTTAAAAAAAATAGGATTGAAAAATGCAAACGTCTTTTGGTGAACACCTCCACGCTGATAACTTGCACAGAAAAATTTTGTTTACCGATGAAAAAATGTTTACCCTTCAGGAAAAATGTAACAAGCAAAATGATAGAGTGTATGCGCGGTCATCTAAGGAAGCATCTGAACTGATCCCAAAGGTGGAAAAGGATCATCACCCAGCTTCAGTCATGGTTTGGTGGTTGTCTCTTACGATGGGGTCACTGACCTGCATTTCTGCGAACAAGGCGTCAAAATATCGGCCAAAGTTTACCAAGAACCCGTTTTGGAAGCTGTTGTGAAGCCTCTTAACAATTCCCTGTTCCAGAACCAGCCATGGACTTTCCAGCAGGATCCTGCGCCGGCCCATAAGTCGTCCCAGGCCTGGCTTCGAAACAATTTGCCAGCGTTCATTTTCTCTGAAGAATGGCCCTCAGGCAGTCCAGATTTAAACCCATTGGATTACAAATTGTGGACGGTTTTAGAGGACATGGTTTGTCACAAAAGATGCCCCAACATTGGATCTCTTAAGACTGCTTTGGTTCGAGCTGTGGCCAATTTTCCAAAGGACGAGGTAAGTGCAGCTACTGACGATTGGCCAGTGCGACTTAAGGCGTGTGTAAAGGCAAAAGGCGGACATTTCGAATAAGTAGATTCTTTTTGGTTACAATATACATCAATAAATATATTAAAAAATATTTGGTCCAAAAACATTCAGTACTTTTTATTTTATAAGTATATTTTTAATAAAACTTAATTCTTGGCCATAACATTAAATTGTATGTGTTTTACTACTTCTTGAAAACCACGCGTCTGAACAAAAACACCCTTTAGAAATTTTGATACTCAAATAAAGCAGATTTTGCTACGAATCCAAACATGGATTTTTTTTCATTTGTCTGAGATTGAGACACAGACGCCCGGACCGTTGGGTCCATAAACATGGTTATTGTTATTTATCCCGTTTCAAGAGAAAATCAATGGCGAAGGACTTATATGATTTGGGCTAGCCAAACTCAATGTTAGTTTTATATTTTAGAGCACAGCTTTTTACTGGCCTTCCACAAGACGATCCACGATTTAAGGATAGCGCTAAAGGCCTCGTTCTGCAATCTAATCCTGTGTTAATTTGAAATGGAAATAGAATGCAGCTGGATTGTCTTCGAGCTCCCTAAGAAAATTCTCCCAGAAAGCCTTGCAATATCAAGACGCCATAACAAAGAAATCGACAATTTTCCCAGCTTAATATATTCAGACGTGCAACGCTGTTCCTGTTGCCCCTGTTTAATGGCTCAACAAAGTCACTGCAGTTTGCCAATTCAATAAAAAAAAGACCACTCATGGTGTGTACATACAAAAATCATTTAAATTGTTTATTTTGATTGGTTTTTCTTTCTTTTTTGATATTATTTGCATTTATCGCCATCACATGAAATATACTTTGAAAAAACAACACTTAAATCAAAATCCTTTTTTTGTATTTAATTTTTTTTTATTATTTTTCAGTTTTTTGTTTAATCTCTGGGGCTTTCTGGGGGTTTTTGGATTCTGGGGTGGGAGGGGGGTTGTTTTCACAATAAATTCATTATATTATTCATTTATACGCTTGAAATAACATTTATTTATTATTAATTTAATAATACGTGGGCGATTTCCTAACAGTTTTTCCGATCGTTTCTCTTCAAAAACAGAACGAAAAACATGGTTTGAGTTGATTTTAAATACATTTTCAGCTTTAAATAGTTTAACCTAAACAATAACAATTAAGACATTTATAATAATTTACGAATGGGTGTTTTTTTTATTATTTCATATTCAATAACAACAATTTAGGAATTTCTTTTAAGTTCTTTGTTTTGTTTTTTTTTGTGATTTTCTATTAAATTTATTAATTTGCGTATAAATATTGGACCATTGAGATTTTTGTTTTTTGCATTAGGATTTTTCAGTTTTTTTTGAGTTGATTTAATTAAAAAATTCCATCAATTCATGATGTCGATGATAGGGAGGAAACGAAAACTACTGTTTTTTGTGTGTATTATTTTTTAAATTTATTTTTTACTCTTATTGTTTTTCCACGAAATGTTTGTTACCGATTTTTGAGGAATATGGCTGTATATGTATCTATATATATGTATATATTAAATATATATATTAAAGAAGAAACCATTTTTTGAATGTGTAAAGTGCAAAGTTTGGTTTTTTTTAATAACTTTCTGTATTTGTATTTTGTTGCTGCGATTTTTCCTTTGCATTGTGGGGGTCCCACTTTTAGTTGTTAGTTTTTCTTTGTTTTATTTTAATTCTGAACATTTAACAAAAAGTTTAATAGTTTTTTCTTTGTAACACATTTGTTGTATACACTTAATAATTGTTTAACTATATTACATTGTAGTTACATACAGACATACCGGGTAAAGGGTAATGCGAATTAAAACACACAATAAAAAAAACCTTTTAATTTTGATTCTTTACAAATTCCCTTTTTAGATTAGAACACAAAATGACATTGAACATTTCGTTGGCGATAGTCACAATAAATTTTTGAATATTTTTATCTACTAGCCCCTAGAATATGAACACATTAAATTAAAAATTATTAAAACCATAACGGAAATTTTACTCCATCTCATGTTAAAAAGAAATAAAATGCATTACCCGGTATGTAGCCAGCGGTTAGACCTATACACTAACAAATAAACACAACCGGGTGACACATAATTAAGTAACGAGTTGAGAATTATGTTAAGATCGAACAAGTTAATACAGATTACAGTCGGATTGGACCGACTTTAACCACTCTGGTGTACAGCAGACTCATTGTTTCTATACATAATTTAAAAAAAATCTGTTTTAAAACAAGACATCAAGGAGCGCCAGGACCTCAACGATAGAGGAATCTTTTTAAATGTAAGGAAATTCCATGACGCTTTATACCTTATTTTAGCAAGATTTTATAAAAACTGTGGACTGTAGAGCAGCAGTACCTTAACTCAATAGAGTTCTTTGCTTGGGGAGCTACTGAGAAACATGGCTCGTAAATAACGTGTGGCTCGTAAGAAAAAAGTATGGATGTGGGCTTTAGAAAAACATGGACCAACATAGTCGTATTTCACCATGTTTGGCAACTATACGCGCGCACCAGAGGAAAATGGGATTTAAGTTTCTGCGCCAGCACCTTAAATCTGGAAGGATCATTGATTTAAGAGCAAGTGTTTAGGGTAATACGAGGGTTGCTATTTGTATTTCGGGTCCGGCAATACTCGTATTTCACCATGTTTGGCAACTTTACGCGCGAACAATAGGAAAATGGGATTTAAGTTTTTGCGCCAGAACCTTTAATCTGAAAGGATCACTGATTTAAGAGCAAGTGTTTAGGGTAATACGAGGATTGCTATTTATATTTCGGGTCCGGCAATAAAAATAGAACAATATATCATTGGGAATGGTTTTATTGTTTTTCAAAATATTCTCGCACTTTTGCATGCGCACAAACCAATTTTCGAAGCTTTTTTTCCACTCCGATTGAGACACCTCCAAAACATAATTTGTGAAAGCTTCAACACAGCTGATCGGGCGATGAAAAACGTTGACCACGCATTTTTTTCTTAACGCTAGGAAATAAGAAGAAGTCATTGGGTGCCAAATCAGGGCTGTACGGTGGATGGACCATCAATTCGACATCTTGAGTGGTCAATCGGCTCACCGTTTCAGCTGATGTGTGAGAGCTTGCATTGTCCTAATGCCAAATGAACCGTCTTTTCTTATTATCTTTCCTCATTTCTTAAAACGCTGTTGGCAAACAGTTGGTTGTATATCACTCAAAAATCACCGTACTACGTCGCATACCGAAAAAAACGCAATCATTTACTTTGAAGTACTTCTTCCACGAACAACTTTTGTTGGATTTGGCTCGTCTTGAAAGACCCATACCGTTGACTGCTGTTTTGTTTCGGGTTCATATGCATAGATCCATAATTCGTCAACTGTGTCAATGTTATACACTGCCTTTGAGCTACCGGAGTTAAGCTATTTCAACATCTCTGCACCAATCCATACAAGCCTTTTTTAAGCACTCGTCAAATTATGTGGGATCCAACGAGAACAAATTGTTTTCACGGCCAAATGAACGTGCAATATCTCATTGATGCTTGTCATACTTATGACCAAGGATGCCTCAATCTCAGGGTATGTCACATGTCGGTCTTCACGCATCGCTGGTTTCTGACAAAGTAACCGAAGTTGGACGTCCTTCACGAAATTCATCCTGGAGCGAACGGGGTCCGAGACCGAACTCTTGGTACCAGCGATTCACAGTGGTTTTTGATGGTGCTTCATCGCCAAAAGTCGCAACAAGTTGATTTAAACACTCTTGTCTTGATAACCCACGCCGAAAATTATAAAAAATCATCGCACGAAAATGTTCACCGGAATTTTTTAACACACTGGAAACAAAACAATTCGCCAACAAATGACAAAACGTTCTGAGTGAAGTTATGCTTAAAAAAATGTCAAAGTTTCCAATAGAAGTTTTAGTTTGCATCTGGGAACACTAGTATTGTCAGGACCCTAAATATAAATAGCCAGCCTCGTATGTTACAGTAAAAAAATTGACATATTTGGTTAAATTTTGGCAGCGTTAATAAAGTCCATATTTACACGAGGCAACTTTACTTCCGCGAATTTTGATGATTCCCTTTTGAACTTGCCTCTTGTGTTTGCACAAGGCAATTCGGTTTAGGCAATTTTTGTTTTCGTTTTTGTCATTTCTGAGATATTTATTCGTTCTAATTTTTGTGTGAAAAAATGCTGAAATGATCTGCAGCCAACTTCACACTACGAAAAACACAAAAGGAATCGACAGTTTTTTTACTGTCCGTTCCCCTTACCTCTCTCTTCTACAGACTGACAGTTGCGGCAAGTTAAGTTGCCTCGTGTTAATGGGGACAATGATCGCTCAGAACGAATTATGGACAAGTTTGGATTATATTTGCATCTTCTAAAGGATTAAACATCCAATTCGGGATGATCTTTGTGTAGAGGCTATTTGAAAATATAGTCCGATAAGGCCCTCCTTGTTATTGGTCGCTCACAACGTTTTATCCAAAATTTGATCAGAATCGAATTTAGAATGTTGCTCTTAAAATTTTTCTTGGAGCTCAAAAGGAACTATGAGCAAGTTCGCATTTAATTTGTGTCTTTGTGTCTAATGCGGCGTGATTTTTGTGTGGACCCTATTCACAAACATAAGGTAAGGTCCACCTTTACCAGAGCTTGTTATTGTTTTTAGTTCTATGCCAATTTGATCAGAATGAAATTAAGTATATTGCTCTTGAAGTTTCTGAAGTCGGAAACCTTCGTATTATACAAGGTTATGAAATAAGAATTGCAGGCGGCGCAAAAGTAAGGTCCACCTTGAAAAGAGCTCATTACTGGTGGCTCATAACGTTCTATGCGAATTTTAACAGAATCGAATTTAGTATTCCGCTTTTGAAGCGCAATTTCTGAAATCCGAAAGAATCTTCGTATTTTACAAGGAGGGGCAACAGAAATGTCAGCTGGGGCAAAAGTAATGTAATAATATAAATTGCCTACCATTTTGTTAGAAATGACAAAAAAAAAAACGGAGTTCCTTTTTAACGAAAATTTTATTTAAAGATGTACAATCTGACATTACTTTTCGGCCGTCTTGTTGGACCTTTAAGCCTAGACTTGTAAACCTTCGTCAAGCTCCGATCATATTTGCTACCTTTACTCTGATAACAACGGTAGATGGCCGGACGTACGGACATCGATCAATGCAATCAAAGATTGAGTCTGAGACAATCGCTCAAACTAACATAGGATCACATGATTAAGCTCTATACACAGAGAAAAATTCGAGTGTTTCATAAATGTTATTTGGTGCTCTGTTATTTTCATTGATAGTAACTGTCCTAACGGTACAACATACCAAATATCTGAACCTTCAGAAGAAAATTTTTGATTTAGCCACAAAAAAAAAATAAAATTTCAGACGCAAAAACTGTTTGCTTACGAAAGTGAAGTTAATGAAGAACTCATGCCCGACTCATGGTGGCTCTTGACGTGAAAAAAGTAAAAAGATGGTGGATGATCGTTTTTACTGGAAAAAATTTAGTTGTACGATTGGCTTTAAGGCAGTAATAATCAAATTATTATATTTTTAAAAAAATACCATTAAATAAATGGTTACAGCAACAAAATTATTGCAAACTATTAGTTATCACAACCAACAGTTGTGGCAACTTAAAACATTAAAAATTTTTGAGTATACCATCAGTCCAACCGAATTTTAGTTTGAGCTCTGATATTTTCATTTATCGAAAATATCGTATCGGTGCAACATACCAAGTATCCGAACCTTCAGATGAGAATTTTTAAATCAATTGCTTTCACAATTGAAGTTATTAAGGTACTCATTGGGAGGGTCAAGACTTGAAAAAAAAAGTAGAAAAGGTAATGGATGATTTTTACTGGGAAAAAATGATCATATGATCGTATTATTTTATTTAAAAAATGATGATCGTATTATTTTATTTTTAAAAAAAATACCATTAAATAATTGGTTACAGCAACAAAATGATTGAAAACTATTGCAACCACAACCAACAGTTGTGGCAACTAAATACCTTTTTTGCATTTCTTTGGCCGATTAAAAGTAGTGAGTACAGTACGATGATCATATTTATTATCCTGTGGTACTTCGAAACGAATATCCATTACGCTTATAAACATTTGGTGATTGTAACCGAAAATTCTCTTTTGCAACCGATTTATTGTAGTTCAAACCGATTTTCAACTAACTTTTTCTCTGTGTGTAAGATATTATTTTTCTTTGTGAGTAAGAGAAAGACCCTACAGGGTCTCTCCAGAATTCACATAATAATTGAGATATTGCTAAAATTTCGTACAGACAGGACAAGTCTTCGATACACACAGAAAACACATTCGTTGGCACAACTGATTTTTTTTTGGAACGTCAGTTAACAAGCTCTGCCGTTGCTTTGGGTCTTATCTAAGCAAAATAGTTTGTGGTCAAATTCAGATGAAAATAAGATTGTCAAAGTTTTTATTCTACAAAGCGTTCAGAGGAAGATATATTTTAATGTTCTTTTCTGTATATTTTTTTAATGTTTCGTTTCGATGTTTGGATATGATAAACGAACCATTTGTGGTTAATAGAACCAACATATTTTTTGGCATCACCATTTGTTGGTACTAAGGAATACACATGTAAAACTATTTGTTGCCATAAATTGCGGTTCTCTCATACAATTTTTGAAAGTTTGTTTTATAAGAACAGTCAAATGGTTGGTTGACTCTACTATAACATTATCATATCTGCTATTTTATGGTTGTTCGGACCAAATTTCCACCAAAATTATTAACATTTGGTGTTTACAGCAGAAAGTCTTTTCGTCCAACGGAATTATTGTAGTTTGAACCGACTGACAACTGAATTTTTGTTCTGAGTACATCAGATACGTGATGGTGGACATGTTTTTCCCACATTCATGGCATACCTTTATGTGACAGCGCATAGAGAAAGGGACCTAAGGGTAAAAAAAAATAAATTTGCACTTTTTTTTTGATGTGAACAACATCTGAACATCGAATGAGACCGATCCCATGCCCCAAAAGTGTTTCCTCCCAGAGATATGCGCGTTTTATGAAAGTGATGGTACACCAAAGATACACGTATTTAAATCTTTAAAATGACTCTCCTGAACAAAACTGGTTTTTACCCTTAGGTCCCTTTCTAATTTGCTCGTCACATATTCATAATAATTTATAATGCGTTAAAATTTTAAATAGTTTTCGAAATATAGATTTTTTTATTAAACCATTGTTTAATAACCGGTATTTTAAAAACTGTATTTTTATTGTATCTTTTTCTTAAATGCCCTTATAAGCTATAGCTTGGGAAATACCCAGTATCTGTTCAAAATCAATTAATACAATTAATAAAGCGCCCACAGAGAAAAAGAAGTTGGAAGTCGCTTGGAACTACAATGATTAGGTTGCATAATAGGAAGAATGTTTATAATCGTTATCGGTTTGAAATACCACATGGTCATCTTACTGTAATTACAAATAATTGATCGGTCATACCAATGAAACGCGACAAAAAAATATATTTTCAACAATTAGTAGAATAGTCGGGGTGCATGTAACCTTAATCATTCGGTTATCAAAACAATTCGGATGTGGCAAAGTATCAGTTCTCTTTGTGCGATTATACGGCTTATTATAACTTTAATTTTGAAAAAAGTGAAACAGTTATACCAATAAAATAATTACAAATTAAATTAAATTGAACCAAAAGTAATGAATACTCGTATTAATATCTCATCAAAATAAAATCTGTTTACAAATCATGGCTCAAAAAAAATCTGTAGTGGGACTTATGGGTTGCTCATAACTTATGGCTATTTCAAAACGTTTGCAGAACTTGTATTTCTTAAATGTTGAGAAGAAGACATGGCTTCAAAATTCTTTGTATGCTTATGGAATAATATTTATACCCTCACCACACAGTGGAACAAGGAGTTTATGTGTTTTTACAAAGGTTTGGTGTTTCTAGAGCCCAAAAAAAAGTGTCCCAGCAAACCAAACCTTCAGAATTCAGTCAGAATTCTGTACGACAATCGGCAAAATGTTCCGATTTCGGATCAGAATTCTTAGCGAGTTCGTAACGAAAAACATATGAGAGGGTTGACACGAAATCTGAACTACTTCTCTGAGGTGATTCTGATGTTTTTGCAGACATTTCGAACCGATTACTGACCGAATTCTGAACTGTAGTCTTGGGAAATTCGAAAGAAAATTTCGATTTGTCGTATCGAATTCTGAACGACTTCGGTCAGAATTCTGTCATTAGGTCTTATTAAATTCTGATGTTTTTACCGACATTACGAACCGAATGGTGAACGAATTCTGATCTTATGTCATGGTAAATTCTGAATGTAAACAGTCAAAACGAAGAAAATATTTTTGTTTTAGAAAAAAAAAATTGTAAAACATTTTCAAAAAGCGTTCGGAAAGACTTTTAGTTACAAGCAGGGGTGTCTGCAGTTTCGCAAGCAATAATTGTGCTGTAACTATGTTTAGTGGTTATACACTTAAGGGCAACCAGTTTTGCATTTAACGAGAACTGCCGTCAGTAGAGTTTTCCTCCGAACACAATAAAAATCCCTCGCACAGCTAAGCTAACCAAACGTTCAGAGTTTGAATTTGAAATATAAAAATACCTCAGACAAACAGTTAAGAATTCGTTCAGAATTAGTTCGGACATGTCTGAACATAAGAACAACAACTGTAAAATATGAAGCAACGAACAAAACTTTTAAACGAATAAACTTCCTCAGATAAATAGTTCAGAATTCGTTGCGAGTTCCGTAAGAGAAGTCTGAACAAAAAATTAATAAAAATCTTACAGACAAGTCTAACAGAATTCGTGCCGAATTCGTTCAGATATCAGATAAATAAAAAATTCTCAGACAAATCGAACAGAATTTGTAACGATTTCGGTAAGAATTCTCGATAGAGTTCAGATATTGTTGAGAATTGTCTCATATCAGACATTGTCGGCAAATTTGGTTTACTGGGGTGTTAGACCATTAAAAAATATATAGACCGACTCGACTTATGCATGTCCTTTAAGATCTTGTAAGATCTTTTTTGCGGCCTATGACAGGTGGTATTGAAATTGGGAGAAACCGGTCCAAGTTCTGATATAGTTTGGCGTGGTATCTTCTGAATTGTGCTCTACCTGACCTAACAGCGATAAATTTGATCAGCTTTTAAAGGCAAATGGTTTGCGGCGTTATTTTGCATACAGAAAAAGCATTTATGAAAATATACCAGATCGATCTAAATCTTGATATGGCCCCAACACAAGAGCAAATTTCATTAGAATGTAACGAAATTGGGTTTGTGCCAACATTGCGGAAAATAGCCCAGTTCGGTCCAAATCTTGATTAGCACACATATAAATATTTCTCCAGATTTTGGATCTGAACGAACAACGACGTCTGGGTTTTGATATTATTTATCACAAGGGAAAGATGTGTATATGTAATATGACTAATGAGTCTAAAGCTTTAGATTTGAGACTAATTTCTATCGAAATAAGTTAAAAAAAGAAAACTAAAAAGTCACTAAATTAAAAGCAAATAAACTCAATCATTCTTAAAATTGCAAATTTTTTAAATTGTTTAACATCAGATTGATTGTTTTAAATGTTATGCCAATTGTTACCGACAGAGACAGGGTGTAACGAAAACAAGATTGAATGTGTTTCAGCGGCGACATTACACTCTCTTTGTCGTGATTTCAGACTATCGACAGCACTCCATGGCAGTCATACCGACGTATTTCTTTTACGAAAGAACAAAAAGTTTAAATATTAAACTGTGGACTTTCAGCTAATCAATCCAAGTCTTAATATTCACGAAAAGTTCGCTTAAAATCTAGGTCATGACATGCGAGACAACTGGCATGACCGTTTCACTTTCTAACAAATAACGCTAGCTTAATAAAATGTAAAAAAATCGTTATCATACTCAGAAAATAGGACTTTCTGCTTAAAGAGTTCTTGAGAAAAAAATCAACCCTTTCGAATCCTAACATAATTCTCAGCAGCCCGCCGTCCGGTGCGTACATAATTGCTGTTCACCCCGTCATTTCCCTTAAAAAAAAGTATAGTTTCTGTTAAAATTTTGTAAATGCTTTTTATCATTTGAAACATATTCTCTAATTAAGATAGCTGCAAAGAAAAATTTCTTCCATTTTTTCTTCTTCTTAGTTTTAGCATCAGTTTGTGTTCATTAGAAGAGAAGTCCATTTAGTTCCTTGCCTTTAGTAGCCGTTAAAAAGAAATGTTGCTGTTATTTTGTTTTTGGCTCTTTGTGTTTTAGCCAAATCATTTAAAACTTTTGCTCTAGATTTGATTCAGTTTTTTTATTTTATTTTGTTTTCTTTTTATTTTTCTTTTTGGGATAATTTTGTCAGTCTTTTTTTTGATATAAACATCCGCTTTTCATCTAAGCAATTTTCTTTTCTTCATTAGTCTGTAATGAAATGTTATTGTTGTTGTGTTTTTTTTTTGAGGTTTAAATTTTCCTCAACGGAAAAAATCATCAAATCGTTACAGATTTTGTGTGGAGGAAAAGAGAAAAAATACGGAAAAAGAAGAAAATGATTTTTTTAATGGACATTTTTGTTTTGGTTTAAATTTCTTGTTTTTTTTTTTGGAAAAAAGCCTTAAACTTAATTTAGACAATTTTTGATTTGGTTTTTGTAGTGGATGCAAAGAACGTACGTATCACATTAAAACTGAAGAGTCATCACAACAATTATCAGAGTTGCCAAACATCAATGTTACGTTTTTTAAAAGGATATGCTCAAAAGAAAGATGAAGATAGAGAGAGAGAGAAAAATGGAGGGGGAGGTAAAGCACTTTGTAGTTACACAGTAAAATAGAGGGAATAGATGCGCATTAGAAGAAATATGGACAACGTTTGAGATGCAAACAAAAATTTTGAAATAAAAAAAGACCATCTTTTCTTAGTTAAAATGAGTAATTTAAAAAAACAAAGTTATTTACATTAAAAGAAACAAATAACGGTCGGTCGGTCCTGAAAAAGGAAAGTCCCTAGAAAATCGTTACACATTTCAGCTCAAAGGGCGTTATGTATTCAAGGTACACTGAAAATAGAGAATTTTTAGTTTTAGTGGGAGCAATTTAAACTACTTGTTTAGTAGGTTTAATACCATAGACAGCGCAGTAACAAAAACTGGCCCTCGCCATCAAATTGAAATCAGAGAGTTGGTCAAAGGCTGATGTTAGCTGAAGTTCAATAAAGAAAAGTCCTTTCTACATTTTGTAAAACACGTAATTTTAAATGACGTTTTTATACACATTTTTCAAGTTTTTTCCGTAAAATATTTCATCTCCTGCTAAACAATCTTTAGCCTATTGTGCGAAGCGAAAACGCATCGGATTGTGTTCCATTATTAAATAACAAAGTTCAACTTTCCCAAAATAACCGAAAATTTGAACAAATTATCAGTACTTTTTTTACAGTCGATATAAATTTAAAATGTTAAATCGACCACCCTGTATCAATGATACTGGAAAAGTATCGTACTGATGCGCTAAATGATAAAATATTTATGGCGCTCAAGTTTTTCTTTTGAATTCCAAAAAATGAATAAAAAAGGATTTAAGTATTTCGTACAGATGTTTCGCGTCTCAGTTGTATGGGGGTATTCCAACTCATGGACCTATATGTCTAAATATTACAAAACTGGGTGTTGGTCGATCGTAACGCTCCATGCAAAATTTCTTCGGAATTGGATGCTATGTGTGCTTTAAGATCAGAAGGTTCTGAAATCTGAAAACACCTTTGCATGAGGGCTGTAAGAAAATATGAACCTATATGGTCCATTTTCACCATAGTTACTGGAAGCTCACCAATACAAATTTGAGCTTGATCTGGTTTACTTGCGGCTTTTAGAGCTGCAGGCCCTCAACCCTAGAGGAACCTATGTGTGGAAGTTATTCGAAAACATGAACCGATAAGGTTAAATTTTATCAGAAATATATGTGTCGGTGTCCGGCAACGCTTTATGCGAAATTTGGTTAAAGTTGGGTGTAATAACGATCGGAAGGTTCTAAAATCGGGAAACATTTTTGTAGGGGGGACTATACTATTCTAAAAATGAAAAATTTTCACCACAGTTACGTCGTTATGTTCGACCGGTTAATAATAGTTTACAGGTCACACATAAAGTACCATGCAAAGTTTGTGCGTTATCAGGTTTACCTCGCAGCTTCTAGAGCTGCAGAATAGGGTGGAGTGAAATTCAAAAAAAAAAAAAGTTAACCTCGGAAAGAGATGTAGTCTGGGGTCCTAATGAGGGGAAAAATAAAGAAAAAAATTTAAAAAAATTTTTAGGGGTCGCGCCACTCCCTAGAAATTTGGAAATTATCGCTATTTTGGCGTTGATTTTAGAAAAATCCTAAAAAGTTTTATGTCAATAAATGTTTGCAATAGCGTAAACAATGAAATAAGGGCATGAAAAAATTTAAAAAAATTTTTCTCATTGTTCAAAAATTTCAAAAAGTAAAATAAGTCAAATCGTCCCTTCTTCAGAAAATTGACTGAACAATGAAATCGCCACCAAAGCTACAAATATTAGTCGATTATCCTCATATTTGCCTCAAATACTTTTGTTTGGGCACTGAACAAGCTCAAACTTTTAAATTTCGAATAAGTTAAGTCGTTAATTTTTAGGATTTTTCTAAAATCAACGCCAAAATAGCGATAATTTCCAAATTTCTAGGGAGTGGCGCGACCCCTAAAATTTTTTTTAAATTTTTTTCTTTATTTTTCCCCTCTTTAGGACCCCAGACTACATCTCTTTCCGAGGTTAACTTTTTCAAATTATAAAAAAAGCATGTTTTCACTCCACCCTACTGCAGAACCTCAATTCGGGACGGACCTTTGCGCGAGACCTGGAGTGTACAAAAACTAGGGTTATCAAAAAACCGGCATTTAGGGTTTTCTTGAATACCGTGGTTCAAAAAAACCGACTGACGGGTTTTTTTTTAAATAAAAACCGCCATTAACCTACATACCATACCAAATTTGATTGAAATCGGAATTTAAATGGTTGTTCTAAAGCGGTTGTATGTGAGGTATCGTAAGATATCTTTGCACTGGGGCTATATCACAAGGAGTCGAATAAGCTGGCGATACACTTGAAGGTGGGTCTAGCTTTAATAATATTGATATTTACGTATTTCATAATTGAATATTATGAAGTTTCTTTGCTTTAACATACAAACCGGAAAACCAGAAAAGTCGTCTGTAAATAACCGGTTTAACCGACTTGTCGGGTGGTTCTAGTTATTTTTGAGAAATCGACATAAAAACCGGAATGTCGTCCCACTCTTGTGGGGCCAATTTAAAAACATGAACCGATATGGTAATATTTTACCAGAGGTGGGTTTTAGTTGCCCATAATGCTCTGAGAGAAAAATTGTCGACATCGTATGTAATAGTAATATGTGCACGCAGAAAAAAAGTATGGTTGTGGTGACAATATTCGAAGAGGATAATACAATTGTTGGGTATATGGTTGTGGTACAACAATAGTATGATTCAAATACAACCATACTATGATTCTAACAATAATAGTATGATTCACACATAACCATACTATGATCCGCACAACCATAGTATGACTCACACTCAACCATACTATGATCTCCACAACCATAGTATGATTCTAACAACCATAGTATGTTTCACATACAACCATTGTATGATACTCACAACCACAGTATGATTCACACGCAACCATGTTATAATACCCACAACCATAGTATGATTACACACAATTGATCTACAATATAATTTATTAGAATTTGTTTAAGTTGTCGACAATAGATTTGAATTAAGAAAGTTATTAAAAAACACACTAAATTCAAAATAATACGTGTGATTAATGTAGAAAAAACAAGTTGAAATAAACGTGTTTTTATTAAAAATATTTCAGTTAAATAAAGCCAAAGCAGCTTGTTTAAAAAATATTAATTTCGATAGAAAAAAGTACTATTATTGCATTAGATCCGTACCAATAACATTTTGTTCTTAAAAACATATTTAAATGACGAAAAATTACAATCATACAGTATGATTGCCGTAATCATAGTATTGCTAACATTAAACGGAAAACACAATACTTTTGTCGCACCAACCATATTTATATTGTTGCTATAGCCATATTTTCATTTTTAAATTTGGCAATAATACTATTGTTACATTTTTACGATATTAATTATTATACTATTGTCAAAACTAAATTCAGTTAACAATGCTATGGTTGCGACGAACATACTTTTATTGCAGAGAACATACTTTTATTGCCGTGACCATGTAGTAAACATGTTTTTTCTCTGCGTGTGGCAAAACTTGTTTTCAATTTTTCATTCTTTTTTTCAACTTTGTTCAAGCTTAACGCAATTTATTTCGGAAGATATAATACTGAGTTTCTGTCAGGAGTTCGAGCGAAATAGAGTCACTTCATTGTTAAAATAACATGTAATTCAAAAAGAGGACGCAGTACGAAAATATATTAAACCTAAGCATGTGTGGCTTTGTGGGATTTTTTCTCTAATCCGTCAGTTATTTTATTTATTTAAAAACGTTCCTTTTTCTGTTTATCATCTTAAGCTTAGGATCCCGGTCTGCAGGTGTAGTATCCGAATCATTTGAATTTATTTTTTTGTTATCACCTCATATTTGTTACAAAAACTCAACTACCAAATGTCCACTAAGAGTTATATCAATGCATTTAATTTGTACAGCCATTAATTAAATATGTGTACTATAATATAGGCATGATTGTCATCTTAATATTGCAAACATAAGGGATATTGGACAGTACAATCTGTCATTAACTCCCTAACATTATTTAAGAAATTGAGTGTACATCTTTTACATTTTTAGCATTTTCATATGGATTTTTTCATGTAGGGCCTAAGTAATCAAATAAAAAGTATTGATGCCGTACTCATTAATATTAGTATCGGTATCGAAACTAAAATAAAGTAGACGCTCACAAATTAGAACCACTTTTTTTCGGTTGGTTCTAATTTCTGAAAAGTTCTAATTTATGGAGGTTTTTTTATTTTTTACAAAAATAAGGCGAATATCGTACACTTTTTATATCCAGTTTGGAGTATTTTATTAAGAAAACGAAAACGTAAATAACAGTTCAGTCAAATTACATCGCATAAATGTTACAAACTTAACAAATAAAAAACTAAATATATTTTTTGTTTTTGCTTTTTGATCTGTTTCAATTTCAAACGTTTCATTAAGAAAACAAAAAATAAAAACATTGTCAATGCATCAAAATGCTGGTTCTAATTTCTGAGATTTCTTATTTGTGAGCGTCTACCGTACTTCCCACCAGGTGCATCGCAAGGAAAAAGTGTCACACTATGTTTTGAAAACCTTGCTTTTTTTTAAGTGAAACTGTTGAAATAAAATAATTTATTCAATATTTGAATTTGTTCAATATTACTACTAAGGTCGATATTCTTGGTAGTGATGAAGAGGGTTTTGAATTTTATCGAGAATAAAATGACCACTATATAGAAGAGTATAGATAAAAGTATTCCCTAGTCCCTAATTTCATGTCGAACTGAACAACTATCTACTAGCATCCGTGTTCTACTGGCCGAAAATCCATATTTCATTCCTCCTTTTTATATTTCCTCTAATATCTCAAATCAAAATCACAACAAACTTAAATAGAACTGAAAAGACGAAATAAACTGCAACGAACAAACAGAAGAGCGCAATATTTTGGTAGATGATGACACTAAGATAAAAAGAAAATTGTTTAAGTTTACGATTTTGTTTATGACCGTAAAGCGGAGGATTACAATACGTTCATGCAGTTTCAAATTCGTTTAATGTACAGAGGGAGAGAGGGATTCACTTTTCTTTTTGCAGCAAAAAGTTTCTTTGTAGTACAGCAAACTAAACTTGTAATATTGCAACGATATAAGGTTTTTATACGAATTGTGTAAGGATAGTAAATAAATGATCACTGAAATTGTTCAAGGGTACACGAAGAAAAAATTTTATTTTTGTAATGATAATTTTAAACAAGGTAATGGGCCAATGTTTGGATCCCAATAATATAATGTTTGCAGTTGTCCATAAGTTGTGGGCGCTTTCATTTTATATGCACACTAGAAGAATATAATTTGAATATTTGTTTGACATATAAAGTATGGGTAATTAAAATTTAAATTTGAGTCGGCTATAAAAAAAAAATTACTGATAGTTTTTAAATTTCTGTCTTTATTGGAATGGTAGAACTTTGTCATTTAATAATGGAAGACCATCCAATGCGTTTTCGCTTCGCGCAACGGGCTTAAGCTAGCTTGGCTGGAGATAAAGAATTTTACCGAAAAATCGTGTTTTCAGATTAAGATCAGTTTTATATCGGTGGCTAGCTATGTAAATAAGCAAAACTGCCGCATATGGGGACACATGACTTTTTAGAAGCCAATGCATCCACAACCACTCAATGTTTGGTGTGGATTTTCGGTTGGCGGCATCATTGGGCCATTTTTCTGCGGAAACAAGGAGCCGTCGTTGCCGCAGTCGCGACACGCTCGACGAGTTTTTGTTTCAAAATATGAACAAGAACGATATTTGGTTTCAACAAGACGGGGCCACATGCCACATAGCCAACGCAACCATCGATATTTTACGTACTGCTTTTAAAATCGAATAATCTGCCAAAATTGTGATGTCAAACGTAAGAACAAATTGGGCTGATCGGATGAGGTACTGCCGAGCCAGCTCTGGAATGATATTGTATTCCATTATTTAGTGTCATAGTTCAAATTTTCCAATAAAACCAGAAATTTGAAAAAATATCAGTACTATTTTGTTTGCAGCCGATTCAATTTTAAAATTTTAAATGCTCCACCCTTTATAAACACTGTCAATTCATATAGTGTGCCAATACTATATCACGGTTATACAACGTAAATTTAGCAAATCCATTTCGATAACTTTTATCAGGAGCTTAATATTGTGAATATTTAAATAATTGTTGCGATTGATTGTGCTAAAGCGATAATTTCAAACCTTTATCAGAAAATCCAACTGCAACCCTTAAAAACGAAAACAATACAAATACTCAAAATTTACAATATCAATGAAAAAGTTATTCAACATGTTCACTAATCGGGTTCGCTTAAGACCGCTTCATTTTATTGTGTCCGGCTAACGCACTTTCTTTTATTACTCTTTTTTATAAATAAAAATTGCTTAAAACAGTTTATCTATGACGCGTGTTTTTCAAATTACTAAAGGGCCCTCCAACCATAATGAACGATGTTAATTGTCCAAACATCCAAAATTCAAATATAATGCTAATTGTAAGTCACACCTTAAAGTCAAGATTTTTGCCCAACTTAATTTGACAATTCTTTGTTTCAGTGTTTGTCAAATTCAACCCTGGAGGGGTAGCAGCGCGTTAAGATTGTTTAAGCGTTTTACAAAAATGGACTTTCAAATAAAAATGCATTTCGCGAACTTCGTGATTTTTTTAATCAGCATAATCGACCAAATGAGTCCACAATCGGGAGAATTATGCGCAAATTTCAGCAAACCGATTCTGTAGGAAATGTTAAAACACCTGTGCATGTTCGGTCAGTTTGTTCTGCTGAAAGCATTGATGTTGTTTGCGGTAGTGTGGCAGAGGAGCCGTCAACCTCGACTTGTCGTTGTGCCCAACAATTGAACATCTCACGAACATAACTGAAGCGAATTTTAAATAAAGATTTGAGTTTTCGTGCTTACAAGGTTGAATTGACTTAAGAGCTGAAGCCTACTGACTATTTTGAGCGTTGGCAGTACGCCGAATGGTTAGTTGAACAAACAAAAGTCAATGGTGACTTTACAAAGAAAATCATCTTCAACGACAAGGCACACTTTCACATCAGAAAGTGTGCCTCCTTAACAAGCAAAATTGCCGCATTTGAGCAAATGAGAATCCACGATTGACTGTTCGAAAGTCGATGTTTCCACAAAGGGTGACTGTTTGGTGCGGTTTATGGGCTGGCGGCATGATCGGATCATACTTCTGCGGCCAAGCAGCTACCGTCAATGGTCTTAGCTATCGCGAGATGATAACGGACTTCTTGTGGCCAAAATTGAGGACATGGAACTGGACATGGAAGAGGTTTCAAAAGGAAGGTGGTTTAACACCGTTGGACTTCTTTCTACTGGGATATTTAAAAGATAAAGTGTACGTCAATAAGCCAAAAACAATTTTAAAGCTAAAGGATAAGATAATTCGACACATTTAAGACAATAAACCTGCATTATGTCCCAGTCATTGCAAATATGGACATTCGAATAAAAGTATGCCACCGAAGCCGTGGCGGAAATTTGGCCGATAGTTTGTTTCACATAATTGTCATAAATATTAAGATAACTATCTGTAGAGTTTATGTTCTATTAACAATTAACATCGTGCTTTTTAGTTGGACGACCAGTTGTTAAAAAGATAAGGATCAGAATCACATTGTATGTCTAAAACATCTTCCTCTTGGCCCCCTACTATGGAGGAAGATAAATCCATACAGCATGATTGATTTGTATCTCCGGGAGTTCGAACAGGACGATTTCAAAAAGGCTTAAACGGCACAGACTCGCATTAAACGGCAACAATGGCCCCCCTCTTCACCACTTATCGTGGAGGAAATGTATCTATATATCATGCTTCCTATTGGTATTTCCGGCATTGATCCAAACAATTTCAAAGGGTCGCTGAAAGTCGCCGAGTTATATGGTTAAGAGATTAAGAAGATTCGTTCATCGCTGGGGAGTAAAAACACCACTAAGTATATTTAAGCTTTTTAACGTACCACATATAAATTAATTTGTATAGGCAGTTTGTATACTCGGAAAAATTAATTAAAATTTTGTTCACGGCTTATCACAATAGCAGTGTTTTTCGGAAAAAAAATTTATGATTCTAAAAAATGTAAAAAAATATAACTTGTCTTTTAGTACAAAGCCCCCTAGACCTAGACTGTAAGTAAAATTTTAACTTTTGAAATGGCACCGAAAATCACCGAGACACCCTAACTTAATTTGGGCCTATACGTTTAAAAACAATTAAAATTGAGAAATATTCCATTTCTAAGTTTGTACTGTCTCTCAAGCGTTTTGCTGGTGTTTTAAGGAAAACAAAAAATAAAAAAGTAATATAAAAATAAATTAAATACTCGTCAAAAATAACTGCATTGTGCTAGCCCGAAGGTGGAAGGCCTTCATCATAAGACTTGCATTTCAAGAAAAAAAAACAAAAGCCATTTCAAAAGACATTTTGATACGTATGGCTTAAAGACCAACTAATCGCTTTAGAGACATTACAAACAAAAAACGGAATTTCTCCTGATTTTGACCTAATCTTTATAAACGGTTTAAAACAAAGTTGTAGTGTCTTGGTGTCGTTCTATCTTATTTTAACATACTTTTAGCGCTAATAAGCATTAATCGACGAAAGTCTCTATTCAGGCGAAGCAGAAACAAATAAATGGTGGGCCATTTTAAGTATTAAATTTGAATCTAGTGTGAAATTTATTGCATAAATTTCTGGTTCTATTGAAAACGTTGAACTTTTTCAGTTAGTTAATAAGGGAACACCGTCCGATGCGTTTTCGCAACGCCCAATAAGCTAAAGATTGTTTGGCAGAAGTTGTAGAATTTTACTGAAAAATCGTGTTTTTAGATGAAGCTCATTTTTATCTCGGTGGCTAAGACAATAAGCAATATTTGTAAAGACAAAAATATATCGATTTTAACCTACTAAACTCAAAAATGATTGTTTTGATATATCGTCTTGGAACTTTTTTAACTTAATGCAAAAGCTATCGACAAATTGATGGCACAATATCGATTGCTAAATTGATCCACCCTATTAACCAAAATTGCCGTATATAGGATTCAGAGAACCTACACGTGACTATTGATAAGCCAATGCATCCAGAACGAGTCACTGTTTGGTGTGGATTTGGGCTGGCGGACCATTTTTCTTCGAAAATTAGCAGGGAGCCGCCTCTACCGTCAACGGGTAGCGTTACCGCGCCATGCTCAACGAATTTTTTTTCCAAAACTTCAAGAGAACATGACATGGAAAACATTTGGTTTCAACAAGACGGGGCCACATGTTACACAGCCAACGCAACTATCGATATTTTACGCACTGTTTTTAAAAATCGAATAATCAGCCTAAATTATGATGCCAATTGGCCGCCTCCGAGCTGTGATTTGATTCCTCTGGATTATTTTCTTTGGGGAGCCATTAAAGATAAATGTTACGCAAATCATCTAGAGACAATTGAAGCGTTGAAACATGAAATCGATGGTGCCATTGAAGAGATTCGACCCGAAACAATCGAAAATGTACTGGAAATTTTGAGGATGATCGGATATGGTTCTAACGAGCTAGTTGTGATTGTCATAGGAATGATATTGTCTTCCATTATTAAGTAACAAAGTTCAAACTATCTACTAAGGCCTGAAATTTGAATAATTACACAGCGCAGCACTTAAATCTTGAACCAATTGAGACCCCCAAAATCTGAAAGCTTATGATAAAAAAAGAAAAAACCCTAGCTGGGTGTTGAATTTTTAGCTAAGGTTATTTTTTTTCAATTTGTTGAAGTTTTCGACTGTGGATTTTAGTACAATTTTGAAAAAACACGTACACGTAAGTCTATATCTCGTAAACTATTCGAAATATTGCATGTCCCTCTTTGCTGTTAATTAGATCTACAAATTTTGCCTTGAGAAAAAATAAAAAACCAAAAACAACTTACTCAAAACAACAAAACAGCCAAAAAAATCGTTAAATTTCGCCATATTTTTCCATGGGTTTTCACACTTATGTCAGAAATAGCTAGGAACTCGACCAGACAATATATGTGACCCGTGGCAGCGTGGCAGCGTTCAATTCTGTTTTTAAATTTTTCAATTTCATTTATTATCTTGATTCTGGATTTTCAATAAAATTCTGTTTTTCTTTCATCTTTCTCTACATTTTTAGTTAGGACTTTCTAGTTTTCACCACGTGATAGAGCGTCTTTTAAAAACTATCGAAACCAAAAAAAAAGTGGAAAAAATTTTTTTGAGTCATAAGCCACCTTTTCATAGCCCTGACAAAATATAGCCAAAAGCAAAACAAACAACTTATCTTAACAACCGATTTCATTTGACTCCTTCACATAGTTATAGCCCCACAAAGTCATTACAAATTCAATAAAGGACCAAGAAAATGTATTGAATTTTTGATGACTTTGTGGGCCTATAACTATGTGAAGGAGTCAAATGAAATCGGCTCGGATCAAGTTCGAAAATGTGCTACTGAGTTATCAGTACATTTTATTATTACAGCCGCTTCAAATTTAAAATTTTAAATGGCCCAGCATGTCTACTGGTGTCTTTCTTTTAAAGTTAACAAAATTGGCCGTTTATGTTAATAAGTTGGGTTTACGCAGTTATTCTAAAATAAAACACCTCTATTATATATTTTACTCTAACAACCCAGCTAACCAAACGTTCAGAATTCGGTCAGAATTCTGTACGACAATCGGAAAAATGCTGCGATTTCGGATCAGAATTCTTACCGAGTTCGTAACGACAAACATTGCAGAGGGTTGACACGAATTCTGAACTACTTTTCTGAGGGAATTCTGATGTTTTTGCCGGCATTTCAAACCGATTTCTGACCGAATTCTGAACTGTAGTCTGGGAAATTCGAAAGGAAATTTCGACTCTCGGGTCGAATTCTGACCGAATTCTGAACGACTTCGGTCAGAATTCTGGCATTAAGTCTTATTAAATTCTGATGTTTTTACCGACATTTCGAATTGAATTCTTGACGAATTCTGGCCTAATGTCTTGGTAAATTCTGATTGTAAACAAACAAACAAGTATTTGAATTATGAAAATACCTTAGCCAAACAGTTAAGAATTCATTCAGAATTAGTTCCGACATGTCTGAAGACAAAAACTAAGATATAATATAATAATAATAATAATAAAAATAATAATAATAATAAAAATAATAATAATAATAATAATAATAATAATAATAATAATAATAATAATAATAATAATAATAATAATAATAATAATAATAATAATAATAATAATAATAATAATAATAATAATAATAATAATAATAATAATAATAATAATAATAATAATAATAATAATAATAATAATAATAATAATAATAATAATAATAATAATAATAATAATAATAATAATAATAATAATAATAATAATAATAATAATAATAATAATAATAATAATAATAATAATAATAATAATAATAATAATAATAATAATAATAATAATAATAATAATAATAATAATAATAATAATAATAATAATAATAATAATAATAATAAAATAATAATAATAATATATAATAATAATATATAATAATAATAACCCTAGATACATATCTCAGAATTCGTTGCGAGTTCGTTAAGAAGTCTGAACAAAAAATCAATAAAAATTCCAAAGTCAAGTCTAATAGAATTCGGTCCGAATCCGATAGATATTTCGGCACATATAAAAAAAAAATCATTAGACAAATCGAATAGAATTCGTAACGATGTCGGTTAAAATTCTCGATAGAGTTCAGTTATTGTTCAGAATTGTCTGATATCAGACATTGTCGGCCAATTTGGTTTACTGGGAACTCTGGATAATCTAAACTAATGGCTACTTCAAGTTGAGAGTGTCAGTAGTTCTTACATATACATTTGAAACATCAGAAGAAAGAACTTCTTCGTTTCAAAAATAATGGATGCCATTATTGTCGATCAACCTTAAAGGACCTTTTAGTAGTTTAACTGTTTAAAAACTATTAAACTCTACCGTAAACATTTCCAAAATATGCTACTATTTCCCAAATCTACTTTTTTAAAACCGGCGAAACCTTCTTCTTACTTCACTGTATTTACATTTATCTTTTTAATAAAACTATTCTGAATATTTTTTTCTCAAAACTAAAATTAACTATGAACTGAATGGGTTGATTACTTTACGGCAACACAGCCAAATGAATATTCAGCTCATTTGGGTAAACCAAGGATTGAACTAAACTAGACTACAAAACACAAATCAAACAATAACGCTAAAGGAAGAAAGAAAAAAACGGAAATCATTTAATAAACGGAAACGGAAATAACTGCAAAATAAGAAAATATGAAAAGAATAAAACCACAGTTTCACTAAAATATCTCGAAAAGAAATAATAAAGCAAAATCGTTAGAGAATAACAACGAAATACGCATTCTTTCATTCATTCGAACACAATATTTTCTTCATTTCTAGCTGCTCGCAAAGGAATCGTAAAAGGAAACAACGAGGAAATTAAATTGGGGCAAGTGGCGGCAGCCAGTAACACTCAATGTATGCTGATGATTGATTGCCACAGCCAAAGGGACTGGATGGAAGGAACAACAACAGAACAGCGAACGAAACTTATGAACTAAAAATGCATTCGTTACCGATCAACATAAATTTAAGTAAGTATGTGTGTAAGGCACGTAAGTAGTTTGGTAAGTATGTTTAACATTTATAACAAAAACGGGGTGGGGGGTACTGAATATTAAAACGTTTTTTTTTCTTTTAGTCAATAGTGTAGAGGGTACACAAATTAAACATGTATTGCGGAGACATTTAATAAATGGTTATAAATCGGTGAACAACACTTAAGTATTTAGAACAAGTTAAATGTACATGTGTATGTATGTGTGAGTGAGTGTGTGTTAACAAGTTAAATGTATTGGATGAACGTTTCAGTTCATTGCATTAAATCAATGTGACTGTTGAAGTGTGTCGTTTGGTAGAAAGGCGACACTTTTGTTTGTGGCGTGATAAAACTTTGTCATCGGAACAGGCAGCAGGTTATTATAGTCGAAGTTCCTAAAGTGAGCCTCTGTTAGAATAAGGCTACAAGGACTGGCAGGTGCTGGGAAAGCATAATCATCCTAAGAAAAAACAAAATCGCTAAAAAACCTAATCATGGCCGTAAGTTCGGTCAATGACACAAAATAAATTAAAGCTTCTGTTTTATCGCCATATTCATTTAATGTTAAAAGGACAATTAAAAAAATTGCATTTCGAGAGCAGAGAATCCACAAAGGACTTACGAAGCATCCAAAAAAAGCTCACTTTCTGGTGGCGGGCTTTATAAAACCGCTAGTCTTTGCTTCTTTAAAACCGAGAATGCCGAGGCGCTATTAAGCTAACACTGTCGATAACACTACTCAACAAAATGAAAAAAATTTCATGTACTCCGGATGCGATAATTTTTTCTGTGTAGATAACCTTGACATGAGCTCGAAAAACGCAATAAAAAATTTTTTTTTCGTTTGGTTTTTGTTTTATTTTTTTTTTTAAATTTTAAAAATTTTTTTTTGGTTAATTTGTTTCGTCCGGCATAACTCGGGAACCACTAGCCCGATTTAATTGAATTAAATTTTAAAAAATTTAAAATTACAATTCCCTTAATCTGTTCATATATTGTTTTCCTATACAAGCAACAGTTTCCAAGTTAAAAATGAATATATAAAGGAAAAAACTTATTTTTTGCCTAAAGATTTAAATTTTTTTTTTTTAAAAAATACATAAAAAATCCAAAATGAAAAAAAATGTCAAATCTTATTACTTTTACGTAAAGTCACATAACCTATGAGCAAAATTTAAAATTTACAAAAAAAAAATAAAACAAAAACCAAACGAAAAAAAAATTTTTTATTGCGTTTTTCGAGCTCATGTCAAGGTTATCTACACAGAAAAAATTATCGCATCCGGAGTACATTTTGACTGTTGACTAGTGTAATTTTAAGATCCACTTTCAAAAACTAAGTTTGGGTGTCTCGCGTATTTTTCTGTCTCATTTGGATGTACTTTCAGTGCTACGAGTGAGTACTGTAATAAGCATAAATCGAATCAGAGACAAATAAAGGGAGACCTACTTTAATGTGATATAAAAATGAGGACTTCTTAAAGAGAACATTTGGCAAAGGCTTAAAGGGTGGTCCATCCACAATGCACGATGTTAGTTGTGAGTCACTAAATCACTTTTCGGTCAACATAATCGACCAAATGTGTCTAAAATCGGAAGAATTGTGCTCAAATTTCAACCAAGCAGATCAGTAGGAAATGTAAAAACACCTCTGCATGCCCGCCAAGATCCTTATGTGCAAAACATTGATCTTGTTCGCGTTAGTGTGGCAGAAGAGCCGTCAACCACGACTCATAGTCGTGGCCAGCAATTGAACATCTTACGAACATTACTGATGCGAATTTTGAATTTACACGCTTACAAATGACTAAAGAGCTGAAGCCTATTGCCAATTTAAAGTGTCGTCAATACGACGAATGGTTTGTTTGAACGGACAGAAGTGCATGTTGACTTTACAAAGAAAATCATCTTCAGCGACATGGCGCACTTTCAACTCAGTGGGTGCGATAACAAGCAGAATTGCCACATTTTGTCATATGAGTCTCCACGATTGATTGCTGAAAAGCCGGTGCATCCACAAAGAGTGACTGCTTGGTGCTGTTAATGGGCTGGCGGCGTCATCGGGCCGAACTTCGTCGAAAATGAGGTCGGCCAATTAGTTACCGTGAATGGTGTCCGCTATCGCGATATGATAACGGACATCTTGTGCCCAGACATTGGAGATATGGACCAGGACACACGGCCAACGAAATTATGGCTCTATTGCGCGCAGAATTTAATAGCTTAGTTATTTCACGTCGTGGCTATGTTTATTTGCCGCCACGTTCATGTGATTCACCACTGTTGGACTTCTTTCTTTAGGGATATTTAAAATAAAATATGTACGTCAAAAAGCCAAGAACAATTCAAGAGCAAAAAGATGAGATAATTCGGCACATTAACGACATTCAACCTACATTATGTCTCAGTGTCATTGAAAATGTGGAATGTGGGTAGAGGTCTCCGTGGCGTGCGTTTGGCCGATATTTTGTTTCACATACAATTGTCATAGATCCTTCTATCATACTAAAAATATTCAGATAATTCTCTGAATACTTTTTGTTTTATTCAATATTTACATCGTGCCTTTTTTTAGGTTTGGACCAACCTTTATCTCGATATGGGCTACCTAAATCTCGGACACAGAAAACACGTTCCATCAGTACGAAATATCGGCTAGATCGCATTCAATGCAGTGCGATCTCAAATCGGGAGGGGGCTAGACGAAAATGATCTATCACTCGAAATAGAACAGGTTAATGCTTCCCTTTCTATGCACAATTTTAATCTCAGATTAAACCCTTATAGACGAGCAAACAAAAAATGGGCCAGAGCCAGCACATACCAAATAACCAGGCAAATCAGGCCTAGGTACAATTTGAATCGCTTTAAATCCACAATATCCAGCTATAGGGTCGATATATCCATCTTTGTAGCGGTGATTAGGGAGAGCTGTTTAATAAGCATTCGATCTAGAACATGTGAGTAATACCTTTTTTATATAGAAGCTCAATCTCAGAATTAAAGCTCTTAGGCAAGCAAACAACAAATAGGCCAGGGCCAGGACATGCGAAATCACCAGGCAAATCAGGCCTAGATAAGATTTTAATCACTTTAAATCCATCTCAAGTGGTGATCACGGGACACTATTTGATAGGCAGTCGTGCAGCCAATTTAAGAGTATCTGCTGACTACTCATGAAGCCGTCGGGGCCTGAAGGAGTATAAATATTTTCAATAGCTCATATGCGCATGGCCGGCTTTATGTCTGAGAAGGTTTACATTTTAAGGCACATACTCCTTCTCGGACACCTGTCTGATATTTTCATCAACAAAAAATAAACTGACAGTATTTGGGAGCAGTACGGGTTGGTTTTAAAGGGACTGATATGATATAGCTTTTAAGTTTTGAACTATATTTTAAATTTGAGCACATCACCCCCAAGCCTATGTGGGGTTGCAAACATAGAAACCCTACATACAGAGGAATAATTAGTTGATAATCGGTTGAAACTACTTATACAATGATTTGGTTTGCAGAAGAGGAATTTCTCGAGGTGCCTCCTTCGGTTGGCAACAAATTCGGTTTTGGCAACTAATCTGTTATCTCTGTTTACCTTTCTACCTCGTATGAAGGCCACATAAGACCATAGACAGGAAGGTCTCAGTTAGTTATCAAGGACAAACAAAGGCATTGATTGAAGTTCTTTAGAGATAGCTCTACTTGAAAGCTACATGTTTCTTGGAATAACAACAAAACATGGGCCTTTAGGGTCCAATGAGGCAAAGATGCAAAAACTATCCAGCACAACACGAAAATTATCTGCAGTTTTGTACAAAGAGAGGAAAAATTAAAACTCTCTCTTGAAGAGGAACAACAGGCAAACATTTTTCTTTCACACAATTTTTGACCCAGCTATAACCCTTCATGGTGTGTTCAGAGGTCTAACTTCAAATTTGAGTCGACACTTTTTTCAAACCTTTATAAATAAAATTACTGATTTACGTTTGAAAAAAATTTTAACTCAAATTTGCAGTTTGACCTCTGAAAACACCTTGAAGGGTCGTAGCCAGGTCACAAATTGTGTGAGAGAAAGATGTTTGTCTGTATATTTGCAACACAAATGTTTAAGGAGTATTTTCCGAAAGTCGTCTGGCTTACGAGTTAAAGCTCATTAAAGCTTGCAAGTAGTTTTACTCCATTTTTAGGGCTAAAAGTCGTGACGAACGGACCGGTTTCCATCAGGGTACGAAAATTAACCTTTACGAACTGTTCATTTCGGTTTTGTTACGATCACTTGTGAACCAAAACCACTAACGATTGAATTGTTTCACACACAAAATAATTTTTTCGTTTTGTTTAGTTAATGATCGCGATGTGAAACCCATACACAAAACAATAACAAGAGAGCTCGAGAACATAACACGAAACCCAATGAAACGGTTTCACAACTTGTGAGTCACAACGAACAGTTCTCGTAGCAATCGGTTATAACCCACAGCTTTCATACATACACACAAAACTAGTGAACGATTGGTTAGTGATCGACAGTGCCAAAAAACCAAATGATGAAAAGTTTAGTTTGTTGTCATGATCACTAACCAATACACAAAACGTTTCAACTCAACGTAAGGAGCGCTATGTGTTTCGAATCGTGTATTGTTCGGCAGAGGCGAAATGTTTCGTGTATCGTTTGTTGTCATGATACAAATCCATTAAAACTAAATGAATTGGTTTCGCTCGAACAGCGAACGGTTCCCGTAGCAATCGGTTAATTTTCGTTCTTTGGTTTCCATCCGATTGAAAAAATTTTTGCACGGATATTATTTTTGATGCCCAATATTCGAGAAAATGAGCGGGGAGCGGGAAAAATAAAACTTTTTGTTTCATGGGCGCTCTAGTGGTGGGGTACACTTAAATATAGGTGACTGCAGCTCCAGGGAAAAGACAAGTCGAAGGAAACTGGGGGAAGCGCGCACCAGATCAAAGACCGCAGAAATCTTTCATTAATGCGGCTTAAGAACGATTATGGTTATAAATAGCCACTGGTATAAGATGTGCAGAAGGACGAAAAGTCATCGCTACTGAGAATATATGATGGTGAGTGGTGGGGTACACTAAAATGTAGGCGACAGTAGCTTCGGTGAAAAGACAACTCCAAGTTGCAATCAACTTTAAAATCTTGTTGCAACCAACTGGGGGAAGTAGGCACCGGATCGAAAATCGTAGAAATCTATTATAAATGCGGGTAAAAATCGACTAGGGTTATAAATAGCCACTAAAGGAACGCTCTAATTAAAGCACCTGACCTCTGTTTAATTCAAAGTTTTATCACGCCAAAACAAATGTTAACCTGTGTAACGTCGACATCGACATTGTGTGATGAGTAAAATACAATTAGCACTGACAAAGGTTTAAAACACAAACTTGTTGAAATGGATTAAATACTAAAAAAGACAAAACAAAGAAGGAAGTGTTATATAGAATATACATATATAAATATATATAGACATATGTTTAGCTAGATATGAGTGTATATATGTTCTTTTACCTGTATGTATGTATATAAGGGAGTACTGAAAAACATTTTTTTTATTTTTTTGGATTAAAGTTTATTTTAAACAAGAATTCTTTCGGTAGACTACCTATAACTGAGTAAGCCTTATATTGCCAATGTAATAGAAAATAAGTAAAAATGTCGTTAAGTTGGGCCAGGCCGAACCTTAAATGTGACGCGCAAAATAGAAAGGGACCTAAGATTAAAAACCAGTTTTGTTCAGGAGAGCCATTTTAAAGATTAGGTCCCTTTCTATTTGCGCTTAGAATCGTCGACTTCACTTTCATAAAACGCGCATATCTCTGGAAGGGAACACTTTTGGGGCACGGGATCGGTCTCATTCGATGCTCAGATGTCGTCCACATCAAAAAAAAAATTGATTTTTTTTACCCTTAGGTCCCTTTCTCTATGCGCTGTCACATATACTCTCCAAAGTCCCTATGTTACTAAAGCTTAAAAAAATGTTCCGTTTTTGGGACAAAAGCATGATGTGATTTAAAATGTGACTTCCACAAAGACAGCGCTTCAAATCTGGAATGAACTTTTTTTTACGGGCTATTTTAAAACATGGAATGATGTATTTCCATTTCACTAGGGTAGCTTATAAGTCGACCATCATGCACTTTCTAACTTTCTGCAAGATGGGATTTAAAATGTGACTTTTTGTAAGGCCTACACAATAGCTACTCGTAATACCTCTCTTTATTTAATTTGGCGTAAAAATTGCATTGGATTTAAGAACGGCTGGACCTTAACATAAGAGTGATACTTTCATGGGGTCACAAGTAAGACGTCATTAGAAACTAAGGACCACCGGATCAATTTTTTTGCAATTAGTGGTGTGGGTCTGCATTAAAACATGGTAGTTAGTGATCTCTTACAAGGCATAATCTTTAGATTGATTAACATCGGATATAATAGTTGACTTTTGGAGCGGCAGTGCTTTAGATCGGATGGGATCTATACAGGGTGGGCGATTTTGCTTTTTTAAATTTGAATCGTTCGTCAAAAAAAGTACTGATAATTTTTTCAAATTTCTGGATTTATTAGAAAAATTTTTGGTACCTTTTCGATTGTTGCGGGTCAAATCTCCTTAATGGCAACTTCGATTTCATGTTTCAAGACATCAATTGCCTCTGGATGCTTTGCGTAACAGTTATCCCTAATGGCTTTCCCCAAAGGGCTCAACTCACAACTCCGAGGCGGTCAATTGACATCACAACTTCAGTTTAATATATCTATGGTTTCGTTGGCTGCATGGACCATATGTCACGGCCCCGCTATGTTGAAACCGAATGTCGTCCATGGCAATCTCATGAATTTTAACGCTCACCGTTGGCAACGGCTGCTTCTTGCTCATTTTTAAGAAAATGGCCCAATAATGCCACCTGTCCACCCACGATCCACACCAAACAGTGCCTCGCTGTGAATGCATTGGCTTTTTAATAGTCACGTGTGGGTTCTCTGAACCCCATATGCGGCAATTTTGCTTACTGACAAAGCCACCGAGCTTCATCTGCAAACACGATTTTGCGGTAAAATTCTTCATCTACTGCCAAACAATCTCTAGCTTATTTGGCGAAGAGAAAACTTATCAGATGGTGTTCTATTATCAAATAACAAATATCGACCATTCCAATAAAACCAAAAATTTTAAAAGAAAGATTTAAAAGCTGATTTTTTTACAGCCGATTAAAATTTTAAATGGCCCATCCTGTATATGGGGGCCTTAAGCAACATGAACCAATATCGTAAAATGTGACCAGAAATTACGTATTAATCGTTCATATCCACTATATGTTACAGCGCTTTTTTTTTTTGAAGTGGACAACATCTGAGCATCGAATGAGACCGATCCCATGCCCCAAAAGTGTTCCCTCCCAGAGATATGCGCGTTTTCTGATAGTGATGGTACACCAAAGATACACGTATTTAAATCTTTAAAATGGCCCTCCTGAACAAAACTGGTTTTTACCCTTAGGTCCCTTTCTATTTTGCGCGTCACATATTAACTTTGAACAAGATCGGAAGAAAAATGAATGTTGAGTAGTGGAATCCATCAATCCGAACTCCGTTTGCAATCTAAATTAGTTAGTATCTAATTCAGTTTATAAGTCTAGCGACATGCACTACAGAACAAGAGGAAACTTCTCCCTTATATAAGTGAGCTGTGCATGATTCAATTCTCACACTCATTGACTGGGACCTACAATTTAACGACGGCTCCGAGCGGCTTATGCAATTTATAGAAAAGTTTTTAAATGGTTTAGAGATAAATCTCTTTCTTGCAAAGTCGCCGGTATTTACGAGGTGGAAAACCAGCCACTGAGCAATAGCAAAATGTTCTTACCCGGGGTTGAACCTGGATCAATTGGCATGGTGGCTTGGACACTTCACACCATCACACTACTGCAGCCCACTATTTGTTAGCATGGACGTTTTTAGAAATTGTAGACGGATTTGGTCCATTTTTTCCAAATTAAATAGTGGTCTTCCATGACGTATCGTGCAAAATAAGCGAGCTCGGATTTAGTTTGTGGCTTCTCAAGCGGCAGAACCTCAACAATCGGGTAAGGGCTATTTGGTAAATAGGGAGTCAAGGTCTAACTTTAACAAACTTGAATATCGGTCGCTCTTAACAACATACTATGCGAAATTATGTTTTATGCTGCAGGTTTTTAAATTTGATGAGCTGTCAAAGCTACTAATGCCATCTACTGTTAAACATCCAGTATGGTTTGCAACTGCACCGTACTAAGAGGTTCGAACGTGTAAATGTTTTACAAAAAATAGGTTTATTTAAAAAAAAAATTCAAACCCTAGCAGCAAAAAAATTAAGTGAACTTCGATGTGGAGTTGGTGAGAAGCACGGCTCTTGTGCAACGGCCTGTAGGGGAAGTTAGAGTTCGAATATATTCCTTTATGCTTTCAGCTAACAACCAGGCACAAATTAAGACAAAGGAACAAAACATCACCGCCGTAGCGGCCTGTATCGAAGTAGATCCAAGATGGCGCTGTAACTAGCTAGTGTCCTTGGTAGTTGGGACTATCAATCCCAGTATTTGACCAACACTAAGAATGTATTTCCCTCAACACTCCTACAGAGGAGCTTCTCGTAAAAATATCGCTGCCAAAGTCCTTCCCTCGCAAAATGTTTAAAATACCCGCAATAAAATCAAAAATGTTACAGTACAACCTCCAACATACATACATACAAAATATGAACACATACACACACACGCAGATATTGGTTAAGAACAAGACATGTAAATAACTTTTAAATAACAACAACAATAACGAAAGTAGCATATACAGCAGACACACACACTCTTACGAAGTATATGTACATGTACACATACAAATGTACATACAATAGACAATACATTTATATACATATGCATACATGTTTGTATATACATCGCACATACATACACATACGTATATACGTATGTATGAGTGAACACAACATATATGAATATAGAATGCAAATCATATGGGGCACATACCTGTGGCGTTTGCGGCTGTGAGACGGGCGACGCTGTTGCTGTCGACGACGTGGAGGCCGGTGGTGGCGTCACGCCACCCACGGTGCCGCCCGTCACGGCTGTGGGCGAAGAAACCGGCGGCAGAGCTGGATTTGTGTCAAGTGTATGCTTCGATATCACCACCGTTGTAGTCTTTTGGATTTTATCCTGGTCATGGTGCTCCGATGGTGACTTGGGTGGTACGGTGGTAAATGCATCAGCCGCTCTCACTATTTCTAGTACCTGCAAACGGAAAACAAAAGGTGAACAATTTATTATGTTACGAGAGGGATTCCTTTCGAAATTAATTTTCAGTGCACAGCATTCATTCATATTGACTTAGGGTTTTGCTTTTATGTTAGTTTTTTCTTATCGTAGAGTGTTGGTATTTCGTTTTAGCTTTCTGCTTCGTCCTTTTTGCTGGTATAGCAACGAAAAGTTAAATTTTATTTAACACTTAGACAGGTACGTATAAGCACAAAAAGGAAAAACAATTTATAAGTATACGAGTATATAACAAAACATATACCATTAATTATAGCCCTGAAGCTACAGAGAAGCAGGAGTGTGCAATAGCCTTGAGCAGAATGGTTTGAACCAAGGACATTTGACGGATTATTGGATGACAATGCCTATCGAAATGAAGAAAATTTTTCAAGTAACTAGAAACAAAGCAAGGTCCGGCACAGATATCACAGCAGGGGTAAAAGTAAAACAAATATCTGTACTAATTAGAAACAGTAAGAACATTTGGACGACACCGACTAAATGACATTATAATATGGTTACTATATGGTCACAGCAACAACATTATGTTCTTTACATAAAAGTATGTTTGTCGCAACCATAGTATTGTTTTTTAGTTGTAGGGATCATAAAATGGTTGCGTGTGAATCATACTATGGTTGTGAGGAGCATACTATTGTTGTATGTGAAACATACTAGGCTTGTGAGGTTCATACTATAGTTGTCTGTGAAACATACCATGGTTGAGAGGATCTTAATATGGTTGTGCGGATCATCGTAAGGTTGTAGGTGAAAAATACTGTGGTTGGGAGGATTATAATATGGTTAAGTGTGATTCATAATATGGTTGTAGGGAACATAGCATGGTTCTGTGTGAATCATACTTTTGTTGCGAGGATCATAATATTATTTTGCCACAACCATATACCCAACAATAGTATGCTGCTCTCGAAAATTGCTACCCCAAACATAATGGCAAACCCTTTTCTTTATAATAAAGCTAAATTCTTGGCTATGACATTTAATTATATGTGACAGCGCATAGAGAAAGGGGCCTAAGGGTAAAAAAAAATCAATTTTCATTTTTTTTCTTTTTTTGATGTGGACAACATCTGAGCACCGAATGAGACCGATCCCATGCCCCAAAAGTGTTCCCTCCCAGAGATATATATGCGCGTTTAATGAAAGTGAAGTCGACGATTTAAGCGCAGAAAGGGACCTAATCTTTAAAATGGCTCTCCTGAACAAAACTGGTTTTTTGCCTTAGGTCCCTTTCTATTTTGCGCGTCACATATGAGTTTTATTTCTTCTTGAACACCATACTTCTGAAAAAAACATCCTTTATGTGAAAGGTAATGTGGTATCTTAAAAGCACGACACATCTGAATAATATCGGTGTCAACGAACAATCTGGCTAGAATTGACATATTAAGATCTGGCAGCAGATCAGGAAAAGGTAACAATGCGACTAAATGGAGGCTACAGAACATATCATGCCTACTAAACCTGCGAGACGGGAAATATAGTCACACTTCATGCAGTCATAGGTAGTGAGATCAATACAGTAGACCTCAAAATATAAAAGGGCAACGCATAGGAGACGTCTGGGCTATACCCGTCAGAGCGGTATAGACAAAGTTGTCCCTTCAGATACGAATTATACACTAAAATTGAAGAATTCTAAAATGCTGGTGAAGATACATAAGAAGTGCTGGTAGCAATTCGGATGCTGTGGATGAAAATGCACTCAGATACAGTGTTTGACTACACGAAGAAAAAAAGGATGGTTAAGGTAACAATATTCAAAAAACATCATACAATTTGTTCAAAGTGAACACGTTTTATATTGTGTGTTGGGGTATGTTGGATTCCCAATGCATTTTCAAGTGCAGCGGGAAGACGCGTCGATTTTGTGTCTTTTATTGTCCGCCGGCAATGCAAATCTATTTATGGTCGCACAATGTAATAAAACGTACAATGCAACGAACGATCGATGAAATGCACGCACAGGGCGATAACGGCCTGCGACGCGTGCATTGATTTCTGCCTTAGAAATTGTAAGACCAAAGTGGTTCGCCTGATACGAATTTTTGTATATATAGTCCTAAGCGAACACATTTTAAATTAGTATGAAACCATTACTAGACCGAAGAAGACCTTACAAATCATCTTTAATCTTAAGTATAAAATCATTACTCATCAGGAGAAGAAATTACAACTCTTCTCCAAAACTTGAGTCAGAATAAATCTACTCAACAGAACATTTATGTAAAAAACACTTTGTTTCATTTTACACAATTGTTGGGTATATGGTTGAGACAGAACAATATTGTGATCCTTACAACAATAGTATGATTCACACTAAATCATACTATGATCCCCACAACATTATTATGATTAACACTCAACCATACTTTGACCCCTACAACTATATTATGATATTCACAACAGTAGTATGTATCACATACATCCATAGTACGATCCTCACACGTTTTGTCGCACCAACCATATTTATATTGTTGCTACAATCATACTTTCTGTTTAAAATTTGGCAATAGTACCATTGTTACATTCCAACAATACTAATATTGCTATAATCATACTATTCCAAAATATAGTTTAAAGAAAATTGCAATCGTTGCGCCGAACAAATTTAGTAGGGACATAATTACTGTTACAACATTGAACACACCCATTTCAATATTAGAACTGAACATACCCCGTTAATGTCATATGGGCTTTGAAAGCTAGCCTCAATAGCGTTAGTCTGTAACTGGATTTTAAAATTGTTTCAACTTTCATCATGGAGTGGTCAGATAATGAGGACCGTATCGCTGTAATAGCGCTTTTCAAGTCTGAAATTAAAAAAAAACGGTTTTTGTCAAAACGCTCCGGTCACTAGGGATTAGCCGCATGTTCGTCTACCGATGCATAAAACTGTTTGACGTGACTCGAGATGTAAAAGACCGCCACCGGTCGGGCCGCCCACGCTCTGTTCGGACACCGCATGTCATCAAAGCCGTTAAATCAAGAATTCACAGAAATCCGCTACGAAAACAGAAAATCATGGCCTGTGAGATGAATATCATGCAAAAGTCCATGAGTCGAATCATTAAAAAAGACTTGAGACTTGGGGCTTTCAAACGACGTACCGGACATTTATTGACTGCAGCTTTAAAAAAAATTGGATTGGACAATGCAAACGTCTTTTGGTAAGGCACGCTGATAACTTGCACAGAAAAATTTTGTCACCGATGAAAAAAATTTTACCGTTCAGGAAAAATTTAACTAGCAAAATGATAGAGTGTAAGCGCTGTCATCTAAGGAAGCATCTGAACTGATCCCAAGGGTGGAAAAGGGTCAACACCCAGTTTCAGTCATGGTTTGGTGGGGTGTCTCTTACGATAGGGTCACTGACCAGCATTTCTGCGAACAAGGAGTCAAAACATCGGCCAAAGTTTACCAAGAAACCGTTTTGGAAGCTGTTGTGAAGCATCTTAACAATTCCCTGTTCCAAAAACCAGCCATGGACTTTCCAGCAGAATTCGGCGCCGGCCCATAAGGCTAAAACGTCGCAGGCCTAGCTTCGAAACAATTTGCCAGCGTTCATTTCCTCTGAAGAATGACCTTCATGCAGTCCAGATTTGAACCCATTGGATTACAGATTGTAATCGGTTTTAGAGGACAAGGTTTGTCACAAAAAATACCCCAACATTGGATCTCTTAAGACTGTTTTGAATCGAGCTGTGGCCAATTTTCCAAAGGACGAGGTTCGTGCAGCTATTGACGATTGGCCAGTGCGACTTAAGGCGTGTGTAAAGGCAAAAGGCGGACATTTCGAATAAGTAGATTCTTTTTGGATACAATATACATCAATAAATATATTAAAAAATATTTGGTCAAAAAACATTCAGTACTTTTTATTTTACAGCATAAAACGTGTGTTAGAGTATTTATGTCCCCACTAAGTAATACTGCTGCAATCATACTATTGTCGAAATATAGTTCAAAGAAAATTGCCATGGTTACGCCTAACATACTTTTTTGCAGTGAACATACTATTCTTGCGGTAAGCATATAATAACCAAAATTTTCTTTGCGTGTGTAATTAAAAAATCCTGGCCTTTTCCGATCAAAAGCGTGTTGAAATACAGTACATTGATTGCCCCGACCAAAATCAATAGAACAAATACAGATCTCTCTAAGATGCTTGAATATCACATTTTATTGAAGTGCGTCATAACAACGTCTACATTTGTAGGTGCCTGTCCCTGGGCACCTCTGGCGCAAAGCTAAATACCTGTTCTTTCTACAGAAAAAAATCTTCAAAGATGTAATGTTATGTAAAAAAAAGTCCTTAAGCTGTGAGCAGAATAAACACCAACACAGCGGGGAGAGTGGGCTGGGGGCACAGCACAAGAACCTAAACAGAAAATACGGAAACGTTTGGCAAGGAAAGATAACATTCAGACCAAATTAAAAGATGATACTCGCAGCACTACTTTTGCCAACCAAAATGTTTACAGACAAAGTCCACATTGTTTGAGTGTGTGTGTGTGTGTAGCAGTAGGAGGAACACAGTCTATATGCACTCGGCTCCAACTGAATGCCAGATGTCCTGGCTACATACAACTGGCGTACATGCCACCCTCGACCCTCGACACAGCAGCGAGCGTATCACTGACATTCAATCTGTGGCACTACCCACCCACACACACACGGACATGCACGGAGTGCGCACTCCCAGTTGAAATACTTACTTTTTCAGGAGTACTCTTTTCTTTTGTGGAAGCCAAGGACTGTTCGGGGTTTTGTGCTAAGGCAACAAGAGCAGCATCATGTTGCTGCTGCACTGAGGCTTGTTGCTGTTGGTGTTGTTGTTGGTGCTGCTGCTGCTGCTGTTGTTGTTGGGCATTAAAAGCATCTGTAGCTTTAGGGACTGAGGTGGTTGCAGGATGCACTAGAGCAGCGGCTGCTGCTAATACTGACGCTGGTTGCTGGTGCTGCTGCTGTTCATTATTCGTTTCAGTTTTTGTTGCAAAAACTTCCAAATCCTTTAAATAAACAACAATTCAGTGCGGCATCAGCATTAGCCAGCCATCCATTTCCATAGGGTTTGGCATACAAACAACAGCATCACCATCAACGGCATCATCATCGTCGTCGTCGTCATCATCATCGGAACCGAGTGAGAAGAGTGAGTGATAGTTTACATGAAAAGAGTGCACAAATGAAAGAATAAACATTAGGAATTTATTTAAAATTAAATTTCAAACAAAATACAATTATTTGCGAATATTTCGTTGCGGTTGGTAATTCTTAGAGAATGTATCTCATGCTTACATACCTGCTGTTTTACATGTTCATCTTCATCGCGATCCAAACTGGATGTACTTTGGCTTTGACTGAACTCCGAACCAGTTTCTGAGGCACGTGAACCTGGAGATACAAAACGGGTAGATTAGTATGCTTTGAAGGATAATTAAAGAAAATTAAAGAAAATTTTTTGGGAAACCGTCTAGTTTTCTTAAGCTATCGGGTTTTTTCTTAAAGGTTCACAACAAAAAGCTTTCAATGAATTTGTACAATGCCGAAGCATGATTGTTTCGGCGGTTGGAAAATATAGCTGAATTATTCACATAAGCGGCGCCCATCTGTCCATCTATCGTTGTAATTAAATTCGTCAGTCAGGTCGCACTGTTGAACCTATTTCGATAAAACTTTGTACATTCATGAAGTTTGGCCCATGGACGAGCTTTTTTGAAATTGTTCCACATCAGTCTATTTTTTATCTACATACGTTTTTGCCGAGTTCATAATCAACAACACTTAAAGCCACGCCTTACTTCAGATTTGGACAAAATTTCACACAGAGCATTACGAGGGCTTTTATCAATAGCCCTTAGTTTAGTTTGTCTTTTTATTAAGTTAATAGGCCAACAACAAAAGAAAACTTGAAAATTTATTTCAATAATCAAGGTTTAGTTCGATAATGATACAGGCGACATAATCGTCTATGCGGTTGACAAATTCGCCAAATCATGAATCCTTTCCGGACCTCTACTTATTTAGTTTGTAACACACTCCCTAATGAAACCAGTTAGAAATCGGGCTGATCTGCAAAAATTCGGCTGGACGAGTATAGAATTTGCTGCAATCAGCAAATAATATGCAGACAACAAATATTTCGGTTCTTCTATCGATATAGACGGATGGTTGCCACAACCGCAATTTGGTGCACAATGTGCGTGGGTACCAACCAAGTTGTAACAACAAAAGTCGATTCCCTCGTTTTTGTCAACAACTATTATTCTATTATTTTATTATATTATTCCATTTTTATTATATTTTGTTGTTTTGGATCTCGTTCGGGTTACCTTTAAGAATTTATTTCGTATTTTACGAATTTATGTACAAAGAAAATGAATTACAAATTGAGTATTATAAAAAAATACATATACATACGAGTATGATACATGTAGTAGTGGGAGCGTGTAAACAGGCCCCAGAAATTCAAATTCAAAGTTAACGGAAATTCAGGCCTTGAACGTGAATCATATGATCGCAGTACAGCCAACATCTACATACCAAAACGGTCAGGCGAGAATGTGAAGGTATTGGAGTGTGTGAAACTCAAAAGGGTATAAAAAGAGCGTGGGCGGACGAGTGGGGGACAGTTGGTCATTGGACGGCGGAGGACAGTTGGTCATTGGACAGGTAAGAGTGACAGTAGCTAGAGGTAGTTAGTGCATGCGCAAGGGATTTAACAAGAGAAAGTCTGGTCTTCCCCCTTCTCTTTGGAAATTCTCCTTGTAGTAGTATAGGTTGAGAGGGGTAGATATAGGCTGGCCTTCCCGATCTCTATTTCCCCTACTGTAGTAAAGTTGTTTGTTGTGGGCGCTGCTGGAGGGTATAGAGATAGCTTGGCCTTCCCGATCTCTAACGTCACATCCCCGCTGCCACAGAAGCAAACACGTTCATAGCTTTCGGGATTCGAAAGGAGACTGTTTGGTCTGCTCAGTCCATCTTTTCGGCCCTTTGGTTAGTTTTAGCGCCGCCACTTTACGCCGTCGTTCTCCAGTGACGCCACCGATTTACAGTGCCGCCATAGAGCCAAAATTCCTGAGAGACTGATTGGTCTTCCCTCTCTCAGCAGTCATCGCGTGGTCACCTATTCGTCCACTAGTTTGTAGTGTTTATGTCAGAAATAATTGATTGAATAAAGGATTATAGTTATATACCACACCTCTCTCTTTCCCAGTCTAAAATAAATAGTTTGTAACGACCTTGGGCCTGGCTGAGTCTGCCCCAGCATAAGTGGAAACACGTCGTTACAAAGTTACCACTGGCGATGTACAACGCAGTGGAAGAAAATTCCGACCCGCCAGAATACCGCCCTCAGAACATCAACAGGGTGTCTTTTTATGTCTTCTGAGGACCATCTACAAGAGGGGACCTTATATACCCTTTGAAGCTTATATACCCTCCACGGTAAAGTGGAGGACTGTGGTCTTTTTTTTGGGAATCTTGTGTCCATGACTATGACTCCAATAACAGCCAAATCTTGAAACGCGCTAAAAAGAAACAAGTAAACATTTCTTTTAGTACGGCAACCCGAACTTAATATACCCTTAGCCGCTTGTTTAACTGGTCCACTTTTTGGGTCCATGAATACGACCCCAATATCAGCTAAGTCGTAATAAAAGCTTTTAAACATAGGGTCGGTTTTTGGAGCCCCTAAGCTTATGTATTCAACCCTAATTTCAGCCAAAAATTCAAAATAAATTAAATTGGGGACCATCTTTTAGGCCAAAAAAAATAAAAAAATTGGGGACCTTCTTTAAGGCCACCAAGCATAAAACGTCCTAACAACATGCCCTTTTTAGCTATCAAGTGCAACTAACAGTCCACAAAAAATTACGTTTGTACAGAAAATATTCTAGTTACTTTTTTTGAGGTTCCTTTAGTCCTTTAAGGGAAACTCTTTTTCAATGAACCTTTTTTTTTCCATTTACAATCCCAAACATAATAATGCATAATTTGAAGATCGTAGATTAAGTCGGTTGTCCACTTTGGAGATTTCAACAGAAAGAAGGACGAAGGTGTCCGTCCCTTCGCCAGAGAGTCTTAGATTTTTACTACGATCATATCAAATATACTTTATAGGATCCCTGAGATATTGAAAACGGAATGACAAATCTTATATACATGATGGAGGTTTTAAAAAACACAAGCGGCAAACCAAACTACTAAAAATGTCGTAAAGTTCGGCCGGGTCGAACCTTATATACCCCTATACAAAATGCGAAATAAAATTGACCGGTTTTTTGTCCCCTTCGGCCTATGGGTACGACCCTTATATTAGCCAAAACTTTCTAATACATCTATATTTGGATTCGTAGTAAAATTTGCTTTGATTTGAATACGACCGAATGTATAAGTAGTATTGATCGCCCGTTTTGATCATGAGGCCGTTATTTAGGACATCTTGTAAAAAAAAAGTCCAAAAAATATCCCCTTTTGAGGTATTAAATGCGTTCCAATTAACAGTACCCGCTTTATCTATTGTTCGACCACAAAAAATTAAGATTATTAAAAAAATGCTCCAAAGTGTACTTTTTTCTGGGGTACTTACCCTTTAATAGAAGTTTCCCTTTAAGGGACTAAAGGTACCTTAGAAAAAAGGGACCCCCTTTTAGGTAATTGTTTAAAAAATCATATTTTTTGTAGGCACAAGAAATGGTTAAAATGGGAACTGTTAGTTGGGCCTCACTAAATGCCTCAAAAGAGACCATAGTTCCTGGATGTTTTGGCCCATGTGGCCTAAATAACGTACCGCACGGTCAAAACGAGCTATCAATATAAACATATGTGACAGCGCATAGAGAAAGGGACCTAAGGGTAAAAAAATCAATTTTAATTTTTTTCTTTTTTTGATGTGGACAACATCTGAGCATCGAATGAGACCGATCCCATACCCCAAAAGTGTTCCCTCCCAGAGATATGCGCGTTTTAGGAAAGTGAAGTCGACGATTCTAAGCGCAAATAGAAAGGGACCTAATCTTTAAAATGGCTCTCCCGAACAAAACTGGTTTTTAACCTTAGGTCCCTTTCTATTTTGCGCGTCACATATGGGTACTCAAATTAAGCAAATTTGCTACGAGTCCAAATTTAGAGGGTCATAGGCAGAAAGGGCTCAAATACAGGACCATATTTTTGTGCTTTTGTAGCGAATGGAGGGTAGAAAGGGTTCGGCCTGGCCGAACTTAATGACGTTTTTATTTGTTTGGTTTCTCATCGCCCATTGGAATCGGTTAAAGAGTTTGAATCGGTCATTTAACAGTGTGGTGTAAGGCTTAAATATGACAGCCCCCTAAAGGCCTTCTTATATAGGGTGATCTATCTAGGGGTATTTTTTCAGAAAAAAATATAAAAATTAAAATCAAGTGTGGAATCTTTATTGGTAGTTTGAAAGGACATTTTATGACATTTATTTTTTGAAAATAATTACCTTCAAATCTTGGCAACTGTATTGTGGAAATAAGCGTTCGGTGATCGAAAACGGGAAGATCCGCTGTTTTCGACCAAAATTTTGTTCAGCGATGAGGCCCATTTCTGTCAGTAAACAAAATTGCCGCATTTGGGCAGGACTGCAACAAGAAGAGGTTCAAGAGGTGCCATTATAAGCTGGTGGAAGCGTTTTATAAGCTGATGGAAACATCGGTGCATATATTTTTTTTTTAAAAAAGATGATGGCCGGAACGTCACCCTGAATGGTGTTTGCTATCGCGCCACGATATCGATCTGTCTGCTAGCTGAAATTGAAGCCCGTAATCTTGACGACACTTGGTTTCAACAGGACGTTGCCACTTGCCATACAGCTGAAGAGCAACAAGAAGAGGTTCAAGAGGTGCCATTATACCCAAAGAAAACCAAGGTTTAGTGCGGTTTATAAGCTGGTGGAATCATCCGTACATATTTTTTTCAAAAATGATGACGGCCAGAACGTACCCATGAATGCTGCTCGCTATCGCGCCATGATGTCGATCTTTATGCTACCTATAATTGAAGCCCGTAATCTTGACGACACTTGGTTTCCACAGGACGGTGCCACTTGCCACACAGCTGCTTAAACAATGGATCTATTGAGAGGTCATTTCGAAAAGCAGCTAATTTCACATTTTGGACAGGTGAGTTGGCCGCCTAGATCGAGTGATATCACACCTTTAGACATTTTTCTTTGGGGTTACGTAAAGTCCAAAGTCAATGCTGACAAACCAGCTACGGGGATTGGCCAACATTACGTGAGTCATTAAAGCCATGCCGGACGAAATGCTCGAACGAGTTATTCAAAATTGGACTCAGAATGGAAACCCAGAGGCGTAGTTACGGCCAACATTTAAAGGAAATTATTTTCAAAAAATAAATGCCATAAAATGTCCTTTCAAATTTCCAATAAAGATTTGAAAGATTTGATTTGAATTTTTATATTTTTTGTGTTCTGAAAAAATACCTTTAGATGGATCATCAGGAATGTAAGCATTTTTATTGGATCCTTCTTATTGATAACACTAGTTTATAAATTATGATTTTTTTTCCTGGTTTAGAGATCTAAATATTTTTTGCCTATAGATTTTGGCCTTCTAAACACGAAAATGAATTCTACAAAATTGTCCTCTGATTAAATTTCAAGCTAGAAATTTTGGAATTTTCTACGATTTTTGTATGAGATCGCTTAGCTTTTGGACCATAACTCCCAAAGGCTATTACCGATTTGATCAAAAGTGGTCTGCAATGAAAGGAAAGTAGCTTTTAACGAAACCTTATGCTCAATTTATTAATATATTTTTGTATTATTGTCTATAATGTGACAGCGCATAGAGAAAGGGACCTAAGGGGAAAAAAATCAATTTTCACTTTTTTTTGATGTGGACAACATCTGAGCATCGAATGAGACCGATCCCATGCCCCAAAAGTGTTCCCTCCCAGAGATATGCGCGTTTTATGAAAGTTAAGTCGATGATTCTACACCAAAGATACACGTATTTAAATCTTTAAAATGGCCCTCCTGAACAAAACTGGGTTTTACCCTTAGGTCCCTTTCTATTTTGCGCGTCACATATATAGTTTTTTTTAAATTTAAAATCGTGATTTTTGAACAAAAAATTTAATTTTTTTAATTTTAAAGGCTTCTAACGTCAAAATTATTGAAATGATTTTAATACCTTGTACGTATGAAAAAGTTTTAGAAAATCTAATTTCCTTTCATTGGAGACTTGATCAAATTGGTAATATCGTTTGGGACTTATGGTCCAAAATGCTGAGACATCTCATAAAAATTCGTGAAAAATTCCAAAAAATCATCTTAAAATCAGAGGAAATTTGTTTAAAATTCATTTCGTTTTTCGTAGGCAAAAATCTAGAAAAAAAAATATTCAGAACTCTGGACCAAAATGGCTGTATAAAAGGCTTTCTCAAATAATATACTAATAATTTAGAACGAATGTGAGTTTAATTTAGAGGCCTTTTTAGAGAAGCGAAATGAGGGCCTATGAGAGATTATGTTTCATAAGCAACGCCGGCGTTCTGTTTTTTCTTTCTTCTTTTTTAAAGACATTTAATATGTTTCAAGTCTTTTTAGAAGGACATTTCCTTTATGAGAAGACCTTACATCATCTTTCGCTGGGTATTTGCACAAGTCCAATGAAGCAAAGCAACAGCGCTTAAAATTCTTTGCATTCTGCACCTTGGCATCCCTTGCAGCAGCTATGAATTCTCCAAGCAATTTTAAATAACGCCAGTGTATGCACACCCTATCATACAAACCCCTTACACAAGCACAAATGCAATTGCATTCCATTACACTACATTGAGTCGGATGAAAGTCTATGGACTCTCGGTGTTGCAAGTTCATCCAACGACCACTTACCATGTCTGCTGAAGCCGGTACTCATGCCACCAGCTGTACCAATGGAATGAATCAAATTGGATTTATCGTATCCCTTACAAACGACCAACTGGATATCGTTGCCAGCCGTGCGAAGGACATTCACAGCATCCTGGTGTGTGGCACCCAGTAACGAGTTGCCATTCACCTCCAGCAAACGCATGCCAACCTGTATTCAAGAGAAGAAGACACAAGAAGAAAGCGAAAAAACAAAATTAAATCAAGATAAAATTCAGTATACGAGTAGCAAAAAACAAAAACATGGAAACATGCAACAACAAATAAATACTCGCTCATAAGTAGATGTAGGAGCACAAGCAAAAATAACAAATTCGACTTTAATATGCGCTAGAAGCTGAAACAAATGCAAATGCTGAAGGATGTCGGATGTTGGATGCTGGCTGGCTGGTTGGTTAGTTCAAGTCCCCAGCCCGCTGGCAGCTCTCTTCTCGCTAGCCGTACGAGTGCTGCGTGCCAGCATATGATGATGCATTTGTTTGTATTCGGCATGGCGTTCAGTTTGATTTGATTTTCTTTGAGAAGACGGAACGTTATTGCTCGAAATCTGTGCAGGCAGCTACGATTGAGGTTGCTGCTGCAGAGTTTCTGCTTGCCGTCATTATGTTTTATTGTATTCGAAGAAACCCGCAGGGAAATTGCAGTGGAACAGCATCGAATTGAAATTCAAATTAGAATTAGAAACAAAACAAAAAACACCACAAATTGAAAATGAAAAGTAAAAAATCAAAATACTGACAATGTCTTAACAAAACAAAAATTTCAATGCTCCTAGAATTGAATTAGTCTTTCATGGGTGTGTAGTTTGCCGGCTTTCTGCTTGGTCGTTTCTGGTGGCAACGCTACCCATTAATCCTGTTTCAGTCGTCCAAAACTTTCGCGAGCTACGAAATATTTACGGCCTCAGTACAAACTCGAACAGAATCGATCTGTTAGCGAATATGTCGTAGAAACAACCAAACTAATCTATTCTTTATTGTCACAAGCAGAGAAGCCAACTGGCCATTCTGAAGCCTCAGATGGGTAAAGTTTCCATAATTATATTAGCATGGACCTTTCTCGTATTAAATACCTAAAATGGATCTAAATTTTTGCAAAATGTTCATCTTTAACGGTAAAGTTAATTTTAACTAGACCATACGAGGGTTGCTATTTATATTTCGAGTCCGGCGATAAAACACAATAATTTATCATTGGATTTTTTTTTATTGTTTTTCAAAATATTCTCCTTTAAGATCAATACACTTTTGCACCAATTGTCGAAGCACTTGTTCCACTCCGATTGAGACACCTCCAAAACATGGTTTTTGAACGCTTTAACAGCTGCTTCAGGCGGTGGAAAACGTTGGCCACGCATTTTTTACTTGATGCTAGGGAATAAGAAAAAGTCATTGGGTGCCAAATCAGGGATGAACGGTGAATGACCTATCAATTCGACGTTTTGGCCGGTCAAAAAGGCGCTAGTTTGAGCCGATGTGTGAGAGCTCGCATTGTCATGGTGCACAATGATTCGTCTTGTCTTGTTCGTTTTTCGAATTTCTCTGAAGACTTCAGGTAAACAAATTGTGGTGTACCACTCAGAATTGAATGTCCTTCGTTGCTCAAGTGGAACAGTCGCCACATGAGCAGTTTTGCCGAAGAAACAGGTGACCATTTGCTTTGATGTACTTCTTCCATTAACAAATTTTGTTGGATTTAGCTCGTCTTGAAAGACGCATACGGTCGATTGCTGTTTTGTTTCAGGTTCATATGCATTGATCCATGATTCGTCACCTGTAGCAATGTTATACACTGACTTTGAGCTACCGCAGTTATACTTTTTCAACATCTCTTTGCACCAATCCATACGAGCCTTTTTTGAACATTCGTCAAATTATGTGGGATCCAACGAGAACAAATTTTTTTCACGACCAAATGAACATGCAATATCTTATTGACGCTTGTCAAACTAATGGCCAAGGATGCCTCCATCTCACGGTATGTCCTATGTCGGTCTTGCTTAATCAGTTCGCGCACAGCATCGATGGTTTCTGGCAAAGTGACCGAAGTTGGAAGTTGGTCCGAGACTGAACTCTTAGTACCAGCGATTAAGAGTGGTTTTTGATGGTGCTTCATCGCTAAAAGTCATCGCTAAAAGTCGACTCTTGTCTCGATAACCTACGCCGAAAATCGTAAAAAATCATTGCGCGAAAATTTTCACGGGATAATTCCATTTTTTGACTGAGATGCATTTTTCAACACACTGTAAACAAAGCAATTCGCCCTCAAATGAGAAATCTTCTGAGTGAAGTTATGCTAAAAAAATTCAAAGTTTCCAATGGAAGTTCCAGTTTGCATCTGGGAACACAAGCATTGACAGGACTCGAAATAAAAATAGCAACCCTCGTATGTGTTTTTGTATGTATGCAATGCAAGGTAGATATATCTACCGCCGGCAGTTCTCACCTGGTTGTAACTAAAAGTCTTTCCGATGCTTTTTGAAATAGTTTTACAAGTTTATTGTAAATATGTTAATTTTTTCATCGCCTGTGTTGCGGTTTTGGTCGCTATCGACCAAATGTGGCCGGAAACAAGTAAAAAATGTTAAGTTTGGCTGTGCCGAACTTTGGATACCCTCCACCAGATTCACAAATAAAAAATTTTGGTGCGGAAGTGTGTTCTATATAGAAATCTTTATTTATTTTCATTTCGATAGGTCAAGCTTGTGGTGAGTTATCGTCATTTTATTACTCAAAGCCCATTAGACCGTTTGTGTGGGAGGTACCAGTAGGACTTTTCCGATCTCAACAGAATTTGGCGCAGAGGTGTGTTCTATATAAAAATCGTTATGCAGAAAATTTCATCTCGATAGGTCAAGTTTGTAGTGAGTTATTGTCATATTATTTTTCAAGGCCCATGAGACCGTTTGTGTGGGAGGTGCCAGTAGGACTTTTCCGATCTCAACAGAATTTGGCGCAGAGGTGTGTTCTATATAAAAATCTTTATGTAGAAAATTCCATCTCGATAGGTCAAGTTTGTAGTGAGTTATTGTCATATTATTTTTCAAGGCCGTTTGTGTGGGAAGCACCAGTAGGACTTTTCCGATCTCAACCGAATTCAGCGTAGAAGTGTGTTGTATATAGAAATCTTGATGTGTAAAATTTCATTTCGATAGGTCAAGTTTGTGGTGAGTTATAGTCATATTATTTCTCAAGGCCCATGAGGCCGTTTGTATCGGAGGTACAAGAAATGGTGACCCAATCTAAACCATTTTTATACCCGCACCACATAGTGGTATGGGGTATAATGGCTTAGTGCTTGCGTTTGTAACACATCGAAGGAATCGAGTTAGAATACCGGGACCAGAGAGAAAGTTGCTCAGAATTACATTTTGAGTCGATCTAGCCATGTCTGTCTGGCTGGCTGGGCGGCTGGCTGGGCGGCTGGCTGGTCGGCTGGCTGGATGTAAAGATGTCCATCTATTCTTGTAATCAAAGTACAGGTCGCATTTATGCACCGATCTTGATGAAACTTGGCATGTGGTAATATATTGGGACAAGGACGGACGCTTTGGTCCAAATCGGAGCACTTTCTGATAGACCCCCCATACAAAGGAACTCCCGGATTTTGTCCAAATCCAGTTGATGTCGCGTGCATTGGTCAACAAATTAAAAAAATATGCCATTCGATGTAGAACTGACCACAAAATGTAAAAAAAATAGTTGGACCCGCCTCTCGGACCTACGGGGCCTTCAGAACCCAAAAAATGGACCCATGATTTTAAATATAAGTGTGACCCCTTAAATGAAAGGAAATTATCTTACAATTTTAAATACAGAAAAAACTTCGACCTGTTTTGGCCGCAGGGTCCATTAGGAGGGTCCAAAAGTTTCGGTTTACCCGGATTTTAGTGTGACCCCTCAAATGACAGGGAATTGCCTCAGGACTTTAAATATGTCAAGCCAAATGATTTATCTCGTCCGTGGGATGGCACAGGGTCCGAAAACAAGGTATGAAAATGTGGACCAACTATAATTGTTATACCCTCACCACATAGTGGTATGGGGTATAAAGGCTTAGTGCTTGCGTGATAGATACAGATAGAAATAGCGACGAGTGCTTTCGATTAACAGAAGACTTAATCACATTTATAGTGGTGCGGGTATCATAGAGTCGGCCTCGCCCGACTATAGCACTTACTTACTTGTTACATATATGATTGCGCTTATCTAGAGATTATTATTTGCAATATTGCTCAAGAAACTGGACGGATATTTCCAAATAAAAAACTAATCTTTATAAGGGTAGTGTCGGTTGAGGGTCTCCAGCACCAACTTCCCGTAGAGCTATATAGCCCATTTTTAATACCAACCATGCTAGGTTAACTACACATGTTTGTGTTAAATTTAAGCTCCCTAGCTGTTTTCATGCAGGCTCTATCTTGTTTTCAACAGACGGAAAGACGGACAGCTAGACTAGAACGTCTTAAAACTTTACGAGGATCAAGAATATATATTCTTTGTTGGGTCTCCGATGATTATTATTTAAAGGTGTTACAGACAGATTGACAAAACTAATATACCCTCCATTGGAGGGTATATTAGTGGAGGGTATAAAAATCAAAAGTTTTTAGTTTGGTCAGTTCTTAGTCTTACAGTTATTACCAAAAAGTGTCTATTTTTTGTCTCGATTCTGGAAAAAGCATTTTAGAAAAATTATTTGTTGATGCTTTCTTAGTAGTTGGCATGGATAAGGAGAGGCCTATGCTCCATAGTTATCCAGGATAAGTACCCAAATGGCTAAATAAAATAAATTGTACAACTTTTTTAATTTTTTTTTTTTTCAAGGCTGATACTTTTGGACTGTTTCTTAAGACACGAACAGCATTGTCATTTTTTGTTATTAAATGAGTTAACTATTGGTTTTGTAGTCCAGTCTTATTTGTCAAGGCTTTACCTAAAATACCACTATCATCAATAAATTGATGGTTTTTTAAATATTTGTTTGGAAACAGACGATTTCAGGCCGTTTTATTATTTTTCAATGAACGGCATAAACCTTTTTTTTGTAAATATGTGAATTTGTTTGTCGATTGAAATCGGAAATATTTTCGATAAACAACGTACGAATAATTTAGTTAATACTTGAGATTTTTTATCTGAGGATTCCTAATCAATTTTTTGTTTTAATATTTGAATTTTGTTAATGAACCGATTTTTTTTTTTGTTTTTTATACAAATTGATTTTCTTAGGAGGGTTGCTGGTCGGCGCCTCTTAGTGTGAAGACCCTTAGAATCTCGTTTCTAAAAAAAACAGTTAGCCGTTCAGTATTGGCACTACACTATCGCTATCGATTAGTCAGTTCCAACTTAAGATAATTTCCACCTTTTTCCTTTAATCGGGTATTAAAGTAATGCTTTTTGTTTTATTAAGTCATTATTTTTAACAATCAAGCACAATATGTGACAGCGCATAGAGAAAGGCACCTAAGGGTAAAAAAAATCAATTTTCACTTTTTTTTTTTTTGATGTGGACAACATCTGAGCATCGAATGAGACCGATCCCATGCCCCAAAAGTGTTCCCTCCCAGAGATATGCGCTTTTTCTGAAAATGATGGTACACCAAAGATACACGTATTTAATCTTTAAAATGGCTCTCCTGAACAAAACTGGTTTTTACCCTTAGGTCCCTTTCTATTTTGCGCGTCACATATATTAATTCCTTCCTACGCTTAGGGTCACTTAAGTATTTCAGATTTATATGCTGTATTTCAGTGTTTTCACGATCACAACGAAGTCGTTCAACTTTTTCTCAGCTCTGGCAAATATTTCAACATTAAAACTGCTGGCCATTTCCTCTCAGCGAAATAAAACACGAACAAAAATGTCAAACATTTGGCCGATGTTGAGAAAAAATAAATAAACAGAAAACCGCCAACTTTTGTGAAAAATGCGTTGGTGTCAGCAGCAGCTTAAGTTGGAGAACAAATAGTAGGTGCATTGTCTCCTGGCTTCGCCAAATATATTGCGGCAGTTTTAGCGTTAACAACAGCAGCAGCAAGCGGCAGCAACAAGGACAACAGCCACTGGAATTTCAATCCTAAAACAGAAGCCATTAAAACACAAAACAATCGCCAGCAACAACTGGCCAACACAAGGCCAGAGTGGGTTTAAGCCAAGTGGACAGCAAAAAAAAAGTAAAGGCTACACCGGAGGAGCCAGTGTATAAAAAACAAAATGAACAACAATCACAACATCCTCGTTTCATTACAACTAGGACAATAACAAGAAGAAGACCAAGAAGAGGAAGTGAAATAGTAGTGAGGCATGCACAATAATAAGAACAACATTTGATTTGGCCCCCTAGTAGGGGGGCGGGAGGTGGAGATGGACTTACCTTAAGCCTTCCGTCACGTCTGGCCGCGCCAACGGAATTTATTTTCGAAACAAATACACCCTCGTCTGTGGGATCGACTGGATTGCCACGCTGGCCATTAAGGCCGCCCTTAATGTGTATGCCCAGGCGTTCGCCATCAGTTTTGCTGATGATAATTTCCTGTGATTTATAAGAACAACAACAACAGAATGAAAATAAAGTTATATTAAAAGAATACCTGTGATTCTACGAACATACATATATATTTATAGTAGATCTGTAGGTGTGTGTGTGTGTTTAAGTGTATATGTGTTAGTTTGTATTTCATTGTAGGCAAAGTGTTGCTGGTGTTAGTAGTAGCAATAGTAGTGGCAGTGTTAGGCGGATAAAGGACACTTGGAGTGGGCTACAGGGAGGCGGGGGGGATTGGGAGATTGGCTAGCTGGTTGGCAGGCAGGCTGGCATTAAGGATAATATAATGAATGAAACTGGTATTTATAATAAAACATTAACATTTCTGAACATTACGTGCAAAATTATAAGTGGCTCAGAGAAAGAATAGCCGGAAGCTTTTATAACAAGGATACTACTTGTGCGGCAAGGAAAGGGTCCTGCAATTGGCACAATGCATTGAAAATGAAAGTGGGCGGTGGTAAATGGCGTCTGCACAGTCCGCTAGAGTATGGCAAGTAAAAATAAGGCTAAATGCGGATTTAGCCTACTATGAAAAATCCTACTGCTTTGATAATCAGAGGATTGAGCGCCTCTGGCTGAAAGCTTGAGCAAGGTCGGAGTCAATATTTGACTTCTAAAGCAGAAGGACATATTTCATGGGGCTAAATAAAGTACAGACCGCCTAATTTTACCTGGTACAATTTAGGTCGCACATAACGCACTATGCTTCACTTGAGCTAGATTGAATTTACCAAAAGGCCTTTAGAGTGGCAGGCCCTTAAATCGGGAGGGACCTTAGTGTGTGTAACCATAAAACAAAATCATGGACTGTTCGGACGGATTGGTGCTGGTCACTCGTAACGCTCCAGAGCGAAATGTGGCTTATAAAGAGCTGATTTTGAAATCGGAACTGACTGACCTTTGTATGAGGGCTGTATGAAAATTTGGAGCTATATGGTCCTGTTTCATTAGAGTTAATTAGTGGTCGCTCAGAACGTACCAAGCAAAGGTTTTGCGCGATCGGGTATAACATGTGGCTTCTGTAGCTGCTGGACCATAAATCAAGAGGAAAGTTTCTGCGGGAACTTTTTGAAAACATATTTTTTAGAGGTAGGCAAAAGTTAAGCGTGATCAGGCTAAGACCTCAATTTGCGGGGGATCTTCGAGTGGGGCTATTGATAATCATGGACCTATATGGTCCAAATGGGTGTTGGGCAACTGTAACGCTCCATAAGATTTGACTTCTAACCTAAAAATTCTGAATTCGGAAAGAACCTTCGTATAGAGGCTATATGAAAATAAGAACCTATGTGGTCCAGTTATAGTATTATTATTCGCCCATAACGCACCATACAAAATTTTAGCGTGATCAGGATTTATTTATGGTATTTTTTTTTAGCAATGCGGAAGAGGCCTTTGTGTGGGGCTACAGGAAAACATGATCCTCTTTGGTTCACCTTCAGCAGAGATGAGCGTTGGCTAATCTTAACGATCTGTGCGAAATTTGGCAGAAATCGGATTAAATATGTGGCTGTTGAAGCCCAAGGCTCTTAAATCGGAAATGTTAAGACATGGACCGATGTGAACCGTTTCCAATAGGGTACGTCCTTGACCAAAACCTGAAGAATTCACCAGGTTTTATCGAAAGCGTGATCAGGATTTATTAGTGGTTTGCTGAGCTGAGCGGAAGAGGCCTTTGTATGGGCCTATTGAAAAACATGGACTGATATCGTTGGCCAATCCTTACGCGTTGTGCGAAATTATGCAGGAATAAGATAAAATACTCGTATGTGACTGTTAAAGCTCAAGGCTCTGAAAATAAATAAATAAATTCTCCTGAGGATGTCGAAAAAAGGCGACGAAACCTCGAGAAATAAATTGAAATAATGAACTAGTTTTATTTATAATATTGACCATAATCAGCCCATTAAAAAAAAAAGAAGCAAAACATGGACCGTTGTGGACCATTTTTAATAGGGTACGTCCTTTTCCGAAACTTGAGAATGCACCAATTTCTATCAAAATCGGTTCAAAACTGATACGTTGATTACAGCGAAAGATGAAATAAGGTTGAAAGGACAGAGAGTAGAAGGGAGAACATTCAAAGGAATCAGTTAGTGATTTTGAATCGATCGGTTTACTAAACATAGGGTCTATTTCTCTTTCTTTAAGTTGTTGCAAGCATCAGCACTAAGTTATTATACACTAAACCCCGGCATGGTGTAGGGTATAGATATCCATTCAGACATATTCGTTTATCCATCACTTCTTGTAATCAAAGTAAAGATAGCAAATTTATCCAATCTCGATGAAGCTTTCCACGTTATTATGTTTTTGACTAATGATGACCCTATTGAAATTAGCAGAAGTAGGTGAAAGTTCTGATACAGGTACCATACGACTGTATGGTCTAATCGCCAGTACAGAGGCTTCGCGCACGGGGAAAAAAACTTTATTGAAATTCGACTTCATCGGTACAGCGCTTAATATAGTCTCCATAAAAATGTAGCTCCGTTTTAAGGTCGAACCGACGGCCGGATAATGTCATCAGATCACAATAATATTCGATGTGTTGGACCGCACCGCACAAAGGACAAAAATGGAGTCAAAAGGTTGCGAGGGCATGTGGATTATTCCCTAAAATTTAGAATAAAATATAGATTTTGTGCAAAAAAAAATATTTTTCAACATAATCTCCTATTAGCTCAATACACTTAGTTTAAAGTTTCTCCAATTTTTGTATGCCTTTTAAAAAATAGGATTTTTCGAGGTTCATAAAATAGGCATTCGTTTGGTCAGTAATTGCATTTTTGAAGCTGAATCTCTTTCCACCGATCGATTTCTTTAGGTGTGAAAATAGGAAATAGTCACTGGGTGCTAAATCCGGAGAATATGGCGGATGAGGTACCAATTCGTAAACAAATTCATGCTATTTTGCCATTCAGACTGCACACGTGTGCACCCGTGCATTATCTTGATGATTTTTCTTGGCCATATGGAGTCGTTTGCCATCACCCTATTGGCCGACAAAATCCCCTTGGCCTTTTACAGAGCCGGTTCAACCGGAGAAACCCATTGTTTAGACTGCTGCTTGGTCTCCGGAGTATTGTAATGGATCTATGTTTCATCTACAGTTAAAAAACGCAGAAAAAACACATTTGAATTTCGGTTAAACAACTCCAAACAACCGTCTAGAACGTTGAGCGTCATTTGTACTTGTGCGACCACAACAAAACTCAGAGTCCCCATACTTTTTATCAAGCTTTTCCCTTGGTTGGATTTTTCCGCAAAAAATAATCTTTAATGAACACTCGAAATTCTCTTATTTCCATTTTTAAAAAAAATCCACGAGTACGAGGGCGGTTCGGAAACTTCTTAGCCTAGCACAAAAAGCGCGGTATAAACAGAAAAAAGTTAAGTGTTTTGGAAACTTCCATCTCTGCTATGAACACATGTTAAATTTTTTTCGATCTGGCAACTCCTTCATATAGAAACAAGTGTTCACAAAAGACGCATCCGCGATTTTTTTACAATGGAAAAATTAGAAATGAGTGGTGTCATTAAGGTGAAAGTGCTCGTTCATATGCAACAGTAAAAAATTGGGTTGCTGAATTTAAACGTGGTCGTACAAGCAATCAAGATGAACCACGTAGTGGACGTCCAAAAACAGCAACAACAACAAAATTGTAGCCAAAGTGATCGACGAATAAAAGTGCGTGAAATAGCTAATATCATGGGCATCTCAAATGATCGAGTCCATTTAATTTTGCATGAAGAACTACAGATGAAAAAGCTTTCTGCAAGTTGGGTGCCGGACTTGTTAACAGTCGACCAAAAACGTATAAGAATGAGCATTTATCAAGCATGTTTGGATCGTTTTCAGCGAAATGGAAATGGAATGGATTTTAAGCGCCATTTCATAACTGTTGATGAGACATGGATCCACCACTATACTCCAGAGACAAAAGAACAATCCAAACAATAAACTGAAGCTGGAGGAAGTGCCCCAAAGAAGGCCAAAACAATTCAATCGGCTGGTAAGGTTATGGCAACGGTTTTTTGGGACTTCAAAAGTATTTTATTGATTGACTATCCGCAAAAGGGTAAAACAATAAATTCAGAGTACTATTGCAACCTTTTAGATCAATTAAATGTACAAATTCGAGAAAAACGTCCTGGCTTACAACACAAAAAAATAATTTTTTATCAAGACAACGCACCAGCGCACAAGAGTGTTTTACCCAGGGCTAAAATCAACGAATTAATGTACGAGTTGCTTGACCACCCACCTTATTCTCCTGATTTAGCTCCCAGTGACTTTTACCTGTTCCCAAAACTAAAAAAACTCCTTGCTGGCAAGCGTTTTACCTCAAATGAAGATGCAATTACAGTTGTAAACCACTATTTTGAAGACCTTGAGGAAAACTATATTAATCAAGGGATAGAATTGCTAGATAAGCGTTGGACTAAGTGTATTGAAGTTTCGGGAGATTATATTGAAAAATAAAAATACTTTTGAAAAACTAACTATTCTCTTTCATTGATAGGCTAAGAACTTTCCGAACCGCCCTCGTATGTATGTTTTGAACAGCTGTTAAACACAAACTAAATGACGGAACTCTCTCAAAATTTGACAGTAATCTGTCAAATAGATGGTACTTGATGGTAGCAGTTTTGCATTTCATATAACTAGGGGGGAAGTTGGAGACTCACGTAATTATTGATATGCCCTTGAATCATGTATTCCTTCTCGCCAGGCATAAGACATTTCTTATTCGTTTTATTTTGCCTCTTCACAAAGATAGATGACGATATTGTCTATGTATCCGAAGGATGTCTTGCACATATAGCCCATTGTACTTATAAAAAAAACTTTTAGAATGTAATGGTCACTTCACAAATAATATTGAAATTAAAAAAAATCGAGCATCATTTTTTCCAACTAAACAGGATAGATTTTGTGAAGAAATGTCTATCGATAATTACTTAAAACGACCTTCGTAATAAAATAAGACACATCGAAAAAAATGCAGCTAATATTAAAGAAACTGAAATCACATTCACTAGAAATGTTTAAAATGAAAAAAGGACCATAAAATAATTTATCCTTTTGATAATAATTGAATTTACATGGAGCATTTGATCACGTTTTTAATTGCCCAACAATAATTGTATTTTTTTTCATCCCATCATTAAACAAAAGTGGAAATTAAAATTTATTTAAATATTTTCTAAGTACAACACCGATAATAGAAGACTAAAATTTTAGAAATAACAAAATAAAACAGCACAACATCAAGTGGTCGAGGTTAGATGAGAGAGAGAGGGTAGAAGGTATAAGGGTTTTTAAGGATTCAAAAGCTTACCTCCACGGGTATGTAATCTACTTGTATATGCTTTGTGTGTGGTGGAGAAAAGTAAATGGATAACATTTTGCAGTTAATTTATAGGGTGATTTCATGTTTCATTGATAAAGCCAAAAAGTTGTAGCGGGTGTGGAAATGTACAACACCCCACCCAACATGTTATTAAAACGAAATAAAGAAACCGAAAAACGAAAAAGAAAAACCAAACTGCCCCAATAAGCAGCCATAAATCTTAATGGTGTGATCGTCGCCAGGCGGGAAGAAATGACCCACCACCTTCGGACGGGGTCGGTGCAGGTGAAAAGCAATGAAATAGCTCGACAATACATACCTGGAAGCCAGCCGGCAATGGGTCATGTTGAATGGTCAGTTTGATATCGTTGCCCGGCTTGAGTAGTTCCATTACAGCCTCCTGATGAGTGGCACGTGCGACATCGGAATCGTTCACCTTTAGGATGCGGTCACCCATACGCAGTTTGCCACACTTTGCGGCAATGCCACCAGGTACAATCTGAAAACGACAACAACAGCCACACATCGAAATAAATAAACAATGCAAATAACAATAAATTTAACTTAAATGAAATGAAATTACACAATACTGATGGTAATATTCAAAGAGAATATGCCACACCACAAAACCGAGTGGGTGTGGGCCAGGTGGTGAAGGGACGTTTCGTTCCTTTTTCACAAATGAAATTCATACTTTGGGTTTATTTGCGGCAGTGTTTAAAAATAATTTACTTAAATGCAATTGCTTTCATAAAGCTAACAATTTTATGGTTAGCTAAATTTCAAAAAAGGTTTACATTTTGTTTGTCGTAGCAACAGAACGTTAGGTGTGTTTTATATAACAATCGAAACTAATTGTATTCAATTCAACTCTCAGTTGAACAGAAAGTTTTTGAATTGTTTTTAAAGAAATGTAAACAATATTTTGAATAATAGGGTGATTCAGTTGTAATCTTTATACATGACAGAAATTATTTAGTACAGGATGTCCGCCGGGATCATATTTGGGAGTCGTTAAGTAGAGAAGTGGCAAATTTATTATGGAAAAATATTCGAAAAATCAACGTGTTTTAATCGTTAAAACATTTTATCGAAACAAATCATCGATTACTGGGACGATGAGAAAGTTACGTGAAATTTTTGGCAGAAACAACGTGCCAACAAAACGCACTATTTATCTTGAAGTGAATGATTTCGAAGAAAGAGGGTCTGTAGCTGATAGGCCCAAGCATGGACCACAACGAACTGCAAGATCGGCTGAAAACATTACTGCTGCTAAAGAATGTGTTCAAAACAATCCATCAACCTCAATTCGACGCCGTGCTCAGGAGCTTGGTCTTCAATGAAAACCTTGGGCCCCATTTTGCACAAGGATTTGCATTTGTTTCCATTTAAGATTCAGTTGACCTAAGAGCTTCTTCCACAAGACCATTTATGCCGCCGAACATATGTCAATAGGATGTTACAGCTCGCCCATGACAACACCGATTTTCATGAAAAATCATAATACGTGACGAGACACATTTTCATTTGAATGGATATGTGAATAAAATAGTCTGTTCTTGGTAATGGAAACCCCTTAAATTAGTCATCAGTCACCCTTGCATCCATTAAAAACGGCAGTCTGGTGTACTATTTGGTCAGGAGGAATCATTAGACCTTACTTCTACGAAAATGAAAACGGCGTAACGTTCATTGTCAATGGGAGCGATATCGTGATATGATTGAAAAAATTTTAACGCCAGAACTGCATGTTTTGGGCTTGATTAACATGTGGTATCAACAAGACGGAGCCACATCGCATGGAGCCAGGATTACAATAGAATTACTGCGAGACCTCTTGTTGATTGGCCTCTACGTTCGCCTGATTTTACTGCTCCGGACTTCTTTTTGTGGGGATATCCGAAAGCAATGTTCAGGCAAACAAACCAGAAACGCTTGAGCAACTCAAACAAAATATTCGTGATGAAATTTTTAAAATACCGCGTGAAATGTGTGATAATTTAATAATATTGTGCTCAAAAAAGGGCTCGCATTTGTGAGGCTAACAGAGGCGGACATTTATCGGATATTTATCGGATAATCCATACATAATTGCCGACATTAAATAAAACATTTATCAATTTAAGATCCATTCTTTTTAATTTAATCAAAAATAATAAACAAACCAAAAGATATTCCTTTCCGACCTACACCCTGTATTTGCCAATATTAATACGGTCACTCCACGGAGTACGAGGGTATATATCGATTGGTGACAAACTGATTGGCAGACCTCATTTTCGAAGAATTTTAGTCTGATGACGCCGCCAGCCTACACGCAGAAAAAAAGTATGGTTGTGGTGACAATATTCGAAGAGGATAATACTATTGTTGTGTATATGGTTGTGTTTCAACAATATTATGATCCTCACAACAATAGTATGATTCAAATCCAACTATACAATGATCCTCACAACAAAAGTATGATTCACACATAACCATACTATGATCCCCACAACCATAGTATGATTCACACTCAACCATACTCCATCTCCACAACCATAGTATGATCCTCACAACCATAGTATGTTTCATATACAACCATAGTATGATCCTCACAACCATACTAAGAGTTACACGCAACCATGATATTAACCCTACAACCATAGTATAATCACTATTTAGATTTGAATTATGAAAATTATTCAAAAATACATTCAAAATAATAGGGAGTGAGTTATTTCACAGTAGAAAAAAATATGTTTAAATAAACGTAAGCGTTTTTATTAAAAATATTTCGGTTAGACAAAGCCAAATCAGCTTGTTTTAAAAATTTTAATTTCGATAAAAAAGGTACTATTATTGCATTAGATTCATACCAATAACATTTGTTCTTAAAAGCATATTTAAATGAAGAAATTGAAATGAAATGAAATTACAATCATACAGTATGATTGCCGTAATCATATTTTTGTTAACATAAAACGCAAAACACAATAATTTTGTCTGGATTGTTGCTATAACCATATTTTCATTTTTAAATTTGGCAATAATACTATTGTTACATTTCAACAATATTAATATTGCAGCAATTATACTATTGTCAAAAATAAACTCAGTTAACAATGCTATGGTTGCGACGAACATACTTTTATTGCGGAGAACATATTATTATTGCCGTGACCATGTAGTAACCATGTTTTTTCTCTGCGTATATAAACCAAACCAAACAGTCGCTCTTTGGGTATGCATCGGCTTTTCAACAATCACTCGAGGATTCTCATTGGCCCAAATGCGACAATTTTTCTTTTTAACAAATCCACTCAGGTGAAAATGTGCTGAAGACGATTTTCTTTATAAATTCACCATTAATTTCTGTCTGTTCAGCTAACCATTCGTCATATTGATGACGTTTGGCATGGTCTGTAGGCTTCAGCTCTTCAGTCAATTGAACCTTGTTAGAGTGTAAATTCAAATCTTTATTCAAATTTCGCATCAGTGATGTTAAATAAAAAGGTGGTTAAATTTATAGGGCCGATGTTGATTTTGAATAAAACACAAATTATTTAGGAAGTTATCGCCATTTCTTTTTATTATGATAATATTGGTATGGTTCAATTACACTGTGGAACATTTTTGGGGTTATTGTCTGGGGGTGAGAAATTCCAAGTCAGGGTAATGGTACTAGGTCAGTATATTAAAACCCTCAAAGGGTTTGCGTTTTTTTTTTTTTTTAAACATATAAATCCCAAACGGAAATACGTGTAGAGTCTTATAACTTTCACGTAAAGTCACATACCCTATAAACAAAATGCGACATAGATCATAGAAATCGATAAACGCGTTCTGCTTTTATTTACAATTAAGTGAAGTTACTTAATTTTAAGTGAAGTTACTTAATTGTAAATAAAAGCAGAACGCGTTAATCGATTTCTATGATCTATGTCGCATTTTGTTTATAGGTTATGTGACTTTACGTGAAAGTTATAAGAGTCTACACGTTTTTCCGTTTGGGATTTATATGTTTTAAAAAATTTTCTTCATAAATTTATTTCTAATTGCAAAAATGTTGATTTGGTAGAGAAACAGTACATTAATGGATTAAAGAAAATGTAATTATTAATTTTTCTCAATTTATTTCAGCAAAATCGAACTAGACGTTCTCGAGTTATGTCAAACTACGTTTTTGCCAACATTTTACAACTAAGCGAAAAAACATCAAGATAAGGAAAAAATGTAAAAGGTCATAAAAAAAACTGGCACATACGAATGCAAAACCCTTTGAGGGTTTTAATATACTGACCTAGTACCATCACCCTGACTTGGAATTTCTCACCCCCCAGATTGGCTGTTGTACTGTGTTATGTATGGAACAAAATTTTGGTCAAATGACCGCCGCGTCCTCGGCGACACACCTCCATCCGACATTTTTGATGACGCTAAGGCATAATTGAGGTTCTATGCCGTTAATGTAACGAATTATCTCATCCTTTAGCTCTTGAATTGTTGCTGGCTTATAGACGTACACCTTTTCTTTCAAATAACCCCAAAGAAAGAAGTCCAACGGTGTCAAATCACATGATCTTGGCGGCCAATTAACATCGCCACGACGTGAGATAACACGGCTATGGAATTTGTCACGCAAAAGCGCCATTGCACAGTGGGAAAATTACGAAAAAAATTGGAAATAATTCGGCCATTTCGTTTGTAATGGTCCGATTTAAATGAAAATTTACATTGACCTTCTTGAAGTGTTACTGAGCTTAAGTTTTGAATTTCATGCATCTGTGTTTAACAGGTGCTGCACAGTGGGCCCTCAAAGTTGGTCACCTCGAGTTAAAATTTTCTTTTTCAAGCCGCCAAAAGCGTATTTGTGGTCCGATCGTAATAATTTTTTCTTTAGTGAAATCTGCTGGACAAACCCAACCAAAAATGTTATTACAAATTTTTTCATATCTCGTACAATAAAAAAGATATCGGGACTTAAAGTTTTTTTTTCGAAAAATTTGCTTTGGATTTTCTGGGATTATTTTATTTTTGGGAATCAGTTTTAGGTGAATCGGGGAAAATTTAATCCTGGTTTAAAGAAAACACTTTGGTTAATGTTTTAAAAAAAGAATTGTAGCAAAATCACCAATAATATGAAAATGCCAGCTGTTCAAAGTCAACTATTGCGAAAAAAGTGGGATTTTGAGTGTTTTACGGCGAAAAGGTACCTTTACTCTTATGTCAATAACTTTAATGTTTCTTAAGTAACATACAAAAAATTTGCATTTATTTCAAAGAAAACTTTATGCTTAATACAAATAATAAGCAATTGTGACCCTAGTCGGTACTTTTCTTGCTCCAGGCGTCTCCAAATATGGGCATTTTTTTCAAAAAAAATTGAGTTTGAGCTCAAATAAAAAAAATCGCCACACTGCTGGCCCAATTTGGTGCTATAAGTCAGTTAACTACATATGTTTTCTAAAATCCCAAGCAAAGAAATTTTGCGGGAGGCCATTTCTAGGACAAAAAAAATGAGTTTTTGTTAAAAAATCCCATTTCTGGGATTTTGTTTTCCCCTGTGTCAAATTTTAGAAAAGTGGCAACTCCAATTTTTTTTTTGAATAAGTTTTTCATTTTGTCACAAAAATATTGATACTACGTAAAAAAATCAGGTTTATATCTCCAACCAGCAAAATTTTACAGTGGTCTGAAATATTGACTTTTTTTGCAACCTTCACAAAAAAAATTTTTTTTCTCGTTTTTATCAATTATTATTCAACATATTGAGTTAATTGCATTCTTTTTTATAATCTGTTAAAACTAGAGGTAATTACCTTTCCATTGGTATATAAAAAGTATATCCTTTTACCTACACTTATAACAGCACGTGCGCTGGAATAAGACCCCTTTGAGTAAAGTATGAATTTTATAGGTAAGAATACCAATTTTAAAAATTCTCGTACCTATCCATAAATAGCAAAAATATATATTTTTACCATTATTGTTTACCTATTGTGTAAAAACGGAAAATGGGTAGTATTGTATAGTATGGATCTAGGTACCTAAACATTCATTCTTATATGTTTTGGGGGAATACCTGTCCCCTATGTCCGGAATATTGTGCAACATTTTAGGCGAATGTACCTGGGTACATAAAAATTCATTGTTATAAATGTATTTTTGGGGAATACCTGGTATTTTAGTCAAGTATTAATTGCGGATATTATTGTGATTACCTGTAAGTATTACTCATTGATATAAGAACCGCCGATTTTGTATGGGTTTATCATAACAAATTAATCCGCCATGACGATAACACTCCTTGTTCAAGAACTTGTTGAATTTTTAAAAACACCAAACTTCGGAAAATGGAGAACAGAGTAGCATATTTAATAGAGTGCATAGAGTCAACATATAGCGAGATAACACAATCTAACGAAAGCAGCAAAGTATTAAATTTTTTGAAAAAATTTGACCGGCTCATGGAGAAGTATCACAGGAATTATTCAAGATTACCAACTGAGTGGCTCGACAGTATAATTGAATTTAAAACTGTCCCTGCTTTAGTGGGTGCTCCTACTAAGGAATACGACGATCTATGTCCAAAGGCAAAGAAACAACGGTTGTCGGCTGAGATGGCAAATCATTCCCCTTCAAAGATTTGTGATACATTCAAGGAATTACTGACGGTGGAAAATCGGCCATCTAGCGCAAAAAGAATTGCAGACGTGTTAACGGAAGCATCACCAAGGCGGCTCCAACGCATTGAAAGAAGTATTGCAACACCATGTCCTGGTTTTAGCGAGGAAGAAGCATTAGCTTTAATCATCGAATTGGGATTGAGTAAGAACAAGTACACTCATTTAAGAAGAATGCTGCTTGATAAAGGATGTGACATGTTTCCCGCATACAACCGAATAAAGGAACGAAAAATGGAAATTTTGCCAAACCCAGTGATAATTACAGAAAAGGCCGGCAGCGTTAGTTTGGAACTACTTCTCCAAAATACTGCCAGTAGGATAATAACAACATTGAATGAGGAACAACTAAAAAAAATCAACAACAGCCATCTTCAATTAATATGCAAGTGGGGATGTGATGGTTTGTCAGCACTTTCGGAATACAAACAATGCTCTGATAGCCAATCTACCCAGATCGAATTCAAGAGCGTATTCATGGCATCTTTGGTTCCTCTGAGGTTAAATTTAGACTCTACCTTACCTTCAACTTCGCGCAGAAAATCAAACCCTACTGAAGCAATATGGCGTAATCCAACACCTGGCTCCAAAATTTATTGCAGACCAATCTCCTTCGTATATCATAAAGAAACGAGTGATTTAACTAAAGCCATCACAGACAAATTAAAAGATGATATTTCGAGATTAGAAGATTTTGCATTTAAATTCGACAGGTATTCTATTACAATATCTTTTAAAATGTTCCTGACAATGGTAGATGGAAAAGCCGCAAACGATATTACAGGAAACAAATCTAGCTGGAAGTGTTTCATTTGCAATAAAAGCAAAGTTAATTTTTCAAACGCTTCGAATAATTCAGTAGTCAATGAAGATACCCTTGAGTTTGGAATAGCACCGTTACATGCTCGAATCAGGTTTCTAGAACACTTTCTAAACCTTGCTTATGACATTAAGTATAAATCTATACCAGGAAATGAAAGGAAAAACATTCGAGCTAACAAAGAAATGCATGAAATGAGAGCAAGTGAAAAAAAAAGAATTCAAGATGCATTTAAACAACAAACTGGCCTAAATATTTCTAAACCACGCTCGAACTTTGGGAATACAAATGATGGAAACACTGCCAGAAGATTCTTCGCAGACTATAATACAGCTGCAGAAATAACTGGAATCAATAAGGAGTTGATTCGAATGGTTAATATATTGCTTTTAGCTCTGAATTCCAAACAAAAGATTAATTCCGATAAATTTGGAGTTTACGCCGAACGAATTTTAAAAATGCTTGCTGATCTCTATCCCTGGAAAGATCTAACGCCAACTATACACAGAGTCCTGTTCCATGGGAAACAAATAATCGAGTCTCACCTTCTCCCTATAGGCGAGTTAACTGAAGAACCACAAGAAGCTAGAAATCGAGACTTCAGATATGTTCAACAATTTTCCACAAGAAAATGCTCAAGAATAGCACAAAACGAAGACTTACTTAATAGTTTATTATTATCTTCAGATCCTTTTTTATCCTCCATGAGAAGTAAGTTGACTTCGTACCACGAAATGACACATGGAGACGAAGAAGAATTTTCTGATTTATTAGATATGCTGGACGTGGAATAAAATCATTTAAGTTTAATGTTTTTTAATTATAAGATTTATTTAAATGTTAATTTATTTAAAAAAAAGTTTTTCACAAAAAATGAAGTCAATAGCATCTTTTTATTCAAATTTTCTATCTGCAACAATTAAATTACTTTTTTGCGATTGGAAATGTGTAAATTTGATTTTTTTAAATGCAACAACATTGATCTCTCACAAAATGAAATTGCTATTTACCAAAAAAATTAATATTTTACTCAAAGGGGTCTTATTCCAGCGCACGTGCTGTTATAAGTGTAGGTAAAAGGATATACTTTTTATATACCAATGGAAAGGTAATTACCTCTAGTTTTAACAGATTATAAAAAAGAATGCAATTAACTCAATATGTTGAATAATAATTGATAAAAACGAGAAAAAAATTTTTTTTTGTGAAGGTAGCAAAAAAAGTCAATATTTCAGACCACTGTAAAATTTTGCTGGTTGGAGATATAAACCTGATTTTTTTACGTAGTATCAATATTTTTGTGACAAAATGAAAAACTTATTCAAAAAAAAAATTGGAGTTGCCACTTTTCTAAAATTTGACACAGGGGAAAACAAAATCCCAGAAATGGGATTTTTTAACAAAAACTCATTTTTTTGTCCTAGAAATGGCCTCCCGCAAAATTTCTTTGCTTGGGATTTTAGAAAACATATGTAGTTAACTGACTTATAGCACCAAATTGGGCCAGCAGTGTGGCGATTTTTTTTATTTGAGCTCAAACTCAATTTTTTTTGAAAAAAATGCCCATATTTGGAGACGCCTGGAGCAAGAAAAGTACCGACTAGGGTCACAATTGCTTATTATTTGTATTAAGCATAAAGTTTTCTTTGAAATAAATGCAAATTTTTTGTATGTTACTTAAGAAACATTAAAGTTATTGACATAAGAGTAAAGGTACCTTTTCGCCGTAAAACACTCAAAATCCCACTTTTTTCGCAATAGTTGACTTTGAACAGCTGGCATTTTCATATTATTGGTGATTTTGCTACAATTCTTTTTTTAAAACATTAACCAAAGTGTTTTCTTTAAACCAGGATTAAATTTTCCCCGATTCACCTAAAACTGATTCCCAAAAATAAAATAATCCCAGAAAATCCAAAGCAAATTTTTCGAAAAAAAAACTTTAAGTCCCGATATCTTTTTTATTGTACGAGATATGAAAAAATTTGTTATAACATTTTTGGTTGGGTTTGTCCAGCAGATTTCACTAAAGAAAAAATTATTACGATCGGACCACAAATACGCTTTTGGCGGCTTGAAAAAGAAAATTTTAACTCGAGGTGACCAACTTTGAGGGCCCACTGTGCAGCACCTGTTAAACACAGATGCATGAAATTCGAAACTTAAGCTCAGTAACACTTCAAGAAGGTCAATGTAAATTTTCATTTAAATCGGACCATTACAAACGAAATGGCCGAATTATTTCCAATTTTTTTCGTAATTTTCCCACTGTGCATTGTTTCGTTAGCTGTGTTGCAAGTGGCACCGTCCTGTTGAAACCACCCCAACAAACCAAAACCATTTAGAAATAACTTGTAACAAACTTACTATCATAAGCCTTAAGCTTAGAAAACGTTAGTGAAAACTATAGTAATACGCTTGGTAACAATTATATAATAAACAAAATTGAACCCTGTTATAAGCTTGCTAGTCTATAATATACAATAAGCTTAGAAATGTAAGCTTTGAACAAGCTTACAAATGTAAGCTTTGAACAAGCTTAGAAATATAAGCTTTAAACAGGCTTGGGATTGTCAGCTTTGTAAGACATTTTTTTATAGTTCTATATATTTTATTTTACTTTTACAAACTTTATTTCTTCACTTTTTTACTTCTCTTTAATTTATTCACTTTTTTACTTCTCTTTAATTTTCACTTTTTTGTTACTCCAACTTTACAATTCAACATGAACAAGACAACTGAGAACTTTAACAAAGAAAACAAAATGCACGTGTACAAATAACGGCACATCATATACGTCGCAGCGACTTTGGGTTTTTTTGTTTCTTGTGTGAAGCAAGCAGCGTATAGTTGACGACTTTGTGTTTATTTTTCTTTGTTACGAAATCTATGGGTTCAAATGATGTATGTTTAAGAAAAGTTGTAGAAATTTGTTAGAAGTAAGTGTATTCTCCAATTTAGTTATATTACGCTTAGGGACTGGTTTGTTGGGACATATCGTCCACATCCATATCTTCCAATTCGGGCCATAAAAAGTTCGTTATCATCTCACGATAGCGAACGCCATTCACTGTAACTGCCTGACCGGCCTCATTTTGGAAAAAATACGGCCCGATGATGCCGCCAGCCCATGAACCGCACCAAACAGTCTCTCTTTGGGGGTGCATTGTTTTTTCGACAATCACTCTTGGATTATCATTCGCCTAAATGCGGCAATTCTGCTTATTGACGAACCTACTGAGGTTAAAATGTGCCTCATCACTGAAGATGATTTTCTTCGAAAATTGATTTTCATTTTCACAGTAAGCCTGAGATACTTTGAGGCGTTGCTCGTTTGTGTATCATTCCATGGTTTAAATTGAGTTAGTCTGAAATTGAGAAATATTTAATGAAATGCAAAAAGAAACTTGACGTTTAGGTGTGGTTCACATTCAACATCGGCCCTTAAAATTTAACCACACTTTAGTAGGGCACGACGACGAGTCGAGGTTAGCGCCTCCTCTACAACACTATCGCGAACAACATCACTAACGCGTGGTTGGACCACCCTTTATAATAAAGTCACAGCTTCATAGAGTTACGCTCTAAATATGTTCTGATTAAGCCGTATGCTTGTATATCGTCTTTAGTGAATGATTTTTTAGGCTGTTCTTTTGATGAATTTCCGCACCTTCGGCTGCTATTAATTTTTTTCAAGATGTGGAAAACCAAATCTCCTTTGTTACTTGCAAATTCGTATGTCTTCAGTCACTCCATTCACAGCAAACATAAAATTGTTCCAAAGGTACACTGCTTTTGGATCGATCATTCCTTATAAGAGTAGCCCGACTATATAACAGGAAAAAAGGGTAAACTCGTATTCCATGGCAATTAGTAAAAATTTAATAAATATACTTGTGAGTGATATACCGCAGCCACCTAGTGGTGATTTGATGCTGGTTTATGTCGATGATATTCTTGTGGCTTGTTCTGGTCCTGTTGCAAGGACCATGAATGAAAGACTCAATGACTATATGTCTGAACTCTCCGAATTTTTCCAAAAATGGAAATTACGGCTGAACACAGCGAAATGTGATAGCATTATTTTTAAGGGAAAGAGACAGAGTCTCTATCCCAATGCCAGGGCTTATGAACCTGTAGTGAGGATAGGTAATGACATTATCAGTACTTCTGATCCGATCAAATACCTTGGGGTTATATTCCAGCAGAATTTTAGATTCAACAAGCATGTTGATTTTATTTTAGTTAAGGTAAAGAAAATTTATTTTTCTTACCTTACTCTCTTGAAGAGGAGAGGCCTTAGCCAAAGAGTCAGGCTGTTGATTTAAAAACAAATCATTAATTAGGCCTGTCTTATCCTATGCTTTTCCAGCTTGGTTTGGAATCTCTTCCTGGCAAATGGAAAGACTTAGGAGATGAGAGCGACGCATCCTGGCTTCCTGTCTGGGACTGCGGGCAACTGTTGCTGAAGACGGCACTATAAGAAGACCGTCTTGTAGGACCATATATGACTCCGCGGAGTTTGATCGGATTGACGTATTCCTCATGAAGGGTACATTAAAGTATCTTGAGAGGGCAGCCTCGCTAGATAACGGACTAGTTAGGAGAGCTTCAAGGCTAGATTTCAGCCTAATGAAGAATGAGGATGACTGGTTGCCCCCAGCCGCTCTTCCTACTTTAGAACGAGAGGGACTCCTCTACAGGGAGGATAACCTTTTATTTTATCACAAGAGATATGGTACATATGATTTGGTCAATTTAGTCTACATCACAGACTGGAACGGGTCTTGTATATATTTAGTCTAAGTGTTATTGTTAAGTAGTGGTCTAAGTGTTAATTTTAAGAATGTTCGAGCAATCCCCTTTTATATACTTTTTGGGGAATTTCTAGTTAATTAAAGTTATTGTAAGAGTGACATGTATGTATACGCACAACATTTTTGAATCGATGTATATGTAGTTCCAGAAAAATACTTAATGTATGCTGGATATAAGATAGTATTACTGATAATTTGTTAGCTATAAGCTTATTTTATTTTGTATTAAGGATAGTAAAATTCAATAAAAGGAACGAAAATTTAATAAAACATAAATTACTTAGGTTTCTTGATTATCACTTATAAGCTTTCATCAGGTTATTTTTCTCTGTTTGTTGAAGGGAAATTTTTATTCATTTAATTAATATTTTTATTTTATACTGCAATATTTCTTGCAGTTTATGATGTTCTATTTAACATTGTAATGCGTATTGCAATTTAGCATTAATAGGCCCCTAATGGGCTTCGAATCACATGTCAATAAAGAAATGATAATTTAAATATTTACATCAATGTAATATTTTTTTAAATTCCGAGTTGCGCTACTTTGCCTTTGAGCTGAAGGCAAATGAAGTGCGGAGTTGACAACATCTCCCACATGTAACGACTGTCACTTTTGTAATGCACGTACGTATGTGTGTGTGTTCGTAATTGTTTGTTTGGGTCCATGACTCAGACTCTCTTCTGTCTAGGTAAGCACACGTAAATCGTACTTCGTATGTGTTTACGGCCTAGTGTAGCACGGTCTAACTGCTTTATTAAGAGACATAAATTGTGTACTCGAAAACCTCATTAGTCTCGCTTGTCACATCCCTTCCAGCCATTGCGGAAAACTTTAAACGACTTTGCTTAACTTCAAAATCAACGGTGTTGGCCTACGTACTATAAACGCGGGGTGTGTATTAGGGTGGAGTGAAAATGGCAAAAAAAAAAATTTAATTTTTTTAAATCTCCTGTATTGACAATCGATGACCCTATAAAAAAGCTTAATTCATGCAAAATATCAAAGCCTTACGACTTTATCTTCAGGTGGGGCATCGAGAAAATTGTTTCTAAAAAACTAATATTTTTACTTATACGCTTACCCTCATAAAATAGTTATCCTTACATACTTTGCCGATATTCTACCAAGATATTCTACCAAGATTCAATAAATAAACTGTTTGATATCGCAACATGTAAATGTATATCCCGAGAACTATGCAAATGTGTGACTAAAGTACCTGCTGCTGAGGAAAAATTCTTAAAGGTCAACGAAATGAGCGCAAAATGTATATTGGTTCTATGGATAAGGTGACAACTCAATCTATGCGACGTCGTGAAATCAGGAAGCGAAAATATGAAGAGTTTGCTGCAAAATGTAACGATATTCCAAGTACATCATCATCTGCCCCAGCTATAGTTTGGACCTCTGACAGTTCTTCTGCTGAAACATCAGATGAGGACGATGAATTTCGCACTGCAGAAGTAGTAGTATCAAAACCATCCCTTACAAAAACTCGACAGATGAGAGATAAGCTGAAAAATCTTGCTACAACGTGTGATAGAACTAGTGTTTCTGATCGATCTGCAGCATTAATTGTAAATGCTGCTTTACATGACTTAAATTTTATCAGTACTGAGGACTCAGTGAAAGTAATAGACAGAAGCAAAATACGCAGAGAACGGCAGAAGGTTCGTACAGAATTGCAATCTATAAAAGAACATGAACCTTTAACATCTATTTATTTTGATGGTCGTAAGGACAAAACTTTGACTATAACTAAGGCTGATAATATATCCCAAAGGAAGATTAGAGTTGAAGAACATATCTCAATCATATCAGAACCCAATTCTGAATACATCGGTCATCTTTCTATTGGTTCGGGTAAAGCGGCTGATATTGAGAAAAGTATTTTCGAGTTTCTTGAAAATAAATATGACTTTCGTTTTTCTTTGGCGGCAATTGGATGCGATGGTACTGCAGTTAATACTGGTCGGAAAAATGGAGTCATTGTTTTATTAGAAAAACATCTGAAGCGCCCTTTGAAATGGTTTGTGTGCTTGTTGCATGCAAATGAATTACCACTTCGCCATTTGTTCTCCAGTATCGACGGTACTACTACAGGCCCAATACTTTTTCTGGCTTGTTAGGAAAACAGCTTGATAATTGTCTTGACTTCAAAATAGAAGCATTCGAACCCATCTCCACCGAATTGCCGGATTTGAATATTGATTGGTTGAGCACCGACCAAATATACCTTTATCAGATGTGTTCTGCTATTTCTTTTGGTACAGTTCCACCAAACTTAGCTTACAGAGACCCAGGAAAACTAGCACATTCTCGATGGTTAACTTGCGCTAACAGAATTCTTCGGTTGTGTATTGGTACAGCTAAACCGACTAACAATTTGAAAGAACTATCCACTTTTATCATGAAAGTTTACGCACCAAACTGGTTTGCTATCAAGTCAAAATCCTCATGTAAGTTTGGTCCGATTCACATCTTTAATATGATCAAAAGATGCTTGTATTTGCGAGATGACTTAAAAAGTATTGTCTTAAATACTATTCAAATAAATGCTTTCTTCATACACCCAAAAAATCTATTGCTGGATATGTTGCAAGATGATGTTCAGCATGTACGGAGCTGGCTCTTCGGAGAGTTTTAAAGGCAAGAACAGAGTCCAAAGGCAAGGAAGTACGTGAATTCCAATTGCCAGAACTTAAAACAGATGCGACAAATTATTATGATTTGATAGAATGGTCGAAAGAGAAGATAACAGAACCTCCTGTAACAATGAAATACAGCGACTCGGAAATTACTTCAAAAATTGCATCTGGAGGTAAATTGTTGGATATTGAAAAGTACCCTTGCCACACTCAAGCAGTCGAAAGGTGTGTCAAACTTGTAACTGATTCTTCGGCATCTGTTTGTGGGCCCGTTGCTAGAGATGGTTTCATTCGTACTAGAATAAAATCCAGACAAGAAATACCTGTTTTTGACACCAAATCTCAGTATTTCCGTCAAAAATAAGACACTCGGACTTCTTATACTGAACATTAAACTTTTATTTTTATGGTAATTTCATATAATAATTCATTGGACTTGTAGTTTTATGTATAAATTCAGTAAAATATACGATTATAATGTCAAAAAAAAAATGTTTATTTGTAAGTCTATTTTTTTCTTATTTATCAACCTTCATACCTAACGCGCCACCTCAAGATATTGAGTTAGGAAGCTGTAATTTTGCATGCACATTTCCGTTACTATGGATCAATGTTTGAGAAGGCAGGAAACTTAAAATTAAAAAAAAAAATTTCACTCCACCCTAGTGTGTATGGCTCAGCCTAGAGGAATATCTGATTTGTAGGAAGACACAGCCACACTTGCTTTTAAGTGCTTCTGACTAGTCGCACATATGACACAAAACAACTTTTTCAAAAAGCGACGAGCAATGAAAACATTGATGGTTAGTAAGTACAACAAAATAATAATAAAAAAAAAATGGTTTGCTATCCGCGAAAAGAGAAAAAGTGGATTTTTAATTTCGAATTTGGAGTTGGTCTAAAAGTAAAAAGAAGTTTAATACGAAATGACTTCTTTAATCCATTCATCACATATTCAAACAACTAAAGAAAAAAACCTTATGTAAATTTTGGATCAGCAATGGTCAATAAGAACTTCTTGAATATCCCTACGGGATATGCGGAGTCAATTACCTTGAATGTACCGAAAACAGACCCTGTCACAGAACTGAGTTGATATGGGTATATACGTTATGGTGTTAATTACTTGAAATTTCAGTCTTCAAATTCGCGGTAAAAATTCGTTTTAAACACTTTTGGCGGATTTTGTTTAGAAATCTATTAAAATTTGTATGAAAATTTACATTCAGATCAAAATTTTCAAACAAGCAGACTAATCGTTAAATTGAACATGAATAGGATGGGTTCTTTGATGTGTCTACAACGATGGATGCAATGACACGTTCGGTACCAGTCCTCTTGGATCAGTCCAGTGATAAATCACATTGTCAATTGACTCCCTCCAATAACAAAGCCATGAAAAAGTAACCGGTTCTTTTCATATAGTTGGGTCAGTCCTGGGACCGATCCCCATCCCTGAGGGACCAGCCTTGCGATTGGTTCTGTACCATTTCGATAAGAGTGTTTTCATAGTGTCTATCATTTCGTTTGGAACACCCTTAAGTATTGTTTGGACCATCGTAAAAATTGACGATATATTCATGTAAATCTGTCAGTAGAAAATAAACTTCAGGTCGTAATGTTAAAGCTACGTGGCTGAAATTTACTTAGTAGGGAGATAAATACTGTTACGCACGTTTAATGCTGTAAAATAAAAAGTACTGAATGTTTTTGGACCAAATATTTTATAATATATTTATTGATGGATATTGTATCCAAAAATAATCTACTTTTTCGAAATGTCCGCCTTTTGCCTTTACACACGCCTTAAGTCTTTTGCCTTTACACACGCCTTTTGCCTTAACACACGCCTTAAGTCGCACTGGCCAATCGTCAATAGCTGCACGAACCTCGTCCGTTGGAAAATTGGCCACAGCTCGAACCAAAGCAGTCTTAAGAGATCCAATGTTGGGGTATCTTCTTTGACAAACCTTGTCCTCTAAAACCATCCACAATTTGAAATCCAATGGGCTCAAATCTGGACTGCCTGAGGGCCATTCTTTAGAGGAAATGAACGCAGGCAAATTGTTTCGAAGCCTCATGGGCCGGCGCCGAATCCTGCTGGAAAGTCCATGGCTGGTTTTGTAACAGGGAATTGTTAAGAGGCTTCACAGCAGCTTCCAAAACGGTTTCTTGGTAAACTTTGGCCGATGTTTTGACTCCTTGTTCGCAGAAATGCTGGTGAGTGACCCCATCGTAAGAGACACCCCACCAAACCATGACTGAAGCTGGGTGATGACCCTTCTCCACCCTTGGGATCAGTTCAGATGCTTCCTTTGATGACTGCGCATACACTCTATCATTTTGCTTGTTAAATATTTACTGAACGGAAAATTTTTTTCATCGGTGAAAAAATTTTTTCTGTGCAAGTTATCAGCGTGCTTCACCAAAAGACGTTTGCATTTTCAATCCTATTTTTTTTAAGGCTGCAGTCAATAAATGTCCTGTACGTCGTTTGAAAGCCCCAAGTCCCAAGTCTTTTTTAATGATTCGACTCATGGACTTTTGCGTGATATTCATCTCACGGGCCATGATTTTCTGATTTCGGAGCGGATTTCTGTGAATTCTTGATTTTACGGCTTTGATGACATGCGGCGTTCGAATAGAGCGTGGGCGGGCCCGACCGGTGGCGGTCTTTTACAACTCTAGTCCCCTCAAATGGCTTTGATGACATGCGGTCTTCGAACAGAGCGTGGACGGTCCGACCGGTGGCGGTCTTTTACATCTCCAGTCTCCTCAAACAGTTTAATGCATCGGTAGACAAACATGTGGCTAATCCATAGTGGCCGGAGCGCTTTAAAAATATCGCTTTTTTCATTTCACACTAGAAAACCGCTATTACAGCGATGCGGTTCTCATTATCTGACCACTATATGATAAAAGTTGAAACAATTTTAAAATCCCGCTATTGAGGTTAGCTTTCAAAACCCATATGACATTAACGGGGTATGTTCAGTTCTACTATTGAAATTGGTGTGTTCAATGTTGTAACAGTATTTATGTCCCTACTAACTATGTTGGTTGATGCCCCCAATGGTAGATATTTAACTTGGTCCTGAATGGAAAAAAATCCCGTCACAAGGACTAAATGAATATCTGAAAAGATTCCCTTAATCTGTAAAGAAATTTTTCTCCACACGTAAACAAATTTTTCACTTTGTTACTTTCGACCAGGAAGTATTTGCTGGGTACCCAGTAAACCAAATTTGCCGACAATACTGAACAATATCTGAACTTGATCGAGAACTCTTACCGAAATCGTTACAAATTCTGTTCGATTTGACTGAGGATTTTTGATTTGTTATGCTTCGAAATATCTGAACGAACTCTGATTTTTATTAATTTTTTGTTCTTCTCTTAACGAACTCGCAACGAATTCTGAACAATTTATCTGAGGTAGTCTTTTCGTTTAAAATTTTTGTTATTTGCTTCATATTTTACAGTTGGTGTTTTTGTGTTCAGACATGTCGGAACTAATTCTGAACGAATTGGAGGCATTTTTATATTTCAAATTCTTGTTTTTTGTTTGTTTACATTCAGAATTTATCACGACATTAGACCAGAATGCGTTCAGAATTTGGTTCGAAATGTCGGCGAAAACATCAGAATTTAATAAGAGTCAATGCCAGAATTCGATCCGAGAAATCGAAATTTCCTTACGAATTTTCCAAGACTACAGTTCAGAATTCGGTCAGAAATCGGTTAGAAATGTCGGCAAAATCATTGGAATTCCCTCAGAGAAGAAGTTCAGACTTCGTGTTAACCATCTCTGATCCGTAATCGGAACATTTTACAGAACATTGTACAGAATTCTGACCGAATTCTGAACATTTGGTTAGCTGGGTAGTTATGACTGGATAAGGAGGTGTGGCAATACCCACAACTCTAAACTTAGAAACCCAATTTTTTAAACGCAATTGGGCGTATTACAGCGATATTTGGTACATAAGGTTTTGCTGGATGCAATGTTGGGCGGGCCATGTCACCCCTAAAGGAAAAAAGTACTTTTGGTCAATATTATGGACCGATCGCTATAAGATTTTAAAAGAATGAACTTATGACCTGGAGATTATTGTGGATTCTTGTGTTAATATAGGAAACAATGTTGTGACTCTTCCAATTCAACTCTGAACTATGAAAGACTTTAAATACAGGGCGTCCGTCGGGAGGGTATACTACTTTTTTGATTAAATTAAAGAGAATGGAACTTATATTGATAAATGTTTTATTTAATGTCGGCAATTATGTATGGAATACAATATCAAATAAATGTCCGCCTCTGTTAGCCTCACAAATGCGTGCCCTTTTGGGCAAATTTTTCATTACATTCATACATGCGGTATTTCATTCATTTCATCACAAATATTTTGTTTGAGTTGATCAAGCGTTTCTGGTTTGTTTGCGTGACCCTTGCTTTTCAGATATCCCCCACAAAAAGAAGTTCGGAGCAGTCAAATCAGGCGACCGTACAGGCCAATCGACATCGCCATTTCTTGAAATAACTCGTTGTGAAAAGAGGCCTCGCAGTAATTCTATTGTAATCCTGATTGCATGCCATGTGGCACCGTCTTGTTCACACCACATGTTAATCAAGCCCAAAGCATGCAGTTCTGTCGTTAAAGGTTTTCAATCATATCACGATATCGCTCCCCATTGACAATGAACTTTACGCCGTTTTCATTTTCATAGAAGTAAGGTCCAATTATTTCTTCCTGACCAATTTGCACACCAGACTGTCACTTTTAGGGATTGCAAAGGTGACTGATGAATAATAAGATGATTTTCCATTGCCCGGAACCTGCTCTTTTGTTTATTCACATATCCATTCAAATGAAAATGTGCCTCGTCACTCATTGTGATTTTTTCATGAAAATCGGCGTTGTCATGGGCGAGCTGTAACATCCTATTGGCATATGTACGGCGGCGTAAATGGTCTTGTGGAACAAGCTCTTTGGTCAACTGAATCTTATATGGAAACAAATGCAAATCCTTGTGCAAAATGGGGCCCAAGGATTTCTTTGAAGACCAAGCTCCTGATCCTGGCGTCGAATTGAGGTTGATGGATTGTTTTGAACACTTTCTTTAGCAGCAGTAATGTTTTCAGCCGATCTTGCAGTTCGTTGTGGTCCATGCTTGGGCCTATCAGCTACAGACCCTCTTTCTTCGAAATCATTCACTACACGATAAATAGTGGGTTATGTTGGCACGTTGTTTCTCCCAAAAATTTCACGTAACTTTCTCATCGTCACAGTAATCGATGATTTTGAACAAATGTTTTAACGATAAAACACGTTGGTTTATCGAATATTTTTCCATAATAAATTTGCCACTTCTCTACTTTACGACTGCCAAATATGAACTGTCAGGACTAATGTTTACCAAAATGGCGGCAAAACAAAGTAGTATACCTTCCCGGCGGACACCCTGTATTAACACATACAAATTCAATAAAAAAAATTCTTTATTTCGGTAAGATAACCTAATACATAAAATGATACTATCAGTCGGTCCAGTTATCAATTGCTCGTGGCAGGGACGACCGAATTAAAATAGTACTTAAAGCCAATAATCTATAACAACAACTAATACTTGTACAAATTCAGTTTTAATAATTATCCTCATTAGTAAGGAACTTTGTCTCTTCAACCAATACTGGCAGTTTACACTACTGACTGTACCCAATCAACATTCGGTTGCAGCGACGGAACACATGGCTTGTACATGCAACTACCAGCATTGGCAAAATATTCGGTTGTGGCGAGAAATCTGCTCTCTGTGTGTAGGCAAATATATTTCTCGTATTACAGTAATCAACAAAAATTCAACTTTTAGTCAAACTTATTAATTGTTACAATGAAAAACATAAACACCAGTGATAGTAAAGTGACATAAATGAAAGACACCAAGTTCCTAGAAGCCAAAACAAGTCTCGTATCCTTGAAAGTTTTAATCAGCGTCCTCTGCTGGTTATTGCTCCTTGGTGACCTCTATAAAAGAAAATTTAGTTTAGTCTTATTGTAGAAAATATTTGCTCAAATAATGACTCATAAAGAATCACTCTGGAAGTGATAACTCATTTGACGTAATGCATCACCATGACACTGTCTGTCCGCCGTTGTGGGCTTATCATCCTAATTTGTCTTCTCTTTTTCCAAACCCTACTGTAATTGTCGTCAGACAGCATGCAAACGTTGTCCTCGAGATACATTTTCACTAAATACCAAAAAACTGTAGTAACTCCCGGTTGCTTTGTACTGCATTCTCCAATCATCTCTTACTGGATCAGCTGAAGGCATTCCTGGAATTTTGCCACGTTCTCGTGTTCGTCTACTAGTGTAGCGTTGCTTGAACTTTAAGAACTTTTGTCTGGATAACGACATCATTTTACAAGTCATTTCGTTTACCTTTTGGCGCAACATCATTTCGAAGCGAAGTGAACGAAACTTTATATGAATTTATGTCACCGCGCCGCGCCCCTTTTCTGGTTGATGGTGTTTTTTTTTTTGGCTCTTATCGTAAAATTCAGTAAAATATTTGAAACAAAAAGTTTTCGTTGTCAAAAGTATGTTTGCCGTTGAGATGTGTATGACTCCGCTGTTATCTATTGTTGCCGAAGATAATGAAACTCATTTTTCTTTTCGAAAGGTTGTGCTTCTTAGTCACTCCAGAACTCTTGAATACACTGTAAGTTGTCTGACATTCAATCGTAGTCTACAGTGCCAACCAGTGTTGCCATGCCCGAAAATAAAAGATTTCGTGGTATTAAACGCCGAGTTCGCCAAATATTTTGTTCATTTTTAATATAAAAATTGAAACCCGTAACCGTATTATCCTGAGCGACAGGTTATTATAGGGTGATCCATCTAGAGGTATTTTTTCAGTACAAAAAAAATATAAAAATTCAATTCAAATCTTTATTGGTAATGTGAAAGGACATTTTATGGCACTTATTTATTGAATATAATTTCCTTCAAATGTTGGCCGCAACTACTTATACGCCACAGGGTTTCCATTCTGAGGGTCCAATTTTAGATGACTCGTTCGAGCATTTCGACCGGTATGGCTTTAATGGCACGCGTAATGTTGGCTTCCAAAACCTGAATCGTAGCTGGTTTGTCAGCATAGACTTTGGACTTTACGTAACCTCAAAGAAAAATGTCTAAAAGTGTGATATCACTCGATCTAGGCGGCCAACTCACCTGTCCAAAACGTGAAATAAGCTGCTTTTCGAAATGACCTCTCAATAGATCCATTGTTTGAGCTGTATGGCAAGTGGAACCGTCCTGTTGAAACCAAGTGTCGTCTAGATTACGGGCTTCAATATCAGGTAGCATAACGATTGATATCATGGCGCGATAGCGAGCACCATTCACGGTTACGTTCTGGCCATCATCATTTTTGAAAAAATAGGCACCGATGATTCCACCACCTTATAAACCGCACCAAACCGTGGTTTTCTCTGGGTATAATGGCACCTCTTGAACCTCTTCTGGTTGCTCTTCAGCCCAAATGCTGCAATTTTGTTTATTGACTTTGCAGTTGAGCCAGAAACAGGCCTCATCACTAAACAAAATTGTGGTCGAAAACAGCGGATCTTCCCGTTTCTCACCGAACGCTCATTTCCACAAGGAAATTATTTTTTTTAAAAAAATAAATGCCATAAAATGTCCTTTTAAATAACCAATAAAGATTCCACACTTCTGAAAAATACCTTTAGATGGATCACCCTATAGTTCCCTCCTCTTACTCAATTTCTGCTCTAACATTTTTGGCAAAGGCAACGATTAAAATCGTCGGTTTCTACTCAACAGGCGGCTGTCCCATTCAACTTTATTTATACACAAAGAAAAAATCAGCTGAAATTCGTTACTTTGTTACCAATAATTGGTGGTGACAACAGATCAGTTCTTTATAATGAAAAAACCCTGTTTAGTTGGCTGTTGTAGCATAAAATTAGTTTTTACATCAACATACATTTAACCGTATAATATTTTATCATATTTCGAAAGCGCAAAATAAATTATAAAACAAAATAAAAGTAGTCAAACAATTTAAGTTTCTTGGGTTAAACGGTTTATGTTTCCCAACTACCCGTATCCTGCCTTTTAAATAAACGAACTGTAAAGAAAAAAATATTTTCCAGAATATACTTATAGATAGAAACAGGCGACATTATTCAGACTTGATCAGAATTTTCGCCATTGACAGACTTCCTAAATATTTAAAAAAAAAACATTTTTTTTGGTGGCGACCCATTTTTCCCGAGTTACGGCCACCAAAAGCTTGACAACAAATGTTGGTATATACCTTAATTAATCTTTTTAGAATGGGGTTGCAAAGGCGGTAAAATATTATTTTTTTTTCAAAAACTACATATAACCAACAATCTATGACAACCACCAACACATTTACACATTCAGTTCCAATAATCATTTTGGTCTGATAGGCTTACCGATGCTGGTTTTCTTTAACCGAAAGTGTTAGTTTCCTTAACTGCAAATTGCTGTCTTCCCAATCGACATTCGGTTGTAACAAAGGAATGCATGGAAAGTACGTGCAACCACCAACATTCGGTTGGCAAAAAATTGGTTCTCTGTGTGTAGGCAAAAACAACTCCGCTATCAAGTCTTTATACCGAGCCAAAATTTAAAAGGGATCTTAATAAGGCATCATCTGAACCCAAAAATGACAATTTTAAAGATGAACAAAAGCAACAAGATCTAGAATTGTTTTGCCTGGCATACCAGTATTTATTTGTTGATAGTCACAACTCAATACAGGAAACTCCTATAGACCACAGTTCTATTGTCAACTGAACTTTGTAAGACTGAAGTGGAAGATTATAAGCTGAAGAGGAACTCTTTGCATTATCAATCGTGTCCACAAACTCGAATCCATGTTCCCGGACTTTTAGCAACAACCACGCGCACTACTAAGATACTGTATGCTAAATGAACTGATCTTAGACAGCCAGTGTGTTTACTATACCTAATGAAAATATAAAGAAAAACTAATATTCTGATGTTATTCAGTACAAAATTTTCCAACTGAACTTTCATTACATTTGCAATAATTTACGACGTGTACAACTCTTTGAAATCTATTTGTACTAATCCTAAAAAATCAAGTATCAAAACTTTTTCTATTTTCTCAACAACTTTTAACCTGGCGTAAGCTTTGGGACACCCTTTATATAAATACTTAATGACTTGGTTACTTCATTTCCTCATTTTGTACTTGAATACACAAATTCTAAAAATTATTTTTAAATATTCCGTTTAAATCGCATTAAACATGTATTTCGGTGTTGTTCTTCCAGCTTAGGCCACATCTTTGGGGTTTCCTAGAAAGGTATCCCTTTTCCTCGGTTTAATTATAACCCGCCCAATGTGAGTTGGCGGCTGGGTTTTTTCTTCTACTAATTTCCACAAGTAGCAACCACATGAACTCATAAATATTTAAATTAACTGAAGAAATTTCTAAAAAATATACACCTTCTTTCTTCCTCTCGCATTCCCTGCTACGGATTGATTCCGCCTTTCTGCTGCTAATCAACATCATCATTGGCACCGTGATCAAAACATCTGATGAAGTCCTGTATCTGGCGAAACGGTCGTTGGTTTTTTTTTCTCAGAAATTGTTTGCACAAGTTTAAATTACTTTTGCAAACATGCGAATTATTATAATTTAGCAAAGAGAATACAAACTTAGCAAGAGGATGATGATTATTATTATGACAAGATGTAGGATCCTGGAAAAATTATGTTGGAAAATAAAATTGTGATAACTGCAAGTCTGAATAAGGCCAACTTTTTCCTTTAAACGATGAATGATGCAATATTTCATAGAAAATGTTGTCGATCTAAATGCGAACAGAAGACATACTGAGCTCTATAGCCGGTCAATGAGACTGTTTAAAGTGTCAGTGATTTAAATTAAGTCAAAAATATTCAAGCTACTGGTAGTATTGATTTCAACCAACGTTTGTGATAATCCAGTTGAAAAAAACTTGAACCAATATGGCTCAATATGGTTGCCTACAGATTCCGACGCATATTTTGAAACTATAGGGTTTCATTTGTAACTTATGAAGCGCTAGAACCCAAATCGAGAGAGAATATGTCTATGAAAAAACACACAGAGAACAGATTTGTTGCCACAACCGAATTTGTTGCCAACCGAATGCTGGTGGTTGCACGTACTATCCATGTATTCCATCGTTACAACCGAATGATAATTGGGTACACAACAATTTTTAGTAAAGGGAACTGACACTGTCTGTTGAAGAAAACAAGTATCGGTAATCCTAACAGATTAAGATGATTATTGGAACTGAATTTGTACATGTACGAGGGTTGCTAGTTATATTTCGGATCCTCACCATACTAGTGTTCCCAGATGCAAACTGGAACTTCCATTGGAAAATTTTACATTTTTTAGCATAACTTCTCTCAGAACGTTTTGTCATTGGAGGGCGAATTGTTTTGTTTACAGTGTGTTGAAAAATTCATCTCAGTCAAAAAATGGAATTATCCCGTGAACATTTTTGTGCGGTGATTTTTTACGATTTTCGGCGTGGGTTATCGAGACAAGAGTGTTCTAGAGACAGAGTCGCCGAGTTTTACGTGATTATCGCCACGACAGCCTGAACCACGGTGTGCCATCACACTGGGGCCGTAACAATGCGACGGCCAGCGCCCCATTGGATTGATTCCGCCGGTACCAATTTGAAGCATGACAGTTATGGGTCATAACTTCCCTCTTGGTTAGAAGTCGAGGGTTATCTAAGCATCTACTGTTCCATGGGTAGTGTTCTAGAGCAAGAGTGTATCTACTTTTGGCGATAAAGCACCATCAAATCCACAGATAATCGCTGGTACCAAGAGTTCAGTCTTGGGCGCCGTTCGCTGCAGGGTGAATTTCGTAAAGGACGTCCAACTTCGGTCACTTTGCCAGAAACCATCGATGCTGTGGGTGAACTAATAAAGCAAAAGTGACATGTGACATACCGTGAGATTGAGGCATCCTTGGGCATTAGTTTGACAAGCATCAATATGATATTGCATGTTCATTTGGCCGTGAAAAAAATTGTTCTCGTTGGATCCCACATAATTTGACGAATGCTCAAAAAAAGGCTCGTATGGATTGGTGCAAAGAGATGTTGAAAAAGTATAACTCCGGTAGCTCAAAGGCAGTGTATAACAATGTCACGGGTGACGAATCATGGATCTATGCATATGAACCCGAAACAAAACAGCAATCGACAGGATGGGTCTTTCAAGAAGAGCCAAATCCAACAAAAGTTGTTAGTGGCAGAAGTACATCGAAGGAAATTATTGCTTTCTATTCGTATAAACGGCCATGTTGCCTCAGTGCCTTTAGTGGAACTTAGAACGGTCAATTCTGAGTGGTATACAACCATTTGTTTGCCAACATTGTTCGCAGAAGTGAGGAAAGATAATATGAGAAGACGGATCATTTTGCATCACGACAATGCGAGCTCTCACATATCAGCTAAAACGATGAGCTATTCGACCACTCAAGATGCCGAATTGATGGGCCATCCACCGTTCAGCCCTGGTTTGGAACCCAAAGACTTCTTCTTATTCCCTAGCATCAAGAAAAAATGCGTGGTCAACGTTTTTTATCGCCCGAAGCAGCTGCCGAAGCGTTCAAAAATCATGTTTTGGAGGTGTCTCAATCGGAGTGTAAAAAGTGCTTCGAAAATTGGTTTGTGCACATGCAAAAGTGTATTGATCTTAAAGGAGAATATTTTGAAAAGCAATAAAACCATTTCCAATGCTAAATTATTGTGTTTTTATTGCCGGAATTTGAAATATATATAAATAGCAACCCTCGTATTAGTTTGGTTATAGATTGGTTGGTTGCTCAAGTCTGTGTAATGTCGCTAAATTTGCAGTAAAGCTTGTTTCTACTAAGTAGGGATATAAAAACTGTTACAGCATTGAAGACACCCATTTCAATAGAAGAACTGAACATACCCCGTTAATGTCATATGGGTTTTGAAAGCTAACCTCAATAGCGTTAGTCTGTAACGAGATTTTAAAATTGTTTCAACTTTCATCATGGAGTGGTCAAATAATGAGAGCCGTACCGCTGTAATAGCGCTTTTCAAGTGTGAAATGAATAAAAGCGATATTTTCAAAACGCTTCGGCTACTAGGGATTAGCCGCATGTTCGTCTACCGATGCGTTAAACTGTTTGAGGAGACTGGAGATGTAAAGGACCGCCACCGGTCGGGCCACCCACGCTCTGTTCGAACACCGCATATCACCAAAGCCGTTAAATCAAGAATTCACAGAAATCCGCTACGAAAACAGAAAATCATGGCCCGTGAGATGAATATTACACAAAAGTCCGTGAGTCGAATCATTTAAAAAGACTTGGGGCTTGGAGCTTTCAAACGATGCCCGGGCAGATTTAAAAAATAGGACTGAAAAATGCAAACATCTTTTGGTAAAGCTTGCTGATAACTTACAGAGAAACATTTTTTTGACCTATGAAACAATTTTTGCCGTTCAGGATAAATTTAACAAGCAAAATGATAGAGTGTATGCGCGGTCATCTAAGGAAGCATCTGAACTGATCCTAAGGGTTTAAAAAGGGTCATCACCCAGCTTCAGTCATGGTTTGGTGGGGTGTCTCTTACGATGGGGTCACTGACCTGCATTTCTGTGAACAAGGAGTCAAAACATCGGCCAAAGTTTACCAAGAAACCGTTTTGGAAGCAGTTGTGAAGCCTCTTAAGCAGTCCCTGTTCCAAAACCAGCCATGGACTTTCCAGCAGGATTCTGCGATGGCCCATAAGGCTAAAACGTCCCAGGCCTGGCTTCGAAACAATTTGCCAGCGTTCATTTCCTCTGAAGAATGGCCCTCAGACAGTCCAGATTTGAACCCATTGGATTACAAATTGTGGAAGGTTTTAGAGGACAAGGTTTGTCACAAAATATACCCCAACATTAGATCTTTTAAGACTGCTTTGGTTCGAGCTGTGGCCAATTTTTCAATGGACGAGGTTCGTGCAGCTATTGACGATTGGCCAGTGCGACATAAGGCATGTGTAAAGGCAAAAGGCGGACATTTCGTATAAGTAGATTCTTTTTGGATACAATATACATCAGTAAATATATTAAAAAATATTTGGTCCAAAAACATTCAGTACTTTTTATTTAACAGCATAAAACATGTGTAACAGTATTTATGTCCCTACTTAATAAAATAGGGCACACCCAACACCCAAATTAATTTGAAAAAAAATTCACAGAGATTTTTCATAGAGATAGGATGTGAAAATTCTCCATGGCAACGATTTCAAGTAAGACCATGAAAATTCGTAAAGCAAAAGAATATTTACTAATGTTTAACTTATTATGATATAAAAGTTAGTTTATCGAACCGAATATTTGTAGTACGGACCGATTATCAACTGATTTTGTGCCTGTGTGTATAACACTCTAAATTACCGTATGTGCAATTGCAATAAGCCCTCCCAAAATAAGATTTCAATATAGGCGTGTTTCTCTCTATTTCTCTTTCCATGTATGGCCTACGATCCGCATCGATGCTCAATAGTTTTCGAATAAATGGAAAGCTACGACGGAACACTTAACAAATCGCATCGGTTTATTTAAGTGACAACCCTCATCAGTTTAGTGCAATAAACCACACTAAAAATGTAGCTCATCGTTGCGCAAACTGTTCCACAACTTTTTTGCAATTATACGCTCTGTCACGGAAATGGCTAAACTACTTCCACGTTTTATCCTAGAGAAACACATTTTAGCAATAACGATTTTAAATACTTTACGCATAATAGATTAGTTTCTTGGGAAGACAATGCAAACTACTACACAAATATAAAAGTACTTATAAAGGGTGTCCCAAGAAAAACGCAATTTTTAAATCTGGCAACATTCGAAGTGTAATTGATTGACAGTGGAACAATTGTTATTGTTTGTTAGTAGAAGGTACGAGGTTAGTAAGCAGCTGACCACGGACAGCGAAGGGAGTTCGTTAATTGGGTATTGGAGAGACAACATGAAAATGCTGATTTTGCCGATAAAATCATCTTCAGTGACGAGGCCCATTTTCATCTTGATGGCTTCGTCAATAGGCAGAATTGTTGCATTTGGGGTGCGGAAAATCCTCGAGTGATTCACGAGAAGCAAATGCATCCTCAACGTGTGACTGTGTGGTGTGGTTTTTGGGCTGGAGGAATCATTGGACCTTTTTTTTATGAAAATGAGGCAGGTCAAGCGCAAACAGTCAATGGTGTTTGGTATCGTGAAATGATAACCAGTTTTTTCTTGCCTAGAATTGAAGAAATGAATGTGGAGGGCATGTGGTTCCAACAAGACGGCGCCACATGCCATACAGCCGGAGAAACAATTCAATTGCTGCATCAGTCATTTCCCGGTCGTGTTATTTCGCGTTTTGGAGATCAGAATTGGCCGTCTAGATCGTGCGATTTAACACCATTAGATTTTTTTCTTTGGGGTTTTTTGAAGTCGATGGTTTACGCGAATAAGCCGACGACGACTCAAGCCTTAAAAGACGAATTTGGACGCTGCATTAATGAAATACCGCAGCACTCATGCAAAACGGGCATTGAAAATTTCATTAAAAGATCGCGTGCATGCCAGCAAAGCCGCGGCGGCCATCTGCACGATATATTGTTCCATACAAAACCTCATTCTGTCTACTTTACGATATAATAAAGTTTCACGATTTTTTCTTAAATATCTGTGTTTTATTTAAAATTTAAAAATTGCGCTCTTCTTAGGACACCCTTTAGAACTTAAGGACATCAGTGTTACCGCTGACAATTTTCAAAGAAGTATCAGAGCAAGGGAATTTCTTTTAAAAAAAGTGACATTCGGGTTTTGACACAAAACGTGTCAAAGTCTCTTAAGTGTTTATACGAGTATCGAGAAATCATTCTTTTCGAGTAAGTTTATATATAATTTATATAAAATGTTTTAACAAATTTGCTGGGAACGCAATTATCAAGTTCTTCGGATTTCTGAATCAATGCTGATTCCAAACTTCAAGTTTGAAAATGACAGACAAGACCTCTTTTTAGCTGAACGTAAGGCGCAATGAAATACGTAAAAGTATGATTCGGAACGCATCACTTTTCGAATTGTCCTGCATTAAAAAAACTTATCCATATGCAAAGGATTGCAGTTCAGAAATGCAAAGGATTGCAGTTAAGTACGGCAAGATGGGATTTAATATGTGACTTCGTGAACTACTTTGGATCAAAACAAAAAGGAAAAAACTTTATCACCATTGTTATAAACCTTGAAAATTAGCATCTCAACTTAAAACTTTTTAAGCAATACAGATACAAATTGAAAGGGGGTTTGGTATGGAGACTTTAGCAATACATGGGCCACAAAATAGCAACTTCACCACGGTTGGCAAAGTCTTCCTCCAAAGTTGCTAACGAACGAATCTTATATGTGGCTTCTTGAGTGACAAGATTGGAATCTGGAAATAACTTTTCAAATTCCAATCAGGCTTTATTAAGACATTTAATTAATTCTAATGCGGTTTCTATATGGAACAAAATACCTTATTACAGTTGTCGTTTTCGTTATTCGACTACTGCTTATTGCGCCGTAATTCAATAAAAATAACTGAAGTCGTACTTCGAGAACGTGACCTTTAATTAGGGCGAGTGCACAAAGTTTCGTCCAGATATTGTATAAAAATGGCAGCTACAAAAACTACACTTCAGTACCTAAGTGACGGGGAAGGATATATAAAGTTCGGCTTGCCCAAATTTAAAAAAGGTTTTTACGGGTTGAATCTTAAATTTGCCAGACTATCTTTTTTTAAAAAGAAAAAACCAAGTGTACAAATTAAGGTCGGCCGGCCGAAGTTTACATACCCTCCATCATAGATTCCGGTCTAATTCGAAAATTTTGTCAAGGGGGCCTAACACCGGACTTTTTACTTTTACAGAACGTGTTTCGATCCATGCCAGCATCAGAAGTTTCAAATGTCATTTTCATATCTCTAGTAGTTATTGTTATTGTCTTTTTAATTTCAGGGTTGCATGGGTGGTGCCACGCCCTTTGTTTCAATTTTACTATAGCAGAATAATTGCCTGGTCATTGGTTTCATTCTGTTAAAATTTTATATCGATCGGTCCAAAAGTTTGGTCATAAATGCGATTATTTAAAGGGGGCGTGACACCGCCTACCCTTTCTCCAGGATGTGTTTCGTTTCATGCCAACATCATTAAATATCAGCCTCATATCACACAAAGTGCATGATATATGTATGTTTAAATGTGTTTAGGATCTTCGATTTTTCCAGAGGATGAAATTTTACGTCTTTACCGATCTGACCCAATAACAGTACCAACCGTTTTAGTCTATCAACACATGTTTCTGTACTTGTTCTGTACAGACGGTCATGGTTAGAATCATCTTAGAATTTAACGACGATTCAGAATATATAAATATACTTTATGCAGTCTCCAACCAGTTTTGTTGGGGTGTTGCAAACTGAATGATAAATTCCTTGATGGAGTTTATATTCAATTCAAACGTATGACAATAATTTATTAGTTTTGCAGGAGAAACATTTTTTAATTTATTTCCATTTCAATTACTTTATAAGAGCAAACGTCTTAAATTTTTGCCGGACCGAAGCTAATGTACCCTTCACTGATCCAACGTCAATAGGTGGAGTCGAAAAATCTTGAAGGACTTGACTAAAATTTTTGTTGTTCTGGAACGGATGGACCGATTTGTACGAAGTTTAGGTGATATAAGAGAGAAAACTAGGATCTATGTTATGCAATCAAATTTTAAATTATAGTTTTCTTATTAGTTTTTTGTTTTAAAAAATTTTAATTTTTTAAAATTTAAATTTTATTTTTAAAATTTTTTATATATTTTTAAAAAATTTTATATTTTTTAATTTAAATTTATTTTAAAATTATAATTCAATTCAAATTTTAAATTATAATTTTGTTTTAAATTTTTTTTTTAAAAAATTTTATTTTTTTTTAGAAAATTTTAATTTTTTTTTAAAAATTTTAATTTTTTTTTAAAAAATTTTAATTTTTTTTTTTAAAAATTTTAATTTTTTTTTTTAAATTTTATACTATTTTTTATAAATTTTATATTATTTTTTAAAAAATTATATATTTTTGTTTAGCTCGTTTGTTAAACTCTTTTTACACACACGTTGTAAAAGAAATCTATTGATGTGGAGTCTCTTTAGAGAGTTGAGTTTTTAAAAATTTTAATTTTTTTTTAAAAAATTTTAATTTTTTTTTTAAAAATTTTAATTTTTTTTTATAAATTTTATACTATTTTTTAAAAATTTTATATTATTTTTTAAAAAATTATATATTTTTGTTTAGCTCGTTTGTTAAACTCTTTTTACACACACGTTGTAAAAGAAATCTATTGATGGCTCTCGATGTGGAGTCTCTTTAGAGAGTTGAGTTGTATTTTCGTGGGCAATTGTGTGAAGAAAACTTGAAAAGTAAGGTTTACAACAGTAGTTCTCATTCGTTTGGGGAGAGCCTGGCCTTATAGAGTTCGGTTTTACTTTCAACGGTTGCAGCAAGGCTTTCTGAAGAGGGTTGTCACGGACCCGAAATCATGATAAAAGTAGTGTGCAGCCACGAAAATCAATGTCACTTTGCCATTTTGTTAACAACTTGTCTTCTATTTAAATATAGAAGCAAGAGGTCTTGAGCCGGGTTAATCCCTGTTCAATTATATATATTTTTAAAAAAAATTAACATTTTTTAAATTAATTTTATATATTTAGAAAACTATATTTTATTTATCAAATTTAATATTTTTTTTTCAATTATTATTTCAATTAATTTTACATTTTACATTTTTTAAATTTATATTTTTAGAAAACTATATTTTATTTATCAAATTTAATTTTTTTTTTTCAATTATTATTTCAATTAATTTTATTTTTTTTAAGCTTTATTTTTTTAAATTTCTGAAGAAGGTTGTCATGGACCTGAAATCGCGATAAAGGCAGTGTGCAGCCACGACAATAAATGTCACTTTACCATTTTGTAAAAACTTCTTCTATTTAAATATAGATACAAGAAGTCTTAAGCCGGTTAATCCCTGTCCAGTTTTTGTTAAACTTTATTTTTTTTTTTTTTAAAAATTAAAGTATTCTGTACCGTGGGATAAGTTTTGCATTTGAGAGCAACGGCAATATATAGATGGCGCTTACGTAGACTTATCATTACTAGTCTATTACTTAAACGCCAGCATACAAAACTATTTAGTGTAATATTTCAAGGGCCCATAGGGAAGGTATACCTAGTAAAAATACAATGGCGCTTGTTATAAAATTGCCCCTGTAAAACTTTTTCACTTTTAAATATCTTTAACATAATAATTATTTTTTCCTTTTTCAAGTACTCGTATATGCCGGTATATTAACGAATTTGTATGAATGTCTACTTACATGCGATATAAAAATACCCGGCTCTCGAGCACCGAAAGGAACACAGGAATGGTCCGTACCGCCAATTATGCTGAAGCCCAAGGATCCTTGATTTTTAGGCAAAACAACTTCCTGCAAAAGACATCAACAACACGCACACACACAAAAGAGAATAAAAAATATTTGTTTTAGTTTCGGATCGTCGTCAAAAAAAACAATTCAAATTGAATACATATGTACAATATTGAGACTGTGTAAAGTGGATGTATGGGCGTGAATAGAGGGAAGAAGAGTAAGGAGCCAACCGTAGCAGTATTTTAAAAGCATACATGTACATATACAATGACTAATTTAAAGCAACAACAACAAATAATGTTAAGGCTACAAAAAAAAGAAATGAATTATGAAATGACAAAAATAAAATTATAAACAAAAAACGAGTGTAGGTGGAAGAAATAGATAACATTTTCGTTATGTTACCAAACAAATTTGTGAGTGTTATTTATGATAAATACTTAAGAAAAGGCATCAATATGTCCACAAACTACCCAAAACCAAATTCGGAACTTATTGGCAATGAAAAAGAATAAAACGCTTTAAATTATATAAACATGTCCCCTAAAAATTAAACCGATTAGAAGGAAATTGGATTAACTGTTATACTACCTAAAATTAGTTAGCATCACTTAAGATAAGTTTAATATTAGTATTTCGGCTAAATTTTTAAAAAAAAACACAATTGGTTTTTTTTATAAAAATAATATTAGTATTTCGACTAAATAAAATTTTTGGTAGAAATTAAAGTTACTTATTATAACACAAAAGTTTACAAAACAGCTAGAAATAGCTAAACTCAAAAACATTCTTAATATTTAACATTCTTTACTATTAGTTGTAGTAATTAATATACAGTTCCCTATATGATAGTGTAGTCGCCATAGATTTAGTTAGTTAGTTTTTGGGTTTTGTGAAAAGACACACAATATGGTCGATGCTTATCGACATCAAAACATTTTAAAAGCATAATTTCCATTTTTAATTACAACTAATGATGATATATTACATATATTTGATACCGATTCGGCACTTGTGACCAAAAGATTGTTGGGTTACTAAAAAATAACTTGCAGATGGTCGAATAAGCCGCCGCCGAAACTATTCAATCGGCTTTGTTCTCGACGAAAAAGAACAGTGACAAAAAGTGATCTATCACGGCGTTGTGCGGTTTATCGCTGTTCTATAAGAACATTTTGTAAACTAGCATTAATTTAGCATTATATTCCGCATACTTTACAATTTGTTTTATACCTTCAGTACGAATCGATCAACCGTGTTTGTAGATTATCTCGACTGCGGTCCTCCTATGCAAAAATCTCCTGCTATCCACTTTTTACTTTTGTTCGGGCAATGTTTACACTTACAGAAAAAGTCAGTTAGAAATCTCTTCGAGCTACAAGAAATTTGTTGAACCAGGCGACATTCTGCTATAACTACTATATGTTAACATTATGTTATTCGACTGGACTTACCATAAGATGGTAGATTTGATCATATAATGATAAAGCCAATCAAATGTTTGGTTATATTAATCTTGACAACTAAAAGATTGAAACTGAGCAATGGAAACCATCGCTCAACATAAATAATTGAAAACCATATTCTTACAAACTAAATTTGAATAATCCTTCGATTTCCAAGCAAACAACAAAAGGACGAATAATGTGTGCTGAATTCCGACAATTTAATTGTAATCACGATTTGAGTTCAAAATTATTTTTAATGACTTCGTTTATTGGAAGCCGGAAGCGATGCCATATTATTTTAAACTTGCCGTTATAAGCACTAAACTTTGTCCACCGCACGAAACAACATTCGCACGAAATAATTCGGTACACGCAGAAAAAAAGTATGGTTGTGGTGACAATATTCGAAGAGGATAATACTATTGTTGGGTATATGGTTGTGATACAACAATATTATGATCCTCACAACAATAGTATGACTCAAATACAACCATACTATGGTCCTCACAACAATAGTATGATTCACACATAACCATACAATGATCCCCACAACAATAGTATGATTCACACTCAACCATACTATGTTCTCCACAACCATAGTATGATCCTCACAACCATAGTATGTTTTATATACAACCATAGTATGATCCTCACAACCATACTATAATTCACACGCAACCATGTTATGATCCCTACAACCATAGTATAATCACTATTTAGATTTGAATTATGAAAATATTCGACCGAATAGATCACATCCAGCACGCAGTAAAGAAAATGTAGCGGCCATAGCTGAGAGTGTACACACAGACCGTGGAGAGACGATTCGGCGCCGTTCGCAGCCACTAGGACTGACGTATGAAACGACTTGGCTCATTTAACGTCGAGATCTTAAATTGAAAGCGTACAAAAAACAGCTTGCGCAAGAACTGAAGCCGCCCTACGTTCCCAAACGACATCGCTTCGCTCTATGGGCTCAAGAAAAGTTCCAAGAAGATCCGACGTTATCGAGCCAAACTTTGTTCAGCGATGAGGCCCATTTCTGGCTCAATGGGTATGTAAACAAGCAAAATTGCCGCATTTGAGACGAAGAGCAACCAGAAGAGGTTCGAGAGCTGCCACTTCATTCAGAAAAAACAACGGTTGGTGTGGTTTGTGGGCCGGTGGAATCATCGGTCCATATTTCTTCCAAAATGGTGCCGGTGAGAACGTAACCGTCCATTGCGACCGTTATCATGTATTGATAACCGACTTTTTGATGCCTGAAATTGAAGATAATGAACTAGGCGACATTTGGTTTCAATAAGACGGCGCCACTTTCCACACATTGCATCAATCAATAGATTTATTGAGAGAACACTTCGGTGAACAGATAATTTCACGTTTTGGGCAGGTCGATTGGCCACCAAGATCGTGTGATATCACACCGTTAGATTTTTTTCTTTGAGGCTACGTAATGTCCAAAGTCTATGCTGACAAATCAGCTACGATTTAGGTTTTGAAAGCCAACGCTGCGCGTGTTTTTAACGCCATACCTGTCGAAATGCTCGAACGAGTCATCGAAAATTCGACTAACGGATAGACCATCTGAGACGTAGCCGCGGCCAACATTTGATAGACATAATTTCTAAAAATATAAATGCCAAAGAATGTTTTTTCAAGTGAAAATAAACATTACCCATTCAATTTAAGTTTTCTATGTTTTTTTCTTTAAATAAGTAGGGAACCTCAAAATTAATCACCCTATATTAAGATAAAAAAAAGTTTGGGGTCCGCTTGGTAGTCTCCAAAGGAAAAATTTCCATTTTCTTTGCGATGAAATGTTTTTGATTTATACAAACTAAGGGCCGTATTCATTAAAAATAACTGAAGATTTAAATTATGTTTTCCTGTATAAAAATGATCGTAAATCCTATTGAAAGTTCTTGTAAATAGGGGGTTCATAGTTGTGTACGTTATAGTTGTAAGCACCAATAAAATGTCTATTAAAACGAATTATTTGTTGTGTTGACCAATTGTTAGTGGCAACCATCAGTTGCCATAACAGCAAAATCTCTTCGTATGTCCGAATAGTTAGATGTCTTAACCAAAGTATTATCACAGTTTTAATCGTATGACATGGCGAAACGAATTTTCATCTAGGTTATCAACATTTGGTGATTTTAAGTAAAATTCCACTGTTCCTCTAACGAAATTTTTGTAGTTCGGACTAATTTCCAACCTCACTGAAAAGAATTTCTACATAACTTAATTTTCAATATGATCTTTGTTAAATTCTGTCCTCAAGCGATGAGTCTTTTGTCTACCACAATGGTGTAGGGTATCATTTAGTCAGCCCTGTTTGACCGTAGACTTTGTTACTTTTTTTTGAATTATGCAATATTTCAATATTCAGTTCTTAAAGCGAAAGTTTTTTTTTAAAGAAAACCATACCAAAAAAAATTGTTTCAGCAATTGCAGAGCTTTGAAGCTTATTTAAAACCAACAATTCGGTTTGTGTTTGTTTGTGTAAGGAGATATAAAAAAAATCCCCAGACAACAAGAAAACGGAAATTGTAGCTTGCAAAAAAATTCGACAAACATTTTTTACGTTTGAATGTGTGTGTGTGCGTGTGTTATAAGCATATTTTTGCAACAAGAATAAATTAATTCAATACAGCATATCAAATGAACTCAACTGAACTGAGAGTTGGAGAAAGGAAATATGGAAAAATAAAACAAAAAAAGAATCCAAAGAAAAACAAGGTATGTTAACATTATATTTACACATGTCTGCATAATGTACTTGTACGAGGGTTGCTATATATATTTCTGGCCTAGGCAACACTAAGTGTTGCAAAAAATGGAATTAACTCGTGAACAGTTCTTGCCATCATTTTTCACAACTTTCGATGTGGATTATCGTGCATCGACGACAAGAGTGCGGTTTAATGAATTTAATCGTGACCGACGCTCGCTCAAAGACGAAGGTCGTCCAAAAAAGGCCGTTGTGTAGAAAACATTGATGTCGTGCGTGAACAGAAAATGCAAGATCGTCATGTGACATACCATGAGATAGATGCATTATTGGGCATTTCTTCCCCAGCATACATTCGATATTGCATGAACACCTGGCCGTAAAAAAGGTTTGTTCTCGTTGGATCGCGCACAATTTGACAATCGCTCAAAAAAAAGGCTCGTGTTGATTGGTGCAAAGAAATTTTGAAAAAATGCGATCGCGGTGCTTTAAAAGACGTTTATAAGATCGTCACAGGTGACGAATCATGGATCTATGCGCATGAGTCCGAAACAAAACAGCATTCGATCGTGTGGGTCTTCGAAGACGAGCCAAATCCAACGAAAGTTGTTCGTGGAAGAAGCACTTTGAAGCAAATGGTCGCCTGTTTCCTCGGCAAAACTGGTCATGTGGCGACTGTTTCGCTTGAGCAACGTAGGACGGTCAATTCTGAGTGGTACACCACAATTTGTTTGCCTGAAGTTTTCGAAAAAAGAAACAGGAGAAGCCGAATCATTGTGCACCAAGACAATACGAGCTCTCACACGAACTCAAACCAGCGCCTTTTTGACCATCCAAAACGTCGAATTGATGGGTCATCCGCTGTACAGCCCTGACTTGGCACCCAATGACTTCTTTTTATTCCCGCACATCAAGAAAAAAATGCGTGAACAACGATTTTCGTCGCTAGAAGATGCTGTTGCAGCGTTTAAAAACCATGTTTTGGAGGTGCCCACTCGGAGTGGAAAAAGTGCTTCGACAATTGGTTTAAGCGCATGCAAAAGTGTATAAATCATGCTGGAGAATACTGTGAAAAACGATAAAACCATTTTTGATGATAAATATTAGCATTTTCATTATTAGGCCAGAAATATATATAGCAGCCCTCGTACATACATTCAGCTACACGAAAGCAATGGAAAAGTCAAGGCCGTCTAGTAGAAGGCCTTCTCATGGAGCTACACATTTTGATTGCTGATGAACAGAGGATGGTCCGAACTCCACAGAAAATGCATTCTCAGAAAGTGGAGTTTGGACCGCTGGCACGCAGACACGCAGACACGCTATTCGGTTATCGGTTCTTAACTGAAAAGCTTTTTTATAGAGCGAAAAAAAAGAATATTGCTCGAAACTCAATCTTAAGAAGCAAACCTGCCTCATTTGGATACTAGAAAATACTTCTGTGTTCGCCGACAGTTCAATGCATTCTCAGAAAGTGACAGTTTTCTGTGGAGTTTGGACCGCTGGTTTTGTATAAGTAACGCGCAAAATAGAAAGGGAACTAAGGTTAAAAACCAGTTTTGTTCAGAAGAGCCATTTTAAAGACAAGGTCCCTTTCTATTTGCGCTTAGAATCGTCGACTTCACTTTCATAAGACGCGCATATCTCTGGGAGGGAACACTTTTAGGGCATGGGATCGGTCTCATTCAATGATTAGATGTTGTCCACGTCAAGAAAAAAAAATGAAAATTGATTTTTTTTACCCTTAGGTCCCTTTCTCTATGCGCTGTCACATATTGTCTTTAAATATTCTGCTGGAAAGATTATTTCGGTTAACGATTTGTGTTACAGAGACATGAAAAACCTTTTTTTTTGTCTAGATTGAAGACATGTAGCTGGAAGATGTAAACACTGAATGAGTTTACAAACTATTCTTCTTTTTATGTTTTTCTTACATTCTTTATTTTATCGACGACGTTTTTCGCACATTTCGTGTATTTTGTGAAGTTTTTTTCAAATTTGCGTAGTTGACCTTTAAGCAAAAAAAAAAATTATTTTATATCTAAGGTTCCATGCACTGAACGCCCCAGTAATATGCCGGCCTTGTCACACAAGTACTCCGGTATTACTTGCCCATTCAATTCGAAGCACTGTGAACCGACAATTGGATGTATCAAAACAAACAAGAAGAGAACAGGGGAATATTGCATATAATTTACTAGAATAAAAACATCCGATACACAACAATTGTGTTTATAACAACACTGAAGAAGGAAAAATAAGTAAACACAAATTTACACACACATTTAAATAATACCCACACACTCACACGCATGCACACATGCATACAGGCATAAACATTTAAAGACAATAAACAATATAATAAAATAAAATAAAAGCATAAAACGCTCGCACACACACACACACGCATACAGGAAGGAACCAAGAGGCGGAAGGAAGGACAAACGAGTACAGCTCGACTGGTATACCAGTAGGGGCGTTTGTATAGCGTCTATGTTTGCCTTTGATTGCCTCTTTTAATGCGAATATGAACGCAGCCATAAAACAAAATGGCAAAATGCAAAACAGGGGAAAAAATAAAAATTTAAAGTTCCAATAAAGAATAATATTCGTTCTGAGATAAGAACAATTAAAATATTCTATAGGTACGTCTTAAAATGACGATTGACTATTATACAGTGTCGAGACAAACAATTATTACCGAATCTTCTTCTATGTCAGATAACTAGTCCAACAACACAAATTTAGTTCGCTGTACTGTCTAAGGCAAACGTTAGTTTGTGTGAATGCTTGATGATTACGTGGGTTGCCATTTATAATTCGGGTCCGGCAATAAAAACACATTTATCATTGGAAATGTTTTTTTTTCTTTTTCAAAATATTCTCCTTTAAGATCAATACAGTTTTGCATGCGCACAAATCAATTTTCGAAACACTTTTTCCACTCCGGTTGAGACACCTCCAAAACGTGATTTTTTAAAGCTTCAACAGCTGCTTCGAGCGATGAAAAACGTTGACCACGCATTTTTTTCTTGATGCTAGGAAACAAGAAAAAGTCCTTGGGAGGCAAATCAGGGCTGTACGGTGGATGGTCCATCAATTCGACATATTGAGTGGTCAAATAGCTCATCGCTTCAGCTGACGTGTGAGAGCTCGCATTGCCGTGATGCAAAATGATCCGTCTTCTCTTATTAGCTTTCCTCATTTCTTGGAACACTGTTGGCAAACAAATGGTTGTATACCACTCAGAATTGGCAGTCTTACGTTGCACTGAAGGCACTGTGGCAACATGGCTGGTTATACCGAAAAAAACGCAATCATTTCCTTGGATGTACTTCTTCCACAAACAACTTTTGTTGGATTTGGCTCGTCTTGAAACACCCATCCGGTCGATTGCAAAATAGAAAGGGACCTAAGGGTAAAAGCCAGTTTTGTTCAGGAGAGTCATTTTAAAGATTTAAATATGTGTAAATTTGGTGTACCATCACTTTCATAAAACGCGCATATCTCTGGGAGGGAACACTTTTGGGGCATGGGATCGTTCTCATACGATGCTCAGATGAATAAACCCAATTCTATTACACCAAGTTAAGTTTATTTATCGTAACTTGGTGTATGATGAAATTGCTCATAAGAAACGTTGTAGTCAAAAAATATTACGTATCTGGGGTTACTCCGCATTTTATTATGTCATATATCCAACAATTGAACAGAACGAAAAATTCACCTATGGAGGCAGGTTGCTTATGGGTTTTTCGGCACCTTCGCAATTCTGGCAACACCGCAACAAACCCGGACTTTCTGTCATTTATTAAAGCGACTTTTTCCGTTGCCTTTCCCTCTCACCAGCGCAACATTTCTTATATCGCACGACACTCCAACAGTGAATCTTAAACTATGGGGAGGTCTGCTAGAGAAAGTGATATACACCATGGAGGAGTAATATGTGCGAATGGCTGATGAAAAGACGAGTTTACTACCAGAACGAAAACATGATATGGGTACGTTAAGTACACGCAGAGAAAAGATAAGGTTACGATATCGACACTGTAACAATATGCAATAAAATCATTTTCGCTGTCTTTGAATTTCATTTTGGCAATAGTATGATTGCGGCAATAGTAATATTGTTAAAATGTAACAATAGTATTATTGCCAAATTTAGGAAAGAAATATGGTTGTAACAAACATATAAATATTATTAACTAAGGTTGTTTGGGTTTTCCGGTAACAACTATTTGATTTCGGCAATCATAACATAAACTGGGTTTTCCATTAAGGACATAGCAATTTTATATATTAATAAAACACAGAATATTTAAGATATAGAGTTCAAATTTATTCCAGGTGTAGTGCAAATATTACATTTTAAGAACGAAATTCGATTTCGCTCATATGACCACCAAGAGTCCGTGTACAGCGATCTATTCTTTGGGCCCAATTTTCCACCACTCTTGCACACATTTCGACCGGAACGTTGACCATTTCGCCTTGGACGTTGTCTCTGAGCTCGTCTAAAGGTGTTGGCTTGTTGGCATAGACCAATGACTAGATGTGGCCCCATAAAAAAATCTAATGGTGTTAAAAAGCGAAAACGAGGTTCCCATTCGACGAGGTCCCCATTCGACCATTTCTCGAAATAACACCCTCACCAAATTTGCCTTTTAGTAAATCGATTGCAACGCATGCCGTGTGACTAGTGGCATCGTCCTGTTGAAACCACTTATCGGCGAAGCTCATCCAATGGTGGCTAAAAATTCTCTAATATGGCACGATAGCGCTCTCCATTGACGGTAACATGACGATTGTTTTCATCTTCGAAAAAATACGGCCCAACCACACCTCCGGCATGAAAACCAGCCCACACAGTAATTTTATGCGGCTGCAATTGTGTCTCTTGCAGCACATGTGGGTTTGTTGCTGTCCAATAAAGCATATGTGACAGCGCATAGAGAAAGGGACCTAAGGGTAAAAAAATCAATTTTTTTCTTTTTTTGATGTGGAGAACATCTGAGCATCGAATGAGACCGATCCCATGCCCCAAAAATGTTCCCTCCCAGAGATATGCGCGTTTTATGAAAGTGAAGTCGACGATTCTAAGCGCAAATAGAAAGGGACCTAATTTTTAAAATGGCTCTCCCGAACAAAGCTGGTTTTTAGCCTTAGGTCCCTTTCTATTTGCGCGTCACATTTTTTGTTTATTGACAAAAGCACTCAACCAAAAACGAGCTTTATCGTTGTAGATGATTTTTCGATGAAATTCTGGACTTTTGAAAACTTTGCCAGAGCCCAATCGGAAAAGTTGCGGCGTTTCAAATGAACAAGTGGCTTTAGTTCATGAGTTAGTTCGATCTAAGGATGAAGGCCAATATCTTTTCCCAAAATACGCAGTGTGGTTTAAGAGATGCCAAATTCCTGATTTGGCTAATTTTGAACGCATACACATACACATACGGCTGCGACATTTTCGACGCTTCGAGCGGTACGGCGTCTCTTTGGTGCCGGGACATCCAAAAATGAACATTTCGATCCATATTTATCCACTATAGCACGCACAGCCTGTCGATTATTACGGGACGATTATTACGGCCGTAAAGTGTTGTAAGCGCTCTTAAAGTTGCGACCACAGACTCAGAATTTCGGTGGTTACCAGGGGAACTTCTTTCAATTCAATGAGCTGTGCACGATTCATTTCATATACTCAATGACCGGAACCTACTGTTTAACGCCAGCTCCGAACCAATGCTAATGCATTTTACATAAAAAGGTTTTACATGACTAAGAGATAAATCCCATGCTCATAAAGTCGCCGGTATTTAAGTACAAGGTGGAAACGCTGAAAATGTGTAAGAAATTCTTTCCCAGGGTTAAACCTGAGTTAACTGTGATGGTAGTCTTGTACATTCCATCACACCATTACGGCCTACTACATAAAAGCATAGCCCAATCCTAATAAATAATTTAGGGATCATAGTGTGGTTGAGGGGGATCATACTATGGTATGGTAGATCATAACATGGTGGCGAGTAAATCATACTAAGTTTGTGAGGATCATATCATGGTTGTATATTAAACACAGTATGGTTTTGGGGATCATAGTATGGCTGCGTTTGAGTCATATTATGGCTGTGAGGATCATACTATGCTTGCATGTGAACCATACTGTGGTTGTGACGATCATAATATGGTTTTAGGGATCATAATGAATCATAATATGGTTGTGTGTGAATCATACTATTGATATGAGAATCATAATATTGTAATACCATAACCAGCAATAGGATGATGCACTTCGAATGTTGTCACCCCAACCACTCTTTTTTTCAGCGTGCGGGGAAGGCAATACAGAAAGGGTGGGAGTTGCTGTTGTTGCCGGCGAAATGTCCCGGAGCAGTCTGAGAGTGATTCGTTGCAATGCCATAGCAATTGCATTTCACTTAGTTGTAGTTATTCCCCTGTCGTTCAGAATCTACGCAACTTGTGAGAAATGTAATTAAAGCATTGTTTCATTAAAGGTATCATCACTATCATAAGCATAGTCATGATCAAAACTGGTTGTTAACTAAACGAAAAAGAAAAAATGTAATTTCTTACGATGTTGGGGAATGAAGTCAATCTTTAGTTTTCCTTTGGCAGGGATACATTTTATACAGGACGCCAGCGAGATGGCGCAAAAAGTATAGCAAGACTAAGATAAGGGAACAATTGCAATGGTAGCAACAATTAATTGGACAATACGTGCGAATTGTTTGATCCTGGGAATTTCTTTACAACATCCATAATAATGAAAATGTGAATATTTATCATCAAAAATGATTTTATTGTTTTTCAAAATATTCTCCAGCATGATTTTTACACTTTTGCGTGCGCTCGAACCTATGGTGGAAGCACTTTTTCCACTCCGATTAAGACACCTCCAAAATATGGTTTTTGAACGCTGCAACAGCATCATCTGGCGACGAAAATAGTTGACCGCGCATTTTTTCTCTTGATGTGCGGGAAAAAAAGAAATTTTTGGATGCCAAGGGCTGTACGGCGGAAGACCCATCAATTCGACGTTTTGGCCGGTCAAAAAGGCGCTGGTTTAAGCCGATGTGTGAGAGCTCGCATTGTCATGGTACACAATTACACTGTGCGACAGCCACAATCGGTTTGGGATGAAACCACCGGGGAAAGTTATATCGGTCAAAAAAAGGTCATACGTGTCCCAGCGTTTCGTTGGGTCTCATCTAGGAATCGAGATATATCGATTTGAAGTTAGTAAGTATCGTATAGGGGAATTTGTCACGTTTTTGGCTCTTTTGTTTGACATAACTTGAGAACCACTCGTCCGATTTAGCTGAAATAAATTTTAAAAAACCAAGAATTACAATTCCCTTAATCTGTTCATATATTATTTTCCTTTACAAGTAATAGTTTCCAAGTTAAAAATAAGCGCATGAAGAAAATTTTTTTTTTTTTATTTTTTTTTTAAATACATTTATTTTTGTTTGTTTCGATTAAGGGAATTGTAATTCTTGGTTTTTTAAAATTTATTTCAGCTAAATCGGACGAGTGGTTCTCGAGTTATGTCAAACAAAAGAGCCTAAAACGTGACAAATTCCCCTATACGATACTTACTAACTTCAAATCGATATATCTCGATTCCTAGATGAGACCCAGCGAAACGCTGGAACACGTATGACTTTTTTTTTACCAATATAACTTTCCTTGGTGGTTTCATTCCAAACCGATCACTGACCCTTACCATTTGTCGCAGAGTGTTATTCGTCTTCTCTTGTTTGTTTTTCGAATTTCTCCGAAGACTTGAGGCAAACAAATTGTGGTGTACCACTCAAAATTGACCGTCCTACTTTGCTCAAGCGGAACAGTCGCCACATGACCAGTTTTGCCGAAGAAACAGGCGACCATTTGCTTCGAAGTGCTTCTTCCACGAACAACTTTCGTTGGATTTGACCCACACGGTCGATTGCTGTTTTGAGCTCATACGCATAGATCCATGATTCGTCACCTGTGACGATCTTATAAACGTCTTTTAAAGCAGGCGATCGTAGTTTCTTATAAAAATTTTGCACCAATCGACACGAGCCTTTTTTAAGCGATTGTCAAATTGTGCGGGATCCAACGAGAGAGAACAAACCTTTTTTACGGCCAGGAAGAAATGCCCAAGGATGCCTCTATCTCACGGTATGTCACATGACGATCTTGCATAATTAGTTCACGCACGGATCAATGTTCTCTAGCACAACGGCCGTTTTTGGACGACATTCGTCTTTTAGCGAGCGTCGGCCACGATGGAATTCATTAAACCAGTTTTTCACAGTGCTTCATCGCCATACAAAGATTTAAGTTCATTGATGCACTCTTGTCGTGATAATCCACGTGGAAAGTTGTGAAAAATGATCGCACGAAAATGTTTACGAGTTCATTTAATTTTTTATGCCAAATTGATTTTTTCAAGTCACTGTAAAGAACACAAATGATGGTCGTACGTCAAAGAGTTCTGAGTACGTTTATGCTAAAAAATGTCAAACTTTCCAATGGAAATGTTATAGGCTGTTTCCACTACGGTCGCATCCACGATTTATCGAAAATTTTTAATGTTGTTTCCATTGTGTTTTGCATCCACGTTTGCGTTCAAACAGCTGTTAGTGTTTATTTGTTTTTTTTTTGCGGTGCGAATAATTTTAATATTTTTGTGTTGTGACATTATCATGGAGTTAAATGATATTATTTTGCTAACCGCAGTGGAAAATGAAGATCAAATGGTATTGCTTCTAATGGAAATGTGCAGTAGCAGCAGCGCTTTATGTTTATGCTGATAAACAGCTGTTTTAATAGGGATGTGCAATTTGTGGTGTTGCCATTAATAGGTATGGGTGGGTTTCGATTGCAAAAATAATCGAATTTATAGTAAACGCGACTTATCGAAAAACACGTCCAATATGAACGCGACTTTTTCCCATAACTACGTAACTGCCTATGTTTTTTGTATAGGCTTTAATGCGCGTTCATTGATTTTTGGACGCGGACCGTAGTGGAAACAGCCTATTAGATGGCGCCAGGCATCACTTAGTGTTGCCTAGTTCAGAAGTATATATAGCAACCATCGTATTCATATGGTTGCAGTACATATTTTTTTGTATGCCATTCAACTGTCAAAATATTCACTAAGGTTGCCAATTCATCAAGCATCGTTTTTACATGTAGAACATATTATAAAAGATTATCTAAACTCCGTATCATTTTCAAACCTAATACTCTCTATGTGGCCGAAGTCGCCAATCGGCCTCCAACAACTATGGGTGTTTACAAACTAAACAATTTTACCACAAATCAAAATATCACATTTATTTTTCGATTCGAAGAAATTTGACGCCTGGGACCATTGGGGTAAGGGCTTTGCTTGCTTGCTCTAGATTCCAAAATCGACTTTGCTCAAGTAGGACGTACATACCTCACAGAGCTTCAGTCTGGTAACATTGGATTTAAAATGTGGCTTGAGATCGTACTAAAAGCGTTTTTAAAAAAGGGACCGATATGGTAAATTTTCACCAGGAATGTGCCATAAGTAGTTCAGAACTAGTATGTGGAGCTACAGGGTCGGTCAAGATTTTGTATTATATAAAAACATGAACCAATCGTTGGTACATTGTGCATCTCCTTCCGATTGGGGTGATGTGAATAAAAATATTAAATTAAATAAATTATTCAATTAAACGGTTGCGATTCCGATTATTGAATTTGAGTAATTTGTAAGGAATCAATCCTTTGCTAGCGCAATTATTCGAGCTATTTTGTCAGCCATGCTCTTTTCCTTTATGCATGTAAAATAAACAAATCCTTTAGATTGAACAAATCACCTTTGCACCTATAAGTCCACCATAAACAATCGTATTAAACACAAGGTAAATATTCAATTATCTTGCAATTGCTTTCACCATGTCCAAAACTAAATGGGCAACAGATCGTACGATAATAGTCCAAGTGTTCACTTTATGGATTTCAATCCAGAATTGATACATAATTTAAATATCACACATGAATGAGGTTCCTAAATACGCACAAATTGCATATCGATTTCAAAATGCATCCAATCGATGCGTAGAGCATGGAAGGCTCATATCCATAACAACAAATCGTATTCATAAAATATTAAATATATTTGGCCAAATTATATTATAATTGTTATTTGAGGTATATAATCACACAGACACGTACACACTTTTATATGTATGTATGTGTGTACATATGTATGATTTATGCACATACCTAATGACAGTTGGCTAAATCTCGTATCGAAAGCACATTCTCCAGGACTCAATAAATTTTCCATTAGCACATTTGAATGGACAAGTGCATGAATGAATGAATGAATCAATGCCTCCAATCATTCTTCGAATGAATGCTTATCGGATTTGTCTTCATGGATATTTGTTGTAGGCGATAAGTTCATTGAAATGATGATTATTGACCAACACATAAATATGCAAAATAAGGGCAATATTATCTAAAGTAGACCACTTTAAAATAAATCTGCAGACGTGTGCGTAGTACGTAAGTACGTAATATTTACCGAAAGTGAACAAATCGAGAAATAATCGTAGTTTCGTAGATTGGTATGCAGATGTTAAGCAAATACAGGGTGGGCGATTAAACCGTGCTGACAATTTGTTAAAATTTCTGGTTCTATTAGAAAGCTTGAACTTTGTCATTTAATAATGGATCACAATATCATTCAGAGGACTACTGCAACTGGCTCGTAAGTACTTCAACCAATCAACCCAATTGTTCAGCTCATTTTTGATTACTTCGCGTCGAATCTCTTCAATGGCAAATCTGATTTCATGCGTAAACGCCTTAATCGTCTCTGAATGCTTTGCGTGACATTTATCGTTATTGGCTGCCCACAGAAAATAATCGAAAGGCCTAAAATCACAGCTCCGAGGCGGCCTATTGACATCAAAATTTTGTCTGTTCGATTTTCAAATAAAGTGCATCAAATATCGATAGTTGCGTTGGCTGTTTGGCATGTGGCCTCGTCTTGTTAAAACTAAATATCGCCCATGTCATTCTGTTGAATTTTTGGAAATTTTTGGCGCTCACCGTTGACGGTAAAGACGGCCCCTTGCCCATTTTCGCCAGCCCAAGTTTAAAATTTTAAATGGCCCACCCTATATTTGGCTGGGAGAACGAACATCAGTTGGCGTTGCTAAAAGGGCATCAAATTTAAAATGTCTTGCAAAGCCATACCAACAACGCATAGTTTCCGCAAGAGGCTTCCCATGGAATCAGAGTATCACGCTTTAACGTCCTCATTCATATCTTGCGCAAAACTCGTTCTATTCCATTCTAAATATATTTTCGAAAATAATGAGTTGTGGCACCATAATATGGCAGAGAGAAAGGGGCCTAAGGGTAAAAAATCAATTTTCACTTTTTTTTGATGTGGACAACATCTGGGCATCGAATGAAACCGATCCCATGCCCCAAAAGTGTTCCCTCCTAGAGATATGCGCGTTTTATGAAAGTGATGGTACACCAAAGATACACGTATTTATATCTTTAAAATGGCTCTCCTGAACAAAACTGGTTTTTACCCTTAGGTCCCTTTCTATTTTGCGCGTCACATATGACTATCATAGCAGTATTTGCAGGACCCAATTAATTATTCTTCATTGGGTCCTGCAAATACTGCTATGATAGTCATATGTGACGCGCAAAATAGAAAGGGACCTAAGGGCACACTTCTTATCGCGATGTTTCTTGCAGCGTTGAAATCGATTAGATTTCTTCCATTGTTGGTTGCGTCTGTCATGAACACAGAACGTTGCGAAGGTCGGGCAAAAGATACCCTGTTAACTTTAAACTTAAATGAATGCATGACCATGACGGAGGTTAAGTGTTCGTTTTAGGCGCCTATACAATAAATCTATAGTACGAGAGCATATCAATAAATCCGTGACTTTTCAAATAAAACACAGTTTTTTTTGCGTTGGAGCTGAATCTCTTTCCATTAGCTATTTCTTTAGGTTTGGAAATAGTCATTGGTGGCTAAATCCTGTGAATAAGGCGGATGAGGTGGTACCAATTCGTAACCTAATTCATGCAATTTTGTCATTTAGACTGCACCCGCAGCACATTATCTTGATTTTTTGGCCATATGGAGTCGCTTTTTTTAAATCCTCGTTAAATCGGCCTAATAAGTTGGCAAAATATTCGCCGTTTATTGTTTTGCCCTTTTAAAAGTAATCGATGTGGATTATCCCGAGTGCTTCCCAAAAAACTCTTTCCATCACCTTATTGGCCGACAAAGTCACCTAGGCCTTCTTTGGAGTCGGTTCACCCGGAGAAACCCATTGTTTAGACTACAGCTTGGTCTCTGGAGTGTTGTTATGGATCCATGTTTCATCCACAGTTACAAAACGCCACTTAATCTTTGAATTGCGGTTAAACAACTCCAAATAATCCTTTGAAGTTGTCACACGATTACGTTTATTGTCCATTGAGAGCAAACGCGGCACTCATCTTGCAGGCAGCTTTCTTAAACCCTACTGTTCATGTAAACTCGAAACCACACTGACATATGAAATGCGTATGGCATCGACAATCACAAGCACTTTTGCTCTTCAATCGGCCAACATCATATCGTGGATATTTTCGACATATTCAGGTGTATTGACCACAATTGGCCGTCCACAACGTTCAGCGTCATTTGTACTTGTGCAACCACAACAAAAGTCAGCAAACCACTTTTTTACCATTTTAATCCATGGTGCAGAGTCCCCTAATAATTTATCATGCTTTTCCTTGGTTTGATTGATGGTGTTTTTCCGCAAAAAAATGGTTAATAAGCACTCGAAACTCACTTTTTTCACTTTTAACAAAACCCACGAGGTTGTATGTTTTGATCAGCTGTTATACACAAACTAAATGACGAAACTCTCTTAAGGTTTTACAGTAGCCTACTAACAGATGGTACTTCGTGGGAGCAGAGTTACAGTTCATATAACTACGAGGTAAGTTGGCAAAGTCACAGAATTGTTGATATGCCCTCGAATAATAAATGAAGCTATTCCAACATTAAACCTTCAGGCCGCATTAAATAATTTTCTGATCAGGTGTCGCATATGCGTGGATGAGCATGGAGGTCATTCACGGTCTATCATATTCAAACACAATTAGTCATATATGTGATGCGCAAAATAGAAAGGGACCTAAGGGTAAAAACCAGTTTTGTTCAGGAGAGCCATTTTAAAGATTTTAATAAGTGTATCTTTGGTGTACCATCACTTTCATAAAACGCGCATATCTCTGGGAGGGAACACTTTTGGGGCATGGGATCGGTCTCATTCGATGCTTTTGATGTCCACATCAAAAGAGAAAAAAAATTGATTTTTTTACCCTTAGGTCCCTTTCTCTATGCGCTGTCACATATAAGTACGATGGCTGCTACATACATTTCTTGCGTAATAATGAAAAACAATAAAACCATTTTTGGTGATAAATATTATCATCAAAAATGGTTTTATTATTTTTCAAAGTATTCTCCAGCATGATTTATACACTTTTGCATGCGCTCAAACCAGTTGTCGAAGCACATTTTCCACCCCGATTGAGACACCTTCAGAACATGGTTTTTGAACGCTTTAACAGCATATTCTGGCGACGAAAATCGTTGACCACGCATTTTTTTCTTGATGTGCGGGAATAAAAAGAAGTCATTGGGTGCCAAGTCAGGGCTGTACGGCGGATGATCCACTAATTCGAAGTTTTGGCCGGTCAAAAAGGCGCTGGTTTGAGCCGATGTGTGAGAGCTCGCATTGTCATGGTGCACAATGATTCGTCTTCTCTTGTTCGTCTTTCGAATTTCTCCGAAGACTTCAGGCCAACAAATTGTGGTGTACCACTCAGAATTGACCGTCCTACGTTGCTCAAGCATAACAGTCGCCACATGACCAGTTTTTTCGACGAAACAGGTGAACATTTGCTTTGAAGTGCTTCTTATACGAACAACTTTCGTTGGATTTGGCTTGTCTTCGAAGACCCACACGGGCGATTACTGTTTTGTTTCGAGCTCATACGCATAGATCCACGATTCGTCTCCTGTAACGATCTTATAAGCGTCTTTTGAGGCACCGCGATAGTATTTTTTTTTTAAATTTCTTTGCACCAATCGACACGAGCGATTGTCAAATTGTGCGGGATCCAACGAGAACAAACCTTTTTTACGGCCAGGTGTTTATGCAATATCGAATGTATGCTGGTGGAAGAAATGTCCAAGGATGCCTCTATCTCACGGTTTGTCACATGACGATCTTGCATTATCAGTTCACGCACGGCATCAATGTTCTCTGGCACAACGGACGTTTTTGGACGACCTTCTCTGGCACAACGGCCGTTTTTGGGCGACCTTCGTCTTTAAGCGAGCGTCGGCCACGATGGAATTCATTAAACCAGTTTTTCACAGTGCTATAGGATGGTGTTTCATCGCCATACAAAGATTTAAGTTCATCGATGCACTCTTGTCGTGATAATCCATGTCAAAAGTTGTGAAAAATGATCGCACGAAAATGTTCACGAGTTAATTCCATTCTTTTGCCAAATTGATTTTTTCAAGTCACTGTAAACAACAAAAATGATGGTCGTACGTCAAAACGTTCTGAGTATGTTTAAGCTAAAAAATGTTAAACTTTCCATTGGAAATGTCAGATGGCGCCAGGCAACACTTAGTGTTGCCTATCCAGAAATAAAGGGTATTTTTTCAGAACAAAAAAAAAATATAAAAATTCAAATCAAGTGTGGAATCTTTATTGGCAATTTGAAAGGACATTTTATGGCATTTATTTTTTTTTTTAAATAATTACCTTCAAATGTTGGCAAATGTATTATGGAAATGAACGTTCGGTGAGAAACGGGAAGATCCGCTGTTTTCGACCAAAACTTTGTTCAGTGATGAGGACCATTTCTGGCTCAACGGCAAAGTCGATAAACAAAATTGCCGTATTTGGGCTGAAGAGCAACAAGAATAGGTTCAAGAGGTGCCATTATACCCAGTGAAAACCACAGTTTGGTGCGGTTTATAAGCTGGTGAAATCATCGGTGCATATTTTTTCAAAATGATGATGGCGGGAACGTAACCGTGAATGGTGTTCGCTATCGCGCCATGATATCGATCTTTATGCTACCTGAAATTAAAGCCCGTAATCTTGACGACACTTGGTTTCAACAGGACGGTGCCACTTGCCATACAGCTGCTCAAACAATGGATCTTCTGAGAGGTCATTTCGAAAAGCAGCTAATTTCACGTTTTGGACAGGTGAGTTGGCCGCCTAGATCGAGTGAGACATTTTTCTTTGGGGTTACGTCCAAGTCCAAGTCCAAGGTCTATGCTGACAAACCGCGACTATGTAATTTTATTAAGAACTTGGATTTAATTTACTTTTAGATGTAAGAAATAGTCTTTAAGGAATTTGTACTTACATAGACTTAAATAAATAAATAAATGAACCAGCTACGTTTCAGGTTTTGGAAGCCAACATTACGCGTGTCATTAAAGCCATACCGGTCGAAATGCTCGAACGAGTCATCAAAAATTGGACCCTCAGAATGGAAAACCCCGTGGCGTAGTTGCGGCCAACATTTGAAGGAAATTGTATTCAAAAAATAAATGCCATAAAATGTCCTTTCAAATTACCAATAAAGAATCCACACTTGATTTGAATTTTTATATTTTCTTGTTCTGAAAAAATAGCTCTGGATGGATTACCCTATATGTATAGCAACCCTCTTAACAAAAATATAAATGAAACACATTGATTAAAAAAATGCATTTGAATTTCTTATTGCAGCACAATTGGTGCGCCACTCTGTATCTAAGCTTTTTCACAACAGGATTGTATATGTGACGCGCAAAATAGAAAGGGACCTAAGGGTAAAAACCAGTTTTGTTCAGTAGAGCCATTTTAAAGATTTAAATACGTGTATCTTTGATGTACCATCACTTTCCTAAAACACGCATATCTCTGGGAGGGAACACTTTTGGGGCATGGGATCGGTCTCATTCGATGCTTTTGATGTCCACATCAAAAAAAAAAGTGAAAATTGGTTTTTTACCCTTAGGCTCCTTTCTCTATGCGCTGTCACATATGTTTCTATTCCGACGTAATGAAATTCACTTACCGCAACTGAAGAAGTAAATCTGAGTCTAGACATTATTTGAAGTAAATGAAATATTTTGCGAGTTACGCCTTTAGTGTAAATTAAAATTTAGCCCAACTTAAATGTACTCATACTATACTAGTTTAGGTCTAACTATCTAATCTATTTATCACAATATTTAAAATCAATTTTTATATACACAACACTCGTTTAATTTAATTAGAATAGCATTTAATAAAACAAATATTTGAGAAAGCAAAGGTATTTTTCTAAAGTTCAAAACTAAAATCCAACAACTAAATTTCGCCACCGATTTGCGGTTAAATTAGAAATAATTAAAAATTGCATGAAATGATTTGTGAGTGGGTGGGTGAGTGAGTGAGTGAGTGCATGGAGGCATGGATGGTGATAGTGCGCTTTGTGATACGAGTATCTATTTTGTTTCTTCTGGTAATGATGTATGTCTTGGTGATATGAGAAATTAAAAAAAGGTGCCAGAGTGTAAAAAATAGAATTTGCTGTTCAAACCAAACGAATAACAATGTACTTGTACTTTTGATAATTGTTAATATTTTATATATATTGTTTAAATATATAGAGAGATAGAGCTAAAGTTGGTAAGTAATATTGCATTGCATTGTAGTTTTACGGGGGAAAAAAGGAAAAAGTTGTTTCTAAGATGATTATTGTGATGATGTTGTTGTGATAATCACCTCACTTATTAGGGGTTCCGCTAAATGATTATCGGTGACACGGGTCATAACCGTTTCCGTGAAGGTCGACTTGGTTATGGTTTCGGTAATGAGGCCCAATTCGGTGGGAGCTGCTGGGAACATGGGCATATCGGGAACAGGCTTGTTGACGGTAACAGTAACACCAGCCACACCAACTTCGTTCGGTCGGGCCACATGCACCTGATGCTGGGATCCACCACTGAGGAAATGTGCCGGTATCATTGCCTGAAAGTCTGCACTCGTCAACGGCCTTAAAGGTGGTGGCTGTGCGTTTTTTGTTTTGTATTTTTTCGGATTTGATTTCGAATTTTTGATGGTGTTGTTGGTTTGTTCATACAAATCGGGAAATAAGTGGGATTTCAGTTTCAATTGGAGGGAGAAATTTCAAGATGTTTGGTTTTCGTTTCAATGTTAAACATTTGTAGCGGTTTGTTTGTTTTGTTTTTTTTTTTGGTTTTAATTATGTTATATTTTTGTAAATTTTGTTGTTATTAATACAAATAAAAAAGGAGAGAAAAAAGAGAGAAAATCATTTTTTTAGGATACGTATACAGTTAATTGTTGTTGGTCAATTTTTAAAACTTAAAGCTAAAACATAATGCAGAGAATGTAAATAAATGTGAAAGAAAAATTTTCAAATAATTAAAGCCAATTCAAGTTTTTTCAAAGATATTCAGGAATAATAAAATTCGCCTCTAATTTTGCCTAAATACTCTTGTTCTAAATAAAATCATAAAAAGCCAATTATGTTTCCACGAAGTCAATCAATTGCATTAATTATGTGAAATTGTAATGCCTGCAGTGCAGTGAAATTACAATTGCCGTTTCAGTGATGTACAAGCGGAACTTAAGGAGAGGATGGTCGAGGATGGGGTAAATTGCTAGCGTCTCCTATGTAAAGTACACCAGCATATATCTGAAATTTGGCGACGAAATAAACTCAAACAAGTGGATATACTAAGTTTGGCAGGAAAAAGCTTATATGCCTTCCCACAATCTTTGTCGTCCAATTTCATTTTTTTAAAGGGGCATCACTAGAGTGTCCAAAACACAGGGGTTTTCAGAAAACCGGCATTTCTGGTTTTTTTTTCGAAACCAAGATTTGAAAAAATCGACTGTCGGTTTTTTTTTAAAAGTAAAAACCCGGCATTAACCGCCTTTCCAGTTTTAGCCTTTTGCCTAAGATAAGAAATTATTTTCCGAATCAGAATACAAAGTAACAGTGCCTTGAAACAGCTCTAAATTCAACTAGATTTTAAAAATAAGGTAATATTTGAAATGGTGTAAAAGTTGGCTGGTTTTTCGTACCCATATGCCCATCTTAAAATGGGTCCGATTTTTGAGCATAGGATACCCACCAAAATTTAGTCAAACTGAAAAAACATTTTTTTTTGGGAAAATTTTTGTAGATATTTTAAAGCCATATGTGACGCGCAAAATAGAAAGGACCTAAGGTTTAAAACCAGTTTTGTTCAGGAGAGCCATTTTAAAGATTAGGTCCCTTTCTATTTACGCTTAGAATCGTCGACTTCACTTTCATAAGACGCGCATATCTCTGGGAGGGACACTTTTGGGGCATGGGATCGGTCTCATTCGATGCTCAGATGTTGTTCACATCAAAAAAAAAAGTGAAAAGTTGATGAAAAGTTTTGTTCAGGAGATCCATTTTAAAGATTAGGTCCCTTTCTATTTGCGCTTAGAATCGTCGACATCACTTTCATAAAACGAGCATATCTCTGGGAGGGAACACTTTTGGGGCATGGGATCGGTCTCATTCGATGCTCAGATGTTGTTCACATCAAAAAAATGAAAATTGATTTTTTTTACCCTTAGGTCTCTTTCTCTATGCGCTGTCACATATGGAAACAAATTTTTTTTGGCAACAAAAAAGTTGTACGGCGACAATTTTAAAAATAAGCCTATATAACTCAAATCAGTCCATGATTGGATGTTTGTGAATCGTAATATACGAGTACCATACCAAATTTGATTGAAATCGGAATGGTTATAGATGTTCCAGATCGGTTGTGATCTTTTCACTAGGGCTTTATCAAAATGTGGACCAGTATGACCCATTTTGATATGATCTGATTACTAAGTTGTGGGAAGTTTCATCAATATTGTATGTATTGAAGATCGGAAAACAATTACGGCCTGTAGTTTGAAAACAAGCTTTAGATAGAGAGCAGAAAGACGGAGAGACCGACAGACAGAAATCCTTAAATCAAATCAACTGGTAGTTTTGAGTCGATCGGTGCACTTTAGCTTATATGTTTGGTAGTAACGTTTCTTTAATATTTACGTTAACAATAATATGATGACGGCTATCATACCATATGGTTGTGACTATGAACTAAGCAAAACATATTTTACAGATCACCGTACATGCATGTATGTGAATGTATCTTTTTGGGTAAACCACGACGAAATGTCAAAGAAAACTTTTTTTGAACTGGGCCATTTCAAATCGAAATTTATAATTACAAAGCACAGGCGCTTCCATCTGTCATCCAAAATCGAATAATCTATTGAGCCGATCTTTTAAACCGTTCGATTTGATGCCAAGTTTCCAACCTATCTTTTAAAGTAGTTTGGACTTCCTATGTTGTTGTAACAACAGTAACTTTTGTTTTTAAGTCTTTTTTTGTTTACAGGGGATCTGCTTCGTTATGCAGGTAAAGGAAAGCCTCCATTTGCACTGGATGTGTCCAAAGAGACCTGGGGTCAGCTGAATTGGCTTGCCGCACATTTGACGTGGTGCAGCACGTCATGTGGTCCCTGGTGGCAGGCGGGACAAACGTCCGGAACAATTCTCGTCCAGTACGAATTGAGGCGACTGCGCCATCTAGATCTCAGCTGAGCCAGAGATCAGCGCCTGCCAAGTTAGCGTCTTTTCCTCTGGATGTTCCCCCACCACTACAGAGTGGTTCATTCACGAGTGGACAAATTTCACTAGCGTATCCCTTGGTTCATTTCATGAAAATATGTACGACCATGCCCGAAAATGCAATGGGGCGAAAGACAGCGGTTTGAACATTTTCGGATTAGTGGTCGGAGCTGTTTGAACATTTTAGGATTGGATGTCGGAGGGTACTAGGGTAAAATTGCTAAGTTCTGAACCAGTGGTCGCTTTTTGTTTGTTTTTGGGCTTGTTGGAAATGTCTTTAGGAGACCTTTCAGAATCATTAAAAAAATACGAAGCTTTTGTCCAGTCGTGAATGAATCACCCTGTATATTCACGCTATAGCTGGATACTGCTAGTGCGATGTCATCAGCATGAATGTCGTTTAGACCTGCGTGTTAGTTTTGACGACGTTTTGGCGATCTAACGACTCTCTCTCTCTCTCTCTTGTACCGCTGGACTCCTCTCTCTAGATCATGAACATCGTGTCTGATCAGCCTGGGCGGAGGCATCCAGTCCAAGAGCAGGTATTGCTTAAACAGCAGGAAATTGTGTCTGCGCACGGTAACGACCTTCGCCTCCTCATGTAGATGGTCCTCAGAAGACAACCAGCTGATGTTCTCGGGGTGGCATTCTAGCAAGTCTACATGTATGTTTTCCACTGCGTCGTAATCACGTTCATCGACCACATCGACGCTGCGTTGTTCGCTACAGACCGACCTATCGAATTGTAAGAGACCAACAAGGTTTCCTTGTCGGTCACCCAATACTGACTTGAGGACCTTCTGCCTACTTTTAAGCCCATCGCAGATTGCTGTAGCATGTGCAGAGGATCGAATTAGGCTGTAGAATGTGACCTCAAGGACTTTGGGGTGGTTGGTAGACGTGATGATGACTTTCACATTAAGTGATAACAGAACCTCTGCGATCCATGCAGTAAACAGTGTGGCTGATAAGTTGGAGTAGGATATGTTCATATTCCTCGAAGTGAAAAAGGATCGATTAAGTCTGTCGAATGTGACCCCAAGGACTTTGGGGTAGTTGGTAGATGTGATGTTGACTTTCACATTTAGTGACAACAGAACCTCTGCGGTCCATGCAGTAAACTGTGTGGCTGATTATTTGGAGGACAATATTTTCATATTCCTCGCAGTAAAAAAGCGTGCTAAGTCAGTGAGGTAAACGTTGAATTTTTTTCGCATATGTCATGCACTTAAGGTCCTGACACCAGAAATACTTAGTTGGATGTCTTCCGTCGTCTTTGTATACAGAGTAAATGCTAGTGTGCACTTTCCAAAAACTTTCTTAAATAAGTAAGTTTTATAATTATCCGACGCTCTAATGCTGTTTATAAAAATGTTTAAAAAAGGCTTTAGGCCATCAGAATTGTTAATATTTAATAATAAAAATTTAAACTTCCATATAACAAAGAAACCAAATCTACCGAAAACTCCACCCAGCTGACATAGGATATGGACATGGACATAGGATAACATATGGACTTAGGATAATTGTCGTACATCACTGATAACAATCGTAATTTCGAAAAAAATACTATTCAAGAACAACAAAAATAGAATATTTCATTCAGTACAGCGGCAAAAAAAACATTTCACTAAAATTTATATGTAAATAATTATAATTAGAATAAATTACAAAATAAAGCAAGAACAAAAAAATTAATGATTTAAAATTAAAACAACAGAGGCACAAATATAAGAGGATGTGTATGTGAGAGAGAGACAGGGAAAAAATCAATAGAACTTAAATTAATGATTACAACACTATCATTCAATTAATATTTATTATTATAATTATGTTGCCAAACTGGCAACAGGCAAGCAGGCAGACCGACAGCCAGTTAGACAGACAAACAAAAACAATAATAGCAAACATCACTGAAGTATGCAAAATTTGTTTGCACTTTCGTCGTTCATGCGTACATATGTATTATTTATAGAATGCGAGTTGGCTCAAATTAATTACGGAACCGTATATTAAAATACAACAAGAACAACAAACACATGCAAAACCAACAGATACACCAACAACAGCGAAACATGGACAACAACAATTAATGCTTTGTTAGATAGAATTACACATGTACGAGTATGTATGCATGTATATATGTTTGTATGCTTGCCTGTCCGAGTGTATGTGTGTATAGACACAAACACACAGACAGGACACAATTACGCCGGAGCGGATATACTATAAAATGGCGAAAATTTGATATTTTGACCGAACGACAATCGCATGAAATCCAGGCAACCAACTACAAATAAAGTGGCATGGCGGGCGGCGTGCTCAACACTTCATTCCTATTTAAATGATCTGTTGTTAAACTAGTACGAGTATGTGTTGTTTAGTTGCCTTTGTTTTATATTTTTTGAAACTGCGGAAATGTATCAGTCATCATCGCCAATTATTGGTTATGGTGTTTAATTATTTACGGAAATTTTATTTTGGTTTGCGTATTATTTTTCATATTAGAGTTTCCTTCCGATTGGTTATTTTTCAAATTCAAACATACATTTTGTTGGGTTCGCATTAAATGGCCAATAGTGGGGTACATAGATTTTTATTAAAGTCCGCTATAGATCGATTAAATACCTAAGTTGCCATACTGTTTGCTCGAAATGCTGATTGGAGAACCTATTAAGTATATTATATTGCTGATTGTCCTAAAATTGTCTTATCTCTTGAACTTAATGAATGTTCTGAACGAACAGCATATAAATCCCTCTGTGATTTCGGTAAACGTGGGTCTATGAGACCGGCCAAAGTCTCCCACATATAAATCCAACTTTGTCTTCGTTGTGTGAAAATTGCTGTAATTTAAGTAACCGTTTGTGCAGTATTACAATCGCTTATTTAATTGGCAAACCCACTTGCTAATTGAATAAGCGAGTACCTTTCGAACACGCGTAACATGTATATCAAATCATGATACACGTAGAAAAAAAGTATGGTTGTGGTGACAATATTCGAAGAGGATCATACTATTGTTGGGTATATGGTTGTGACACAACAATATTATGATCCTCACAACAATAGTATGATTCAAATACAACCATACTACAATTCTCACAACCATACTATGATCCTCACAACAATAGTATTATTCCCACATAACCATACTATGATCCCCACAACCATAGTATGATTCACACTCAACCATACTATGATACCCACAACCATTTTATGATCATCACAACCATAGTATATTTTACATACAACCATAGTATGATCTTCACAACCATAGTATGATTCACACGCAACCATGTTACGACCCGGACAACCATAGTATGGTCCCGCTCAACCATACTACGATTCCCAAACTTATTTATTGGAATTGCCTTAAGTTGGCAACAATAGAATTGAATAATGAAAATTTGTTTAAAAATACATTAAATTTAAAATAATAGTAGTGATTTATTTAACAGGAGAAAAATAAGTTTAAAAAACGTAAGCGTTCTTATTAAATATATTTCAGTTAATCAAAGCCAAAGCAGTTTGTTTGAAAAGAGTATTTTCTTATAAAAAGTACTTTTATTGCATTCGATCCGTAACAATAACATTGTTCTAAAAGCATATTTAAACGAAAAAAATTTATTATCATACAATATAATTGCCGTAATCATATTATTGTTATCAAAAAAACCCATAAAACAATACGTTTGTCGCACCAACTACATTTATATTGTTGCTACAACCATATTTTCATTTTTAAATTTGGTAATAATACTTTTGTTACATTTCAACAATATTAATATTGCGACAAAAATACCATTGTCAAAATTAAATTCAGGAAACAATACTATGGTTGCAACGAACATACTTTTATTCCGGCGAACATATTATTATTGCCGTGACCATATTTTTTCTCTGCGTGTAGCAAACCCAGGTTCAAATCAGGGTAAAAACTTCTACAAATTTGTCAGCGGCGGGTTTTTACTTTGTAAATGCCAGCAACTTTAGTATGAGAATTCAACAAAAAAATTCTCTATAAAATGCGTTATCCGTTCGGAGCCGGCGTTAAAAAGTAGTCACAGTCAATGAAAATTTAATATTGTTAAAATGTAACTATATTATTATTGCCAAACTAAAAAATGAAAATATGGTTGTAGCAACAATATAAATATGGTTGGTGCGACACAATTTTTTTTTTGATTTTATGTTAACAATAATATTATTACGGCAATCATACTGTACGATTGTAATTTTTCTTAATTTGAATATGCTATAATAACGCAATAATAGTACTCTTTATATAAAAATAGAAATTTTTCGAACAAACCGCTTTTGCATTTTTAACTCATATAATTTTAATAAAAACATTTAGGTTTTTTAAACTGAGTTTTTCACTCCTATTATTTTAAATTAAATGTATTTTTAAATAATTTTCATAATTCGAATCTATTGTTGAATACTCAACCCAATTCTAATAAATAATTTTGGGGATTATAGTATAATTATGTGTGATCATACTATGGTTGTGAGGATCATACTATGGTTGTATATGAAATATACTATGGTTGTGAGGATCATAATATGGTAGTGGAGATCATAGTATGGTTGAGTGTGAATCATACTATGGTGGTGAGGATCATAATATGGACGTGGAGATTATAGTATGGTTGAGTATGAATCATACTATGGCTGTGGGGATCATACTATTGTTGTACCACAACCCTATACCCAAAAATAGTGTGATGCTCTTCAAATATTGTTATCCCAAACATATTTTTTTTCAACGTGTGGACACCCTATAATATGACTGCTAAGATCCTAAAAAGCCTGAACGGGGACGTAATCCAACTGTCGGATTGTCGGCAATTTTTTTCAGTTAGCAGTTTATATACGAGTATTATTTATAGTCACCAAAATCAAAGACGATCTTGACATACGAGGGCGACCGCAAAACTAACTGGCCTGGCACAATTTCTGTTTTACTAGCAACTGTTTTTTTTTGGTTTTTTAATAGCAATCTTTTAAAAGCCATCTGTCAAAATTTCCGAAATATTTAATGATTATTTTCTTTGTTACAGGTGATTGAAGTAAACAAGTTTTATAATTTTTGAAAAATGGAAAATTAAGAGTTTCGTGCGGTAATTAAACACTTTTATATGAAAGGTTATACGCCACAATTAATCAAATATGAATTGGATTCTGTTCATGGTGATAATGCACCATCATACCCCACCGTGAAATCCTGGGTTCAACAATTTAAAACGGGTCGTTCAAGTACGGAAGATGAACAACGCTCTGGAAGACCGAAAACTGCTACTACTATTGAAAACATTAGAAAAATATTTAATGAAGTGACTAAAGATAGACGAATAATGCTCAGAGAACTTGCTCATATTGTTAAAATACACGAAACACAAGTTTGGAGTATTTTACATGATGAACTCCACATGAAAAAGCTATCCGCAAGATATGTGCCGCGTTTGTTGACTTTGCCCCAAAAAATCGTCCGTTGGACCAATTCCGAGGAGCTTTTGGCGATTTATCAGCGTAATCGAATAGAGTTCTTGCGCCGATTCATAACTGTTGATGCAACATGGATCCATCTCTACATCCCAGAATGCAAAGAACAGCAAACAAAAAACAATGGATAGAAGCTGGTAAAAGTGGTCCCAAGAAGGCGCAAACTGTTAAGTCAGCTGGAAAAGATGGCTACAGTATTTTAGGATGCAAGGGGTATAATATTCATTGATTATCATTGACTATAAATAGTGAATATTATTGTCCATTATTGGATCGATTGAGTGAAGAAATCAAGATAAAACGACCGTATTTCGAAAGAAAAAAGTTCTTTTTCATCAAGATAATGCTCCTTCACACACTGCATTTTTAACTCAACAAAAACTGGCCGAATTACGATTTGAAATTGCTCCGCATCCACCATATGGTCCAGATTTAGTTCCTTCTGATTATTTCTTGTTTCCAAATTTAAAAAAATTTCTTGGTGGCAAAAAATTTTCGTCCAATAGCGAGGTAATTGCTGAAACTGAGGCATATTTTGAAGGTCTTGAAAAATCTTATTTTTCGGATGGAATTAAAAAACTTAAAAAAAGTTTGATGAAGTGTATTGAGTTGGAAGGAGATTATGTTGAAAAATAAATAATAATAATTCCAAAAAAAAACGGTTCTTTTTATGTTAGGCCAGTTACTTTTGCGGTCGCCCTCGTATGCTTCCGTTCAAGTGCCCGTTAAAAGCTCGATAGCTGTCAAACGAATTAACCTAAGATCCTGAAATTTTGAATGATGATGGCTTATGGTCATAACCTATTTGGGATTGTTAAAGGGCGAAATCGGTTTAGCGGAAAAGTTTCCCTAAAGAAAAAGTACACTTTTTAGAGAATTTTCTTAACAAATCGTAATCTTTTCTGAACGAACAATGGTTATAATATTACTAGAGGGTTGAAGCGTGTTTTCATCACGGCTGGATGTGGGGATCGAAAAAACGCATGATTCGTCAAGACGACAGTGCAACCTCAGCAAGGCACAGCTAGCTGGGAGTTTTGGCAGGTTGGCACCATTGACCCATTGTTCTTTAAAAATGCTACTAAGAATCTTAGCAAAGGTTAATTTTAAAATTTAGATTAGCGGCGGACGCATGTGCCGAAAGGGCTCAAAGGGTTCAAAAACGGACTATACTATTTTGAAAGACCTTAACAAAGACAAGTAAGACTCGTTATAAATATCGATTTCGAATAATAACGAAATTTGAGCGCAAAGGTCCAAAAAAATACCTATTTTGGATAATTGAAGTTTGGGCTTTAGAGCAGCAGGGCAACAAAAAATCTTTTTTTTCCCGACAAATCGCAATTTTATCATGGCCAGACGTGCACGCAGAGAAAAGAAATGGTTACTATATGGTCACGGCAAAAATAGTATGTTCTCAGCAGTAAAAGTATGGTCGTCGCAACCATAGTATTGTTTTTTGAATTTCAATTTGACAATAGTATGATTGCGGCAATATTAATATTGTTGAAATGTTACAATAGTATTGTTGCCAAATTTGAAAATGAAAATATGGTTGTAGCAACAGTATAAATATGGTTGGTGGAACAAAAGTATTGTTTCCAAGGCTTTTATGTTAACAATAACATGATTACGGCATCCATACCGGCAAAATTGTACTTTTTTTAATTTGACAATGTTATTTTTACGAATCAAACGCAAAAATAGTAAAAATAATTATTTTTTTTTCAAACAAACTACGAAGTAGTATAACTGAAATATTTTTAATAAATAATTTTTTACTGTTCAATAAATCACTCCTATTACTACATAACTTAATAAAATTCTCTATTGTTAAATAACAACTTTAACCAATCTTTACAAAAAAATGTTGGGGATCATAGTATGATTGTGTGTAAGTCTTACTATGGTTGTGAGGATCATACTATGGTTGTACGTTAAAAATACTATGGTAATGAGGACCATAATATGGTTGTGGGGATCATAGTATGGTTGAATGTGAATAATAATATGGTTGTAGGGATCATAGTATGGTTGTGTGTGAATAATTCTATTGTTGTGAGGACCATAATATTGTTATGGGGATCATAGTATGGTTGTGTGTGAACCATACTATTGTTGTGATGATTATAATATTGTTGTGCCACAACCATATAACCAACAATAGTATGATGCTCTTCGAATATTGTTACCCCAGCCATACTTTTTTTCTGCGTGTGGGGGATCGGAATAAAACATGTTTGTCAAGACGACAATGCATCCTCAGGAAGTCACAGCTAGGTTGGATTTTTGGAACGGTAATATCATTTGCCCATATTTCATTCAAAATTCTAATCGAAACGCCATTTGGAGATTGAAGACATGGACTTGGAAAATCTTTTGTTTTTGCAGGATGGCGAGCTTTGACACTAAGCCCACGTCAAAATCGATGTAAGTGGTTGGGCATATCAGGACCTCTCCGATCTTAATTTGTATAGGGAGTGCTTTCATATTCCAGCCTACTGGCTAGGGGAATAAAATCTTGTGAGCGTTTTGGGTAAATTATCAAATACCCAATAATGGACACTGTCAATAATCGATCCGAGTCAACACATCGAGGGTAAATCTTTATTTTAACAAATGTTAGCAAACAAACAATGTAAGAAATAACTTTCCACTTAATTCTGCAGATTAAATAATTTGTTGAAGTGTTATCTTGAGAGAAAACGAATATTTAGCAGGAGAGTTTTAAAATTTCCAATGCAGACAAAATATTTGCTCATTCGCTGTGTTTGTTGGCAATTTATGTTTGTCTACTTTTTTATATTACGGGCAGAATAAATGTGAAATTTAGGCCGGCTGAGCGTTACAACTATTATACTCTCCATACGTTCTACTTCAATTCAAATTTCTCTACCTCTATAATAATAACACCAGTTATTAGAAGTGCTTTCATACCCTACCTTACTGAGTCGGAGAATAAAATCTTATGTGCATTTTGGGACTTGTATATATTTTGGGACATCCAATAATTGGCACAGACTAGAATCGAGACGAGGGCTTAATGTTTTCTATAAACGTTTGTCTATTTTTCGGTCTATAATGGGCAAGGCATATAAAGCACAGGCCGTCTGAGCGATACTCTTATTTTCTACTCTTCATAAATACTACTTCATTAAAATACTACGTAATATGGAACTTGAATCGTATAACAATCTGCCTACCGATGTTTAGAACTTCCTCAACAAAATGTATTTTTGAATTTGACGCATGATTTTAATTGACAACGATACGTTATGAAATATTAACGACAAAATGTATTTAATGCTGTTTGATTGGTAAAAGAACTAAAGAGTCCACAAAAAATATAAAATTAATGACATGAGAAATGCAAGTCGGTTTTATATTCACGCTAGTCTAGGCATTAACAACCGAATGGAGGAAGACAACATAACATGAAGTGTAGTAGTATGCGTGCATTTCCGGCAACTTAAAATTAAACGCAAATAAAGGATACAAATAGGAAAGAAAGAGAGCGAGAGAGAGAGAGAGAGCAAACAAACCTCCTTTTGGCTCAATAAAACCTACCTGGGTTTCCGTTGCATCAGCCGTAGCGGAGGCTGTAGCCGTGCCGGCATTAGCTGCCCCATGGGGCAGTGTGCCATTTTGGTTGGTGGCTGATGCGACTGCTGTTGTCGCTAAAGCTGTTGAGGGCGCCGCTGGCAACGACGACGATGAGGTTGTTGTAGCTTCGGGGGGACCATCACCCAACGGTATGGAATTGGAACGTCTGGGTGCTGGTACCGGCAGGCCGGTAACTTTGTCAATTTGTTGCGGCTGTTGAGGTTGCTGTTGTGGTTGATGAACTGTTGCATTGGCAAAACCATTTGTTTTTGTTGCAGGCACTATATTAGGATTGACAGCCACTGTTGCTGCGGCAGTCGTTGTTGCTGTTTGTGTATTCTTATTTATATCGTAGGAAATCGGCTGTGTTTGATATAGTGTTTGTTGTGTTGTCGCTGGCTGTTGCTGTTGTTGCGGCTGCTGGTGCAACGGCTGCTGTTCGCCAATCATGTCGCCTATGGAACGTTTGAAATTAGCTGGACCATCGTACAAATGCGTGGGAAATAGAAAGACAGTGAGCGAAACAAAAAAAACATGTTATGTTTAATGTCTAAAGAAAGTCGGTAGTAAAATGGCAAACTCACCAGGACGATTGTTAAGGTAACCCGAAGGACTCAATGCATTCAAGACGGCCGGACTATGCGGACTCAATGGTGCATCCAAGGGGCCACGGTATTCTCTCTGTAAGACCAAACGTACGAAACGTTGTGGCTGCGTCAGACACTGGACGGCAGCATCATGCTGGGCATTTGTCATGTCATTACCATTAATCTAAAAAGGAACAAATGGAAAATAGAATTGGAAATGTGTAGAGTAGAAATCAAACCAAGTAAAGGTCCTTTTTCTTTGTTTTTTTTTTGGCGAAAACCTTTTGGCATGATACAAATTTTTGATGAGTACGCAATAAAGATATAACAGACCTGTTGTTTATTTTTGATCTTACAGCTTTATTATTCTTTTAAAGATTATTTAAATTATAAAAAATAAATTTGGAAGTTCCCTCACAAATGCGCCACTTCGGCCATTTCCTCAAGAAAAATAATCAAGAGTCGCAATTTCAACAATTTAAAAATGTGAGTGATTGGTCGTACTAAAATATATCCTTTTCAATGTTTCCAAAAAAAATCTAAATACGATTGGAGCCATTTACATTCGAAATCTACTTTTGGTATCTCCAATGCAAATGGTAAATTTTCGGTAGTCTGTCCAACGTACCTATAATAGTCCTAACCACTCATTTCCACGAAGAGTATCGAAAGCAGCGGCGGGTGGTCTAGCTTGAAGGAGAGCTACCTGAATGCGTGTAGCAAACAACAACAATTTCCTGTGACAAAAATATATAAAGAAAATATTGTCCAGGTCTTTAGGAGCTTCCGAAAGAAATTCCATGGTTTAAGTAATCCCATCGTACATAAGATTAGTAAAAAAGTCATTTTCTTCGGCCAGGCCGAACCTTATATACCCTCCATCGCCACCACGTTACAAAATAACTCGTATTATGGGACTGCCCCTAATCTCAGACAAAAAAATATATTTAGATTCCTAGTAAAATTTGCTTTATTTTGAGTATCCACACATATATACTTGTGCTTAATGATCGCAAATTATGACCACACGGAGGGAAAAACGGTTTCTCTAACATATACACGAAACATTAATATATTTGTGGCAACGTCTACAAACATTAATATGCTTATGTGCCGACATATATATTTTTGTCACCCAAATATTAATATGTTTGTGGCAATGTTCCCAAACATTCATATGTTTCTAGCAACGTTACCAAACATTATATATTTGTGTACAAGCATTAACATGTTTGTAGCATATTCCTAACATATAAATGATTGCATACAAAGATATTTTTCCTCCATGCATGCTCATAAATGCAAAAGGACGATTTTTGAATCACTATGGGCAAGCATGGGTACAAAATCTGTGAAAAATTTCACTGTTTCTGGATACTTAAGAGGGCGGTTCGGAAAGTTCTTAGCCTATCAATGAAAGAGAATAGTCAGTTTTTCAAAAATATTTTTATTTTTCAATATAATCTCCTGAAACTTTAATACACTTAGTCAAACGCTTATCTAGCAATTCTATCCCTTGATTAAAATAGTTTTCCTCAAGGTCTTCAAAATAGTGGATTACTACTGTAATTGCATCTTCTTTTGAGGTAAAACTCTTGCCACCAAGGATTTTTTTTAGATTTGGGAACAGGTAAAAGTCACTGGGAGCTAAATCAGGAGAATAAGGTTGTTGGTCAAGCAACTCGTACTTTAATTCGTTGATTTTAGCCATTGTTAAAACTCTCTTGTGCGCTGGTGCGTTGTACTATGAAAAATTATTTTTTTGTATTGTAAGCCAGGACGTTTTTCTCGAATTTGTACATTTAATTGATCTAAAAGGTTGCAATGGTACTCTGAATTTATTGTTTTACCCTTTTGTAGATAGTCAATCAATAAAATACCTTTGAAGTCCCAAAAAACCGTTGCCATAACCTTACCAGCCGATTGAATTGTTTTTGTCTTCTTTGGGGCACTTCCTCCAGCTTCAGTCCATTGTTTGGATTGTTCTTTTGTCTCTGGAGTATAGTGGTGGATCCATGTCTCATCAACAGTTATGAAACGACGCTTAAAATCCATTTTATTTCGCTGAAAACGATCCAAACAAGCTTGAGAAATGTTCATTCTTATGCGTTTTTGGTCGACTGTTAACAATTGCGGCACCCATCTTGCAGAAAGCTTTTTCATCTGTAGTTCTTCATGCAAAATTAAATGGACTCGATCATTTGTGATGCCCATGATATTAGCTATTTCACGCACTTTTATTCGTCGATCATTTAATACCATATCATGCACTTTGGCTACAATTTCTGTTGTTGTTGCTGTTTTTGGAGGTCCACTACGTGGTTCATCTTCAATGCTTGTACGACCACGTTTAAATTCAGCAACCCAATTTTTTACTGTTGCATATGAAGGAGCACTTTCACCTAACACATTCACCATATCATTAGGAATTTCTTTTCCCGATAAACCTATTTTATGTAAATATTTAATGACACCACGCATTTCTAATTTTTCTATTGTAAAAAAATCGCGGATGCGTCTTTTGTGAACACCTGTTTCTATATGAAGGAGTTGCCAGATCGAAACAAAATTTAACATGGGTTCATAGCAGAGATGGAAGTTTCCAAAACACTGAACTTTTCTGTTTATACCGGCACTTTTCGTATAGTCGGATCGATACCGGGACTGGTCCTAGCCATGAAGGACCTTCCACATGACTGGTTCTGTGCCGGTCCAATTTCCTGTGGTTTAAATTGTAATGCAATTCGATGTATGTATGCTTTTTTCAAAATATCCCTCAAATTTGGGTAGTGCAACCTTTTCGATTTTCCAGCTACTTGCTTATGTAGGCCGACTTGCAGAAGAAATTCATAAAAATACTACATCTTACATTTTTGTAATACAATTTATATTTTTTTTTCGTTGTTTACAACATTTTAAAAATCCTACTACCAAAATTGAGACAATCACCTCCAAAAGTTCGATCATGCCAAAAATAACGTTGCCCCCACCCTTTTCGAAAACACACTGGCACACACAAAACATCTGTTGCAAGGCCTGGATGACGGACATATCAACAGCAACATTAGGAACGAGCCGAGGCATAGCTCATCAGCGGCATCAACAGCACGTACAAAAATGATTGCAATTTTACAATTAAGGTGCAAAAAAACGGGGGGGTAACATTTACCATTTTGCAATAAACATCGAATGACAGGCAGAGATAGACACATAGACAGGGCAGCGGACGGATTGACAGACATACGGAAGGATGGACTGTACGTGTGTCTTGCAATGGAGATAACCCCCCATGAAATAGATGTGTATGCGCGCGCCTCACTTAAGTACCCTTCATGGCTATGGGGCAACATTAATTTCAAGTCTGCAGCCGCTGCAAATGCTGCCTGCACATCCTTAGTCTCTATGCATTTGTAGATGTGTGTGTGTGTGTGCGAGGCTGTGTGTTGGTGTTGCCATACTTACCGCCATTACACGGTCTCCCACCATTATTTTGCCATCACGATGCGCCAGACTGCCGTCAGTTATGCGTGAAATGAAAATACCATCACATCCATCTTTGTAGGGTGGCGAACCGCGTCCACCGGCAATGCTGAAGCCCAATCCTTGACCAATTTGGTCGCGTATCAATGTGGTGTGAAGTGTGATGTAACTCAATGGACCATCCTGGAAAAAAGAAAGAGAGAGAGAGAGAGAAAGAGAGAGTGAGCAGAACGTTAAACATAAATCAATCAATGAAAAGTAGATGGTAGTGAAAATGGTCTTGTAATGCGGCGGCGGAAAATTGTTCAATTCTCTACAACAACAGTTTGGTGATGTTTTTCTTTTGGAAACTGAAAAGTTGGTTTCCCAGCATGTGGGATTGAAAAATATGCACAAAGTTGACAAAAGACATTGACTGAGTGCTAAGGGTGATTACAACCAAGGTCAGAAATGCAGAAGAGTTCACTACAAAAGCACCAGCAGACAAAATCATTTCATCAAGAGGTCATCACATATTGTTGGGTTAATTTTGACGATAATACTGAAAAAATATAGCTGCAAAGTGCAGCAATTTACGGTTTGTCTTTTATATTTGTTAGGTAAAACGATGCAGAATACAAGCCTACAGATCGTGACTTAACTTTGATAACGCTCTCTTGTATTTATTTCAATGTCACTGGAAGGATTCTAAATTGAAATGTTGCATGGGCAAAGGGACCATTTTTATCGAAATAAATACGAAAATAAATAAGTGAGACCAAACACCCTTTAAATTCACTTTTACATCCACTTAAATATGTCAATACAGTTAAACTTTCATAAGTCGAACCACTTTCATTCCACGAAAAACGACTTACGAAGACTTCGAGTTTTGGAGTTACTTGTGCCGGGTGGGAGATTTAACATTTAAAGTTTGAGTCGGCTGTACAAAAATTTTTGATGATTTTTTTAAATTTCTGGTTTAATAGAAAGGTTGAACTTTGTCATTTAATAATGGAACACAATATCATTTATATCGTATGACTACCACAACTGGCTCGGCATTTCCTCGTCCTTTCGATTGCTTGGGGTCGAATCTTATCAATGGCAACATCGATTTCATGTTGACAGGTGGCCCCATCTTGTTGAAACCAAATGTCGTCTATGTCATTCTCATGAATTTTTGGAAACAAAAACTCGTTAAGCATGGCGCGGTAGTACTCCCCGTTGATGGTAACGGCTGCTCCTTGCTCATTTTCGAAGAAGAATGGCCCAATGATGCCACCAGCTTAAAATCCACAACAAACAGTGAATCGGTGTGGATGCATTGGGTTCTAAATAGTCACGGGTGGGTTCTCTGAACTCCGTTTGCGGCAATTTAGCTTTTTGACATAGTCGCCGAGATAAAAATAAGCTTTATATGAAAACAGGATTTTTTGGTAAAATAAGTTAATTCCTGCGAAACCATCACCAGCCCGTTGGGCAAAGCGAAAACGTATCGGATGGAGTTCCATAATTAAATGACAAAGTTCCAACTTTCCAATAAAACCAAAAATTTGAAAACATTATCAGTGCATTTTTTTTAAAGCCGATTCAAATTTAAAATTTTATATGACCCACCTATACTATCGAAATTTCGGCATAATCTTTTACTGCAAGCTCAAGGGCGCACGCAGTAAAAACCAAGCGCTAGAAGACCTAAGGAGTCTTGGTATGACCAGAGATTTTGTTATAGAGCGAAGTATCGTTAGAAAAGTTTAGGTGTTACGTGTTTAAAATTTCGGTATTCATTATATGTGACGCGCAAAATAGAAAGGGACCTAAGGGTAAAAATCAGTTTTGTTCAGGAGAGCCATTTTTAAGATTAAATACGTGTATCTTTGGTGTACCATCACTTTCATAAAACGCGCATATCTCTGGGAGGGAACACTTTTGGGGCATGGGATCGGTCTCATTCGATGCTCAGATGTTGTCCACATCAAAAAAAAAAAGAGTTGATGAAAAGTTTTGTTCAGGAGAGCCATTTTAAAGATTAGGTCGCTTTCTATTTGCGCTTAGAATCGTCGACTTCACTTTCATAAAACGCGCATATCTCTAGGAGGGAACACTTTTGGGCATTTACGGAAAAGTCGATGCATCCACAAAGAGTGACCGTTTGGTGCGGTTTATGGACTGGCGGCGTCATCGGGCCGGGCTTCTTCGAAAATGAGGTCGGCCAATTAGTTACCGTGAATGGTGTTTGCTATCGCAAAATGATAACGGACTTCTGAAATTGAGGATATGGACCCGGCCAATATGTGGCTCCAACAAAATGTTGCCACTTGCCAAAAATCCAACGAAACAATGGCTTTGTGATTTGACACCGTTGGACTTCCTTCTTTGGGGATATTTAAAAGAAAAAAGTGTAAGTGTATAAGCCAAAAATTATTCAAGGAGATAATTCGAATCATTACCTAGGTATGCCACCAACGCCATGATGAGCTATGGCCGATTGTCATAGAGCCTTGTGATAAACAAATATTAAGATCATTCTCTGAAAACTTTTGATTTTTTTAGAATTAACATCGTTTATTTTAATTTAACCAACCTTTAAAATTCTTAGAATTTTACGAAAATCAATAATACATATACTTTATAGGGTCTTCAACCTATATAAATTAAGTGATGTTTTTAAGGGAATGACAAATTTAGTACACCATGCGTACTTCGGTGAAGGGTAAAAAGTCAAACTGTTTTTAAAATATATCAGGACTCGCACTTCTCGTTTTCGTCTTTCTTTCCACCATTATCTATTGTCCTTTTCTTTTCCTTCTTATCAGTCAATGACATTAAAATTACGCCTTCAAGAGCTGAAAAGCCAATTAACTTAACCAGATTAGAGTAGGTTTATGGGTTTTAAATATTCCGCTTTCAAAATTTGTATAAATCAGAAAATATCAGTAGAAAATTCGCAGGTTCGAACGGTTTTGTTAAAATAAAAATTCCATGTATACTCAATATCACCTTGAGAATTCGATCTGTACTACCAAACGTTAGTTGGTTGAAAAAAAAGTATCGGTGCAGGAGTATCCGAACTTCTAATAGAATTTCTGGATCAAAAAATTCACATGTGGCACTTGTTCAAAGAAGATATCTTAAATTTTCATCAGAGGCAAAAAACATCGGAAGTACTCTCAACCGAAGGGAGAGTCATGTCGATAAAAAGTGAAAAAGATAATGGAAGATTTTGGTTGAAAAAGTTGAATGAAAGGATTAGCTTAAAATCAGCTATAATCGAATGTTTTTTATATAAACAAAGCCTATTCCAACAAAAAAAAGCAACAGTTAACAAACCGTTTTTGGTTATAATGAAGTTTTAGTTATCATCACCTATAATTAGTTACAACAACAATTATTTGGCAAAACTTTTGCAACTATTAGTTGTGGCAACTTAATACTTTTTCGCGAATATCCATAACGATTATAAACATTTGGTAGTTGCAACAGAATTTCTTTTTTTGGAACGGAATTTTTACAACTCCAACCGATTTCCGACTAATTATTTCTTTATGTGCATGTTTGCATCCGGGGGAAGATTGAACACTATTTCACTGCATACGCTGCACACTATTCCCTGTTAGCTCAAACTCCCTCCTTAATTCGCTACCTGTAATCATTTGCCTTGACTTTGCCAGTTGCCCTCGTATAATCCAGATTATATTTGTCAAATCCCATAAAGATAATGTTGCAGTAAAATCAAGTCAAAAACAGTTGATGTCTCAAAAATTCGCTTACAAATCTCTTCGTCGCCCCGCTTTCACTCTCTCGTAAAGTATTTTTCTTAATGGAAAAACAGACAACAACAAAGCCGAAGAAACTAGACAGAAACAAACGTTCCCAGAACGTGGCCTCATAAACATTCAAAACGTTTTAGCCATTTGCGAGAAACTCTTTATAAACTTGTTTCTTAACTGCTGCTTAAATTGTGCAATTTTCCGTCGAAACGAACGAAAGGATGACAACAACAAGTGGATGAAAGCTCAAATTGTTTTGTTATTGCTGTTGTCGTTTCTTTTTCACTTTCGACCAACCACCCACCCACTCATCCACCCCAGGAATCACAGAACAGAACAAAACGTCTGGCCGGGAATCTCGGTGTTTCCCAAAACTCAAGGCAGTCGGTTAAATAAACACATAAACTTCACAGTTTCATGTTGCTGCTGGCCCAGAACGGCGAAGACAATGCCAGGCAACGAAACAAGGAAAACAAACAAACAAGACCAAAAACAGACAAAAACTAACAGCCGAAGAAAAAAAAAACTTGAAATAATTTTTTAAACTTAAAACCCCCGGGGTTCCGGGGCCAACCGTGTACAAACCTTGCCATTCTCGAAAATGCCATTTGTTGATGCTACACCGACATGTTGCTGTTGCTGCTCGTGTTGATGTGGCTCTGCGGCACCAACTACAGCTGCTGTTGTTGTAGCAACTCCTGGTGTGGTAAATACATTTGCGTGATAATTGTGCAAATTTGTTGCTGGATACTGTTGCTGTAGTTGTTGTTGTTGCTGCTGCGGTGAGTGTTGCTGCTCCTGCTGTTCGGGTAGAATGTCCAGAGGCGGTGGTATGTAACGTTCATGAGTCTGCTGTTGCTGATGGTGCTGCTGCTGTTGCGGTGGCATGGAAGCTGCCAACGGACGTGTTTCAATTGAAATCTGAAATAATGAAAGACAAAAATGTCACATGTTGTAAGTTGTTTTTCGATAACAAACAAAGACAAGGAAAATATCCTGCACCAAATACTTTTAGTCCTGGAGAATGGACAAACTTGAACTGGGGAATATTTTCCGGGTGCAGCATAATATGGTGGTATACAAGGAGGGACACTTAGCGACTTTGCCACTCAAAGAGCCTGGGTATGGAAGGGTGCGAAAAGGAAACCTGTTTAAATAGAATATTTGAGATGCGTGCCCAAAATAGCTAGAAAGCAATCGCGAGGTCTGATTTTTATGAACTCTTATTCGTAGAGGCATAATAATGGAGGGAGGTGCGTTAGTTGTATGAGGAGGGGCAGAAGAGAGGTGGCTTGGTATACACTTTGTTGTCGTCTAGCTAATCTATTGTTAGTTAGTTGCTGGTTGCCTTTAAGCTCACTTACTAGGGTCTTTACTATTGGCCTATCCTGGGTGCTAGGTCAATGCGACGCGAAGGATAATGCGGTAGCCCGTGAACTAGCTCGACTGGCACCAGAATCAAAATAAAGAGGACGCAGACAGGTCGGTTCAGCCGCCAAAAAGGACGCAGAACGAAAACTAGTAAACGAGCAAGAAAAGTCTTAAGTCCAGCGAGACCGATACGAACGAGATCCTCGCACCCAAAGACCACATTATTTACCACAACCGATTTTGTTGTTAATCGAATGATTGTGGTTGCATGAACTACAAGGTTTCCATCAATACAAGCGAATGTTGGTTGGTGCATTCTATTTTTCAGTAAATGGAACAGAAGGTATTGGTAGAAGTGACAAAGTATTGGAACATCCAAAAGTCGATCCTCACACACAGAGATCAGATTAGTTGCCACTACCGATTTTTTTGCCAACCGAATCATTGTGGTTGTGTAAACTATAAAGTTTCCATCAGTACAAGCGAACGTTGGTTGGTGCATTGCACTTTTCTGTAAATGGAACTGAAAGTATTGGTAGAAGTGGCAAAGTATCTGAACATACCCAATTTTTTGTAATTTAAATGTCAAAAAAACTCTTTACTTAAATTTCTCAGTAAAAATTGGATTGGGTCCGTTTTAATAAATTGTTTGTTATTTTTAACAAAAATTGTTTGCAACAACTAATTGTATGCAAAACTATTGGTTGCTACAACCACCAGTTTTGACAACGAAATATGTTTACGTATTTCATTGGTATGACCGATCTATTGGTTGTGTACACGAAAAACGTAAACGAAATGTGTTTACGTATTTCATTGGTATGACCGATCAATTGGTTGTGTGCACAAAACTTTGGTCATATTTATTATCTATTGGTATGTCGAACCAAATATTCATTACGATAGAAAACATTAAGTAATGACAACTAAAATGTTTCTTTTGCAAAGGAATTTTTTGTAGTTCCAACCGATTTCCAACAGATTTTCTTCCCTGTGTGCACCAAATTCTTTTAGTCTCTATTATTTAATAGGTGCGGCGGTCCAATGCCTTAAACCAAATAATTTTCGATCTAATAAATACGAAGGTAAATTTTTATGAAGGCTTCATGAAAACATGAGGCAATACCGTCGATTTTCAAAATAGTTTCTCCTAAATGCAAATTCACGCGACCAACCAAACTTAAACAAAAACTGATGAAATCACACGACAGCCGGATTGTGCCGAAGAGAAATTCTTCGGCCAAGGGCTGTAAACCCGGTACACAGTTGCCTCTACAACAACAACAACAAAATTATAAAATTTGAAGGTAAAAGTTGGTTACACCTTAAATCAGGATGAACGTTTGAATGGGGGACTACATCAAGATTTGGACCGTTCTCGTTTTTTTTTAAGCACTGTTTATTCCGTGTGCAAAATAAAGCTATTAAACAAATTTTGTAAAAATCAGTTGAAGTTTAACGCAATAAGGTCCAACAGGAGATACATTTGTGTGATGGTAACTGCTTGGCCAACCTCATTTTTGAAGAAGTACGGTCTGTTAGCGCCGCCAGCTTAAAACGCACCAAACTGTCACTTTTTGTGGATGAATATATACTCGTATTTGAACTTGCATCAATTGCGGATAATTTAAAAGGGGCCGTCATTAGCCGAAAACAACATAAAATACAAAGTTTCATCTAAATCGGTTCTTATTAGCGACCTACACTTTGAAGACAAGAATAGCTGAACAGGCTGTCAGTGGAAGGACGGAATTGTCTAAATCGAGTCAGAAAAAAATTGTGAGTGGTTCATATAATTTTAAAAAGGGTCTATCATACTTTTTATATCTTTTACCGAAGAGTGGATGATATACAAAATTGGTCCTTCCGTTTGCAACACCACGAAGTATTGATCGGTGACGCGCAAAATAGAAAGGGACCTAAGGGTTAAAACCATTTTTGTTCAGGAGAGCCATTTTAAAGATTAAAATACGTGTATCTTTGGTGTACCATCACTTTTATAAAACGCGCATATCTCTGGGAGGGAACACTTTTGGGGCATGGGATCGGTCTCATTCGATGCTCAGATGTTGTCCAGATCAAAAAAAAATAGTGAAAATTGATTATTTTTTTTACCCTTAGGTCCCTTTCGCGCTGTCACATATAAAGAATATATATTATTGATTCTAGCCATGATCTAGCGATGTTCGTCCGTGTGTCCGTCCTTTATTACGTCTGTTGAAAGCACGATAACGATCAAATGAATCAGCCTAGGATCCTGAAATTTTGCATGATGGTGGCTTATGGTCACAAGCTGTTTGAAATTACAAATGGACGAAATTCGCCCAGGGGGGAAGTTTCCCTTTTTGTGGAAAGACAATACTTTAAATATCTCAAAAAGGGCATAGGTAATGGTATTTTTGGATCATGCGGCTCAAAAAGCGTCCCTCATAGTCAGAACGGGCGATCAATAGTCAATAAGGACATATTTGTAATTATATTAAAGCAAATTTTGCTACGAATCCAAAAGTATAGTAATTCTGAAGTTTTGACTTATCGTCCGAAGGGCCCAAAAACTGACCTTTTTGTGAGGCAATAGGTGGAGGGTATATACGGTTCGTCCAGGCCGAACTTAGCGACTTTTTTACTTGTTTTTCTTGGTAATACAAACATCAGCCCAATTGTACCAATATAGGCCTGTATCACAGTGTGCTAAGGGTATACAAATGGAACGCTATACACATTAAATTCAAAATAATAGAAGTGATTTATTTAACAGTAGAAAAAATAAGTTTAAAAAAACGTATGCGTTTTTATTGAAAATATTTCAGTTAAACAAAGCCAAAGCAGTTTGTTTAAAACATTTTAACTTTCATATAGAAAATATTATTTTTTCATTTAATCCGTAACAATAACATTGTTTTAAAAAGCATATTCAAAAGAAGAAGAATTACAATCATACAGTAATCATATTATTGTTAAAATAAAAACCAAAAAAAAAACAATACTTTTGTCGCACCAACCATATTTATATTGTTGCTATAACCATATTTTTATTTTTGAATTTGGCAATAATACTATTGTTACATTTCAACAATATTAATATTGCTACAATATACAATATTAATCATACTATTGTCATAATTAACTTCAGTAAACAATGCTTTGGTTGCGACGAACATAATTTTATTTCGGATAACATATTATTGCCGTGACCATATAGTAACCATGTTTTTTCTCTGCGTGTAGGTCAATTTTACCAGTATTACCTAAAGATCTCTTACAAATCACTAAGCTAAATCCGAAGAGGTTGAGTTTTTAATATGAAACTTCTACAGCAGCGGGGCATCAAATTAGAAAGGACATTTCTATGTGATATGGGTCTATGTGAGAATGAAAGAATAGGATTTGGTTTGACCAGACCAGATTATTTATATTCCATTATGCACTCTACTTATTATATGGTAATTAGAGGGACAAGATCTCGAAAACTTTTATGGGAGCTGTGAAAATTAATGCCGGCATTGTCTCTGTTCCACCTGCAATAATTATGTCGATGGCTGTTAATGTGCTAATTTAATGTTTGTGCTTAGGCTTAATGTTTGGCTTCTAGGGCGGCAGGACCTTTAATCTGAAGGAAACTTTGTGCGGGGTCTTCAGTTTGACCGACCAGCTTATTGATGCTCCATTATGCATTATGTTAATTTCAAGCAAAATCGGTAGTATAATGTGTCTAGTAGAGGGACAAGATCTTGAATCGAGAGAGAAATTTTATGGGTTCTGTAGAAAATCAAGGCCTACACGGTCTTGGTTTCACCTGGATTATTTATATAGAAGACTCATAATGTACCAATTTGAAAAAGATTAAGGCTTAACTTTTGGCCTCTAGAGCTGCATGAACTCTAATCGGAAGGGAACTTTGTGTGGGGGTGCTAATCAAAAACATGATTCGGTGTGGTGCAGGACCATAGCGTCTAGAGCTGCAATATGTTTTTAAATTAAGAAGAATCCTTGTAACGACTGATCAATCTAGAGGTAATTTTTCAATGTGGGTTTTATCACAGATTACGTGTAAGTTGTGTCAAACTATATTTTATCCTTTTTTTCAGTATTGTTTGCCATTTCATCATGGAAAGACTTACACCACGAAAACCACGGTTTGGTGCGGATTAGTAGTCGTAAAATCATCGGTCCATGTTTTTTTTTAAAAATGATGATGGCCGAAACGTAACCTAGAATGGTGCTTGCTATATGATATCGGACTTTTTGCTACCTGAAATTAAAGCCCATAGTCTTGACTAATTTTGATTTCAACTGGACGGTGCCACTAGCTATACAGCTGCTCAAACAATGGATCTATTGAGAGGTCACTTCGAAGAGCAGCTTATTACATGTTATGGACCGGTGAGTTGGCCGCCTTGATCGTGTGATATTACACCTTTTGAATTTTTTCTTTGGGGCTACGTAAAGTCCAAAGTCTATGCTGACAAAGCAGCTACGATTTAGGTGTTAAAAGCCAACATTACGCGTGTCATTAACGCCATATCGGTCGAAATTCTCGAACGAGTCATCCAAAATTGGACCCTCAGAATGGACACCCCGAGGCGAAGTTGCGGCCAACATTTAAAGGAAATTATATTCAATTTGTATTTTTTTTATTTTGAAAAAAATACCGCAAGATTGATCACCCTGTACTATAAGATCACGTGGAACAATGTCAACAGGGCTCGCCCTTGGCATAGACGAGAACAATATTTAATGTTCCTCCTAACAGATGGATAGACGGGCAGCGCTCATTGGAATAAAATAGTGATTCTAAATTAAGCGGAATTAAAACCAAGTGGACAAATCATGGATTTCGGTTAGGTGAAACACATGCCACGCCCTTTTGTGCAATCATGAACTTCTACAGTGATAACATTTTAAGCATCAAGAATTACATACTCCTGAAATTGTATAGCAATTGATGTATTACTTTGACCAATATGACAGTGGTTTTAAGAGGGTGTCTCACTACCCTATTTTCCTGTTTCACCCTGTTTCACAGAGCGGTCCAAGGTATTAATATAGACCCAGGCACAAATATACTTTATAGGGTCCGCGATCAATATTTAACTAAATGGAATATTTAGCATAAACTCCTGCTCAACTTCAATGTTTGCATTCATCTTTTTTAAAACTTTTTATTTGGTGCATTTTACATACCTGCGACAGAGAACCATCCTCGCTGAACACCGGATGGCCAATCAGACGTGTGACCTCGCGCTGCACAACCAAAACCAAAACGGCGCCACAGGCCTTTAACACTTGTACGGCCTGATAGTGATCGGCTTCGACGACATGGATGCCATTGACTTTAAGAACTTTATCGCCGACCTTAAGCCCGGCCAAATCGGCGGGACCGCCTTCGGTGACACGTGATATGAAGATGCCATCATCGTCGCCCTTAAATGGTGTAGAGCCTTTGCCACCGGCAATGCTCAAGCCCAGGCCGGCAGAGGTGCGTTCAATATGAATCTCATACTGTTCCAGACGTAATTCCGTGACACCATCAAGGACATCTGCAAGAAAGTAGACAGAGAAGACAAAGGATGTATTTAGTCGGGGTAGAGGGTGAAGTGTGCCGGGTGGCTAATATACATACATAGAAGATAAATGAAAAGATTGTATTTGTATACATAGTTTGTAAGTAAATAAGCCATATTTATATTTACATAAATATGGAAGGAGGTGAATGGGTGGTTGGTTGGTTGGGTGAGTGGTTCGGAATGGCTTTGCCGGGACGGTTGTGTATGCGAAGGCGTCCAACAAAGTTCGCCTCCGATATGTGTGTTTTGAAGTGAATTTTAAATGCAAGTCACGTTTTGCAATTACCAACTTCAAAAAGGCGTTAGCATGTGCATAAACAATTAGGAAATGACATGACTTTTTTTCCTTGCCCCTCTTCCAACACTGCCACTTTGGCTACAGCAAACTTGCTGCCTTCCTCCAGGGCTCCCACTAAGCGACGATGGCACATGTCGTGCAGCAGTTGCGCGAGAAGAGGATGAGAGGACAAGGTTCTGGTGATGATGCCATCCCACTAACTTACCATATTGCCTGATACGCTGTTGCTGCTGCAGCAGCAGCAGTTGTTGCTGCTGCTGTTGCTGTTGATATTGTAGGTCAGCTGGCGGTGGCATATAAGTAGTGACAATTCTCACTCGTTTGTCTTTACGTTTCAGAGAATTGCTAGGACTGCGGTTCGATGAAGCCAATGAGCTACGCAAACTGGTGCTGGCCGGACTGTTGCGACCAGCCGTGGCCATGGAGTAGGCCGCACCGCCACCGCCGCCACTGCCCGTACTTATTATGGAGCCCGCACGTTTGCTGCGTGGCAATGTGTTGTTGCCTTCTTTCACTTTAATTTTAACATTGAACATGATGTGTTCATGCAATCGCCTCTAGTGTTATGTGTTTCTCCCAGGATCACCTTTTAGTTATTCATTCACTTTGGGTGTTGGGGGATTTACGTTTGTTATTGATTTGATTTTTATCGTAGATTTTTTTACGTTAGGTACTTTATTTTTTTTACATAAATTGTCTTCGCTGTCTTTTCTATTTATCTTATTATATGTTCATACTGAATGTTATGATGTTTTGTTAAAAAAAAATCTTTTGTAATTTATTTATTTAAAAAAAATCACAACCACTTGAGGGGGCATTATAATGAATCTTATGGTGGAGTTGCTTTTTACACCTCATTTCCTAGCCAAACCTCAAAGCTGGGTATTGTTATAAAATTACTAAATTATTCGATAGATTTATAGTTAAACCACATAACTACTCAATTAAACAATAAATGAATGTACAAGCTTTTAATTAATTCAAAAATTTCATTTTGCATTCAATTTAATTACCCAATTAACAAAGTATTCAATTTATATATAATTAAAATTACCAATCAATAAGTTAATTATTTAATTCTGCAATTAAATAATCATTTAATTTTCTAATTAAATAATTGATAAATTATCCAATTATATAATCGTTTATTTAATCCAATTATAAGTATCCAATTAAAGAATCTTTTAATTGCCAAATTAAATAACAATTTAATTGCCAAATTAAATAACAATTTAATTGCCAAATTAAATAACAATTTAATTACCCAATTAAATAACAATTTAATTCTCTAATTACAAATATAAATTACATTTAATTATCAAATTAAATAATCATTTAATTATCCAATTAAATAATCATTTAATTATCCAACTAAATACTCATTTAATTATCTAAATTATCCAATTAAATAATCATTTAATTATCCAACTAAATAATCATTTAAATGTCCAATTAAATAATCATTTATTTATCTAATTAAATAATAATTTAATTATCCAGATAAATTATAATTTAATTATTTAATTCAGTAATCATTTAATTATCCAATTAAATAATCATTTGATTGGACAATTAAATTATTATTTAATTAGACAAATAAATGACTATTTATTTGGATAATTTAATTATCCAATTAAATAACCATTTAATTATGTCATTAAATAATCATTTAATTATCCAATTAAATAACCATTTAATTATCCAATTAAAAAATCATTTAATTATCCAATAAATAAGCATTTAGTTATCCAATAAATAATCATTTATCTAATTAAATAATAATTTGATTATCCAATTAAATAATAATTTAATTGTCCAATTAAATGATTATTTAATTGGATAATTAAATGATTACTTAATTGAATTATTAAATTATTCTTTATTTGGATAAATAAATGATCATATAATTGGATAATTAAATGGATATTTAATTGGGAAATTAAATAAATCATTAACTTATCCAAATAAATAATAATTTAATTATCTAATTAAATAATCATTTAATTATCCAATTTAACAATCATTTAATTGTCCAATTCAATAATCATTTAATTGTCCACTTAAATATCCATTAAATAAACATCTTATTATCCAATTAAATAATCATTTGTTCAATCCAATCAAATTATCATTTAATTATCCAATTAAAAAATAATTCAATTAATTAAATAATCATGCAATGATCTAATTCAATAATCATTTTATTATCCAATTAAATAATCATTTAATTATCCAGTTAAATAATTATTTAATTATTCAATTAAACAATTATTCAATTATCCAATTAAATTATCATTGAATTATCCGATTAAAAAATCATTTAAGATACAATTCATTGAATTATCCAATTAAATAACCATTTAATTATCCAATTAAATAACTATTTAATAATCCAATTAAATAACCATTTAAGTATCCAATTAATTAACCATTTAATTATCCAATTAAATAATCACGTAATGATTCAATTCATTAAATTATCCAAAATATTAATAATTGAATTATCCAATTAAATACCCATTTAAATATCGAATTAAATAATGATTTATTCATTCAATTAAATAAACATTTATTTATTCAAATAATCAATTATAAAATGTAATTATTAAATTATGGAATTATTCGATTATTCATACATTTAATTAATTGATCATCCAATTATTAAATTATACAGTAAGCAATAATTCAATTTGTCCTTTGTGCAATTACAAAATTGCTCAATTAATCTATTGAACAACTTCTCATTTAAATTACTCAATGATTTAATCATGCTTTTATTGAATTATTCATTAAATCCCTTATTCATTTAATTAATAATTTTAGTAAAATTCGATCATTGAATTGTTTATTTAGTCAATTACGAAGTAATTGAATTATTCAATTACGCAAGCGTTAAATAGAACATTTAATAAAACGTTTTATAGTTCGAGGTTATAAAGACAAGGCAATAAAATCGAAAAAAATGTTAAACGACTAAGGATGGAACCACCAGCTGCAAACCGGTCAGTAAGAGGACAAAAGCAAGGAGAAGTTTTTTACAAAATGGCAAACTGGCAATGATTTTCGTGGCTCAGCACTGCTATTATAGCGGTTTCGGGTCCGTGACAACCTTCTCAAAATTAAAATTAATATGCCAATGACTATAAATAAAATCCATGTTTTTGGGCCCCAGGAGTTCATAAGTCTTAACTCAAATCTCAGTCAGAAATTTGCTATAATTTGAGAAACCATGTGTTAATATTTATGGTCGTTTGTTTTAACTTAATCGACCTTTTTGGGGCCTAATATCCACACGACCGAGCATTTGAGTCACCATGGACCAATAGGCAACATCAGTCCATTGTCCATTCTCTATTGGATGAGTTAAGTGATTTTACACTGCACAAATAATTTATGAATCTTAAACAAATACTAAAAAAAAGATTAGTCTTTCAGGGTCTTTAAGGCCCCCTTTTCCTTCCCACGCCAATTTCGTCCTTTACATTTAAAATTTTTATTTTTATTAAGTTATCTTTAGAGACTACCGAAAATATTTCCAGGAGTTGCCAATGGAATGGTAAATTGAGTATAAACTCCAGAGTATCGATGTGTTTTGCTCAGTGTACATGCACGGAATATTGTGGGCAGTATTGCCGCCAATATTTTGTTATGAAAACTAACTTTTAAGACAGTTTACAATAAAGTTTTTTCATCATTGGCAAATCACTTCACCCTCTTTGATATTCGTTAGCTTCGCCACCGTAAAGTCCAACCTATCCATTTTTGTTTTCTTTCCTTCTTTTGGGTGCAAAGGTAGGCGTTTAAGCCATTAAATCCCCAAAAGCCTCTTGTTTCCATGCTTAACGAGGTTAAGGTGAATTATTTGCCACAGAAACAAAAGAGCAAACGAAAAACAGAAGAAAAACTTCTCCCCATCAGTGGGTGTGGGACTACGAGTATGTGTGTGTGAATAGGGTGTTTTATAAAGCAACGCCAAAATGTTACAAAACAATTCGAAGACTTGTATAATTCAGATTTGATAAGAGGGCCCCCGACCAAACACCAACGACCCTCTTGATACGTTTGTCCCTTCACCCATTGGCTTGCAACGTGCAAAGCTTTTGTTATACATTTTCTACCGAACATTTCGCATTTTTTTTGCTTATATTTTTTGTTCATATCACCTACAGTCCCCTGTCAGCATCCTACGTTTTAGCAGAAAACAAATATTATGTTGACGGTTGCCAGCGGCAATGTCAAATAAACTCACCTACACTCCGGCCGCATGTCAGTGCCACCGGGTGTAAGGAAAATGCCACCAGACGATGTGGACAATTCAAATGAAAATCCAAGACAAAACAACAGCAGCAGCAAGAACAAAGCAACCAAATTAACATCGAAATTATCTTTTACAATTATTGAGAGCTTGCCTGGCTGGTCGGCGTTGTGTCCCCTCTTACTGACTTACGCTAATGTTAAAGTTGATCCAGCCCGTCCATGATGGGCTGGTGGTTGCCATCCTCATTTGCATAATGAGATGGAATTCGATTACATGGCGTGTGTCGGTCTTTCTTGGTGTGTGTGTGAGTGTATTTGTGTGCTTTTTGTGGCATTTGAATAATATTTGTCCTAATCTAATGCCCAATATAATCCATATGAATTTCCACAGAAAGCAAAATATAATTGACCCTTGCCATGGGGAAGTAGGGGACTTTTCCCTGGATTGATTTTAAAGTATCTTTAAAAGTTCATAGAAAATTCATAAATGTTCTTTGCAGATCTTTCTAAGTTCTTTTGAATATGGCCTACGATTTGCGGAAAACCAAAGCTGGTAGGGGTTTTTAAACTTAAGTCAAAGGACAGCTGTGTGTAGTATGACCAAATCAATTATAGAGTGCGTATACGTGTAATTTATTCAAACAATATAAAAACATATAAAACGTATAAAAACATACAAAAAAGAATATAAAAAACAAGTAAACCAAAGTTTGAGTCGGTCGATCCGACTTATATATACCCTCATCCATATATAGATTTTATATTTTTCTTCGTTTCGCGCTCCTTTCAAAGAGGCGTAAATTATTTTAGTGAAATCTCGTACACGATCGTTCCAGTGGGAGGGTGTGGCATCTACTTTTTACTTCTGTGCGAGCAATGATAAATTTCACATATTGTAGAATACTAAATTCAAGCGAAAAATATGCCCATCGGAAAAAGCTATGTGGGGATGGTTTGTAAGGGAGGTACAAGAAGGGGCGTGGCAGAGGCTCCATAAATTTATCTAATTACTTCATCCATCTTCATCTAACTATTATAGTTTCATCAGAATCATCTGCACAGTATTAAAATTACTGTGCAAATACTAAAAGTGGGCGGAATGGTAATTTGCACTGGAGGCACCATAATGGGGCGTGTCCCTCTTTTCGTACGCGTGTATAAAACCGTAATAAAAATATTGTGACGTTCGCAATATAAGCGAATTTTATCCACTTGGCGACAAGTTATGTGGTTTATACTACACTGCAACAGGATCCTTAGTGTGGAAAGTAAGAAAAGGGGCGTGGCTAGGCAACCATTTATTTGTCACCAAGCCAACCTTATGACTCTGTTGTTAAGAACTGATTTCAAGGCTAAAACCGGAATGTCGGTTAATGCCGGCTTTTTACTTTTAAAAAAATGGAAGTGGGTTTTTTCAATACAAGATTAAAAAAAAACCGAAAAGCCGGTTTTCTGAAAACCCGGGTTTTTTTGGGCACTCGAGTTGAAGTAATGTAGGGAGTTGAAAAATGGAGGCGATATGTTTACTCGTAAGAAAGATAAAAGAAGACAAATAACGACAACAGAAACGATGCAAAAAAATTGTACTCGTATCTGCGGGTAGAAATGTCAATGGGGAGCTGGTAACAGAAACGTCCGGGTTAGGACCTTTCAATGTATAGGTGGCTAAGGACCTTAACGATGTTAACCACACGCTACCAACCACAGATGATGGGGTTGAGTGTCTACCACTGACCAAGGAAATGTTCAAAACAGCAATAACCTGGCTCCAGAGCAACACAATACCAGCGGTGCTGTACAAGAACGGCGAAGACAAGCTGTTATAGTGGATGACTTAGCTACCTCTCACAATCCGTGCACTTTACAAGAAGGTAAAAAGGCCGCCAACAAGTCCGCTACACAGAAAAAAATAATTGGCAATTTTGATTTGAAAACTATGCATATCAATTAAAACTATTCAAAAAGGGTGCGATAGAGTATTTCGCACAATCAGAATTTCCATTAAGAATTCCAAAAATTAAAAAAAAAAAAACAACTTCAATTGTAGTTCTTTTTGAATTTTTGGAACCAAAACAAGTTGTAGAATTAGAGGGCTGGTATATATATTTCTGGCATTTATCATCAAAAATGGTTTTATTGTTTTTTAAAGTATTCTCCAGCATGATTTATACATTTTTCATGCGCTCAAACCAATTGTCGAAGCACTTTTTTCACTCCGATTGAGACACTTATAAAACATGGTTTTTGAATGCTTTAACAGCATCTTCTGGCGACAAAAACCGTTGACCACGCAAGTCAGGGCTGTACGTCGGATGACCCATCAATTCGACGTTTTGGCCGGTCAAAAAGGCGCTGGTTAGAGCCGATGTGTGAGAGCTCGCAGTGTCATGGTGCACAATGATTCGTCTTCTCTTGTTCGTTTTTCAAATTTCTCCGAAGGCTTCAGGCTAACAAATTGTGATGTACCACTCAGAATTGATCTCCTAGGACCAGTTTTGCCGAAGAAACAGGCGACCATTTGATCGAAGTACTTCTTCCACGAACAACCTTCGTTGCATTTGGCTCGTCTTCAAAGACCCACTCGGTCGATTGCTGGTTTCTTTCGAGCTTATACGCATAGCTCCATGTTTCGTCACCTGTGACGATGTTATAAACGTCTTTTGAAGCACCTCGAACGTATTTTTTCAAAATTTCTTTGCACCAATCGACACGAGCCTTTTGTTTTGAGCGATTGTCAAATTGTGCAGGATCCAACGAGAACGAAGCTTTTTTACGGTCAGGTATTCATGCAATATCGAATGTATGCTGGTGGATGAAATGCTCAAGGATGCCTCTATCTCACGGTATGTCACATGACGATCTTGCATTATCAGTTCACGCACGACACCAATGTTCTCGAGCACAACAGGCCGTTTTTGGACGACCTACACGACCTTCGTCTTTGAGCGAGCGTCGGCCACGATTGAATTAAACCAATTTTTCACAGTGCTATAGGATTGTACTTCACCGCCATACAAAGATTTAAGTTCATCGATACACTCTTGTCATGATAATCCACGTCGAAAGTTGTGAATGAATAATCCACAAATGATCCACAAAATTGTTCACGAGTTAATTCCATTTTTTTGCCAAATTGATTTTTTCAAGTCACTGTAAACAGCACAAATGATGGTTGTACGTCAAAACGTTCTAAGTACGTTTATGCTAAAAAATGTCAAACTTTCAAATGGAAGTGGCAGATGGCGCCAGGCAACACTTAGTGTTGCCTAGGCCAGAAATAAATATAGCAACCCTCGTACTAAACATTTTGTAGGTCTTTCTTCAGGAATATGCAATAGATTGTGGACAATTTTAGTTGCGGTTTAAGATCTATAAGAGCAAGGCAGCAAATGTTGAACGTTAAAAGATAAAAAGATTAAAGTAAAGTTCGTAAATTTCGTCAAACTAAAGGGTTTAGACCGTTTCTAGCAATTTCAGTTGAGAGGAAAATTTAAATTGCGATACAAGCGACAGGTATCCAAGAAATTACTTGTTTAATATATCATTTTTTAAGACTTCATTTGCTTTTATTGTAAAAAGACCCAATACGAATTCGCCACAAAGCCTAGAATTTTTTTATTTATTTTTTCAACAACACCACATTTATTCTTTTTTTAGTCCTTCCGTTTGCCACAAAATCTGAAACTATTTCTTTAAACAATGACAGACAATTTATTATGCAAATCGTTTTATTTCATTTGTTATTTAAAAACTTATTTAAAAAATCGAAAATCTTCTCTAAACTGATAACAAAAGTGCTCAACCAGAAATTGAATAAAAAAAAATCTCCTTCCCTTGCGATTTCTTGAATTTGCCAACAACTATAGCTGATACCAATATTAAAAGCAATTCGTGTCTGTACTCTTGTATAGTTTTTGAAATTTGACCTTTGCGAAAATGCAAATCCTTATTGTTTATAACAAATACCAACAACCAACACCGACTGAACACTCGAAGGTTCAGGGGGCACGAGTGGCAAGTGTAGCCATTTCCCAAAGAAAATGCATATGAAATATTAATATGTGCCTATGTATGTGAGCTGGTCCTGGTCCTGGCGTGGGTGGCTATGTGGGAGGATAAAAATACTTGAATGTGCATAAATATTGAAAAACAAATTTATTGCAATTTAATATGTCTTTCCTTCCATTCAAGCACATGGAGGAGCATGAGAACGGTGTAATAAGTTGAGAAAAAATTATAATAAAAACAGATGGGGTCTTTATGAGAAAATGGCTCGATATGGCCTATATTCATCAGATTTTGTAGTAGAAATATTATAACAGCCTATGCTAAATTTGACCAAGATCAGAAGTTAAGTGGTTGGTGGAAGGGCAAGACCTTAAGTCAGGGTGAAAAATTGTTACAATAAGGGCCAGTGTTACTGGCTATAGGAAACTGTAGGACAGATTTCAATAAGTTGATTATTGGAGGCTGCTTCTTAAATCAGGAGGAACCTTTTAGTGGGGGCTGTTCCACAACATGAGCTGATAACGTCTTATAGATTTGGTAATTGGTTCTGAACGTTGTGTGAGAAACATAAAATATCTGGAATCTGGAGCCAATGTTTCTGGTATTGGCAAGGACAATGTGTAAAGTTACAAAGTCGTACAAAACCGTACTTTGACAGACATACGGACAGATAACGCTTTTTTTACTGTTAATTAAATTAATCCAATTATTTTAAATATTTTACTAAATACGAATATCTGTTGTTGAAAACATTACCCAATTCTAATAAATAATTTTGGGGATCGTAGTATGGTTAAATGGAAAGATACTATGGTTGTTGGAATCAGAACAAGGTTGTGTGTGAATCATACTATGGTTGTATGTGAAACATACTATGGTTGTAAGGATCATATTGGTAACATGTAAGGAAACATATTAAATGTCTACAGCAGGGAGCATTGTCTGCACGCAGAAAAAAAGTATGGTTGTGATGACAATATTCGAAGAGGATAATACTATTGTTGGGTATATGGTTGTGCTACAACAATATTATGGCCCTCACAACAATAGTATGATTCAAATACAACCATACTATGATCCTCACAACAATAGTATGATTCACACATAACCATACTATGATCCCAACAACCATAGTATGATTCACACTCAAATATACTATGATCTCCACAACCATAGTATGATCCTCACAACCATAGTATGTTTCATATACAACCATAGTATGGTCCTCACAACCATATTATGAATCACACGCAACCATGTTATGATCCCCACAAACTTAGTATGATCACACAATTATACTATGATCCCAAACATAATTTATTAGAATTGGTTTAAGTTGTCAACAATAGATTTGAATTATAAAAATTATTCAAAAATACATTAAATTCAAAATAATAGGAGTGATTTATTTCACAGTAGAAAAAATAAGTTTAAATAAACGTAAGCGTTTTTATTAAAAATATTTCAGATAAACAAAGCCAAAGCAGCTTGTTTAAAAAATTTTAATTTCGATAAAACAGTTCTATTATTGCATTAGATCCGTACCAATAACATTTGTGCTAAAAAGCATATTTAAATGAAGAAAAATAACAACCATACAGTATGACTGCAGTTATCATATCACTGTTAACATAAAACGCAAAACACAATACTTTTGTCGCACTAACCATATTATATTGTTGCTAAAACCATATTTTCATTTTTAAATTTGGCAATAATACTATTGTTACATTTCAACAATATTTATATTGCAGTTATTATACTATTGTCAAAAATAAATTTAGTTAACCATGCTATGGTTGCGACGAACATTCTTTTGTTGTGGAGAACATATTATTATTGTCGTGACCATGTAGTAACCATGTGGGGTACTTCTGGTAGTACTGGGGCAGTACTGGGTTAGTTCTAGGGTAGTACTGGGGTAGTACTGGGGCAGTACTGTGGTAGTACTGGGGTAGTACTAGTAGTACTGGGGTAGTACTGGCAGTGACAAGTTTATTTGTACATCAGTACAGTTTTACTACAGACATTTTCTGCAGGGCCCTGAGTGTAGAAACTTTTCTTACGAGTACTTCGAGTATTTATAGAAACCTTTCGGTCGTATAGTTTTATGAGTTATTTTATTTAATACAAAAACCCTAATCAAAGCTCGACAACGTTGAAGTTTCTGAGTTGTAGTACCAACAAAGCGTTTTATGCCATATAAGCAGCACTATGCTCGAAGTGCCGAAGTAAAATATTTCCGACTGAATAATCTCACGGCGAGCATTCATCATACTTGACAGCCCTTGATTATTTATATCATATTCTTTGCTAAGCCCTTAGTCTGGGGAAACAAGCCGCATAATTTCGTTATTATAGGACTGAATGAATTACCTATGAATTCAAGAGCTATGGAGCATCGGAAAGAGGTATGCCACCGTAGCCATAGCGCGAATTTGGCCGATATTTTGTTTCAAACGTAATTGTCTTAGATCCTTCTATCATAATAAAAAATTGTAAGGTAATTCTTTGAAAACTTTTTGTTTTATTTACCATTAACATCGTGCGTTTAAGCTAAACCACTCTTTATATGTGACAGCGAATAGAGAAAGGGACCTAAGGGTAAAAAAATAATTTTTCATTTTTTTTCTTTTTTTGATGTGGACAACATCTGAGCATCGAATGAGACCGATCCCATGCCCCAAAAGTGTTCCCTCCCAGAGATATGCGCGTTTTATGAAAGTGAAGTCGACGATTCTCAGCGCAAATAGAAAGGGACCTAATCATTAAAATGGCTCTCTTGAACAAAACTGGTTTTTAACCTTAGGTCCCTTTCTATTGTGCGCGTCACATATGGACACCATTGAGGCTAAAGCAAAGCCGAGGATGTTTTTTCTTTACACACGCATGCTAAATACACCTAAAGCTTCCGTTGCAGCCAGCAACACAACCAAGTCGAAGCAACTGTTGCTTCACTGTGCTGCGACGTATAAAGTGAACAAACAAAACACGTTGCTGCAATTTCCCTCGCTACACTTAAACTATCAGTTTTGTGAGCTTTCAGTAAAATGTTCCCCATATTTTATTGCTTTGTTCACTTAAATTTAGGGGCAAAAACGTCTTTCAAGTGAACATCTTTGGAAGCGAATAGTTTTTCGGGATACGCAGTTAAATTGCGCGCCAGAAAATTATAAAAAAAAATCCCCTATTATGGGTGAAAGGGGTGAATGAAAAATAAGCAAAAATCCTTTTACGCAGTTAACAGAGATTAACAGGCTCGAGACCTCTGGTAACTACATTTAAATAGAAGACAAGTTTCATTTCATCATTTTGATCTATCCCACCGTTGTCGTTGAAGTTAAATATATTTCCCGATCATTCTCATCCGGTCAATAAGAACCAAGTTAAAAAAATTCAGCACAAAAACATAAAAAAAACGTGAGCTTTCGGAACCTCAGAACTTACGGAAGATGCAGTTGAAGATAGCTAAAAACGTAAACATTCTCGACAAATTTACTAAAGCCATCTTTTTAACTTACAACCCGAACTTCTTCTCTGAGCCGATTTTAGTACACCATTTCGCCTGACTTATTATACGCTAGTGTTCAGCATGCTAGTGTTCTATGCAAACATCGGCAAAAATCATATAAAAACACATCAAGTGTGTAATCACATTGTAACGAGTACGGGTATGAGTATCATATGCTGCTGCTGCTGTTCTTTCCTATTTCTTTCGCCAGTTCTCTTACTACATCGAGTTTTATTTTTTTTTTTAATATTAATAACAAATAAAAAAAGGAAAAGTTGAACAGAAGAAAAACTGAAAGGAAAAGTGTAAATAAGCATAAATTTTTAACGACATTATATTACATTATACACTGCCAACACAAGATATTGGAAAGAAGAAAACTGGGACAATACAATGACCTTTTAAGGGAACAGAGAAAAAAAAACATTTAAGATATACCGGAGGGTTTTGTTTTTAATATCCTTCAAAGCCTTAAATCACTACAAAGATGGTCAAAATCATATTGTTGTCGGTTCTACATTAAGTTCTTTTATAAAGTTTAATATCCTGCAGGGGATACGTAAGACATATTTGTGAACAGGTTGTAGAAAAACTAGTTTGAATTTTAAATAAATGAAGGTGTTGCAATTAAAAATCTCTTTAAAATTGGTTAGGTGTGAACTGTATAGAACTTGAATAAACTTTTTGTATTCCTTGATCTGGAAGCCAAACAAGTTAACATGCAAGTTTTGCAATTTATATTCTATTTAATTGGTCTCTATTCTGCTTTGAAAACCTTGAAGAAAGGTTCTTTTATTGTTCATGGGAATAGGTTTAAATTATATCAAGGGCATTGTTGAGAAATTCAACAGCGGCAAAAAACAACTTCAGAATTTCGGTTCAGTTTTTTATTTGGCTTAAATTTCTGTAATACAATTTCTTTTGTTATTAAATAATTCAATATTAATTAAATAAACTTACTACTCAACCACTCGAAAACTGCAGCTTCAATGACAGTCACTTTAGCAATTGAGACAGAGTTCTTTTACTTTAATGTGTTTTATAAATGACAAAGGGAGAAATATTATTTAGTTCACTGCTCCCCTTTTTGGTTTTAGACCAATCGGAATGCAGCTGCAAAATCAGCTGTTTGGAGTTGGTTGTGGGAAAGTGAGGAGAATGGACACCCATATCTTAGTCAACACTCCCCCCAGGTATATCCTCGCTAGGATCTACCTCATTAACTGAGCGTTTGATATCAAGGACTGCAATCATTGTCGCCGGTCTTTCGTAAACTCCCGTAGATGTTTTGATAGTGGCACTTCGGACTTGTCCGGCAGAGCCGGAACGAACGGCAACTACTCTACCCTTTGGCCAGCAGTTCCTGGGATTTCCTGGGTCCACGACGTACACTATATCATTCACCTCGATTGGTTTCACCTTATCAAACCATTTACAGCGGCGTGTAATGATAGGCAAATATTCTTTCGTCCACCTTTTCCAAAATGCGTTTGCAAGTTGTTGTGATGTTTGCCATGATCTCCGTAAAAGTATGCCATCTGTTACGCCATCAACAAGTGGCTTTGAACCATTAGAACTGCCCAAAATGAAATGGTTTGGGGTGAGTGCTTCTCCCACCTCCGGGTCCATTGGAATATAAGTTAGGGGACGAGAATTAACAGTCATTTCGACCTCCATAAGAGCTGCTCGCAAAAGTTCATCTGTTGGAGTTCGTGACGAAATCACATTAACTAATATGCTCTTTACGCTGCGAACTAAGCGTTCCCAGGCACCTCCCATATGAGGGGAGGCTGGGGGTATGAAGTTCCATTTGGTTGCCGAAGTTGTGAATGCTCGTATCAACTCGTTTTTGTCTACAGCTGCAAACGCATCGCCCATCTCCCGCTCAGCGCCCTTAAAGTTGGTGCCGTTGTCGCTCCATATTTCTATAGGCACACCTCTTCGCGCAATAAAATTTCTCACTGCCATAACACATGAGTCAGTGGACAGGCTGTATGCGACTTCCAAATGGATCGCTCGTGTTGTTAAACATGTCAGCAAGACACCGTATCGTTTCTCTCGGCTGCGACGTACAGATACCATCAACGGGCCAAAATAGTCAACTCCAACATACGAGAAGGGTCGACAAAATGCTGCTACTCTAGCAGGAGGAAGGCTGCCCATTCTTGGCGGGTGGGGTTGTGCGGAACGGTTCAGACAAAGCTGGCAACTGCGTCTGGTTTTATAGACCTCCGTTCGTAAATGTGGTATCCAAAATCGTTGCCTTATCTCATTCACTACTGTTTCGTTGTTAGCATGATGGTATCTGGAATGGAAATCAAGAATAATCAAGTTTGTGATACGATGCTTACGTGGCATTATTATCGGATCAGTCCCACTTAAAAGCTTTGCACGACCATCAAGGCGAAGTATTCCGTCTTCGTCAATATAAGGCGATAACTTATACAGTGGGCTTGATTTTGGAGCAACCTTTTGTTCCGAAAGTAAAATTATTTCATCCGCATACTCCGATTGGGCCTCCTTAAATAAATATTTCTCGCCATTACATATATCCTCATGCGTAATATCGGCACGAAGAAAAGGAACGGGATTTTTAAGCTGTTTCCAAATTCGAATGCTCTGTAACACTTTTGCTACCACGCGAACAAGACGCTTCCAATTTGAAATGCGACCGGCAGCAAGGGCCAAAAAAGATGGTCCGCCACAGTTTTGTGCTCTATGATGACCGATGTAGCAAGGTCTTAACTCCTTTTCGCATTCTGAGGATTTTTCCATAGTTCGTTGCGGCCATTCAGAGACATTAAGTCTCAAAAAAGATGGGCCCTGCAGCCACCGACTTTCTGAAGACATTTCGGGTGTTCTTTTCCATTTTGTTGCTTCATCCGCGACATTTTCATCAGTAGGCACCCAGCGCCAGTTTACCACATCTGTCAAGTCTAAAATTTCGCTGACGCGGAAGGCTACAAATTGTTTATACCTACGGTGATCTGAGCGCAGCCAAGACAGCACTGTACTTGAGTCTGTCCAGAAGGTGTATTTGCTGATGGATAGAGATAGCGATTGGCCTAAGCTTTTGGCCAGACGAGCGCCAATAACCGCTCCTTGCAACTCCAGGCGGGGAATTGATAGCATCTTTAGAGGGGCTACTTTTGTCTTACAGCCAAGAAGACTAACGTCCACCTCGTAGCCATCACTGCATCTTAAGTAGCTCACCGCCGCGTAGGCTTCCTCACTGGCGTCGACGAAGGTGTGGATTTCTATTTCTTTAATGTCCTTAGAGTTTACCTTTATGTAGCATCTTGGAATTTGAATAGACTCCACATCAGGCAAAAGACGAATCCAACGCATCCATTTCGTATACTGATCATCTCCAATCATTTCATCCCAGGCACATCCGGTGCGCCAGGTTTCTTGAAAGACAATTTTGGCGAATACCACGAAAAACCCAAGCAGACCAAGCGGATCAAATACTGTCATAATGAGGCTTAGCACCTCCCTTTTGGTTGGTCGCTGCTTTCCGCACAACAGATCACTGTTTTTATAACGTGGCGATATTTTATATACGAAACTGTCAGTCGCCATATCCCACCACATGCCTAAAACTTTTTCCGCTGCACATACACCCTCAATGTTAAAACTCATTTGCTCGACCGTTGTTGCATTCAATTCCTCCAAAACCTTCTTCGAGTTAGACACCCAGTTTCTGATGTGAAACCCAGCTTGAGAATGCACAAAGCGAACATCTCGTGCTAATTGTATGGCTTCCTCTTCCGTATCTACACTATCAAGCATATCGTCAACATAGTGATTTTCTATTATGCACTGTGCGGCTCGGGGATATAACTCGCAATATTCTTTAGCATTTATATTTTTAACGTACTGTGCGCAGCTTGGCGAGCAGGAAGCACCAAATGTCATGACAGACATGACGTACGTTTCCAATTTTGAAGAACCAGCTTCACGCCACAAAAATCGCTGAAATTGCTGGTCATCTTTTCTCATCCTCACCTGGTGAAACATTTCCGCTATGTCCCCTCCTATGGCAACTCGTTTCTGACGAAATCTTCTTATAACCGAAACTAGTGATGTCAGCTGATCAGGCCCTTTAAGCAGCATTGTGTTTAAAGAAATACCCTGTACCTTAGCGGCTGCGTCCCAAACTAATCTTATTTTACCAGGCTTATTCGGATTGGTAACGGGAAAGATAGGCAAATACCAACAACGATCAACTTCTAACTCGGAGGGCAGCAACTTTCGGGCGTAACCTTTATGTATATAGTCGGCCATCTTAGACTGTAAGATTATTTCCAAGCTTTTATCTTTCTCCATCCTTTGATGCAAGCACAATGCTCGTTTTTTGGCCATTAAGAAGCTCCCAGCAGGCAACTCCTCTTGGCAGCGCCACAGGAGGCCAGTCTCAAAATAGCTATTCACGCGATGAGTAAGCTTTTTCAGCTGTTGCATAGCCAGCTGGTCTTCATAAGATGAGGTGTCGCTTCTATCGTATGTCATGTCAATGTAGTTGTCATTTACGATATAGTTCCTAACAATATTAAGCAGCTCGTCAGCTGTTTCTGTGTTATAATCGCATACCGAAGAACAGTGATAATTAACGACATCAACCATTGGCCGGGTGGACACCACTGCACCCTTTACTGTCCACCCAAGCCGCGTTTTTTCTGCGATTGGTTCGTTTTCACAGCCTTCTCTCGACTTCAAGGTTTGACCAACACGTGTATTGTTGAGACCAATCAAAATTCTTGGTGCCACGTTCGTATAGGATGCCAATGGTACGTCCCTTAAATGTCTAAATTGGCATGTAAACTTCTCTGCGTCAACTGTCTGTAAGGGCAGATCTAAATTCTTCACCGTATGGACTTCTTTTAGAAGAAACCGTTTTTTCGTATCTGTCCCTGATACTTCGAAGTCAGCCACTACAGAGTCATCTTCGTTGCGCAGAGTGTTCGAGGTCCACTTCATGCATAATGGCTGCCTTTTGCCTTGGAGATTTAGAGCGTTGAATAGACCCTCGTCAACAAGAGTTAACGACGACCCATCGTCGATAAAGGCGTAGGTGGATATTTCGACACCATTCCCATAAAGAGTAACCGGTAAAATGCGGAAGAGAATTGAGTTAGAATTATGAGAATGATGTGTGCTGCAATTAACACTCACCGAGGGCACCACCTGCTCAGCAGGTGATGCCTTTTTATGTAGACTAGGGTGATGGTCCTTATTACAGTTGTCAATGTTGCATCTCAGACTGGATGAGCAGGCCTCTGGAAAATGTGGGAGCAAACATATTTTGCACAAATGATGTTTCCGAATTGCTTTCCATTTGTCCCCTCCGCTCATTTTGATAAAACGATTGCAAGAACCCACCTTCTCGCAGCAGCCATTACAGACAATACATTTCGCTGCCGACGCATCTGTTCTTTCGACAGCCTCACTGTGTGCGTTCACGTTTCCTCCTCTTCTATGTGTTTTAGCCGATGTACTTGGAAGCATAACGCTATTAGCACCTTGGGCTAGCTGGAAGAGCCATTCACTAAAGTTGTCAAGAGTACACGTAATCAACGTCGCCTTATGCATACCCCAAAACGCAGCAAGTAGCCCCGGAAGTTTACAGACTAACTCCTGTTCCAACTCGGGGTTATTGAGATAGTTGGTCATATCGGCCGCTTTCATAGTTGCGCAAACGTTTTGTACCTCTATTGCGAAGTCCACAATTGTCTCGAGTCGATTTTCTTTAGGTGGGGGCATTTCCCTTATTTGATTCAGCAAAATGTCAATTATTAGCTCAGGCCGTCCAAATTTCATTCGCAAGGTAGACAAAATTTGCGGCACACAAGCGGCATTCAGCAGAAGGCTTTTTACGGAGTTGCGGGCTACACCATCTAGTGCATGACGGAGCCGAATCAAATTTTCTTCATCTGAAAAACCGCACAGATGTGTCGTCTGCTCATACGTTGCCATAAACAGAGTCCACTCCTCAGGCTTGCCTGTAAATTTGGGCAAATCCTTCGCTAGGCCTTTACGAGCAGCTATTTGCTCAGGAGTTAAACGGAAAGTTATTGTACTAACATGCGGTCGTGATATGCTGAAATCACGGGTGGCATCATTAGTATTTACTGTTGAGCTCATTGGAATCATACCTGGTGCCCACTGTGAGCCACTGGTAATTTCGGCTCCCGACGGTCCTGTTATATTTTCAGTCAATCGCATTCTCTGTAAAGCTTGTTCAGCATCGGCCTCAGGTTCACCTGTATTGCCATTGTTTTGCGATTGCTGCTGTGTTGTGGCATTTGCCGTATTTACGTCCGCATGCTCTGTAGCAGTCACGGTTTTGTTGTTACGCACCCAATCGTAGCAGCGTGTCCCACGAACTGAAGCAATGGTGTATACAGATTCACTGTCATCAACTGAGTCATCTTGTTGTTGCAACAATGCCCTACGTTTGCGTATGAGCATCTCATGTTGCTGGAGAAGTTTACTTTTTTCAGCAATCATTGCTATTTCTTCATCTACCATCTGTAGTTCGGCCTGCAACCTACGTGCCCTCTTGGACGATGTTCCGGAGCTTACCGAATGTGGAGTCGCACCTGTTACCCCGCCGGAACATTTTTTACAGTACCAATTTTGTGGTGCATCCTCTGGTAACACTTGGGCGCAGTCCCAGTGATATCTGGCTACACAAATGGAACAGCACACCATATGTGCATCTCCGACTTTATTGCATTCCACACATAATTGCATATTATTTCCTTGGTTCTCTGCCATTGCAAAAGTTGCAGTAATAAAATTTAAGAAATGTTGAGAAATTCAACAGCGGCAAAAAACAACTTCAGAATTTCGGTTCAGTTTTTTATTTGGCTTAAATTTCTGTAATACAATTTCTTTTGTTATTAAATAATTCAATATTAATTAAATAAACTTACTACTCAACCACTCGAAAACTGCAGCTTCAATGACAGTCACTTTAGCAATTGAGACAGAGTTCTTTTACTTTAATGTGTTTTATAAATGACAAAGGGAGAAATATTATTTAGTTCACTGCTCCCCTTTTTGGTTTTAGACCAATCGGAATGCAGCTGCAAAATCAGCTGTTTGGAGTTGGTTGTGGGAAAGTGAGGAGAATGGACACCCATATCTTAGTCAACAGGCATATTTGATTGGCGATTCGAGTAGTTAAATGAGGGCAAATACGCGTACTATCACTAGAACAATCTAAGTGCCTAGCAAAAACTGACCAACCAAATAAGTGAAAAAGATCCTAAAGTACTACCAAATTTCATCTGGATTATGATTGACATACAGGGTTGCCGTATAAATCATACATTTTAAGCTTTAGGATCGTAGGAGTGGTGAAGAGTATATTAGGCTCCATCTGGCAGAACATAACGCCGTTTGCCAGTTTTTTTTTAATTTTTTTAATAAGTTTTATTAAAAGAAAAGGAAGCCATCCGAACTAAAGGCGCAAACGTTGTTCCCATCTAACCTCTAAAATCAAAGTGTTTCTCAAGAAGTGGATAAAATAACATCCGCATAATAACATTTTAAGTGTCTTTTAGTGGTCATAAGGTCCAATCGCAAGTAGGTTAAAATACTTTCTTTTTTTATTGGAAGCGCTCTCGTAATATTTTAGAAAATCAGCAGTAAAAGTGGCGTGAAACATGAAAAAATCTTCCAAAACCCCATAAAAATCAAGGGGTTTTAGTAAGGCCCTCTAGGCTCTTAGATGCCAACCCACTATAAGTTCATTGCTTCGAGAACACGTAAAGCGTTAATGTGTGGTCGACCTTAGGTTTAGCCTAAAGATTTCAGCTTTGCACAGATTTAATCTAAGGACTTGGCTGATTCAAACATCTCTGAGATTAATCATAGTCATTGCTATATTTTTCGAATTCATTTGGGATTCCTGCGCAATTGGGCATTGGAGACTTGAGTGAAAGTAGTGAGTTTTTGGTTATTCGAGCATATCTGCTTAGACTGTTTTCATCTTAATATACTCCCCTACGGACGAGCCCTTTTTTCTTTTAGAAATTTTGCTGTCCTAAGGCAACTTTTCGTAAAATTTATGAAGTCGTTTGTTAAGCTATTAAAGTATATGTTGGTTTTAAGAACATTTCGAAATTTTTATAAAAAAAAATCGAAATTTTTATAAAAAAAAAAATCGACATTTTTATAAAAAAAAAACGAAATTTTTATAAAAAAAAATCGAAATTTTTATAAAAAAAAAATCGAAATTTTTATAAAAAAAATCGAAATTTTTATAAAAAAAAAAATCGAAATTTTTATAGAAAAAAATCGAATTATATTATAAATAGAATAACTATTTATGAAATAGTTACTACACAACTAATATTTTGAGTTTGTTAGAAACTAAATATTTATGATTTGTTAGGAAAAACCACGAAATAATTCGAAGCTTATGTAATATTTTGCAAAATTTATGTTTTATTTTGTAGTTTTAAAAAAAACCGTAATTTTTCGATGAATCACCATCCTATAGCACTGAAAAACTGGTTTAATAAATTCAATCGCAGCCGACGCTCGCTCAAAGACGAAGGTCGTGAAGGTCATCCAAAAACGGTCGTTGTGCCAGAGAACATTGATGCCGTGTGGAACTGATAATGCAAGTTCGTCATGTAATATACCTTGAGATAGAGGCATCCTTGGGCATTTCTGCCGCCAGCAAACATTCCATATTGCAGGAACACCTGGCCGTAAAAAAGTTTTGTTCTCGTTGGATCCCGCACAATTTGACAATCGCTCAAAAAAGACTCGTGTCGATTGGTGAAAATACGATCGCGGTGCTTCAAAAGGCGTTTATAAGATAGTCGCAGGTGACGAATCATGGATCTATGCGTATGAGCCTGAAACAAAACAGCAATCGACTGTGTGGCTCTTCGAAGACGAGCCAAATCCAACGAAAAATGTTCGTGGAAAATGCACTTCGAAGCAAATGGTCGCCTGTTTCTTCGGCAAAACTGGTCATGTGGCGACTGTTTCGCTTGAGCAACGTAGGACGGTCAATTCTGAGTGCTACACCACAATTTGTTTGCCTGAAATCTTCGGAGAAATTCGAAAAACGAACAAGAGAAGACGAATCATTGTGCACCATGACAATGCAAGCTCTCACACATCGGCTCAAACCAGCGCCTATTTGGCCGGCCAAAACCTCGAATTGATGGGTCATGCGCCGTATTGCCTTGACTTGGCACCCAATGACTTCACAATAAGAAAAAAATGCGTGGTCAACGATTTTCGCCGCAGAAGATGCTGGTGCAGCGTTCAAAAACCATGTTCGGTGGTGTCTCTATAGGAGTGGAAAACGTGCTTCTACAATTCGTTTGAGCGCATGCAAAAATCATGCTGGAGAATACTTTGAAAAACAATAAAGCCATTTTTGATGATAAATATTCGCATTTTCATTATAAGGCCAGAAATATATATACCAGCCCTCGTCTTCTGTTATATGTGTTCAAAATTACTTCGTAATTATGATGCATGAATTTCGTATAATTTATGAATTTTATGAAAATATATCAAATTATTTTGTTTGTTTGTTGTTTGATATATTACCAAATTGTTAAGTGTAGATAGTTGACCATGTGTATTTAAATCTTAAATATCATTTGCGGCTTGAGGTCATATAATATAAACCTGTTGTTTTTTAGATATTTTATTTTGAATATTCCTAAAAAGTTAGGAACATTTCCAAGTTTTTTTTTATAAAGTTTTGTAATATCAATGAAATATTTCATGATATTTATGTTACTTATAGAAATTTCTATAACGTATTTCGTAGCAGTTTTAAAACATTTCGAAATAGTTTTACATGTTTAATCAATTTTGTAATATTTGCAAAATGTCTCTTAACATTTATTGAGTAATTAAGATGAGTTTAAAAATATTTCGAAACTACTTTATAATGCATGAACCATTACGTAATATTTGTGTTTATATTTATTTATTTTTAGGAAGTAGGTCAAAACATTAATGAAATAATTCGCTACATTTACCATAATAATTTTGTAATTCAAAAAATGGAAGCGAATTCCTCTTAAATATTTATATAAAGTTTTCTTAAATCCATGAAATATTTTAGATATTTATGCTAGACTTTGTAATGTTAATGTAATATTTCGTTATATCTATGAAACACGTAGTTATTCGGACTAAATTTTTTGTGATATTTGCAATATAAATCGCAATCGTTTCGGAATTGTTGTTTCTTCTGAATATAATAAAAAATAAACTAACTGAAAAGAGTTCTTTACCTGCATGATCAGATTATTTTTTTCTCTACACATTTAAACACCACTTAGGAACCCACAATGTCGACAGTTGCCTCTCATAAATAATCCACATCATCTTCTATTGTTTATTGCCTCTGACAGCTTTAGCTGCAGTCGTCAAATCAATTTGTGAATTTTTCGTGAAAATCTGAAAATGACAACGAACATGCAGACACTCCACTTTAACCCCAGCTATGGCAATACCATCGTGAACTCCACGAGACAATGAACTCACTAAAAACAGCAAGAAGAAGAAAAGGAAAACTCCCATAATCACAGAGTATTATGGCATGACAGAATTTTAAACGGCAGACAAGCAACACAAACCGACGATTGATTTGCATGAAGCGAACCAGAGATACAATTTCTGGGAAATTGCAAAGTTTCCCCCCTCAGACATAAATTGGATACCATAAGTGAGCAGGCAACAGGTTAAGTACAGTAGTCCGGCTGGCCGGCACATACACGCGCAAGCATAATTGCACTTGTGAATTAAGATACCGATTTTGGACAGTCCTTGATGGCTGGCTGGCTGGCTGGCTCGGTGGATGGCTGGATGGAGCCAAGTAACCGTAACAACTGGAATGGAAGTAATTGTTGTCGTGACAATGATGCTTCAACAATTTCTTCAATTTGCTTTAATCACACAACGGCGAGCAATTTTATAATTTGCGCATTATGCTGCTAACGGACGGACGGAAGGACGACCGGCTAGCTGGCTGACTAGTTGATGTCCTTTTGAAGAAGGCAAATGCTTAACATATAATTGGAAAGTAACATTGCGGGCCGGAGGAGAAATTGATTTTAATGGAAAATCGAAAGCACACAAGTGGGCGTGATTTCAATAACCTTTGGAATATTTTAAGCACTTTGCTTAAAAGTATTTGATTAATTCATTATTCTCATTGAATATGGAAGAGATAATTAAATGTATATTAAACAATTCGTTGAAATATTAGTCAGTATTTTGTGCGTGGGCAAATCGATAAATCCATTAGTTTTTGAACCATCACCGTAGTTAAATTAAAAATAAAAAAATAAAAAAATAAAAATTTTGTAGAAAAACGATTTGAAAATATGTGTTTTAATAATAAAACTTCCTTAAGTATTTTAAAAAGATGGCGCTTAATTTTTAAACTGTCGTTGCAGATGCGGTAGTGAACCTCATAAGTGAACCTGTCCGCACGGGTCCAAATATTGCTGTAGAAAGTACAGAGTCTCCTCTAAGAGTTTAACTTTATTGTTCAGAATTGAGATCATAACTCAAAAAAGCTACGAACATGAGGTTTATTACATAAGCGGTTGGTATGTTACCAAAAAAAGTGGGAAAAGAGGGTGGTGCCACGCCCCTTTTTTAAAATAGCTGTAATTATTAAAGACCGAGTGTATTGAAATTTTAACAGTATGCTACTGTGGGCCAGGGAATTGTCACACACAAAGGGGCGTGGCCGTGCCCATATATGCAAAACATTTTAAAGAACATAACCTTAAAAAGATAGGAACATCAGATTTGCATTATATACGATTAGTGTGGAAAGAAATTACTCCGATAGAAAGCAGGGCGGGTCCACGCCCCTTTTTTTAGAAGTGTTGTAACGTCAATATTTTTTGGCAGATTATCTTGAAACTTTTACAGTTTACTACTGTAGGCCCCGACATTGTATTATACTATTAATAGATACGATTTTGCAAGGGGGTGTGGCACCGCCCATATAAAAAAAAATTAAAGAGCAGTGTTGAGTTGCTGGGGTTCTGGAGGATGTCCTGGGATGATGGCAGCTAGTCTGGGTGTACGGGTACTCCACAGGTGGTTTGTGTCGCCGGCAAAGTTCCTTCTCCTTCTTCCTGCGACACTAGTTTTGCTGATGGGGGTTCCGTCCTTTCCCCCACGGATTTCCGCAATAATAAAAAGGTTTAATTCGGGTTTAGGGGCGTCCTCGTGCCCAGGGTACAATTTTATTCTAATTAAAGTTATAATTTTTATAAGTTTTGCTGTGGCTAGTGTTGTGTTGCTCGCTTGACGATCTTGAACTAATGAAACTGTCTTGGCTGTGGCAAACTTCAAAACGGTTAAGCCCGCCAAGCCAGTTGCAACGGCGACATAACACAAACGTGTTGTCAATTCTCTATAGCGAGTAAAAAAGATCGTCGGTTGTCGACGATCTCAAAATAAAATCGTTAACGACCGGCGATCGCTCATCTGAATAACAAGAGCGACTTAAACAAGCAGAACTCATGAACTACAAGAGTCGGAACATTAGACTCAGTGTATATACTTTTAGTGGGTTATAAAATAAGTACGGGATGTAAGTTGTCGGAGTCAACCAACCCTTTTTTAAAGCGGTGTATTGCCCATCATTATGGGAAGATTGCCTTTAAATTAACACAGTTTGCTATTGTAGTCATTTACATTGTTATACATTCAAAACTTTAGTTGACCATAACTCTTAAATTGTTTAGAATTAAGTTTCGGGGATAAGCGGGTGGTGTCACTTCCCCTCTTTTCAACTGTGATGCGCCTTCTCAAGAAGAGACATTTCCAAGCAACGGACAGAGCCACTTCAAGCCAATCCCGCCGGTTCCAATTCGATGCGTGCTACACATATGGACAAAATAATAAGTACAAGCTAATGTAATACTTTAAATGGTGTATACCGCCAAATATATTTATTGTAAAAGAAAAAGGATGTTATATTCATGTTTTGTACTGTAGTTTTAATATTAAAAGTCATTTTTTATATACTTGGAACACATAGAAAAACTAGTTCTACCAAAAACAAATTACAAATAATAATTACACTCAATGTATTTATGAAAAGAAATTAAATCACTCAATTCAGTTTTCGAATTTTGAATTCATTTGATTATTTAATTAGTATCCAGTATATCCCCTATTATTTTAAATTTTTTTTGGATTCTTTTTGGCATACTGGTAATAAATTTTCGGCAGATGTCCACTGGTATTTCGTACCAAGTTTTTTGCACAAAATCCCAAAGTTGGTCTTTATTTTAGAAAGATTTTTTACCTATTCGTTGCTTTAATTCTCCCCAAAGGCTTTCAATCGGATTAAGGACCGTTGACTGACGAGGCTAGCTAAGAAGGTTGATACTCTTATCTTGGAACCAATCCTTGGCGTACCTTGACGTGTGTTTGGGTCGTTATCCTGCTGAAATACCCACCTTAGTGACATGTTTTTCTCAGTGTATGGCAACATTGTGATCTCCAGTATATTTTTGTACAGAAATCAGTCAGTAATGCGACAAATTGGGCCAACACCATACCAGGAGAAACACCCCCATACCAAGATGTTGCCGCCGCCATGCTTTAGTCTTTTTGGTGAAACGCACATGAAATTCTTTGCCAATGGGACGTCGCACAGTACGACCGTTATCATTTCCAAATAAATTTACTTGGTTTCGTCACTCTACAAAATATTACGCCATTTTTTTCTCCAGCTGGTCCGGACCAATCTGAATGATTCCTTGCAAACAATAGCCTCATCTTTAAATATTTGTTTCTCAAAAGGAACTTTTCTGGCTATTCGGCCTGGTAGTTTTGCTTGCTGATGTCTTCGCTGAACTATTCGTGCTGATATTAAATTGTATATATCGGCGGAAATTATTCTAGATGACCTGAAAGGTCATAGGAAAAACTAGTAAGATTCAACTAGTTGAATCTTACTGTAAAAAAGCCAGTAATCTTGTCGACATTTGGTTTCAACAGGACGGTGCCACTTGCCGTACAGCTGCACAAACAATGGATCTATTGAGAGGTCATTTCGAAAAGCAGCTAATATCACGTTTTGGACACTCACCTGGTCGCCTAGATCGAGTGATATCACACCTTTAGACATTTTTCTTTGGTGTTTCGTAAAGTCCAAAGTCTATGCTGACAAACCAGCTACGAGTCACCCAAAATTGGACTCTCAGAATGGACATCCCGAGGCGTAGTTGCGGCCAACATTTGAAGAAAATTATATTCATAAATATAAATGGCATAAAATGTCCTTTCGAATGAACAATAAACATTTGGAAAAAATACCTCTAGATAGATCACCCGTCATGTGTACACGGTACAAAAAGGGACGTGGCTAAGGCTTTTATTTCTTTAACTTATAAATGATTTTCTAATTACTCATTTTAAGCAAAATTGTATAAAGATTATTAAAATTATTATGCAAATACTAAAAGTGGGCGGAGTGGTCCATTGCACTGAAATTACCAGAATGGGGCGTGTCATCTAGTTTTTTCGTACACTTGTAAAAAGCCGTATAAAAAGTATTATGGAGTTCACTATTTAAGCGAATGTTACGCAATAGAAGACAAGTTAAATATTATTATTAAAATTAAATATTGAAATTTAAAAAGATGTAGCAAATTCAATTGTAGCGAAATCATCCACATGAATTACTCGTAGTATAACCGGCCGGCCGGCATCGACATCTACTATGCACTGTTTCCTGGCTGAGTGACTGTCTAAGAGCTTTTCTCATTTTCTCTCATACTTCGCAACAAATCGTTGCACAGTGGCTCGAAACGATGCTGTCAACTTTTGTGCTCTTCCGCTTTAACAATTTCTTCCCGCTCTCACGAAATCACAAGTTTATTTCTTCAAAAGTCTTTACGCCGTCATTCTAGTGATGGATAGACATATAAATATATTTATGGACTGCACCATAGGATGGAATAAACCCATATTTGTAATTCTATTTGCATTACCTCGAAGTGTTGATAAAAGTACCTACAGGGCTAGGCATTTGAAGTGTTACCAACTTTGCGATGGTAATTCTGGCAAATCGCTAACGTCAGCTATGTCCAATTCATACCGATGACAGTTGTAGATATTATCTACAAGCTTAAACATGCATGTTTATCTATGTTTCATAGCACAAAAGTAATTCGAAAAAGAATTCAAACGTAATAGTTGGATTACGTTTTATATTTGGTCTGAAAATCATAACCAGCTATTGTTCGTGAGCTAAGCCATCTCGAAAATCATAAAAAGTTGTGATGCTACAGGCAGCAATGCTAAACGATATGGTGCCGGAATTGGTTCGAAAAGTAAATGCTCGACTTTAAAGAAATCCTTGTCCTAGTGGTAATTAAATGGCCAATGAACTAAAAATATTTTAGCGAACCTACGTATATTCAAAATGTGCTCAAGTATACGAAGAGGTCTATCGCATTACGTTCGATCTTAAAAAATTAGCATAAAAATCGTTTATGGTCATACACTGTTTGAGAATTTAAATTGTGAGAACTCGGCGCAGGGTCTTACTGTACCTCTTAAAAAAGTACACTTCGTTAGTTGCTTGACAATTCGGCACGTGTGGCCCACAAAAACGTATCGTATGACCTAAAGGGGCAATAAATAGTCAATATATGGTACGTATATGAATTTATTTTCATATTTTGGCTGAGATTAGCGTCAAAAGCATGGGCCAAAAAAGCGGACTACTTAAGTTTACGGGGCAGAGTAAAGTGTTTGCGGCCTAACCACGTTTTTTCTTCTTTAATAATTTTGAACAAATAAATGAAAAACAATAATAGACCGGTGCCAGTATGTCGACTCAGCTTTACTATATTTATGAAACTTCATCACGATTTTCGGTCTAACCGACCTGCGACAACTTTCGTCAGATTTCAAACAAATGCGGTTTGTGGCGTTACTTAGCAGTAGGATAAAGGATAAACTCGTAGACAAAAAACCTCGCCTATAAAATTTTCTTTTTGGCGCTTACGTCTTTTTCGCGGTTCGGGCTCGAAAATATTTTTGTTTGCCCTACACTTTTTGTCAGTATTAATTGAATATTCCCCCTGAGCAAGTAGGGCGAGAAAATACAAATTCTCTACACGCAAGCCAGCCACCTGTAGCTGCCGAGAGGTTGAAAACTTGCACTCAGCTATCGAAGGCCACACAATAGCATTCATTGCGCTTTTCGGTATTACAATACAGCAGCCATTACCAGCTGAGGTTCTAACGAGCAGCTATTGAATTACGTATGAAGTATTTCGTACATTTATTTTTTTATTTTTCTGCCTAAAATATTCTGGCAATTCTTAAAAAAAAGAAGTGGCAGCTACCATTTCACCGGCGGCTTAACTCGATATGAACAATTCAGCGTTTGAGCAGATTTGGTGGCAAAGGGGGCGGTTCTAGGGAAACAAACAAAAAAGACGACGAAGACTACGATGTTGATGACAAAAGGCACTAAAACATATTTTCCATGAATTCAAAGCGTTGTTAAATATTTTTATTTTAGGGGTGAGGGGTAGGGGCCATTCCATTATGTTTCTGGCACTTTGCACCGCACGAGCGACTCTAAGCGGGCGAGTGAGTGTGTCCCTCCGTCCCTCAATCTGTGTGTGTGTGTTTCATTTGGGGTTTTTTGCTGTTTGTTCTGAATTTGTCGTTTGTTCATTGCAAGAATGACATTAAATTCATCAATATTTTATAAGCCATTATGGGATGACTGAATGTCGGCTGTTGTTGGTCATGCACGAATTGTGTACGTATGTGTGTGTTTGTCTGCCAATGGCCTTCTTTTGTACCAATGTCTATATGTGTGCCTTTTGTCTTAGACAGAAAGACAGACAGACAGATATTGTCATATATAGCATGGATTTATGTTTGTGTGTGAGCTTGAACACATACACACATATACGAGTATATTCCCAGCAAACCAAACCTTCAGAATTCGGTCAGAATTCTATACGACAATCGGCAAAATGTTCCGATTTCGGATCAGAATTCTTAGCGAGTTCGTAACGAAAAACATATGAGAAGGTTGACACGAATTCTGAACTACTTCTCTGAGGGAATTCTGATGTTTTTGCCGGCATCTGAACTCCATCGAGCATTCTTACAAAAATTGTTACGAATTCGATTTGTCTGAGAATTTTTTATTTATTATGTTCCGATATATCTTTGACTTGTCTGTGAGATTTTTATTAATTTTTTGTTCAGACTTCTCTTATAGAACTCGCAACGAATTTTGAACTATTTATCTGAGTTAGTCTATTCGTTATTTGCTTCATATTTTACAGTTGTTGTTCTTGTGTTCAGACATGTCGGAACTAATTCTGAACGAATCATTAACTGTTTGTCTGAGGTATTTTTATATTTCAGATTCAAATTCTGAACGTTTGGTTAGCTTAGCTGTTCGAGGGATTTTTATTGTGTTCGGAAGAAAATTTTACTGCCGGCAGTTCTCGTTAAGTGCAAAACTGGTTACCCTTAAGTGTATAGCCACTAAACATAGTTACAGCAAATTATTGTTTGCGAAGCTGCAGACAGCCTTGCTTGTAACTAAAAGTCTTTCCGAACGGTTTTTGAAAATATTTTACAACTTTTTTTAGAACAAAAATATTTTCTTCTTTTTGATTGTTTACATTCAGAATTTACCATGACATTAGCTCAGAATTCGTTCAGAATTCGGTTCGTAATGTCGGTAAAAACATCAGAATTTAATAAGACTTAATGCTAGAATTCTGACCGAAGTCGTTCAGATTTAGTTAGGAATTCGACACGACAAATCGAAATTTCCCTTCGAATTTCCCAAGACTGCAGTTCAGAATTCGGTCAGAAATCGGTTCGAAATGTCTGCAAAAACATCACAAATCCCTCACAGAAGTAGTTTTTCGTTACGAACTCGCTAAGAATTCTGATCCGAAATCGGAACATTTTGCCGATTGTCGTACAGAATTCTGGCCGAATTCTAAAGGTTTGGTTTGCTGGGTTTGTACGTATGTATGGGTGTTAACATATTGCCAGTTTCATATGTATGTATTGTGCGTTATGTTTGTATGAAATGAAAATATGTAATATTTAATACCAATAACGCCCAGCAACAATCCACCGACCGACAAACATGGCTCATATCATTTATTTAAGACTTATGGCCCAGACCCAGTACACAAACACTCGATCACACACACACACGCATACGCCACACATACGCCCCGAAAATTAAGAAACATCAACAAAAGCCTTAAAAATGAAGGAAGCCCAGGTATTACAGACTACAGTGACGGAGACGTTGGGTGCAATCGAAAGCAACAAAATGCTATTGTTTTTCTATTCCGAAATATATACGAGGGATGGCTTAGAATTATAAGGTCTAGCATAAAAACCAAGCACCATTTGGTGGGAAAGAAATAGCGTGAAAAGCTTCAAAACATCAAGTTGCTTGAAGGTCATAAATAGTAAATGCTGTTAGTGAAAAAAGGTTAGGTAAGCATAGGAAACATTATTACATGTGATGTTTTTAATCTAGGGGTTTCTTTTTGAAGCACATGTTATTTTGGTAGTGATAGTTCTTTCCTGCTCGATATCTTAATAGAAGCGCAGTATCTTATCCCCGTAAGACGAAATGAATAAGTAATGAAAAAAAAATATTGAAGTCAATGGTACGCGTCAATCCTAAACTGCGGGTATACGAGGACTGCTCTGTATATTTCTGGCCTAATAATGAAAATGTTAATATTTAGGATCAAAAATGGTTTAATTGTTTTTCAAAGTATTCTCCAGCATGATTTAAACACTTTTGCATGCGCTCAAACCAATTGTCGAAACTCTTTTTCCACTTCGATTGAGACACCTCCAAAACATGGTTTTTTAACGAGCATCTTCTGGCGACGAAAATAGTTGACTACGCATTTTGTTCTTGATGTGCGTGAATAAAAAGAAGTCATTGGGTGCCAAATCTGGGCTGTACGGTGGATAGCCGATCAATTCGACATATTGAGTGGTCAAATAGCTCATCGTTTCAGCTGATGTGTAAGAGCTAGCAATGTCGTCATGCAAAATGATCGTTTCCTCTTATTATCTTTCCTCATTTCTTCGAACACTCTTGAAAAACAGATGGTTGCATACCACTCAGAATTGACCCTACTACGTTCCACTAAAGGCACTGTGACAACATGGCCGGTTATACCGAAAAAGAACTCAATCATTTGCTTCGATGTACTTCTTCCACGAACAACTTTTGTGGGAATTGGCTCGTCTTGAAAGACCCACACGGTCGATTGCTGTTTTGTTTCGGGTTTATATGCATAGATCCATGATTCGTCACCTGTGACAATGTTATACACAGCCTTTGAGCCTCCCTAGCTATACTTTTCAACATCTCTTTGCACCAATCCATACGAGCCTTTTTTTGAGCATTCGTCAAATTATGTGGGATCGAAGGAGACACATATTTTTCCCAGGATAAATGAATATGCAATATCTTATTGATGCTAGTCAAACAAATGTCCAAGGATGCCCTAATCTCACAGTATGTCACATGTCGGTCTTGCTTAATCAGTTCACGCACAGCATCGATGGTTTCTGGCAATGGGACCGAATTGGACGTCCTTCACGAAATTCATCCTGAAGCGAACGGCGTCCGAGACTGAACTCTTGGCACCAGCGATTGACAGTGGTTTTTGATGGTGCTTCATCGCCAAAAGTCGAAACACTCTTGTCTCGATAACCCACGCCAAAAATCCTAAAATATCATCGCACGAAAATTTTCACGGGAAAATTTTTGACTGAGATGAATTTTTCAACACACTTTAAACAAAACAATTCGCCCTCAAATGACAAAACGCACTGAGTGAAGTTATGCTACAAAATGTTAAAGTTTCCAATGGAAGTTCCAGTTTGCATCTGGGAACACTAGTATTGTCAGGACCCGAAATAGAAATAGCAACCCTCGTACATATCAATCACAAACATCGGGTATGTTAAAAAGAATTTTTGACTGCAAAACGAGGACAAACGTTAGTGAGAACCCGTCTTTGTGCTGTAACTAATGTAGCCACAGCCGAGAGTGTTCGATTCAGTCCAGGAACACGATTCGTCATTGATCTTAACAATTTAACATTTCACACAGCAGCCTTATGTGAATTTCTCTTACAAGATCCAATTGACTTAGAAATTAAAGATATTCATGGCAGTCCGCATTGTTTTCAATTGCGGCGACACTGTTAGCAAGCAAAACTGCCGCATCTGGAGATTGGAAAACCAGCAAGTGATCGTCGAGAAGCCAGAACTGACAGAAAAGTTTTTTTTCATTTACCTATTTATAACAATTAAAATTATAATGAACAAAGTTAAAAGGCACCAGCATCGAAAGCTATGTAAAAGAATACGAAAATAGTGGATGACACGCTCCCTTTTGGTACCTCCAGTGGAAGTACACCATTCCACCCACTTTTAGTATTTGCATAATAATTTTAATATTTTTCAAAATTAATTACTTTTAAAAATTAGTAATTATCAAATAGAAAATAAAATTTTTTATAGTCCTCGTACAAAGGGACCTACCGATGTAAGGCCCTGCCACATATCAATGTCAACGTTTATATTCGTTTATATATCGTCTGACAAAGGACCTTTTTGAATCCAGTTTAAATCAAGCAGAGTGCGTTATGTGTAATCTAGAACTATCCCTAATTAAATTGGGCCATATCGCTCTAGTTTTTCATTTCGCCCCACGAACTATGTACTCGTAGCTACCCTCAATTCACATAACAATTCCGGCCAGCCTTATACGAAATATTCAGAACAGACAGTGGTGTAGGGTATATTTAGCCGGCCCGCTCAATTAAAGCCTTATACACCCTCCACCGAAACTTAAAGTTTAAACTAAATTTGTTATTCCGTTTGTTATACTCTTCGAAATATGGATCAGATACCCTATAAAGTATACGTATACAACGATGCAAAATTCTTAGACAGTCAAGCCATGTTCGTCCGTGTGTCTTTAGAAATAAAAATGACGGTTAGACGATTAAACATAGGATCATAAAATTTTGTATGAAGGTGCATTTTGGCCAGAAGCTCTTACTGATTGTAAATGGACAAAGTCGGCATAGACGGAAAAAAAATTGCTCATTAAGGGACTAAAGGAAAAGTACACCTTTTTGGTGTATTTACTTAACAAGTCATTATTTAAGTAATTACGTTTTGAATCATGTGGAATAAAATACATTCCACATGGTCAAAACGGGCGATATGTAGGAAATTTGGGCAATTGGGTACTTAAATTCAAAAAAAATTTACTACGAATCCAAATATGGAATTATTATAGATTTTCAGCTATTATGGATTTCGGGCCTGAGAAGGCTCAAAAAAAGGGCAACTATGTTCAAAAATTGGGCTACATATAAATATAGGTCTACGCACAGAGAAAAAATTGGAACTTCAATGACTCGGTTGCAAAGGAGGAATTTCGGTTGCAATCACCAAATGTTTATAATCATAATGGAATATGCTTCTCGTGCTGGACTCACAACTTATTGATCGGTCACACCAATAAAACGCGAAAAAGGTATTTAGTTGCTACAACTGGTTGTGGCAACCAATAGCTTGTTTATCATTTTATTGTTGCAATCAGTTATTAGTGATGATAACTAAAAATTTCTCATAACCAAAAAGAGGTTGTTCAATGGTACTTATTTTAAAATAAAATAGATTATTACTGACTGTAAGCCAATCGATTAACCTATTTTTCCTTCGGTAAAAAGGATGCATCTTCTTTTACACTTTTTCCGCGTCATGAACCTGCCAATGAGTACTTCAAGTACTTTAATTGAGTAAGCAAACAGTTTTTTGTCTCTGACTAAAATTTAAATTTTTTCGTTAAAAAAATGTGGCATGTGGATTTTTAGATTCAAAAAATTTCTTTTGAACGTTCCGCAACTTGGTATGTCGCAATGATACTACAGTTCCAATACCTGAAAATAACAGAGCACCAACTAACATTCGGGTGTACAGGTGAAATACTAGAAGTACAAAGAAACCCAATCATGTGGGTATCAAAATAAAAAAACGGTTGTGACAACGAATCTGTATTCTGTGTGAATGGGTTCTGAAATTAAAGCTGGTTTATTACAAATTCAAATATGGAAGACTACTTTAATTCACAGTGGTAGTATATATAAGCCAAGCCGAACTTACAAAGGTTTTTCTGGTTTTCAATTGTCATATGCATATATTAGCGTTGTTTTTTCTGATGGTCAGTGGTATGCTCCTCATTAGCGCAAGTCAAGCAAGGATTAGTCAATACGCCTGTCAGGCTTTCTCTAGGCGTCGTGTTCCCTTCACTGATTGCCTTTCCGTTGTAATCGGCGGCGAGTTCCTTTAAATTTTGACATCTGTTGCTACGGGGGGTTACCTGTTCCCTCGCAACATGAGACTGAAGATGGGAGTAACTTTGGTTACGAAACCTGAACGAAGTTCATCTGGTACCACGGGTGACTGGGAATAATGGGGTCTTCTCAATACTTAAGGCACTTGTGTCTGCATACATGCTATCTCACGACCGATGCCTTTAGTTTTTGGTGACCAGGCCCACGTTGTATGGATAGTAGCTCGGCTACGAGGTATGACCGGAGTCTTAGGTCTGGTGCCACGGATAGTCAGGAGCCCCTAGAACTGTTGTTCTCTCCTAAAAAGTATATAATGCTCTTCGGCAGTGTCGTGGTTAAACCCAAATCGAGGGGAAGTTTCGGCGCTGTGTGCAACCAAGTGCTGAACCCATAGATAGGCAGAGGTTAAGATAGGACTCGGTCCCTGACCAAATGAGAAGTTGTGTCCATAAAGCATGCTTCGAAATAGTACCGGCTGGTTTGGCCTTAAGAAGCAGTGGCCGTCGCATGGAAATGGCTCCTGTGCGATGGCGCGTCATGGTAAAAGCTATCACAGCGAGAATCATGAAAAACACACGGACGCTGTCATACAAACGAAAACTCTTTAAGAAAAAAAAATGTGGAGAACAAGAAAGGTGGAACAAAATGTACAACAACGCCTCAAATGTAACACACCGACATAAAAATCCACTTTAAACACCTCAGACAACATAAAAAAAGATACACGCTCGTTTGCGAGAATTTGTGTCTGTCAGTCCGTCTGCGTTTCCAATAAGCGCCAGGCTGCTGGTGGCTTAGCAAACAAAGAAATCGAAGACAATTTGGCTGAAAGAACATTATTTTATTTTCCTGCTGAGCAAAGTCGATTTTATTTCCATCGTTTTCGTTCTTTTGCTTTTCATTTTCCCTGGAACGCATTTAATGTTCGCGCCTTCAAAACAGACAGACGACGGTGGTGGCTCTTAGCCAAAATAAAAAGCAAATCGGAAGGCACTTAGTAAAGATTGTGTATGTGTGTGTGTGTGTGTACGAACAACGGTGTTAACACCGACAACAATAATAATAAAAATAAAAAACCAACAAAAATGAAAGGAAAACCTGGTGAAAAATATGAAGGCGAGGGTAGGTCTCTTCCGCCTTCTTCCAGCGTTGCGTAGCCAGCCAAAGATGTTGCTGTGGGCAAATCAACATTTCCGTTTCCGTTCACAGCTACCACCAATCAATAGCCCTTTTCAAATACTTGCGCCGGAATATCTTTACGTTTTATGATCATTTCCATGTCTCGTTTTTGTCCGTCGTCGTTCGTCTTCATGTTTTACCTCCACACCCCCACCGCTGCCATTAACGAACTTAGCGATGCATTTCGTCTTCATTTGCTGGGTGAGAAATTTCAAGCGCTCGTTGTTTTTTTATGGCAGAAATCGTTTTCTTTTCCTTGTTCCTTGTTCGTTTTTCCATTTCCATTTGTATTTGTATGGTAATCATTTGCTTTGTTGTTATTGGAGACGCCGTTGCCGCCGCGTAAAGGAGATTTTTCTTCCATTATCGTAAATATTTAATGTACATATTGATTGTTCTTTGGTCCGTCCGTACGTCGGTCGGTGGGTGGGTTGGGTTTGGGTCTTCTCGTTTACTTGGGCTTTTCACCATCGATTTTCCAACATAAGGTGTGAAAATAACACATAAATGAATACAACGATTTTCGCAACAGCTTTGAGAAAGAGAACTCAACGCGTATTTAAATCAAGGCAAAACATAAAGTCCACCAGCTGATGATGGTGTGAAGAACACCGATATGAAATATTTAAATAATTACGCAGTTAGTAGTGATAGCTTTCAAATAAAGGGTCTAAAGGGTAGGCCATTTCAATATTTTAATTAGAACGGCTGTAAAAAAGTACTAATATTTTTTTAAATTTCTGGTTTTATTGAAAGGTTCAACTTTGTGCTTTGCGATGGCATATTAATAATTCCGTGACTTTTCCCACTTCCCTCGTAGTTATATGAAATGCAACACGGCTTGCATTAAGTACCATCTGTTGATAGACTAATGTCAATTCTAAAAGAGAGTTCCGTCATATAGTTTCGTTTGTGGATTTTCTTAAAAATGGAAAAAGACGACCCCATATGGCCAAGAAAAAAGTTATTTTCATAAAGATAATGCACGAGTGCACACATGAGCAGCCTCAATGGCAAAATCGCATAAATTGGATAACGAATTGGTTCCTCATCCGCCATATTCTCCGGATTTAGCCCCCAGTGACTATTTCTTATTTTCCAACCTAAGGAACCTAAGGCTCGGTGGAAAGAGATTCAGCTCCAACGATGAAATTATTGCTCAATCAAATGTCTATTTTATAGACCCCTCAAAAAATACCAGTTTTTGGACGGGATACAAAAATTGGAGAAAAGTCATGAGTCATTGATATGCCCTCGTAATAATGGAACACCACCCATTGAACAGAAGATTGTTTGTTAGGAGATACAAAATTTTACCGTAAAATCGTGTTTTCAGATGAAACTCATTTTTATCCTGGTGGCTACGTCAATAAGCAAAATTGCAACCCAGAAGGTTTAGAGAACCCACACTTGACTACTGGGAGGCCAATGCATTCACAACGAGTTTGGTGTGGATTAAGGCTGGCGGCATCATTGGGCCATTTTCCTTCGCAAATAAGCAAGGAGCCAACGTTACCGTCAACGGTAAGCGCTGCCGCACCAAACTCAACGAATTTTTGTTTCCAAAAATGCAAGAGAATTAAATAGACGACATTTAGTTTCATCAAGCCGGGGCCACATGTCACAGAACCAACGAAATCTTCTATATTTTACGCACTGTTTTTGAAAATCAAATACGTAGGGTGATCCGAGTAGACATACTTTTTTCAATAACCTTGTGAGTCGTGTCATGCTGTCATATTATTTTTGTTTAGTATTGTTTGGCATTTCATCATGGAAAGACTTACGCCTGAACAACGTTTACAAATCGTTCATCTTTATTACGAAAATTCACGTTCTGTCAGGAATGTGTTTCGTGCACTTCGTTCAACTGATGGTCAACATAATCGGCCTACTGAGCGAACTATTCGCAACACCATCACCCATCTTGAGAACCAGCATTCATTATTGGATAATATTCGACCGAATAGACCACGTCCAGCACGCAGTGAAGAAAATGTAGCGGCCGTAGCTGAGAGTGTACACCAAGACCATGGAGAGTCGAAGCGGCGCCGTTCGCAGCAACTCGGACTGACGTATGGAACGACTTGGAGCATTTTACGTCGAGATCTTAAATTGAAAGCGTAAGAAATAAGAACTGAAGGCGCCCGATGTTCCCAAGCGACATCTCTTCGCTCTATGGGCTTTTGAAAAGTTCCAAGAAGATCCGACGTTTTCGAGCCAAATTTGGTTCAGCGATGAGGCCCATTTCTGACTCAATAAGTATGTACATTAGGGCGTACCTCAAAAAAAAAGTTCGCCGTACACCTTCGAATATGAAGTATTATTGAAAGGTAGTTTCAAAAAAAAATTTTTTATTTTTTTATGCCGAACGTAGGGGTCGCGCTTTTACATTTTTCTATATAACTTCTGCATTTTTCTATATAACTTCTGCATTTTTAAAGTGTGATACATCGATGTTTTTGTCTCGACGAGGCCGATTTGTTTGTCTTTGAAGTCATTGAGCTCAAGCACCCCCTTCTGGTACTTACCCATCATATCTCAGTTGCTACTACCCTAATGTACCACTCTAATATCAGAAAATTAAAGCTCGCGTGGGGTGCTTGAGCTCAATGACTTCAAAGACAAAAAAATCGGCCTCGTCGAGACAAAAACATCGATGTATCACACTTTAAAATCCGTTTATAAATGCAGAAGTTATATAGAAAAATGTAAAAGCGCGACCCCTACGTTCGGCATAAAAAAATAAAAAAAAAATTTTTGAAACTACCTTTCAATAATACTTCAAATTCGAAGGTGTACGGCGAACTTTTTTTTTTACTTGTAACATGGTACGCTCTAATGTAAATGTGCCGCATTCGGGACGAAGAGCAACCAGAAGAGGTTCAAGAGCTGCCACTTCATCCAGAAAAAAAAAACGGTTTGGTGTGGTTTGTGGGCCGGTATCTGTGACGCGCAAAATAGAAAGGGACCTAAGGTTGAAAACCAGTTTTGTTCGGGAGAGCCATTTCAAAGATTAGGTCCCTTTCTATTTGCGCTTAGAATCTTCGACTTCTCTTTCATAAAACGCGCATATCTTTGGGAGGGAACACTTTTGGGGCATGGGATCGGTCTCATTCGATGCTCAGATGTTGTCCACATCAAAAAAAAAAGAAAAAAAATGAAAATTGATTTATTTATCCTTAGGCCACTTTCTCTATGCGCTGTCAGATATATATTTCTTCAAAGATGATGCCGGTGAGAACGTAACCGTCAATAGCGACCGTTATCGTGCCATGATAACCGACTATTTTATGCCTGAAATTGAAGCTCGTGATATCGGCGACATTTGGTTTCAACAAGACCGAGTCATTTTCAACACATCGCATCAATCAGAGGATTTATTGAGAGAACACTTTGGTGAGCAGATAATTTCACGTTTTGGGCCGGTCGATTGGCCACCAAGATCGTGTGATATCACACCGTTAGACTTTTTCTTGTGGGGATATGTAAAGTCTAAAGTTTATGCCGACAAACCCGCTTCGATTCAGGCCTTCAGGCCAGAGCAAAACATCACGCGTGTCATTCGCCAGTTACCAATCGAAATGCTCGAACGAGTCATCGAAAATTGGACTCAACGGATGGACCATCTGAGAAGTAGCAGCGGCCAACATTTGATCGACATAATGTTGAACAAATAAATGCCTAAGAATTATCTTTCAAATGATAATAAACATACCCCATTCATTTTGAATTTTGTTGTGTTTTTTTCTTAAAAAAAATAGCGAACCTCAAAATTACTCACCCTATATATTTCTGGCCTAGGCAATACTAAGTATAGCCTGGCGCCATCTGACATTTCCATTGGAAAGTTTGACATTTATTAGCATAAACGTACTTAGAACGGTTTGACGTACGACCATCATTTGTGTTGTTTGCAGTGACTTGAAAAAATCAATTTGGCAAAAAAAACGAATTTAACTCGTGAACACTTTCGTGCGATCATTTTTCACAACTTTCCACGTGGATTATCACGACAAGAGTGCATCGATGAACTTAAATCTTCGTATGGCGATAAAGCACCATCCTATAGAACTGTGAAAAACTGGTTTAATGAATTCAATCGTTGCCGACGCTCGCTCATAGACGAAGGTCGTCCAAAAACGGCCGTTGTGCCAGAGAACATTGATGCCGTGCGTGAACTGATAATGCAAGATCGTCATGTGACATACCGTGAGGTAGAGGCATCCTTGGGCATTTCTTCCACCAGCATACATTAGATATTGGATGAACACCTGGCCGTAAAAAAGGTTTGTTCTCGTTGGATCCCGCACAACTTGACAATCGCTCAAAAAAAGGCTCGTGTCGACTGGTGCAAAGAAATTTGGAAAAAAAAAATACGATCGCGGTGCTTCTAAAGACGTTTATGAGATCGTCATAGGTGACGAATCATGGATCTATGCGTATGACCCCAAAACAGCAATCGACCGTGTGGGTCTTCGAAGACGAGCCAAACCCAACGAAAGGTGATCGTTTCTTCAGCAAAACTGGTCATGTGGCGACTGTTCCGCTTGAGCAACGAAGGAGGTCAATTCTGAGTAGTACATCACAATTTGTTTGCCTCAAGTCTTCGAAATTTGAAAAACGAACAAGAGAAGACTAATCATCGTGCACCATGACAATGCGAACTCTCACACATCGGCTCAAACCAGCGCCAATACGTCTAGTTGATCGGTCATCCGCCGTACAGTCCTGACTTGGCCCCCAATGACTTCTTTTTATTGCCGCACATCAAGAAAAAAATGCGTGGTCAACGATTTACGTCGCCAGAAGATGTTGTTGAACGTTCAAAACCATGTTTTTTGAATGTGTCTCAATAGGAGTGGAAAAAGTGCTTTGACAATTGGTTTGAGCGCAAAATAAAACTATTTTTGATGATAAATATTCGCGTTTTCATTATTCGGCCAGAATTATTTATAGCAGCCCTCGATATTAGACAAAATTGTGATGTCAATTGGCCGCCTCGGGTCTGTTATTTGAACCCTTTGGATTATTTTCTGTGCGGAACCATTAAGAATAAATGGTACGCAAAGTATCCAGAGACCACTGAAGTGTTAAAACATGAAATCTAAGTTACCATTTAAAGAATGCGACCCGAAATAATCGAAAATGTACTACAATCGGGTGGATCGGATGAGGTACTGCCGAGCCAGTTGTGGTAGTCATGTGAATGACATTGTGTTCCATTATTAAACGACAAAGTTCAAACTTTCCAATAAAACCAGAAATTTTAAAAAATTATGAAACCTTTTTTTTCCCACCTATTAAAATTTAAAGTTTTAAATGACCCACCCTGTATTAACCAACAATGTAGGATTCGAATAAATTATTATATTTTTGAAAGCTGTCATCAATATTAAAAGAATGTCAAAGTTAAAACATTTCGGTAATATTTGTTTGTGGATGCAAGGAAAAGTTACATTAATACAACGAACAATTTTATTGATGTTAATATTATATTTCCTCTAAACAATATTAAGGATTCGTTTATACTAATTTTATAGTTTTTTAAGTAATATCTCTTCCGTTAACGGTGGCTCAAAATAAACCTAGCATGGACAAGGACCGACAAATGATACTTTTAAGTTCTGTGACCACAAAAGCTTAGTTCTGCGCTAGAACAACACAAAGCGAATGTCAACGTGCTCGTATGTGTCCCGGTGGGACATTGCAATGTTAGAGAGATGACTGGGAAATGACAGATGGAAGAAGGCGAAGAATACTGCCGCCTGTGTGAAGCGGTCAATTGCTCCTACTCCGAGGCGACTAAATGACATCGCCGAGACAACTGATAACCCGATTAGGGAACTTGGTGCGCAAAATCCATTGTGGCATGGGTTTTGCAGCATGTTGCGTCATCTTGCTTGATCATTTGAAACGCCGAAACTTCTCCGAATGGGCTCTGGAAAAGTTTCACGACAACCCAGAATTTCATCGAAAAATCATTTTCGGCGATAAAGCTCATTTCTGGCTGAGTGCTTTTGTCAATAAACAAAATATGCAAACCCACATGTGCTCCAAGAGACCCAACTGCATACGCTAAAAATTACAGTCTGGTGTAGTTTTTATGCCGGAGGTGTGATTGGGCCTTATTTTTTCGTCGATGAAAACAATTGTAATGTTACCGTCATTGGAAAGCGCTATCGTGCCATAATAGAAAATTATTTTTGGCCAAAATTGAATGAGCTTGATTGACATCGCCAATATGTGGTTTCAACAAGACGGTGCCACTAGCCACACAGCACGCGTTACAATCGATTTACTGAAAGGCAAATTCCGGGAACGCGTTTTCTCGAGAAATATTCTGGTCGAATGGCCACCTTGTTCATGCGATTGAACGTTATTGAATTTCTTTTTATGGGGCCACATTAAGTCATTGGTCTATGCCAACAACTTTAGATGAGCTCAGAGACAGAAATGTGTGCAAGAGTGGTGGCAAATTGGCGGACTTATAATTTTTTTGGTAAAAGACCGAAATTCCGCTATTTCACGATATTTTGATTTTCATTATTTGCACAGCTTACACAGAGAAAACAAAATTCGTTACACGGCGCGTGTAGAAACGGCAATCCTAAGCGATTCGTATCGTCGGTCTTTTACCAAAAAAATTATAAGTCCGCCATTTGTTGTCAGATTTTGTTAAGTAAGGGCTTATTTTCTTTGTAAAAATGCCAGCTATACGTAAAAAAACTAAAATTGCCGTTAGCATCGTGTTTTATATTTTATATGAATTTTTATATGGCTTTTCTGCCACATTTTTACTAAAAAAAAAAACGCCGTTTTTTAACCTTTTTAAGCCGCCAACATCAAAACTACTTACCCGATTTCAAAATTTTCTGAGAATGAGTTGTAGACGGTTCAATTTTCTTTAATTTGAGTAGTAGTAGGATCAAATAGGTCAAAGAAGACGAAAGATATGCTCAAAATTGTAAGTGTACCTCCAAAAATTTAAAAAAAAAGTTCAAAAATTTGTATCTCGAAAACCAATCGACAGAAAATTTTTTAAAACTCATTTTCGTGTTAGTAGGTCAAAATCAATGGGAAAAAGTATGCTAGAAACAAATAACAGAGAAACTTTTGTTATTTGTGACCTAGTGTTATTAAATTGTTATGTCCTTAATGGAAAACGCAGTACACTCCACAATATGGTTTAGGGTAAACCTATCAGAGAATTCGAAAGTTAAGACCAAAACTCTGTCATTTCTATTATGTTCGGACAAACAGCTGAGAAATTATCTATTAAAGCCACAAAAGAATCCTTAAGGAGTTTCAAAGCAACTTTCGCAACTCCCAAAAATTAATACTTAAAAAAGTACGTAATTTTTTTATTTGAATACATCGAAATTTGACATTTTCTTTTGGCCCACAAAGTTCACCACGCCTTGTCATTCAGCTACTCCAAAAACTTCCAGTGCCCGAGAACCCAGAATGTCCTCACCCATGTCTAAGGTATCCTTAGACCTTTCCATACGAATTGTTTTGTGCTCTCGGCTGTCATTAACATTTTCTTGCTAGAGGTTTTTCTTCTCTTCTTTATTTAAACTTTGCACATGCAACACCAAAGACGCAGTCTTCCATCTTAACTTCAAAGTTCTATGATAAGTGATGGTTTTGCCAGTTGCGATGCTAGTGTCGTAGGCAAATAGTCGACCGAGCGGTAATTCTATTGGTAACCTTATATCTCGTTGGTTTCCTACGGTCCAACGCTAGATGACAGCACATGTTATGACACATGTCAACAATAATGTCAACTTCAGTTGCTTTCACTGTTGTACATTGTAAATACTTCGGGTGGTGGACTATCTTACTCGTTGCGTCCTTCTTCTTCAATTTTTTTTTAGTTTTTCGTCCTTTGACCGTTCTCGAAGAGAAAGGTAATTTTAAAAATTGTACCATGAGACCCGATAACAACTTCATAAGCAGTATATCAGAAACTTTTCCACACTGTCATAATATAATGCGATATCCCTGCTCATGCAGCCCCAAAACCCAAAGCAAAACCCTCAACGAAGGAGTGGAGGGAGGAGGAAAATGGCTAGATAGCTGAATGGAAAGTTTGATTTTGCCATTCATCCCATATACATTTTTACAATTTGAATTATTTTATCTTTATGCTTTTCGTATGCATCTCGTTAAGGAGTGAGGAGGGGTGATGGGAGGGCAGGGGAGAGGAAGCAATGGCGAGTGGGGTGGGGCATTATAGCTCGTGAACGAAAGAATAGCATTCCTATCATGATTTTGTGAATTTCTGTGGTCAATTGTGTTGTCCGCAATCCTGGGGTTGTCGCCCGCATTGTTGTTATTTGGAATTTGTTTTTGGGGCGGAGAAGGCGTGCCCTCGCTGTGTGCGTGTGTGAGTGCCTGGGTGACAACATGTAAATAAACTTATAAATATGTAAATTTTTTGGTTGGGATTTAGGCCCAATTTAACTCAAAATATATGACATGTGTAGCAAAATAAGAAAAAAATAAATTGCCGTATCCCGAAATGGCAGAGGAGGCGGGATATAATTATGCGTTTTTTATACCCTTCGTCAAAGGGTGGGTAGTATACTAAATTTGTCATTTCGTTTGCAACACTGCGAAATGTTTTCGGAGACCTTATGAGGTATTATTCACGTCGTAAACTTCTAGGACGATCTGTTGAAAGTACATGTCCGTCCATCCTTGTGTCTGTTGAAAGCACGATTGCGATTGAACTGTTTAATCTAGGATACTAGCATTTGGCATGACGATGGCTTATGGTCATAAGCTGTCAATGGCAAAGTCGGCCCAGGGATTAAAAAGTTTTCCTTTAAGGGACTAAAGGTACCTTGGAAAAAGTATACTTTTTTATTTTAACAAATTATTTTTTTTTAGCTTTTTATTAAAGTTAGTTGGTGCTCAATATCCTTAAAAAAGGTTATTGGACGTCTTGGCTAATGAGGGCCAAAAAACGGCCAACATGTTCAGAACGGCCCATCAGTAGTCATTATGGATGTATGGGTACTCAAAGAATACCCTCCAGCAAAGAGTGAAAGGTATACTAAATTTGTCATTCCGTTTGCAACACCTCAAGGTAGTGATCAGAGGCCCAATAAAGTATATATAGGGTGATCCATCTAGAGGTATTTTTTCAGAACAAAAATATATAAAAATTCAAAGCAAGTGTGGAATCTTTATTGGTAATTTGAAAGGACATTTTATGACTTTTATTTTTTGAATATAATTTCCTTCAAATGTTGGCCGCAACTACCTACGCCTCAGGGTTTCCATTCTGAGGGTCCAATTTTGGATGACTCGTTCAAGCATTTCGACCGGCATGGCTTTAATGACACGCGTAATGTTGGCTTCCAAAACCTGAATCGTAGTTGGTTTGTCAGCATAGACTTTGGACTTTACGTAACCCCAAAGAAAAATGTCTAAAGGTGTGATATCACTCGGTCTAGGCGGCCAACTCACCTGTCCAAAACGTGACATTAGCTGCTTTTCGAAATGACCTCTCAATAGATCCATTGTTTAACCAGCTGTATGGCAAGTGGCACCGCCTTGTTGAAACCAAGTGTCGCCAAGATTACGGGCTTCAGTTTCAGGTAGCATAAAGATCGATATCATGGCTTACGAAATATTCTAAAAGCTGGCTGACATGGGTTACATTGCCCCCTTCCGAAATATAAGAATAGCAAAACTTTCAATCTTAACTGGTCAACCAAAAAAAATATAAATTGTTTTTAGTAATTTTTCTTGTCGATGACAATCTTTCTTTAACCCTATAGGCAGACATCCACTGTATCCACAACAGGGCCCTCGATCAGAAATCCCCCTTTAAATCCTTTTTTAAACTCCTAGCAATCAAATTTGTTGCAAATGGCTTAAGAAATCCTACGACGTGTCCTTCAAATGCTTAGGGTGAATCTCAAAACAAAAGGACATTCAACATATCTTTGAAGCTGTCAGCACAAGAATGTTTTTGGTCTGTATGTGTGTGTGTACATGAGACAGGCTCATTTCTATTTGTTTGCCTTTCTACTTGTGTCCTTTTGTTCGGGGTTGCTCTGCCCTGCCTTGCTGGTAAATGACGTTCTACGTTGTAGTTTTTGGACATTTTTCGTTTTTTTGTTGTCGTTTTTGTAGCTGTTGTCTGTTTGTTGGTTGATATTGTTAATAAAATATTTTCCTATGATTTCCATATAAATTAACATGTTATTTTCCGACAAAAACAACAACAACAATAAGAGCGACAACGACAAGGATGTGAACCGCAACGAAACACATATCTTGTTTAGATGTCATTCGAAGACATTTATTTTTCTGACATTATAATTATAATGTGATTTTGGTATTTTTTATTATTTCTTTTTTTTGGGGGGGTTGGCCAATATAAATTTTGTTGCCGCAGTCGCTTGTTTGCTCAGTCGACATAAGTTGATTCAATTTTAGGCTGATGTCTCTGATGGGTAGGATGGCGATGATGCTGTGCTGGTGATGATTCCAAGTTAATGGAATAATAATGCAGCGAATATTTTGGCTAATTTGATTGGTTGGACGTCGCGTCGCAATGGCGAGATAATTGGGAGCTTAAATTTTAGCTTTTTTGGTCACAGTAGGAAGAGGGACAATTATAATTGTAAATCTATTGGCATGGCACACACTGTGGTTAGAAAATTAAAACTATCGAAAATAAGCTAATTTATATGCTGGTCCTTATTCTGTTGCTGGAAGTCAATAAAATATTTTGGTGGCGTATATTTTTGGTTAATTTGTGGGAAGGATTTGGGCGTCACAAAACACCGGACTCTAACTCCACCTTTTAGATTTTCTTTAACGATCACAACAATAAATAAGAAGTTCTATAGTTATTACCAAAAAGCCATGGATTTCGGAAAATACATGGGGTCTCTTAAAACAGAGAGCACAGGAAAAAACGGCCTAAACTGCGCTCAAACCAAAACTTCGAAAGCTCTAGCCCAGACTGGACAAGATGGTAAAGAAGAACTCTTAAAACAGAGAGCACAGGGAAAAAACGGCCTAAACTGCGCCCAAACCAAAACTTCGAAAGCTCTAGACCAGACTGGACCAGACAGACTGGAATTGCAACTGAAGCACAAGCAGCAGCAGAAACGTATCGTAGTCGAAACCTTTTTCGTTCAGTGCGTCAACTAACGAACTCCACATTCTCTATCACCAAACTTTTATCAATGAATTGCTGCTTAAGGCGAATCATGAGCATCTTCTAACCATCACCGACGCTGCTTTTTGGACGGCCAAGCACCAGCAGCCAATAGCCTTAGAAAGCGGACGCCGCAAGTGGATGTGGATTGGCCATACCCTAAGGAAGCCACAAGCTAGAATTGCACGCTCATCTGTCGGTTGCAACCCGCAGGGTAGTTGCGGCCAACATACGCAGAAAAAAAGTATGGCTGGGATAACAATATTCGAAGAGCATTATACTATTGTTGGTTATATGGTTGTGGCACAACAATATTATGATCATCACAACAATAGTATGGTTCACACACAACCATACTATGATCCCCATAACAATATTATGGTCCTCACAACAATAGAATTATTCACACACAACCATACTATGATCCATACAACCATATTTTTATTCACATTCAACCATACTATGATCCCCACAACCATATTATGATCCTCATAACCATAGTATGTTTAACGTACAGCCATAGTATGATCCTCACAACCATAGTATGACTTGCACACAATCATACTATGGTCCCCAACATTTTTTGTAAAGATTGGTTAAAGTTGTTATTTAACAATAGAGAATTTTATTAAGTTATGTAATAATAGGAGCGATTTATTAAACAGTAAAAAAATGTATTTATTTAAAATATTTCAGTTCTACTAATTCGTAGTTTGTTTCGAAAAAAATAAATTATTTTTACTATAACTGCGTAAGATTCGTAAAAATAACATTGTCAAATTAAAAAAAATACAATTTTGCCGGTATGATCGCCTTAATCATGTTATTGTTAACATAAAACCCATGAAAACAATACTTTTGTTCCACCAAACATATTTATATTGTTGCTACAACCATATTTTCATTTCTTTTTTAATTTTGCAACAATACTATTGTTACATTTCAACAATATTAATATTGCCGCAATCATACTATTGTCAAAATGAAATTTTAAAAAACAATACTATGGTTGCGACGACCATTCCTTTATTGCAGAGAACATACCATTGTTGCCGGGACCATATAGTAACCATATATTTTCTCTGCGTGCAGGAATACCGGCCAATACTTGGGGGGCGACCGATAGACGTAGAAGCACAAGAAGAAGGCTTACGTGTCGATAAATCAAAATCTAAGCAAAAGAAAAAATAAAATGGAAAAGATGTGTTACGGCCCAATGTTCCTCTTAGGAACTATGGGAATATAACGGGTCACCAATATAGAGGTATTTCTTTCAATAGAGTTTTTTTTCATATATTTCTCCTGAGTTGTGCTAAACTTTATTTGTTTTCTTTCTTTTTAGTACTGTTTGCCATTTCATCGTGGAAGGACTTTCACCGCGAAAACCACGGTTTGGTGCGGTTTATGAACAGGTGGAATCATCGGTCCATGTTTTTTTTTAAAAAATGATGATGGCCGGAACGTAACTGAGAATGGTGCTCGCTATCGCGCCATGATATCGGACTTTACCTAACTGCTACCTAAAATTTAAGCCCGTGGTGTTGACGACATTTTGTTTCAACATGGCAATGCCACTTACCATACAGCTGCTCAAACAGTGTTTCTATTGAGAGGTAATTTCGAAGACTAGCTTAATTCTTTGAGTTGGCCGCCTAGATCGTGTGATATCACACCTTTAGACTTTTTTCTTTGGGGCTATGTAAAGTCCAAAGTCTATGCTGACAAACCAGCTACGATTCAGGTTTCGTAAGCCAACATTACGCGTGTCATTAACGCCATACCGGTCGAAATTCAAAATTGGACCCTTAGAATAGACACCCTGGGGCGTTGTTGTGGCCATACTTTAAAGGAAATTATATTAAAAAAATAAATGGCGTAAAATGTCCTTTCGAAGAAACATTAAAGATTCCACACTTGATTTAAATTTTTGTATTTTTTTTATTTTGAAAAAATATTTCTCGATGGATCACCTGATATGAGAAGTTGTCATATGTAGTACCAATAGGGTGTAATTTGAGCCATTCTGAGTAAGACGGCCTAAAATCGGGCAGGGTTACAGTCCATCCTTGAACAAAAATACTTTTGCCACATTTCATTAAAAGTGGACAACAATTCCAAGCAGACGTGTACTTATCAAGCTGACAGACGGATAAATCAAACGACGGACAGCGTTCGTAAGTTTTAGCTGAATTTCTTTAAACAAGGTGTGCCATCGCAATGGGTCCAATCCCACCAATCAGAAGGGAAGAATTCTATATGAACATAACATTGTTAGGTAAAATCAACAAATGCTTCTAAGGCGATAGAACAAAAAAAACTGGTTGTTGCACAAACATTTGTGGTAGCTGCCATTATTTGACATTACAAAAAAATTCGAGTATTTACCAAAGAAAAATCTATCATTAGCTCTTATAGCCCTAAATCCCACTGTATCTTAATTATGTAAAACCGACAACTAAAAATAGTGTATCTCACCCACTACTACTAATAATGATTTATTTACATAACATCACCGAATCTACATTAAAAAAAATCCAAAACATGTTTGTGACAATCAATTCCCCATCCGCACTAACTGAAGTAAATGGGCAAGTGGCATAGCTTTTCAACTTTCTCCATGGAATTTTTAAATTCCTCCGTGTCCCTAAATAGTTCAATAGTATTGTCGTTAGGACAGGACCTGAATACACTAAAAACCAAAATCAAAGGCAGTAGGAGAATGAAAACAACCGCACAAAGTAAATAGGAAATCTTGGGGAAATTCAAACAAAAAGGCCAAACAGGAAATCAAAAGGACACTGTTATTTTAGGGAATTCTTCGTATCCCCTCAACCGCTCAGCCGTGTACATCTATCAATCCATGCTATTCTCTGCCAGTTGGCCAGAAAACCGACAAATGTCAAAGAACATTTCTATTTTAGTTTAGTTAGTGTAAGGAATTTCAACACACAAAAAAGCTCAAGATACGTAAAATTAATTTTCACCCAAAAAAAAATGGAAACAACAGGAGAATGGCAAAGAAACCCAAAAGGCCAAACTATTTGTTAACAAGAATCTACCGAGAAAACAGCCATGAGGATAAAATGAAAAAAACACACACATACATACACACTCCCAATGCAGAATGATTAATTACCGAGAAGATTTTTTACTTTTCATTTTCAGAAGTTTCCTCCACGGGCACTCGGGTATGTTGTAAGTACGTCGTCGTACAATGTGTACCTGTTCCTTTAGTGTCCACATACTTGAGCGATGAACAGCATCAAATGTTTCGGGTGCTGTTACATTCACTCAGGGGTGGGCAAGTGCAAAGTTAGGCGGCGAAGCAAAAATAAAATATTCATAAAAGCTCGAAATACGTGCAGTTATTTTTCAAAAGGTTATGTTAAATTTTTAAAATTAATACGGATTGTAACAGATGTTTTAAGGGTTTCAGGAAATGTACAGAACACTAAATAAATTTATGACAAATACGTATTTGTTATAAAAAAATTATAAACTTAAAGAATAAATTAAAAATTTTATAAAAAAAAAATTTTAATTTTGTGAAAAATAGTCAGATTTTTATTTATTTTGTTTGATATTTCGCTATCCTTCGGATAGCATCTTTAGAAAATAGGAGTAACAATAACCAACGGAACATCAAATCAATATATAATATTGTACTGAATAAAAATTAAAAGAATTAATAATTTTTCTTAAATTTCATGAAAAAATTTAAAATTTTATGAAAAAATCTTAAATTTTATGAAAAATTCTTGAGTTTTATTTAATATTCTTGAGTTTAATTGAAAATTCTTAAATTTAAAATGAAAAATTGTAAATTTTTTGAAAAATTCATAAATTTTATGACTAAATTAGTTTATGCAAATTTCTAGTTCAAGCAATAGCGAATGTAAGAGTTCATAGGGAACAAAAGTTTTGTTTTTTAGAAAAAATTCAAAAACTTTATAAAAAATTTGTTTAGTTTTGTGACAATTTCTTAAGTTTGATAAAAAAAATCGTACCTTTAGTGCAAAATTCTTAAATTTAATAAAAAAAAATTTGTGACTTTTATGAAAAATTTCTAAATTGATCGAAAGATTCCTAAATTTGATGAACAATTCTGGAAATTTATGAAAAATTTAAAAAAAATGTTGTTTTAAAAAAATTATAAATTTTATGAAAAATTCTCAACGAAAGTAAGAGTTCCTAAAGTCTAAATTATTTGTGATTTTAAATTTTATGAAAAATTTAAAATTTTATGAAAAATTTTAAATTTTATAAAAAAAATTTAAGTTTTATGAAAAATTTAAAATTTTATGAAAAATTTAAAATTTTATGAAAAATTTTAAATTTTATGGAAAACTTGAAATTTTATGAAAAATTTTAAATTTTATGAAAAATTTTAAATTTATGAAAAATTTTAAATTTATGAAAAATTTTAAATTTTATGAAATATTTTAAATTTTATGAAAAATCTAAGATTTTATGAAAAATCTAAAATTTTATGAAAAATTTAACGTGGATTAAACCGGCTCAAGACCTCTTGCTTCTATATTTAAATAGAAGACAAGTTTTAAACAAATGAAAAATTTTAATTTTATGAAAAATTTTAAATTTTATGAAAAATTTTAAGTTTTATGAAAAATTTTAAGTTTTATGATAAATTTTAAGAAAAATTTTAAATTTTATAAAAAAATCCAAAACTATTATTAAAAATAACTGCTTAAATTTAATGAAAAGTTCCTTAACTTGATGAAAAGTTAACTAACTTTTATGCAAAATAATTTAAAATTCTTTTTTTTGAAGAAAACTTCTTAAAATTAGTAAAAAAAAATCCGTAAATTTAATGCAAAGTTCTTAAACTTAATAAAAAAAATCATTTTTTTTAAATATATCTATACAATCTGCAATCGAGTTCTTAAATAATATAAAAAATTCTTAAATATAATAAAAAAAATTCTTACTTTAGATGAAAAATTCTTATCTTTTACGAAAAATCATTGAATTTAATAAAAAAAAATGCATAAATTTAGTGAATAGTTCCTCCATTTGATGAACAATTCTTAACTTTTATGCAAAATAATAAAAAATTCTTATATTTGATGAAAAATTCTTCAATTAAATGAAAAATCCGTAAATTTATTGTAAAATTCTTGAATTTAATAAAAAGGCTATTACATGCAAAAAAGTTTTTTTTTTTAAATTCGAAAACAAGATACACCCTTTCGACATAATGCAAATCTGGCTATGAGAAATAGGATACAAATTTATCATGATGTAATGGCAGACTGGAATAAGTCTGAAAGAGTTTTAAGAAGGAGAGTAGATATCATTTGAAACTAAGTCATTTTCAGAACTTCATATCAAAGAGGCATGCCACCGAATGCATTACCACAATGGCGGAAAACAGTTTAGGATGAGATTTCTATAGTTTCCATTATACGAGTACAAAAACATTTTGGTCCGAATCGAAAAGTTTATAAAACGCATTTTCTGTAATCGTATAAGAGGCAGCTTTCGGATGTAAAATTGTGACAAGAAGAAAATCGAGAATCCGCTAGTATTGATAGTTAGATACTTACAGCTAATAAGATTTGTATTTGCAAAAGAGACTCAGTTGTTATTAATTCCGAGGTAAGAAAAATAGAGAATCAAATCATTACTCCTAAGTATGTGAACATTGACAATGTAAAGGTCCTGGTTAAGTCAAAACTAAATTATTGCATGATTGATGGGAAACTCTAATACTTTGTTATCTTGTCCATCTACTCAAACCTTATATTTGTGTGGATCCAAGCCCAAGAATCGATGTATTCTGAAGAGAGAAGTCAACGGAAAGTATCTTTCATTCAGGCTATCTACATTTCAGGCACGGATACGATTCCTCGATTGTTGCCTACACATTTCATTTAGGCTACCGAAGAAGAATGTAAAGTAACTGGAACCGATAATGAACAATTAGTTTCAGAGATGAAAAAACAAAACCAAGATAAATTTATAACAGAGTTGGGGGTTGATTATTGATTTGCCAAATCCCAAAGGAGGCAACAGTAACGATGGCACCACGACACGTACGTTTTTCAAAAATACTTCCAATTGGCCAACTCTCTGAAGAGTCAAGAAATAAACGGAAAAATAGTACAGAGAACGTTTTAGTAGAAAAACCTCGAGAGTTCATACGAACATATAAGTACAGATAATTGCATCGCCACCTGATTTTCACAGATCCATACATTGCCAGTTCGAGGAGTTCCTCAAAATCCAAACACTGCGGAATTTTTATAGAGGTCCTAAGCTTATTAAGATAGCTTTCAATTAAAAATACAAAGTGTGTAACGAAAAAAAATCCGAAAGCGATTAGCCTCCTGGGTTGTCAACCAATTACTGACTTTTGTATTGCCTTATTTTTTGTGCAACAAAATTCATCAAAACATTTAATTTTAATAGTTTTTATTTGATAAGAACCTGATTATCCTGATGATCCATCTGGATTACCACTGTGCTTCGTATAAGCTCCCATTTATACTCAGGCAACTTAAAGTACGTTCACATTGGACAAATATTTGACGAAAATGTATTTCATTATATTTGCTCAAAATATTGTCAAAAAACACAGGATTGATTTTGTGTTCACACTACCGACCAATATTTGACAGTTTTTTTTGGTTCAAACAGATGTCAAGAATAGAAGTTTGGGAAAACATGTTGAAAGTGTGTTCACATTTGAATATGTTTTTGACTAAAAAAAATATTTTATTAAACTGTCAAAAAATAGAAATTTATTTTCTGTCAACCTTTTGAAGCCAATAATGCAGGAAGAAGAAATTTAACTGGAGCAGCATCTTTGATAGTCTTGAAAGAGGAGGAAAAGGCAAAAAAAGCGCAAAAAGGACAATGGATTCGGGAGTGGGTACGTAGTCGAAATAACGAAGGATGCTGCCAGCTCTCTATGAAAACTTTTTGCGAGTTTGACTATTTGGTAAGCACTAAAATGAAATGTGAACCATTAAAATTTGTAATAAATATTTTTGTGTAACTGAAATAACATTCTTTCAGCCTTCGAACGTTTAGCTGTTACACTGACTTCATTGATTTTACCAGCTGCTAATTCTTATTTTTTGCTTTTACACAAATTGTGTAAGATCAAATAGATATTTGCGAAAATAGAGGAAAATATTTGTTCTCGGGCAATTTCACATTGGGCAATTTTTTGTTTGCTGGCAAATATTTTTGTTTCCTCCAAATCAGCTGTTTTGTTGTTTGCCACTTTGATATATTTTGTGGTCAGATTGTGGCAAAGAAATTTTCGACATTCTTCTTCAAATATTTGCCCAGTGTGACCTTAAGTCCAATCTAGCGTAAAAAATAACTAAACATGACTCTCTCCAAATCCCATTCATATCTCAAGATATTTTTTTAACTTTATACCAGGCGTGCCGTGCCACTGAATGTTGAGCTCAGAACTTAAAAATAATTTTACTCCCCCCTTAAAACAGCAACTAAAGTAAATATGTACAGGTTGTTGGTTTTGTAACACGTTCTGTACTCTCTCTCTCTCTCTCTTTTCGTAATTTGACAAATTGCACAAACAAATTGCTAAAATGAAGGAAAAAAAGACGAACAAAACGATTCCGGCACAGCCCAGCTCGGAAGAGGAAGAAATCCATAAAATTCTATGGCGGCAAAAATTAATGAATAAAGTTTTATTAAAAGAGTAACAGCAGCAGCAAAAAAAGAGCGTAAGAATTAATGAAACTGAAAATTGCAGACAAACAAAAGAGAGGCAAAAGCCAAAGACTCTGAACTCTGAACAAAAAGTGGAAACTTAGAGAAAATTGTAAATGAAATGGTAAATTAAATAAAATAAAAAGAAAAGAAAAGAAAGCAGGGACAAACTATAGCAGAACAAAGCAAACGAAACAATGGACAAATACCAATAATAAATGAAACGAGAAGCGCGAAACGAAACATGCAACAGTAGATTAAGTGTTTTTGCACTTTTCTCTATTGACTTTTCCATGTGTCATTTAAGAACCCCCCATTTCAGCTACCAGAGCTCCACCACCCACTGTTAGAAAACGTTCGCGCCAACCATTCGTTTAAATCATTTGGGGTCGCACCAAGACAAAGAAATGATTTACGGCTAGGGAGAGGGAGGAGCGTGCCGAGGAAACACAACGCAACTGAAATAATTGGATAGAAAAACATACAAAAATAGGTTCTGTTTACATTCCACCGTTGAAAAGATGGCAAATATTTATGGGATCGATGACAAATTAACAAAATACTGGGAAACAGCATAACAAAAATAATTAACACTAATCGCCAGGGTACTGAACAACTCGAACAACGAGGTCATTTTGTATGGAAAACAGGCAAATGGTTGAAAGTGTAACCAAATATCCCGAAGAATTTTAAGAACAAATTCGGAGACAGCGAACATGCTGAAGAATTTTTTTTTAAGAACAAATTCAGAGCAAGAACAGTCATAATTATTAACAACATTAATTTTCCACATAGTTTTAATGATGTGGCAAAGAGATACTGAATTGATATTTTTGATATACATTGAAGGAAAACTAAAGGTCCATTTAGTCTTGACGGTTGACGGTAGACTAACAGCTCTTTCAGTTGGGGGTCGCATTTTGCATGTGTTAGAGGGAGATAACTACAGTTTTACGGTTGACGACGGCACACTTTTGCAGGTTGCAGAATCAACCGGCCACCGTCAAGACTAATTGGGCCTTTAGAGGGAGATAACTACAGTTTAACGGTTGACGACGGTAGACATCTGCAGGTTGCAGAATCAACCGTCAACCGTCAAGACAAATTGGGCCTTAAGTCTCTAATTTCTATTGTGTTTGTCGTAGGCTCATGAATTTTCACATATGTGACGCGCAAAATAGAAAGGGACCTAAGGTTAAAAACCCAGTTTTGTTCAGGAGAGCCATTTTAAAGATAATGTCCCTTTCTATTTGCGCTTAGAATCGTCGACTTCACTTTCATAAAACGGGCATATCTCTGGGAGGGAACACTTTTGGGGCCTGGGATCGGTCTCATTCGGTGCTCAGATGTTGTCCACATCAAAGAAAAAGAAAAAAATGAAAATTGTTTTTTTTTTACCCTTAGGTCCCTTTCTCTATGCGCTGTCACATATGTAGTTATAGGCCAGTTGCATTCGAGTTCACAGAAAGATTTTGAGACCTCATGATCTTTCTGTGAACTCGAGAATGTCCAAAAAAAAATGTGATAGTCAGAAAACCCACATTTAGGTAATTTTTAAAATCCGGCGGTCAGTTTTTAAACCGGCATTAATTGAAATTTCGGTTTTAGCCTAAGAATGGAAAATATTTTCCGAATCAGAAGTAAAGTAAAAGTGCTTTTGGAATAGCTCTAAGTTGACCCATATTTAAAAACTGGGTCAAACTTAAATTAGTGTTTTTAGTATGCATATGTCCATGTTCTATTTAGTCAGATTTTCGGACATAGGGAGCGGTCACCCAAACGGTGACCAAACTTCAAAAATAATTTAATATTTACATAGTAATTTTAAAGACCGATGTCCGTGTAAAGGAGGTTTTTTCAGACGTGTGATTTTCAATATGGCCACACTTTTTTCGGAGTTGGTCTTTTAGACAGCTATCACTCCATTTAGGCTCAATTTGGTTTGCCATTTCATAATGAATGGACTCGTGGTGAATTGGCCAAAAACGAGATGGCCACCGATCCTGATTTTTTTGTTTAGCGATAAAGCCCACGTTAATAAAAACCATTGTTGAATTTGGAGTAATTAAAAAATCCACAAGACATTGTGGAGACGCCGTTTCATCCTTAAAAAGTCACTGTTTGGTGTGCTCTATGGGCAGAGGGAATCAATCATTGGCCCACATTTATTCTAAAATGAAGCCCGCCATAAAGTAAGTCAATTGGAAACGCTATAGAGCCATGATTAATGACTTTTCGTGCCTAAATTCGAGTTTGTTGATGTGGACGACCTTTGGTCCCAACAAGACGGCGCTACATGCCATACAGCCAACGAAACAATCAATTTATTAAGGGAAACTACAAGATCGTGCGTTTTAACACCGCTGGACTATCTTTTGTGAGGTAATGTGAAGTCGCTTGTCTGCATAGATAAGCCCGGCACGATTGGCGCCTTGGAAGAGAATATTTGGCGCGTCATTGCTGACATACGGCCTCAAGTGCTGCTATAGTGGTCGAAAATTTGGACTCTCGCCTGGAATTTATTTAAGCTATCCGCGGCGGACACTTTCCCAAAATCATTTTTAAAACATAATGGCACTTATCTTTATAATAAAGCAAAACTCTTGGCCATAACACTAAATTATATGTGACAGCGCATAGAGAAAGGGACCTAAGGGTAACAAAAAAATCAATTTTCACTTTTTTTTTGATGTGGACAACAACTGAGCATCGCATGAGACCGATCCCATGCCCCAAAAGTGTTCCCTCCCAGAGATATGCGCGTTTTATGAAAGTTAAGTCGACGAGTCTAAGCGCAAATGGAAAGGGGCCTAGTCTTTAAAATGGCTCTCCTGAACAAAACTTTTCATCAACTTTTCACTTTTTTTGTCTTTTCTTCATGAAAACCACACGTTTGACATTTTTACGAAGACTATATCAAAAAAGCCTATATGACTTAAATTGGTCTAAAAAAATTGTTTCTCAATCAAAATATACTACACTATAAATTGAATTGAAATCGGAACTATAACGGATGTTCTAGAGCGGTTGTAAAGTATGTTATTATGGGAGAGATCTTTGCACTGGGGCTATATCAAAACGTGGACCAGTATGACCCATTTTTTCTAATAAACAAGTTTTCATAAAGAAAATTTGATGTTTAGAGTATAGCCTTCGGTTGTTTAGATCAAATTTTATGATTATGAAAAAAAAATCGTTTGTCAAAAATTTCAGTTAACCCCTTTTTTGGTGAACGAAAGAGACGTTTGTTTTACGGAATTGCACATGAACACAACTAATGTAAAGATGGCCGTGTATGTACGTACAATAAATTTATTGGAATTTTATCAAATTGGACAAACACAAAAAAAATTGCTCGGTATGATAAGGAAACTAGTCATAAAAACCTAAAAGGCTTTAACTGAAAAGCAAAAGGGCATAATTAACCAAATTTTACATTTTTGGAGGAGACGAATAGAGGCAAGGACGTAGTACCCATGGAAATTCATTTGGCCAATAATGGCAACATATTTAAATTAAAGGTTAACAAATCTTTTCTACGACTTAATAGGGGTTAGTAAAAAAGATATTGATACAGTTATGAGCAAAAAAAATAGGGTCATTTGAAATTATATTAGAAACAACGTTCAAAAGTAAGTTTTTTTATATTTCTTGTTATTCATAACAAAATCTCAAAATAATACACATAGAAAAATAAAAAAATAAAATGGTATCATAATACTGATAACATTTTATTTATTCGAAGTGCACCTGAAAAAAATGGCTCTTTTTTTTAAAAAATGCTAAAATTCTGTATCAACCTTATAGCTTATAGTAAGTAGTACAACCTTTATATAGTAAAGCACCTATACATCTGCTTGACATTAAGTTTACCATATCCTGGTAAGTCCTGCTAAGAATAGAATACAATGTGGTTTGAATCTCTCCCGATAGTCTGTCTGTTTTTCTTGACAAAATTTTTCTTTAAAAATTTACTATAAATATATTTTTTAGAGATCTGGCAATTTTGCAGGCCGTAGTATTACACTTATACTGTTATCCTGGTTCGTTTTCCCATTTAATTACGAATTTGAAAAACATTTTTCCCATTTAGTATGTGGCCACAACCGAATTTTTTGTCAAACGAATGTTGGTGATTGACAAACTATCCATGTACAGGGTGTCCGCCGGGAAGGTAAAAAGGTACCAGTACTACCTTGTTTTTTCGCCATTTTGGTAAACATTAGTCTTGACAGTTCATATTTGGCAGTGATGAAGTAGAGACGTGGCAAATTTATTATGGAAATATATTCGATAAACAAACGTGTTTAAATCGTTAAAACATTTTATCAAAATCAATCATCGATTACCGTGACGATGAGAAAGTACGTGAAACTTTGGGAAGAAACAAAGTGCCAACAAAACGCACTATTTATCGTGTAGTTAATGAGTTCGATGAAAAAGGGTCTGTACTGATAGGCCCAAGCATGGACATACTGCAAGATCGGCTGAAAACATTACCGCTGCTCAAGAAAGTGTTCAAAACAATCCATCAACCTCAATTCGACGCCGTGCTGATTGTAATAGAAAATGTGCTCAAAAGGGCTCGCACTTGTGATGCTAAAAGAGGCGGAGATTTATCTATAAGTAATTATTTATCTAATAATTCCATACATAATTGCCGACATTAAATAAAACATTTATAAATATAAGATTCATTCTCTTTCATTTAATCAAAAATTATAAACAAACAAAGTAGTATACCTTCCCGACGGACACCCTGTAGTATACCTTCCCGGCGGACACCCTGTATTTATTTAAGACAAGGTAGGTGTAAAGCGTTGCCAGATCTTAATTTTTCAAAACACAACATTCCCAATAGTTCAAGCAGAAATATTTAATTTTTAAATAAACGCTGTATATGAATTTTTTTTTAATGTTAAGTGTACATTAATTGTAGCCCTATTATTTTGTCCGTGACTGTATGTGACATATCATTTATATTAATATTAAGTGTACAAAAATAGTGGCACTATTTTTTTGTCCGTGACTGTATGTGACATATTATTTATTTTAATATAAAGTGTACATAATTAGTGGCCCTATTATTTTGTCCGTGACTGTATGTGACATATCATTTATTTTAATATTAAGTGTACATTAATAGTGACCCTTTTATTTTGTCCGTGACAGTATGTGACATATTGTTTATTTTAATATGAAGTGTACATAATTAGTGGCCCTATTATTTTGCCCTTAATTGTATGTAAAATAAAAGAACACACCGCCTTTTTGGTACAACTTGAGCCCTGGTATAAAATTAGATTGGTACGAGGGTTGCTACCTATATACATTGCTGGCCAAGGCAACACTGAGTGTTGCCTGGCGCCATCTGACATTTCCATTGGAAAGTTTGACATTTTTTAGCATAAACGTACTCAGAACGTTTTGCCATACGACCATCATTTGTGTTGTTTACAGTGACTTGAAAAAATCAATTTGGCAAACAAATGGAATTAACTCATGAACATTTTCGTGCGATCATTTTTCACAACTTTTGATGTGGATCATCAAGAGTGTATCGATGAACTTCAATATTTGTATGGCAATGAAGCACCATCCTATAGCCATTTGAAAAACTGGTTTAATGAATTCAATCGAGGCCGACGCTCGCTCAAAGACGAAAATCGTGAAGGTCGTCCAAAAACGTCCGTTGTGCCAGAGAACATTGATGCCGTGCGTGAACTGATAATGCTAGATCGTCATGTGACATACCGTGAGATAGAGGCAGCCATGGACATTTCTTACACCAGCATACATTCGATATTGCATGAACACCTGTCCGTAAAAAAGGTTTGTTCTGGTTGGATCCCACACTATTTGACAATCGCTAAAAAAAAAAGGCTCGTGTCGATTGGTGCAAAGAAATTTTGAAAAAATACAATCGCGGTGCTTAAATAGACGTCTATAAGATCGTCACGGGTGACGAATCATGGATCTATGCGCAATCGATCGTGTGGGTCTTCGAAGACGAGCCAAATCCAACGAAAGTTGTTGGTGAAAGCAGCACTTCGAAGCAAATGGTCGCCTGTTTTTTCGGAAAACTGGTCATGTGGCGACTGTTTCGCTTGAGCAACGTACGAGGTCAATTCTAAGTGGTACACCACAATTTGTTTGCTTAGACCTTTGGAGAAATTCGAAAAACGAACAAGAGAAGGCGAATCATTGTGCACGATGACAATGCGAGCTCTCACACATCGGCTCAAACCAGCGAAATTTTGACCGGCCAAAACGATGAATTGATGGGTCATCCGCCGTGCAGCCCTGACTTGGCATATAAAGAAAAAAAATGCGTGGTCAACGATTTTCACCAGAAAATGCTGTTGAAGCGTTTAAAACCATGTTTTGGAGGTGTCTCAATCGGAGTGGAAAAAGTACTTCCACAATTGGTTTGAGCGCATGCAAAAGTGTAGAAATCATGCTGGAGAATACTTTGTAAAACAATAAACCATTTTTCATAAAAAATATTCGCATTTACATTATTAGGCCAGAAAAATATATAGCAGTACTCGTATAAAATGTGCCAATGCAGCTTTTGATGGTACAAGATACATTTTTCTGAAATAGAACGCTATAGGTTTTCAATTATTTTCTTTTGTAATTACACCCTTTTGCATTTGAACTAACAACTACACAAAGAGAACCAGAATAAACTAACTACACTTTTCACTGAGAACTTCAAACAAACAAACAAAAACGAAAAAAATAACCCAATTTTGAGGGCAAACAAAACACAACAAGTGATATTACACACCTACACAGCTGACACACATACGAGTAGGTCTGTCTTACATAAAATTGATTAGACCACCTACACATATGCATATGTGTTGTGTACATACGAGTACATATTTACACATACACTTCATAATTGTAATTGGAATTTCTTCTGACACTCTCCTTTCTCCGCCCATCAGAAGCAAAAAAAAAAAAAAGATATCGATATTTAATACCCGTACGTACACTGAGACATTGGGAGATTTCCCAATTGCCCATAGTTTTTGTGGCCCTAGTGACCTTGGGCATTTTCTTGTAAGTCCATTGGTTATTTTTTTCTTGTTTCATGGTGGGGTACCACAGTTATCAATCTAACATTGAAACCATTTTTTTCTGAGGGGCCACCATTGGGCACTTCGATTTTGAATTTTGTTTACCCAGCGTCTTATCAATTATGCTTGAAACGGCAAAAGAAAAACAGAAGAACTTTCCGGTAGGAAAAGCTCTTAATCTTTGTTGGGTAGAAGCAAATCAACTGATAAACAAAATAATCATGACATCATTACCTTGACATTTTGAAAATACTTAGTAGGGACATAAATACTGTTACAAAATTGAACGCACCCATTTCAATAGGTGAACTGAACATATCCCGTTAATGGCATATGGGGTTTGAAAGCTAACCTCAATAGCGTTAGTCTGTAACGGGATTTTTAAATTGTTTCAACTTTCATCATGGAGTGGTCAGATAATGAGAACCGTATCGCTGTAGTAGCGTTTTTCAAGTGTGAAATGAAAAAAGCGATATTTTCAAAACGCTCCGGCTACTAGGAAGTAGCCGCATGTTCGTCTACCGATGCATAAAACTGTTTGAGGAGACTGCAGATGTAAAAGACCGCCACCGGTCGGGCCGCCCACACTCTGTTCGAACACCGCATGTCATCAAAGCCGTTAAATCAAGAATTCACAGAAATCCGTTCCGAAAACAGAAAATCATGGCCCGTGATATGAATATCATGCAAAAGTCCATGAGTCGTATCATTAAAAAGACTTGAGACTTGGGGCTTTCAAACGACGTACCGGACATTTATTGACTGCAGCCTTAAAAAAAATAGGATTGAAAAATGCAAACGTCTTTTGGTGAAGCACGCTGATAACTTGCACAGAAAACTTTTGTTCAACGATAAAAAAATTTTTACCGTTTAGGAAAAATTTAACAAGCAAAATGATAGAGTGTATGCGCGGTCATCTAGGGAAGCATCTGAGCTGATCCCAAGGGTGGAAAAGGGTCATCACCCAGCTTCAGTCATGGTTTGGTGGGGTCACTGACCTGCAATTCTGCGAACAAGGAGTCAAAACATCGGCCAAAGTTTACCAAGAAACCGTTTTGGAAGCTGTTGTGAAGCATCTTAACAATTCCCTGTTCCAAAACCAGCCATGGACTTTCCAGCAGGATTCTGCGCCGGCCCACAAGGCTAAAACGTCCCAGGCCTGGCTTCGAAACAATTTGCCAGCGTTCATTTCCTCTGAAGAATGGCCCTCAGGCAGTCCAGATTTGAACCCATTGGATTACAAATTGTGGACGGTTTTAGAGGACAAGGTTTGTCACAAAAGATACCCCAACATTGGATCTCTTAAGACTGCTTTGGTTCGAGCTGTGGCCAATTTTCCAACGGACGAGAATCGTGCAGCTATTGACGATTGGCCAGTGCGACTTAAGGCTTGTGTAAAGGCAAAAGGCGGACATTTCGAATAAGTAGATTCCTTTTGGGTACAATATACATCAATAAATATATTAACAAATATTTGGTCCAAAAACATTCAGTACTTTTTATTTTACAGCATAAAACGTGTGTAACAGTATTTATGTCCCTTCTAATTAGGTAATAATTGCAAATTTTTAGAAATATTCCATAATTATTAAATATTTTACGACACCTTACGTTAAAATAAGCTGAACATGCACACACTTTTGCTCGCCAGTGTTCATATTCTAGAAAATCCAAACTGGCAACTGCTCTTTAACGGCCACAGTCCGAACAAATGTCGCCCTAGAAATGTAAGACTCACTTTTAGGCCTATAGTTTAAAGCCTGATTTAAAATTTTACAAAACATTTCTGCTTGTCTAAAAACGCTTTAAGCATTTGCGTTAAAATGTGTAAATAAACATTTTAAAATACTAAAAAAGGTAATGGAAAATTCTTGTTTTTTGTTGTTGTTTTTATAAAAAAAACACTTGACCAGTCATTGAGCCAGCTTTGCTTTGTCTACCTCCCAAATGCCACGATTTGTGTTTGACTCTTAAACTTTAAGACTTTGCATTTTGAACTTAAAAACCATTGGAATGAAGGAAAAAAATCAATAACAACGAACACCTTAAGGCAAGCAATAGGATAAACCAGTTAAATACAACGGTCAAGGATTGAAGAATTTTTGCCCTCAAACATTTTAGATTTTTCAAAGAATATTACAAAAATAATTTGTAGAAAAACTCTTTGAACAAAAAAAAACAATTCAAAAGGTATTGCCACAACCACATTACAATATGGGGCAATTCTACTTTAAAAATAACCGGTTGCTTTCTTGCAGGCTACCAAGACCACAGCATGAACTTAAAAATGCCTTCTGGTCAAAGCAATGCCATTTGAAATACCCAGAATATATCAGTACGCGGAAATTGTTATTGAGCACAAAGCCACAGCAAAGGAATTCAAGGACCAAAGGGAAACCCGAATAAAGCTGCAATAGAATTTCCAAATTTATTCGAAATTCAAACACGCATACCACGCAAGGAGTAGACGACAAAGACAGTCCATGTAAAAACGTCATTGACAAACCCAACAATTCCCAAACGCACTTCTTAGGTGGAATTTTGCGATAGGATGAAACATGAGAAGAAATCAGGTGCTCGGAATCTTAAAGTGTATGGGATGCAATGATAGCGATTTCGCTACAAATGCTACAGTCAATGCTGACAAAATTGAACAGTAGTAAAAAGTTTGATTAATTTAGATGATTTTTATTCAGAAGCGTTTCTTTTACAAAACTGCTGTGACTGGTGTCAAAGTTTCATTTTACTTGTATTTATATGCGACGCGCAAAATAGAAAGGGACCTAAGGTTAAAAACCAGTTTTGTTCAGGAGAGCCATTTTCAAGATTAGGTCCCTTTCTATTTGCGCTAAGAATCGTCGACTTCACTTTCATAAAACGCGCATATCTTTGGGAGGGAACACTTTTGGGGCATGGGATCGGTCTCATTCGATGCTCAGATGTTGTCCACATAAAAAAAAAATGAAAATTGATTTTTTTTTACCCTTAGGTCCCTTTCTCTATGCGCTGTCACATATAGTAATATTTGGCATTTCCTGATGAAGAGTCTCACACCTAGAGTGCCCAGAACCGAAACCAACATTCCGGTTTTTATGACCAAACCTGACAGTTGGTTCCTTAAAATTAGCTCAAACCTGACGTGTCGGTTTACCGGTTTTTTTGCTTTTGGGTTTCACGGTTTTTTTGGTTGTTGAGACTCACACCTTGAGGGTCCAGAACCGAATCCGAAAAACCAACATTCCGGTTTTTTTGTACAAACCCAACAGACGGTCTCTAAAAAAAATAGCTAAAACCTGACATGTTGGTTAAGCCGGTTTTTTAGCTTTCGGGTTTTCCGGTTTTTTGGTTGTTGTATTTAAAAGTACAGAAAATTCAATATTTTCATGTACGGTATACGTAATCTAAAAAAAAATTGTTAGCTAGACCCAAAGACAATAATTTGTAGAAACTGGGCGATATGCTTCTTCTTTGTAATATCGTAGAAAAACACCGCACTCAGTTACGCCCAAATTCTCGGTTTATTTATCCATTTGCGTTTGATCACAATCACAAGAACTCAAAAGGCAAAATTGAAACACAAAAAAAACCACAGAAAACCCAAATAATCCTTAATTTGCACACTTTAAATACAAAAAAAAACAGATCTCCAAAAATGGTTGTTGGTTGTGTTTCTCGAATTCTCGTAGAAACTCATTTCGTGCAGCTTCTACAGTTTATCGCCATTGGCTAGGCCCACCTTTAAGTGTACCGATCGACTCAGTTGATTGAGTTTTAACGATATCGCTCTGTCTGTCTGCAATATACGAGGGCGATCGCAAAACTAACTGGCCTGGCACATTTTCTGTTTTACTAGCAACTTTTTGTTTTGTTTTTTAAAAAGCCATCTTTCATAAGCCATCTGTCAAAATTTCCGAAATATTTAATGATTATTTTCTTTGTTACAGGTGATTGAAGTAAACAAGTTTTATAATTTTTGAAAAATGGAAAATAAGGAGTTTCGTGGGGTAATTAAACACTTTTACATGAAAGGTTATACGCCACAATTAATCAAAGATGAATTGGATTCTGTTCATGGTGATAATGCACCATCATACTCCACCGTGAAATCCTGGGTTAAACAATTTAAAATGGGTCGTTCAAGTACGGAAGATGAACAACGCTCTGGAAGACCGAAAACTGCTACTACTATTGAAAACATTAGAAAAATATTTAATGAAGTGACTAAAGATAGACGAATAAAGCTCAGAGAACTTGCTCATATTGTTAAAATACACGAAAAACAAGTTTGGAGTATTTTACATGATGAACTCCACATGAAAAAGCTATCCGCAAGATGGGTGCCGCGTTTGTTGACTTTGCCCCAAAAAATCGTCCGTTGGACCAATTCCGAGGAGCTTTTAGCGATTTATCAGCGTAATCCAATAGAGTTCTTGCGCCGATTCATAACTGTTGATGAAACATGGATCCATCACTACACCCCAGAATGCAAAGAACAGTCAAAACAATGGATAGAAGCTGGTAAAAGTGGTCCCAAGAAGGCGAAAACTGTAAGTCAGCAGGAAAAGTAATGGCCACAGTGTTTTGGGATGCCAGGGGTATAATATTTATTGATTATCTTGAGAAAGGAAAAACTATAAATAGTGAATATTATTGTGCATTATTGGATCGGTTGAGTGAAGAAATCAAGATAAAACGACCGCATTTAGAAAGAAAAAAACAGTTTTTTTTTCATCAAGATAATGCTCCTTCACACACTGCATTTTTAACTCAACAAAAACTGGCCGAATTACGATTTGAAATTGCTCCGCATCCACCATATAGTCCAGATTTAGCTCCTTCTGATTATTTCTTGTTTCCAAATTTAAAATAATTTCTCGGTGGCAAAAAAATTTCGTCCAATAGCGAGGTTATTGCTGAAACTGGGGCATAGTTTGAAGGTCTTGAAAAATCTTATTTTTCGGATGGAATTAAAAAACTTGAACAACGTTTGATAAAGTGTATTGAGTTGGAAGGAGATTATGTTGAAAAATAAATAATAATAATTCCAAAAAAACGGTTCTTTTTATGTTAGGCCAATTACTTTTGCGGTCGCCCTCGTAATAACATTTAAGTTATACTAATCCGTAGTTTTTTTTTTGAAAATTTAATTTTTATTACTATTATTGGGTAAGATTCGTAAAAATAACATTGTCAAATTAAAAAAAAATTAAGGTTTTGCCGGTATGATTGCCGTAATCATGTTATTGTTAACATAAATAAACCCATCAAAATAATACCTTTGTCCCACCAACCATATTTATATTGTTATTTATTTTCATTTTTAAATTTGGCAACAATACTATTGTAATATTTCAATAATATTAATATTGCTGCAATCATACTATTGTCAAAATGAAATTCAAAAAACAATACTATGGTTGCGACGACTATACTTTTACTTCAACGAACATACTATTGTTGCCGTGACCATATAGTAACCCTATCTTTTCTCTGCGTGTGTCTTTATCTAGACCCACCTTTAAGTGTACCGATCGACTCATAATCAACAGTTGATTCGATTTAACGATATCGGTCTGTGCGTCTGCCGCCTATCTAAAGATATTTTTGTGTTGCCCGATCTTCATGGAATTAGGCAAAAACAGGTTTTCTAAACCAGGGATGGAGGCTGTTGATTTTTTAGAATATCGGTCGAAATTTATATATACTAGCTCCCACACATATGTTCAACCGATTTTTTAGCTCCAGAAACCAAAAAGTATATCCAATCTTGATGAAATTTTACACACTGCATTACGATCAATTAATTATCAGCTCAGATGAGAATGAGTCATGCCGGTCCACGTTTTGAAATAGTCGCAGAGCAAAGATCCCTCCCGATATTATATACAACCGCTTTAGAGCATCCATATTGATTCCAATTTAAATCCAATTTGGTATGGTATATTTCGATTGAAAAACAAGAAATCTGGGACAGATTTGGATTATACGGGCTCATTTTTTGAAATATTCCCCGTTCAAATTGTCCGGGTCCCAAAAAATGTTTTCTTATATAACAGACGGGGCAAAAGAAAAGCTGTTAACCGCGGATAATCTTGAAAGGAAGTCAGTAGCATAAAACGAAATGAGTCACTTCAAGCTTAGTTATTACTTTACTTATGTTATGCCCACAATGCAGAAACGTTTCAGGCCCTTAAGGCCAATATCAGCCCAGTATTTCATAATACTTGGTCGCACTCATCGTATTCACTTACCTACACGCAGCGAAAAATCATGGCTACTAAATGTTCACGGAAATAATAATCTGTTCTCCGCATTAAAAGTATGTTCGTCACAACCATAGTATAAATGAATTAAATTTTGACAATATTGTGATTGCCGCAATATTAATATTGTTGGAATGTAACAATAGTATTATTGCCAAATTTAATAATGAAAATTTGGTTGTAGGAATAATATAAAAATGGTTGGTGCAACAAAAGTATTGCTTTTTTGGGTGTTATGTTAACAATATAAGTAATATGATTACGGCAGTCATACTGTATGATTGCAGTTTTTTTTTATTTAAAAATGCCTTTTAGAACATTGTTATTCTTACGGATCTGATGCAATAATATAACTTTTATATGGAAATTGAAAATATTCAAACTGCTTTGGCTTTGTTAACTAAAATGTTTTTAATAAAACGCTTAGATTTCTTTAAACAGATTTTTCTACTGTTAAATAAATCACTCCTAGTATTTTGAATTGAATGTATTTTTAAATAATTTTCATAATTCAAATCTATTGCTGACAACTTAACACAATTCTAATAAATAATATTTGGAATCATAGTACATTTGTGTGTGAGCATTTTATTGTTGTAGAGATCATAACACGGTTACGTGTGAATCATACTATGGTTGTGAGTGTCATACTATGGTTGTATGTGAAACATACTATCGCTGTGAGGATCATAATATGGTAGTGGAGATCATAGTATGGTTGAGTGTGAATCATACTATGTTTGTGGGGATTATAGTATGGTTATGTGTGAATCATACTTTTGTTGTGAGGATTATAGTATGGTTGTGAGGATCATAGTATGGTTGTGTTTAAATCGTATTACAATTGTAATCATAATATTGTTTTGATCATAATATTGTTGAACCACAACTACTTTTATATCCCTTTGTTATTCTATATGATCCTCTTCGAATATTGTCACCACAACCATACTTTGTTCTGCATATAAGACCCACAACGTCCGTTCCATTAGGGAACAAGAGGAATGTTCTATCAAATCAGTGAGCGCCATTTAATTCTTTTACTTACGAAGGTTGCTATTTATATTTCGGGTCCTGACAATGCTAGTGTTAACGGATGCAAACTGGAACTTCCATTGGAAACTTTAACATTTGTTAGCATAACTTCACTCAGAACGTTTTGTCATTTGAGGTTTGTTTTGTTTACAGTTTGTTGACAAATTCATCTCAGTCAAAAAATGAAATTATCCCGTGAACATTTTCATGCGATGATTTTTTACGATTTTCGGCGTGGGTTATCGAGACAAGAGTGTTTAAATCAACTTGTTTTGACTTTTGGCGATGAAGCACCATCAAAAGCCACTGTTAATCGCTGATACCAAGAGCTCAGTCTCGGACGCCGTTCGCTTTAGCATGAATTTCGTGAAGGACGTCCAACTTCGGTCACTTTGCCTGAAACTGTCGATGCTGTGCTGGAAGTGATTAAGCAAGACCGTCATGTGACATACCGTGAGATTGAGGCATTATTGGTCATTAGTATGACAAGCATCAATAAGATATTGCATGTTCATTTGGCAGTGAAAAAAATTTGTTCTCGTTAGATCCCACATAATTTGATGAATGTTAAAACAGGCTCGTATGGATTGGTGCAAAGAGATGTTGAAAAAGTATAACTACGGTAGCTCAAAGGCAGTGTATAAGTATAACATTGTCACAGGTGACGAATTATGCATCTATGCATATGAACTCGAAAAAAACAGCAAACGACCGTATGGGTCTTTCAAGACGAGCCAAATCCAACAAAAGTTGTTCGTGGAAGAAGTACATAGAAGCAAATGATTGCTTTTTTTCGGTATAACCGACCATGTTGCCACAGTGCCTTTAGTGAAACGTGGGACGATCAATTCTGAGTGGTATACAATCATCTGTTTGCCAACAGTGTTCGAAGAAAGATAATAAGAGAAGACGGGTCATTTTGCATCACGACAATGCGACCTCTTACACATAAGCTGAAACGATGGGCTATTTGACCACTCAAGATGTCGAATTGATGGGCCATCCACCGTACAGCCCTGACTTCTTCTTATTCCCTTGCATCAAATGACTTCTTCTTAATCCCTAGCATCAAGAAAAAATGCGTGTTTAACGTTTTTCAACGCCCGAAGCGGCTGTTGAAGCGTTCAAAAATCTTGTTTTGGAGGTGTCTCAATCGGAGTGGAAAAAGTGCTCCGAAAATTGGTTTTTCCGCATGCAAAAGTGTGTTGATCTTAAAGGAGAATATTTTGAAAAACAATAAAGCCATTTTTGATGATAAATATTCGCATTTTATTATTAGGCCAGGCATATATATAGCAGCCCTCGTATGAGTGATTTGTTTAGAGAGATTCTTGTCCATGACGCTGAATGATGTTCTTTGTAAAACGCATTGACGGTTTCCTGTAGGTCTCCAACAGCGCAAATTTTTTTTGAAAATTTTCAAGATTAAGTATTACTTTTTAATATTGTTTTTTTGTGGATCAGTTCTATCAAAACGAATTGAAATAATTATGTTAACTACGTTTCTCGGAGTCAGTTTAAATGTATCCCAATATAAATAGCCTCGCCTACTGGAGGTTGATACTAGACAATGAAAACTTCAGTTTTTTTTTGGTGTTGCATGTCTGTCTCCCTCAACATTCCAGTTGAGCTGTTGATCGAAAACGAAACAAAATTACTTAAATTGCATGAGAAAGTCCTTCTGTAGTTAAGAACAATTTGAACGAACAGAGAATTTCAATTGTTTTCGTAGATTTATGGGAGTTTCTTTCCTACGTTTATTGTTGTGCTGTGTTGAAAACTTTTTAATTTGCAAAATTTAATTCATAAAAGTGTGTGTGTGCGAGTGTGTGAGTGTTAAGAGCTCTGTCGCATGAATTATTGAACTCGGATGACTTCACTTTTATTTTTGATATTTATTATTTTGAAGTTGTTGTTGTTGGGTTTTGTGATTCTTCGTTTTTTTTTTAAATGTTTCTTTGCTCGAGTCGTTGTTCGGCAGCAGGAGTTCAAATTTAAACGTCTATGAAATAATTGCTGGACAAAGTTTCCTTTAAAACTTTTGCTTTCGTTTGTTGTGACTTCACAAGAGTTTTCCTTTAAGAATTTTGCGGAGCCAACGAAAAAAAATATTATTTTCAATGTTGTTGTTAGTGGTGTTTCTTTTATAAACTTTGTTTTCATGGCAAATGAATAAACATAATGCCAACACGTTATTTTCTTTTTTTGATTTGTTATTTTATTTTACTTTATATGATTTTCGTTTATATTTTTTAGTATTTTTAGCCAAAAAAAAAAAGTGCAAACTTTTATCCAAACAGAACAGAGCAGAGGAAGAGAATCGTTATTGCTTTTTGACAACAAAAAATTAACTAAAGTACGCCTGGCCAAAACTGAATCACACCGACCGAGCGAGCGACCGCCGCCGCCGTGTAAGGTAAGAAGAAAAAAACATACAACAACAACGACAAGTACTGATATATTAAAGCTGTTGTTGTTGCTGCTGTTGGCGAGAAACATACACTTGCACAGCAACTGCAATAAAAAGAACAGCCAGCGAAGAGCACTTGGCCAAACAAAGGCCTAAAAAACAAAACAAAAACAACGCTTTGTTACTTGCAGCCAGTGTTGACAACTTTTCTCTTTTTTATTTAAAATATATTTTTTGTAGTATTTAATTATTCTACATATTTTATTTATGTTTTTTATTTTCTTTATTTGCTATATTTTCTAATTTATTGTATATGTATTGCTTTAATTTATTGTAAATACTTAACACTTGATATTTTCATTTAACTTCAAATTTTAATTGTACGAGGGCTGCTATATAAATTTCCGGCCTAATAATGAAAATGCGAATATTTACATCAAAAATGGTTTTATTGTTTTTCAAAGTATTCTCCAGCATGATTTATACACTTTTGCATGCGCTCAATTGCCAAAGCACTTTTTCCACTCCGATTGAGACACCTCCAAAACATGGTTTTTGAACGCTTCTACGCCATCTTCTGGCGACGAAAATCGTTGACCACGCATTTTTTTCTTGGTAAGGGCTTAATGACCATCTTACACGTCTGCATCTCGTTAGGTCGTAGCACCCGGTTAAAATCCAAGCATAAACTTAAGATCTTTAAGGACAGCCACCGCTAAACTCCCGAAAAAGATGTTCCCAGCTGATAAGGCTTCTAGGGGCTCATAATCAGCCGCAATGTTAGACGACAGACTCCAGTCAGACTTCGTAGCTCATTCCCGTTTGAGCTTCACACAGTTCGATTGGAGGTTTGTACGAGGGCAACTATATTTATTTCTGGCCTTCTAATGAAAATGCGAATATTGATCATCAAAAATGGTTTTATTGTTTTTCAATGCATTCTCCAGCTTGATTTATACACTTTTGCATGCGCTCAAACCAACAGTCGAAGCACTTTTTCCACTCCGATTAAGACACCTCGAAAGCATGGTTTTTGAACGCTTCAGCAGCATCTTCTGGCGACGAAAATCGTTGACCACGCATTTTTTTCTTGATGGGCGTAATAAAAAGAAGTCATTGGGTGCACAGTCAGTGCTGTGCGGCGGATGACCCATCAATTCAACGTTTTGGTCGGTCAAATAGGTGCTGGTTTGAGCCGATGTGTGAGAGCTCGCATTGTCATGGTGCACAATGATTCGTCTTCTTTTGTTCGTTTTTCGAATTTCTCCGCAGGCAAACAAATTATGGTGCACCACTCAGAATTGAACGTCCTACGTTGCTCAAGCGGCACAGTCGCCACATGACCAGTTTTGCCGAAGAAACAGGCGACCATTTGCTTCGAAGTGTTTCTTCCACGAACAACTTTCGTTGGATTTGGCTCGTCTTCGAAGACCCACACGGTCGATTGCTGTTTTGTTTCAGGCCCATACGCTTAGCTCCATGATTCGTCACCTTTAACGATTTTATAAACGGCTTTTTGAAGCACCGCGATCGTATTTCTTCAAAGTTGCTTTGCACCAATCGACACGAGTCTTTTTTGAGCGCTTGTGAAATTGTGCTGGATCCAACGAGAACAAACGTTTTTACGGCCTGGTGTTCCTGCAATATCGAAAGTATGCTGGCGGAAGAAATGTCCAAGGATGCCTCTATCTCACGGTATGTCACATGACGATCTTACATTATCAGTTCACGCACGGCATTAATGTTCTCTGGCACAACGGCCGTTTTTGGACCACCTTCACGACCTTCGTCTTTGAGCGAGCGTCGGCCACGATTGAGTTCAGTAAACCAGTTTTAAAGATTTAAGTTCATCGATATACACTTGTCGTATAATCCACGTCGAAAGTTATGAAAAATGATCGCACGAAAATGTTCACGAGTTAATTCTATTTTTTTGCCAAATTGATTTTTCAAGTCACTCTGAACAACGCAAATGATGGTCGTACGTCAAAACGTTCTGAGTACGTTTACGCTAAAAAATGTCAAACTTTCCAATGAAAATGTCAGACGGCGCCAGACAACACTAAGTGTTCTTCTTGCTAAAATATCACGTATAGCAGCGTAATAGGCATATCTTAGGTTTCGTAAACCGGCCATGGACGCTTAGTTCATTATTTATTATTACACCTTAAGCATTAGAAATCATCTTTGTATACTGTAATCATCGCCTAGAGAAATTTCAAGGTAAAGATCTGTTCAGACTGGCAAGAAACTATGTTGTGTTAGGTCAGTTTGTCATATACGAAAAGCGACCACAAGATCTACCTTTAAATAAATATTAATTTAGCAGAAGACAACAACTGTTGATGCCTTGGTAGCAACAGGCAGGTTAAAAGCACTGCGTTGGCATCACTGTGCACTGGCTATGGAGAGTTTGGGTGGAAAAGGTGTTAATTTAGTACTCATTACGTACGAGTGCTCAAAGCAATAATAACAACAACAAAACTGCACTTGTTTCAAAACAACAAAAGCACATACACAAAGACACTTATACTTAGCCAAATCAAAGGCTCACACATAGCGTAGAGTGCATACACCTGCAATGTTTATAAATAAAAGCGAAACTGATAAAAAAAAGCAAAATAAACAACAAAAAACATCTTCCAGCACATACACTCAACAACTGAAACGACCGACTGAGTATGGGGAGAGTATGAGAACAAGTGCAAGTGAGTATGAGTACGAGTACGAGGAGAGTGTATGGCCTAAAGCGTAACGTCACACAAGTAACACGTACATAAATTAGATGGAAAGGCATAAATAATCACATCGCTAATAAGAGGGCAGGCCGAGTAAGAGAAAGAGAGTGAGTGAGTGAGTGCGAGTGTGTGTGTAAATGAGCAACTACCTAAACAACATGAATATTACAACAATAACATCATCATACACACACACAGCTTATCTTCGAGGCAGAAAATATTATCACATTATATTTTGCAAGATTATGAAAACAACAACAAAAAAAGCAATTGATAAAAATACTGAATAATACGCGAACAAACGGAGGGGACAACCAGACAGATAGACGGACAGCTCGAGCATTTCATCGTATTGGTAGACTATAAAAAGCCTTTCGGTGAATGTGCTGATGTGTTTACCCTACCCCCGTAGCGTATGAGTAATACTCGCAGGTACGTGTTCGGTGGAGCGCGTACGACGTATACGACTCGGTGTCCACATTAGCCAACCTTTCCTCAACCTCCTAACACAATCTGGCAAATTCCAGAAATTCACTTAATACAAAAATTCAATTAGAACCACGACCAATGATAAACCGAAGGTATTCTATGAGCGCGAAAAATAGCACCGTTTTTTGTTATTTAATTGACTTGGAGAGATGTGTAAAGGCGAGGATAAGTACTAGAGGCCAGCCGAAGTGTTTTTTTGGTCCGTAGACTAGTATATATTCGGCGGAAATACTAAATTAGCATAGCCGAATATTAAATAACTGAACCTTAGACTTTCTAGATATCTATTTTGACGATAAGGAACACCTCACATATTTATTCTGCGTAAGTTCTTCGGAAATGGAAATTACCGGTTAAAATAAAAAATAAAATCGCTTTTTAATAAAATTTCTACATTAATGAGATATTATTTTCTTACCACAAAAATCAGTTAAATAAAACATTTGTAGCTCTTTAAACTTTTCTTGTATATTGAACATGAGCCAAAAAAGTGACTAAACGAGACAAAGTACCGGTAACCCTTAACTATTGGAACTGATTTTTTAAATGTATAGCATGTTGTTTTAGATTGGTTCGGTAAAGATAAAGCTGATCTTAATATATTGTAAAAGTGGAGTAAATTGGCTTTTAAAACCTAAATCCGGGTAAATGTAAATGGTACATAAAAAACCTCAAATGAATGTCTTGGCTGTGATAAACAATATACATTTTCATATCCGTCTTATTTTGTAGTTTCTTAAAAAAATACGCGGAAAATTGTATTTCAATTCGCCCTTTTGTTTCGAATCCTGAACATACATGATTTACTAAATTTTATTTAAAAAAAATATTGTTTTTAAAGGACGAAATGAGACAGTTTATCTTAAAATAAATATTCTGATTTTAATTAAGGCGATCTATACTAAAAACATAGTAGAACATTTTATCCCAACAACGACTATTAAAAACATTTAAACAATTTCATTACAAAAAAGGACACGCCCCAACTGACATTATTTGGACAACACTTTTGTACTAAGTAGGGACATAAATACTGTTACACACGTTTTATGCTGTAAAAAAAAGTACTGAATGTTTTTGGACGAAATATTTTTTAATATATTTATTGATGTATATTGTATCCAAAAAGAAGCTACTTATTCGAAATGTCCACCTTTTGCCTTTAAACACGCCTTAAGTCGCACTGGCCAATCGTCAATAGCCGCACGAACCACGTCCATTGGAAAATTTGGCCACAACTCGAACCAAAGCAGTCTTAAGAGATCCAATGTTGGGGTATCTTTTGTGACAAACCTTGTCCTCTAAAACCGTCAACAATTTGTAATCCAATGGGTTTAAATCTGGACTGTCTAAGGGCCATTCTTCAGAGGAAATGAACGCTGGCAAATTATTTCGAAGCCAGGTCCGGGACGTTTTATCCTTATGGGCCCGCGCATAACCCTCTGGAAAGTCCATGGCTGATTTTGGAACAGGGAATTGTTAAGAGGCTTCACGACAGCTTCCAAAACGGTTTCTTAATAAACTTTAGCCGATGTTTTCACTCCTTGTACGCAGAAATGCTGGTCAGTGACCCTATCGTAAGAGACACTCCACCAAACCATAACTGAAGCCGGGTGATGGCCCTTTTTCACCCGTGGGATCAGTTCAGATGCTTCCTTAGATGACCGCGCATACACTCTATCATTTTGTTTGTTAAGTTTTTCCTGAACGGTAAAAATTTGTTCCTCGGTGAAAAGAATTTTTCTGTGCCAGTTATCAGCGTGATTCACCAAAAGACGTTTACATATTTCAATCCTATCAATAAATATCTGGTACGTCGTTTGAAAGCCCCAAGCCCGAAGTCTTTTTGAAGGATTCGACTCATGAACTTTTGCGTAATATTCATCTCACGGGCCATGATTTTCTGTTTTTGGAGCGGATTTCTGTGAATTCTTGATTAACCGGCTTTGATGACATGCGGTGTTCGAACAGAGCGTGGGCGGCCCGACCGGTGGCGGTCTTTTACATCTCCAGTCTCATGCGGCTAATCCCTAGTGGCCGGAGCGTTTTAAAAAATCGCTTTTTTTCATTTCACACTTGAAAAGCGCCATTACAGCGATACGGTTCTCATTATCTGACTACTCCATGATGAAAGTTGAAACAATTTTAAAATCCCGTTACAGACTAACGCTATTGAGGTTAGCTTTCAGAACCCATATGACATTAACGGGGCATGTTTAGTTCTACTATTGCAATGGGTGTGTTCAATGTTGTAACAGTATTTATGTTATATTTGGTTTGGTAGCGAGCCACAAGAGCCAAAAACACCAAGAACTTTGCCCTGTTTTGGGGTACTAGGTGCGTTCCAACTAACAGTACACATTGTTGCCATTGCCTGTCCACAAAACATTATGACGTCATTATGTCACGTGTGGGTTCTCTGATCCCATATGCGGCAAATTTGCTTATTGACATAGTCACAGAGACGAAAATGAGCTTCATCTGAAAACAAGATTTTTTGGTCAAATTCGTCATCTCTTGCCTGATAATCTTCAGCCCATTGTGCGAAGTAAAAACGCATGGGATGGTGTTAAATTATTAAACGACAAAGTTCAACCTTTCCAATAAAACCTGAAATTTTAATAAGTTATCAGTCCTTTTTTTCACAACCTAATTTAAAATTTGAAATGACCGACCCTGTATATTTACTTTTCAGGTTCTCCCTTCAATATTTGGCAGTGTTGCAAACGGAATGTCAATTTAGAATACAAGCCATCCTTCGGTGGAGGGTATACTTAAGCCAGATATCTACGAGGGCGACCGCAAAAGTAACTGGCCTAACATAAAAAGAACCGTTTTTTTGGAATTATTATTATTTATTTTTCAACATAATCTCCTTCCAACTCAATACACTTCATCAAACGTTTTTCAAGTTTTTTAATTCCATCCGAAAAATAAGATTTTTTAAGACCTTCAAAATATGCCTCAGTTTCAGCAATAACCTCGCTATTGGACGAACATTTTTTGCCACCGAGAAATTATTTTAAATTTGGAAACAAGAAATAATCAGAAGGAGCTAAATCTGGACTATATAGTGGATGCGGAGCAATTTCAAATCGTAATTCGGCCAGTTTTTGTTGAGTTAAAAATGCAGTGTGTGAGGGAGCATTATCTTGATGAAAAAAAACTGTTTTTTTTCTAAATGCGGTCGTTTTATCTTGATTTCTTCACTCAACCGATCCAATAATGCACAATAAGATTCACTATTTATAGTTTTTCCTTTCTCAAGATAATCAATAAATATTATACCCCTTGCATCCTAAAATACTGTGGCCATTACTTTTCCTGCTGACTAAACAGTTTTCGCCTTCTTGGGACCACTTTTACCAGCTTCTATCCATTGTTTTGACTGTTCTTTGCATTCTGGTATGTAGTGATGGATCCATGTTTCATCAACAGTTATGAATCGGCGAAAGAACTCTATTGGATTAGGCTGATAAATCGCTAAAAGCTCCTCGGAATTGGTCCAACGGACGATTTTTTGGGGCAAAGTCAACAAACGCGGCACCCATCTTGCGGATAGCTTTTTCGTGTGGAGCTCACCATGTAAAATACTCCAAACTTGTTTTTCATGTATTTTAACAATATCAGCAAGTTCTTTGAGCTTTATTCGTCTATCTTTAGTCACTTCATTAAATATTTTTCTAATGTTTTCAATAGTAGTAGCAGTTTTCGGTCTTCCAGAGCGTTGTTCATCTTCCGTACTTGAACGACCCATTTTAAATTGTTGAACCCAGGATTTCACGGTGGAATTAATTGTGGCGTATAACCTTTCATATAAAAGTGTTTAATTACCGCACGAAACTCTTTATTTTCCATTTTTCAAAAATTATAAAACTTGTTTACTTCCATCACCTGTAACAAAGAAAATAATCATTAAATATTTCGGAAATTTTGACCGATGGCTTATAAAAGATTGCTTTTAAAAAACAAAACAAAAAGTTGCTAGTAAAACAGAAAATGTGCCAGGCCAGTTAGTTTTGCGGTCGCCCTCGTATTCCAATCATCCTTATCTGGTCAACCTTTCGTATTGGCCAAAAATGCTTTTTTGCACCATAATCTAATTTTTGAATGAAAATTAGTTTTACTAAACAGACAAGAATTTCAAAAAAGAGTAGGCTTTGGGTATTCTGCTGCGATTGACCTCATTTTTATTATTTTAAAGGGGTGCTTGTACTTACAGATCGAACTATACGAATAATCAAGAAATTAACCTGGCCAGAACTAGAAAAACTATAGACAAAGTATCCTCTTAATCAATTTAAAGCTGTCTAACTTTTATTAAAATTTACTAAAGGTTCTAAAATATTTTTTTTTGCTTTTAAACGTTAATCAACTCGTAACGCCAAGGATATTCAAGGACATTCAATTTAGACTGCTCCTGATTTTAAATATTGACAAACCAAAATCTGGCTACACCCACGAATACAAAAAATCCAAATAAAATAAAAACTGCACAACTCAATAAAGAATTTAAAAACATTTGATTTATATGAATTGGAAAAAAATTGCCATGGATTTAAGATTTGAAAAACTTTTTATTTACACTGGCCGATTAATACAAACTAAGCAAAACTAAATGCACGCCTTGTATCAGAATTCACAAAAGTTTTCGTTCGTTCTTCTTTAAGATTCAGCAGCAATGCCAGCAGCATACCAAACATAAACAGCAACAACAGCAAACCGAGAGCACAGTACACAGCGGCAACGGCAGCAGCAGCAAAATAAGTTTGTCAACAACATTTTGATGATGTCGCGCGTTCCATGAGCCCAAAACTCAATTGTAGCGCGCGTATTGTTGCCCAAATGTACGTGCGCCCGATCATGACGACAAAGTCGCTGCTGTTGTGTTTCCCAGTTATTCATGCGACTGCAGAGTCTCTTTAATTCGGTTTTATTAAATTTTTGTTTCTTTTTTTTATTATTCGTTTAAAGGCGTGTTTCGTCGAGCTTGTTTGTTTTCGGTAAATAACCATTAATGCTAGCATAAACAATGGCAACAACTGAAAAAAAGTGGAAGAAAAATATAACTTGAAAAGTATACAGTGCACAGTGGGAAAAGTGGAACTCAGTCGGGGCTGTAGCAACAGCCTGTTTTAAAATTAAGCAAATTTCACAGAGGTGAAGCTTAAAGCGGAAAAATTGCATTTAGCCAGATGTAACAGTTCAGAGTTGAGGCCAACCCTAGCTGCACTTGTTGTTGAGTGGACTTACAATTTAGCGCTCTAAGGCAAATGTTGACTGTGCAAGTAGTATGTACTACAAGCTTCTCGACTTGTGTTGAGTCAAAAAAAAAATCGTGAGCTTTGAAACTGGTCTAGTCCACGATGCGCCCAGCGTAAGTAAACATATGTTCATAATCGCTCTAAATAGATATGAACCTTCAAATCTAGAGGAGTAAATTTGTAACTTTATTTTTGAGGCATGTACGAGGGCGACCGCAAAACTAACTGGCCTGGCACATTTTCTGTTTTACTAGCAACTTTTTTTGTTTTGTTTTTTAAAAGCAATCTTTTAAAAGCCATCTGTCAAAATTTCCGAAATATTTAATGATTATTTTCTTTGTTACAGGTGATTGAAGTAAACAAAGTTTTGAACAATGGAAAATAAAGAGTTTCGTGCGGTAATAAAACACGTTTATATGAAAGGTTATACGACACAATTAATCAAAAAAGAATTGGATTCTGTTCATGGTGATAATGCACCATCATACTCCACCGTGAAATCCTGGGTTCAACAATTTAAAATGGGTCGTTCAAGTACGGAAGATGAACAACGCTCTGGAAGACCGAAAACTGCTACTACTATTGAAAACATTAGAAAAATATTTAATGAAGTGACTAAAGATAGACGAATAAAGCTCAGAGAACTTGCTGATATTGTTAAAATACACGAAAAACAAGTTTGGAGTATTTTACATGATGAACTCCACATGAAAAAGCTATCCGCAAGATGGGTGCCGCGTTTGTTGACTTTGCCCCAAAAAATTGTCCGTTGGACCAATTCCAAGGAGCTTTTAGCGATTTATCAGCGTAATCCAATAGAGTTCTTGCGCCGATTCATAACTGTTGATGAAACATGGATGCATCACTACATCCCAGAAAGCAAAGAACAGACAAAACAATGGATAGCAGCTGGTAAAAGTGGTCCCAAGAAGGCGAAAACTGTTAAGTCAGCAGGAAAAGTAATGGCCACAGTATTTTGGGATGCAAGGGCTATAATATTTATTGATTATCTTGAGAAAGGAAAAACTATAAACAGTGAATATTATTGTGCATTATTGGATCGGCTGAGTGAAGAAATCAAGATAAAACGACCGCATTTAGAAAAAAAAAGTTCTTTTTCATCAAGATAATGCCCCTTCACACGCTGCATTTTTAACTCAACAAAAACTGGCCGAATTACGATTTGAAATTGCTCCGCATCCACCATATAGTCCAGATTTAGCTCCTTCTCATTATTTCTTGTTTCCAAATTTAAAAAAAATTTTCGGTGGCAAAAAGTTTTCGTCCAATACCTCGCTATTGCTGAAACTAAGGCATATTCTGAAGGTCTTGAAAAATCGTATTTTTCGGATGGAATTAAAAAACTTGAAAAACGTTCGATGAAGTGCATTGAGTTGGAAGGAGATTATGTTGGAAAATAAATAATAATAATTCCAAAAAAACGGTTCTTTTTATGTAAGGCCAGTTACTTTTGCGGTCGCCCTCGTATGTAGGCATATCGCAAACTATAAAATATAATAGAAAAATTAAAAAAAAAAGTTTAGACCAACACGATTTATTTATAAATCCTGAGATCCCCAACAAAATCACCTCTAATTATTCTTAGTTTTGAAATCGGTGAAATTAGCATTTCTATCGGTTTTGCTACTCAGAAATGACCACTTTATGTCCATTGTCCACCCACTGTGTGGCGTCGCAAATGAATGAGTACCAACTCAAGGAAGGAAAGAAAACCGAAACATTTCAGGTGACATTGAGTGAGTGATGTAATGTAAACAACTATAACTAAGTAACACTCATCCCAGCAGCACTTAAGCGAGGGAGGGTGGGAGGGAGGGATCAACAGCGACGATGATGATGACGACGAGGACTGCGGGGAGTACCTGTCAGGGGCGGAGAAACACAAAGTGATGACCAATTTCATCTTGACCATTATTTTCGGTGTTTCGTGTTTTTTTTTTTTGCCGCTCTAGAGCCACAGCGCACGTTATAATTTTCGTTTTAAGCGTTTTGAGTATTTAAAAATTTAATTATTGTCGCGCTGTTTGTTTTCACCTTCCTAGGTAGCTGAAATGTTCGTTCCTAGGTTGGCTCCCGCAACGATGACAGACACGACGATGGCAATGAAATTGAGACGATGATACAAAATTATGGCCGCTACTGAAGCGACGACAAACGTCTTTGCTGGTTTATTTGCGGCCCTTCTTTTGGGTTTTGTATTTTTCTTCTCCGAATTTGTCATAAAACGTGATCATTTCCCCAAACACAAACACACAAGCGTCCACGTTTTGGGCTTTAAATGTTAAATAAAAACTGCCACGACCGCCGTCGAGGCAATGAAAAACGAAATGAAAAACCAACTCACTTTCGCTTTTGCTGCCCCAGTGAGTTGGCCAAAGTTTTTGTTTATTTTTTTTTTGTATTATTAAATTAATTTCGAAAAATAAAACCATATTCTCTCACTCACACGCGGCGCTGCAGTTATGCATTGGGGAACACGACCACAAAAGTTGGCATTTTTAAATTAATTATCACCATAAATTCAAAAAAAAAAAATAAGTTTTTTAGTTTTAATTTTTGTTTTGTCGGCAAATGCTAAATTTGGTCTAAAATTAAAGTTTTTGTTTAAAGTCTAATGCAGGCAATATGTTGCGAGCAGTAAAAGTCTCACTCGTACACACAAGCGTATTCTAATGTTGCTTTTCAACGAGGGGCACTCTAACAGATTGGAAACAAAAATAGTATGCAAAGAAGTCTCTTAGTTTTGTTGTGTTTGAAATTTCACACCACCATACTAAGTTCACACAGTGAATTTTTTTTTTTTGGAAATTGGTTGCCACTACAGAAATAGTGTTGGAAACAAAGAGTTTCCATTACAGTCACCAAATGTGTATAATTATAATGGATATTCGGTTCGTCATACCGAAAGATGACTAAAACGATCGAAGTATTTTTAACACAGCCAATTGATCGACCATACCTATTAAGTGCGGTAAAAAATTGTGGTTCCCAAACGAATTGTAGGCATACTTTTACTGTAAACTTAATATTGGTGATGATAACTTAAATTGTATCATAACTTAAAACAAGTTCCTTATTGGTACCAAGTTTATACGTGGAAAATAGTCCTAATTAAAATAAAATGACTCGAATATAAGAGACTTGAAGCCAATCGATTTACTTACTTTTTCTGTACAAATCTTAATTCTCTTTTCCCCGCTATGACCGACCTAACTCAATGTTTTAGATTGCTTCAAGTGTGTAAGCAAACACTTTTTTGGCTCTCATAAAAATTTAAAATTTTTAAGTAAGTAGACTTTTGTCAACCCTTTTCCTGAATTTAAAAATAATACCGCATATTGTATTTGTGGGTCATATTTGCCCAGTATATAGAAATACTTAGTAGGGACATAAATACTGTTACACACGTTTTATGCTGTAAAATAAAAAGTACTGAATGTTTTTGGACCAAATATTTTTTTAATATATTTAATGATGTATATGGTACCCAAAAGGAATCTACTTATTCGAAATGTCCGCCTTTTGCCTTTACGCACGCCTTAAGTCGCACTGGCCAATCGTCAATAGCTGCACGAACCTCGTCCATTGGAAAATTGGGCACAGCTCGAACCAAAGCAGTCTACAGAAATCCAATGTTGGGGTATCTTTTGTGACAAACCTTGTCCTCTAAAACCGTCCAAAATATCCAATGTTGGGGTATCTTTTGTGACAAGCCTTGTCCTCTTAAACCGTCCTCAATTTGTAATCCAATGGGTTCAAATCTGGACTGCCTGAGGGCCCTTCTTCAGAGGAAATGAACGCTGGCAAATTGTTTCGAAGTCAGACCTGGGACGTTTTAGCCTTATGGGCCGGCGCAGAATCCTGCTGGAAAGTCCATGGCTGGTTTTGGAACAGGGAATTGTTAAGAGGCTTCACAACAGCTTTCAAAACGGTTTCTTGGTAAACTTTGGCCGATGTTTTGACTCCTTGTTCGCAGAAATGCAGGCGAGTGACCCATCCTAAGAGACATCCCACCAAACCATGACTGAAGCTGGGTGATGACCCTTTTTCACCCTTGAGATCAGTTCAGATGCTTTCTTAGATGACCGCGCATACACTCCATAATTTTGCTTGTTAAATTTTTCCTGAACGGTAAAAATTTTTTCATCGGTGAACAACATTTTTCTGTGCAAATTATCAGCGTGCTTCACCAAAAAACGTTTGCATTTTTGAATCCCCTTTTTTTTAAAGCTGCAGTCAATAAACGTCCGGTACGTCGTTTAAAAGCCCCAAGTCCCAAGTCTTTTTTAATGATTCCACTCATTGACTTTTGCGTGATATTCATCTCACGGGCTATGATTTTCTGTGTGGAATTAACTCGTGTATTTAACTCGTGGAATTAACTCGTGAACATTTACGTGGATTCATTTTTCACAAGTTTCGACGTGGATCACGACAAGGGTGCATCGATGAACTTAGATCTTTATATGTCAATGACGCACCATCCTTTAGCACTGTGAAAAACTGGTTTAATCAATTCAATCGTGGCCGACGCTCGCTCAAAGGCGAAGGCCGTTGTGCCAGAGAACATTGATGCCGTGCGTGAACGCCTAGTGCAAGATCGTCATCTGACAAACCGTGAGATAGAGGCATCCTTGGACATTTCTTCCACCAGCATACATTCGATATTGCATGAACACCTGGCCGTAAAAAAGGTTTATTCTCGTTGGACCCCGCACAATTTGACAATCGCTCAAACAAAGGCTCGTGTCGATTGGTGCAAAGAAATTTAGAAAAAATACGATCATGGTGTTTCAAAAGACGTTTATAAGATCGTCACAGGTGACGAATCATGAATTTATGTGTATGAGCCCGAAACAAAACAGCAATCGTCCGTGTGGGTCTTCGAAGACGAGCCAAATTCAACGAAAGTTGTTCGTGGAAGAAGCACTTCGAGCAAATGGTCGCCTGTTTCTTCGGCAAAACTTGTCATGTGATGACTGTTCAGCTTGAGCAACGTAGAACGGTCCATTCTGCGTGGTACATCACAATTTGTTTGCCTGAAGTCTTCGGAGAAATTCGAAAAACGAACAAGAGAAGACGAATCATTTTGCACCATGGCAATGCGAGCTCTCACGCATCGGCTCAAACCAGCGCCTTTTTGACCGGCCAAAACGTCGAATTGATGGGTCATCCGCCGTACAGCCCTGACTTGGCACCCAATGACTTCTTTTTATTCCCACACATCAAGAAAAAAATGCCTGGTCAACGATTTTCGTCGCCAGAAGATGCTGTTGAAGCGTATAAAAACCATGTTTTGGGGGTGTCTCCATGTTTTTGGGGTGTCTCAATCGAAGTGTACAAAGTGCTTCGACAATTGGTTTGAGTGCATGCAAGAGTGTATAAATCATGCTGGAGAATACTGTGAAAAACCATTTATGATAATAAATATTCGCATTTTCATTATTTGGCCAGAAATATATACAGCAGCCCTCGTACCATGTTTAAAAGTTGAATATACTTATAGACTTCGTTAAAATAAAATGATTCCAATATTATTGACCCTAAACCAATGGATTTATTTACTTTTTTCTTTACAAATCTTAATTTTCTTTTCCCCGCTTTGACCTAACTTCCAAATATCTAAGAATGCTTCAAGTGTAAGCAAACACTTTTTTTTGGTCTAATACAAATTCATAATTTTTTAGTTAATACCCTTTTGATGAACAAGAGCGACATGTGGATCTGTTATTCAAAATTTCACCGGGACTTCAGTTCCACTTATAATTTCAGTGCACCCAACTAACATTCGCTCGTGCTGATGGAATTCTCAAAGTACACACAACCTCAATCAATTCAAATGGCAAATAAATTCGGCAGTGCAACTAATCTGTTCTCTGTGTGTAGGTTTCGAGCTTACAAGAACATTTCTAGACAGAAAATGTCTCTTGCTGAGTGAAAACTCTCAGCTTTGAAAAAACATATAATAAACAGCATCACATATTTTATACGATTTGGTTGCCACAAAAGAATTTTTTCCCAACCACGAGTGATTGTTGAAAAGCCGATGCATCCACAAAAAGTGTCTGTTTGGTTAGTGAGATGGAGGCGTCATCGGCCATACTTCTTCGAAAAAGAGGTCGGCCAAGTAGTTACCGCGAATGGTGTTCGCTAACGCGAGATGATAACGGACTTCTTGTGGCCATAAATTGAGGATATGGACCTGGACGATATGTGGTTCAAACAAGATAGTGGCACTTGCCACACAGCCAATGAAACAATGGCGCTTTTGAGCGAAAGATTCAATGGCCGTGCTATCTGACTTACTGGCGATATTAATTGGCCACCACGGTCATGTAATTTGACACAGTTTGACTTCTTGCGTTAGGAATATTTAAAAGAAAAAGTGTACGTCAATAAACCAACAACAATTCAAGAGCTAACGGAGGAGACAATTAGGCGCGTTAACGACATTGAACTTCCATTATGTCTCAGCCATTTAAAATATGGACCATCGGATAGAGGTATGCTATCGAAGCCGTGGTGAGCATTTGGCCTATATATTGTTTTACAGATAATTGTCGTAGTTCCTTTTATCATAATACAAAAATATTAAGAAAATTCACTGCAAAGTTTTTGTTAAATTCACAATAAACAGCGTGCGTTTGGGTTGGACCACCCTTTACAAACTTTTCTCGAACTTTGACTGGCAGTTAAAACACACAGTCCACCAGCCACACACACGCACACCAGCACCCTGCTATCCGCCAAAGGAAGATATTAAATTAAACAAGCCTTTGCTGATAAAGAAGAAGAAGAATTCAATCATCAAGTTAATGATGATCGCTCGGAGTTTATTAAACGTTTAACCGTAATTAATTATGGCCAACTATAAATTGTAAACAAACACCGACATGCATGCATGCACTCAGTCAGTCACCTGCGGGCAGGCACACACACGCGGGTTGAGGTAGCATTACAATAACAAAAACAAATCGGCTAAAAGAAATTAATGGAGCGCACACACATTACATTGCAAGTGCGCTCGTTGCTCGCTGCTCTCCACCAGAGTGAATGATTATGGATTGTAAATAAATGATGAGCATGTGGAGAGAACAGTCAGAAGGTGAACCAAAAAAAAAAATGCCAACAGCAAAGCCTAGAGCAGTTACAACGGCGGAGACGGTGGCGGCAGCAGCAGATGCAGTGGCAACAGCATTGATTACACAAACACAACGAAGCATATGCACACATACTCGAGTAAATGCGGGTCACACAGGCATTTACACACAGCCGCATCACTCGTTGGTCTCGCCTCAGCCCTTTGGAGGCAGGATGGTTGGAGTGTAGCACTTGAATTGAATGCAAGCCTTGCCAGATCTTTTTAGTGGATGCTATACTATGGCCACACGGTATAACAAGAATCTGCGAGAGTACATTTAAATCGATTTAATGAGCTACTGGAAATATTACTCGTATGTTCGTAAAATAAATGATTTTACAGGGTAAAAGCCCTTATCAGTGTTGCCAGAACTTGGTGGTTTTGTTGCACTACACTTGTGATACTTGTGATACTCTGGAAAAACTCAAACGTGACTTAAGATTAGGTCAGTGGTCGATGCAATTAGGTCAGCCTATAATTTAAGGTCTTTCAATAAATTTTTTGGCGTCTAACATATCAAGTTGAAAATCCAATTGGGTAATACATTGTACGAGGGCTGCTATATATATTTCTGGCCTAATAATGAAAATTGATAAATAATCAACAAAAATGGTTTTATTATTTTCCAAAGTATTCTCCAGCATGATTTATACACTTTTGCATGCGCTTAATTAAACCAGTTATCCTAGCCCCTTTTCCACTCCGATTGAGACACCTCCAAAACATGGTTTTTGAACGCTCCAACAGCATCTTTTGGCGACGAAAATCGTTGACCACGCATTTTTTTCTTGATATGCGGGAAAAAAAAGAAGTCATTGGGTGCCAAGTCAGGGCTCTACAGCGGATGACCCATCAATTCAACGTTTTGGTCGGTCAAAAAGGCGCTGGTTTGAGCCGATGTGTGAGAGCTTACATTGTCATGGTGCACAATGATTCGTCTTCTCTTGTTCGTTTTTCGAATTTCTCCGAAGACTTCAGGCAAACAAATTGTGGTGTACCACTTAGAATTGACCTCCTACGTTGCTCAAACAGAACAGTCGCCACATGGCCAGTTTTGCCGAAGAAACAGGCGACCATTTGCTTCGAAGTGATTCTTTCACGAACAACTTTTGTTGGATTTGGCTCGTCTTCGAAGACTCGGTCGATTGCTGTTTTGCTTCGCGCTCATACGCATAGATTCATAATTCGTCACCTGTGACGATCTTATAAACGTCTTTTGAAGCACCGCGATCGTATTTTTTCAAAATTTCTTTGCACCAATCGACACGAGCCTTTTTTTTGAGCGATTGTCAAATTGTGCGGGATGCAACGAGAACAAACATTTTTTACCGCCAGATGTTCATGCAATATCGAATGTATGCTGGTGGAAGAAATGCCCAAGGATGCCTCTATCTCACGGTACATACATATGTCACATGACGATCTTGCATTATCAGTTTACGCACGGCATCAATGTTCTCTGGCACAACGGCCGTTCACGACCTTCGTCTTTGAGCGAGCGTCGGCCACGATTGAATTCATTAAACCAGTTTTTCACAGTGCTAAAGGATGGTGCGTGATCGCCATAAAGATTTAAGTTTATCGATGCACTCTTGTCGCGATAATCCACGTTGAAACTTGTGAAAAATGATCGCACGAAAAAGTTCCCGAGTTAATTCAATTTTTTGGCCACATTGATTTTTTCAAGTCACTGTAAACAACACAAATGATGGTCGTACGTCAAAACGTTTTGAGTACGTTTATGCTAAAAAATGTCAAACTTTCCAATGGAAATGTCAGATGGCGCCAGGTAACACTTAGTGTTGCCTAGGCCAGGAATATATTTATCAACCCCGTCCATCCCTACGATGGTGTTTTTGGTGGACACATATTTAGTTATGAGAATCTAAATTTATTTTTAAGAAATATCCAAAATTTCCAAGATCTGGCAGTACCAAACGACAGAATTTCTGAAAAAACGCAGATCGCCGTCAGTCAGTGTGTCAATATTTATGTAGAGAATAAACAAGAAAACGTAGAAATATTGAACAAACCAAAACACGCCACAGCAAGAAAGTAAACCAAAACGGTAGCTTGTCACACAACGAAGAAGAAGAAAACCCAAACAACGTGTCAAATTCAAATACGAGTGCAGTTTATACAAGGGAAGATGGTGAAGGCTCAATTTCCTATGACGGACTTTGTAGCAAAGATAATCGGTTAAAACATTTTCTGGATTAGAAAGTATTTTCAAATCCCATCTTTTGTATAATAAACAAACCCAAAAAACATTTCTCATAAGGATTGATACGCTCTCATGTGCAACGCATGTATGAATACATGTACGCACAAAAACACACAAACTTTGTGGTTTTCAATTAAAACCTATGACAAAACAGAATTGGTGAAAATGATATTGCGCTTTATAGAGTGCTCTACGCACAGTTCGAAGATTATACGCAAAGGGTAATTCTCAGTAATTCAAATGAGGCTCCCGTATAAATCATTTGATTTGTAGCCGAAGCAATATTTGCCAAAGACTGCTGAAGAAACCCCTGGGCGGGTTTAAAAAGAGCTGTACTGTCTGCCTGGCAACCTAGTCAATATATTTCACCAATTTTTACGTTGATTCTGAAAAAATACAACAAAGGTCTCGAAACATAATAAAAACTGTTCAAGTCATAAGGTCAGTTATTTATTCAAATATTTTTATTTCAATATTTTCAAATATTTTTTAAAAGATCTGGTCTTAATTCTATTGAACAAAAAGTGGCTTACGAAATGTTTTACGTTGACTTTAGTTGACACAACAGTAGAATATTCAATGTGAAATTAAATTTTATTTGCTAAATATCTTCTAAATAAAAATATTGGTGATGTCATCATTTTCTATGCCCTTATCGTGTCACCCTCGTATTCCTTCACGGTATATCGATATCACGATGAACTATGTAAGCAGACGATTATTTGCTTATTGATTTCGTTCTAGAACTGAGAGCGGAAAACTCTTTCAAAATCAAACACTCATCAAGTGTATGAGAAGTAACAGGCTGGTGCAATAGTCATTGTTTCCCAGTTTCAATCAATTGTATGGGTAATTATAGGCTGACGCAATATTCAATGTTTCCTAGTAACTTTGCAACACTCCACCATAGAATTGTCACACCATTGTGTTCATGTACGTGGTGTTTTAATCCCTCCTTAATTTGAGGCACCCTGTATGTACGTAGGCACGTACTACAGGAGCAATCTGTACTCATCAGAGGTGAACTTTAAAGCGGCATTTACGAACTGTTCAGTTCTTTTTCGACCTGGTTAAGAAGCATGAGCCTCCTCATCGATTCAATTACTTTTATGGTATCAGCACTGTTGTTGTTTGTATCGACTTGTCTCATAACTTTTTCGTTTTTTTGTTTACGAAAACAAAGGTAAAAAAGTGGAAAAGTTTTTCATTTTTTGTTTGATTTTAAGCTTTTCTTTGGGTTCTTCTCTTCAGTTTACCCGTTCTTGTTCACCAACTCAGTTAAACAAAATCAATGAAACCAGCAGAGGTTCAATTTCGTTTTTGTGTTGCATTGAAAATGGCATGAAATTGTGAAAAGTGGCCGTTGTAGCAGACAAGAAATTCGCTGTAAATGGTTTTGTATAATTTTCTGTGAATAAAACTTTTCACTCCCGTAATGAAGGCACTGCGCTGAGTTTAAAACCTTTTCTCTAAAATATTTTTGTAATAGCAATAGAGGCGTGGTAGATCTGCCGTGGCCATAAATCATCTTAAACTAATGGACAATCAGTCTGTAAACTTGGCCAGGTCAAAATGTATATTCTTTCCACCTTAAATTGTCGGTTCTAGAGTGGCATTGGCAAAGGGCGGAGGGTTTAACTTACTGGATATGACATATTTGTCGAAGGTTATTCATAGCCGCTAGAAAAGTAATGATTCGACAACAGAGAGATATCAACTCTAGTATTCCTACAACTATCTTGAACAAAGCATTGTCTACATGAGTATATGTGACAGCGCATAGAGAAAGGGACCTAAGTGTAAAAAAATCAACTTTCATTTTTCTTTCTCTTTTTGATGTGGACAACATCTGAGCATCGAATGAGACCGATCCCATGCCCCAAAAGTGTTCCCTACCAGAGATATGCGCGTTTTATGAAAGTGAAGTTGACAATTCAAAGCGCAAATAGAAAGGGGACCTCATCTTTAAAATGGCTCTCCTGATCAAAACTGGTTTTTAACCTTAGGTCCCTTTCTATTTTGCGCGTCACATATTCTGGTACAAGGTCTCGAGTAAAAGTTTTAAGTGAGATACCCAAATAAAATATTTTGCACTCTGTACCAGCGCAATAAAAAAATTTAGTAACTGAAGTCAAAAAAAATCGTTTTTTCTGTAACCAAAGATGTTTAAAATTTTTTAAAATATCTTAGTTCAATTTAAGCAAATGATTAGTATAAAACTCTAATATTGTTTGGAAGGTTAGCTGGCAATTCTCATTTGCCAATAAAAAATGAGCTTTATTTAAGAAAAGTTGAACAAATTGTAAATTTAAAGGCCATCACGGACAAAAATATAGAGGTAACTACTAATCTAGAACTAAAATTTTAACAGAAAGACATCAATGGCTAGACAATAAAAAAAACTATATTTAAAACATATTGGAAAAGGGGGCGTGGCACCGACCTGGAACATATGATGTTGACATGGACTAAAACATATCTTAGAGGAAAAGCGAGCCGTGCCACACCCGCTCTAAAAATTCGCATTTATGTCCAAAGCGATAATTCCAAATTTTAAGAGAATGGCACCACTAGCTCTGCATTTGTTATAGAAAATATTATGAAAAATTTGGGGACGAGGGCACGTTTCACCGCCCACTCAAACCTAAACATGAAAATACAATATATCATAAACTTTTAGAAATGTGACTATGATATTTGGAACATATGATGTTGACATGGACTAAGATATATCTTAGAGGAAAAGCGGGCGGTGCCACACCCACTGTAAAAAATCACCTTTATGTTCAAACTTATAGAGCTATAATTCCAAACTTTTAACAGAATGACATCAATGGCTCAGCATTTGTTGAAGAATATAATATGAAAAATTAAGCAAGGGGCGGGGCACCGCCCACTCAAACCTGAACATGAAAATACAATATATCATAAACTTTTAGAGATGTGACTTTGAAATTTGGAACATATGATGTTGACATGGACTAAGACACATCTTAGAGGAAAAGCGGGCGGTGGCACAACCGCTTTTAAAAATCACATTTATGTCCAAACTTATAGAGCTATAATTCCGAACTTTTAGCAGAATGACATCAATTTCTCAGCATTTGTTGAAGAATATAAAATGAAAAATTAAGCAAGGGGCGGGGCACCACCCACTTAACCCACGCTTCAAAACACAATTTATCGTTAACTATTAGAGATGTGACTATGATATTTGGAACATATGTTGTTGGTATGGACTAAAACTCATCCTAAAGAAAAAGTGGACAGTGCCATGCCCCCGGGCACCGCCCACTCAAAACTGAACCTGAAAATACAATATATCATGAACTCTTAGAGATGTGACTATTATATTTGGAACATGTGTTGTTGGCATGGACTGAAACTCATCCGAAAGAAAAAATGGCCAGTGCCATGCCCACTTTAAAAAATGTATTTCTGGCCAAAGTAATGAAGTGATCCTTATAAAAATTAAACAGAATGATATATAAGATTTGCGTATTATTATATACTATATTGTTTTATAATTGGACAAATGTGTTTGGCCCCGCCCATACAACCCTAAACTTTGAAAGGCTATCTTGAATTAATACAGATATTACTTCAGTAGTTGTTGTATAATGTTAGTATTGAAAGAAACAAACCCTGATTGAAAAAAGGCAGTCGCCACATCGCCTTTACAAAATGTTCACTTTAGTACGTAATCCATTGTGGAGGGTATATAAGCTTCGGCACGGCTGAAGCTTGTTTCTCCTGTACGTGTGCTCGTTTCAGAATCAAGAGCACAAGTAAAACGTATCTACAGGTCGCAATTGTTGTCCAGTCTTAAAAAAATTGGGAAATTTGTAAGTTTTTTTTAACAGAGCGGTGTGGGCTTTAGTAGAATTATTCGAAGTATCTCAGTCTACTCAGATGGGTCAAAAATGGAAAAAGGAACAGGATCTGGTTTTTACAAAAAAAAAATTCAAATCCTCAAGTCATATCGACTGAATTATAGTTGTAGTGTTTACCAGGCCGAGCTGCTAGCTATAGAAAAAGCCGCACAATTTCTTCAATGGCTTTACCTTCTGAATAACAACGATATTAGCTTCTTTATGTATAGTCAGGCTGCTTTAAAAGCTGTACAGTGACCCCTGGTTAAATTAAAATTGGTTTAGAGTTGTAAAATAATACTAAGCCTCTTTATAATTCGGACTGTTAGACTCTATTGGGTCCCCGGACACAGTTATGTTGAAGAAAACGAGGTGGCAGATAATTTCGAAAAAAAATGGTTATAAATGGTAAGAGTTTCTAAAAATTATAATCTGGTAACTGCTAACAGTTTAAGACAATATGGTGCACTGTCTAGAATGATAAATAGCCACCTTAAGTGAGGACAAAAAAATAGGGTCAATGGCATATTTCATTTATAACAAATTTTAATTTAAAGAAATAACAGCTTTTAGCAGGGTATTTTGTAAATGCTAAAATAAAACTGCAAATGATTTTATTTTTTTTAAATGTCTAATATCAAAAATATTGATCGAGCTATGCACTATTCGATTATTCAGATCTTTTCAAGTCCTTTGGAGCGTTAAAACTGAGCTAGGAATTGAAATTTCTACAGTGAGACGCGATTAGTAGAAAACGTTTAATTCGGTATATCAGACTAGATGTACTTATCGGGAAGATCTACTATTTGAAAATACACATAACAAATTGAGAACACCTCATATTTGGACATAATTGCGAGATGTGCCTAATCTAAAATAAATTTAGACAAATCTAAAATAAATTGGAAAAACGTTGGTAAGAAGGGCTAAAAATGAAGAAATTTGATACTGCTACACCCCAAACCCAATAAGCATGAAATAAGTAATATCAAGGTTTAAAGATAATTTTCTAGGTATGGTCCATATAATTAATTAAAAAAAGAAAGATAAAAGTCTATACTACCATGTCCTAAGCGATAGGATGCTCCCAATTTCAAAATGATAAATGACCATAAAATAAATATTTTAGCAGGACAGCGACCCAATGCACACCTGAAGGTAAGTAAAATATTTGGTTTCAAAATGATAACGTGAATGTGAAACTGTTACCTGCAGAATTCTCTAATTAAAAACCTACAAAATACATTTGGAAAAAAGTCAAGGGACAATTGAGACCAATATAATCAAGGAAATAAGACGAATTATAGATGAAACATTCAATACATATATATAAAATTTAATTGCCATTATTTAGTGGACCTAATGCCAACAAGAAGCAAACTGTTTTACATAATAAAGGTTATACTACTTGTCTATAAGACATCAATGGATCTGATAAATTTGTGTTTTTAATTTTAATAATAGAACTATTTCGAGCCTTTAATCCATACAACACGGATATACGAGGGCGACCGCAAAACTAACTGGCCTGGCACATTTTCTGTTTTACTAGCAACTTTTTTTGTTTTGTTTTTTAAAAGCAATCTTTTATAAGCCATCTGCCAAAATTTCCGAAATATTTAATGAGTATTTTCTTTGTTACAGGTGATTGAAGTAAACAAGTTTTTTAATTTTTGAAAAATGGAAAATAAAGAGTTTCGTGCAGTAATTAAACACTTTTATATGAAAGGTTTTACGCCACAATTAATCAAAGATGAATTGGATTCTGTTCATGGTGATAACGCAACATCATACTCCACCGTGAAATCCTGGGTTCAACAATTTAAAATGGGTCGTTCAAGTACGGAAGATGAACAACGCTCTGGAAGACCGAAAACTGCTACTACTATTGAAAACATTAGAAAAATATTTAATGAAGTGACTAAAGATAGACGAATAAAGCTCAGATAACTTGCTGATATTGTTAAAATACACGAAAAACAAGTTTGGAGTATTTTACATGATGAACTCCACATGAAAAAGCTATCCGCAAGACGGGTGCCGCGTTTGTTGACTTTGCCCCAAAAATCGTCCGTTAGACCAATTCCAAGGAGCTTTTAGCGGTTTATCGGCGAAATCCAATAGAGTTCTTGCGCCGATTCATAACTGTTGATAAAACATGGATCCATCACTACACCCCAGAATGCAAAGAACAGTCAAAACAATGGATAGAAGCTGGTAAAAGTGGACCCAAGAAGGCGAAAACTGTTAAGTCAGCAGGCCACAGTATTTTGGGATGCAAGTGGTATAATATTTATTGATTATCTTGAGAAAGGAAAAACTATAAACAGTGAATATTATTGTGCATTATTGGATCGGTTGAGTGAAGAAATCAAGATAAAACGACCGCATTTAGAAAAAAAAGTTCTTTTTCATCGAGATAATGCTCCTTCACACACTGCATTTTTAACTCAACAAAAACTGGCCGAATTACGATTTGAATTTAAAACTTGAAAAACGTTTGATGAAGTGTATTGAGTTGGAAGGAGATCAGTTTGAAAAATAAATAATAATAATTCCAAAAAAAACGGTTCTTTTTATGTTAGGCCAGTTACTTTTGCGGTCGCCCTCGTACATATGCATGAATGTAGGTAAAACTAAAGAAATTTTTAGGAATCAAAATGTGTATTAATGTTAAAGATTTGAAGAGATTTGAGCTTAGAATCATGGACCCCAGGTGAAAAAACGACCAATAGCAAATGTGAAAATAAGGGTTCTGAAATTACACCTGGGGACCTAAATACTACCTTAACGATCAATTCAGGCGAAAAATAGTAAATATGGAAGATTTTGCGAATATCAGAGCTAGCAGCAATGACTCTAGGGACCTTGCGGGCAATATAAAGAGTCAGAATCGGTCAAAATCATTAGACTCTATTTGTCAGTGGAATAATTACAAGTTTTTGGGATTTTTTTTTTAAAATTTAATACTGTTTTTGGCTTGTAAACTTTTAATTTTTATGCTTTTTATATAAAGTCAGATTTGAGACTATGTTTCTTTCGAATATCTTGTTTAAAGACAAACCAAAAAGTTATTCAGAAGGCAGTCGAAAAGACTTTTAGTTGCAAGCAGGGGTGGCCGCAGGTTCGGTGTTCTCATTTTTAAACAAACCTTGAGTCCAATTTAATCAGAGTGTAAAGTTTATTAGCTTGTTGGGCGCGGGTTTTAACAGAGTTATTACGAAAATACAACACTGGTAAAGAATCCAAAAAATAAAGGCAGCTCAAAGTAATTTTTTGTAACGAAAATTCGAAATTTTTGCAGAATTTTGCCTATGTCTTTAACAATTCTTACCAGAATTAAAAGAGCTGCATATCGTTAAAAATGTCAATTTCTCATCTAAACAACCGCGCCTAGGTTGTACATTGGTTTACAAATAAAGCAGTTAATGGTCCTTTAATTCAAAAAACCGAAATTAACGATTTATGTGGATATCTCCTGAACTAGAGCTAATCCACAAATCAACTAAAGTTGAATATAAAAACTTTTGCCGAAAATTTAGTGTTGACCAGTGTAATTAATACTCGTCCTTGGCCGAATGCAAAAAACAAAAAAGGTGTAGTGTTATTGTGATTGCACTGGATTAGCGATTTTCACTTTGTTTAAAAAAATGGATGGACAGACAGAAGGATATGTCAGATCGGTGCAGAAGGGGTTTTCTATTGATACTCGCTTATTTAAGGATTAAGTGATAGCTAAGGTAATAACTTTAAAACTTTACGAACAATTTTTGATTTACAAGTTTTCAATTTGTGAAAAAAAAATTGTATTCTACTTATAGAATAACTATAAGCGAGTAGTAACTGAACTCTCTGAAACTCACTAAAGGCTATTCTTGAATCACTGTCTTCCCAAATATTTTAATTATTTATTTTGTCTATAGTTTTCTGTAAATAAAATCATTTTTATATTCTTGTATATTAAAATTTGAATCGGCTGCAAATAAAAGTGGGGATTATTTTTTAAATTTTCTGTTTTTATTGAAAAGTTTGAACCTTTCCATTCAATAATGGAACACAATAGCATTCACAAATTGGCGCGGCAGTAACTCATCTAATCCACCCAATTTTTCAGTACATTAACAATTGTTTCGGGTCGAATCACCTCGATGGCAACTTCGATTTTATGTTTCAAGGCTTCAATTGTCTCTGGATACTTTGCGTAACATTTATTCTTAATGGCTTCACACAGAAAATAATCCAATTGGCTCAAATCATAGCTCTGAGGTGGTGGAAATTGACATAACAATTTCGGCTGAATATTCGATTTTTAAGAAACAGTGCGTAAAATATCGATGGCTGCCTTGGCTGTCTGACATGTGGCCCCGTCTTGTGTCAACCAAATGTCGTCCATGTCATTATCTTGAGTTTTTGAAAACAGAATTTGGTTGAGCATTGCGCGGCAACGCTTACCGTTGACAATAATGGAGGCTCCTTGCGATCCCACGACAGCCGGATCGACCCGAAAGATTAATTCCTTGGCCAAGGGCTGTCACCCCGACAGTATGTGTCGCTACAACAACATGACGGCTCCTTGCTCATTTTTAAAGAAAATTGGCCCAATAATGCCGCCAGCCCAAAATCCACATCAAACTGTGACACGTTGGGGATGCATTCGCTTTTCAATAGTCACGTGCGGGTTCTCTGAATCCCATATGCGGCAATATTGCTTATTGACATAGCCATCGAGGTAAAAATGAGCTTAATCAAAAAAAAACTATGTGTTCCATTATTAAATGACAGAGTTTTAATAAAACCAGAAATTTGAAAAAATTATCAGCCGATTCAAATTTCAAATGGCTCACCCTTTACAATGGTGAGAAGTTATCGCGTTTCCAACCTTCTAAGCGAGTTGCCAAAAGAACAAGGCCAGAGAGTGATTCTGATTTTAAAACCTTCAATTTTTTTCTTTACTTGAGCAAACGAGAATTATTTTTTGCACCAGTTGTCGAATGTACTTAATGCTAATTCAAAATTCTAGAAAATAAAGCCACAACACCGCTGTAAAATCCCATGATAGTGACGGACAAATTCTTGACTATATGGACTGTCCAATATCTCCAAAGTAAATCACCCTGTATTTTAGCACAATGTAAACACACAAATCACAAAATAAAAGAATATTGGCATATATTTCAAAGTAGAAAAAGTGCAGTTTCAATTTATTCAATATTAAAAAATAAATATATTAAGGAAAATAAAACAAACAACAAAATAATACTTGGAAAAAATAAAGTAAAATAGATAATACTTTCACATCGTAAGTAAATTCAAAATAAAATCAAAGGGGGAATTAATTCACCACTCCCTTCACAGTTTGGACTTGCATTGAGTTCAAAGTTCAACTGTAGCGACATATGCACACATACACATACGTAGTGGATTGGCAGGAGGTGGAGGAGGAGTAGTAGTAAAGGAAAATTGTGTAAAGTGTAAGAACCCATCACCATGGCTCAATTTGCATTGAGTGCTTTTTCTAATTGTTGTGGGTACTCACCATCAGTGATTATGGCCACTTGATGGGCGGCTTCAGCGGGCAGTGCCATTTGCTGTTGTTGCGTTTTGACGACCCCAGCCACGGGCGGCAGTATGGGCGAAAGCGGTGCCTCGAAAGGAGCCGGTGGCGTCAACTGAGTGACATTTTCATTCAAATCCTGTTCACTCTGCTCGTCCGAGGGATTTTCGGCAATCGGCGATTGCACCACAGTGGGCAATTGCTGATGCTTCTTTTCCTGTTGCAAGGCTTGAGCCAAGATTTCGTGATCTTTCTTATTGTTGATGTTGTGTTGGACACGTTTGTTCTTGAGATGATGCGGCGTATCACTGGAATAAAGCCAAAAGAACAGTGAGTTAGATCTAAAAGTGCAGCAAAAAATATGACTTACCGCCTGTGTAGTTTCGGTGGTCTGTTACGGAAGTCCTCCTCTTCGTTACCCTCTACCTGGAAGCCAACACGTCTCTCCGACTGATCCTAAGAATACGTTAAAAAATAATTCCACTCCCATATACGAGTACTTCAAACACATTTTCTACTTACATATTCATCGTCCTCCTCGTCGTCGTCATTGTCCTCATCTGCATCGTGGCGATCCTTGTGGACAGTAGAGGCGACGGCCATAAAGTTAATGGCATCCGGCTTGCCATGAGGAGGCGGCTGATGCTGTTGTTGGTGTTGCTGAAACTCTACACCTGTTGGTGCAGTGGCCGATTGCTGTTGAACCGTTGCGGGTTGTGTCTTCACTAACAAATGCTGTGGATGACTGTGGAGAGTTGCCTGTTTCAGCGGTTGTTGTATCGACTGTTCGGCGCCAGCGTAGTTGGTTGTTGGCGCATCTGTACTCTCCAGTGTGGTGGAATTGAATTCTTGTTTCACCAGCATTGGCTGTTTCTGTGTGGGGAGAAAACCATAAAGAGGTGAGAATTTGAACTTTAAAGAAATATCTTAAGGGTGGTATGAAAATTGTGGTAAATTAAATGTATACGAAAGCTTTGAAATTCCTCTAAAGCTTTGGAAAATCCCATAAATCATCCCATGACGGAAAACTTATTGAAAGCATTGTTAGACCTCAATGGAGCATCGATGTAAACATCATTTTTATACCCTTCACGGAAGAGTGGATGGTGTACTTTTGTCACACCGTTTGCAACACCACAAAATATTAATCGTCGCAAAATTGTACGTGTGTCTGTGGAAAGCACTATAACGGATAAACGAATCAACATAGGAGCCTTTGATTTTGGATGATGATGCCCTATAGTCATAAGCTGTTTGGGAGTGTAAATGGGCGAAATCGTACCACTGGGAAAAAGCTTTTCCTTTAAGGTACTAAAATAAACACTTTTTTAAGCATTTGCTTACCAAATCATATTTTTTGGTTGGTAGTGGTTGGGACGCTCTAAATACCTAAAAAAAACCGGTATAGTTGCTGGGGTTTTTGGTTCATGTAACCCTATAAACGTCCCGCATGGTCAAAGTGGGCGATTAATAGACAATATGAATAGTCAATGGACTTACAGGTACTCAAATTTAAGCAATTTTTACTACCAATCCAAATATTTTATTTATTTATTTACATATTTATTACAGTTAAAAATATAGAGAAAAATATAGAGCCGAAACTATATATAGAGTAATGGTTTGGCTGAAATACGGGATGCACGCTTTGACCGAAAGGTCCCATAAAACGCACTTATTTCGGGCTTTCATAGCAAAAGGACAGTCGAGGGTATATAAGGTTTGGCCTTGCCGTAATTGATGAAGTTTTTTCTTGTTTTTAAAAAGCCTTTAAACCTCATCTGTTTATCTTTATGTCGATGGCAAATACATCACTGTGAAAGGTCAGATATTTCTATCCAAGGGTTGAACTTAGGTCTGTTGTGAGATCGCACCTACTACGTACCACACCACAGTCGACAACACAAATTATGTACTCAAACAAAGGAAATATTCCAATCGAATTAGAAAAATTATATTTTCAAAAAAAAAGACTGAATTTCGACAAAAAAAAAGTTAATTTCGTTGCCACAACCGAATTTTTTGGCTTGAGGTTGTATTTACCTCGAGTATTCCATCAATACACCGTATATTAGTCGGTGCTCTGTAATTGTCAGTAAGTGGAACTGAAGAATCGATGGAAGTGTCGAAGTATCCAAAACTCCAGAAATAATTTGTTGGATCTACAGAAAACATTCTGAACTTATTCAAGGATTTTTTTTTAAATTTTTATGAGTGCAGAAAGTTGTTTGTTTACACACTAGAAATACCCTTAAATACAGGTCATGTTGAGGGAAAAGAAAAAATGGACGTTTTTCACTAAAAAAAATTAGATTAAAGAAACGTCAGTAAAAATCAAATTATTTTATTTTAATAACGCCTATTCAAACCAAAGCAATTGAGGTTGCATGCACCTTGAGTATTCCATCAGTACGACCGTATATTAGCTGGAGCTCTTTAATTTTCAGTAAGTGGAACTGAAGAATCGGCGGAACTGACAAACTACGCGAACCAATCTGTTGAAAGGAAAAAAAACGTTACTCTTCAAACCAGGTTCTCACCAAATGTATGAGAATTACTGTTTTAAATCTTACTTTTCAAGTTTTCGTCACACAATTGCCAACGAAAATGGAACTCACTCTCACCACCTCTACAGAGACTCCACACTCTGAGCCAACAATAGATTTCTTTAGAGGCAGTAAAAGTGAATTGTATTTTTGTGGACAATTGTGTGAAGAAACCTTGTAAAGTGAGATTAACAACAGCAATTCTCATACGTTTGGTGAGTAGCTGGTCTTAAAGAGTTAAGTTTTTCTTTTAAAAATTGTTGCGAAGCTTTCTAAGAATGTTGCACGGAACCGAAATCGCGATAAAAGCAGTGTGCAGCCACGAGAATCAATGCCACTTTGCCATTTGGTAAAAAACTTGTCTTCTATTTAAATATAGATGCTAAAGGTTTTGAGCCGGTTTATCCCTGTTCAATGTGTAAAACAGATAGTAATAATAGTGAATCCTATCGTCAAAGTGCCCAATGCCATTCCATCATTCAACGTTTCACGCTTTTTAAACTTGGGGAAATTATCCAAAAGTATTATCGAAATTCCAGCTCACTTGAGAAAGACGCAACGTGAGTGGTCGTAAAGACGGTTCAGTATGCCGCGAATTTGTCGAATATTTTCTGTTTAAGTGTGAGTACACTTTTTGGTCCTTGATCCTCCAACCACCACACACAGCTTGATGATTGGTTAAGACAACATAGAAGACGTAGCAGTCAAAATTGAAGAAGAGCCAGAAATGTTGGTTCGACGAGTAATAGCTCAACTGAAAGTCGGCAGACAGTCACACCGGTTTTTTGCAGGAAGATTTGGTCTCGCATTCGTACAAGACTGTGCCAAAGCAAGAATTGGAGATGGAGGGCGCCGGGAGTGTAGGCAAAAGATTTAGATTTTAGCCAAATAGCTTTCGCGACCATAGACAGCGGCGACTGATAGGGTTCGGGCGGATAGAGAGTCGGATTGTGGCCAAAAATATCCTGTTCTCGACTGAGGTCCATTTTTAGCTCAGCGACTAAGTCAATACACATTTGTTTCCAATGTTGGAGTGAATAAAAGCCACAATTATTTTTTTTACTCCACAAGCTAATAAGAACAGGTTTGTTGTTGTTCGTCACGTGGGGAGGAAAAGTAAGTTAGTGAAGTTAAAGCGGACACTTCTCCGTCTGGTAGACGCACGTTTCGCTTTTGGTGTGGGATGGCTCATCGGTACCATATATGTATGCTGCCGACGAGGCGTCTCCTCATTCAACGATCTATATATGCGAAACATTGCTAGGATTTTGTAAATGCGAATTATTATATCATACAGTAAAGACAGTTGTTTGACCAAAAATCAGAGAATCCATAAAGATTGTTAAATCGAAAAGATTTATGCCATGGCGACATCAGATTTTATGTCCTCCAAATGTCGAGGGAGACTACATTACCAGGGTCAATGATCCTACTTTTTTGCGCCACGTTAACCGCGTTTCTGCGGTCAGAGCTGCAAAACATCGATATATCCGAGCTGTGGCTTTAACAAGGCGATGCTACAAGCCATACCATTAAAGTAATGTTAGAAATTGTTAAGGAAGTATTATAGGAAGTATTGTGACGAGGCTCATCTCACGGCGAACAATTATCTCAATTGACCGATCATGTGTATTGACACACACTCGATTATTTCCTCTGGAGGTATACGAAGTCCTCAGCATACTCCAACAGGCTATGCACTTTAAACGAACTTAAGGCCACCATTCGAGATGCTATGGCTGGAATAACGCCACACATATTGAACTGAGTGATCAATATTTGTGCAGATCGCTTAAAGCACTCCCAAAGAATCTGAGGCGATATTATATACATATGTAATGACATAAACACTTCTTTCAAATAAAGCCCAAGTCAACTTGATATCTCACATCGTTGTTGTTTAATTTTAATTTTATTCCCAAACGCACTTTTCTGGTGACCCTCTTTTAGAGGACGAATAGGTTCGCCTGAATTCCCACAGGTCAACCAAGACCTACCCTGCAAGATTTAAATACATTTTCGGTAATCCTATTCATTCTATCCTAAAATGGATGGTAGGCTAGAGCAAGTCTAAAGTGTAGGTATAAATGCTAACAGTCACGAGTGAGTGAAGCTCAAACTGCCAGCAGTAATGTATTCCAAGGTCGGTCTAGAGACTAAAGTCTAGTACTTTAGGTTAAGCAAATGCCTGGAATGGAGTTGGCTTCTTCAACCAGGTAAGAAGCAAAGTTGTAAGATGGTCCTCAACCACTTACCAAGATATCTCAGCATAACCTCTAGCCTCCAGGATACATGTTGCATACTCCTTTTCCATGTGGCGTCATGGTTGAAGTAAAACATGTATGCACTTATCTGATTACCCTCTACCTGTACCGGAAGTAAAAGACAGAATGTACTTGCAAATATACGGAACAGAGCCCACTCCCGACGGAACAGAGCCCACTCCCGCTTATTATACTAGTGGGTTCGTTTTTATAAGCCACTACATGGGATCGAGAAAACTGACATCGAAAGTATCACTACGTGGACCTGGACCCATGTAAAATGTACGTTTTACTTTTTACTTGGTGATTCTGAGTTTTACTTTTTAAATGTGCCCCTGTCATAGATGGGGCGGTATAATCTATGATTTAATCTTTAATTACTTATACATATATTTAGGTCTAGAAAATCTCTTTTATACATACCTCTTCGGACAGGGGTTCCAAACTGGATCCTTGACCCTCATCGGTGCGGTTTTTAGCCAACAGCTTTTTGGCCTTATCCCTTAATTCCTTAGGATGCGGTGTATTCTGGCGCATAAACGGTGTATCCTTTTCCTGTGTCGGTATATCGGCATTGAACTTGACGGAATGTGTCCTTGAGGCTTCACGCTCTTCCCAGCCTTCCGAATCGGATTCCAGTTCACGTGCTACAAGCATTCAATGGCATTGCACATAAAATCGAGTGTTTTTGGAAATGAAATAAAAACGTAGAAAAACGACAAGAAGAGAAAAAGGAAAATAAATTAAAATATTATTTCGATTGAAAAGTGTATAAAGTAAGATAAGAATAAATGAAAGCCATAACTATTAAATGGTTATAATTTTTAGTTATTTTCAAAACAAACAAAAAATAAAACAAAATATATTTGGCATGCAAGGTACTTAGCTTACTTTTCGCATGCCTATAAGTAAGTTTGCATATAAACAAAGTAATATTGTGACGCATTATACAGTAGGATAAAATAAAATAGACGCACTGAAAATTAAAAAAGAATAGCAACAGGCTATATTTATTCCAAGGGCACCATTATATTTATTTTAAATACAATTGGCACACGTATAGTCCCACGAACAGAAAAAAATATTTGAAAATCGGTAGGAACTACTAAAATTCCGTTACAAAAAATAAATTCGGTTGCAATCACCAAATTTTTGTAATCGTAATGAATATTCGGTTTGACTTTCCACGATGTGATAAATACGACCATAATACTGTAGACGCAACTAATTAATCGGTCATAACAATGAAACGTATAAAATGTATTTAGTTGCCTTAACTGGTGGATGTGGCAACCAATTGTTATGCCAACATTTTATTGTTGTAACCGAATTTTTGTAGTGATATCTTAACGTCCATCATAGACAAAAGCGAAAATAATGCTGTTATTACTGCTTTAAGCAAATCGTTTAATCTAATTTATTTAGTAAAAATATCCAATCACCTTTTCCCTGACATGACCCTTACTATGCCTAAGAGTACTTCAAACACATATGGAAACAGTTTTTTGCCTCTACTGAAAGTTTAAAAGTGTTTCGTCAAACAAGTGCGCATTTGGACTTTTAGACCAACAAATTCAATAACTGAATGTAACAGAGCTCCAACTAACATTCGGTTGTACTGACGTCATACTCATGCAACCTCAATCATTCGGTTGGCAAACAATTCGATGTGGCCACGAATCTGTTATCTGTGTACACTGTTCCGCTTGAATTCCATGCCTTATAAATTTAATTTCGTTAAGTTTTAAAAAAACTCCTCATAATTTAAAAACAGTATAAATATTTTCACATCGCTAAATATATAAGTAAAATTAAAAAAAATCTTATTATTTCGGTCAGATAACTGAATACAAAAAATGAAATTATATAAATTATTTCGGTCAGATAACTGAATACAAAAAATGAAACCATGAGTTGGTCCAGTAAACAAATGCTCGTGGTACTGACAACCGACTTCAAAGAGTTATTATAGCCAACAATCTATAACAACAACCAATAAAGGTTCAAGTTCAGTTCCAATAATAATCCTAATTAGTTAGGGTTACCGATACTTTGTCTCTTTAACCGATACTGGCAGTGACCACTACTGAAAATTGCTCTAAACCAAGCTATGTAGCGATAGAATACATGGAACGTACGTACAACCACCAACATTCGGTTGGCAAAAAAAACTCGGTTGTGACAACAATTCTGTGCTTTGTGTGTAGCCATATTAAATGTGACTTAGAACACCATCACAAATGTTATCGTTTATCGTCCGTGAACTACAGCGAAGTTCTCCAAAGCTTAAGTCAAAAAAAACTAATTTGGCCTGATAAATAAGGCGCTGGAAGAAGGAAAAGATTTCGTACTGCCGCTTAAAATAAAGGGTGAATTTTTAGACGTGTGGTTTTTAATCTGTCCAAGCTTCTTCGGAGTAGTTCTTTTTGATTGCTATCACTAAATTTATGCTCAGTTTGGTTTGCCATTTCATAATGAATAGACTTACTCCGGAACAACGTTTGCAAATCGTGGTGAATGAAAAGAAAATTTTGTTCAGCGATGCAGCTCACTTTCGGTTGAATGGGTACATTACGTAATAACCAAAATTGTCACATTTGGAGTAATAAAAATCCACAAGCAATTGTTGAGATGCCATTACATCCTCAAAAAGTCACTGTTTGGTTTGCCTAATGGACATAAGGAATTATTGGTCCATATTTCTTCAAAAATGAAGCTGGCCACACGCAGAAAAAAAATTATGATTGGGGTGACAATATTCGAAGAGGATCATACTATTGTTGGGTATATGGTTGTGGCACAATAACATTATGATCCTCACAACAATAGTATGATGCACACATAACCACACTATGATCCCCACAGCTATAATATGATTCTCACTCAACCATACTATGATCTCCAAAACCATATTATGATTCACACTCAAGCATATTATGATCCTCACAACCATAGTATATTTCTCATACAACCATAGTATGATCCTCACAACCATAGTATGAATCACACGCAACTATACTATGATCCCCACAACCATAGTATGATTCACACTAAAACCATACTATTATCCGTACAACCATAGTATGACTCACTCAACCATACTATGATCCCCAAAATTATTTATTAGGATTGGGTAATGTTTTTATTCAAAAATAGAGGTTTTTATCAAGCAAGTCATTTTAACTCTCATTACTGGACATGCTTTTATTGAACATTTTATTCAAGAAACAAAAATATACCTATATTCCAACGGCAGTTGGAAATACTTTCAGTTGACAGCAGGGGTGAATGCTAATTCACCATCCGTAGACCCTAAGTAACGAATGTGAATTGACCACGATCAATAGCTATATACTTAAGTGCAGGCAGATTTTAAATAAACGAGAACCAGTCGGTATTATAGTATTTCACCGAGCAAAGTAAACACAATAAAAATCCCTCGAACTACCTTCCAATTGGTGTTGTTTTTTATAATGTACAAAAACCATGCACCGTATCGTGTGTGTGTGTTTTTCTTTATTAATAATTATATCAAAAAAAAACATACGCACACACTTACATATATGCTCTATAAAACCGGTTTTGTTATGTTCATAGTCGTAACCATGCGGTATGATTGTCATAATCATATTATTGTTAACGTAAATTTTAAACAACAATACTTTTGATACACCAACCATGTTTATATGGTTGCTACAGCCATATTTTCATTTTAAAATTTGGCAATAATACTATTGTTACATTTCAAGATTATAAATATTGCCGCAATCATACTGTTGTTAAAATGAAATTCACAAAACAACACTATGGTTGCGACGAACATGCTTTTATTGTAGAGAACATATTATTGTTGCGGTGATCATATAGTAACCATATCTTTTCTCTGCGTACATGTTACAGTCAAAGGGAAAGGCTATAGAGGCATGATTAAGGCCTTTTTCGTGCCGGAATTGGAGGATGTTGATGTGGACGACCTTTGGTTCCAACCACACGGCGATACATGCCATACAGCCAACGAAACAATCAATTTATTGAAGGAAACTTTTGGTGAGCGCATGCACTATTATTTGTGGCGTTATGTGAAGTCGCTTATCAACGAAGATAAGCCCGACACGATTGACACGTTGAAAGATAATATTCGGCGCATTATTGCTGACATACGGCCCAAATGCTGCAAAAAGTGGTCGAAAATTGGGACCCTCGGCTAGAATTTATTCGAACCAGCCGGCGCGGCCACTTGCCCGAAATGAATTTTAAAACATAATATATTTAAAATAAATTTAATTTCTTGGCCATAACATCTCTTTAGAGGTGGCAAGAGTGAGTTGTATTTTCGTGGGCAATTGTGTGAAGAAAACTTGAAAGGAAGGTTTACAACAGTAGTTCTCATTCGTTTGGGGAGAGCCTGGCCTTATAGAGTTCGGTTTTACTTTCATCAATTGCAGCAAGGCTTTCTGAAGAGGGTTGTCACGGACCCGAAATCATGATAAAAGTAGTGTGCAGCCACGAAAATCAATGTCACTTTGCCATTTTGTTAAAAACTTGTATTCTATTTAAATATAGAAGCAATCGCTCCTCTTATGAGGTCTTGAGCCGGTATAATCCCTGTTCAATGTGTAAATGCGTTTTATTTCTTCTTCAAAACCACAAGTCTGAAAAAACACCCTTTACAACAACAAAAATTATCTCATAGACCAATTAAAAAAAATGTTGAAATTGAGTTAGTCAATATATGTGACAGCGCATAGAGAAAGGGACCTAAGGGTCAAAAAAATCAATTTTAATTTTTTTTTGACGTGGACAACATCTGAGCATCGAATAAGACCGATCCCATGCCCCAAAAGTGTTCCCTCCCAGAGATATGCACGTTTTATGAAAGTGAAGTCGACGATTCTAAGCGCAAAAAGAAATGGACCTAATCTTTAAAATGGCTCTCCTGAACAAAACTGGTTTTTAACCTTAGGTCCCTTTCTATTTTGCGCGTCACATATGCATACATCCAGCAGCGATATTTTCTATAAATCCATTTAGGAAATGAAATGTACCAAAGTGCGTCCATTTAATTTTCCCTTACTGTACTAAGTGTAACTGTTGACGGAAATAATTAATCCCTCAACTATTATCATTCTTTTCTATTAAATTTTAGTTTAAAAATATTGTTTCTTACTTTCGTTTAACTACAATTACTTTAAGCTATTTTTATATTGTACATATTAACATTTTCTGCACTGTAATAAGTATATTTCTATGATGTTTGCTGCTCCATCTGTTTCTTTGGTCAAATCTCTCTCATTGATACTTATGTGCATACATAAATCTAAACAACATTGAGGAGAGACCAAACAGATCGAATGACATACTACTTACACACGTAGTACTTACATCGCAGCCTAACCACACAGGTGCCTCGGTTTGCGTTACTATTGTTAGCATTTACACTACTGCTTTACTGCTGTGACTTTTGTAGCGTGAGATCGAGGCCTGGGTGTTTTTGCTTATTTTCCACAGAGAAGTAGCGGATTTATAATTCCAACAAGAATATCACACTCAATTTGTGTATTCCAGCTGAATAAAATTGGGTTGTGGTATTCTTGTTTGAACTTTTTCTTTCTCTTTGGTTTGGACTGCAGACGAATAAACATCTCAACATTTAAGTATCGCTACTAATAATAAAATTCTTTTACAGCAACTTGTGTCTTTTACAAATGTATACATACAAATGTATATATACATAATTAAAATAAATAAATTCTGTGCAAACGTTTATTAAACTATAATTAAATTCTTTCCTTCTTTTACAAGTCTCGAATAGGCTTTTCTTTATTATTCGAGCAAATTCTCAACAGTAACATAAACATTTTCGCCTTTGCGGGCGTATTTTGTAAATACATGTAATGTTAAGATCAAAACAAAAACAATGATTCAATCAAAATCGTCTTGTTTATACTTAGTATTCGAATATTCATATATATTTATATATATATCCACATGTAAATAATATTAATATATACTATATATACATACATGTGTATGTATATCTAAGTGGCACATGTAAATAGGGCTGATGTTGTTAATAACATTGCTCTACATATTTATGGTTATTTCGTACATACATACAAACATACATATACCTATACATATACATTAGGGTGGAGTGAAAACATGCTTTTTTTAATTTGAAAAAGTTAACCTCGGAAAGAGATGTAGTCTGGGGTCCTAAAGAGGGGAAAAATAAAGAAAAAAATTTAAAAAAAAATTTTAGGGGTCGCGCCAAAATAAACAAATACACATGTTTGAAGGCGTGAATTTTCCTAACCCCTGAACCGATTTTAAAGTTTTATGTCAATAAATGTTTGCAATAGCGTAAACAATGAAATAAGGGCATGAAAAAATTTAAAAAAAAATTTCTCATTGTTCAAAAATTTCAAAAAGTAAAATAAGTCAAATCGTCCCTTCTTCAGAAAATTGACTGAACAATGAAATCGCCACCAAAGCTACAAATATTAATCGATTATCCTCATATTTGCCTCAAATACTTTTGTTTGAGCCCTGAACAAGCTCAAACTTTTAAATTTCGAATAAGTTAAGTCGTTAATTTTTAGGATTTTTCTAAAATCAACGCCAAAATAGCGATAATTTCCAAATTTCTAGGGAGTGGCGCGACCCCTAAAAATTTTTTTAAATTTTTTTCTTTATTTTTCCCCTCTTTAGGACCCCAGACTACATCTCTTTCCGAGGTTAATTTCACTCCACCCTAATATACATACATACACAAAGCTAGAACTTTAAATAAATGCTCCAGTGGCAAGCGGCAAGGGTAGATGGATGTGGGCTCCGCTAGACTTGGCCCGTTTAGTTAAACAAAAAGTGGGGGCATTCTGATATTTTTGGTTATTTTACATAATCTTCAATAAAAAATCATTAATAAAAATGTAAATAGAACAAATTGAAAGCGTCAAAAAGGAATAAAGCGTGGCCAAAAACTCGTGCCAACTTGACCCAGTGGTCGACTGTTTGACATGAGAAGCAGGGGTTAACTGGTGGGATGACCTGCGTAGCGCGAAAAAGCGGCAATGAATTGTAAAAAGCGCCCAAAATGCTAGCTGTGAATTGGATTGTGAAGAGAATTTATTAAAGCGATTTAGCTTTACAGCCTATGCAGGCTAACGTTGAAGGCAGACAAACAAATGTACAGGGTGGGCCAAAAGTTACCATGGGGTTTAAAAATGTAATAACTCTTTTGTTTATATATATTTTTATTTTTTTTCAGATCAACACTTGGAGAATAAATAATTTAGAGTTTTACAACTGAACAAAGAACCACAATAATAACATTTTATTATTGAAATCAGCCATCAATTATTTCAACGCAAAGTGATGAAGTTCATTTTCATTTGAATGGCTTTGTTAATACGAAGAAATGAAGGTTCTGGGGTCCTAAAATCCAAGACCCATTCATCAACGCCAATTGCCCCCTATTGGGTGTACAGTATGGTGTGGAATCATAGCTGCAAATATCATTGGGCCTTACTTCTTCGAGAATGAAGACGGAAGTGCTGTAACCGTAAATGGAGAGCGGTATCGGTTGATGATAGAAAATTTGTTATGTCCTGCTCTTGAAAATAGACCTTAGATGTGGTTTCAGCAGAACGGAGCCACTGTCCACACAGCCCGAGACACAGTGACACTTTTAAGACAATTTTTTGGAAAGCGAATAATTTCCAGAAATTCGAAAATTATTTTGCCGGAGTGATCGCCAGATTTGTCAGCACCCGACTATTTTCATTGGGGTTATTTGAAGGAGCGAGTATATGTGAGAAAGACCGGACAATTGTTTAACTCAAGGCCAACATTGTTGCAGAAATTCGAACGCTACAGCCACAAATTTTGAAAAATGTAATGGAAAATGCTCTAAAACCAGCCCATCATTGCTAAGCTGAAAACGGGGGTCATTTAAGTGACATTATTATTCATTCTTTTTTGGGGTAAACATTTTGAAAAAATTTGAGGGGAAAAAATAAAAAAATAGTTAACGTAAAAGTTATTAAAGTTTTTAAGCCCATGGCAACTTTTCGCCCAACCTGTACACGCACGTTAAGACAATTGGCAAAGCCAACTAAGCTCTTTTCACAACATACGTTGTAAAAGAAAGCTTTTGATGGCTCTCAATGTGGAGTTTCTGTAGAGGTGGTGTAAAAGTGAATTGTTTTTTTGTGGGCAATTGTGTAAAGAAAACATGAAAAGTGAGATTTGCAACAGTAGTTCTCATTCATTTGGTGAGAGCCTGGTCTTAAAGAGTTCGGTACTCCTTTCAGCAATTGTTGCGAAGCTTTCTGATGAAGGTCGTCACGGGCCTGAAATCGCGATAAATGCAGTGTGCAGCCACATAAATCAATGTCACTTTGCCATTTTATTAAAAACTCTCTTCTATTTAGATTTAGATACAAGAGGTCTTGAGCCGGATAATCCCTGTTCAATTTGTAAAAGCCGAAGACCGAAATTAAACAAACGAGCTAAACGTCAAACAAAGTTCTAACATTTATTGGCCTCTTGTACGGTACCGGGTCATTAAAAAATCAATGTCAACCAAACGTAAGTATACATGTCGAAAGGGACACAAAATATGCATCTGAGAGGTCAAAAAAGGTGTAATCTACCATAGCGTCTATGGCTATTCCAGATATAAATATATTAATATAAATGTACAAATTTAATAAGGATTGGTACGCCCTAATGTGCAACGCATGTATGAATACATGTGCAACACACACACGCTGTGCTTTTGCATTGGTGGTTTTCAACGAAAGCCCATGCGAAACGGAATTGGTGAAAATGATATTACGCTATGAAAATTGCTCTTCGCACAGTTCGAAGGCTATACGCAAAGGGTAATTCTGATTAGTCCTAATAAGACACCCGTATAAGTCATTTGATTTGTAACCGAAGTAATCGTTGCCAAATAGCCAATACATTTCAACAATTTTTTAGTTGATACTGAAAATGAAACAACAAAAAAGTCTCGAACCGGAATAAAAACTGTTCAAGTCATAATAATGAAAAAAGAACGAATAAATGTAAACAAAACAGAAACGTATTTAGAGACTCATTTTTGGGCAAATAAGTAAGTCAGTAATCAGTCGATTGATCCGACAAATAAATACCATAGAATGTTCTTTCGAATGATAATAAACAATCCCCATTCGATTTGAATTTTCTGTGTTTTTTATTCAAAAAAGTACGGAACCTTAAAATTAATCACCCTACACAAGTATTAGGGTGTTCACAATATAAGCGAATATCGTGCATTGGGTGACAAACTCTATGAGTTCTTTTCTTGAATGGGCGTGTCAACCAATTTTTCAATATGCGAATACAAAGCAAATATAAAATCTATTGCAGTGTTCACAACTTAGTCGAATTGTAAGCACTGGGTGGAAAGTTTTGTGGGTTCTAATCTGCACTAAAACAGGGTAATTTGTGTAGGAGGTACCAGAAGAGACGTGACTAGTGGTCATATTTTTGGTCGCCAAGTTTAAGTTATAAGTACATATTTAAGTATTTATTATAGGTGAGATCGTGCAAATAGTAGTAAATATATTTCAAGATTACAAAAAGTGGACGAAATGGTACATTTGTGTGAAACGTGCCAGAAGGGCTGAATCAATTTAGCCTATTTTTAATCCCATAAGCAGTTTTGGAAAAATATTACGACAAACTAACTTTCAAAACGATTGGTAGCGGTTGTTGTAGCACAGACGGACATAACTCAAATGACTCAAAAAGTCATAAAACGGATTCAGTCAAAGCATATTTCTTTATTAAGACCAACACTAAGGGTATGTCCTCTATATATGCAGTGCATTGTATCGGTTACTGGAAGATAGGTTAGGTAGGGAAGGAAAGAGGAAGTAATGTTTATGGACATTTGGTTTAAACCTGCTCATATCGTACGTGGCACGAAACAACTCTGCGGGAAATCTGTTCCAAATACGGACAACACGGCTGAAAAATGAAATCACTCTGTAATGCGTCGTGTGATCAGTAGGTCAATCAATAACAAATATATGCGAGCTTCTAGACAAGTGGGTGTTACGGTAGGTGACCTCTGGGATCAGATCACCTATCTTCGAAGAGCACTTCCCGTTAAAGTACCTGTAAAAGAGTGATACGCACCTACGATTTTACCGATGCTTGAGTGAAACAACAGAGCTGACTTCCCTGCTACGAGGGTTGCTATATATATTATTGTCATAGGCAACACTAGGTGTTGCCTGGCGCCATCTGACATTTCCATTGGAAAGTTTGACATTTTTTAGCATTAACGTACGCAGAACGTTTTGACGTACGACCATAATTTGTGTTGTTTACAGTGACTTGAAAAAAAAATGGAATTGACTCGCGAACATTTTCGTGCGATCATTTTACACAATTTCGACGTGGATTATCACAAGTGGATTATCACAAGACAAGAGTGCATCGATGAACTTTAATCTTTGTATGGCGATAAAGCACCATCCTATAGGACTGTGAAAAACTGGTTTAATGAATTCAATCGTGGCCGACGCTCGCCCAAAGACGAAGGTCGTCCAAAAACGACCGTTGTGCCAGAGAACATTGATGCCGTGCGTGAACTGCTAATGCACGATCGTCATGTGACATACCGTGAGATAGAGGCATCCTTCGGCATTTCCTCCACCAGCATATATTCGATATTGCATGAACACCTGGCCGTAAAAAAGGTTTGTTCTCGTTGGATCCCGCACAATTTTAAAAACGCTCTAAAAAAAAGCTCGTGTCGATTGGTGCAAAGAAATTTTGAGAAAAAAAATACGATCGCGGTGCTTTAAAAGGCGTTTATGAGATCGTCACAGGTCATCTATGCATATGAGCCCGAAACAAAACAGCAATCGACCGTGTGGCTCTTCGAGGACGAGCTAAATTCAACAAAAGGTGTTGTTGGAAGAAGCACTTCGAAGCAAATGGTCGCCTGTTTCTTCGGCAAAGCTGGTCATGTGGCGACTGTTCCGCTTGAGCAACGTAGGAGGTCAATTTGTTGCCTGAAGTCTTCGTAGAAATTCGAAAAACGAACAAGAAAAGACGAATCATTGTGCACCATGACAATGCAAGCTCTCACACATCGGCTCAAACCAGAGCCTTTTTGACCGGCCAAAACGTCGAATTGATGGGACATCCGCCGTACAGCACAGACTTGGGACCCAATGACTTCTTTTTATTCCTACACATCAAGAAAAAAATGCGTAGTCAACGATTTTCGTCGCCAAAAGATGCTGTTGAAGCGTTCAAAAACCATGTTTTGGAGGTATCTCAATCGGAGTGGAAAAAGTGCTTCGACAATTGGTTTGAGCGCATTCAAAAGTGTATAAATCATGCTGGAGAATACTTTGAAAAACAATAAAACCATTTTTGATAGTAAACATTCGCATTTTTATTATTAGGCCAGATATATATATATAGCAGCCCTCGTATACATGGAGTCTATTCCCCTTGCTTTTCGATGCTAGAATCATCAGCACCAAGTTGTACTCCACCTCACAACGTGGTGTCAATACACAGCATAGTAAAAGTAAAGCTATAGTGTTATTAAGTCTTTCAATTTGCTACGTCCCTGTTTTGGAGATTAACAAGAAGCAGCACAACCCTTCAAAGACATAATCTCTCTATAAATAAAAACCGCGACAATGGCAGAAAATCAATAAAATTATGTAAATTCAATGGCAAAAAAATATGTTCGACAGCAACACAAAATTTAATATTTTTAAAGCCTATAAAACCCCAGTGGCAGGGGGAGAGAGTAACCATTCCAAAAACCGATTATTTCTATCTAATGCCATAATAACCACAGCAAATAAAAAAACTGAAATACTATATAACCTTAAGATGTCTTAAACGACGGTTTGATCTTGTAAGATGATTTTTCTCACACACTAAAACTACACGTAAAACTTAATAAATTTCATTTAATTTTTAATAAAACTAAACTTGAAAATGTATGCACGTCGCCGGAGCGGAGGCGGAGCGGAGCGACGGGGAAAAACGTAACGGAACGAAAACTGAAAATCATTTTTTATGCCGCCAGTGCGTTATATCGAGACGTCGCGACTCAAAGAGCGCGAGCTGACTTGGCCTGTTTGTGGAACGACGGTGGAGTGGTGTTTGTTGCGAGGTCACTTAATATTCATCTCCCATCTTTGTGAAAAGGTTCGCATATTTTGTTTTAATATGAATGGATATTATCCAATTAGAGGCATCACAACAGCCACAGCAATGGCAGCCACACACGTCTGTCTGTCAGTCTATCACGGAGACTTTGTTTTTGGGAAGTCACGTTGTCATCATCAGCGTTTTCTTTTTCTTCGTCATCATCTGTTTCATGTTTCATTATTTTCCCAACTCACCGGCTGCCACCATCAAGCTTTTGGTTTTAAATTTTGCGCTATTTTCATTGTGGTTGTTAGTCTCGCATAATTTGTAGTCATAAGTTAAACTGTTCGTTTGGTTGTGGTTAATGAATAAATTTAATTGAATTCTCATAAGATGATCATAATACATAATTTGACATTTAAGAGCAAATGTCAAACACATTTTTGAAGTTGTCACGCAATTGTGAACAAATGTTCTTTCTGTAAGTAGTTTGAAGGTCTACATGTTGGGGTAGTCCGGCAACTTTCATTTAAGCGTAGTTAAAGTGTGTCACGACCTTCGCAGAATGCCAGCAGTACATTTTGATATTTCTTCTTTGCATGTGCGAATCGCATTTTGTATCGGCTTTAAAAAAAACATTCTGGAAGCTAGCTTCATAACATCCTAGCAAACACTCGATTAGAACTACTCAGAGCCATTTGTATTACCAGATAAGCTAGTCTCACATTTTGCAAAATTTTTGTTATACAGACTTTGCCTTACTCTCTATATCTCTTCCTTGTCCTTTCTAAACATCTATTTCTCCCTCTATCCCGATCTTTCTTTCTCTTTTTATTTCGTTCTGTCCATCCAGCTCTCTCCTTTTTTCTTGCTTTCTTTATCTCTTTCTTCCTTTATCACTTTCTCTTTCTATGTCTTTATCTTGTACTCGCTCTAAAACTGTATCTTGTTCTCGCTCTATATCTCTATCTCGTTCTCACCTTACATCTTTATCTACTTCTCTATCATATTCTCAATTTGTAAATCTTCATCTCGCCCTCTCTATATCTTCATTGATTAACCTTTTTTAATACTTTTTATATATTTTTCCCGCTCTTCCCCAACTTATTTTCCCTCTTTATCCCGTTTCTCTCTCTCTCGCTCTCTCTCTTTCTTTCTTTTGTTCTCTCTCCATCTCTCTTTTCATCTCGCCCTTTCCGCCTCTATTGATATCGATAATACGCTCTTTCTCTTTCTTTTTCTCGGTCTCACTCTTTACCTTTTTCTCGCTCTGTCCTTTTTTCTTGTTCTCTCACTTTATCTCGTTCTCTTTCTGCATCTTGTATATTGTACTCGCTCTATAACTTTATCTCGTTCTTGTTTTTTATCTTGTTCTCACCTTATATATTTATCTTGTCATCTTTATCTTCTTCTCCTTCTAAATATCTTTATCTCGTCCTCTCTCTATATCCTTATTGTTAAATCTTTTTCACACTTTTTATATCTTTACTTGCTCTCTCTTAACTTATTTTCCCTTCCATACTTCGTTCTTTGCCTCTCTTTTTTACTCGTCCGCTCTATAACTCACTTTTTATCTCTTTCTTTAGCCCTCTTTTTTTAATTTGATTGTTCACTGTTTCTTCTTTTTTTCTTTAGCCCTCTTTTAATTCGATAGTTCGCTTTCTTATTATCTTGTTTTCTCTTTTTACCTTGTTCTTCTTTAAATCTATTTTGTATATATCAATATCTGTTTCTTGTTCTCTCTCTATTTATCTTAATCTCGTTCTCTCTCTACTTAACTCTTTCTCCCGTTGCATTTATTTGTATATTTCTCTCTTGCTTCATCTCACTCTCTCTACCTTTCTCCATCTCTTTCTTTTTTTCCATTACACTTAGTTCCCCTCTTTATTTCTACATTTTATCATCCACTCGTTCGTTCTCGTTTTCTCATTCTTTCTCCTTTGCTTATTGTTTCATTAATTTAACCACCCCTACTTCTATTTTTCTCCCTCTTTCTTTCGATATTTATGTCATTCTTTTTATCTCTCTCTTTTTCATTCTTTCTTTCTTTATTTCTTTCCTTCTTTCTTTCTTTCTTTCTTTCTTTCTTTCTTTCGTTCTCGTTTTCACATTCTTTCTCCTTTGCTTATTGTTTCATTAATTTAACCACCCCTAGCTCTATTTTTCTCCCTCTTTCTTTCGATATTTATGTCATTCTTTTTATCTCTCTCTTTTTCATTCTTTCTTTCTTTATTTCTTTCCTTCTTTCTTTCTTTCTTTCTTTCTTTCTTTCTTTCTTTCTTTCTTTCTTTCTTTCTTTCTTTCTTTCTTTCTTTCTTCTCTCTCTCTCTCTCTCTCTCTCTCTCTCTCTCTCTCTCGCTCGACCGCTCTCTCTCTCGACCGCTCTCTCTCTCGATCGCTCTCTCTCTCTCTCTCTTTATCTTTTACCCTTTTTTCTCTTTCTCTCTTTTAATATGTTTCCCTCTTTTTATCCCTTTCTTACATACTTTTTCTCTCTCTTTCTACCACAGTCTTTTTCTCACTTTCTTTTTCTCTCTCTCTTGCTTTCTTTCTTTTACACAGTCTCTTTATCTTTCTCTCTCTCTTTTACACAGCCTTTTTCTGACAGTCAGCGCTTTTCCCTTAAGATATTCTTCCGTATCTTTTAATGTTTCACTCTATATCTCTCATTCTCTAACTCTCATTTTCTTACTTATATTCTTTCACTCAATTTCTAACTCTGACATTCTCTCTGATATTTGTTTACCCTTTTTTCTGATTCTTTCCCTCTATAACACTTTCTCTGACTATTTTTCTCTCTATATATCTCTTCATCCGTCGCATTCTCTGTCATTTGCGAGCTACTTAATTTTCGTTCGCTCTTATTCATTCTCTATTTCTCTCTTCCCTTTTGTCGCTCTCATTTTCTACCCCTCTTTAAGACTAGTTCTTTTTTCTCATTTAATTTCAATTTATTCCTCTCTTTCCGTTTCTCTCTCTTTCCCTAGCTCTAAGTTTCCCTTTCCCTAAGTGGAACTTCGGAGTACTTTTGGTTTTAAAAGTGTTTGCAACGATCTGTATTATGGGCCCCGAAACATTCATTCCTTTGGAAAGCAAACCACAAATCATTTTGGATGACAGACGACCCCAGCCAAATATGTGCAAGCCATACGCATTCCATAACGCATTCCAGAAATACATCTGCGTTAAAGCTATCCAATAACAGTGCATAAAGCTCCAACAAAAAACGTTTACTTTTTTAAATGCACGATTCCAGCGAAAAAAGGAAGAATTTTTGAATACAACAATGGTTTCTTACAATGCTTCAGCTTATTGGTCAATGTTTTTTAATCGCTCAACGTGAAATTGTAAGTAACCACCATTTCCCACACCTGTAATGAATGCAATGCAACGAGTTCATCAATTTGCAAATTTGGTGGCAAGTGTTAAATATCTCGCCGCCACCGCATTCCATTAAATGTTTATGGTAATTGTGAAATTGTCCACGTCTCGCAGTGGTCCCGAAATAGTTCGACAATCGTTTATTTCAACCTTTGCCGTAAAAGTAAAATACTTTATATGGCGATTAATTCATTGTGACAATATTTAAACAATTACCAGTATTTGAATGTGGGGAACAGCCCATAAATATTTCCAAAACAGTAGTGACGATCGGTATTGGGTGTACGTGTATGTGCGCGCCAATGTGGGTCTTTGGGAAATTACAGTCGGTACAATAAGTTTGTAAAGACGGCTGGTATTGAAATAAGTACTCGTATGATTGCAAAGGAATGTTTCAAAGAAAATTTCCAACATTTGTGCATAGAAGCGACGTAAGGAGTTCCAAACTAAATTTTAATATCAGCCGGATCAAAGCATGTCCGTGGAAGGTGTTTTGAATGGTAAGTGTTAAAAGAGTACGGAATCTCAATATTAATCAGAATAGCTATGAAGTTTTCAGGTCCACTTACCCTCTTACAGAGGTTATTAAGAAGCACCATTTCCCAAACACAACTTAATTCGCCCAAGCCAATTCCAGTGGTTGGCACAAAGATAGCAGTCAAAAGAGGGAGAGCATTGGCTGTGTTTATCCAATGCCACCTCTGACACTTGGCAGACTGCACTTTCTGACAAAGGGAGCTTGACAGGACGAACGCTAATATTTCATTTGTATGGATCCCTTATACTTCATGGAGATTGATTCACGACTGGGCAACTTTACTAGCGTATTCCTTGGCTCATTTCATAAAAATATTTCCATCTACGACCATACTCGAAACTACAAGGCGGCGAAATGGCAGCGGTTTGAAAATTTTCGGATTCGATATCGTATATGTGACGCGCAAAATAGAAAGGGACCTAAGGTTAAAAACCAGTTTTGTTCAGGAGAGCCATTTTAAAGATTAGGTCCCTTTCTATTTGCGCTTAGAATCGTCGACTTCACTTTCATAAAACGCGCATGTCTCTGGGAGGGAACACGTTTGGGGCATGGGATCGGTCTCATTCGATGCTCAGATGTTGTCCACATCAAAAAAAAAATTAAAAGTTGATGAAAAGTTTTGTTCAGGAGAGCCATTTTAAACATTAGGTCCCTTTCTATTTGCGCTTAGATTCGTCGACTTCACTTTCATAAAACGCGCATGTCTCTGGGAGGGAACACTTTTGGGGCATGTGATCGATCATTCGATGCTCAGATATTGTCCACATCAAAAAAAAGAAAAAAAAATAGAATTGATTTGTTTTACCCTTAGGTCCCTTTTTCTATGCGCTGTCACATATGCTTTTTAGAACAATGTTATTGTTCGAAACTAAAATTTTCGAACAAGCTGCTTTGGATTTGTTTAACTGAAATGTGTTTAATAAAAAAGCTTAAATTTTTTAAACTGATTTTTTCTACTGTTAAAAAAATCACTCTTTTTATTTTCAATTTTATGTATTTTGAAATAACTTTCATAATTCAAACCTCACTTAACCCAATTCTTATAGATAATTTTGGGCATCATAGTATAATAATGGGTGATCATACTATGGTTGTAAGGATTATAACATGGTTGCGTGTGCATCATACTATGGTTGTGAGGATCATACTATATTTGTATGTGAAACAGACTATGGTTGTGAGGATCATAATGTGGTTGTAGAGATCATAGTATGGTTTAGTGTGAATCATACTATGGTTGTGGGCATCATAGAATGGTTATGTGTAAATCATACTATTGTTGTGAGGATTATAATATTGTTGTACCACAATCATATACCCTACAATAGTATGATGCTCTTCGAATATTGTTATCCCAACCATATTTTTTTCTACGTGCGTATATCAGTGGTCGGCACAAAGAGAGCGGTCAAAAAAAGAAAAAACAGTGGTTTTGTGTTATTCGGTGAAACGGTCGACAGCTCTGAGCATGTCCATCGGAAGTTTTGTTGTGGACTTGCGCAGGACCATTTGTCAAACAAATTTTAATTTGCCAGGGACAATTTACTAAGTCGATCTTATCTTTGGCTCTTACAACCCAGAAAGCGTCTTCCAACAGTATGAGCCATTTCTTTAGCAACGCCCAAAGAAGTGGTCGGCACAAAGAGAGTAGCCAAAAGATTGAAAATAATAGCTCTACAAAACCCATATAGAATTTGCTGATTTGTTTCTAAAAGGACTGCGTTAAATCTCGCTCCTGTAATGTAATTTATGAGAATATTCAGGATGGCGCAAAATGCACTGGGTACGAACGTCTAAAACTCTAGAACCGCTGGACTGTTTTAAAATAAACTTGGATAAGATCATTTAACTGAAAGTATTGCAGTTTATTGTCACAATGCGCCGATCAATTGTTTCGAAGTTGCGAATTGATATTTAGCAAATTGATATTGCGCCATCGATAGCTTTTGGCATGAGGAAAAAAGTTACACCATAATTTAAATTTTTTGACTTTTTCTCAATTTTTATTTTTAAGGTTTTTTTTAAGTAGGTAATTAAAAAAAATATTTTTTTTTTAAATATTAACTTTCCATGGTGACGTAGAATATGAGTACATACAAATACTTATATACTAAGCCACATACAAAACAATTTAACAAATGAGTGCGTGAGTATAAGTATAGAAATACGACTGAGAGAATCGCAGAGAATAGAATCAAAAGCCTATCGTAATTGGCCTCCAAGAACAATGAGATACAGAGCGTAGTTTAACCAAATTTCGGGGCCAGAGCTCGACAACATCAAAACATACAAGTGACGTTGTGATAAAACTATTTGGGGAATGGCGAGCGTTCTTTAGGTGGTCGATGAAAGCATACGACTTGACACCTCTTGTAATTTTTAAGGCAGCTACTCCAAGTTCCTTGGTATACTCTGACGACACAAAGGAGGATCGGGTTACCAGAAATCGAACAGATAGCTTTAAGCCTTGTCGGGGCCAAGGCGACGATATGAAAAATGTTATTTTTAAATTTAAGCCAAATCAATTTGAGACCTCATAACGTAAAAAATGTCTTCACTTTCAGCACTGCAATAACCTTTGGAAGCTGAAAGAGAATGAAAGAATGTTCCATTCACTGCTTTCGCGATAGATAAAAAGGCGGTTATGACCATTTTAAACCATAACCTCTGCAGGCGCATATCTTTTTTGATAACTTTCGATTTTGTTTACCTCGTTTGTTTAATTTCGGTCTTTTGCTTTTAAATAGATAGAAGAAAAGTTTTCAACAAAATGGAAAAGTGACATTGATTTTCGATTATCGAAATTTCTACTTTTTATTTGCTATAAGCAGCAGTTATTTCGAGAAGTCAACACTTTATTGGTAGCATTTTTTACGATAACTGGGAAAACTAAGCAACTAAAAAAATCGCAGTTCTTTTGGTCCGCACATAAGTTAATCTCTAGTGAAGACACTCTGGTCTCAAAAATTATGTTTTTGTATTACTTCGATAGGTAATCGCTAAAAGAGCAGCACTGTTTTCGATTAATCAATGTTTACTTGGCAGCACTTATTTCGATAACCACAAGTAAGCGAAAAATCTTCCCTTAAATCTAGCTTATACTTATTATGACTGATTATTCAATCCCACTTTTTTTGCACAAACTGTTACCAAGAAATTTTTAAATAAACACTACGAGTACAAAGAGTAAAACATATGTATAAACATTATGTTTATGTGCTACTTCTAACGCAATGGAATGTTATAAACAAATTGATAGAGCGAATCTAATAAACAATAGCCAACGAGAGAGAACGCCAAGAGACAAACGAGAGCGAACAAATAAATTAATGTCGCTACCACCAATAAATTAAATTGATTTGGATCACGTAAAAGTTCAGAACACCATGTAACGGGAAAGAACGCTTCTAAATGTGATTCAAGTCTGGAGGTTAACAAATTTATTCAGCGCGCCAGTAATTTGTTTAATTCGTCCAAATGAAATTTTAAGCGAACGTTTATCAGACTTGGCACATACAGCCGTTCGTTCGATGCCACCACCTGTTGATGATTTACATGTAGACAAACTCGTTGCGCTGATTCATTTTGAGGCTACTACCAACGTCAACTGTTATTTTGAATGAATGGCATTTGAATATAATTGGCTAGGGATCATAAAACATCGAACTTTAAGGTGCTTTTCTGCAATATATTTCAGAATTGTAACTGTTGAAATGAGTCTATGTTCCTGGGCAGGCATCACCTGAAAATTTGGAAAACCATGTATTTTTTTAGAGATTATCTTAGTTTCATCGCTTATAAATTTCTAGCCAAACTGCGTTAAACAATTTTCAATTCCCTAACAAGTCACACACATCAAAATCTATGAGAGAGCATTATAGCAGTCTAATAAATAAAGGTACTGTTGCTCGCTCGCAGGGATAAATTCTCGTTAAAATGTATAAATACTAACATATTTTCCGAATCCATATTCGTATTTCTTTACTACAAGCTATACTCGTACATACGTAGTTAAAAAAGCAACATGTCAAGTTTTTGAAAAATAGAGCTCAAATCACCCTAGTTGCACTTGATTTCCTTAAAAATAGGCATAGTTGCTGGACTTTTTGCTCCAGGTGCCCAAAATGGGCCCGTATGGTCAAAACAAGCGACCAATAGTAAATATGCCATATGAGTGTTCAAATTAAAGCAAATATCGCACCATGTTCTGATAACGCGGTCATAAAAATGTACCACCCCATTTGGGAACTAACTGACTTAACAGCGGTATCAGAATATTAAATATTTTAAAATTTTGAGCACAAAAAAAAATTTAGGTACTTATTAAAAATTCTGACCCACAAAGATGTTCGATAAGGCTGGGGAGCAGTGGTTCAAGCGTCTTTGCTACTGGCGAAAGCAAGGAGATCGGCTTGTGCGTTTCTTCTTTGCCTGGCTTCTGTAGCGGAACCACTCTGCTCATTTTCCAGGCATCAGGAACTAAGTGCACGCAGAAAAAAAGTATGGTTGGGGTGACAATATTCGAAGGGCATCATACTATTATTGGGTATATGGTTGTGCCACAACAATATTACGACCCTCACAACAATAGTATGATTCACATACAACCCTACTATGATCCTCACAACCATCGTATGATTCACACACCACCATACTATAATCACCACAAACATAATAAGATTCACACTCAACCATACTATAATCCCCACAACCATATTATGATCCTTACAACAATAGTATGTTTCACATACAACCATAGTATGATCCTAACAACCATAGTATAGCTCACACGCAACCATTGTATGATCCACTCAACCATACTATGATCCTCACAGCCATATTTTGATCCTCACAACAATAGTATGTTTGACATACAACCATATTATGATCCTAACAACCATAGTATGGGTCAAATGCAAAAATTATTAATATGGATTGGGTTATGTTGTTAAACTAGAGATTTTTTTAAGTAAATAAATTAAAAATGCATTAAATTTAAAATAATAGGAGTGTTTATTAAACACTAGATTAGAAATTCTATTTATCAAGAAAAATTACAATCATACAGTATGATTGCTGCAATTATATTATTGTTAACATAAAACCCAAAAAACAATACTTTGTCGCACCAACCACATTTATATTGTCACTACAACCATAGTTTTATTTTTAAATTTGTTACATTTCAACAATATTAATATTGTCGCAATCATACTATTGTCAACATGAAATTCCAAAAACAATACTATGGTTGCGACGAACATACTATTATTGCAGAGAACATATAATTGTTGCCGTGACCATAAAGTAACCATATTTGTTCTTTGCGTGTGAGTGGCTAACGATAGATTAAGCACTTTGGTCATGTACTCTTCTCCCGGGGTATCCAAGTAATTGAACATTAGCAGAGATTCCGTCCGGACCCAGCGCCTTTGACGACTACTTCGCCAACCGTAAATTGTGGTGGTGCCTCTTCGACTCGGAGAGCGCGGATACTACGCAATACTCTCCTTTTCGCCTTATTGCTCTCTGGATGTTAAATAAAAATGCGGTTGAAATTACTCTGTCACCGAACTAGACGGCTGTCCGATCATCCATTCTTTCAGGGTTAGAGAGCGATTTGACTGTTGCCTACAATTTACCAAGTTAAAGCAATTTGTTACGCTTATATTCGTTGACCAACCTATTGACCTCAGATTTGAGATTCCTAATTCTGGGGTCAGTAGTGTTGGAGCACGCTCATCTGCAAGTACAGCCGTTGCTGCTGGGAAATTTGACCGTATCTCGGGTATTCGACCAGCAGGAATGTGGCTGCTGCGTTGATGATGGCCCGAAACTTCTTCTCGGCTTACTAAAGCTGCAATTGGTAGCTTCTCTAAAGACATACCAATCAGATTTTTTGAGATACTTATAATGTTCCGAGATTTAAAAGTCGGATGCTCTGTTGATGGTGAGGATTGTAGGAAGTGGTCGTAATCTAACGAGAGGACGGGTTGCCAGGTGACTTCGTTGATCGGGCCAGGCGATGTCATAGTTATGTCTGGCGAGCAATGGCAATCGCCCATAATCCGCCTGGGAGCGTTCTCATTCACTGTGCTGATCGGGGAGCTATCAATTTGCTCTACCAAAGCTATGCCCCTCCATCATTGTCGAGGAGAGAATGCCACAGTTCATGGCGGGCATTAAAGTCTCCTAGGACCAAGCGGTTATTGCCTTGTAGAAGATTGCTAATGTCGGGCAAAAAACGCGGGGCACAGCTACCAAACGGCGGGATGTATAAGTTTTACAGCTCTATTAGGCAGTTAACTTCTATACACATACATTTAATGTATGTGTCGTGATAAACAAAGGAAAAGAAAATAAACAAAAAAAGGTGACTAAACAATCCACAAAAATCATTGACATCTTTTGTTGTTCAACCTGATAAGGTGCGAATCACGATTTCAATTGAAGTCATTTTGTCTACATAGCTGTTGCTTAAAAAAGTTTTGTTTTTTAAGGAATGCGTTTGCCTCCTTCTATTCACAGTGTCATAAATACTCGAATGCCATCGATACTACGAGTACAAAAAAAAAGAGTATAAAAAATATTTGCATTGCCTGTATCAGAGTTTGCCAAAAAGCTCAAGTTCAGTCATCGATTTGAATTCTTTATACATTATATTAGCATGCTATACTTTTGTGCAGCATATTCGGTTATTTATTTTGTTTGGCTCTCCTTTAAGCCATTCTCCGTTCAGAAAACGGCCAAAACAAAATGCTGAAGTAAAAAATATACAATAAAATCAACAAGTCAAGACAACGCCTTACGAAAATGACGTAATTTCATGTGAAGCTTTTTGCGGTTGCTTTACTCAACTGTCAATGGTTCTGGTCGAGTGTTTTGGAAGTTTTTTTTTCATTTACTACATTCATCTAGCTGGTAAAGGCTAATAGTAACAGAGAGAGAGAGAGAGAGAGAGCGCAAATATAAATATTTTTGAAAATAAAAATATTATTTCGAACTTGTATTAATTGAGAGCTCAACCAGCAAAGCAGTTAACAGGTTTTCACATGTTGCTGTTGTCATTGTATGGCCCAAACACGAATATGACAAATTGGTAGACAACGGCTTAAAGTGACAATTCATCTTGGCTACTGACTATGTGAACGACGTTAGTTTGCGATTCTTCAGTAGGATAATATTTTAAAATTATTAGTTACATTTTTAATTGCGAAGGTCATGTGGGAGTTCGTGTGAATATTCAAATTCAAACATAAATTTACTAAGTTATAATAAGAAATTGTACATGCTACTTCAGTGGCAGGCTACAAACGCATTGGCAGAAGCTTCACTCAGATGCAAGGTTTAAACGACTAATTCTGAGGCAAATTTAAAAATACGAGCTCTAACCACTATTAATATATACAGAACGGTTCTTTCTGGTGTATACAAATATTTTTTTTTCTTGGCTCCAGAGCCACTCAAAGTTAGCGATTTGTATTCAGAATTAATTAAAATTGTAGTTTCGTTCCTGAGTAGCTGAACGAAAATATTTGTCAAAGGAGCATTTTTAGACGGAATCGAATTTGCTTATAATTTTTGAATAGTTAAGAAGTAGTACAAATTTATTTTTTTTTTTTATTTTTTTTTTAACTTGTAAATATATTTTTGATTAATTTTTTTCGATGAATATATAAAAAAAAATTTTTTGATGGTAAAATAAAACATCATAAAATTTGGTGAATTTTTTTTTGCAAAGTAAATTGTTTAGATCTTTTCTTTCATAGAAAAAAAAAGAAATCCTCGCGATTTTTTACCCACTCTTTTCGATTTAAATTTTTTAAAAGTGTCTATGATGAACTTTTTATTCAAAAAATTCGCATTTTTGATGCCAAAGAGCAAAAAAAAAACATCAAAAAAATCGGTAAAATTTTGTTGCACAATAAATTAGTTTGGACTTTCGTCTATTAGAAAAAAAAACAAAATCTTTGTAGGTTTTATCCATTTTTCTTAATTTATTTTTTTAAAATTTTTGATTTCAGAAAACCAAACATCCAAAAAAAATCGTTAACATTATTTTGCACAATAAATTAGTTTGATTAGAAAAACAAAATCTTTACCGAATTTGTCCGATTTTCATTTATTAAAAGTATCTAACGAATTTTTTATTCAAGAAATGTTGTAGAGGGCGGTTCGGAAACTTCTTAGCCTAGCACAAAAAGCGCGGTATAAACAGAAAAAAGTTAAGTGTTTTGGAAACTTCCATCTCTGCTATGAACACATGTTGAATTTTGTTTCGATCTGGAAACTCCGTGTTTACAAAAGACGCATCCGCGATTTTTTTACAATGGAAAAATTAAAAATGCGTGGTGTCATTAAATATTTACATAAAAAAGGTTTATCGGGACAAGAAATTCATAATGATATGGTGAATGGTGTTAGGTGAAAGTGTTCCTTCATATGCAACAGTAAAAAATTGGGTTGCTGAATTTAAACGTGGTCGTACAAGCATTGAAGATGAACCACGTAGTGGACGTCCAAAAACAGCAACAACAACAGAAATTGTAGCCAAAGTACATGATATGGTATTAAATGATCGACGAATAAAAGTGCGTGAAATAGCTAATATCATGGGCATCTCAAATGATCGAGTCCATTTAATTTTGCATGAAGAACTACAGATGAAAAAGCTTTCTGCAAAATGGGTGCCGGACTTGTTAACAGTCGACCAAAAACGCATAAGAATGAACATTTCTCAAGCTTGTTTGGATCGATTTCAGCGAAATAAAATGGATTTTAAGCGTCGTTTCATAACTGTTGATGAGACATGGATCCACCACTATACTCCAGAGACAAAAGAACAATCCAAACAATGGACTGAAGCTGGAGGAAGTGCCCCAAAGAAGGCAAAAACAATTCAATCGGCTGGTAAGGTTATGGCAACGGGTTTTTGGGACTTCAAAGGTATTTTATTGATTGACGACGACTTCGACGACCACGACTTCGAGCATTCATTTGATATACCTCAAATGAATGCTCGTGTCACATTAACCCTTATGTAGCCGAAATATTAGGCTTTAATTCACATAAAAATGTATCATAATCAGCCTTACGAGGATTTTAAATTTTTTTCAACACCTTAAAACGATAATTAATTTTTGTTGACTTACTTTACCAATATGATGCAGAAAGAAAATCATTACACTTGCGCATACAAACTTTGTAAGACTTGAAAGTAACTACCAAGTTTCAAAAACACTTGCTCATAATTTAAATAGCACAATCTATATTTTTAAATCGTTAAATGTAAAAATTAAATACGAGGACGACCGCAAAACTAACTGCCTGGCACATTTTCTGTTTTACTAGCAACTTTTTTTTGTTTTGTTTTTTAAAAACAATCTTTTATAAGACATCTGTCAAAATTTCCGAAATATTTAATGATTATTTTCTTTGTTACAGGTGATTGAAGTAAACAAGTTTTATAATTTTTGAAAAATGGAAAATAAAGAGTTTCGTGCGGTAATTAAACACTTTTATATGAAAGGTTATACGCCACAACTAATCAAAGATGAATTGGATTCTGTTCATGGTGATAATGCACCATCATACTCCACCGTAAAATCCTGGGTTCAACAATTTAAAGTGGGTCGTTCAAGTACGGAAGATGAACAACGCTCTGGAAGACCGAAGACTGCTACTACTATTGAAAACATTAGAAAAATATTTAATGAAGTGACTAAAGATAGACGAATAAAGCGCAGAGAACTTGCTGATATTGTTAAAATACACGAAAAACAAGTTTGGAGTATTTTACATGATGAACTCCACATGAAAAAGCTATCCGCAAGATGGGTGCCGCGTTTGCCCCAAAAAATCGTCCGTTGGACCAATTCCGAGGAGCTTTTAGCGATTTATTAGCGTAATCCAATAGAGTTCTTGCGCCGATTCATAACTGTTGATGAAACATGGATCCATCACTACATCCCAGAATGCAAAGAACAGTCAAAACAATGGATAGAAGCTGGTAAAAGTGGTCCCAAGAAGGCGAAAACTGTTAAGTCAGCAGGAAAAGTAATGGCCACAGTATTTTGGGATGCAAGGGGTATAATATTTATTGATTATCTTGAGAAAGCAAAAACTATAAATAGTGAATATTATTGAGCATTATTGGTTCGGTTGAGTGAAGAAATCAAGATAAAACGACCGCATTAAGAAAAAAAGTTCATTTACATCAAGATAATGCTTCTTCACACACTGCATTTTTAACTCAACAAAATTACGATTTGAAATTGCTCCGCATCCACCATATAGTCCAGATTTAGCTCCTTCTGATTATTTCTTGTTTCCAAATTTAAAAAAAAATTCTCGGTAGCAAAAAATTTTCGTCCAATAGCGAGGTTATTGCTGAAACTGAGGCATATTTTGAAGGTCTTGAAAAATCTTATTTTTCGGATGGAATTAAAAAACTTGAAAAACGTTTGATGAAGTGTATTGAGTTGGAAGGAGATTATGTTGAAAAATAAATAATAATAATTCCAAAAAAATGTTTTTTTTTTATGTTAGGCCAGTTACTTTTGCGGTAGCCCTCGTATAAAAACAGATTTGCGGATACATAAAATTTGTCCATCAGATGTGCGGTTAGCAAATGCACGTGGTATTGACAATCGAATTCTAAGAATTTGTATAGCCAATAATCTTTAGCCAATCAACCAATATATGTGACAGCGCATAGAGAATGGGACCTAAGGGTAAAAAAATCAATTTCCATTTATTTTCTTTTTTTGGTGTGGACAACATCTGAGCATTTAATGAGACCGATCCCATGCCCCAAAAGTGTTCCCTCCCAGAGATATGCGCGTTTTATGAAAGTGAAGTCGACGATTCTAAACGCAAATAGAAAGGGACCTTATTTAAAATGGCTCTCCTGAACAAAACTGGATTTTAACCTTAGGTCCCTTTCTATTTTGCGCGTCACATATGTACAAATTCAGTTTCAATAATTGTCCTAATTAGTTAGGGTTATCGATACTTTTTACCTTTAACCGATAGTGTCAGATTATTTTACTGCAAATTGTCGTGTAACCAATCAACATTCGGTTGTAGCGATAGAATACTCGTACATGGATAGTCCGTACAACCACTTACCACTGGATGGCAACAAATCTATATTCTGAGTGAGTGCAAAATGTGAACTTTAACGGCCACATAAAAAATAACTCAGGCCTATCGGGACCCTTTGTTTTTGGTGATTTACTTAACTCACCAAAGTCTTTCATTTCATGAAGAACTCATCCACCCCCCGGAGAATGTTCGTAATTTTGTTGCATAGTGTAAATATTTAGTCTCTTCATCAAAAAACAAAACAAATAATTACTAAATCAGTCGACGAATTTATCCATTAATCAATTAATTAATTTATCAATTAACCAGTTTATCAATTATTCAATCTATTAATCAAATATTTTAGTAATTAATTAATTAAATAATCAATTGATTTTTTCGAGAGACATTAAATGTTAGCCCGTTTTTTCGTCGGCGCCCCAAGTTGTCGCCCGGTATTGCACTCGTAACATGCTCGTCATAGTCTTGCAACGTGTAGCAGTTCCATGTCAGCTAAACTTACGGCAAAGACATGCATCCTTATCAATTATTCAGATGCATTTCCAGTAAATGTACTTCCCTTCTCCATTGTTCATAGTAAGGGTACAAGAGAGTCAAGTCATGGGAGGATGTTTCAATATTAAATTACGCTCTTAATAGTAAATTAAAGTTGATTGTGTTAGTTTTGAGTTTAGATACGATACAAATGCAATGATGCCAACATATCGCCGTTGTTCAATAAAAGGGTTATAAATCAAAAGTTACAAATGTTCTGTGAAGAAACAGAAAGTGTTTGCTGAGCACCTAGAAGTGCTCTAAAATATAGGCTATTTCTTGGCCAACGAGTAGAGAAAGCGAAGGAATATTTTTACAGCGGAGGGAGGCGTGGTGGGACAATTAATTAAAATTTAGACATTTTGAGTTATTAGCCTTTTGTTGAACAATTGCGATTCACTAAAAATGCTCATGTTCTGTTTTGTTGTTTCCAACTAATCAAGCATTTCAAGGCAATGAAGAAAGGTAAGTTCAACAAATATACACTCACACACACGTATACAAACAAACACACACATTTAAGTTAATTAATTTAATTGTTGTTGCTGCAAGCACAGAATATGCCATACAGACGTTCATCCAAGGCTAGCCACGGCAAATGCAGTTAAATGATGCAGCTGTACACAATGCAACTATTTACGACTACAATTCTGGGTAAAAGGATTCGTAAGGATTCTTCTCAATTTGGGAGCCAAACACAAGCATATAAATTATTTGAATTTGAACGAAAAACGTTAAAAGTTTAAATGGCCTCTAAGGTTATATCGGTTAAAGGGGTGAGGTGAGGCGAGGTGAGGTGAAACAATTGCAAACCTTGTTGTTGGTAATTGTGGAATTCCGTTGAATCAAATTTCTCACTCGAACGATAAAGTTGGCCGGGCGGAAAATCTTTTGACCGGCCAACCGGACGGACGGAAGGAAATGATGCCGACCGCCCCCCACCACCCACCAGTGGCAGTGGCACAGTAGTAGACAAGTGTGAAGGAGGAGTGCATGAGCGAGCGAGGAGTGTGATGCCGACGATGAGGTTTTTGTGTTGCGGCGGCGGCGGTGTTGGCGAAGGTGGGTATACGTGGTTCAGATTATTAATGGGGTATCACACACACAGACACACCAACCAGAATAGATTTGTACACGTAAACACATACACACGCGCGAGCGCGCGTACATATCAAAACAAGAGGAAGCATAATTAAGAGGAGAAAAATAATAACAAAAGTGCGTTCGGTTCGTTCGTTGGGCGTTGAAGAAAGCAAATGAACAAATAAATGGTGAATTAATTATTTTACGTTGTTGTTGTTATTATTGATTGATTGGAGGTTGTTTGTTGGTGGTGGCGGGGGTGCGTGGTAGTGAGTGGCAACGTTTGTAGTTGGCAGTGATGGTGTAGTTAAAAGAAAACGCAGAAGAAAAAGAGTGAAACACAAAAGAAATTATTGAAAAAAATTGATTTTCTTGTGGAAAGCCTAAACGTTAAAAATGTGAGAATAGTGAATTTTGAAAACATGAAAGAAAACAATTTATGGAGCACCCTGTTATTTTAGTTCGTCTTTAAGTGGTTACAAATATTGTTTGAAATCTCATTATTGTGCTAAATGATTGACACTGTTTCTGTATAAAGACCATAGGTACAAACTTAAAAGAACATAAAACATGTACTAGGGCGGTTCGGAAACTTCTTAGCCTAGCACAAAAAGCGCGGTATAAACAGAAAAAAGTTAAGTTAAGTTTTGAAAACTTCCATCTCTGCTACGAACACATGTTCAATTTTGTTTCGATCTGGCAACTCCTTCATATAGAAACAGGTGTTCACAAAAGACGCATCCGCGATTTTTTTACAATGGAAAAATAAGAAATGCGTGGTGTCATTAAATATTTACATAAAAAAGGTTTATCGGGTAGTGGACGTCCAAAAACAGCAACAACAACAGAAATTGTAGCCAAAGTGCATGATATGGTATTAAATGATCGACGAATAAAAGTGTGTGAAATAGCTAATATCATGGGCATCTCAAATGATCGAGTCCATTTAATTTTGCATGAAGAACTACAGATGAAAAAGCTTTCTGCAAGATGGGTGCCGGACTTGTTAACAGTCGACAAAAAACGAATAAGAATGAACATTTCTCAAGCTTGTTTGGATCGATTTCAGCGAAATAAAACGGATTTTAAGCGTTGTTTCATAACTGTTGATGAGACATGGATCCACTACTATACTCCAGAGACAAAAGAACAATCCAAACAATGGACTGAAGCAATTCAATCGGCTGGTAAGGTTATGGCAACGGTTTTTTGGGACTTCAAAGGTATTTTATTGATTGACTATCTGCAAAAGGGTAAAAAACAATAAATTCAGAGTACTATTGCAACCTTTTAGATCAATTAAATGTACAAATTCGAGAAAAACGTCCTGGCTTACAACACAAAAAAATAATTTGTCATCAAGACAACGCACCAGCGCACAAGAGTGTTTTAACAATGGCTAAAATCAACGAATTAAAGTACGAGTTGCTTATTCTCCTGATTTAGCTCCCAGTGACTTTTACCTGTTCCCAAATCTAAAAAAATTCCTTGCTGGCAAGCGTTTTACCTCAAATGAAGATGCAATTACAGTTGTAAACCACTATTTTGAAGACCTTGAGGACCACTATTTTCGATAGGTCAAGCTTGAAGTGAGTTATTGTCATATTATTTTTCAAGGTCCATGAGAGCGTTTGTGTGGGAGGCACCAGTAGGACTTTTCCGATCTCAACAGAATTTGGCGCAGAGGTGTGTTTTATTTAAAAACCTTTATGTAGAAAATTTCATCTCGATAGGTCAAGTTTGTAGTGAGTTATTGTCATATTATTTTTCAAGACCCATGAGACCGTTTGTGTGGGAGGTAGCAGTAGGGCCTTTCCGATCTTAGCCAAATTTAGCGCAAAAGTCTGTTCTATATATTAATCTTTATGCCGAAAATTTCGTCTCGATAGCTCAAGTGTGTGGTGAGTTATTGTCATATTATTTTTCAAGGCCCATGAGACCGTTTGTGTGGGAGGTACCAGTAGGGCCTTTCCGATCTTAGCCAAATTTAGCGCAAAAGTCTGTTCTATATATTTATCTTTATGCCGAAAATTTCGTCTCGATAGCTCAAGTGTGTGGTGAGTTATTGTCATATTATTTTTCAAGGCCCATGAGACCGTTAGTGTGGGAGGTACCAGTAGGACTTTTCCGATCTCAAACGAATTCAGCGTAGAAGTGTGTTGTATATAGAAATCTTGATGTGTAAAATTTCATTTCGATAGGTGAAGTTTGTGGTGAGTTATAGTCATATTATTTCTCAAGGCCCATAAGGCCGTTTGTATGGGAGGTGCAAGAAATGTTGGCCCAATCTAAACCATTTTTACATAGATTATTGCGCCTATATAGAGATTATTATTTGCAAAATTGCAGTGATTTTGCTCAAGAAACTGGACGGATATTTTCAAAAAAAAAAACTAATTTTTATGAGGTAGTGTCGGTTGAGGGTCTCCGACACCAACTTCCCGTAGAGCTAAATAGCCCATTTTCAATAACAACCATGTTGGGTTAACTACACATGTTTGTGCCAAATTTCAGCTCCCTAGCTGTTTTCAACAGACGGACAGCCGGACAACATGGCTAGATCGTCTTAGAATTTTACGAATATATATACTTTTTTCAAGAATATATATACTTTGTTGGGTCCCCGATGATTATTTCAAGGTGTTACAGACAGAATGACAAAACTAATATACCCTCCATTGTATGGTGGAGGGTATAATAACAATTTAAAACTTCGATGACCGAGGGTTACTTATTTAGGGCCCTCATAGCTCCGCTACTTTTAAAGCCAAAGGGTCCATTTAAGATAAAGACATTAAAACTACGCGCCTCTGCATTTTTCAAAATCGAATCAGCCTTTATAAATGATTTGTTTTACACAACGGAGAGCTGCTTTTTATTTTCAAATCTGTCATTCAAAAGAAAAAAAATAATTCACACTAAAACAGTTGCATTGGGTTTGCTGGGGAAGACAGAAAAGATTTGGAATGAACGAAAAGCTCCTAGTATCAGGTAGGAATTAATATTGCATATTTAGTATTTTCTTCAAGCTTTGTGGCCAATTTATTGTAAATTGAAGGCTTACTTTTCTCTAAAGGATCTTAAGGATTTATTTAATAAATTTTTACATTTAATATAAGAGTATAATAAGGGTTTACAACCCACACCCCTCGATCTGGTTTCAGAAACAGTGCAATTATTTGTAATCCACATAAAAACTAAAAACGATGACGATTTCAAAACACTTGCTTAGGTGCAGCGGTGACATTGTTTTCTTTTTATGTGTAAAGTTTTAATGGAAAAAAGTGCGTGAACTTAAAAACGTTTTATAATAAAATTGTCAAGAGAAAGAAAAAAAAATATGCTTATGAAAAGATAAAGGAAAAAATTATGAGAAAAATCTACACTGGGAAATTATCGCTTAAAGCAAGTATTCATTCATTCGTTCGTTGCATATCTTTGCTTTTAGTTTTTCAGTTGTTTAGTTTTATTTATAGCTTTTGTTTATATTCTTTTTCTGTTCCACCTGTTGAATGCAAACAATCGCAATAGCGACGACGGAAGATATGCTTTTTGCCCCCCACCCCGGTTTCAGTTCGGCTGGGTTTCGCTGGTTGTGGCCTTTTATTTCTCACTAACTGTGGCATTTGGGAAATCTTATCTGGAAGATAGCGCAAAATTCCATATACAAATCTACCCGTTGTGGTATACATATGTTGTTGTAGTTTTTAGTTGGAAGTAAACCGTTGTTGTTGTAGTCGTAGTAGATGCGGCTGGTGTGCAGTGTTAGCCGTTTTCTAGCTCGCGTTTCAGTGAACAACCGATGGATGGACAGTGCTTGAGTTTTACGTTTTATATTTCTCTCGCCGGGGCACCGGTTTGGTTGTTGTATTATTACACAACAACATAGCGAACGCAGCGTTTATTTTGCCGCCACTACGGAGAAACAGACAAACGAACGAACGCAGCAAAAGGCCAAGAGGAAAAACGTTAGGAAAACAGGTTAAATGAAAAAGGTAAACACGGACGGTGTTGCCGCCGCCACCGTCGTCGTCATATCAACGGAGCACAACTCAAAAGTCACAACCGGCACAGGCACGGTTGACTTATGTCGTTTTTTTGTTCAGTGTTTGTTTTTTGGTTTTCAATTAACCCTACTCGCTGCTCAGGTACATGGCTGAGAGATGACAATTAAATAAAACTATTTTTGGAATTGGTTTTTCTGTGAACATTTTTTGTTTTGTGGTGCAATGTAGTTTACTCTGCACAAGGTGCAACAAGGCAAGGAAATAAATTCCATTCAATTATGGGTAGAATCACATTGGAATTCCCCTTGGCCAGCCAAAAGTTTTCCCACAGCAAATGACATCTAATAGAGTTCCGTTGCAACCTTCACGCAGAGAAAGGATATGGTTACTATATGGTCACGGCAACAGTAATATGTTCTCTTTAATAAAATAATGTTTGTCGCAACCATATTATTGTTTTTTGAATTTCATTTTGACAATAATATTATTACGGCAATATTAACATTATAGAAATGTAACAACAGTTTAATAGCCAAATTTAAAAATAAAAATATGGTTGTAGCAACAATTTAAATATGGTTGGTGCGCCAAAGTATTGTTTTTTGGGGTCTATGTTAACAATACTATGATAATGGCGATTATATCGTATAATTGTAATTTTAATAAATTTTTTATACTGATGTCAGGGTAATAATATGGAATCATTCTATGGTTTTGGGGATCATACTATGTTTGTATGTGAAACATACTATGGTGGTGGGGATCAGAGTATGGTTGAGTGTGAATTCTAATATGGTGGCCCAAAAAAGACTGAAGGGTTAAAAATATTCATAGCTTTTTTCTTTAACATTTTTTTTCTCTTTTGCAATTTTTCCCAATTTTTTCTCAAACTGTTGCCATCAAATTATATACGAGGGCATATCAATAATTCTGGGACCTTTCGAGAGAAAAAACAGCTTTTCTGCAAAAAAAAAAAAAATATTTTTCAGATTTATCTCCTTTTAGTTCAAAACACTTAGTCCAACGTTCCTCCATTTTTTGTATCCCTTCCAAAAAATACAATTTTTCTAGGTCCATTAAATAGGCATTTGTTTGATCAATAATTATTCAAAAATTTCTACCAACAATATGGCGAGATACCAATTCGTAACCCGTGCATTATATTGATGAAATATAACTTTTTTTTGGCCATATTGGGTCGTATTTTTTTAAATCCTCATTAAATCGGTCCAATAAGTTGGCATACTATTAGCCTTTTATTGTTTTTCCCTTTTGAAGTTAATCAATTTGGATTATCCCGGGTGCATCCCAAAAAAAACTGTTGCCATCAAATTATTGGCCGACAAAGTCACCTTGGATTTCTTCGGAGCCGGTTCACCCGGAGAAACCCATTGGTTAGACTGCTGCTTGGTCTGCGGAGAGTTGTAATGCATTCATGTTTCATCTGCAGTAAAAAAAGCAGGAAAAACTCATTCGAATTGCGGTGAAACAACTCCAAATAATTCTTTAAAGTTGTCACACGATTACGTTTATGGTTAATTGAGATCAAACGCGGCAGCCATCTTGCAGACAGCTTTCTTAAACCCAACTGATCATGTGAACTCGAAACCACACTGCCATATGCAGTGCCTATGGCATCAACAATATCGCGTACTTTTACTCTTCGATCGGCCAACACCATATCGTGGATATTTTTCGACATTTTCGGGTGTAGTGACCTCAATTGGCCGTCCAGAACGTTCAGCGTCATTTGTACTTGTGCGACCACAACGAAAGTCCGTTAACTACTTTGTTACCATTAAAATCGATGGTGCAGAGTCCCCATAGTATTTATCAAGCTTTTTCTTCGTTTGATCGACCGTTTTTTTTTTGGCAAAAAATAATTTTTAATGAGCACTCGAAATTCACTTTTTTTCATTTTTAACAAAATCCACGAGGTTGTATGTTTTGAACAGCTGTTAAACACAAACTAAATGACGGAACTCTCTGAAAATTTGACAGTAGTCTATTAACAGATGGTACTTGATGGGAGCAGTGTTGCATTTCATATTACTACAAGGGAAGTTGAAAAAGTTTCGGAATTATTGATATGCCCTCGTATGATGTACAACAACGCGTCAAAATTGTTGAATTTGAATATTCCGCTGCCAAGTCTATTATCTCAACTCAACGAAATTATCGTCGTCATTTTAATGTCAGAGCACCACCCAGTAACAACTTGATAAAGAACTTAGTTTCCCGTTTTGAGGAACAGGGGTCAGTTTCAAAATCCTAAGGAATTACATCAGCGTCAATGTAGAGCAGGTTATAAACCATTCATGGAAAATTTTATCACCAAAAATTAATTATAACGTTTATGCCAAAATTTATTCGGTCACAAAGTCTGTGGAGGATTATGATATATTTGCCCGCCAAACATTTCAGTTTTCAGCGGCTACGATAAAAAAAATCACACTCAATTCGAGGTCTCATTTGTAATTGCAGAATTTTGAAATATTCGTTGGCTTCAAACAGAAAATACCATAAATTATAATTAACTGATTCACACCACCACCTGACTGATGACGACAGCTCATTTTTAGTAAATGACACCAACTCTGCCGCCAAAGCGATAAATGCGGAACTATGTATGGTGGGTAAAAAATAATACGAAAACTACAACAACTACAGAGCCGGCATTTTTATTGTAGAACAACTGGCAACAAAGCGAACAGAATAAGTGTCAACAGCAACAATGCCCCCGATTATGATAAGATTCCTCAAGTGGCTTAAATGTTATCAAACCAAAAGAAAAAAACTAAAATGACGCAATCATCAATACTCGGTCAATTGATCGATTTACTTTTTTTTTTTGTCAAAATTGGAAGTATTAAGAAATTCAAAGATATGCAAAGAACGCTCTACCAAAAGCGATAATTTCAACGTTCAAGTGAAACCTGGTAAGAAAAAGGTAATCTTAGAAATAAAAAAAAAATAATGTTGACATTAAAAAAAAATTGGAAATAAAAATAAAATTTTAATTGGCATAAAATATGGCCAACTGTACGTACCGGGTGTAATTGGCTGATATTCTTGTTGTGGCAGTAGGTAACATGTCAAGACCTGGTAATAAAAATAAATACAAAGGGGGTAATTGTTAGAAACAAATATTGGTAAATGTAGTACAGATTCTAAAATAAATATTTGCTGTAATAATAGAAAAATACATGATAAGCACAACAAACAAAGCATAGCTGTATCGCTCTCTTAATGAATGGAAAAAACGCCGGAAGGAAGTAAAGGTTTTATTTTGTTTTTTGAGGCACAAAAGATTTTGATATGAAATGAAAATTGTAGCATCTCAGATCGCAGAGTATGTAATCAAACAACCTTATTGGAAAGCATAACCTACGATCTATTGGATTGGGGTTTTTTGTACGAGGGTTGCTATTTATATTTCGGGTCCTGACAATACTAGTGTTTCCAGATGCAAACTGTAACTTCCATTGGAAACTTTGACATTTTTTAACATAACTTCACTTAGAACGTTTAGTCATTTGAGGGCGAATTGTTTTGTCTACAGTGGTTGAAAAATTCATCTCAGTCAAAAAATGGAATTATCCGGTGAAAATTTTCGTGCGATGATTTTTTACGATTTTCGGCGTGGGTTATCGAGACAAGAGCGTTTAAATCAACTTGTTTCGACTTTTGGCGAACAAGCACCATCAAAAACCACTGTTAATCGCTGGTACCAAGAGTTCAGTCTTGGACGCCGTTCGCTCCAGGATGAATTTCGTGAAGGACGTCCAACTTCGGTCACTTTGCCAGAAACCAGCGATGCGTGAACTGATTAAGCAAGACCGACATGTGACATACCGTGAGATTAAGGCATCCTTGGGCATAAGTATGACAAGCATCAATAAGATATTGCATGTTCATTTGGACGTGAACAAAATTTGTTCTCGTTGGATCCCACATAGTTTGACGAATGCTCAAAAAAAGGTCGTATGGATTGGGGCAAAGAGATGTTGAAAAAGTATAACTGCGGTAGCTCAAAGGCAGTGTATAACATTGTCACAGGTGACGAATCATAGATCTATGCATATGAACCCAAAACAAAACAGCAATCGACCATATGGGTCTTTCAAGACGAGCCAAATCCAGCAAAAGTTGTTCGTGGAAGAAGTACATCGAAGCAAATGAATGCGTTTTTTTTTCGGTTTAACCAGCCATGTTGCCACAGTGCATTTAGTGGAACGTAGGACTGTCAATTCTGATTGGTATACAACCATCTGTTTACCAACAGTTCGAAGAAATAAAAAAAGATAATAAGAGAAGACGGATCATTTTGCATCACAACAATGCGAGCTCTCACACATCAGCTGAAACGATGAGCTATTTATTTATTTTTATTTTATTAATTCATATAGTAATACAAAAGCCCACAGGGCCAAAAAAACCGTATTACTTAGAAAAACATTCCCAAATAGAAAAACTTAAAAACTAGAATAAACTTTACTAATAAAAATGTATAATTAAATACAATTGTAATTTAACGCGATTGACTCCCCAGCCATATTTACATTAAGTAGAACAACAACAAAAGTAGAAATATAGTACAGATTTGTACAAACAATCCTTAGCCAAGTTGTGGGCAAACATGTTTTATATCCATGGAAATAAAAATAAAATTATGAATATAATTATTAAGGTGTAACTGATATAAAGAGTTTAAGACGAAATGCATTATTAGAGTGAGAAAAAACTCGCAGTTCAATAGGCAATTGATTCCAGCACCTGGCTACCCGAACAACAAAAGACTTTTCAAATATAGAATTAAAAATTCTAGGTATAACGATTTGAGTATTCCTACTAGAGTGCGAAAAATAGAACGAACTGCACAGTGGAACAGGCACACCACTTTTAATAACCTTATAGAACTGAAATAAAATCCTATGATTAACGTATTCAGTAAATGACACTCCTAAAAATCTTCTAACAAACGCAGACACATGTTCACGCCTATGAACATTATATACAAACCGAGTAACAGTGTTCATAATACGCCTTAGTTTAAGCAAATTATATTCGACTGTACCCGACACTACCTCTAGTCCATACAAAATTTGTGGCATTAAAATTGCATGGGCAAGCCTACATTTAACCCATGGCGGCAAATAAATGTTAGTCGAATACAACCTGCGCAAAATACCATAAATTCTACAATGGACAGAGTCAATATGATGTCCAAAATTAAGTTTGCTATCAATTATAAGACCTAAAACATTTATGACGATCAACAAAATCAACTCTGACTTGCCCCACAAATATGTCCATGTCAAAACCAAGAGTACCAAACATAATTGCTTTCGTTTTTAAGAGATTAATCAACAAAGAATTACGAGAAGTCCATCGTAAAGTCTGATTTAGACAGAAGTTAATATTTCCTTCTTAAGCATGGCAACTATTTCGACCACCACTGAAAAGAAGTAAAACATCATCTGCATATAGAAATATGCTGCACATGTATGACTCCAGACACGCAGAAAAGTCGTTTATATACATTATAAATAGAAGAGGCCCTAAAACCGAACCTTGCGGTACACCAGACATCAGAGCAAGAACACTAGATTCAATACCATTCATATCCACAAACTGAGATCTGTGACTTAGGTGGGACATTACAAGTCTACAAGCCGAGCTCGAAAAATTAAAATGATTTCGAAGTTTTTCAATCAAAGTACCATGGCAAATTGAATTAAATGCTTTCGACAAATCTAAAGACACTAAGACACTTAATTCATTGTGGTTCATATTATTACGTATCGTGTCTGTAAGGTGCAAAAGTAAGGATGTAGTGCTATGCCCTTCACGAAAAGCATACTGCGAATCACAGATTTTACCCCTAGAACAGACAATATCTGGCTCTTTAAAATATATTCAAAAACTTTTGATAAAACAGGTAGAATCGATATGGGCCTTAAGTCGTCGGGGCCAGAAATACTTGTTGATTTCGGTATTGGTACTACTCGTGCTGTCTTCCAAGCTGTAGGATATACAGAGGTAGTCAAAATAAAATTGAAAAGATGTAAAATTAGATCAGATATGTAGGGAAATATAATCCTCAAAAACTCAATAGAGACTTTATCGATACCGACAGACTTAGGTCTTACCTTCCCCACAGCCTCTGAAACATCATCAATACTGACACAAGAAAAAGAAAACCTGAAGCCATCATCATCAAAAGGCCCATAGTCAACATACGTTTGAACGGCAGATGTCACACTACGAGCAAAAAAGTCATTAATAGTCTCAACATCACCATCATAACATATATCATCTCTATCTATGAAGCCTGTCCCCCTAAGAATGCGCCAAAACCCGTCAGTATTTATATGACGAGATGTCGAATTGATGGGCCATCCACCGTACAGCCCTGATTTGGCACCCAATGACTTCTTCTTATAAACTAGCATCAAGAAAAAACTGCGTGGTCAACGTTTTCCACGCCCGTAGCACCAGTTGAAGCGTTCAAAAATCATGTTTTGGAGGTGTCTCAATCGTAGTGGGAAAAGTGTTTCGAAAATTGGTTTGTGCGCATGCAAAAGTGTTTAGATTTTAAAGGAGAATATTTTGAAAAACAATTAAACCACTTTCAATGATAAATTATTGTGTTTTTATTGTTGGACCCGAAATATAAATAGCAACCCTCGATGCTGTTCCGATGGCGAATGGGGGGGGAGTCTCGTAGTTGGATGATATAGACGATGACGATGAAAGTGTTGCCGACGATGATGGCACCCAGTACAGAGACCCACTGCGAACTCCCTGATGATGAAGTGCACCCACTCTATGCAACGATTACATCTTTCCGACGTAGCACGAAATTGTTTACGGTTTTGACAAACCGAGCAGATCCAAGGTCCGGGGTTTTGTTCGATCCCGGCTCGGACTAGTAATATTGGGAGCTGGCATTCCGGGAAGTGCTGCTCCCACGACGAAAAATTGGACAAACAAGAAACACCTGTTGTTGAGGTGACTGTCCCTGGCCGAAGAGTGTTTGTTTCGTGTTTATCCGGTACATAGTCGTGGGAATGTTAATTATTTTGTTCAGCTAGATGATGTCATCGTCTTCATCATGCTGAACATTTGTGAACCCTGTAGCCTCATTAAATGTGGGTAATTTCGAAACATAACACATTTCAATTTTGGGTTTCACAAGGATTTGTAGCAAAAAAAACCAGAAAAAACATTTTGGGTTGTTTTGGCAGAGACTGACCAAAAAGAGTGTTAATTTTGGCCACTTCGCCCATTCGAACCTTAAAGGTACTTATAGGTTTTTAGTGCAGTTGCAACACAGCCATCCGATGTCTAAGTGGAGTTGATACCCTTCAGCTATGTGATACACTTAAAGACAGTTCGCATAAAGGAGAAAGCTCTATAGGCGGAATAAAACAGCATGATAAGGTGCTTCGTGTTGTTGAAGAACTTTCAGTAGATTCCTCTGAGGCATTCCACCTATGAGGTGTTTAAGACTTATTGGACACTCGAAAGGTAGCCAATAGCAGAGAGCGTTCCATCGATGTCATATTTTTCGTCTTTGCTTTATTTTATAGTCAATAAAAATACTCTATCGAGTGTGATGGCAAGTGTGCACGAATATCATGCATGTGAACCCAGGTTCAACTCCAGGTTGGAACATCTAACAATTTGTCAGCGACAGATTTATACCTAGTAAATTCCGACAAGTTTACGAATAATATATCTATCTGTAAGCCATGTAAAAGCTTCTCTTTATAATGCACTAGCTGTTCGTAGACCTTGTTTAGCAGATGGGCCTGGTAAAAGAACTACATTGTGCACTGCTTACTGATTTGAGAGAAGTTTCCCCTTTTCACTAAATGGGATGTGAAGGGACTTATGTCAGTGGTTAATATTACATCATGCCAATTAAAGAAAAAGCCAAGACTCTTCTTATTAAAGTATTTGCACCTAAAAAGAAACATGTTCACACCCACACTTACCTGTTCACCAGTTTCCTCGTCCATATCCGGCTGAAATGTCAGCAAGGGCTGTGCCTGATTCTCCGACAACCAAACGGCCTTCAATTGTAAATTCACCAGCGAGTAGGGCAAGTACTGCAATTGATTCCCTGAAACATCCAGCACGTGGAGCACACTGCAATTGCCCAACTCTGGGGGCAATTTCTTCAATTTGTTGTCGCGCAAACTGAGCACACCCAAATTGGCACAGTTGCCGATTTCAATTGGCAGATATTCGAGGGCATTACGATCCACGTTCAGATTGCTCAATTTGGTCATTTGGCCAATGGAGGCCGGCAATTCGGATAGGAAATTTTCGGTGAGTATAAGTTCTTGCATATTTTCACAGCTACAGAGAGTAAACGGAGAGAAGAGAAAATAAGTAATTATTTACAGAGAAAAGTGAAATATTAATGATACAAGAAAGAATAAATGTAAGCAAAACGAAAAAAATTCGTATTGAAAAACGGCAAAATTGTTTGGAGTGATCCATCTAGAGGTGTTCTTTCAGAATAAAAAAATATAAAAATTCAAATCAAGTGTGGAATCTTTACTGGTAATTTGATAGGACATTTTATGGCATTTATTTTTTGAAAATAATTTCCTTCAAATGTTGGCAAATGTATTATGGAAATGAGCGTTCCATGAGAAACGGGAAGATCCGCTGTGTTTGACCAAAATTTTGTTCAGTGATGAGGCCCATTTATGGCTCAACGGCAAAGTCAATAAACAAAATTGCCGCATTTGGGCTGAAGAGCAACAAGAAGAGGTTCAAAAGGTGCCATTATACCCAGAAAAAAACACGGTTTGGTGCGGTTTATGGGCTATTAGAATCATCGGTCCATATTTTTTCAAAAATGATGACGCGTCATGATATCCAACTTTTTGCTACCTGTAATTGCAGCCTGTAATCTTGACGCCATTTGGTTCCAACAGGACGGTGCCACTTGCCATACAGCTGCTCAAACAATGGATCTGTTGAGAGGTCATTTCGAAAAGCAGCTGATTTCAGGTTTTGGACAGGTGAGTTGGCCGCCTAGATTGAGTGAATTTTTCTTTGGGGTTACGTAAAGTCCAAAGTCTATGCTGACAAATCAGCTACGATTTCGGTATTGAAAGCCAATATTACGCGTGGCATTAAAGCCATACCGGTCGAAATGCTCGAACGAGTCATCCAAAAATGGACCCTCAGAATGGAAACTCTGAGGCGAAATTATATTCAAAAAAAAATGCCATAACATGTCCTTTCAAATTGCCAATAAAGATTGCACACTTGATTTGATTTTTTTGATTTGATGTTTTTGTTCTGAAAAAATACCTCTAGATGGATCACCCTATATAACAAAATAAAAATGGTTCGTTAAACAAGTACGATAAAGTTATACAATTATTATTAACAGTGCTCAGAATGAGAAATATTAAAATACCCAGCAAAACTCATTATTATTTACATTACCAAGTAATGAACACTCATAACCATTTGCAGTAATTTGTAACCAGTGCTGGTAATGAACTCTCATACCGTTTGCAATATTTTGAAACCAAAATATTGCAAACGGTATTATTTAAAGGCCACAAATAAATAATTATAATATTTTAAATAAGTCCGATGAGTATTATGACGAAAGCTCTAGTTATGTCAAAAGGACATTCTCTATATGCATTTTCGTTCTTCAGTTCTCTCTCTCATTACCATTTGCATTACTAACTAGGTAACTTTCCTAACCCTTCGCATTATATTGAAACCAAATATAAGTATTACTTGTTAAAGAATTAAAAAGTGATTTTCGGTAACATGAGATAAGCGATTTTTTTCTTCAGTTTAATCCATCATTACCATTTGCATTACCAGGTAATATACTTTCCTTACCCTTCGCTTTATATTGAAACAAAAAATAAGTTCTTACTAGCTAAATAATTAATAAGTACTTCTCGGTATGATGCGATGAGAGAATTTCATTGTTCAGTTCTTCACACAGGCTCTCAGCCGTTAATGCGAGGATTGCTATATATATTTCTGACCTAGGCAACACTTGTTGGCGCCATCTGACATTTCCATTGGAAAGTTTGACATTTTTTAGCATAAACGTACTTAGAACGTTTTGACGTACGACCATCATTTGTGTTGTTTACAGAGACTTGAAAAAATCAATTTGGCAAAAAATGGAATTAACTCGTGAACATTTTCGTGCTATCATTTTTCACAACTTTAAACGATGAACTTAAATCGTTGTATGGCATTGAAGCACCATCTTATAGCACTGTGAAAAACTGATTTAATGAATTCAATCGTGGCCGACGCTCGCTCAAAGACGAAGGTCGTCCAAAAACGGCCGTTGTGTCAGAGAACATTGATGCTGTGCGTGAACTGATAATGCAAGATCGTCATATGACATACCGTGAGTTAGAGGCATCCTTGGGCATTTCTTCCACCAGCATAGATTCGATATTGCATGAACACCTGGCCGTAAAAAAGGTTTGTTCTCGTTGGATCCCGCACAATTTGACAATCGCTCAAAAAAGGCTTGTGTCGATAGGTACAAAGAAACTTTGAAAAAATATGATCGCGGTGCTTCAAAAAACGTTTATAAGATCGTCACAGGTGACGAATCATGGATCTATGCGTATGAGCCCTAAAGAAAACAGCAATTGACCGTGTGTGTCTTCGAAGACGAGATAAATCCAACGAAAGTAGTTCGTGGAAGAAACTCTTCGAGGTAAATGGTCGCCTGTTTCTTCGGCACAACTGGTCATGTGGCGACTGTTACGCTTGAGCAACGTAGGACGGTCAATTCTGAGTGGTACATCACAATTTGTTTGCCTGAAGTCTTCGGAGAAATTCGAAAAGCGAACAAGAGAAGACGAATCATTGTGCACCATGACAAGGCGAGCTCTCACACATCGGCTCAAACCAGCGCCTTTTTGACTGGCCAAAACGTCGAATCGATGAGTCTTCCGTGGTACAGCCCTGACTTGGCACCCAATGACTTCTGTTTATACCCGCACATCAAGGAAAAAAATGCGTGGTCAAAGATTTTCGTCGCCAGAAGATGCTGTTGAAGCGTTCAAAAACCATGTTTTGGAGGTGTCTCAATCGGAGTGGAAAAGTGCTTCGACAATTGGTTTGAGCGAATGCAAAAGTGTATAAATCATGCTGGAGAATGCTTGGAAAAACAATAAAACCATTTTTGATGATAAATATTCGCATTTTCATTATTAGGACAGAAATATATATAGCAGCCCTCGTATCATCTGTATGACAGAGGATGGTGCAAAGTCTAGGGTATGTGCCTACTAACCAAAAGTATCTCTGTTTTTAATTTTTAATTAATTTTTCAAATGTATCTCTCTCTTTGTTTCTTTTTGCAGATTTTTGATTTACGTGTATGCTTGCAAATAAGAACTTATTTCTGAGCTTTTTGTAAGCGAGCGTGAAAGATCCTTCCTTCAATGTCATCGCCGTGTAAAAGTATTTCGGCCTCGATCCAAATTATAAATGGTAAGGAATTTTGATAACACCCTACGCAGTGTAATGAGTTTTTGCTAGGTAAGTACTACTATTTTTTTGAATAAACTAGTTTTTGTTGTCAACAATTGTATTAATTATCTCAATAAAATATTTCGTTAAAATACTTTTTTTAAGCTTTTCTTTATATAGGGATTTTTGACAAAATCATTAATCAATATTACAAACAGATCTACATTTAATACTTACTCTCCAATATTTGTATTGAGTCTTTGTAAACGATTTTGGTCCAATTTTAATATCGTCAAACGATGTAATTTTGCAATACCATCCGGTAGATACTCCAAGAGATTTTGCGCCAAATCCAAATCGGTTAAATTCACCAGACCGCTAATCTCATTCGGTATCTCTTCCAGGCGATTCTCCGACACATCCAAATATGTCAGATTGCTAAGGAGTCCCAACTCTGGCGGTAGTTTTTGTAATTGATTATGATCTAGCCAGAGTTCTTGGAGTGCGGGCAAATAACCCAAATAGGGTGGCAGTTGTTCGATTTCATTATCGCCCAAATCAAGGCGTTTCAGTTTTGTTAATTTACTAATGGACTCGGGTAAGTGTTTCAAGAGGTTCTCACGCAACTCCAGCGATTCCAATTGTGTTAAACTGTTAAAAGAAATAAAGTTAAAAGAGAACATTAGTTTTTTTGTTTTATCGACTTAACATTTCGTTAATTGTGTAATTGTCAATTAATTTCAATCAATACGTTTGGAATAGAATAAATGGGGGTAATGGTTTCGATTGCTAAGGCAGGCAATAAAAGACGCAAGTGGGCATTTTGAAGGGTTAACCAGTGTTTACCGCATTATCAATAATAAAAAAAACGCAATAACCCAAATTAATGACATTGTAATGGTTGGTTTTTATTACTTTTATTCGAATATAATAGTCTTGATAACTTTATTGAATTTGAGGCGCGAATTTAAAATTAACATCTAATAACGTCGTTAAGTTCGGCAGGGCCAAATCTTATATATCCTCCACCGTCCCAAAACTGTAAAATGGCAAAAAAAAATGTTTTTGGACACTTTTGGCCCATGTGTCTGTCCCAAATCTCAGACAAAACTTGAAGATTACTCCATATTTGGATTGGTAGCAAAATTTGCTTTAATGTTTATCTACCGTTTTGGCCATGCGGAACGCTTTATGGGCCACATGAGGGAAAAAGTCCAACAAATATTCCCTTTTTGAGGGATTTAGTGCGTTAATTAATTATCATCTATCCACAAAAAATTATGATTTGTTAAGCAAATACTCAAAAAGTATACTTTTTACAGAGTCATCTTTTGTTTCTTTAAAAGAGACTGTTGTCCGCCTGGGCCGATTTCGCCCATTAACAATCCCAAACACATTATGACCATAAAACATTGGCATACAAAATTTCATCCTAGGTTGATTCGTTTGATCGCTATCGTGCTTTTAACAGACACACGGACGGGCGGGCGACTTTATAAATCTCCGTTCAGTATTTCGTGGCGTTGCAAACGGAATGAAAAATTTAATATACCATCCACTCTTCGGCTGAGGGTATAAAAACAGGGCGTTCAACTGAATTGTAAGGATAAGAATTAGAAAAACTAACGAAGATAAATTTACTTAAGTGAATAATTATAAAAGCGAGGCTAATGGGGGTGAATGTCATAAGGCAAAGTTCCTAGTTGGCTCAACTGGTTGAAACCCAATACAATCCGTATGGCTCACAACTCAAGTTTTTTCACAAAACTTCATGTAATAAATGTTGAGCACTGGGATTTAGACCCCGGTCAAAGCAATAGGTAACATATGAGCGACAACACTATACCCCGGTCAAAGAGGATGTAGTTTTCGTTTATTTTATAAGGATAGTCCCCATTAAAATGAAAAGTACAATCAATGATTAACCAAAATCAGACGGACAATTCGTTCATTGCGGCCATGCCAAGCGAAGCTTTTAGAATATGGTTTCTGAAAGGATCCTAATTAACCAAATATTTAAAACAAGCGCTGGGATTCGCTGGGAAATTGTTCAGTTTTTTAGCAAGATAAGAATCTTGGTCTTTCTTCATCTTAAGTGTATACAGACCTCCGAGAGTAGTGCTAATGTATTCGGTCTCACGTACCATAAGATAATTGCTATGCCAATGTTATGGTACAAACAACTCACTGTTCGGTGACTTAACCCGAATAAAGTTTAAATTTGCTTGGTTGCCAGAACCGTCAGTTGCTGCAACAAATAGTTTTGTATACTCGTAGAAAAAAATAAAAACAAAAAAAATTAAGGTTTCTCTGAAACTCATATCGTCGGAAAGAAAAACTATATAGGGTGATCCATCTAGAGGTATTTTTCAGAACAAAAAGTAAATATAAAAATTCAAATCAAGTGTGGAATCTTTATTGGCAATTTAAAAGGACATTTTATGGCATTTATTTTTTGAAAATAATTGCCTTCAAATGTTGGCCGCAACTACGTCTCAAGTTTTCCATTCTGAGGGTCCAATTTTGGATGACTCGTTCGAGCATTTCGACCGGAATGGCTTTAATGACACGCGCAATGTTGGCTTCCAAAACCTGAATGGTTTTTATATTTTTTTTGTTCTGAAAAAATACCTCAATATGGATCACCCTATATATTCCTTTGGTAGCCACACGCAGAGAAAAAATATAGTTACTATATGGTCACAGCAATAATAATAAGTTTACCGCAATAAAAGTATGTTCGTTGCAACCATGGTATTGCTTATTGAATTTAATTTTGCCAATAGTATGATTGCCGCAATATTAATATTGTTGAAATTTAACAATTGATAGTAGAATTCTAAATAGTACAATTCATAGTACAATTCAAAAATGAAAATATGGTTGTAGCAACAATAAAAATATGGTTGTAGCAACAATATAAAAATTTAGTTGGTGCAACCAAAATATTGTTTTTTGTTCTTTATGTTAACAATAATATGATTACGGCGATCAAACTGTATGATTGTAATTATTCTTCATTTAAATCTGCTTTTTACAACAATGTAATTGTTACGGATCTAATGCAAAAATAGTACTTTTTATGTGGAAATTAATATTTTTCCAACAAACTGCTTTGGCTTTGTTAACCTGAAATATTTTTAATTAAAACGCTTTTTTCTACTGTTAAATAAATCACTCCTATTATTTTGAATTAAATGTATTTGTTAATAATTTTCGTAATTCAAATCTCTTGTTGACAACTTAACTCAATTCTAATAAATAATTTTGGGGATCATAGTATAATTGTGTGTGACAATACTATGGTTGTCGGGATCATAATATGGTTGCGTGTAAATCATACTATGGTTGTGAGGATCACACTATGGATGTATGTAAAACAAACCATTGTTGTGAGGACATTATGTGGTTGTGGAGATCATGGTATGGTTAAGTGTGAATCATACTATGATTGTGGGGATCATAGTATGTTTATATTTGAATCATACTATTGTTTTGACGACCATAATATTGTTGTACCTTAACCATATAATAACAGTATGATGCTCTTCGAATATTGTTATCCCAACCATAATTTGTATCTACGTGCAAGCGGAACCGACAAAGTAAGTCAAAATGTACGGAAATGGGACAATTTTTATCCTGCTTTGACAAATTATTTTTATTGGACTGGCTTCCAGTGTATTGGAGGTTTGAACGATCCTAGGTGCCAACAGCAAAAGTTTGCACCAGATGGAGTGGAAGGAAAGAAGCACAAAACAATGCTCAGACAAAGCTAAACGTCGCGAAGCTACTTACACAACACACAGCCAATGTGGTCTACATCTATCTATCCCAAATGCTTCGAAAAACGCAACTCCGACCAATGATATTAGTTCGCAGTGGAAACCTATTTCCCACTCATTGTCAACAGCAGCCAAAGAATAAGTATGGTACACAACACAGCTCCAACGGAACACATGCTACGACCCGACGAGTGTAAAAAAGGTACAAAAGGAAAGAATGCTGCCCATAACGCAACGCTGCTGGGTGTAGCAACAAAAGCTGCATGGAAGAAAAATCGGCCGGCTAGAAAATAGCAGAAGAAGCCAAATCCCAGTGAGGAATTTTACGAATTAACTCCTTATTTCGATGTTTTTACGACATTTTTTTTCTCCATATTTCAGCGCGATTTCGGTTAAAAGTCGAATATACAGAGGTATCTTTGCAGCGGCCGTCGTAAAGTTTAGCCTCCGTAATAACACCCTAATGAATAATTGAATACCAGTGTATGTGTTTGAATGAATATCGGTGTTTTAGACAATTAATAAAGAAGACATTAAAGTAATCGTTACTTACCAACCAAAGTCGGCTGGCAGGGTTGTGAGCGACATATCGTTTAAACCTAAAACTGTTAAATTTTTTAATTGTGAAAAGCCAGCTGGTAATTTTGGAATAGGATTGGAACTGAAATCAGCTACTTGTAGACTTTTCAAGTGTTTGATGTCATCGGGAATGTCTGGAATATCTGCAAGTAAAAATAAAGAAGAAAAATTATGAAAATAGATGATAAAATATAGTTTTTTGGAATAATAAAAATAAACAAAAATATTCATAATTAGTTCCAATAAAAGCGGAAAGGGGCCACATTCATAACAATTTACGAATGGTTAGAAACACAAATTTTGTTTATAAAAATGTTCGCTAAGCCTATAGTAAGTTGTTATGAATATGGAGGAAAGACCTATTGTATCATTTAATTAAAAAAATATTTATAGACAGAAAAAAGATAATCCTTGTGTACGTCTCCTTTGTTATTTAGATGAGGAATCGTCGGTCGTCAACGATTTCATTTTGAGATCGTAGACGGCCGACGATCTTAGTACTCGCTACTAGGATTCGACAACACTTTTGTATTATGTCGCCGTTGCTACTGGCTTGGCGGGCTTAAACGTCTTAAAGTTTGCCACAGCCAAGCCGGTGTCATTAGTTCAAAATAGTCAAGCACCAGCCACAGCCACAGACAAAATTATAAATTTATCCAAATAAAATTGTAAATTTAGGACGCCCCCAAAACCCGAATTAAACTGATTTTTATTGAGGAAATCCGTGGGGAAAGGCCGAAACCCCCATCAGCAAAACAAGTGTCCCAGTAAAAAGGAAAAGGAACTTTGCCGGCGACACAAACCACCTGTGGAGTACCCGGAAACCCGGGGCAGCTGCCATCATCCCAGAACATCCTTCAGAACCCTAGCAAGTCAACAATCCTTAAATTTCAACCAAAAAATTGATTTCTGAATTTAATCACCGCCTAATTTTAATTCCTTAAATAATCTAAACTGTTCATCGGATTTTGCAATGATATTTATTGCATGTAAACAACAAAAAAAAACAACAAAAGGCATTGTTTAGAGTGTATGCAGTGCTAGAGTTTTCAATTGTCTTCGGTGAAAAATTGTACTGCCGGTAGTTCTCGTTAAATGCGAAACTACCAGCCCTTAAGTCTATAGCACCTATAGAAAGTTACAGAACATTCGTTGCTTGGGGTCTTATGATGGTGAAGTGGCGCCCACCAAAGCTGCATACATCCCTGTTTGCAGCTAAAAGTCTTTCCCACTTCTTTTTGAAAAATTTTAAAACATTTTTTGTAAATATATGAAGTTTAACACGCCTGATACGAAATACGAAGCGACTTACAACTTTTTTTTATAAATACGAGTATGTGAACTCTTTTATCGATTGTAACCGGAAATACAAGGGCATATCAATAACTCCGTGACTTTTCTAACATTCTTCGTAGTTATATGAAATGCAACACTGCTCCCAGTTAATAGACTACTGCCAAATTTTGAGAGAGTTCCGTCATTACAAATGAGACCTCAAATGAGTGAGTGTGATTTTTTTTATCGTAGCCGCTGAAAACTGATAGTTTGGCGGGCAAATATATCATAATCCTCCACAGACTTTTTGTCAGACTAAATTTTGACATAAACGTTATTAATTTTTGGTGGTAACATTTTCCATGAATGGTTGGGGAGGTATACTTTTTATAACCTGCTCTACATAGGGGAACAGGCTTTTATAAGCTAGTTTCATGGCAAATGTTTGTTGCTACTTAAAATATTTGAGCTAGACCCACCCACGTGTTCCGATCGACTCAAGATTACAAACTGCTTCGCTTTAACTTCGTTTGTCTTTCTGTCCACCCGCCTGCTATTGTCCGACGGTCGTTTTTTTTTCAAATTACGGTTTTGGAAAAACCCGCAATGACGGTTTTTTGAAAACTTTGGTGTTTTTTTTAAACTATTCTGGAAGTTTTGGCTCATGTCTCAAAAAAAAATTAACGGCCTGCTTGGTCAAAATTGGCGAACTCGGTTCGGTTACTCAAATTAAAGCTATTGTTGCTGTTAATCAAAATATGTGACAGCGCATAGAGAAAGGGACCTAAGGGTAAAAAAATCAATTTTCATTTTTTTCTTTTTTTGATGTGGACAACATATGAGCAACGAATGAGACTGATCCCATGCCCCAAAAGTGTTCCCTCCCAGAGATATTCGCGTTTTATGAAAGTGAAGTCGACGATTCTAAGCGCAAATAGAAAATGACCTAATCTTTAAAATGGCTCTCCTGAACACAACTGGTTTTTAACCTTAGGTCCCTTTCTATTTTGCGCGTCACATATGTATTTATTTCTAGGTTTTGTCTGAGATAAGTGTTAGTCGCGTTGGCCCAAAAACGTACCATTTTTCTTATTTTTCTGTTATATAAGGTTAGACCAAGCCGAACTTTACAGCGTTTTTACTGCTTTTTTGTGTAATTAACGCTGATGTAATACCCTAGTATTTTGACACTGAACGCTGTTCCTCAAAACGGAGACTAAGTTCCTAATCAAGTTGTTACTGGGTGTTGCTCTTACATTAAAATGGCGACGATAATTTCGTTGTGTTAAGATAAAAGTCTTGCCAGCGGAATACTCAAATTCAACAATTTTGACGCGTTGTTGTACATTATACGAGGGCATATCAATAATTCCGAGACTTTTCTAACTTCCCTCGTAGTTATGTGAAATGCAACATTGCTCCAATCAAGTACCATCTGTGAATAGACTACTGTCAAATTTTCAGAGAGTGCCGTCATTTAGTTTGTGTTTAACAGCTGTTAAAAACAAACAACTTCGTGGATATGGAATGGAAAAAAGTGAATTTCGAGTGCTCATTAAACATTTTTTTGCGGAAAACCCCGTCAATCAAACCAAGAAAAAGCTTGATAAATACTATGGGGACTCTGCACCATCGATTTTAATGGTAACAAAGTAGTTAACGGACTTTCGTTGTGGTCGCACAAGTACAAATGACGCTGAACGTTCTGGACGGCCAATTGAGGTCAATACACCCGAAAATGTCGAAAAATATCCACGATATGGTGTTGGCAGATCGAAGAGTAAAAGTACGTGATATTGTTGATGTCATAGGCATTTCATATGACAGTGTGTTTTCGAGTTACATGATCAGTTGGGTTTAAGAAAGCTGTCTGCAAGATGGCTGCCGCGTTTTGATCTCAATTGACCATAAACGTAATCGTGTGACAACTTCAAAGGATTGTTTAAAATTATTTAACTGCAATTCGAATGAATTTTGGATGAAACAAGGATCCATTACAAAACTCCGGAGACCAAGCAGCAGTCTAAACAATGGGTTTCTCTAGGTAAAACGGTTTCGAAGCAGACCAAGGTAACTTTGTCGGCCATTAAGCTGATGGCAACAGTTTTTTTGGGATGAACGAGGGATAATCCACATCGATTACCTTCAAAAGGAAAACCCAATAAACGGCGAATATTATGCCAACTTATTGATCCGATTAAACGAGGATTTAAAAAAAACGACCCCATATGGCCAAGAAAAAAGTTATTCTTCATCAAGAAAATGTACGGTTGCATAGGCGTGCAGTCTCAATGCAAAATTGCATGAATTGGGTTGCAAATTGGTACCTCATCCGCCATATTCGCCGGATTAGCACACAATGACTCTTTTATATTTCTTTTTCCTGAAGTAAGGCTCGGTTGACAGAGATTCAGCTCCAACGATGACATTTTTGATCAAACAAATGATTATTTTATGGACCTCGACAAATCCTATTTTTTGGAAGGGATACAAAAATTGGAGAAACGTTGGACTAAGTGTTTTGAGCGCAAAAGGAGATTAGGTGTAAAAATCTTGTTTTTGCAACAACAAAAAACCGCGTTAAATTCGAAAAGTCACGGAATTATTGGACAGCCCTCGTACATTGATAATGTTATGATGTTATTTAAATTTTTTCTTGTAGCACAATTGGTACGCCACCCTTTATGAGGACTGTTCGATGGGCATAATTAGAAGAATGTTTCGTAATAAATACGAACATAATTCTTTCAGTGTAGTGAAACTACGAGTAACTGCCAAGAAGATTCAAAATATAATTCCATTAAAAAGTCATTTGCTTGTCTAACTTTCATTTCGTCAGAAATGTTATATTAAGAAATGTTCTTTCTACAATTGTAGGCAGAAAAATTCTCGAATTATTGACTCTTTAAAGGAGGATTGTCTAAAAGCAATTAAGCCACCGAATGAAGAGTTGTTCAATGCTTCTATTTTCGGCAAAAATGCTGACCAAATGATCACAGAGTTTACCAAATATTTCTATGCAAATCTATTTCTGAATAATAGTGCTCAATACAGTTGGTATTAAAAAAGTTTTTAAAGCGAAATCACCAGACAATCCTAATTGCAAAACAACATGAAAAGTCAATCGAATCGCAGCAATGAGAGCAGCACATGACCAACTATTGACACTAGGAGCAACAGTGCAACGAGGATGAGATAAGTGCAAAAGGACGAGCCAAATCAACTAAGCCTTTTTCGAAACAACAAAACTACATTAGACCATCATCGTGTCATGCAATACCGAACAACGCAAGAATATTAATTAAGACAGGACGACCGACAGCAGCAGCAACACCAACATCAGCCATAACAACGTCACACTTGACAGAATAACAAAAGCGAGCCAAAGCATATCCTGCCGATTTCAGCAACGCCAGGATGCCCACATCCAACAAGTGTGCGATGGATCGATACATGTTGATACATTCTCTCAACAACAGCAACAACCATGAAATATTGGGAGGTGATTCAATGAAAAAATAAACTTATATTCGACCAACTACGACAACAAGTTGGTAATACGGTGTCATGTCAACCGATTACAAGCAACGCTCCAATACACACACGCAGGCCTCGTAAAAAACGTTTACATGAACAACACGTGGACATAGATTTAACCACCGGCTTACATACAAAACATGACATAATTGCAGACAGACAGGCAGAAGGACGGACGGACGAATGAACAAGCAGCGTCAACGTTTACACTCGATGGAAAGGAAGTGAACTCGAGGCCGCATACCATCGTGTACTCGTATGTGTGAAAACGGAAATGAATAGTCCCCTCCGCCCCCACCCAACGAAACTATATTTTCCACCTGAACGAGCGCAACAACCCTTCAATATTGCTGCAACCTTTTGCTGCCGCTAGCAAACACCAACAATAGACCATTGTAATTACGAGCAAATGCATCTAGATACGGAAAATTATATCAGTTGAATGAATTTGAATCACCGCTTGAACAAAATCAAAAAAGAGATACGATATTGAAATGCAGAGTAATTGAAGTCATACAAGGTAACATAAGTTTTGAAGGGGTAAAAAGACAATAGAACCACGTCTAGTGGCAACCAAAATACTGTTTCGCGTAAACATCCCTAAATGGGCACACGTTTTAGTTAAAACTGGCTGACCCGAAAGATGAACAAAGTAAGAAAACTTCTTTAGTGCAAAGAGGCGTCAGATAATGAAATGCTCTACCAGTGTTGCCCTAGCAAGACAATAAAATGTCAAGAAGTCAACAATGTGCGACATTTAAAAGAAGAAAGATAACAATGACCACCTGAATAAAATCAACTTCAAACTGTAAGTTTTCTGAAAGCTATAGGGACTGTTGCTAATTCCATGGATTTCTTCTTCTTCTTCCTGCTAGACAAAGTTCTCAGACAAAGCAAAGCGTTAGGAAGAAACTAGTAAAAAAGCGTAAGTCGGCTATATTAAACGAGTAGTTATATGAAATGCAACACTACTCCCCTCAAGAACCATCTGTTAATAGGCAACTGTCCAATTATGAGAGAGTTCCGGCATTTAGTTTGCGTTTAACAGCTGTTCAAAACATACAACCTCGTGGATTTTATTAAAAAAGGAAAAAAGTAAATTTGGTGTGTTTATTAAGCATGACTTTTTGCGGAAAAAACCGACAATCAAATCATGGAAAAGCTTGATAGATACTATACGATTTCATTGGTAAAAAAAAAGTGGTTTACTGCATTTCGCACAAGTACATATGGCAATAACCCGAAAAAAAAATATCCATGATATGGTGTTGACCGATCGAAGAGTAAAAGTGCGCGAGATTGTTGATGGCATACGCATTTCAGATGGCAGAGTGGTTTCGATTTTACATGATTAGTTAGGTTTAAGAAAGCTGTCTGCAAGATGCGTGTCGCGATTACCATTTCATTAAGAAAATGCAGGAATGGTACCTTATCCGCCATATTCTCCAAATTTAGCCCCCAGTGATTATTTCCAAACCTAAGGAAATGACTCGGTGGAAAGAGATTCAGCTCCAGCGATAAAATTACTGATCAAGCAAATGCCTATTTTATGGATCTCGAAAAATCCTACTTTTTGGAAGTGGTACAAAAACTGGAGAACAGATGGACTGTGAGTGTATTGAGCTAAAAGGGGATTATGTCAAAATAAAATTTGTTTTTTTTGCAAAAAAAAAAACACTGTTTTATTCATCACATAAAGTCACATAATATAAGATTTTGTTTATTAAAATATGCACCTCTTATAGCAGAGAACACTATAGTATTCTTATAATATCTTAATTTTCTATATGTGACGCCCAAAAGAGAAAGGGACCTAAGGGTAAAAACCAGATTTAAATACGTGTATCTTTGGTGTACCATCACTTTCATAAAACGCGCATATCTCTGGGAGGGAACACTTTTGGGGCATGGGATCGGTCTCATTCGAATCTCAGATGTTGTCCACATTAAAAAAAAAAGTGAAAATTGATTTTGTTTACCCTTAGGTCCCTTTCTCTATGCGCTGTCACATATATCTTACTTAGATTATGAAATTAAATACTTTTTTCTTTACCGATGTATCAGAAATCGTGTTTACTTATACTTATCTACAAGCTTTTTCTTTAACTATTTAACATTACATACTCTGTTTATCCGTTTAAAGCGAACTACTACGACGGTTGCTATTTATATTTCGGGTCCTGACAATACAAGTGCTCTCAGATGCAAACTGGAACATACATTAAAATCATTGAAATTTGTTGGCATAACTTCACTCAGAACGTTTTGTCATTTGAAGGCGAATTGTTTTGTTTACCGTGTGTTGAAAAATGCATCTCAGTCAAAAAATGGAATTATACCGTCAACGTTTTCGTGCGATGATTTTTAACGATTTTCGGCGTGGGTTATCGAGACAAGAGTGTTTAATAAATCAACTTGTGTCGACTTTTGGCGAGGAAGCACCATCAAAAACCACTGTTAATCGCTGGTACCAAGAGTTCAGTCTCGGACGCCGTTCGCTCCAGGATGAATTTCGGGAAGGACGTCCAACTTCGGTCACTTTGCCAGAAACCATCGATGCTGTGCGTGAGCTGATTAAGCAAGACCGAAATGTGACAAACCGTGAGATTGAGGCATCCTTGGGCATTAGTATGACAAGCATCAATAATAAATTGCATGTTCATTTGGCCGTGAAAAAAATTTGTTCTCGTTGGATCCCACATAATTTGACGAATGCTCCAAAAAAAGCCTCGTTTGGAATAGATTGGCGCAAAGCGATGTTGAAAAAGTATAACTGCGGTAGCTCAAAGGCAGTGTATAATATTGTCACAGGTGACGAATCATGGATCTATGCACACGAACCCGAAACAAAACAGCAATCGATCGTATGGGTCTTTCAAGACGAGCCAAATCCAACAAAAGTTGTTTGTGGAAAAATAAACCGAAACAAAGGATTGCGTTTTTTTTCGGGTTAACCGGCCATGTTGCAACAGTGCCTTTAGTGACACGTAGGACGGTTAATTCTGAGTGGTATATAACCATCTGTTGGCCAACATGAGGAAATGATAATAAGAGAAGACGGTACATTCTGCATCACGACAATGCGAGCTCTCACACATCAGCTGAAACGATGAACTATTTGACCACTCAAGATGTCGAATTGATGTGCCATTCACCGTACAGCCCTGATTTGGCAACCAATGACTTCTTCTTATTACCTAGCAACAAGAAAAAATGCGTGGTCAACGTTTTTCATCGCCCGAAGCAGCTGTTGAAGCGTTCAAAATACATGTTTTGGAGGTGTCTCAATCGGAGTGGAAAAAGTTTTGTGCGCATGCAAAAGTTCATAGATCTTATAGGAGAATATTTAAAAAAAAAAAAAAACAATAAAACCATTTCTAATGATAAATTATGGTGTTTTAATTGCCGGACCCGATATATACATACCAACCTTCGTAACACCTTTTCCCAGCACTCTGCAGTAATATTTATATATTCATTTGCAAAGTCCCTTTTTTGTTAATGTCAGATATGTATGAGTTTCTTCGGACTTGGCTGTGTAATCGGTATTTTTTAATATTTTCCTCGCGGATCTGTCTTTGCCAAAGGATTTTTTTTTATATTTTCACTAACAGATGACACAATTAAAAACAGTAAATCTTGGGATTTCTTTTACAGATGACACAATAACTCGTTTCTTCCGCTCATGCAGCTTAGCTGGGCACCCAGTTTGAGGTTAAGACAAAATTCAACCGGTAGATTGGAGCTGTTTAACAACGAACTGAACTGATAAGTGGCTTAAGCCAAAAGTCTGAGCAATTTCAAGCTGGGATTTCTCTTTATTGTGCAGTTTTAAAATAACCCCTTTCTCAGCAGTACCAATTTCTTTTACTTTATAACTCGTCAAAATTATTGATTAAATAATCATTATTGAATAAAACCAAGCTTATCCAGACAAAATTGATACTTCTTGTTTCATTTTATCCCAATGTACACACTTTTACGTTTAAAAATATACGTGTGATTCCCCAACGTGTATTTTTACGCTTCCTTTTTTTCGGGAAGGAGGGCGTTGCCTAACTTAGTTTATGGGCGACGGCCGCAGTATTGATATTGATTTTTGTTAGAAGGCTTTACCTGCCCGAGACCCTAGTTACGCCTGACCATGGCTGAAAGACTTAAAGCTTAGCCAAAGAAGTTTTAATTTAGAAAAATGGACAACTTAAGTAGCTCTAGCGATTCCCAAACTCATTTAGTAACTACCTTTCACTTATTGCCGAGGTGAGTGGAAAAAGTCGATGACACACCTACTATGGGCGACGGCCGCAGTATTGATATTGATTTTTGTTAGAAGGCTTTACCTGCCCGAGACCCTAGATTACGCCTGACCATGGCTGAAAGACTTCAAGCTTAGCCAAAGAAGTTTTAATTTAGAAAAATGGACTACTTAAGTAGCTCTAGCGATTCCCAAACTCATTTTGTATTGCCGAGGTGAGTGGACGAAGTTTTTTTTTCGATGTCACACCTACTATGGGCGACGGCCGCACTATTCATATTGATTTTTGTGTTTTCTTCATCTTTCTTAGCCCGACAATATTATTCTTTTTGCCATAAACTGAGCTCCTGCCGGACCAGCTATCCTTTCGAGAAGCTTCGGCTGATCGGATTGTGTGCTTTTGTGTAACCCCGTTACTAAAATTCCTCCAGATTATGTGGGGAAAGTAGAGAACATCTCCAAATTCCGTTTAGATCATGCGACATCATGTCTGGATCTTAAATCTTAAGATTTTAGATAACTTTACGAATTATTTTCCTAAAGCCGTAAATTTGCATACCAATGGAAGTGTAAGAAACGTCTAAAGAGAATTTTGCAGCTTATCTGTGAAGATAGAGTCCTCATGAACGATTCCTTTTTATATTTAATAGCTTGCCTCTAGTCTTTCAAAACGTTTTGCCTTCCCTGGATTTTTGCACAAAAGGCGAAAGGACAATAGGATGTGTGTGCCTGAAGACGCACAAAAGCAATGACATGAAAAAGGAGTAGGCATAAGTAACAGTTGCCATAAAGAAGAAGTGAAACAATGGATTTGCTGTTGACCCACTTACGGAGTGGAGTGGAGCGTCGTACAATGCATAGCAGCAGCAGTGCGCTATCATAGCGCTTAAACACTTACACACACACATACCCAAAGACCCACTTGAATGCATTCACACATACGTATACAATCAAAGACTTACGAGTACAACTACATGTGTTTGTAAAATAGCGCACCTGGGAGTTGCAGAGTATTCAAGGTTTTGACACTCCCCCGCCAGTCGTCGTCGTCACGTCTTCCTTGTGGCGTCCTTATGATAGGCATGTATTTTAGTGCAGCTTTGATTCGAACACTATACAATTACAACAACTAATCGTACACACACACACGCACTCCTATACGTACTATGGGTGTGTTAGAGCAACTTGTCTGCTATTCACGTTAACTGTGGCATTTGTCTAGAGAGCGGGAGGGCCTGAAGAGCAGCGGTCTGGCAAAATTCAATATAACCCGGCAATGCTGTACTTTCGCAAGTGCACATGGCGGGTGGTTGAAAAAGGGTCAGGTGGTGGCCGTTGTTTTTTTTCCTTCTTTTTTGTTTTGAACTGCTCGAGTGTTGACAGGTGCTTCTGCTTTTGTGTTTTTGTCGTTTTATGTTTCCTGAGAATGTCAGTGTAAAAACTACGTTACACTTTTCTTCTAACCTGGTTATTTTGATAAGGCAAAGAATGCGCTATCGGAGTTAATGGTAAAGCACATTAAAAACTCGAGTGCTTGAGAAGGGTGGCGGATGAGTCATAGAGTCCTTCAATAAAACGTACTTGGTATTTCCTTAATTTATGAGGGTAATTATTAATATGCCACAGTAGTATTTTAATACATAATGACAGTACCCAGCAAACCAAACCTTCAGAATTCGGTCAGAATTCTGGACGACAATCGGCAAAATGTTCCGACTTCTTACCGAGTTCGTAACGAAAAACATACGAGAGGGTTGACAAAAATTCTGAACTACTTCTCTGAAAAAAAAAAATCCTCAGACAAATCGAACAGAATTCGTAACGATTTCGGTAAGAATTCTCGATAGAGTTCAGACATTGTTCATAAATTTGGTTTACTGGGCTCTATCGGTACTCGCTTATTAAAGGGGTCGCTAAGGCAATAACTTCAAAACTTTATGAGATTTTTTTTAATTTTTTTATATACAAGAACAGATTGGCTTTAAGCATCATAATCCGTTTGATTTGAAAATTTGTCTTAGTAGAAAAAACTTATTCAAGAAATTCCTTAAGCGAGTAATAACCGAGATCGCTTAAACTCGCTTAAGGTTATTCTTAAATATTTTTTTTGTCAAAAATTTTATTTATTTAAAACAAACGGGTTTGAAGGCAAATGGTCAATAGTTTTCTGTAAACGAAATACTTTCTATATTTTTGTAACGCGTGATCCATTTCGAGGTTCCCTATTTTTTTAAAGAAAACAACACAGAAAATTCAAATTGAATGGGGAATGTTTATTTTCATTTGAAAGAACATTCTTTGGCTATTATTTTTTGTCTTTCAAATGTCTATCAAATGTTGGCCGCGGCTACGTCTCAGATGGTCCAGCCGTTGAGTCAAATTTTCGATGACTCGTTCGTGCATTTCGACTGATAACTGGCGAATGACACGCGTGATGTTTTGCTCCAAGGCCTGAATCGAAGCGGGTTTGTCCGCATAAACTTTAGACTTCACATATCGCCACAGAAAAAGTCGTACGGTGTGATATCACACGATTTTGGTGCCCAATTGACCGGCCCAAAACTTGAAATTATCTGCTCACCGAAGTGTTCTCCCAATAAATCCATTGATTAATGCGATGTGTGGGAAGTGGCTCGGTCTTGTTGAAACCAAATGTCGCCGAGATTACGGGCTTCAATTTCAGGCATCAAATAGTCGGTTATCATGGCACGCTAACGGTCGCCATTGACGGTTACGTTCTCACCGGCATCATTTTTGAAAAAATATGGACCGTTGAATCCACCGGCCCACAAACCACACCAAACCCTTGTTTTTTCTGGCTGAAGTGGCAGCTCTTGAACCTCTTCTGTTTGCTCTTCGTCTCAAATGCGGCAATTTTACTTCGTTACATACCCATTGAGCCAGAAATGGGCCTTATCGCTGAACAAAATTTGGCTCGAAAACGTCGGATCTTCTTGGAACTTTTCAAGAGCCCATAGAGCAAAGCGATGTCGCTTGGGAACGTCGGGCGGCTTCAGTTCTTGCACAAGCTGTATTTTGTACGCTTTCAATTTAAGATCTCGACGTAAAATACGCCAAGTCGCTTCATACGTCAGTCCGAGATGCTGCGAACGGCGCTGAATCGACTCTCCGCGGTATTGGTGTACACTCTCAGCTACGGCCGCTACATTTTCTTCATTGCGTGCTGGACGTGGTCTATTCGGTCGAACATTATCCAATAATGAATGCTGGATCGCAAGATGGGCGATGGTGTTGCGAATAGTTCGCTCAGTAGGCCGATTATGTTGACCATAAGTTGAACGAAGTGCACGAAACACATTCCTTACAGAACGTGAATTTTCGTAATAAAGTTGAACGATTTGTAAACGTTGTTTAGGCGTAAGTCTTGCCCTGATAAAATGCCAAAAAAAAATACTAAAAAAAATGACATGACAGCATGACACGACTGACACGTGTTATGTCAAAAAAAAGGCTATTGAAAAAAGTATCTCCATTTGGATCACCCGTTACAATGATGTGAAGTTATCGCGTAAGCGACCTCCTTAGCGAGTTACTATTAGATCACGGCCAGTGTTCGAAAGGCATCTCGCTTAGGAGATCGCTAACGTGATAACTTCGCATTGTACAAGAATAAAAAAAAATGATTTCGTGTACTGAAAAAAGAATAAAAACATGATTTCGTTTACTAAAATCTATAAACAATTTCCATTTAAACCCGTACGCTGGTAATAATTAAAATTTTTGGGAAGAAAATTATTTAAGAAAAAACAGAGGCGAGTTTAAGTGAGCTCGTTTCATACTCGCTTTTAGTATTTCTTCAATATCTTTTTTTTCTACAAATTACAAAATTTTCAAATCAAACGGTTTGGGATGCATTAAGCCAATCAGTTCCTCTTGTATACAAAGAAATTTTATATTTCTGGAAATTTCTTGTAAAGCTTTGAAGTTATCGCCTTAGTGACGACTTACTCGCTTAATAAGCCAGAACCAATCGAACACGCCTTATATAAAATGCCTTTAATTTTATGTTCTTCCACTAAGAATTTTAAAAGTAAATCGTATAAAACTTATATGATTTTTAAAAATCCCGATATCCTGAAAGAAAATTCCCAGACCTAGGAGAAGTAGAAAATGATAATCGATTTTGCGGAAATTCCTCTTTTCTAGCAAAGTGGGCATGATTGATAAAGTGATCCCTGTTATGGAATGGTCAAGCTTAGGAAAGCGCTTCATGTGTGACGTTCTTGTTTAGAAAACCTGTTGAATAGAAAGCAGGAGGTGGTCTCACGAAAAATAAACTTTTTGTTGCATTACCTTTTGCTCCTAGACTATTAGCCTGTTTTATCGAGGAGCCAGGGGTAAGGTTTATAAACTGCAGAAACGCGCTCGTCAAGTAAATATGGCAATTCTATCCTAGTAATTATCGAGTTTTATGCACGAAACCCGAATAAAAAAGAGACAGAAAGTTAATTACTTTTAATAACTACTACAAATTTAGTCGTGGTCAATATGAAGGTAATTAAATTACACTAGGCAACAGAAAAAAAACAAATTGTCTGGAAACTAAAAATAATTATATGTGATAGAAACGGACCTAAAGCTAAAAACAAGTTTTGTTTAGGAGAGCCATTTTAAAGATTTAAATACGTGTATCTTTGGTGTACCATCACTTTCACAAAACGCGCATATCTCTGGGAGGGGACACTTTTGGGGCATGGTATCGGTCTCATTCGAAGCTCAGATGTTGTCCACATCAAAAAAAAATAAAAGTGAAATGTTGATGAAAAGTTTTGTTCAGGAGAGCCATTTTAAAGATTAGGTCCCTTTCTATTTGCGCTTAGAATCGTCGAGTTCACTTTCATAAAACGCGCATATCTCTGGGAGGGAACACTTTTGGGTCATGGGATCGGTTTCATTCGATGTTCAGATGTTGCCTACATCAAAAAAAGAAAAAAAAATGAAAGTTGATTTTTTTTTACCCTTAGGTCCCTTTCTCTATGCGCTGTCACATATGCGTGCATGAGATATTAGTTTCCTTAAATCAGCAGTGATAAGTTCGTTTACTTAGTTTTTATGTCATTTGAGCCATGTCCGTCTATTTGGTTCGCACGATATATCTAGAAAGCAGCTACCAATCGTTTTAAAATTTGCATGTCATATTCTTTTTCCAAAACTGTCAATAGGCCATCTCGTCCTACCCCTCTTGGAAGCTTCCACACAAATGTACCAATACGCCCACTTTTGGTATTAATATTTGCACGATCTCACTAAAAATCAATAGTTAAAAATGAAATTTTAATGCAAACCTGGTGACAAAAAATTGGGCACCTTGCCACGGCCCATTTTGATACCTCCCACACAAAATCCGATATGAAAATTGTAAACACCGTAATATTTTAAAACTTGCTTTGTACTCGAATATGAAAAAAGTGCTTGCTACGTCCCACTTTGGTACCTTGAATGCAAATGCACTAATCCGCACACTTTTGGTATTCTTGTTATATTTTTAATGTTATTCATAAGATCTACCTCAAAATCTGAGTTATAAGGTTAACTTCGTAGCAAATAAATGGATTCCTAGCCACGGCCCTTTTGTTTTAGTACTGATAAGAAACCAATAAACCTGTCTTCTGACGCTCTTCAATTTCGAAGTTAGTAATACTTTATAGTTAAAAAATAAGTAGCCCGTCCCATTCTGGTACATCCAGTGCAAATGCACAATTCCGCTCACTTTAAATATACCCGCCCTATTCTAGCGCCTTCTGCTCATTTTATGATATTTCAATAAAATCAATACGCTCCAGGCAATGGAGGACGGAAAATTTAAAATCCATATGTGACGCGCAAAATAGAAAGGGGCCAAAGGTTAAAAACCAGTTTTGTTCAGGAGAGCCATTTTAAAGATTAGGTCCTTTCTATTTGCGCTTAGAATCGTGGACTTCACTTTCATATAACGCGCATATCTCTGGAAGGGAACACTTTTGGGGCATGGGATCGGTCTCATTCGACGCTCAGATGTTATCCACATCAAAAAAGAAAAAAAATGATTTTTTACCCTTAGTTCCCTTTCTATATGCGCTATCACTTATATGGGTGAGGATATACGAGGGCTGCTCATCAAAAATGGTTTTATTGTTTTTCAAAGTATTCTCCAGCATGATTTATACACTTTTGCATGCGCTCAAACCAATTGTCGAAGCATGATTACCACCCCGATTGAGACACTTCCAAAACATGGTTTTTGAACGCTTTAACAGCTGCTTCTGGCTACGAAAATCGTTGACCACGCATTTTTCTTGATGTGCGGGATTAAAGAGACAAGTCAGGGCTATACGGAGGGTGAGCCATCAATTTCAAGTTTTGGCTGGTCAAAAAGGCGCTGGTTTGAGTCGATGTGTGAGAGCTCGCATTGTCATGGTGCTCAATAATTCGTCTTCTCGTGTTCATTTTTCGAGTTTCTCCAAAGACTTCTGGCAAACAAATTGTGGTGTACTACTCAGAATTGGCCGTCCTACGTTGCTCAAGCGGAACAGTCCCCACATGACCAGTTTTGCCGAAGAAACAGGCCACCATTTGCTTCGAGGTGCTTTTTCCACGAACATCTTTCGTTGGATTTGGCTCGTCTTCGAAGACCCAAACGGCCGATTGCTGTTTTATTTCGGGCTCATACGCATAGTGTCATAATTCGTCACCTGTGAAGATCTTATAAAAGTCTTTTGAAGCACCGCGGACGTATTTTTTCAAAATTTCTTTGCACTAATCGACCCGAGCCTTTTTTGAGCGGTTGTCAAATTGTGCGGGATCCAACGAGAACAAACCTTTTTACGGCCAAGTGTTCATACAATATCGAATGTATGCTGGTGGAAGAAATGCATGTCACATGACGATCTTGCATTATGTTTTCTGGAACAACGGCCGTTTTTGGACGACCTTCGTCTTTGAGCGAGCGTCGTCCTCGATTGAATTCATCAAACCAGTTTTTCACAGTGCTATGAGATGGTGCTTTGTCGCCATACAAAGACTAAAGTTCATCGATGCACTCTTGTCGTGATAATCCACGTCGAAAGTTGTGAAAAATGATCGCACGAAAATGTTCGCTAGTTAATTCCATTTTTTTGTTTGCCAAATTGATTTTTTCAAGTCACTGTAAACAACACAAGTGATGGTCGTACGTTAAAACGTTCTAAGTACGTTTATGCTAAAAAAAGATGTCAAACTTTCCAATGGAAATGTCAGATGGCGCCAGGCAACACTTGGTGTTGCCTAGGCCAGAAATATATATAGCAACCCTCGTACACCAAACAACATATGTGACGCGCATAATAGAAAGGGGCCTAAGGTTAAAAACCAGTTTTGTTCAGGAGAGCCATTTTAAAGATTAGGTCCCTTTCTATTTGCGCTTAGAATCGTCGACTTCACTTTCATAAAACGGCAATATCTCTGGGAGGGAACACTTTTTGGGCATGGGATCGGTCTCATTTGATGCTCAGATGTTGTCCACATCAAAAAAAAAGTGAAAAGTTGATGGAAAAGTTTTGTTCAGGAGAGCCATTTTAAAGATTAGGCCCCTTTCTATTTGCGCTTAGAACCGTCGACTTCACTTTCATAAAACGCGCATATCTCTGGGAGGGAACACTTTTGGTGCATGGGATCGGTCTCATTTGATGATCAGATGTTTTCCACATTAAAAAAAAGAAGAAATAATGAGAATTGATTTTTTTACCCTTAGGTGTCTTTCTCTATGCGCTGTCACATATACCAGCGAAAAGTTATCACAGGGCGAATAATTACCAGTAAAATGACCTACTCACTATCTGCAATTAACCTACCGTATATTTTTTTTATTAATTATATTAATAACTATAGAATGGTTAAAACAGAAAAACATTCTTAGTCTAAAAACAATTTTAAAAAATTTAAATCTTTGACTAACCAAATCTTGCAATAATTCCTATTAATTTTACTAACTACATACGTAACATGTATCAAGAACCCATCAAACAAATTTAAATTTCATTCCTCAAAGATCAGAGATTTCACAATCATCGAACATCGCACGAAGGGGTTCATGCAGCGTTGCATAATAAGAGAACGTAAGTCGGATCCCGATTAAGAGAATCTAAGTGGTTTTTCGTAAACATAAAAGCCATTAGGAAAACCAATGAAAGGAAGGATATAGAGGCTTTGAGTTAGGACACCTTTTTATTTTGTAAAGGTCACAGGTCCTCCAAAGGAACAAGATCCCCGCCCACATCTCCCGAACTAGCGAGTCTGCCGAGCACGTGCGTACCGTTCCAAACTGCGACCAAATAGTGAAAAATAAATGCCATGTATCGTTCCCCGGTAACACCTGTAAGGACAAATTCTCTATTGATGAAAGGATCACCACCCCAATCGCAGCCCGACATTACCATATCCTTCATATATGGCTTATTTTCTACATTAGGGCGTGAGCTATTCTTAAATTAAATTAAAATACAATTTTACAACTTTTTTCAAATATTTTGAACATTTTTGTCATTAAAAAACATTTTTTTAAATAGTTTTGCCCACTGATCAGACTACGAGTACGAGACTCGTACTCCTTATTTTATATAATAATCATAATCATAATAGCAATTTAAAAAAAAATCAATGAAATTATTTTAATTTTCTTTTTTGTTTAATTACAGGTTCCCAAACTACACCCAAAAATGTCATAACCATCCCTTTGGACAAACTGGCTGTTGCCTAGTGTTATTCGTCCAGTCATTTTCAGTCAACCTGCAGTTAGCTTATGACAAAAAGAAAACGCCCGACGGATAACACTCGATTCCCCCATTCCCCGGCTGATTACCTAGAGTTTTAACGCGAGTCCAATGACATTAATGAATGTATTAATTTATTTTGAGAATATAAGCGTCGTTATGACTCGTTATGCGAACAGTCGTTGTCTTATTATTTCGCTTTTTTGTTGCGATGACTAAGCAACAGTTGTGGAACAGTGGCAATTTGCCGAGTAACCATAGAAATGGTGAGCACTGACTATTGTTAATAATAATATTAATAAACAACAACAACAAAAGCAACAACTTAATTGTTAAATAGACTACGCGTAACAACAACCCCAAAGGCGCAAATGTATGGCGTGGCAAGCACCAAAACCAACCCCAACTAGGGGCGAGTGAGGGCCGGTGTTGCCAAGCCACAGAGCTTGGTTGACACCAACAGCGTGGAGTGTCCGATATGACTGATGATTTCCATGCTGGGCGGTGGGTGTGCAATGAATAGTTTTTCTTTTCATTTCCCAAACTATTTTCATTTTTTATAGTGCCAACATAGCGGAGGCACCGCCAACAATGCAACGTTCCTCTACTCCACACTCCGCTACAATGACACGATGCGTGTGAATTTAGCACAAATTCCAAACAATTGCAGGGAAATGAGCTAAGTCGGTACCGTCTATCTGTCTGTACGTCTGTCGTATTATACGCCTCGACTTGTTTATGTAGAGACATGAAGTGTAAAATCTCCATGCAACAAACAACATGTTCAACTTGTCTGTCAGTCAGCTAAAAAAAACAACAAAACATGGCGAAGAAGAATAGAACCAAAAGCAACAGTACGAGAGGAAAAAGAGCAATGGACAGCAACAATAACAGTGACACCAGCAACGTCCCCGACAGATATACCGACAGGTGGACAGACAGATGGCAGCACATACACAAAAGGCTTTACTGCTTTGGATACCCAACAAAAGTCGGACGCACGTGCTTCGGAATCATCAAGCCAGAACCCATAAAAAATCTGAGTGTTTACAGGAATGAATGGAGAAAAATAGAAGAAGAAAAAATACCGGGCAAAACAGAAAACTCATATCAAACGAAACCCAGAGCGGATGAAAGAACATGGCACTATAAACATCATTATCGCAATCATCAAAATCACCCTCAGCATGCTGATGATGGTCGTCAGTCTCATCATCGTCGTCATTATCGTCGTTGCAACAATAGTGGTTCATAATAACCACACATGCTACCTGCCAGCAGCGGTGGGTATTAAACGAGCTGGAACAAAGTACGAGTATGTACTTTGCATGGCAATCACGATGATGATGATGATGGGCTTCCTCCAACTACCTACATACCATAGCCAACACCCCTAGTCCTCATCCTTCATCCACTATAAGAACAACTTGAGAAAGCATTTATTCGACTCTTACACGCTGTGCAGGCAAGCATAGTAGACCATTTGGAACGGTAGGCAATAGTGGTTAAAAGCATGTGTTCTTTAACCCATGGATGTCGGATATTTTGTAGTTCAAGCTACAAAAAATATTTTGGTTAACGTCTAACTAGAAAAAAGGTTTCTAACCAAAAACCGTGGTTTCCCGGAAACCCAATATTTTGGTTTTTTTTTCTGAACCGTGTTTTGAAAAAACCGTCTGTTGAGTTATTTTCAAAATAAAAACCCGGCATTAATCGACATTCCAGCTTTAGCCTTTTGTGTAGGAATGGCAATTATTTTCTGAATCAGAAGTTAATACAAATAAATAAATAAATAAAAATAAATAATAAATAAATAAAAATAATACAGTAAAACAGCTCTAAATTAACCCATATTTAAAAAACAAGGTCATATATTTGAGCTTGTATTTTCGGTTACCATATGTTTAGACTTTTGGACATAAAGACTTTCACCCATATTCAGACAAACCGCAAAAATAATTGTATTTGTATATACAGAGTGAACCAAAAGTAACCACGGGGTTTAATAATTTCATAACTTTTTTGTATACGAGTGCGAGTATTGTTTCTTTATTTTTCTTTCCACTGAGTGACGAAGCTTATTTTCATTTGAATGGCTTTGTTAATAAGCAGAAATTCAGGTTCTGGGGTTCTGAAAATGTAAAATGGAAAATGTTCTAAAACGAGCCCTTTGTTGTGAAACTGATAACGGGGGTCATTTAAGTGAAAATATTTTTCATTCTTAGTGTAAAAAATTTCCATTTTGTATATTATATAATCTGAGAAAAAAAAGTACCAAAAACAAGTAAAAAATGTTAAGTTTGGCTGTGCCGAACTTTGGATACCCTCCACCAGATTCCCAAATAAAATCAAATTTGGTGCGGAAGTGTATAGAAATCCTTATGTGCAAAATTTCATTTCGATAGGTCAAGCTTGTGGTGAGTTATAGTCATATTATTTCTCAATGCCCATAAGGCCGTTTGTATGGGAGATACAAGAAATGGTGGCCCAATTGAAACCATTTTTACATAGATGATTGCGCCTATATAGAGATTATTATTTGCAAAATTTCAGTGATTTTGCTCAAGAAACTGGACAAATATTTCCAAATAAAAAACAAGGTAGTGTCGGTTCCCGTAGAGCTATATAGCCCATTTTCAATACTAACCATGCTAGGTTAACTACAGATGTTTGTGCCAAATTTCAGCTCCCTAGCTGTTTTCATGCAGGCTCTATCTTGTTTTCAACAGACGGACAACATGGCTAGATCGTCTTAGAATTTTACGAGGATCTAGAATATATGTATATACACTTTGTTGGGTCTCTGATGAATATTTCAAGGTGTTACAGACAGAATGACAAAACTAATATACCCTCCATTGTATGGTGGAGGGTAAAAAAATTAATAAACGGAAAAGCTATTACAGTTTTTAATCCACTGGAAACTTTTAGCCCACCCTGTAGTAACCACATCTTTTCTCTGCGTATAGTTTCCATTGGTCAGACTTTCGGCCATAGGGACCATCATATAGAACTTTATATATTTATTAAAAAGCCATATGTTCAACTAACGGGTGTTTTTTTAGACGTGTGGTTTTCAATCTAGCCACACATTTCTCTGAGTTGGTCTTTTTTAACTGCTGTCACTATATTTATGCTCAGTTTGGTTTGCCATTTCAATATGAATAAACTTACTCCGGAACAACGTTTGCAAATCGTGCAATTTTTTTTTACCAAAATCATGGTTCGGTTCGAGCGACGCATCGCGCGCTGCGTTCAATATGCGGTCGACATAATCGCCCAGCAGAGTCGGTAATTCGAGCAACCATGGATCGGTTCCACACCAAGTTTACTTTAGTCGATAAGCCTTAGAGACGCTGTGGAGCAGAGTATCAAAGAAGAAACTAATAAGTCCATCCACCATAGCGCGCAACAATTGGAGCTGTGCCCATCCACTTTATGGTAGGTTTTGCGGAAGGATCTTGCTTTGCGGGCGTACAAAATCCAGCTCGTGCAAGAATTGAAGCCAAACAACCTGTGAATGTCCCCAAAACAAGATGGCAAACGATCCTGATTTTTACACGAAAAAAAATGTGTTCAGTGGTGAAGCTCACTTTTGATTGAATGGGTACGTCGATAACCAAAATTGTCGCATTTGGAATAATGAAAATCCACTAGCCATTTCTGAGACGCCGTTTCAACCTCAAAAAGTCTCTGTTTGTTGTGATCTAGGGGCGGAGGGAATCATTAGTCCATATTTCTTCAAAAATGAAGCTGGCCATAATGTTACGGTCAATGAAGAACGCAATAGAGCCATCGTTGATGACTTTTTCGTGCCTGGATTGAAGGATATTGATATGGATGCCCCTTGGTTCCATCAAGACGACGCTACATGCCATACAGCCAACGAAACAATCAATTTTTAAAGGAAACTTTTAGTGAGTGCATTATATCGCGTGGGTTTGTGGCATGGACTCCAAGATCGTGCGATTAGACACCGCTGGACTTTTTTTTGTGGGGTTATTTGAAAAAGCTTGTTTACTCAGATAAGCCTGACACGATTGACGCCTTGGAAGAGAATATTCGGTGCCTTATTGTTGACATACGGCCGCAAATGTTGCAAAAAGTGGTCGAAAATTGGGCCTAACGACTTGACTTTATTCGGCGGCCACTTGGCCGAAATCATTTTTAAAACATAATGATAAACACTTATCTTTATAACAAGGCAAAAAAAATCGTTGTCCAAAAACTTACTTAAGCCCATTTCATGAAGATCGGACAACAATTTTGACCTGTAGTTTGAGAACAAGCTTTGGAAATATAGCAGACAGACAAATATCGACATCAAAACAAGTGGGTAAACAGACGTGTCGGTTTTCACCAATTTTGAGAAACTGACTTCGGGTTTGGACATAAAAGCCGGAATGTCGATTTTCGGTTTCGGTTTTGGACACTCTATTTCCCACCAGGCCTCTTGTCGCCCCTCGTAAATAATTTTCTTTTTGGCAAAGCGTAATTGTACAATCCTGCATTTTTCTTGCTCCTCAAAACCTTTAAATAATAAGTGTTTTCAATGTCAGCTTTTTAAAATCGGCTTTTTCACAGAGCTTTTTGTCTAGTTTGCCCGTGCTTTCGGTGCTTACAAAGCGCTTATTAAACATTATTGTTTGCGATGAAAACCCGGGAAAGCACTAAGAGCTAATGCGCAATCGTTTTAAATGGAAAAAGTGGACAAATTAAGTTTGACCGTGCCTAAGCTTATATGCCCTTAATCATGGTTAACGATCCAATACGAAAATTTGTTTTAAAAGGACGTGACATCGGTTCACTTCAGGGTGTGTTTCTTTTCATAACAACATATAAAGTATTGTCATATCGACATTAGTTCATGGAATATATCACTACAAAGTTCGGGCTTGTATGGGCGGGGCCACGCCCTTTTGTCCAATTTTAACACAATATAGTCTATAAAAATATGCTAATCATTGATATCATTCTGTTAAAAATTTACAACAATTGATTTAAAACGATTTCATTGGCCATTAACGCGATATTTTAAGGTGGGTAAACTGGATCTCAGGGCCGGCCCACCTTTGATGAGTTTCGAACCCAATCAACATCATATGTTCCAAATATTATCGTCATACCTCAATATTTTATGAGATGTTGCGTTTTTATGTTCCCGGTTGTGGATTTTTTCAGTGCTTAGTCTAGTCTTTTGGGGGGAAAATTTTTACCGATCTGGCGCCATTTCAATACCAACAGTTTGAGTCCATCCAAACAAGTTCCGTCAAAATTTCGGCCACCTAGGTTCAAGAGCGAACAGTAGTATGCTTTGCACGGACGGATGACCATCGCTAGATCCTCTTCGAATTTTAAAATGATTCTGAGGGTGGGTCGATTTAGCAATCGATATTGTGCCATCGATTTTTCGATAGCTTTTGACATTAGGAAAAGAATTCCACTACAACATACGAGTATCAAAACTATAATTTTCGAGGTGCCAAAATTTTAATTTTATTTTTACTTTTTCTCAAAGTTTATTTTTAAGGTAAGTAAAAGATTTTTTTTATTTAATACCTTTCCATGGATACATTCAATATGTACATACAAATATACATTGTCACATATATACAATACAATATATAAGCACTAGAGAAAAAAAATAATACTGAGAGAATCGTAGGGAATCGAATCGATAGCACAATATGGACACAATTTTTTCTTACAAATCCGCGCACCCTAACATATAAGTATGTATATGTGGCGTCTTCGACCAGTATTTCGAGGAGTTGCAAACGGAATGACAAACTGAATATAGCCTCTATTCTCCGCTGATAGAGGATATAAAAATTAGAGCAAAAAGTTTAGTGTGTCTATTATTTTCAGAGTTTCGTAGAACCTTTTATTTAAGCAGTAGCCCCAAAAGGGTTAAATGAATTCCCTCATTACCCCGCAGCCATCACTATTTTACAATTAAAATAAGCAGCCGAAAGAGAGAAAATCAAATGAAATGATTTGGAAAAAAAAATTGTGTTTAGAATACAATGTAAGTGAGGAAACGTCGCATCGCATGTGAGGTGCTGGTGGTGGTGTTCTTGTACTTCATTCCCATTCAAATGGAACGAGCGAACCACACAACAGTTGCGACCTCTCGGCACTGCACCGAGAACTGGTGGTGTTATCTGACTGTCTGTTTCGAAGCCCGGCGATTCGACCGTCTCACCACCGGCACCGCACACACCGTTACACTGTTTCCTTTGGAAAAAGACGTGAAAGGAAAATAAGCGATCATAATGATGCTCATGCAGCATATAACGATGGAAAAACAGTTGGCGGTCATTAGGTTCGTTGAATGTTGAAAAATGAAAATGGAACAGCAACAAAGCACCGAGAATATGCTAAAAATTGAGGAAGAGAAAAATGTTCAACCCAAAAAGCAACGAACTGTAAAAATTATTCTATTCCAAACAATGCCAGAACCTCCACTACCATAGCCACCACCACCGCCATCATCGCCGGCAGCAGCAGCAGCAACACTTTGTGCATTGTCGGTAATGAAAACAAAAACAGCAACAACATAGACGGACGGACAAACGAACGAACGAACTCTTACAGCCTGACAGACATTGTCTGGTGTGGCATGAAAGACAGCAACATCATCATCAGCAGCAGCAGCCGTAAAGAGAAAGAAAAACATAATGAACAACCAACCAACTATAACAGCAACATGGCCATCGTCATCATCAAACAATTGCGGAGGAGTGAGTGAGTGCTTTGAACATGCACCGAGCGAGTACTTGTTGTTCATTTGATGGCTGCCAGCAGCAGCAACTGCTGCTTTCCGACTGCGGCAACAGCAACAACTCAGTGGGCCACTGTACAATTTATGGAAATTCATTGACCCCACTGCTGCTTTTGATGGTGGCTGCGGTTGGTCGTTCGGTCGGTTGGTGGCTCTATGTTTCCGTCCGTGGCTTAATGTCGGTCGATTGTTGCTGATGACCGTTATTGTCTTTCATGAATTAACATGCTGGCTGGCACTGCAGCCATGATATACGCAGCATGTGGAGCTTTAATGTCAGTGTCCGGCTGAATCACAGTTAGCCAAAGTCATCATCTGTTTAATGCGATCGTCATCAGCGACATTTGTCGGTGTGCGACATTGTTGCAGTTGAACAATGACTGCGGAAAATGATCGAAATGATAAGAAATGCTATGAAAAATGACAGGCAGCTAGAGTAAGGATTATAAATTGTTGGCTTTAACTGACACAGACCAGAAGAAAAGAGAAACTTTGAGAGGGCGTGATCATGCTGAAAAATAGATAAATTAATGTCGGCGGGCCGAAGCTTATATGCCATCAAGGATCAAATATGAAAAGTCTACCAAGAGGGCGTGGCGCCAGGTTCTCTAATAGTTCATTAGATTATGTATTTCAAATATCAGGGTTGTATGGGCAGTGCCACGCCTACTTGTCCAATCAAATCGTAATGTCCTTACAAACATCACCTGGCCAAATGTAACCTACTGTGAAAATTTCGTAACGATCGGAGTATATACTCGTAGTGGTGATATATAAGCACAAAAACCCCAATAATACTACAAATCTAAGTATTAAGGTGGGTCGATTTGGAAATCGATATTGTGCAATCGATTTTTCGATAATTTTTCGCATGAGGAAAAAAAAGTTTAACTACACATATCAAAAAAAACATTTTCGAGGTGCCCAATTTTCAATATTTTTTTCTGAACTTTTATTTATACAGGGTGCAGCGTGTAAATTTGTTTTTTTGCACTGCAGGCTGTGGCGGCACTGTTGGTCGAAGAAATCGGAGAGTGTGCAAGGCTTTTAGTGGCTGACGGGAGATTTGTATTCGTCTGTCTTTCAGTTTCCATCATGCATGGGACACAGAGGAGAGTACATTTTGTGTTGTAGCGTATTTTTAAATGCGTTTGTTTGAGGCAAATGCCGGCACGCTCACCAGACTTAGCCCCATGCGACTTTTTCCTTTGGAGTTACCTAATTTTTTTAAACACTTTCAATGTATATGACGTTAGATGTGGGCCTGACCATGTTGCAGTTGTATCATGGTCCGGTTTATCAGATGACTTTTTTGGTATTGGGGATTCCCAAGGACCCACACAAGGACCCAATGGGTGATCCATATAGAGATATTTTTTCAGAACAAAAAAAATATAAAAATTCAAATCAAGCGTGGAATCTTTATTGGTAATTTTAGAGGACATTTTATGACATTTATTTTTTGAAAATAATTACGTTCAAATGTTGGCAACTGTATTATGGAAATGAACGTTCGGTGAGAAACGGGAAGATCTGCTGTTCTTGACCAAAATTGTGTTCAGTGAAGATGCCCATTTCTGGCTCAACGGCAAAGTCAATATACAAAATTGCCGCATTTGGGCTGAAGAGCAACAAAAAGAGGTTCAAAAGGTGCCATTATACCCAGGGAAAACCACGGTTTGGTGCGGTTTATAAGCTGTTGAAATAATCGGCGCATAGTTTTTCAAAAATGATGATGGCCGGAACGTAACCGTGAATGGTGCTCGCTATCGCGCCATGATATCGATCTTTATGCTACCTGAAATTGAATCCAGTAATCTTGATGACACTTGGTTTCAACAGGACGGTGCCACTTGCCATACAGTTGCTCAAACAATGGATCTATTGAGAGGTCATTTCCAAAATCAGCTAATTTCATGCTTTCGACAGGTGAGTTGGCCGTCTACATCGAGTGATATCACACCTTTAGACATTTTTCTTTAGGGTTACGTAAAGTCCAAAGTCTATGCTGACAAACCAGCTACGATTCAGGTTTTGGAAGCCAACATTACGCGTGTCATTAAAGCCATACCGGTCGAAATGCTCCAACGAGTCATCCAAAATTGGACCCTCAGAATGAAAACCCTGAGGCGTAGAAATGTTGCGGCCAACATTTGAATGAAATTATATTCAAAAAATAAATGCCATAAAATGTCCTTTCCAATTACAAATAAAGATTCCACACTAGATTTGAATTTTTATATTTTTTTTGTTCTAAAAAAATACGCTTGATGGATCACCCATTATAGTCGACGTTTCAGGATTATATCGTGTTACTTACACATTTCTTTATCTTAACAAATTCTTCTCTGTCAATTCAGTGATATATTCCTTTCTTAACATAGGCTTTGCAGAAATTTTCCTTTTTTTATCAAAAAATACCTTAAAAATACTCTTCATTCAAAATTGCCCATCAAAAGTCATTGTCCTTTCTTCTTCGTTTTTCTGCTTATTCGTCTCAACTATTTGGATTTACTGTGGTGATTCATTGTGCTCTACAAGATGAGCAAATTAAAATCTCTATTAGTCAAGATTAAAGCTGCTACTGCCACAACAGTCATTAGTCAAACAGAACGAGTTCAAAAAGAAAAAAAGAATGAATGAAAAGCCGGCAAACAAGGAACACAACACAATGGAGGGATTTGTGCAGCACGTGCATCCGGATGACCTCAGTGGGTACGACATTTGGAAAATCCAAACAAATGGAAATGTAGTCATAAATGAATGAATAACTCAAAGAATGTCCAAAGTATATGGTCGAGAGTCAGCAGATGATATTCCTTCATCACATAAAATGAAATACAATAATTAAATGCTGCAGACTTAGTCAGCAGATAATATTCCTTCATCACATAAAATGAAATACAATAATTAAATGCTGCAGACTGTATGAGAAGGTACACCTCATGGTAATTTTTTACTTAGAAACTTTAGTCTATAAAATGTCCGTTAATTAATCTAATTATTGAGTATATGTAGTACTGCCTATGGCTCCATGTAGGAAACTGGCCTACACACAATGGTAATGCACTTGCAAACCTATTGGATATTTCTTTTACTAAAAAATGATGTAGAGTTTCACAACCGTCATAGAGCCTCCTGTATGCTATAATATAGCATTGCAAATGCTCTACACGCAGAGAAAAAACATGGTTACTACATGGTCACGGCAATAATAATATGTTCTTCACAACAAAAGTATGTTCATCGCAACCATAGCATTGTTAACTGAATTTATTTTTGACAATAGTATTATTGCTGTAATATTAATATTGTTGAAATGTAACAATAGTATTATTGTCAAATTTAAAAATGAAAATATGGTTATAGCAACAATATAAATATGGTTAGTGTGACAAAAGAATTGTGTTTAGCGTTTTTTTATGTTAACAATGATATGATTACGGCAATCATACTGTATGATTGTAATTTTTCTTCATTTAAATATGCTTTTTAGAAGAAATGTTATTGGTACGGATCTAATGCAATAATAGTACATTTTTTATCGAAATTTTTTAAACAAGCTGCTTTGGCTTTGTTTATCTGAAATATTTTAAATAAAAAATGTTTACGTTTGTGTAAACTTATTTTTTCTACTGTAAAATAAATCACTCCTATTATTTTGAATTTAATGTATTTTTGAATAATTTTCATAATGTAAGTCTTTGTTGACAACTTAAACCAATTTTTATAAATAATATTGGGGATCATAGTTTAATTGTGTGTGATCATACTATGGTTGTAGGGATCATAACATGGTTGCGTGTGAATCATACTATGGTTGTGAGGACCATACTATGGTTGTATATGAAAAATAATATGGTTGTGAGGATCATACAATGGTTGTGGAGATCATAGTATGGTTGAGTGTGAATCATACTATGGTTGTGTGATCATAGTATGGTTGTATTTGAATCATACTATTGTTGTGAGGACCATAATATTGTTGTAGCACAACCATATACCCAACAATAGTATTATCCTCTTCGAATATTGTCATCACAATCATACTTTTTTTCTGCGTGTATTGAAGTTCAAAGTTCACTCAACTGCAATCTTGGTGTATCACAAGTAGCAGCCTCATTAATTACATTTATACATAATCGATTCGAGAATTATATAAAGGACCATTCACATCAGTTTCTGTAACCATTCCATGGGATAAAGTGACACCAGCTAAGACTCCAGCACTATTTGAATTTAGAGCTTTTATTGAAATATTAAAAGATAATGTAGACCCTTGTAAGCAATTACAAAACAGGATGTAAACGAATAAAATCAATCTAATTACTATAAGTAAATTTTAGATATATTGTCCATATGTGACGCGCAAAATAGAAAGGGACCTAAGGTTAAAAACCAGTTTTGTTCAGGAGAGCCATTTTAAAGATTAGGTCCCTTTCTATTTGCGCTTAGAATCGTCGACTTCACTTTCATAAAACGCGCATATATATCTCTGGGAGCGAACAGTTTTGGGGCATGGAATCGGTCTCCTTCGATGCTCAGATGTTGTCCACATCAAAAAAAGAAACAAAATGAAAACTGTTTTTTTACCCTTAGGTCCCTTTCTATTTTGCGCGTCACATATGATGAGATTGCGGTGTTGCACAAAGAGCAATAAACAAAGATAGGCCTAGGAACTACAACAAATTTTAGGTGTATTCTAACTACAGACGCAGATCATTAGAGAACACATTGGGAACTTTTACTCAATCAGTAAACGGAATACTTACTTCTCCGAACGGGTACTGAGTTTTTAAAAATGACTTAAGAGATGTAGATCTTAATATTTAATTCTTCGATACGAACGACAAAAAATAGTTATTATTGTGACCGCCTAAGGCGATAACTATCAAGGAATACGCAGTCAAAAATGATCGTCGCGTTAGTGGGAGTAGAGTATGCCCTAGGCTAAATTAGTTTCTTATCTTGCAAGGCGAATCTTAGTATGTCAATAAAACATCATGTTTGAACTTAAAATCTGCGATTTCAGGAAAAAAAAACTTGGTAATAGCATATCAATACATTTTGCATTACTTGGGTAATGAAAGGTCATTACCCTCTGCATTATTTTGAACCATAAATTAATGAATTACCTAAAATGTCTTTTTGGCACGGACAAAAAGTGTACCGCATCGCAAAAAGCATTTCAGACCCTACATATATTTTGAACAAATACGTTTTAAGATTTTTGAGGTTTTTGCGACAGGTTTGCACGATAACTTTCAAAAGGAGGTCGTAATTGCACGCAGAATAAAAGTATGGTTGGGGTGACAATATTCGAAGAGGATCATACTATTGTTGGGTATATGGTTGTGATACAATAATATTATGATCCTCACAACAATAGTATGATTCACACATAACCATACTATGATCCCCACAACCATAGTATGATTCACACTCAACCATACTATGATCTCCACAACCATACTATGTTCCTCGCAACAATAGAATGATTCACAATCAACCATGCTATGTTTCTCATACAACCATAGTATGATCTTCACAACCATAGTATGATTCACACGCAACCATACTATGATCCCCACAACCTTAGTACGATTCACACTCAACCATACTATGATCCTTAAAATTATCTATTAGGAATGCTTATTGTTTTTATTCAAAAATAGAGATTTTTATTAAGTTTGTTATTTAAAATTGCATTACTATTAGTTCGTAGCCAGATTTGAGGCCATGTTTTTATTAAACATTTCATTCAAGAAACAAAAATATACATTCCAACGGTCAAAAATACTTTTAGTTGCCAGCAGGGGTGAATGCTACTTCACCATCCGTAGACACCAAGTAACGAATGTGATTAAACCATGATCAATGGCTATATTCTTAAGTGCAGGCAGATTTTAAATAAACGTGAACCAGTCGGTATTAGAGTATTTCACCGAACAAAGTAAACACAATAAAAATCCCTCGAACTACCTTCCGATTGTTGTTGTTTTTTATAATGGACAGCAACCATTCACTGTATCGTGTGTATGTATTCTTTTTTGTACATCAAAAAACATACGTACACACATACATGTATGCTTTATAAAACCTGTTTTGTTATGTTCATAGTCGCAACCATACTGTATGATTGACGTAATCAAATTACTGTTAACGTAAATTTTAACCAACAATACTTTTGTTGCACCAACCATGTTTATATGGTTGCTACAACCATATTTTCATTTCTAAATTTGGCAATAATACTATTGTTACATTTCAACAATAGCAATATTGCCGCAATCATACTATTGTCAAAATGAAATTCAAAAAACAATGCTATGGTTGCGACGAACATGCTTTTATTGTAGAGAACATATTATTGTTGCGGTGACCATAGTGTAACCATATCTTTTCTCTGCGTGTGTGTTTAAATTTTGCTTGTCATAATATTTTTCACAAAGTTGCCTATGGAATTGAAAAAGGCCATATCCCCTTTGGTACAGCCCACACAAATGTATAACATAAGTCTTAACAACAATTCATACCTAAGAGTTCAGTTAACAGCTGAAGTTGGTGAGAGAGAAAATTGAATTCTTAGCCCTAACCCCCTCTGGTACCTCGCACACAAATGAACCAGTTTTACTGAATATTTGAACCCACATAACGTTTTACCCACCTAGTGCATAAAACTCTCTTAAATTATGAACCCCGTAATAGTTGGCTCAAGGCTTTGTAATCGCATTAGAAAATAATGCTTGGCACGCCTCCATTTGGTACCCCACATCATACAAATGCACCATTCCGCCCACTTTTGGTACACTTTTACTATCTTAAATGCTATTCACTCGATCGGAGTAAAAATTCAATAGTTAAAAATATAATAATAAGATAAGTATGATAACAAAAAGATAGATTCCTAGCCACGCCCCTTTTACAACCTTCTACACAAATTACGCTGTTTCAGCGGAAATGAGAACCCACACAACACGTCCACATAGCATTCGCTTTAATTGCCAACTCTATAATATTTTTATAACAGCATATTAAAAAAGCGTTTGACACGCCCCGTTCTAGTATCTCCGATGCAAATGCCCCTTTTCGTCCACTTTTGCTTCGTTCGATCTAACTCAAAATCACAACTTTAAACAGATTTAAAAGTTTTACTTAATGACATTGGATTGCTAGCCACGCCCCATTCTGTTACCTCCCATGAAAATGCACCTTTCGTTCCACTTTTGGTACTCACATAATACTTTTAGTATTATTGAAGCGATACTGCTGCTTAAATTTAGTAAATAGAAAAATGACTATAAAATAAACTAGCTGACATAAAATCGGAGCCATAGCAAACGCCTCTTCTTGTACCTCCCACACAAATGACAGTATCCGAGCGTTGATTAAATCCACATAATATTTAACTAATACATACACGAATTTCGCTTGAATATTTGAACTCGACAAAATGTTTCTTTCATTTTTGTATGGGTGAAGAAAAAAAGGGGATGCCACGCCCCCTTTATAATACCTCTCAACAAAGGAATGTTAGTATAAGGCTGGATTAACTTAACGTTGGAAAATTTGTAATCTGGAAATGCCCCTTTCTACCACATATTTTTTTTTAAATTAACCTATACGGGAGGGTCTTTGTAAGTCGATTTAACTGACGAAAGTTTGCTAAAATGAAGGCAAATGTTCTTTTTTTAAACTCATTTCATTCGGTATTGAATTGCAAAATGAAAACTATCGCGGTTCATAAAAAATAACTGAGATCTAATGGAACCCTGTCCTTTCGGGGATTTACTGTACTCATCTAAGCCATTAATTTTCCAAAGGAATCATTATTCATCAATATTTTACCATTTTTAGTGAGACAACCTTTACGCTTTGAAGACCAAAAGTGTAGGTTATATTCTGATTTTTAATTTTTCCCTTAATAATTCTTAAGAAATTTAAAAAAAAAATCCAAATGTATCAAGTCGTTTTTTTAAGTATTACATTTTCAATAATTCAGAAAAATACTAAATTTCTGAAATTTTTAATATTGAAATTGCAACAAAAATATCAGGAACAGTTTTCATCATTTTTGGAACAGTTTTATATACTGACATACCGTTTCGATATTTGACTAAAGATCTAAATCCCTAACCCACTAAGTCACACTTCTGGTGGCCTACAAGTTTTCCTATCATAAGCCGATCGGAGCCAGCTTTACGCAGAATGTCTTCAACCCAAAATCCTTGAGCATTAGGTTAGTCATTGAAGGTGCATGTGGGTTCTCAAATGCGGAATTTTCTCAAAATCCTTAATGATGGAAATGAGCATCATTGCAAAGGAAAAAAATGTATTGAACTAAAAAATTCAAACAAAGAAGTAATTAAGAATCCTGTGATAAAAAAGTTCACGTATAAACTAAAATATTTATACGTTGTATATCGAAAATATTTGAAGCGATTAAAAAATTCACATATTAACACAAAAAAAATGTAAGCCTTTTATCGAAAATATGTTTTAGTAATGATGGAAAAATACACATATTAACAAAAAAAAAAAATTAATCCTTTTATCGAAAATAATTTCGTATCAGGTGAAAAATTGTAAAATATTTTCAAAAAGCAGTCGGAAAGACTTAGTTACCAGCCGGTATAAGTAAACTTACGGTAAGTGCCACTTTATCATCGTAAGACCCCAAGCAACGAATGTGCTGTAACTGTAAGATATGTTTGTAGGCGATACACTTAAGAGCAGGCAGTTTTGCATTGAACAAGAACTGCCGGGAGTAGATTTTCACCGAACACACTAAGAATCCCTCGCCGTGCAGACATACTTAGTAGGGACGTAAATACTGTTACACACGTTTAATGCTGTAAAATAAAAAGTACTGAATGTTTTTGAACCAAATATTTTTTAATATATTTATTGATGTACATTGTATCCAAAAAAAAAATATACTTATTCGAAATGTCCGCCTTTTGCCTTTACACACGCCTTAAGTCGCACTGGCCAATTGTCAATTGCTGCACGAACCTCGCCATTGGAAAATTGGCCACAGCTCGAACCAAAGCAGTCTTAAGAGATCCAATGTTGGGGTATCTTTTGTGACAAAGCTTGTCCTCTAAAACCGTCCACAATTTGTCTCCTCAAACAGTTTTATGCATCGGTAGACGAACATGCGGCTAATCCCTAGTGGCCGGAACGTTTTGAAAATATCGCTTTTTTTCATTTCACACTTAAAAAGCGCTCTGACAGCGATACGGTTCTCATTATCTGACCACTTCATAATAAGTTAAAACAATTTTAAAATCCCGTTACAGACTAACGCTATTGAGGTTAGCTTTCAAAACCCATATGACATTAACGGAGCATGTTCTGTTCTACTATTGAAATGGGTGTGTTCAATGTTGTAACAGTATTTATGTCCCTACTAAGTACTTATATACACACACGATGTAGAGCATATATTTTATGAATTTGGTTGTTGTTCCCATATGTGACAGCGCATAGACAAAGGGACCTAAGGGTAAAAAAAATCAATTTTAATTTTTTTTGATGTGGACAGCATCTGAGCATCGAATGAGACCGATCCCATGCCCCAAAAGTGTTCCCTCCTAGAGATATGCGCGTTTTATGAAAGGGATGGTACACCAAAGATACACGTATTTAAATCTTTAGAATGGCTCTCCTGAACAAAACTAGTTTTTACCCTTAGGTCCCTTTCTATTTTGCGCGTCACAAATATTTAATATTATTGCAATATCTGACAAATAGTTTAGCTTACTTCTACCAATACGAGGCTTGCTATATATATTTCAGGCCTACGCAACACGAAGTGTTGCCTTGCGCCATCTGACATTCCTATTGGAAAGTTTGGCATTTTTTTTTGCATAAACGTACTCAGAACGTTTTGACCATCATTTGTGTTGTTTACAGAAACTTGAAAAAATCAATTTGGCAAAAAAATGGAATTAACATTTTCGTGCGATCATTTTTCACAACTTTCGACGTGGATTATCACGACAAGAGTGCATCGATGAACTTAAATCTTTGTATGGCGATGAAGCACTGGTTAAATAAATTCAATCGTGGCCGACGCTCGCTCAAAGACGAAGGTCTTGAAGGTCGTCCGTTGTGCCAGAGAACATTGATGCCGTGCGTGAACTAATAACACAAGATCGTCATGTGACATACCGTGAAATAGAGGCATCTTTTGGCATTTCTTCCACCAGCATACATTCGATATTGCAAAAAAGGCCGTTAAAAAGGTTTGTTCTCGTTGGAACCCGCACAATTTGACAATCGCTCAAAAAAAGGCTCGTGTCGATTCGTGCAAAGAAATTTTGAAAAAATACGATCGTGGTGCTTCAAAAGACGTTTATAAGATCGTCACAGGTGACGAATCATGGAGCTATGCGTATGAGCCCGAAACAAAACAACAAACGACCGTGTGGGTCTTTGAAGACGAGCCAGATCCAGCGAAAGTTGTTCGTGGAAGAAACACTTCGAAGCAAATGGTCGCCTGCTTCTTTGGCAAAACTGGTCATGTGGCGACTGTTCCGCTTGAACAACATAGGACAGTCAATTCTGAGTGGTAGACCACAATTTGTTTGCCTGAAGTCTTCGGAGAAATTCGGAAAACGAACAAGAGAAGACTAATCATTGTGCACCATGTCAATGCGAACTCTCACACATCGGCTCAAACCAGCGCCTTTTTGACTGGCCAAAACGTCGAATCGATGAGTCATCCGCCGTACAGCCCTAACTTGGCACCCAATGACTTCTTAATATTTCCGCACAACAAGAAAAAATGCGTGGTCAACGATTTTCGTCGCCAGAAGATGCTGTTGAAGCGTTCAAAAGCCATGTTTTGAAGGTGTCTCAATCGGAGTGGAAAAAGTGCTTCGGCAATTGTTTTGAGCGCATGCAAAAGTGTATAAATCATGCTGGAGAATACTTGGAAAAAAAATAAAGCCATTTTTGATGATAAATATTCGCATTTTCATTATTACGTCAGAAATATATATTGCAGCCCTCGTATATTGGTTGAAATTTGAGGGTTGTCTTTTTTACTGTGTGGGAATAAAAGTTTGCTGCGCAGCAGCTCAGCATTGGTAATTTCTAAAATATGTTTTAAGAATGAAAACGCATACAGTGTTGCACTGTTTGTACCCCTAACTGTCATTACAAAAGACGACAAATTCAAAACTTGTCCGCCATGTGGAACACCCTACGTAGGGTTATGAAAACAAGCACTGATAACTCATTTAAAATTCCGCACAAAAATAAAAATAAAACAGAAACAGCTGCACAGCCCAGCCAGTAAAGTATAAAAAATATACACTGCACGATTCAGCACTTCCGTGCTAACTGCAAATGGAATACAGAGTAAAATTTTCAAAACAATTCATAGAAAAATTCTTTCGAAATGCGCGGATTTCGTTGGCCACGAAGCCTATTGTGTTGGCCAGTTGCATTGGCATTTTAAATTATCAATTTGCATAACGTTCATAAGCACCAACAAAAACGCTAGCAGTTCGCTCGCATAAAGGTGCTAAGCAAAAGTGGTGTTGAGCAAAGAAATCAAAGAAAAAGGCATTTAACAAATCAGGAAAAACAGCCGGGTCTCTGAGTGACATAACGAGTGTTTAGAGGGTGGCCCAGGCACAATTGGGACATGGGCGATAATATGAAACCCTAACCACAAAAAGAACATTTACAGGAAAGGGTTTTTTTTTGTTTATTTGTCTAATTCATCTGAAGGATTCCATACAATTGAATTTTCTATATCTTTATAAATATAAATATTTAGTTTTTAATACTTAAGCTTAAGAGCGTTGTCAATTTTCTACCGAATTTCAATAAGAAGTGAGTGGCGCTTACATCTTTTTCGCGGTAAGGGCTCAACATAGCTATCGATGATATGAACACTCATTGGGTATGGTATGGGTATGGGCTCAATAAAGCTATCGTTAATATGAACCCTTTTACAAGGAATAACTTGTAAAAATTCTACTTCTCCATGTCCTGAATAGGTTGTCAAATCTGTCCTGCTTTTTAATTAATCACCCTCCGTCTGGCATCAATCTATTCCAGCAGGCAACGCAGACACCAAAAACTTAAACATTTATGCTGTTGCCAAGAGGTTTGTTTGACTGACGGTGTACGTATTTTTGTTAGCTGACTGACAGACTGTCTGGCCGGCTGATTGAAAAATGGCATAGACGAAAAACCAGGTCACGACTATTTTCCATATAAACTGGTCGGGTCGCTGACGTTCACCGAGAGGTGGCAGCAGACGACAATAATTGACGCCGCCGCAGTCGTTGAGCAGTTTTGCTACGACGAAATTATTTGCAACCGTTTTGTTGGTGGGGGTTGATTCCTTCGTTCAGCAACAATTTGCGGCTTAAATAAATCAAACAACAGAGGCAACAACATTAAAGTTAAATCGTTGAATGAACTCTCAAATAAAAGAAAGCGCGTGCTCGGCGAGGGGGGCTTTTATATTTGTAAAATTTCCGAAACTGAAATAAATTTTCCTTTGTTCAAAAATAAATATTCGCACTTGACTTTTACACGCCACGTCGTCTTGCTTTGTTTGGGGCGTCTATTTTAAAATTGCAATTATTGCCTCGGAAAGTTAAAGAGGGTGCAATTACAAAGGATTGCCAACGAAGAATATGAAAGGGAGAAACGAGTAAAGAAATTGATTTTTTAAAGGTACAAAAAGCGGAATGCCTCGTATTTTTGTTCAGTGTTGGACATGCTATCACGGGGTAGAGGATACGAGTATATCTATGTATTCTAGATATTCTCTATTGCTGGCTGTTTCTCGTTTATTTAGTATCTGCCTGCACTTAGTGCATAGTCATTGGTCATGGTTTAATCACATACGTTGCTTGGGGTCTGGGACGGTAAAGTAGCGTTCATCGGAACTGCAATCACCGCTGCTTGCAATTAAAAGTCTTTTCGACTGCCATTTTAGTTGCTTTGAATATCAAGTTCAATAGAAACGTGCTATCAAACCTGACTATGAACTAATTATACTGCAATTTTAAATAATTTACTTAATAAAAATATCTACTGTTCTTTGCCACAAAAACCTCTTATAAATGCACCATGTCAAAATATCGATTTTGAAAAAAGCATGTCTTTGGACCAACAACAACAACTTTTTACAACCAAAATCCTCAAAGTTATGCAGTACCAATTTGGAAATGTAAAAGGGTTCCCCATTTTTAAGGGGACTACTTTTGCATACCCGAAATTGACCCCTGGAGGGACAGTTTACATTTAGTTCCAAAAGCCTACGTTTTTAAGTAACTAAACCCGAATTTCTGATATTTTTCTTAACTTCTTTAAAAATCTCCTAATGCTAAATTGTACTCTAAACGGATATACCCTAGGAGCAAGATATACCCTAGGAGCCTAGGAACACAACTTGAGTATAATAATTTATTTTTTTGTTGCCAGAGATTAAAGACTATAACTTTAACAAAAGACTACAACTGTCCATCCCACCATCGATCTTCATCGACGTTCCATAAGACGTTTCGGCTATGTCAATTGGAGCTGCGACTTGATGTGGTTTTTCAGCATTTCACTTTTTGCTGTTGTTGTTATAGATTACGAGGGCTGCTATATATATTTCTGGCCTAATAATGAAAATGCGAATATTTATTATCAAAAATGGTTTTATTGTTTTTCAAAGTATTCTCCAGCATGACTTATACACTTTTTTATGTGCTCAAACCAATTGTCGAAGCACTTTTTCCACTCCGATTGAGACACCTCCAAAACATGGTTTTTGAACACTTCAACAGCATCTTCCGGCGACGGAAATCGTTGACCATGCATTTTTTTTCTTGATGTGCGGGAATAAAAAGAAGTCATTGGGTGCCAAGTCAGGGCTGTACGGCGGATGACCCATCAATAAATAAAAAGAAGTCATTGGGTGCCAAGTCAGGGCTGTACGGCGCATGACCCATCAACTCGACGTTTTGGCCGATCAAAAAAGGGGCTGGTTTTAGCCGATGTGTGAGAGCTCGCATTGTCATGGTACACAATGATTAGCCTTCTCTTGTTCGTTTTCGAATTTCTTCCAAGACTTCAGGCAAACAAATTGTGGTGTACCACTCAGAATTGACCGTCCTACGGTGCTCAAGCGGAACAGTCGCCACATTACCAGTTTTGCCGAAGAAACAGGCAACCATTTGCTTCGAAGTGCTTCGTCCACGAACAACTTTCGTTGGATTTGGCTCGTCTTCGAAGACCCATACGGTCGATTGCTGTTTTGTTTCGGGCTCATACGCATAGATTCATGATTCGTCACCTGCGACGATCTTATAAAAGTCTTTCGAAGCACCGCGATGGTATTTTTTCAAAATTTCTTTGCACCCATCGACACGAGCCTTTTTTTTTTGAGCGATTGTCAAATTATGCGGGATCCAACGAGAACAAACCTTTTTTACGGCCTTTAGGAGTTCATGCAATATCGAATGTATGCTGGTGGAAGAAATGCCTAGGATGCCTCTATCTCACCGTATGTCACATGGCGATCTTGCATTATCAGTTTACGCACGGCATCAATGCTCTCTGGCACAACGGCCGTTCTTGGACGACCTTCACGACCTTCGTCTTTGAGCGAGCGTCGGTCACGATTGAATTTATTTAACCAGTTTTTCACAGTGCTATATGAAGGTGCTTCATCTCCATACAAAGATGTAAGTTTGTCGATGCACTCTTGTCGTGATAATCCACGTCGAAATTTGTGAAAAATTATCGCACGAAAATGTTCACAAGTTAATTCCATTTTTTTTGCCAAATTGATTTTTTCAAGTCACTGTAAACAACACAAATGATGGTCGTACGTCGAAACGTTCTGAGTGCGTTTATGCTCAAAAATGTCCAACTTTCCCATGAAAATGTCAGATGGCGCTAGGCCAGAAATTTATAGCAACCCTCGTACGCGAACATTTTACTTTCGTTCATACAAACTCGTATGTTGATGGTTTGAAAGATTATATTTATAGAACGTCGGTGTTGTTGTCTTTACAATGAAGGGGGGCTTTCGTTTTGATACAGTTTTTGAATAATTCCCAAAATTCCCGTCGTAGGGCCGAGTTATTTTTATGGGCCAGGTACATGTTTTTTTTGCAACGCTTTAACATACGAAATATGTTAAAAATTAGTTGATATACCTTTGTTTTACCGAATTTTCGTGATGAGATGTCCTAAGTGAAATCGTTGGGGTATATTCGGGTTATATTCGTAGAACATTTTAATATCCTACCTCTAAGATTGGAGTGACCTTTTCTTTCTTTTTTGAAAAAGTCAAGAAAACGTGGAAAAAGAGTGTTGTGTCCAATTAATTTCAATTGGGGCGGTCCTTTTTATTGAAATTGTATAAATGTTTTTAAAACTGGTCCTTTTTGGGTTAAAGTGTTCTACTATTACAAAGTGAGACAAATGATGACTTTTTGAAAAATGCAAGAACACCACAGTACAGGTTTGATTCTACTACCATAGGGTACTATTTCCCTATACTTGGTTTAGCTAGATTGGTGACCAATTTTTTTTTATGAGCCTCAAAGGTTTTGAAAATCAGTGGGCCCTTCGAAAAAAGGTGTCATCAGTTTCTGCCCAATAGCTAACACATACTTCGCGATAGCGCTAAACTATGTTCGGCAATAATGTAGCTGGGAGCTCTGTGCACAAATGTTGTAAACACTATGCCAATAATTCAGTAATTCATTCCTGACCTATTTTTAAAAAAAAAATAAAAAAAATATTTTTTTTTCAATTTTTCCAGTATAACTTTGAAAGTGCACCAATCTAGTTAAACCAAGTATAGGAAAAAAGAACCCTTTGGTAGTAGAATCAAACCTATACTGTGATGTTCTTGCATTTTTTTCACTGTTGCACTGTGTTATCATTTTATTAGAGATTGTCTAATATAAAATCAGAATATTTTTAACATAAACAGGGCCTTTTCGTTCTTCTTTCAAAAAAAAATATTTTTTTTACTGAAATTAATGAATAAGTTATGCGAAGAATGGAAACCAAAATCGAGAGAATGGGGCGAATTATTTAGTTAAATTTGTTTTCATGCCTTCCTTTGAAATAAACTACAAAATATGACCGATATAAATGTATTACCCTATCACACTATAAACTCAGACCTTTAAAACACCGTTTCTCATTACACTGTGGAACATTTTTGGGGTTATTGTCTGGGGGGGTGAGAAATTCCAAGTCAGGGTGATGGTACTAGGTCAGTATATGAAAACCCTCAAAGGGTTTTGCGTTCGTATGTGCCAGTTTTTTTTATGACCTTTTACATTTTTTCCTTATCTTGATGTTTTTTCGCTTAGTTGTAAAATGTTGGCAAAAACGTAGTTTGACATAACTCGAGAACGACTAGTTCGATTTTGCTGAAATAAATTGAGAAAAATTAATAATTACATTTTCTTTAATCCATTAATATACTGTTTCTCTACCAAATCAACATTTTTGCAATTAGAAAAAAATTTATGAAGAAAATTTTGCGAATTTTTTTTTTTTATTTTTATTATTTTTGGAATTTCTCACCCCCCAGATTGGCTGTTGTACTGTGTTATCTGAAGACGATACGACACTGATTAATATGACGTTGGCATAAAAATAGGCAAATCCCAGTGGTAAGTGACCGCCGCCACGCCCACTTGAAAAATGTTGTATATAGCAAAAATAATAGGCCAATCAATCTATATGTGACGCGCAAAATAGAAAGGGACCTAAGGGTAAAAACCAGTTTTGTTCAGGGGAGCCATTTTAAAGATTTAAATACGTGTATCTTTGGTGTACCATCACTTTCATAAAACGCGCATATCTCTGGGAGGGAACACCTTTGGGGCATGGGATCGGTCTCATTCAAAAAAAGGTGAAAATTGATTTTTTTTACCCTTAGGTCCCTTTCTCTATGTGCTGTCACATATACTTTTTTTAAAGTATACAATTCGTTATCTGAAACATAACTGTTGACTATATAAGGTCATGGCAATGGGGGCTTAGGACAGTTTTATGCTTCCATTAAAGGCGATTAGCCACAATCCATGATGGAGAAAGCGACCACTCGAATGTCACAGAAACAACCTCATTCAAAATTTCTTTGTTTCTTCTGCTATGTGTGCTAATAAATAATCAAAATAACCCTTTTTCATTTTCTCTTCACATGTTTTACGTTGAAATTACCATATCGCATTAACTCTGTGGTAATGGCATTTTAAACATTTTAATAAAATCACTTAATTAAAATTCATAACGTTTTTTTTTTTGTGTTTCTGTGAAAAAAGTAAATTTCCATTATGATACGAGTATTCAGAGCATTGATTCGTAAGTGGGTGTAGGAGATGAAGTCGTGTATTCTGGCTGCAAGGATTCAATAAAAATGTATGGGGGCGTCATGAAATTTCAACAAAATTAATATCGTTATTAAAATTAATAATGCGCATATAAAACGAGGGTAGTTCAATAAATTCGAAAAAGGTCTGTTTTCAGTATAGTCTAAACTCTTTAAACTTTGTTTAAGATATGTATTTTTATCCTGGATGGATTGGATAACGATGGTTGAATGACTAAATGGATTGACGGATGAACCGTCGAAAGGACAAACTAAAAAACAGACCGACGAATGTGAATTGTTGAGTATGGGCCCTGCTAAAGAACTTAAGGTGTTCTTTGCGTCCGAGTGGTTTTTTCATATCATATTTCTGTACGCAAATACCAAATCTGCACGCAGAAAAAAAGTATGGTTGGGGTAACAATATTCGAAGAGCATCATACTATTGTTAGTAATATGGTTGTGGCACAACAATATTATGATCATCATAATATTGTAATATGGTTGTGTATGATTCACACACAACCATATTATGATCCCCACAACAATACTATGGTACTCACAACAGTAGTGTTATTCACAAACTACCATACTATGATCCACACAACCATACTATGATCCCCACAACCGTATTATTATCCACACTCAACCATACTATGATCCCCGCAACCATATTACGATCCTCATAACCATAGCATGTTTAACACACAACCATGGCATGATCCTCACAACCATAGTAAGACTCACGCACAACCATACTATAAGACCCAAAATTCTTTGTAAGGATTGAATCATGTTGTTCATATGTAAAAACACATTAAACTCTTAATAATAGGTGTGATTATTCAACAGTAGAAAAAATTCACTTATTAAAAATATTTCAGTTTAACTAATCCAAAGTAATTTGTTTTGAAAAAATTAATTTTACCTATAAAAAGTACTATTCTTGCGTAAGATTCGTAACAAAAACATTGTCAAATTAAAAAAAAATATGATTTCGTTGGTATGATTGCCGTAATCATATTATTGTTAACACAAAACAAAAAAAAAACGATAGTTTTGTCGCACCAACCATATTTATATTGTCGCTACAACCATATTTTCCTTTTTAAATTTGGCAACACTACTATTGTAACATTTCAACAATAATAATACTGCCGCAATTATACTATTGTCAAAATGAAATTTAAAAAACAAAACTATGGTTGCGACGAACACACTTTTATTGCAGAGAACATACTATTGTTGCCGTGAATATATACTAACCATACTTTTCTCTGCGTGTGTGTACATATGTAATAATGTATAGAATTATTATAATAATAAATTTAAAATAATGAATAAATGTATAGTAAAGCTATACTTAAGAGCGCGATTCAATATTTTTTCAAATTTGTAAAGGTCCTAATTTTTTCAAATTTGTAACGTGTGGTCAATTTAGAGGTATTTTTTTCAATAGACACTTTTCCACAGATTACGTGTGAGTTGCGTTAAACTTTATTTTTTAATTTCTTTGTAGTATTGTTTGGTATTTCATCATGGAAAGACTAAACCATTGTTTTCGAGCATTTCGACCGGTATGGCGAGTCATCCGAAATTTAAACTTAAGTACGGGCACGTAGTTGCGGCCAACATTTGAAGGAAATTTTATTAAAAAATAAATGGAATAAATTGTCCTATCAAATGAACAATAAAGATTCCACACTTGATTTTAAACCATACAGGGTAACTAAGGTCTACTTAAGTATATAACAAAACAAAATATTACAATTTTTTAAAAACAAAAAAATAGCTGTTTGTTGCAGAGATCGTTCTGGCGAGAATTTGTTGTTTCAAGTAAGCGATTTTTCATTTACACACACGCAGAGAAAAGATATGGTTACTATATGGTCAGGGCAACAATAGTATATTCTCTGCAATAAAAGTATGGTCATCGCAACCATAGTATTGTTTTTTGAATTTAATTTTGACAATATTAATGTTGTTGAAATTTAACAATAGTAGTGTTGCCAAATTTAAAAATGAAAATATGGTTGGTAGAAAAAAAAATTGTTTTCATGGGTTTATGTTCACAGTAATATGATTACGGCAATCGTAGCGGGAAAATCGTAATTTTTTTGTAATGTGACAATGTTATTTTTAAGAATCTTACGCAGTAATAGTAAGGATAACTAAACTTATTTTTAAATTATATTTAATAATTTGTTTTTTACTGTTAAATAAATCACTCCTTTATTAAGAGTTTAATGTTTTTTTACATAACTTACTTAATAAAATTATCTATTGTTGAGTAACAACTTATTCCAATTTTTACAAAAAAAATGTTAGAATTCATAGTATGGTTGAGTGTAAGCCATACTATGGCTATGAGGATCATAATATGGTTGTGGTGATCAAAGTATGGTTTAGTGTGCATAATAATATGGTTGTGGGGATCATAATAAGGGTGCGTGTGAATAATTATATTGTTGTGAGGACCATTCAGACACAGCGGTTTAAGCCATCATTGTACAAAATTTCTTTGTCTTAGCTTTTTTTGATATTTTAAGGGACACAAAGACGAACGAAGGGACATGATTAGATCGTCTTAGAATTTAATGGTGAACTCATCGTCTGTGATACCATTTTCTCATTAAATAAATTAATAAAATTAGAATCAAAAGTAACTTCCAAGAAGGCACTAAGAATTGAATCTTTGTAATAACGCAGAAGTGACTTCTGGAAGTTTACACCGGGGGGTAAACATCCCTATACGGAACACACTTCTGCGTAATTACAAAGATTCAATTCTTAGTGCCTTCTTGGAAGTTACTTTTGATTCTAATTTTATTTCGCGGTCACTGCGACTTTGGCAGAAGTGTTTTATGTTGTTTAATATATCCAAAACAGCACATGTGATTTTCGGCTGGTGTTGTAAACAACAAACAATCTTCCAATTGCAGTCTGGTTGATTAAAAGACAACTTTAAAGTAAATTATTCTTGTAAAATTCAAACCATCTTCCAACCATCGTCTGAAAGTGACTAAAGCGTAACGCATTTGACAATGAAAGAAACTTTCGAATGTTGGGAGGGTATGAATATATATATGTACACACACTCTGCTTTTGCATCTGCGGTTTTCAACGAAAACCCATACACAACGGAATTGGCGGAAATGATACTGAAGATTGCTCTACGCACAGTTCGAAGACTAAACGCAAAAGGTAATTCTCAGTTATTCAAATTAGACTTTCGTATAAGTCATTTGATTTGTAGCTGAAGTAATCGTTGCCAAAGACTGCTGAAGAAAAACCTTGGCGGGTTTAGAAACAGCTGTACAGTCTGCCTGGCAGCCGTAGCCAATACATTTCACCAATTTTTTAATTGATTCCGAAAAAGAAACTACAACGAACCAAAAAAAAATTGTTCAAGTCATAATAATGATAAAAAAAATACCGTATAAGTGTAAACAAAACAAAAACAGACATCTAACAATTTTTAGTAGATTTATCTCCAAGCCATGTAAAATCTTCTCTAAAAAAAATGCATTAGCAGTTCGTAGCCGGCGTTAAACAGTAGGTGAGATGCTGTTGCCGGAAAAACGCCGACCATAATGAACCAAATCTTTTGGAGTTAGACCGAAGGCTTGAAGTCTGCCAAGGTGGTCACTTGAACAATGTGATATTTCATGTATGTATAAAGGCATAAATGTTGCTTCAAATTTAAGTCATATTCAATTTGATATCTCATGCCACCGTTGTTGTTAAATTAACATATTTTTGTATACCCTACACCACAGGGCATTATGAATTATTTGCAACACCTTAAAGTAATGGTTATAGATGCTATGTTAAGTATACCGATCGATTCATAATCACTAACTGATGCTATGTTAAGTATACCGATCGATTCATAATCACTATCTGATTCCATGAACGATGTCCGTCCGTCTATCGTTGTAATCTAAGTACAGGTCGCAGTTGTAAATCGATTTGGATAAAATATGGTACATTTTTCAAGATTGCACCAACAACGCACCCTATTGAAATTAGTCTACAACGGTCCATGTGTTCGAATTGCTCAACCCAAAGTTCCCTTCCGATTTGAGTTCCTGCTCTAGATAAATAAACAACGATTCCTACCAAATTTGGCATAAAAAGTTACCAGTAACCAAACCATATTTATTTATTTATATTGGATAAAATATGACCATATCGGTCCATGTTTTCGAAAAGCTTCCATACAAAGGTCCCTGCCAATTTAAGATCCTGCAGCTCGAGATACCATAAATAAAAAAAGATTCTATTGAAATTTCGCATAAAACGTTAATGAGACTTTATCGGTCTATGTTTTTGAATAGCTTCCATATAAAGGTCCTCCACGATTTCAAAACACACAGCTCTATAAAGCAGATATAACACCAGATTCCGATCAAGTTTTACATAAAGCGTAAGAAGCATCAAACGTTAATGGGACTTTATCGGTCTATGTTATTGAATAGCTTCCATGTAAAGGTCCTCCACGATTTCAAAACACACAGCTCTAAAAATCAGATATTACACCAGATTCCGATCAAGTTTTTCATAAAGCTTAATAAGCATCCAACACATATCTCGGGTAAAATTGGACCATATCAGTCCAACGCTTCCACCCAAAGATCACCTTCGATTGGGGTCCAAGTTATAGCTTCCATACAAAGGTCCTGCCCGATTTCAAAACCCACAGCTCTAATTTCATCTGATTCGGAACAAATTTCGCAGGAAGCATTACGAGCGCCAACACCTTTGTCTGGTAAAATTCGGACACATCGGTCCATGAGTTGGAATATCCCTCAAACCAAAGGTGTTCCTGACGGACAGGATGGGAATCTTCTGAACAATAGAGTCGTGCATTCGGGTGTGCTGATAAAATAGTAAAAAAAATTCGCCCAGTCTTTCGGTTGACACAAAAATTCGGTTGAGGCCACGAATTTGTCCTCTGTGGATAGTTTCACCATCACTATAAGGCAGATGGAAGCTATAAACTATGAAATGTTTTTGACACTGTAAAACACCTGCATCTCTAAGCACGGCTATAAATTTTTAGGTATTGTTCAAGTAGAGCTATTTTATTCCAGGACTTAATCTTCTAAAAGGTAGAATGTAGGCTGTTGGCAGCGGTTCAACATCTTCACAAAATATTTTCAACAAAATTTACCAAAAGACCTTTGCACTTCATTAATTCTGCCCAACACGTACTCGTGCAGGAATTCAATTATTTTTCCTACATTCCACTCTGCCTGCTTCTGCTCGTTATTGCCCTACATAGAGCAATGAACGAACGGACGAACTTCTTCGGTACTTATGTTTCTTTTGATCTCATTTTGAAGTACATGCACTCTTAGGCTTTACAACTCATTTAATTTCAATTCCTTCTGCTGCAGTTCGTCGTCCTCCACCACATGGTTGGGGGTTGGGGCACCGTTGCACCCACCACACAAGTACTTCAAACAAAACAACATCGAAAAGAAGAAATTTGTTTACATTTCGCCTCATTTAATTTCCTGTTGCTGCTCCAGTTTGTTCCGAACTATTCTTTTCTTCCCCCTCCAGTGGCTGCAACAACAAAATTACAACACTTTAACTATACCACTCTAAACGTACAAAGGTTTTCCACTTCTGGAGGGAGTGGGTAAAGAAGGTGGTTGAATTTCGTCATTTCAGGACGAAGGAGGCCTATGAAGTAGACGGGACATACAAGCAAAATTGCAATATTTTCTTAAGGTTTTTTTCTCCTCATGTTATGTCGTACTTTGGCATTTGGCACGATTCATTATTTTTTGTCAGTATTTTTCTTTTTTATTCTGGCCAAAAATACAATTACAATGGGCAGCAACAGAGCGAAAAGGTATTGGCATTAAAGTTTCTTGTTGTGTTTTGCATTTTAAATTTCGTTTTAAATTTATTAAACAGCATTTTGGGCGAAGAAAAATGTGCAAATTAAAACAAGTGGACAAAAAAAGATCGGCCGTGCTGAAGCCTATAAACCCTACATAATGTATTGGGGCTTATAGTATCGGTAAACTTCCCTAAATGCCTCGCCCTCTTGTCTAATCATTCCCGTAAAGAGTTTTAGACAGTTTTCATAGAAATAAATGAAATGTATTCAGAAGGGCATGGTACCGTCCACTTTTCGACAAAGGTGTGTCCCATTTTATGCCTACATACCAACTATCAGCGTTGCCTTTTTGTGAATTTCTGACCAAATTGGATAAGAATTAGGTCGATCAAATTCGATTTGGTAGGTTTTGGACGTAAACGATAATTTGTTATTTGTATTACTTGTCTAAATTCCCATTGTACAAAACAAAACGCTGGCGGAAACCGGTTATGCACCATCTTTGTTTACTAGTTCTTGCGACGACGGAAAGACTTGGCAATGTACTGCGTTATGCTTCTACGCTTTTTTTACGTTCTCTATACACTGACAAGAACAATAGCCTTATATAATGTTACCTAAATCATAAATACACTTTATATAGAAGTAAGGTTTATTTGAACATTTTGTTGTTGACTGGTATTTAACAATAATAATAGTTAATTTAACTATTCTATGGTTGAATTTTTTAACCATGAAAATTGTTAATTTTTAAATAATTATTGTTGTTTTAACAATGCATTGTAGAGTTTTTTATCCATTAAACTTGTTATTATTAAAATAATTATTGTTCTTTAGCACAATGTCATATGGGTTTTGAAAGCTAACCTCAATAGCGTAAGTCTGTAAAGGGACTTTAAAATTGTTTCAACTTTCATCATGGAGTGGTCAGATAATGAGAACCGTATCGCTGTAATAGCGCTTTTCAAGTGCGAAATGAATAAAAGCGATATTTTCAAAACGCTCCGGCCACTAGGGATTAGCCGCATGTTCGTCTACCGATGCATAAAACTGTTTGAGGAGACTGGAGATGTAAAAGACCGCCACCGGTCGGACCGCCCACACTCTGTTCAAACACCGCATGTCATCAAAGCCGTTAAATCAAGAACTCAAAGAAATCTGCTCCGAAAACAGAAAATCATGGCCCGTGAGATGAATATCACGCATAAGTTAATGAGTCGAATCATTAAAAAAAGACTTGGGACTTTCAAACGATGTACCGGACAATTATTGACTGCAGCTTTAAAAAAAAAATAGGATTGAAAAATGCAAACGTCTTTTGGTGAAGCACGTTGATAACTTGCACAGAAAAATTTTGTTCACCGATGAAAAAAATTTTACCGTTCAGGAAAAATTATTCAAGCAAAATGATAGAGTCTATGCGCGGTCATCTAAGGAAGCATCTGAACTGATACCAAGGGTGGAAAAGGGTCATCACACAGCTTCAGTCATGGTTTGGTGGTATGTCTCTTACGATGGGGTCACTGACCTGCATTTCTGCGAACAAGGAGTCAGAACATCGGCCAAAGTTTACCAAGAAACCGTTTAGGAAGCTGTTGTGAAGCCTCTTAACACTTCCCTGTTCCAAAACCAGCCATGGACTTTCCAGCAGGATTCTCCGCCGGCCCACAAGGCTAAAACGTCCCAGGCCTGGCTTCGAAACAATTTGCCAGCGTTCATTTCCTCTGAAGAATGGCCCTCAGGCAGTCCAGATTTGAACCCATTGGATTACAAATTGTGGACGGTTTTAGAGGACAAGGTTTGTCACAAAAGATACCCCAACATTGGATTTCTTAAGACTGCTTTGGTACGAGCTGTGGCCAATTTGCCAATGGACGAGGTTCGTGCAATGGACGAGGTTCGATTGGCCAATGCGACTTAAGGCGTGTGTAAAGGCAAAAGGCGGACATTTCGAATAAGTAGATTCTTTTTGGATACAACTATACCTCAATAAATATATTAAAATATATTTGGTCCAAAAACATTCAGTACTTTTTATTTTACAGCATAAAACGTGAGCAACAGTATTTATGTACCTACTAAGTAATTGTCATATTGTTCTAATATAATATGGAACATTAAGAAAATTCTCTGAAAACTTTTTGTTTTATTTGCAATTAACATTGTGCGTTTTAGTTGGACCACCGTTTATTTTCAGCTGCTTGAAAAAGAATTTTAGGCTGCTGTTGGCTGTGGTTGGCTGGGTGTGTGTGCTTTTTTTTGGATAAGGCTAACGTGAGCTAATAAAAATATTCAAAATATGAGCTGAGCTAATTTGTGGAAAACACAAACTGAACAGTAGCATTAACTTTTATTTGTGCTTAAGGTTGAAAATATTAGCTTAGCTAAAGAAAGTCGGCGAGTGGCCGACACCTGTTATTATATCCAGCGCCTCTTTTATAATATGAAGGACTTTTTTACAAATTGTGTATAATTTCAATTTCCATAGAGCATTTCCGATTTTCAACCAACTAAATTTACAAAATAAAAATTTCATTTGTACCGCATCTTTCCCCTTTCACCTTTTTTAAAGGAAACCAGCTACCTTGAAACGCTTGAAAAATTCATTTGTTTTCGTTTTAACTAAACTAAATTAAAACAAATAAATTACACTTATTTACATGCATTTCGGGGAAAACAAAACCAAAACACACTACCCCAACCCCAGCAGTGTAGAAGAAAGAATGTATAATAGAATAAAAGTCATAACAAAAAAATGAAAAACAAAACAATTATAAACAAACAATGCGAGGCATTCCTAGCCAAGCAGCAGGTAGGAAGGCAGACGGACCCCGAACCGAACCGGACCTTAAAATTCATTGAAAAGTGTCGAGTTGAAGGCGACACACACACACACAGTGTCAATGTTTTGGCCACTTTTTGTGCCCGCCTTTCTTGCCTTCGACGAACGACAACAAATTCGATCTGATGACGACGATTCGCAGATGAGATATTGTGCCAAAATTTACAAGCAGAATAAAATATGAACTCAAATAAACAGACGGCAACAATTGAAATCAACGAAAACGTTGCGAATATGAAATCTGAAAAACAAACAAACAAAAAAATAATAACAACCAACAGCACGAGGTAACCGAGTGTGATTGATTGATTGAATTAAGGTAACAAAATATATGGCAAAGTTAAAAGACATTGACAAGGTAAAGATGTGTCTCGATATGGCATTACAAATGTTGAAGTCGATATCGTTGATCTACCGAAATTGAGTCGATAAATCGGACTCAAGTTATTTCAAATTGTTTAGGATCTAGAATTCAGGTTATGATTCGGTTGCACGGATTATTTATTTATTATGTATTGTTACAAAAGTCGCGTTAGATTTCAGGTTTATATAATATTTAGCGATTCAAGTTGACGTTTTTAAGTAACAACGCTTTATTCAGCGGTGACGGATATCGTGTTGGAATGTTGTAAAAAGTTCTAGAAACCTGTAGAACTTTTCGTTTGGCTAAGGATATCGTATTGGAATGTTGTAAAAAGTTCTAGAAACCTGTAGAACTTTTCGTTTGGCTAAGGAAGTGAAAATGGTTTGAAAAGTTATTGAAATTTCGAGAAGTACTAGGGCGGCTCGACAACTTCTTAGCCTAGCACAAAAAGCGCGGTATAAACAGAAAAAAGTTAAGTGTTTTGGAAACTTCCATCTCTGCTATGAACACATGTTAAATTTTGTTTCGATCTGGCAACTCCATCATATAGAAACAGGTTTTCACAAAAGACGCATCCGCGATTTTTTTACAATGGAAAAATTAGAAATGCGTGGTGTCATTAAATATTTACATAAAAAAGGTTTATCGGGACAAGAAATTCATAATGATATGGTGAAAGTGCTCCTTCATATGCAACAGTATTTTAATGGGTTGCTGAATTTAAACGTGGTCGTACAAGCATTGAAGATGAACCACGTAGTGGACGTCCAAAAACAGCAACAACAACAGAAATTGTAGCCAAAGTGCATGATATAGTATTAAATGAGCGACGAATAAAAGTGCGTGAAATAGCTAATATCATGGGCATCTCAAATGATCGAGTCCATTTAATTTTGCATGAAGAACTACAGATGAAAAAGCTTCCTGCAAGATGGGTGCCGCACTTGTTAACAGTCGACCAAAAACGCATAAGAATGAACATTTCTCAAGCTTGTTTGGATCGTTTTCAGCGAAATAGAATGGATTTTAAGCGTCGTTTCATAACTGTTGATGAGGCATGGATCCACCGCTATACTCCAGAGACAAAAGAACAATCCAAACAATGGACTGAAGCTGGAGGAAGTGCCCCAAAGAAGGCAAAAACAATTCAATCGGCTGGTAAGGTTATGGCAACGGTTTTTTGGGACTTCAAAGGTATTTTATTGATTGACTATCTGCAAAAGGGTAAAACAATAAATTCAGAGTACTATTGCAACCTTTTAGATCAATTAAATGTACAAATTCGAGAAAAACGTCCTGGCTTACAACACAAAAAAATAATTTTTCATCAAGACAACGCACCAGCGCACAAGAGTGTTTTAACAATGGCTAAAATCAACGAATTAATGTACGAGTTGCTTGACCACCCACCTTATTCTCCTGATTTAGCTCCCAGTGACTTTTACCTGTTCCCAAATCTAAAAAAATTCGTTTTACCTCAAATGAAGATGCAATAACAGTTGTAAACCACTATTTTGAAGACCTTGAGGAAAGCTATTTTTATCAAGGGATAGAATTGCTAGATAAGCGTTGGACTAAGTGTATTGAAGTTTCAGGAGATTTTATTGAAAAATAAAAATATTTTTGAAAAACTAACTATTCTTTTTCATTGATAGGCTAAGAACTTTCCGAACCGCCCTTATTTTAGCGGGATTAGATCCAAAAAAGTCAATTTATTTAAAACCAAGCATGTTATTCTGGAATTTTCCTCGAAAAAATGTTCAAAATTTTATTTCTGATGTTGTGGGATTTTGTCATGGGATCCTATGGGAATTTTATTGAACATAGCTTGCCATAAAAGTCTGAATCAATATCCAAAATTTCAAGGACAAGCCTTATTAAATTTTAAGGGCCGATGTTGAATGTGAACCACAGCTAAACGTCGTTTTTTTCTGCATTTCATTTGATATTTCTCAATTTCAGACTAACTCAATTTGAGCCATGGAAAGATACACAAGTTAGGCTGATGGCAGAGGGCGCGCTTAAAGCGGAGCCGAGCCGAACTTATTTCATGCTTACTTTATATGCAATTTGGAGATGGCAGAGTGAACACTGAAATCGGCGCTGAATCTGCACTGTTTTTACTGTTTTTTCTGTGCGTTTTGTGTTTTTTTATTTATGAATGGTTGATATTTGTAAGTCAAAATTTGGGTTAATCAATAATGTGATTATTAAATTAATCTAATAATGGAAATTACCGATTAATCTAAACTATGAATAATCAGATAATTATAAATATGTTTGATCAAATTTAAATAATTTTGTTCAATATTCGAAAAATTTGTCAAACAAAACAGAGAGAATTATTTCAACAGTACCAAAACGTCAAGAACCGTTTACAAATAACTTAAATCTTTACACATACAATCAAATATCAGCACCAATCAGCTCGAAAACACGATTTAAAACAGTTTTGTTCCATTCATCAGCTTTCAGCTCGGCACGCACTCTGCCATCCCAAAGCCGATTTGTACTAATTTGTATGGACACAGTTTAAGGAATTTCAATCAGCTTTCAGCTCCGCTCGGCTCGGATTAGAGTGCCATCATCCTTAAAGTTAGGCAACAGTGGATGATCAATTTTCGATGAAAATCATATTCAGTGATGAGGCACATTTTCACCTCAGTAGATTCCTAAATATGCAGGATTGCCGCTTTTGGGCCAATGATAGCCCAAGAGCGATTGTCGAAAAACAATGCACCCTTAAAGATTGACTGTTTTCTGCGGTTTATGGGCTGGCGGCATCATCGGGCCGTATTTGTTCCAAAATGAGGCCGGTCAGGCAGTTACTGTGAATGGTGTGCGCTATCGTGAGATGATAACGAACTTATTATGGCCCGAAGTGGAAGATATGGATGTGAACGATATGCGGTGCTACTTGCCACACAGTAAACGAAACAATTGCTCTTTTGCGCGTCAAGTTCAAAGGTGGCGATGTTAATTCTCCGCCAAGATCATGTGATTTGACACCGTTCGACTTCTTTCTTTGGGGTTATTTGAATGAAAGGACCGGTAAGCCAGCAACAATTCAGGAGATAAAGGATGAGATAGGTTGGCACATTAACGGCATAGAACCTCAATTATGCCTCAACGTCATCGAAAATTTGGACCCTCGAATGGAGGTGTGCCGCCGAGGTCGCGACGGCCATTTGGCCTATATATTGTTATATACATAATTGAACCATACCAATATTATCATAATTAAAATAAATGATAATCATTTCCTGAATAATTTGTTTTATTCAAAATCAACATCGGCCCTTAACATTTCACCACCCTTTTACATACATTTTTAATTACCTTACAGAATTTGTCCCACTGTGGCGAAGCAAACCCTTTTAGAATCAATTGCTATTATATTCCAGATCCACTTCCGAATTCATGTATTTTTGATTTTCTGCCCGGCTAGGATTTGCAAAATTACACGAAGCCCACATAAAGATTCCTTTCGATTTGAGGTCTAATCACTCTACAGGGTGGAGCGCGGTAGTTTGCTTATTTGGGAATGAAATAAAAAAATTACGAACCTTAGAAAAAATTATTTTACGAGGGCGACCGCAAAACTAACTGGCCTGGCACATTTTCTGTTTTACTAGCAATTTTTTTTGGTTTTTTAAAAGCAATCTTTTATAAGACATCTGTCAAAATTTCCGAATTATTTAATGATTATTTTCTTTGTTACAGGTAATAGAAGTAAACAAGTTTTATAATTTTTGAAAAACGGAAAATAAAGAGTTTCGTGCCACAATTAATCAAAGATGAATTGGATTCTGTTCAGGGTGATAATGCACCATCATACTCCACCGTGAAATCCTGGGTTCAACAATTTAAAATGGGACGTTCAAGTACGGAAGATTAACAACGCTCTGAAAGACCGAAAACTGCTACTACTATTGAAAACATTAGAAAAATATTTAATGAAGTGACTAAAGATAGACGAATAAAGCTCAGAGAACTTGCTGATATTGTTAAAATACACGAAAAACAAGTTTGGAGTATTTTACATGATGAACTCCACATGAAAAAGCTATCCGCAAGATGGGTGCCGCGTTTGTTGACTTTGCCCCAAACAATCGTCCGTTGGACCAATTCCGAGGAGCGTTTAGCGATTTATCAGCGTAATCCAATAGAGTTCTTGCGCCGTTTCATAACTGTTGATGAAACATGGATCCATCACTTTATCCCAGAATGCAAAGAACAGTCAAAACAATGGATAGAAGCTGGTAAAAGTGGTCCCAAGAAGGCGAAAAGTGTTAAGTCCGTAGGAAAAGTAATGACCACAGTATTTTTGGGATGCAAGGGGTATACTATTTATTGATTATCTTGAGAAAGGAAAAACTATAAATAGTGAATATTATTGTGCATTATTGGATCGGTTGAGTGAAGAAATCAAGATAAAACGACCGCATTTAGAAAAAAAAAGTTCTTTTTCATCAAGATAATGCTCCTTCACGCACTGCATTTTTAACTCAACAAAAACTGGCCGAATTACGATTTGAAATTGCTCCGCATCCACAATATAGTCCAGATTTAGCTCCTTCTGGTTATTTCTTGTTTCCAAATTTAAAATAATTTCTCGGTGGCAAAAAATTTTCGTCCAATAGCGAGGTTATTTCTGAAACTGAGGCATATTTTGAAGGTCTTGAAAAACCTTATTTTTCGGATGGAATTAAAAAACTTGAAAAACGTTTGATGAAGTGTATTGAGTTGGAAGGAGATTATGTTGAGAAATAAATAATAATAATTCCAAAAAAAAAAACGGTTCTTTTTATGTTAGGCCAGTTACTTTTGCGATCGCCCTCGTATATTTTACTTTAATTATATTAAATAGTAAGAGAATTTTTAAATTACATGACTTAAATAGTGTATCTGGCAAATGTCGATCTTCGCTGAACTTTAACAAGCCTGTCGACTGGTATTTGGCCAATTTCAGCCTCATTATGGTTAATTAGGTCTTCCAAGGTGTTGGAACGGTTGATATACACCTTCGATTTCAGGTAACCCCAGATAAAAAAAAATCGCATGGGGCTTAGTCTGGTGAGCTTGCCGGCGAGTTCACACATCACCACTCAAATAGATATGCCCTGAGATAGGCACTGCAATGATAGAGTGCGCATTTGAAAAATACGCTTCAACACAAAATTACCTCTCCTCATGTGTCCAATTAATGATGGCAACTGAAAGCCAGACGAATGCAAATCTCCCATCAGCCACTATAAGGCACGCACACTCTCCACACTCTTCGACCAACAGTGCCGCCACAGCCTGCAGTGCAAAAAAGCAAATTACCGCGCTTCACCCTGTAGAAGCAACAAAAAAACAAATCACGCTCAATGTAACATGGTAAGTTATAAGCGTCCATTTACACTTTTCTGCAACAAAATCTTCCTTTGCACGAAGTCAACTGATCCTTAAAAAAAATGATCTAACATAAGGATCGTGATAAGCTAACACATAGGGATCAGTTGGTTTTGTCTAAAGAAGGGCTCAAAAGTTATTTTTTGCAGAACAGTGTTAGTAACTCTGGTGAAACTGGACCATATCAGCAGATATTTTGACATGACCCCCTATACAAATGACCCTCCTAATATAAGACAGTGATACACTAGAAGTCACATTTTGCATCCAAGTCATACTGAATATCGGCATGCTTCATTTTAAATCGGCTTAAAACAATCTAAAAATTAGACATTATCGTTTCGTGCTTTTCGTGTAACCTCCATACAAAAGTCCTTCCGGATTGGAGATCCTGCCGCTACAGAAATCACATTCTACCTAGAATGCATTGTTCTATGTTTTGAAATAGTCCCCATACAATAGTTGAACGATTCTTCAATATAGCCTCTCAAAACTATGGCTCTCCCGCTCTACAAGTAACCTATAAAGTCCCGACCATGCACAAACTTGAGACAGAGATGCGGCATCATCTGTATAGGGTATCTTGAAGTCGACCACGTCCGACTTTAACCTTTTTACTTGTCTTCATTTTTTCAAACTAGTAAATTCTAGTTTTAATGAAAACTCATCTATGACGATAAAAATGAAATCAATTTGGACTATAGGTGAGTGAGTACAGTTTCTTAAACGGCTACTTGCATTTGTTAGAAAAATATTTATTGTTCTCGGAAATATTTAGCACGCTTCTGTTGTAATACAAATTTAGCACACACTCGCTTACACTGGCATTCGAGAAAAGGCCATAAAGTTTTATTAACATTTGCTATAATCAATTCAAATTAACGTGCCAAGGCCTCGCAGGGGGTATTAAAGCCGAGTGTGCTTGCTTCAATACCCCCCTTGATATTCGCTTTCTTATTATAAAATAAACTGTACTTGGATTTGAAATTGTGCAAGGCTGTTAGAAATACTCAAGTGAATGAGAATTATTTGCCTTGCAAACAAAGTCATATAAATATTTGTTATTATTGTTTAAATTATCTATAAACACAACAAACTACTTTGTTAAAGTAGTAACAATTGAGAATTCATCTCATATATTGATGATTATAAATTTATAAGACTTCCAAATAGAAGCACCAAAATAATTGCAGACCTGTTTTCAAATTAAAATTCACTAAAATCGGTTACAAATTTTAAATCTGTCAACAGGCACTTTAGTGTCCCCCAGGTGCAACATTGTCGTGTACACCAAATTTTGGGGCCACGAATAATTGGAATTAGTAATGTTTTTCTTTGTAAACCAAACTATCAAACTCTTACCCAGGGAATAAAACGAAAGGCGAGAAGCAATTAAACATACAGCGGATGGCCACGCTTACCACTAGAAGAACCCCACGACCTACACATGGGATAAATATAATAGAGCACCCGGATCGCCCACTCGGGGTCGACATCTAATTTCATTTCTACAAATACTTGGGGTTATTATTGTTGTCAGTCATTTTATTCCACTTGTTGCTGTAACAGTGGCAGTGTCATTTTAAAGGCCTTCGAAAAAGAGGCCTTGTATTCATACTTATACATGTGTTGGTAGGTTTTTCGTATAAGTGTTCCTTAAATACTCTTGTCACGGTTTTATTTATTTAATTTATGAATTTTTGATGGTCTTTTCTTTATATTATTATAGAAAAATGATTTTTGCAAGGCCTTCTTCTAGGTTTTCCTAAAAGAATTGTATGAGAAGCCTTTTGTGGTAAGGCCTTTGGGAAGATCTTCTATGGAAAACTTCTTTGCTTTCTGACTTTCTGTGAAACTTTTTGTTTATAAATAATTTTTTTCAAAAAAAGAATGGGGTATCAGATAATTTCTTCCGGCTAGCCCTGCATACAACGCCTTACTGAGTGCTATAAAATAAGGTCTTGCATTGCTTTTCAGAATAATATAACGTATAGAATTCCTTGCGATATTTTTTTCTAAACGAAAGCCTTTGTTTTGAGGCCATTTTGTAATATCTTGCAACTATCGTAGAAGGTATGTTCGAGTTATTAATACTTCTTTATGAGAGGCTTTATTAAAAAAGAATGACTCCATACAGAATAACTTACAACTGTCAGATCTGCTAGGAAGATTTTGAAAAAGTAGGCAAAATATACACCAACTAGACAAAATGGCCTTGGAAAATGTTTTGCTGGAAGTTCTTAAAGAAAGAGCTTCAAAATTATTGAGACCTTGCAGAAGAAAGAAAACTTTACAGAAAAAAGGGAAACCCTACCGAAGAAAAGAGACCCTACAAATAGAAGGTGATTCTGTAGACCTGGATTATTTGTGAACAGTGTTCTGTAAGCTAGCTTTTTCGTGAATAGTATTAGGTAAAATATATATGTTATGCCTTTACAAGATTTGCCTTTTGTAGTTTGTTAGGTCTTCTGTGTAAACCATTTTAAGACGGCCAGCTGTAGATCATCTGTTTTGACTTCACTAAAATGCCTTCCCTAAGTGGTTCGGTAAACGGCATTTTATAGGTCGGCCGGGCCAAAAAGATTTTTCGTACACTGAGAAAATAACTTTATTAGTTTGCAGCCAAGGAAATGTTTAAATAATTCGTTAGGCCATGGTTGATTGGCCTTACTATCTTATTTACCTAGTTGGTTTGAAATATGGTAATCTGGCAACATTTACATTGAGTATAATATGGCAACATGGTTTATCAATGTATGCATCGAAAAGAATTGAAAATAAGAGGTTTTATTGACGAATTCGTCAAAAGCGTGCAAAAAAAACTATAAATTGCAATAAAATAATACATGAAACAAAATTAATAAATTAATTGCTATACTTTTGCTATGCAAAAATGGGATAAATGTCATTTCAAAGAAGCATGAACAATCAGTTTGAATTGATTTATACTTTCACTTATCCCATCCATCTTCTGCATTCTTTACCGATATTAGTTAGTCGATATGATCTCTTGTTGCTTGATTCTATTGCAGTATATATAAGAAAAAAGATATGCTTTTTTTTGAAGGTATTGTTTGATAATGTTAGGATAAAATAAGTCTGGTAGCTCGTACTCGCTTCTTAATTGACTTGAAGCCGACTCGATTGCCACCCAAGTAACTTCCATAGTCCCCATATACACGAGGCAATTTTAATGATTTCCTTTTCAACTTGCCTCTTGAGTTTACACAATGCAATTCGGTTACTGTAGTTTTTGTTTTCATTATTGCCTTTTCTGAAATTCTGTAATTTAATAGTTCCGATTTTTGTGTGAAGAAATACTAAAATAATCTGCAGCCAACTTCACACTACGATCTACATATAAGCCGATATAAGTTTGTCGATATAATCTCTGCTTGATTCTATTGCAGTATAACTTAGAGAAAAGATATGTTTTTTTAAGGTTTCGTTATATGTTAGATTTTTTTGATAAAATAAGTCTGGTAGCTCATACTCGCTTCTTAAGTGACTTTAGGCCGACTCGATTGCCGACATGACCTAGTTACTTCTATAGTCCCCATATACACGGGGCAACTTAGCTTGAGTCAATTTTTATAAATCCCTTTTGAACTTGCCTCTTGTGTTTACACAAGGCAATTCGGTTACGACAATTTTTGTTTTCATTATTGCCTTTTCTGAAATTCTGTAATTTATTCCTTGAGTTTTGTGTGATAAAATAGTAAATTAATCTGCAGCCAACTTCACACTACGAAAAGCACAAAAGGAATAGACAGTAAGCGCGAGCTTTGACCTTTCCAATCCCCTTACCACTCTCTCCAACAAACTTAGAGTTGCTCTACCATTCATCAGAGGATGGCGTCTGTTGTTCAGGAACCTCGTAACAATCTATACTGTCTAGCTATATCCGTCTAATAGACTGCGGAAAGCAAACTAAGGGACACTAAATTGAGGTGGCGGAAATTTTGCAGAGAAATGTGTAACTGTTTTAAAATGAAGGGTTTTGATAATAGACCAGATCAGTCCAAAGGACTTCGACATAGAGAGACTAAGTTCATCTATGGAGCTATCAACTGTGATCGTTTCGAAATTTTCTAAATCAGTAACGTTCGACCAGGTTATTTGCGGGGTTCAACAGGTCATAATTCTAAGGAGGCGTGGCATCGTTTAGCTCTGATTTGATATGTTTTTATAAAATGTAAGGGATTGAAATTAAGCGAAATCGGCCCAGCGTAAAAAGTCTACCTCATCTAGCTCAAACATAGCATAGTGCGTTATGTGCTACCTCTAATTAAATCTGCTGAAATCCAGCCGAGGAAATGTCCTTGTCGCTTTAGAAGTAGCATATTAATTTTGACCTTTTTTTAACCAAAGATTATAAAACAAGGCCTGTTAGCTAAGGGACCCCACGTTCCGCTGCTGGACGTTTTTGTTAAATTATGTCTAATTATTGTTTTCTTTTGGTGACGTCAATTAGCACAACTGAGCGAACGAACACGAAGCAAAAGAACACGTCCGTTAAAGGCGTGTGTAAACAGAATAACCCAGCGAGCGGCAAGCGACAGCCATTAGTTGCTGCACTTGGAAAGAGTGAGGGTGCACAAGTGCCTGAATGAATGCCCCCGAGAATGGGGGGCAGCGGCTAGGCTATGGTAGACTTAATTTTGTTTGGTGTTGTTTTAATTGTCCTTGTTGTTTTGTGTTTGTTTTAAAATTAATAATTACACGTTGGCGCAAACAAAGGAATTCGTTTCAATTTGAATTTTTTCCTCCAAATTATAGTTAATTTTTTACAATTATAGGCGACTTGTTTAAAACGTAGATAAATTATATAAAAAGCTAGGGCGAGTTGTGCAATTTATAAAAAAAAAAACCTCACCAGCGTTTCTATTTCTTCCGTGTGAGAATCTTGTGCCTTATATCTGCAATCTGAGCCGAAAATACCACGATTTTTTTTAACCATGTGTCTGATAAAATTTTTCATGCTAAATGTTTGATAACGAAGACCAAATAATGTTATATAAGGTCAAATATACATACAAAATAGTTGTATAAGGCCAAATGTTCATACAAAATAGTTCAGTGAACATTATATAAGGTTGGTTTTTTCAAGAGAGGCAGAAAATTAAGCGACATAAACAAAAAATTAATATCTGCTTCAGAATTAAGTTACACAAAGTTGCACCGATTGGACTGTCTTATCCCTCCCACTCTTTTTCCTTTCGTCCCCTGCTCTGAAAGTTTGTAATTGTGAGCAAGATCATAAGAAAATTTATCTCGCTCTTTTAAAAAAAACCACCACCAAAAGCGAATGCTAGCTGTACAATATCATTGCGCTATGAAGATTGATACTCGCAAAGTTCAACGACTGTACGCAAAGGGTAATTCTCATTAATCATTATGGAACCCCCGTATAAGATATTTGATTTGTAGCCGAAGTAATTGTTGACAAAGATTGCTGAAGAAAAGCCTTGGCGGGTTTAGAAACAGCTGTACAGTCTGTCTGGCAACCGTAGCCAATACATTTCACCATATTTTTTTGATGATTCTGAAAAAGAAACAACAACAAAAACCTCGAACCAAAATCAAAACTGTTCAAGTCATAATAATGAAAAAGACCCAATAAATGTAAACAAAAGAAAAACAAAATTATTAGGTTAATTTAATATTAAAAATTGTAACAGTACCTATATTTATGGTTAAGACCTTGCCAATAATATTACAATCAAAATGATTTCTATAATAATCTTCATAGTTAATAATATTAACAATTTCATTGTTAAATTGAACATGTATTGTTTTAAAAAATTAACTATGACATTTTAATATTAACAATTTTTATGGTTAAAAACAATGCATTGTTTAAACAACAATAATTATTGTTTAGCTCCTTTGTTTTATTTCGGTCTGTTGCTTTTACACATTGAACAGGGATTAAACCGGCTCAAGACCGCTTGCTTTCTGAAGACGGTTGTTACGGACCCGAAATAATGATAAAAGTAGTGTGTAGCCACGAAAATCAATGTCACTTTGCCATTTTTGTTAAAAACTTGTATTTAAATATAGAAGCAAGAGGTCTTGAACCGGTTTAATCCCTGTTCAACAATAATTTTTTTAAGATAACAATTTTAATGGATAAAAACTCAACAATATATTGTTAAAACAACAACAATAATTCTAAAATTAACCATTTTCGTGGTTATAAAAATCAACCATAGAATAGTTAAATTAACTATTATTACTGTTAAATATCAGTCAGGAACAAAATGTTGAAATTAACCTTATATAACGTAGACTCCAAATCAACATTCGAAGTGTCATTGTTTGACATTTGAACAATTGTTATTGTTTGTTAGTAGAAGGTACGAGGTTAGTAAAAATGGAGCGCTACACGAAAGGGAGTTCGTTAATTGGGTATTGGAGAGACAACATGAAAATGCTGATTTTGCCGATAAAATCATCTTCAGTGACGAGGCCCATTTTCATCTTGATGGCTTCGTCAATAGGCAGAATTTTCGCATTTGGGGTGCGAAAAATCCTCGAGTGATTCACGAGAAGCAAATGCATCCTCAACGTGTCACTGTGTGGTGTGGTTTTTGGGCTGGAGGAGTCATTGGACCTTTTTTTTATGAAAATGAGGCAGGTCAAGCGCAAACAGTAAATGGTGTTTGGTATCGTGAAATGATAACCAGTTTTTTCTTGCATAGAATTGAAGAAATGAATGTGGAGGGCATGTGGTTCCAACAAGACGGCGCCACATGTCATACACCCAGAGAAATAATTCAATTGCTGCATCAGTCATTTCCCGGTCGTGTTATTTCGCGTTTTGGAGATCAGAATTGGCCGTCTAGATCGTGCGATTTAAGACCATTAGATTTTTTTCTTTGGGGTTTTTTGAAGTCGATGGTTTACGCGAATAAGCCGAGGACGACTCAAGCCTTAAAAGACGAAATTGGACGCTGCATTAATGAAATACCGCAGCATTTCAGCGGCGGCCATCTGCACGATATATTGTTCCATACATAACCTCATTCTGTCTACTTTACGATATAATAAAGTTTCACGATTTTTTCTTAAATATCTGTGTTTTATTTAAAATTTAAAAATTGTGCTCTTCTTAGGACACCCTTTATAAGGTTATTTTTCTTCTCAGTGTATTATATAAGATAATAGTGGTGTTCTCGATGGATAGCCAAATTGCGATAGTTAAGTCATATACCAACAAAAAGTGCCAACTTTGTTTGTGTCTAATAGAAAAGACCAGTTGTATTAGACTCTCCAAAAACAGACAGCTAATAAATTTATGTTTTTATAACCAATTAAGTTCTTGGCCTCGATGACTATCGGGTATAAGTCTTTATACAAAATACGTGCTAAATCGCCTACAACAAATTATTTTTCCAAACCTTATTTTTAGAGTCGACTGAATCAGCAGCGCTTGTTCCATAGATATGCTCAACATTGGCCCTTTTTTGTTAAAAATGCGGTTTTACTATCCAATCTTTGTTATCGAGGCTTAAGCTAAAACACCACGAATACCTAGAAAAATATATGTAGAAACACGAATCAAAAAAAACAAACTTTTTCACTTCCACCGATATGTTTAGTTCTACTTAGTGACAATTGCAGGGTATTAAATTATATTCGGTTGTACTCACGGAAAGTTAACCAATTGGTTGGCAAAAAACGAATTTGTTTTTTATATGCTGAAATCGTGTAGCGACTGTTGAAAGTCGACCTTTGTCAACTACCTCTCCCTCATCTAAGTTATTTAAGTTGTATCACAATTACAGTGAATACCACCCAATGGCATACTAAAAATTCATAATAAAATATAAAATATTCCACATACATTCATATGATCATGCAGACGACGACAGACAAGTGGGTACACATTCATAAATATTTGTCAAATAACACAGAACGAACGACGACGACTACACCCAGCAAGGAATCCTTCAAAACATGCACGCAGGGAGCTTAGAGAATTGGCAGTGGCATGCAATTTTATTACCATTTCGAAACTTTAAATGTGAACTAAATATTGTCAAATTAATTTACTCTTGCCCAGCTCCATCCCTGCCTAACACAACCCCACACATTCCTCGTTTGCTTGAAACGACCACCGAGCATATGGTTGGAATTTGAAACCTTTTGCTGGCCTTTTGGATACGGAAATGTTCAGTGGAATGTTCGACGACGTGTTCAACGACCTCTACCAGTAAAAGCAAAACATTTGAGTTGGCTGAGTGAGCGGCGAGCTAGAAGTGAAATTGAATCGTTGTCATTTAATTTTGGAGAACTGCTACGCGGCCAAAGGGGAATATATGCTGAACAGATACATGTATGTAGATGCGGATTAAAGTAGAATATCGGATAACGCTAAAGAAACTGGGTTACGTTGTGAACCGCGGTGATTAAATTATTGCTGTTTGAATTGAAAAATGAATGATTCGAATGGCGGTTAAATTTAGGATATAAATTTGAGATTTTATTAAGTGTGGAAAATATTAAAGTGAAGATGCTCTTATTACACTGTGGAACATTTTTGGGGTTATTGTCGGGGGGGTGAGAAATTCCAAGTCAGGGTGATGGTACTAGGTCAGTATATTAAAACCCTCAAAGGGTTTTGCGTTCGTATGTGCCAGTTTTTTTTTATGACCTTTTACATTTTTTCCTTATCTTGATGTTTTTTCGCTTAGTTGTAAAATGTTGGCAAAAACGTAGTTTGACATAACTCGAGAACGACTAGTTCGATTTTGCTGAAATAAATTGAGAAAAATTAATAATTACATTTTCTTTAATCCATTAATATACTGTTTTCTACCAAATCAACATTTTTGCAATTAGAAATAAATTTATGAAGAAAATTTTGCCAAAAAAAAAATTTTTTTTTTTTTAAAACATATAAATCCCAAAAGTAAAAACGTGTAGAGTCTTATAACTTTCACGTAAAGTCACATAACCTATAAACAAAATGCGACATAGATCATAGAAATCGATTAACGCGTTCTGCTTATATTTACAATTAAGTAACTTCACTTGGAATTTCTCACCCCCCAGACAATAACCCCAAAAATGTTCCACAGTGTAATGGGAGTACCTTGGAATTTTCATTACGGTTTTAGAATTTGCTGATAGCAAACGAAGCTCTGCTTAATCAACGTTAATTTGGTAAAGGTGATAACATTTCAGTGTTTGGGCTCTTCAAAGGCTCGAAGAAAATCCGCTGTTTTAGACCCAAATATTGTTCAGTGATAAGGCCCAATTCTGGATAAACGGCAACGTCAATAAACAAAATTGCCGCATTTGGGCTTAAGAGCAACGGAAGAGGAGTCATTATACACAGATAAAACCACGGTTTGTAGGCTGGTGGATACATCGGCCAATATTTTTTCAAAAAAGATGATGGCCGGTACGTAACCGTGAATGGTGTTCGCTATCGCGCTATAATATGGGACTTTTTTTACTTGAAATTGAAGGCCATAATCTTGACGACATTTGGTTTTAACAGGCGCTACATGCCATGCAGCCAACGGTACAATTAATTTATAAATGAAAACTTTTGGTGAGCGCAATATCTCGCGTCGTGGGCCTGTGGCGTGGCCTCCAAGATCGTGCGATTAAACACCGCTGGACTATTTTTGTGGGGTTTTGTGAATTCGCTTGTCTACGCAGATAACCCCGAAACGAATGACGCCTTAAAAGAGAATATGCGGCGCGTTATTGCTGACATACGGCCCCAAATGCTGCAAAAAGTGGTCGAAAATTGGACTGGAATTTATTCGAGCCAGCCGCGGCGGCCATTGGCTGAAATTATTTTTAAAACATAATGGCAAACTCCAATCTTTATAATAAAGCAAAATTAATGGCCATAACATTAAATTATATGCGTTTTATTTCTTTTTGAAAACCACACGTCTAAAAAACACCCTTTAGTTAGGACCTTCTTCAAAGGGTGTCCAAGTAAGAATAAACTTTGGATCTTTTGTGTATATATGAAAACTATTAACCTGGATCGTTACGAAATTTGTATATTAAGTTACGTACGGACAGGTAATAATTTAAATGTATATTACATGATTGGACAAAGGGGCGTGACACCGCCAATACAACCCTAATCTTAAAAAGACAATAACTCATGAACAATTTAAGATATGACTACGATATGTGGAACATATGATGTTGGCATGAATCGAAACACATCCAGGTGGAAAAATTGGCGGTGTCACGCCGCCTTTAAAAAATCGCATTCATGGTCAAAGTAATAGACCGATCGTTATAAAATTTTAACAGAATGAAATCAACGACTAGTAAATTATTATAGATAAAATTGAAATTATAGATAAAATCCCATAAACTAATAGCAATATGACGACAGTAGTTAACAAAAGGGGCGGTGACACGCCCCCTAGAAAATATTTTTATATTGATCCGTAATCCATGACGGAGGATATACGAGGGTTGCTATTTATATTTCGGGTCCGGCAATAAAAACGCAATAATTTATCATTGGATATGGTTTTATTGTTTTTCAAAATATTCTCCTTTAAGATCAATACACTTTTGCATGCGCAAAATAACCTTTTCCACTCCGATTGAGACACCTCTAAAACATGATTTTTGAACGCTTCAACAGCTCCTTCGGGCGATGAAAAACGTTGACCACGCATTTTTTTCTTGATGCTAGGGAATAAGAAGAAGTTATTGGGAAGAAGTCAGGGCTGTACGGTGGATGGTCCATCAATTCGACATCTTGAGTAGTCAAATAGCTCATCGTTTCAGCTGATGAGTGAGAGCATTGTCGTGATACAAAATGATCCGTCTTCTCTTATTATCTTTCCTCACTTCTCCGAACGCTGTTGGTAAACAGATGGATGTATACCACTCAGAATTGGTCGTCCTACGTTGCACTTAAGACACTGTGGCAACATGGCCGGTTATACCGAATAAAACGCAATCATTTGCTTCGATGTACAGGGTGTTTTTTATTGAGGTATAGAACTTCGAATTGAAATAAAACACAAGAAAATCGTTTTAATGTCCATCAATTTGGCTTTATTGGAAGGATAATTTTATGCCATTAATGTTTAAACATGATTTCGGGCATGTGGCCGCCGCGGCTGGCTCGAATAAAGCCAATTCTACAGGTCCAATTTTCAACCACTTTTTCGAGCATATGGGGCCGTATGTTGGCAATAACGCCACGATTGTTGGCTTCCAAGTCCCCTAACGTTTCTGGTTTGTTGGCGTAGACAAGCGACTTCACATATCCCCAAAGAAAATAATCCAATGGTGTCAAATCACACGATCTTGGTGGCCAAGTAACAGGTCCATTCCGCGAAATTATGCGCTCATCGAATGTTTCCTTCAATAATTCGATTGTGACGTGCGCTGTGTGGCATGTAGCGCCGTCTTGTTGGAAGCACAACTCATCCACATTCATGCCATCCCATTCGGGAACAAAATACATAGTCGGTTATCATGGCTCTATACCGGTCTCCATTAACGGTAACTGACTCTCCAGCATTATTTCGGAAGAAGTATGGCCCAATGACTCCACCAGCCCATAGAGCACACCAAACAGTCAGTTTTTGTGGATGTAATGGCGTCTCAAGGGTCTCATGTGGATTCTCTTCACTCCAAATGCAGCAATTTTGCTTGTTGACGTAGCCATTCAACCAAAAATGAGCCTCATCACTGAACAAAATTTTGTGATGAAAATCAGCATCGAGATGAATCTCATTTTCGGCCCATTTTGCAAGCGTTGTTCTTTTGTCAACCTGTTCATGATGAAATGGCACACCAAACTAAATATTAATCACTTGACAGCTGACAAAATGGCCGCCAGTTAAGAAAGTGATGCCAACTTAAAGTTCTATACCCCAATAAAAAACACCCTTTACTTCTACCACGAACAACTTTTGTTGGATTTAGCTCGTCTTGAAAGACCCATACGGTCGATTGCTCTTTTAATTTGGGTTTATATGCATAGATCCATGATTCGTCACCTGTGAAAATGTTATACACTGCCTTTGAGCTACCGCAAGTATACTTTTTCAACATCTTTTTGCACTAATCCATACGAGCATATTTTTGAGCATTCGTCAAATTATGTGGGAATCAACGAGAACAAATTTTTTCACGGCCAAATGAGCATGCAATATCTTATTGATGCTTGTCATACTAATGCCCAAGGATGCCTCAATCTCACGGTATGTCACATGTCGGTCTTGCTTAATCAGTTCACGCACAGCATCGATGGTTTTTTGTAAAGTGTCCGAAGTTGGACGTTGATTTCTTGGGACCAGCGATTAACAGTGGTTTTGGGTAGTGCTTTATCGCCAAAAGTCGAAACAAGTTGTTTTAAACACTCTTGTCTCGATAACCCACGCCGAAAAACGTAAAAAATCATCGCAAGAAAATGTTCACGGGGTAAATCCATTTTTTGACTGAGATGAATTTTTCAACACACTGTAAACTAAACAATTCGCCCACAAATGACAAAACGTTCTGAGTGAAGTTATGCTAAAAAAATGTCAAAGTTTCCAACGGTAGTTCCTGTTTGCATCTAGAAACACTAGTATTGTCAGGACCCGTAATATAAATAGCTACCCTCGTATACAACTCGGCTTGGTCGAACTTATTCATTCTACTCATTTTATTACTAAAATGTCACGTACTGAAAGACATCAAGTTGACGAACTAACAATTGGTTGTTTTGGTGGAAAACTTGGAGTACACGCAACCAAAATCTTTCGGTTGGCAAAATCAACTTGGTTGTGATAACGAATCTGTTCTTTGTGTGCATATGTTTTACATTTTCTTTATGAAGATTTTATCACTCAAAATCATATACACCCTATATGCATATATACCGTATTGCAGACCTTATTGAGGACGTGCAAACACAACTGACCGGCATTGTTTCGCGCAAAAAAACTAATAAAGTCATATAGTGTAGCTGGTATTTGTTCTATCCAACTGTCGTTTGATGCTGCTGCTGCAGCTTTTGTGATGCTGCGCCAGTAATGAATAAAATAATTATATTATTCTTCGCATTTGTTGCATCCACATCATGTCGGAATGCGATACAATTCAATTTACTTCGTGTTTATGCCTCATGATACTCGTAACAAAAAAAAAAGATAGAATCGCAACGAAGTAGTCAGAGAGGGGAGAAAATAATTAAAATGTGCTGTAGATTTGTAAAGTTATGAAATAGAAAAAAACGACATACAGAAAAATATTGTTAACAGCAAAAAAAAATATTACAATACGATAGCTAACAAATAACGTCACTATAGAAAATATCTCGTAGGTACATCTAGCAGCGTCATATGGCACACAATGCCAGTAATCTCCGTCTTGTCATAATAAAATAAAATTACAAATTATATTTGATGTGCATTAAGTTAATGGCATCTGCACTTGCAACTGGGAAAAACTATCCACATTTATGTGTTGCAGAGGATTATGATCACATATTGCTCAAGCTGTTGGAAATGATGAACAATCATTTCTCCATTTATTGTATTGCATTGGGGAAGGATGCTAGGTACTGAAAGGGGCACGTACACAGAGCACATATTCTTTGCCACCACCGATTGTTTTTCCAATTAAATGATTGCGGTGCACGCACTATCACATTTTCCATCAGTTTAAACGAATGTTAGTTGAAACTTTGGAATATTCAGTAAATGGAAATAAAAAATGATCATAGGATAGGACAACTATGAAATTTCTATCAGTTTAATCAAATGTTAGTTGACACAATGGAATCTTTTAGTTAATGGAACTAAAAGTATCGGTAAAAGTTCTATTGAATATTAGTTGATAGCATTGGCTTACCTTGCTTTTGCAATCCACCCTTATGTGGGTCCAAAGATGCCTACGACTTTATCTTAAATATTTCAAACAACAAATCCGGTAGGCGGAAGTATTTTACGCTTATGAGATAGATTTCTCGTAATATGACGCAAACGGTCTTGTCTTCTTTTTTATACCCTACACCACAATATGGTACCTGGTACAAAGTGACAAAGCTGATGTTTTTAACATCTTAAAGAAATGGAGATAAACCCAACATACTTAAGTAAATTAATAGGTGTCCAAAATATCGGGTGGTTTAGAAAACCAGCATTTCAGATTTTTTTCAAACCGTATTGTAAAAACGCGAACTGTTCGATTTTTTAAAAGTAAAAAACCGGCATTTTCCGACATTCCAGTTTTAGCCTTTTGCTTAAAAATGAAAAATATTTCTCCAGTCAGTAAAGTAATTGACCCCTTTAAAGATTTAAAAATGTATTTAAATTAATTGCTACGAACTGTTTTTTTAGTTAAAGTTCTTCAAAAAACAAGAAAAAAATTTGGGCGTGGCCGACTACGAGATACCATAACCACTCTGCTGTTCAGAGAATTAAGGTTCTCTGACTGGAGCTTGAGCATGGTCACAGTCAGTATGTTAAAGTTTATTTGTCACTCATCACGTACACACAGAGAAAAAGTTAGTTGGAAAGCGGTTGAAACTACAATGATTCGGCTGCAAAAGTGGATTTCGGTTGCAATCACCAAATATTTATAATTGCAATGGATATTCGGTTTGAAATACTGCAAGATGATAAATATGATCATAACTTCTTAATCGGTCACGCCTATGAGATGCCAAACGGTATTTAGTTGCCACAACTGATGGTTGTGGCAACCAATAGTTTTGTGAACATTTTGTTGTTGTAACCAATTATTAGAGAGAATAAATAACACTTTATTATAATCATAAAAGGTTGTGTAAAGGTATTTTTTGGTAAATAAAATAATTCAAGCCAATCGATTAACCAATTTTTTGTTCCAGTAAAAATTATCCATCATCTTTTCTATTTTCTCCTTGTCAAGGCCCTGAGTACTTCAAGTACTCAAGTGCTTTTTTGCACTGCAGGCAGTGGCGGCACTTTTGGTCGAAGAGAGTGGAGTATGTGCGTGGCTTATAGTGGCTGATGGGAGATTTGTATTCGTCTGCCTTTCAGTTGACACCTTGTATTGGACACGTGAGGAAAGGTAATTTTGTGTTGAAGCGTATTTTTCAAATGTGCAATCGATCATTGCAGTGCAGCGTGCTTTTCGTTTACAATTCGCTGTTCCCCCACGCGGACGTGTTCCTGGATGACAATCAATTGTGTTCAATTGTGTATGCAAACAGTTTTTTTTTCCTATGAGTAAAATTTTATTTTTTTCGTTGAGCAAATAAGGTAAGTGGATTTTTAGATCCAAAATTCTCTTCTGAAGTTTCGGATACTTGGTATGTTGGACCGAAACTACAGAGCACCAACTAATATTCGGTTGTATGATAGAATACTCGAGGTTTATGCATCCGCAATCATTCGGTTGGCAATCGAATCTGTTCTCTGTGTGTACCACTTTTTTTTGGGGGTAAAATTTGTGGCAGCAGGACCTCAAATAAGGAGGGACCTCAGTCTATATGGTCTAATGTTACAGAACATGTGTGTTAGTCGCCCGTAACGCTCCATGTAAAATTTGGTAGGAATTGGAAGTAAAATATGGCTTCTAAAGCTGCAGATTACAAAATCTGAAGGGACCTTTGTTTGGGGACTGTACGAAAATATGGGCCTTTGTGGTCCAATTTCACTACAGCTAATTAATGGACGCGCAAAACGTACCATGCAACATTTATGAGTGATTGGGTGTAATTTGTGGCTGCAGAGCCTCAAATCGGGAGGGACTTTTGTGTGGCACCTATTCGAAAACATGGACCCAAAAGATCGTCAATGAAAATAAAACCTAAAGAGAGAGAAAGGACGAAGCCTTGTGGTAAACCTGCGGTCAGACTATGTTCGCTGGATAAGAAACCATCTACAACAACACGTATAGTGTAATCCAGTGCCTTCCAAAAAATTTTTGGTTGTGTATTAGTGAGCATGAGAGAGTAATTTTTACACCCAAAAAAAATGTATGCAATAGACGTCATTCTGAATAATGCCTATCATATAACTGAAATAAAATCTTCCATATTTATACTTTTATGACAATTTCGTATTAAAAGAATGTTTTTTAGATGAAGTCAAAGCGTTTCGTTGTTTCGAACATATGAATTTCAAATCTGAAAAAATTTGTTCGCAAAGGTAAGTTGTTGTGAAGAAGGAAAGGCACTTATATGAATTTTTTTTAATTCAGGATAGATGGCACCGTCTATATCTTTCCAAAAAATTTTAATATTTGATTTATCTGGAACATTTACTTCGCTTCGAAGTATTAAAAGTTCAGATTGAATATTAAACTCGTGTTTGCTAAGATCGCAACGGAAAGGATTTTCAAAAAGATCTATTTTCGGCTGCACAGTTTCTAAATCCTGAAATCTGTCTTTGAAATTATAAAAAAGAGATTCAAATATATCTAAATATTTTAGCCTTTTGTAATTTTCGGGCCTTACGCATATGTTTGAAGTTTTTGGAAAATTGCTGAAATCACCAGAATCAATTTGGGAAAGAAGAAGAAAAAGTTTGGTTTTAAAATTAAAAATTATTTTTGACAAATCGCATATATTGTGTTCCTTCCCTTGCAATTCTAAATTAAGTTCATTGAGAATGCTTGTCGTGTCTGCCAAAAAAGCCAAGTCTAAAATAAAATCTTTGTCTCTCAATGCCTGAACTAAATTGTTTTTCATTTTTTCAGTTTCTAGGTAAACGAGTACTTCTTCTCTTAAGTCATATAGTACATTCAGACACTGGCCGCGACTTAACCATCGAACTTCTGTAAACATTTTAAGGTCATAATGTACAGCTTTTTTGGTTTTCAAAAAGTTTACAAATTTTCGATGGGTAAGCGCTTGATGTCCGCCTCGTATTTTGTTTATAATATCCTCTGCTGTTTTCATAGCAGGGTCATTGTTTAAGAACTTCGATGCTAGAGCAGTTTGATGAATTATGCAATGGAAGTTATTAACAGCAAACCCATGTTTCTTAAATTGTCCTATTAATCCATTATATTTACCCAACGTTACATTGGCTCCATCGGTACAGAGTCCAGCAAATGTATTTATATCGACAATAGATAGAACCTTTTCTGCGATAACATCAAACAATAACTTACCACTAACATTACCATAAAATGTTTCTAAAGTAAGCATTGATTCACAAATATTGTATTCGCTATCTACGCATCGAATACAAATAATAAGCTGACAAAGATCATTTACGTCAAGGCTTTCGTCCAAACAAATGGAAAAAAAATTCGCAATTATTTAATTTTTCCCTTACGTCAGCCTCTACACAAGTTCCTATTTCATTAGTACGACGGCCAACAGTTTGAGTGGACAAAGGAAGTGATTGAATAAGTTGTGTATTAAAATTAAGCCTTTGCAAAATTTAAGAAAATACCATCGCAAAATGGCATACCCTTTTTAACTATTTCCAAACTGATCAAGCTAGAAATCTCCTTTTTTATTTTAGAAACAGGTTTTGTCACATAAATTTCTTCTCCCTCACACCATTGCTTCAATTTTTCCAAATAAAGTTTTTTATTTTTTTGAAACAAGTTCTCTTTTTCCTTTTCATTTAATTTATTTATAAAATTATGAAAATGATCGCAATGTCTTTTGATAACGTATTCAGTGCCTTTTTTAAATGTTAAATAACATATAAGACACTGAATGTTACCAAAAGGATTTTTGATCATACAATATTTTTCAAGTGTTTTCATTTTGATTCGTGTTTATAATCTGAAAAAAATTGTTATAGCATCCGCTGGCATGTGCACTCGTTGAAGTCACATCAACGACTGAATGAAAGAGCGTAAGAATGTGTGTGAGTAGTGGTTTGCACAATTGTGCAAATAAATGGAAGGCACTGGTGTAATCTCTGAAAAAGCTCGATATAAATTAAGCAAATATATTAAGGATCTCCTCACATTGGCATCTTTCCTCACAAAAGAAAGATTATCCTCTCTCTCTCGTGATGTAGCTTGAATATAGTTTGCGTCGCCATAGGCGCCAGTGTTGCCTTGTAAGATATGATCTAAGCGCCTGCGGCAGCTGTTGACTCCTTTTCGTACCATTCGTTCCTTTTTGTAGCTTTCGCTATCCCATCAGTTCTTCTAGTACGAGGGCTGCTATATATATTTCTGGCCTAATAATGAAAATGCGAATATTTATCATCAAAGTGGTTTTATTGTTTTTCAAAGTATTCTCCAGCGCTTGCAAAAGTGTATCAATCATACTTTTGCAGGCGCTTAAACCAATTGTCGAAGCACTTGTACCACTCCGATTGAGACACCTCCAAAACATGGTTTTTGAACGCTTCAAGAGCATCTGCTCAAGCGGAACAGTCGCCACATGACCAGTTTTGCCGATGAAACAGGCGACCATTTGCTTCGAAGTGCTTCTTCCACAAACAACTTTCGTTGGATTTGGCTCGTCTTCGAAGACCCACACGGCCGATTGCTTTTTAGTTTCAGGCTCATACACATAGATCCATGATTCGTCACCTGCGACGATCTTATAAACGTCTTTTGAAGCACCGCGATCGAATTTTGCCAAAATTTCTTTGCACCAAATGACACTAGCCTTTTTTGAACGATTGTCAAATTGTGCGGGATCCAACGAGAACAAGCCTTTTTTACGGCCAGGTGTTCATGCAATATCGAATGTGTGCTGGCGGAAGAATGCCCAGGGATGCCTCTATCTCACGGTATGCCACAAGACGATCTTGCATTATTAGTTCACGCACGGCATCAATGTTCTCTGGCACAAATGTCGTTTTTGGACGATCTTTACGACCTTCGTCTCTGCGCGAGCGTCGGCCACGATTGAATTCATTAAACCAGTTTTTCACAGTGCTATAGGATGGTGCTTCAGATTTAAGTTCATCGAAGCACTCTTGTCGTGATAATCCACGTCGAAAGTTGTGAAAAATGATTGCACGAAAATGTTCACGCGTTAAGTCAATTGTTTTGCCAAATTGTCAAGTCGCTGTAAACAACACAAATGATGGTCGTACGTCAAAACGTTCTAAGTGCGTTAATGCTAAAAAATGTCAAACTTTCCAATGGAAATGTCAGATGGCACCAGGCAGCACTTAGTGTTGCCTAGGCCAGAAATATATAAAGCAAACCTCGTATGTGTTGTCATTGAAAGCAGATGTAATCAGAAGGAGCATTTTTTAAGATAGCTTCTAAGTAAAGCTCGATCTACATGTGTCGGAAGCTGACTTTCCTTTGTTCTAGCGACGTACTAGGTCAGCGGCAGTTTTCTTGTGCGTACAAGGTAATGCTGCTACAAGGCATTGTCCCTAAGTAATATTTGCTGTGCGGAACATATGCATCAGAGATTTGATTCCTCGCCTTTCCATCAGATGACTGTCAGTCTAAGTCAGTATATTTTAACTGATCCTGATACCTTTTCCATCGAATAATAATATATTATGTATAAGTATGAGCGATTTAGTTCCTCATCTTTCCAGCAGTCTTAGTCTGTCCAATTCTACTGATCCTGATACATTTCCTAGCGAATAATTTTATTTTCTTAAACACGCCACATTTGTTGCGAAAAAAGCGCTCAATAATGTGTCAGGAAATGTTTGCTAAATCTCTCCTTAAATATAAGGATAATTCTCTGCTTGTCTTGTAGGAGAAAAGTTCAAACAGCATAGCAAACTTCTTGCATTGTCCTCAGGCCACTACACCGAATGACCTCAAAGAAAATAATTGAAAACTTTTCATTCGAAATTGATACCTTATTGATGACTCCTCTGTTCATAGTAAAAATTAATTACATTTTCTTTATAATTGTATTAATATTTTATGTGTAATATCCTTGTTTTTCAATTTATCCTTGGTGTCTTTGCTCCCTTTGTTCTGGCTGGCACGACTGTTACGATGCTTATCTGATATACATTCTCGTGCAATTTATGACAACATCTCTACTAAAATTGTTTATTGAATCAAATTTGAAATCGAAAAGATTAAAACGCCATTGTCGTTAAAAACAAAGGAAGCACATTTTTCTTGTGGCCACCAACCTGCTAGCATATGCTGCCAAGTTTATGCTGTGTTAACACTCAATGAATCCCGATGTGGTGAGACAGTCTGGTCAAGACAGACAATGGCGTTTGTGGCTCCTAATGCTGCAGTGTCCATTAAATGTTGTGTCATTTGTTTTACTACTCTATGCCTTGGGTCAAAGTGAGCTTCAGTGAAAATGACGACAACCTTGTAGACGTTAAGAAAAATTCCTGTTGTAAAATGTTGCTGGCAATACGGAGGACGCCTGATGGTTGTGGAAAATAAATGAGCTTAAATTTAAGGAAATTTGTATCCCATAAAGTTTTATAGTTAAGAGGGAATTACTTGTTTGAAATCTGTATTTTTTGACAACGTTTATGAAAAACAATAGATGTGTAAGTCCAATAGTTATTTCATTAGTTACTTATTTTGATGCCTACAATATCCTATTAAGTTAACAGAAAAAACTTCCTTTAAATCAGTAGAGTAAAAATCGACCAAAAATCGGGGGTTTTTAGAAAACCGGCATTTCGGGTTTTAGTCTTTTCTTATTCAGAAGTAAAGTGATTGACCCCATCTATAGACTATGAGAATGCAGTAATCAATCGCTACTAATAGAGATTGACTTTTATTCAAAAATAAAACTAGTAAATAAAACGAAAGTCCCGATATTCAGAATGTGCAAAAACGCCAATTTAAGACAGTTTTTTGGTCCCTTGAATAATGTCACATTTGAATTTGTGAGAAGATTTCATTATTTGAATTTGTGAGAAGATTTCATTATTTTCCCAGCATCCAACGTTAGCCAAATTGCAAGGTTTTAGTTTTGGCTTTGTTGTTATTCGATACCCATAGGCCAATGTATACTGGAAAGAGTTTTTGGTCCCCAACATTATTTGTGGGGGGACAACATAAAAAGTGGGCCTTTATAGTTCAAACCGTGTCAAGATGGGTTATTTGTGTATTGTAATACACTATACCAAATTTGATTAAAATTAGAATTGAAATGGGTAGTTTGATTGCAAGCATTTGATGGACAGCAGACGGACGGACAGACAGACTGATATTTTTAAATTGAATCAGCTCGTGATTCTAAGATAATCGGCACACTTACACGCAGAGAGCTCAAATACAAGCAGAGAAAATATATGGTTACTATATGGTCACAGCAACAATAGTATTTTCTCTGCAGTAAAAGTATGGTCGTCGCAACCATAGTATTGTTTTTTTAATTTCATTTTGACAATAGTATGATTGCCGCAATATTAATATTGTTGAAATGTAACAAAAGTATTGTTGCCAAATTTAAAAATGAAAATATGGTTGTAGCAACAATATAGATATGGTTGGTGGGACAAAAGTATTATTTTCATGGGTTTTATGTTAACAATAACATGATTACGGCAATCATACCGTCAAAAGGTTAATTTTTTTTAATGTGCAAATGTTATTTTTACGATTCTTACGCAATAATAGCAATAAAAATTAATTTTTTTCAAAAAAAAAACTACGGATTAGTAAAGGATGTTTTTTATTGGGGTATAGAACTTTAAGTTGGCATCACTTTTTTAACTGGCGGCCATTTTGTCAGCTGTCAAGTGATTAATATTTAGTTTGGTTTGCCATTTCATCATGAACAGGTTGACAAAAGAACAACGCTTGCAAAATGGGCCGAAAATGAGATTCATCTCGATGCTGATTTTCATCACAAAATTTTGTTCAGTGATGAGGCTCATTTTTGGTTGAATGGCTACGTCAACAAGCAAAATTGCCGCATTTGGAGTGAAGAGAATCCACATGAGACCCTTGAGACGCCATTACATCCACAAAAACTGACTGTTTGGTGTGCTCTATGGGCTGGTGGAGTCATTGGGCCATACTTCTTCCGAAATAATGCTGGAGAGTCAGTTACCGTTAATGGAGACGGGTATAGATCCATGATAACCGACTATTTTGTTCCCGAATTGGATGGCATGAATGTGGATGAGTTGTGGTTCCAACATGCCACACAGCGCACGTCACAATCGAATTATTGAAGGAAACATTCGATGAGCGCATAATTTCGCGGAATGGACCTGTCAATTGGCCACCAAGATCGTGTGATTTGACACCATTGGATTATTTTCTTTGGGGATATGTGAAGTCGCTCGTCTACGCCAGCAAACCAGAAACGTTAGGGGACTTGGAAGCCAACATTCGTGGCGTTATTGCCAACATACGGCCCCATATGCTCGAAAAAGTGGTTGAAAATTGGACCTGTAGAATTGGCTTTATTCGAGCCAGCCGCGGCGGCCACATGCCCGAAATCATATTTAAACATTAATGGCATAAAATTATCCTTCCAATAAAGCCAAATTGATGGACATTAAAACGATTTTCTTGTGTTTTATTTCAATTCGAAGTTCTATACCTCAATAAAAAACACCCTTTATAACTAAAATATTTTTAATACATATAAATGATTTTTTTACTGTTAAATAAATCATTCCTATTGTTACATAACTTACTTATTAAAATTCTTTATTGTTGAATAACAACGTATTCCAGTCTTTACAAACAATTTTGGGGATCATAGTATGGTTGTGCGTTAGTCATACTATGATTGTGAGGATCATACTATGGTTGTACGTTAAACATACTATGGTTATGAGGATCATAATATGGTTGTGGGGATCATAGTATGGTTGAATGTGAATAATAATATGGTTGTGGGGATCATATTATGGTTGTGTGTGAATGATTCTATTGTTGTGAGGACCGTAATATTGTTATGGGGATCATAGTATGGTTGTGTGTGAACCATACTATAGTTGTGATGATCATAATATTGTTATACCACAACCATATAACCAGTATGATGCTTTCGAATATTGTTACCCCAACCATACTTTTTTTCTGCGTGTATGTTTTGTATATAAATTATGTATTTTATATAAAACATACACCCACCAAAAAACCGGTTAAGCCGACATATCGCCATGTAGGCTTTGGGTGACGTACCCTTGGAATGAAAATGGGTTAAAAAAAATAATGTAGTTTTCTGAGTATCCTGGATAAATTTAGAGCCCGCCCAAGAGGCCCAAAAACCTGTTTCAGTTGGCTTTCTTAAATTCCAAAAGTGCAGACGGATAGGGCGAGGTCATCTTTAAGTTTCACAGCGACTAAATATAATTAGACTTTATAGGATCGAGAATAGGTATTATGAGAAGTTATGAAGGCAATGACAACTTAATTTTTGCTATGAAAATGTTATTACTCGTATTTTGTATAAAATGTCATTATCATAAATTTATTAGTTATTTTTAACAGAACAGAATTTTTGGCTTGTGTATACGTAAAAGGATAATTCTCATTAATTTAAATGACAAGAAGCTTTTTAGTAATTATTAAGAACAGAATTGTTAAATTGTGTATACGTAAAAAGATAATTCTCATTAATTTCAATAAGATTACTGCATATGACGTTTGATTTGGTGGCCGTTGTAATTGTGGCAAAAGACAGCTGAAGAAAAGCCATAGCCAATACGTTTTATTTGTGGGCCACCGTGATGTAAGTGGAGCGTACACGACTATCATGCCAGTAAACCCAGGTTTAAATCCGGGTAAGAATGTATAACAAATTTTCGGCAGCGGGTTTTCCACCTCGTAAATCCCGACGACTTTACGAGTAAGAGATTTATCTCTAAGCCATGTAAAAACATTTATATAATAAATTAGCCGTTCGAGGCCGGCGTTATAGATAGGGAAATCCATCTAGAGGTTTTTTTTACAATAGAATTTTTTAACTATTGAGTTAAACGGGTATGGCGAAATGCTCGAAAATCAAGTCTTCCAAAGTTGGACCCTTGATATGGACACCTTGAGGCGAAGTTGCGACCAACATTTGAAGGTAGTTGTATCTAAACAAAATGACATAAAATGGGCTTTCGAATGAACAATAAATATTCCACACTTGATTAAAATGTTTGAATTTGTTTTTATTTAAAAAAAAATACCTCTAGAATGACCACCATTTAGTAAGTCCTTGTCAGTGAGTATAAGAGTTATAGAATAACCCGGGCCACTGATTTGAGAGAAGTTCCACTTGTTTCTTAATGGGATGTTGTGTGAAATGTGTACACTAGTTTCTTTACGTTGATATTTTTACGTCCGAAACAGAATAAACACTGTTGAAGTCATAATAATGCTAAAAGACCGGTTAAAAAAATTCATTAAAATCCTGAAAATTTTTCATAAAAAATTATGAAAAAAATTGTATAATTTTTCGAAAGAATTTTATTTTGTTTAGCTCGTTTGTTTTATTTCGGTCTATTGCTTTTACACATTGAACAGGGATTAACAGGGAGATATGCGCGTTTTATGAAAGTGAAGTCGACGATTCTAAGCGCAAATAGAAAGGGACCTAATCATTTAAATGGCTCTCCTGAACAAAACTGGTTTTTAACATAAGGTCCCTTTCTATTTTGCGCGTCACAAATTGTGACATCAATTTAAATCATAAGGCTAAAAAATTAAGGATTATTTAGGACCTGCAAAGCGAGCCGGGTCCAGCTAGTTTCATATAAAATAAGAAATTATTTAAAAAAAAAACGTTAAACGTAAAATATTCTTGAAAAATAAGAAAATCTTTCTTTCTCGTTTTTAAAAATTACGAATTTTTTTGTCATTTTAATTCCTAGGAAAAGTTTCTCTGGCAGAAAAACATTTTGTAATTTATATGAATTATTTTGTACCTTCACAAACATAATTTTTCTAGTTTTATATTAGCCCTATAGTACACGCTCCAAAGAAAGATAAAGACGATAATGCCAAAAATAGGTTTTATAAGTGGCGAGAGCGGACAAAACATATCGCTGCCCTAGACATCTAAATTTTTCTTGACGATCCTTATGTCAAAGTTGGAAGGGTAACTATCGAAATATTTTCATAAACAGATTGCAAATTATCCTATTCAATACTAGAACTTCTTGAACAGGTATTAAACGGCTTGATACCTTTTGCATCTGCATTTTAACAAAAGGACAAGTTTTTAACAAATAGCAAAGTGACATAGATTTTCGTAGCTGCACACGAAAATCAAAAACTTCTCCTTCTAATAAAATATAGATTCAAGAAGTCTGGAGCTGACTATATGTTTAAGCAAAAGACCGAAATAAACAAACGAAAGTAGAACTTTTTGTTTCATATGACAATATCAAACATTTTCAACAACAAGCTTACAATTGTGTTTGTTGATACTGCAAATTTCTTTGTCACATAATTTTTGAAACATTTTTTCACTTAAATAAACAACTTTTTCAGTTAAAGTTGATTATAATTTAAATTACAAAATTAACAAATTAAAGTATAATTGAAATTGAACTTACCATTGCGTGAAACATCTAGTTCCACTAGATTTTCAAACTGTTGTATATCCGGGGGCAGGCGGACAATTTCATTGTCACTTAAGCCCAATTTACGTAAACGATGAAGTCTGAAGAAATTCTGCAAAGACAAAGAAAAACCAACCACGATATTAATAACAATTTTCTCTTTAAGCGAAAGACTAGAAAAAATAAACAAAGAAAGAAAGCAAGAAAGCGGGAAAAAGACACGGCGATAGCACAATAAAGCCACAAATGTAGGGCGCCACCACCATCACTTCTTTGAACTTGTTGCACGATTTTGTTCAGCAAACAACAACAACGACAACAAAAGCCGCACAAACAATCTTTCTTTCCTCATCACAGCCTCAAGTTCATGAATGTGAACAAAACCTAATAAATCCTACAACATTGGACTGAAATAGAAACCCCCTTTCGAAGAGTTAAGGAAAAATACTCCAAATACATGCAGAGTACATGAAGCATCAAGGCAGGCAGGCAGCAGCAACTGTGAATGCCATTAAAGTGAAGTGTACCTGCCCGTTGCATTTGCAGACGTAGGTACCCTCTCACTTTACAGGTCGGACTGACGAACGAACAAACTGTCAGTTAGCCTGACTGGAGCTGACTGACTGACTGACAAAGTGGCGGTATCATGCCAGTGACGCTATGACCAAGTGCCTTCTGCAGACTGCATATTGAATAGTAATAAATTTGCAATTTCATGCCATTTGTAACAATGAAATATTAAAGTACCCCATACATACTATTCCCCTTTCACCCACAAACGCCCGCCCACCCATGTATTCATGCTCTTTAAGTAGCTCTTAAGTGAAGAATAGAGCTTAAACTTATGTTGCAGCATAGCAAAAATTGTTGGAAGACCCACATCTGCAACACACGACATCGTTGGCGCTGAAGACCGAGATGGCGGTGTTGTTTCCGCCGTCACCAATACCGCTGCTTCTCCAGCTGGCTGATGTTGTTTGGTGATGGTGATGATCATGTTACTGTGTCTTTCACTAAAGTGAAATAAAAGGTGGGTAATTTGACCCAAACTTGGATATCTATTTCGGGCCCCCCCACTGGCTGTGCTCAAAGCGTTCCACATTCACCAGCGCAAGAGATTCGACATGGAAAAAGTTGAAAGGTGTTACAGTTTGTTTCTCAGCCAAATGACTTTCGAATGATCAATTTATTAAAATCACGAATTTTTGTTTTTTTTGGCTGTGTTTGTTGTTGGCTTTGTTGCAATAAACGGCGTGGAGGTAAAATCAAAGTCAACTGACTTCCAATGGCTTTTCCCCAAATGAGTTCTCTATTAGAGGCAAAATGGAAAGGTGATGGTAGTTCGTAATGATCATAAATGGGAAAAATTTAATATTAATTGTTCTCAGGGTAAATGAGAACATTACAAATTGTTGCAGTGTGGGAAGGAGGGAGAAAACATATGTAGGTCAAAAAAAGATTGTCTTTTGAAAAGTTTGGATCTGTTAAAAGGAATATAATATAAAATAAAGTTGAGTTTTTATTACTTTTATAACAGAATTCTGCATTTTGACATTTAAAACCTTTTTATACTCTCTACCGAAGAGTGGAGTTTTATATTAAATTTGTCATTCCGTTTGCAACACCGCGAAAGTTTATTCAGAAACCCTCCAAAGTAAACGTAAGAGGTGGTCCAACCATAATGCACGAGGTAAATTGTAAGTCACACCTTAACGTCAAGTTTTTTTTTGACATTTCATCGTTTCAATGTTTGGCAAATCTTGAAGCCTTTTACAAAAATGGGCGTTCAAATTAAAATGTATTTCTTGCACTTCGTGATTTTATTTGTCAGCATTATCGACCAAATGTGTCCACAATCGTTAGAATGGGCGCAAGTTTTAGCAAACCTGTAGGTAATTTAAAAACACCTGTGCACGCTCACCCAGTTTGTTCTACGGAAAACATTGATGTTGTTCGCGATAAAGTGGCAGAAGAGCCGTCAACCTCGACTCGTCGTCGTGCCCTACAATTGAACATCTCACTAATAGACTCTAGAGCTGAAGCCTACTGACCATTTCAAGCGTAGACTATACGCCGAGTGGTTGGTGAACAGAATGGTGACTATACAAAGAAAATCGTCTTCAGCGACAAGGCACACCTTCACCTCAGTGGATTCGTTTTCGAGCAGAATTGCCTTATTTTGGAAAATGATAATCTACGAGTGATTGTTAAAGCCGATGCATCCTTAAAGAGTGATTGTTTGTTGTAGTTTATGGGCTAGCACCGTCATCGGGAAGTACTTTTGTTAAAGTGAGGTCGACCAAGCAGTTGCCGTGAATGGTGTTCGCTATCGTGAGATAGTAAAGGACTTTTTGTGGCCAGAAATTGACGATATGTACCTGGACGATATGTGGTTCCAAGCGAATGGTGCCACTTGCCTATAAACAACGAAACAATGTCTTTTTGCCCAAGAAACTCAATGGCCACACGCAGAAAAAAAGTATGGTTGGGATAACAATATTCGAAGAGCATCATACTATTGTTGGTTATATGGTTGTGGCACAACAATATTATGATCATCACAACAATAGTATGATCATCACCACAATAGTATGGTTCACACACAACCATACTATGATCCCCATAACAATATTATGGTCCTCACAATTTGTACCCTGTAAGTACAAATTCGAATTAATCTTGACGCACATCCACATCTTGATGTAGCTCCATATAAATGCTCCTCCCGGTGGTGATCTAAAGGGTGTGGGAAGAATATCATACACACAGAGAAAGAAATAGTTGGAAATTGGTTGGAACCACAATGATTCGGTTGCGAAAGAGGAATTTCGGTTGCAATCACCAAATGTTTATAATCGTAATAGATATTCGGTTCATAATACCACAAGATGATAGATATGACAATCGTACTGTACTCCGAACTTATTGATCGGTCATACCAATAAAACGCGAAAAAGCTATCGAGTTGCCACAACTGTTGCTGCAAACAATTATTTAATAGTATTTTGTTAAAAGTAAAATAATTTGATTATTACTGACTTAAAAAGCCAATCGACTAACCAACTTGTTTCCAGTAAAATCGTCCCATCTTTCTTTTCGACTTATTCTTCGTCATGACATTTCGTATGAGTACTTCAATTGTGTAAGCAAAACGTTTCAATTATTTTTGATTATGTCAAAAAATCTCTTCTATATGTTCGGATACTTGGTATTCTGCATCGGTACTACAGTTTCAATAACAGACAATTACAGAGCATCAACTTACATTCGGTTGTACTGATAGTATACTTGAAATTCATGTAATCTTAATCATTGGGTTAGCAAAAAGAAATATGGTTGTAGCAACGAACCTGCGCTTTGTGTGGGTATGTGGAAAATTTGTCTTATGTCGAAATTTCCATCTTCATCCGGAGTCAGAGTTTAGTACATTCTTTCGACGCCAGCGCATTTCGAAATCGATATATTAAACGAATTATACTTAGTAGGGACATAAATACTGTTACAACATTGAACACACACATTTCAATAGTAGACCTGACCTGAACATACCCCGTTAATGTCATATGGGTTTTGAAAGCTAACCTCAATAGCGTTAGTCTGTAACGGGATTTTAAAATTGTTTCACTTTCATCATGGAGTGGTCAGATAATGAGAAGCGTATCGCTGTAATAGCGTTTTTCAAGTGTGAAATGAAAAAAGCGATATTTTCAAAACGCTCCGGCCACTAGGGATTAGCCGCATGTTCGTCTACCGATGCATAAAACAGTTTGAGGAGACTGGAAATGTAAAAGACCGCCACCGGTCGGATCTGTTCGAACACCGCATGTCTTCAAAGCCGTTAAATCAAGAATTCACAGCAATCCGCTCCGAAAACAGAAAATTATGAATATCACGCAAAAGTCCATGAGTCGAGTCATTAAAAACGACTTGGGACTTGGGGCATTCAAACGAAGTACCGAACATTTATTGACTGCAGCTCTAAAAAAAATAGGATTGAAAAATGCAAACGTCTTTTGGTGAAGCACGCTGATAACTTGCAAAAAAAAAACTTTTGTTCACCGATGAGAACATTTTTACCGTTCAGGGAAAATTTAACAAGCAAAATGGTAGAGTGTATGCGCGGTCATCCAAGGAAGCATCTGAACTGATCCCAATGGTGAAAAAGGGTCATCACCCAGCTTCAGTCATGGTTTGGTGAGGTGTCTCTTACGATGGGTTCACTGACCTGTATTTCTGCGAATAAGGAGTCAAACATTGACCAAAGTTTACCAAGAAACCGTTTTGGAAGCTGTTGGAAGCCTCTCAACAATTCCCTATTCTAGAACCAGCCGCCGGCCCATTAGGCTAAAAAGTCTCAGTACCAGCTTCGAAACAATTTGCCAGCTTTCATTTCCCCTGAAGAATGGCCCTCAGGCAGTCCAGATTTGAACCCATTGGATTAGAAATTGTGGAAGGTTTTAGAGGACAAGGTTTCTCACAAAAGATACCCCAACATTGGATATTGTGGACGGTTTTAGAGGACAAGGTTTCTCACAACAGATACCCCAACATTGGATCTCTTAAGACTGCTTTGGTTCGAGCTGTGGCCAATTTTCCAATGGACGAGGTTCGTGCAGCTATTGACGATTGGCCAGTGCGACTTAAGGCGTGTGTAAAGGCAAAAGGCGGACATTTCGAATAAGTAGATTCGTTTTGGATACAATATACTCAATAAATATTTTAAAAAATACTTGGTCCAAAAACATTTAGAACTTTTTATTTTATAGCATAAAACGTGTGTAACAGTATGTCCCTACTAAGTAGATGTTCCTGTGGAACATCTGGACAGTTTCATTAACAGTCAGTAATAAAATGAGAAATCGCGTTGTGTGAACGGTTCCATTTACCGATTCAGACGGACGAAAACTACATTATTGTTCTTTAATACCTAAGAAAGAAATTAAGCTTGATCCACCCATTGGTATAACTATCGACTCAGCATAACCAGTTTGTTTGTAAAAAAAAGGTGCAATATTTATTGATTTTAAGCAATAAAATTGTTTCCTTTGATAACATATGGATTTCCCAAGTTTTCCAATTCCAAAAAATACTTCTCAGATTGAAATGTTGATTACTACGAAGAACTTATGTATGGTCACCACCAATTATTGGTACAATGTAACATGTACTTCATAATAAGTGGGATGCTATAAACACCAGTTGTGACAAACAATAGTTTTACTCAATTCAGTTGGTATAATCAACTTATTGGTTCTGAGTTTCGTAAAATAATCGTAGACACTATCTTATGATATGTCGGACCGTGTTGTCATCAAAACCATGGAATGTTTGTCATTGCAACAGAAAGTGGGTTTATCCATACGAACTTTTATAGTTTGGACCGTTGTCTGGTTTTTTTCTCTAAGTGTAAGAATTCGTTAAGGATATTTTTTTTGTACACAGAAGATCTTTAGTATGTCTTTCTGAAATTTTTCATCGAACTTTAAAAAAAAAGCCTTCTAAAGAGTCCTCTATGAGATGGTACGTATGTTTTGTGCTGGTAAGCGATGCACAAACGCATATACGTGGGCGACCGCAAAACTAACTGGCCTGGCACATTTTCTGTTTTACTAGCAACTTTTTTTTTTGTTTTTTAAAAGCAATCTTTTATAAGCCATCTATCAAAATTTCGGAAATATTTAATGAATATTTTCTTTGTTACAGGTGATTGAAGTAAACAAGTTTTATAATTTTTGAAAAATGTAAAAAAAGAGTTTCGTGCGGTAATTAAACACTTTTATATGAAAGGTTATACGCCACAATTAATCAAAGATGATTAGGATTCTGTTCATCGTGATAATGCACCATCATACTCCACCGTGAAATCCTGGGTTCAACAATTTAAAATGGGTCGTTCAGATACGGAAGATGAACAACGCTCCGGAAGACCGAAAACTGCTACTACTACTGAAAACATTAGAAAAATATTTAATGAAGTGACTAAAAATAGACGAATAAAGCTCAGAGAACTTGCTGATATTGTTAAAATACACGAAAACAAGTTTGGAGTATTTTACATGATGAACTCCACATGAAAAAGCTATCCGCAAGAACGCTGCCGCGTTTGTTGACTTTGCCCAAAAAATTGTTCGTTGGACCAATTCCGAGGAGCTTTTAGCGATTTATCAGCGTAATCCAATAGAGTTCTTGCGCCGATTCATAGCTGTTGATGAAACATGGATCCATCACTACATCCCAGAATGCAAAGAACAGTCAAAACAATGGATAGAAACTGGTAAAAGTGGTCCCAAGAAGGAGAAAACTCTTAAGTCAGCAGGAAAAGTAATGGCCACAGTATTTTGTGATATTTATTGATTATCTTGAGAAAGGAAAAACTATAAATAGTGAATATTATTGTGCATTATTGGATCGGTTGAGTGAAGAAATCAAGATAAAACGATCGCATTTAGAAAAAAAAGTTCTTTTTCATCAAGATAATGCTCCTTCACACACTGCATTTTTAACTCAACAAAAACTGGCCGAATTACGGTTTGAAATTGCTCCGCATCCACCATATAGTCCAGATTTTGCTCCTTCTGATAATTTCTTGTTTCCAAATTTAAAAAAAAATCTTAGTGGCAAAAAATTTCGCTGAAACTGAGGCATATTTTGAAGGTCTTGAAAAATCTTACTTTTCGGATGGAATTAAAAAACTTGAAAAACGTTTGATGAAGTGTATTGAGTTGGTAGGAGATTATGTTGAAAAATAAATAATAATAATTCCAAAAAACGGTTCTTTTCATGTTAGGCCAGTTACTTTTGCGGTCGCCCTCGTATCTACGTTCTGCTATCCAAGTCTCTTCCTTGCAGAAGAGCACTAGATTATACTCTTATCAGGCAATACGCTAAGAGAAAGATGTACATTAACCATTTCGCTCAATATTAAAATTTCGTATTCATTATTTTTCACCAAATAATGATGATACGATAATACGAAATGTTGTTAAACATCGCCTGCCGGTTGGCGTCGTAAATCTGCAGCAAGTTCAATTTCCTATTACCGATAAAAAAAGCACTGAAATTAGAGACAACCATCGCGACGGTTATTACACGCACGCAAAAGACTCGCAGCAGTTCGAGTGAGTTTGTGCAACAGTTGGCGCAATCATTTGGGATGTTGTCGTTGCTGGAGCTGTTGCTGCTTCTTGGTTTTTATTTTTATTAGTACTTCTTCTTCTTCTCCTTTGGCTCATATCGTATTTGCTATTTTTATTGAAAGATAAACAAAACCACTTAGGCAAGCAAGCAACAGTAGCAGCATCAGCAGCAGCAGCAACAAGAAATAATTTTTATTTATACGAAAAGAAGCAGATAATTTATATTTTTATAAATTCTTATGTTACACCACATTAAATGAAATTTTATGACTCAAACCGAGCAGCAGCGGATGCCGATGCTGTTGCTTTAACTGTTGCTTGATTGTTGCTGCTGCAGGCGAACGGAGTCATCATGTTTTGGTGCAACACACTATGAGTTCATACGAAATTCGAATGTAAAAAGTTTTTTTGCAGAGGAACGCAAAAACTGTCGCACAGAGAGACGGACAGGCGGACGGCTATAGAGGTGGCAGCGATAGCAACAACACACCAATTGTAGACAAATGTGATACATCACATCAACATTGACGCTGTCGTCGTCGCTCTGTTGTGGATCCAAGCACTCGTATTCGTTGTCTAGAGGCTAAGTTGTTTTACTTTCTGGTAAACAAAAATCGACACCAAGTGACTGTTTGCAAAATGCCTGCAACGTATGCAGTACCGCGAGGCAAGGCTGCTGCAACAGTTTTAGAAATCGATTGCGACTTGATAGTACTAGTGCCGGAACGCTTAAACAGAGCGATTTTCGGAGCTTGTCGATGTTACATATTTATATTTTCATCACAATCGAATTTTTTGGCAACCGATTGCTTACGGTTTGTTGTATGTACTCACAGTATTTCCTAAGTATAACTGAATTAATACTAATAAATTATGCATATAAAAATGTATTCTGTATAACACTTCAGAATCAATTCAGCACTTCAGGATTAAAATAAACGAATTTTAAGTCAAATCAAGATAAAAAAGAACCGCAGCTTTTAGAGAAAAGTATTTAAATTTCCATTCCAACAGAGGTTTTTTAATCAGCAAGTAAGAATGGATAACCTAGAACAAAGATAAACGATTTAAATTGTTTTAATACGTTAGTTGCTATATATATTTCTGGCCGAGGCAACACTACGTGTTGCCTGGCGCCATCTGACATTTCCATTGGTAAGTTTGAGATTTTTTAGCAAAAACCTACACAGAACGTTTTGACGTACGACCATCACTTGTGTTGTTTACAGTGACTTGAAAAAATCAATTTGACAAAAAAAAATGTAATAAACTCGTGAACATTTTCGTGCGATCATTTTTCACAACTTTCGACGTAGATTATAACGAATAGTGCATCGATGAACTTAAATCTTTGTATGGCGATGAAGCACCATCCTATAGCACTGTGAAAAATTGGTTTAATGAATTCAATCGTGGCCGACGCTTGCTCAAAGACGAAGGTCGTGAAGGTCGTCCAAAAACGGCCGATGTGCCAGAGAACATTGATGCCGTGCGTGAACTGATAATGCAAGATCGTCATGTGACATACCGTGAGGTAGAGGCATTCTTGGCCATTTCTTCTACTAGCATACATTCGATATTGCATAAACACCTGGACTTAGAAAAGGTTTGTTGTCGCTGGATCCCGCACAATCGCTCAAAAAAAGGCTTGGTGCAAGAAATATTGAAAAAATTGATCGCGGTGCTTTAAAAGACATTTATAAGATCGTCACAGGTGACGAATCATGGATCTATGCGTAACAGCCCGAGCCCGAAACAAAACAGCAATCGACCGTGTGGCTCTTCGAGGACGAGCCAAATCCAAGGAAAGTTGTTCGTGGAAGAAGCACTTCGAAAAAAATGGTCGACTGTTCCGCTTGAGCAACGTAGGAGGTCAATTCTGAGTGGTACGCCACAATTTGTTTGCCTGGAGTCTTCGGGAAAATTCGAAAAACGAACAAGAGAAGGCGAACCATTGTGTACAATGACAATGCAAGCTCTCACACATCGGCTCAAACCAGCGCCTTTCTGTCCGGCCAAAACATCGAAGTGATGGGTCATCTGCCGTACAGCCCTGACTTTGCACCCAATGACTTCTTTTTATTCGATGATGGGTCGTCTGCCGTACAGCCCTGACTTTGCACCCAATGACTTCTTTTTATTTCCGCACATTAAGAAAAAATGCGTGGTCAACGATTTTCGTCGCCAGAGGATGCTGTTGTGTTTAGTGACTTTTCATCTTTTCGACTACTACAAAAAATCAAAAGTCGACTTTTTTTTGGGGGAAATAAAAATGCAATATTTTGGAATAAAAAGCAAGTTTTCTTTGCATAAAAAACTATAATTAAAAAAAAAAACTTTTTAAAGTCTTTTAAAACAAAGTTTATTTTTAAAGCAGTCGATTTATACACATGCAACAACATTTCCACTTCAATTGATCTCAAAAGATAATTATATTAAAATTTGCTGGACAAATTTGGCTCCGAATTTGAGTAGCAATAAGTCCAGCATGTGGAAATAATTTTTTACACGGGACAGAAGGTGGTAACGTTTGGTAAAATTTTATTTCGCTACTTTTGCAACAAATGGGTACTCGCTTTCCATTATTCCATATAGAAGTAGTAGATAAGGGTTTGTTTTACGACAAACAGGCAAAGTTTTGAGATAGTGCTTCAATTGTATTGGAGCACTTTTGTCATCATAATGGCCTTTTTCGAGAATAGTGCAAACACTCTTGTCAAGGAACCCCTTTGTACTTATATAATCCTTTTCGTTAGCCTTGGAAACCACAATCTCTTTGGCTACGTCAACATCGGGTACGAGGGTTGCTATTTATATTTCGGGTCCTGACAATACTAGTGTACCCAGATGCAAATTAGAAATTCTATTGGAAACATTGACATTTTTTAGCACAACTTCACTCAGAACGTTTTATCTTTTGAGGGCGAATTGTTTTGTTTACAGTGTGTTGAAAAATGCATCTCAGTCAAAAAATGGAATTATCCCGTGAACATTTTCGTTCCATGATTTTTTACGATTTTCGAGACAGGAGTGTTTAAATAAACTTGTTTCGACTTTTGGAGATGAAGCACCATTAAAAACCACTGTTCATCGCTGGTACCAAGAGTTCAGTCTCGGACGCCGTTCGCTCCAGGATGCATTTCGTAAAGGAAGTCCAACTTCGATTACTTTGCCAGAAACCATCAATGCTGCGCGTGAACTGATTAAGCAAGGCCAACATTTGACATACCGTAAGATTGAGGCATCCTTGGGCATTAGTATGAAAAGCATCAATAAGATATTGCATTTTCATTTGGCCGTAAAAAAAATTGTTCTCGTTGGATACCACATAATTTGACGAATGCTCAAAAAAAAGGCTCGTATGTATTGGTGCAAAAAGATGTTGATAAAGTATATCAGCGGAAGCTCATAGGCAGTGTATAACATTGTCACAGGTGACGAATCATGAACCCGAAACAAAATAGCAATCGACCGTATGGGTCTTTCAAGACGAGCCAGAAAAGTTTTTGGTGGAAGAAGTAAATCGAATCAAATGATTGCGTTTTTTTCGGTATAACCGGCCATGTTGTCACAGTGGCTTTAGTGGAACGTAGGACGGTCAATTCTGAGTGGTATATAATTATCTGTTTGTCAACAGTGTTCGAAGAAATGAGGAATGATAATAAGAGAAGACGGATCATTTTGCATTACGAAAATGCGAGCTCTCACACATCAGCGGAAACGATGAGCTAATTGACCACTCAAGATGTCGAATTGATGGGCCATCCACCATACAAACCTGATTTGGCACCCAATGACTTCTTTTTATTCCCTAGCGAGTAGAAAAAAAATGCGTGGTCAACGTTTTTCATCGCACGAATCAGCTGTTGATGCGTTCAAAAATCATGTTTTAGAGGTGTCTCAATCGGAGTGGAAAAAGTGCTTCGAAAATTGGTTTGTGCGCATGCAAAAGTGTATTGTTCTTGAAGGAGAATATTTTGAAATTCAATTAAACCTTTTCCAATGATAAATATTTGTGTTTTTATTGCCGGACCTGAAAATAAATAACGACTATCGTAAATGTGGGTATTCGACAATTTCTAATTTCAGTGTTTATCAGTTCGCCTTAAAAAATAATAAAAATAAACTTGTAATACAGCTGAATATAATTTCAGTGTACACTTACCGACTTAATTTATTGCTCTGGATGAATCTTGGACATTTTCGAATTCAATAAAAAAAAAAACTACAATAAAATTAAACTTATGTGTATTTGCCAATCGGCGAAACTAAATGAAAACGCATTATAAATTTACGCAACAGGCATTGTTTGAATGACTAAAGAAAATAAGGTTTTATTTCAAGTTCAAATAAAAAGTCGAAAAGAAAAAGTCGACTTTTAGACTCTTTTAAGAACAAAAAATCGACTTCCTGACTTTAACTTATTACACCCAAAAGTCGATTAAGCGCTTTGTCGAAAGTCGGCTTTTATAACCCTACTATATTTATTTCTTTTTGAGATTGCAGAAAACATCAGCACTAAGGCAAAAACCCTGTACCACAGTGTGGTGAAGGATATAAAAACCCTCACCCCTACAAATTCTGGTTCTTAGTGGAACATTTAACAAACTTGCACAGCGGCCGGTGTTATGAGCACACGGCAAGCCATGACTCTTGTCCATAATTCTGTACGAGTATTTTGTGTATTTTCCCTTGTTCTTATTTGTTGGCATAGGACGAGATTGTTTAGACGACGATACGGCGTTGTTATTGTTGTTGTCTGCTGCTTAGATGGGGTTTTTTACTCGTGTTTAGAAAATGAAGACGAGCAGAAAATACCCGGCGTTCAGAACTTTTAAAACCACGATGGCGACGACAACGATGATGATGGTGAGCGAGAATGATGATGTTGGTGGTTGTTTGGTTTAGGCCTTCTTCAACATCAACGGAGGAGATTCACACACTGGCATTCAGATGTGTGTTTGTATGTGTACGGTATACATGTGCAATACACACGTGCTGGCATATTCGACTAGCTAAACATGGCTAACAATAACAGTGGTCGGAATTTATTCTCTTTCGGTTCTGGTAGGTTTTTTTATTCGTGGTTGCAAAATCTCTGCTGAGTTGCCACTTCAGCGATATATGCATATTCGCACATACACACACGCACACACCTGTACACGCAGCCACATATAAGTACATATGTATGTGTTCATAGGTGTTTCAACACTCGCAACACGAGTGAGTGGGTAGCCGCAGCCAGCATCGAATGGCTGGGATTGATGTACGGATGGATGGATGGCTAGGCTGGCTGGTGGCTTTGGTTTACCTCAAGGGGGCTGGTGGCTCGGTTGGTGTCTTTGAATTTTAAGTGCATGTAATCTGCCGGTTAAGTCGATTCGTTTTTAATGAAGATTTTATCGCCAATTAATGCGAGTGTGTGTGTGTGTGAGTGTATAAGAGCGTAGTTGGTGATTAACAGTTTTGCCATAAATTTGGTAATGCAAATGTTGTGGCAAAGACACTGTTGCACAACCTGATAGCAGCAGAGTGATTTGTTTAAGGATATTGGGTAAATTGGAAGATAAATGTCAGTGAATGAATCGAGAGGAAAAGTTGTAGGTCAACCCCCAGTTCCGTTAACCGTGTGGCAAATGTTTATTTACCCTTCCTGTTGTTAGCCAAAGTTTCTAATTGTCGGATAACTTAGAAGTGCTGCATTTTTAAGATTAATTCAAAGTGAAAATACATTGTGAAGGGTCGTTTACAATAAAGAGTAAAACCCTTCTTCAATAAGAATATAAATGAGGGAAGAGGTTCACAATAAGGGTGGATACGACCTATGTTGTGGTGTGACAACAAGCTGTCTACCGTAAATTCAGATCAGTTCAATAACAGATGTTTTTGAATCTATATTCATTTATGTTTTATTTATTTATATAAAATTGAGTTAACAGCTTAGTTCAACATAATACAAGGACACGATTTCTACAGGTTATAAAGAAAACAACATTAGGCGTGTTGTATTAGACGCCAAGGCAACTCGCTTGATGTTAATCATAAATAAATTTATTCACAAAAAAATTTTATTCAAAACAAACGGATTTGAAAGCTAATTTTTTATAGTTTTCTGTAAACAAGTTAATTTTTATGTTTACATACACATTTATTGTACTGATTTACATATATATTTATTGTACTGGTTAGTTTTAGAAGAAAAGTTAGCAATACTATAAGTAAGACCCGATAAAATCATAAATATATTTCTTCACAAAAAAAGTTTTTATTCAAAACAAACGGATTTGAAAGCTAATTTTTTTATAGTTTTCTGTAAACAAGTTAATTTTTATATTTTTGTATAAGGGTGTGAAATTAACGCGTTAGCGATCTCCTAAGGGAGTTGCCATTAAAACACGGTAATTTTAACTAGAGGGAAAACCAGACAACGTGGAAAAACAAGGGCGAAAAAGTTAACAAGAGATGGGAAACTAGTAGAAAGACGAAGGATCAAAAGCGAGAAAACGATATGGAGAGAACAACACAGATAGTGACATACAGCCGTATTCATAAAAAAATCCTAATTGGGACTTAAAGTACATATTAGTTAACAAACACTTTTTTCCTAACATACGATTGTAAGGAAAACGTATTCATAAACACTACTTTAACTAATATTCAATTTAATCAATATGTCGATTCAATGCTGGCAACACGGTCGTTTTGACTTGCCATTTCAATCTTAATGATGCAGTAATACGATTATCAATTATGCGAGTATTCGAATCTATATTTTTTGTATTGTTTATTTTACAAAGTACTGACTTAATAAACAAAAATATATATATATGCTTACTTGTAAAATAATAAAAACAAAATCATGTTTAAATAAAAGACAAATTGAGATCAATTTTGTATTACTGATAAAAAAGGTATTCGAATAACGAATAATATTTTTCTTATTTTGTTTGTTTACACATCACTAGTGAACTTTTTACAACTTTCCCTTTTTTTGTATTGTATTTTTTCCATAAAGAAGTTTTTATAAATGAAAATGGAAAAAAAGACGATTGCAAACGCAAAAAAAATAACGTATCCATTTTACTCGTATATTTTAAAAATATTTTTTTCTTCGTTGTATTCGAAAAATTCAAAAAAATATGTGTGTAAATGTAGACAAACAAACACAAACGTCACTTTAAAACACTGCTAAAGTAGGATCGAAAGAATATTAATATGCACACATTTAATAATGGTTTACAGAACGATTATTAAACTAATAATCGTTTATGAATACAGTTTTCATACTTTAAGCTTAACAATCGTTTGTAAAGCTGTTTTAATTTTTTATGAATACGGCTGATAGAAATTATGCTAGAGTAATAAAGAGAAGCAGATTAGACAAGAGAGAGGGAGCGAGCGAGAGACCAACAAAGTGATAGGTTTAGCCAGCGATGTTAGCTTGGTGATCTTTCCACAATTTGTGGGGATTTTACATCACCAAAAAATATTGTTTTGAGAAAATAGCGATTTGAAAAAATCGTTAGTCTGGCGATTTTAACTACTTTCGCTACTTGAAAAACTATTATTTCATTTAGGCATTTTTTTTTTTAAATTGAAGACATGACAACAGAAAGCGAGTGAGCCGGACAGCCAATATTGTACTTAGTAGGGACATAAATACTGTTACACACGTTTTATGCTGTAAACTAAAAAGTACTGAATGTATTGGACCAAATATTTTTTAATATATTTATTGATGTATATTGTATCCAAAAAGAATCTACTTATTCGAAATGTTTGCCTTTACACTCGCCCTGAGTCGCACTGGCCAATCGTCAATAGCTGCACGAACCTCGTCCATTGGAAAATTGGCTACAGCTCGAACCAAAGCAGTCATAAGAGATCCAATGTTGGGGTATCTTTTGTGAGAAACCTTGTCCTCTAAAACCGTCCACAATTTGTAATCCAATGGGTTCAAATCTGGACTGCCTGAGAGCTATTCTACAGAGGAAATGAACGCTGGCAAATTGTTTCGAAGCCAGGCCTGGGACGTTTTAGCCTTATGAGCCGGCGCAGAATACTGCTGGAAAGTCCATGGCTGGTTTTGGAACGGGGAATTGTTAAGAGGCTTCACAACAGCTTCCAAAACGGTTTCTTGGTAAACTTTGGCAGAAATGCAGGTCAGTAACCCCATCGTAAGAGACACCCCACCAAACCATGACTGAAGCTGTGTGATGACCCTTTTCCACCCTTGGTATTAGCTCAGATGCTTCATTAGATGACCGCGCATACACTCTATCATTTTGCTTGTTAAATTTTTCCTGAACGGTAAAAATTTTATCATCGGTGAACAAAATTTTTCTGTGCAAGTTATCAGCGTGCTTCACCAAAAGACGTTTCCTTTTTTCAATCCTATTTCTTTTAAAAGCTGAAGTCAATAAATGTCCGGTACGTCGTTTGAAAGTCCCAAGTCTATTTTAATGATTCGACTCATGGACTTTTGCGTGATATTAATCTTACGGGCCATGATTTTCTGTTTTCGGAGCGGATTTCTGTAAATTCTTGATTTAACGGCTTTGATGACATGCAGTGTTCGAACAGAGCGTGGACGGCCCGACCGGTGGCGGTCTTTTACATCTCCAGTCTCCTCAAACAGTTCTATGCCTCGGTAGACGAACATGCGGCTAATCCCTAGTGGCCGGAACGTTTTGAAAATGACGCTTTTTTCATTTCACACTAGAAAAGCGCTATTACAGCGATACGGTTCTCATTATTTGAACACTCCATGATGAAAGTTGAAACAATTTTAAAATCCTGTTACAGACTAACGCTATTGAGGTTAGCTTTCAAAACCCATATGACATTAACGGGGTATGTTTAGTTCTACTACTGAAATGGGTGTGTTCAATGTTGTAACAGTATTTATGTCCCTACTAAGTGGATTTCTCGTTATTTTGACGGTTTTTAAACTAAAATTTGACCAAAGGACAAAAATGACGACTTTTAAAAACTCATAAATTATGTAAATTATTATTTTCAAATGTTTTGCACAACAAACCTTAGGATTAGATAAGTTGGTAGTATGAAAATGAAAATGCTTCACGTTTTTTTTGCAATAATTTGTTAAAACGAAAATTTTAAGGCAAAGATTAACATTTCAGCCAGATCAAGGAATAAATTATTATTTTTTTGATTTCTTATGGTTTTTTATTGAAATAAAGACTATGCATTATCACTCCTTACAAAGCGATGTTTTTATGCTATTTTTTCTTTTATTTCTATTGTTAAAAGAAAAGTTTCAGGCACACTGATTCTGCGTATTTTTCGACTTCACAGAAAATGTACGAGTATTGCATTAGAAACGTACCAATAACATTTGTTCTTAAAAGCATATAAAGAAGAAGAAGGATTACAATCATACAGTATGATTGCCGTAATCATATTACTGTTGACATAAAACGCAAAACACAATACTTTTGTCGCACCAACCATGTTTATAATGGTGCTATAACCATATTTTCATTTTTAAATTTGGCAATAATACTACTGTTTCATTTCAACAATATTTATATTGCAGCAATTATACAGTTAACAATGCTATGGTTGCGACGAACATACTTTTATTGCGGAGAACATATTATTATTGCCGTGACCATGTAGTAACCATGTTTTTTCTCTGCGTGAATGACGAATTGTACTTTTTTAATTTAATTCTTCTTTATACGTATTTAAGCCCACTAACAGCGTTATGTTAAGATGATCTGCTGGTTAAATTTTTAAAATTTATTTGCATGGACATAAAGGTTTCCACCAAGTCAACTTAATATACTGGTATATTCATGTATGTTGTCAGATCAAAGAAGTTTTAAAAAAATCAGCGTTTTTTTTAAATTTTTTCGGCTTAATGAAGTTATAACAGTTTCTGGCGCTTTAGGAGTCAAATTTGAGATACGAGAATACGCCTATCATTAATTCTTACTTACTTTTAGTTTCTTATTTATTTCCCTCAACATTCTAATAAAAACCGAACGCGGAACTTCTCTTAAATCACGTTCTTATACCCATTGACAGGAGAACCTACTGTCTTATGCCGGTTCCGAACGGCTAATAATTTTTATAGAGAAATTTTTGTGCAGCTTTTAAACTAATCTCAAGGAGTAAATATTTGTTAATCATTTTCCTCAACGCGATCAAAAGCTGTTAAAATAAGAATAATGTGGTGCACAGCTTGCTGATATGATAAAAGTTTCCCCTTGTTCCTTGTTAAGCGGTATTATTTTTAAATTTTTGTGGTAAATGAATAAATTAGCATTTTCTAACGTCTGTAAGGTCAAATTTGACTTGGAATTCTTCGGAAAATATTTGGCATTACTGAAGAGGAACATTAGTTAAATATAACCAGAGTTAAACACAACGAGAGCAAAAATAACGCGCCAGCTACACGCAGAGAAATGATATGATTACAATATGGTCACCGCACCAATAATAAGTTCTCTACAATAAAAGCATGTTCGTCGCAACCATAGTATTGTTTTTTTGAATTTCATTTTGACAACAGTATGATTGCGACAATATTACTATTGTTGAAATGTAGTAATAGTATTATTGCCAAATTTAGAAATGAAAATATGGTTGTAGCAACCATATAAATATTGTTGGTGCAACAAAAGTATTGTTGTTTAAAATTTACGTTAACAATAATATGATTACTGCAATCATGCAGTATGGTTGCGACTATGAACATAACAAAACAGGTTTTATAGAGCATACATGTATGTGCGTGTGTATGTTTTTTGATATACAAAAAAAAACACATACACACGATACAGTGAATGGTTGCTGTCCATTAAAAAAAACAACAATCGGAAGGTAGTTCGAGGGATTAGTATTGTGTTTACTTTGTTCGGTGAAATACTCTAATACCGACTGGTTCTCGTTTTTTTTAAATCTCTCTGCACATAAGTATATAACCATTGATCATGGTTTAATCACATTCGTTTCTTGGGGTCTAGCAAAGTAGCATTCAGCCCTGGTAAAGTAGCATTCACCCCTGCTTGGTACTAAAAGTATTTTTGAATGCCGTTGGAATGTATATTTTTGTTTCTTGAATGGAATGTTTAATAAAAACATGGCCTCAATTCTGGCTATTAATATTGAATATAACTCGATAACTCTATTTTTGAATAACAACATTACCCAATCCTAATAAATAATTTTGGGGATCATGGTTGAGTTAATCATACTATGGTTGTAGGAATAATATCATGGTTGCGTGTGAATCGTACTATGGTTGTGAAGATCATACTATGGTTGTATGAGAAAAGTACAATGGTTGTGTGGATCATAATATGGTTGTGGAGATAATAGTATGGTTGAGTGTGAATCATACTATGGTTGTGTGGATCATAGTATGGTTTCGTGTGAATCATACTATAGTTGTAAGGATCATACTATGGTTGTATGAGAAACATACTATGGTTGTGAGGATCATAATATGGTTGTGAAGATAATAGTATGGTTGAGTGTGACTCATAATATTGTTGTGAGGATCATATATATGGTTGTGGAGATCATAGTATGGTTGAGTGTGTATCATACTATGGTTGTAGTGATCATAGTATGGTTATGTGTGAATCATGCTATTGTTGTGTGGATCATAATATTGTTGTGCCACAACCATATATCCAACAATAGTATGATCCTCTTCGAATATTGTCACCCCAACCATACTTTTTTTCTGCGTGTACGTAAATAGTGATAGGGCGTACTTGTTGCTAATGTCATGAGGTTTGAGGACTGTGACAATGAAAAATAAAAGTGACTTCGACAATTGTACTTTTAATAACTGCATGCAAAACCCAAAATACCACTTTAAGGTAAATTTCTTAAAAATATTGCGTGCTGGACATATCTTGATTTGAAATTGTCACCGGATTTGAAAACAGATTTGTGATTAAAATCAGAGACAGGAAAAACAACTTTTTTAAAATAGCATGTTAAGGCAACAGGTAATGTAAGTATTACGGGGTGGACAAACCATACTTTTTAAAAAAGGTTTAAATCAGTCCCATTAATAAAAGGATTTAAAAACAGATTTGTGATTAAAATCAGAGAAAGGAAAAAAAACTTTTCGCAAATCGCTTAATAAATGTGTCAATAATATTAGCCTCAATGGACCACCTTGAGCAGCTGGCATAACCCAAATCAAGAAATAGAGTACTACATTCCAAAACAGACAAGTGGACAATTTTTTTCTACGGTTATATTTAAACTTCTTGACCTCCAACTCACATAACTTGCCATTAAACATTTCCGTTTTCCTGTCAATGTAAATAAAACACTTTAAAATAGTCAACGAAACTTTTGTGCCGACTTTCAACCACAAACTCCTAGAATTTCAAAAGGCCAGAACTACTCGCAGATGAACTCGTATGCGTGTGTGTGTACCGACAAGGCTTACGAGATGGTGAGTATTGCACAGCCAGCGTGCAACGCTTTGACTATCTTTATACATTAATAAAGACATCCTTTCAAGATTTCCTTAACCCATTTCAAATCAGCATCAGGAAATTGAATAAGACCGAACAAGTGTCATCATAACATTCTCAATGGATCTCCTCGGAACATAAATACGTATGTGGTGCAAACGGCGGACATGGCTATAGAACTAATACACACACACATGTATGCGCATACATGTGTGTGCGTGTGGATGTGTAACTTTGAAGCTGTTGAAGTACACTTTGACGGTGGCGTTCAGATGTATCGCATGAATATAACGTTCCACATACAGAACCACAAGTGGAGGCATGTTTGTATAGCGTGTTCAATCTGCGAGCGATATGGGGAAGATACAAAACTAGATAGAGCCGCCAACAGGCGGCAGGCAGGTGGTGGTGCTGGTGGTAGGGATTTGTATCTACTACATCCACATCCAGCGGGTCCTCCTCTCGTATGGATGGATGGCTTCCAAGATAGATACTTGTCGGCAACTTGTATCTGCTGACATGCCTAGCCACAAATATACCCCCTTCCATTTCGTATCGTGTGCCTTCTCCCCGCGTGAGGATGCTGCTGGGTAGGCTGGATGGCCATAACAAGGTTGTTGCCTCTTTTCCTCTTTATTTCTTCTTCCATCTTTCTTACAAACTCACTGAGTCGTTTTATTGGACACTGGGGGTGGGTTTGATAACGCTCGCATTTGGCTCTGTTGCCGGTTCATGGGCTCCCATCGAAACATGACACAATGTAAGTTTGTAATGGTGGAAAGGGAGCGCCAACTTCTTTGAAAAATATGGCAAATTGTTTATTTACACTCACTTAAGCGAGCACTTACTCAAGGTTGGTTAAGAAGAAAAATCAATAGTTGATTTTAATCAAAAGGAACTCTGAGGAAGCGTACTTTTCCAGAAAACTTGAGCATGAGATCTGTAAGCATGTAAACTTATTACAGGATATATTGGGCGAAGGTTAATGCTAAAATAATTTTATTAAATTGAGAACATTTTAACAACGTAGAGCAGAATCGTTTTAACCACAATCGTGGTTCTTTAAGAGCCTTAAGCGTGGTTCTTTAAGAGCCACAAGCGTGGTTCTTTAAGAGCCACAAGCGTCGTTCTTTAAGAGCCACAAGCGTGGTTCTTTTAAGAAACACAAGCGTGGTTCTTTTAAGAGCTACAAGCGTGGTTCTTTTAAGAGCCACAAGCGTGGTTCTTTTAAGAGCCACAAGCGTGGTTCTTTTAAGAGCCACAAACGTGGTTCTTTTAAGAGCCACAAGCGTGGTTCTTTTAGGAGCCACAAGCTTGGTTCTTTTAGGAGCCACAAGCGTGGTTCTTTTAAGAGCCACAAGCGTGGTTCTTTTAAGAGCCACAAGCGTGGTTCTTTTAAGAGCTACAAGCGTGGTTCTTTTAAGAGCCACAAGCGTGGTTCTTTTAAGAGCCACAAGCGTGGTTCTTTTAAGAGCCACAAGTGTGGATCTTTTAAGAGCCACAAGTGTGGATCTTTTAAGAGCCACAAGTGTGGATCTTTTAAGAGCTACAAGCGTGGTTCTTTTAAGAGCCACAAGCGTAGTTCTTTTAAGAGCCACAAGCGTGGTTCTTTTAAGAGCCACAAGCGTGGTTCTTTTAAGAGTCACAAGCGTGGCTCTTTTAAGAGCCACAAGCGTGGTTTTTTTCAAAATCTTGAAGTTCTAGACTTGCAAGCAATTATCGTAGATATTTTAAAAATGGAATTAACGCTTTTCCTATGAATGGTCATTGACTACAATTCTGGCTGTGCCTTCTTTTGTTCTCTTCAACGAGTACATGCAAGAGAAAAAATCAATTCATCCCACTTAAATCCTACTTCAGCATGACTTTATGGCTGAATAAATTCCCAGCAATCGAATGATGTTAAGTCCGTCGTCCTTTCATCTTCTGTTGATTTCTGTGATACGCAGATGACGTTTATTGTCATTTTTTTTCATTGCCGTACAAAGTCCACGGTTCGAGGTGCATGATTCACACACCTTTTGTAATTTTTTTGTTGGTTTCTTTTGGAATTCAATCAAACAAGGCAACGCAGTTTTTGGGGTGCTGATGGTCTGCACTACTGCTACTGCTGATATAAAAACCGGAAATCGTTGAAACCATTCGGTGTTATTGTATTCTGTTTTTATTTTTGTCCTTCTTGTACTTTTCACGCATCGTTGGCCCCGGTGATGATGACAACAGCACATGGCTGAAACAAGTTCACAGCGGCAACGGCAGGGTCTGCCTGCCTGGTTTGCATTTGTCCAGGAAGACGGCACATGTTCGTCGGTTTACCTTGAAAATGTTGTTGTTTATATTAATTTTTTTTTTGAAGTTCACTGCGACCAATGGGTGTGCATGGCGAACTGCTAGGTTGAAATTTATCCGGAAAATCATCGAACGTAAACATTGTTTGTACATTAAACTTTAAAAGGCAGCAAAGTAGTCATATCGTCATTATTATTACTGTCATTAACCCTTGGCATATTATCTACTCGTAATATATCTACCCATGATACTCGTATTGTTTTAAATTACCCCAGTATGAATTCTGCAACACAATGAAAGTAAAGGAAAAAAGTAAAGATTGGGTAGGACTTTTTCTTCAACATTGTATAATTCTTTCGTCCTACCTGGATTTCAACTGAGCCTTTGGCATTCCTTGCAAGATTGTGTAAATCCACGATTAACTATAATCGTCCATGTACTTATACTTGTGCATTTCCTTACTATACTCTTTAGTTTGTTGTGACTAAAGTTACCTGAATTTATAAACTGTTTCATTAAAGTAGCTTTGAATGACAAAATTTTGCACACTCCTTCCATTAGCAATCTGTTTTCCGTCATTAGGCCCTCTAAGCGATCGTAGTCATGATGTTGTCAAGGACCACGTTAAAAAGCAAGGATTATGGTGGACATCCTTGGCGGATTCCTCCGCAAACTTTTACGGTGATGTTTATGACATCGTTGTGCAAAATGCGACGGGTTGCATTGTTTTACAGATGTTTAGAAAAGCCAACTAAAAAACAAGGACGACAAAGAAGTTGGCTATCGCGAGATAATAACGTACTTCTTCTTGTGGCCAGAAATTGAGAATATGGACCTGGGCAATATGTGGTTCCAACAGGGTGGTGCCACTTGCCTCACAGCCAACCAAACAATGACTCTTTTGCTCGAGATAGTCAATGGCCGAGTTATCACACGTCGTGGCGATGTTAATTGACTGCCACTATCATGTAATTTGACACCGTTGGACTTCTTGCTTTGGGGATATTTAAAAGAAGAAGTGTACGTCAATAAGCCAAGAACAATTCAAGAGCTAAAGAATGGGATAATTCGGCACATTTACGACATTGAACCTCCACTGTGTCTTAGTTATTGAAAATATGGACCATCGGATAGACCAAGTCGTGGCGAACATTTGGCATTTTGTTTTGCACATAATTGTCAAAGATCCTTTCATCAAAATAAAAAAAACTGAAAACTTTTTGTTTAATTTACAATTAACATCGTGCGTTTTAGTTGGACAACCCTTTATGAGTTAGGGTCTCATCAACGCAAGGGCTAGACCAAATTAGGCTACACTCTCGGCGTGGTGTAACATTCCCGCACGTTCGAACACTTCGATTCCACTACAGTTTACAACATTTACCTGTTGGCAAAGAAACACACACACTCACACACAAGCACATATAATAGAAGCTCCAACAACAGTCCATGTTCTCCATGAGCATTGTTGTAAATGCGGATTACTTGTTTCTGGCTTTGCGTTTTGTTTTCTTGTTGTTGGTTATTTATTTTGCATTGCATACTCATGTGTGCTTGGGGGCTGGCTAGAGAGCCCGTATCTCCATATGTGTTGCCACATTTGTAATGGCCAACACACACGTACGCACACATACGCACACTTGCCATGTTCTTTGCATCCAGGCAGCAATTGCGCGAAGGCCAAGCAACTCGCAGGCGATTGTCATTACAGCGAGCGCCAGCCCGACATCAGTTCGGCCATCAGGCATAGAACGAAGTCAAAAAGCAAAACAAAACATCATCGGCGCAACAACAACAAGAGTAACCAAGAAATCATTGCATTGCACTTTGAATTCGCAAAAAGCGGGCAAGTATGGGTGATTGTGCCCCCCTTCCTCCCCCTTACATGCGAGACGACGAGTACACGAGGAGATTTCCCCAGTGCCACGTGTGGCTGTGCTGATGATTTCTGTGCGCCGGTTCAAAATAGATACAATAGCAAAATGTGTGTGTCAGTGAGTGAGGCAGTGAGTGAGTGGTGCAGGATGAGAACGCGGCACGTAACGCTACGCTAGGTCTGCATCAATGTGCATGGTGGAGGGGGGGGAGGGGGGGAGGTTGTGTATGTGTATACAAAAAACACACTCAGGAGGACGTGTGAATGCGTGGCATAAAATTCCTTGTGGGCTATTTTATTGGTTGCGTACCCAAAAAGCCCACCTTGTACAGTGGCTCCAAACAGAAACTTTAAGGAAACTTGATTGCATTTGAAGAAAGAATGGAGGCAGTACTAAAAGCAAGCAAATGTCCTCTTTTTGAAACATATTATTGAACTTGTATGTTTTATAATTATAATGAAGTCCCTTGGATATAGGATAATGTGACGTTATTGCAGTGAAAAGCTTTACTAGGATCGCTTTATTTGGCAAGCTTTATAAATTGCTCTAAAATTAGTAAATCCAATTTATTTGATAAAACACAATTTTTAGGAGATGGTGAGGCGTGCCAATATGGACGTTTTATCTAGATTTTGACATTTTTATATGAAAAATTTGACCCAAGTAAAAACGCTGAAGTTGGTGATTTTTAAAAATCCAAAGAATGTGACGATGAATTTGTGTAGCCTTAAATAATTTGTGTAAAAAATTGGTAAATTGGAATATGTTTTTTGGCATTTGTTCAGCATAAAAAACAAATTCATTTATTTTATTTTTAAAAGTTAGCTTTTACTTGGTTTTGTATAATGGCTAGTTGTTTAAGTGTTTTGTATTTATTTATTTAAACAAAAGTAACTAGGCTCAGATGGGCATTTCAAGCCAAATTCAGGAAAAAAGAGAGAGTGCGACAATCTCTTTTACTCGCCCCAAAAAAACTACAAAGGAACCTGTAAGACGAAACGACTGTTGGATGTGTGCGATCATACAATAGTACTATGATCCCCACAACCATTTTACCAATCACACCCAACCATAGTTTAAACCCCAAAACCATTTGCTAGTCCTCACAACCATATTATGTTTCACATACAAACCATTGTATGCTTCACACGCAACCATAGTATGAGGGTTGCTATATATATTTCTGTCCTAGGCAACACTAAGTGTTGCCTGGCGCCGTCTGACATTTCCATTGGAAAGTTTGACATTTTTTAGCATAAACGTACTTAGAACGTTTTGATGTACGAACATCAGTTGTGTTGTTTACAGTGACTTGAAAAAATCAATTTGGCAAAAAAAAGGAATTAACTCGTGAACATTTTCGTGCGATCATTTTTCACAACTTTCGACGTGGATTGTTGTGTGAAGCATACAATGGTTTGTATGTGAAACATAATATGTCAGCCCTCGTATTAACTAAATTATTCGTTTATTGTTTATCGAATATATTTCAGATTTCACATATGTGACGCGCAAAATAGAAAGGGACCTAAGGGTAAAAAAAAGATTTGTTCAGGACAGCCATTTTAAAGATTTAAATACGTGTATCTTTGGTGTAGAATCGATGCTCAGATGTTGTCCACATCAAAAAAAAAAAAGTGAAAATTGATTTTTTTTTTTACCCTTAGGTCCCTTCCTCTATGCGCTGTCACATATATACAAGAAAATATTTTCGTTTCATATCTAACAAGTTGTAAGTCGTTCATTAAAAATAATTTTGTTATAAGACTTGAACAGCTTTTATTCTGTTGATTCTTTTTCAGAATCAACTTAAAAATTGGTAAATTTTATTGGCAACGGTTGCCAGACAGACTGTACAGCTGTTTCTAAACCCGCCAAGGTTTTTCTTCGGCAGTCTATGGCAACGATTACTTCGGCTACAAATCAAATGACTTATACGGGAGTCTCATTATATTTAATGAGAATTACCCTTTGCGTATAGTCTTCAAACTGTGCGAAGATCAATCTTCATAGCGCAATATCATTTCTACCAATTTCGTTTCGCATGGACTTTCGTTGAAAACCACAGATGCAAAAGCACAGAGTGTGTGTGATGTACATCTATCATACGTGCGTTGCACATTAGGGCGTACCAATCCTTATAAAATATTAAATATGTTAAATGTGAGGAAAAAATTTTGCAACTTTTCAAAAAAGCAGTCGGAAAAACTTTTAGGAGTGTATGCAATTTCGAGAATGTGAATGAGAGACACTTTGCCTTCATAAGACCCCAAGGAGAAAGAATACACTTAAGGGCAGATAGATTCGCATTTAACGAGAACTGCCGCAAACAGAGAACAGATTCGTTGTAAATGTTTTTTTTTTGCCAACCGAATGATTGAGGTTGCATACTCCTCGAGTATGCCATCAGTACAACCGAATGTTAGTTGGTGCTCTGTAATGTTCACAGCAGAAGATTTTTGCTGAATAAATTAGATTCATCGATTTGCTTAGAGCAGTAATAATAGGATTATTGTCACTTGTAGTTATGATGAAAGTTTAGACATTATCACCAATATTCGATAACAACAACGAAATGTGGTTCAAACTATTGGTTCTGACAGTTATGGCAACTAAATACATTTTATGCGTTGCATTGGTATGACCGATCAACTAGTTGCGTCTACAATACGAAGATCATATTTAGCATCTCGTGGTATGTCGAACCGAATATTCATTACGATTATAAAGATTTGGTTATTGCAACCAAGGTTCTTCTTTTCAAGAATTGAACCTGTGATTTCGTAAGTTTTAGCACCGGATATCCACTTTTGAAGCCCCAAGGGCACAAAGTGCACCGGGTAACTTCTTTTAAAGCGTAAAGGCCACAAAAGTTGACAGCATCGTTTCGAACCACCGTGCAACGATTTGTTGCAAAGTATGAGAGAAAATGAGAGGAACTCTTAGACAGTCACTCACTTAGCCGAGATACAGTGCATAGTACATGTCGATGCCGGCCGGCCGGTAATACTAGTAATGATTATTCAGTGTTTTTTTTATTCCTGCTTGTCATTTTCTTTGTGTTTCTTTTTCTAGTTCCATTTTCTTCTATGCACTTTTGCCAAGCATGCATTTTGCAGCAGCAGTGCGAGAGCAAGCTGTGAGTCTGTCTGCCTGAGTAGTGCCTTTGTTATGACCAACACAAGTAAACCAAAAGCAACAGCAACATTTTCATTGCCCCCAGCGTGGCAGTGCTTCTAAACAGCACCATCCACAACAGCGCCATTGCCAGCAACAACTCCAGCGCAGGGAAGTTGCTTATCGATGGAATGGCTTAAAGTCATGTTCAACTATTGAACTGATTTTTGAATTTGAAAGGTTTCTTGCCTACTCTTCTGCTTGTGGTGGCTTTTTGTTCTTGTCTGAGTTGTCCTGACAACTTTCTTTGCACGACGACAACGACGATAGCTAACGATTTTTTTGCTGTTGAGGTAACACCACCGCCAACCTTTCAATTTGACTGCTAAATATTGTCAAAAGGAGATTGTTGTAGTTTGTGGCGTGCACGACTAATGGAGACTAAACTTTCATTTTGTCGGAGTTCAATTTAAAATTGATTTATTGTTGAGATTGCAGTGTTGCTTGTAATGTTGTCTAATGTTAATAGCTGCGATTGTACACTATCCAATTGATCGTTACAAGCTTGTGAAATAGGAGCATCTACTCTAGTGTGCCACAAACAGAAGAAATTGTTTTTTGGAACCCTGTTGTTAGTAGTTTCAATTATCATTAGAACAGCAGGACATTTAATTGTTGTATAGGCTGAATTTATTACAATGAGTAACGATCTACAAGGCAAGTGGTTTATATTTGTCCACAATATTAATTATCATTTTGAACTGAAGATAACAACCTGTAGACAACCTGACGAGCATTGACCAAAATATAGCTGTGACCAGACCAGCCAGTGCCAAGAAAAATTAAAAAGCCAACGAATTTCATCGCTGAAAGCGATAAAATATATTAACAAAAATCGAAGATACCCAACAAACGATTTTAAGGATTTTGACCTAAGCATAAAAAATATAGCCTGCACAACAAAATTCAATGTTTAAATCGCAACAGGACCAACTATGATACCCTACAACACCTTTTTTTACAGGATTTTACAAAGTTTTTACTAAGATAGGGACTATAAAACACAAAAATACATTGCAAGAACACTTTCACCTACCGTTTTCGATCAGGGGAAGCGGATAATTGCTTTCAACAAGAAAGAATTTCCTGCAAACATTTCAGCCAATAGATTAGCTTTCTTAACCGGGACTGTGAACTGTTTAAGAAGTGCTGAGCCTTATCTTTGGACCTGATATATCATCCCTTTAGGTCTGGACTATTTTTTCTGGTTTGACCAATTACATTTTTGTTGAAATAAATATCTCTACAAATAAAAATATGTTATCTATAATTTCAAACGCAGTATTTTTGTCAGTATCCGGCAAAGTTTTCAATGAAAATGCTGGAAAAGTTGGTTCCAAAGTGCCTTTTTGTATATAAAAATTGTCCTTTTTTTGGTCTAATATCGAGACGACCTGAAGAGCGGAATACGAAGATGATACAGAAGCAAAGCTGAGATCGGCATTACCAAGCGATACAAGGACCAAAAGGTCGTATTTTTCAGGGTTAGAAGTTAAAAAAAGGTCAAGGTCAATAATATGTTGGTGGTGTTGGACACAGTTGATTATGTTTAGGTTCATTCGTTTATGGTGTAATGTCGTTTTGCGCGGCGAAAAATTCGTCGCATTGGCCCTCCGGATGGAAGAAATATGGACTTTGAAATCCCCGGCAATGAAAAAACGGTTCAATTAAACAATTCATATAATCGAACAAAAGATTAATTAGAAACAAAAAATCCTGTGATAAAATTATTTTTTTTAAGCCTAGCACTCAGGGGATTTCACCCACATATGCAGTTCAGGGGAGATAGGTTCGGTAGAGAAGGAAAAAGGGAAAAGAAAAGTTCATTCATTTATGGTGTCATGTCATTTTGCGCGGCGAAATGCTCGTCGTATTGCCCCTCCGGATGGAGGAAATATGGACTCCGGCATTGAAAGAACGGAAATTTTACTACCCACAGAAAAAAACTTTTTTTTGTTTAATTAAACAATTCATATATTCGAACAAAAAATTAATTAGGAACAAAAAAATCCTGTGATAAAAATATTTTTTTAAGACCAGCACTCAGGGGATTTCCCCTTTGTATGCATTGCAGGGGAGATAGGTTCGGTAAAGAGGGAAAAGGAAATAATGTTTATGGGCACGTGACTTGAACCTGTTCATATCGTACGTGCCAGAAAACACCTCTGCTGGAAGTCTGTTCCACGTGCGGACAACACGGCTGAAGAAAGAAGTCTCACTGTAATGCGTCGTGCGATCAGTAGGCCAGTCAATAACAAATGGATGCGCAATTCTAGACAAGCGGGTGATACGGACAAACACTCTGACCTCCGGGATTAGATCACCTATCTCCGAAAAACACTTCCCGTTAAAGTACCTGTAAAAGAGTGATACGCAACAAACATTCCGCCGATGCTAGAGTGAAACAACAGAGGTGGCTACCCTGCAACAAGCCTTTTTTCAAAACTTCAACAGTTTGTTTGTTTTAGCGAACATTAGGCTGAATTTTTATGCCCAGAACTTTGAGAGCGTCCTCGACAGTCCTTAGCCCGTTGACCGTTAATGGCTTCAGAAGCAACATTGGGGTTTGCTAGTATCAAACTCGAACCTATTTGCAAATGTTTAGTTCGTCGGCCGTTTATGACTTAGCAGGCAGCATAGGGTTTTGCTAGCATCAAACTCAACCCTAATTGCAAAGCCCCACTCTGAGACCCTCACAGGATCTTCCTTGAGTGTGTCAGTCATATTTTGCCTCATCGCCTATGTATATGTGAGGCCCGGTCGACGGTCGAATGAACACGAGTTACATATGCTGCTGTCGTCTGAAAACGAATAAATAGGGTTTGTTGGCAGACTTAGGAGGTCATTGAGAAAAATAAGAAACGGAGAGGAAGAGAACAGATCATTGCGGTTCCGCTGCATTTATAGCATACTCATCGCATGAGAGTCCGTCTATAAAACACGTATAGAGTGATCTCTGAGAAAAGTAGATATAAATCGAGATAAATCAGTACCGACACCAGAAGCAATTAGCTTTGACAAGAGTGCGGCATGCCACACTCTATCGGACGCCTTGGAAATATTCAGAGCCACTACCTTACTTTCACCATGTCGACGAATTGATCGACTCCATAGCTCCATAGAAAGAAACACCGTCAGGTCTCCTGAAGATCGGTTCCTACGGAAGCCACACTGTCGATCGTTGACAGTCAGCAATGTCTCTATGACTTTTGAGAGTGCAGAGCAGACTGCAATTGGGCGGTCGTTGTCAGGGTTGCTAGACTCACCCATTTTTGGGTCGTTGTCAGGGTTGAATCTGTAAATCACCTGAAATATTTTCAATAAACAACGTACGAAAATTTTAGTTAATATGTGAAATTTTTTATCACAGGATTTCCATTAATTTTGTGTTTCAAATTTGGAATATTTTTTACTGAATTAATTTTAATTCAGGGTTAATGGTGATAGTTTGTGGTTCTCAGGATCGTAAAAAACCTTTGGATAAGAATTCTCATGCAGCTAGGTCTCACAAAGAGCTAGAACATCAGGCATGGAAAAAAGAATGTGAGAACAATATAAACAAATTCGCACGCAACCCTGCATGTAGGAGAATAGACTCTTTAAATTTCTTCAACATTGCGGCAAAATTATAGACTGCGATATGTATCTGTAATCATAGTTCTTCCTGTTTGAGACTCGAATCATATTGTCTACAGCAAAGATGATCATAATTTCACCAGATAGACCGACATGTAATGGGTGATTCAAGTAGAGATACTTTTTTCGATAGCCTTTTGTTGACAGATCTCGTGGGAGTCGTGTCATGTTATTTTGATTAGTATTGTTTGGCATTTCATCATGGAAAGACTTTATTACGAAAATTCACGTTCTGTGAGGAATGATTTCGTGCACTTCGTTCAACTTATGGTCAACATAATCGGCCTACTGAGCGTACTATTCGCAACACCATCACCCATCTTGAGACCCAGCATTCATTATTGGATAATATTCGAGCGAATAGACCACGTCCAGCACGCAGTGAAGAAAATGTAGCGGCCGTAGCTGAGAGTGTCACCAAGACGGTGGAGAGTCGATTCGGCGCCGTTCGCAGCAACTAGGACTGACGTATGAAACGACTTGGCGCATTTAACGTCGAGATCTTAAATTGAAAGCGTACAAAATACAGCTTGTCCAAGAACTGAAGCCGCCCGACGTTCCTAAGCGACATCGCTTCGCTCTCAAGAAAAGGCTCAAGAAAAGTTTCAAGAAGATCCGGATTTATTGAGAGAACTGTTTGGTGAGCAGATAATTTCACGTTTTGGGCCGGTCGATTGTCGACCAAGATAGTGTGATATCACACCGTTAGACTTTTTCCTGTGGGGATATGTGAAGTCTAAATTTTATGCGGACAGACCCGCTTCGATTCAGGCCTTGCAGCAAAACATCACGCGTGTCTTTCGCCAGTTACAAGTCGAAATCCTCGAACGAGTCATCAAAAATTGGACTCAACGGATGAGCCATCTGAGACGTAGCCGCGGCCAACATTTGATAGACATAATCTTCAAAAAATAAATGCCAAAGAATTTTCTTTCAAATGATATTAAACAGTCCCCATTCAATTTGAATTTTCTGTTTTTTTTCTTTAAAAAATTAGGGAACCTCGAAATGGATCATGCGTTATTAGGGTAAGTGTATGGTTAGATCATGCCATCATGCTTGAAATGAAACAACAATTAATAGGTACAATGGGACCATAGCGTTCCCATGTTTTCAAGGCCAGTCCCTGTCACATTCGATATGTCACATACTTTGTAATTAACGAACAAGATTAATTGTCTTCAAGGTTTAGAGTTCAATTTCGCCGACATTTACGTAAAGCACCCAACCTAGTTTTGTTGTGTGATAGTTAAGCACACCTCGCTGTACTACAGCAATAAGTAGTAATAACCAAATAAATCATTGCAAAAATACCATTTATAATTAGTTTATTTAGCACTTCTCGTTCCACATTCGGGAACAATACCCGGCCAATTTGGCAAATGTAAAACCACAAGTGGGTCAATTGAAATCGTACGTTTTATTTCCTTGGCATGAAAGTTGTTTCCAAAGCCAGCCAGTATGCATGTTGTGGCATGTGTGCTCGTACGTGAATTTCAATGCTGCTTCTTGTGCATTTCTGCAAATAAATCATTTGAATAAATAGGATTTGTATTTGTTGGCGTTATTAAAAATATTTCTTAGCCCGACAAACCGCAAACGATTTTATATTCATGTTCTATTAATCACAACATCTCAGCATTAGCAGCAATGCAAAATGTAAACGTTGGAGCTTGAACACGATCATGGCCAGAGTGGTATGACTCGACCATGCCATGCGATGGCACGGCATCGTCGTATGCTGCCAACCCAACCAGGCAACCAATCGCGGTTGTTAGCACAAACAATGAATTGATAGCATGTTTTTAAATAATAACGGTAATTTACTCATTAATTTATGCATCATCATTCTGTACAAATGCATTCAAGCAGCGGCAGCATTAGGGGAAATACAACGCAAAACGTTTCCAAGATCACCCAGAAGAAGAAATAGGAAGCGAGGCGACTTACATCGCTCAAGAACACACTAGGTCTCATGTCTTGCGCGTCGTCGTGTCGTCTTTGGTAACCAAAACACACATACACACACACAAAAACGATTTTGTCAATTTTTCCCCCTTGTCATGACATTGTAAAACTGTTAGAGATTGATCTCGAAAACCTGATGTCGGTTAATGACGTTCCTGTTAAGTTGCCCTCATGTACGAGGGTCGCATAAACAGTAACAATTGACGGTTTGCGACCACGGCGACTTCGTGAAAATGAGAAGTAAATCTAATATCTAGAAAAAGTTTTATCACTGGTCGGCGCCAAATAAATGTGATCCTTCGACCAAACTGAAATCTAATAATATTTTAAAAATACACCGTGAAAAGAAAAAAGAGATCTTATGTCAGGCTGATAAAAGAAAAGATGATACAATAAAATTTCTAATCAATTTTCGACGCAAGGTAAATGTGGTCCTTCGAGCAGACGAAAGTCTAAAATTTTATTAAAAGTACACGCATTAAAACAGAGACTCCGTGAAAAGAAGAAAAAATCGAATGGCAGGCGGTTAAAAGAAAAACAAATGTAATACCAAGATAATACAAAAAAAAATTAAACACTGGTCGGCTCCAGATAAATGTGGTCCTTCGAGCAGACGAAAGTCTGAAATTGTATTAAAAGTACACGCAATAAAACAGAGACTCCGTGAAAAGGAAAAAATCGAATAGCAGGCTGTTAAAAGAAAAACAAATGTAATACCAAGATAATACAAAAAAAAAATCTAAACACTGGTGGGCGCCAGATTAATATGGTCCTTCGAGCAGACGAAAGTCTAATATATATTGAAAATACACTCAGCAAAACAGAGACTCCGTGAAAAGGAGAAAGAAATCTAATATTTGGTTGATAAAAGAAAATTTTTAATCAACTTGGATATGTTTGGCGCCAACTAAATTTGGTCCTTCGAGCAGATCAAAGACTAATATATAAAAGCAAAAGACAGTCACGAAAGTCAATGACACTGCCATTGTGTAAAAAGAAACTTGCCTTCTATTAAAATGTAGATGCAAGAGGTCTCGAGCCGATTTCTTTCTTTCGGTGCATTCTGTCTGTGGTAGTTGTTGCCTAGCACATTTTAAGCTGGAGCCTTCTGGTCGTTTCTAACGACATGTCCTAGCCAGCGCACTCAGTGTAGTTTGTTGGGCTTTCCTGAGGTAACGTTACGTTCAAAGCCCATCTCTCAATAAGTTCAAAACTCATCTCTCAGTAAAGTTCAAAGCCCATCTCTCAAACGCACTCAGCATTGGCCCTAATTAATGACGCCATCTGTATCTAGGCTACCTCTGGAAGAAGCACAGATAGAATTTTCGTGTTTATAAAACTTTTTTTTGGTCTACATAGGTGGTCACTATTCCTCTTTTATATACCCAAAATAGCACCGATGTTCACTCCATAGCCTATAGGTTTTTCCAGTTATCTGGCTTTTGCACACTAATGAAAACGGATCACCTTCGCCACCAACCATGTGATCAATGCGACTGAGGTCAGTGATCTTATATGCGCATTTTAATAGACAAGGTATACACATTAAAAATTCCCGCCAGCATTGAAGCTGTCCATACTAAGATTTGCATCGAAAGAAGTTCAGATGGAAACCATTGTAGTTTTCTTTCGGCTAGAGAGGGAGTAATTCGTTTGTTATTTACTTGGCCCAAAGTAGCATCTATTTATTTTGCATGCCCCATATATTTTGCAGATCTGTTTCTAAGCACATCAGCATTGTTTAATCCACTTTCGCAATCGCCTGTATGTATGCAGCGAAGAACCGTGATCTCATATGAGCTTGACACTAACGCCGCCGCCATCAGTACCGGGATTGTCTTGCGAAAGAGTCGTGTTCCCTTAGAGCAAATAATTACTCATATTGCTTGAATGTTATTGAGAGTTAAAGGCCATTTTGCTAGCATTAAAGGGTTACAGAGACTTATTTTCATTTGTCTAAAAAGGACTCTATTTGATATCACTAATAGAGAAGGCTACGTTAATAATACATTCGCTACATCCGTATACAGACCTCTAGAGAGGGCTTTATTCGATATAGCTGTACCTAGTCCAAAGTAGCACTTATTTTAAGGACGATTCTTCTATAAAATTTAATGCTGGCGTTATTCTTCTTCCTAATTACAAACCATTAGTTTATGATTCGTCCTCGACCTCGACTTACGAAAAAAGAATTAAAACAGTTCAATTCGAAAGAACGTTGTTCTTTAGTTATTAAGCCCAAACTAGAGCATATTCTAAGCTTAAGCCTTCTATACTTTTACAACTCGGTCATAATTCGTTCGCTACCTGCGGAAACAAACTCGGATATTTCTCTTTCCTGGAATTTTTTAGAAGTAAGAAAACATACTTTTTTTCTCCACTACCTCAAGTTCCATGTCCGTCAACAACTTTTCAATTTTTGTATCTTTAACCTCGTCGCCATATCAGAAGCCTACGTGGGCAAAAATATCGATTTTCGATTAACAAAAAAATTATTTAGCTTTTTTAAAAAATGTCTTTCAATTGATCCTACTCTAGCATATAACAGAACAAAATTAATGCACCCAGAGGAAGTGTAGCTGTTTGCAACGAGCACAACGACTACATTGACTCATTTTGGTTAGTGCGATGAGGTATTCTCAGATTTGAAAAGTAATATAGCATACAAATGGTCCTTCGAGCAGTCAAACATCAGCTGATAATGTGCAGGCTGAATAGGGGATCACAGTCTTGTCAAATCTATATACGTATAGAACTTGGCCACCACATTTTAGTAATCCATTAAGTAATTTAATGATCGAATAGAAAATATTGCGAATTTAACGGAAGCTACACAACAAAACCGCTACAAGGACAACTTATTACCATTTGCATTACCAGGTAATGGCCTCTTATTACCCTATGCATTATTTATAACAAAAATAAGCACTCTCTGATAATTAATAAGTCCGATCCTGTGGTTGTAGTTGTGTTAAAAGGCCAGTCACTAAACACAATTTGGTTCTTTAGTTCTTTTTCAACTTTTCTCGCACTCACACTCTCATTTAGACCACATCGTCAAAAAAAAACAAATTACTATCATCTGGTATGACCGGCTGTAGCGCAGTGGATAGTGTCTGCGTCTACTTACATTAATATTCTGTGTTCAATTCCCAGCAAAAGTATATTTTAATTTATTTCAAAAATGTTCCAAAATTTAATCACTGACTCGCTCTCGCTTTCTTACTTCTTATTCTTAAGCACAGGAATGCTTACAAATAAGTACTTTCTTCAATAAAATAATTTAAAACGGAACGTATTACAGCCTCAAATCATTGGGTGACTTTCTGAAGACCGAGCAAATAATATTAAGTCCGAAACAAAAACAAGATCTGAGAAAATATTCCAATCATTTACTTTCTAAAAAGACCTCGTACTTCGGCGTTTGCTTCCTTCTGTCCGTGGTGTCATGACATGATTGTCGAACCACAAAACTTGACTTAGGGAAGATGGAAGACTCCATCTTCGTCTCGTACGTCTGCTAATGACTATGGCGACCGACGACTATGATGATGATGATGACTGATCGCTTTGAATTGATTGCTTGGCTTTAGACAGAAATAGTCATGTTTTACAAGGAAATGGAAATTTATTTGATGACATGCAACGCTATCGATGCGTTCAACCAACCGACAACCACCACTTCAACGACGTATGCGGTTTTTTGAGGAGGTCTCCGCAGCTAACGCTTGGCACCGCCAAGTACCACCAAGCAAGCTTCAGTAGAACGGATTATTTATGCATGTCTCCTGTCTTCGGAGAAAAATTGCATCGTTAATGTACGAGTAATAGAAATGTAAACCACCATTACTAATTCTAAATTTAAATATACTTTTTTGCGGTTTGGATATATTATTTTTCTTTTTTTTTGCTACCGTTCTATTTATTTTGAAATGGGATTTTGTTGTTTCTTTTTAACTGATTAGCTTCGTACGGTAGTATTTAACATTTAAACGGGTGTTTGGAACAGTTGAGTATACATTTCCTGCCACCAGGTTGTATCTTTTAAGGCTTCATTAAACGGGAAAGCTTTAAAAATGGTAAGTCACGGAAAAACTGTACCAAATCGTAGCAAACAAGTGTGAAATGATTCGGTCATTTTCTAAAAGACAGCCATAATCCAAATTTTGACATTACTTTCATTTGGTAAATGACCAGAGTGGAATCTTGCACTTTAGGAAAACTAATCCTAGGATGCAAAAATATGCCTCCATTTACCAGGTATTGACATTCCATTACCCTTTGCATAATTTTGTAGTCAAAGAATAACAACTATTTGGTACTGTACTTATGCATCATGTGTCGCTGCTGTTTTTAAATGCTTTTTCGTTACCAGGTAATGACTTCTTATTACCCTGTAAGGGGTGTTTTAAGTCCAAGTTTGTTTTAAAATACACCAGAAATTAGTTAAATTATTAGTTCGAAAAGGCAATCATCTCCATCAAGACTAAAACGTATTCAAACAACTGAAATTACCTCGTATTGACGTCTCATTACCTTTTGTGTTATTTTGAATCAAACAAATAAGGACGTTCGGGCACTAAATTGAATATTTACTTTTCTCTATTATGTGTCGCCGCAATTGTACCAAAATTTCAAAAACTAAACCACTTTGCACTACCAGGTAATGACGTCTCCTTACCCTACATTGGCCACCCATGCAACTTTCTAAATATTAAAAAAAAAATTAACACAAAATAAAAATTATATTTTGCTTATTTTGGTGTATTAAAAAGAGCAGGCAAACAAAATAGGAAAACAACAACAGTTACCATGTATCGCCACTCATTACCCTTCGCATTATTTTGAATCCAAAAAATAAGGACTTTCTGGTACAAAATTAAGTATTAACTGATCTCTATCATGTGTAGCTGCAGTTTCGTCATTTCCCATCGGAACGAAAATCTATGAAAACGACAGTAGTTACCAGGCATTGACATCTCATTACCCTTTGCATTTTTTGAAAAACAAAAGTTAGCCTCTTTTGAAACTTATTTAAATATATAATTTGAAATGAATCTAGTATTAACATTTAAATGTCTTTATCTTGTGTTTTGCTGCAGTCAGATGGCAAATATCTCAAACTACATATTTTCATTACTTGATAATGACATCTCCTTACCGTGTAAAAGAGGTAGGTTCAAATCCAAATTTCTTTTTAAATATTCTAAAAACAACTAACAAAAATTATTGTTTTACCCTGCACCGAAGGATGTATGGTATACTATATTTGTCATTCCGTTTGCAACACCTCGATAAATTTATCGAAGACCCTATAAGTAGGCCCAGTGGAAAGTTTCCCTTTAAGGGACTAGAGATAACAAGGAGAAAAGTATACTTCGTGTCAATATGGACATATGAGTACTCAAATAAAAGCAAATTTTGATACGAATCCATATATGAGTAGATATAGTTTAAAAATTTGGCTAAAATTAGAGTTAAATCCAAGGGGCCCAAAGAACGGACCACATTTTTTTGCTCCAACAGCGTAGTGATAATGGTTTGGCCTGGCCGAACTTGAATTTGTTGGCACAATTTTGCTCTATTCAAAATAGCTACAAACATTCCTAATATTTATGGAGTGCAATTTTATGAATGTTACTGTCTACTGTCTTCGCAATAGCGCATCCTTTGAACTCAACTTTCCAAGACCTTAGGGACAGTTTTTGGTGCTATCTGACGAATGGCTTGCTCGATATTTGCCTTATGGGCCTGAATCGTTAATGGATTGTCTGCATAACATTGGAACTGCGGGTGGGCTCTGCGGCTGCCCTGGTAAAACCAAACATGGTCCAAGTCCATGTCTTTAGCCTGTGACCACAAAAAATGTTTTATCATGCCAATGTACCGCTCACCGTTAACCGAAAAACATTTCATTAATATTTCTAATAAAAAAATAAAAAAAAAATGAGTCAATGATGCCACAGCTACAAAAGCCGCACCAAGAGGTCACTCTCTGAGGATGCATTGGTTTCTCGATCGCGATAACGGTCGGATTTATGCATACCCAAATGGATCAGCTTGGTTTAACTTAGCCGCCGAGATGAATACAATTGGCCTACAGAAGAAATTGCCCAAAGCGTTTCATTTCACCTCACGAAGGGGTGCTTTTTACTTTCTGTCAAAACTTCGACGGAAAGGAGCCGTCACTGTCAAAATTAAATATTATTCTGAAAGAGGTGAATCACAAGGTACATCTACTTCAAGTGCCGCTCTTGTGCAACCGGCTGGGCGAGTAAGAGATTTATCTCAAAGCCGTAGTCGGCATTAGAGAACAAATTCGTAGTCGGCTTTAGAGAACAAATTCCGGTTAGTGAGTTTAAGACTAATAATTTTGGTTTAGAAAAGCTCGGTTCTGTAATGGTATGTAAATACTCAAACGACCCTTGCCATTACCCAGTAAATTCCCCTAAAGTTCACTGACCTCGTCATTGCTTTTTTCTAACAAAAAAATTGCGCCAAATCACGAACATACTAAAGTGAAGAAGAAACGCTATAAACTCCAAATAAAGCTGTGGTTTCCTTAATTAATAAATACATAATTAAAATAAATGATGCAGAGAATATTGAGTGAGAATGAATGAACAGCAATTTACCAACATTTCAACAATACCACGCATGATTGCGGCCCATTTCTTCAATTATCACAATAAAAAAAAACTGAATGACTTTGTAATTTGTAATTCATCATTTTCGGTGTTCTATATTTTCGTTGTTATTCAAGGTGAACACAGTTGGAGTAGAAACTCAGATGTTTTGGTAGATTTTTTGTGGGTGCTAAAAACACTAGTTTAGCCACAGTGGGAGATTAGACATTTCAATGCCAAATAAACCAGAAATTTCACAACATACGACCTGACTTATGTGTTATTACACTGAGAAGAGGTAACAAGTACTGAAAAACGTCCAAAATGTTAACATCCATTTTTAAGAATAATGTTCCTTCTAGAAGGTCTACTATGAGAAAGCTGATATAAGAACTATATGATCACGGCAACAATAATATGTTCTCTGTACGCGAACACAACTTGGCCACACCAAATGACAAACACCACCCTACTTATGGCGAAGCTAATTAAATAGTGTGTCTACCATAAATTATAATTATAATATTATAATACAAGGAATAGTGAAATCAGAGAGATTAGGAAAATTAACATCTTTAAAGAAAAGTAAGCCACAAACAATTGCTATTATTTAATGTTTCGAAATTGTGCAGAGGGTAATGAGATGGCATTCATTGGTAATGAAGATGGTAACAAATTCATGCTAAGGGTAATGAGGTGTAGTTTCCTGGTAATAAAAAGGGTAAATGGCACTGAAAGGAAAAAACCTTTACTGGAGTGCAATTTTGTGGTTCTAATGCCCTGCCGCCGTCTAATGGAGGTGTCATTACTTTGGAAATGGAGATGGTAATGAATGTATGCAGAGGTTAAAGCATTATCATTGTCTGGTAATAAATAGGGTAAATGAATGTATGCAGAGGTTAAAGCATTATCATTGTCTGGTAATAAATAGGGTAAATAAATGACACTCAAAAGAAAACATTTTTGCAGAATTGCACGTTTGGCAAGTGTGATAGAGGTGTCATTACTTGGTAATGGAGATGGTAATGCATTTTTGGTAATGAAAATGGTCAATAGCACTCAAATGAAAACAGTTTTGCTCAAGTACAGTTTTGCGGGTGCCGCCACACCACGCAGTTTGATGGAATAACCAGGGAAGGAACATTTGGGTTATCCACCTCGTAGTTTGCAGACGTTACAGGCAGCCGCGGTGCGATGGATGTCATTACCTGGTAATGTAGATGGAAATGAATTTATGCAGAGGGTAATGCAATCTTATTATCTGGTTAAAAAAAACACTTTCGCTCAAGTGCAGTGTTGTGGGTGCGACGGCCCCTGCAGTGTGAAGTAACTCAGGTTGAAATCCCAGTAATTTAGTTTTGAATACGGGAAGGAACATTTGGGTTACCCAACTCATAAATCCCAGGAAGTTTAAGAGAAAGAAATAAATCTTTAAGTCGTGTAAAAACTTCTCTACAAAATGCATTTCCCATGCAAAACCTACATATGTCCAGTAGGTCGCTATGAGTAAGTAGAGAGTAGTTTCCCCTTTTGTTCCCTAATGGTATATAATGGGTGATTCAAGAAGAGATACTTTTTTCAATAGCCTTTTTTGACAGATCACGTGGGAGTCGTGTCATGCTATTTTTGTTTGGCATTTCATCATGGAAAGTCTTTATTACGAAAATTCACGTTCTGTGAGGAATGTGTTTCGTGCACTTTGTTCAACTTATGGTCAAAATTGGCCTACTGAGCGTACTATTCGCAACACCATCACCCATCTTGAGACCCAGCATTCATAAATGGAAAATATTCGACCGAATAGACCACATCCAGCACGCAGTAAAGAAAATGTAGCGGACGTAGCTGAAAGTGTACCCTAAGACTATGGAGAGTCGATTCGGCGCCGCACTATGGGATCAAACAAGGTTGAGCGTCTCAAAAATCTGTAACTTTTTAACCGATTGAGATATTTCATTATTTTTTTTTTTAGTCGACAGATAACTCCTTAAGCTTTTCTCCAGTTTCAATTTCATTAAAATAGCTTTAGTAGTTATTGAGGAATTCAAGGTCAAAGTTGATTTTTTTTTATATTTAGCATATAATGTGGATTTTTTTGTTTTTTTAATATTTTTATTTTTTAAAAGATGGTCATACGTTGTTAAATAAACCATTTTATTAATAAATTTTGAAAAATTAAAAAAATTTGGCAAAAAAAATTTTTTCTCTCGATATTTTGATGAAAAAAAAACAATAAGAAATACTTCGCACAGCGATATTGAACACAAATTTGAGCACTATATTGTTGGCCGTTTTTCATTTGAACAAAAAATGTCGGAGAAATCGACTTAAGAAAAAATCCATATAAACCCTTTACCTTATTTTTTAAAGTTGATTTAATATTTTTATCCAATGAATATTGGAAATAGAAAATGTTGATATAGCCGTGTTGCCATAGTACTAGTACTAGTATCTAATCGTCCTTTTCTAAAAGCGCTTTAGCTTCATCAAACAATTCTTTCATTTCGCCTGTCCTTGTTTTTCCTAAACTAGATATGTAAGGATCAGATGTATATAATAAAGTGTGAAAAACATCTTCGTTCGTAGCTGACCTGGAACACTTTCTTGCATGATGCAACCTAAACTTTTTATAGTCTTTGTTTCGTGCTTCCTGCGCATCTTCCGAAAGCTGGCCAATTGGCAATATTGCATAGTGTTCTATGATTATTCCACCATGTATTAATATTTTATGGACAGAAGATGGCATGTGATACCAGTTATACTTGCTTACGTATAGTTGTGCAATTTCAAGGGTGTTTTGACCAAATTTGTGTGGATTGATGGAAAGTCCTGAAGACATTGTTTGTAAAATGATATAAATTTTTTTTATTAATTCCACATCAACACCCGTTATCTCAGCGGAACATTCGTAATTTTGGAAAAATCTCCTGGCTGTATTTCCATCATTACTGTTTCCGGAACCTTGTCGAGGCTTATCTATATGTAACCCGAGGATTTCACGAAATCTTCTTTGCACCATCTTTTTTTTGTCTGCCTTGACTTTTTTATTTTCGTCCGAAGTTGCGGCCCACTTTTTGAAAGATAAATTATATGAAATGTGAAGTATCATTTCCATGAATCGTATCCATACATGTAAGGTAGAGAGACCGTATTGGAGAGAATCTTCATTCAATTCTCTTGTCCTTACTTTTGTCAAATCATTCATCTGCTTTGGAGTTGCACCACAAACAGAGTAACAAGCAGGAGAAGATGTTTGAGTAAGTACTTGAGCGACTTTTCCATCGATCAATGTTAAGAGCAAGTTATGTTTCACCTGTACGTAGTCATCATTATCTTTCAAAGAAGTTGGAATTAATTGGCTTATTTGCGTTTTCATGTGATTCACAACTGAATTTGTTTTTTCAATTGTTTCCTTGGCAAATTCTATTAAAATTGGCCTACAATATCTGACCGAGGAGCAAGTCGGATTTTGCCAAACAACTGAATTATTTTCCTCATCGACAAGCTTTAACGGTACAAGTGAAACTATAAACAAATTTGCATCAGAAATGTCTGCACTTTCTTCAAGCAAAACTTGCTTATACTCACTTTGGCCTGAAGACCCATCGCATCCCCATTTGCTATAAAGTTTTAAACGTTTTGAATTCGTCAAAACTGAGCTTGCCTTTAAGATCCGAGCAACCGTGTGATCTAAAAGTTCTTGTAGATGCACTTCAGCACTGATATTTGTAACGGTAATGCTCGATGGGGGCGGGTAACACTCATTTTTTGCTGTACTTAAAGTTTTGTACGAAGGCAAAACAGCTCGCAAGTTCTTATTTGCAAGAAAACTCCTTAAATAAATGTATTGGGTTTTTGAAAGGTCGGTTTCAATGTATAAGCTCAATGCCTCCTCTTTCGTACAAGATGATATAGGATCTAACTTTTGCAAAATATTTTGCAGAATATTTTTCTTTTCTTCATTTCCCATACTTCTTAGAAGAGAAATTATGGAGGCTTCATCATGTTCACCCATAGAACGGAGTCCTTGTATATAAGAACTGGATACATGTTCCAGTCCATATTCTTGAATTAATTCCATGTTTTTACGTTTTTTAGTTTTTTCGGAACTGTTCTCATATGATTTTGAGGGTCTTCCACGTTCTCCAGATATAGATAAAGATGTCGCGGTTCTGTTGGAGTGCAATGAAACTTTGAAGTCAGCATTTAGCCATGCCGAATTTTCCCTTTCAAAGCGATCATTTTTGCGTTGGGCTTTAGCCCATCGCTGATTACATTTGGAAATCAGTTGTTTTTCAATACATTTTTCCACTTCTATAACATCTGACTCTATTAAATTGTAATTTTGCATCAAGTGCTCACTTACATTTTTACCGGTTCTTATTAATTTGCATATTTCACGTCGAGAACAAATGAATTCTTCCATTTCTATTTTTTTAAACTCTTTAAGAAACACGACCATTGGGTTCAAGCGCTTCGATGAGAATAACAGTTCTCATTGCAATTACCTATGAATTGCTATTTTTAACTACAACAAAAATGTTTATTGTGCTACCACAGAGACTAGAGCTTGGTGTTTTCAATTCAATTTTGCATTGCTTTGTTTACTTTGCTTGCTCATGCATGATTTATTTGCTCTCTCATTTTCATACACAAAAATACGCTCTTATTATACATTTTTCCTTCTAAAACGAAATGGCGCAAATATGCGCAAGTTTTTATTTTTGATTCTTAATCTACAGTAACAAGAGAATCAAAAACAATTAATAACTCAGTGGAGGCAGCTGGAGCCAACAGAGAAAACTTTGCTTGAAAACAGCGTAAATCATAAAAGAAAGGCTCTTACTCTTTTCTTTCTTCCAATTAATTGTTGCATTGAATCTAAAAAAATTTATTCGTTTTGTAAAGAAGCGGACACAACCTTTCCAAAAATGTATAACATTAATATAATATATTCAGAAACTTACGAAATATTTGATTTCAAAGTCCTACTTCATCAAATTATAGAAAAAACAAAAATTAATGTGTAATGTTTAATTTTCAATTTAAGTAGCAAAAAGAAAAATTAATGAAAAAAAATATATTGTTTTGTAAAGAGCTCATTCCCTAGTTTAAGACCCAATCATTAGATTTTTCAAATTGCGAAATTTTTTAAAACCATTTATGAGACGCTCAAGCTGGTTTGGTCCCACAGTGCGCCGCTCACAGCAACTCGGACTGACGTATGGAACGACTTGGCGCATTTTACGTCGAGATCTTAAATTGAAAACGTACAAAATACAGCTTGTGCAAGAACCAAGCGACATCGCACCAAGCGCGTTCCCAAGCGACATTGCTTCGCTCTATGGGCTTGGGAAAAGTTTCAAGAAGATCCGACGTTTTCGAGCCAAATTTTCTTTAGCGATGAGGCCCATTTTAGGCTCAATGGGTATATAAACAAGCACAATTGCCGCGTTTGGTACGAAGAGCAACCAGAAGAGGTTCAAGAGCTGGGACTTCATCCAGAAAAAAACAACGCTTAGGTGTGGTTTGTGGGCCGGTGGAATCATGGGTCCATAGAACGTAACCGTCAATGGCGACCGTTTTTGTGCCATGATAACCGACTATTTAATGCCTGAAATTGAAGCTGGTGATTTCGGCGACATTTGGTTTCTACAAGACGCCGCCACTTCCCACTATGTAAAGTCTAAAGTTTATGTGGACAAACCCGCTTCGATTCAGGCCTTGGAGCAAAACATCACGCGTGTCATTCGCCAGTTACCAGTCGAAATGCTCGAACGAGTCATCGACTCGTATATGACTCAACGGATGGACCATCTGACACGTAGCCGCTGCCAACAATTGATAGACATAATCTTCAAAAAATAAAAACCAAAGAATGTTCTTTCAAATGATAATAACCATTCTCCATTCAATTTGAATTTTTTGTATTTTTTTCTTTAAAATAGTAGGGAACCTCAAAATGGATCACGCTTTAGAAGAAAATAAGAAAATAATATCCCACAAATCATGTAACCACCTCCACATAACCCTAGTTTTCTTATTTTTCCCAACACTAACGAATGCAAGTTTCCCAGACTAATTCACGATGCCACCAGATTGTGTCGGCGGGGTTTTTTTAGAAGGAACAATCTGCACTGTCGTAATTGCAGCAATTAAATATTCGCCAACATTTATTTCCGCTGTTAAGCCATTTCGCCCGGCCTCCGCGCACAAACCGAAATTCCTCTGCACCACGAGGCAAGTTTTCCAATTGCAGAACAGCGTTTTGACGGTGGGAATGAAAAGGTACCCCTCTCTCTCTTACTGTGCACTAAATATCATGATGATAACAAACAAATGAGATTTTCAACTTTCCCCTCTATGTCCGGCCGTAGCAGTGCAGATGATGGTGTATATCCCGCTCCCTGCTCTGCCAGCCATGCCGTTTAGAAAGGCATTCAACAAGTGGCGAGCAGTGCAATCGATAGAACCCAAAGACCGACAGACGGAAAGTCGGAACAACCGATCGACCGAGCGAGCGACTGGTCGACCTCCCACACATAACCACAATTCATCAGATTCGCTCAACCGTTTTACATGTAAGTCCATGAAAGTAACGCTGGTGCTGACGAAGCAACGTTGACGACGAGGTGCAGGAGCAGACATTGGAACGGCTATGGCAGGACCATGATGATGACAATGATTATGGGTATACATAAAAATGTTTTAACATAACAAAATCGTGTTTCGTTACTATTCAGTGGGATTTTCCCTAGCCTTTGTCTATTTTCCTCCTTTTTTTCGGTGTCAACTACCAACAAACAGTATGTACGAGTATGTCGGAAAATCAATGAAATGTTGACACTGCGCGGCCGCTGTTTCTGCTGAAGATGACGGCGATGTTGATGCTGATGATACCCCCAGAAGTTGTGTGAACACCAACAGCAGCGGCAACCCACAGTTGTTGCTCTGTCACTCAGCCCTCCATCCGCAAGTAACAAGCCTCAAGTGCGGATGGAGGTCTCCTCCATGGACAATTGATTTATTTTATAAGAGACGACACAGAAAAAAATATGTTACTGCCTGCTGATAATCTAATAATGACCCTATTTTCCTTTTGTCTCTAGTGACTCTAGCTCGGGATGGACGGATGGATGGATGGATGGCCGTTGTTATGGTCGTCGCATATTCGCTTTTCCCCAACAACATGTAATCGTGTTCTATGCTGTTCAAGTCATTTACAACAGTAGCCTGAAAGTTGCCCAGAGAGCGACAGGGGGCGCTACTGAGAGAGCGAACGGCGAAGAAGGAAGGGCTTTTGATGGACAACAAAACCTTGCCTATGACAGCGGACCAGAGACTACATCCATGCTAATATGCATGCATAAGAGAGTGGAGGGGGGAGGGAGTTTTCCGGTCGTTTTTCAAAAATGTTTTCCAATGAAAAAGGGCTCAGCTGAAACAAAAATGAATGTATTGTGTTGTCGCCTTTATTAAATTTCCGTACATTTTCTCTTGAATAAATAAGGGGAGGAGAGGTGGCGAGTGAGTAATGGAAATCTTTGAAGGGGACGGGGGGAACAAAGCTAAACTACAATTTAAATATGCCCGAGTCTGTTATTCTATTATAAAGGATACTCTGTGTCGGAGTTTATTTCACCATGAGGTTGCACATGCTGTCAGGCCATATTTAGGTTACTTAAATCCTGTGATTCCGGGGAAAACAGTGATTTTAACAAACTGTGTTCGAGAATTAGTACTTCTCAAGGCACGTGGAATTCTTTAGATGCTGTTTTTTTATTGTAATTTGTACACTGACAGAAATGACTTATACCATAGTAATGTATTCTTACAATGATGTGAGGAGACTTTTTAAAAACGGTAAACGGTCCGAGGTATAACAAGTGGGCAAATTAAGTTCATTCGTGTCAAAGCTAATATACTAGGGTGGGTCGATTTAGCAATCGATATTTTAGCATCGATTTTTCGATAGCTTTTGGCAGGAGGAAAAAGCTCGACTACGACATATCAAAAAAACCATTTTCGAGGCGAACAAATTTAAATTTTGTTGGCTTTTTTCAACATTAATAAATATTAAATAGACATCTTCTTTCCATTATAGATTACGGTCCGATATGAGAATTTTGTCAAAAGGGCTTGGCACCAGTCTCTTTTCTAGCAGGGTGTGTTTCTTTCCATACCAACATTATGTGTATCAACCTCTATCTTCATATCGCTATTAGTTTACGAGATATAGCCTTTCAAAGTGCAGAGTTGTATGGGCGGGACCACGCCCTTTGGTGCAATTTTAACACACTATAATCTATAATAATAGGCTGATCATTTATTTCATTTCGGTCCATTACTTTGGTGTCCATAAATTCGATTTTTAAAGGGGTGTGGCTCCGCGCACATTTCCTTCAGGTGTGTTTCGATCTATGCTAACATCATATGTTCCAAATATCATCGGTCAGGCTTGTGTGGGCAGTGTAACGACACTTATCCAATTTTACCATAATATTGTCCAGAATAATAGCCTAGTCATTGGCTTCATCCTGTTAAATTTTTATAACGATCGGTCCATTACTTTGGCCACAAATTCGATTTTTATAGGTGAGTGGCACCGACCACTTCTCACCGGGATGTGTTTTTTGATCTATGTCAACATCATATGTTCCAAATATCATCGTCATATCTCTTTTAATTCATGAGATATTGTCGGTTTAAGTTAAGGGTTGTGGGTGGGGCCACGCCCCTTATCCAATTTTACCGTAAAATTTTTTAGAATAATTGCCTAGTGGTTGATTTCAACTTGTTAAAAGGTAATGGCGATCGACCCATTAGTTTGGCCATAAGTGCAATTTTTTTAAAAGGGACGTAATACCGCCTACTTATTCTTCGGTATGTTGTTGAGATATAGTCTTTTTTAGTTTAGAGTTGTGCGGGCGGTGCCATGTCAACTTGTTCGATTTTTCCATAACTAAGTCTCGCATAACTGCCGTCATTGGACTCAGCCTTTTAAAATTTTATCGCGATCGATTTAATAGTTTGGCCATAAATGGAAGTTTTTCAAAAAGGGGGCGTGGCACCGCCACTTTTCCTACGAGATGTGTTTCGATTCATGTCAATATCATATGTTCCAAATATCAAGTATAGGATTTTTGTATTTTTAAGATTAGGATTGTTGATTTTCCCAGGGATTGATCCATTCCAAGTGAAAGGCAAAATTTTACCTCTTGACTGATATTGCCCATTTTAAATCCAACCGTTTCAGTCCATCAACACACGTTTCTGCAAAATTTCAGCCACCCAGCTTTAATAATACAACCTGTAGTTTGCCTTCCACAGATGGACATGGCTAGGTGACCGAAGAATTTACGACGATTCAGAATAGGGTCTTCAACCAGAATTTCGATGTGTTGCAAACGCAATGATAAAGTGAATATACCATCAACCCTATTATGCACTAAAAAGAAAAATAACCTTATATAAGGTTAACTTAAACATATAAAACATGATTTGGAGTCTACGTTGTATAAAGTTAATTTGAACATTTTGATATTGACTGGTATTTAACAATAATAATAGTTAATATAACTATTCTATGGGTTAATATTTTAACCATGAAAATTGTTAATTTTAAAATAATTATTGTTGTTTTACCAAAGCATTACGAGCATTGTGTTTTTTTAACCATTAAAATTGTTATTATTAAAATAATTATTGTTGTTTTAACAATGCATTGTTTTTAACCCTGAAAATAGTTAATATTAAAATTTCATAGTTAATTTATTGAAACAATAATGTTCAATTTAACAATGAAATTGTTAATATTAATAACTATGAAAATTGTTATAGAAATCATTTTTATTGTTATGTTAACTAATTATTGGTTACAATTTTAATATTAAAATAACCTTCCAATTATGTTTTTGTTTTGTTTACATTTATTCGGTCTTTTGCATTATTATGACTTGAACAGTTTTTATTCTGGTTCGAGACATTTTTGTTGTTTCTCTTTCAGAATCAACTTAAACTTTCCTTAATCGACTCGACTTGCCACAAAATGATAGTTAAGTAAATATAATGGAACGGCCAACTACAGGTTCGGTTACATTCATCGAATAAATTTAAAATAATTGGTTGTATGAAACGCATTTTGTTTAGAATCCTTTGATGGTACCTACAATTGTAAAAGAAACATGTTTGTCCTAATAGACAAAAAATGGTAGTTTATTTGTAAAATTGCCCGTGTTCGATTGGCAACTCGCTTAAGAGGTCGCCAACGCAATAAGTCAACGAGCTCCTGTTATCAAAAAAATTAAAAATGTTTTCTAAAAGATTTGAAGTTATCGCTACGTCTATTATTGCTTACCTAAACATTAAGACTAAAAATTTATTATAATAGAATGAAAATCAGTTGGTCGAAAGAAATAGAAATATCTTTCTTCGAAGTAGATCAAGGTGTCCCGAAATCGAACTTTTTCATTATAACCTACACCAAAGGTGAAAATTTGTATACATTTTTTTAAAAAATGTATTTTTTTCCAAAAAAAAAATAAAAACTAACAAGAACTTTAGGTTTTTTATCAAACTGTTTTAACATTTTACGGAAATTACAAATTTAGAGTTAAACCCTCTTCTTAAACAAATGCCTTATGGTCTCGATGTTAATCACAAATTATTTTTAAAAATATTCTCTGACTGAAGAAATCGTCTTTATACGAGTACAATATAAATGTATCCAACAGAATTTTCACTTTCAAGCAAGTGAATTAAAAAATTGTGCTAAAACTGGCTGCCATTGACTATGCGCTAAGTTACAACCACTTTGGGTGTGCGGGCGGGGGGCGTATGCGAAGGATGAGCCACATTCATTAGACAGAAACAGAAGCTAGCACGGTTGGTGGGCGTGGGGGCAACAACGAACGGGGTGATAAAATAAGCCAAATTACAGGCGCAACATAGACAACCACTTGTTGATCACGTCATTGATATAAAATTTCATTTCATGCGAAATGCTCGCATGGATACGAAACGAAAACACACTTGAAATCCTCATTGAGATGAGTTGTGCTACGCTGTGCTGAGCTATAATGCGATTATGTCTTCTGTGCCGACGCCGACTGATGTGACATAATTTTCTTCGAGCGTGTAGTGGCAGCAGCAAAATCGTAGGGTGGAAAGCGACAAAAAAAACAACAGAAAAAAACAACGTAGATTCCACGGTCGAGTCGTCGTAGCGTTTGGTATAAACGTTTATAATTTGTCACAAAACATGCAGCAGCAGCAGCCCGAATGTACGAAACCGCAGAAAAACAACATACAATAACAATAATTGGAGGGTAAGGAATAATCGACGATGAAAATAGACAATAGACAATTAGGTGAAGTTCAAAATTATTATGTTGTTATACCAGTCAGTGAGTAAACAAATAATTAAGAGGTCGGCCTAGAAAGTCGGTTAGGCATAAAAATGGGATTACATCAAGTGGGGATGTGCTGCTCGGGCGCCAATTTTAAACAAGTATACGAGGTCTATTCAATACTCGTAGAAATGTTGAAATTTACTTTTCTCAAAAAAAACGAACTTCGAAACCAAGGAATTTGACTGAATTAAAGCAGTCCAACACTAGGTGTTGTCTAGTGCCATCCATTGGAAAGTTTGACATTTTTTGCATAAACGTACCCAGAACGTTTTGACGTACGACCATCGTTTGTGTTGTTTACAGTGACTTGAAAAAATCAATTTGGCAAAAAAAAATGGAATTAACTCGTGAACATTTTCGTGCGATCATTTTTCACAACTTTCGACGTGGATTATCACAACAAGAGTGCATCGATGAACTTAAATCTTTGTATGGCGATGAAGCACCATCCTATAGCACTGTGAAAAACTGGTTTAATAAATTCGATCGTGGCCAACGCTCGCTCAAAGACGAAGGTCGTGAAGGTCGTCCAAAAACGGCCGTTGTGCCAGAGAACATTGAAACCGTGCGTGAACTGATAATGCAAGATCGTCATTTGGCATACCGTGATATAGAGGCATCCTTGGGCATTTTTTCCTCCATCATACATTCGATATTGCATGAACACCTGACCGTAAAAAAGGTTTGTTCTCGTTGGATCCCGCACAATTTGACAATCGCTCAAAAAAAGGCTCGCGCCGATTGGTGCAAATAAATTTTGAAAAAATACGATCGCGGTGCTTCAAAAGACTTTTATAAGATCGTCACAGTTGACGAATCATGGATCTATGCGTATGAGCCCGAAACAAAACAGCAATCGACCGTGTGGCTCTTCGAAGACGAGCCAAATCCAACGAAAGTTGTTCGTGGAAGAAGCACTTCGAAGCAAATGGTCGCCTGTTTCTTCGGCAAAACTGGTCATGTGCCGACTCTTCCGCTTAAGCAACGTAGGATGGACAAATCTGTGTGGTACACCACAATTTGTTTGCTTGAAGTCTTCGGAGAAATTCGAAAAACGAACAAGAGAAGACGAATAATTGTGCACCATGCCAATGCGAGCTCTCACACATCGGCTCAAACCATCGCCTTTTTGACAAAACGCCAAAACGTCGAATTTATGGGTCATCCGCCGTACAGCCCTGACTTGGCACCCCAATGATTTTTTTTATTCCCGCATATCCCGTGAACGATTTTCGCCGCCAAAAGATGCTGTTGAAGCGTTCAAAAACCTTGTTTTGGAGGTGTCTCAATCGGAGTGGACAATTGGTTTGAGCGCATGCATAGGTGTATAAAATGCTGGAGAATACTTTGAAAAATAATAAAACCATTTTTGATGATAAATATTCGCATTTTCATTATTAGGCCAGAAATATATATAGCAGCCCTTGTACTATTGTCCAAATGAAATTCAAAAAGCAAAACTATGGTTGTGACGAACATACTTTTATTGCACAGAACATATTATTGTTGCCGTGTCCATGTAGTAACCATATGTTTCTCTACGTGCAGAGATTCACACGGACCGACGGACGGCAGACGAATCTGGCTAGATCGTATCATAAAGATAGTCATAAACAGCTTTTCGATTTGGTCATTAGCATTTGAGGTAAACTGAGAATTAAACTCATCTTTCTCAAACTCAACTTCCTTAACTACCTTATCAAACCACTCCTCCTATGAGCAACAAATGGAAGTCAATAAAAAAATGTGTTCACACATAGATTTGCAAGTGTTCCAAGTATATAAATTATAGCAGTTCCTTCTAAAGATAGATCTCTCTTGGGTGATGCTCACATAGAGATGACTCTACGTTGTTTCTGCTTGTCCGGCTGGTTTTGTTTGAATCAATTTATTCACAAGACCGCACCTTGAATTTACGATTCAAACAAGTGTTGTTTTTTATTTTAGTTTTTTTCATTTTTATGTCTTCCTAAAGACTGACGACAGCCAACCGCTGGAAGTAGAGTCGAGACACCTCGTTTTTGGGATCACTGTTATTAAGTACGTATTGTGTATCTGATTATTGTGTATCGTACGAGCGTATCGTATGCACTATTACGTTACACATGTCGTTTGTCTGCTACAAACGACGCTACTCGAATAGGGACCACTGACTCGTAAACAGTCACTCATTTAGATCGAATATAAATCACTTTTATTACAGCCGTTTCTTTTATATCGCTGAATCTGAAAAGCGGAGAACTGCGGCCGGCTTAAGCTACAAATTTCCAACAAACAGCAAAGGTGTGTCATTTATTGCCGGGCGATTCTAGTCCATGTGGTGGGACCTAACAACGGACTGGCTGCGGCTCTTTGTTAAGAGTTGAGCGGCCAAAAACGAATGTTCTAATGCGACCGGCCACCCCATTATTAGAAGCTTTGTATAACTGGGCTTGGGATGGATTGTTTTTATGATAGCGGAGGAAATTACATGATAAGTTTTTTATGGCATTTCTCTTTGAATGAATTAACCCATCAGCACATCCGGGATTCACAGCTAATTGAGAAGAAGAACAAAAACTAAATTCTCATTGCAGAGATTTTGGAAAATAATGTTCTCGTCGCAACAAAAAAGAAATGCTTCGAATAGGTAGTACATGATTAGCTGGAATCTAGTCCACCATTTCTTTATTCTAATGTTGGATGCTAAAAGTATCTCCGGTGGCAGTTGAGAACCACACAGAGAAAAAATAAGTTAGAAATCTTTCCGAAATACAATTATTTCGGCGAACGAGACGACTTTTTGTTGGACTTGAAGACTTTAGGATGATATCTGTTAATTTATGGCAAATATACTTAACTTAAGGAATCTGGCCAAATATATTAGTTGCCACAACGGCCTTTTGTGGTTGTGTTTATTTATTCGTTAGGATTTGTTGCTGCTAGGAATTTTATAGAGATTTTTAAAAACATTTAAAATTGTGATAGCTTCACTTAAGCTTAGCTATAAAATAAAAAATTCCCCTTTTAAGTTGAGAAATTTCAATCATTTATGTGTTTTATCGATACTTTTCAGGAGAGCCAGAAAACTGCTGCATTAATTCATTCAGCGGGATTCCGAAAGTTAGTAATTGCCACGTTTTTACTGGAAAAAATTTAGTTTAAGACGCGATTTTGTCACATAGGGCCCTTTAGTATTGCCTTTTCTATATTAAAAAATTGATAATCCACATAGGCCCTTTTATATCCTCTACCATAGGATGGGGGTGTCCCAAATATGGCATTTCGTTTGGGACACCTCATAATATTCATCTGATACTCTATAAAGTATATATGTTTTCAATCAGCGTCCAATTCTAAACGCTCCAGTGATGTCCGATCGTCTATCTGTTAGTGTGTCTGTTAAAAACACGATAGCGTACACAATAAGCAACCTAGAAATTCTGAACTTTGCAGAGAAATTTATTTTTGTTGCAAATTGTTTGGAATTTATAATGGATCAAATCCGTTCAGAGCTTTGTACAGCCCTCGTACAATGGTCGATTTTATGTTCGACTCTCTGACAGCCACTTTTGTTGTCTGATCCACACGCAGAGAACAAATACGGTTACTATATGATCACGACAATAATAATATGTTCTCCACAATAAAAGTACGTTCGTCGCAACCATAGTATTGTTGTTTAAATATAATTTTGACCAAAGTATGATTGCCGCAATATAAATATTGTTGAAATTTTACAATAGTATTATTGCCAAAGCTAAAAATGTAAAATTGTAGCAATAATATATAAATATGGTTGGTGCAACAAAACTATTGTTTTTTGAGTTTTATGATAACAATCATATGATAACGGCAATCATACGGTATGATTGTAATTTTTATTCATTTAAAAATGCTTTTTAGAGCGATGTTTTTGTTACGGATCTAATGCAATAATAGTAATTTTTGCATGGAAAATAAAAATGTTTAAACAAACTGCTTTCGCTTTGTTAACTTAAATATTTGCAATTGTAACGCTTACGTTTTCTAAACTAATTTTTTTAACTGCTAAATAAATCACTCCTATTATTTTGAATTTAATGTATTTTTAAATAATTTGTATACTTATAATTCAAATCTATTGTTGACAACTTAACTCCATTCTAATAAATAATTTTGGAGATCATAATATAATTGCGTGTGAATCATACTATGGTTGTGAGTATCATACTATGGTTGTATGTGAAACATACTATGGCTGTGAGGATCATAATATGGTTGTGGAAACCATACTATGGTTAAGTGTGAATCATACTATGGTTGTGGGAGTCATAGTATGGTTGTATTTGAATAAAACTATTGTTGTGGGGATCATAGTATGATTGTGTGTGAATCATTCTATTGTTGTGAGGATCATAGTATGGTTGTAAGGATCATAGTTGTACTATTGTTCTGAGGATCATTATGTTGTTGTACCACAACCATATACCCAACAATAGTACAGTATGGGCCAAAAGTTAACATGGGGTTTAAAAATTCAACAACTTTTTCGTTTCAATATTTCTTCTATTTTTTTCAAAGTAACACTTGGAGAGTAGGTGGTAATGGAGAGATTCACAACTGAACAAAGAACCAAAATAAAGGATTTTTTTATTTAAATCAGATATCAATTATTTAAGCGCAAACGGATGAGTGAGGGAGCTCATTTGAATGGCTTTGTTAATAAGCAGAACTGTAGGTAATGAAAATCCTAGAGCCATTCATCAACGCCAATTGCACCCCATTAGGTATAAAGTATTGTGTGGGATCACATCTGAAACTATCATTGGGCCTTACGTCTTCGAGAATGCGGATGGAAGTGCTGTAACCGTAAATGGAGAGCGGTATCGGTTTATGATAGAGAATTTTTAACTTCCTGCTCTTGAAAACTGACCTAAGATGTGGTTTTAGCAGGACGAAGGCACTGCCTACACTGCCTGAGACACAATGGCACTTTTAAGTTAAATTTTTGGAAAGCGAAGAATTTCCAAAAAAAATCGGGAATTTTTTGGCCAGCGCGACCGCTAGATTTGACAACACCCGACTATTTTCTTTGGGGTTATTTAAAGAAGCGAGTATATGCGAACAAGCCAGAGAAAATGCTACAACTTAAGGCAAACATTGTTGCCTTAAGTTGAAAATTCGAACGACACAGCCACAAATTTTAAAAGATGATATGGAAAGTGCTCTAAAAGAGTCCATCATTGCGAAGCTGAAAACGGGGGTCATTTAAGTGACATTATTTTTCATACATAGTGTAAAAACAAATCCATTTTGTATATAATATATATAATCTGAGAAAAAAATTAATAAACGAAGTTATTAAAGTTTTAAACCCCATGGTCACTTTTGGCCCACCCTGTATGATGCTCTTCGATTATTCTTATCGCAACCATACATTTTTTCTACGTTTGGTTGCAACAGGACGGGGCTACATGTCACACAGCCATCGCAACCATGGATATTTTACGCACTGTTTTTTGAAAATCGAATAATTAACCTAAAATTGTGATGCCAATTGACCGCCTAGGAGCTGTGATTTGAGCCCTTTGGATTGTTTTCTGTGGGGAGCCATTAAGGATAAATATTACGCAAAGCATCAAGAAAGAATTGAAGCTTTGAAACATGAAATTGAAGTGGCCATTGAAGAAATTCGAAATTGGGTTGATCGGATGAGGTACTGCCAAACCAGTTGAGGTAGTCATGTGAATTGTGTTCCATTATAAAATGACAAGGTCAAGCTTTCCAATAAAACCAGAAATTAAAAAAAAAATGTCAGTACTTTTTTACAACCGATTCAAACTGTTAAATCTCTCACTTAAATCGTAGTTGGTAAAAAGTTGATTTTATTTATTTCATTGCACCTTTCAAACGAAACTTGCATTTAGAACAGCCTGTATAATCTCAGTTTGAAACGAGAGTTAAACGGTCTTCAACAATTGTTGTCCTTTAGAAAAACTCTTGAATTTCACAATCATGTTTCCCCTAGAGCAACTCGTCTCTGTGTGCGAGAGGTCATCGTCCTCTACCCGCCAATAGCTGCAAAATTGTAAACCTACCATAATTATGCTTCCATTCATAATAAATACATGCAGACAAAACATTTTCTTTGCAAATCTATTCCAGGCATAGTAAGCTGCTCTTTTATATTCTTTTTTGGTGCTTTGAAATTGTTTTCTTTACCCTTTGGTGCACTTATTTTTAAACAAAGAAACACGCCTGAAATATTTAAAAAGTGTTGCCGTTCACTTCTCAAAAGGGGTTTGCTGCTGCAGCCGCTGTGTTTACGGAAGTCCTACAAGTTCACTATGCAATTATCCCTTTTTGTAGGTCTGCGCCTGCAACAGCAAAAAAGGATTATTTACTTTGACTTCTTCTTCCGCCAGACGACATCTTTTTGAAGTGGTTGTATTGCGAGTGTGTGTATGCGTTGGTTAAAGGAAATGCCTCTGCTTAAGTAAATTAAGTAAAACTCCGGAATGCATGGCACGTTTTTAAATGCCCTTACCCCTCGTCTATGGTGGATTTGTGTAAAAAAGATTTAAATAGCAGAGGAAATACTTAATTAAAATTTCAGTGCAATTACTGTAGCAAGCAGCGGCAGCATAGTCAGAGAATGCAATTCGTTTCTCTTGCACTTAGAGCATCCATCAGCGTGACCACAAAGTGTCTATGCCTCCAACAATGTAAGACCCAGCCGCCGACACTTGAAACGTTTCATGTCGATAAATTGTTGCTGTACAGTTTTATTTTTCTATTTTTCGGTTTTGCGGTCGTCAGGCCTCCTCACCTCTGCTGTCGGCTCTACACTTATTTTAATTTCATAATTAATTGATTTTTCACTTTCAAAAGCCGACAAATTAATAGTTTCCAATAAAGGCGCTTTCGTTTGACTTCTTTTCGTTGCTTACAAATTAAATTTAAATTTCTTAAAATGCATAAAAGACTGAAGAAGACGTCGGTCTGTCTACCGGCGTTTTTCATCAGTTTAAACCTTTCTCTTTCAAGCGTTATTCGTTTCTTTTGTGAGCTCTCTATTAAATGCAAATGGAAGCAAATAGTTTGCAAATAGTTGTCGGAATGTGTCCAGCATTGGTTCCGTTCTAGTTTTCATTCAATCATTTACAGCAATTTGTGCCATTAAAATTGCCATGAGTGGAGGGAGCACAAAGAGGTTAACCAACCTCTGCGATCTGAGTTAGTTAGGGTGAGATACAAATTATTTATTTCATTGTTATACAATATTTTGAATTTTTATATTTATTACAAGCTGTAAGGCTGATGTCAGAGTGCGCGCTATAAGCGATGAGAAGCGATAATAGTTATTCCTAAAGCAATGTTACAAGATGTCAATGCTACAAACACACTAGAAAATAATTGATTGCTTAGCAACGCCCTTAGAATTTGTTTGTGCTTTTGAGTTGGCGTATTAGTTAAAAGCGCTATAAGCGGTGCGATGCGAGAAGCGATAATAAATCTATGCTATAGCAATGCTACAAACACGCTAGAAAATGGTTTACTGGTTGACAATGCCCTTCGTGTTTGTTTGTGCATTTAAGTTGCTGTTGTGGTAATAATTTGTATTGTTTTACCCGATGCAAGATGGATTCAGACATAAGTTTTTAAAGTCAGAAAATAAGTGTTGAAAAGGAAAAAATCCATGTAGTAAATAGAAATTGTATGGAGAAGGGATAATTCCACAAATTTGTAAAAAGAAATGAGGAAACATTACAAGTGTTCGCAATAATAATAGAAAAAAATAACAAATGTAAACAAAACGAAGTAATTCGATGGTACAAAACATTTCATAAAATGCTTTGTCGCTTCAACTCGCTTTTTGCTAGCTTCCACTCTGGCACGTTTCGAGGGATCACATTGCATCATTTGTTGCGCGCACTCTGACTTAGCATTACTTATATAGACAATTTTAATGAAAAAGAAACACAAAGCGATTATATGCTACAAACTAATGTATGTCGCTTCAACTCGCTTTTTACTTTGCTCTGACTGCGATATGTTTCGAGCGATTACTTAGGAATACAAATGCAGTGCAAAGAATTGAGGAAACAACATTTTAAGTATTCACAATAACAGCAGAAAAGAAACGCAAAGAAAACAAACGTAAATAAAACAAAGCGATGCGATGCTACAAACCATTTCACAAAATGCTTTGTCGATTCAATTCACTTTTTGCTACGCTCCCACTTTGACATGTTTCGAGAAAAGAAAATTGTAGCGCAATACTACAGCATCGCCTATATAAATAATATAGATAAAAAAAATAGAATCCCAAACAAAAAAAGCGATTCCATTGTATGGAAAAGCGAATATCCACAAATTTGCACGAAGAACATTTCAATTTCTTTCAATTATAGCAGAAAAGAAACTTCAAAAAAAATAAAAGTAAACAAAATGAAGCGATTTGATGTTACAAATTATTTCACAAAATGCTCTGTCGCTTTATCTCGCTTTTTGGTTTGCTCCGACTGCGACATGTTTCAAGCGATCGCTTAAGAAAACTATTGCAGTGATTTGTAGTACACAAATTCGTACTGAGAACCGAGGAAACATTTTCATCATTCACTATAATAACAGAGAAGAAACTCAAAGAAAACAAACGTTAACAAAACGAAGCGATTCGTTTCACGAAAGGCTTTGTCGCATCAACTCGCTTTGGCCTCGCTTTCACTCAGACATATTTCGAGCAAATAATATAGCATCGCCTGCAGCGCGTACTCTAGCATTATCCTTACACAAATACCAAACAATTAAAGGAACAAAATACGAAGAAACGTAAATAAAACGAAGCGATTCGTTGCTACAAGTTAATTCAGTTAATGCTTTGTCGCTTACACTCGCTTTTTGTTTAGCTCCACCTCTTACATGTTTCGAGCTATCACATTAAAAAACAAATTAAGTGCTTTGTAGCGCAATATTATAGCATCGTTTATGGCGAGCACTCTGACATTAGCATTACATTTATACACAATATTAATAAAATAAAAACACAAAAAGATTTTCTGCTGCTAATCAATTTATGGCCAGTTTTTTCGCTTTTTGCTTTGATCTGACTCTAGCATGTTTCGAGCGATTACTTAAGAAAACAAATGCAGGGCTTTGCAGCACTATAATATCGCATCGCTTGCAGCGCGCACCCTAGACAATATCCTTACACACATGCACACTAATAACAGAAAAGTAATACAAAAAAACTAACGTAAACAAAACGAAGCGATTACATGGTAAAAACGAGTTCACGACCTAATTTGTCGCTTCAACACGCTTTTTTCTTCGCTCTCATTCGGAAAATGTTTTGATAGATCGCATAAGAAAACAAATGCAGTGCTTTATCGCGCGTTGTAGCGCAATACTGTAGCATTGCTTATAGCGTGAACTGTGCCATCAAGCCTAACGACATAAAAGCGACAAATTTTAGTGGTTGCCCAAGGGTGATGGCAGAGAGCGCGCTCGTAGCCAAGCCAAACTGAGCCGAACCTTTTTGTATGCTTGAAGCAAATAAGGGGATGACAGAGTAAATCGGCGCTGAATCGGCTGTCGCTTCAACAAGCTTTTTCTCATGCGGACATGTTTCGACAGATCACATATGAAAAAAATGCAGTGCTTTATCGCGCTTTGTAGCGCAGTAATATAGCAATGTTAAAAGCGTGAACTGTGACATCAATCAAGCCTAACGACATAAAAGCGAAAATTTTATTGGTTGCCTAAGAGTGATGGCAGAGTGCGCGCTTATAGCTAAGCCGAACTGAACCGAAATTATTTTATCCTTGAAGGAAATTTGGGGCCTCCGATCAATATTACGATTATTTCTACGGTCCAACGTGTAAGGGTATAGACAATAATATTAGATGATTTTAGAAAATATATTGACTTACCTTCGGTAGATCACGTATGTGATTTGCATCTAAGAACAATTCCTCCAGTGTACGCGAGTAACGTAAAATCTCTTCGGGTACATTCGGCAGTGAACAGTGACGTTTGTCCACAAACTCCACCTGGCGGTTACAGCCCTTAAATATTGGAATGCACTTGAACATTTTGACGACGGCGGCGGCGGCGGCGACGTATTACACTTGTTGCAACGGCGACAGCGACGACTACTTAACGGCGGCGACTACGACGACGACCACACTGCGACGGCACCACGAAAACGAACGCGTTTTAACAAAAACAGAACTAACGACGAAACTTAATAGGTACGTATTTTTTTCCTAACTACCCGCGGTACTTTTTTTTACAGATTTTTATTTACGATTTTAAACGCGAATACAGCAAAAGCAACGAGAGTCGATCGCTTGGTGGTTGAGACTCCCACATAAGTTCTACAACATAGGATGCCCTACAAAGATGGCGATATTTGTCGGTCAACGTTATCGCATGCGATCGGATTTGATCTGGCGGAAATGATCGAACGAAAACAATTGAATCTTTTAAATTTTAGAATTGTTTATGGTAATACTTTATCTTAAGAAGCTCTTGCAGAGCTCTTTTTTTAAGGGGGAGCACAATGAAAATACTCGGTATTCTTTTCCTTTTGCACTTTTCGCCCAGTGAGTTAGAACTTTCAAAATTTGTTGTTGTTTTTATATTTACAGGAAAAACAGCAAACTTAACAAATTAACTGCAACGAAAAGGAAGATGAAAAGAAATATATGAAATAAATAAATTTCATTATGATAGAATCGCAAATAGGTAGTCCAAATAAATCATTGTATATACATTTGTATTTGTGTATAAGGAATACCGTAGATTGAGTATATGTGTGTAGATTAGAGTGTTCCGTAAAACGCGTATATAAAACTAGTTAACTTTGTGGGCCGGCTTGATGTGAAGAGTGTGCACGACAGGGTTACCGTTGGAAAATTTCAAAAAGTCGCACAAAAAGGGGATTCTTTTTAAAAAAGTGCCACAAAAAGGGTATTTAAAAAAAATAGGAATTTTTTCTTAAGTTCTTTTATTAAAAGAATACATTTGAATTAAATAAGAAAAGTAACAAACAACATAGTAAAAACTCAGTTCCATTAAATAAGAGTCAAAATACACATTCAAAATAAAAGACGATTCATTTTCCGATCCTCAAGTACCCTCAAAAATACGATAATAAAAAATGCCCATATTTACTATTGGGCCACTTGAGCCTAACCTTTCAGCAGCTTTGCTCATTTTTAAGGTATTTAGTGCTAACAGTACCATTTAGAACTAACAGTACCCATTGTCCATTCACAAAAAATTCTGATTTGTTAAGCAAAAACGAGCACTTTTTCCCGAGGTAAAAGCTTTTTCCCCTCTGGGCCGATTTCACCCATTTACAATCCCAAATAGCTTGTGACCATAAACTTGCATCTTGTAAAAATCCTGAATACTAGGTTAATCCGTTTAAACGATATCGTACTTTATACATACGAGGGCGGTTCGGAAACTTCTTAGCCTAGCACAAAAAGCGCGGTATAAACAGAAAAAACTTAAGTGTTTTGGAAACTTTCATCTCTGCTATGAACATATGTTAAATTTTGTTTCGATCTGGCAACTCCTTCATATAGAAACAGGTGTTCACAAAAGTCGCATCCGCGATTTTTTTACAATGGAAAAATTAGAAATGCGTGGTGTCATTAAATATTTACATAAAAAAGGTTTATCGGGACAAGAAATTCATAATGATATGGTGAATGTGTTAGGTGAAAGTGCTCCTTCATATGCAACAGTAAAAAATTGGGTTGCTGAATTTAAACGTGGTCGTACAAGCATTGAAGATGAACCACGTAGTGGACGTCCAAAAACAGCAACAACAACAGAAATTGTAGCTAAAGTGCATGATGTGGTATTAAATGTCCGACGAATAAAAGTGCGTGAAATAGCTAATATCATGGGCATCTCAAATGATCGAGTCCATTTAATTTTGCATGAAGAACTACAGATGAAAAAGCTTTCTGCAAGATGGGTGCCGGACTTGTTAACAGTCGACCAAAAACGCATAAGAATGAACATTTCTCAAGCTTTTTTGGATCGTTTTCAGCGAAATAAAATGGATTTTAAGCGTCGTCTCATAACTGTTGATGAGACATAGATTCACCACTATACTCCAGAGACAAAAGAACAATCCAAACAATGGACTGAAGCTGGAGGAAGTGCCCCAAAGAAGGCAAAAACAATTCAATCGGCTGGTAAGGTTATGGCAACGGTTTTTTGGGTCTTCGAAGGTATTTTATTGATTAACTATCTGCAAAAGGGTAAAACAATAAATTCAGAATACTATTGCAACCTTTTAGATCAATTAAATGTATAAATTCGAGAAAAACGTCCTGGCTTACAACACAAAAAAATAATTTGTCATCAAGACAACGCACCAGCGCACAAGAGTGTTTTAACAATGGCTAAAATCAACGAATTAAAGTACGAGTTGCTTGACCACCCACCTTATTCTTCTGATTTAGCTCCCGGTGACTTTTACCTGTTCCCAAATCTAAATAAATTCCTTGCTGGCAAGCGTTTTACCTCAAATGATGATGCAATTACAGTTGTAAACCACTATTTTGAAGACCTTGAAGAAAACTATTTTAATCAAGGGATAGAATTGCTAGATAAGCGTTGGACTAAGTGTATTGAAGTTTCAGGAGATTATATTGAAAAATAAAAATATTTTTGAAAAACTTTCTATTCTCTTTCATTGATAAGCTAAGAACTTTCCGAACCGCCCTTGTACATGCGGACGGACATGGTTAGATCGTCTTAAAATGTTACTACAATCAAGATTATGTACACTTTATAGGGTCTCCAATTAATATTTCGTGGTGCTGCAAACGAAATGACAAATTTAATATTCTCTTTCGTGAAAGGTTTAAAAAATCCTAACATCAAAAGTCGGACTTGGCAGGCAATATTATACCCTGCTCTACTGCATGTGCAGATGAGCCAACTGAAATTAGGCTTTTGGGTTCCTTGAAGTCATGAACCGGATTCATAACATAACTAGATTTTAAAAATAATTTCACATGGATTCGTTGGGTTTGTGGTAAAATTTGAATGAGATCGATCCCATGCCATAAAAGTGTTCCCTCCCAGAGATATGCGCGTTTTATGAAAGTGATGGCACACCATAGATACACGTAGTTAAATCTTTAAAATGGCTCTCCTGAACAAAACTGGTTTTTAACCTTAGGTCCCTTTCTATTTTGCGTGTCACATATATAGTTTCATATATATGCTCTGACACACTACTACGAGTACCCACAATGCCTAGCGTAAGCGCCAAATCGCAGGCGGAGATTCGTGATCAGCAGCCCCAAATCAACTATAGTTGACAATCGAATCTTCTGTTGACCAGTGCAATGTTTTCCAATTTCTGGTTTTATTAGAAAGGTTGAACTTTCTGATTTAATAATGGAACCAAACCTCATTCATATGACTACCTCAACTGGCTCGGCAGTATCTCATCCGGTCAACATAATTTGCCAGGTTATAACCAAATAAAGTATAGTACTTTTTTCCTAGGAGCAACTCTTGACCCTAAACTAAGAATACGCGTATCTTTTAAAAAAAATCAAAAAGTGGCAAGAAAGGGGATTTATGAAAAAGGGGCAGCAAAAGTCGCATGGCTTTCCAAAAGGGTCAAATTGCCACTTTAGTCGCACAACGGTAACGCTGGTGCACGACTGTAATGGAAGTAACCCAAGTTCAAATACAGATAAGAACATTTTCCAGCGGTGGATTTTTTTCACCTCGAAACTACCTGCGACTTCAGGTAGTTTCGAGGTGAAATCGGTCCGAACTGCAAATATTCGATTGGAAAAACATCTTTTTGTTGAAATGACCAACATTCCATGGTATTGATGGTTCGACTTATGGAAGCTACGATAATATTACGATACCAACAGTAAGTGGGTTATACCATCCGAGTTCAGTAAAACTATTGGTTGTTACAAATGATAGTTATGACAACCAACAAATTATGAAAAACATAGTAGTTTGGTATCAATAATTGGTGGTGACAACAGATACGTTTTTTGTACGAGGGTTGCTATATATATTTCTGGCCAAGGCAACACTAAGTGTTGCCTGGAGCCATCTGACATTTCCATTGGAAAGTTTGACATTTTTTAGCATTAACGTCCTCAGAACGTTTTGACGTACGACCATCATTTGTGTTGTTTACAGTGACTTGAAAAATTCAATTTGGCATAAAAAGGAATTAACTCGTGAACATTTTCGTGCCATCATTTTTCACAACTTTCGACGTGGATTATCACAAGAGTGCATCGATGAACTTAAATCTTTGCATGACGATAAAGCACTATCCTATAGCACTGTGAAAAACGAATTCAATCGTGGCCGACGCTCGCTCAAAGACGAAGGTGAAGGTCGTCCAAAAACGGCCGTTGTGTCAGAGAACATTGATGCAGTGCGTGAACTGATAATGCAAGATCGTCTTGTGACATACCGTGAGATAGAGGCATCCTTGGACATCTCTTCCTCCAGCATACATTCGATATTGCATGAACATCTGGCCGTAAAAAATGTTTGTTTTCGTTGGATCACGCACACTTTGAAAATCGCTCCAAAAAGGCTTGTGGCGATTGGTGCAAAGAAATTTTGAAAAAATGTGATCGCGGTGCTTCAAAAGACGTTTATAAGATCCTCAGAGGTGACGAATCATGGATCTATTCGTATGAGCCCGAAATAAGACAGCAGTCAGCCAAATCCAACAAAAGTTGTTTGTGGAAGAACACTCCGAAGCAAATGGTCGCCTGTTTCTTCGGCAAAACTGGTCGTGTGGCGACTGTTCCGCTTGAGCAACGTATGACGGTTAATTCTGAGTGGTACACCACAATTTGTTTGCCTGAAGTCTTCGAAGAAATTCGAAAAACGAACAAGAGAAGACGAATCATTGTGCAACATGACAATGCGAGCTCTCACACATCGGCTCAAACCAGCACTTTTTTGACCGGCCAAAACGTCGAATTGATGGAGCATCCGCCGCACAGCCCTGACTTGGCACCCAATGACTTTTTTTTAATCCCGCACATCAAGAAAACAATGCGTGGTCAACGATTTTCGTCGCCAGAAGATGCTGTTGAAGCGTTCAAAAACCATGTTTTGGAGGTGTTTCAATCGGAGTGGAAAAAGTGCTTCGACAATTGGTTGAGCGCACGCAAAAGTGTATAAATCATGCTGGAGAATACTTTGAACAACAATAAAACCATTTTTGATGATAAATATTCGCAATTTCATTATGAGGCCAGAAATATATTTTTTTTTTCAATTACAGTTTAAATTCCCTCAGTTTCCAATGTTTCTTAATTTTAAATTACTTTTCTTAATATGAATTTGTATTTTTTTTTGATTTTAAAGTTTCATAACGCAATTCAAATATTCTTAATTTTAATTTTATTTTTTTTTTTTCAATTCCAATCGTCCCAATTTCTGAATTGAGTTTTGAGAACTTAATAACAAATCCCTACTAGAGTAGCGGCATTGTGCCTGGATCTCATTTCGAAATGTCTGGATGTATTAAGGGCTTAACGTGGCATGTTAAAAAATAAAAATTGAAAAAATGTTCAACCGTTTTATCCATTTTCGATTTGAGTCAGATTAGATGTTTAGAGCCAAATACAATTTCCATTCCAGTACGAATTACAATAGTTTTCGCACACACCTAAATGCGTGTCTCTGTATACTCGTATATGTACGAAAATTCAGAAAAATCAATATCAACAATAAAACAAATTATGGTTATTTATGTTTTGAGAGCTGATTGAATTTGTCAGCAGTGTAGCAAAAACAAAACAAAAAACTAGGGGTTGCGATGTCAAAAATTTCCCTAACTATGCGAAAGTTACGCAAATACGAATATTTTGTGTGTAAATGGGATGCCAATACTATTAATGGGTGGAGTAAGCGTCTTTTAAATATGCCAATTCAAAAGAAGAAAAATTCAATTGAAATTTAGAATATCCAATTTTATTTCAGAATTCCCATTGTAAAATGATAAAATTTTGACTAAATTGGGATTTGTTAATTAAATTTTGAAGTACCGGTTGCATCCGGAACGAAATGGATCTGGACTAAAGAGGATTTCTTCTTTACCCTCAACTAAAGTTAGAAATTTACCAATCAAAGTGAAGAGCACTTCTCCAGATCATTCGATACGAAACGAGGCCAAGACCTCCAACAATTCTTTTCCGAAATATAAGCGATGCATATCGTTAAACATTTTAATACTCATCTAAAAACACGCTTAATTATTTCAAAATCGGTTGACAAATAAAGCAGTTAGGGGTCATTTGATTCACAAAACCAATATAACGGTTTATGTGAATATCTCCTAAACTAGAGCGAATCTGGCAAATCGTAGGCGGAGATTCGTGATCAGCAGCCCCAAATCAACTATATAGTTGACAATCGAATCTTCTGTTGGCCAGTGCAATGTTTTCCAATTTCTGGTTTTATTTGAAAGGTTGAACTTTCTGATTTAATAATGGAACCCAATCTCATTCATATGACTACCTCAACTGGTATCTCATCCGGTCAACATAATTTGTCAAAATATTTTCGATTGTTTCGTGTCGAATAACTTCAATGGCCAAATCGATTTCATATTTCAACGCTTTAATTGTCTCTGGATGCTTTACAATTTGTTTGCCTGAAGTCTTCGAAGAAATTCGAAAAACAAACAAGAGAAGACGAATGATTGTGCACCATGACAATGCGAGCTCGCACATATCCGCTCAAACCAGCACCTTTTTGAGCGGCCAAAACGTCGGATTGATGGGTCATCCGCCGTATAGCCCTGGCTTGGCACCCAATGACTTCTTTTTATTCCCGCACATCAAGAAAAAATGCGTGGTCTACTATTTTCGTCGCCAGAAGGCTCGGCAGTATCTCATCCAATCAACATAATTTGTCAATACATTTTCGATTGTTTCGTGTCGAATAACTTCAATGGCAACTTCGATTTCATGTTTCAAAAGCTTTAATTGTCTCTGGATGCTTTGTGTAGCATTTATCCTCAATCCCTAAGCTCCCAGGCGGCCTATTGACATCACAATTTCGGCTGATTATTTGATTTTCAAAAAAAGTGCGTAAAATATTGATCTTGTTCATACCGACTAAATGTCGTCCATGTCTTGCTCATTTTCGAAGTAAAATGGCCTAATTTCGCCGCCTTTTCAAAATCCACACCAAATTGGCTTTTCAATAGTCACGTGTGAGTTCTCTGAATTCCATAAGCGACAATTTTGCTTATTGAATTGACTTCAAAATGGTTAAGTTATTAATAAACATTATTTTAAAAGTGTGCCATAGTTCGAGCGCAGTCTAATTTTGCTGAATTCACTCTTCATTACGCGTTCAGAAGAAAAGAAGAAAACCTCATCGCTAATTTTGTATTTTCTAAAAATCTCTTATAAATTCTCATAAACTACAGTTTATTATTGTTTTTATTTTTTGTCAATGTTCGTTATAACAAGTTCTTTTTGTTTCTAAAAATTGTATACATTTTTTTTAAAAATGAAACATTTTTTTGGTTTTAAAAATGGGAAATGGTGTACCTCGGTTTTATAAAAGACCGCCACCGATCGGGTCGCTTACGCTCTGTTCGAACACCGCATGTCATCAAAGCCGTTAAATCAAGAATTCACAGAAATCCGTTCCGAAAGCCGAAAATCATGGCCCGTGAGATGAATATCTCGCCGTACCGGACATTTATTGACTGCAGCTTTAAAAAAAAATAGGATTGAAACATGCAAACGTCTTTTAGTGATGCACGCATAATTTGCACAGAAAAATTTTGTTCACCGATGAAAATATTTTTACCGTTCAGGAAATCGGCTTCGGGATGGCAGAGTGCGCGCCGAGCTGAAAGCTAATAGAATAGAACAAAACTGTTTTGAAGCGTTTTTTCGTGCTGATTGGTGCTGATATTTGATTGTATGTGTAAAGATTTAAGTTGTTTGTAATTTGTAAACGGTTCTTGGCGTTTTAATACTGTTGAAATAATTCTCTCTGTTTTGTTTGACAATTTTTTTGAATATTGAACAAAATTATTTAAATTTGATTTATAATTAAAAGATTTTTCTTATTTCAGATTAATCAGAAATTTTCATTATTAGATTAATTAATTAATCACATTATTGATTAACCCAAATCTTGACTAACAAATATCAACTACAAAATAACATTCATAAATAAAAAAAAATATAAAAAAACACAAAACACACAGCAAAAACAGTGCAGATTCAGCGCTGATTTCAGCGTTCACTCTGCCATCCCTAAATTTCATATAAGCATGAAACAAGTTCGGCTGCGCTTTGAGCGCGCACTCTGCCATCAGCCTTAGTATAGTGAACTCTTTTGAAAACACGTGAGGACGAAAGTATCCAATAATTCGAATTTTCTTTAATCCGAATTATGGTCTGCAATCAATTATGCGGATAAACGAGTTCCTAATGAATATGATATATTTCCTTTCAATGCCAAAGTAATCGTTAGTTTTAAGTGGCCCACCCTGAAGTTGGACTTTTTTCTTTTAAATAATACACTATTTGTGCAATAAAAGCCTTAAAAAGCGGTTTTTCGTAAAAGTTTACCTGACAGCACTGCCCTCCGCTAAAAAATTGTTAGATGTTCTTACCCGGCGTTGAAACTAGGTTAACTGGCACAGTTCCATCACATCACGATCCCCCGACAGCCGGTTCAATGCACCGGATCGACCCGAAGGAGGAATTCTTCGGCCAAAAGCTGTCACCCCGGCACTATGTGCCGCTACAACAACAACAACTAATTTAGATGAATTTCCCTGTTTATTTCTCAATGGGATGCAAGTCAAAATGATTACACTAAAAAAATATCATCTAACTAAAAATATTTCAATTGGGCAGCATAAAGCCCATTGCCTAAATACGATTAATAGTTTTCTTATTTGAAAAACAAGCAAAGTTCTATAACTTTTTGGAGATTTTTTTAAATTTTTTTGGGAGTTTTTTCGGTTTTAAAAAATACCAAATTTATTCTTCATCTACATCAGTTAATAAAATTGAGTCACGCCTGCCACCATCACCACCACCATATCCAAATGATAGGGGTACCTATGGACCAGTCATTGAGCCAGTCAGCCACAATTTGATTTATTTATATCAATCTAAAATTAATGATGTGCGGTTAGGTGGGTTATTCTTAACGCTTCACCGCTCTAAAACATTTTTTCCTTCTCAGTTTTTGACTATTTTGATATTTTGAAAACGAAAAAAACATGTTTTGCTCCTCTGCCATGGTAGACAAAAAAAACATTTACGGTGGTAGTGGTAATTGTTGCTTTATGGAGGAAAACAGAAAAAGGTAAACAGACGCCTGATATTAAGACCAAGTAGTCCAAGTGGTAGAAGTCTAACAAAAGGGAAACAAACATACATACACGCACTCACACACATCTATACATACATAGAAAATAGACGTAAGAATTAACAGAAAAAAAAGAGATGAAAAAAATACCAGTTAGACAAAATAACGTACGTAAGCTCTTAAAACTGGGGAGGCAAGAACAAAGATGAAGAAGAAGAAATAATAACAACAACATCGAGGCATCTCAATGACAAAATACACACACACCCAATAAGAGTAAAAACAGCAACAACAGCGGCGTGAGCAGGCAACTCCAACTACTGGGGGGCTAACAACAAAAGACGTAACCAAGATGAAAGCAAAAACCATGATAAATATAGAAAACAAAATGAATTTAGAAGAACAAAAAAGGGAAACAAATAAAACACATTAACTGCGGCGGAATTTGTACGTGAAGGTATGACGTCGTCGTCGTCGTCAGCGAAACAATAACAACAACGTACGTACGTATCTACCCGTAGTATACCGACACCACCAGTATGTCGGCAGTAACGACTGAACAACAACAACAAAAATCATTTGGCTGGTTCGTTTTTTTTTTGTTATTTTGAAACAGTGTTGCTGATGTCGATGTTTTTTGTTTGGTTTTGTTCTAAAAGTGTGAGAATGTCGGTTGGTAGGTAGTCCGTCCCAGCGTGTTTGCCGATGTGTTGGTGAGTTCGGGCAATGTTCTATTGTCTAGTGTACAAGAGTATGCAATGCTGTTGTTGTTGTTATTTAAGTTACTGTGTTTTAGGGCTGAGAAGGCACAAGGTGTACGAACGTACAGTTAAGAGCAAAAGTTTACATAGGAATTTATAGTATTTGGTTTAGGCTGAAGGGTTCGCCAAAAAGATTACCAAGAAGGTATCTGTAATCTGTAATCAGATACCCTCATTTTCAAAAAAATATAGACCGATAACTTTATCATGTGTCACACCGCACCAAACAATACATCTGGATAAGCTAATTGACGATGATGTACTACCCTAGGATTTCGGCACTGATCCCTGATTCTAAAAACGGAAGACTAAGTTCCTAGTCATGTTGTTCCTGGGTACTGTTTGTTACATCTTCTTTCGTTACAATCAATATTAAAATATTAGCTTTTGCATTCTCAAAAACCGATTTTGGAATATTCGCAAAAAGTATTCCAGTTTAGTATTTAGTTACCTAAGAAATAACTTTTTTGTAAATTACTTTTGATAAATGTTCGTAATTTTCCCTAAGCCCTAAAATGAATAGGACACACTGCAAACAAGTGTAATTTTTTAATTTCACAAAATAATTTTCTTCATTTTTAACACAGGGTGTGCCAAAAGTAACCATGGGGTGTAAAAATTTAATAACTTTATGGTTTATACATTTTTTCAGATTTTTTAAATCACACTTGGAGAATAAATAATGGAGAGTTTCACAACTGAGCAGAGAACCAGAATTAAGAATTTTATTATTTAAATCAGCGATCAATTATTTTAACGCAGGAGTGATGAAGCTCATTTTCATTCTAGAAATTCGGAAATTATTTGGCCAGTAAGATCGTCAGAATTGTCAGAATGCGACTATTTTCTTTGGGGTTATTGAAGGAGCGAGTATATGTGAACAAGCCCGAGCCAATCCTTCAACTCAAGGCCAACTTTGGTGCAGAAATACGAACGCAACAGCTACAAATTTTGAAAGATGTTATGGAAAATGCTATAATACGAACCCATCATTGTAGCCAAAAGTAACCATGGGGTGTAAAAATTTAATAACTTTATCGTTTATACATTTTTTCAGATTTTATAAATAACACTTGGAGAATAAATAATGGAGAGTTTCACGACTGAACAGAGAACCAGAATAATAGAATTTTATTATTTAAATCAGTGATCAATTATTTTAACGAAGGAGTGATGAAGCTCATTTTCATTCCAGAAATTCGGAAATTATTTGGCCAGTAAGATCGCCAGAGTTGTCAGGATGCGAATATTTTATTTGGGGTTATTGAAGGAGCGAGTATATGTGAACAAGCCCGAGCCAGTCCTTCAACTCAAGGCCAACATTGTGCAGAAATTCGAACGCTACAGCTACAAATTTTGAAAGATGTTATGGAAAATGCTATAACACGAGCCCATCATTGTGAAGCTGAAAACGGCGATCATTTAAGTGACATTATTTTTCATAATTATTGTAATAAAATTTCAAGTTAATATATTATATAATCTGAGACTAGCCCACCCTGTATTTCACAGAATATTATATTCGAAATCAAAAATAATTATTAGCTTTTGCATCCGCGTTTGAAAAAACAAATTTGGAATATTCGCCTCGAGTTCGCAAACATAATTATTTCAATTATGGCTTTCGCAACGAATATTGGCTTTCGTTAAACGCACATTCGTGACATCCCTAGTTGAGATAATATACTCGTCAGAAGAGTAATAAAATGCAATAATTTTGACGCGTTACTGAATATCATATGTCCCCATAGAAAACTATATAACCTACAAAAGAGAAAACAAAATTAAAACAAAAAAGTTATGAATATATTTAACCCTTCAGTCTTAACAGAGTGACCCAATACGAGCGCAGTAAGTCTGTTAGCAAGCGACTCTATTTGTTGGATTAATCGATCATTTCGTATAAGAGCGAGTATACATAATTCCTTCAACATTCCAGTAAGGATCAAACTGGGAATTTTATTCGAATCAGCTTTACCAGAGTTTAAAGCTGCATCGGCTCAAAAGGGCGGCCGGTGGATTTTTGCTTAGTCTAACCGCCACTAGAATAAACGGCTTAAATCGGCTTCACAAAGCCGCCGCTAATATTGGCTAAACCATTGTTAAAATAGACATGTATATAATGAGCAAATCAGTTAAATATTAAATATTTCATGTCTGTGCTAAATTTAATTAACTTTTTAATTTCGTAATTCCGTAGGCCCGTTAGCAAAGCGCATTAATTTAACATAAAACTTAATCATTGATTTATTTTACATTATATATAAGTAGTATCGAGAAAAATAATGAAAAAAAGGACAAGGCCCCAGGGCCTGAAAAATGATACCCAGGGCTCACTTCAATATCAGTGTGTTTACTCAAACGAAAGGTTACAGCTTAAGGATATTAAAAAGGCAAGAAAATAAGTGGGCATGACAATGGGGGGACTTTAGACAAAAAAAGTGTATCGTGAGGCCTTTAGTGATCCAAAAACAACCGCTTACGTAAATAATACGGAGTTATACATGAATTTCAAGTAAGTCAATTCCTCTGTAAAATTTCGTAAAGCCGCCCATTTTCTGAATTTAAAAAAATTAAAAACTTACTACGACTTGAACAGTTTTTATTCTGGTTCGAGACCTTTTTGTTGTTTATTTTTTAGAATCAACTAAAAAACTGGGGAAATGTATTGGCTACGGTTGCCGGGCGGACTGTACAGCTGTTTCTAAACCCGCCAAGGCGTTTCTTCAGCAGTCTTTGGCAACGATTACTTCGGCTACAAATCAAATGACTTATACGGGAGTCTCACTATGATTAATGAAAATTACCCTTTGCGTATAGTCTTCGAATTGTTCGAAGGCTCGAGTGCCCCCTGGACCAAAAAGCCCTTTTTAATTATTTTCCCCGAATAACCCTCTCCATTATGGAGGGCGAGGCATGTTTTTTGTTCTTTTTCGTGTTACGCCCAAAAACTGCACCTTTGACAACGACTTAAGTAACAAAGGCCACGTTCTATTGGCAACTCGCTTGAGAGGTCGCTAACGCAATAACTTTACACCATTGTAAAATAATAGAGAAATGATTTGTTTACAGTAAACTGTAGGCGTTTGTTTTAAATAGTTAAAATTTTTGGGAAGAAAGTTATTCAAGAATAATCTTTAGGGAGTTTAAGCGAGCTTAGTTATTACTAGCTTATGGTTATGGTTCATGATGCATGAAGACGATCAAGTTCTCTTTACAAAGATATTTCAAAAATTTCAAAGTTTTGAAGTTATCGCCTTACCGTCCACTAACTCCCTAAAAAGCTGGGGAACAAATCCAGTTTAGTTACAATTGTCGAAAAAAAATATTGCCCTTTAGGGCTGTTGCTTCTAACGTTTTTAACGCCTACATACAAAGTTCAGAGTACACATAGTTTTGGAATAGAATACGTGCAAAAAGGGAATATGAAAAACATGCAGAGTTGTATTTTAGGCAATAATTCCAACAAGTGCATTAAAAACAAATAAGTTAAAAATAAAAGTCGGATGCAACTTATATTTTCCCGAGCTAGGGGACCCTAAATTTCGGACCTATAACTGGATATACATATATGCGATACGGGTATCGCTTTGAAAATAGCTTTCAAACGGTATATAATTTTATTTTATGGATCCTTTAACCCATTATGGCCTGTACCCGAGTTTCTGTGAAAAATAGGTCAAAACTCGAAGAAATACCTAGTTAAAGGTACTTATTTCTTTCTACTAGTTTATAGCCAATACTTTAAGCTTTCATTTGGGACTTTGATTTGATAACCCATTAAATGCCGCAGATATTGGCATTTTAGTTTGCGTTTTTGCGCAATATTGGAAACAAATTTCACAAAAAATTTATATAGATCTTTTTTCCGATATGAAATTATCGATCTTGCCATATTCTTACAATATGGCAACATTTGTAGACAAAATCGCACGCTGTGATAGATTTTCTTTTAGAAAAGGAGAAAAGTTCCGTTTTAGAAAACTCGTTAGAAACGTAAAGTGTAGTAAAACGATTATAAAAAAACAGTTCGGAATAGCAAAAACTGTTCAGTGATGATAATAAATCGGCGATACCTGCTCGAACAATAAATATTTTAAGGGACTGGGGCTTATTTCCAAAAGAGGGGGAATATTTCTGACCAAAGACCATCATCTGGTGCTTGTTACACTAGAAAATGTTGCTGATGGATGGATTTGGAGTAAAAAATACATGAAAATATATATAAAATGGATATGAATTGTAAATTGCGCCGCAGACAAAACATTATTTGGAAAAAATTGCACGAGTTTTTCAAATAATATTTCATTTTTTTAATAAAGAGTTTATCTCATTTTCTAGAATGGTTACATCTTAGTATAAGATATAAAAGTTATAAATTCTTTAGAAATGTTTTATTGTCAAATGGAATAGGGCCGCAGGCGAAAAATCGCACGGTTTTTTTCAAATAATTTTCCTTTTTTTTTTTAAAAAAAGAGTATGCCCAAAAATGAAATAAAAGAAAGGTTAATATGTTGGCTACAAACTAAAAATAAGCATTTTTCCAGTTATAAGGCATTTTTGAAAAATAAAAAAGGTTGCTTCTGCTTCTTAATGGGTTAACAGATCGAATATATGTATGTATCACTGGTATGGTGATGTAATAAACTTTCCAACGATACCCATATTGCTTAATAATAAAGGAAACATTTCGCAGATACGAGGGCTGCTATATATATTTCTGGCCTAATAATGAAAATGCGAATATTTATCATCAAATATGGTGTTGTTGTTTTCAAGGTATTCTCCAGCATGATTTATAAACTTTTGCATGCGCGGTACTGCGGATGACCCATCAATTCGACGTTTTGGCGGTCAAAATGTCGCTCGTTTGAGCCGATGTGTGAGAGCTCTTATTGTCATGGTGCACAAAGATTCGCCTTCTCTTGTTCGTTGCGAATTTCTCCGAAGACTTCAGTCAAACAAATTTTGGTGTACCACTCAGAATTGCTCAAGCGGAATAGTCGCCACATGACCAGTTTTGCCGAAGAAACAGGCGACCATTTGCTTCGAAGTGCTTCTTTCAGGAACAACTTTCGTTGGATTTGGCACCTCTTTGAAGACCCACACGGTCGATTGCTGTTTTGTTTCGGGTTCATACGCATAGATCCATGATTCGTCACCTGTGACGATCTTATAAATGTCTTTTGAAGCACCGCGATCGTATTTATACAAAATTTCTTTGCACCAATCGACACAAGCCTTTTTTGAGCGATTGTCGTATTGTGCGGGATCCAACGAGAACAAACATTTTTTACGGCCAGGTGTTCATGCAATATCGAATGTATGCTGGTGGAAGAAATACCCAAGGATGCCTCTATCTCACGGTATGTCACATGACGATTGTGCATTATCAGTTCACGCACGGCATCAATGTTCTCTGGCACGACGGCCGTGTTTGGACGACTTTCACGACCTTCGTTTTTGAGCGAGCGTCGGTCACGATTGAATTCACTAAACCATTTTTTCACAGTGCTATAGGATGATGCTTCATCGCCATACAAAGATGTAACTTCATCGTGTACTCTTGTCGTGATAATCCACGTCGAAGGTTGTGAAAAATGATCGCACGAAAATTTTTACGATTTAATTCCATTTTTTTGCCAAATTAATTTTTTCAAGTGATGGTCGTACGTCAAAACGTTCCCAGTTCGTTCACGCCTAAAAATGTCAAACTTTCTAATGTAAAAGTCAGAAAAAAATATATAGCAACCCTCGCAATAAAGGAAAAGTTTCATTGTTATGGCTCAGTATCTAAATTATACGTCTGAACTTTCGAGTCTCATATCACGGAAACTATGGGAGACCGACGATTTTTTAATTTACATTTTCTTCTTAGAATCAATAGCTCTATCGATGGTGCAAATTTGGTGTTCGTGCGGAAGTTGTTACTAAACTAGATTTAAGCCGAAACTTTAAAAGTGTTCTCCTAAAATTTTGAAGCTATCGCTTTAGCGACCACTTATTCGTTTAATAAGCGATTACCAATCGAACACGCCTAAGTGAATTAGCCATAACGATTTTTCTCTTCGGACAAAATTTTTTCGTGTAGCCGGCGTACCTACACGAAAAATACTTCGATGCTTAAGAACCTCATTTTAAATATTTTAAGAGTAGTATCAAAGTTCACCGATTGCGTGGACTCGGATGCTTTACTGCCCTTAACAACTAGACTCTACTGAGATATGGTACAACAGTAAACATCAACAGATCCGAACAAAAACATGCGTCTATACTTCATAGGAACAATTTTGACCTTGACTGTACGAAAAAGTTGGACTGTAACTTCGCCATGAAACAAGAGAGTGAGAAACTAAAGTTTTGTGTTTTATGGCGATTCTGGTCTTAAGCCAGACAAAACGTACATACACATCCATGGAACCAAGTGTGGCCTGCATGAAAAATGACAATAAATTAAATTTGCATTAGCCGAAAAATGTCTCTCAAATAGAATCAATTTCCTTGTAGACACACCCATAAAGAATATTCTTTGTCAAGAAAGGAATAAAAAAAAAATACCAGCGCCTAGAATTCGTTTCCAATAAGAACAGGAGCCCAATGAGTATTGTCTTTTTCAGTAATAATCCTTGACATTTGTTTGACAGATCCCAACAGTTTTCTTCTTTTTTTTCTCCAAAGCGGCGTGCTCTTCGGTTCTTCTTCCAAAAAGACCCCAATAATTTTGCACTTGACACAACACAATCACACACAATCGTAAAATCGTTGTTATTATCATTTACTTTTTTCCCACTTATTCTCACATATATCATATATCCTCTAACAAACAACAGAAGAAGCAGAGAAAGAATTTATTTTACAACGAGCGGAGCGGTTTGTAATTTGTTGCTTTTATGGACAATTTCGAAGTGTCCTTTGTTTTTTTTCTCTCAAGATTTGCAAAAAAAACTCGGGTTAACAATTTTTTATCTTTATATTCTTTGGTTTTTTTGTTAATTCCACTTCGTCATCGATGGGACCTCAACACCATCATTTTCATTGCTTTTCATTCTTCTTCCATTGGCCGCGCACTCAACCACACACATATACTCATTGAAAGCCATCCATTAGCATTTCACACACACATACACAAAAAACACGGGGTCTTGAATTCTTTCAATTTATACACAACACACTTTTGTGAATAACTTTTTTTCGGCTTAAATTTTCGACACTGTTCACAAATACTTTGTTTATACACTTATTTACCAGAATATTTGTTGCACGCGTGTGTTTATTTCACTTTCCGTTTTGTTTATTTTTCCTTTTCTAGTAAAGAAAAAAATAAAATTCCCAACAAAAAAATAATAAATAACGAAACAATGCAGCGACGTTTTCCGTATATTCTCGTTGAACCACAACACCTCTTGAGGAAGAAACACAAACTAAATGGAATTTGCACAAGTTGAGTATATAGCAGTACTGTCTACTCGTGGACATGAAAAATCGCCTAATTAGCGGGCACGAAAAGCGAACAAAAAACGCCACTTTAAACAAAATAATGCTATCGGGAAAATCGATTAACATCGTGTGCGTAATCGGTTTTCTTAATTGGTATAAAAAAAGAAGCAATTGAAAAGTTATACAAAATAGGGTTTTATATGATTACTGACATTTTAAGCTACTTTAAAAAGCTTTTCACAAGTGAAAACATTTTAACAAACCCAAACAAACGCTACAGCGGCGAAAATCATGCCTTTTTCAGAATATGATCAAAATCGAAACTTAGACAGTCGAACGCACTCGAAGGACCTATAATTTGGATTGTTGTAGTAGTGTTTTTTTTTCATGGGCGTGGTGAAGTATTTTTTAAGGTCCAAGTAGTCTTGACGGTTGACAATCAGCTGTTTGAGTTCGGGTTGCATTTGTCATGTGTTAGAGAGATATAACTACAATTTGATAATTGACTACGGTAGACTTCTGCAGGTTGCAGAATCATCCGTCAGCCGTCAAGACCGATCAGCTGTTTATTGTTATGCTTCACCTCGACATTTTGTGCGCGATAATTCTAACAATTATCGCGCACCAAATGTCGTTCCTGTAAATTAAATTTTATAGTTTAAAGTTATGAATAATATATTTTTGAACGAAGACAGCTTCTATATTTTGTACAAAACTTCTATGATCAGCTATTTTTGTTTTGTTTTGTCTTACCGTCGTCTACCGTCATAACTAATCGCACAATATTAAGTATGCCGTCAACACTAATTGGACCTTCAGGCATTTGAAATATTTTACAGATTGGTTTGGTTGTTTGTTGTTTTTTTCTTTTTTCACTGTTAATGTTAAACTATTAGATAAAGAGTAGAGAGGAAACAATCGTTACACCTTAGAGAGCCTAAGATTACACGAAAAATCTAAATGTGCAATAAAAGAAAATATTATAAGGAGAACACTAATGCAAACTGCAACATTGCAATTGTTTAGTTATAAGGTACATCGCAATACAGTTAACATTAGGAAAATAATTTTAATGTGATATTTTTAGTTTCGTAATTAAGTCTACAATTATTTTTAATTAATTTGTATTTTAAAGGTCGTTTTTCAATTTGACGTGTGCTTTTCAATCTAACCATACTTTTTCTGAATTGTTTTTTTTGACAGCTGTCACTTGATTTATGCTCAGTTTGGTTTGCTCTTTCATAATGGATAGACTTACTCCGGAACAACGTTTGCAAATTGGTGGTGGATGGACCCAAAACATCCACGAAATAATGTTGAGACGCCGTCACATCCTCAAAAAGTCACTGTTTGGTGTGCTTTATGGGCAGAGGGAATCATTGGTTACAGTCAACGGGGAACGCTAGAAAGCTATGATTAATGAATTTTTCGTGTCTGAATTCGAGGATGTTGATGTAAACGACCTTTGGTTTCAACAAGACGGCGCTACATGCCATTCAGCCCGAAGCTTTAGGAGAGAATATTTGGCGCGTTATTGCTACCATACGGAACCAAATACTGCAAAAAGTGGTCGAAAATTGGACCTCTCGATTGAAATTTATTCGAGCCAGCCGCGGCAGCAACTCTCCAAATAAATTTGTATTTTCGTGGGCAATCGTGTGATGAAAACTTGAATAGTAAGGTTTACAAGAGTAGTTATCATTCGTTTGGGTAGAGCCTAGTCTTATAGAGTTCGGTTATACTTTCAACAATTGCAGCAAAGCTTTCTGAAGGGGGTGGTCACGGACCCGAAATCATGATAAAAGCAGTGTGCAGCCACGAAAATCAATGTCACTTTGCCATTTTTGTTAAAAACTTGTCTTCTATTTAAATATAGATGCAAGAGGTCGTGAGCCGGTTAATCTTTGTTCAATGTGTAAAAGCAACAGACCGAAATAAAACAAACGAGCTAAACATTTTTAAAAACATAATGGCAAACCTTTTTCTTTATAATAAAACTAATTTCTTGGCCATAACATTAATTTATGTGTTTTATTTATTCTTGAAAACCACACGTCTAAAAAAACACCATTTACAGTTTTTTCAATAAAAACCAATCAATGAGTTCAACTTTTCAATTTTTTTTTTTTAATATTTTTATAAACCACATTTTTATTTCTAAAGACCCAACAGTGTCTAAAGACCCAACAGGCTCTTATTCACTTTCTCACCTGGCGGCTAAACAATGCGAGGGATTAAAGGGATTAAAAAAAAGTTTTTTGAGCATTTTGGGCCATAATTATTCTAGAAAAAACTAAACGGCCCCTTTATGATTCGTTTTATAGATTTGGGTATTAGAGGGTCAAATACATAATACGTAATGACAGTGTCGGACCCATTTACATTTGGTTTTTACTGAGATCAGCTTTGTTCTAACGGAAATCAAATTTTTACGTAAAGTATATATTGATTCTCCATAAACCCGATACGGCTGCCTTGCTCAAGACAAAAATTTGGTTTATCATTTAAACTTTTTGTTAAAGTGGGTCCACTACTCATCCCTACTATTTAGAGTAACTAAATAATTTTTTTGTCCTAATACAATAACTAAATCACAAAAATTCAAATTATTAATAGGAGGCGTCAGTGTTAAAAATTCCCTGTAATAAAAAAATAATTAATTTGTTAAATTCTGTTTGAATCGAATACTTACCCATCTCATTCTCGCAGTCGTTCTCTAGAAATACAATAAAAAAAACTAGCGAATTTCTTTACAAGTGTACAACAAATTAAATTAATTTTATTTTATATCTCATTTGTTACTGCTACTATTGTTGTTATTTATATGGCGCGTCATTACATTTTGGAGCAAAAACAATGTATTCGTGTAAGTTTTTAAAAAATTTAAACTTATTGTCGGTCGAATTAATTATCTCATCATAAGACTACAAAAATAAAAGCGTACCCTTAACATTTCTCAGTAACAGTAATACTAAAAAACGAAGCAACCATCGGAAGCAACGTGTTGCTGCAACAGTTTGGTCATAAAACACGTGTTGCTACACACAAAGCAAAGTTTGCTTCTATATGGCTGTATTGCTACAACGGTAGCCTTGTGTGTACCAAAAAGTTCGATAATCACCTTTGATGATAATAATATTATTTACACGATTGGAAGGAAATACCAAATCATGTTGGTAATTTATTGTGTTAAAGAACTTTTTACTGCTTCTATATAGCAAGTATAATAGTACTTTTTTCCAGTCGTATCCACAATGCTTTAAATAATTTAATATCTTTTTTTAAATTCAAGGTACACATTTTATAAAAAACTGACCTTAATCAAAAATTAAAATTATTAAGAACTACAAAATAGTTCAGAAATTCGCCGTGGATCTGTTATTTCATTTCGCATTGGTCTAAACGCTCCTTTAAATATTCGCGACTAATCGTCAAGAAAAAAAAACATCGATATAAATAAAGTTGGCAACGCTGATCAAGTGGAATTTTTGTTGCTCTGTTTTGCTGTGACGTTCTCGTCGTTGCCAGTTGCACGTATAGGGGTGGACTTGCCTGTTACGTTTGTTGCCAGACTTTCAAATATTTTAGTTAGGCTAAAGCCGTGTAGATGTCATATATTCTGATAAACGAAAGTACATCTTATCTGGGGTATGTTGAAAAATGATAACTTATGAAAACCCGGTCATTAAAATAATATTGGGTGTTTGGATTGGTAATGAATTGTTTTATGGTAAGATTTAAATAGTAAAATATGTACACATTATTTTAAGGAAATATTAACCCAAACGACCCGATGAAGAAGCATTGTTTGCAGCGTTGCTTTTTCAAACTGTTCGTACACATTGTCAAATATTTCAAAACAAATAGGAATATTGAAGTGAAACCACACGTCAGATAGAAAGTGGGAGAAATGGAAGTACTGAACCGTCTGAATAAATGGGAAACATTCGCTTTTATGCGTATCCATAAGGACCATGGTTGGTAAGACCATGGTTGGTAATCGTTACTAGACCTTAAAAATAAAAATGGTTTCTTATAAATATTACCTATAATTTGATCCCATATTTTTTATTTGTCGTTTGTTGCGGCGTTATGCCTTTTTCGTTTTTGATCCTTGCACTCGAGACCTTGTTTCAGACATATCATATATATTTTAAAGTTTCTAGTTCAATAGAAAAGGATAGAATTGAATTTTAATTTTTTAAAAAATATTTATTCATTTATTTCTATTTCGTCTCCTTCAAGTATTCCCTCAGATACAATACACTTATGCCAGCGTTTTGTTTTAATCCTTGAAGCAGTCTTGATATGTAAATTTTTGGTATGGACGTGAGCTCTCCCAGCGATTCGGTGTTATCGCCTCAATCGTCGCGAAACGCTCTCTTGTAATGGGTTTCTTCAATTTTGGGAACAGGGAAAAGTCGCAGGCGGTCCAAATCTGGTGAAAACTTTCTGCAAGAATTTTGGAACGGACTTCGCTGTCGCACGCTTCAAATCCAAAATTTCCAAAAAAATGTGTGGCATGAGCCGATATTCTCTGCAACTTCTCTAATAGTGATTCGACGACCATCAATAACATTTTTCTTCACTTTCTCAACGTTATCAGCGGTTTTTCCAATGTGGTTATTATGACAACTGTTCACAACGAAAAGTCGAATGAAAATAATCTCAAACGAAAACGTTAACATTTCAGTACAAAATCGGGTCCTACTAACTTTCTAACAAATGTTACAAGCAGTCCCTTGTATTTTGGTTTGCGCCTGAGTTGAAAACAAAAATAGGTTAAATACATTGGAAAATAAATGGTGAATAAATAATACTGTAAATTATAGCATTTCAGTAAGATATATATAAAAATAGTTCATATTTTAGTATAAGAAGTCAGCCGTACAACAACTACAAGCGCTGGTTGGATACATGTTTTACTCATACTTGTGTTTATGTTTTATAATTTCTCGCTTTGATTACATCTATCAGTCAGCTGAGTTTATGCAGCATAGAGAGAAATTTCAGTGGTATAACGCTAACATATTTTATATTAGCGTTTTTTGTTTTAAAAATTAGTGTTTGGTTTGGTCGAAATCGTAGGGCAGCTACTATAAATTATGGAGTCGCAGGTAAATCATAATATGCTTTGAGTACTCATACGTCTATGTTTAAAATGCAACACTGTTTCCAATTGCTTAACAAATGTTTGCTGTGCTCCAGCTTTAACCCAAAAACAATTTTAAAATAAATTTCACAATTTTTGGTTCTGAGGAGTTTGACAGATTTGTACATAAGGCTAACTTAAATAATAATATATTTATAATTTAATTGGAAGTCAAACTTGCCCTTATTTGAGTACCCGTATATATTTATGTTTGTGACCTAAAAAATGTCATAGTTTGTCCGCAAAAATGGAGGTAATTTAGCTTATAGCTTTACTACATTATGGTGCATATTAGGGTCCTAGATTATTTTGTTCGACCGCTATCCTTAAACTAAATTTCTCAATCAAATAAATTATGTTAGAAATTAAATAAGCGAAAAGTTAAGTTCGGCCGAGCGGAAGGTTTTTCACTCTCCATCATGGTTTTCAGTCCAACCGTTCAATGGATCGTACCATATAATGGTACAACAATGAAGGTAGTGTTATGCAACCAGCTGATTAACAATTAAAATTTGACAGCTACAATTCTTGAAGTTTGTTACGCTAAATTTCTATTTCAAACATATACAAAAATTTATTTTTGGCATTATCTTTCAAGTACAGCGTTCAGCGTAATGTTTATTTGTTGTTAGGCTAGCGACTACACCTCGTTTATTGTAGAATGCCCTTTAGCTTCTTTAAAAAGAAAATCAAAACGTTTGACAAATTTAACAATAGCATTTATTAAAATTGTTCAGCTGGAATTATCGGCATACTTCCTTAGCAAGAGTTTAATTATTTTGTGCGAACTCTAATAAAAGAGTAGACCATTAGGATAGTAGAGGGTACTTCTGGTCAATATCTTTTGTTGCAGAAATATTGGTAGACAAAAGCACCAATGGATTACCCTTTAAGGTCCGACTGTAAATGCAGAAAATATAAGAAAAATTGTAAAAGAGGGAGCCCAACGTTCAGCCAAGAATATACTTTTTTTGGTACTGCCTTGCAGCGTTACCGTTGTGCGACAAAAGTGGCTATTTGACCCTTTTTGGAAGCCTTGCGACTTTTACTACCCCTTTTAAGAAAAGGGGTAGTAACTCGTTTCTTTACCGAGTAACAGCCAACTCGCTTGCTTACCGAGTAACTTCCATACCAATGCTTGTTTAGTAACCTGAAAAGAACACGGCTATTATTCAAATACCTCAGTAGAGAAAGAAAAATATAGATGGCGCTGGCTTAAGGTTTCTTGAAAGTTCATTACTAGACCGCCGTCTATTAAAACCATTGAAAAAGTATTGTGCTTATGTGGGCTAGCGTATTTTTATTTTAGAACTAGTTGGACGTAATGCAGGATATTTGTGAATTGCTTGCTGGAACAACAAAAAGTTAGTACAGAAAATGATTATTTTACGACGCGCGATTGGTTAGGTACCACGTTTAAATAAACTTGTGTGCAGCGCCGCTGAAGTAAAATTTCTTGCCGCCGCCACTACCAGCTGTAGTTCGACTTCGTCTTCTGATTGAAGACAGTTAGTAGAGAAAAGCCTTTGTGGGTGGAGATAGGAATTTTTTTTTCACTTGCGCTTGCAAATCCCATTTTCAACTTCAAATTTGTCGACATAATTTTGGCATACATACATACAGTCATAAAATAAAAGAATCCTTTGGAAGGAATAAGAAAAAATAAGTGAAAAAAGTTGAATGGTGAAAGTTTTGTTTTTAGAAAAGTGACTAATATAATTTCTAATTTAAACGAAGATAATAAAAAAAAAACAAGCTACAACAACAACATCTAATTTTTTGTGTGAGATAAGTTAATAACAGCCACTTGCGAAGAAAGCTGAGGTAACGAACGATAAACAAAAAGCGCGTTAGGCAAACACATCAAATCGCTTGCACAAAAAAAATAAATTGCAGACTTTTTTAGTGTTTAGAGGAGTCTATCCCACCAACTCAAGCAAATCACCGCAACGCACACACACCCACACAAAAAATGGCAGCCATGGATAATGAACCTCGCACCGAACTGCAGGACCTGCAACTCAAGTCAGCCCAGGTGGCCGATGAGTCCGTAGAAAGTACACGCCGCATGTTGTCCTACATGGAGGAGAGTAAAGAGGCTGGTATTCGCACACTTGTCGCCCTCGACGATCAGGGCGAACAGTTGGATCGCATCGAGGAGGGCATGGATCGCATCAATGCCGACATGAAAGAGGCTGAAAAGAATCTGAGCGGCATGGAAAAGTGCTGCGGCATTTGTGTCCTGCCCTGGAAGAAGGTCTCCATAAAGGACGACGGCGACGATGCGTGGAAGAAGAACGATGATGGAAAGATTGTCAACAACCAGCCTCAGCGCGTCATCGATGAGCGAGAACGGGGCGGCATGGGCCAACCGCCACAGACGGGCTATATTGCGCGCATAACCAACGATGCCCGCGAAGATGAAATGGATGAAAATCTCGGCCAAGTCAATTCAATGTTGGGCAATTTACGTAATATGGCTCTGGATATGGGCTCGGAGTTGGAGAATCAAAATAGACAAGTCGACCGTATCAATGCGAAGGGTGATGCGAATAATGCGCGCATGTCGGGTGTCAATCAGAGGGCTAACAACTTGCTCAAGAGTTAAATTTGAGTATTACACATACCTACATGATGAAGACAACAATAACAACAACAGTAAATACACCAAAATAGCAGCAATAGCGAAATATGACAAAATCCTCTACACTAACTACCACCCCGACACCCAACACCAGCCCAACCCAACCACCCCACCAGCAACAATAGAGCGTAGAAAATATCAACAAAGTGAAATATGGCTACGACGACGACGACAAAGAAAAACTAAAAACTGTGTAAGGTACGTATCCGTATCTATCATTCGTATTCCAACTTCCTGCTTTGCCATTACATGCCTTTTGTTATTGGCAATGCTTACTGAAGCGTTCGATATTCCTGTAATATAGACGACATTGACATCTTAACAAAATCTATAATAGTAAATTTCAAAGTGTGATATGGGGTATGTATGCAATTGCGTGTATATGATGCTCATTTCGTGAGAGAATGTCACAACTTAAAATCGGCTAGTTTGGCCCCTAGGGCTATGAAATATTCTCTAGAGCCAAGTCTTTCAAATCTATATTCCCACTGTTATTTTAGGATTAATTCAAAAACTGCTTTAAATGTCATACCAAATTAAAAATTTATATTCATTTTTCTCAAAAGGGAATTTTTTGCATTGCAAATGTTTTGAAGGGAACGAACGGTGTTCACTGAAAATCATTTCAAACGAAACAAAAGGAACTTTTTAATATTCTAATGTTTATTTGATTGTTCTGTTTTTATATCGGAATTCTATGCAAATGCACATTTGTTTTCGTTAGTGTAAAAGTAACTTTGAGTTAACTTTTGAGTTTGAGTAACTTTTCTCTGCAAATCAATCAATCATTTTGCGAAAAATACCATTGATTCGTTAGTAAATTTTTTTGCATAATTGGGTGGGCGATTTAACTTTTCTAATTGGAAATGGCTGAAAAAAAGTACTGATAATTTTGTCATATTTCTGGTTTTATTAGAAAGTTTGAGCTTTGTAAATTAATAATGGAAAACAATATCATTCATATGACTACCACAACTGACTCGGCAGTACCTCATCGCTTTAACCCAATTATATTTTCGATTGTTTCGTGTCGAATCTCTTAAATGGCAACTTCGATTGCATGTTTTTCAACGCTTTAAATGTCTCTAGATGCTCTTTAAACATTTACCCTTAATGTCTCCCCACAGAAAATAACCCAAATGTCTCAAATCACAGATCCGCAGACTCGGCCAATTGACATCATAATTTCGGTTGATTATTCAATTTTTAAAAAACAGTGCGTGAAATATCCGTGTTGAAACCCAATGTCGTCTATGTCAATCTCTTGCATTTTTGTTTCCAAAAATACGTGGAGCATGGAGCGGTAACGTTTACTGTTGTCAGTAACGGCGACTCCTTACTCGAAAGAAAAATAAAAAATTCGATGAACAATGGACCAATGATGCCATCAGCCCAAAATCTACACCAAACAGTGACTCGTTGCGGGTGCATTGGCTTCTCAATACGAGTAGTTACATGTGGGTTCTCTTAATCTCAAATCTAGCAATTTTGCTTTGCCACTGATAAGAAAATGAGCTTTATCTGAAGATACGATTTTTCTATAAAATTGTTCATCTCCTACCTAACAATCTTCAGCCCATTGGGCAAAACAAAGCGCATCGGATGGTGTTCCTTTATTAAATGACAAAGTTCAACCATTCCAATAAAGTTTGAAAATATTATTAGTACATATTTTTTACAACCGATTCAAATATAATTGTTATGTTAAATCGGCCTATACGAGGGTTGCTATATACTCAGTAGGGACATAAATACTGTTACAACATTGAACACACCCATTGCAATAGTAGAACTGAACATACCCCGTTTTGAAAGCTAACCTCAATAGCGTTAGTCTGTAACGGGATTTGAAAATTGTTTCAACTTTCATCATGGAGTGGTCAGATAATGAGAACCGTATCGCTGTAATAGCGTTTTTTGAAATGAAAAAAAGCGGCCACTAAGGATTAGCCGCATGTTCGTCTACCGATGCATAAAACTGTTTGAGGAGACTGGAGATGTAAAAGACCGCCACCGGTCCGGCCGCCCACGCTCTGTTCGAACACCGCACGTCATCAAAGCCGTTAAATCAAGAATTCACAGAAATTCGCTCCGAAAACAGAAAATCATGGCCCGTGAGATGAATATCACGCAAAAGTCCATGAGTCGAATCATTAAAAACGACTTGGGACTTGGGGCTTTCAAACGACGTACCGGACATTTATTGACTGCAGCTTTAAAAAAAAATAGGATTGAAAATGCAAACGTCTTTTGGTGAAGCACGCTGATAACTTGCAAAGAAAACTTTTGTTCACCGATGAGAACATTATTACCGTTCAGGAAAAATTTAACAAGCAAAATGATAGAGAGTATTCGCGGTCATCTAAGGAAGCATCTAAACTGATCCCAAGGGTGGAAAATTGTCATCACCCAGTTTCAGTCATGGTTTGGTGGGGTGTCTCTTACGCTGGGGTCACTGACCTGCGAACAAGGAGTCAAAACATCGGCCAAAGTTCACCAAGAAACCGTTTTGGAAGCTGTTGTGAAGCCTCTTAACAATTCCCTGTTCCAAAATCAGCCATGGACTTTCCAGCAGGATTCTGCGCCGGCCCATAAGGCTAAAACGTCCCAGGCCGGGCTTCGAAACAATTTGCCAGCGTTCATTTCCTCAGAAGAATGGCCCACAGGCAGTCCAGATTTGAACCCAATGTATTACAAATTGTGGACGGTTTTAGAGGACAAGGTTTGTCACAAAAGATACCCCAACATTGGATCTCTTAAGACTGCTTTGGTTCGAGCTGTAGCCAATTTTCCAATGGAGCTATTGACGATTGGCCAGTGCGACTTAAGGCGTGTGTAAAGGCAAAAGGCGGAAATTTCGAATAAGTAGATTCTTTTTGGATGCAATATACATCAAAAAATATATTAAAAATTATTTGGTCCAAAATTATTCAGTACTTTTTTATTTTACAGCATAAAACGTGTGTAACAGTATTTATGCCCCTACTAAGTATATTTCTGGCCTATGCAACACTAAGTGTTGCCTGACCCCATCTGATATTTCCATTCGAAAGTTTGACATTTTTTTAGCATAAACGTACTCAGAACATTTTGACGTAGACCATCATTTGTGTTGTTTACAAAAAATCAATTTGGCAAAAAATGGAATTAACTCGTGAACATTTTCGTGCGATAATTTTTCACACCTTTCGACGTTAATTATCACGACAAGAGTGCATCGATGAACTTAAATCTTTGTATGGCGATGAAGCACCATCCTATAGCACTGTGAAAAATTGGTTTCATGAATTCAATCGTGAACGACGCTCGCCCAAAGGCGAAGGTCGTGAAGGTCGTCAAAAAACGGCCGTTGTGTCTGAGAACTGCTAATGCAAGATCGTCACGTGACATACCGTGAGCTAGAGGCATCCTTGAGCATTTCTTCCAACAGCATACATTCGATATTGCATGAGCACCTGGCCGTAAAATAGGTTTGTTCTCGTTGGATCCCGCACAATTTGACAATCGCTCAAAAAAGACTCGTGTCGATTGATGAAAAGTAATTTTGAAAAATAAGATCGCGGTGCTTTAAAAGACGTTGATAAGATCGCCACAGGTGACGAATCATGGATCTATGCGTATGAGTCCAAAACAAAACATCAATCGACCGTGTGGGTCTTCCAAGACGAGCCAAATCCAACGAAAGTTGTTCGTGGATGAAGCACTTCGAAGCAAATGGTCGCCTGTTTCTTCGGCAAAACTGGTCCTGTGGCGACTGTTCCGCTTGAGCAACGTAGGAGGTCAATTCTGAGTGGTACACTACAATTTGCTAGCCTGAAGTCTTCGGTGAAATTCGAAAAATGAATAAGAGAAGACAAATCATTGTGCGCCATTACAATGCGAGCTCTTACACATCGGCTCAAACCAGCGTCTTTTAACCGGACAAAACGTCGAATTGATGGGTCATCCGCCGTACATCCCTGACTTGGCACCCAATGACTACTTTATATTCCCACACATCAAGAAAAAAATGCGCGGTCAACGATTTTCGGCGCCAGAAGATGCCGTTGAAGCGTTCAAAAACCATGTTTTGGAGGTGTCTCAATCGGAGTGGAAAAAGTGCTTCGACAATTGGTTTGAGCGCATGCAAAAGTGTATAAAAATCATGCTGAAGAATACTTTAAAATACAATAAAACCATTTTTGATGATAAATATTCGCATTTTCAATATTTGGCCAAAAATATATATAGCAGCCCTCGTATACATAAAAGTAACTCATTTTAAAAAAAAAATTCTAAATTCTATTGAATTTTCTTCCCGGGATTTCCCGGAAAAAAGCCCTTACCTTTACGCAAAGGGACGAAGTTCTAACGTAATTCGTTTTCGTTTGGTATGAAACGTTGCTAGTCACTTCAAAGACAAACAGATGATGCCAAATTAAAAAAAAAACATTTTGAGATGAATGGCCCTAACTTGTATTTTTGAAAAAAAGAAAACTTGCTCTTAACTCCTAGGAAACGTTTTAAATAAAATTAAAGTTTGTGAGCTTTGTATGGTATCACTACCCAGGCATCCTTTACTGACGGTGCCAGTATTACCTATAAAACATTGTCTGAAATGTGTGCAGGAAATTCTTCCTTGCCGAAAAGTAATCAACCACTCCCCGTGATCGAGAACGTATCTATTTACAAGCCTCAGATATTTTTTTTTCGAATACGTATAGTTAAAAGTGTTCTTGCGAAACTCGCTGTAAATAATTCCTAGGGCCCGTTGGTATTTCGGCACTTGTCCTATGCAAGTGCTTTTCAACACTAGCCCGTCAATTATGCATCCTTTCTTACCGTGCGGGAATCTTTCCATCGGTTTGGAAGGCTGCGAATGTTTATCTGAACCCAAAAAGGGTGGAACCAGTAATCCTGCGAATTATCGGTCAATTGCGATTAGCTTATGGTAATGAAGAGCATGGTTAAACACCATCTTGTGAGGTATTTGGATACCAACTACCTGCTAAGTGATCGACAGTATGGCTTCCATATAAATCTCTCTACTGGGGACCTGTGGGCATTCTTGTCGGATCGTTGCACTCGGTTTATCCAACGTTTTGGCGATAGTAAGGACGTGGCTCTGGATATCTCTAAGGCCTTTGATAGAGCCTGGCACGGTGCACTCAAATCAAAGCTGATAGCTTTTGTGTCGGTAGTACCTTTGCTAGATTTTTATCGAGCTTTCTTAGAGATCTCACAATAAGAGTTGTTGTAGATGGGTTCTTATTTAGCGAACATAGGCTGACCGCAGGTGTACCACAGGGTTCTTCCTTTCTTCCTTTCTCACTTTTTTATTTTTATTGAGGATTTTTTTTGGGTCAGACCATGATTCGGTCTACTCATTTGCACATGGCAGCAATCTCTGTCATTCATATTCATTCGATCTTGGAGATATTAAAGACAAAAGGCGAATTATAAATAAGACATTTGGCCGGGTGAATATAAGTAGATTTTAATTCGCGTAAGACACAGTACTGCTTCCTGTCTTACAAGCGATTAATTAACCCAACAGTGTCGTCATTATCTATCTATGGTATGGATATCAATCGGATGCTCTTGATGTTCTGGGCATGAAAATACAATGTGGCGCTCATTATCGAAAGAAGCACTCAAGTGTGTAGGCTTGCCAACTATTTCACTTCTTTTGAACTTTTCGATATCTACTTAATACAAACTACATCAGGCCAAAGATGGAATACATCTCCCATATATGGGCAGGTGCTCCAAAATCATCCTTGGAGCTACCAGAGGCCATAGAGATATCCAGAGTAACGACCTTACTCACACAAAACTGGAGACCGACTCCAACGCTCCGTAAAGAAAGCTATCAGGCCTCCCGAAGGGTGATTTCTACAGAAGCCGTACTGCTGATCGCTAAGAAGTTCGTTGGACACCAGATACCCCACGAGATGGTCGTTGACCATGCTCTCCATTACCTTGGAGAGAGCGGAGCAAAGCGCGACTAGCCGATAATTTGCAGGATTATTGCCTTCGCCGTTTTTTGGGAGCAGCTAGAAGTTTGCAACTTTTTAACACTCTGGGAAAACTCCCGTACGGTAAGCAAGGTTAAAAAGGTTGCGAAATGGACGGGCTAGAGTCCATGAACAGTTACATAGGACAAGTGCCGAGATACCATCCTTGCATGGGGAGATACCATCCTTACATGGAGACTTACTAACATCGTTATTTGTAAGAACCCTTTTAGCTCCACGATTTCAAAAAATATCTTTTGCATGGAACTTGATACGTTTTCGATCTCGAGGAGTAGTTAATTGCTTTCCGGCTAGTAAGAATTTCCTGCAATTATTTCAGCCAATAGGTAAGCTTTATCAGCCGGGTCAGTGAATGCCTGGTCGTCTTTAACATATGTCGGGATATATGAAGAGCTATCCTTTACCCTTCTTTCAAACGACCAAAAGCTCTTACTTTCCCTGGGGGAATTAAATAACTTTTGTACGTAGACGTTGCTTGTAAAAAAAAAACTTTCACGCCTTAGAACTTTGGCACACGATGTTTTTGCCTGTTTAGTACGCAGCAGTTTAGTATTGGCGTTTTTGTTAAAACGAAAATTTTTGAACGCCTACTCTTTGGATCTGACAGTATCCTTTCCCATTGCTAGTTAAACCAAGTATTTTTGGCTGGTTTAACCGACATAATTTTAGTTGAAATAAATGTCATGACTTGAACAGTTTTTGTTCTGGTTCGAGACCTTTTCGCTGTTTCTTTTTCAGAATCATCGTAAAAAATTGGTAAAATGTATTGGCTTTGTTGCCTGGCAGACTGTTCAGCTGTTTCTAAACCCACCAATGGATTTCTTCAGCAGTCTTTGGCAACGATTACTTCGGCAACAAATCAACTGACTTATACGGGAGACTCTTTTGAATTAATGAGAATTACCCTTTGCGTATAGTCTTCGAACTGTGCGTAGTGCAATCTTCAATCTTCATAAATGTCTTCATTCCAAATAAAAATCTATTTTCAATCATTTCAGCCGCAGTATTAATGTTATTATCAAAAAAGCATAGCTTTCAATAAAAATTGTGGAAAATGTAATTGAGCTCAGCCCAGCGTGCATTTTCGCATATAAAACTTGTCCTTTGGGGCTGAATCGAAGCGATTCAAATAGCTGAATTCAAAAAAAATCAAAAAAAACGTAAAGATAAATTTTTATGATAAAACTTATGACACTGATTTAAAGAAGTTGCAAATGAATCTATAACCAAAGTAAATTTATGCTCAGTGCGCGACTCTTAATACATCTACGAGTATTAAAAAATTTAATTACTTGATTACTTTATTAAATTTATTTTATTTTCCTTTTGCTATTAATTATTTCGTGCTTTACCGAAGTGAATGAAGTTTTCATTAATAAAATAAAAACAGTACCTACTGAGCAACAGAGTTTTCATTTGCTAGGATCAAATGAACTTTACCACACGTACCATTTTGAAGAACTTTGGTATTCGCGTTATCCAACATATTTCACAGTGGTTAGGTTTGTTTAAAACACTTCAGCGTTCCAACTGGGAGAGTTAAGTAGAAGAAATGTTTTTCTCTCATACCCTTTGATGGGAACCACTGTAATGTAGGCAGAATATGTTCCGCAGAAAGCATTGAGCCAAAAAACAATCATACATATTTTTCCGTATGTCAGTTTAGCGGATGAAATTTAGCAGAAATGTGGTTACTGTTTGAAAACTGGTAATTGTTGGATATTTTCACTAGGCCTAATGAGTTCTGGGAAAAATATTTAAGATTCGTCTTCATTTCGTATAAATTACAAACTGAACAAAAAGGTATATGATTTATTTAAAAAAAATAGAACAGATTTGTGCTCAATGCATTAAAATTTTTTAAGTTTAAAAATGTCCGGAGAAGTTTTTAATGCTGAAAAGTATTATCCATGTTTCTATTTTAATAACACAGTGCAACCAAAATGCGATACAAATGGAATAAAGCCAATTGCAAATGAAAGTTGACATTATCCATAACAAAACCTTCAAAAGCTTTTTTTAGTTCAGTTAGAGTTTTTTTAAACGCATTTGAAGTTGTTGATTTTGTAACGCTGTCTAACAAGAAAAGATGTGAAATTATCTGCTCACCGAAGTGTTCTCCCAATAAATCCATTGATGGATGCGATGTGTGGGAAGTGGCGCCAACTTGTTGAAACCAAATGTCGGCGAGATCACTAGCTTCAATTTCAGGCATCAAATAGTCAGTTATCATGGCACGATAACGGTCGCCATTGGCGGTTACGTTCTCACCGGCATCATTTTTAAGGAAATATGGACCGATGATTCCACCGGCCCACAAACCACACCAAACCGATCTATTAAACCTCTTCGGGTTGCCTTTCGTCTTAAATGCGGCAATTTTGCTTGTTTACATACCCATTGAGCCAGAAATATTGGCCGATTATGTTGACCATAAGTTGAACGAAGTGCACGAAACACAAATAACACGAAGTATACAAAACACAGAACATGAATTTTCGTAATAAAGTTAAACGATTTTTAAACGTTGTTCAGGCGTAAGTCCTTCCATGATGAAATGCCAAACAATACTGAACAAAAATAATATGACAGCTTGACACGACTCACACGTGATCTGTCAAAAAAAAAGAATGTCCGAATTTCTGGAAATTATTCGCCATTCAAAAATTTTACTTAAAAATTTTATTCTGTCTCGGTCAGAGTGGGCAGTGGTTCCGTCCTGCTAAAACCACATCGGCGAGATCAGTTTTCAAGAGCAGGACGTAACAAATTTTCTATCATAAACCGATAGCGCTCTCCATTTACGTTTACAGCACTTCCATCTTCATTCTCGAAGAAGTAAGGTCAAATGATATTTGTAGATGTGATCCCACACCATACTGTACATCCAATGGAGTGCAATTGGCGTTGATGAATGGCTCTTGGATTTTTAGAACCCCATAACCTACTGTTCTGCTATTAACAAAGCCATTCAAATAAAAATGAGCTTCATCAATTATTCGTTTGCATTAAAATAATTGGTCGCTGATTTAAATAATAAAATTCTATTATTCTGGTTCTTTGTTCAGTTGTAAATGTCTCCATTATTTAAAAAAAATATATAAACGAAAAATTATTAAATTTTTAAACCCCGCGGTAACTTTTGGCCTATCTGTATATTAATAAAACACAGAATGTTTAAGATATATAGTTCAAATTTATTCCAGGTGTAATGCAAATGTTAGACTTTAAAAATGAAATTCGATTTCGGTCATTTGACCACCACGAGGCAGTGTACAACGATCTACATATTCCTTTAACCCAATTTTCCACCACTCTTGCACACATTTCGACCGGAACGTTGCGAATTTCGCGTTGGATGTTGTCTCTGAGCTCATCTAAAGCTGTTGGCTTGTTGGCATAGACCAATGACTTGATGTGGCCCCATAAAAAGAAATACAACGGCGTTAAATCGCATGAACGACCGGACCATTTCTCGAGATAACACGTTCACCGAATATGCCTTTCAGTAAATCGATTTAACGCGTGCTGTGAAGCTAGTGGCACCGTCTTATTGAAACCACATATCAGCGATGTCAAGCTCATCCAATTCTGGCTAAAAACAATTTTCTAACATGGCACGATAGCGCTGTCCATTGACGGTAACATGACGATTGTTTTTATCGACAAAAAACTACGGCCCAATCACACCTCCGACATGAAAACCATACCACACAGTATTTTTTGCGGATGCAATTGTGTCTCATGAAGCACATGCTGGTTTGTTTCTGTCCTATAACGCATACCCTGTTTATTGACAAAACTACTCTGCCAGAAGTGAGCTTCATCGATGGAGATGATTTTTCGATGAAATTCTGGATTTTCGTAATACTTTGCCAGAGCCCTATTGGAGAAGTTTCGGCGTTTCAAATGATCAAGTGGCTTTAATTCTTGAGTCAGTTTGATTTTATAAGGATAGAGGCACCTCACCTGTTACAAATTTAAAAAAACCGATAATTCCACCAGCCCATAAACCCCACCAAACCGTGGTTCCAGCTCTGCGTCTTTCCTTGATGAAATGGCAAACAATACTGAAAAAAAATAAAGTAATCTCTTAATCTGTGAAGAAATAGTATTGAAAAAAGTACCTCTAAATTGATCACCCCTTAGTAGAATGGCCTTTACAAAATCCATGTTGGCATGGATAGGGTATAGGGGTCACATTGTGTGAAACAAAATTCGTAAAAAAATTTTCAACTAACTTAGGAATTGCGCTTATCTTACCAATCCCTCTGTAGATCGATACATTCACATACTACCAGATTTATGAAGTGAAAACAAGTAAGACCTTTCCATAAATTAGGAAAGTACCCCAATTTCAATGATAATTTTAATAAAAAATATAAGCGTAGGACAAGGGATTCAGAACAGCCTTTCAATAATAATTTCTGTATACCATCGGGTCCAGAAGCACTATTGGGTTAAAGACAAAGCAAATTAGATCGAATAAGTGACAAATCTCAAAAAGATGAAACTATCTCATTTACTGAAGAAATTCTGTAATGGAACGAAATTGCAGGGTTAAGCGAACGTTAGAAATATGTATTTTTGAAAAAGTAAGCAAAACAATTTGCAATTGACCGATCGCTTGAGAACTCAACACTATGAAATCTTAATCTTGATCTTACATTACAAAAAATACGTATTTGTTTAGGATTACAGATTTAAATTTGAGTTACAGATTTAAAAGTTCTCTGTGTTTAGCAGCATTCAGTAGGATCCGTTCGTCATGATAACCAGTCCAGTTTTGGATGTTCCTTAACCATGAAAATTCTTTTCTACCACTTGCGGGTCTTCCATTAATTTTTCCTTTAAGTATAGCCTGTAGGAATTGGTATTTATCGTTTCTCATTTTGTGTCCCAGATATGCTGTTTTTTAATTTTTGATACTTTTAATTAATTGTCGATCTAAATTCCTTCTATTTAAGACTTCATTATTTGTAATTTGAACCGTTCATGGTATCTTAAATATTCGTCGGTATATTCATATTTCAAAGGCTTCTAGCTTTTTGGCGTCAAAGGATTTAATTGTTGTTGTTGTTGTTGTTGTAACAACAATATATTTATTTTGAAGTCTTGTTCGTCTATGGGGGGTCTGCTTCGATAGGTGGAGGAAACGCGTCATTTGAACTAAATGCGTCCACAGAGACCTGTGGGTCAGCTGAGTGGGCTGGGCGGACAATTGAAGAGGTGCAGTACATCATGTGGTCCCTGATGGCAGGCGGGACAGATGTCCGGAACGTTAGCATCAATTCGTGCCCAGTAAGAATTGAGGCGGCTGCACCATCCAGATCTCAGCTGCGCCAGAACCACGCGCGTCTGCCGAGGTAGTACCTTCTCCTCAAGTGAAATCTCCGGGGGATGTTCCCCTAGCACTACATTCACACGGTAGCTGGATACTGCTGCTGCTACATCATCGGCGTGAATGTTGTTCAGACCTGCCTGATAGTTTCGATGATCTAAAGGTTCTCTCTTATACCGCTGGACCTCTCTTTCTAGATCATGAAGATCGTACCTGGGGGCTAATCACGGCATTCGACGACGAATGCAAATTCGAATAGAAAAATATTTCGATACGTTTAAATGTTTGGATCATGGCATTCGATCGTAATGTTTTATCGCATACTACTTTTTTTTGCAATGCTGCAAAACAAAGACTTTCAACTTAAAAGATGTGTCGTTGGCTGATTAGAGCACGACGTGGGACTGTTAACAAATTTACGCATTATTGCAATGCAAAAATGTAACGATTAATTATTATATTGTAGTTAATTTATTATTTTATACCAATTCATGGTGTTTTTACGTAATTTTTGTCGAAACCACTACTGTGATAACACAAATTGAGTTTCCTAAAAGGCCGATGAAACATCTTTCTTTGTTGATTCTCTTTGCGGCAAGCATACGAGTATGATGACAAGCAGAGAAAAGCAGAAAAACAAAACAACAAGCGTGAATATTCTAATAAATACAAGTGAATATTTTAATAAATCTGATAAAAATATAGAAATTAGTTATAAATGGATCCAATGCTATTTTTTTACTCATCATCGTCCGATTCGGAGGAGGATTGCAATGTAAACGTAATTAGAAGAAATATTCGAGATAAAAGCAATCGTTTTTTCATTATCTTTGTCCCTAAAAATAATAAAAAAGATGAATATTTTTACGTTATTTCACAAAATATAGAAAAATACCTACATTTCTTTTGTTTTACTCTGTTGTTTTGTTTGGCGTCATTAAAAATGGTAGTGTTTGGTGTTTTTCGATGACGGTTGTGCTTTCGAATTCAACTTCGGGTAGTTTCAATTCGATAACGATTGCCGTGATCCAAATTAATTGCGTTTCGAAGTAAATTTGGTCGTTAACGAATGCGGTGATTAGCCCCCTGAAGGCATCCTGTTGAAGGCCTGGGTGAAGGCATCCTGTTCAATAGATGGATGACTGCTGCGAAAACATCCTAGCAGGTATTGCTTAGACAACAGGAAATTGTGTCTGCGCACGGTAAGGACCTTCGTCTCCTCATATAGATGGTCCTCAGAATACATAAGAAGACACCCTGTTGATGTGCTAAGGGCGTCATTCTGGCAAGTCTGAATTTTCTTCCGAATGAATTTTCTATACACAGAAAAGGCTTGGTGCCGTTAGCTGCACGTTATTGGTAATTTAGACAATACATTACTGTCATAAGCAATTTCTTGTTCATAAATCTAGTATATGTCTGTCATTGTTTTTGAAAAAAGTCTCAATAAAATAAACTAAACTTAACTTCTGCCGCATATAAAAGTACGGACCATACATATTATTTAATAAATCGGACTTTTGTTCGAAGATCGATGTTATTAAAATAAGGGTAGCTATTAAAATAAAAACATAATAATTTATCATTGGAAATGATTTTATTGTTTTTCAAAATATTCTCCTTAAAGATCAATACACTTTTGCATGCACACACACCAATTTTCGAAGCACTTTTTCCACTCCGATTGAGACACCTCCAAAACATGATTTTTGAACACGTTTTTGAACAGCTACTTCGGGTGATGAAAAACGTTGACCGCGCATTTTTTTTTCGTGATGCTAGGGTATAAGAAGAAGTCATTGGGTACCAAATCAGGGCTGTACGGTGGATGGCCCGTCAATTCGACATCTTGAGTGGTCAAATAGCTCATCGTTTCAGCTGGTGTGTGAGATGGCAAATGATCCGTCGTGATGCCAAATGATCCGTCTTCTCCTATTATCTTTTCTCATTTCTACGAACACTGTTGGCAAACAGATGTTTGTATACCACACAGAATTGATCGTCATACGTTCCACTTAAGGCACTGTGGCAACATGGCCGGCTATACCCAAAAAAAACCCATCATTTGGTTCGATGTACTTCTTCCACGAACAACTTTTGTTGGATTTGGCTCGTCTTGAACGATCCAAACGGTCGATTGCTGTTTTGTTTCGGGTTCATATGCATAGATGCATAATTCGTCACCTGTGACTATGTTTTACTTATACACTGCCTTTAAGCTACCGCAGTTATACTTTTTCAACATCTCTTTGCACCAATCCATGCGAGCCTTTTTTTAACATTTGTCAAATTATGTGGGATCTAACGAGAACAAATATTTTTCACGGCCAAATAAACATGCAATATCTTATTGATGCTTGTCATACTAATGACCAATAATGCCTCAATCTCACGGTATTTCACATGTCGGTCTTGTTTAATCAGTTCAGGCACAGGATCTATGGTTTCTGGCAAAGTGACCGAAGTTGGACGTCTTTCAACAAACTCATCCTGGAGCGAACGGCGTCCGAGACTAACTTTTGATACCAGCGATTAACAGTGGTTTTGATGGTGCTTCATCGCCAAAAGTCGAAACAAGTAGATTTAAACACTCTCGTCTCGATACCCACGCGGAAAATCCTAAAAAATCACCGCACGAAAATGTTCACGGGATAATTCCATTTTCAACACACAAAGCGTTCTGAGTGAAGTTATGCTAAAAAATGTTTCCAATGGAAGTTCTAGTTTGCATCTGGGAACACTAGTATTGTCAGGACCCGAAATATAAATAACAACCTCGTACTAGTATACTAGTAGACAAAAATTAGATGAACCCATTTTAGCGGCAACAAATCGATGAGATGGATGTAGAAAAATGTCGGCTTTTCGCTTCAGCTAATGTAAACCTTCATTAGCCATTACTAAGAATACAACATTAAAGGCACAAATCGAATTGGTGTTAATGTTCCTTATTTATTTTTATTGTGAAACTTTCCCAAAGCCTCTCACAGCTGCCCCTGCCGACCGAGAGTACCACATTCCCATGTTGTAGGTACAATGTAAATAATAATACGGACCGATTCATAATGGAGAGATGACAAGAAACGCCATATATATAAATCAGCTACAGATAATTATCAACAGTCAATCGGTACAAAAATTATAATAATCACTACAAAAATTTGTATCGGTCTGAAGTGATAAATAAAATGTCACCGGGATTGTACGAAGGTTGCTATACCTATTTCTGGCCTAGGAAACACTAAGTGTTGTCTGACGCCATCTGATATTTCCATTGGAATGTTTGACATTTTTAAGCAGAAACGTACTCAAAACGTTTCGACGTACGACCGTCATTTGTGTTGTTTACAGTGACTTCAATTTGGCAAAAAAAAACGGAATTAACTCGTGAACATTGCAATAATGAGCGATAATTTTTCACAACTTTCGACGCGGATTATCACGAAAAGAGTGCATTGATGAACTTAAATCTTTGTATGGCGGTGAAGCACCATTCTATAGCACTGTGAAAAACTGGTTTAATGAATGCAATCTTGGCCGACGCTCGCTCAAAGACGAAGGTCGTCCAAAAATGGCCGTTGTGCCAGAGAACATTGATGCCGTGCGTGAACTGATAATGAAAGATCGTCATGTGACATAGATAGAGGCATCCTTGGGCATTTCTTCCACCAGCATAAATTCGATACTGCATGAACACCTGGCCGTTAAAAAGTTTTGTTCTCGTGGGATACCGCACAACTTGACAATCGCTCAAAAAAAGGCTCCTGTCGCTTGGTGCAAAGAAATTTTGTGAAAAATACGATCGCGGTTTTTCAAAAGACGTTAATAAGATCGTCACAGGTGATGAATCATGGATCTATGCGTATGAGCCTGAAACAAACAGCAATCGACCGTGTGGGTCTTCGAAGACGAGCCAAATCCAACGAAAGTTGTTCGTGGAAGAAGCACTTCGAAGCAAATGGTCGCCTGTTTCTTCGGCAAAACTGGTCATGTGGCGACAGTTCCGGTTGAGCAACGTAGGAGTGGTACACCACAATTTGTTTGCCTGAAGTCTTTGGAGAAATTCGCAAAACGAATAAAAGAAGACGATTCATTATGCACCATGCAATGCGAGCTCTCACACATCGGCTCAAACCATAGCCTTTTTGACCGGCCAAAACGTAGAATTGATGGGTCATCCGCCGTACAGCCCTAACTTCTTTTTATTCCCGCACATCAAGAAAAAAAGCGTGGTCAACGATTTTCGTCGCCAGTGTTCAAAAACCATGTTTTGTAGGTGTCTCAAACGGAGCGGAAAAGGTGCTTCGACAATTGGTTTGAGCCATGTATGCTGCAGAATGCTTTGGAAGACAATAAAACCATTTTTGATGATAAATATTCACTTTTTCATTATTAAGCCAGAAATATATATATAGCAGCCCTCGTAAAATTTCACCGGGATTGTATGTTGCTTTGTCCTCCTTAACAATTAGTAATTCTTTCACCATCCCATTAAGAAATAAAAGGAAGCTTCTCCTGCCCCTTAACAATTCATTGCTCGATTCGTACTGAGCAAATCAGCGATTTTTCTTAGAACATTTGAAGTGTATACATTTTTAAACAATCCCCTATTTATAGCAGTTTATTCAAAGTAATTACTCAAAATCTTGCTGAATAAATCTTATTTAAGAACCTCTTGTCTAGTGTTTACCTGAATGTGCGTGCGAGCTTGAAGTACATACTACATACCTATGTATTTATGTACATATTTACATAACTGAATGGTGAGCTTGTTACCAAGAGTACCCTTTTTATTAATGATTTTACTTATTTATAACCTCTGGTTTCATCATTATTAGGTTAAGAGCGAAATGTATACATTTACTTGTGTGCATTGTGGTTACCACTTGAAGAAGAGCGGCCCGGCCCGGTGGCTGACGAACACATTAGATTATTTAACAAGTATGGAAAATAATTAGTTCGGTTTCCCTCCCTCTCTCTCTCTCTCTGCTCAGTCCTTGGATATTAATAATGTACAATTATTGCTGGTGATTTTATGAGCGGAAGCAGACCGGAGATGGGTGTAACAATTATGACACATGTTTGAGGGATTTATAAAGCGATTTATAAGATTTTATTACAAAAGTTAAAAACGTTTCTTGACTCTGTTTTTATATGGCTAAAATATGCTTTGCAATGAATAATATATAAATACCTAATTAACATTTGTTACCTAAATGCGTTAACGCGATAGCGAATGCCGAGGGGTCGCAACCAGAGTTTTTTTTCGCAAAGTGATTTTGCAGTTTTTTTGTATAAAGAGATACTGGAAATTTTTTAAAGACGTTCTATTAAAAAATAAATTGAAGTATTTTCCCTAGGAATTGTTTTTTTATATATATAAGAAGGGTGATACATCTAAAGGTATATTTTCAGAAAAAAATAATATAAAAATTCAAATCAAGTGTGGAATCTTTATTGGTAATTTAAAAGGGCTTTTTATGGCATTTATTTTTTGAATATAAATTACTTCAAATGTTGGCCGCAACTACGCCTCAGGGTTTCCATTCTGGGGGTCCAATTTTGGATGACTCGTGTTCGAGCATTTCGACCGGTAAGGTTTAATGACACGCGTAATGTTTGTTTCCAAAATCTGAATCGAAGCTGGTTTGTCAGCCTAGACTTTGGACTTTACGTAACCCCAAAGAAAAATGTCTACAGGTGTGATATCACTCGATCTAGGCGGCCAAGTCACCTGTCCAAAACGTGAAATTAGCCGCTTTTCGAAATGACCTCTTAATAGATCCATTGTTTGAGCAGCTGTATGGCAAGTGGCACCGTCCTGTTGAAACCAAGTGTCGTCAAGATTTCGGGCTTCAATTTCAGGTAGCACAAAGATCGATTTCATGGCGCGATAGCGAGCAACATTTACGGTTACGTTCCGGCCATCATAATTTTTGAAAAAATGTGGACCGATGATTCCACCAGCTTATAACCGCACCAAACCGTGGTTTTCTCTGGGTATAATGGTACCTCTTGAACCTTTTCTTGCTGCTCTTCAGCCCAAATGCGGCAATTTTGTTTATTGATTTTGCCGTTGAGCCAGAAATGGGTCTCATCACTGAACAAAATTTTGATCGAAAACAGCGGATCATCCCGTTTCTCACCGAACGCTCATTTCCATAATACAGTTGCCAACATTTGAAGGTAATTATTTTCAAAAAATAAATGTCATAAATTGTCCTTTCAAATTACCAACAAAGATTCTACACTTGATTTAAATTTTTATACTTTTTTTTGCTCTGAGATAATACCTCTAGATCGATCACCCTTTACTTGCAAAAGCTCCGATTGCATTTTATGCATTCCAAGAGTCACAAAATCTACTTTTGATGTGGCAGTGTTGCGTTGTTATGAAAAACAGAATCAAAATCATCTTCAAAATCGAGATCAAAATTGTTAAAAAAAAAGAGACAATCTGGTCTATGTCAAGCCTGTGCAAAAATCATTGTATTCGATCCAAGTACTTCCGTGCTGAATTTTTGTTTCAAAAAGTTATTCAGGTAACCATCAACGACATTTGGTTTCAACAATACGGCCCAACTTACCATACAGGGTGCTAAACAATCGATTTATTGCAAAATCAATTTGGTGACAACTTTTTTTTTTCAAAATTGGACCTGTTCACTGGCTCTCTCGTTCGTGCTATTAATTGACTCTCGATTCTTTTTGAGGGGCTATGTTGTCATTGGTTAATGCTTATATAGCCCCCCTACGGTCAGATTTATTGGAAAAAGTAGTAAAAATTTTACTTATCAAATTAAACCATGTAACTGGTAGCTGCGGCGGACATATGCCGGAAATCATATTTAAAATATAAATGCCATGAAATTATCTACCAAATTGTAATAATTACAACAATATTTTTGTCTTGTATTATCATTTAACTCATTGTAATTCCAAAAACTAATTTCATTTCCCGAAACCTAAGAACTGTTATCTGAAATCATCTGGGGTTACTAAACTTGGAATTGTATGGAAATTACTTGCGATTAAGTGTTAGTTACTTATAACGCGTGATCCATTTCGAGGTTCCCTACTTTTTGAAAGATAAAACACAGAAAATTCAAATTGAATGGGGAATGTTTATTATCATTTGAAAGAACATCTTTTGGCATCTATTTTTTTAAGATTATGTCTATCAAATGTTGGCCGCGGCTTCGCCTCAGATGGTCCATCCGCTGAGTCCAATTTTCGATGACTCGTTCCAGCATTTCGACTGGTAACTGGCGAATGACACGCGGGATGTTTTGCTTCAAGGCCTGAACCGAAGCGGGGTTGTCCGCATAAATTTTAGACTTTAGATATCCCCACAGGAAAAAGTCTAACGGTGTGATATCACACGATCTTGGTGGCCAATCGACCGGCCCAAAACGTGAAATTATCTGCTCACCGAAGTGTTCTCTCAATATATCCATTGATTGATGCGATGGCTGGGAAGTGGCGGCATCTTGTTGAAACCAATGTCGCCGGGATTACGAGGTTCAATTTCAGGCAGCAAATACTTTATAAGCCAAGTAATACATTAAAAACATTTTATACTACTTTAACCTGGCTCGTAAAAACTTTTTTTTGGAAATTAACTGGGAAAACAGCCCATTTTTCATAAAAACATATGTCACGTTTTTTTAAGAAATCCCCATTTTGTGATATTTTTTTGTCAGCGGTAATACTGTCTGTAATAAAGGGTGGTCCTTTTAAAATTATTAATTTTAATCGGCTGTAAAAAAAAGTACAATTTTTAAAATTTATGGTTTTATTGGAAAAGTTAAACTTTGACAGTTAATAATGGAACACCATCCGATGCGTTTTCGCTGGTCTAAAGATTGTTTGGCAGGAGATGAAGAATTTTACTGAAAAATAATTTTTTCAGATGAAGCTTATTTTCATCTCGGTGGCTAGTTAGAGAACCCACACGAGACTATTGAGAAGCCATTGCATCAACAACGAGGCACTGGTGGGGATTTGGTGCTGGCGGCGTCATTGGTCCATTTTTCTTTGAAAATGAGCAGGGAGCCGCCGTTACCATCGACGGTGAACGTTACCGCGCCATTCTCAACGAATTTTTGTTTCCAAAAACTTAAGTGCATGACATGGTCGACATTTGGTTCAACAAGACGATGCCGCCCACATGTCACACAGCAAACGCAACCATGGATATTTTACGCACTGTTTTAGAAAATCGAATTATCAGCCGGATGTGCCAATTGTCCGCTTCGAAGCAGTGATTTGAGTCAGTGGGGAGCCATTAAGGAGAAATGTAACGCAAAGCATCCAGAGACAATAGAAGCGTTGAAACATCAAATCGAAGTTGCCATTAAAGAGATTCGACCCGGAACAATCGAAAATATACTTAAAAATTGGGCTGATCGGATGATCAGCCCAATTTTTGTGTTCCATTATTAAATGACAAAGTTCAACCTTTCCAATAAAACCAGAATTTTGAAAACGATTATCAGTAATTATTTTATAGCCAGTTTAAAATTAAAAAATATATCATCCTTAATGCGGTGTTGTGGGAACTTCTCTTAAAGCAGTAAGCTGTGCACGATTAAATTCTTACACTTACTGACCGGGACCTACTAGGCTGCGAAGGGCTAATGTATTTTATAGAAATGTTTTTACATGGTTTAGTGAAAAATCTATTACTCGTTAAGTCGCCCCGAGGTGGTAACCCGCTGTAAAAAATGGTTAGATGTTCTTACCCTGGGTTGAACAGTAGTTAACTGACATGATGGTTGTGCACATTTCCATCACACCACGGCGGCCCAAGGATAGCATAAGAGGGTTGCTATATATATTTCTGGCCTAATAATAAAAATGCGAATATTTATCATAAAAATTGGTTCTATTGTTTTTAAAAGTATTATCCAGCATGATTTATACACTTTGCATGCCCTCAAACCAATTGTCGAAGCACTTTTTCCAATCCGATTGAGACACCTCCAAAACATGGTTTTTAAACGCTTCAACAGCATCTTCTGACGACGAAAATCGTTGACCACGCATTTTTTCCATGATGTGCGGGAATAAAAAAAAGTCATTGGGTGCCAAGTCAGGGCTGTATGGCGTATGACCCATCAATTCGACGTTTTTGCCGGTCAAAAAGGCGCTGGTTTGAGCCGCTATATGAGAGGTGCGCTGATTTGAGCCGATGTGTGAGAGGTGCCACGTCGGGGCTGTATGGCGAATGTCCCATCAATTCTACGTTTTGGCCGGTCAAAAAGCCGCTGGTTTGAGCCGATGTGTGAGAGCTCACATTGTCATGGTGCACAATGATTCGCCTTCTCTTGTTCATTTTTTTAAATTTCTCCGAAAACTTCAGGCAAACTGTGGTGTACCACTCCTACGTTGCTCAAGCGGAACAGTCGCCACATGACCAGTTTTGTGGCAGAAACAGGCGACCATTTGCTTCAAAGTGCTACCTCCACGAACAAATTTCGTTGGATTTGGCTCGTCTTCGAAGACCCACACGGTCGAATGCGGGTTTGTTTAGGGCTTATACGCATAGATCTATGATTCGTCACCTGTGACGATCTTATAAATGTCTTTAGAAGCACCGCGATCGTATTTTTTCAAAATTACCTTGCACCAATCGACACGAGCTTTTTTTTGAGCGATTGTTAAATTGTGCGGGATCCAACGAGAACACACCTTTTAAACGGCCAGGTGTTCATGCAATATCGAATGTATGCTGGTAGAAGAAATGTCCAAGGACGCCTCTGTCTCATGGTATGTCACATGATGATCTTGCATTATCTGTTCACGCACGGCATCAATGTTCTCTGGCACAACGGTCGTTTTTGGACGACTTTCACGGCCTTTGTCTTAGAGCGAGCGTCGGCCACGATTGAATTCATTAAGCTAGTTTTTCACAGTGCTATAAGATGGTGCTTCATCGCCGTACAAAGATTTAAGTTCATCGATGCATTCTTGTCGTGATTATCCAAGTAGAAATAAGAAAAATGATGGCACGAAAATGTTCACGAGTTCCATGTTCCATTTTTTTTTATACCCGCACCACATAGTGGTATGGGGTATAATGGCTTAGTGCTTGCGTTTGTAACACATCGAAGGAATCGAGTTAGAATACCGGGACCAGAGAGAAAGTTGCTCAGAATTACATTTTGAGTCGATCTAGCCATGTCTGTCTGGCTGGCTGGGCGGCTGGCTGGCTGGATGTAAAGATGTCCATCTATTCTTGTAATCAAAGTACAGGTCGCATTTATGCACCGATCTTGATGAAACTTGGAATGTGGTAATATATTGGGACAAGGACGGACGCTATTGAATTTGGTCCAAATCGGAGCACTTTCTGATAGACCCCCCATACAAAGGAACTCCCGGATTTGGTCCAAATCCAGTTGATGTCGCGTGTATTGGTCAACAAATTAAAAAAATATGCCATTCGATGTAGAACTGACCACAAAATGTAAAAAAAATAGTTGGACCCGCCTCTCGGACCTACGGGGCCTTCAGAACCCAAAAAATGGACCCATGATTTTAAATATAAGTGTGACCCCTTAAATGAAAGGAAATTATCTTACAATTTTAAATACAGAAAAAAATTCGACCTGTTTGGGCCCCAGGGTCCAAAAGTTTCGGTTTACCCGGATTTTAGTGTGACCCCTCAAATGACAGGGAATTGCCTCAGGACTTTAAATATGTCAAGCCAAATGATTTATCTCGTCCGTGGGAGGGCACAGGGTCCGAAAACAAGGTATGAAAATGTGGACCAACTATAATTGTTATACCCTCACCACATAGTGGTATGGGGTATAAAGGCTTAGTGCTTGCGTGATAGATACAGATAGAAATAGCGACGAGTGCTTTCGATTAACAGGAGACTTAATCACATTTATAGTGGTGCGGGTATCATAGAGTCGGCCACGCCCGACTATAGCACTTACTTACTTGTTTTTTTTTGCCAAATTGATTTTTTCAAGTCACTGTAAACAACACAAATGATGGTCGTACGTCAAAACATTCTGAGTACGTTTATGCTAAAAAATATCAAACTTTCCAATGGTAATGTCAGATGGCCCCGGGCAACACTTAGTGTTACCTAGGCCAGAAGTATATATAGCAACCATCGTAGCTGCTACATAAGCCCAGTAAAACTTAAGGAAATTGTAAGAAACTATTTTTTTCGATTATGGCCGCTGTCGCCACATTGAGCGGAATCGTAATTGTCGGAAATATTTACATAATGCATGATTGCTGCAATAACTCTGTTCAATATCAACCGTAAGCGGTCTTGATTTGTTTTACACTTTATTAGCCTACGATAATGCTATCTTATCTTCTATTAAGATCAGCTATTGGCAAAAAATATTCATACTTTCATAGAGGGTAAAAATAGATGCATGATGTTGACTTTAGCAACCGTTTACATGCTCTAACTTGTTTTCATTTTAAACCTGTTGCGGCACTCACATACCAGCGAGATGAATCATAACTTACCGTTGAAGTTGTGACCATGAAACTCTCGCGCAAAGCATCACACGGTAGATTTTGGTTGTTGTTTTTTTTAATTTTCTCAGAATTGTTTTAAACGTCATGTGTCATAAGCCGTGTGTACTTTTTTCCACTTATTGTAGTTACATTTTTGAAAATAAAATTAAATGTATTTTTAACCCCACTTTCTCTTTTTCCCACACAGCTCAAATGTTATTCGATTGAGGCCGATCGATCGAACAAACGAACAAATCCAATCATCACCCGCCATCTTTAACGAATGCACAAAACGACAACACAACAAACCTAGTGATGCAACTTAAGGCACAAAGTTAATCTCGAAACTGCTGCAGCACGCCACATCTGATGAATTTAAATTCAGAACGTTTTTACAAACCTTTTGGCAAGAACAACTAAGCAAAACAACCCACCTATATATTATGTACATGTGTTTTCTTGGAGCTGGATATTTTGTATGTACCCACCCACTGACAAAAAAAAACAAAACAAAAATATAAAAGAACAGAACCAACTATTCAAAACTATACCTAACCTATTTATACACGACGTACTACTAACATATTATATACAATAAAATAAAAATTTGCTATCAATATGTATCAAAACTATACACTAAACATATACAAACATTTGAAACTAGTTATTATTATATACATATGTCCTTGTACAATTATACAATATTTTGAATGGTAATCAAAACTACATACATAAATATTACATTACGTACGGACGTACATTCGCCGATTCATACATACTCATGCAATACAGTTCAAATGGAAAATGTTAAGTGTTAAAAGTGTTAATATAAATGTTCAACTTGGTCGAAACGTGATGGGACAGACACGCAATCCGGTGGAATAATCAATTAGTTCATTTTTTATTTTATTTGTAGCTGAAGCATTATATAATATGTAAATCGCAATGATCCTGTTTTCGGGGTCACCGAGTCGATGTACCGTAAACTGATTTTCGCTAAATGACATAATATTTATTGTGGGCGCCACGTTTTATAATTTTTGTGATAAAGGCTACTAAATACAATTTCAAGGATGGTTACAGTGATTTCAAAGTTATTTTGAAAATTTTATTTTCATTTGCCACAAATGTTTGTTTTTTTTTAATATCATTCAGCCATTTGCTGAATTTCACTTTATTGCCATGATGATGGAATAAACTCTTTCTCTCTGATTTTTTAAACAAAATTATTAAATAGGGCAGTGGATTCCACACTTTCTGGAAAAGTACAAATTCTTTAAATTCCATCAAATCTTATAGACTTAAATACCAAATTCCATTTTAATTGAGTCATAGACAAACGAAGATCTCATTTCCATTTTTTGGTAAAAGTAGAATACCTCAAAAACCTGGTAAAGAAAGAAAAATTAAAACTCTCGTGGAATTAGATTTGCGAAATAAAATCTAAACAATCCAGCAGTGCTAACACGTTAAAGCCCGTGCACACTGAAACTTTTTTTTAAAAAATGCTTCTGCTTGGAAAAATGTAACACACTGTTTTTTATGAGACTCCGCACTCCAGCGCTTTTAAATGCCAACGCGTATTTAATTTTGCAGCGCTAGCATTTAAGCTTTTTATCTACTGCATATTTTATGCTTTAACTGGTTGCTTTTAATTTTCAAGTTGACATTTAAATTCAAATTGCAAATAATCAAATAAATATTTGAAAAGTTGTGAAAATATCCATTTACAAGCTTGTAATATACAGAAATTTATTGCGATTAAAGATTAAAATGTGCTGGTGTGGGCCTGTAGGCGTATTTAACGGCGTATATTTTGTTCCGCCTTTTTACCAAAAAATGTAGTTAAAAATTCCATGGCATAGTTTACATACAATGACTGTTATTGACGTATAGACTGCCTCTTATAAGGACTATCCCTTCCAAATTATATTATGGTCCAGACACCATCCTTGGTACACTTGTACTATATCGAAACATATTTTGCAATACCCACAGTTATAACATCTTTCCCGATTTTAGGACCCATCGTAACATATGAGGTATGATCTTGATCAATTTCGCTACAGTTTATTTTGTAGTACGAATGAATAATAATGTCAAAATGGTTTGAATGTCTTTTCCGATTTGAGGACCCATTGTCACATATGAGGTACGATCTTGATCAATTTCGGTACAGTTTATTTTGTAGTATCCGTGAACAATAATGGCAAGAAATTATCACAATAGTACATGTTTTTATAAAGCTCTCATACGAAGGTACGTACCTCCCTTTTGGAGAGATTGCTGTTCGACCAGCAATAATATGTGGCTTCTAGATAGATCTATCTAGAAGCCGCATATTAAAGTTGCTGATGATGTACAATTCCTCGGTTCTTCGTCCAAGTTATCAGTGACGTACATATTTTGCAAAAAAATATGCACCATCTATAAGTACACACAGTACAAATGCTGTAAATGCATTCTAAAATATATAGATTTTACACATCAACAGTAGGCGTGTACCATTGGTAATCGCTTGTTAAACGGTTAAGTGGTCGCTAAGGCGATAACTAGAAAACTTGAGTTTTTTTTTTAATTTGTTTGTGTACTTGTACCAGAACGGATTGGCTTTATCATCATCATCAGCATCTTTATCATATTAAAGCATCATAAACTGTTTGATTCGAAAATTTGTAATTTTCAGAACAAAAAATTGCTCGCTTAAACGCGCTAAAAGTTATTTTTGAATTACCTTCTTCCCAATTGTCTATAGTTTATTGCAAACAAAATAATTTTTATTTTTTTACAATGGTGTAAAGTTATAGCGTAAGCGGGATTCCATATGAACACAGCCAATATTTATCTTTACAAAATAATCAAAATTTGTTTATTTCAAAACAATTCGCGAAATGTCGTTTTAAAGTCAGATTTTTTCGTGACACAAAGGTGGCATGTCAGTTAAAAACAATTCAATTTTTTTATATTTTTGTTTTTAATATCGCGTTACTAGGAGAAAGTTAAACTGAAAACTCGTATTCACAGTCCAGTCACCTCCGCTGGTAAATATACAAATACTACAGCCTCTTATAAAATTAATTCGTCTAAACCTAAATGAATCGACAGTAAAAAAGGAACTAATATTGAGATTGTGTTAGTTCAACGCAAAAATATTCAAACAACAATAGGTCTTATAGGCGAATTAGGATCGGGTTTATGTACAAGAATTCGGGATTAGTGTCTTTTTATGTAAATACAGTCGAATTCGGTTAAGCGAAAGTGAAAAAATCAGGATTTTCAATAAAAAGAATTTCGAATAGGTGAAACTTTTTAAAAAGGATTTCGAATAGATGAAACTTTTTTCGTTTAAACCATGGTACGAGCACAATAAAGAAGGAAGTGTTATGCAATCAGCTGATTTACAATTTTTTTCGTAGAAATGTTGACTTTCGAATTTGAAATTTGACAATGAAAATTTTTGATGTTTGTAAAGCAAAATTTCAAACATTCAAAATATAAATTATCAAACATTCTCAAATATTTATTTTTTTGGCATTTTCTTTCAAGTAATTTTGACAGTTCAGCGAAATGTTTATTTGTTGTTGAGCTAGTGCCTATACTTCGTTTATTGTACCATGGTTTAAACGAACTGAATTATTTTGAAATTGTTTTATAAAATATGTATTTATTTAGTTGAAAAATAAAAGTTGGTTACTTTTATCTCCGTAGACAATTTAAAGCAAGTAATTTTCTCTTTGCTTTCACCGTACAAGCCAACCCGCCTTTGGCACAAAGATCTTAAGGCCATCCTGTGGCCTATTTTTATCTCATTTTTCTAACCCATAATAACAGGGCGTTTTCAACTTCTTTGTTGTTTGATTTCTTTACAATATTTTTGTTCCGTTGTGCGAAGTTTGTAAAAGCATCGTTATTTTTTGTCATTCTTGGGATTGATGGACAGTTTAACTGATTGCAAATTTCATTTCTGGGAAATACAGATTTTATTTTTTATAAATGTCAATTTTGTTCAGGATGGTGAGAGAGGTATGTTTGTTATTTCTCTCATTTCAGTGTTTATACATTCCGACCTGGTTGTTGTTGTAGCGGCAACTGTGTGCCGGGGTGACAGCCCTTGGCCGAAGAATTGTTCTTCGGGTCAATCCGGTCCACAGAACCGGGTGTCGTGGGATTGATTCTGACCTGGTCAAACTTATCGCCGTATTTTCAACCTTCACCTAATGGTAGTTGCATTTTTCATTCCGTTTAAAACACCACAAAATATTGATCGGAAACCCTATATTGATCGTCGTAAAATTCTGTGATATCAAGCCATGCCCTTCCGCCAGTCCCTACTTTAAAAGCACGATAGCAGTCAAACAAATCAACATAGAATCCTGAAATTTTGCCTGATGATGGCTTTTGGTCATATGCAGTTTGGAATTGTAAATAGCTGAAATCGACCCAGGGGAAAAAAGTTTCGGTTTAAATGACTAAAGGTATCTAGGAAATATGTTCACTTTGTGAGTATTTGCTTTACAAATGGACGGAAAATGGTTAAAATGGGTAGTGTTAGTTGGAATTTTGTGCGTCCCAACTAACACTACCTCATAAATGAACATAGTTGTTGGATGTTTTGGCTTTCATGGTCATCATGGACTTATGGGTACTCAAACTAAGACAAATTTACCTTCAAATCCAAATAGAAAGAAAGAAACCTACTGGTAAAAACCAGTTTTGTTCAGGAGAGCCATTTTAAAGATTTAAATACGTGTATTTTTGGTGAACCATCACTTTCATAAAACGCGCATATCTCTGGGAGGGAACACTTTTAGGGCATGGGGTCGGTCTCATTCGATTCTCAGATTCTCAGAAAGGAAAATTGATTTTTTTACCCTTAGGTCCCATTCTCTATGCGCTGTCACATATAGAGTATTTTTTTAGTTTTGGCTGATAGGGCCTAAAAAAGGACAATTTTTTGCGCTTTATTAGCTTAGAGAAAGTGAAGGGTATATAAGGATATGCTCGAACGGAATGACGTTCTTACTTGTTACTGGTTCCATTTGAATTGTGAAAGTTCAGTTCGTTTTGCAAAACCCAAATGAACGATGTTTTGAAAAATCGTTAGATGTTTGATTCGATTTATAAAAATGGCCTGTATAGGCATTTCTTTAGGGGTTTTATAAAATTAATTTATATAATTAATAAATTATTACATTTATATTATAATAACTCTTCAATTACTGCAATAGAATTTACAAGCATTAATGCCACATAAGCATGAACAAAATTTCATGATTTTTATTTGTCGAATAAGAGTAACATGAATTTAAATTGAAATTTTGCGTAGCGATTTTTTAAGAAATATGTCAGTTTTTATGAAATTAATAGAAAATGATTATGTACTTTTAAATGTCAATGTCTAGGCGGAAGGGAAGTGACTAAAACAAAAGAAATTATGGACATTTTTATTATACGAACATTGCTTCAATCAATAAACGTCACTGACGACAGGGACGATTTTTTCCCTTGGAGACAAGGTATACATTATGGACCGACCTATAATGCAGAGAGCAGAAAACAAGAAAAGCATATTCCAATAATTATTATTTAAAGTATTTTGTCCATATCTTCATTTTATGCTTTCTCAAAAAAGTTTGCGTTTTTCTTATGTTTCGATTAAATTCATATCAAACGATTATTCCACTTGATTGTTCCTGAATGTGTCTCACTCGGAATGGTTTCAATAAGCTCAAAAAGGCTTTCAAAACAAAACAAACAAAAAAACAGATCAATAAACCTATACGAGAATTTAACGATTGTAAAAAGACCAATTGTATTAAAAAACATTGATAATGTACACAATATAAGAGCTTAATTGACATAGAATTCTCGTATAGACAATCCACCGGGAATATATTTTGTGTACTCTCCACCCTCGCACATCCATACAATATCAATTTCAATATTTTGCCAATCTGTTCAATGACCTACAAAACCTAAAAAAAGAACATGCAGAAATAATATTTAAAATAAAATAAACAAATTCAAGCCAAGTCTATATGTACCACTACTACCTATTACAGATATTAAACACATATGATTATAAAACACACAAATTTATAAGAACTTTACTTAACTTAAAATTACACACGTTTACAACTAACTACAAACTAAATGTTGTCTTTAAACTTATATTGATTTTTTTTTGTATTGACACGTTTTTTTTTGCAAAACCGATATTTACACTGCGTTAAGGGATAAACTTAATAATATTTCCTATACAAAAACAAAACAAAACCAAAAAGAAAAAGTGATGATTCCCTTTCTTCAACCCCCCCCCCCCCAAGAAAAACGACCTATTCACGTTGTAAGCTGTTTTTAAAGTTAAAGAAATATCTGATATAAAATCATTAACTGTTTGTGAACAATATTTACTATATACACCAACAACATATTTTTTTATATAAGAGAAAACAAAAAACAACAACCACCAAGAAAACAAAAAAGCAAAAAAAAATTGGTGAACTTTTACGAGTTGTGTGTCATACCTAAATTAAGATTTTCATATATCATTATAATTATATAGGAGCGATTACTACGGATATTATTGCTAGAAGACAAAAAAACCAGATGAGTGCACGCGTGTGATCATAACCGCTTGTGATTATTACGCTTGTGGCTAGCGGGGCTGTAGGGGAATTACAGAATGTAAATTTCAGCTTGCCTTTTATCAATTGCATTCATGACTGCGAAATGATTGCAACTTTTGAGATGGTTTCCGGGGGGCTTTTTTAGTAAACACCAATTGAATTTCCATAAAGAAACAAGGCCTAGGCTTTCTTTGTATGGGATGACTTTTAAACTTGTTGTAGGGGTTTTCTTTTCTGTCCAGCGCATGTCTTAAAGAGTGGGTTTTTTTTTATTTTATCGGTTGATGGGACTAAATATTTGTTATTATACCGCTCAGCACACAGTGGTACATCAATCACTCATGTGTTGATAATTGTTACTCCTGAAAGGAAGTGTGATACCTCCTCGACTCGGAAGAACTTTGCAGGGTATTTGATCTTTTTTTTTCCAACTCTATTGAATTTTTGTTTTGGTAATATAACCACTAGAGAGCCCTTAAAACAAAAAGTGTTATTTTTCCCGCTCCCTGCTCATTTTCTAGTATATTGGGCATCAAAAATAATATCTGTGCAAAAATTTTTTCATTCGGATGGAAACCGCCCTGTCCGTCACGACTTTTAGCCCTAAAAATGGAGTAAAACTAGTTGCAAGCTTTGGTGAGCTATAACTCGTAAGCCAGACGACTTTTGAAAAATACACCTTAAGCATTTGTGTTGCAAATATACAGGCAACATTTTTCTCTTGCACAATTGTTGACCTAGCTATGACCATTCATGGTGTTTTCAGAGGTCAAACTTAAAATGTGAGTCAAAAGTTTTTTTAAATGTAAATTAGTAATTTTATTTATAAACGTGACGGACTGGACTGGCAGGTTTCCATCCGATTGAAAAAATTTTTCAAGGATATTATTTTTGATGCCCAATATACTAGAAAATGAGCGGAATGAATCACTTTTTCAATTTTCTATGTATTTCATGGGAAAGGTTGAACTTTGTCATTTAATAATGGATCACCATCCGATGCGTTTTTGATTTTGAAGATTGTTTAGCAGAAGATGAAGAATTTTACCGAAAAATCGTAAAAATCATTTTCATCTCCGTGGCGATCTATGCCCATAAGCATATGTCCATAAGCAATTGTCGTATATGGGGTTCAGACAAAGAGACAACCAACACGTGACTATGAGGAAGCCAATGCATCCACAACGAGTCACTGTTTGGTGTGGATTTTGGATGGCGGCCTCATCGGGCCATTTTTCTTCGAAAATGAGCAAGGAGCCGCCGTTACCATCAACGGCGAGCGTTACCTCGTCATGCTCAACTAATTTTTGTCAATCCTACGACAGCCGGTATTATGGACCGGATTGACCCGAAACATAATTCTCCGGCCAAGGGCTGTCACCCCGGCACACAGTTGCCGCTACAACAACTAATTTTTTTCCCAAAAATTCAAGAGAATGACATGGACGACATTTGGTTTTTGATAGACGGGGCCACATGTAACACAGACAAGACAACCATCGATATTTTACGCTCTATTTTTAAAAATCGTAAAGTTAATTGAAACTGGTATTTAAGCCCTTTGGATTATTTTCCGCTGGGAGCCATTAAGTTAATAATGTTACGCAAAGCATCCACAGACAATTGAATCGTTGGAACATGAAATAAAGGTTGATATTGAAGAGATTCGACCCGAAACAATCGAAAATGTACTGAAAAATTCGGTTGATCGGATGAGGTACTGCCGAGCTAGTTGTGGTAATCATATAATTAATATTGTGTTCGATTATTAAATGACAAAGTTCAAGCTTTCCAAAAAAAAAACCAGAAATTTGAAAAAAATATCAATACTTTTTTTACACCCCATTCAAATTTATATATTAAATCGCCCTACTTTTACATACTATTAAAACCAATGCGGAACATTTTTAATTGACAGATTTCCACTTAGTATCACAGCCCGATTCTGAATGACTATTCCCCGGATTTTTTTCCCTATTCCCTTATTCTAAAAAGAATTTCCCCTGGATTTTTTTCTCTTTTCCCTTATTCTAAACAAACTTCGAAAAAGGGGAAAAAGTAGGTAGTAAATTTTGGGAAAAATTCCGCCAAAAAATTGCAAGGGAGTTGTGCCAAAATATGTAAAACGCACGATGTAATTTGGAAATAAAACAAAAATGTTTTTGAGAATTATCTTAATATTTTTTATTATGGTAGAAGGATCTGTGACAATTATGTGTAAAACAAAATATCGGCCAAATCGCCACATTTTCAATGACTCTGAGACATAGTTTAGCTCATGAATTGTTTTCGGCGACAATAACGCACACTTTTTCTTTAAATATCGACAAATAAAGAAGTCCAACGGTGATAAATCACATGATCGTGGCTGAAAATTAACATCGCCATTGTTTTTTCGTTGCCTGTGTGGCACCATCCTGTTGAAACCACATATCGTCCAGGTCTACATTCTCAATTTCTGGCTATCTAGCGATAGCGAACATCATTCGCGGATCCCAATGACTCCAATGTCAAACACTTAAACAAAGATATGTTAAATTAAGATGGGCAAAAAACTTGACGTTAAGTGTAACTCACAACAAACATCATGCATTATACCCAAATGACAGAAATGCGAAACTTTGTTAGGGTATGGACCGATCAAAAGAAGTATGTACGATGGTACAAAACCTCAAATCATCCTAAGGAACTGGTGGATGCCCCAATATGGAGCAGAAGTTTTCTGCTATCTTTATGAAAGCATATTACTTTCTCCACGCTTGTTTAGAATGGGAGGATTTTATTCCCGGGAAAAATAAATTCCATGGGGGCGTAAACTTTTATAGAAAAAAACTGAAGCTGTCTTAAAACTATCGGTTTCGGTCAGTAAAATATATATCGTGTACCGCTCATTGATTTGAGAAAAGTTTCCTATGTACGCAAAATGAATCATCCAATTTTGCTTTACGCAAACTCGTTTATCATGACGCTGTATCGTTCGTCAATGACTGGCCGTTTTTTCCGATGACGTCCATGAAAAATACGGCTCAATCACTCCATCCGCGCGAATGCCGCTCCTCGCAACAATTCTGCCGACCTAAGAAAGAAAGTCGTAAAACTTCAAAATTGAGTTAACGGCAGATTCGGAACTATGAATGAGTTTCAGATTTTTGTTTTAAACATAAAAGAACCATTTTCTACTGTAAATCACTTAAAAACATTACCACTTCCAGCGTGTTTCGTAGTCAAAAGTGCTCAAAATCTCAAAACTAAAAATATTGTGTAATTATTTTTACGTAAACAATATTTTTCGCGGAACATTTTTTTTTGCTATATTCAATTGATTTTCATAATTGGGTATTAAAGCATAATATTTCTTTTTCTCAACTCACCCAGATGGGACGCTATCATGATATAAACAAACGCAAAGGCTGTAAAATATTTCGAAAAAGAAACTCAAAAATTGATTATAAAGCTGACGAAAAGATAGCAGTGCGAACGTTATTCTTACCGCCCGAAGTTCTCGTTAAATGCGTGGCTGTCTGCTCTTAAGTCAAGAGCTATTGATCATAATTTAGCAAATTTGTTTGGTAAAGGTCTGGCGATGGTAAAGTTGCGTTAACCGAAACCGCGCATTCATCCCTGCTTTTAACTAAGAGTCATTGCTAGTGCTTATTGACCCGTTTTTCGTTTCTATTGTATTAAGGCTGAATAAAAAGAAGGTCTCATATTTGACTATGGGTTTTAGTTTTACTCTCGATAACTAAGACTGGATAGCAAAACCGTAAGAGTTAACCTAAAATACTACTATTAATAGTTTTTAATAACGCAACCTTTAATATATCTCGATCGTTGGGGTAGTCTAGAACTTAAATTGAGAGAAAAACGTTACTTTAAAGGTTCGGGCACACTGAAGTATTTTTCGATCGCAGCTTTTTTTCTTCTTTTTTTTAGACTTCCGGCTGTCTAAATATCATTAAAATGAACGTCTAAAATCCAGAAGGAATATATATCAGGACTTTTCTATGCCGACAATGCAATATTATTAACATTTTGTAAATTACACATTGGACAGGGATTAAACCGGCTCAAGACCTCTTGCTTCTATATTTAAAGAGAAGACAAGTTTTTAACAAAATGGCAAAGTGACATTGATTTTCGTTTTGTAAATTTTCAACATACATTTCAGTGGGTTTCGGACTACCGGAAGCTAAGAAAAACGCAGCGTAAGAAAAAAAGCTTCAGTATGCCCGGGCCTTAAGAATATAACCATTTTCTACTTCTTTATAAATTTTCTCTTCTATAAAAACACATTCAAAATTTTTTCTTTCAATTTTTACAAATCATTAAAAACTTTTGGTATTTACGGAAAATCAACCTCTGATTTCAGCAAGTTCTAATAATAAAATATCTAATAAAAAAATTAATTATATGTTCGTCCATTATAGATTTCTAAAGCAAATCGACTTAATAGGTTTTTAAAATTTTCCTACGATCCTTGTAAAAATGTCCTCGAAAATCGGAAAATGTAAACTATTGAAATTCCCAGAAAATTCTATGACGGGAATTCCCGAGAAAAAACCCCTACATGCAAGAGTAATTTTATCTAAGTTCAATTGGCTTTTTTCGACTAAAGCCTAATATTTAACTAAAACGAAATTTTCGCTATGGAGTTTTACATTTACGAGTATCTCTACACGAAAGAATTGTAGTGTAGAGAAAGCAGCCGTTATTCATTTTAAAAAAAAAATGATTTTAATCAAACCTCAAACACGACTTCACAACATTTGTTAATTTATTTTTTTGTAAAATTCAAAAATTCCTTGTCTAAACAATTGTCATAACATTAATTTTCGTTTGCAGGTGGTCCCTCTAAGAGTTGCAAATTCCGCCACCTTTTCGTTTCAGCTGAGTACCACCAAACGAAAATAGCTAAACGGAATTTACCAATGGTAAATTTCGTTTGCTTTACTTTATGTATTTCTTATGAGAGCGAGAATTTCGTTTTAGGTAAGGCTTAAGACCGTAGCAGTTGATACTGGCGAATTCTGGAAAAAATTCTTAAATAAAGTTTGTGATAGCATTGCAAAAAGTGTTGATAAAACAATACCACAAACAGTCCTTACTCCTTTTTTAGAAACATATTGGAAAGCTATTGCTTTTATAAAGTAATAGTAAGGCAAATGTTTTTTCAAAAACTGCAGTGAAAACGTAGCCACTTTTAAAAAATAACTCAACTATATTAAGTATTTCTGATTTCGGAAAATATAAAGTTATACAACAGCCTATCGTCGCAAAGGGTTATGATCAAAAGCAAAAAACTAAACGGAAACAAGTTATCAATGGAACATCATCCACCCTTAAAAAACATAATCAACATAAAAAAGAATAAAAAATAAAAACTTAGAACATTCTCAAAACCCCATAGAAAAAAATTAAAAACAATTTGTTATCGTTAATTTAAACTATTGTTGCTAATTACAAACAAACACATACACAAAAACAAACACTTTTTTAAAACATCTATTGAAATTATTATATTAAAAAGCAAAAACAACAACCATATACATAAATTTATAAATTAGAATAATTTAAACATTATAGTGCTATTATTAAATGCATTCATTATAACTTCCCTCCCTTCCTCCCTCCGCATGGAGAACGGGATGTGCGGAAAAAATTAACGGCCCATTGAAGTCTAGTTGAAGTTGTTTTTATCTAATTTAGGTTATCATTAATTTTGTGTTAATTTAATTCTAATTATGTAATCATAAACATACTATCTACCTATCTATCTATCTCTACTTGAAATATATATACGATATACATACATATAACTTCGAAAAATCATGTATTTATTGCTGAATATGAACAGAAAAAATAAACGTATTAATCATCATTGTTAATTAAATAAATTCAATATATAAAATTTAGTTATTCTATTATGTATGTACAAGAAACCGAAATAAAAACAAATTGATTATTCTTATTTATTATATTAGAAAAAGCAATCATTATTATTATTGTACATTTATTGTACGTACATATTTCAAACAATTAATTAAACAAATTATTACAAAAAAAATCATACATACAAGAAATTGGAATTTTCAATAAAAAAACATACAGTGGCTCAAATCTAAAGACGGGCTAGCTATTTAAAAGATTTTTACGCCCTTAGAGGTTTTTTTAAATTAAATAAATTCTTTATAGAGCAACGAAACAAAGGAATGTTAAATAAAGTTTAACAAAAAACTTGACGTTAAGTGTGACTCACAATTTACATCACGCATTAGGGTTGGACCACACTTTACAATGCACAAATGACGGAAATGCGAAACCTTTTTCAGGTAAAGGCGATCAAGAAGTATGTACGATGGAAGAAAACCTCAAATTCTCCAGAGGAACTGGTAGAGGCCCCAATATGAAGAAGAAGTTTTCTGCTATCATCGCAAACGCTACACAACACTTTAATATGGTTATTTTTTAGTTTTTTTTTAATTCACTTTATTCACTTTGTACGTTTGCAACTTCATACAAATAATTTGCAAATTGTTAGCAGAACAAAGCAGCTGACGCGAAACAGCTGATTTAAAATAATCGAAATTCTCTCTCTATTACTCTTCTTCACGTTTGTTTGAAATAGGAGAATTTTATTCCCGGGAAAAATAAATAGTCTCCCGGGGTGTATTTAGAATTGTGCTGTATAATGTTTCTAAAGGGTGTTTTTTTAAACGAGTGGTCACACTTTTTTCGGAGTTGGTCTTTTTGACAGCTGCCACCTGATTAATGCCCCATAATGAATAGACTTACATCGGACCAACATTGGCAAATCGTAGTGAATGGTCCCAAAACAAGATGGCCACCGATCCTGATTTTTAAAAGAAAAGTTTATTCAGCGATAAAGCTCACTTTTGGTTGAATGGGTACGTTAATAACCAAAATTGTCGCATTTGGAGTTATGAACATCCACAAGCCATTGTTGAGACGCCATTACATCCTCAAAAAGTCACTGTTTGGTGTGCCCATGGGCGAGGGCAAATCATTGGTTCATAAGGTTACAGTCAATGGGAAACGCTACAGAGCCTTTATCGTGCTTGAATTGGAGGATGTTGAGGTGGACGACCTTTGGTTCCAACAATACGGCGCTACATGCCATACATCCAACGACAACCCCACGACAGCTGGTTCTATGGACTGGATTGACCCGAAGATCAATTTTTGGACAAGGGCTCCACCCTGGAACACAGTTGCCGCTACAACAACATACATCCAACGAAACAATCAATTTATTGAAGAAACCTTTTGGTGAGCCCATTATCTCGCCCCGTGGGCCTCCAAGAACAGGCGCGTAGCCATGTGGGGTTATGTGAAGTCGCCTGTCTACGCAGATAAGCCCGACATGATTAACGCCTTTGAAGATACTATTCGGCGCGTTATTGCTGCATGAAGTGGTCGAAAATAGAGCCTCTCGGCTGAAATTTATTCAAGCCAGCAGCGGCGGCCACTTGCCTGAAATCATTTTTAAAAAATAATGGCAAACCCTCAACTTTATAATAAAGCTATATCCTTGGTCATATCATTAAATTATATATTCTTCTTGAAAATCTAAAAAAACGTCTAAAACGCGCTTATTTGTTTCACACAAAAATCAGAACGAATAAATCACAGAATATCAGAAAAGTCAATAATTGAAATAAAAATTGCCGAAACCGAATTGCCTTGTTTTAACACAAGAGGCAAGTTCAAACGAAAATCATAAAAAATTAGCGCAAGTTGTTGTTGTAGCGACAACTGTGTGCCGGGATGACAGCCCCTGACCTCAGAATCGCTCTTCGGGTCAATCCGATCCATAGAATCGGCTGTCGAGAATTAGCGCAACAACAAAAATTGCCTAGTGTAAATGGGGACGACTTTTTTGAGATTTTTTTAAAATATGCTTTAAAAGTACCGCTACATAAAAAATGTTGTTGGGCAATTTTTTAGTTAATTTGTAAAGCAATAAGTTAGCAAATAAATTTATAAATAAAATATTTGGAAAAATATTATATTATATTTATAAAAATATTAAATACTATTATTTATAAAAATATTATTAAATAATATTTATGAAAATATTATTAAATAATATTTATAAAAATATTATTAATTAATATTTATAAAAATATTGTTAAATAATATTTATAAAAATATTAGTAAACATGTTCAAAATTGTTGATAACGTTTTTAAAAACATTTGTCCGACTTTGCATGTGAGCCACTGTATTTCATTACGAGTACATCTCAAAACTGTAATTGCATTGGGCACTGCACTTGAAATGGAAAGGTAAATAAACCAGTTTCCACTTTTTATAGAAATCATATTGCATCGTTTCCTCGATCTTTTGATGTCATGAATAGCTATGTGTACTTTTCTTGTTTTCTAGTGGATTTTGTCGTGGAACAAACGAAAGCATAAAAATATTTACTTGTTTTTTTTTTGCTTTATTAAAATACATTGACCAGTTTTCGTTGTTGTTGAGGAAACAAAACAGCATGCATGTGTTTCAATGCGAGACGCCAAGGCACGTGACTATGGCGTCGATGATATCATTCTTTAACCCACAGCATCACTGTGAGGTCATTGTAATTTTTTATTAAATTTGACTAAGAATAGAATGAAAATTTCACATTTAATAAATATCAAAAATAGCTGTAGGCTTGAATGGCAATACATCATCACTAGACAATGGAATTTTATGAAATTGCTTATTTTTACTGGATGGCCGAAAAATTGTTTAATGCTACATACATAAATTTATTTCAAAAACATATTGAAAATAATTTTTTTGCATATTTCATGCAATATGCATAAAGCCAGCATATGCACACCACAGTAAAATCACTGTAATTTACTAATTTTTCAAAAAAAAATTTCAAGTGGAGTGAAAAAGTACACCTTTGGAACAGGGTACGAAAATTAACCTTTACGAACTGTTCATTTCGGTTTTGTTACGATCACTTGTGAACCAAAACCACTAACGATTGAATTGTTTCACACACAAAATAATTTTTTCGTTTTGTTTAGTTAATGATCGCGATGTGAAACCCATACACAAAACAATAACAAGAGAGCTCGAGAACATAACACAAAACCCAATGAAACGGTTTCACAACTTGTGAGTCACAACGAACAGTTCTCGTAGCAATCGGTTATAACCCACAGCTTTCATACATACACACAAAACTAGTGAACGATTGGTTAGTGATCGACAGTGCAAAAAAACCAAATGATGAAAAGTTTAGTTTGTTGTCATGATCACTAACCAATACACAAAACGTTTCAACTCAACGTAAGGAGCGCTATGTGTTTCGAATCGTGTATTGATCGGCAGAGGCGAAATGTTTCGTGTATCGTTTGTTGTCATGATACAAAACCATTAAAACTAAATGAATTGGTTTCGCTCGAACAGCGAACGGTTCCCGTAGCAATCGGTTAATTTTCGTTCTTTGCTTTGGAATATGGGTATTTCCAGTGACCGCACGTGAAATTCGTACACGGTTTGGAAAAAAGGAAAGTAAAAGTAATTTTTTGTATCCTTTTTTAATTTTTTCACAGCGTTTTATTTCTATTGTAAAAGTTGAGAGATATTAAAATCTTAGGCGTAAGATATTAACTAATAAAGCACCGTTCGTCAAGTGCCAAAAATAGAAATGGGTTCAGCCTGCATCTAAAAAATTGAAAAAGTTTGCGAAACGCGATAACATTTTTTGAAGCAACCCATTTAAATATGAAGTGGAGTTATGATACTCAAAACGAATGAAAACTTTTTCTTTCAGGCCCTAACATAAAACGTTACGTGACAAAAAATTTGCTATCAAGAAATTATTCAAAAAATTTTGGTTTGTAGCATTTTTTAAACAAAAAGTTGGAATAATGTCGGTTTTTATTTCCAAACCCGAAAGTCGGTTTCTGAAAAATACGAGGGTGGCTATCTATATTTCTGGCCTTGGCAAAACTAAGTGTTCCTGGCGTCGTCTGACATTTCCATTGGAAAGTTTGACATTTTTTTAGCATAAACGTACTCAGAACGTTTTTACGTACGACCATCAATTGCATAAAAATTCAATTTGGCGAAAAAATGGAATAACCCCGTGAACATTTTCGTGCGATCATTTTTCACAACTGTCGACGTGGATTATCACGACAAGAGTGCATCGATAAACTTTAATCTTTGTATGGCGATGAAGCACCATCCTATAGCACTGTGAAAAACTGGTTTAACGAACTCAATGGTGGCCGACGCTCGCTCAAAGACGAAGGTCGCCCAGAAACGGCCGTTGTGCCAGAGAACATTGATGCCGTGCGTGAACTGATAATGCAAGATCGTCATGTGATATACCGTGAAAGAGGCATTCTTGGGCATTTATTCCACCAGCATACTTTCGCTATTGCATGAATACCTGGCCGTAAAGAAGGTTTGTTCTCGTTGGATCCCGCACAATTTGACAATGCAAAGAAATTTTGAAAAAATATGCACCCTTATTCTGATTGTCGTCGTCAAGACAAAACAACGACATCTTGCGACGACTGTTGATAATTGGTATTCGCGTAGTCGTTTTTCGATAACTATTGACAACTATTGACACAACTCGGTATTCTCTAAATGATATTGACGTTGTTATTGAATTGATACGACTCTGTTTTTGTCGTCGCAGTTTTTGGTAACGACTAAGAAAGAAGTTTGCTGTTAAAATAAAAAAAAAGCAAAAGTAAAAGTGCAAATATGAAAATTACAAATAATGAACAGTTCCAAAAACTTGTTGAAGAGTTAGAGAAAAATCCATCCTTAGCAAAAGGTTTCAAAAGAGGAACAGTGCCAACAAATTTTAACCAGCAATGGGAGAACATTGCAAGTGTTTTAAATGCTTCCGGACCACCGAGTAGAGATGGTGATGGCTGGCAGAAGGTTACTAACTTATATCCCTGGTTTTTTGTAGATTAATAAAATTAAATATTTTCGTTAAGGTTTGGAGAGACTTAAAGTTCAAAGTCAAAAGGAAAATGGTTGAAAACAAATCGGAGATGAGAGCAACAGGTGGCGGTGTAAATAAATATATTACACTGAGCCCACTTTGGCTCAGTGCCCACTTTGGCTTCTGATTTTTCTTCATCGCTCATTTCAAGTTTAATCCAAAGTGGGCAAATAACCTTTTCCAACGCACTTAGAGTTTCCGACAGTATTCTGCAAACAACCGGCTGCGATAGTCCGAGGTTAAAATCGTTACCAACAGTTAGCTGATAGGTTCCTTGTCCCAAAAATAATAAGGTGGCAGCTAACTTTATTCTGTTGGATACACAATTTGACCTGGCTCCAATTTCCATCTCAGGAGCAATTTCCTCCAACACATAATTAAACGCATTTTTGTTTAAACGAAAGTATTTCTGAAATCTTGAATGAAAGAAAACTTTGTGATTGCCAATGGAAATTAATTAAACCTTAAACTTACTTGTTGTCTAGTAGTTTCATGACATCAGACCTATATCGCAGTGTCTTTCTCTGTAAAATAAGTTTCTTTTTATTTTCTTCATCACTTGAATCAGAGTTTGAATCAGAAACAAAAAACATTTTTCAACAATTGGATGAATAGATACAAAATCTGATGCAAAAATGTTAGGTATGTGATTTTTTTTATTGAAGTGATCGATAAACAGTCAACGTCAAGACAATAATGATACGGAATACCGAAAATGCGTTGATGTGATATTATATTGAAACGAAGTGATATTGATATTAAATTGACGACGACGTTGACGACGACAATCAGAATAAGGGTGATGATCAGGGCAAACAGCAATCGACCGTGTGGGTCTTCGAAGACAAGCCAAATCTATGGAAAGTTATTCGTAGAAGAAGCACTTCGAAGCAAATGGTCGCCCGTTTCTTCGGCAAAATTGGTCATGTGGCGACTGTTTCACTTCAGCAGCGTAGGACGGTCAATTCTGAGTGGTACACAACAATTTGTTTGCCTGAAGTCTTAGGAGAAACTCGAAAAACGAACAAGAGAAAAGAATCATTGTGCACTATGACAATGCGGGCTCTCACACATCGGCTCAAACCAGCGCCTTTTTGACCGACCAAAACGTCGAGTTGCTGGGTCATCCGCCGTACAGTCCTGACTTGGCACATAATGACTTCTTAATATTCCCGCATATAAAAAAAATTGGTGGTCAACGATGTTCGTCGCCAGAAGACGCTGTTGAAGCGTTTAAAAACCATGTTTTGGAGGTGTCTCAATCGGAGTGGAAACATTGTTTCGACAATTGGTTTGAGCGCATGCAAAAGTGTATAAATCATGCTGGAGAATACTTTAAAAAACAATAAAACCAGTTTTGATGATAAATAATAGCATTTTCGTTATTAGGCCAGAAATATACTAAGTAGGGACATAAATACTGTTACAACACTGAACACACCCATTTCAATAGTAGAACTGAACATACCCCGTTAATGTCATATGGGTTTTGAAAGCTAACCTCAATAGCGTTAGTCTGTAACGGGATTTTAAAATTGTTTCAATTGTCATCATGGAGTGGTCAGATAATCAGAGCCTTATCGCTGTAATAGCGCTTTTCAAGTGTGAAATGAAAAAAACGATATTTTCAAAACGCTCCGGCCACTAGGGATTAGCCGCATGTTCGTCTACCGATGCATAAAACTGTTTGAGGTCGGGCCGCCCACGCTCTGTTCGAACACCGCATGTCATCAAAGCCGTTAAATCAAGAATTCACAGAAATCCGCTCCGAAAACAGAAAATCATGGCCCGTGTGATGAATATCACGCAAAAGTCCATGAGTGTAATAATTAAAAAATAATTGGGACTTGGGGCTTTCAAACGAATTTAATATTTGCTCCAAAAACATTCAGTACTTTTTATTTTACAGCATAAAACGTGTGTAACAGTATTTATGTCCCTACTTAGAATATATATAAGTAGCAGCCCTCGTAGCTAAAACCCGACATCTCGGTTTACCATGTTTTTTGCTGTGGGGATTTTCTGGCTTTCGGTTGTTGTAAAAGCAAAGAAAATTCATAATATTGAAGTATGAAATACGTTAATATCAAAAATATTAAAGCTATGCCTAATTTTAAGTGTGCCGCTTGACTCAGAATTATCAGTTGATTCGATTGTACGATATCTGTCTGTCCGTCAATCCGCCCGTCTGCTGTCTTACTAAAGTTTGTTTTCAAACTACACATGTCAATTGTTGTCCGATCTTCAAGCAATTTTCGAAAGCATCTTTCTTGGATAAAGGTTGTTTACTTTTATGAAAATCGGTTCAAATTTCGTATATGTTCAACCGATTTTATGTCTTAAGCCCTAGAAACCACATAGAACATTCAATATAGATGAAATTGGGTATAGTTTCATACGATCGATCAGTTATAACCGCAGATAAAAATCCATTTTAATATTGATTCAATCAAGTATATGAGTAGTAGAATTCGGTAGACAAACAACTACTTTTGGACCAATGTGAGTGGTATTGGCTTATATTTTGATATAATCGCCGTAAGCCCCCGACAAGGCTCTAAAAATGGCTTCACATGTACTTGGCCATATGGCTTTAAAATAACTATATACAGTTATAGAGTGGTCCAACAATGATGTACGATGTTAATTTTGAGTCACACCTTAACGTCAATTTTTCTGACCAACTTAATTTGGCATTTCTTTATTTCAGTGTTTGACAAATTCAACCATGGAGAGTTACACAATTGAGCAGCGCGTTCAGATTGTTGAAGCCTTTTACGTAAATAGGCGTCCAACTCAAATTGCATTTCGTGAACTTCCGTCATTTTATTGGTCAGCATAATCGACCAAATGTGCGTAGATTTCAGCGCACCAGGTCTATAGAAAATGTTCCTATGCATGCATGCCCGGTTCGTCTGCGAAATATATTGATGTTGTTCGCGATAGTGTGGCAGATGAACCGTCAACCTCGACTCGTCGTCGTGCCAAAAATTTGAAACACTGATTCGAATTTTGAATAAAGATTTGAATTTACACGCTTACAAGCCTACTGATCATTTCATGCGTCGTCAATACGCCGAATGTTTGCCTGAACAGACAGAAATTAATGGAGACTTTACAAAGAAACCCATTTTCAGCGACGAGATACACTTCCATCTCAGTAGATTCGTTAACAAGCAGAATTTTCGCATTTAAACAAATCGACGAGTGATGTTAAACAACCGATGCATCAACAAAGAGTGATTGTTTGGTGCGGTTTATGGGCTGTCGGCGGCTTACTTCTTGAGAATGAGGTCGGTCTAGCAGTTACCGTGAATGGAGTTCGCCATCGCGAGATGATAACGGACTTCTTGTGGATAGAAATTGAAGATATGGATCTGGCTGACAAAAGTTTCCAACAGGATGGTGTCACTTGCCATACAGCAAACGAAGCAATGGTTCTTTTTAGCGAAAAATTCAATGGCCGTGTTATCTAAAGTCGTGGCGTTATTTATTGCCCGCCACGATCATGTTATTTAACACCGTTGGTTTTTTTTCTTCGGAGATTTTTAAAAGAAAAAGTGGACGTCAATAAGTCAGGAACAATTCAGGAACTAAATGATGTGATAATTCCGCTCATTAACGATACCAAACCTTCATTGTCTCAGAGTCATTGATAATATGGACCATAAGATAGAGGTATGCCACCGAAGGTGTGTCGAACATTTGGCCTATATTTTGTTTCTCACATAATTGTCATATGTCATTCCATAATTATTTAAAATATTAAGATAATTCTCTAAAAACTTTTTGTTTCATCAACAAATTAACATCGTGCTTTTTAATTGGACCACCGTTTAAATCCTTAAAATAGAAATACAGAGGGAAAAAAGGACTCTTTCAACAGTAATAACAATAAATGATCACAACAAATAAAAAAACTTAAAAAAGTATTCCTTTTCTTGATTTTTAGTACTCTTAATTTAATATAAATTAAGAATTTTTCAAAGATTTCCTTTGTATGGATTAAAAGCCTGTTCCGATGGCAGAATTAATAATTTCGTATTAGCTGGCAAAAAGGTAATCCTTCAATTCTCCACAATAGCATCACCAATGGATCTATTCGCAATTATTTTAAATTTGAAATTCGGTTCCTTCCTTATTTTGGTCCATATGTATATCGAAAGAATTAGCAGCATTTTTCACGGAAATTAAGTTCGTTTCCTTTTGAAACAGCGTGGATTTTAAGACTATTTTTATTTGTAATAAAAATACTGTAATAAAGACCCGGGCACACTGAAGCTTTTTTTTGTGACGCTGCGTTTTTCTTAACTATGTGGAAAATTTATAAAAAGTTAAATATATTGTATTGTCGGCATCAATTTTTTGTGAGGGTTGGACGCATATTTCACTGGTTTATTTCTTAACTGCCGGAAGTTGAGCAAAACTCAGCGTAACAAAAAACAGATTCAGTGTGCCCAGGCCTTTACTGTATTTTTTTATTACAAATAGATTTACTCCATAGAAAAAACCTTTAAATCCATGATTTAGTGAGCCAGAGCCTTTATTCTATCTTTTGATAGATTTTATCCCCGGAAATAGTTTTTTGGCCAATGTTCCATATGGCATTACTTTGTAAATAGGAAAAACTTATTTGCTGTTTTTTTAATTGAACAGTGTTCAATAAGGCGGAATCGACTGAACGTTTTTTTTTACAAAAAAAAGTTTTAGAATAATAGTTTGTTGGGGCCATTTAAGTACTAACCCGGCTAAGTACTTAAACGTCTGCAACAAATTACTCGACATGCCTCAACGAAGACATTGTACATTTTTGTATTTTAAAATGTGGCCACAACAAATCGTCAGATTTTTTTTATCATAACCTTTCCAAAAAGTATTTTCTGTAGTTGTCTCTTTTACATCAGTTTCGGCAATCAACTCCTGGAATGCTTTGCGCAAATGAAGCGCCTTAAATGTGGCGATTGCGCCCTGACCCATGGGTTAAATTAGAGCTGTGGTGTTTTTTAGAAGGAACCCTTCTTCCACTAATTCAGACATGTTTACAGGATGTCCAGGAGCATAATCCAATAGAAGCAATATTTTATTTTGTTTAAATATGTCTTAACTTCAGGAAAAAAAATAATTTTTAAACCAATCTTTAAGCATAGCTTTTGTCATCCAAGCTTTTTTGTTGAATTTCCAAATGACCGGCAGTTTTGAGTTATCAACTCCTTAAACAGCTCTGGGATTTTCTGATTTTCTGATAAGTAGACAGGCAATGACTTCAACTTTAAGTCACCCGAAGCATTAGCTTCAAGAAGTAACGTCAATGCCCAGATGCACTTTTTTCTTCTTTTGAAATGAAGGTTCTGTCCGGCATTCGTTTCCAATAAGGAACAGTTTCGTCAACATTAATACTTGATCTGAGCAATATCCACCTGTTTCTATAATTGATTTTAATACGACAAAATATCATCAGCACTTGCTGCTTCGCCTCTTATTCTAAGGTTATGCAAGTTACGTCGTGTTTTGAATCTTTCAAACCAACTTTGGCTTGCTGTAAATGTTGTATCCGAAGCTGGTTCCTCTGTTTTTAGTTTATACAAAATAGACTTCGCCTTTTCTTGGATAGTCATTTGACTCATAGGTACCTTTCTTTGATTATTAATTATCCTCTACCCACAAGTCAAATAGTTACAATTTGCGCGAGTTAAATCACACTGACCAGAAAATGCTGCTGTCTGCATAAGCCTTGATTTTATCCTTGTTGTCTCAAATCGTTTGAACTGTCGATTTTGCTAGTTCTAAGCCGTAAAACGAAAAAAATTTGGCCGTATAACGAAATCAAGCCATAATTTAAAAAGGCCGTAAAAGCGAAATGTATTTTAAACCAAATCCAAGAACAGGACTATGCTTAACGAAAATAAGTTGATGATAAGCTTTTTAAAGAGTTGACTAGAACGAATACAAAGAGTTCTCCTTAAGATCGATATTGGAAGTCACTATAATTTAACAAAAAGCAGCATATGTAAGGAGAATGTAAAATTTGTAATAACATTCTGCTTTTTCTAATATTTTTCTTTAACATGACGTCTAGCTGTACGATCTGCATCTGACCATCTCAATCTTAATTAACTGCTGTTATTATTCATTTCAAACGCCAAGGTTTTCCATATTTGTGTATCCAATAATTTGCGGGGCAACCAAATTGTGTACTAAAAAACCAAAACTTTTCGATCAGGCTAAAAGATGATTGAAATTTAGCACGTCCAATAATTTTCCTTCAGCTTATATCTTAAATTGTATAGCAATTATTTTAAATCTGCAATGAAATAAAAAGTGGTAAGTATTCAGCAAATAAAATATTTATTTTTTATTACCTGTTATAAACTGGAACCTGAATTACTCTTATTAAATGTTTTGCTTTACATGTCGTAGCATTTTTAGGAAACATGTACTGTAGGTAAAAATTTTGTAAGCGACGTTTCTAAGTATTTTCTTCCAGAGGTTTCCTACGTTTCATTTTGAAATACGGTGGGAATTTAGATTAGTTGGACAGCTACTACAAACGAATATCTTTACAGCATTTTTTTACTTCTACCACTTTAAAATTGCCGATCACACGACAGCCGGTCACACAGGAAGCGTTAATTTTTCGACAAAGAACTGTCTCATCGGCTCTAATTGCCGACACAAAGGTCCTGTTATTGCATATACGGATTATGACACTTTACTAGGGTGTAGGTCGTCTGAAAGCTGTAAATGACTTTTTTTTCTCGATTGTAGATAAATATATTATGTCCAATTTTTATCCAAATAATTTTTTATTTGAATATTCTTGCTATGCTATACGCACTGGCATCGAGAAATGAAACAAAATAATTCCCTAAGATATTGAAAATCTGCGGAGCAATACTGGTTAATTCGTTGAAAAACTCAATGCTGACACCTGGTGCAAATTTATAGGTGATGACTTGGGACGTCTGCTCCAAACAGAATCAAATTTTTTAAAGAGCTTCTATCCGCTTTATTTTTGGGTTTCATGCGCTTAAGTTGGCATTGATAAATACTTAAACAGACTTAAACAAATAGTTTAAGGGATATTTACACATTTTTATAATGCAATGTAGCAAATATTTGTTGCAACACTTTCATTGGATTTTATATTATAATTTCGTGTTTTGAACCCCATATGAACCCTGAAAGAATTCGTTTTAGAAAGAACGCCTTGAAACAACCTCTTAATGAAATTTGATTCTCTTTGGTCTGCCGTTTAGATAGTCATTACTGATACTAAAACAATTAAGACAATTTTAAGTAGTTCTTCGCCTACATGATGGCATGACATTTGTGATTACGACTTTAAATCATAAAGAAGGTGTGATTGGACAATGATGCAAAAATAAAATGAAATATGTATATTTTCATTTCTGATCGAAACTCAAATTGTTAACGAACAATTTTCATAAAAAATATAAGTTTAAAAATGTTATTAACAATTTTTCTCACATGAGTCCTCATGCACTGGCGATATTATACAACACAATTAGTTGTTACTAGACGTTCAGACTTGTGAATGGGTTTACAATTTTCTTGTTTCTTCAGTAAACACACATATTTTTTAATTTTGGAATACAAATTGGACAAAATTGAGTCGTATGTAAAACGCGCGAACTCCATCACATGGCTCAATAAGATATTCAAATCGCATTTGATTTTTTAGTCGTGCGATTCTCATCACATTCCCGATTTTTTACGAGAGCGTCTGTAATTCTTCCTCAACTACGTACTGCAAACCATACCCGATAAAAAATTGCACTACCCAAAATCTGTTTTTCTTTGCGGTGTGTGATAAGTTTGTGATTACTTATCCGAGGATATGTGCGTAAATCGTTACCCTCTTGCCGTGGTACCTTTTTAGTTTAACCACTCAAATCCTTAGCAAAATCAATTTGCTTTCATGTTTCAGCAGAATCCCCTTACATGAAACTCAATTCCACTTTGTGGTAAAGTTTATATACGAGTATCTTTCGAAAATCTTGATTTTTTTTAAACTTTAAACGCAAATACTTCCATAAATTCGAGCACTATTGTTCTCCTTAAGGAGAACTCCTTTTTGCAAAACCTGCAGTCTCAATGTTTTTTTCATTGTTGTTTTCAAAAATCCTTGCAGAGTGTGATCGCAGTTTTATTGTCACTAGGTTTCCTTGTTTTACTTCAAAACCTCAATGAAACTGATTTTAAAAGAATCGCAAATCGTTTTTCTCTCTAAATTTCGTAAATACTACATTTTTTAACAATTTTTTTAAAGCCGTCATAATAATACATATAAAGTTATACATAATTTTGGTATCGTTCATATTTTTCTAAAAATTTAGTATAATTTTGTTAAGCAACGTTTTGCTTAATCATAGTGAAAATAAAATAATTATCCCCGAGTTAGTTTTGGCAACGTTTCGTTAATTCAAAACGAATTTTCTGTTGCCAAGTAGGCAGTGAAATCACTTGGTGTTTCTGTAGCTGCAAAGTCAATCTTGTCCATGCATTCCGGAGCTATAAAAATGATTGAACCACGTTTCAATACTAAATCGGAATGTTCTTTTAAACGTAAAATTCGAGAACCATTTAAAACCAATAAAATACCCGGACTTTTGGGTAACTGCAACGAATACGATGATGTCTGTGATGATGGCAGTGTTATGTGTACAACAGCAAAATCTTTAACAGGCGGAGCGAAGACCCGGGCGTTGGTGTCGAGAGCTGTGGGTTGGAAAAGTCGTGAATTAGCTGCCGAACCAGTGTAATTTAATGACGTCAATAGCTGTTGGACATCTTTGTATTTGGGTGTTAGGCCAGCACGTATAACATTATCCGAACATGCCATGCATTCAATACAATCGCCAGAGAGGTAAGCGTGTATTTCATTTGCACCTAGGTAAATTGATTCGCCTGGCTCTAGATAAATCAAATTAACGAAGAACAACGAAAGAACGCCAACATCATCGGGAAAATCAGCGTTAATAGTGTTGAATGTTTCACCAAGGCCGTGCTTGTCAAGGACTGTTAAGAGAGAAAAGAACGTGTTTTAAACATTACTTTCATATTAGAAATTATGAATTTCTTATTCTGTAAATCGATAAAATGCTTCAATGACAAAGAAGGTAAGTGGTTTGGCTGTGGGTGAAAAAGAAGCTATAGGAAACAGGTAGGTATTTAACAACCACTTATCTTACATTTGTCCACAATATACTAATGGTAGCAGGGTCATAGGGGATCATTTTAGGGCTTACATTAAAGAATATTATTTCGATATTCTCTAGTTTGTACAGGGTGGACCAAAAGTTTCCATGGAGTTTACAAATTTAATAACTTTTTTGTTTACATATATTTTTTATTTTTTTTTAGATTATGAAGGGTCCATCCATCTAAAGGTATTTTTCAAAACAAAAAAATAAAAAAAAATTGAATCAAGTGTTGAATCTTTGAAGTTTTTATGGCATTTATTTCTTGAAAATAATTACCTTCAAATGTTGGCAACTGTATTATGGAAATGAGCGTTCGGTGAGAAACGGAAAGATCCGCTGTTTCTGGCTCAATAGCAAAGTCAAAAAAACAAAATCGCCGCATTTGGGCTGAAGAGGTGCCATTATACCCAGAGAAAACCACGATTTAGTGCAGTTTATAGACTGGTGGAATCATCGGTGCATATTTTTTCAAAAATAATGATAGCCGGAACGTAACCGGGAATGGTGCTAGCTATCGCGCCATGATATCGATCTTTATGGTACCTGAAATTGAAGCCCGTAATCTTGACGACACTTGGTTTCAACAGGACGGTGCCACTTGCCACTCCATTGCTCAAACCACGGACCTATTGAGAGGTAATTTCGAAAAACAGCTAATTTCACGTTTTGGGCAGGTGAGTTGGCCGTCTAGATCGAGTGATATCACACCTTTAGACATTTTTCTTTGGGGTTACGTAAAGTGCAAAGTCTAAGCTGACAAACCAGCTACGATTCAGATTTTGGAAGCCAACATTACGCGTGTCATTAAAGCCGGTCGTAATACTCGAACCCCTGAGGAGTAGTTGCAGCCAACATTTGAAGGAAATTATATTAAAACAAATGCAATGAAATTTATCTTCAAATTACCAATAAAAATTCCACAATTGATTTGAATTTTTATATTTTTTTTTGTTCTGAAAAAATACCTCTAGATGGATCATCCTATACGTATCGTTTCAATGCTATACAGTAATTATAAATTTAACATTTTGAGCTTTTTGAGTTATAGTGTCAAATCAATGAGCATTATACAATTATCGTAAAAATTCTCTACGTTTAAAATTTCATATTTGAACTCTACTATGGCTTTTTTGCAATGCGGACTTATTTATCGAGGCTTGCCGAAAGAAAACTTATGTGTCGATTTAAAAAATAGCTGAATAACTACTAGAAAGAACATGCCCATTCATTTGGACGTACATATTGGCCATGTCATTGGCTGAGATAGAGTTCTTAATGTCCAGCCTTAACGTACCTGTTGATTTTCTTCATTTTTGGGTTATTTTGAACCAGCATAATACGAGCACTACATTTTGTTAAAAACAAAATTTACCGATTTTAAAGTTATTACATGTTAAATCTAGTTTTTTATTTCCAGCTTGCCCGAAAAGCGAGAACAATTTTAAAATTTCTCGGAATCCTGGCAGGGAAATATAAAATTTTAATTTGCTTAACGTTGAACCACTTCTTATTAAGACAAGTAAAGAATGATTTCTATACAGAACTCATTATTAAAATAGTTGCATAAAGCATATGAGGGCATGATATTTCTTTTACTCACAGGGTTGGGACGCTAACGTGTTTTAAGCACACTTTAACACTGTGAAATATGTTGAGATAACTCAAAAATCTAATTTCTCTAAAATTTTACGTGGAAATCACATTTGAACTTTTTTTCTCTTTAATTTATTCCTCTTGGGAACAGAGGGCTTCTACAAAATAATTCCATGTTAATATATCATTACATATAGTCTTTGGGTCTTCAAAAGTTTTATCTTGTTATTGCAGCTCTTACATGAAAGTTCTTTGCCATATTTTTTGGTCGACCTAGGCGGCGGCTGCCTTGGGGATTCCATATACATTAAGTCATTAAGTCAATACGCTTTAAAATTTGTCTAATTATAATTATAGTGGAACTTTTTTGGTTTAGTCTTTGCGATCATTTCAAGAATGTAGTCCCGCTATATTTCATTATAATTATACAAAAATTGAGCGCATTTATGTTTTATTTTGAAAAATATCGGCAAGTGCAGTGCAGATCTCGAATGTATCGTGGACATATAAATAAGTCATTTCAGTTTTTGTTGGAAAAATTCGGTATTTACGAGTGTTATTGATAATAAAAGAGTGTACATACATTTTAAGCTCTTCTACGACGATTAACTGCAGTCTTTTAAAAAAAATGGGTAAAAAAATAAAAGTTCTTCTCCGACTGAAAGGGAGTTAATTTGGTAGTGCTACGCAATTCAGCATTATAAAAAAAAGTAAATTTGATCATTTGCCCAGAAACAAAACACGAAAACCATCTGCCGCAGATGATAGGCTCATAGCCAGAATGAGTAAAGCTGACCACTTTCTTACATCAACGCAGATTAGGTCACAAGTGGAGTCAGATCACAATATCAAAATATTAGCAAGAAACGTAAACGACCAGTTAACTGTCATCTTGATCTAAAATACACAAAGAACCCCGCACGATGTGTCCTTCGTAATGGTTTTGGGGTGCTTTACATCATTTAGGGTTGGTCCTATTGTGAAAATTGAAGGCAAAATGACAGGTGAAATGTAAAAAGATATTCCTCTGAATAAACTTGAAGCCGAATATGCCGAAAGTTTTCCACTAGCCTAGATATTTCAACAAGACAACGACTCGAAGCATAAATATCGGGTCGATAAGTCTAGGATGAGGATGAAAGAAACCCCGATATAAACCCCATAGAAAATCAGAGGAGAATTATTCAAAAGGATAGCAGCACCAAGAATACCAACAAAAATGAGGGTTTGTGGAGGATTATTCAAGAGGAATGGGATATAATAACTCCTGACTAATGCTTAGCTCTAGTTACAACAATGCCGAACAGATGTGCCGAAATAATCCATCAAAAAGGATATCGTACCAAATACTGATGGTACAATATACCATGGATACAATAATTTTTTTTCAAATGACTTATATGTCCACACAAAATACGATATGAATTTAAAAACGTGGATAAAATTAAAAAAAAATATCCAGAAACATTTTTTGTTTTTGTACTAAATCTACTAAAAATGTATTTATTTAAGTGAATAAATGGTAAGTTTTGCTCACTTTAGAAAAAACATCTAGTTTTTCCTTTGTATTACATCAAATAGTTCAAGTGACTTAATTGTGTGTCCACTGAAGAAAACTGAGAAAATCTAAAATATAAATATCATGGCGGTAACGCCAAGATTGTCCAAATAAAAATCACTGCGATGAAATTATTTTTATTTATGTTTGCTCTAAGTAATTGATTTTTTGATTTAAAAAGGAAAAACAATTAACCTAATTTACGGTGCCTGCTTACAAAGGTATCCCCAGATATGGGGTCTTACCCACCTAACAAAAAATGGAAAATGTTTTCAGATTTCATTGTCAAAAAAATGAAAACAGTCCAAATCTAGTCCAGATGTTGATGGTTTCGAGTCTGATCAGTCTAAAAGCAAATTTCATTAGATGTCAACAAATTTGCATCATTGCAGACAATAAACCAGATCGGTCAAAACCCCATTCAAATGTCTCTCCAGATTTTGGGTCTAAATCGACCTAACAGCGGCATAATCTGATACAAGTATCTAATGCAATTTGGCTTGTACTGTTGTTTTGCAAACAAGAAAAACATTATTTCAAATCGATGAGATCGGACCTTGTTTTGATATGGTCTCAATATAAATGTACCTTTGTTTTTAGGTACAACCAATCTAAGACCCGAAAATTTCAAACGGATTTCAATAGTATTTGAGGGCTGGCATTGGACAATAAAACGCTTAAACTTGACCAGATCGGTTCATGGTTTTACATAGCCCTCGTACTTTTCGTTTTGCGATGTAACCGACCAAAGAATGGAAAATGAAAAAATGTAGAAATTTTAATGAAATTTGTCTTGTGTAATTTGTGATTTGCGACAGTATTATGTTTAGGAGTGATTAATCTCTCTCATACATAAAAATTCAAGGACATTACTAACCATGCGTGTTAAGAGTATATCAGGTAGCGGCCTCGCCGGACTTGAGACTTTTCCTACTCGTTAGTTTCTCAATTTTTCTTCCACTTCCAACAACAGAGAAAATAATTGTGGCTTACAATGTTTTTGTTGTTGTTGATGTCGCAGGGTGGCAGCTCTTGGACGAAAATTGGTGCTTTGAATCAATACTGTGTATACTTAGTAGGGACATAAATACTGTTACAACATTGAACACACCCATTTCAATAGTAGAACTGAACAAACCCCTTTAATGTCATATGGGTTATGAAAGCTAACCTCAATAGCGTTAGTCTGTAACGGGATTTTAAAATTGTTTCAACTTTCATCATGGAGTGGTCAGATAATGAGAACCGTATCGCTGTAATAGCGATTTTCAAGTGTGAAAAAACGATTTTTTCAAAACTCTCCGGCCACTAGGGATTAACCGCATGTTCGTCTACCGATGCATAAAACTGTTTGAGGAGACTGAACATGTAAAAGACCGCCACCGGTCGGGCCGCCCACGCTCTGTTCGAACATCGCATGTTATCAAAGCCGTTAAATCAAGAATTCACAGAAATCCGCTCCGAAAACAGAAAATCATGGCCCGTGAGATGAATATCACGCAAAAGTCCATTAGTCGAATCATTAAAAAATACTTGGGGCACGCTGATAACTTGTACAGAAAAATTTTGTTCACCGATAAAAAATTTTTTAGCGTTCAGGAAAAATTTAACAAGCAAAATGATAGTGTATGCGCGGTCATCTAAGAAGCATCTGAACTGACCCCAAGGGTGTAAAAGGGTCATCACCCAGCTTCAGTCATGGTTTGGTGGGTTGTCTCTTAAGATGGGATCACTGACCTTCATTTCTGCGAACAAGGAGTCAAAACATCAACAAAAGCTTACCACGAAACCATTTTGGAAGCTGTTGTAAAGCCTCCCAATAATTCCCCGTTCCAAAACCAGTCATGGACTTTCCAGCAGGATTCTGCGCCGGCTCATAAGGCTAAAACGTCGCAGGCCTGTCTTCGAAACAATTTGCCAGCTTTCATTTCCTCTGAAGAATGGCCCTCAGGCAGTCTAGATTTGAACCCATTGGATTACAAATTGTGGACGGTTTTAGAGGACAATGTTTGTCACAACATATACCCCAACATTGGATCACTTAAGACTGCTTTGGTTCGAGCTGTGGGAAATTTTCCAATTGACGAGGTGCGTGCAGCTATTGACGATTGGCCAGTGCGACTTAAGGCGTGTGTAAAGGCAAAAGGCGGACATTTCGAAAAGGTAGATTCCTTTTGGATACAATAAACATCAATAAATATATTAAAAAATATTTGGTCCAAAGACATTCAGTACTTTTTATTTTACAGCATAAAACTTGTGTAACAGTATTTATGTCCCTACTAAGTAGAACCTACCGTCTTGGGATTGTCTATGTTCTTGTGCCTTGGTGTCATAGTTACGGGTTGAAATTTGTATAAGAACATCAAACATTTAATGGCGGGTTATTCACCACCACATGTAAAAGCTCTTTTATAAAATGTATTAGCCGTTCGTAGCCGGCGTCAAACAGTTTGTCCCGGTCCGTGAAAATAAGAATTATATCGCACACATTTTGGTGATTTAAAAGTATTTTCCCATTTGTTCCTTTATGGGATGTTAAAGGAAATGTGTATGTCCATACATATGTACGATGATTGAATTACAGATAGATACCAAATTTAATTTAACACAAACCTGACATATGGTCCTGCGATATTTTGTCAATGCAAGCACCAACTGTAGCCGGTTCAGCTGTCATCAATGTTTGATAGCATTTCTTCATGTCATTGACAGTTCCATTGCGCAGTTTCTCTACTGCAGCTTCACCACCCAATAATTCTTTCAGTGGTGGTAACTCTTGACAGAACTGGTAGACTTCTGCATATGGCCGAAAGCCACACAAAGCTTTAAATGGCGTTAAGGCTATGGCCAATTCCGGCTTGTGATTTGGATCTTTATAGATGTCGGGACGTTCCTTGTGCAAGTGTTTGGCTTCTTCCTGTATAATTAATTTGTACGATTTAACCAAGTTCGATAGAAAAATATTATATAATAGAAATAAATGAACTTACCTTATTCGGATGTACCTGTATACTCAAAGCTTTGCGTATACTCAGAACTTTAAAGAGATACTGCAAAGGTTTGTCATACACCTGACCCAACTCCTCTCCCGTAGACTTCAGTAGACTAAAATGAATAAGAATTTCAAATTAATTAAATTAAACGTTAATGCAGGTGACAATGAACATTTTTTTTACTCTCATAACCACAATTCTGCATAGGGTGCCCCGTCATTAATGGACAAATTGTTATTATTGGTATTTACCTTGGACCACTGCAATGGGTACCCATCCACAGTTCTGCGTAGGGTGCTCCTTCGTTAATGGGGAATTTGTCATTATTGGTTTTCGCCAGATTGGCCACTTCCGATATTTGTCCCAACTTGCCCCATTCATAGTTTTTGATATTGCCCACCAGTTCCATAATATTGCACTCTTTCCTCCGATCAACGACAACAATAACAGCAACAATGGAAAAAAGACCAGCCTTTTATTTCCGTGTCCGTGTGTATACGGTTACGAATTTGAAATGGTTTTCAGATTGCAGGGTCACTATCAAGGTCATTTACAATTACAATTGCATTTAAATGACTACTTTCTTTTACTTATACCATACCGCGAAGTTTTATATTTTAATTTTTACCGATGCGGTTATCCACTGCCACCACAAAATTATGGAATATTCTTTTGAATTACGCTGCTACACTTTATCATTTTTTTCATGTTCTAATTCTGTTTTTCTCTTATCAGTTCTACCTTCGTACCGTCGTTTATTTACGTTGTTTATGTATGTACGTGGTTTGTTGACAATTGTAGTTGTAATTGGTTTGGAAGTTTCTCTCTTGGTTTGTTTACACCGTGCGAGTTATCGTTGAAGGGTTAGCCAACCGATAATTTCGAATGTTTATCGGTTTTTAGTTTCTTTTCAACCAGATGGCAATATTGATTTTAGCGTTATTTTTGAAAATGGTAGTGGTGTTAGACTGGATAGCAATGACGCTATAGTTAAGTCATTTGTTGACAAAAATAACCGATTTTAAGCACGTATATAAAAAAAAACATCGAAGTACACGATTCTGATTTTTTCAACACTTAGCCTGGATGGATAATTATCCAGGATAAGTACTAAAATAGCAAAAAAAAAAATGTTTACTAAACATAAAATGTTTGCCCTGGACTATTCCTTAAGATTGGAACAGAATAAGCACTTTTGATAACAAATTACTTAACTATTGCGGTTTTGCTATCCTATCTTATTTGACGAGGCTTAACCTTAAACACCACTAGTTTTAATGCCTAATTTTTAATTACACGTATACCAGTATTATAAATTTGAGCTAAGGCCTGTAACCTTATTACCAGAAAACCTGTACATTTAACGATTAAAGGTAGGAGCAATTTTAAACGATTTTCTTAGCTTAGCATATTTTAATTTTTGGTCTAAAAACTATTAAATGAGCATAAAATATACAGAAGAATAAAGACATAGCAAAGTTGGTATAGAAAATCCGACTAAAGCCCGGTACTAAGCTTGTTCATGCGAAAAACATTAATAGCTCATAATGCTTCCTAAATGAACTTTTGCTAGGATTTTTTGTTGTAAAATAATAAACGCAAAAACAAATTCTTTTGTGAACTTAATACATTTTCAATTGTAAGGACAATCTTTTTGTCAGGCTTAATCGTGGCATGACATAACTTGAAAGGATATCAAGTCTATGGACATTATTACATCAAAGAGTGTAATTATTACATCGGAAGTGTGGTATCTCGAACGATTTGAGGCCAACTCACTTGCTAACCAAGTAACTTTCTCACAGGTTCTCACAGGACACTTTTTAAACGTGGTTCCATGCACATAAAACGGTGTCACATCGTCCAAGGACGCAGATCAATTATTTGAAGAGTTTAGACAGTCGAAATATCAAAATAAAGTGTACTTTGTTGTGTGAAGGCTCTAAAAATAAATGAGTTTTCGTTGATATAGAGGAATTATTAACCAAAAATTATAGATCCTTTATTTGTTATTCCGCTTGCAACGGTGTTGTTAACGCGGTGTTCTTAAATAATCGTATTTACATGTCGGCTGGGGAGGGAATATTGATATATTTTTTAGTAAATATTAGTATTGCATACTCGTACATTAATGAATTGTATACAACTAGAATGTGAAATTGAACTATTTTAATACACCCGTTGTTACATACACAGATTAATATGCCGTATAGAGGCTTTGTATACTACATTGAAATAAATAAATAAATGCAAAAAATTCACTATGGTTCAAAATGATTAAAGGCGTCCAAGCTGGAGCATTTATTTCGTTAGAATTATTCATTCACTTTTTATTAGCACTTAATTCATATTAACTTTGTTCTTTAAAAACTTAAATTATTCGCACAGCCACGTGCTCTTTAAACAAAACAAATAAAACAATAACAAAAAAGAAGAAGCACAGTTTTCAGCTGTCAAAAATTTCTCTTTCTGTCAATTGCAGTCAAGTGTAAACGCTTTGCTGACAATGTTATTTAACAGTCACCCATAAAAGTCGACTAAAGTGGCGACATTGGAAACACTAGATTTTAAACATCCTTTGCTCTTGGTTCTTTAGAATACGAATCATAATTGGCACTCGATAAAGATAAATTGCTTAGTGTGAACAGGCTTATAACACATAGTTATTGACATCCAGGTGGCGCCCTGCAGAAATGAGGCAACTGAAATCAGGGTTGTATTTTTTGTAAACAACACATTGACCGTTATATTTTCAAATCTGAAACGCAAACGAATTAAATGTAAGAGTTGATTAAGACACACATAACCAATTTATAAATTGTAGGGACCTTATTGCAACCGTAGACCAACTACGGGATCAGTATAGTCTTTCTTAAGCAAGCTCTACGATTTAACCAAAATTTGCATCAAGACAGTAAATTGAGGTATATCAAGAAATCGAAAATCAGGCGATTAAAAATTTATCGAGAAATCAAATACAGAGTTAAGTAAACATCATTTTGGAAATGCTATTTTTTGTGTTAAGAGAGGTCGAACTTAGCGTTTTCTGGGTTTTTTGTTTTTCAATTTTCACTTTCTAGCGTTCTAGTGATTGTATACAAACATGTGGAAAAATAAACCCCGAAAGTTTGTGCGTTACTACAGTGTGTTCTTCCACATTTTGGAAAAGCGATGTGCTCATCTTGTACAATTTATCGTCTTTTTGCATCACTACATGAAACTATGCCAACTTTCAAGTTGGCAATATCGGCTGTGATATTTGGTATTATAACTTAGTGCTGTTATTTACAACCGAGATTCACACAGTTTCAATATCAAATCGGCTTAGCCATGTCCGACCGTCTGTCCATCTACCGTATATATACGACCATATGGATTCTTGTTTTTATATGTCATGCAAAAGTCCTTGCGCATTTAAGGTCCTGCCGCTATGAAATCTATACCAATTGTGGTAAAATTGGGCATATCGGTAAATGTTTTCATACAAAAGCAAAACCGTAAGATGGAGTGTAAAAACAGTCGACTCTCGATAACTTGACACTCCGAAGTTTGAATATGGCAATAATTTAATCCATCCTTTAAAAAATATTCAATAAATTGAAAAAAAATCAATGAAATTTGAGCTACATTGGCAATTTAAAGTTGTAGGTCTGGTACGTTACTTGCCGACAATCAATAATTTGAAGTAGATCCGTTCTACTCTCCAAAATTTTGATTCTTTAAAGTCGTGTACTCTCAGGTGTTCCTTCTTAGCTTTCATAACAATCGAAAATTCATTGGACGATGATAGATTGTCATTCAAAAGATGTTTTTTCTAAATGATTTTTTTTTTTGTAAAACTCGTTAAAATGATGAAATAAAAATCAGAATTAAATTAAATTCTGGTTTATTTTAATTAACCTACCCATGGTTACTGGACTTGTTATTATTATGAAACTTTCAGTAATTTTAACTCTGGTCTCATGAGTTGCAAATTGTCGAGAATAGACTGAATATCACTCCGTTTAAGTGATATATAGCCTACTCTACTCGAGGAATCACTAGAAAATATGGACATATACGTATATAGGTATTCAAATAAAAGCAAATTTCGTATGGAACCCAAATATGGTATTATTCTTAAGATCTGTAAGAAGGTAAGGCTCGTAACGGTGGACAATAGGGACCCAAAAATACGATGCTTATAATCAAAACAAACAAATCTATGATCAAATTTTAGTAATGTCGTTAAATTACAGGTAAGCCTGTTTCTACTTAGTAGGGACATAAATACTGGTAGAACATTGAACACACCCATTTCAATAGTAGAACTGAACATTCCCCGTTAATGTCATATGGGGTTTGAAAGCTAACCTCAAAAGCGTTAGTCTGTTACGGGATTTTAAAATTGTTTCAACTTTCATCATGGAGTGGTCAGATAATGAGAATCGTATCGCTGTAATAGCGATTTTCAAGTGTGAAATGAAAATAAGCGATATTTTCAAAACGCTCCGGCCGCTATGGATTAGCCGCATGTCCGTCTACAGATGCATAAAACTGTTCGAGGTGACTGGAGATGTAAAAGACCGCTACAGGTCGGGCCGCCCACGCTCCGCGCCGAAAACAGAAAATCATGGCCCGTGAGATGTATGTATATCACGCAAAAGTCCATGAGTCGAATCATTAAAAAAGACTTGGGACTTGGGGCTATCAAACGACGTACCAGACATTTATTGACTGCAGCTTTAAAAAAATGCAAACGTCTTTTGGTGAAGCACGCTGATAACTTGCACAGTAAAATTTTGTTCGCCGATGAAAACATGTTTACCGTTCAGGAAAAAATTAACAAGCAAAATGATGAGCAAAGTGTATGCGCGGTATTCTAAGGAAGCATCTGAACTAATCCCAAGGGTAAAAAAGGGTCAACACCCAGCTTCAGTCATGGCTTGGCGGGGTGTCTCTTACGATGGGGTCACTGACCTGCATTTCTGCGAACAAGGAGTCAAAACATCGGCCAACGTTTACCAAGAAACCGTATTGGAAGCTGTTGTGAAGCCTCTTAGCAATTCCCTGTTCCAAAACCAGCCATGTACTCTCAAGCATGATTCTGCGCCGGCCCATAAGGCTAAAACGTCCCAGGCCTGGCTTCGAAACAATTTGCCATCGTTCATTTCCTCTGAAGAATGGCCCTCAGGCAGTCCAGATTTGAACCCATTGGATTACAAATTGTGGACGGTTTTAGAGGACAAGGTTTGTCACAAAAGATACCCCAACATTGGATCTCTTAAGACTGCTTTGGTTCGAGCGGTGGCCAATTTTTCAATGGACGAGGTTCGTGCAGCTATTGACGATTGGCCAGTGCGACTTTGGGCGTGTGTAAAGGCAAAAGGCGGACATTTCGAATAAGTAAGGGCGGTTCAGAAAGCTCTTAGCCTATCAATGAAAGAGAATAGTTAGTTTTTCAAAAATATTTTTATTTTTCAATATAATCTCCTGAAACTTCAATACACTTAGTCCAACGCTTATCTAGCAATTCTGTCCCTTGATTAAATTAGTTTTCCTCAAGGTCTTCAAAAAAGTGGTTTACAACTGTAATTGCATCTTCATTTGAGGTAAAACGCTTGCCAGCATGGAATTTTTTTAGATTTGGGAACAGGTAAAAGTCACTGGGAGCTAAATCAGGAGAATAAGGTGGGTGGTCAAGCAACTCGTACTTTAATTCGTTGATTTTAGCCATTGTTAAAACACTCTTGTGCGCTGGTGCGTTGTACTGATGAAAAATTATTTTTTTGTATGTAAGCCAGGACGTTTTTCTCGAATTTGTACATTTAATTGATCTAAAAGGTTGCAATAGTACTCTGAATTTATTGTTTTACCCTTTTGCAGGTAGTCAATCAATAAAATACCTTTGAAGTCCCAAAAAACCGTTGCCATAACCTTACCAGCCGATTGAATTGTTTTTGCCTTCTTTGGGGCACTTCCTCCAGCTTCAGTCCATTGTTTGGATTGTTCTATTGTCTCTGGAGTATAGTGGTGGATCCATGTCTCATCAACAGTTATGAAACGATGCTTAAAATCCATTTTATTTCGCTGAAAACGATCCAAACAAGCTTGAGAAATGTTCATTGTTATGCGTTTTTGGTCGACTGTTAACAAGTCCGGCACCCATCTTGCAGAAAGCTTTTTCATCTGTAGTTCTTCATGCAAACTTAAATGCACTCGATCATTTGAGATGCCCATGATATTAGCTATTTCACGCATTTTTATTCGTCGATCATTTAATACCATATCATGCACTTTGGCTATAATTTCTGTTGTTGTTGCTGTTTTTGGACGTCCACTACGTGTTTCATCTTCAATGCTTGTACGACCACGTTTAAATTCAGCAACCCAATTTTTTACTGTTGCATATGAAGGAGCACTTTCACCTAACACATTCACCATATCATTATGAATTTCTTGTCCCGATAAACCTTTTTTATGTAAATATTTAATGACACCACGCATTTCTAATTTCTCCATTGTAAAAAAATCGCGGATGCGTCTTTTGTGAACACCTGTTTCTATATGAAGGAGTTGCCAGATCGAAACAAAATTTAACATGTGTTGATAGCAGAGATGGAAGTTTCAAAAACACTTAACTTTTTTCTGTTTATACTGCGCTTTTTGTGCTAGGCTAAGAAGTTTCCGAACCGCCCTCGTAGATTCTTTTTGGACACAATATACATTACAGTATACTTATACATCAATAAATATATTAAAAAATATTTGGTCCAAAAACATTTAGTACTTTTTATTTTACAGCATAAAACGTGTGTAACAGTATTTACTCGTAAGTCCCTACTAAGTATTGAACAGGGATTAACCGGCTCGAGACCTCTTGTAGTATCTACATATTAATAGAAGTGTTTTTTTGCTTTATCAAGATTTCAGGTCCGTGACAACCTTCATCAGCAGCCACGAAAATGAATGTCACTTTGCCATTTTGTAAAAAACTTCTTCTATTAAATCTTCTTCTATTAAATGTAGATACAAGTGGGCTCGAGCCGGCATTTGTAAACCTCTAAATACCAATTTTAATTTACCTAAATATTTATCTTTCTTCTATGTATGTCGATTTTTTTGGTTACTACGCAAAATTTTCTGAACAGATGCAAGTTGATGTCCAATTTTACTTACGCTTTCTGTAACGTCCGCAACGGCACTTTCTACAGGAATATTGTTTTCCTAAAAAGAGTTCAGTAAAAAATTCCATTTTAAAGTACTTTCGAAAAAATGGTGTTGCTCTAAGTTACAGGAAAATATCGCAGTCAGAACGCCAACGGGATTAATATTAGGAAAACATACAAGCGTGCCTTGGTAAAGTCCGCAACAGAGGATTTACCATATAAGAGTATTTTTGATTATCCTAAAATTCTAGCCATGACCGTCCGCTCGTGTGTCTGTAGAAAGCACACCACCACCAGTCAAATACATAAACCTAGGACAATAAAATTTGGTTTGATGATGGCTTATGATCATAACATATTTGGGATTATAAATGAGTGAAATCGTACTAGGGGGAAAAGTTTCCCTTTAAAGGGCTCAAGGTACCTCAGTAAAAATTAACCTCTTGAGTATCTGCATAACAAGTCATAATTTTTTGTGGACGGAAAATACGAGTAGTCAAAATGTATAAGATAGAGAATTTATTACATGGCTTAGGGATAGATCTCTCTTACTAGAAAATTCTTAATGTTCTTACCCAGAGTTAAGCCTAGGTTAACTGACATGATAGTCGTGCAGACTTCCATTACCACGGCGGCCCACAATTTGCCCTGTTTTTGCACCCTTATCACACGACAATCTTCATCGTAATTCACCGAGAAATTAATCATTAAAAAAACCTCACTGCAACCAATTGTTGTCGACTGGGAATTCTACATTCTTCCCGATACTACCTACTTATCAACAAAAGTCTGTCCGTTCGTCAGTTAATCAGTGTGTGCAGTTGTTTTATGGTTTTTAATATTTATAAGAAATAAAAACTGAAACTGAAACTAATAATAAACAATTTGTCTTATCACAGCTGTTAAAATAATAACACTTCATTTTCGTACATTTAATATCAGCCTTCAAAACATCGAAGCTTAAGCGCTGCGCCGCTTAGTCAGTTAGTCCAGTGGGCGGTCGGTCGTTCGGTCGCTGATGATACCAGTGGATTGCTGAGCCAACTTTTTTCTTATCAGTATTGGAATTTTTATACATATTTATTTGAACAATTGTTGTGAGTAAGTAAATATTATAAAATTATTTCATTTGAATGTGATATTAAGGTGGCCATGTCACGAGAAGATGTCTTGTTGCCGTTGCAACCATCTTCCTATCAGCCGCAAACGTGTTGGAAGCATTTCATTCATTCATGAAAATGTCAATAGCAACATGTTGTTGATGTCAGGGGCGTGCTTATGTATGCTTTTTAAAGGAATAGACTTGACTTAAAGTGTGCACACAAAGAACAGATTTGTTGCCACAACCGAATTTTTTGTTAATCAATGTTTGTGGTTGCACGTACTATTCATCCATCGTTACCATCGAATGTTGATTGGATGAACTGCAATTTCAGTAGAGAAAATCGACACTTTCGGTTGAAGAAGACAAGAACATATCGGTAATCTTTGCAGATTAAGATGCTTATTAGAACTGAACTTGTACATGTATTGGTTGCTGCTTAGATTATTTATTAAGTACTCTTTAAAAAAATGGGTCAACTGATCAATAAAATAAATACGTCCTTTAATATAGGTTTTGATAAGCATTGCAATGACGCTCCATATTGTTTGTGTTTAATAGCTGGTCAAAACATACAACCTCAAGGATTTTGTTAAAAATGGAAAAGTGAATTTTGAGTGCTCATTAAAAATAATTTTTTGTGAACATTTTCGTGCGATGATTTTTTACGATTTTCGGCGTGGGTAATCGAGACATGAGTGTTTAAATTAACTTGTTTCGACTTTTGAAGATTAAGCACCATCAGAAACCACTGTTAACCGCTGGTACCAAGAGTTCAGTCTGGGACTCCGTTCGCTCCAGGATGAATTTCGTGAAGGACGTCCAACTTCGGTTACTGTGCCGGAAACCATCGATGCTGTGCTTGAAGTGATTAAGCAAGACCGACATGTGACATACCGTGAGATTGAGGCATCCTTGGGCATTAGTATTACAAACTTCAAAAAGATATTGCACGTTCATTTGTTCGTGAAAACAATTTGTTCTCGTTGTATTCACATCATTTGACGAATGCACAAAAAAAACTCGGTTGGAAAAAGTATAACTGCGGTAGCTCAAGGCAGTGCATAACATTTTCACAGGTGACGAATCGTGAACCCGAAACAAAACAGCAATCGACCCTATGGGTCTTTTAAGGCGAGCCAAATCCAATATAAGTTGTTCGTGGAAGAAGTACATCGAAGCAAACGTTTATTTTTCGGTATAACCGTCCGAGTGCCTTTAGTGAAACGTAGGACGGGCAATCCTGAGTGGAATACAACCATCTGTTTGCCAACAGTGTTTGAAGAAATGAGGAAAGATAAGAGGAGAAGACGGATCATTTTGCATCACGACAATGCGAGCTCTCACACATCAGCTCAAACAATGAGCTATTTGACCGCCTAGCATCAAGAACAAATGAGTGGGCAACGTTTTTCATCACCCGAAGCAGCTGTTGAAGCGTTAAAAATCATATTTGGTGTCTCAATCGGAGTGGAAAAAGTGCTTCGAAAATTGGTTTGTGCGCATGCAAAAGTGTATTGATCTTAAAGGAGAATATTTTGAAAAACTATAAAAACATTGTCAATGATAAATTATTGTGTTTTTTGCCGGACCCGAAATATAAATAGCAACCCTCGTATTCTCCGGATTTAGCATCCAGTGACTATTTCCTATTTCCAAACCTAAATAAATGGCTCAGTGGAAAGAGATTCAAATGAGAAAAATACCTTTTTATGGATCTCGATAAATCTTATTTTTTGAAAGGGATAAATAAATTGGAAAAACATTGGACTAAGTGTATTGAGCTTAAAAGAGATTATGTTGAAAAGCAAAGAGTTTTATTCGAAGAGTCACGGAATTATTGATATGCCCTCGTATGTTATATTAGTATTTAAGCGAAGTAAAGTGGATGAAGTAATTTGGATGATTATTGAAACTGAATTTGTAGGTTGTTGTTATAGATTATTGGCTATATCAACATTTTGAATTCAGTTGTCATTACTACGAGGACTTGTTAATTGGATTAAATTTATGCATTCGGATATCTGACCGAAATAAAAAAGTTTTATTTTATTTATTTTCTTTTTTAAAGTTGACAGCGATAATCAGACGGACGACATTGTTTTCTAGTTGACAACCCCTGAAGATGATTGACAAAGTCAATCGAAATATTGGGAGAAATAAAAGTTAAACCAAACGTATAACAACGAGTTTAAATACCATGACCTCAAGTCGAAAAATAATTTTAAAAGATTTGAAAATATTTATTCTGTTTGCGCCATTCTGATTTTCCCTATTATGGCCTGAGCCACGGTACTTCATAGCACTGGGGTAAGCTATAATGCGACCTCTAACGCTCCTCCAGATAAACTGTAGGGACCAATTTAAGGATAAGCAGTGCGGGCTTCACCAACCTCTATGTGAGGGGAGAGATATTTAAACCTCTGCTACTATTTGGGTCGTTACAACTTCACTTCACGCATTCGTTTTACCTAGGATTGGGGTGGTAAAACACAGCCACTGCAAAACTCCCCAAAGGACCGTTCCCAAACAGGTATGTACAGCAAACAGATGTTTTATAGAACAGCTGATATACAAAATTATTGCTGCTACGCCATGTATGAGTGTCCAGAAAAGTCAAATTATCACATCCCAGCCATTACATAAAAAATTGTTATTAGGGATTTTAATACCAAAATAGGCAGGTCAAGCATCAGTCAGAAAACACAGCATGAGTGAGGTTAATATTGCAACAAAAAGTACAGTAAAAACTCGTTAATCCGAACAATTGCTTGCAGACCATAATTAGAATTTTCGAAAATTCGGATTATTGGATACTTTCGTCTTCACGTGTTTTCAAAAGAATTCGCTATACATAGTTACTTTAATAGATATGTATATCACAAATGATTGTTAACAGTAAATATAATGTTTAATAGTATAAATTATTTAAAACCGAGGTATAGCATTACCTCATTTTAAAAACCAAAATTTTTTTTTTTTTTTTTTTTAAAGACATACAATTTTTAAAAACTAAAAGAACTTATTATAACGAACCACAAAAAAAAATAAAAAACAATAATAAATTGTAGTTTATTGAGAATTTATAAGAGATTTTTAGAAAATACAGAAGTATCGATGAGGTTTTCTTCTTATAAAAATCCGTCTTCCGTCTTTACTGAACGCGTAATGAAGATTGAATTCAGCAAAATTAGACTGCGCTCGAACTATGATACACTTTTAAAATAATGTTTTTTAATAACTTAACACATTTTGATAATTAGACTGCGCTCGAACTATGAAGCACTTTTAAAATAATGTTTTTTAATAACTTAACATATTTGATGTCAATCGGATTACAAAATACAATTCACTCGGATTATAGAGTAGGAGGGAAAACGTAGTTCAGATTACTGGATAATTCGGATTAGCGAAGTTCGGATTACCGAGGTTTTACTGTACTAGATTTCAGCACTAGAGCATTTCACGTGTGTTTCATACTCGAGCGATCCGTTTTATTAACTTGTAGCTGCCAAGTTAAACAACAGGTTAAGTGCAGCAAAAGCCATTCACTTAAATGCACAATGAAAGCCTGACGCTGCGTGTTTAATAATAGCTACAAAAGCACAAGTGCTGCCCATACTACAAGTCTGCTAGACTTAGCAACAAGAACGACCTGGAAGAGAAATTAATTTCGATGTAACTTGGAACATTCATCAAATTTGGTTCACGAACGTACGCTATTAATATTGAAGAATAGCGGTTTAGATTTAAACATAGCTCCCACACATATGTTTAACCGTTTTTAAGTCTTTAGCTCTTGGAGCCACGTATTTAATCTAAACTTAATGAAAATTGACACGTACGATGGACAAACAGCCAACCTTGCACCCATTGGAACCATATAGGCCCATTTATTGATGCAAACCTCATGCAAAAATGGCTTCATGTATACATAGACATATACAGGGTGTAGCGCGGAAATTTGCTTTTTTGCACTGCAGTTGTAGCGGCACTGTTGGTCGAAGAGAGTTGAAAGTGTGCGTGGCTGACGGAAGATTTGTATTCGTCTGCATTTCAGTTGCCACAATGCATTGGACACGTGAGGAGAGGTCATTTTGTGTTGAAGCGTATTTTTTAAATGCGCACTCGATCATTGCAGTGCAGCGTGCTTTTCGTTTACGATTTGCAGTTCCCCCACGTGGGTGTGTAAACAAACAAAATATGCGGCACTGGAGTGAAAAAAAACCCCAGAGAACTTCACCAGAGACCTCTGCATTCGGACCGCGTCACTGTGTGGTGCGCCATATCACGAGTAAGCATCATTGGCCCTTACTTTTTCCAGGATAACCGTCTTGCCGTAACTGTGAACTCCGAACGGTACTTGGCTATGGATACAGGATTTTTTCAGCCGGCTCTTGAGGCAATGCAATTAGAGGATATATGGTTCCAACAGGATGGCGCCACTGCACATACAGCAGGGGTTACCATGAATTGTTTCAGGCAAATGTTTCCTGGGCGGCTTATCTCTTTGAGGGGTGATATGAACTGGCCGGTACGATCACCAGACTTAGCCCGCGATTTTTTCCTTTGGGGTTACCTGAAGTTGAAGGTGTCTAACAACCGTCTCAATACCTTGGAAGACCTAATAACCAATATTGAGGCTGAAATTGGCAGAATACCAGTCGACGTGCTTGTTAGAGATCATGAAAACTTCAGAAAACGTATGCAGCAGTGTGTGGATAGCGAAGGTTGACATTTGCCAGATGGGCTATTTAAAACCAGGTAATTTAAAAATACCCTTAGTGTCCAAAATAATTTAAATATAAAATACAATTTTCTAAGGTTCATAATTCCATTCCCAAAAATGCAAATTACCGCGCTTCACCCTGTACGAGTACTATAAATTATTATAAAATTCACGAAGACAAAAATAAAATAATTGTTGCAATTTGGCACTCTAGGCCCGAAAATCTGGCATATTTAAGCAAAAATAATTATACAATTTTCGTACAAACTCAAATGAGGTATTTTAAAACCTGGGTAAATTAAGGTGTCAAAAACACTCTTTTCTGCTTATACAGGGCATTATATTGCCGGTCACGTTCCACTTTAGCTTTTTTACTAGTTTCTTAAGGGCAAGACGGAGGTGAGAAAAATACCTTTCTACATATTTGGAGTTCGGGTAGCTCCTGTATCCCATTTAATGTGGGATATTACAAATGCCCTTAGCCGCCCCTACTTTAAACTACGTTCGCATTCTTTTGCATGAACCATACAAATCTATTTGGGGATGTGGATTCTACTACGACGGCGGTGACGTGTGCTGGTTGTGGTGTGTGCGAATACGAGATGATTACTGTCGTGTTGATTTTCATTTTGGGGTAGTTGCCGCGTTGTTGTCTTCCACGGCGCTGTGTGTCATCAACGTTCGGTGTTTTGGTTGTATCGACCCGATCGGCCGTCCCCAACACTGTTCTGGTGTGGTATAAGCCAAAAACAACGACGGCGGCGATGGCGACGACGACACCAACGATAAAGAAACAGCGGCAGATATGGAAAAACAGCACCATCGCCGTCGTCGACGTGTGCGTAAGTGTTGGTTGTGTGTTGTGAGGGGTTGAAATAGTTTTGTTTACAAGAGTTCTATTTAGTTGCAAACAATCAAGACTCGTGTTCAAAGCTAAGCATTTCTCTAACGGTACTTTTTGCGTAAATTCGTCTGCGAGTACACTTTTCGTCACATACATAGGCCCCCCGTGAACGTAACAGAAGAAGAGAACAACCCGCCGCCGAGCCGTTCGAAAAGGAAAACTTCGTTTTCGTATGACACCAAATACCAACAACTCAAGTAACGGTAACAGCAGCAACGACAACAACAACAAAAGCTTAGCGGTGGTTACAAATACGGCGACAATAATAAAACCGCAGAAGTAACGTTTGTTTTCGTTTTTGGTGTGCGAGTGTGTGTGTTAAGGAAGAACCGCGTGTGTGCAGGAGTGAATGTGAAACCATTGATTTGGTTTGAATATAAAAACCACAACTACACAAAAGCCACAACTAGAACAACAACAACTACAGCGGCGCATCAATAACAATAAAAAGTTAATATTTGCCACATAAAAAACAAAAAGTAAGTTTTTATTTGACATATTTTGTAGTCTTTTCAATTTTTGTGTTTTTTGTTTTGTTTGAAAAGAAAAAAAACACTTTAAAAACAAGCATAAAGTTGACAAAGTATTTGTGATTTATGTTCTCCATCTGGAGGAGTGACAGCATACAGCACCATGGCATATTGGAAGTCCGTCTAATGTGTCTCCATGCACATGTGTTCCCCCTACTTGGAAATTACTTAGCGCAAACATTAAAAGTTAATTATTCAATTATAAACAAAAGAAAAGATCAAGAACACAACAACTGAAAATGTTTTTCTTATACACAAATTATAAAGTTTGTATTTTGAAACGGGGAACGGGGATTTCTTCTATATTTTTTTCGCATATGTTTTGTGGTTAAATTCGCATATCGTTTGACACATTTTGGCAGATTTTCAAAAACCAAAAACAATCAACATCGCCGTCGTCATCAAAAATAAGACGCTTTTACATACATTTGATAGGGATCGCAAATGCAACATATTGCGATTCTAAAGGATAAGAAAAATTCCGAACAGTTCCATGTTTAAATCGCATATGGACATTTCCTGCGAAATTACTACTGAGACGAAAATATCCAAAGTGCTTATAAAAAAACTGTTTCGATATTTAAAAAAAATTGTTAATAAATAATGTCTTACTGCTAATTAATGAATTAAATATTCATCTTTGCTTTTGTCACTAGAAAATTGGCTTCAACGTAATTATGATTAAATACGTATTTTGATGTTTTTTTCTTTTAATTTTTAAATTTTGTTTTACATACGGAGATATGTTATGGCAAAAAACTTTACATTATATGTCTCATATAATATCAAACAACAACAACTTTTTTTAATGTTTTCTTATGTGTAATAAAAATTAAAAACAATCTTGCTGGAATTTATGTCCCGTTCGCGATGTGCCGTTCGTGAAAGTTACAAATATCTTTTAAAAACGAACAATTAAAGACATTTCACAAAATTACTTTATCATGACAACAAAGAAGTCCGTTGATTTTTTAATTTTTCCACATACTGTCAAAAATGACCTCCATTTTTTCCGTTCGCGATCCATCGTTTATCGTAAGTATTTGGAGAACATTGAACATTATTTAGTGCTTCTCAAAAGAAATTAAGATTTTAATAAGTTTTATGTTTTCATACTTTTATATTAACTTTAAAACGTACGAGTGCCCCGTTCACGATCCTGGAAATACCCATATGTGACAGCGCATAGAGAAAGGGACCTAAGGGTAAAAAAATCTTTTTTTCTTCTTTTTTTGATGTAGACAACATCAGAGCATCGAATGAGACCGATCCCATGCCTAAAAAGTGTTCCCTCCCAGATATATGCGCGTTTTATGAAAGTGAAGTCGACGATTCTAAGCGCATAGAAAGGGCCTAATCTTTAAAATGGCTCTCCTGAATAAAACTGGCTTTTAACCTTAGGTCCCTTTCTATATTGCGCGTCACATGTTGATTGCTTTTAACTATGAAACAGGTAAAAACTACACTTAGTTCGCCCAGGCCCTTCATCATACATCCGCTTTTAAAAGAGGACAAATTATAATTCATCGTATTTGTGGACTCCATGACTTTAACTGCCATTATTTGGGTTCGAATACAATCTTAGTTAATCTCAAAAATAAATCCATATTTTGGTTAGAAGTGAAATTTGATTTAATTTTAATTTAATTTCATATACACGCTGAGAAAAAAATGGTTACTATAAGTATATGGTCACCGCAACCACAGTATTGTTTTTTGAATTTAATTTTGACAAGAGTATGATTGCGGCAATATTAATATTGTTGAAATGTATTATTGTATTATTGCGAACTTTAGAAATGAAGATTTGGCTGTAGCAACCATATAAACATGGTTGGTGCAACATAAATATTGTTGTTTAACACTAAGTGTTGCCTGGCGCCATCTGACATTTCCACTGCAAAGTTTGACATTTTTTAGCATAAACGTACGCAGAACGTTTTGACGTACGACCATTATTTGTGTTGTGTACAGTGACTTGAAAAAATCAATTTGGCAAAAAAATGGAATTAAACTCGTAAACATTTTCGTGAGATCATTTTTCACAACTTTTGACGTGGATTATCACGACAACAGTGCATCGATGAAGCACTATCCTATAGCACCGTGAAAACTGGTTTAATGAAATCAATCTTGGCCGACGCTTGCTCAGAGACGAAGTTCGTGAAGGTCGTCCGAAAACGGGCGTTGTGCCAGAGAACATTGATGCCGTGCGTGAACTGATAATGCAAGATCGTCATGTGACATGCCGTGGGATAGAGACATCCTTGGGCATTTCTTTCACCAGCATACATTCGATATTGCATGAACACCTGTCCGTAAAAAAGGTTTGTTCTCGTTGGATCTCGCACAATTTGACAATCGCTCAAAAAAAGGCTTGTTGTCGATGGGTGCGAAGAAATTTAAAACGAATCATGGATCTATGCGTAAGAGCCTGAAACAAAACAGCAGTCGACCTTGTGGGTTTTCGAAGACGAGCCAAATCCAACGAAAGTTGTTCGTGCACTTCGAAGCAAATGGTTGCCAGTTTCTTCGGCAATACTGGTCATGTGGCGACTGTTTCGCTTGATCAACGTAGGAGGTTCAATTCTGAGTGGTACCACAAATTGTTTGCCTAAAGTCTTCGGAGAAATTCGAAAAATGAACAAGAGAAGACGAATCATTGTGCACCAAGACAATGCGAGCTCTCACAAATCGGTTCAAACCAGAGCCTTTTTGAACAGGCAAAACGTCAAATTGATGGGCCATCCACCGTAAAGCCCTGACTTGACATCCAATGACTTCTTTTTATTCCCGCACATCAAGAAAAAAAATGCGTGGTCAACGTTTTTCATCGCCCGAAGCAGCTGTTTAATCGGAGTGGAAAAAAGTGCTTTGACAATTGGTTAAGGCGCATGCAAAAGTGTGTAATTCATGCCGGAGAATACTTTAAAATACAATAAAACCATTTTTGATGATAAATATTCGCATTTTCATTATAAGGCCAGAAATATAATAGCAGCCCTCGTATGGTTGCAAAACATAGTATGGTGCTCTTTAAATAGTACCTATTATTAAATTCCCACAACATCCTTAAAAGAAATAAGGTAAACTTCTCTGAAACCAGTGATAGGGACCTTAGAGTCGCCGGAATTTACAAAGTGGAAATCTGCTGCTGAAATTAGAGGTGTTTTTGGCTAAGCTTCGATAAAAAGACTGGATAGCAAAACCGCAATAGCTAAGTCATTAAGTAATAACAATTTTAGTTCTGTTCGTGTTTAAATGAACAGTACTAGTCTGCAAAAAATAATTAATTAAATTTTTGTAGCCATAACTATCGAGTATGAGATTCTATTCTAGCTACATACTAAAAAAGCTCCAACACATTATTTTTCTAAAATGTTTGTTCCAGCATCGAGTACAGCAGTGCTTTTTCTACAGATATGTTCAAAATTGGCACTTTTTGTTAACAAATGACTTAACTATTGCGGTTTTGCTATCCTAACCAAAAACACCATTGTTGTTAGGCGGAGTTGAACCTGGGTTAATGGCACGATAGTCGTGCACACCGACCATCACACTATGACGGCTCACAAATAGAAAAAGTAGTATCAATAAATACCTATATTCCTAAATTTACTGGCCAATGGTTAACTTAATGATCTGTTAATGGGCGATAACAAACACTTTTTATAAAAACTCACCTTTTTGAAAAATGGGGAAAAATGCCTCTTAACCAAATTTGTAGAACTCAATCCCATTTGGCATCCCTAAAACACACCTACATTGTGTTTCTGTTCACTTGGAAAACGCCGTCCCGTCCGATTGCTTTTGTATTAAAGTGTCCATTTTCGTAATTAAATGGATTCCTGTCTGGGGTAATCACACTACACGACAAGAAAAAAAAGTAAAACTAAATCGAAATTCCACCAAAAACTTTTTTTTGAGATTTCATGTATGCCTCGATGGTCTTTGCTTTTGTTCTTTTGGAATCGTGTGCCAAGTGTTCCATTGATATTTTAAATTGTACTCGTACAAACATACATACATATTTTATATGTACGAGTATATTTTTGTTTCTGTGATAAAATTATAAATTTTCCAACAACAATGTTTTTTTTATTGACCACATCGTGTTTTGTTTTTCTGTGTCAACCTCCCCCTCTCCGTGCCCAAATAGATTTATTTTTGAAATTTTATTTGTTTTTTTTTTGGTTAATTGTCAACTCATACTCAAAACATGCATTGCTGAATGACAGGCAGCAGGTAAGGAAGTTAGAGTTGTAGTAAGGAGCACCGACCGACCACTGAAACGAACGTTTGACCTACTCAGGCTGTGAGTGACATTTGCTGCTTTCCATTGTGTGTTTTTATAGAACGATTCCATAAAATACACCTACGAATAATTAATGAACGGAGCTAATGGCACCAAGGTGTGCTGTTTGCGGTTTGTTCTCCATTACTAGTACTTTGTTAGTTTTTTGTTTGGTTTTTTAGACAAAATGATGAGATGGAAATACAATTCTTTAATCATTAAAAGTCATAATTTAACGCATTTTAAAGAATAAACCTTCCAAAGAAGAGAAACAAAGCACATGTTTTGATTCGAAAATACAGGGTGTCCGCCGGGAAGTATACTACTTTGTTTTGCAGCCATTTTGGTAAACATTAGTCTTGACAGTTCATATTTGGCAGTCGTGAAGTAGAGACGTGGCAAATTTATTATGGAAAAATATTTGATAAACCAAAGTGTTTTAATCGTTAAAACATTTTATCAAAATTAATCATCGATTACTGTGACGATGAGAAAGTTAAGTGAACTTTTTGAGAGAAACAACGCGCCAACCAAACGCACTATTTATCGTGTAGTGAATGATTTCAAAGAAAGAGGGTCTGTAGCTAAGCCAAGCATGGACCACAACGTACTGCAATCTCAGCTGAAAACATTACTGCTGCTCAGGAAAGTATTCAAAACAATCAATCAACCTGAATTCGACGCGGTGCTCAGAAGCTTGCTTTTCAAAGAACAACTTTGGCTACAAGAGCTTCTTCCACAGGACCGTTTACGCCGCCGTACATATGCCAATAGGATGTTATTGCTCGCCCATGACAGCCCCGATTTTCATGAAAAAATCGTGAATGGATATGTGAATAAACAGAATAATCGTTACTGGGCAATGGAAAACCCTCAAATTATTCATCAGTCACCTTTGCACCTATTAAAAGTCACAGTCTGATGTGCAATTTGGTCAGGAGGAATCATTGGACCTTACTTCTTTAAAAAAGGAAAACGGCGTAACGGTATTAACATGGTTAACATGTGGTATCAACAAGACGGTGCCAAACAGAGAACGGTTTGATTGGCATATTTAATGCCTTTGAATGCAATCACAAAATATATGCATATTGTTGTCAATAGACATCATTATAGTAAAGCAACTCATTATACCATTCAGAAAATGTGAGTATGACGAATTCCATGCATTGCATTGCTTGCCTTCTGCTTATCATTCATACCAATCGCAAAAGCAACGAATATAGAACGATTGGTACGAATAGTCTGCATGCATATTGAAAAAAACGTGTTTTTTTTGACATAAATACGAAGATCAAACTTGTGAAATAAAACCAAATAAAACAATAAATGGAACATTTTGATATATTTTCGGTTAAAACAACAACAAAAAGAAAAATTGGAAAATAAAGTAAAGCTCAAAAATTCAGTTTTTACAGGATATGAGAAAAACAATAAAAACAAATAATGTAATAGAAGTTGAATTAGATCATGTTAAATTTGTTCATATTTATAAATTGAATTTAAAAACAGTATATTATTCACTGATTTCGGGGCCAATCGATTTCTTTTTTCAGTAATCAAATTGCCTGCTGCAGAAAAAACTCTTTCCGAGGCAGCACTACTTGCTGGGATAGCTAAAAATTTTTTCGCAAACTTAGACAACCTGGGGAATTCACTACTATGATGATCCCACCATTCTAAGGCATTTAATTTTATATCAATATTAATATGACACAAAGAATACCTATTGACTTCATCGGTGACGCTTTCTTCTAAAGTATGGTTTGGACTATTTATTATCTCCGCAAAGAAAAGTTCAAAATCACCAGTAGCTAAGTTATTATTTGACGTTTGACTATGTATTCCCCTAGTTGGGGATGGTAGGCAGTCTTGATCACTCAAAATTTGTGAAACACAGAAATTTTTAACCTCGCAAAGAACTGTTTCTTCCAAAAATCGATTTGTTGGGGGACACAAAAAACAAGCCGAGTATTGGTGAATACTAATATTGGGTATCCATTTGGAATCTATCTCCTGTTTTATGTTTGTTTTTAAATTTATTATAGCCGGAGAATCAGGGATTTTAACTGCACATATATTTTTTAGGCTGTTAATTGACAAACAAATATAGTTGCTTGTGACATAATTAACGCCCTGTAATTTATTGCTTATCCGGTCAATGTTTTCAAAAAGCTCTGCTAGTGCTAAGAGCGTAGAAAAATGAATCTCATTAGTTCTATACATTTCGTTGTTTTTGCGAGTATTTCTTGAATTACAACCCAGTTGTCCAGAATCGATTTAAATAAACTGTAATGTGAGTACCAACGAGTAACGCAATAGTTTTTTAATGAAGTGGACAATTTATGCTGTAAATTACTTTTTTTTGAAATATTTTACAAGCTTTTTGCACGATTCTAACATAGGCTGTAATTCCATTGTATTGTTAAAAGCAGTGTGTAACACATTATTAAGTAAATGATTTGAACAGTTTAAACGTGTATAATTTTGCAGAGCTTTTATAATGTTTGCTCCTCTGTCTGTAACAAATTTAACATGATCAAAATTACTTACTTCAAAATCATTTAAAATACATTTTAATTTATCTAATATATTTTCACCTGTGCACCTTTAAAAATTCATCGACTTTACACGTAACACAATATGTTTTAGTTGCGATTCCTTTATAAAATGAAACGTAACACCCAAAAAACTTCTTTTAACATAGTTGTCCGTCCACAAGTCGGTTGTTATTGATGCCATTTCAGTGGTCACTGCTTCTTTAACTTCCTTTTTAATTTCTTGTCGTTTTTCTGCCGCCTTGATTTCTATACGACTGGAGATGGTTGTTGGATCTGGTATTAGATCCAGTATATCCGCATTAGTCCCATATTTTGCTCCGATATTTATTAAAGCTTGCGCTAGTTTTTTAAATCCGTTGCCACTAACTACAGAAAATGGGCGACAGTCCTCTACAACCCATTGGGCGCACACGTTTATAAACTCTTCTTTGTCAGAACTGCAGACTTTTTTTACTTCAGTTTTTGAGTTTTGTTGTACGTAGCATTTGTGCCGAATTAAATTTGAAGTCTGTTTGCCATTGTATTTAAACAAGTGATTACACTTTTCGCAGAGCACAAATCCACTAATAATTTCCTTATTCTTATTTTGGATAAGAGCAAAAACTTGCCATATTTTACTTTTAGTTTTCTTCTTAATGCTGCAGAAAACACCAGCATTAAGTTTTGCTAAAATTTCTTCACACTGCATACTTATAAACACACCAGAGCAACGAATACTAAGCGAATGGTGCGATTGGTTCTATTTTTCGTTGCTTGACATGTAACGGCATTACAAAAATGAGTGTGCATAAGGCAATCAACAAAAACAACGAATGATAGTATAGCAATAGCATTAGTTATTGTTGTCGAATGAAAGCATGGCAAAAGCAACGATTGTATGAATGCGGAATAAAAACGAATTGTCTCAATTTTTTCTCTGGTGCCAAATCGCATACAGCCAGGGTTACAATGGAAATACTGCGAGACCTCTTTCCACAACAAGTTATTTCAAGATGTGGTGATGTTGATTGGACTCCACAGTAGCCTGATTTGACTGCTTCGGACTCATTTTTTGTGGGGATATCTGAAAAGCAAGGTTTATGCAAACAAACCAGAAACGCTTGAGCAATTTAAACAAAATATTCGTGATTTAATTAATGAAATACCGCATGAATTATGTGAGAATGTAATGAAAAATGTGCTCAAAAGGTCTCGCATTTGTAAGGCTAACAGAGGCGGATATTCATCTGAAATTGTATTCAATATAAGAACCATTCTCTTTCATATAATCAAAAATTATAAAAAAAAACAAAGTAGTATACCTTCCCGACGGACACCCTGTACTTTCAAATTATATCGTCCACAGGCTTCGCCTTAATTAATGTTTTTCATATTAACAATTTTGTTATCTCTTTCTAAGAAACGGATTGGATGCTATTTTTAATGACCTGTTCCATACTCCAAAACTGTAAAGAAATAATACCGCCTTTCAAAAAATAAGTTGTATATCAACAAATAAGTTGTCGTTATTCTTATAGTTAAACGAAATAATAATGTATGGCATATTCTTTATTACCCGACAAAACGGAACGCAATGCGAAACAACGCAAATTGAACCTTTTTGTCCTACATTTTTATATGGGTGGTTTTCAATTCGTTTTAGAAAAACAATTTAAAGATTTGAATATTTGTACTGTAAATAAATTTATGTAAAAATACATTTTTTTTCATAACTTTTGAACTCCAAAACAATAGTCACATCAGGGTTTTCATTCGATAACTGTCTATAGTTTTGTAAAAAATTTCCATTTTTTGTTTTAATGAAATTTACTTTCGCTTTTGACTAATTTCATAATTTTTAACGGAGCTGAAATTTATCTTAGCACACTCAACGACTAAAAGTTTTACAACGGGGCATACCGGAATCCTTTTGTAAGCTCAAACTAGAAAACGATGCAAACAGAAGCCAAAACGATGAAATTCCAAGCCAGAAATGCAAAACGAAGTTATAACGTAGCAATTCGAGGCCATACAGTTATTTTATAGACGATAAAAATCGAATCAACGCAAATCAAGGTATACGTAAGTGTATATATTTGTTATGGATCATGTTGTCTTAACAGGGGATTGTGTGTGGACTCTCACTTAACACCAGCACTAAGAATTGGGCGCTTTCGCACTGCTTTTGGTGCTTTTTAGCTCTCTGTTACCGATGTTCTTATCTAGGTACGCCATTAAAATTGTGGTACATCATCTGCTTTACATCAGTGCTTTTCGTGGCACTGGTTAAAAAAATGATGAAATCAAGCATTTTTAGATGAGAGTCTGCTGTTTTTGTTCTTTAGTCCGATCTTCAAAATTGTTCAAACCATAAAAACAACAGCGTATTTGGTTTCATAAGGATATTTTTAACTGCATTTTTTCGTACCCAAATGTCTACATACAGAAACAAATTAGTGGAAAATCGGTTGAAACTACTACAATAATTCGGTTGCAAAGTAGGAAATGCCACAAGATGTTAAATATGATCATCGCACTGTACCCACAACTAACTGATCGGTCATACCAATGCAACGCGAACAAGGTATTTAGTTGGCACAACTGGCGGTTGTGACAACCAATAGTTTTGCAAATATTTTGTAGTTGTAACCAACTACTAGTGATGATAACTAACACTTCAACATAACCAAAACTGGTATTTTTTTAAAAATAAAATAATTCGATTATTACTGACTTTAAGCCAAATTTTTTTCCAGTTAAACTCATCCATCATCGTTTCCACTTTTTCCTCGTCATGACCCTACCTATGAGTACTTCAACTCCGTAAGAAAACAGTTTTTTTTGCCTCTGACTAAAATATAGTTTTTAGATCCAAAAATTCTTTTCTGAAGATTCGGATACTTGGTATGTTGCACCGATACTACAGTTCCAATTACAGAGCACCAACTAACAATGAGTTGTATTGATGGAATACTCCAGGTTCATGCCACCATTACAAGCCATTGGTATTTTATATTTTACGAGGTATATCTGCAGGTCTTTAAATTAGCATTTCGCATGTACTATATCCTTAATATTTAAACTGTATATGTTGTATTTTCATACCTGCACTGCATTACTGCAAAGTTGAATGAAATATGCCTATTTTGGCTTTTAAACGCTTTTGTAGAAAATTACTTTATATTCTAGCGAAAACTTAGGAACTGTAAGTGAAAACTTACGAACTGTAAGAAACTCCTGCGTTTTTATGCTTTAAGGAATGTCATTCTTCTTTTTCGAGAGTACCTTTGTACTTGTCCAGCGTTTAGTTTCCATTGTTAGTACAGTTTTGCAAAAAACAAAGTGATTCAAACTACGAACCCGTATAAAACTATTTGTTTTTAAAATGTTGCCAGATTTTTTTCCTAAGATATTATTTGAAATACTTTTATTCTTGTGCTTCATACCATTCTTCAAGTATATACGAGTATATTTCAGAACACCCTAATAACTACAGGTTTGTGCTAAACACGAAATTATGCTAATACTCACGCAAAACCATTCGCTTATACCCTTTCATTCGAATGCAACATCGCACCTGCTACACGGCGTATGAGTAACGCATATTACCACTTCCCCTCAAGATCCGCAACGTTAAGTATACGCCAGATGGTGCTGCTGGTGGCGGAGGTTTTGTTGTTCTAGTGGCTTTGTATGCGGGGATTGTTAGAGAACGTGGTCGTGAGTCTTGCTCAGATGTCCATGGCATTTGTTTGAGCAGTAACAGCTGTTCTCCTGTTGCTTAGGGGAGGGGGCGGTGGGAGGAAAACGTGAGTTATTGTTGAAATTCCTGTGTGTCAGTATTTGAAGTGATTTATCAAAAAGCAAAGTTTCGACATCATCCGCCGTTGTGCCTTGATGGGAACTCCCCTGTGGGAGTTTTGCAAATTTACTCGTAATTTCAATAAATGATTCTTTTGTGGCAGGAAGAAAAATTCCATTTGGCTGGCTGGAGGTGATTGAATTTATATGGATTTTGTAATAATTTATGACGTTGATGTGGGTTTTGGTTAGGGAAAGTGTCTGTGTGTGTAAAGGTGTGAAAATGTTTATTCATTTTGTTTTGTAAAAGTAAAAGCAAATCGCAAATTATGACTTTTTTATGTTGCCACCGGGCCAATCGCGATGAATTTGTAAATATTGCAGTCCGACAAAGAAAAAACCCTGTCGAAATCGGTGTTTACCAAGGTCCCTCAAAGTTTGTAGACATACAACATTGACTAAAAATAAGCATTGTCCATTGCAAATCGTAAATTATGACTTTTTCAATACTTTGTAAATAGTGCGGTGCTTGACCAAGAACAAACTTGTTTGATATTGGTCTTTGTCTAGGCTTCTCCATATTTGAGGCTTTACCGCTCTGATAGCCTTAAACATATTTTTATGACTTTTTCATATAAATTTTACTGAACATTCCAGGATACAAACTTACATTTAATTGTACTAACAGCGAACCGATTTGTTGCCACAGCCGAAATTTTTGCCAACCTAATGTTGGTGGTTGCACGTACTATCCACGTATTCTATATCTACAACCGAATGTTGTCTGGGTACATGACAACTTTCTGCGGAGGGAACCTTAATTAATTAAGATGAGTATGGAATTGAATTTGTACATATATTGGTTGTTGTTACAGTTTTTTGATAAGAAGTACTCTCTGAATTCGGTTATCATAACCATAAACGTTTTTAAAGTAGACCAACTGAGAGTCAGAAAGAGGCAAGGTATTTACTTAGTAGAGACATAAATACTGTTACACACGTTTTATGCTGTAAAATAAAAAGTACTGAATGTTTTTGGACCCAATAATTTTAATATATTTATTGATGTATATTGTATCCAAAGAGAATCTACTTATTCGAAATGTCCGCCTTTTGCCTTTACACACGCCTTAAGTCGCACTGGCCAATCGTCAATAGCTGCACGAACCTCGTCCATTGGAAAATTGGCCACAGCTCGTATCAAAGCAGTCTTAAGAGATCCAATGTTGGGGTATCTTTTGTGACAAACCTTGTCCTCTAAAAACGTCCACAATTTGTAATACAATGGGTTCAAATCTGGACTGCCTGAGGGCCATTCTTCAGAGGAAATGAACGCTGGCAAATTGTTTCGAAGCCACCCCTGGGACGTTTTAGCCTTATAAGCCGGCGCAGAATCCTGCTGGAAAGTCCATGGCTGGTTTTTGAACAGGGAATTGTTGAGGCTTCACAACAGCTTCCAAAACGGTTTCTTGGTAAACTTTAGCCGATGTTTTGACTCCTTGTTCGCAGAAATGCAGGTCAGTGACCCCATCGTATGAGACACCCCACCAAATTATGACTGAAGCTGGGTGATAACCCTTTTCACCCTTGGGATTAGTTCAGATGCTTCCTTAGATGACCGTGCATACACTCTATCATTTTGCTTTTTAAATTTTTCCTGAACGGCAAAATTTTTTTCATCGGTGAACAAAATTTTTCTGTGCAAGTTGTCAGCGTGCTTTATTAAATGACGTTTGCATTTTTCAATCCTATTTTTTTCAAGCTGTAGTCAATAAATGTCCGGTACGTCGTTTGAAAGCCCCAAGTCCCAAGTCTTTTTCAATGATTCGACTCATGGACTTTTGCGTGACATTCATCTCACGGGCCATGATGTTCTGTTTTCGGAGCTGATTTCTGTGAATTATTGATTTAACGGCTTTAATGACCGGTGGCGGTCTTTTACATCTCCAGTCTCCTCAAACAGTTTTATGCATCGGTAGACGAACATGCGTCTAATCCCTAGTGGCCGGAGCGTTTTGAAAATACCGTTTTTTCATTTCACACTTGAGATGCGCTATTACAGCGATACGGTTCTCATTATCTGAGAAAGTTGAAACAATTTTAAAATCCCGTTATAGACTAACGCTATTGAGGTTAGCTTTTAAAACCCATTAACGGGGTATGTGCAGTTCTATTATTGAAATGGGTGTGTTCAAAGTTGTAACAGTATTTATGTCCCTACTATGTATATATAGGTTGTTGTTGCAGATTTTTGATAAGAAGTACTCTCTGAAACCACAAACGTTTTTTAACTAGACCAACCAACAAGGTCAGCAAGAGGCAAGGTATTTATATAACATTCTGTATTTTCAATAATTGTGGACTTCTCGTTAACAAAGTTTAGTTTGGTTGCAGCAAATAACTTTTTTGTTGTCACATCCAAAGTAACATGGACAACAATAGTTTTACTGACTTCAGTTGGTATAACTGATTAATCGGCTGTGCGGGTTGCTATTTTGTCCAAGCAACCATCGTATTGTATGTTGAACCATGGAACGTTGCTACTTGCAACAGAAAGTCTGTTTATTTGACCAAATTTTACTAGTTCGGACCAATCTTAGCCAAGGTCGATTCCTTTTACTTTTTTCCTGAATTGAACTTTGTAAATAGTTTACAAAAATTCTTTTTACAATGTTCAAATATGGCAAATTACGAAAATAAAAACCCAAAAAGCGCGGTATAAACAGAAAAAAGTTAAGTGTTGTGGAAACTTCCATCTCTGCTATTAACACACGTTAAATTTTGTTTCGATCTGGCAACTCCTTCATATAGAAACAGGTGTTCACAAAAGACGCATTCGCGATTTTTTTACAATGGAAAAATTAGAAATGCGTTGTGTCATTAAATATTTACATAAAAAAGGTTTATCGGACAAGAAATTCATAATGATATGGTGAATGTGTTAGGTGAAAGTGCTCCTTCATATGCAATAGTAAAAAATTGGGTTGCTGAATTTAAACGTGGTCGTACAAGCATTGAAGATGAACTACGTAGTGGACGTCCAAAAACAGCAACAACAACAGAAATTGTAGCCAAAGTGCATGATATGGTATTAAATGATCGACGAATAAAAGTGCGTGAAATAGCGAATATCGTGGGCGTCTCAAATGATCGAGTCCATTTAATTTTGCATGAAGAACTACAGATGAAAAAGCTTTCTGCAAGATGGGTGCCGGACTTGTTAACAGTCGACCAAAAACGCATAAGAATGAACATTTCTCAAGCTTGTTTGGATCGTTTTCAGCGAAATAAAATGGATTTTAACGTCGTTTCATAACTGTTGATGAGACATGGATCCACCACTATACTCCAGAGACAAAAGAACAATCCAAACAATGGACTGAAGCTGGAGGAAGTGCCCCAAAGAAGGCAAAAACAATTCAATCGGCTGGTAAGGTTATGGCAACGGTTTTTTGGGACTTGAAAGGTATTTTATTGATTGAATATCTGCAAAAGGGTAAAACAATAAATTCAGAGTACTATTGCAACCTTTTAGATCAATTAAATGTACAAATTCGAGAAAAACGTCCTGGCTTACAACACAAAAAAATAATTTTTCATCAAGACAACGCACCAGCGCACAAGAGTGTTTTAACAATGGCTAAAATCAACGAATTAAAGAACGAGTTGCTTGACCACCCACCTTATTCTCCTGATTTAGCTCCCAGTGACTTTTACCTGTTCCCAAATCTAAAAAAAATTCCTTGCTGGCAAGCGTTTTACCTCAAATGAAGATGCAATTACAGTTGTAAACCACTATTTTGAAGACCTTGAGGAAAACTATTTAAATCAAGGGATAGAATTGCTAGATAAGCGTTGGACTAAGTGTATTGAAGTTTCAGGAAATTATATTGAAAAATAAAAATATTTTTGAAAAACTAACTATTCTCTTTCATTGATAGGCTAAGAACTTTCCGAACCGCCCTCGTTTTTTAGGCACCAGCTAATATTCTGTTGTACTGATGAAATATTTGAATTAGATGCAACCATAACAGTTTGGTAGGCAAAAATCGGTTACGGCAACAAATCTGTTCTATGTGAGCATGACATATGAGTCACAACTTTTCTTTAACATGAAAAAAAAGTATGGTTAGGGTAACAATATTTAAAGAGCTGTTACTTGTGGCACAACAAAATTATGATCATTACAGTTATATTATGATTCTTACACACTATAGAGAGGAATTCAGGGCTACATTCAACCTATGCGGATCTATGGGTCATATTGCCCGGTCGTATTGTTCGGGGTGATGAATGAGATTGGCAAATTAGTACAAAAAAAGAATAAAAAAAACACTTTTTGGGCCGGAAAGGTACTACGCTTTCATACCCTACACCATCCTGTGCTACTGGGTATTATGGTATAGTGCTGATGTTTGCAAGTCCAAAAATACATGAATGTAGACCCAAATCGATTCAGAACCACTTTCAGCTTCGATTGTGTGAACCCTATAAAAATTGGTCACTGTAGGGCCATGTTATGATTGCTTATTTATGCCTTTCGGTTTCTGCTTGAAATCCTCAACTGAAAAGCCACATATTACATCCAACTCTGACCAAATTTTGTACAGAACGTGACGAGTCACAAATAGTCCATGTTTTCGAATAGCCCCTGCACAAAGGTTCCGATTTATGTCCTGTCGTTTTAACCATTGCATGGTATGTTGGATCATATTGGCCAATGTTCCATGCAGCTTTAGCCCCAATGCAAAGGTCTCTTCAGAACTGAGGTCCAGCGATCTTGGTCAAATTTAGAATAATGCAATATGGACGATCTATTACACCGTTCAACACGCTTTTGCACACATGAAGAAGACCTATATATTCGGAATCTACGTCGAAAAATAAACTACCCGTGTGTCCCAGTTTTTCTAGATCAATTCGTATTTTCGCGAAAAATGTGAATATATATTTGGTTAAAAACCACTTATATAGACATATTTTGTATTAATATACAAGTCCATATCCATAAATTTTTTGCAAATATACGAATTGATGCAGAAAAAGTGGGATACACGTGTATTTTATTTTTTCCTCCTCTTTCAGAATATACTAATTTTTTTCATGTGTGCAACCAAAAGCTTAAATTTGTCATACAGTGTTATCAATCCTAGTAATCCTTGTTTCATGTAGCTTGATTTGGGTCCCAGTCTACAAGACCTTTATTATTTCCGACCACACTCATATTAAAAATAGGGCGTTACGAGGGCTGCTATATATATATTTCTAATAATGAAAATGCGAATATTTATCATAACTTTTTTTTTTATTGTTTTTCAATGTATTCTCCAGCATGATTTACTTAGTAGGGACATAAATACTGTTACAACATTGAACACACCCATTTCAATAGTAGAACTGAACATACCCCGTTAATGTCATATGGGTTTTGAAAGCTAACCTCAATAGCGTTAGTCTGTAACGGGATTCTTAAATTGTTTCAACTTTCATCATGAAGTGGTCAGATAATGCGAACAGTATCGGTGTAATAGCGCTTTTTAAGTGTGAAATGAAAAAAGCGATATTTTCAGAACGCTCCGACCACAAGGGATTAGCCGCATGTTCGTCTACCGATGCATAAAACTTTTTCCACTCCGATTGGGACACCTACAAAACATGGTTTTTTAACGCTTCAACAGCATCTTCTGGCGACGAAAATCGTTGACCACGCATTTTTTTCTTGCTGTGCGGGACAATGATTCGTCTTTTCATGTTCGTTTTTCGAATTTCTCCGAACTACTACTACTCAGAATTGACCGTCCTACGTTGCTCAAACGGAACAGTTGCCACGTTGTTGTTGTTGTTGTAGCGGCAACTATATGCCGGGGTGACAGCCCATGGCCAAAGAATTGCTCTTTGGGTCAATACGGTCCGTAGAACCGGCTGTCGTGGGATTTTGCCACGTGACCAGTCTTGCCGACGAAACAGGCGACCATTTGCTTCGAAGTGCTTCTTCCACGAACAACTTTCGTTGGATTTGGCGTCTTCAAAGACCCACACGGTCGATTGCTGTTTTGTTTCGAGCTCATACGCATAGATCCATGATTCGTCACCTGTGACGATCTTATAAAAGTCTTTTAAAGCACCGCGATCGTATTTTTTCAAAATTTCTTTGCACCAATCGACACGAGCCTTTTTTTGAGCGATTGTCAAATAATGCGGGATCCAATGAGAACAAACCTTTTTAACGGCCAGGTGTTTATGCAATATCGAATTATGCTGGTGGATGCCTCGTGGTATGTATGGTATGTCACATGGCGATCTTGCATTATCAGTTCACGCACGGCATCAATGTTCTCTGGCGCAACGTCCGTTTTTGTACGACCTTCGTATTTGAGCGAGTGTCGGCCACGATTGAACTCATTAAACCAGTCTTTCACAGTGCTATAAAATGGAGCTTCATCGCAATACAAAGATTTAAGTTAATCGAAGCACTCTTGTCGCGATAATCCACGTCAAAAGTTGTGAAAAATGATCGCACGAAATTGTTCACGAGCTAATTCCATTTTTTCCCAATTTTTTTTTTTAAATCACTGTAAACAACACAAATGATGCTCGTACGTCAAAACGTTCTGAGTACGTTTATGCTAAAAAATGTCAAACTCTCCAATGGAAATGTCAGATGGCGCCTGGCAACACTAAGTGTTGCCTATGTTAGGAATATATATAGCAAACCTCGTATGTGAGACTTATACCAAACCTACCGAAGCTCGGCCATATGGGTTCATCTGTTAAAATAGATCTGCCGCTCTACAGGTCACATTTAAAGTTCGATCAAAAAAGCATTGCAACCTTTAACTTGTTCTATTAAAATTGTGCAGTTCCAGCTATTTATTTATATAGCCTTCCATAAAATATTTTTTTCAGTCTCCATGCTCTAGAAGTTACATATTAAGACCGACGTATCTATTGCGTTTTTCCTAGTAAGTTTTTCATGATTCCTAAAAAAGACTTATTACGTGCTTTCTACTCATATTTCAATTTTATTCAATACATGTTTTTTTGGCTTAAGGATTTACTTTATTTGCGCAAATGTAATTTTTTCGAGATACTGAGAAATGTATCAAATGAGTTGCGGGTTTACCACGGTACTTTTCCAAGTCAAAAAGTATCAAAAAAAGCCCAAAGTATAATCTTTATCATCTCTGAATCTCAATATTATATTTAAATTAAAATTTCTCACCACTAAAAACTTACTTTATCTAAAAAATTAAAAGGTATAAAACAAGAGGTCTTACGTACCTTACTGGGCTACTCCTTAAAACCCTTAAACGCCAGGACATCTTAAAATATTAAGGCACATAATTTGCACTGACCTGTGTAATTGAAACGAATTTAATGGAAAAATCTAATTAGAAAAATGTCATTACTCATTGGATTTGAAGTTAATGAAAAAGGAAACATTTCAGCAGCGTCAGTTGCAAATAAATGTTCAATCAACCGTAAAAAGGATTAAATGTCCAATGTGGCCGACATTCAATAGAAGCACAAATACAGTACATTTTTATATAGACGCAGTCTACCTATATCCACATGGCGACATACATTCGTACGTCTACACAATCCGACGAGTATGTACAGTCCTAAGAGCACATAACCACATACCTATGTGCTAGTATTTATATATGTACAGAAAAGTAAATACCTACAGCTACTCAAACATACATACTCGTACAAATAATAGAAAATATCCTCAAACATTCAATGATACCATAAAAGGAAAGGAAGCTCTAACCGCCAGAGAGGAAAGCAAACAAATCAGCAATTCAATCAAATCAAATCGATACTCTGTAATAGCTAAACAACTCACACACACAGATACTCACATACCAGTTCACATTGACATGGTATGTGTAGAATCATTATTCCAAAGTCCATAAGGATAGACTGTTTAACTTAAACAAGCCAGTCCCAACCAAGTCTATGGGCAACGAAAAAAATGTAGCAAAAGAAGAGGAAAAGGGAAAAACCAACAGAAAAATGTTGAAAACATCTTGTTAGCAAGCGGACCAACAAAATGTGGCCACTGGCAAAGTAATAGGATGGTCGATGTATCCGTGTACACCTCTTGTGTTCATAGGAATGAGTAGCTTGGCCTAAGTAATGGTCAGCAATGGGAATGTTACTTTAACTGGACGGGTGGATGACACTCTAAGTACAGCTGCTGTAACTGTCGTTTTGATGAGATGCTGGGTCCACTAGATACATACGAGGTTCACTTTTTATATTGTGAACCGTGGCAACCCTAAGTATTGTTAGGATACAGCTTATATTTACATTGGGTTAATCTCTTAAGCCTGTTACTAAAATTGCCTTTTCATATGGAAATATGTCAAACTTCATATAAAAGAAATTCTGACACACTGCACACAATTGAATAAACTTTTTTATATTCCCTGGGAAATAAAGTGCGTGCTTATTATTTCACATAAAACAATCTTGGTAAAATCGTTTTTATACATACGAAATTATTTAGGCGATAAATGTGTTTTACCGGAACGAAGTCAAATCGCCGCTGTGAAATGTATGATATTCCTTCCGATACTTATCTTAGTATTTTTTATTATGATGGAATGATCTATGGCAATTATGTGTGAAACAAAATATCGGCCAAATGTTTGCCATGGCTTCGGTGGCATATCTCTATCCGATAGACCATATTTTTAATGACTCTGAGACATAATGGAGTTTTAATGTCGTAAATGTGCCGAAATTTCCCATCCTTCACCCCTTGAATTGGTCTTGTCTAATCAACGTACACTTTTTCTTTAAAATATCCCCAAAGAAAGAAGTCCAACGGTGTCAAAATACTTGCTCGCCAATTAGTATCGCCACGACGTGAAATAACACGGCCATTGAATTTCTCGTGCAAAAGAGCCATTAGGCGTGTTCTTTTTGTACTCGCGTATTAAACCAACCGCTAAGGCGGTACCTTTAAAACTTTACAAGAATTTTTTGAAAATTTTTTGTGTACCAGAACTGATTGCCTTTATGCATCATTAACCGTTTGTTTTGGAAATTTTTAATTTGTAGAAAAAAGTTATTCGGGAAATACCATAAGCGAGTAGTAACCGAGCTCGCTACAACTCGCTAAAGGTTATTCTTGAATAACTTTTTCCCAAAAACTTTATTTTTTTAAACAAACGGGTTTTAACTTAAATTGTCTACAGTTCTGTGTAAACAAAATCATTTTATAATCTTTTACAGGGTGGAGTTAATGCTGCACACAGAGAAATATTATTTACAAATTGATTGGAACTACAAAAATTCCGTTACAGAAAAAGAATTTCCGTTTCAATCACTCAATGTTTATACTCGTAATGTGTATTGTTGGCCGTCATGCTGTGACGGAAATGTGCACGGCTATCATACCAGTAAACCCCGTTTAACCCCGGCTAAGAACATCTAACAATTTTTCAGCGAAAGGTTACCACCTAGTAAATGCCGGCGATTTGACGTCAGTAAGTAAATGGTGGTTAAATTTTAAGGCCCGATGTTGATTTCGAATAAAATACAAATTATTAAGGAAATTATTGTCATTTCTTTTTGTTAGGATAATGGTATGGATCAATTGTGTATGAAACAAAATATCGGCCAAATGGCCGCAGCGACCTCGGCGGCACATCTCCATCCGATGATCCAAATTTTCGATGACGCTGAGGCATAATTGAGGTTCTATGCCGTTATTGTGCCGAATTATCTTATCCTTAAGCTCTTACTTTACACCTTCTCTTTCAAATAACCCCAAAGAAAGAAGTGCCATGGTGTCAAATCACACGATCTTGGCTGCCAATTAACATCGCCACGACGTGAGATAACACGACTATTGAATTTGTCGCGCAAAAGTGCCATTGTTTCGTTAGCTGTGTGGCAAGTGGCACCGTCCTGTTGAAACCACATATCATCCTCATCCAAATCTTCCAATCATCTCACAATAGCGAACACCATTCACAGTAATTGCCTGAACAGCCTCATTTTGGAAAAAATACGGCCCGATGATGCCGCCAGCCCATAAACCGCACCAAGCAGTCACTCTTTGTGGGTGCATTGTTTTTTCGACAATCCCTCTTGGATTATCATTCGACGAATCCATTGAGATGAAAATGTGCCTCATCACTGAAGATGATTTTCTTCGAAAATTGATTATCCAAGCCTGAATAATTGTAACGCGTTGCTCGCTTGTGTATCTTTCCATGGTTCAAATTAAGCTAGTCTGAAATTGAGAAACATCAAATGAAATGCAGAAAAACACTTGACGTTTAGGTGTGGTTCACACTCAACATCGGCCCTTAAAATTTACCCACCCTTATTAAGAATAAATCGTGTACATCTCACTGATTTGAGAGAAGTGTCCCCTTGATCCTAAATGCGATGTCGAGGGACTTAAATACAAAGTAGAGTTTTATAAAATAATAGGGCGATTAGTGATGAAAATATAAAAAAAATAGTATTAACCACAAATCTTTAAATGTTTTATTTTCTAAAAATCAAATTTTCTCTGTATAAGTAAAATCTTTCATGAAATCTCCGATCTTTTACAAAAAAAAAACTCCACTCACGCTATCAGTTTCATTAACCGACAATTGCAGTGCAATAAAACAACATTCGCTTGTACTGATAAAAACTTTGTAATTGATGCAACCTCAGTCATTCGCTTGTAAAATGATATGGTTAAGGCAACGAATGTCTTATCTGAGTGCATAATTTGCTGCACTACAGTGTGGTATTCGACCACTAATTACCGAAATATTCAAAAGTTTTATATACACAGTGTGATTCATTCACGACTGGGCAAATTTCACCAGTGTATCCCTGGCTCATTTCATGAAAATATGTCCATCTACGACAGTGCGCGAAAATGCAAAGGGGCGAAATTTTATTTATTTAATTTTCCGGATTGGTGGTCGGAGGGTACTAGGGTAAACAAGGCCCAGAGGGTCTACCGTTCCAAAGTTATCACTATTTGGCTGAAATGCAAAAATTTTTACAAACATTTACCCACTAAAACAATTTTTTTTTTTTCATTTCAGTCAAATAGTCATAAGTTGGAACGGTAGGACCTCTAGGCTTCGTTTAGGTAATATTTGGAAAGGTAAGAGGTTCATAACTTAGCAATTTTACCCTAGTACCCTCCGACCACCAATCCGAAAATATTCAAACCGCTGCCTTTTCGCCTTCTTGCACTTTCGGGCATGGGCGTAGATGGACATATTTTCTTGAAATGAGCCAAAGAATACTCTGGTGAAATTTGTCCAGTCGTGAATGAATCTCCCTGTATACAGCATCCAACCACACGCAGAAAAAAAGTATTGTTGTGGTGACAATATTCGAAGAGGATAATACTATTGTTGGGTATATGGTTGTGGTACAATATAATGATCCTCACAACAAAAGTATGATTCAAATACAACCATACTATGATCCTAACAACAATAGTATGATTCACACATAACCATACTATGATTCCCACAGCCATAGTATGACTCATACTCAACCATACTATGATCTCCACAACCATAGTATGATCCTAACAACAATAGTATGTTTCAAATGCACCCGTAGTATGATCCTCACAACCATAGTATGATTCACACGCAACCATAGTATGCTCCTCACAACCATAGTATGATCACACACAATTATACTATGATCTCCAATATAATTTATTAGAATTTGTTTAAGTTGTCGACAATAGATTTGAATTATGAAAATTATTCAAAAAAAGAAACATTAAATTCATGATAATAGGAGTGATTTATTTTAGAGTAGAAAAAATAAGTTGAAATAAACGTAAGCGTTTTTATTAAAAATATTTCAGTTAAACAAAGTCAAAGCAGCTTGCACGCAGAAAAAATGATTCACACGTAACCATGTTATGATCCCTACAACCATAGTATGATCACACACAAATATACTATGATCCCCAATATTATTTATTAGAATTGGGTTAAGTTGTAAACAATAGATTTGAATAATGAAAATTATTTAAAACTTCATTATATTAAAAATAATAGAAGTGATTTATTTAAAAGTAGAAAAAATCAATTTATAAGTAAAAAACGTAAGCGTTTTTATTTAAAACTTTCAGTTAATCAAAGCCAAAGCAGTTTATTTGAAAAATTCTAATTTCCTTATAAAAAGTACTATTATTGCATTCGATCATACGTATGACTAATGTAATCATATTATTGTTTACATTTAACCCAAAAAACAATACTTTTGTCCCAACAAACTAATTTATATTGTTGCTACAACCATATTTTTATTTTCTAATTTGACAATAATACTATTGTTACATTTCAACAATATTAATATTGCGACAATCATACTATTATCAAAAATAAATTCAGTAAACAATACTATGGTTGCGACAAACACACTTTTATTGTGGAGAACATATTATTATTGCCGTGACCATTTAGTAACCATGTTTTTTCTCTGCGTATGTTTAAAAAATTTTAATTTCGATAAAAAAAGTACTATTATTGTATTAGATCCGTACCAATAACATTTGTTCTTAAAAGCATATTTAAATGCAGAAAAATTACAATAATACAGTATGATTGCCGTAATCATATTATTGTTAACATAAAACGCAAAACACAATACTTTTGTCGCACCAACCATATTTATATTGTTGCTATACCCATATTTTCATTTTTAAATTTGGCAATAAAACTATTGTTACATTTCTACAATATTAATGTTGCAGCAATTATACTATTGTCAAAACTAAATTCAGTTAACAATGCTATGTTTGCGACGAACATACTTATATTGCGGAGAACATACTGTTATTGCCGTGACCATGTAGTAACCATGTTTTTTCTCTGCGTGCATAAATAATTGTCCTCTTCGGATTACTAAATTATTCTGGGCAATACTTGTCTTAAGAGATGTAATCATTTCAGGGCCCTTATCTTAAATACCCACGGGTGTAGGGTATAACATGCAGCGAACTTAACTTTTATTTTACTGAACTTTTTTCGTTTTTTTTTTGATAATAAAAGTAAAGCTTGTTTGTGTTTTGTTTCCTTCTGCTAAACACACATAAAGTTGCACATAAAAATTTATCCTTATTTAAGCTGTTGTCGGAAAATGGAAAAGACAGAAAGGTTCTCTTTTTGCGTAAACACACAGCACTCACACAAACACAGTGTGGTGTGAATGGCATGGCTGTCTGTTGTATGTCACTGTGTGTATGCGAGTGTGTGCGTGCATAAAGCCTCAAGGATGAATGGCACACCATTCCATCCAATCTAGACAGTTGTGGCTGTATGTGTGCCATGTCGTAGATTCAACGTGAACGGAAACATACGCACGAACGATGTAGCCGTACATACGGACGATGTACGAACGGGCATATAAATCAATTTGGTAAAAAGGAACAAACAAATGGCAGATCTGTTTTGTTAACGACTGTATACAATTAGAGAAACATTCTCGTATTAAAGGTTATTGTAGATGTTCTAATATATCTTTCAGTATCTTCTTTTTCCTTTCCTTCGTTCGTTCGTTTGCCATTGCTTTAGTAGTCGTAGTCTTTAAAGAGTCTGATACTGTTTTTATTAACTTTAATAGCTGCCCAGCATTTTTGCTATAAAAATGTTATTACAAAAATAAAATGTCTAGAATTCCAATATTGAGGAAATCGTTTCTTGAAATCTGTAAAGATGTACATAAACACGGGCATATAAGTAAATGCTTGTGCACACATATTTTATAAATATGAGGCTTTGAAAGATGGTGTGAGATGTTAATTTGATAAGTGTTATTTAAATTTGAATTAAATATTTTAAAATATTTTAAGAAATTTTATATTTTTATTTTCAGGGACGTCAAATTAAGCTCATCCATTGCAAGTAAGTGCGGCCGTATACACATTTATTTACCCTACTTTAGGATTTACAAATATTGAAAAAGTTTAAAGTTGGACGAGGCAGACTATATTATACCCTGTACCACTCTATTTATGGTTAAAATAAAGCTAAAAACAACAGCTGAAATCGTTTAGGAACATTTATAATCATTGTATTTTCAATCCAAAAAATAAGAAAACTACTTATCATCCTGCGTCGCCATTGTATTGTGTTGCATTCGCTTTGCATCTACTTTTAGTAAGATGCCTTTGTTGCTTTTCCTTGCATACTAACTACAACAGTGTTGCAAAAGGGAACACACTACATTGGGGTTTTTTTTCAAGGGTTGCATTTACGATTATCCTACAATGTATAACTACAAAGCATCATGCGTTTAGGAAGTCAGCCAAGTTAAAAATTTTAAATCCCAGGTATATGAAGGTAGATGTTTCGTAGTGAACTTAAGTCAATTGGACAGTCTGTCAACAAAGAAGGAATTTTTCAGTTAGTCCTCTCGCATCGATCTTCGACGTACTACTTCTTATATGCATAATCAATGCAATGATAGGTACGAGTATATGTAGATCTACTAATAAGTACACATAGAGAACGATATTGTTGGAAATCGATTGAAACTATAATGATTCGGTTGCATAAGAGGAATTGCGGTAGCAATCTCCAAATGTTTATAATCGTAATGAATATTCGTTTCGAAACACCACAAGATGATAAATACGATCATCGTACTGTACTCACAACTTATTGTTCGGTCATGCCAAAGAGAATCGAAAAAGGTATTTAGTTGCCACAACTGGTGATGGCAACTACAGTTTCATTAACTGAAAATTATAGAGCACCAACTAACATTTGGTTGTACTAATGGAATAGTCGTGGTGCATGTAATCTCAAACATTCTGTCTGAAGTTACATGCACCTCTCTCCTGCTCTCTGCTGCGACATCGATGTTTTACTACAAAGGTGTCGATGACGATAAAACAGCGATAAAAACATCGATGTTAGAAAACAGTGTTATAAACAAATAAATCACCCTATTTGATGATAAGGCCAAAAAATACAAAAAATTATTAATACAGGAGTTATTTTAATTTGCACTGTTAAAAAAATAAATTAAATTTTGTTGAAGATTTTTTTTTCGAAAACATCGATGTTTTTACGGATGTTGGTTTTTGTTGATGTTATCAACAATTAAGTTACCCTATTCGATGATATAAGTGCGAAATATATATAAAACTTAATACTAGAGTTATTTTATTTATGTACTTATATTGCTGAAACAAAATTATATAAAAGATTATTGTTCAAGGTTCCAAAACTTTGAGTTGACAGTTTGTAAAAATATAATTTTTTGGAGCTTCTCTCCTCAGATAGAACTTCTTCTCCTTGAAGCAATATTTCCAGCAGCCGAGAACACTCTCTCAGAGGGAAGTAGCCATAATTGATTGATATTTTATAGCCGTCTTCATTAACTTCTTTAACGCCGTTTTCATTATGTTCGTCTACCGATGCATAAAACTGTTTGAGGAGACTGGAGATGTAAAAGACCGCCACCGATCGGGCCGCTTACCCTCTGTTCGAACACCGCATGTCATCAAAGCCGTTAAATCAAGAATTCACAGAAATCTGCTCCGAAAACAGAAAATCATGGCCCGTGAGATGAATATCATGCAAAAGTCCATGAGTCAAATCATTAAAAAAGACTTGGGGCTTGGGGCATTCAAACGACGTACCGGACTTTTATTGACTGCAGCTTTAAAAAATAAAAGGATTAAAAAATGCAAACGTCTTTTGGTGAAGCACGCTCCACAGAAAAATTTTGTTCGTCGATTAAAACAATTTTACCGTTCAGGAAAAATTTTACAAGCAAAATTATAGAGTGTATGCGCGGTAATCTAAGGAACCATCTGAACTGATCCCCATGGGTGGAAAAGGGTCATCACCCAGCTTCAGTCATGGTTTGGTGGGGTGTCTCTTACGATGGGGTCACTGACCTGCATTTCTGCGAACAAGGAGTCAAAACATCGGCCAAAGTTTACCAAGAAACCGTTTTGGAAGCTGTTGTGAAGCCTCTTAACAATTTTCTGCTCTAAAACCAGCCATGGACATTCCAGCAGGATTCTGCGCCGCCGCATAAGGCTAAATCGCCCCAGGACTGGCTTTGAAACAATTTGCCAGTGTTTATTTCCTTTGAAGAATGGCCCTCAGACAGACCAGATTTCAACCCATTGGATTACAAATTGTGGACGGTTTTAAAGGACAACGTTTGTCACAAAAGATACCCCAACATTGGATTTCTTAAGACTGCTTTGGTTCGAGCTGTGGCCAATTTCCAATGGACGAGGTTCGTGCAGCTATTGACGATTGGCCAGTGCGACTTAAGGCGTGTGTAAAATCAAAAGGCGGACATTTCGAATAAGTAGATACTTTTTGGATACAATCTTAAAAAATATTTGGTCCAAAAATATTCAGTACTTTTTATTTTACAGCATAAAACGTGTGTAACAGTATTTATGTCTCTACTAAGTATGTTGTGCCACAATCATATACACAGCAATAGTATGACGCTCTTCGAATATTGTTACCCCAACCATACTTTTGTTCTTCGTGCTTATAATAAACAGTTCAGAACTAGTAATAAGGAACCATGTTCATAAAAATTGTCCTGAATTATTTCTACTACTAGATTAAGATCTGAATGATAGCCGGTTTGAAGACACAAGAACTTGATCCTGCGACATAGTTTTGAGCATCGTTTGGGAAAGACTTTGAAGTGGCGACAATTGGCAACACATAGACCAGGGGGATATTAAAAGGATATTATATACCATTACGAAATATTAACTCGCAAATTTCTTACTCAAATAAGATGACAGTTTAAAGTTAAAGTTTGTGAAATATTAACGAAATAAAACTTAAAAAATTCCTATTCCGAATTTATTTGACTGATAAATCATTTATCATTGACAAGTTAGCTGCAAACGTTGCTACTTTTTGGTGTGTTATGAAAAACAATTCGAGATAATAGACAGAAACAAGTAGTTCAGTATAATTTGTTCAATGTCAAGAACCAATTGAAGTGTTAAAAATATAAACTTTGTTGTTAATTGCGTATGTCTCACCCTACAAATAATCTTATCAGCCAAAAGTATGTATAAGAACATACTTTTGTATATACTACATACATATATATATAAACAATATTTAATAAGAATGACACGAGTATGGACAAATACAATATGGACGTGTTTTTAATAAACCTGATAAAAGGTGTTTTTATTTAAACTCTGTCAAGTAGAAATTTCTACTTATTTATTTTCTTTAAATTATGGTACTACACAGTACTTTTGCAATCTGTTTATAACGTCGCTGCTGTTAAAGATAAATTCCTTAAGGCTTTATTAATTTAAAACAAACAAGTGGACAATTCGTAAGTTCGGCCGAAGCTTTTGTACTCTCCGCAGTGGATTGCGTTTCAGATCCGATTGGGGTTTGATCGAACCGGCGATCTCACGACACCTGGTTCTTTGCACCGGATCGACCCGAAGGAGGAATTTTTCGGCCAAGGGCTGTCATCTCGGCACTATATGCCGCAACAACAACAACAAAAACCTTATTTTGTGAACACTATGGGCAATTGTCCAGGGTCAATGACTTTAATTAAGCGACATCGTTAAATTAATGTGATATTCATATTCGTGAGGAAATTTGATTTTCTTATATCAATATGTCCATTGTTGAAGCGGGCAGTAGATTCTGATCTAAATTTGACAAATATTGATAGTAATTGCAAAGGTAGTACCTACATGTCGATTGTTTAAGGGGGATATTTTTTGGGTTTTTTAAGCCCGTAGATCCCGACCCAAAATCTAGCGTAGAAATTCCGCTGGTTTCGAGTTTCCATGTTAACAAGAACTTTTTTTCGGCAATCCAAAAACCTAAGATTTACGGCTCAAGGCCTCAATTTTCGTTCAATCGTATAACTAATGTTATACTCGGATGTGGGCAAAATGTATTTATTTTAATACCCATACTTTCAAACATATGGGAGCCCATTTCTGGGCCCCCTAGCTTCGTCCTCAATTGGGTCAAATCATAAAAAATGTACACATTTAGATCAGTGGGCAAATTTTCTGTCCCCGTAGGAGACGGTTTGTTGAGCCCCTTGGGCCCATACATTGTCCGTGAGTCAAGGTCTCCAATTCAGCAAAATTGGAAAATTCTTATCATTATCATAAAGGCGAAAACTGTTATTGTTCTTAAATACATGGAAATATCCACGGTTGAAAAGGGTCGATTTTTAGAGCCTGTTCGTCTAAACTCAGTGCATAGTTCGATTAGTAAAAAAATTCTATTATTTTTAAGTACCCATATGTGACAGCGCATAGAGAAAGGGACCTAAGGGTAAACAAATCAATTTTCATTTTTTTTTTCTTTTTTTTGATGTGGACAACATCTGAGCATCGAATGAGACCGATCCCATGCCCCAAAAGTGTTTCCTCCCAGAGATATTCTCGTTTTATGAAAGTGGAGTCGACGATACTAAGCGCGACCTAATCTTTAAAATGGCTCTCCTGAACAAAACTGGTTTTTAACCTTAGGTCCCTTTCTATTTTGCGCGTCACATATGTAATTCTTCGAAATTAAATTGTTTTCAAGAGGGCATAGTATCGCCCACTTTTCAGGGTGTATTTCTTTCCATACCAACATCATATATACAATAATATCGGCGTTAGTTCGCGAGATACAGCCTTTCAACGTCCAGAGTTGTATGGGCGATGGCACGCAATTTCCACTAAAGTCAATAATAATATGCTACTAATGGATTTCATTCTGTTTAAAATTTATAACGTTAATTGCCATGAATACCTAAATATGTTCGTCATATTTCTAACAGTTCATAAGATATAGTCTTTCTACGTTTATGGTTGTATGGGCAGTGCCACGCCCCTTGTCAAATTTTAACCCAGCATAGCCTATAAAAAATTCGTAGTCATTGATTTCATTCTGTTAAAATTTTTTAACGATTGGTCCATTACTTTGGCCATGAATGGGACAATTTAAAGGGGAGGGGCACTGCCCACTATTGCTGCCCAAAAATGTTATCGTCATATTGCTCATAGTTTAAGAGTGGCACGCCCCTTGTCTAATTGCATGGTAATATACCTTACGAATATCACCTGGCTAACCGTAACATTATGTAAAATGTTTGCAAAAACCCACAAAAAAAAACTTTAAATAAAGTGATGTTTCCAGAGGTTCGACTTTGTCCTTGTGTGGGGAAAATTTGTACCTCTTTAGCGATCCGGTCCATTTTCAATACCAACCATTTCGGTCCATCAACACATGGTGGTGCAAATAGTTAGCCACCTCGCTATAATAGTGCGACCTGTAATTTGCTTTCCACAGAAATATGAACATGCCGAGGTCATGACATATTTTTACGACGCGTCGATTCAGCAGTACAGCGAGATGTTGCAAAAAAAATGACAAAGTAAGTATACCCTTTATGGATAGTATACTCGTAAACACGTCTTCCATACGGTTAACAAGCAATAATCTCTAATACTTTTCCCGTTACTAAGATAATAGACTTTTCATGCTGCATATTTTCCATTTGGCCAATTCGATAATTTAATAGCTATAAAAGATATGTCTTAAATATCCTTAAACTGATCTGAAATCGTATCATTATGAGAACTCGTTGGATATTATGATAAATATCCACTGTACATATACATACTAGTATTTCAATGCCCGACAAGTGCTTTTTTTTGTATAAGACTCTACAGACAAAATCTTCTTCATGAAATCAGTGAAGTGACTATTTTCCACCCACAAGCACTAGAAAAATACTAGCCGTCGCACTTACTTCCGCCATAAACGTCAGTATAAGTAATAAACATCGGATGTCGGAGTAAGTCCTCATCGTTGAGGACCCTCAGCATGTTTTGTTTTTGCCAATCCAATCATTGACTTTCAACAGTCCTTATAAAAGTTGATGTTTTTCTAGCCGCCGGCATACTTCCGGCAAATGTGCGATTGTATGCAAGTGTTTGTGATCCGAGGCATACAAGCAATATGAAAACAACAGTTATTATTGTTAATGGTACACTGCACACAAACAACAGTAGCTAGGCGGGAAAAATGCAAAACATACAAGGAAACAAGTTGGCGAATGGGTGCGGCATGGCCAACTCAATGGTAGTCTACGGTCTTGTTAAGTTACTACATAGCCGACATTAGTCTTAACTCCCCCTAATAATTAAAACTTATAAGGTTGATTCTGAGATTATGGGTCACTTTGCTGTCCTTGGTTGTTTCAAGCGGGGAAAATAAAATATATTATTATTTACTATACAATAAATCTTTATAGGACCTTTAAGGTCTTCAAAATTGTTTTTTTTAGAAAATATATTTGTTCTTCACAAAATTTCCTACCAAAGTCTTCAAGTATCATTACCCTGGTTGTCCCTAAGACTACCTTCAATGCAATTTTCTCAATTTTTTACAAAAATATTAATTATTTATTTAATAAAACCGGTCCATAGTAAAAAAAATATTCAATTAACTTTGTTGCTAATAATGATTATAATTTTTTATCCAATTTATATTTTATTTCTGTCCCTGAAAATACACAGTATTCCCCTGTAAAATATAATATTCGCTGAAATTCAAATTTCCAAAGCAATCTTGATTTCAAGCAACTCAAATATGATTGAACATTACATGAACTGAAAATGATGTCAAAATTGGCCCATAATCTGAGAATCACCAAAATAAATTAATAAAAAACATCATTTTTAAACCAAAGACGATAAGTTGTAGAAGATGGACGAAATGCGTCTTCACGCAGAGAAAAGATATGGTTACTATATGGTCACGGCAACAATAGTATGTTCTCTGCAATAAAAGCATGGTCGTCGCAACCATAGTATTGTTTTTTGAATTTTATTTTGACAATAGTATGTTTGCGGCAAAACTAATATTGTTGAAATGTAACAATTGTGTTGTTGCCAAATTTAAAAATGGAAATATGGTTGTAGCAACAATGTAAATATGGTTGGTGCGACAAAAGTATTGTTTTTTGGGTTTTATGATAACAATAATATAATTACGGTAATCATACCAGCAAGATCGAACTTTTTTTTATAATACTTTTATATGTAAATTATTTTTTTTTTAAACAAACTACTTTCGATTAGTATAACTTATATAATTTTAACTAGTAAATTTTATCTACTGTTAAAAAGCCACTCCTATTATTAACAGTTTAATGTATTTTGACATAATTTATTTTATAAAAATCTCTATTGTTGAACTGTAACTTAACCCAATCCTTTCAGAGAATTCTGGAGAACATAGTATGGTTGTGTGTGAATCATACTATGGTTGTGAGGATTATACTATGGTTGTATGTTAAACATACTATGGTTATGAGAATCATAATATGGTTGTGGGGATCATAGTATGGTTGTGGGGATCATAGTATGGTTGAGTGTGAATAATAATATGGTTGTGGGGACCATATAATGGTTGTGCGTGAATAATTCTATTGATGTAAGGACCATAATATGGTTGTGGGGATTATAGAATGGTTGTGTGTGAACCATACTATTGTTGTAATGATCATAAAATTGTTCTGCCACAACCATATACCGAACAATAGTATGATCCTCTTCGAATATTGTCACCCCAACCATACTTTTTTTCTGCGTGTTCTTTGCAATATCGTAGAAAAAACAGCACTTCAGTAACCCTCAAATTCTCAGTTCATACATTAACGCAAAAATATCAAAAATAAACCACAAAAATGCAAAAGACACAAAATTCATATTTTTTTAACACAAAAAAAAGCTTTCCCAAAATTTTTTATACTTATCGTGAATTGTTCAACTTCTCGTAAAAGTTAATTTTATCCATCTTCTTTAGTTCGTAGTCTTTGGTTAAAATAACAAAATAACAGATGTTATCGAGACAGATATGACAGTAGAGTGGTTCATGTAAGACAGTTTAGGGAAAAACATTGGGTAACATCTTTCGTTTCATTAACGACTAAAAGTCAACTCGATAATTGACCAAGTAACTTTTGTATACATTAAACATTACTAAGGTCTATAATATATAAAATATAATATAATGTATAAGTATAAAAGTCAATTGTAGAGTATCATATAGTCGGCCGTACCATATAGTATTTCGATGTTTCCTTTTCTGCTGCCGTTGTCGTCTTTGGTGTTGCTTTTTCTTTGGACTACGAAAAAGTTATTTGCATATTACGACAGCATAAATAAAGTCCTTAAGGCGAAATAAATCATTGAACAGATGTTTAAAAGAATGAATTCATTGAGTGACAAGCGTAATTCGTTTAAGAAACAATCGACGAAATTAGACAAGTAATAGAAAAAAACAGCTAAATATTACAAAGGAGAAGTGCTATTACTCTAGGAAGACCAAATTAAAACACGTATAGAGCATAATAATTATGGATAAAAATCGAAATTTTCCTCTTAAATCTAAAATGATTCTTTATTAATAATTAGGATACCCGTTCCACGCCACATTTTACATAGACAAATTGGTATTCAAAAACAATAAAGTTTTCTTACGAGTCCTATTATCTAGATGTTTGTATGGTTTTGGGCCGGCGCATGAAAGCCCTACGGGCTGAATTCGTTTACAACTTCTCGAAACTGGTCGAAGACCTCATCCCATAAAGCACTATCCTGATAAATATATACAGATCGAACTTTTAAAGCCTAGTGACTAAAATTTTGCAGAAATTATCTAAAACGATTTGTATTTAAAATAGGCTGGATCGGTCAAGGACTGAAAAATTTTCACCACACAAGGCATAAGTCAACTTCTGGAAAAATCGCTATATTTGTAGTACAAATCGTGCTACAAAAACAAAACGTAATAACTTTTTTTCTGTGAGAGCAATCGCCTTATTCTTTGTGTTATTTGGAAGGTTAGTATTTGGATTTACTAAAATGAATGCTTGGGATACCGAAAAAAGGATTTGGATAGTGCATCCGACCTCTGCTTCAGAACTTAGAAATTTTACCCTAGTACCCTCTGACCATCGATAATTTTCAAACCGCTACCTATTCGCCCCTTGCATTTTCGGGCATGGTCGTAGATGGACATATTTTCATGAAATGAGCGAAGGAATAGGCTGGTAAAATTTGTCCAGTTGTGAATGAATCTCCCTGTATATCACAACCTATAAGAGATATGAATATCATATGAAACATATGACATTGGCAATTATTGAAACACATTCCTAAGGAAAATTTGGCACATATCTCAAAGAGTAATACAGATATGGCGATGACATTTGGAACATTTTGATATTGGCATAGATCGAAACACATTTTATAGGAAAAGTGGTTGAAGTCCCCTTTAAAAAAATTGCATTTATGGGTAAAGCAATGAACCTTTGAACGATGAAAGATCGTTATAAACTTTTTAAGGAATAAAATCAATGATTATCATACTATTATACGAGGGCGACCGCAAAAGTAACTGGCCTAACATAAAAAGAACCGTTTTTTTGGAATTATTATTATTTTTCAACATAATCTCCTTCCAACTCAATACACTTCATCAAACGTTATTCAAGTTTTTAATTCCATCCGAAAAATAAGATTTTTCAAGACCTTCAAAATATGGCTCAGTTTCAGCAATAACCTCGCTATTGGACGACAATTTTTTGCCACCGAGACATTTTTTTAAATTTGGAAACAAGAAATAATCGGAAGGAGCTAAATCTGTATTATATGGTGGATGCGGAGCAATTTCAAATCGTAATTCGGCCAGTTTTTGTTGAGTTAAAAATGCAGTGTGTGAAGGACCATTATCTTGATGAAAAAGAACTTTTTTTCTAAATGCGGTCGTTTTATCTTGATTTCTTCACTCAACCGATCCAGTAATGCTCAAGATAATCAATAAATATTATACCCCTTGCATCCCAAAATACTGTGGTCATTACTTTTCCTGCTGACTTAACAGTTTTCGCCTTCTTGGGACCACTTTTACCAGCTTCTATCAATTGTTTTGACTGTTCTTTGCATTCTGGCGCAAGAACTATATTGGATTACGCTGATAAATCGCTAAAAGCTCCTCGGAATTGGTCCAAAGGACGATTTTTTGGGGCAAAGTCAACAAACGCGGCAGCGTTCTTGCGGATAGCTTTTTCATGTAGAGTTCATCATGTAAAATACTTTAAACTTGTTTTTCGTGTATTTTAACAGTATCAGCAAGTTCTCTGAGCTTTATTCGTCTATCTTTAGTCACTTCATTAAATATTTTTCTAATGTTTTCAATAGTAGTAGCAGTTTTCGGTCTTCCAGAGCGTTGTTCATCTTCCGTACTTGAACGACCCATTTTAAATTGTTGAACCCACGATTTCACGGTGGAGTATGATGGTGCATTATCACCATGAACAGAATCCAATTCATCTTTGATTAATTGTGGCGTATAACCTTTCATATAAAAGTGTTTAATTACCGCACGAAACTCTTTATTTTCCATTTTTCAAAAATTATAAAACTTGTTTACTTCAATCTCATGTAACAAAGAAAATAATCATTAAATATTTCGGAAATTTTGACAGATGACTTATAAAACACATATAATTTAATGTTATGGCCAAGAATTTAGGTTTTTAAAAAAGATAATGGTTTGCCACTATGTTTTAAAAATAATTTCGGGCAAGTGGCCGCCGCGGCTGGCCCGAATAAACTCCAGCCGAGAGGCCCCATTTTCAACTATATTTTGCAGCATTTGGGGCCGTTTGTCAGCAATAACGAGCCGAATATTCTCCACCAAGGCGTCAATCGTGTCAATATAGCCCCACAAAAAATAGTCCAGCGGTGTTAAATCACACGATCTTGGAGACGACGCGAGTTAATGCGCTTACCAAAAGTTTCCTTCAATAAATTAATTGTTTCGTTGGATGAATGGCATGTAGCGCCGTCTGGTTGGAACCAATGGTCGTCCACATCAACATCTTCCACTTCAGGCACAAAAAATCATTAATCATGGCTCTTTAGCGTTCCCCATTGAAATAAAAAATATAGGCCAATGATTACCTCTGTCCATAGAGCACATCAAACTGTGACTTTTTGAGGATAGTACGGTGTCTCAACAATGGCTTGTGGATTTTCATTACTCCAAATGCGACAATTTTGGTAAAAAAAAAGTGTGGCCAGATTGAAAACCACACGTCTTAAAAACGCCCTTTATAAGCTTCGGAACGGCCTACTTAATTTTGCCACTTGTTTAATTATTCCTAGTCCAAACTAGCTTGGTCTACGACTGAAATGTTTGCATGTCGACGGTTCTAAAGCAGCTTCCAATACATTTTGCCGATAATGGATTGGACAAGTTCCATCGGTGGTCACAACTGCCTATACTATCACTTCAGATGGAAAAAATTACTCTACTACGCATGAATTATATTTTGAATCTCAGTTTCTACCTAAAGTTAGAAACTGAGATGCAAATGCTTATGGTAGCTTGTAAATAATATAACCTGATGTCATTGGTATGCACTGGACATAGCTGGTATTATTGGATTTCCATTATTGCCAACGTGAAGTTATAATCACATCAATCGTCTAGTCCTTTATGGTGTTAGTATGGAAACAAACACTCCCTGGTGGAGAGTGGGTCGTGCCACTCCCCATAAAAAAATTCAATATTGGACTTGAATCCGTTGGAGGATTATTTGTATACTTGTTTTTAGACTATTCTTAGTTAGCACGTTATTTTCTAAATGGTAAAGTACATTCTGTCATAAATCATAAATGTTATGCTTAGCTCATAGTCAGATTCGAACCCATGTTTCTTCTGCATACCAAAAAACATAAATCATAATTATTGCCAGAAATCTACCAATTCAACGAATATCTGAAGAGGAATAATGTTCAAGTCATCAGGTTCATTTGGATACACACAAATTCATTTTGAAAAATGAAAGTCATCTCCGTACAAAATGTTGTCTTTACTCCTTTAAATAATGTTTGTGAGTTTGTGGCATTCTCTGAAATTAAGTTTAACAATCAACGAATATAAAGGAAAAGAAAATTGAAAAAAGTTGGTCTACCCAAAAAAATCATTTACTGTTCTTATGTGGCGTTTTCCAACTTTCCTGCTGGCTTGACTGGGCGCTTATTAATGCCGCTTAAATTACGAATATTTTCCATAACACTAAATGTTTGGGGTTTTTGGGTAATGGCAGAAATATGGATAATTTTAATTTTCATGCAAAAGACAGTAGTTGGTCACTCTATACGATCTCGCGTTACTCTACACGGTAGAAGAAAAATGCAAATGGAAGTCAAATATAGAATTGCATACACACAGAGAAAAGATTCGTTGCCACAACTGAATTTTTTGCCAACCGAATGATTTAGGTTACTTGCACCTCGAGTATTCAAGCAGTACAACCGAATGTTAGTTAGTGCTCTGTAACTTTCAGTTATTAGAACTGTAGTTTAGCTGCAACATACCAAGTACTTATATCTTCAGAAGAGAATTTTGAATTTACCAAAAAAAAAATATTTTCATCAGAGGAAACAACTGTTTGCTTACACAATTGAAGTACTTGATGTACTCAAAGGGAGGGAGGGTCATGACGAGGGTTAATTGAGTGGCTTATAATCAGTAATAATCGAATTATTCTAATTTAAAAAAATATATTATTAAATAATTTGTAACAGCAACAAAATGTTTGCAAAACAATTGGTCGCAAAAACTACCAGTTGTGGCAACTAAATAACTTTTTAGGTTTTCTTTGGCATGATCGATCAATAAGTTGTGAGTACAGTACGATGATCGTATTTATTATCTTGTGGTATTCTGAATTATAAATATTTGAACAGATTAAAACCGAAATTCATCTTTTGCAATCGAATCACTGTAGTTCCAACCAATTCACAACTAATTATTCCTCTGATATGTGTATTGAGCATCCCGTTCATATTCCATTGGATAGTTTTTAGAAAATTATTATTAGAGATAAATATTTCATCACATTCTATAAGATACACGAATACTAATCGAGTTGTTTTTTGGTAGCAGGGACTGCCGAATATGACTTACAAAAAGCCCATCGTTTTAATGTAAAATGTACAAAAAATATTTGTTTAAATACTTCAATACAGGGTTATAACTAGAGTGTCCTAAACCGATACTGAAACCGACATCCCGGTTATTATTTCTAAACCCAACAGTCGGTTTTTTTTCAAAAGTAGCTTCAACCCGACATGCCGTTTACCTAGTTTTTTGTGCAGTCGGTTTTCGGTTTTTTGGTTGATGTATATAAAAGCATAGAAAAATCATATTTTTCAAGTCCGGAAATACCAAAAGAGCTATACCAACCATAAAGAGTACTGCTCGACTCAGAATCACTTGTGACTCGATTTGTCTGTCCGACCCTCCGTTCGTCTGCTGTCTTTCTTAAGCTTGTTTTCATTATGGTGCAACCATAATGCACGATATTAATTGTGAGTCACATCTTAGCCAAGATTTTTGCCCAACCACCCAGTAAACCAAATCTGCCGACAATGTCTGATATCAGACAATTCTGAACAATATCTGAACTCTATCGAGAATTCTTACCGAAATCGTTACAAATTCTGTTCGATTTGTCTGAGGACTTTTTATTTATTATGTTCCGAAATATCTGAACGAATTCGGCCCGAATTCTGTGGGATTTTTATTAATTTTTTGTTCAGAATTCTCTTATCGAACTCGTAACGAATTCTGACCTATTTACCTAAGGTAGTCTATTCGTTTAAAATTTTTGTTATTTGCTTCATATTTTACAGTTGTTGTTCTTGTGTACAGACATGTCGGAACTACTTCTGAACGAATTCTTAACTGTTTGTCTAAGGTATTTTTATATTTCAAATTCAAATTCTGAACGTTTGGTTAGCTTAGCTGTGCGAACGATTTTTATTGTGTTCGGAGGAAAACTCTACCGGCAGTTCTCGTTAAATGCAAAACTGGTTGCCCTTAAATGTATAGCCACTAAACATAGTTACAGCACAATTATTGCTTGCGAAATTGCAGACACCCCTGCTTGTAACTAAAAGTCTTTCCGAACGCTTTTTGAAAATGTTTTACAACTTTTTTTTTGTAGAACAAAATTATTTTCTTCTTTTTGATTGTTTACATTCAGAATTTACCATGACATAAGCTCAGAATTCGTTCAGAATTCGGTTCGAATTCTGAAGGTTTGGTTTGCTGGGCATGGACTGGTACACAATTGAGAAGCGCCATTTACGAAAATGGTCGTTCAAATACAAATGCCTTTCGTGTAATTCGTGATTTTTTTGATCAGCATAATTGACCAAATGCGCCTACAGTGGATTGTTAACAAATCCAGAAGAATTGCCTCAATTGAGCCATCACTAGCGTTTATTGAAAGCCGATGCATCTACAAAGACTGACTGTTTGGTGCAGTTTATGGGCTGGCGAGCGACGTCATTGGGCCGTATTTCTTTGGAAATAAGGTCGGACAAGCAGTTACGTAAATGGTGTTCACTATCGCAAGATGATAACGGACTTCTTGTGGCGAGAAATTGGAGATATGGACCTGGATGATATGTGGTTCCAACAGGATGGTGTCACTTGTCACACAGCTAACGAAACAATGGATGTTTTGCGTGAGAAATTTAATGGCCGTGTTATCTCACGTCGTGGCGATGTTAATTGGCCACCACGACCATGTGATTTGACACCGTTGGACTTCTTTCTTTCTAAGTCAATTAGTTCAGAACATTTTAAGAGCTAAAGGATGAGATAATTCGGCACAATAACGACATTGAACCTTCATTATGTCTCAGAGTCATTGAAAATATGGACCATGAAATAAAAGTATGCCACCAAAACCGTGGCGAGCACTTGACCGATATTTTATTTTACACATAGATAGTTATCTGAAAACATTTTGTTTTATTTACAATTAACATCGTGCGTGTTAGTTAGTCCACCCTTACCATGGACATTTGGCTTTGTAATAACTATAAAATAACAATATAACGTATAAAATTATAAAAATAAAATTATATTTGCAGTTTGGCTATATTTGGGTGATGGTCCCTATGTTGGCAAACTGGGCAATTTAATCAATGACATTTGCGTACCAAAACTCAAATTCATATATAACCTTATTTTTAAAATCTGGCTAAATTTAGAGCTGTTCCAGGGCACTAATACTTTACTTCTAAATTGGAAAATAATTTCTCTTCGTAGACAAAACCGGAAAGTCGGTTAATGCCGATTTTTTACTTTAAAAAACCCCGACTGTAGGTTTTTTCAAAACACGATTTTGAAATAAACCCGATATGCCGGTTTTCAGAAAACCGCGATTTTTTGGACACTCTAGTTGTAACGAATATTTGCATCATATTGAAAATTCGCTTTCGCATTTGCACTCGCAAAACCCAATTAGGAAAAATTCGATTTCGCATTCACAAAAGAAATTTCGGTATTTGGAACAAATATTTTTCAATATTCGCTAAACTCACTATCGAGTCATCCCTAATTTTACGCCATCTAACTGAATTGTTCCACTTCACTATTTTGGAAGATTCGTTTTTATAAAACAAATTTCAGTATTCGCTTTCACCACAAATATTTTACAATATTCGCTTTCGCTAAACCTACTTTCGTTTCATCCCTAATTTAATGCCACCTTATTGACCGGTCCCATATTTTTTTAAAAGTGTTCATTAAAATTTAATCTTCGATGGCTAAGGACTCGAGAGGAAGGAAAAATGCAGACTAAGTTGACGTCTGCATTTTTCCTTCCTCTCGAGTCCTATTTTGTTTTCAAAAAGTTCGTTTGAAGGAAAAATAAATATTCAGACTTGAACAATTTTTTTTTTGACTTGAACAATTTTTATTCTGGTTCGAGACCTTTTTGTTGTTTCTATTTAAGAATCAACTAAAAAAATTGGTGAAAATGTATTGGCTACGGTTGCCAGGCAGGCTGTTTCTTAACCCGCCAAGGTTTTTCTTCAGCCGTCAAATGACTTATACGGGAGTCTCATTATGATCAATGAGAATTACCCTTTGCGTATAGTCTTTGAACTGTGCGAAGAGCAATTTTCATAGCGCAATATCATTTCCACCAATTCCGTTTGGCATGGACTTTCGTTGAAAACCACGAACGCGAAACCGTGTTACCAAACCCCATTGTCAAAAAATACCCTAAGTAAAGTTGACCCAAACTGAGCAGTCTAATTAAATATTTGTCACGATTACTGTGTAAAATTCCTTTAATTAAAGTTGATGTCTATCATTTAACCGAAAAATTCCATAAAAAATCTCTAAATTGAAAAAATTCGCATAGAAATACTCGTATTGCGAACAGCTAAGAAAAACATTGTTGCGTTATGAGACGGTTGAGCAATAGAGGAATACAAAAGTTTTAGATTATCTTTTTTCTATCCTCTAAATGTTTTCTACCATTTTGTTACGAGTTGCCAATTTTATTCCTAATGTAGGGAATTTAATAGATCCCAATATGCCGCCATTAGCTGCTCTCGGCCTGCAACTGGAAACATGTGAATTTCTGATTACAGGCGAACTAGGAATTGGTCTCTCTTTGTAACAGCTAACGAAGACGTCTGGAAACAAAAATATTCACACCGACAACTTTACAGCAAGTAAATATGTATGTACGACTGTGTGTGAAGATCAAACCAGAGCAAGAGTGTATGAGTGTTGTCATAGCCTTCGGCATAAAGGATGTTCACATTGTTCGCAGCTGTTTGCACACCGCACTTCGGTTCGAGTGTGTCTGTGTGTGAGTGCCTGAGTTGTACGTTGTTGTTTGTGTTGGTGAACAATTGTTTGCCGGATATGAAAGGAATTTCGTCTGACAAAAGCTTTCGTTGTTTGCATTATCGTCGACGCTAAACAAACACACTCTGCAGATTGTAATGTTTTATTTTACTTGTGCTGAATGGCTGCACAGTGGGGTATTTCGGAATGAAATTAGTCACTTATCAATGGTTCATTGGATTTAGATGAATTTGAATCGAACTAGAGCAAAAGAAACAATTATCTAGTGAAATGTATAATTCGAACATTTATTCGAATTCGAAAAACGACATATTTTCATATGAGGAAAATTATTGTAATATTGTATGTACGTGTTTTACAATTTATAATAATTTAAAATTTCCTGAAGAAATTCCGATAGATAGCGAAGTATCGAAACAAATAAATAAAAAACCAACCTCAAGCTTGAAAGAAAATAAAATAATAAATTTTCAAAGTTTTAAGTTTATCGTGAGTCGGTTACCGGCTCATCCAAATTTTTTGGTTTTGTTTTGTAGACATCCATGTTTGCCATTAGCCCACAAGAAAAAAAAAATCATCGAAATATGGTGTTTCTTGAAATTAGTTTGTTTTTATTGAATTTTCGAATTTCCAGTCATATCATGATCTTCACCATCTTGTCAAAGCCAACAAATTTTGAAAGTGATCTCTTTAAAGATAAACTCTTTCAACATCTTTTAGTAAATATCTCCAGTATCAAAAAATAGGCGACAATTTTGTTTGGCGTTAAGATCAAATGGGTCTCGTCAGACATAAAAATACAGCTTAACAGTTCAACACTTGGATGATTTCGAAACTCCCACTTGGCAAATCAGCAGTGTTCATTTTGCTTGCTATTATAACCGCCATCATAGAATTGAGGGTATATTCACTTGTCATTCCGTTTGCAATACATCCGTTTGCAATACATACTAGTCGGAGACCCCCTTAAAAATTCTAAGATGATCTATCTCTCCATGCCCGTCTGTCTGTAGAAAGCAAATAACAGGTTTCAATATTGAAGCTAGGTGAAATTTTGCAGAAACATGTGACGATAGAGTGAACCCGTTGGGTTTATAAATGGGCCAGATCGATGAAGAGGTAAAAAGTTTGCCCTCACAAGGACTGGATCAACCTCTGAAAAAATCGATAACCCTGAACTTAAAAACGCAATATCGCATAAACTTTAAGAGAATGAGGCTGATATTTAGAACATATGATAATGGCATTGGTCAAACACATTCCAGACGTAAAGTGGGCGGTACCATACCACTTTAAATAATTTAATTTATGGCTAAACTAATGGGCCAATCGTTGGAAAAGAGGGGCGTGACACCGTCCACACAACCCAAAATTTAAAAAGTCGATATTTCATGAATCAATACATATTTGACGATGCGATTTGAAACATATAATGTTGGCATGGATCGAAACACATACTGGAGGCAGTGCCACGTCCACCTTTTAAATCTTACTTACGGCCAAAGTAATGGGCCGATCGTTATAAAATTTTTACAGAATTAAATCAATCATTAAGAAGTCGTAGACTATATTATGGTAAAATTGATCAAGGGGGCGGGGCCCTGTCTATACAATCCTGAATTTTAAAGACTATATTTCGTCAACTAATAACGATATGACGATAGAAGTTGGTATGGAAAAAAACACATCCTCATAGAAAACAGACCGGTGCCACGCCCCCTTGACAAAATTTTCATAATAACGATACGACGATAAAAGTTGGTATGGCAAAAACACATCCTCATAGTAAACAGACCGGTGCCACGCCCCCTTGACAAAATTTTCATAATAACGATACGACGATAGAAGTTGGTATGGCAAAAAACACATCTCCATAGTAAACAGACCGGTACCATGCCCACTTGACAAAATTTTCATGTTGGCAATCCATAACGGGGGTATGTATATAAGTTCGGTACGGCCGAAATTACCGTCAACATAAAAAAAATCAATTTTATTCCCTTGTGTTATTTATATTTGGTGAATGAAAATACAATTTTCTCATCATACAGAAATTTTGTAGTTCGGACCGATTTTCAAGAGAATTTTCTCTGTGTGGACGCGTCTTAAAAATCTCCATATTAGACATTAGTCCGCTAACATTTTTTTTACACTTTTTATTGCTTTTTTTCTTCTGTGTTTGCATTATTAAAGATCCCACATATATTTTCGATGTCGTAATGCACAAATGTGGAAAAACTTTATATTTTGGCCATATATCAGCCACTGTGAGCAATTGGGGGATTTTTTTGTAAATGTTGTGCGATTGTAGTGTTGCGAAATTGTAGTGGGATTGAGAGAGGATATGTTAACGCATTATTTTCATTTCATCGCAATAACAAACACTGACAGCTCGACTTTTATAGGATTAGCATCTTGCGAACATTTCTTTTAAATATCGCTGCAGCACAATCACAAATGGATGGTATTTAAATGAACTATTTGAGAAATTTATTAACATATTTTTTGTTTATGTTGGATTTATTGCGATATTTTAAGGAAACATAATTTAAATCATTGAAAATAGTTACACATCATGAATCATGGCAAATACAGGCATAACACTTGATCTTCCTTGGTGAGTACGCTTGTACACAAACTTTTAACTAATATTAGCGATTACTTTAACGTTAAACAATTTTAAAAAGGGCGTGACACATGAGCCAAATCTTGTCCTTTTTACAGGAGCACAAAGTTTGAAATTATGTTTTTGCTGAAAAATATATATATTAAATTCGTAAGTTATCCCTCAAATTAAAATAAAACGGCTTTCATTTAACTATTTTTATTTTCCTATTTCCAAAAAAGGACACAAAAATGTCCTTTCAAAAATGTATCCTTCAATATCCTTTAAGAGTACCGCAAAATTATTTTTCGAGAAAAAAAAATGTTAAAGGCCTAAACAAGCAGTAGCTCATGGCAAAATTAAATTTTTCTAGTGATATTGTTAATGGGGAAAAAATTGGGGTTTAATCCTCACACCGAAAAAGTTTTAATTAACCACAAGAGCTAACTATTATCTTCTAGTTGTCACCCACCAATGATCATGCATGTCCCAGTTCGCAAATTGCCGTATTCTTGAGCCACTCCTCTTTATTAAGAGGATATGAAAAGTGTCCTTCAAAAATATATCCTTCAAGTGTATGGCGAAAATATCATTTCGAGCTATGCTATACGGGTTTATTTCTCTACCTTAGTAAAAGGATTTAGGGCATATTTTAAACCTCTAATACCCTATGAGTCAGCATATTTTTTTTTGTTTATATGCTTCTCTTGTAATAACATCGACTATGGTGTGCAATGATGCGACGGCCACTGAGTGTCTCCTTAAACAGTCCTTTTATATTATATTTTACATTTAATAAACAATAAAATTTACCTTACATTTAAAAAGCACACAAAACAGTGAAATTTTCTAACCACCAAGACATTCTGCAAGTTTGGGCCACGAACAAACACTATTGAAATTGGTGCACATCGTCGTTTTGATATCATACATAGGTTTGTACCGACTTCAGAACCTACAACTATAAAGACCACATATTTTACCTGATTCTGACCAAATTTCGCACAGAGCGTTTGGATTATCCAACACCTATCCTTGGCGAATTTGAAACCATATCGGTAGGTGTTTTGGAATACACACAGAAAAAAAGTATGGTTGGGGTGACCATATTTGAAGGGCATCATTCTATTGTAAGGTATATGGTTGTGACACAACCAACTATGATCCTCACAACCATAGTATGATTCACACACAACCACACTATGATCCTCACAAGAATAGTATGATTCACAATCATCCATAATATGATCCTCACAACCATAGTATAATTCACACTCAACCATACTATGATCACCAAAGACCATAGTATGATTCACACTCAACCATTCTATGATCTTCACAACCATACTATGATCCTCACAACCATAGTATGATTCACACTCAACCATACTATGATCACCACAACCATAGTACGATTCACACTCAACCATACTATGATCCCCACAACCATATTATGATCCTCACAATAATGGTATGTTTGACATACATAAGTGGGATCATAAATTAAGTAGCTTTATTTATGATCCCTCTCAACCATAATATGGTCCTCAAAATTATTTATTAGGATTGGTTTATGTTGTCAACAATAGTTTTATTAAGTAAATAAATTAAAAATACATTAAATTTTAAAATAATCAATTTAAAAACGTAATCGTTTTTATTAAAATATTTCAGTTAAACAAATCCAAATCATTTTGTTTGGAAAATTTTAATTTCCATTATTATTTCATAAGATTCGTAACAATGACATTGTTGTAAAACCCATATTCAAATTAAGAAAAATTACAATTAACAGTATGATTGCTGTAATATTATTATTGTTAACATAAAACTCAAAAACAATACTTTTGTCGCGACAACCATATTTATATTGTTGCTGCAACCATAGTTTCATTTTAAATTTGGCAATAATACTATTGTAAATTTCAACAATAATAATATTGTCGCAATCATACTATTGTCAACATAAAATTCAAAAAACAATACTATGGTTGCTACGAACATACTATTATTGCAGAGAACATATTATTGTTGCCGTAACCATATAGTAACCATATTTTTTCTTTGCGTGTAGCTTCCACACAAAGGTTAGGTCTAGCAGCTTTTGATGCAACAAAGGGATAAGAGTAACCGCTCAAATTTTGCATGAAACGTAATGAGCGACCTATAATTAACCCCTCTTTGGTTCATATTTTCGTATAGCCTTTATCTTGACATCATTTAAATAACTTGAAAGAATAGGTCCTACCCGATTTCGAAACCTGCAGCTTTAGAAGCCACATATCCGAATTAGACCAAATTTCGAAATGAAAAATATAAATTATGAGTGGCCAATACCCTGATTAAATTGGGCCATGTCATTCTATGTTTTTGAACAGATTTGGGGTTGTTTTAAAACAACACGGTGAAGTAAAAGATTATATTAAATAGGACATATATTTCGTTAAATATGTATGATTTATTTAAATTTAATTCGGATAATCACATCAAACTTCTACGACAGTCTGTACATTGGTTAATAACACAGATTCTGAAGAAAAATCAAATGTTGGAAATATTCTGTATGAAGCAACTATAGTTAGGAAATAACTGAGAGGAAAAAATACAAAATACAATCTTGATTTGCCGCATACAAATGTATATTCCTACTAGAAGACTTGAAGTTCTCCACCTGTTTGTTTATTAATTGTTTTTGCATAATTAAGTTGATAATTTTCTCGTTATGAAAAACAGTTTAAATCGACTTTATATTATTTATACATTCCTAGAAAATATTTTTTCAAGTCATCACTTTATTTCGATGCTTTTTCGAACTTCTTTCCATATTTTGGCTCAAATTCGGTTCAAAGTCGAATCTACAGTTTAGCAACTTTCGAGTCCTCGAAAAGATCACTAAACTGTTGTCTAATTCGTATCGATTGCAATAATCTTTAAAAAAAAAATTAATATTAGTCTATATCGATTCGATAGCAATGAAAATATAGTTTTCTATTATGTAAAGTTGAACAAATTTCGAATCATTGTACATGTTAATGTTTTTAATGAAAACACGTTTCTTCCGAAATCGTGGCCCCCGACCGTATACTGATATCGAAGAGATAAAACATGCTAAATTTCAGATAACAACAGCTTGCCTTTTCAGCGGCAATATCACCTCGCAAATTTCACCAACATTTCTACACCCAGAGAACAGATTCGTTACCATAACCGAATTTTTTTACCAACCGAATGATTGTGTTTCCATCTACTCCAAGTATGCTAACAACCTAACGTTAGTTTGTGCGCTACAATTTACGGTTAATGCAACGTCCGTTATTTAATTAATTCTCTTTGAGTTTACTTAAGGCTTAATAAAGCAAAGTCAACTAATTTTGTAATCATATCATACATTTATATAGGGTGATCCATCTAGAGATATTTTTTCAGAACAAAAAAAAATCCATCTAGAGATATTTTTTCACAACAAAAAAAATATAAAAATTTCTGGCTCAACGGCAAAGTCAATAAACAAAATTGCCGCATTTGGGCTGAAGAGCAACAAGAAGAGGTTCAAGAGGTGCCATTATACCCAGGAAAACCACGGTTTGGTGCGGTTTACGCTGGTGGAATCATTGGTGCTTAATTTTTCAAAAATGATGATGGCCGGAACGTAACCGTGAATGTTGCTCGCTATCGCGCTATGATATAGATCTTTATGCTACCTGAAATTGAAGCCCGTAATCTTGACGACGCTTGGTTTCAACAGGACGGTGCCACTTGCCATACAGCTGCTCAAACAATGGATAAACCGAGAGGTCATTTCGAAAAGCAGCTAATTTTACGTTTTGGGCAGGTGAGTTGACCGCCTAGATCGAGTAATATCACACCTTTAGACATATTTCTTTAAGGTTGCCTAAAGTCCAAAGGCTATGCTGGCAACCCAGCTACGATTCAGGTTTTGGCAGCCAACATTACGCGTGTCATTAAAGCCATATCGATCGAAATGCTCGAACGCGTCATCCAAAATTGGACCCTCAGAATGGAAACCCTGAGGCGTAGTTGCGGCCAACATTTGAAGGAAATTATATTTAAACAATAAATGCCATAAAATGTCCTTTCAAATTACCAATAATGATTCCACACTTGATTTGAATTTTTATATATTTTTTTGTTTTGAAAAAATACCTCTAGGTGGACCACCCTATATATTAATTTGACCAATTTCAGCATTTGGTCTACTTTGTCAGGTCCGCTTGACATGTAGAGATCGATGTATTCCGTTTCAATGGGCAGTAAGAGTGGAGGGTCCTTGAAATTCTTCTCCGATTTAATTTTTTATTTGTTTTTCATTTCTGGGTTTTATGTTGTGGTCGGCAATACTAGATGACCATAAGAACTAAACTATTAATTGGCATAACCAGTTGTTGCCAAAAGCTCTTAAAGTGTTTTTTTTTGGTTAAAAGTTTAATTAATTTGGAGGATTCCGATACAATTGAATTTGCTATGACTTTGTAAATACGAGTATTAATTGTTTGCTGTACAATTTTCTATCGTTCATTAAAAAGCGAGTGGCGCTTACGTGTTTTTCGCGGTAAGGGCTCGAAATTATTAATTTGTAAGAAGTATTTCTCAAACATATTTGAATTTAGAAAACTATTTCAAAATATATAAGTACAAAAAAAAAAATTCTCCTATAAAATTTGTCTTATAGCCCTTACGAGGGCCGAGGGCTCTCCAAGCCAAAATGTTACTTCTGACTTTAGCTTACCAGACTCGAAAAACTCTTCTTAGGGCTTCTGGCAACCTGTTGTACTTTATAATATAATTCGGTCAGTTCTCTTATCCAAACCACTTTCAGTTAAAGTCCCACATTATCCAACAGGTAGTATATAATAAGACTTCAAGCAATCGCTATATGTCATCATTACGACACACAGATTAAATACGACTACATGAGTTGTATTTAAAGAAGATTTGGTACTTGCATGGTTAGATCTAAGAACTATTAGATGACTCCATTTTCCTGGCAACGAAATTACTGGACAGATTTTGCTGGCAAATACGGACCGCAAAAGTAACTGGCCTAACATAAAAAGAACCGTTTTTTTGGAATTATTATTATTTATTTTTCAACATAATCTCCTTCCAACTCAATACACTTCATCAAACGTTTTTCAAGTCTTTTAATTCCATCCGAAAAATACGATATTTCAAGACCTTCAAAATATGCCTCAGTTTCAGCAATAACCTCGCTATTGGACGAAAATTTTTTGCCACCGAGAAATTTTTTTTAAATTTGGAAACAAGAAATAATCAGAAGGAGCTAAATCTGGACTATATGGTGGATGCGGAGCAATTTCAAATCGTAATTCGGCCAGTTTTTGTTGAGTTAAAAATGCAGTGTGTGAAGGAGCATTATCTTGATGAAAAAGAACTTTTTTTTCTAAAGCGGTCGTTTTATCTTGATTTCTTCACTCAACCGATCCAATAATGCACAGTAATATTCACTATTTATAGTTTTTCCTTTCTCAAGATAATCAATAAATATTATACGCCTTGCATCCCAAAATACTGTGGCCATTACTTTTCCTGCTGACTTAACAGTTTTCGCCTTCTTGGGACCACTTTTACCAGCTTCTATCCATTGCTTTGACTGTTCTTTGCATTCTGGGATGTAGTGATGGATCCGTGTTTCATGTTTCAAAAACTCTATTGGATTACGCTGATAAATCGCTAAAAACTCCTCGGAATTGGTCCAACGGACGATTTTTTGGGGCGAAGTCAACAAACGCGGCACCCATCTTGCGGATAGCTCTTTCATGTGGAGTTCATCATGTAAAATACTCCAAACTTGTTTTTCGTGTATTTTAACAGCAAGTTCTCTGAGCTTTATTCGTCTATCTTTAGTCACTTCATTAAATATTTTTCTAACGTTTTCATTAGTAGTAGCAGTTTTCGGTCTTCCAGAGCGTTGTTCATCTTCCGTACTTGAACGACCCATTTTAAATTGTTGAACCCAGGGTTTCACGGTGGAGTATGATGGTGCATTATCACCATGAACAGAATCCAATACATCTTTGAGAATTGTGGCGTATAACCTTTCATATAAAAGTGTTTAATTACCGCACGAAACTCTTTATTTTCTATTTTTCAAAAATTATAAAACTTGTTTACTTCCATCACCTGATAATCATTAAATATTTCGGAATTTTTGACAGATGGCTTATAAAAGATTGCTTTTAAAAAACAAAAAAAAGTTGCTAGTAAAACAGAAAATGTGCTAGCTGGCCTTTTGCGGTCGCCCTCTAGGTAATACAAGGAAAGAAGTTGTGTCATAAGATTCGAGTTTGAATTTGGACTCATAGGACCACGGGTATATCTATCATATTACAAACCGTGACCGTATTATACTCTCCATCCATCATGAGTTCAATTTACCTTAGTTACGGGCAGTTGTACTCCAAAGCCCCCCACTCACCCCTTGAATCATAACATACTACATTCTTTGTGGGGTAACCTGAGCAATTCGCATATGGTACCAAAAAAAATTCTTGTCGGCCGTAGACTAGTTATCTTGGCGATTGCATGAACTTTGTTGTTTTCGGTTGTGGTGGACTTTAAACATTGTCATTACCCGTATAACCCTCAATAAACAGATCCAACATTTGCTTACTTGTTTAATTTGCCGAATAGGAGTACTTTTCAATTAAATCTCGTCATTGATTGTAGATTCAATTAAAAATTGTGTGTGTTTAAATTGCAAATTCTGCAACGAACTTTAATGTGCTGCAGTTTCTGCTCTATTTTTAGACGCAATTCACTTCTTGAAATTACAAAGTAATGGCCACGTTGTAGGAGTATGGGAAAATAGCAGAAGCTTTACGTCGTCATGCATCCGAACAGCGTCATCCTGTGTTGCCGTTGATGAGTATGTTTGTTGTTGGCCACCAATTCCATTCATATGGACGGCAACAACGGGTGTGTCTGTGTCGGTGTGGGTGTGCGAGTGTGTGTTGGGGAACTGTTCATTCATTGCAACATCTGGTCCAAGCCGATTTCCCGTCATATGCTTTTGACTATGTAGCACATGAATGCCAAATGAATATGAAGTTGTTGGTTGGCATGGATACAAATCGTATACGTCCGTATATACAGGGTGAGTTGAAAGTTACTGCACCCTGACAAATGCATTCATACACAAAAAGATTCGTTGCCACAACCGAATTTGTTTGCCAACCCAATGATTGAGGTTTCATAAACTATAAAGTTTGCATCAGTAGAACCGAATTTTGGTTGGTGCAAAGCAATTGTCAGAAAAGTAAACTAAAAGTTTTGGTAGAAGTCGTCACAGAGTATCATAACCTCCACAATTTGTTTTCTGGGTATAAATATTAGTGTTGTCTTATGTTAAGCCTCGATAACTTAGACTTCAGACAGAAAAATTCAGTTGGAGGTCGGTCCGAACTACAAATATTTGGTTAGATAATTATACTTTCTGTTGCTACCACCTACACAACTTGGTATGGATGGTTACATGGGTTGACTTACCATAAGATGGTATCTACAATATTATTACGGTACTTAAAGCCTAAAAATCGGTAAAACCAACCGAATTCAGAAAAACTATTGGTTGCACAGTTGATTGTTATGACAACCAACCAAGTTTAAAGTACAAGTTACTTTTGTACCAATAATTGGTTGCGACAACAGATAAATTCTTTGTTTAGCCATTAGTTCGCTGTTGTAACATATTACACAATGCAACAAAATTTCGTACTTTCTCTGGGGGTAAATGATTTATTCTTTCTTTAAACGAAAGACATGGGTGATTATAGTCAATTTCCAAAAGAACATTGCTCTTTTTTGAGTAATTCCTTAAACGTATGCCAGGGAAATTTATATTTTGCAACTCTACTGAGTAGGGACATAAATACTGTTACACTCGTTATATGCTGTAAAATAAAAAGTACTTAATGTTTTTGGACCAAATATTTTCAAATATATTAATTGATGTATATTGTATCCAAAAAGAATCTACTTATTCGAAATGTCCGCCTTTTGTCTTTACACACGCCTTAAGTCGCACTGGCCAATCGTCAATAGCTGCACGAACCTCGTCCATAGGACCATAGGCCGGCCACAGGTCGAACCAAAGCAGTCTTAAGACATCCAATGTTGGGGTATCTTTTGTGACAAACCTTGTCCTCTAAAACCGTCCACAGTTTTTAATCCAATGGGTTCAAATCTGGACTGCCTGAGGGTCATCCTTAGAGGAAATGGACGCTGGCTAATTGTTTCGAAGCCAGGCCTGGGACGTTTTAGCCTTATAAGCCGGCGCAGAATCCTACTGGAAAGTCCACGGCTGGTTTTGGAACGGAATTGTTAAGAGGCTTCATAACAGCTTCCAAAACGGTTTCTTGGTAAACTTTGGCCGTTGTTTTGACTCCTTGTTCGCAGAAATGCAGGTCAGTGACCCCATCGTAAGAGCCACACCACCAAACCATGACTGAAGCTGGGTGATGACCATTTTCCACCCTTGGTATCAGTTCAGATGCTTCCTTAGATGACCGCGCATACACTCTATCATTTTGCTTGTTAAATTTTTCCAGAACGGTTAAAATTTTTTCCTCGGCGAACAAAATTTTTCTGTGCAAGTTATCAGCGTGCTTCACCAAATGATGTTTGCACTTTTCAATCCTATTTTTTTTTAAAGCTGCAGTCAATAAATGTCCGGTACGTCGTTTGAAAGCCCCAAGTCCAAGTCTTTTTTAATAATTCGACTCATGGACTTTTAAGGGATTTTCATCTTACGGGCAATGATTTTCTGTTTTCGGAGCGGATTTCTGTGAATTCTTTATTTAAAGGCTTTGATGACATGCGGTGTTCGAACAGAGCATGGGCGGCCCGACCGGTGGCGGTCTTTTATATCTCCAGTCTCCTCAAACAGTTTTATACATCGGACATCGGACGAACATTCGGCTAATCCCTAGTGGCCGGACGTTTTGAAAATATCGCTTTTTTCCATTTCACACTTAAAAAGCGCTATTAAAGCGATACGGTTCTCACTATCTGACCACTCCATTATGAAAGTTGAAACAATTTTAAAATCCCGTTACAGACTAACGCTACTGAGGTTAGCTTTCAAAACCCATATGACATTAACGGGGTATGTTTAGTTCTACTATTGAAATGGGTGTGTTAAATGTTGTAACAGTATTTATGCCCCTTCTAAGTATACTGTATGGAATAAGTTAAAAAGTATTTAACATCCTATCTCTAAGATTAAAGTGTCCTTTTCGTAATTTTTTTCGAAAATGTGAAATTCGAAAAAGTATTTTTTAACGGGAGTTTGAGTATTTTTATGTTCTACAAACCAATTAATTTCAGTTTGGGCCTGTCCTTTTTCATATGAAATTTTATAAATGTTATTGTCGTATATGGGTTACAATGTTATCGATCGTCTCTAAAATCAGCATAGAAAATAAAGTAGTATTTGTAATAAAATTGAATGAATAACATATGTTCAGAATGGAAACCAAAATCGACACAGAGGAGCGATTTGAATAATACATTTTTCCACCCAATTGTTTTTAAATAACCTACGAGTTTTGGCCGTTATGAAATTCTATATTTTTTATCACATCTGTAGCCAAAACATCAGGAATTCATTTGAGGTAAATACCTATGTCATACGAGGGTAGCTATTTATATTTCGGGTCCGGCAATAAAAACACAATAATTGATCATCGGAAATGGTTTTATTGTTTTTTCAAAATATTCTTCTTTAAGATCAATACACTTTTGCATGCGCACAAACTAATTATCGAAGCACTTTTTCCACTCCGACTGAGACACCTCCATAACATGATTTTTGAACGCTTCAACAGCTGCTTCAGGGGATGAAAATCGTTGACCACGCATTATGTTCTTAATGCAAGGGAATAACAAGAAGAAGTCATTGGGTCGTCCTCAAATGACAAAACGTTCTGAGTGAAGTTATGCTAAAAAATGTCAAAGTTTCCAATGGAAGTTCCAGTTTGCATCTAGGAACACTAGTATTGTTAGGACCCGAAATATAAATAGCAACGCTCGAATTAAACCTTTAGTAGCTGGAAATATTTAGGTATAAGATTTGAAAGTAAAAACCAAGTTTTAAATAAACCTGCTCATAATTTAAATAACAGAATAAATATTTTTAAATCGTTAAATAAACAAATTAAATAAAAAACTTGTTTATTTCGGTCAGATAACCGAATACATAAAAAAATACTATTAGTTGGTCCAGTTAACAGATGCTCGTGGTAATTACAATCGAACTCAAAGAGTACTTGTAGCCAATAATCTATAAAAAATCAAATACATGTAGAAAATCAGTTCTAATAATCATCCTTATTAGTTAGGATTACCGATACTTTGTCTCTTCAACTGATACTCTTAGTTCTCACTACTAAAAATTGCCGTGTACCCAATAAACATTCGGTTGAAGCGATGGAATACATGGATAGTACGTGCGACCACCAATATTCGGTTGGCAAATAATTCGGTTGTGCAAAAAGATACTCGTAGTAAAGTCTTTTGTTAACAAAAAGTGTAAATTTTGAGCAAAAACTAAAAAATTGAAAAACAATTTTTTGTAGCCGTTTTAGCACTTAGTCGGGATAGAGGCTTATACTCGCACACAGAGAAAAAAAACAGTTTTCAATAGGTTGGAACTACAAAAATTTCGTTGCAAAAGAAGAATTTGAGTTGTCATCTCCGAATGTTTGCAATCGTAATGAATATTCGGTTCGACAAACCGCTAGATGGTTAATATGATTAAAGTAAAACGATAAATATTTAGTTGTAAAAACTCGCGGTTGTGGCAATCATGTTTCCATACAATTAATTGATGCAACCAATTAATGGTGATGATGAAAACAACTTGTTATAACGGATTGCTTATTCGAAATAATATTCAAATATTTATAAATTTAAGCCGATCAAAAGAATGTGCATTTTATCGAAAACCTGAGTTAAAATTTAATAAATTTGATAAAATCACGTTTACTCAGATATTTTTTTGAAGAAATTATTTCTATCAATCTTCTGGGTGGAGGTTTGAGTACCTCCTCCCAATTTTTAATAAGGCTAATAGTGACGAAAAACGAAAAAAAATTGGGGAAAAAACGATGCCACCTTAACCGGTACTTATAGTTCCATTTACAGACAATTGCCATTCACCAACCAACCAACATTCTGTTGCACTAATGGAGACTTAGTAGTACATGCAACCATAATCATTCGGTTAGCAAAACATTCGGTTGTGGCAACTAATCTGTTCACTGTGTGCGATGGAAAATGGAGCGTTTAGAAAAGTTGTCATTCCGTTTGCAACACCGTGAATTATTAATCGGAAACCCTATAAACTTTAAGACGATCCGCCCGTCCATACGTCCGTGTGTCTATTGAAAACACGTTGGCGGTCAAACGATCCTTACAAATCATTATCCTGAGTTATTGTTTGATGATGGTTTATGGTCATACGTTGTTTGGGTTTGGCCGAAATCGGCTCAAAGGAGAAAATAGTTTCCCTTTAAGGGATTTAAGGTACGTAACAAAAAAGTACATTTGTTTTGCACAACTAATCATATTTTTTTTGTAGACGAACATTATTTAAAATGGGTAATGTTAGTTGGAACGCACTTAGAACCTCAAAAACTACCTGCATGGTCAAAACGGGCGATTAATAGTCAATATGGGTACGCAAATTACAAAAATTTCAATTAGAATCAAAAATTGGATTTATTTTGAAGGAAACAAGTAGAACGTCGTCTGGTCGAACCTTACTCACTACAGAGCTAAAAAATTAACTTTTTGGGGCCCTCGTCTTAAAAATTTGCGACGATCAATAATAAATAGAGTTAATAGGGTCTCCGATTAATATCTCGTGGTGTTGCACTTCTCGGTGGAGGGTATACAAATTTAATAAAGACCACATTTTAGAGTCTATTTGTTTATGTTTATTTTATTTGCTATCAATACTACAGGAGTTATATATTTACAGAGTTTTGAGTTTTATCGTAAAGATATTTCAACAAATAGTTACAGTTATTTCATTAATTACTAACTTATTAAATAAAAACAGTTTATAGGGAAAAAAGATAGTAAAAAACCTACGCTTAATATCACATAATAATAAGAAGATTTAAAAGCAATAACTAGAATTGTCTATAATAAAACTTATAGAGTAAATTAGCTATTGTTAAATCAAACTTCTTAGATGGGCGTAGTTTGACCTTCTGCATTTGCCATTAAATGTCAGCGTCAATTCGTCTATTATGTTATGGATCATTTTCTGTTTGGATAGTCTATGAAGTTCTGCAATAGGAAATCTTGAAGGTAAATTGTAAATTATTTTAAGATTTTTGTTCTGAATAATTTGAAGTTTCTTTCTATGTGTTTTTGCACAATCTCTCCAGATCTGGCAGCCATATGTAAGGATTGGTTTAATGCATAAATTGTACAAAAGAAGTTTGTTCTTAGAATGTAATTTTGATTTCTTATTTAATAACGGATATAATGCTCGTCCACATCTTGTAGCCTGTAGACACACCTCCTCTAGATGATCCTTAAAAGTTAATTTCTGGTCCAGAATGATTCCAATGTATTTAATTGATTTTGATAGGAGTATTTCTCTTCCCGGTACTATTAGTTTTATGGAAGGAATTCTTTTAGGAGATTTATTGAAAGGAAATAAAATAGCTTGGGACTTTTCCTCGTTTATTTTTATTTTCCATCTGGAATAGTATTTGCCTGCGGAAACTAGAGCTTTTTGCATTTTTTTTACTATGGCATTTGAAACTTTTCCATGGTATATGAATGCGCTGTCATCGGCATAAAAAGCTACCTCATTTCCGACAGAAGGTTTAAAGTCCGAAATATAAAGCGAGGAGAAAGAACAGATCCCTGAGGAACTCCAGCAGGGATACATTTAACCGCCGATTTCTCTCCATCTATTTCAACAACAAATCTTCTGTCAGTAAGGAAATTTTTAATCAGCTTAATTATATATGTCGGGCAGTTCATTTTGTAAAGTTTGTATACAAGTCCATCGTGCCAAATGGAATCAAAAGCCTTTTCAATATCTAAAAAGAGTACCCCGGTGGATAACCTCCTGTTTTTGCTTGATTTTATCATATTTACAACTTTTTTCACCTGACGAGTTGTCGAATGATGAGCTCTGAAACCATACTGACATCTGTGGATAAGATTATTTTCTTCCGCATATGTTTGGGAAATATCCATTTTTTAAACTGAAATTAAACAGATTTACCAGATATTCATAAGCAGATTGAGGCAGTTGTTTAAGCTAAACATTGTTTATCTGATCAATACCTGGAGCTTTTGAATTCTTCAAACTTTTTATGAAAAAAATCACTTCTTCATATGTGGTAAGAGAATTTGGATCATCCTTTTTTTGGTTTTTTTTCTCAATTATTGACGTTATAAAACGGCTAACTTTTCTCTCTGCAGGGCTGTATGAGTTGTTAGTGGTCAGATGAGCGTTTGCAAATTGGTTTGCAATTATCTCGCCTTTTTCTTTGCAACTGGTTATTTCCTGGTTGTTAACGATTTAATAGATTTATCTCCACTCCTAATCCGCTTTGTTATTTTCCAAAAGTTTTTGCCACCAACTGGTAAGAGGTGTTTTTTTTTTTTTGGGGTATAGAACTTTAAGAACTTTTTTAACTGGCGGCCATTTTGTCAGCTGTCAAGTGATTAATATTCAGTTTGGTTTGCCATTTCATCATGAACAGGTTGACAAAAGAACAACGCTTGCAAATCGTGCAAATTTATTTCGAAAGTAATGGTTCAGTTCGCGAAGTTCACCAAGCTCCGTCCATTTTATGGTCGACATAATCGTCCATCAGAGCAATTAATTCGGTTAACCATGGATCGGTTAACATGGACCATTGGATTATTTTCTTTGGGGATATGTGAAGTCGCTCGTCTACGCCAACAAACCAGAAACAAGTTAGGGGACTTGGAAGCCAACATTCGTGGCGTTATTGCCAACATACGGCCCCATATGCTCGAAAAAGTGGTTGAAAATTGGACCTGTAGAATTGGCTTTATTCGAGCCAGCCGCGGCGGCCACATGCCGGAAATCATATTTAAACATTAATGGCATAAAATTATCCTTCCAATAAAGCCAAATTGATGGACATTTAAACGATTTTCTTGTGTTTTATTTCAATTCGAAGTTCTATACCTCAATAAAAAACACCCTTTAGTTTGTTTAAAAACCTAGCCCATGCATCATTTATTGACTTCCCGATGGTCCATGATATTAATTTGTTAAGTTCCCTCACTATTGCACGATATGTGATATTTAAGTTAGGATCAGAGCACCTCTGGAAGCGACCTTTATACATATTTCTTGTGGAAATAAGAAGTTTCCACAAGAAATATGCTGTTTACTCTTCTATGTTTGTATGGGACTGTTTCCAAACAAACATCATTTAACAGTTCCGTATTAATGGACACCGAACAGTTCAAATGGTAGAGTCGTTTATACGTTAGAACCAATTTTTTACTGGGGTTAAAACAATTAAACTTATTTTATACAATTCTATAGATTTTTAATACTGACCCGTATTACAATCTAAATGTTTTCCATTTCAATTCGTACAATTATTAAGGAGTAGTTACTTTTGGGACCCCCTGTAGCTACAAACACACACACACGATTAGTTGTGTGTTATAGAGAACGCATATATGCATAGGTATGGTTTTATGTACATACGTATGTACGTAAGGATAGACAAGTGCATACATGTTTGTGAATTTATCAGTATGTGTAAATACGAGTATCGGACATTTATAGAAATGAATATTCATGCGAAATATTTTTTTTCTGCATTTCCGTCGCCGCGTTGCCATGGCAATGATGCTCGTTCACGTATTATTGCGGTTCGTTCATTTAAGTTTCATGCCTTTGCTATTTAATTGGCAGAAGTTTTAAACCCTACTGTAGGTTGAGACGAACTGAGTATGCACTTTGTGGTCTTTTTGTTGAATGAATACACTTAATAGTGCAATAATTTATTTACTCGATATTTAGGTCCATTATGTATATTATTCTACTGTGCGAGTCTAAAAATCATAAGGGCGTATATGCGAGAGAATGTGGCCTTTGGTGCTACTGGCCTTGTCTTCCAGGTATAGTTTTCCAATATAAGTGGTGTTTTAAGTGAAGCCTCGACAGTAAACCTTGTCATTTGTTAACATATGGTGCCTATTGTTGCCCGGACCTATCGCCCATGGACATAAAGCCCAATTTTAATTTAAGTCTGCTGACCGAGCCCAAAATGGTCATAAAGCCCATAGAAGAGTGACCAAAAAAACCTTATGACCGCCCTTTGAATGGACATAACGCCCAATATTTTTTTTTTATTTTCCTCCATTTAATTTGAAAACTAAACACCGAATGTGACACTAAATTTCTGAGAAATCACCATAGTTTCAAAATTATTTTAGCTTGAGTCACTTGCCTCAGATTATACTTATAATGAATGGATTGTCAAGGTCATATTGAAGTTGAATGATTGCGTGGGGAGCAAAATAGCGAATACATCCTCTGTGTAACTTTTTTATAAATCCCAATAAATAACTAAGGAAAAAGGGAGAATATATTGGGTGTTCCATTTAAAGAAAAAAAACACAGAAAATTCAAATTGAATGGGGAATGTTTATTATCATTTGAAAGAATAATCTTTGGCATTTATTTTTTGAAGATTATGTCTATCAAATGTTGGCCGCGGTTACGTTTCAGATGGTCCATCCGTTGAGTCCAATTTTCGATTCGCGTTCGAGCATTTCGACTGGTAACTGGCGAATGACACGTGTGATGTTTTGCTCCAAGGTCGAAGCTGGTTTGTTCGCATAAACTTTAGTCTTTACATATCCCCATAGGAAAAAGTCTAACGGTGTGATATCACACGATCTTGGTAGCCAATCGACCGGCCCTGCTCACAGAAGTGAGCATTGACTGATGCCATGTGTGGGAAGTGGCGCCGTCTTGTTGAAACCAAATGTCGCCGAGATCACAATTTCAGGCATCAAATAGTCGGTTATCATGGCACGGTAACCAATTGTCGAAGCACTTTTTCCCCTCCGATAGAGACACCTCCAAAACATGATTTTTGAACGCTTTAACAGCTGCTTCGGGCGATGAAAAACGTTGACCATGCATTTTTTTCTTGATGCTAGGGAATAAGAAGAAGTCATTGGGTGCCAAATCAGAGCTGTACGGTGGATGGCCCATCAATTAGACATCTTGAGTGGCTCGCATTGTCGTAATGCAAAATGATCCGTCTTCTCTTATTATCTTTCCTCATTTCTTCGAACACTGATGGCAAACAGATGGCTGTATACCACTCAGAATTGACCTACGTTCCACAAATGGCACTGTGACATCATGGCCGGTTATACCGAAAAAAAATCAATCATTTGCTTCGATGTTCTTCTTCCATGAACAACTTTTGTTGGATTTGGCTCCTCTTTAAAAACCCATAAGGTCGATTGCTGTTTTGTTCGGTTTTATATGCATAGATCCATGATTCGTCACCTGTGACAAGGTTATGTACTGCCTTTGAGCTATCGCAGTTATACTTTTTAAACTTCTCTTTGCACCAATCCATACGAGCCTTTTTTGAGCATTCGTCAAATTATGTTGGATCCAACGAGAACAATTTTTTTTACTGCCAAATGAACATGCTATCTTATTGACGCTTGTCATACTAAAGGATGCCTCCATCTCACGGTATGTCACATGTCGGTCTTGCTTGATCAGTTCACGCACAGCATCGATGGTTTTTGTCAAAGTGACCGAAGTTGGACGTCCTTCACGAAATTCATCCTTGAGCGAACGGCGTCCGGGACTGAACTCTTGGTGCCAGTAATTAACAGTCGTTTGTGATAGTGCTTCATCGCCAAAAGTCGAAGCACGTTGATTTAAACACTCCTGTCTCGATAACCCACGCCGAAAAACGTAAAAAAAAATCATCGCAAGAAAATGTTCGCGGGATAATTCCATTTTTTCACTGAGATGATTTTTTAACACACTGTAAACAAAACAATTCGCCCTCAAATGTCAAATCATTCTTAGTGAATTTATGCTAAAAAAAAATACCAAAGATTCCAATGGAAGTTCCAGTTTGCATCTGGGAACACTAGTATTGTCAGGACCCGAAATATAAATTGCAACCCTCGTACGAACCAAATAAAAATTGTAGCGGCTTTTGTTCTAAGCCTGAAAAGATGCTAATACTTGATACACGGCCACTAAAAAAATACTTTTGTTAATTTATTTGTTAAAGAATCGAATACGTTTGGGCTTTTTCTTGAACACGAACAAAATGTACATTTATTGTTAAAAAATGACTTAAATACTGCTGTTTTTCTATCCAATCTTAAAAATCACAACAATTATCTTCATTAGCTCATAAGAAAAAATATTCGATAAGCTATCATCTTTTCTAGAGACCTCTAGTAATAGTAAATGTTTTGCCAGGAAAATAAAGTAACTGATAGGTTTTAATCAGGTCGTGAAGTTTTGGTTTTAATCTCTTGCATAGTGTACTCGAAACAATTGTATATGCGATGTTTAGAAGACTTATTCTGCAGAAGTTGGTGCAAGTCGACTCGGACTCCTTTTGATAAATGAGGCTAGTACAGTGAGATTCTAATCATTTGGCATTCATTGATTGTTTCAGTTTTCCGCCCTACTTATGCTAAGAGCTTATCTCCATAGTGAATCATGCTGAAGAAATCAAATTCATAATTACACGCAGAAAAAAAGTATGGTTGGGATACCAATATTCGAAGAGCATCATACTATTGTTGGTTATAAGGTTGTGGCACAACAATATTATGATCATCACAACAATAGTATGGTTCACACACAACCATACTATGATCCCCATAACAATATTATGGTCCTCACAACAATATAATTTTTCACACACACTCATACTATGATGCCCACAACCATATTTTTATTCACATTCAACCATAATATGATCCCCACAACCATATTATGATCCTCATAACCATAGTATATTTAACGTACAACCATAGTATGATCCTCACAGCCATAGTATGACTTACACACAATCATACTATGGTCCCCAAAATTTTTTGTAAAGATTGTGTTAAGTTGTTATTTAACAATAGAGAATTTTATTAAGTAAGTTATGCAATAATAGGAGTGATTTATTAAACAGTAAAGAAATATATTTATTTAAAATATTTCAGTTCTACTAATTCATAGTTTGTTTCGAAAAAATTAAATTATTTTTACTATTACTGCGTAAGATTCGTAAAAATAACTTTGTCAAATTAAAAAATACAATTTTGCCGGTATGATCGCCGTAATCATGTTATTGTTAAAATAAAAACCCATGAAAAGAATACTTTTGTTCCACCAACCATATTTATATTGTTGCTACAACCATATTTTCATTTTTTAATTTTGCAACAATACTATTGTTACATTTTAACAATATTAATATTGCCGCAATCATACTATTGTCAACATGAAATTCAAAAAACAATACTATGGTTGCGACGACCATACTTTTATTGCAGAGAACATACTATTGTTGCCGTGACCATATATTTTCTCTGCGTGTACACATTTATAATTACAAAATTAAAATAAAATGTATTTCTCTTGATAAAATGTAATATATTTTTTCTTTTGTCATTTTAGGTAAGTACCCGTTCATCTACATAGTATATAGAAACTTGGGACGGAAAAATAAAATTGTGAAGTGACACTACCTTCGTTACTGGCAACAAATAGTTTCTAGTAAGTCTTTAAAAGTTTCTTTTTCAATGTTTCAAAACCGTAAATCCTTATACATGAGTGCTAATCTTCACGTGGTGAAGACAGAGGAGGAAAGTGCTTATATGGAAACACGTAGCACAAGAATAAGTAATTATTTTTACCCCGTTTCGAAATCAAGAATAAGTAAATCATGAAATAAATAAAAAAAAACACTTTTGCGTGAACATGGAACAATTCGGTTAGGAGACGCAAACGCTAGCCCCTGGGCCACAGCCGCTCATATCAGGTGGCTGTTGTAAAATTAAAGAGAGAATTGAGCAACCAAAATTATCTTATATGTTGGCCTTTAATAGAGCTAGTCACATATCATACCAGTAAGTACTTATTTAACCTATTATTTGCAAGTATTTTTTGGTTTTAAAATAAGGCAGAGGGTAATGAGAGACCATTACCTGATAAATGGTAATTAAAACCGAGTTTTGCTCTGTTATTTTTCACTGATGAAAAGTTTTTTATTAGGTTCGTGTTTTTACGAACCAACACAACTATATTTGAAGGTATCTGGCATTGGTCTTGAGTGGTTGATCCTATACCAAAATTACCCAAAATCGTCAATATACTTATAAAGGGTGTTTTTTATTGGGGTATAGAACTTTAAGTTGGCATCACTTTTTTAACTGGCGGCCATTTTGTCAGCTGTCAAGTGATTAATATTTAGTTTGGTTTGCCATTTCATCATGAACAGGTTGACAAAAGAACAACGCTTGCAAAATGGGCCGAAAATGAGATTCATCTCGATGCTGATTTTCATCACAAAATTTTGTTCAGTGATGAGGCTCATTTTTGGTTGAATGGCTACGTCAACAAGCAAAATTGCCGCATTTGGAGTGAAGAGAATCCACATGAGACCCTTGAGACGCCATTACATCCACAAAAACTGACTGTTTGGTGTGCTCTATGGGCTGGTGGAGTCATTGGGCCATACTTCTTCCGAAATAATGCTGGAGAGTCAGTTACCGTTAATGGAGACCGGTATAGAGCCATGATAGCCGACTATTTTGTTCTCGAATTGGATGGCATGAATGTGGATGAGTTGTGGTTCCAACAAGACGGCGCTACATGCCACACAGCGCACGTCACAATAGAATTATTGAAGGAAACATTCGATGAGCGCATAATTTCGCGGAATGGACCTGTCAATTGGCCACCAAGATCGTGTGATTTGACACCATTGGATTATTTTCTTTGGGGATATGTGAAGTCGCTCGTCTACGCCAACAAACCAGAAACGTTAGGGGACTTGGAAGCCAACATTCGTGGCGTTATTGCCAACATACGGCCCCATATGCTCGAAAAAGTGGTTGAAAATTGGACCTGTAGAATTGGCTTTATTCGAGCCAGCCGCGGCGGCCACATGCCCGAAATCATATTTAAACATTAATGGCATAAAATTATCCTTCCAATAAAGCCAAATTGATGGACATTAAAACGATTTTCTTGTGTTTTATTTCAATTCGAAGTTCTATACCTCAATAAAAAACACCCTTTATATTCCATCGGTGGAGGATAGCAAAATACAGTTGAACTTCGATTAATCGTGATGCTCGGGACCGGGCTAATCACGGATAACCGAAAATCACGGTTAAAAGAGGTAAAATTTTACATGTATACATTTTATTATTTTTATTTATTTTTGACAAAAATATGTAAATCTGCGTCTATAAACAACTTATAGTATCTCTAGGAATACATACATTTATTTAAAAAAAATCTTTTATGGAAGTCTGTCTTATGTTTTTAGCTTTTGATTGTTCTCCCAACAAATGAGTTTGTATGCGATATATTTGCATTGTATCTGGTTCTGAAATACCACTTGGACAATTAAAGTTTTCTAAAAAACCTAACAAAATACTACTAGCCTCTATTGCCTGAGCCAATGTAGGCGTTTCGTCCGCATTTCCTCCATCTGATTCCTCGGAATTTAAATCAAGCTCATTTTCTTGGCTTTGGGTAACCATGTCTACGATTTCGTCTTCAGATATAATAGCAAACGGAGCGACATCAGAGTCGCACACCATCCACTTTTCGGCAGCATCAATCGTACATCCAGACGGTATGGTTATATCTGTTTGTATCTCAACAAAGTAATTGGAGCATCTTCATTATGAGATAGTAAGTTTTTCCCACGAAGCTGCGGATTTAACGAACTCACGTCTGTCATTAGCACCAACAAGTTTTTGAACGATCAGTTTACCGTAGTGACATTTGAAGCTCCGAATTACTCCTTGATCCTTAGGCTGAATCAAGGACGTGCAATTCGGTGGGAGATATTTTACTGTAACGTTTTCAGATATCATAGCATTTACATCTGGGTGTGCTGGACAGTTGTCTAATAGTAAAAGTATTTTACAGTTATTTTTGAGACCGATGCGCCGTTGATGCTCCTTTGCTTCTGGTACAAAATTTTGATTAAACCACTCCAGAAATAGCTGTCGTGTTACCCAAGCTTTCTTACTAGATTTATAAATCACAGAAAGGTGTTCAACGTTTTTTAAAGCTCTTGGATGGGCACTTTTTCCTATTATCATCAATTTACACTTGTGAGTTCCAGCAGCATTTGAACAAACTAGCACTGTGATTCTCTTCTTGGATTCCTTGTACCCTTCAATAGAATATTCATTACCACTAGCCAAAGAACTCTGAGGCAAACACCTCCAAAATAGGCTGGTTTCGTCTGCATTGTTGATCTGTTCAGTTGTAAGTTGTTCGTTTTTAATGATTTCATTCAAGTCGTCCACAAACATCGTAGCAGACTCATAACACAGTACAACAGCCAATTCCAATGAGAAATTACAAGTCAGGGTGATGGTACTAGGTCAGTATATTAAAACCCTCAAAGGGTTTTGCGTTCGTATGTGCCAGTTTTTTTTTATGACCTTTTACATTTTTTCCTTATCTTGATGTTTTTTCGCTTAGTTGTAAAATGTTGGAAAAAACGTAGTTTGACATAACTCGAGAACGACTAGTTCGATTTTGCTGAAATAAATTGAGAAAAATTAATAATTACATTTTCTTTAATCCATTAATATACTGTTTCTCTACCAAATCAACATTTTTGCAATAAGAAATAAATGACTTGGAATTTCTCACCCCCCAGACAATAACCCCAAAAATGTTCCACAGTGTAATCAGCACACTCCTTTTCTCCCGTAGATTTCAGCCGACGGATTCCATGAAGTTTTTTGAATTTATCCAACCAACCAAATGAATAAGTGCACTCTGAATTCATGTTTAACTTAAAATAGAAAAATTTTGCCTTTTCGACAATCATTTCGCCTGAATTTCAGAAGCATTTCCATTTAAGTTCATACAATATCTCGATTTCAGTTATCTTACATGAAATTGGAGTTCCCTTAAATCTTTCTTGCCGAAACCATTCATATGTTGCAAAATCAACTTTTGGATTTTCGGATGTTTTTAGTGTATATCTGTGTTTAAGGCCAATCATTGAATCAGTATCGGAGCAAAATTTTAAAATCCGATCTTTGTTTTTTATTAAATCGGATACAGTTTGAATGCCAACTCCATATTTTTCAGACAACATGTTAAAATGTACTTTACGTTTTGAGTATTCATTAATCAGCTCCATGTTTTCTTTAATTGAAAGAACCTTTCTTGCACTTTTCGCGGATTTAGTTTTTGACGGTGGCATGATGTAAGGAAAACACGTCTTGACAGATCAAATTTCACACTGATGAATGAATACATATGAAATTTGATATTAAAATTACACTTTCATGAAAAAGGGGAATCACCGAATTTTAATATGAGAGATGTGTGTGTATTATACGAAAAAAACAAACAAGAAGTCATATGGACATGTGCATCACGGATAATAGAGGTAAATCACGGTTAATAGAGGTAAAAAATCAACCACTCAGCATCACGGTTTATAGATAATCACGGTTAATAGAGTCACGGTTAATCGAAGTTCAACTGTATTACTATATGTAGATAAGTGAGGAAATTGCAAGATATTTGGTACAGACATGGACATGTGTACTTATATATAAAACTGGTATTTGAGCCCCTAAGACCCATGGGCCGGGAACCACGGGTTAGAACATCTAACAATTTTGTAGGGGCCGGTTTCCACCTCGCAAATGCCGGTCGCTTTACAAGTAAGAGAATAATCTGTAATTCTTTTGAAAACTTCTCCTTGGGGCCGACATTAAGCAGTAGGTCCCGATCAGTGATTATAAGAATTATAGTTGTGGGACTTACGTATAGTGTTGCAGAGTAAAACAAATTAACTGGAAATGACTGTTATTCTTAATTAATCATTACTTTTTGCTTGCGAGTCATGCTGCGGGTAATAAGTTGTCATTACCAGGTGAGCAATTCTTTCCGCAATATTTTAGCGAGCAAATCAGTTGTGTTATAGTTCATCGTTTTTGACATAAATATTTTATTTCGCGAACAGCCGTGTGTGTGCACCAGCTTAGTCAGGTTTTAATGCGGGTAAGATCTAATCAGAGAAGACCTCGTAAGTGCCTGCGACTTAACGATTAGGATATTTATGTTCAAACCTCGACACGCTGATTACAACATTCCTCAAGATTAAGAGTATTGTGTCATATCACCAGTTCTCACGATGTAGAGTACACATGCCAACAATTCGTTGCCATAACCATTAGCGACAGTTTCCATGCGTCGTTCGTGTGCTTCGTTATTGCTGTGGCATGCATTTCCTATTTGCCATTTCCGTTTCGCTGAACACAAGTACCGGTCTGCCGATTGGCTTAAATATCAACAGACAAATGCATTTACATTTCATCTCTGTCCGAAATAAACTCAATTACCAGTTGATATGGCCATTCCATTATGCTCTCATCTACGTATGCACATACATATCACATGAATTTGTGTAATATTTTTAATAATCTGACAGATAGTTTAATTAAACAAATATTTCAGAGAATTACAGCCTTCAGAAAAAGCATTTCATTACACAACGATTAGTTCCATTAAAAAGATTTTATTTATTTTTCACCCCATTCGTAAAAAATGCCTCTTAAAAGCTGTAATGCCATGTTATGATACTTTGACCATAAATTTATGCATAATTTATTGCCATTGAAATTGTCTTACGAAAAGCACATTGTAAACAATTCACTCACCTACATTTTGCAAATCTCTACCATACCCTTGCCGCGCTGGGTTGATCGGGGTATTATTAACATTCACCTATAAAGCAAAAAAGTGAACCCACTAAACGTTTGTAAAACGACGGCGATACGACCCCATATGGCGTAAATGTGATACCGTGATTTTGTTCTGAGATCAATTTACCACCATTATTGCATCGTTTGCCTGCACTCTGGTGGTTGCGGATTTGCATTTGTGGTTTGCTCTTAATTTATGTACGTATGCGCCAGGTTAATGCAATATTTACAGATATTGCTTAATTGATTGATTGGTATATGTTTTTTGTACACGTACAAATTTATAGATAGATTTATAAAAAGCATTACAACTTAAGCTTTTTCTAAAACATTCAATATGTTAATGTTAAGAAGAATATCCGTGCGAAATTGTTATAAAGTTTATTCGAACTTGAGGAATTTCACTGGGATTTCAATTAACCAAAATTAAGTCTGAAATTTGTATGCCAATTGGAGCTTAAAGCCACAAGAAGATTTCGAAATTTGTCTAGGGTAAAAATATTTAATACGTACCAGCAATTATTGTTTTTTCTCGAAAAGTTAATTTATTGATTCTTGATAATCGTTTTAATTGCAGCTATCATTTTTTGTCTTTAGCCTAAAAGTGCATTTTTGGGTATACTAAAACTTTTGCTATTCTCAAAAAGACTGACCGAATTGTACGAAATGTCAATCATACTAGGGCTGCTTTATATATTTCTGGCCTAGTAATGAAAATGCAAGTATTTATCATCAAAATAGTTTTATTGTTTTCAAAGTATTCTCCAGTATGATTTATACACTTTTGCATGCGCTTAAACCAATTGTCGAAAAACTTTTTCCACTCCGATTGAGACAGCTCCAAAACATGATTTTTGCATCTTCTGGCGACGAAAATTGTTGACCACGCATTTTTTTCTTGGTGTGTGGGAATAAAGAAGAAAAAAAGAAGTCATTGGGTGCCAAGTCAGGGCTGTACGGCGGATGACCCAATTAATTCGACGTTTTGGCCGTTCAAAAAGGCGCTGGTTTGAGCCGATGTGTGAGAGCTTGCATTATCATGGTGCACCATGATTCGTCTTCTCTTGTTCATTTTTCGAATTTCTCCGAAGACTTCAGGCAAACAAATTATGGTGTACCACTCAGAATTGACCGTCCTATACGTATTGCTCAAACGAAACAGTCGACACATGGCTAGTTTTGCCGAAGAAACAGGCGACCATTTGCTTCGAAGTGCAAATTCCACGAACAACTTTCGTTGGATTTGGCTCGTTTTCGAAGACCTACACGGGCTCATACGCAAAGATCCATTATTCGTCACCTGTGAAGATCTTATAAACGTCTTTTGAAGCACCGCTATCGTATTTTTTTGCAAAATTTCTTTGCACCAATCAACACGAACCTTTTTTTGAGCGATTGTCAAATTGTCCGGGATCTAACGAGAACAAACCTTTTTAACGGCCAAGTGTTCATGCAATATCGAGTGTATGCTGGTGGAAGAAATGCCCAAGGATTTCTCTATCTCACGGTATGTCACATGACGATCTTGCAATATCAGTTCACGCACGGCATCAATGTTCTCTGTGGCACAACGGCCGTTTTTGAACGACCTTCGTCTTTGAGCGAGCGTCGGCCACGATTGAATTCATTAAACCAGTTTTCACAGTGCATTAGGATGGTGCTCCATCGCCATACAAAGATTTAAGTTCAACGATGCACTTTTGTCGTGATAATCCACGTCGGAAGTTGTGAAAAATGATCGCACGAAAATGTTCACGAGTTATTTCCATTTTTTTGCTAATTTATTTTTTCAAGTCACTGCAAACAACACAAATGATGGTCGTACGTCAAAACGTTCTGAGTACGTTTATGCTAAAAATGTCAAACTTTCCAATGGAAATGTCAGATGGCGCCAGGCAACACTTAGTGTTGCCTAGGCCAGAACTACTTTATATGTACTATTAAGTACTGAATGTTTTTGGAGCAAATATTTTTTAATATATTTATTGATGTATATTGTATCCAAAAAGAATCTACTTGTTTGAAAGGCGCCCCTTTTGCCTTTACACACGCCTTAAGTCGCACTGGCCAATCGTCAATAGCCGCACGAACCTCGTCCTTTGGAAAATTGGCCACAGCTCGAACCACAGCAGTTTGAAGAGATCCAATGTTGGGGCATCTTTTGTGACAAACCTTGTCCTCTTAAACCGTCCACAATTTGTAATGCAAAGGGTTCAAATCTGGACTGCCTGAGGGCCATTCTTCAGAGGAAATGAACGCTGGCAAATTGTTTCGAAGCAAGGCCTGGGACGTTTTAGCCTTATGGGCCGGCGCAGAATCCTGCTGGAAAGTCTATTGCTGGATTTGGAACAGAGAATTGTTAGGAGGCTTCACAACAGCTTCCAAAACGGTTTCTTGGTAAAATTTGACCGATGTTTTGACTGCTTGTTCGCAGAAATGCAGGTCAGTGACCCCATCGTAAGAGACACCCTACAAAACCATGACTGAAGCTGGGTGATGACCCTTTTCCACCCTTGGGATCAGTACAGATGCTTCCTTAGATGATCGCGCATACACTATCATTTTGCCTGTTAAATTTTTCCTGAACGGTAAAAATTTTTCTCGGTGAACAAAATTTTTCTGTTCAAGTTATCAGCGTGCTTCACCAAAAGACGTTTGCATTTTTCAATCCTAATTAGTTTAAAGCTGCAGTCAATAAATGTCCGGTACGTGATTCGAAAGCCCCAAGTCTTTTTGATTAATTAATTCGACTCATGGACTTTTGTGTGATATTCATCTCACGGGCCATGATTTTCTGTTTTCGGAGCGGATTTCTGTGAATTATTTATTTAACGGCTTTGATGGCATGCGGTGTTCGAACAGAGCATGGGCGGCCCGACCGGTGGCGGTCTTTTACATCTCCAGTCTCCTCAAACAGTTTTATGCATCGGTAGACGAACATGCGGCTAATCCCTAGTGGCCGGTGCGTTTTGAAAATTTCGCTTTTTTTTCATTTCACACTTGAAAAGCGCTATTACAGCGATACGGTTCTCATTATCTGACCACTCCATGATGAAAGTTGAAACCATTTTAAAATCCCGTTACAGACTAACGCTATTGAGGTTAGCTCTCAAAACCCATATGGCATTAACGGGGTATGTTCAGTTCTACTACTGAAAGGGGTGTGTTCAATGTTGTAACAGTATTTAAGTCCCTACTAAATATATACTTATAGCAACCCTAGTATACCAAAAAAACAATGTTGCCATATTAATCTCAATATTGTTCATTGTGGCCAGATTACCATATTGTAAACTAACGAGGTAACTAAGCTATTAACCTCAAAAGAACACGGCTAATATATTAACAAAATGTCGTGCCCTTAAAGTAATGACATACCAAGTAAGATTAAAGTCAAAAGGGATCGGCTTAAATACCCACCTTTAACATAGAGTCATGAGGAGCAAAAACTTTAAAAAGGAAAGCAACTACAATTGCTCTTGGTAGTTTGGGTGTGTTATACAAGAAGCAGAGTTGCTATAGCTCAACTATACTTATAGAATCGAACTGACTATATTAGTTTTCTGTATGATTTTCTTATACACAGAAACAGATTAAGCCTTTACCGGTCCCTAGACGAAAGGTCGGTGCATTTCTTAAGTCATGTGTGCAGTTGAGCTTAATTGCTTTCCAACTGAGATCGCTCTACGTGTTGCTCAATCCCAATCTCATTGGGTGGGGTCGCAAAAAACAATGCGGCAACAAATCGTAACTACCGCAAAGTTTTTTGCAATTGTATTTTTAAAATGCCATAAATACTTTCATTAGAAAACAACAGTGTTTAACAAATTTGAACAACACCTTTCCAATGATGTTGATACGTACAACGTCATTATTGGACCACAACCATGGACGTTGATTGAATTACGATACAGTGACAATATCCGAGTATTAATGGCCTACACTGCACAGCACTGCAACGCATGCATATGTATGACTGTATGAATGAATGAATATGTATGACGATCCGCCATCCGAGCATTTATTTGGTTGCACATAAATCATCGGGTTTCATTCATTCCATAGAATACAAAATACTACAAAGAGTTTTGACAAAATAATTTATGATCATTGCGAGGTACTCGAACGTTGTCACATTCGTGTGTAGCTGTAAAATGGAAGTGAAACAAATAGTAATTGCGTTACATTTGGCGGGACTATATCGCATGTACGCTACACCATAGATTGCTTTCAGCAGTACCTGGATCCGAACAACACATCCAATCGTCAGGTATCGGGTGTGACAACTACGAAATCTTTAAGTCATTTACGCATTTAAGTATTCAAGTCCATCAGTGGGTGGATACAGCAGTGGGTATACCATTTAACTACAATTGATACGAGTATAAATTTCCAGGGCTATGTAGCCATGCACCCGAAGACAACTGTTTGGTTGGACACTCTGCTTCGTTGATGCTACCGAATTTGTGGTGGCATATCATAATATCTAAAGGCATAATAGGGGTCTTCGTTAGTTTGCAATATGGTTATATGGCAACATTTAATAACGTTGAGAATTAGGTTGCAACATTGTTTCTTATTGTATGGAGTAATGAATATGTAAAATTGTTTGAATATGTAAAATGTCTTTAAACTATCAGTTTCTGTTAATTATTTTTCCCCCCGCTAGATTTATCTGTTTTAAATGAGTTTGGCGAGAAGATTTCGCAATAAGCTTTTTCTAGTTTTTTTCAGAAAATATTTAGCCTTTCTTTGACTTTTACGGTCAAAAAATAATTTAAAAAAATTGTATAATTCACCCTGATTTACGAATTAAGCGATTAGTTAATTGGTTTACGAAGTGCATCTAGTATATTGAATCGTTTTTATAGGGATGGCGTTTAGCGTTACTTCTACAAAAATAAAGGGTGGTTAAATTTAAGGGCCGATGTTGATTTGTCGCGCAAATGAGCCATTGTTTCGTTAGCTGTGTGGCAAGTGGCACCGTCCTGTTGAAACCACATATCGTCCACATCCATATCTTTCAATTCGGGCCATAAAAAGTTCGTTATCTTCTCACGATAGCGAACACCATTCACAGTAACTGCCTGACCGGCCTCATTTTGGGTGAAAAAATATGGCCCGATGATGCCGCCAGCCCATAAACCGCACCAGACAGTGACTCTTTGTGCACGCAGAAAAAAAGTATGGTTGTGGTGACAATATTCGAAGAGGATAATACTATTGTTGGGTATATGGTTGTGGTACAACAATATTAAGATCCTCACAACAATAGTATGATTCACACATAACCATAATATGATCCCCACAATCATAATATGATTGACACTCAACCATTCGATGATCCCCATAACCATAGTATGATTCACACTAAACCATACTATGATCTCCACAACCATAGTATGTTTCACATACAACCATAGTATGATCCTCACAACCATAATATGATACACACGCAACCATGTTATGATCCCTACAACCATAGTATGACCACCCCCAATATTATTTATTAAAATTGGTTTAAGTTGTCAACAATAGATTTGAATTATGAAAATTATTAAAAAATACAATAAATTAAAAATAATAGGAGTGATTTATTTTACAGTAGAAAAAATAAGTTTCAATAAACGTAAGCGTTTTTATTAACAATATTTCATTTAAACAAAGCTAAAGCAGCTTGTTTAAAAATTTTTAATTTCGATAAAAAAAAGTACTATTATTGCATTACATCCGTACCAATAACATTTGTTTAAAAGCATATTTAAATGAGGAAAAATTACAATCATACAGTATGATTTCCGTAATCATATTATTGTTAACATAAAACGCAAAACACAATACTTTTGTCGCACCAACAATATTTATATTGTTGTTATAATCATACTTTCATTTTAAAATTTGGCAATAATACTATGGTTACATTTCAACAATATTAATATTGCAACAATTATACTATTATCAAAACTAAATTCAGTTAACAAAGCTATGGTTGCGACGAACATACTTTTACTGCGGAGACCATATTATTATTGCCGTGACCATGTAGTAACCATGTTTTTTACTCTGCGTGTGGGTGCGTTGTTTTTTCGACAAACTCTCTTGGCAACTCTGCTAATTGACGAATCCACTGAGGTAATAAAGTGCCTCATCACTGAAGATGATTTTTCGCGAAAATTGATTTTCATTTTTTTAATAAGCCTGAATAACTTTAACGCGTTGGTCGCTTGTATATCTTTCCATGGTTTAAATTGAGTTAATCTGAAGTTGAGAAATATCAAATGAAATAGTTCACATTCAACATCGGCCCTTAAAATTTAAAATTAAATAGTCCCATATTTTTATTAAATATGGTTTAAAAAAAACAGGAAAATTATTTTTACGCTATTTTCTCCAGCCAAAAACAGACTAGATTGGAACTCAAAAAATCCCTTGTAGCTTTAAATACAACATCCTTTGAAGACTTAGTTTAAATTCGTGCTATTTTAAAAAACTAATTCAACCTCGTGCCAATTTTCATAAATTTTTACAAATATTTTCTTTGCGCATCTTTGAAAATATTTATATTGAATAAGACTTATCAAAACGACAGTCAAGCTTAGCCTTTCAAATTAAAAATTGTTATGACATTTTTAAAACATGTTATTCTTAGTTATTTGTCGGAGGTCATGGTACAATAAACAAGGTATTTGAGTCAGATTGAGGTTTTTCGAGGTTTTCAATTTTTTTATGCTTAGTTCATTGTCAGATTTGAGACCACGTTTTTATTAAACCTAGTCCAACAACAACAAAAACTGTTCTCTTTATTGCCGAAGTCACTTGAAAGAAAATGCCAAAAATATATTTTTGTGAATGTTTGATATAGAAATTTAGCTTTACAAACTTCAAGAATTGTCAATGTCAAATTTCAAATTTGAAGGTTTAATTTTCTACAAGAAAAAATTGTAAATCAGCTGGCTACATAACTCGATCTTCTTTATTCTACAACGGTCGATCGGATACAATTTAAAATGTTTTAAAAAAAAAGTTTCTGTATAAGTTGTGACGTAATACAATGCTGAACAAATTCTTGTCATTGAAAAAATGCCGATTTTTTTTTTGCAAAATTTTCCTACTTAAGTTTTAAGGATTTTTATTTGTTTTTCTTCAAATAAATGTAATTAAAAATAAGATGCTTACTTACTGTGCACGATTTACCAAAAGAATTTTTTAATAACATACATCGAAACATCTTTTTTTAACTTCTTCTGACTTAATGTGCGTCTAAAAGAATTAACACTTCTTCGATTTACTTATATATCCCTTGGCTCCAGATTTAATATCCAACCCATCCAAAACGATTTATTAAATTGTTTTGGATGGGTTGGCCATTAAATAGAAGAGAATAGAAGGTTTTTTGGTTGACACTTCTAAATAACCTCCTTTAAATTGTATTAAAATTTTCAGTTGAAGTCTGGCTACTTCGCACTGTTCATCAAATATGTATTAACTCAAAAATTTCAAATGTTTGGTAAAGGCACTAATACTATCCTAGGCTATGTCTTTTTTATACAAGATGGAAGAAAACTATGGAGTATTATTAAAAATACATAAAATCGATATATGAAAACTTTAATTTAGTTAAAAAATTGCGACATTTGATTCAGATTGAGATTTTAAACGGATTTCAGTTTTATTGTGCTTAATTCATTGTCAGATTTGAGATCATGTTTTAATTAAACAACTTTATTCAGTAGAAACCAAAAATAATTCAAACACGCTACGCTACTCTACATTCATCATAATCAACGAGTTTAATTTTTAATTGTACTTTAAAGTAAAGCTGTTGATGAAATGTCCTGTCGCCAATAGCTACCATTACCAGCATTTGTTTATTGGACCAACTTATTTGGTTATTTGAAATAACAAAACCGTTTTAAATATTTAACTTTTATATTTAAATTGGAACATGTATTGGTTATTGTTAAAGATTATAGGCTAGAAAAAGTCTTCGAATTCGGTTGTCGTTTCCAAGAACATTTGTTAACTGGACTAAATGATTTGGTTATTTGACCGAATAAAACCGTTTTTCTATTTATCTTTTATATTGATATTGGAACATGTATTGGTTGTTGTTATATGTAATTGGCTAGAAGACTTCTTCGAATTTGGTTGTCATTACCACAAACATTTGTTAACTGGACCAACTGATTTGGTTATTTGACCAAATAAAACCGTTTTTTTTTAACTTTTATATTTAACGATTTGAAAATATTTATTCTGCATTATGAGCAGGTTTTTTTAAACTTGGCTTAAACTTTCGAATCTAATAAAGTTTGTTTGCATAAGTGGAACGATTTTATGCATGAACCCGGTAAAGTGGGTCAACAGAATTCAATTTTGGTTTTAAAGTGTCAAACAATTTTTAGATAGGTTGATTATGATATATTATTAAAGTTAAGTAAAGTGGAATTTTAAACCTTAATATGTTCGGCTATTTAAAGGTTAATGTGGCACAAAATACTTTAATGAATTCTGGAATTCTAGTTTATATTGAAAATATTTTGATTTAATTTTAGACGATTTAGTACAACATTTTAACTCAAAAACGTCAATTTTAAAAAACATTTTTACAATTTCATTAAAAAAAAGAACACGCTTTAATTGAAATAATATGATACCAATCTTAAAGATAGGATGTCGAAATGTTCTATGAAAATAAACTCCATACGAAAACACCTCATCACGAGAAATTAGTAAAACGAAAGAAAATTTACTACTTTTAACTTATTTCATATGGTATAGCGTTGCAAATAAAACATTCCTTGGCTCCTAAAAAATAACTCGGGCCTACCTGGGCCATCGTTTTAAGAATTTACTATAATCATCTTAGTCTTTCATTTCTAGAAGAAATCATTCACCCCCGAGAATGTCCGAAATTTTTTCGCATAGTGTAATATTTTACAACAACAAACTAAACAGGGTTTGTTAACTACAGATAATTTTTTTGTTGTCACCACCATTAATTGGTACCAAAGCAACATGTACTTCGTAATTGATTGGTTGTAATAGCCCCCATATTGTGACAACCAAAAGATTTACTGAATCGTGATATTATTGAAGCTATCATCTTATGGTTAGTCGAACCATGTTACCATCAAATACCATGGAAATATTTGTAGTACGGACCGATTTCAAACTAATTCTGTGTTTTTGTGTATGATATCATGGGCCAAACAAAATTTTATGTCGATCTTACATTGAAATTCAACTTTGCTTTCGAAACGGAAGTTGCTTTAATTTGAGCACCCAAAGGTATTGGCCATACCGACCGCTTTTTTTGGTCAATTAGTCCCATTTTATGGAGTTAAAATTTCAGACAGATCATTAAGATACATGTATAGTTTACATAGTTTTGATTTGATAAACTTTGTGCGGCTATATGTTTCTTATTATCAAAGAACGTTTGTTTGGACCATACGATATGAGCTGTTTTGTAAACCATAAGGCCTCATAGATGCAACAACCATGCACAAGTGGCTCAACTAAAGATCGAAAATTAAACTATGGTTTGACTTAAAATGAATAAATCTACAACTTGCAATACAATACTGAATCTAATATTTAATATTGTGAATTTAGCATGGTTTTCACCGACACATGTGTTACAGCATTATGAATTAACCATATATGATTTCGAGATGTAACAAACACATTGACGAAACGAACATACATATTCTGAATCCTCTAATGGAGGGAAGTAAAAAGCAACAATAGAAAAATAAACACAATAAATGTTTAATTATTGCATTTTCGATACAAAATGAACTAAAAACAATATTAATGACAATTGAAATAGAATTAAAAAATTATGCACTTGTGGCACTTGCCACTCAATAACCAAGAAAAAAAAAACAACCAAACACTACTCTACCGTTCGAGTGCCTTTTTGCCTAACAATCAGCAAAAAAAAAAAGTTCCGTCTCGTGATGTGGGGTGACCGTCTCAGTGATCTCAAGAGACACTCAACGAAAAGTGTCAGTTCAAAGAGATAGGAAATAAATAGGAGAAATGTTGTAGGGAATGAATAGGAGAACTAAAAGGTTGTATAGGGTGATCCATCTAGAGGTATTTTTTCAGAACAAAAAAAATATATAACTTTAAATCAAGTGTGGAATCTTTATTTATTTATTATATCTAGTATATAAAAATAATTGCTTTCAAATGTTGACAACTGTATTATGGAAATGAACGTTCGGTGAGAGCGGGAAGATCCACTGTTTTCGACCAAAATTTTGTTCAGGGATGAGGCTCATTTCTGGTTCAACGGCAAAGTCAATAAACAAAATTGCCGCATTTGGGCTGAAGAGGTTTAAGAGGTGTCATTAGACTCAGAGAAAACCACGGTTTGGTGCTTATGAACCAGCTGGTGGAATCATCCGTGCTTATTTTTTTTAAAAATTACAAATGCTCGCCATCGCGCCATGATATCGCTCTTTATGCTACCTGAAATAGAAGCCCGTAATCTTGATGACACTTGGTTTAAACAGGACGGTGACACTAGCCATACAGCTGCTCAAACAATGGATTTATTGAGAGGTCATTTCGAAAAGCAGCTAATTTCACGTTTTGGACAGGTGAGTTGGCCGCCTAGATCGAGTGATATTACACCTTTAGACATTTTTCATTGGGGTTATGTATAGTCCAAAGTCTATGCTGACAAACCAGCTACGACACAGATTTTGGAAACCAACATTACGCGCGTTATTAAAGCCATACCTGTCGAAATGCTCGAACGAGTCATCCAAAATTGGACCCTCAGAATGTAAACCCTGAGACGTAGTTGCGTCCAACATTTGCAATAAATTATATTCAAAAAAAAAAAAAATGCCATAAAATTTCCTGTCAAATTGCCAATAAAGATTCCACACTTGATTTGAATTTTTATATTTTTTGTTGTTTAGCTCGTTTATTTTATTTCGGTCTGTTGCTTTTACACATTGAACAGGGATTAAACCGGCTCAAGACCTCTTGCTTCTATATTTAAATAGAAGACAAGTTTTTAACAAAATGGCAAAGTGACATTGATTTTCTTGGCTGCACACTACTTTTATCATGATTTCGGGTCCGTGACAACCCTCTTCAGAAAGCCTTGCTGCAATTGTTGAAAGTAAAACCTAACTCTATAAGGCCAGGCTCTCCACAAACGAATGAGAACTACTGTTGTAAACCTTACTTTTCAAGTTTTCTTCACACAATTGCCCACGAAAATACAACTCACTCTTGCCACCTCTAAAGAGACTCCACATCAAGAGCCATCAATAGATTTCTTTTACAACGTGTGTGTGTTGTAAAAAGAGTTTAGTTGACTATGTCAACTTGTGTGCCGTGCCGTGCATGTACGTATGTTTAGCTCGTTTGTTTTATTTCGGTCTGTTCCGAAAAAATTCTTCTAGATGGATCACCCTATATAAGGTATGCCACCAATTGCTTCGTCATTTATGCTATTCTCTTGAACTGTGTTAAGGTCGGAATAACTGATAATAACTCTGCTAAGACAACAATTCAAATCGCTATCAAAAAGTTTATTTTATTAAAAACCATTAAATAGAGCTCAAGTCGGGTGTGACCGACAATATTATACCCTGCACTTATGTTCGAAAATTATGTTCTGAACCAATTTTCTTCATTTTTAATAATGCCCTTCCTAGGTCCAGAAAGCTAATTTCATTAAGATTGGGTGTAAAACGTGGCTCCTAAAGCTAAAAGCAGAAAAATGGAATGAACATATATGTGGGAGCTATATTGCAATCTGAACCGATTTTCTTCCTTCGGTCCAAAAAACAAACGTATGCCAACAAATATCATCAAGATTGGATGTAAAACTTGGCTTCTAGAGCTGAAAGCGGAAAATTGGATGAACAAATATGTGGGAGCTATATTTAAATCTGAACCGATTTTTTTCAGTTTTAATTACGTCTGCTTGCGGTATGCCAAATTTCATCAAAATTAGATGTATAATGTAGCTCTAGAGCTAAAAGCAGAAAAATCGGATGGACGTATAAGTATATGTGAGAACTATATCAAAATCTTAACCTATTTTCTTCAATATGAATTATGTCAGCCCTTGGTGCAAATAACAAACATGTGCCAAATTTATATCAAGATTGAATTTAAATGTGGCTGCTAGAGGTAAAGACATAAAGCAGGCCGAACATATATGTGTGCCATCTATATCTAAACCTGAAACGATTTTCTTTAAAAAAAATTCAAAAAAACACTCGTGTTAAATTTCATCAAGATTGGATGTTAAATGAAACAGAAAAAGCTATATCAAAATCTAAACCGATATTCTTTAATTTTATTAATGTCCTTCCTTTATCCAAAAAAAAAGGTGTTTCAAATTTCATTAAGATTGGATGTGAAACGTGGCTTTTAGATCTATAAGCAGAAAAATCGGATAAACATATGTGTGGGAGCTATATCTTAATCTAAGCCGATTAACGTCGGTTCTTGTAAGATGTGGCTCCTAGAGCTAAACTAGAAAAATCGGATGAACATATTCTGAGTAAATATGTGAATCTAGCTACAAATAATGGTGAGTATAGCTCAAATATTTTTGGTAGTTACAAACATTTGCCATGAAACTAATCCTGTTCCATAGAGTGGTGCGGGGTATAAAAAATGTGGACAACTTTATCCAAACCTATCTTTGGCATTTATTGAAAACAATCTATTTAAGAAAAGTTGTTCAGTCGGCTCATATGTTAAAAAAAACAATAGCGTTTAAACGCTATTGATAAATCGTTGAAAGTGTTTTATACTAATATATAAAAAAAACATTCTGATAACTAAAAGGCAAAATCGGTTTAACGAAAATGATTTTATTTTGTATAGAAATTGTGCAACTTGTATGCCCGTCCATTCGTTTACTGCGCTATAATTTCCAAACGGATTACGAAAATAATACAATTTTAACTAATATGTTGTTCAAGGGTTTTAAAGTTGTTTTAAAAAATCTCTTTATTGATTGTGATGGCTTTACGATAACTTCCTAAAAGTAGGCAACACAAAATGAACGTCTAACTAATAACAAAATGAAGGTCTAAAGTCTATAAATGTGACTTCGAAACTTTTCGAAATCGATTTGGGTGTTTTTCCTGCAAAGTTGTGCCTTTCTTCTAAGCATTTTATATGATTTATAAAAGACCCTTAATTATTCTACCTTACTTCCATATAAATTGACCACTTTTTTAGAACCCTATCGTAGCACTATGAAAGCATTCAGAATGACATTGCAGCATTGTTCGATTGATACTTCGTCCCGTTTTGAATGCTTTAAAAAATTTAAATTCGACTAATAATAATCAAAAAAAAAAGTTTTAATATTTTATGCAGTTTTCATTTAAGCATTGACTTTACAAATTATTCAGAACTTTTTCGCTAATCCGCTACCGAAATTCTTTGCCTTATTCGTTAGGGATATTGACCATAAGATAGGGGACGAATGAAAAAATTATATTTATTTATTATTTATTTTTTATATTCGCAACACATTCGATTTTATGCAAAATACAAATTAATTATTTAGGGTAACTGCTTTGTTTTTTTTTAATTTCTGATTCAAATTGTTTTTTTAAAAATTTCCCACAATACACAAGGTAGCGCAAAATTAATCATCCTATGGACTAATAATTATCATTTTTTTACATGTTATGCAGTTTTCATTAAAGCATTGACTTTACAAATTATTCAGAAGTTATTTCGCTAATCCGCTACCGAGATGCTTTGCCTACTTCGTGGTCAATATGGGCGAAAAACTTATTTATTTTTATATTCGCAAAACACAGTCGATTTTATGCAAAATACAAATAAATTATTTAGGGTAACTGCGTTGTTTTTTTTAATTTCTGATTCAAATTGTTTTTTAAAAATTTCCCACAATACACAAGGTAGCCCAAATTAATCATCCTATAGACTAATAATTATCATTTTTTACATTTTATGCAGTTTTCATTTTCGATTTTGTACATAATACAAATTAATTAATAAGGGCAGATGCGTTGTTTTTTCAGTACTGGTTTGAATTGTTTTTCATAATTTCCCACAATATACAAGGTGGCACAAAATTAATCATCCTATCAGAAACTGTTATACATTTTGCAAATGGCGTCATACTTCAATCATATTTTAGATTTGCGGACAGCCACCTTCAGAATACAAAAAGACAAGCAAGACGCTTTAATTTGCAAGAACGTGGAATAATTCTTGATTATTTTGAAATTCGGTTGTCATTATCAAGAGCATTCGATAACTAAACAGACCGATGTTAAATTTCATGTATTCAGTTATCTGACCGAAAAAAAAGGTTTGTTTTTAATTCATTTTTAAATTTCACGATTTGAGAATATTTATTCTGTTATTTGAATTATGAGTAAGGTTTTTAAAAACATTCGAATCTAATAAAGTGAAACGATTTTCTGCATTAAATAAGTAAAGTGGGTCAAAAAATTCAATTTTGTTTTTAAATTTTCAGATTGGTGGTCGGAGGGTACTATGGTAAAATTGCTAACTTAGAACCAGTGGTCGGATTTTATTTTTGAAGCGAATAGACACCACACATTTATTTGTTTTTGTAAATTAACACAACTTTTCTTGGATTTCAGTCAAAATAACTTTAAAACGGAAAGGACCTCTAGGCTTCGTTTAGGTTATTTTAAAAAAGATAAGAGCTAGGGCTATCTTTCAAGAGAAAAAACAACACCACTGGTTCAGAACTTAGCAATTATACCCTAGTACCCTCCGACTAGCAATACGAAAATTTTTCAAACCGATGTGCCATTTCGAACCCTTGCATTTTCGGCAGGGTCGTGGATGGGCATATATTCATGAAATGAGCCAAGGAATACGCTGGTGAAATTTGTGCAGTCGTGAATGAATCACCCCGTATACATAAATAATAATTTAGTAAAACGTTTTAACCCGAAAACGGCCATTTTCAAAAACATTTATACAATTTCATTAAAAAAAGCTTAGACCCAGACTGAAATTAATTTGGCATCTTTTTTGTAAAGTGTGTTTTTTTTCACTTTTTGTCACTTGATTTATGCTCAGTTTGGTTTGCCATTTCATAATCAATAGACGTACTCCGGAACAACGTTTGCAAATCGTGGTGAATGGGACCAAAACGAAATGGCCACCGATCCAGCTCACTTTTGGTTGAATGGGTACGTTTGTAACCAAAATTGTCCCATTTGGAGTAATGATAATCCACAAGCTATTGTTGAGACGCCATAACATCCTCAAAAAGTTTCTGTTTGAGGTGCTCTATGGGCAGAGGGAATCATTGGTCCATATTTCTTCAAAAATAAAGCCATGATTAAAGAGTTTTTCGTGTGTGAATTGGAGGATGTTAATGTACGTACCTATGGTTCCAACAAGTACAAGTACGTACCTATGGTTCCAACAAGATTGCGCTACACACCATACAGCCAACGAAACAATCAAATTATTGAAGGAAACTTTTGGTGAGTGAATTATCTCGCTTCGAGAGCCTGTGGCGTGGCCTCCAAGATCGTACAATTTAACACCGCTGTGGACTATTTGTTGTGGTGTAATGTAAAGTCACTTGTGTACGCAGATAATCCCGACACGATTGGCGCCTTTAGAAGAGAATATTCGGAGCGTTATTGTTGACATACGGCCCCAAATGCTGCAAAAAGTGGTCGAAAATTGGACTTCTCGGCTGGAATTTATTCGAGCTAGCCAGGCCACTTGCCCGAAATTATTTTTAAAACATAATGGCAGACCCTTTTCTTTATAATAAAGCTAAATTATTGACAATAACATTAAATTTAAAGCGTATTATTACTTCTTGAAAACTACACCCTTTATAACATAAAAAAAAATAAACTTCCAAAAAGAAAAAATATTAACCTTTTCAAAAAAGGACGAAAAGGACACTCTAATCTTTGAGATAGAATGTTATAATGTGCAACGAAAGAAAACTGCATAAACTGAAAATTAGCTTAAACGAATGAATATTAAATTGTTTTTAACGGTATAGCGTTGCAAAATGAAAATTTCTTCAGGCCATAAAAAAAACTGAGATCGTCAGGTTAGTCCTTTTGGAAATATACTATAATTACCTTAGTTTTTCATTTCCAGAAGATGTTATTCACGTCCCGAGAAAGTCTGAAGTTTTGTTGCACAGTGTAATATGTTACAACAGCGAACTAAACAGGTTTTGGTTACTACAAAAAAAAATTTCTGTTAATGGAACCAATGCAACATGTACGAGTACTTTAAAATTAGTTGGCAACCATCTTGTGGGAAGTCGAACCATGTAACCATCAATATCATGGATTGTTAATGATTGCAACTGAAAGTATGGCTCTACTAAATTTGGTTACTTTGAAATCAGTTTAACCAGTTGCCATCGGTCGGCCGAAACCTTTTTCCATATGAGTCAACATTTTTTACCCAGTGTACTCATGACCACCAATAGCGAAAAAACGTGCCAAGTAAATGGTCAGTGAAAAATAACGACCAAAATATGTTTGCGGTGTCTATTACCAGCTGTTAAATATGATATCCGATAGTTTGACATTCATGTTAAAACGCGAACGTCGAGCGGAGGACCACGTGAATATATTGTAGATCTAGTCCGACAATAGCGAGCAGAGCTTAGGTTGCATGCATGCAGTTCCCTCCTTGTCACATGGAAGTGTTTCTACGCTCGACATAAGGTTTTTTCGTTTCATTTGTTTTGCTGACAGAATGGAAATGTCTGTTTGGCTGGCATTTATTAAGAGGGGTTAGATTTCGAGACAACCACCACGGCAGCGACAGCAACATCGAAGCAAACAATCGGACCCGGTCACGATCTCTTTGTTTGATACTATGCCATGATATACATAAGCGAGTATTGCGATTACAAGGCAATTGCATTTTTCGAAATTAATTTAAAATGTCAAACTAATTCCGTTTGTATTTCTGTTCTGTCCAATTGCAGTGGGACAGAAAAAAGCCCCCCAACTATCTCCTAACACATCTAGGTATCCCATGAAAATTATGGTATATGTTAAATGGTCCACACAATGCCCATGTTTAAAACAATTTCTCCACCTCCGTTTATTACAATGTATGAAACAATAAGTTTTGTTTCACAGCCACGGACATGTAATTACACATCTGTGTATTGACTTCAAAGCACTAAATGGGAATAAATTGAATTGAATGAAGGTTGAGTGAAATGTGATTAAACAATTGAAACGGTTATACTGGCGGTGACAGTGATTTTAGAGGAAATCAGGATTAACACTCATCTTAACGGCTGAAATCACAAAAGTGCAACATTGTCGCAGTTATCCAGTGTTCGTTTCCTTCATTCCACAATGCAATGGGAAATAATTATGCCATGTTTATATTACTCATGGATTTCAAGGTCCTTTAAAAATGTTACAGTTCAATATGAATGGTAATTCAATCCAATGAAAGTTGCAGACTATTACAGCCAAGCCAAGTGTTTTTTAAATCGACAACATTAAATGGAGTGTATTGTCTTTCCGTTTCAACAGCGCGAAATGTTGATCGGAGTCCCTATAAAGTATAATAATTTATGACGATTTAGCCAAGTCTGCCCGTCCGTCTGCCTGTTGAAAGCATAAAATGAGCTGGGTTCCACAAAATTTGCACAATGATGGCTTATACATACAGAGAACAACCGAATTTTTTGCAAAACGTGATTTTTCAAATCTAATAAAGTTTGCATTCAGCACAAGTAGAACGATTTTATCAATCAATTTGATAAAGTGGGTTAAAAAATAAATTTTAGTTTTAAAGTGTTAAAAATTTTAATGTCAACTCATATTTTCATATACTCCTGCTAAAAAATATATATAGGGTGATCCATCTAGAGGTATTTTTTCAGAACAAAAAAAACTATTAAAATTCAAATCAAGTGTGGAATCTTTATTGTGGTAACCAAACTCCGTTTAGTTCGCTGATGCAACATATTACACTATGCAACAAAAGTTCAGACTTTTTCGGGAGATGATTGATTTCTTCTAGAAATGAAAGACTTAGGTGTTTATATGGGGTGATCCATCTAGAGGTATTTTTTAGAACAAAAAAAATATAAAAATACAAATCAAGTGTGAAATCTTTTTTGGTAATTTGAAAGGACATTTTATGGCATTTATTTTTTGAATATAATTTCCTTCAAATGTTGGACGCAACTACGCCTCAGGGTTTCCATTCTGAGGGTCCAATTTTGGATGACTCGTTTAAGCATTTCGACCGGTATGGCTTTAATGCCACGCGTAATGTTGGCTTCCAAAACCTAAATCGTAGACGGTTTGTCAGCATAGACTTTGGACTTAACGTAACCCCAAAGAAAAATGTCTAAAGGTGTGATATCACTCGATACAGGCGGCCAACTCACCTGTCCAAAACGTGAAATTAGCTTCTTTTCGAAATGACATCTCAATAAATCCATTGTTTGAGCAGTTGTATGGCAAGTGGCACCGTCCTGTTGAAACCATGTGTCGTCTAGATTACGGGCTTCAATTTCAAGTAGCATTAAGATCGATATCATGGCGCAATAGCGAGCCCATTCACGGTTACGTTCCGGCCATCATCATTTTTCAAAAAAGATGCATTTCCACCAGCTTATAAACCGCATCAAACCGTGGTTTTCTCTAGGTATAATGACACCTCTTGAACCCTTTCTTGTTGCTTTTCAGCCCAAATGCGGCAATATTGTTTATTGGCTTTGCCGTTGAGCCAGATGATGAGGCCCATCATCACTGAACAAAATTTTGGTCGAAAACAGCCGATCTTCCCGTTTCTCACCGAACGCTCATTTGCATAATACAGTTGCCAACATTTAAAGAAAATTATATTCAAAAAATAAATGCCATAAAATGTCCTTTCAAATTACCAATAAAGATTTCACACTTGATTTGTATTTTTATATTTTTTTTTTGTTCTGAAAAAATACCTCTAGATGGATCACCCCATATAAACACCTAAGTTTTTTATTTCTAGAAGAAATCAATCATCTCCCGAAAAAGTCTGAACTTTTGTTGCATAGTGTAATATGTTGCATCAACGAACTAAACGGAGTTTGGTTACCACAAAGAATTTAATTGTTGTCACCACCACTTTTTAGCAACAATGTAACAAAAAGAGTGTTATGGTTCGGCTTAAAAGCAGTTCTAGTTCGGTTAGAACAAATAGGTTATGTGTTGTCACCACCAATTACTGATTACTGACCAAAGTAACAGAAAGAGTGATATGGTTTGGTTTAAAACCAGTTCTAATTCAGTTCGGTTTGCATTCCTGGTTGAGGAAAGAATGCAGCCCCCTAAACATTAATACTGTCACCTAGTTTTCTTTAACGCAATGTACGGCAGCTCGCTTCTCGGTAAAGGCCTTTAATTAAATCAATAAGTTTTTGTTTGCATCAAGCCTTTGCAAATGGAAATAGGTTAAGGGACTAAAAAAAACCATAACCAATAGGATTCATTAAACGTACCATGTGTGGTGTGGTCAAAAGGACCCGAAATCCGTTCGCTTAATATTTTAGGACATACTTTAGAGGTATCTGGAGGCAGTGAAATTTTCCCAAAACTCAAAATTTCATTTCATTTCTTTATTCACATGTAATTCGAAGCCCATTGGGGCCTATTAAAGCTAAATTACAATATGCATCAAAATGTTAAATAGAACATCATAAACTACTAGAAAAGTTGCAGTATAAAATCAAAAAAAAATAATATAAATAAAAATAATCCTAAATTTCCCTAATAAAAGAGAAAAAACGTGATGAAAGCATATAAGTGATAATCAAGAAACCAAAGAAAAAAACACATAAGTAAAATCATTACTCTGTACTTGAACGAAAATGTTCCATTAAATGTTTACGAAATGTCATGGGAGACAAATAAAACTTTTTTAAACTGCTTGGCATGTTGGGAAACTGACCGTCACAGGCAACACCTAAAAGGGGAGGATATACGTATCCCTTGTTTACTAAACCGATTGATTTAGAAACACTATCAGATTTGATACCTTATTTTAGTACAATACTGATGTCTTTTCTGATTTCTTCTTAATGCTTAAACAGATTATAGTTGCAATAATAATCTTTAGCAATAGTTTTCGTACGTCATTGAAACATTGTCCAATTATATACTTATACTTTGTTATGCGAATAAATTTTTCTTTACATTTTTTGTAGTCAATCATTGTAAATGTATGATTACAATCCCACTCGCCATAATCACTAATTGGCTTTCAGAAGTTTTTCAAAATGTGTACATATTTTAACTTTTAATGGGTGTGTTTAAATAATAAATTATTGCATAATAAATCAATGGACATTGTGCCTTCTACAAAGTGCAATTTCCATTTATAATTTTAAACAGCTTAACAAAACTCTATAAAATAGAAAAAACCAATGTCAATTGGTTAGTAAAATCGTGAATATGTTCGTTCGGACCAACACCCTCTCCTACGGTGTGAGTTTCAATTTGACACTGACTGTTAAAGAAATGGGGTTCTTAAGAAGGGGTCCATCCGATTTATAATATTATTATTTAGTTACAGTCAAATGTTTCATTAAAATTTTAATTCGTGACAAAATTTCCATGAATTTGGATGTTCAAAATGAATTAGTATGTACAAGGTGGGTTGGTTCGCGCAACAAATTTTCCCAAATCTTTAAACTTCATACTGAGAAATCAAGGACGTTTCAAAACACAGAAGTTTGTAGATTGACGTTTTGTTTAAATGCTGACAAAGCACTCTACGTTCAGTAATCCCAGCACTCTGAACGACAATCTGACAAGCAAATATTGCTGTTTTCATGTTGTACTCTTTGCAAATAATACTTAAATTTTAGATCTCAGGCCCTTTGTCAGTACATCTACCACCGTTACGGTACTGGGACAACGGTGCCTTTCTCTCTGTAAAGGTCGTTTGAACTTTATCGGGAATTACACTTACATTTTTTCTCTTATTCATATTTTAAGCTGTTACAAAAGCAGTGACACACAAAATATAGGCACCATCCTGTAGTGGTGGGTACACCTCCATTATGTATATGATGTAATGCTTAAGGCGACTACGCCCTTACTTTTCAAGGACATTATTACATGAATTTAAGTTTCAATCTATAATTACGCAAATGTTGGAAACATTAACAGTGTACAGGTGCATGTTATGATACCGTCGCATAGAGCTTTTTGAAGGAGAGATACTATTCTTAGAAATCGTGACGTGCTTTGTTCAATTATTAACCAACTCCGATATTAACATACTACGATAAATTTAAACTACGGTTTAATAAAGAACATGGATATTTAAAATTATTTTTAATATCTATGCAAGGGTGTTTTAAGAGATTCCATTTTTCAATGACGACTTAGTAGTGCTCGTAAGCTAGTAGGACTATTAGAACTTAAAAATCATTGAAGGTATTGACTTCATCTGACGTAAGCGACAAAAAACAATTCCTGCTCTTTATGATGCTAGGTAGACACGAGGCAACCGTCCATAGCAACGTGTTGCAGCAAATGTTGTGTTTGTTCGCGAAGCTGTTTTACACACAACTCAACGTTTTCTTCAACATTGCTCCCTCGTTTGTATCTACCTACACACAGAGAAAAAATCAGTTGCAAATTCGTCCGAGCTACAAAAATTCGGATGGAAAAAAACACAATTTTTGTTGCAATCACCAACATTCCATGGCATTGAAGGATACATGTTTCCATTTATCAGAAGATGGTAGCTACGATTATATAAAAGTACTCGCAACTTATAAATCGGTTCTTCCAACCGAAATCAGTAAAACTATTGGTTGTTACAGCTGGGGGCACTAACATCCAACCAATGGTGAAATACATGTTACTTTGGTAAAATAATTTGTGGTGACAACAGATAAGTTCTTTGTAGATGCCAAACCGTGAATTTCACTGTTATAACATATATTGTAGCTCTGGTGACAACTGATAAGTTCTTTGTAGTTGCCAAACCCCCTTGAATTTCACTGTTATAACATATATTGTAGCTCTTATGCAAATAAAATTATTTTTCATGCCAGAGGTTTTTGTTAAAAATCTGTTTTCCTTCAAATTTAAACAAATTTCTTATAACCCCACAATGGTACTTTAATGTTAAAAATTATTATATTTTAGATGAAAAGTCGAAGGAACTAAAACTCTTTAAATTGTTTTATAACTTACAAGTAGTATAAGAAATCCCACATTTTATTAACAAAAGAAAAGGAAAAAAATAATTGTTATGCTGTGTCGATCGATAAACTAAAAGGGTGGGTTCCCTCCGTCTAAATTGGAACTCAGAACCGAGTTCATAGAGTACTTACAACCAAAACCAGTAACAACAACCAATAAATGTAAAAAATCGCTCCCAATAATCATCTTATTTTGGTTGGGGTTTCCGATATTTTGTGTCTTCAACTATAATGTCAGTTCCCTCTACTAAAATTGTTGTGTACTAATAAACGTTCGTTTGTAAATATGTAATACATGGATAGTACATGCAACAACCAACATTTGGTTGGCAAAAAATTCGGTTGTGGCAACATATCTGTTCTCTGTGTAGCATAACAATTTTAAACTGTAGCTTTTATTTTTTGGGGCCTTTTTAGACTGACGAAAACCAGCATTTTTCGTTTATCCATACAAATCCGCTAGATGGTTAGCAACTTCAATAATACCCTTCTATGATCAGGGCTGCCAAAATAACATCACAGAAAATCGTCTTAAAAAAAGAACTCGTCAAAAACGTCAATTTTGGAAACATACATCGTCACATAAAAGTGAGGCATAGGTCAAGTTGATTTTATGCTCATAAGCAGCAACAGTCGTTTTGTTTGGCAAGTTTCTTTATATTTTTTTGTGGGAGTACATGAGGAAGTCGCAATTATTTCAACAAGAACATGTAAGCAATAAAAAAGGTATAGTCATTAGCCCAACAGCAACAAAAATAGTTCGCATACTTAACATACAGTTTTGTGAATGTTTGATGACAATTGTGAATGCTGGATAAAGAATTTTTCCTTTACAAAATTCAACAAACCCCATTGCCAAATTTCAAAATTGACAATTTATTTCAATAGTAGAAAAAAAATTTAAATCAACTGTTAGCATAACTCTACTCCAATCTCCAATCGATATCCCAGATCTTCCACTTTCCAATTATCTTAGCCTATATTTAGCATCCAGTATTTTACAGGATCCATATCTTTTATGCTTTTCGCAAAAATGTTATCCAAAATAATATTTGATTAAAAGATTGGAAGAAACCGCAATTTGAGTAACTAATCACCGAAGACAATAAACTATAGAAGATGGACAAAATCCTTTTTCTTTGCGATATTATAAAAAACACTTCAGTGGTGCACAAATTCTCGGTTTATTTTTCCACATTCGTTTATACACAATCACAATATCGCAAAAAAGTCAGAATTTAACCACAGAAAATTCTAAATTCACACACTTCAACACCAAAAAACAATTTGTAAATGAATAAAATTCACCAAAACTAATTTTAATTTTCAAGTTTGCAGTGTGTTCCATTGATTTCGGATCGATTTTGCATACAATTGACTGCGGCTACAACAAATTGGAAAACTCCTTTTGCGTAATGTCACTACATTTTCTACGTTTACAAAAATCTTTTTGTTAAAAATAGTTCATGGCATCTATTATTTTAAGCAGTATATTTTCATAGCTTGACAGAATAGAAAATTTCGGATTAAAAGAAAATTAAAAGCAACCGTCGTTCGGTGGAAACTAAAATGCAAAATTTGTAAAATTTTTGTTTTGTAGCATTTTCAAATACCTAAATTTTTTACATTTTTTACTACTTCTATAAACTACGGCTATAACAAAACAAATTATACGGTGACAATTTGGACGAAACTTTAATCGTACCTTGAGCCATTAAGACTTCTTGTTATTTCAGACAGTAACCAGAAAACACTAATTCCTGTTATATTGCACCAGCTTATCTGACAACATAGGGTATTAGAGCATGCAATTTCTTCTACTTTAATAATGCGGTTCGGACAGTTTTAAACGAATGTTGGTATATACTCGTACTCTATAAGGTCCATGGGATTTGATTATGGTTAGCGAATATTTTGTTGCTCAGTGTTATTTTTATTAAACAAATGAAAATTTCATTAGTTTTGCATAATAACGACAATATCACATTTTAAAATTTATTTTACTTAATTCATACTTATAAACGGAGATCCAATCATAATGCACGATGGTAAATGTGAGTCACACCTTGTCAAGTTTAAACATTACTTCGTTTCAGTGTTTGACAAATTCAAACATGGAGAGTTTTATCAATTTATCAGCGAGTTGCGATTGTTAAAGTCTACGAAAATGCGGGTTCAAATCCTAATGCACTTCCTGCACTTCTTGATTTTTTGATCAGCATACGCGACCAAATGTTACAACAGTGGATTCTTTAACAAGCAGAATATCCGCATTTTGGGAAATGAGAATCCACAAGTAGTTGTTGAAAAATCGATGCATTATAGGCTGGCGGCGTCATGGGGCCTTACTTCTTTGAAAATGAGGACGGTGTTCGCTATTGCGAGATAATAACGGACTTATGTGGCGAGAAATTAAGGATATGGATCTAAACGATATGTGGTTCCAACAGAATGGTAACACATTCCACACAGCCAACGAAACAATGGCTCTTTCGCGCAAGAAATTCAATGGTCATGTTATCTCACGTCGTGGCTATGATCATGTGCTTAGACACCGTTGGACTCTTTCATTGGGGATATTTAAAAGTAAGTGGACTTAAATAAGCCAAGAACAATTTATGAGAGAAAGGATGAGATAATTCTCCACATTAACGACATTAAACCTCCATCGGATGGAGGTATACCACCAAAGACACGGCGGGCTTTTGGCCGATATTTTCTTCCATTCATAATTGATCATAATAATCATAATAACAAGTATATAAATAATTCTCTGACAACTTTTTGTTTTATTTACAATTAACATCTTGGTTTAGTTGGACTACACTTACTACAAGTATAAAATTTATTTAGTGTCACATCCTTAAACATATTTTGATTATACTTAGTAGGGACACAAATACTGTTACAACATTGAAAACACCCATTTCAATAGTGGAACTGAACATACCCCGTTAATGTCTTATGGGTTTTGAAATCTAACCTCAATAGCGTTAGTATGTAACGGGATTTGAAAATTTTTTCAACTTTCACGCTGATAACATACACAGAATTTTTTTTTTACCGATGAAAACATTTTTACCCTTCAAGAAAAATTAAACAAGGAAAATGATAGTGTATACGCGGTCATCTAAGGAAGCATCTGAACTGATCCCAAGGGTGGAAAAGGGTCATCACCCAGCTTCAGTCATGGTTTGGTGGGGTGTCTCATACGATGGGGTCACTGACCAGCATTTCTGCGAACAAGGAGTCAAAACATCGGCCAAAGTTTACGAAGAAACCGTTTTGGAAGCTGTTGTGAAGCCTCTTAACAATTCCCTGTTCCAAAACCAGCCATGGACTTTCCAGCAGGATTCTGCACCGGCCCATAAGGCTAAAACGTCCCAGGCCTGGCTTCGAAAAAATTTGCCAGCGTTCATTTCCCCTGAAGAATGGCCCTCAGGCAGTCCAGATTTGAACCCATTGCATTACAAATTGTGGAGGTTTTAGAGGACAAGGTTTGTCACAAAAGATAGCCCAACATTGGATCTCTTAAGACCGCTTTGGTTCGAGCTGTGGCCAATTTTCCAATGGACAAGGTTCGTGCTGCTATTGACGATTGGCCAGTGCGATTTAGGGCGTGTGTAAAGGCAAAGGGGGGACATTTCGAATAAGTAGATTCTTTTTGGATACAATATACATCAATAAATATATTAAAAATTATTTGGTCCAAAAACATTCAGTACTTTTTATTTTACAGCATAAAACGTGTGTTACAGTATTTATGTCCCTACTAAGTAGTCCGAAGTAAATAATCGGGAAACGTAAATAAAAGTTCCGGGTTTTCCCGTTAAAAATAAATTTACCATTAATGGCAGCATAGAAAACACTACACAAAGTGCTATACTGCCATTTCAAACTTAAAATGCTATTTAACATAGTCATTAAGTTGGACGAGAAAACAAGCACGAACCTACTAGTTCTGTCAGTCTGAAAAGCAAAATACTAATAAATGTGACTGCTAATTTAAGGGGTGTTAATCGAAATTAAGAATTTCGTGCTACATTTACATTTGATAGACAAGGAAAAATGCTTATAATTGTTAAAAACTTGAAGTTTTGCAATTTAAAATGCTCTCAACTATTTCACCTGTTTTGAAATCATTAATTTCCACTGCTTGTCGCATCACTGTGAATAACGACATTGTCATTTCAAATAAAGCAAGCGAGACATTGTATTGAACACATAAATAAACCGGCACGGATTATATTTAACGGACTTCAGAAAACACAATCATCTTTCGGTGTTGACTTGAATTCTGAAATGTTCTTAACTCAAGTTGAGAACATTTGAAATTAACAATTAAAGAATTAAAAATCACACATACGAGTGTGTATTTTGCTTTTGTTATATTATTCGATATGGTCTAATCAGATAAAAACCTGGTATGAACAACGAAAAAATTCTACCATCTGCAGAACAGTATCTGCCAAAATTAGAATCCATTGGTAACCGGATCAAATAAAGTAGGTGTGTTTTATTTTATCACCTAGAAAATTTAGCCGTTACTAGAAATCACTTCTCATAGTTGAGATCTTAATAGTGCAGTTGACTCAATTCGTATTGGGCGCGAATTGAGGGCAACGTTACGGACTTATGTCCCGCATGTAATCAGGGACCCATTATGGTTACATCTCTTTAAGTGTCTGTGTGGTTAAGACCACTCAGCTCTTTGGACTCATTGGATGTCAAAGCTGGTCCCCTTTGGACGAACTAAGCATTGCAACTTCCATCATACTGTAGTAACATTACGAGGGCTGCTATATATATTTCTGGCCTAATAATGAAAATTCGAATATTTATCATTAAAAATGGTTTTATTGTTTTTCAAAGTATTCTCCAGCATGATTTATACACTTTTGCATGCGCTCAAACCAACCGTCGAAGCACTTTTCCACTCCGATTGAGACACCTCCAAAACATGGTTTTTGAACGCTTCAACAGCATCTTCTGGCGACGCAAATCGTTGCCCACACATTTTTTTCTTGATGTGCGGGAATAAAAAGAAGTCATTGAAGTCAAGTCAGAGCTGTACGGCGGATGACCCATCAATTTGAAGCTTTGGCCAGTCAAAAAGGCGCTGGTTTGAGCCGATTTGTAAGAGCTCGCATTGTCATGGTGCACAATGATTCGTCTTCTCTTGTTCGTTTTTCGAATTTGTCCAAAGACTCTAGACAAACAAATTGTGGTGTACCACTCAAAATTGACCTCCTACATTGCTGGAGCGGAGTAGTCACCACATTACCAGTTTTGCCGAAGAAACAGGCGACCATTTGCTTCGAAGTGCTTCTTCTACGAACAACTTTCGTAGGATTTGGCTAGTCTTCGAAGACCCACACGGTCGATTGCTGTTTTGTTTCGGGCTCATATGCATAGATCCATGATTCGTCACCTGTGACGATCTTATAAACGTCTTTTGAAGCACCGCGGTGGTATTTTTTCATAATTTCTTTGCACCAATCGACACGAGCCTTTTTTTGAGCGATTGTCAAATTGTGCGGGATCCAACGAGAACAAACTTTTTTACGGCCATGCAATATCGAATGTATGCTGGTGGAGCGTCAGCCACAATTGAATTCATTAAACCAGTTTTTCACGGTGCTATGGAATGGTGCTTCATCGCCATACAAAGATTTAAGTTCATCGATGCACTCTTGTCGTGATAAAAAATGATCGCACGAAAATTTTCATTTTTTTGCCAAATTAATTTTTGAAGTCACTGTAAACAACACAAATGATGTTCGTACGTCAAAACGTTCTGAGTATGTTTATGCTAAAAATGTCTAACTTTCCAATGGAAATTTCAGAAAGCACCAGGCAACACCTAGTGTTGCCTAGGCCAGAAATATATATAGCAACCCTCGTATTTAACAACATTCATTTAGCCCGAGAAAGTGTTTGCCGCTTACGAGCTTGTCAACACAGCCGACTAGGTTTTTTAAATAGGTTTTGACTTGATTCAACAACAAGTTTAATAAGAACTTAACCCTTATAACAAACATCTCTACCGTCTCCTTCGTTTTCTGATTTTGGTCTTTCAAAATTCAGCCCACGTCGAATTCGGATATCTGCTAAACAAAAATGATTCAATTTAATACTTATAGATACATACAAAGCTGACTCCGAAATAAATATTAAGGCTTTTTACAGAAATATAACAAATTTGTTTTCTTGTGAAGTCACCGACATTTGCTGAGGTATTCATACTAGTGTTTTAGTCAAGCAATTAACACACGGTCGTTCTCAGTAAAAAAAACTCCACCTACTAAAAAATTTCGAAAACTTTGACATGACATACAAAAACACGGCTATTCTCACATTATTACATTTACTTTTAACTGAAGTAAATATTATTATATTCGAAATATTGCCAAAAATAGCAATAAAATAAACCGGACATTAAGCTCGGCTAATTTAACATCCAATCGTAACAAGTGAATAATTAGTTTGCGAGAATGTGGCACTTGTAGCTGCAGACCACAACATTTTGAGATTTATAGCGTACGCTGTCATGTTAACATGACACTTGTATAAATGACAATCAGCAATAATACATTATTTGCAATGGTGGTGCATATTTGAACTAGAACTGCCATGGACTTATGGCTGGCTTTTGTGAATGCGCTCGAGATTGCAGTGAGCTCTGATCTAGAAGATTATCTAGATTAACGTTTTTTTCTCTAGGATGTATTAGCAGCAAGTGATTAAAAATACGAAATCACTCTGTTTTAGATACTAGTCAATATAAATGCTGTTTATTCGTAATATATTCCATTAGGAATTCCTCCCAAGAGAATTAAAACATACAAAAAAATATTTCGTTGCTGCAATCGAATTTAGCATCTATTGTGATTACATATTACTTTGGAATTTGATGTAAAACAACTGAAGCAATTAAAAATATATATTAATTCAGCATGAAAACTAACTAAAAAGGGCGATTCCAAAACTTTTGAACAGTCAAGAATTTGAACTTATTGGAATTTAATGAAAATTCGCACATACAGTGGCGAGCAGAAACGGAAGCATTATTGTCAATTTTGTACTTACATTGCTCTAAAATTTGTATATATAAACCAAATGTTATGAATTTTTCACATATTATTACTAATTTGATAAGCTTAAAACTAAATAATATAAAGTTTAAAAATAAGATAATAAAAACTCAAGTAATTCATCAAATAAAAGGAATATGTGATGAGCAAAATAGAAAGGGACCTAAGGGTAAAAACCAGTTTTCTTCAGGAGAGCCATTTTAAAGATTTAAATACGTGTATCTTTGGTGTAGAATCGTCCAAGTCTTTTTTAATGATCCGACTCATGGACTTTTGCGTGATATTCATCTCACGGGCCATGATTTTCTGTTTTCGGAGCGGATTTCTGTGAATTCTTGATTTAACGGCTTTGTTGACATGCGGTGTTCGAACAGAGCGTGGGCGGCCCGACTGGTGGCGGTCTTTTACATCTCCAGCCTCCTCAAACAGTTTCATGCATCGGTAGACAAACATGCGGCTAATCCCTAGTGGCCGGATCGTTTTAAAAATATCTTTCTTTTTTATTTCACACTTGAATAGCGCTATTACAGCGATATGGTTCTCATTATCTGACCACTCCATGATGAAAGTTGAAGCAATTTTACAATCCCGCCCGTTACAGACTAACGCTATTGAGGTTAGCTTTCAAAACCCACATGACATTAACGGGGTATATTCAGTTCTACTATTGAAATGGATGTGTTCAATATTGTAACAGTATTTATGTCCCTACAAAGTATATTCTTCTCGTTTCTGTCTATCGTATGACATCTCAATTATCTCTAGATATTATTTGGTCCAAACCTTACAGCATTTAAAAGTTGGCCTAGACGATCATTTTTGGGAAAAGATAGCTGTGAAGTGATTCGGTACCAAATCAGGGCTGTACGGTGGATGGCCCATCAATTCGACATCTTGAGTGGTCAAATAGCTCATCGTTTCAGCTGATGTGTGAGAGCTCGCATTGTCGTGACGCAAAATGATCCGTCTTCTCTTATTATCTTTCCTCATTTCTTCGAACCACTGTATACCACTCAGAATTGACCTACTACGTTTCACTAAAGGCAACATGGCCGGTTATACTGAAAAAAACGCAATAATTTGCTTCGATGTATTTCTTCCACGAACAACTTTTGTTGCATTTGGCTGTTTGGGGTTTATACGCATTGATCCATGATTCGTCACCTGTGACAATGTTATACACTGCTTTTAAGCATCCGTAGTCATACTTTTTCAAAATCTCTTTGCACCAATCCATACAAGCCATTTTTGAAGCATTGTCAAATTATGTGGGATCCAACAAGGACAAATTTTTTTCAAGGCCAAATGAACATGCAACATCTTATTGATGCTTGTCATACTATTGCCCGAGGATGCCTCCATTTTACGGTATGCCACATGTCGGTCTTGTTAAATTAGTTCAAGCACAGCATCGATGGTTTCTGGCAAAGTGGCCGAAGTTGGACGTCCTTCACGAAATTCATCCTGGAGCGAACGGCGTCCAAGACTGAACTCTTGGTACCAGCGATTTTGATGGTGCTTCATCGCCAATAGTCGAATCAAGTTGATTTAAACACTCTTGTCTCGATAACCCATGCCGAAAATCGTAAAAAAAATCATCCCACGAAAATGCTCACGGTATAATTCCATTTTTTGACTGAGATGAATTCTTCAACACACTGTAAACAAAACGAGTCGCCCTCAAATGACAAAGCGTTCTGAGTGCTATGCTAAAAAATGTCAAAGTTTTTAATGGAATTTCCAGTTTTCATCTGGGAACACTAGTATTGTCAGGACACGAAATTAAAATAGCAACCCTCGTATGTTAGGAACGCGTCATCTGAAATTTACAAATGAGATGCCGATGTCCTCTTTAGGATAAAAGAAGTTCCCCAAAATCTGGGAATACGGTTAAAAACCTTGTTTTGAAACTTTTGCCTACTAGGCCTTTAACTTAGTTAATTATCAATCGATTTTTAGTTTCTTAACAAATTTAAAAAGAAAAGATAGACCTTCGGACAAGATATATATTGTTCACGCACGTGAAATGTATTAAAATTTACGCACTTGAAATAATTTAAAACAAGCGTCACGGTACCGATGATATCATATGGATATAATTCAATGAATTTACGAGTTTAGTGGAAACGGCCACGGTTGACTGATATACAGATAGGATGTTTGAATAGAAAATTATTGGATTCTACACGACTAACTTACCGTCAAGGGACAGGAGTGGTTAACATTAGACTATTTCGATATGATTTTCATCACGACATTCGTATATGGCTTGTATTTTTTTCGATCCACAAGCTTTATAGGTGACATTCTCCAGAAATTGTCGAAATATGTTGACATCATTAAGTTTGTAAAGATCCACGTTTATCTGAAAAACCAAAAGAAAATATGAGATTATTTTGTCCAAAATAAAAAAGAGAGGAACGATTGAACCTATTAAAATTTACCTTACAATTAAAAAGTTCTACCTACTTCTTACACTGATGTTTTGTATACAGTTGATAATTTAAGTTTTTACCTCGGCCACAGTTTATACCAGTTTTATGGCTTTCGAACTACAATTGTGATTGTAGATATATTTTAAATTTGGAACTCACTCGATTTTTGTGGTCTTTAAATATATCATGTGCCATTGTAGTAAAAACTTGTCTTCTATTAAAATGTAGATGCAAGAGGTCTCAAGCCAGTTAAACCCTGTTCAATCGCGAAGCACATCATCTGCAAAAAATTATTTAAATATTTACCAAATGTTGAAATATTTGTTTATTCTAATACTGAAATTATATATGTGCGTACGGTGATATGTGTTGCGCATACGATTTGAACAATACTCACCCGTAAATGGTTCATATTGAATTGATGTTAGCTTGAATTCTAGACATTTTATACTAAGTAGGGACATAAATACTGTTACACACGTTTTGTGCTGTAAAATAAAAAGTACTGAGTGTTTTTGGACCAAATATTTTTTAATATATTTATTGATTTATATTGTATCCAAATCCAAGCTTTGGCTCACCAGCCAAGCTGTACGCAAGATTGTGCAAAAAATTTGTAAAACTGGCATGCTAGTAGACAGCAAATACGTGTCACACTATCGAACTGTCAGGAATGTGGCTTTTATAGCTGAAAGTGTGCAACTCGGTCCTGGGACATCGACTCCATCCAGGCCATCGATCTCAACATTTAATGTATCAGCCTGATGCGCAGTTTGCACAAAGACCTCGCATTATTAGCTTAAAATACAACAGCAGTTTAACGCGGCAATTTAAGACACACGACTATCCGCTTCCTCATCGCTTTTTTGTTTAAAGCTTAGAGCAGCTTGAACGAGTTTGTCCGAAAAATAACCTTCTCTGACGAAACGCATTTTCTTATGTTAACGAACAAAACTGCTGCATCTGGAGATCGAAAAACCCGCACGTGATCGTCGAGAACCCAATGCATCCTCAGTTGCGTATTTATTTAAAAGCGGTGGTATCATTGACTCATTTTTCCTTGCTGGAAATGTCATTTCAGTTAACAGAGAGCGCTATATAATAAACTATTTATTTGGGCCAATGATTGAAGTCATGGACTATGATTTAAACAGGATGGCGTGCTCGGTAATCGTGTTATCACCGGCGGAGAACGGATATTGTACGAACAACAATTCATTCGTGAGATAGAGCCGAAATGCGCCACTAAGGTCAAGAACTGGAATCTGGTTTTACGTTTATGGTAGTCGTGCTCACTTACCATCCCACGACAGTGGCCCATAATCTTTGGTAATAGGTACTGGAAGCAGTGCACACAAGATCGCTGTATTTGAAGGTTATTTCTTAAGCAAGCTAAAACCAACAAATGATTGTGAATAATCGAAAATGGGAAATACTGGATGGGCAATTAAAAATTCTGGTTTTATTGGAAAGTTTGAAATTTGTCAAATAATAATAGAACCCAATCTCGTTCATATGACTACCACAACTGGCACGGCTGTACCTCATCCGATCATCACAATTTTTCAGTACATTTTCGATTGTTTCGGGTCGAATCTCTTCAATGGCAACTTCGATTAAATGTTTCACTATTTGTTTTAAATTCACGCAAAGAAAATATATGGTTACACTATGGTCACCGCAACAATAATATGTTCTCTCCAATAAAAGCATGATCGTCGCAACCATAGTATTGTTTTTTGAATTTCATTTTGACAATAGTATGATTGCAACAATATTGCTATTGTTGAAATGTAACAATAGGATTATTGCCAAATTTAGAAATGAAAATATGGTTGTAGCAACCATATAAACATGGTTAGTGCAACAAAAGTATTGTTGTTTAAAATTTACGTTAACAAAAATATGATTACGGCAATCATACAGTATGGTTGTGTCTATGAACATAACAAAACACGTTTTGTAGAGAATACATGTATGTGTGTGCGTATGTTTTTTTGATATACAAAAAAAAAACACATACACACGATACAGTGAATGGTTGCTGTCCATTAAAAAAAATAACAATCGGAATGTAGTTCGAGGGATTTTTATTGTGTTTACTTTGTTCGGTGAAATACTCTAATACCGACTGGTTCTCGTTTATTTAAAATCTGCCTGCACTTAAGTATATAGCCATTGATCATGGTTTAATCACATTCGTTACTTGGTGTCTACGGATGGTGAAGTAGCATTCACCTCTGCTGGCAACTAAAAGTATTTTTGACCGTTGAAATATATATTTTGGTTTCTTGAATGAAATGTTCAATAAGAACGTGGCCTCAAAATTGGCTATGATCTAATAGTAATGCAATTTAGAATAACTTGCTTGATAAAAATCTCTATTTTTGAATAACAACATTACCCAATCCTAATAAATAATTTTGGGGATCATAGTATGGTTGAGTGTGAATCATACTATTGTTGTGATGATCATAGTATGGTTGTGGAGATCATAGTATGGTTGAGTGTGAATCATACTATGGTTGTGGGGATCATAGTATGGTTATGTGTGAATAATACTATTGTTGTGAGGATCATAATATTGTTGTGGCACAACCATATAGCCAACAATAGTATGATCCTCTTCGAATATTGTCACCACAACCATACTTTTTTTCTGCGTGTTGTCTCTGAATATAAGTACTTTGTGTAGCATTTTTTCTTAATGACTTCCCACAGAAAAAAATCCAAAGAGCTCAAATCATAGCTCCAAGGCGGCTAATTGACATCACAATTTTGGTTGATTGTTCGATTTTCAAAAACAGTGCGTAAAATATCGATGGTTGCGTTGGCTGTGTGACATGTGGCCCAGCCTTGTTAAAACTAAATGTCGTCCTTGTCATTCTCTTAAATTTTCGGAAAAAGAAATTCTTTGAGCATGGTGGTAAAGCGCACCAAACGGAGGCTCCTTGCTGATTTTCAAAGAAAAATGTCCAAATGATGCCGCCAGTCAAAAATCCACACCCAACTGCGACTCGAAGTGGATGCATTGGCTTCGCAATAGTCATGTGTGGATTCTCTGAACCCCATATGCGGCAATTTTGCTTATTGACATAGCCACCGAGATGAAAATGAGCATCATTTGAATACACGATTTTTCGGTCAAATTCTTCATCTCCTGCCAAACAATATTCCATTGGGCGAAGCGAAAACGCATCGGATGCTGTTCCATTATTAAATGACAAAGTTCAATCTTTCTAATAAACCAGAAATTTGAAAAAATGATCAGTACTTTTTTTTTACAGACGGTTCAAATTTAAAATTTAAAAGGGCTCACCCTACAGTTCTCATTTATTTTTGGTACAATGCTTTTTATGTCTAACCTAAATGACACTCTCAAAAATGTAAATTCAAAAATATAATAGGAAAATCCAAAAACATTTAAGCTTTGTTAACGATTTTTGCGAAATGTAAGTATTAGCCGGAGCCTGCTTTAAATTCTACATCTCTCTAAATTTATATAGCGTAGGCAAATTCCTGATTCGAGAGACGCTCCTCGCGTTGTTTTCTTAATGGGATGTCGAAGAAAGAAAAAAAGGTGAGAAAGTGAGTAGATAGTAATGATAGTTTTTCCAACTTTAATACTTATACATATTTAAGAAGATGTCCAATTTACCAGTTACATCTAGCTTTTAAAAAGTTCACAAAGTTTTGCCATTTCAATAGGCATCGGTATACGAATATCGAAGGTGTTGAAATTCTTAAAATAATATAGAAATTCAGGCAGAGTTTTACACCACGTGCATTTTTTATGAAATAGGTCATTATCACCTCTTCAGTGCGTTGGCAATTAATCGCACCGTGGAAAAGCTTGAGCGTACCTTATTTCGGATCATAAGCCACCAACCTTGCAGCGAATATTGTGAAGTAAAAAATATGATACAACATTGAACTCACCTATTTCAATAGTAGAACTGAACATACCCCGTTAATGTCATATGAGTTTTGAAAGCTAACCTCAATAGCGTTAGTCTGAAACGAGATTTTAAAATTGTTTTAACTTTCATTATGGAGAGGTCAGATAATAAGAACCGTATCGCTGTAATAGCGCTTTTCAAGTGTGAAATGAATACAGCTATATTTTCAAAACGCTCCGGCCACTAGGGATTAGCCGCATGTTCGCCTACCGATGCATAAAACTGTTTGAGGTCGGGCCGCCCACGCTCAGTTCGAATACCGCATGTCATCAAAGCCGTTAAATCAAGAATTCACAGAAATCCGCTCCGAAAACAAAATTATGGCCCGTGAGATGAATATCACGCAAAAGTCCATGAGTCGGATCATTAAAAAAGACTTGAGACTTGGGGCTTTCAAACGACGTAACGGACATTTATTGACTACAGCTTTAAAAAAAAATAGGATTAAAAATTGCAAACGTCTTTTGGTGAAGCACGCTGATAACTTGCACAGAAAAATGTTGTTCACCGATGAAAAAATGTTTACCTTTCAGGAAAAATTTAACAAGCAAAATGATAGAGTGTATGCGCGGTCATCTAAGGAAGCATCTGAACTGATCCCAAGGGTGGAAAAGGGTCATCACCCAGCTTCAGTCATGGTTTGGTAACTCTTACGATGGGGTCACTGATTTCTGCGAAAAAGGAGGCAAAACACATTGGCCAAAGTTTACCAAGAAAACCATTTGGAAGCTGTTGTGAAGCCTCTTAACAATACCCTGTTCCAAAACCAGCCATGGACTTTCCAGCAGGATTCTGCGCCGGCCCATAAGGCTAAAACGTCCCAGGCCTGGCTTCGAAACAATTTTCCAGCGTTCATTTCCTCTAAAGAATGGGCCTCAGGCAGTCCAGATTTGAACCCATTGGATTACATATTGAGGACGATTTTAGAGGACAAGGTTTCTCACAACAGATACCCCGATATTGGATCTCTTAAGACTGCTTTGGTTGGAGCTGTGGCCAATTTTCTAATGGACGAGGTTCGTGCAGCTATTGACGATTGGCCAGTGCGACTTAAGGCGTGTGTAAAGGCAAAAGGAAGACATTTCGAATAAGTAGATTCTTTTGGGATACAATATACATCAATAAATATATTAAAAAATATTTGGTCCAAAAACACTCAGTACTTTTTATTTTACAGCACAAAACGTGTGTAACAGTATTTATGCCCCTACTAAGTAAAATGCAAAGGCCTCTCGTTAATAAATATATAAGATTTTTTCCTTACACACTAATTAAATCTTTTTAAAGACGAATATATTCTGAAAATTCTCGAAAAAATGAAGATTGCTCTACACACAACAGTTCAAACACTATACTATATTTTTAGCACAGTTCGAAGACTATACTATTATTATTCTCATTAATAAATTCTCATTAATAAAAATGAGTCTCTCTTATAAGTCATTTGATTTGTTGCCGAAGTAATCGTTGCCGAAGACTGCTGGAGACAAACCTTGGCGGTATTAGAAACAGCTGTACAGGTCTGCCTGGCAACCGTAGCCAATACATATCACCAATTTTTTACTTTTTTCTGAAAAAGAAACAACAAAAAGGTCTCGAACCTGAATAAAAACTGTTTGTAATAAAAATGCAGACATGTAAAAATGTTATGTCTATCTTCCCATCCCATCTTGCTAAATTTTAGCATACAGCGTTATTAGCGATCTATAGCCAATATACTGAAGCTCGAGATGCTGTGTTTTACAGCTTATTTCAACCACGAACTATTTAAATTTAAACCGATTATACCTTCCAAACTAAATAAATTTTCTATACAAATTATATAAAGAATTATTGACAAGACAGTTCTAGAATAATGTGTAAAAAAATAACGTACAAAATAAATTTTGCCAGGCCTGGAAGAATTAAAAAACAATTGCATCACATAAATTGACTTTACAGCTTATTTCAACCAGCGATGTTACTTTTGGGTTTGTGGAAATTGCCGCTCGCGGTACTTTCTTCATGCATATTCTTTGTCGATGTACTCTCATTTTATTTCTTATTTAGAGCAGTGTAATGTGTGATTTTATCAGTCAACTAGATCGTTAACGACGTTTGTGAACATGGGTCGACGTATTACGTTATACTTTTGTTTGCAAAGGAGCATATTTACAAAGACTTCAGCTTCTAGGACAATGTGTTATATGCTGATGAGTCCAAATTCAACATTTTTGGCTCTGACGGTCAGTCCATATGTCTGGCGCAAGCCAAATACCGAGTTGCAAAACAAGAATTTAAATGGGACAGTAAAACATGAGGTTGAAATCGTCTTGGTTTGGGCCTGCATGTCAGTCAATGGTGTTGAAAATTTGGAATTTATAGAGACTACAATAGACAAGGCTATCTACCTAAACTTGTTAAAAAGTAATTTGTTGCAAAGTTGTTAGAAACAGGAACACGGCATGATTTTCGGTTCAATCAAGATAACGACCCAAAACATAAGTACGCCATTGCTCAATCTTGGCTCATTTGACATGGCTCTCACCTAATGGCACCACCAGCACAATCACCGGATCTCAATGTAAAAGAAAATTTACGGGCTATTTTGGATCAAAACGATCACAATCATCCGATTTGAAGATAAATGGTCAAAAATCGAACTCAAAAGTTAGTTCAATCCATGCCAAAAAAAGCTGAAAGCTTAATGATTAAAGTATAAAATTATTTCAAATTTTTTAGAAATAATGTGTTTTGTTTGAGTTGTGGCCTTTTTTACACCATTATTTTTACTTATTAGGTTATAAGATCTCAAGAGCATATATAGGGTGATACATCTAGAGGTATTTTTCAGAACAAAAAAAAAATATAAAAATTCAAATCATGCGTGGAAAATTTATTGGTAATTTAAAAGGACATTTTATGGCATTTATTTTTTGAATATAATTTCCTTCAAATGTTGGCCGCAACTACGCCTCAGGGTTTCCATTCTGAGGGTCCAATTTTGGATGACTCGATCGAGCATTTCGACCGGTATGGCTTTAATGACACGCGTAATGTTGGCTTCCAAAACCGGAATCGGTTTGTCAGTGTAGACTTTGGACTTTACGTAACCCCAAAGAAAAATGTCTAAAGGTGTGATTTCACTCGATCTAATCGGCTTTTCGAAATGACCTCTCAAATAGATACATTGTTTGAGCAGCTGTATGGCAAGTGGCACCGTCCTGTTGAAACAAAGGGTCGTCAAGATAACGGGCTTCAATTTCAGGTAGCATAAAGATCGATATCATGGCGCCATATCCAGCACCATTCACGGTTACGTTCCGGCCATCATCATTTTTGAAAAAATATGCACCGATGATTCCACCAGCTTATAAACCGCATCAAACCGTGGTTTTCTTTGGGTATAATGGAACCTCTTGAACCTCTTCTTATTGCCCTTCAGCCCAAATGCGGCAATTTTGTTTATTGACTTTGCCGTTGATCCAGAAATGAGCCTCATTACTGAACAAAATTGTGGTCGAAAACAGCGGATCTTTCCGTTTCTCACCGAACGCTCATTTCCATAATACAGTTGCCAACATTTGAAGGTAATTATTTTCAAAAAATAAATGCCTTAAAATGTCCTTTTAAATTACCAATAAAGATTCCACACTTGATTTGAATTTTTATATTTTTTTTTGTTCTTAAAAAATACCTCTAGATGGATCATCCTTTATTTTGAACTGAATAAATTTCGTTTATTAATTTTGTATACTAAATTTAAGCAACCTGCATTTTTTTTTTTGTATCTCTTTTCGTTCAGAAGTTGTGCTCACTTAAACTTCAGGTTCCTTACGATTCATGACACAGGTGCGGATCCTTCAGGATGACAAAGTGGTGTAGGTTATCAACTAGTCGGAAGCGAACGACTATAGCCTCTTTCCACTTGTTATTATTTTTATTTCAGTACAATTTTATATACCTCTACTTTTCGGGAACCTTCGAAAAAAAACGATCTGGATTAGCTTACGATTGTGATTACATTAATTTGGGAAATACACAAGCAACTAACTCACGGCCTGCGAATACCGCGATAGTTTCGACAAAACGACGACTACTCGCCTCTTCAGGCAACTGCCTGGTTACATTAGTTTCCGCAAATGTATGTCTATGGGAAAGTTTAGCAACATAACCTTGTACGAGTATTTTAGAGTAAATATATATTGCTAATATAAAAAACACAAATTTGGGTAATTTGAATAAATGAACGCGTTAGATCTTTTAACTATAAAATATCAACACCTGAACAAAAAATTGGTTTCCCCCCGTATTTAAACTAAAGTCACTCGCAGCAAAAATATACAATTCGAAGTTCAGGCATGCGCTTGCGTGCGGTTTTCTTGTAAAATCCCACCAAAAAACCGAAAATTCTCACGTGAGTGTCAAAACGTAAATGTGACGATTATCTTTATGCGCGTTTAAAAATAAAAAAATAATTTAAATTGTATTCATCATTTTTAAATTAACATTTATTTAAGACTTTGGCTGACATTCGCGATTGTGGTTGTTTTCTTTTTTAATTTATGCTTGTTCAAATATGTATTAATACACTCTTTGTCGAAAAAAAGAAACAAAAGCGCAAACAGGCAGCGGCGTGTTCTCATATGACACATTAAAATACTGCATAAATAAGAAGGCATTCGATTGTAACAGGTTTCGGAGTTACGGCCATTATCAGTGTTTTTGTTTTGATTTTCATTTTTGCTTGTCTTGCTTTCAAATATTCCATTCCAGAAATGGCAAAAAAAAACACAAAACCAAAAATTCCCAGCTTGTGGATGCTTATCAATAGCTTGCCGGCTTGTGCACATTTGTTGCTGGACTGGTCCAGCAGTGGTGTTAATTTAAAAAGTGGGATCGGAACCACAACATGCAAGTATGAACACTCTTGACTAGATTTAGGCAATGAAATGCAGCCGGAGTGATTCAATGCATGCACCACTCATTGCATATTCTTAGCAAAACTGGAAACTTGTGGCGGAATGAAATTCTACGAGTTGTGGAAATATTTGTGGTGGTTTCCCCATAACCACACTCGGTTTGATTAATATAAAAGAGTTCAAAGGGCCGGCAGTGGTCGGATAAAAATTAAGTGTCAGAATATGAAAATAATTTATACTTGCCATATATGATAATGACTTAACGAGTAAAAGATTCATGTTTATGGGCACTTAATGTCCACATCTCGGGTTCTTAAATTAATTTCTGTACAGCTCATGGATTTAAATCAATGCAAACAGAACCTGAACCATGAACGCTGGCAAATTGTTTCGAAACGAGGCCTGGGACGTTTCAGCCTTATGGGCTGGCGCAGAATCCTCCTGGAAAGTCCATGGCTGGTTTTGGAACATGGAATTGTTAAGAGGCTTCACAACTGCTTCCAAAACGGTTTCTTGGTAAACTTTGGCCGATGTTTCGACTCCTTGTTCGCAGAAATGCAGGTCAGTGGCACCATCGTAAGAGACACCCCACCACACTATGACTGAAGCTGGGTGATGACTCTTTTCCACCTTTGGGATCAGTTCAGATGCTTCCTTAGATGACCACGCATACACTCTATCATTTTGCTTGTGAAATTTTTCCTGAACGGTAAAAATGTTTTTATCGGTGAACAAAATTTTTCTGTGCAAGTTAACGGCGTGCTTTACCAAAAGACGTTTGCATTTTCCAATCCTATTTTTTTTAAAGCTGCAGTCAATCAATGTCCGGTACGTCGTTTGAAAGCCCAAGTCTTTTTTAATGATTCGACTCATGGACTTTTGCGTGATATTCATCTCACGGGCCATGATTTTCTGTTTTCGGAGCGGATTTCTGTGAATTCTTGATTTAACGGCTTTAATGACATGCAGTGTTCGAACAGAGCGTAGGCGGCCCGACGAGTGGCGGTCTTTTACATCTCCAGTCTCCTCAAACTGTTTTATGCATCGGTAGACGAACATCCTAGTGGCCGGAGCGTTTTGAAAATATCGCTTTTTTCATTTCACACTTGAAAAGCGCTATTACAGCGATACGGTTCTCATTATCTGACCACTCCATGATGAAAGTTTGAGACTAACGCTACTGAGGTTAGCTTTCAAAAACCATATGACATTAACGGGGTATGTTCAGTTCTACTATTGAAATGGGTGTGTTCAATGTTGTAACAGGATTTATGTCCCTACTAAGTAAAACGCTTACACTTTTTAAACAGATTTTTTCTTTTGTTAAATAAATCACTTCTATTATTCTGAATTTCATGTATTTTAAAATAATTTACTTAATACAAATCTCTATTTTTTGCAACGTGGTTAAGTATGATCATACTATGGTTGTAGGGATTATAACATGGTTGTGTATGAATCATAATATTGTTGTGAGGATCATAATTTGGTTGTGGGGATCATAGTATGGTTGAGTGTTATTCATACTATGTCTGTCCCATTGTTGTGAGGATCATTATATGGTTGTGGGGATCATAGTATGGTTGAGTGTTATTCATACTATGGTTGTTAGCATAATAATGTTATTGTGCCACAACCATATACTGAACAATAGCATGATGCTCTTCGAGTGTTGTTAACTCATCCATATATTTTTTTCATCGCGCACCGTCCCTACGCTACAAAAAGCAAAAAAACGGCCCGTTTTTGAGCCCTTTCGGCCCATTTTTCCGTTCCTAAACTCAGCCAAATCCTTCAAAATACTTTATATTTGCATTCGAAGCAAAATATGATTTAATTTTAGTAACCATATGTCCCACCTGTTCTGACCATGCAGGACGCGTTTTTGGACCACATGAACCAAACTATCGAGCTCTTTTTTGAGCTATTTAGTGCGTCCAAACTTGCAGTATCCATTCAAACTATTTGTTAAGGAAATACTCAAAAAAAATGTACATTTTTACCGAGGTACCTTAAAGGGAAACTTTTGTCTCCCTGGGTCGAGTAAAAAGGCCGGAAGGACGGACATGGCTATTAATGTCAGAAAGCATCAATAATAAATAAGAAAAGCAACATCAAGAATGTCCTTTCTTTTATTAGAAACCGTTACAAAATATATAATGAGAAGATCGATAGGGTCTCAAATCTATATTTTGTGGTGTCGCAAACGGATTGCCAATTTACTGTAGCATCCACTCTTCGGTGAATTACATCAAAAAAATTTTTGGTCCTATGATTTACAAACCAAGTTTGAACTGTTCAAGAGCACATAAAAACCATTTTTAAAACCAACCCAGTGCACTATGACTAAAAGAACGAAGAATTGTGGCAAATATTTCCAACAATCAAGTCTCACCAAGCTTAATATGCTGACTTGAATTAGCAAAAAATGGGCGGTCAACACCCTCTTTTACCAGTTTCGTCCCCCTAGGGGGCATGCGAAAAAAGAAGATATTTTAAAATTTTATATTACTACATCTAATCTAACGATCGATCTGTTTCCAGCTCTGATGAAAATGGCTCATATCAGTGCACGTTTGGATGTATCGGCTGTACAAAGGCCCCTCCCCATTTTACGTACAAACGTTAGAACGTGGGGACATGGAACACTCAGTTTAATTCCTATTTTTGTTATGGTTATTTTGTTGACGTTTTTTACGTAAATATAGACAAAAGAGTTTCTCTAAATAAAGAATCGAAGTAAGTATTTATATTTTAAAATATATAAGAACAACTCATGAAATTTAGAAAATCTTTAGATAACAATAAATCCCGGAATTCCTAAAATTTCCCAAAAATTCCGGAGTCCCGGGCTCCCGAAAAATCGTGGGAATATTAGTTATTCAAGTCCCGGGAAATGCGAAAGTCAGTCCCGATCGACATCCCTAGTGAGAACATCTAACAATTTTTCAGCGGCGAATTTGTCACCTAAGCGACTTTACGAATAATAGATTTATCTCTAAGCCATGTAAAAATATCTTAATAAATTGTATTATCCGTTCGGAGCCGGCATTAAACAGTAGGTCCCGATCAGGAGTATAAGAATTATCGTGCACAGCTCACTGATTTGAGAGAAGTTTCTCCTTGTTTCTTAAAGGGATGTTCTCGGGCTTAAGTAAGTTACAAACAGAATGGCTTAATTAATTTACACCCTCTTTTTTCTTTTGTATAAATTTCTTTTTTCTTTTTTGTATAAATTCTAAATGCCAATCTAGCCCTTTACTGTTTTTGAAAAGCCGCACACAGAATCGCAAATATATTCTGATTATTGCAATTAATATATATATTCCGATTTGCATTCTTGTTTTTTATATTACATATACTCGTACTATGACGATATAGGTTAAATGGTTTTATAAATAGTTTGCATAAGATTGCTTATTTGTTCTTACAATCGTTACAAACAAACGACTATCTTTGCGTGAAGGACTGCCCTAATATGCGTCATACTTAAATGATATGATTTTTATAATTGTGTAATTGCGCCAGTTATTCTGTTGTTGATTTATTCACCTATTAATTTGATTATTTATTGAATATTTTCCTTATTCAAATGCAAATACAAATAGGCATTACTTTAAAGACGACGTAGATCAAATGCTGCAATAACCAATTAAAAGTCAGTCATACCCATATTTTATTTCATTAATTGATTTTGAATCAAGCTCCGCTCGAACGGACAATTCGTCTAGAGACGAGTCTGCTGTTATAAAACTAATAGTAATCAGGGTATAGTTAGCAATGCGTTGTTCGATCGTTATACATTTTGAGGAATATTGTAGGAAATACTTGGTTTGCAAGCGAGTATGGGTAACCAGATTATACAACATACAGTCGTACATGACACACCCTGCTACATAAAAACATATGTTTCTGTAATCCATCCATCCACCAAACAAAAAGTGTTAAAGAAGAAGAGGTCCTTTCGGCGATTTGGTACACGGTTCTTGCACACGAGATGGGATAAATAAATATTTACAACGACAAAAACTGAGAGTTCAAATACTTTTTGTACATTCTGAAAATTCAAAAGTGTAGGAATTAAATAATTTATTATATTTTATTATTTATTTTAAGAAAATTATTTGTCTGCTTTCTGATTTCCCGATGAAAATGTCTTGCTAAATCTATACAAAGTGAAAAAATGTTGCCATATTATTCTTAATTTGTTTAAGTGTTGCTAGACTACCATATTTCAGACTAATTAGCTAACAGTACTACTAAACAGAACAGAAACAACCAAGCCCATTGACTTATTTCGATTTGAATCGATTACAATTTGTAGGGAAGTCGACAGACGAAATCCCACGAACATTAAATCAGCTGGATTTTATGCGTACATGCGAATGTCGTTTTTACAAAGAAATGATTTTGACATACGGTAATCAATCTAGAGGTATTTTTTTAAAATAAAAGTAAATACAAAAATTCAAATCAACTACGCGTCAGGGTGTCCATTTTGAGGGCACAATTTTGAATGATTCGTTCGAGCATTCCGACCGGTATGGCGTTAATGACACGCGTATTGTTGGCTTCCAAGGCCTGAATCGTAGCTGGTTTTTTAGAAAAGACTTTGGTGTGATATCGGTCCAAAACGTGAAACCAGCTGCTCTTCGAAATTTCCTCTTTATAGTTCTATTAGCTGTGCTCTATTGGTACTCGGTTATTAAACGAGTAAGTAGTCGATTAGACGATAACTTCAAAAGCTTACGAGAATTATTTGAAATTTCATCGTATCTTTTAACCGATTGACTTTATACATCATAAACCGTTAGATTTGCAATTTATAAATTGAAAAACGTGGTTCAAGAGGTGCCATTATACCCAGAGAACACCACGTTTTGCATAGGTGGCCGCCTAGATCGAGTGATATCACACCTTTAGACATTTTTCATTGGGGTTACTTAAAGTCCAAAGTCTATACTGACAAACCAGCTACGATTCAGGTTTTGGAAGCCAACATTACGCGTGTCATTAAAGCCATACCGGCAGTAGTGCTCGAACGAGTCCTACAAAATTGGACCCTTAGAATGGAAACCCTGAGGAGTAGTTGCGGCCAACATTTGAAGGAAATTATATTCAAAAAATAAATTCCAGAAAATGTCCTTTGAAATTACCAATAAAGATTCCGCACTTGATTTGAATTTTTATATTTTTTTTGTTCTGAAAAAATACCTCTAGATGGATCACCCGATATAAGCGAGTAATAACCGAGCTCGCTTAAACTTGCTAATGGTGATTTTTGAATTACTTTTTTCCTAAAAACTTTAAATATTTAAAACAAACGGGCTTTAACGCAAAATTTCAGTAGTTTTCTGTAAACAAAATCATTTTTATGTTTTTGTATAATGCTATGAAGTTATCGGACAAACGACCTCCTTAGCGAGTTGCCAATCAAACACGGCCATTGTTTGAGCAGCTGCATGGCTAGTGGCACCTGTTAAAACCAAATGTCGTCAATAGTACGGGCTTAAATTTCAGGAAGCAAAAAGTCCGATATCATAGCGCGATAGCGAGCACAATTCACGGTTACATTCCTGCCATCATCATTTTTTGAAAAAATGTGGTCCGATGATTTCACCAGCCCATAAAGTCTTGCCATGATGAAATGGCAACACTACAAAAAGAATAAAGAGTTAAACACAACTCACGCGTAATCTGTGAAAGAAAAATAGTATTGAAAAAATACCTCTAGATTGAACACCCGTTATAACATAATTATGATTTGTCAAATGGACACCCAAATTACTGTACGGGTCGTCCGTCATGATCAGTATGTTAACGTTGCCTAGGGAATTTTAATAATCCCAGATGGGATTCCGATATGAATTAATATTAGGCTGTGATATCAATCGGGATTGGATTTGGATATAGTTCCCACACATACGTTTATCCAATTTTTATGGTTTAAGCTCTTGAAGCCAAATCGTACATGAAATCTAGATAAAATTTAACACATTCGTTTTTTTTGAACTAAAAAAGAAACTGAAGAAAATCGGTTCCGATTTAGACACAGGTCCCATAACATGTTTATCCGATTTTATTTTTTTTAGCTCTTAAAGACGCATCTTACATTAAATCTTGATGAAATTTGTCATGGTCACATTACAATCAAAGGTTACATTTTATAAAAAAAAGGGTTATAACGGTCCAGGGTTAGATATAGCCCCAGTAGTACACCCATATTAATTTAGATTTCGATCAAATTTGGTAAAGAATTTGATAAACAATGTGGCATCTAGAGCAGCAAGTAGCTCTTAAGGTATCCAATGCCATCCACAAGAGAAAAAAACTATGGTTGGGGTGGCAATATTCGAAGAGCATTATATTTATGTTTGTGGGGACTACAACCATAATATGCTTGATTTAGACCGATATGTATAAAGGTATTTTAAGGGTCTAGCTTCAAAGGTTTTGATAGTTACCCTGCTCATCTGTTCCCCAGTGTACAGTGTTATGCGGGGTAGTTGGGTGTACAACAGCAATCAGCTAAATGGTTGCCGTATTTACTGCAAAATGTCAGGCGTGAAGCAACGAAATGCCATTTCCCTTCTAAATTGGCAAACGATCAGCCTATGGATATTAAGGCAAATTCAACGTCAAAACAATGAATTTATTTTAAATTACTTTACTTAACTAAAAACATTTCTATATTTAAAATGTATTAAATATAAACTCGTGTTCATGTTTCCTTTCCTAGGTGATCTCCAAGAGTATTCACCATTTCATTCGACGACTACATTGTGGAAAATATTTACAACCGATACACTTATCACTTGTACGGGCTAGCTTCCGATGTCGCGTGACCAACGCCTGTGCAAATTAAGCAATTAATCATCTCGAAAGCGTTGAATAATTCAATTGAACGGAACACACAAATCGATTTAACAGCATTTGGGTTTTTTCGTTGGCATTTGTACGTCTGTGAATGAAATAATTGAGAGGCGCCAAAATTACTGGCACTGACCATTTACTGGTCGTGTATATCGTCAATACTCTAGCGCTACTCAACTAGACTCACATTGGCTCGTTGATTCATTTATTGACTGACGGAATCAATCACTGATCGCGGCACATTGCCAGCCATCATCATCATCATAGCGATGGATCCCATCGTTTCATATCGTTCGTTCGTCTGTCCGTCATGTTTGTTATGACTTCACGGTTAAATGAGCATCAAATAGTTGAAGTGATTTCCTACGTAACACTAGTGTTACCAGCTTATAAATTTGTGACAAATCCCTAAATGATTTTTTGTTATTCCCCCCCCAAAAATACCGTGACTGGATAGGAAAATCGCTGTTAGTTAGTCATTTGTTAACAATTGCAGATTTTTTTTTGAAAAATGATTTGTTGCAGCCCATTTGATATGAATCGGAGCAATACTAACAAATATACAGCAGTTTAAGAAGTCCCGCCTCTCACATGACTGACACAGTGCTATTCAAAACTTTAAAGCGTTTATCCCACAACTCAAGTTTTTAAAGTAACGCGGTAGGTAATGCTTGTTTTCATCAAATTTTTAAATATTTCTTATTTAACAGTAGCATACTAGCCGATTTTTTCCTCAAAGTTCGCGTTTGTCACTTTAAATTATCTCAAAAATTTAAATTTCAAAACATTCTCAGCGTTGAAATTTTACTCTTGCTTGGGATGCTTCCAAATAATGGCGTATTTTTTAATATTTACTCATGAAAGTGCTTTAATGTTCTTTTGGTATTTAAAACTAAATTTTAACTGTCTCGCCAAAAATTCTCAAAAATGGGCCTTTTGTCGCTCCCATTAGACCTTGTAGCCTGGATTTCAACATAAGCACGCCATTTATCAAACCACGAATGACCACTTGTGAAACCTTATCATCGTTTTAATCTGATAATTCCAATATTGTACGTCTAAGTTCCTTAAGTCATGCTACGTCTGACCAATGATTTCGTTGTTGTTGTTTTCTTTTATTCTGAATTGTTATAGATTAATTGACATATTCCAACAATAAACATTAGTCCTTGCGGCTCATTTCACAAAATATCGATTTTAAAGAAAAAAATAAAAATTTGGACCAACATAACTTTTTGTTGTTTCTTTTTCAGAATCAATGGCTTTTGAAGGAACAAAGTTATTTTTTCTTTTTGTTTATTTTTATTCGTTCTTTTATCATTATTATGACTTGAACAGTTTTTATTCTTGTTCGAGACCTTTTTCTTGTTTTTTTTTCAGAATCAACGTAAAAAGAAATTGGTGAAATGAATTTGCTACGGTCGCCAGGCGACTGTACAGCTGTTTCTAAACCCGCCATTGAAGTCCCAATTTGAAAAGATGAAATTGTTCTCCATTTTTTGGGGTAACGTTTGACTTCCCGAACGATAGGGTACATCAAGTGGAAAAAATCACATTTTTGGTTCTAAAACTCGAATTTCTCATATTTATCTAAAAAAGCTGAAAATATGAGCAAATTTCCTTTCTGTTAATGTTAAATTATATCCCAATCGGAGTTCATTTGCCGGAGCTATGTCCCAAAAACCACTAATAATTTAAAAATGTCGATTTAAAAACAATATGACTGATAATAAATTTAATAATATTTTTTTTGCTTCAAACGCTTTTACAGAATGCAGTAACAATTTGAAAAGGGGTTCCCATTTTCAAAGGATAACTTTGTCCCCCCCGGAACAAAGATAGCATACATTTAGTGCAAAAAGTCGAGTTTTTTAGTTCTAAAATGCGAATTTTTCATAATTTTTAGAACAACTTGTAAAATTTTGGTACGCAGCTAAACAAAATGACCAAATTTCTTTTCTTCTAGTGATAAATTATATCCCAATCGGATTTCATTCCCTAAAATCCGCTAATAAACGTCTGCCAACGGCCTAAACGGAAAGGAGCGGTCTAGGCCGTTGGGCTGGTAAATTTTCCAAAGGGTGTTTCTCTCGAAAACAACAATTAATACTACAGGATATTCTTTCTATAAAACCCCTGCATGAAGTTTATAGCTTGGGTAGAATAAAATTATTGATAACTGTAAATTTCGTCTTTCGAGAGTGCTATTTACCGAGCCCAAAATAGCATCTATTTTCTTAACCGAGCTCGCTTATACTCACTAAATGTAATTCTTTAATAACTTTCTTACCACAAATTTTAACTATTTAATACAAATGGGGTTTAACGCGAATACTCTTTGTTTTTTGTAAGCAAAATAATTTTTATATTCTTGAACAATGGTGTCTTAAGTCTTAAAGCCTGTTCATATGGCAAGTAACATCGTGAGATTCTAAAAATCTATAAAGTGCAAGAGCAACTATTAATTAAAATAGTTTCATTGACTACATTGTAGACAAATTCTTTCGTTTATTTCATCAGCATATTAATAATTTGGCAAACATCTTGAAGAAAATACAAAATATTTGTTTGAATTTATTCAGTATAAATGTTGAGATTGGAGTACTCGATACCTTAAAAAATGGGACAGTAAAATTTCGAGTAAAAAAGTATCATTTACAATTACAAAGTATTAATACATTTTCCGAGTTCAAAGCCAAAAATATATCGGCTTTCTTTTGCCACGGGTCCTTTACATCTGTTACCAACTTGTTAACCACCAAACACATTTCAGAGGACTCTACAAGAAGAAAAAAGGCATGGTTGGGGTAACAACATTCAAAGAGCATCATACTATTGTTGGGTATATTGTTGTGGTACAAGAATATTTTTATCCTCACAATAGTATTATTCACAATCAACCATATTATGATACCCACAACCATATTATGATCCTCACAAGCATAGTATGTTTCACTTACAACCAAATTATGATCCCCATAACCATAGTATGTTTCACACGCAACCATGTTATGATCCCAACAATCATAGTGTGATCCCACTTAGCCATACTATGATCTCCAAATAATTTCTTGGGTTATGTTGTTTTTAACACCAGAGATTTTTATTAAGTAAATTATTTAAATAACTTCAAAATAGTAGGAGTGATTTAACTAAAAAATCAGTTTAAACAAAACTTACGTGTGTCATTTATTAAAGAAATTAGTTATACAGGGTGGGCGACTTAACATTTTAAATTTGAATTTTGCTGTTAAAAAAATACTGAAATTAAAAAATCTGGTTTTATTGGAAAGATTGAACTTTGTTTTTTAAAAATGGAACACCATCCGATGCGTTTTCGCTTCGTCCAAGGGGCTAAAGATTGTTGAATTGAAGAATTTTACCGAAAAATCGTGTTTTCAGATGAAGCTCATTTTCATCTCTGCCGCATATGGGGTTCAGAGAACCTAAAGTGACTATTGGAAACGAGCCACTGTTTGGTGTAGATTGGCTGGCTGGGCTGGCGGCATAATTGGGCAATTTTCTTTTAAATGAGCAAGGAGTAGCCGTTACCGTCAACGGTGAGCGTTACCGCGCCATTCTCAACGAATCATATTTCCATAAACCCCAGAGGATGACATGGACGACATTCAACAAGACGGGGCCATATGTCACTCGGCTAAGCAGCCATCGTATTTTTTTTTAAAAACGAATAATCAGCCGAAATTGTGAAGTATATTGGCCGCCTCGGAGCTGTGATTTAAGACCTTTGGATTATTTTTTGTGGAGAGCTATTAAGGATAAATGTTACGCAAAGCATCCAGAGACAATTGAAGCATTGAAACATGAAATCGAAGTTGCCATTGCAGAGATTCGACCGGAAACAATCGAAAATGTACTGAAAAATTGGGTTGGTCGGATGAGGTACTGCTAAACCAGTTAAGGTAATCATATGAATGATATTGTGTTCCATTATTAAACGACAAAGTAAAATCTTCCAATAAAACCAGAAATTTAAAAAAATTGTCAGTACTTTTTTTAAAGCCGATTCAAATTTATAATGTTTTATCGCCCACCCTATACAAATCGAATGTTTTAAAAAACTTTAATTTACAGATAAAAAGTTCTATTGTTGCGTACAATTCGTTACAATAATATTGTTCCAAAAACAATTCTCGAATTTTTAAAAATTACAATCATACGGTAACCCAAGAAAATACTTTTGTAGCACCAACCATATTTTTATGGTTGCTATATATAACCATATTTCAATATTTAAATTTGTTAATCATACTTTTCATTTCAACAATATTAATGTTTCCGCAATCATACTATTGTCAAAATGAGATTAAAAAACTACACTATTAATATGGTTGTGATGAACATACTTGTATTGCAAAGAACATTCTTTTGTTGCCGTGACCATATGGTAACCATACATTTTGTCTGCGTGTAACTAACAAATTCTTTTCAAAGATCCATATACATATCACCTTTGCTTTTTTAAATTTCCTCCATTTGGTACGAATTCCCATTGCTCGTGCCATTTAAATTCAGAGGCTGGAGGTTTTTTAAGCTACATATTAATTTTGGGAAGCCCAGTTACAAAGTCCCCCCGTCTAAAGGAGCCACAACTTATTTCTCTAAACGTCCCACAAACACGACTCACTGCTTACAGCAGTTCCGAAAAGATATAATCCGTTTTATAGAAATGTTTTTACATGTCTTAGAGATTAATATCTTACTCGAGTTGGGAAAACTACAACTTTATAATTGGCCACTTGTGTGATAGCCGTGCAAACCAACCGTCACACTATGGTGGCGCAGAAATTCTACGGATCAAAGAATGTATTCCCGCTTTTAAAAGGAAAATCCCCCCTGTTGGGTAAGATCCCCTTTACAAAATGGCAACTCTGCCTAGAACAATCCACTATGGTACTCATACGATGATGGCCAAGTGCGAAAACACGTCAGAAGCGAGGGAGATAAAGAAACCGTCTTTGGCATAACAAATGTTTGTGGTTTTAAATTGTGGGGCGGCACGTACACACACTCTGATCGCTAAATGAAAGCAATTAAGTCGCAAAAATAAACAAAAATATTATCTCTGTCCGTCCGTTTGTCTGTGTGTCTCTCGTCCGTCCGTAAGTAGATAAACAATTGTTGCAGACTGTGTGGAACGGTTCGTGCCGTTAATTATTATGCGAGTAATCGGTTTATTTGCTCTAGCAAATAATGTGCTAATTAATGTACATAGCATGTATAGCGCATTTGTTAATTTTAACATCTCCCGGCTAAAACCAACGATTCTGTTAAAACCGAAAACCGGTTACTTCCTCTTGAACATTCTGGCGGTTTCTTGTGTGGTTTATATCTGGCCTAAATAACGTTCTTTATTCGCATTGTTATGCCCTACACCACTTGTCGAAAAGGTTATTTTAATTATATTCATGATTAATTATAGCAAGATATAGACCTAATTTACCAGTCGACTGACAATAATAGTGCTGCGTCGTTTTAATGAAGTGTGTTGAAGAAATTGTTGCAAGACTCTAAGGCAGAATAAATTGAGCAATGTTCTTCTTCAGTTTTAAGCTTGTTTAATGAGAAATGTATGTAAATAACAGTGTCAGTCCATCTATCTACTGTCCATCTAAAGATTGTAAGAAAACAACAGGTCGCAACAGGTAGCAGATCTGTAAGAAATCTGCAACTGTTTATACCAAGTACTCGTATTCCCACGTCTAAGTTTGAGAAGTCGTTTGTCGTAAGAGTGTCTTGAATTTGGAACCATCTGCCAATGTCTTTCGACAGAAGTTTTTAGAGTAGACGTTATCTACTCTTTCCTAAGACATTTTTTCTTATTTCTTCGTTGTTAACGGGGCCACTAATTGTCAGCTTTATTGTATATATTTACATGTTGGCTGGGGAGCCATTGTTGAAATATTATAGTTATAGAATTTCATTATAAACGAGGGCATATCAATAATTCAATGACACGTGGTTATTTGAAATGCAACACTGCTCCCGTCAAGCACCACCTGTTAATAAACTACCAACTTTTTGACAGAGTTCCGTCATTTAGTTTGTGTTTAACAGCTGTTCAAAACATACAGCCTCCCGATAATTTTGTTAAAAATGAAAAAAAACGAATTTCGAGTGTTTATTAAACATTATTTTTTGCTGAAAAAAACGTCAATCAAACCAAGGAAAAGCTTGATAAATACTATGGGAGCTCTGCACCATCGATTTCATTTGTAAAAATGTGGTTTACTTGAGGTCAGTCAATAAACCTGAAAATGTCGAAAAATCTACGATATGGTGTTGGGCAATCGAAGAGTAAAGGTGCGTGAGATTGATTGTTGATGCCATACGCATTTCATATGACAGTGTGGTTTCGATTTTACATGATCAGTTGGGTTTAAGAAAGCTGTCTGCAAGATGCGTGCCGCAATTACCATTTTACCAAGATAATGCACGGGTGCACACGTGTACAGTCAAATGTAAAATTGCATGAATTGGGTTATGAATGTGTACCTCAATATTCTCCTGATTTAGCCTCCAGTAACTATTTGCTATTTCCAAACTGAAGAAATGGCTCGGTGCAGAGAGATTCAGCTCCAACGATTAAATTATTCATCAAATAAATGCCTATTTTATAGACCTTAAAAAATCCTATTTTTTGAAAGGGATACAAAAATTGGAGAAACGTTGGACTAAGTGTGTTTTGCAAAAAAAAATATTATTTGAAAAGTCACGGAATTATTGATATGCCCTCGTACAACTAGAATATGAGCTTTTAATTAAATACACTGGTACTATGTAATAAAGATTAATTGGCCTCATAGGATTTTTAAAACACTAAAGAAGGAACTTTTTGGGCCAATGGGTCATACGATTCACTTTTATATGTATCCCCAAGCACAAAGGTCCCTACCGGTGTTAGGTACAACCTCTCTGGAACACCCATATAAATTTAGATTATTTTTAACAAATTTCGTAAAAATTGCACCATGCAACAAAATGTCGAAATTTATCTAGGGGTGGATGATTCCTTTGGAAAATGCAAAACGAAGATGAGTATAGTAAAACCCCAAAAGGACAGGATCCTGGTAGGTCTCAATCATTTTTTTATAGGCTGAGGAAGTTTAATAATTTTGCAATAACGTATATATAAGTTAAAAAAGGGCAGTCGCCTTTATTTTAGTGAATTTTCTTTTATTTTTTTTATTATCTTTTTATCAATTAAACCAATTTAGGAACTAATAAACAGCCAAAAATGATAAAGTTTCTTTTTCAGAACTTTAATTTTTATTTTTACTGAAGGACGGATTTTTTTGTAGGCGACCTATACAAAAATGATAATAGTAGTTTAGTAGAATAATTTTACCCAAAATAGACCATATTTGCCAACATTTATGCAATTTCTTTAACAAAAGGACAACAAGGACTCTTTAAAATTAGAGATATCGATTTTTCGTCTTAGGTGACACCTTCTGAAATTAATCGGCCAGCATTTTGTAGAATATCCCTAAAGTCCCGTAAAAACTTACGAAAATAAGCCCCTTACAATCTCACATGTCATCTTGAAAATACGCTAAGCGGTATTGCATTGCAAAATAAAAACTTTCCCGATCTATACAAAAAAACTGAAACTTGCCGAGCCTCATTCATTTGGGAATTTACTATATGTACTTATCTAAGTTATTTATATTGGAAAGGAACCATCCTAAGAATGGCCAATTTTATAAGACTTAAATATTTTTCAATATAACGTTATACATTAGAGAAACCTATTATTTGGAGATAATACTTTAGATTCACAGGCTATCGACTAGGACTCTGGATTATAAAGCGTGTGGTGAGGAAGTTGGTCTCGCCAGACTTAATACTTTCCTTACTCGTTTTGTTTTTAATTCTATTTCAAAGTGAAATTGTAGTTGTAATCTTTTTAAACTCTCCACCATAGGAGAGTTTGTCATTTCGTTTGTAGGATCTTTTTATACCCTCCACCGATGAGTGGATGGTATACTAAATTTGCCATTCCGTCTGCAACATCGCGAAGTATTGATCTAAGATCCTATAAAGTATTGGCAACTCGCTTAGGGGTCGAAAACGCGTTAACTCCACACCATTGTTCAAGAATATAAAAATAATTTTGTTTGCAGAAAACTATAGACAATTTGCTTTAAAACTAATTTGTTTTAAATAGTTAAAATATTTAGGAACAAAGTTATTCAAGAATAAACTGTAGCGAGTTTAAGCGAGCTCAGTTATTACTCGCTTATAGTATTTCTTGAATAACTATTTTTCTACAAATTACGAATTTTCAATTCAAACAGTTTTAAAAAAAATTGTCGAAAAAGTTCTCGCCTTAGCGACCACTTACTCGTGTAATAAACGACTACCAATAGAACACACCTATTACTGATCGCCATAAATTTTTAATTCGGTTTTGTCTTGTTCGTCCTTCCGTCGGTGTGTCTATTGAAAGCGCGATCCTACACGCAGAGAAAAGATATGGTTACACTATGGTCACCGCAACAATAATATGTTCTCTACAATAAAAGCATGTTCGTCGCAACCATAGTATTGTTTTTTGAATTTCATTTTGACAATAGTATGATTGCGACAATATTGCTATTGTTGAAATGTAACAATAGTATTATTGCCAAATTTAGAAATGAAAATATGGTTGTAGCAACCATATAAACATGGTTGGTGCAACAAAAGTATTGTTGTTTAAAATTTACGTTAACAATAATTTGATTACGGCAATCATACAGTATGGTTGCGACTATGAACATAACAAAACAGGTTTTATAGAGCATACATGTATGCGTGTGCGTATTTTTTTGATATACAAAAAAACACATACACACGATACAGTGAATGGTTGCTGTCCATTAAAAAAACAACAACAATCGGTATGTAGTTCAAGGGATTTTTATTGTGTTTTCTTTGTTCGGTGAAATACTCTAATACCGACTGGTTCTCGTTTATTTAAAATCTGCCTGCACTTAAGTATATAGCCATTGATCATGGTTTAATCACATTCGTTACTTGGTGTCTACGGATAGTGAAGTAGCATTCACCCCTGCTGACAACTAAAAGTATTTTTTGACCATTGGAATATATATTTTTGTTTCTTGAATGAAATGTTTAATAAAAACATGGCCTTAAATGGCTATGAACTAATAGTAATGTAATTTAAAATAAAATACTGAATAAAAATCTCTATTCTGAATAACAACAATAAGCAATCCTAATAAATAATTTTGGGGATCATAGTATGGTTGAGTGTGAATCATACTATGGTTGTGGGATCATAGTATGGTTGCGTGTGAATCATACCATGGTTGTGAAGATCATACTAAGGCTGTATGAGAAACATACTATGGTTGTGAGGATCATAATATGGTTGTGGAGATAATAGTTTGGTTGAGTGTGAATCATTCTATTGTTGTGAGGATCATAGTATGGTTGTGGAGATCATAGTATGGTTGAGTGTGAATCATACTATGGTTGTGGGGATCATAGTATGGTTATGTGTGAATCATACTATTGTTGTGCACCAATAATATCAACAACAATAGTATGATCCTCTTCAAATATTGTCACCCAACCATACTTTTTTCTGCGTGTAGGATCCCGAAATTTCTTATGATATGGCCTATTGTCATAAGCTGTATGGGGGTAAATGGGCGAAATAGGTCCAGGAGAAATAAAAAGTTTTTCTTTAAGGCAGCTGGGTACACAAGGAAGCCAAAAAACGGCTTCCTTCAACAGTGGCAGCTGGGTACACAAGAGCAATATAATTTCCTCACGAATTTATTGGAGGCCCATATGCTAATGATCCATACTTGCTGGTGATAATAGGTTGGGCCTAGCCAAACTTACGAATTGTCAACTTGTTGACTTTTTTAAAAATTACTCAACAGCAACGCGAGTAATTTCAAAGAATCCACAAAATGTCCATTATTGCTAAGCGACTACGTTGACGACTCCGCTACTAGTGTGAAAATGTTTTTATTATACTCGTATAGAATAAAAAAGTAGTTGGTTACAACTATATATTATTTCATTGTTTACCTTAATTTATTTTTATTAATACAATTACACAACAGCTGTTAGATGCAATTACCATTGTTTGCTGTAATTTCGCCAATCGCCTAAAAGGGGAAACCTGCATCCATTCTCCGATCTACTATTTGAAAAGCATACTTTGTATTTACTTTGTAATGTAATTGTCAAAACATAACGAAACAATACAATTCGAATGGTATTGTTTCGTCAACGTCATCTATTCTTATGGGAATTGAAATTAGGAAATGTTGTCAAGTGTCCAAACAAGGCTAAGTGGACATATCACTTTCACAAAGACCAATTTGGTGCTGCTGGCTAACCCCTGCAGTTTCCCGCATGGATAATAACAACCGCAATTATCACTTGATAGATATGCACGTGTATCGGTTATGATCTTTCATCAATCAGACAGGAATTTTTAGAGTTCCCTGAACTGACATCAAGTAGCTAATATTGAATTACAATTCCCGCTGCTGTTGATAATGATGCTTGGTGCACTTTTATGTATTGCTAAGATTCAAGACTAGTTTATGCCCGATTAAGGGGCTGTGCTCAATTTGAGGTGTGAAAAAACGAGAGTTTTATTAATGAGTCCTTGTTATATGACGAAGGACTTTGTGTTACGTACTAGCCTGGATATTTGATTAAATGGCATAAAAACGTGGACGATTTTACACTTTCAAATGTGTACTGAATTCGATTATTGGCACCGATCGATATTTGAAATTGTACTAAATACGTCATTTCAGATGCAATAAACATTTTTAGGCCTTTAAAAAGTGAGACTGCCTAAAGTTAATCTGCGTCAATTAAAAGATCTCATGCACATTCTTATTTCGCTTAACACGGCCTGTGAAAACTCCTTGTCCTTGTTCTGTTCTTTTACAAATCTCATAATTTTTTTGATTGCAATATAAAAGGTCTCAAGTATATTTAATTTTAGAACCACGGAATATAAAATCGGTATTTTATCAAAAATATATACATATGTACATATACCGGGTGGGCGATTTATTGCTTTCAATTTGAATCGGCTGTAAAAAACATGTATTGATAATTTTTTCAAATTTTATTTTAGTGGAAATGTTGAATTGTGCCATTTAAAAATGTAACACAAAATCATTTTTATGACCCGATCAACCTTATTTTCTAGTGCATTTTCGATTGTTTCGGGTTGAATGGAAATTTCGATTTCACGCTTTAATTGTCTTTGGATGCTTTGCGTAATATTTATCCTCAATGGCTCCCCACAGAAAATAGTACAGAGCTCAATTCACAGCTGCGAGGCGGCCAATTGACATCAAAATTTCGGCTGATTATTCAATTCAGTGCGTCATATATCGATGGTTGCCTTGGTTGTGTGATATGTCTTGTTAAAACCAACTGACGTCCATGTTAATCTCTTAAAGTTTTGGAAACAAAAGTTTGTTGAGCATGTCAAGGTTGTTGTAGCAGCACATATAACCGGGGCAGCCCTTGGCCGAACAATTCCTTCTTTTGGTCAACCCGGTGCTTAGAACCGGCTGTCCTGGGATCGAGCATGGCACGGTAACGATCACCGCCGTTGACAGTAACGGCGGCACATAGCTCATTTTCGAAAAAAAAAATCGCCTATATGTGCCGCCAGCCCAAAATCTACACCAAACAGTGACTCGTTGTGAATGCATTGTGGGTTCTCTTAACCCCATATGCGGCAATTTTGCTTATTGACATAACGACAGAGAAGAAAATGAGCTTTATCTGAAAACACGATATTTCGGTCAAATTCTTCATCTCCTAGCAAACAAACATGATCCCATTGGGCGAAGCGTAAACGCATCGGATGGTGTTCCATTATAAAATGACAAAGTTCAACCTTTTCAATAAAACCAGAATTTGAAAAATGTATCAGTACTTCTTTTACAGCCGATTTAAATTTAAAATGTTAATGGGCCACCATGTACATACATATACAAATATATTTATTAGGATCACCAGGGCTTAGTGGGTCCTTAGGATCTTAAAATGAAAAATGAAATAGTTTAATAAAGAGGTATTTTTTCAGAACAAAAAAAAAATATAAAAATTCAAATCAAGTGTGGAATCTTTAGTGGTAATTTGTAAAGACATTTTATGGCATTATTTTTTGAAAATAATTACCTTCAAATGTTAGCAACAACTGTATTATGGAAATGAGCGTTCGGTAAGAAACGGGAAGATCCGCTGTTTTCGACCAAAATTTTGTTCAGTGATAGGACCCATTTCTGGCTCAACGGCAAAGTCAATAAACATAATTGCCGCATTTGGGCTGAAGAACATCAAGAAGAGGTTCAACAGGTGTCATTATACCCAGAGAAAACCACAGTTTAATGCGGTTTATAAGTTTGTGGAATTATCGGTGCGTATTTTTTTGCATATGATGATGGCCGAAACGTAAACGTAAATGTTGCTTGCTATCGCGCCATGATATCGATCTTTATGCTACCTAAATTGAAGCCCTTAATCTTGACGACACTTGGTTTTAACAGAACGGTGCCACTTGCCATACAGCTGCTCAAACAATGGATCTATTTAAAGGCCATATCGAAAAGCAGCTTATTTCACATTTTGGACAGGTGAGTTGGCTGCCTAGATCGTGTGATATCACACCTTTAGACTTTTTTCTTTGGGGTTACGTATAGTCCAAAGTCTATGCTTACAAACCAGCTACGATTCAGGTTTTAGAAGCCAACATTACGCGTGTCATTAAAACCATACCGGTCGAAATTCTCCAACGAGTCTTCCAAAATTGGTACCCCAGAATGGAAACCCTGGGGCGTAGTTGCGGCCAACATTTGAAGGAAATTATATTCAAAAAATAAATTCCATAAAATGTCCTTTCAAATTACCAATAAAGATTCCACACTTGATTTGAATTTTTATAATTTTTTTGTTCTGAAAAAATACCTCTCCATCACCTAAAAATAAGTCAATTTCACAAGGCTGGGCAAGAACATGATAAAAAATGTAGAAGGAAGTCCTAAGGGAATACCGGAAGTAAAGCCAAAGCTTACAAGGAGAACCTGAGGACCATAAAAACAATCTTACAAGTTTCTTTCACGTATTAAATACGTAAAGGTGCAGAAATGCCAAATATACGCGATGGAAAGAAAACTGATGGCTGCTATAGAACTTAGAGGGTTCTTCAAGTTCCGAGGGCTTAAATTAGGTCTGTTCGCGGCTATTTTCATTAGTACAAACTGGTGAATCAACTTTTCCGGAGATCTAGCCCCGTGATGCACTTCTTAAAAAATATTTTTACTTTATCATTCCGTTTACAACACCTCGGAATATACTTTATATTTTTAATGGTTGTAAAATTCTAAGATGATTTAGCCATATCCGTCTGTCTGTCTCTGGAAAGCAAACTGCAGTTAGCACTGTTGAAGCTAAGTGGATGTAATGTTGCAGAACTACAAGTTGTTGGACTGAAATCGTTGGTATTAATATAAGGCCAGATCGGTCTTATATTAATTTTTTTTTACAAATTTAAAAAATTTTCCTACAAAAGGACTGAAAAAGCCTAATTTTTGTAGTATTTTTTGTTGTTTTTTTTACTCCGATCTGTACAAAATTTGTTCATTATGTTACGTTTGGCCACACAATATTGGAAGGATACATTACAATTTGATTGGACAAGGGTTCATAGCACCGCCCACGCAAGTCAGAAAAGATCTTTTCAGATTTGGACCTTACGAGTATAGACAGGTCTATTTGCATATAATTTTGTACAAATGGTGTATCGCTACTTTTGATGTGAGTATTAAAACGATTTTTTTTATACCATACCGAGACTAGTACATACAAATAATAAAACCTGAAACTTGTTCAAGACTTTTTCAACTAAAGCCACATTATAAAATTGCAGCTTACTTAATTTGAAATTTAAATTAAATTTCCCTGCTAGAAGATAACATCTGGCCTGAACAGCAATTTATTCTATGTCAAAATTTAAACTAATTCGCTTGCCATTTCTAATTTAAGTTTTAGACTTTGAATCCCAATATCTTAATATCAACTAACAGCATCTGAGAGGCTTAAACAGTGATTCATTGTCTTATCCTGCCTAATTTAAAATAATTAAGAATAAATTAAGATACAAAAAATGCGAAATAATATTTATTGAATACAAAAATTTGTTTTTACTAAACCTGTTTTCTTGATCACGTTTCGATGACGATTTGGCCAGTAACAGTTTGAATAGATTAGCAATTTCTTTACTGTAAGTGAAGGTTGAAAAGACGATCCCGGGGCAAAAACTGGTATCTCCAATTAGTATTGGGGCCAAACAGGACTTTTGAAATCATTTATTATATTCAGCTTATAAAGGAAAAATTGAAATGAATTGGATTTAATTTGCAAAATTTCGTAATGGTTAAGAAATTTTATAAGCATCATACGATGTACGTACGAAATCGTACGTTGTTTATAAAGTTAAAATTTTGGACAAATAGTAGTTCGTTGACTTGTATGACTTTCGACTTAATATGACAGATGAGTCATCTTTCATTGCTACCTACCACCTTTACAAATATTGTACATATTTGTTTTCAATTCGAAAAATCCCCTTAATTAAAAAACATCATCGTTGGACCTCCAATAATCCATTAAATTTAAAAAATTAAAGTTAAGAAAGTTAATCGTTGTGAGTCATGTTTATTAGATTACTATATAAGTATATAATTGAAAGAATATGAAGTAAAAATTATTATCCGATGCAAAGATCATTTAATTGTTATAAAGACCCAGCTTCATTTTATTTTTTTAATGCTAGATAGGGATATAAACCACTCTTCATCGATTTGTATGCAAGCGAGAAAATTCGCTAAGTAAATCTAGATTTTGAAGATGGGATAATATAATCAGTTTATCAATTCAGTCTGATGGTATCGATTTCATAAAACTTTGAACATTAGCAGCCTTGGAGTTTGTCCTTTCGGTCCATGTTTTAAAGAAGCCTCTAAAGAAACGTCCCTACCAATGACACTTAAGAAACTTCATATCAAATTCGACCAAAACTCCGCACAGTCTGGAAAATTCTTTTTTTATGTTTGCATTTTTATGCCCACGTTAATTAAAGCCTGCTTAATCCGTTTCACTGATTATGCGAGAAAATGATAACCGAAAACCAAGTTTTCAAAAAATTAATTTTTCCTTTAAACCAATAAACGAAATTCTTAAAAAACAGCGGATTCAGATACTCTAGCATGGGTGGAGGGACGGGCAGACAAACTCAATGGAATCATATAATGATTTTGAATCGATCGGTACTCTTAACAAAAGGCCTATCTCCTTTTCCTAAGCTAGCTTATTAAAAATACCCGTACTGGACGGGTTCAATGACAACATTTATTATGGGGTGTTCAATGCGTCTATGACTATAGCTTTCAAGAAAGGCTAATTTAATTCTAAAATCTATTATTTTATTCTAAAATCTATTATAGAACCGTATGTTGCACGCAGAAAAAAAGTACGGTTGGGATGACAATATTGAAGAGAATCATACAATTGTTGGGTATATGGATGTGGCTTAACAATATTATGATCTTCACAACAATAGTATGATTCACACACAATCATGCTATGATCCCTACACCATATTATGAGTCACACTCAACCATACTATGATCCCAAAAACCATATTATGATCATCACATCCAGATTAACTTTCACAAACAACCATAGTATGATCCTCACAACCATAGTATGATTCACACGCAACCATGTTATGATCCCTACAACCATAGAATGAGTCCACTCAACCATTCTATTATCGCCAAAATATTACGATTGGGTTATGCTGGTTTTCAACAATAGAGATTTTTATTATATTACTTTACAATTAGTTCATAGCGAGATTTGAGACCATGTGGCTATTGAACATTTTAATAAAAAGAAACAAAAATATATTCATAAAGGCTGTCAAAAAGACTTTTAGTTGCAAGCAGGGGAGCTGCAGGGGGTGAATGCTACTTCACCATCCGTAGGCCCCAAGTAATGAACGTGATTCAACCATGATCAATGCCTATATACTTAAGTGCAGACAGATTTTAAATAAACGAGAAACATTCGGCAGTTAATTATTCCACCGAACAAAGTTAACTCAATAAAAATCCCTCGAACTGCCTTTCGATTGTTGTTTTTGTGTGTGTGTGTGTGTGTGTTTTTTGTTGGTATGCCAAAAAAAAACACACACATACATGTATGAAAGTTGGTCTATAAAACCTATTTTATTATACGGTATGATTGCCATAATCATATTATTGTTACGGTAAATCGTAAACAAGCACCAATAATATTTATATGGTCGCTACAACCATATTTTCATTTCTAAATTTGGCAATAATAGTATTGTTACATTTCAACAATATTAATATTGCCGCAGTTATACTAAAATTGAAAAAGCAATACTATGGTTGCAACGAACACGCATTTATTGTAGGGAACATATTACTGTTTCCGTGACTATACTTATATAGTTACCATATCTTTTCTCTGCGTGTGGAGATATTAATAATAATTAATATCTCCACACGCAGAGAAAGTTGCAAGGAAATTAAAGAGAGAAGAGAAACATATATACTCTTTTTTACTCCGTAATATATTTTTAGAAGTTTTTTACTGTGTAAAAGTTGTATTCGTAATTGTATGTGGTGTTTTAGTTCTTAGAAAAGCAGAAGAGTAAAGTAATTTGTTTAATGCTAAAGTGAAATAAAAAATTTAATAACAAATCTAATTTTAAAAATTTTCGATTTTTGAATATAAAAATAGTTTTTCTTTCTCTCTTGTTCTTTTCTTTTGTTTCCTAATTATTTATTGCTTTTACCACATTTACTACAAATCGTACCTGTACTTTTTTTTGCAAATTTTCTACCGTACTGGAACAGACCTAATACATCAGCTTGTTAACGCTTTCTATTAACAAAAATGTTTTAATCGCCCAGAATTCTTTAACAGCTTTATGCTGCTTTTATTGGTGGCGAATCTGTCCAAAAATTATTGGACTCATAGTACAACTTGTCATCTCGTAGAAGGCACGACCCCTAAAACGAAACAGTTTTTCTACGAGGTGATGGCGCAGAATCTCTTGATCGGTATCATCTCCCACTCTCGTGAGCAACGAACAACGCAGCACAAACTTGTTAGCCAACAATGCTAGGCCAAAAACTCCGTACAGAGCCAAGAAAATGTTGCGCTCCTGCGAGCGAGCACACTCTCTTAACAATACCGGTCGCCGATTTTCGTGGCCTTTTCTCTGTGTGCGGTGCGATGTGATCGTTGTTTTGTTATTTTTTGTGTGTTTTGCTGTTGGTTCCGTCACATTTCTACAGAGTGAAAAGCGAAACTCGCCAGCGATCAATCGATCGTGACCAGTTGGTTAGTGCAACGAAGGCTACATACACTACGAGTGCTACGGCCGCCAAGAAAATACGTACGTACGCGAATAAACGGCACGCTACAACCAATCGCACATACTACGTCGACCGACGACGACGAGTACGTGTAGTATAGGCGACCAGTATGAGAACCACCAGCAGGAGAATATCTTTCAGTTGCAAAATCTGCTGCAGTTTTAACAGACAAAAACCCGCCGCCGGAAACTCTGCTCCTCTGGACGTTCTACGTCCATACATAGTATAGATGTTAACAAAACCATTCGTATTGATTTAAACAAAACACAATAACGACAACAACGAAAAAGTACAATTGAATTAAAATTAAGAATGAAAAAACAATTATAAATCTTACTGGTGCTGAGAATGTCGTTTAAGAAACCCGAATATACAAATAAAACGCCACAAACAAAACACAATTTCGCTGAATATATAAAACGTAGTGCCAACGCCAGGTTGACAATCATTCAGTCAACAAATGTTTCACAATAGACGACGTGCTGAGCTTAACTGAGCATTACGGCTTAACGGAAATTCAAACCAAACCAATTTAAAACTCAAACCCAGTGTGACCGTCGTCCGCAAAGGATAATTGTCGTTCATTACCAATCGCAAGACCAGAAGCAATACATTTCAATTAAATATTTAATAAAAACAAAATAAAACATTTCCAATTGTTTTTGAGCTGCAGCAGACAACAACGTCGGCGGCCACATTTTGTATTGGTGAAAATTTCAAACGGTTTCAGAAATAAAAAAATAACAATCGCAAACGGAGATCAAAAGAAAAATCGTTTGACTCGTGCGCTAAGAGTGATCAATTTTTTTACGAGTTCATCTCAAATACTATAAACAAAGTGTTTTTGTATTGTTTTTTTTCGTTTTCGAGAGCGTGCGAGTGCCTTTTGAAATTTTCTTCAAGTTTTTCGTCTTCGGGCATTTGAATGAAAAATAGCAAAATCGTTTTTGTACAACAACAATTCGCAAAGAAAGAAAATCCAAACAAAAAAAGAACAAAAAATTATATATACCGCTAGCCAATATAAACAGAATCGCTCTGATCGATAAACAAACAAACATATGTTCGAAATACTGCCGAATTGATTGTTCGCTTGTTTAAACAATTATAACACCAACAAGAAAAAAAAAACGGGAATCTGTATTTATATCTGCCATAAAACACTTATTTATCGGCAGTTATTTCACGTAATCCGGTATTCTTTTGATTATTATTGATCACCGGTCGTTCGCTCAGTGGAATCACATCCAGACATCAACGCAGGCAATCATACAACGCAAACAGTCATCATGGAAATTGAAAATCTAACACAAATGCTGAAAAATGGTCGCACATTTGCTCAAAATGATGCGATTAATTTTGAACCAAGATATACGGTAAGTGAGTGCGATGTGGTGTGAATAAATATGCAACAACAAAAAACAAGCCGACTATGTTAGTCGTGTTTTACTTAGGAAGCTGAAAAATCTCCCACAACTCTGTTTACTTGCTGTTAAACAAGCAAAAATGTTTACTTGCTGTTAAACAAGCAAAAAGCTCGAGTCGGTTGGTCGACTTTTTTTCCTTGCTGTTAAACAAGCAAAAAGCTCGAGTCGGTTGGTCGACTTTTTTTCCTTGCACCACTGGAAGTGCAAAAAAAAACAACTGAAAACAGACCACTTGGACCCATGGACCGCGCTTCTTATTTACCTAGAATTTTAAAAAAAAAACCTTATTTGATTTTCTGACAAATATGTATGTATTGCTACTAGGTGTTTTTCTCGGGAAATCCTGGGACGGGATTTTGCCGCTATCTCGGGAATTTTTTAAAGTCCTACAAAGCTGATTTACTTTATAAATCTATAGCGTGAATTTTAGAACGAGTTCCAGTGTAGGTGTTGGACTTTTGAATGGTTATCAGTGATTAATTTTCCAGTTTTTCAGGATTAATAAGGAAACGTTTTATTGATTGATGCAAATGGGAAAAAATATTTTTTTAAAAATAGGCGTGTTAACATGTGACTTCTAGATAAGAATAAAGTCGTAGGGGCTATATTGATTTCATTTCCATTAGACTAGCTAAGATATAGGTCCCACAAAATGCATTAGGCTTTATTTCAGTTAGATTAGTTCTAAATATGTCCAGTAGAGATACATCAGCAGATTGACCAATACGGTCGAAGTTCAGATGACAAGACGCTAATATCGCTCTATGTAAATATGATCGCAACAAAATATGACTATGCAACAAAATTTCAGACTTTTCCTCAGAAAATGAAAGACAGATGAGTATAGAGTCGGACTATTTAATACGAGTACGTACCTATTTTTTTTTTGTTGAAAAAGTTTATAATTCGCTTCTTTAAAATCGTAAGAATGGCTTTCATTTCTGTTTTTTTTCTTTTTTGGGGCTGTGTTGGAAAAATAGTAATGGATTTAGCAAAAGTTTTGCTGTTCTGGAACGGATTGACCGATTTGTACGAAACACTACGATCTATGTTTTATGGTTAAATTTCATTCTATAATTTTTTTTGTCCATCGTTTTCCGATGCTCTTGGCGGTGCAAAAAATCTAATTACTGCTTTAGATTTCATTAAATTTTTTTTAAAAAAATATATAAGTAACATAAATCTTTCAAATGACCCATATATCGTACTTAAATCCGTTCCAAAGCAGCAATATTTTGGTTAATTCCAAAAATGCATAATTTGGTCATTTTAAATATCTAATTTCTATTTTGGATCTGTTTGACTAATGCGCAAATATGGTAAAACTTTAAAAAAATTATAGGAGACTGTGTAAAAGTATTTACATTTTTTAAAATAAATACAAAAGTATTAAATTAAAAATTGACAACATTATATACTTATATAACGCGTGATCCATTTCGAGGTTCCCTACTTTTTAAAGAAAAATACATAGAAAATTCAAATTGAACATTCTTTGGCATTTATTTTTTGATGATTATGTCTATCAAATGTTGGCCGCGGCTACGTCTCAGATGGACCATCCGCTGAGTACAATTTTTGATGACTCGTTCGAGCATTTCGACTGAGAACGGGTGATGTTTTGCTCCAAGGCCTGAATCAAAGTGCATACACTTTAGACTTTACATATCCCCACAGGAAAAAGTCTAACGGTGTGATATCACACGAACTTAGTGGCCAGTCGACCGGCCCAAAACGTGAAATTATCTGCTCACCGAAGTGTTCTCTCAATAAATCCATTGATTGATGCGAGGTGTGGGAAGTGCCGCCTTCTTTTTCGATTTCAGGCATCAAATAGTCGGTTATCATGGCACGATAACGGTCGCCATTGACGGTTACGTTCTCACCGGCATCATTTTTGAAGAAATATGGACCGAGTTTTCACCTGCCCACAAACCGTTGTTTTTTCTGGATGAAGTGGCAGCTCTTGAACCTCTTCTGGTTACTCTTCGGCCCAAATGCGGAAATTTTGCTTGTTTACGTACCCATTGAGCCAGAAATAGGCCTCATCGCTGAACAAAATTTGGCTCGAAAACGTCGGATCTTCTTGGAACTTTTGAAGAGCCCAAAGAGCGAAGCAATGTCGCTTGGGAACGTCGGGCGACTTCAGTTCTTGCACAAGCTGTATTTTGTACGCATTCAATTAAAGATCTCGACGTAAACTGCGCCAAGTCGTTCCATACGTCAGTCCGAGTTGCTGCGAACGGCGCCGAAACCTCTCTCCACGGTCTTGGTTTACACTCTCAGCTACGGCCGCTACATTTTCTTCACTGCGTGCTGGACGTGGTCTATTCGGTCGAATAATATTTAATAATGAATGGTGGGTCTCAAGATGGGTGAAGGTGTTGCGAATAGTACGCTCAGTAGGCCGATTAATTTGATCATAAGTTGAACGAAGTGCACGAACACACATTCCTCACAGAACGTGGATTTTCGTAATAAAGTTGAACGATTTGTAGACGTTGTTCAGGCAGTCTTTCCATGATGAAATGCCAATCAATACTCAACAAAAATAACATAACAGCACGACACGACTCACACTTGATCTGTAAAAAAAAGGCTATTGAAATAAGTATCTCTACTTGGATCACCCATTATATATGAATATAAATGCACTTAAAACGACCCTCCAGCTATTTATACGAACACAAAGAAGTGTCTATTAAACTTTACAAACAAAAAAATGTTTAGGTAGTATTACATTGTCTGACTCTATAGTAAATTCCCAAAAGGACAGGGTCCTGGTAGGTCTGAGTTATTTTTAATAGGGCGAGGATGTTTTATTTTGCAATGCAATACCGTATAAAATAAGTTCAAAAATTTAACAGGGATTAACCGGCTCGAGACCTCTTGCATCTACATTTTAATAGAAGACAAGTTTTTAACAAAATGGCAAAGAGACATTGACGGGTCCGAGAGGACCTTCATTCGCAGCAATTGTTGAAAGGAAAACTGAAGACCTTTAAACCAGGTTCAAACCAAACGTATGAGAACTACTCTTGTAAATAGTACTACTAATTTAAAAAATTCGCAAGTTCGTAAGTCAAGTTGTATGAAATTTTTTTAGTAAAAATTTTATGGTGCTAACTCCAAGATTGGCGTGTTCTTTTTTTCAAGAAGAGTGAAAAGGACTCTTTAACTGAGAAAAATTAATTTGTTCTTCAAAAATATTAGTTTCAGTAGAGGTCACCGAAGAAGTGGGATAAATATCTCTTATTTAAGCATTTCCTTATGGTCAGTTTTGGATTAAAATGTTTAACAAAATAATTACTATTATCATTTTATTATAGATCGTCTAAAATAAGATAAGGTTCTGTGCATATTCTAATTTTTATTCGGAATATAACTTTATTATGCAACTTACTAACTAAAAACTAACAAAAATCATCAATTTGTAGTGACTTATTTAATCTAACCTAATCTTTTCTTAGACGACTTATGCTAACATAATTATAGTAGTAAATTGATAAAATATTTTAACCCAAAAACGAAAACAAATTTTTACCCACATTTATACAATTTCCATAAAAAAAAACGTTTAACTTTCGAGATATTAATTTTTCGCCTACCTTAATAAATTGGGCAATATTTCTGAAAAACATATAAAAATTCAAAACTACCGATAAATTATCCTTTTTCGCTTTCTTAAAAAAATCTACACCAAACTAAGAGATAACTTGCTTAAATGTTCTACGATAATAATCTTTGTTCGATTTCACCTAAGAGATAACTTGCTTAAATGTTCTACGATAATAATCTTTGTTCGATTTCACTTCTCGATCTCTTCACGGAAATAAGCTAAAATGAAGGAAGAAATAGTTCCTCGGCCTATCAAAAAAAAAACTGAGACATACCAAAACTACGTTTTTATCGCAATTTTCTATACTCACCTCAGTCCTTTACGAGTATTTTCCGAAGCTATCATCCACCCTCGCTGCGTAAGTCCGAAATTTTGTTTCATAGTGGGGCAGAATTTCAGTTATGTGGCTGCCTTGACTGGCTTCGCAATAGCGAACCCTGGCAACCCAATTTTCCAAGACCTTGGTGGCGGGTTTTTACTCTTTATGATGACTTTTGGCTTAAGTTCATAAATCTTTAAATATAAGTATATTTGCTCCGAGATGGTCATTTAATGTGTGTTGTTTTATATTCGAGAATAGGGTTTAATTCGAGAGCAAGACCTTCCGCGTTTTCCTCTACTGGTAGGCCTATAAAAAAGACGAAATTAAGATAATATGTTCTTTTTGTGTTCTTTTTGCAAAATTAGTTTTATATTACGATACTTACTTTTTTATTGTTTAAATTGTTTGTTAAAGAAAAAAGGTGTATAAATCTACTTTGCCCAACGCTGAGACGACAATCTTCCGCGCTATTGTACTCGTACTCAATGGGCAAGCTAACATGACTAACATAAAAAGAGTGAAAATAGAATGTTTAATGGATATTTCTCATTCAAGATAAGATCTTCCGAAAGGCCTTCTAGTAAAAAATAGTAAGAATACGATCTTAATAGTAACAAAAAGTTCTTACCAAAGGGATTTTCAAAACATCATTAAAAAGGCTTTCGTAAAGAAGTGGCATAAGAATGTGTAAGAGATAATTTTACTAAGAGATAATTTTACAATATTAAAAAAACACGACCGACTGAAGCAATCCTAATGAAATGTGTCGAATCGTACACATTTCATTATCGTACATTTGAGTATAAATTGTTATATACATATGTAAATATGCAAGTATCTTAATGATATTTCTGAATTCGTTATTAATGATCCAAAGATCGAGACACTTTTATCTTGCCTACAAATATTGTTATTAAGTTGAGCTTGTAAATGACGTCGTTTGCTTCTGCAAAATGTGTGATGTAAATGCTTTTAAAGTAGTGCGAAGAATATTGTTTTCTAATTACACTGTTCAACAAATTATGAAAAGTTATGTGAATTTATTACCAAGTACATTAAAGGATTTTTAAAATCCACATTAATTAGTTTCTTTTGGTAAATTGTCTTAGCTGACCAAGCCAACTTTCATTAATTTAAGCTATTGCCACAAACTAGAAAACTAGTTTTTTATTGGATTAAAGACCCTATTCCCGGATTGTTATAGACATTGGCAATGAGTTTGAAAATGTAATAACACGAAAAACGAGCCTAGAACCACACAATTAATAATATAATATTGAGACTTTAAACTTTATAATTTGTGCTGTTTTCTGACCGACGCAACTTCTCGCGTTTCTGCTGGAGTCGTGTTGTCACACAGTCTAGTATGTTTTTTGGCAGTGCGACTGAGTTATTAAATTCGACGCGGCAAACAATGTCGTGTCGCGTCGGACTGCGCACTGATTTATGCTGTATGCGGTAAATTTGGAGATTTTAGAAAGTCTAAGCTGGAAAAGTTATCTCCACGACAGGAGCATAAACTCCAATGGTAACAACCAAATTTATTTTAAGCACAATATTCTGTATTAAATTATGACTTTAAAAACAACAAGCATTAAAAAACAAGTAGTTTAATATTCTGTATTAAATTTGGCTTTAAAAAAACAAGCCTTACTAGCAAAAAACCTTAAGTCGAGATAAGACAAATTAAAAATATAAAAATTTATATTGAGATAAGACAAATTAAAAAAAAATACAAATTGATATTGAGAAATTAAATTTAAAATAATTTACTATTGTATTGAAGTTTCTTGTCTTCAATACGATGATGGCAGTTTGCCTAAAAAAGATTTGTTAAGAAGATCTGTTATACAAATGGCGATTTCTTCTGCTGCTTTAATGGAATTTCTTGTCTGGACAACATTTTTGTAAATTAGATATAAATCATGTGCAGCGCAGGATGTTAAAGATCGGATAGGATAATTGGTAAATGGGTACAGCTGGGAAATCGATAAGAGGAGAATTGAACACGTTTAAAATACCACAACTGCATATATTTAGTTACCAAATTGGGAAACCAAATTAAAACATATAGTGAAAACCAAGCCTATGAAAAAAATGCATTACAATATTGAAATGTGTCTTTTCTCAATTGCAATTTGCGTTTCCTTATTTCAATTTGAATTTTATCTATTTCTATTTTCTTAATGTCAATTTACGCGTCTCAACTTTTATTTGCATTTTCTCAATTTCAATCGGAAATAGTGTAAAAACCAAAAACGGTTGAACATATGTCTTTGGGTCAAAAAACGTATGCCTGCCAAATTTCATTCGATTGGACAATAATTGTGACATAGAGTTTGATTGATTGTAAGCTTAAAATGGACAACAGACGGACGACTAAAAAGACTTCATTAAATCAATTCAACTCGTGATTCTGAGTCACTCGGTAAAGTAAATAAAGCTAGACCATTCATTTACTTTACCGATTTTTTTACCGATATTTATTTATTAGTATTTTTAAAGGACATTTTATGGCATTTATTTTTTGAAAATAATTACCTTCAAATGTTGGCAACTGTATTATGGAAATGAGAGAAGCGGGAAGATCCGCTGTTTTCGACCAAAAATTTGTTCAGTGATGAGGCCCATTTCTGGCTCAACGGCAAAGTCAATAAACAAAATCGCCGCATTTGCGTGGAACAAGAAGAGGTTCAAAAGGTGCCATTATACCCAGAGAAAACCACGGTTTGGCGCGGTTTAAAAGCTAATGGAATCATCGGTGCATATTTTTCAAAAATGATAATGGCCGGAACGTAACCGTGAATGGTGCTCGCTATCGCGGCATGATATCAATCTTTATGCTATCTGAAATTAAAGCCCGTAATCTTGACGACACTTGGTTTCAACGGTGACGGTGTCACTTGCCATACAGCTGCTCAAACAATGGATCTATTTAAAGGCCATTTCAAAAAGCAGTTAACTTCACGTTTTGCACAGGTACGTTGGCCGTTTAGATCGAGTGATATCACACCTTTAGACATTTTTCTTTGAGGTTACGTAAAGTCCTAAGTCTATATTGAGAAACCAGCTACGATTCACGTTATGGAAGCCAACATTACGCGTGTCATTAAAGCCATACCGGTCGAAATGCTCGAACGAGTCATCCAAGATTGGACCCTCAGAATGAAAACCCTGAGGCGTTGTTTCGGCCAACATTTGAAGGAAATTTTATTCATAAAATAAATGCCATAAAATGTCCTTTCAAATTACTAATAAAGATTCCACACTTGATTTGAATTTTTATATTTTTTTTGTTCTGAAAAAATACCTCTAGATGGAACACCCTATATATAGACCATATTTTAATTATAATTGAACTAATTCAGAAATACACCAGCGCTTTCAAAATAAACGGTTAATGGAAATTATAATTTTAAATTTACAACTTAAATGTTAATTAATTTTGTTTTTCTTTGTTTCATTACAGCTTTCGGATTTATATCCAATTGCAAGACTATCACAGAAAATGGACAACGTTTTGAATGTTTCATCTGCACCCGCAAAACAAACAAAAACAGATGATGTCCCATACACTGTGGAACTAGTGACCCAAAAGGATGCAGAACCACTCCTTAAAATGCTCAAAACATTTTTCTTTAAGGTAAGAATTAGTTCATAAACATTTTTGAGGTTGTAAGAATGGAATTTATATTAGAAATTTCTAACTTAAGCGAGTTTGCACATACGCGCTTATACAGACTGGCTGCCATGACAATAGTGTCTTAAAACGTTCTGATGTTGATCAAATTAGCTTGTTAACGATCTGTTGTATTTTAAAAAAAAAAGTCAAAAATAGTTATAATTGTTAGAGCCTCTTCTCTATTGTGATTAGTATTAGTCAAAAAGTCAAACTCTAGACGAGCACAATAAATATAAGATATTATATATTTTCTTCACTGTATTTGATTGAAATGACAAAATGATTAGAAAATAAATATTTAGCAGTGTTCTCAAAACAAAAAGGATTTATATAAAAAGGGAAAATCAATATAATGGTTTTTTATTCGCCCTTTTTCGTTTTCCGGTAAACGGAAATAACATTAAAATTTCGAGATCCTGGACGGAAAATATAAAATTTAAATTTGTTTGACGTTGTTACATATTTTACTAGAAAAAGGAAAGAATACTAACCACATAACAAGTAAACTCAGTTATTATTACTGTTCAGCATCATAAACATTTTTGGAAATTTTTGACACTTATAATTTTTTTTTTAATATTTGTAAAGGTATCCCAGTCCTGCTTAGCTAGTAAATCTTTAAACTTGAAACAGTAAATCTTTTTTTTAAACTGTTAAAAAATTTATGGCAAAAATATGAACTCGTAAAAAATGCATACATTTTCCTTTCGTTTGTCATTTCCTTCCTTTGGGGCAGTTTACAATAATGTCGAATCTTAGATAAGAAAGGAGTTTTTAAAGTAAATCGACTTTGTAAGGTTTTGGGAAGAAAGTTATTCAAGAATAGCCTTAAGCTGGCTTGGCTAGTACGCGCTTTTAGTATTTTCTCAATAACTTTTTTTCCTGCAAATTAAAAATATTCAAATCTAACGGTTTTGATGCGTAAAGCCAATCAGAAGTTGTAAACAAACAAAATTTCAAAAATTGTTCGTTAAGTTTTGAATTAAACGTCTTAGCGACCACTTACTTGTTTAATAAGCAAGTGCCACTCAAACACTCCTATAATAAAGAGAGTTATATTTTCTTTCAACAATTTTCTTATTAACAAATTAATACACCACAAAAACACTACCAATATTTCGGTGGCTCAACTTTCCGCAAAAACTATCGGCCTCTTCAAACTGATAAAACAAGTAGTTCGCAAACACGTTCGCCCCAAAAAAATAATTTGAGTTGCCTACCATTTCTAGAATTTTAATGGGAAACGACGTTGAGTTCACTTTAGCATTTTAGTACAAAACAGCAACATGATTTAAGTTGTGGCGAATAAATTCACAATCGAATTATAAATATTACCCACAAATTTGAAAACGCTTGTAACTTCAGCGAAAACAATTATATCGTAAATCTATACAACTCCTACTAAATACTCAGTAACTTGATTAATGTGAATCACAAATATTAAATACCTTGTTTTTAATATTCCATAAGAATATATTCTAATAAAGGTTTTTAAATACTTTCCTTCTCCTTGCATTTTCACACTTATTTCTTAATTTCAATAATGCATTATTAATAATATAGTTGTAAGGTTACTTATTTAAATCATCTCCAAAATATGTATTAAGTAGAAGTGTAACAAAAACTATTTTACGTAAGTAAACAAACATCAAACTCAAAAGTAATGGGAAAACGACTTAGAAAACTCCTAGTTTTCTTCAGTCTGAATAAGCTCTAAGTTGTAGATTTTTTTGACCCGATACCTTCTTTATCTATTAATGAAATGTACCAGATGCTTTCTACAAGCCTTGAATATTATCTAGGGGTCACCAACATCCATTAATAGCACCACTTTTCTTTCAGCAATCTCGTGCTAAAGCAAAAAGTAAAACATTTGGTGTGCATATGAAATTGAATTGAATGGTGAAAATAAAATACTCATTAACATTTCCCTAACAAAATATCGCAAAGTTTTTCAAAGTAAACAAAAGTCCAGTGAAAATTTTTCAATAATTACTTTCTCAATCGGTGCGTTTTATTTGGCACTTTGGATGTTTATACAAAACGTCCGTCCGTACGTCCGGCAGAAATATACACCGAAAAAAAATATACAATTTAAACATTTCCGTTGTTTATATTAAACGTGTACAGCAAATATAAACAGTTAAAGCATTTATGCAAAACTAAAAGGGGATGTGCAGTTCAAACACAAAACTCGAAAATTTTTATATTATTGTATGTAAATATGGAGCAGTATCTTTTAGCTGCCACATTTTAAGCTGCACATTTTTTTATTTAACAAGCAAAAACAATTCGCTTAAAACCCCGCCTTAGCAGTAAAAAAATCCAGTTTTTTACTTTTATAAAAAATAAGTTTGATGTACGAAATAAAATCCGTTTGTTTTAAAAATGTTCTTATATAAAAGAGAAAACTCAAAAAAAAAAAAGCTTAAGTTGGTTGCCGGACTTTGTTGATAAAAAAGTTTTTAAATATTCAACAAATAAATTTTACACAAATAAAAAAATAAACATCGATTATCTTTTTTTTGTTATTTTTCTTCATTCAAAATGTTTTTTGTGGTGCTAACGTTAAAAGTGGGTATTTTAAGTACTCACCATTTTGAGGCTTCATGCTTAGGTGTTTCGGCGTGTTAGTAAAGACGTCTCCACCGTGCTATTCAGACTAGGAAAACTTGTATTCTCTGTGCTCGTTAAGTTTTTGTGTGAGATAAGTCAGCTTTTTGGGCCGCCGTGGCGTAATGAAAGTGTGCACGGCTATGCTGCCAGTTAACCCAGGTTCAACCCCGATTTAAAATTTACCAGCGTCAGGTTTGCACCTCGTAAATACCGTGACTTTACGACAAGAGATTTATCTCTTAGCCTTGTACAAACTTCTCTATAAAATCTGTTCGGAGCCGACGTAAGTTGGTCAAAAAATCGAATCGTGCACAGCTCACTTATTTTAGGGAAGTCGCCCATTGTTCCTTAATGGGATGTTGTTGAACTTTAGTCAGGAAATCAGTTTTTGGTCCTTAATGGGATGTTGTGGGACTGCAGTCACGAAATCATCTTTTGGTGTGATGAATTAGAGCCTTAAAATATCGCAATAACTGTCACATGCGCCATGGCCGCAAAATAGTTTTGTGTTCTTGACCCGATCTCGTCATTTTGGTCGTGTTGCATAATTACAATTGATCCAGAATTCTTACAACTTTCTTCAATAATTTCCACACGTGCGGCCGCCGTGAAACGGTGCATGATGAATTGACAGACATTACACTATACTTTGACAGTTCACATTGACAGCATCTGAAATATAACAAAACACTATCATTACTTTCTGGTTGCACTTTACAATCAATCGGATGCAAATGTTTTCAAATTAAAAAATTATGATTATTTAGAATTGAAGGAATGGAAATTTAAAAATACGGAGCATAAACAATTAAAAACGTCATTAAGTTCGGCCAAGCCGAACCTCATACATACTCCACCTAAGCTATAAATAAAAAAAAAAAACAAATGGTCCTTTTTGGAACCTTTCGGCCCATGTGTCCGCGACACATCTCTGCCAAAAATTATATTTTAGATAAATATACCATTTGGATAGTTAATTGGAAACTTAGCCAAATTTGCTTTACTTTGAGTACCTATTTTGACTATTAATTGCCCGTTTTCAGCAAATATGCCTTTTTTGAAGTATGTATTTAGTGCGGCAAAACTAACAGTACCCATTTGAACCATTAGCTGCCCACAAAAAGTTATAATTTGTTAAGAAAATACTCAAAAACAGTGTGCTTTTTACCGAGGTACCTTTAGTCCCTTAAGGGGATTATTTCCCTTGGGCCGATTTTACCCATTTACAATCCCAAACAGATTATGACCATTATTCAACATTATACAAAATTTCAGGATAATAGGTTTATTCGTTTGACCGCTATCGTGCTTTTAAAAGACACACGTACGGACAGACATGGCCAAATCGTCTTTGAATTTTACGACGATCAAAAATATAAGAAAGGCCGATTTAACTTTTTAAATTTGAATCGGCAGTTAAAAAAAGTACTGATAATTTTTTCAAATTTCTGGTTTTATTGAGATGGTTGAACTTTATCATTTAAATTTAAGAAACTCAATATCATTCATATGACTACCACAACTGGTTTGGCAGTGACTCATTCGATCAACCCAATATTTCAGTACATTTTTAATTGTTTTTGGTCGAATCTCTTCAACGGTAACTTCGATTTCAGGTTTCGATGCTTCACTTGTCTCTGAATGCAAGTATCCTTAATTGCTTCGCACAGAAAATAGTTCAAAAGCTCAAATCACAGCTCCGCGGCGGCCAATTAACATCACAATTTCGGCTGATTATTGGATTTTCAAAAACATTGCGTTGATTTTCGATGGTTTCGTTGGCTGTGTGACATGTGGCCCCGTCTTGTTGAAACCAAATGTTGTCCATGGGGTTCTCTTGAATTTGTGGAAACAAACATTCGTTGATCATGGCACGGTAACGCTCACCATTGACGGTAACGGCGGCTCCTTGCTAATTTTCGAAGAAAAACGACCCAATGATGCCGCTAGACCAAAATCCACGCCAAACAGTAACTCGTTGTAAAAGCATTGGGGTTCTCAACAGTCACGTGTGGGTTCTATGAACCCCATATGCGGCAATTTTAGTTAATGACATAGCCGCCGAAAAAAATGAAATGCATTTAAAAAAAACACGATTTTTTGGTAAAATTCTTCATCTCTCGCCAACAATATTTAGCCCATTTGACGAAGCGAAAACTAATCGGAAGGAGTACCATTATTAAACGACAAAGTTCAACCTTTCCAATAAAATCAAAAATTTGAAAAATTATCAGTAATTTTTTTTACAGCCGATACAAATTTAAAATGGCCCACCCTAGACTTACTATTTATACCATATGTGGTGCTATCAGAATAGTTATGAAAGTCTATCAGAATAGTTATGAAAGTCACATTTCATTTCACAGTTCCCGGCAAATTAAAGTTATTGGGAAGTATTCTAATATGAACCACATTAAAAAATCGTCTTCGATTTCTCACAGACGTTTTTCTTACCAAAATGTTTCCTTATTAATTTATAATATAAGAAATATAAAAAGTATCTTGCCTATAACTATCTCGGTTAGTAAATTAATGTTTACCATTATTTGATGGTTCAAAATAACTTAGATAGTAACGATCTTTTATTACTATGTAATGCAATGTGTAATGACACGGCATTACCAAGTTAGTTTTTTCTGGGTATCACATGTTGTGTGTCCGTTTTGCTAAAACAAACTGTCGTCAATTTCGGGCAGCAAAAAGTACTTTACAGGGTGCGGTAGATTGCCCTTGACGGTTGTTTTCTCCAATCACATTAAAAAGAATAGCGGGTCGATGATTCCACCTGCCCATCAACTACACCAACCATAAAATTTTTCAAGAAGTGACGGTAGTTCAAGAATCTTTTTTTGCACAAAAGCCAGCAAAGTGCCTCGCCAGCAAAGAAAATTCGCCGCAAAACAGCAGATTTTCATTGAGCTATGGCTGAGCCCATTGGAAACGTTGTGCGGCGTGAGTTTTTGCGCGATAAATTGTCAAAAAATATTGAATACAAATTAGGTCGCAAAGCACTAGTCTGTTGAATTCTGTAAAAAAATATCTAAATGAACACTGCATTTAAAGAAATTCTGTTGTAAAAATTTATTAATATTTTTTTCCGTGTATTAACTATACCGACTTTTTTAAATATGAATAAGTTGATTTCTGCTTTGCATTTGGAAAAATGTGTGTATGTAAGCGCGAAATCATTTTTAGCGTAAATATTTTTATTGTTATTGTGGAATTAATTTGTTTATATTATTCGAGCGTACAACACAAACAAAAAAAGATTTTTTCACACCAAAATTAATGGTCATTTCGTTGGTTGGAATTGCTTTAGGGCAGGCACAACACAGTCTGTACATCGAACAAAAACGACGCACAGTGATTCGATTTGTAAACAAAAGCAGAAGAAATTTTAATGTGAAATAAAATAAAATCTATTACAATGCATGTTTTTGTTCCTATCAGTAATTGGCTTAATTAACACATGTAACAACATAAACGAAGCACTGAATACAGTGCTTCAATATATTTAGAACTGGACCAGATCTAAATATTTTTTCCTTTAGATTTTGGCTTCCTAAACACGAAAATGACTTTTAAAAAATTTTCCTCCGATTAGTTTACAGGATAGAGTTTTTGGATTTTTTTTACGATTTTTTATAAGATGTCTCAGCTTTTTGGACCGTAACTCCCAAACGCTTTTACCGATTTCAAATGAAATTAAATTAGCTTTTCTAAAACTTTTTTTTTGTGCAAAAATGAATTTACTTTGTTTTACAAAAAACTATCAGCTGTAGGCACCCCTGCTTTAAACCTTAGGTTAGTAAAGAACTAACTAAAATGGTGAAAATCAAAAAAAAAAACCAGAACGTGTAACTCTACCATTTGTTGCCAAATGTTATAAACGATAGCTTGCTTTGCTCGAGAAAGTCCAAGCTTAATGCTTATTTAATTATTTATTATATATTTTTATATTATTATATTGTTTATATAGTTTTCTCAATTTAAAATCACATTTATCACATTTTATTTTTGCCCTTCCGTTGTGCGGGAACGAATCACTATGCGACGTAGCGGGTGAATAATGAGACGACGGTAGGGGAGGAACAGGTGGCGTTAGTTTCAGTGCGTGCTTTTTATAATTGGCACACGTACGATACGGCGAATGGCGTACGGCTAGAAATGGTGCCATGCCAAGTACGAGTAAATTTTTTTAATTCTAGGATACGCGACATTTCTAAAGATTTTGAGTGAGCGTGTTTTATTTATTTTTTAACACCAACTGTCGCATTGCGATAATAAAATAAATCGCATTTGAAGTTAAAATGGATAGAGGAATTTGTAGTAATGTTTTTCAAATACGCATTCTCCCTAACATCAGTGTTTTAATGACAAAGCGAAAAGATCCAATTAAATCACAACTAAGACAATAATTTAAAAATCATATGCAAAAGCTTTAGCGGCATATTAATAAACATTTACGAAAGGTTTAAAAGTCAAATTTTCGTTATAAAAATAATTTTTAGACCTAATGTAGGGTTTTGTTATTAGGGAACAAATTTTTTTTTATTTACTAAAAAAAGTGCACTTCAAAATAGTTTTGAAGGAAACAAACTATTCAGCAAAAATGCTAACCTGATTGACTTAGTCCGCATTATTCTGTCAAAAACCGCTTACCCATTTTATAATATGTAAATGTTTTTTATAGATCAAAAATTTGTTAAACATACGTTTATTGACATGATTTCAGTAAATACATTATTTTAGGTTTTTTTGCTATCAATTAAGAAAATGTTTGTGTTTGATTTAACAAGCGAAAAAATCCACTTGAAAGCCCGCTAAGACAAATTTTTAAAGTTGTTATCAAATAACCTAAAATTTTGTATTTACTAAATATTTGATTAATAGACCCGACATTCAACAAATTTTGAATAAAAGAAAAAAAGGTATTGCTTCAAAAGCGTTAAGCAGGACTAAACAGAAATAAACGGACATAAGCGAACTCGCTTAAAGCATTTGTTTAATAAATGTTCTTCAAGTTTAAAATGTATATTCAATACAATTTGGATAAATAAAAAAGTTAGGAATTGTTGATAAGAATTTGCAATCACTGTCTAAGCGGTGCATTAAACGTTTTTTTTTGGTTGTCAAATAAAACATGCCTGTTGGCTAAGCGGGCTTTTAAGCGGATTTTCTCGTTTGTCAAATTAAACACGCCATTATTATGTTAAACCAATTTATTGATTTTGTTTTAAACCAGATTTTCTCAGAGCCGAGGTATTTCGGATTATCTGATTTTACTTTGAATCGTATGCTGAAACAATTTTAGCAGTATAATTTATAGTTTTAAAACAAATTTTGTAATTTTTGTGATATTTCAGAAATTTCACATGAAAAAGGGCAATGATTTCTTTTTGTGATCAAAACTGTGACTCACAAGCGCATGTAAGAGACATTCTGAGCGCGATTAATGTTCTTTACACGAATTCCGGGGGGGGGGGGGGGGGGGGGGAATGTACGTCTTGTTTGTTTGGTACTCAGTTATAAAGCAAGTATGTGGTCTGTGGACGATAACTTCAAATCACTGCAAAAAAGTTTTAAGGCATTTAATTTTTTTTCATTTATTAGTATTCAAAAAGTAACCGAGCCTTTGGACGTTATATACGAGGGCGACCGCAAAAGTAACTGGCCTAACATAAAAAGAACCGTTTTGTTGGAATTATTATTATTTATTTTTCAACATAATCTCCTTCCAACTCAATACACTTCAAACGTTTTTCAAGTTTTTTAATTTCATCCGAAAAATAAGATTTTTCAAGACCTTCAAAATATGCCTCAGTTTCAGCAATAACCTCGCTATTGGACGAAAAATTTTTGCCACCGAGAAATTTTTTAAATTTGGAAACAAGAAATAATTAGAAGGAGCTAAATCTGGACTATATGGTGGATGCGGAGCAATTTCAAATCGTAATTCGGCCAGTTTTTGTTGAGTTAAAAATGCAGTGTGTGAAGGAGCATTATCTTGATGAAAGAGTTTTTTTTCTAAATGCGGTCGTTTTATCTTGATTTCTTCACTCAACCGATCCAATAATGCACAATAATATTCACTATTTATAGTTTTTCCTTTCTCAAGATAATCAATAAATATTATACCCCTTGCATCCCAAAATACTGTGGCCATTACTTTTCCTGCTGACTTAACAGTTCCATTGTTTTGACTGTTCTTTGCATTCTGGGATGTAGTAGTAATGGATCCATGTTTCATCAACAGGTTTGAATCGGCGCATGAACTCTATTGGATTACGCTGATAAATCGCTAAAAGCTCCTCGGAATTGGTCCAACGGACGATTTTTTGGGGCAAAGTCAACAAACGCGGCACCCATCTTGCGGATAGCTTTTTCATGTGGAGTTCATCATGTAAAATACTCCAAACTTGTTTTTCGTGTATTTTAACAATATCAGCAAGTTCTCTGAGCTTTATTCGTCTATCTTTAGTCACTTCATTAAATATTTTTCTAATGTTTTCAATAGTAGTAGCAGTTTTCGGTCTTCCAGAGCGTTGTTCATCTTCCGTACTTGAACGACCTTTTTTAAAGTGTTGAACCCAGGATGAAAAGAATCCAATTCATCTTTGACTAATTGTGGCGTATAACCTTTCATATAAAAGTGTTTAATTGCCGCACGAAACTCTTAATTTTCCATTTTTCAAAAATTATAAAATCACCTGTAACAAAGAAAATAATCATAAAATATTTCGGAAATTTTGAAAGATTGCTTTTAAAAAACAAAAACAAAAAATTGCTAGTAAAACAGAAAATGTGCCAGGCCAGTTAGTTTTGCGGTCGCCCTCGTAGTTACAAAATTACTTTAGACTTATTTAAAATACAAAAAAACTTAAAGTATGATTAAACAATTGAATATTAATAAATATTAAGTGAAATATACATTAAAATAAAAAAAATTGTATATCCCAAATTACGCAAAAAGTTTCCAAAGGGATCCAATCGGTCAAATGCCTTCTCTAGATCAAGCAATAGAAGAACGCAGCAACCACTATCAACAGTAACTTTTCTTACTTATACTCGTATATTGTCAGTCAGACCGATTAATGCGAAAGTTGTACTTCGATTATACCTGAAACCTGACTGACAATCATGGAGCATTAAAAAAGCATTGATTCTGGAGACCATTTGAACTTTGAGAATATGTTCCACTACCTTTGACAAATTTGCCATAATGGAAATCGGCCTATAATCTTCAGCATGTCGAGAATTTTTCTTGCGAATAGAAATAACTTTTTCAATTTTCCATAAGGCTGGGAAAGCAGAAGTAGTGATAATTGTATTAATCAGGTGCAGCATATAATCACCAACGTACGGAACACATTTGTTTTTATAAAAAATTCAATATCGATTCGATTGCATCATAATCCATTATAATTTAAAATTTGAAATTTAAAAAGAATTTTTGAACCAGTTTATTTCTAAATACTTTTTAAAACAAACGACTTATTGTCTACATTGTTAATAAGTTATCGCAAATTGAAACATTTTAATCATATAGCTCTGTCTTTGCATAAGCCTAATTTAAACTATAAATTTTAAAAGGCATGACAGACGTGACCGTTTTATAGCTTGTAAAAGATTTTTTTCTTTGCATCGTCTGGAAATATTTTTATACCATCCACCATAGGATAATTTTGTCGTTCCGGTTGAATACTCGAAATATGTTTTGATCAATAATTGAAGAGACGCTAAACTTTAAATTTAAATAAAACAATGAGATTACGATCTTACAAACTGAAAATTGACTTCGTTCAAAAGATATTTTATGTTATAAGTACTTAAATATAACTACGGTCGCGTGGATAATGTATCTTAATAGGAATGATTATGTTGACCAAACATTCCCGAACTGACTTGTTATTTAGGAAGATTTGACACGTTATCATGCAATTGGTCACAATTTAGAATAAGTTGCTCGGAGGGACGATTTTATATATTGACCGTAAAGTGGACGTAGCGCACTGTAAAATACTTGAACTATACCAAGATTTCCAAAAAAATAAACACAAATTGGATGCATTTTTTAGGCGAAATGACCCAATTAAGCACAATTGGTAATAGCGTTTCCAGATTTAGCCAATATCTAATTTGTGACCGTAAAAACAACACTTTACCTTTTAACGATCAAAAAGTTATAGTTTGTTTGCACGTAATTCCTACAACATACCATTAAGGAACAAGGAGAAACTTGTCTAAAAACAGTAAGCTGTAAATAATATAATTCGTATAGTCACCGACCGGAACCTACAGTTTAACGCCGTTCCGTACGCTTAATTTATTTTATAAGTATAGAGGAGTTTTTACATGGCTGAGAGGTCAATCTCTTACTCGTAAAGTCGTTGTATAGTTTTCATGCGAGCCGCTAAAAATTGTCACTTAATTTTCACGGATTTGAACCTGGGTTTTCACGGCGGTACACATAAGAAAAGATTTATATGTGACCACAATAATATAAAATTAAGCTGAATTTTGATTTAACAATGAAAAAATACCACTTATGTAATTTGCAAGGCTAATCCAACATTGAAGTACATTAGAGTGCCTCAAAAAACTGAACTGCGTATATAACCCCTTAAAAATAAGGAAAAATATATTATACTTTTGGCCAATCAAATGTATTAGTAGGGCACTAGAACCTCTTCGTTACATAGAATAATTTTTCAAAAAAACTAAATAATTTTTAAATTAGTTGTTTTCGCTAGAGATAGGAGTTTTGTGCTATTTTTTTAAGTATCTCGCATATTAAATATTCGTTTGTCTGCTTATTTTATGTTTCATGAAGATGATATCTAACGGATATTGATATATCAAAATTAAATAAAATAATAAAAAAAACAATACTGACCTCAAGCTTGTCCGATTAATTACTGATCTCACATATTTTTAATTGTACATCACCATCTCATTAACCAAATTTTTTTTCACCGCCCAGTCACATTAACCAAATTTTAAAACAAATAATTAAGAAAACATTTTAAGCTTCATTGATTCATTTGAAGTCCACCCACCGCAAAAAATGGATATACTTATAGTAGAGAACTTAAACTTTGCACCCTTTAATTAAAATCATGAACCTATCAGCTTTCAAATCAGCTTTCGACTGTGTCTTGCACCAAAATAATCCATAGCTTCTTAAGCAACCGAACTTTCAAAGAATTTCAAGCTTGTCACAGAGAATATACCCACAATCCCTGGACGCATAAGGTCTATTTTTGCGGCTGACACATCCATTTTATGTGCAATTATATTTTTACTCAAACATCAACGCGTTAAATCTACAGTCAGCATTAGCTGATAAAGCATTATTTTAATAAATGGACTATAAAAATAAACCTTGAAAGACCGAGAAAATCTTTTTTTACATGGATATACAACACACTCACACCTTAATGCAATCTCCGCAAAGCAATCTTTTTACATTGCGATTTGGATTGAAAAACTAAGCTAAGTACCTAGAAGTCAGACTCGACAGCAGAACCAACTTCAAATGCCACATTCCTTATATTGTGGACACAATTAACAAGTTGACGCGTATGATGTTTCCTCTAATAAATAGAAAACAGACCTTAATATCGAAAACTGAAAACTAGTCATTAAAGCGCTTTTCTAAACGAGTATGTATAGGGTGACCATCTAGAGGTTTTTTTCAAAACCCAAAAAAAAATATAAAAATTCAAATCAAGTGTGGAATTTTTATTGGTAATATGAAAGGACATTTTATGGCATTTGTTTTTTGAATATAATTTCCTTTAAATGTTGGCCGCAACTACGCCTCAGGGTTTCCATTCTGAGGGTCCAATTTTGGATGATTCGTTCGAGCAATTCGACCGGTATGGCTTTAATGACACACGTAATGTTGGCTTCCAAAACCTGAATCGTAGCTGGTTTGTCAGCATAGACTATATCCCAAAAGAAAAAAGTCTAAAGGTGTGACATCACACGATCAAGGCGGCCAACTCTCCGGTCCAAAACGAGAAATTAGCTAATCTTCGAAATTACATCTCAAGAGATACATTGTTTGAGCAGCTAGTGGCACTGTCATGTTAAAATCAAATTTCGTCAATATTACAGGCTTCAATTTGAGGTAGCAAAAAGTCCGATATCATGGCGCGAGAGCGGGCACCATTCACGGTTAGGTTTTGAAAAAATATGCACCGATGATTCCACCAGCTTATAAACCCACCAAACCGTGGTTTTCTCTGGGCATAATGGCACCTCTTGAACATCTTCAGCCCAAATTCGGCAATTTGTTTATTGACTTTGCCGTTGAGCCAGAAATGGGCTCATCACTGAACAAAATTTTGACGAAAACAGCGGATCTTCCCGTTTCTCACCGAACGCTCATTTCCATAATACAGTTGCCCACATTTGAAGGTAATTATTTTCAAAAATAAATGACATAAAATGTCCTTTTAAATCACCAATTAAGATTCCACATTTGATTTGAATTTTTATATTTTTTTTTGATATGAAAAAATACCTCTAGATGGATTACCCTATACTGCTTATTGTGCTCCAGTGTGGTCAACCACGGCTAAATACCATATTAAAAACTTCAAGTTTCTTAAAATAAATAACTTAAAATGATATCAAGCTTCAACGGTTCCACCCAACACAAAAGCTACACCAACGGGCAGGTTTTCAATTAACCTAAGATAAAATTGATAGACTCGATCAACACTTTAAGGGAAGATGCGAGCTTTCTTAATATACACACATTAATAAACATATTTCTTCATAATTTTAAAATCTGGCGCATATTTTACTATAAATACAAACATAATAACTTTATGAAGGTTTTAAAATTTTTCCTCCCATAAAAGATCAAAAGAATTCCTACACACTTTTTTAAAATTAAAGAAATAATGTAGTAGAAAAGGAATTAAATATTTCCTAATCTCTTACGTTTCCTCCCATAAAATATTAAAAAAAATTCTTACACAATTTTTTAAAATTAATAAAATTATGTATTAGAAACGGAATTAAATGTTTCCTAAACTCTAACTTCCCCATGTTGCTCTTAAATCGGAATGTATTAATAAATTAAGACAATTTGAAAAATCACCATTATAAAGTTACTATTTTAAATAATGATTTTTACAAGACTTATCAATGTGTATAAAAATATGCTAAAATGAATAGTTTTGGATAGAAAACTTTTTAGCGGCACCTTGAAGAAACAAGTATGAGATTTTGATTTCACTAAATTGTTTTGCAACTTTAATTTTTGCTCCAAACAGGCAGAGACACTCTAATGTACATACATACGAGTACTCACAATATCTTTAGTTAACATTAAATTATAAATTTTATAATTTTTCTATTTAAAAACAACAAGAAATTTCCACCTGTGAAGTCTCCACCTTAACACGATTTATTTATTAATATATGCAAAACGATTCGAACGCTCAACTATTGTTAATTAAAAAGCATGAGCCATTAAACATAATTGTTATTATTACACGATTTTTGATGTTGTCATTATGTACAAATTGATAAATTGCAAAAATACATAGTAAACACTCAAGTAAATAATTTGAATTTATGGAATTAAGTAAACCAAGGAGTTAGGTGATACAAACTCCTTGGATTTAAGCTACAGGGGAACTAAAAGTTTAAGCGGCTTTATTTTATCTTCCGTTGGTAATAGTAAAGAAAAACACAATAACTTAATTTGGCGAACGTTGCTTGTATTTCGGAAGTTCTGATATCAGCACATTAAAACAATATTTGCATCGGCTAACCATTTTATCACAAATTGCATTTTGCATAACACTCCTTTGGTCACATGATTTGTTTATTGTTCTACCCAACATGAAAAGCATGATTAATTGAATAAACCGCAGATACTCGAATTTGCATACAATAGACTCTTAACATTTTTTAAATGTAAAACAATAGGAGTGTGATATTTCCTTAGTACTTGCAATTTGTTCATTTGGCTTTTCATTCATTTGTTTACTACTAATGCTACATATCATTGATTATTCATCCGTGTATTTAGTCATAAATAACTTGAGATGTTATCAACTGAAATTAAAGTGTCGTAAGAACAAAAAATGTTTAGTTCCGAAATGTTGGAGAGAAATTTAAATATGCATACACTGCACGTTTGTAGAGAAATTAAAATACTGGTCGGTTTTTAGGTGACCTACAATGGTGGGTCTTTGCCTATGGGATATCTATTATACAGGCTGTCCGTCGGGAAGGTATACTACTTTGTTTATTATTTTTGATTAAATGAAAAATAATGGATCTTATATTAATAAATGTTTTATTTTAATGTCGGCAATTATGTATGGAAAACAATATCAGATAAATGTCCGCCTCTGTTAGCCTCACAAATGCGAGCCCTTTTAAGCACATTTTTTATTACATTCAGCACGGCTTCGAATTGAGGTTGATGGATTGTTTTGAACACTTTCTTGAGCAGCAGTAAAGTTTTCAACCGATCTTGCAGTACGTTGTGGTCCATACTTGGTCCTATCAGCTACAGACCTTCTTTCTTCGAAATCATTCACAGCACGATAAATAGTGCGTTTGATGGCACATTGTTTCTCGCAAAACTTCACATAACTGTCTCTCCGTCAGAGTAATCGATGATTGATTTTGATAAAATGTTTAACGATTTTCGAATATTTTTCCATAATAAATTTGCCACGTCTCTATTTCACGACTGCCAAATATGAACTGTCAAGACTAATGCTTACCAAAATGGCGGCAAAACAAAGTAGTATACCTTCCTGGCGAACACCCTGTATATTGTTTTCAAACCAGCCGTTTACACCTAAGCCAAGAGGCACAATATCGTAAATAATATACACAGGGAGGGTCAATTAAAACTTTTAATTTTAATTTGGCTGTAAAAAAATTACTGATACTTAGTTGACTACAAAAGCTGGCTCGACAGTGCCTCATCAACCCAGCCCAATTTTTACAATTTTTACATTTTCGTTTGTTTCGGACGAACCTCTTAACGCATCACGTTTTAACGCTTCAATTGTCTCCGGATGCTTTACATAACATTTATCCTTAATGGCTCTCCTAAGGAAAATAATCAAAAAAGGGCTGAAATCACAGCTCCGAGGAAGCCAATTGACATCACAATTTCGGCTGATTATTCGATTTTCAAAAACAGTGCATAAAATATCGATGGTTGCGTTGGCCGTGTGAAATGTGACCCCGTCTAGTTTAAACCAAATGTCGTCCATGCCATTCTCTTGAATATTTGGAAACAAAAATTCGTTGAGCATGACTCGGTAACACTCACCGTTGACGGTAACGGCGGCTCCTTGCTCATTTTTGAAGAAAAATTGCCCAATGTCAATGCCAGTCCAAAATCCACACGAAACAGTGACTCGTTGTGGAGGCTTTGACAATAGTCACGTGTGGGTTCTCTGAACCCCACATGCGGCTATTTTGCTTATTGACATAGCAACCGAAAAGCTTTATCTGAACTTTAGTAAAATTGCTCCTGCCAAACAATCTTCAGCCCATTGGGCGAAGCAAAACGCTTCGGATGGTGTTCCATTATTAAACGACAAAGTTAAACTTCTCCAATAAAACCAGAAATTTGAAAAAATATCAGTACTTTTTTACAACCGATTCAAATTGAAAATTTTTAATCGCCCACCCTATATTATTTATGTGACTGGCGGAAAGGGGCGGGTCTAGGTTTTAATTTTTTGCGATTTATAAGTAGTTAATTTAAAACTAATATAACCACATATGAACATTACCATTGCCTAAATCGTACGGATTTTAATGAAATCTTGTAAAGGGTCCATCGTTTGCGAGGTACTAGAATGGTACGTGTCTTATACCTGTATAAAAATAAAACATTGCAGTATCCAAATTATAAACGAAATTCTGGCGTTAGGTGTAGTTATGAGGGTTTCAATTACGCTCTAAGGGGCGTGGATTCAAACGCCTATGTTTCTGTCAGTAGTACAAAACAGTACAAAATTTAAGCGAAATTCTGGCGTTAGGTGTAAGGCTATGTGGGTTTCAATAACGCTTTAAGGGGCGTGGATTCAAACGCCTATTTTACCATCAATAGTTTTATCTTGCAACTCACAACTTCGTTGCACCTGTTCCAAGAGAACATTTTAGCAGAAGTGCAGTTTATGGGCGACAGACAAAAAAGACAACAAAAAAAATATGCGGGTATTTCGGGAAAAAATCGAAATTACATTCTTATTAAAAATTATTTAAAGCTAACCCTTGGGGTCTTTAAAGCATTCTGCTATCGTCCGGAATATTTTAGTTCCAGAAAACCAACATCTAGTTTTCATGCTTGCAATTCCTGTATACTTCCGTATTATTTCAGTATGGGGTTGTTTTTGGGGTCTTAACGGCCCCTGCTATCCTCCGTTTTGGGTCTTAGGGACACCCTAGGGCCACGCCCATGCATTTCTGCCGTTGTCGCTGAGTAGTTACACTTATGTGAAAGTGTGGGGAGAGTTCTTGCTGTTGTTGTAGCGGAAAGTATGTGCCGGGGTGTCACCCATGGCCGAAGAAGAAATGCTCATGTAAATCCAGTCCATAAAACTGAATGTCGTGGGATTTTTATTCATTATTTTTGCCAAAATACTTGAGTGATTCTAAAGACAAAGGCATATATTTCTTTAATTTCCGTCACGCCTATTATCTGCACTTTAGTAAACATATTTAAAGCACAGTCAAAGGCTTTATATGTGGGACTTTTATTAGGCATATAGATTGCCTTTAAAGCCAGTCAAAAGCAGGCCTCACAAAACAAGTTTTTTGGTTAAGCGGATGGTGGACTAATTCTGATCCGGAGGACGGCGACATCGCAACACTGGACAAATTTCTATTCCTTTAATAGCACATCTTATGCCGGTTCCAGCTTATTTCCGCATAATTATTGATTTTCAACACGTTTGGACGAATCATGCTTGCCCAAAAAAATTGTACTTACCATTTAGCTTCGAGTAATTATGATCGAAGTGCTCCCGGGAAGTAAAGTGGGGTTATTCCAGCACAGCAGATCTTTTTTATATATCTTTTTTATATTTTTTATTTATATTTTTTATACTTTTTCAGCACAATTCCTAAAACTTTAAGCCCCCTGGAGACGTACCAAAAAACACATCAATCAGTGCATATGTGTGAGTGTCGTATATTTGAAGCTTTTGAGGAGACGTACAAATAAACACATCAATCACCATTTCTATTTTGACTTCGTAGCGTTCGCACCTAATCATGTCGTCGTCGGATGATGATTTATTATTATTGACTACTTGTGCAGTGTTGTTGAGGAAAAAGAAAAGTATGAAAGAGAAAAAAAAAAATTTAGTTTTCAATGAAACGCAATATAAACTTTTGTTCATCTAAGCACTTTTCCATTATTTCACTTATTTTCTTTTCACTTGTTTTCTTACCAAACACAAAATATGTACGTATGTATGTATGTTTATTTTTTGTTTTCGTCCGCGCACTTGTTTACATGACGGGAAAAACAAAGCAAATGAATTTTTTTTGTCAAAACAACAGGAGACATACCACAAATCAGCCATCAAATAGAAATATCAAAAATTTTTGATTTTCATCAATCAATTGCCGACAACATGTACGTGTAGCCGAAAAAGAACGAACGCACGCACACAACTTTGTGATTGATGGGTTTTTTGGTACGTCTCCAGGGGGCTTTACAACAGCACGAGGTTTTATTTGCGAATGAAATCCTTGTTGCTAATTCAAGTTTATGTGCATTTAGGCAGTGTTGCCAACTGGTCGGAAGCAAAAATCGCCACGGATATAATGTTAAAAAAATCGCTATAGATCTTCAAGATAAAATACCGTAAAATATTAATTTCTATTAATTTCTTCGAGAGAAATTTAATTAATTAAATTAATTAATTTCTTCGAGAGAAATTAAAAAAAAAACAACAACATCAGATTTATGATAACCATGTGCAAGCAAAACCAAACCTGATATTTTCTACGCCATTAATTTTTTGTTTTTAATAAGATAATAAAAGCGAAATTATAGTTTTTAAATGAAAACCGCTACGTGGAAAAGCTAAAATCGCCACAGCAGTATTTTTTTTTTTCAAAAATCGATATTTTTCCAAAACATTGTTTTTTGGTGATGAAAAAAACACAAGCAGCGTTACCGTTGTGCGACTAAAGTGGCAATTTGACCCTTTTTGGAAGCCATGCGACTTTTGCTGCCCCTTTTTCATAAATCCCCTTTTTTGCCAATTTTTTAAATTTTTGCTACTTTTCACAACACTAAATGTGTAAGCAATATACGCGTATTCTTATTTCTAGGGTTAAGGGTTGCTCCGGGGAAAAACCACTATAATTTATTTGGTTATAACCTGGCGCTTACGCTAGGCATTATTGGTACTCGTAGTAGTGTGTCAGAGCATCTATATGTGTTTGCACACAGGCTGTCAAGACAACCTCCAAACAGTCCCGCCGCACATCTCTGATACGCACATAGTACATCCAGTCTTGAGGAAATTTGGCAAATTTCATTAGGATTGAACAGTAATTGAAAATGCTTCGTAGAATAGCCTTCACAACAGTGTGCTTTTAGGGTAAAAATGCCAACAATTCGGAACATTTGTAAAATGTATCAAGAAAGCAGCAATTGACCCGCGGTTGTCACGGTACTTTCGATGTAATGTATCAAAAAAGTTCTATTGTATCATCTTTTGCAACCCTGATTTGAGGTGGCCGAAAATCCGGCCCATTCATTCAAGGACATATGGGTACCAAAGTTTAAAATTTTACAACAAACCGAACGAATCCACATGAAATTATTTTTAAAATCTGGATAAATTAAGAACCCGGTTCACGACTTCAAGGAGCCCAAAAGCCTAGTTTCTGTTGGCTCATCTGCGCATTCAGTAGAGCAGGGTATAACATAATCTGCTATGCCCGACTTTTAATGTTTGGATATTTTTATACTATAAAGTATATATAATCTTAATTGTCGTAAAATTCGGAGACGATCTAGCCATGTCCATCCGAGTGTTTTCTGAAAGCACGATATCGTTTAAACGGATCTACCTAGTTTTCAGAAATTTTGCATGATGCAGGCTTATGGTCACAAGCTGTTGGGGATTGTAAATGGGCGAAATCGGCCCAGGGGAAAAAAGTTTTACCCTTTTTAATACTCAAAAAAGAGATAAGCTGCTGAAAGGCTAGGCTCAGGTGGGCTGCATGGTCAAAACCGGCGATAAATAGTCAATGTGGATGTACATATGTGTACTAAAATAAAAGCAAATTTTGCTAAAAATTTTTCGCTTTATTATCGTATAGTGGAGGGTACATGAGGATCAGAAAATGAATTGTTTTTTAGTTTGAATGTTTATTTTACCTCTGATTTCATGGAACTTAGTTTTTACTGGGATGTTTGTTACTTATCTTATTAAATTTAAATGTATTGTTTAATTAAAATTACCTTACGAAAAGTTTGCGACTTTTTTTTTAAAAAATACCCTTTTGGTGCCACTTTTTTTAAAAATAATCCCCTTTTTGTGCGACTTTTTGAAATTTTTTCAACGGTAACTCTGACCACAAGTGGCGGAAAAAGTGCCATTTTGGCATCGCTGTAAGTGGGGATGCCAAAAAGTTTCAATTTCATAAAGAGGTTTTATAAGTCCAAGATAAGGTGAAATGTCAAAGTTGGGTTTTGGTTTAAGCCTCGATACCTGAGACTGAATAGTAAAACCGCATTAGTTAAGTCATCAGTTAACAGAAATGCCAATTTTGATCATGTGTGTAGTAAAAGTACTGTTGTATAAGATAGAAATTAATTTAATACAATTCAATGGTATTAACGATGAGCTTGAATTCGCCGCAAGGCTCGAATTCGTCGAAGACACCTCTTGTAGCTTGATTCTCCTCGCTTTCTTTAATTTGTTCATCCAACAAAAAAATGTAAAAGCTATATTGTTCGTGGTCATTTAATTTTTTTTATGTCAGTGACTAATAGTTTTTTTTCATAACACGAATATATCGTCCACTATACTCTAAGTAGATATTGAGAAAACTAACTTGAACTATCCCAGGATGTGTCGATCAATACCTAAGTAATATAAAACAACGTTTGGAAATTATGTTAATACATACCTTTAATGAATAAAGGGACTTGATTTAGTTGTTGGTCGAAAAAAATATATTAGATGCATATTTGTTCAGGAGAGCCATTTTAATGATTTAAATACGTGTATCTTTGGTGTACCATCACTTTCATAAAACGCGCATATCTCTGGGAGGGAACACTTTTGGGGCATGGGACCGGTCTCATTCCATGCTCAGAAACAAGGGAGAACTTTTCTCGAATGACTGGGACCTATTGTTTACCGCCGGCTTCACATAAAAAAAGTGAAAATTGATTTTTCTACCCTTTCTCTATGCGCTGTCACATATATTAAAACTCACCGACAGAATCAGAATCTCAAATTTCGGGTGACGACTGCAAAAGAACCCTTTTGGAAAGAATGTATTACGACTCCTGTTTTGTTTTTATACAAAGGTCATTCCCTCTTTAAAAAACTGCCGTTCTCACATTAAATTCAATCCTGATGGAATTTTTTAAAGAACATAACATTTCCGTCCAGTAATTACCATTACCTCTGGGAAAATGTACGTTTTCGGATAATGCTTTGATATAGCACACACACATAGTTTCCTTTCAATTTAAGGTTCACATCCTCAAGAAGCAACTAATGTAATTCTTCTCAAAATCGTATGTTACGTTATGAGCTACCAGTTGTTCTTGTCGTTTTTGTAGCGGCAGACCGTACCGGGGTGTCAGCCCTTGGCCGAAGAATTGCTGCTTCAGGTCGATTCGGTGCGTAGAACCTCAAGCCCCTATACTGTGTTCATTCCCGAATTAAGGCCCCGCCGTTCTGCAACCGACATGTTAAAATGGATTATCGTATAATACGATAATATAGGTTCATGTGGCGGAAAAAGTGCCATTTTGGCATCGCTGTAAGTGGGGATGCCAAAAAGTTTCAATTTCATAAAGAGGTTTTATAAGTCCAAGATAAGGTGAAATGTCAAAGTTGGGTTTTGGTTTAAGCCTCGATACCTGAGACTGAATAGTAAAACCGCATTAGTTAAGTCATCAGTTAACAGAAATGCCAATTTTGATCATGTGTGTAGTAAAAGTACTGTTGTATAAGATAGAAATTAATTTAATACAATTCAATGGTATTAACGATGAGCTTGAATTCGCCGCAAGGCTCGAATTCGTCGAAGACACCTCTTGTAGCTTGATTCTCCTCGCTTTCTTTAATTTGTTCATCCAACAAAAAAATGTAAAAGCTATATTGTTCGTGGTCATTTAATTTTTTTTATGTCAGTGACTAATAGTTTTTTTTCATAACACGAATATATCGTCCACTATACTCTAAGTAGATATTGAGAAAACTAACTTGAACTATCCCAGGGTGTGTCGATCAATACCTAAGTAATATAAAACAACGTTTGGAAATTATGTTAATACATACCTTTAATGAATAAAGGGACTTGATTTAGTTGTTGGTCGAAAAAAATATATTAGATGCATATTTCATATTCCTATGTAAACATTTTCAGTCAACTCGCGGAAACTAGAACATTCTGAACCCTAAACGATCCAGAAACATGAACACCACATTGTTGTTATTTCAACTATTTTCTGCAATATTTTTTGATTTTCTTTGCACAATATGAATTTTTTAAACATGATTTTTTTTTATTCAATAAAAAATATTTGTTTTTAAGATACTGGGTATTGAATTTATTATTTTTTATTATTTATGTTCAGTTCAGAGATCAAACATCATTATCTTGCTTTACTTTAAATTTAGAATTCGAAAACGTAAACGAAGTCGCAAACGTTAATACCCTCAACAATAATAAGTTCCCGAGAGTTGAATGTACGTGTGAATCATTTTATAAAATTAATAGGAATTTATAATATTTTTTTCTTTTTGTTTATAGTTATTCGGGATTTTATCATTCTTATGACTTCTTATGAGTTTTTTTTTCTGTTTCGAGACCTTTTTTTTACTTTGATTCTAAAAAAGAAACAACAAAAAGGTCTCGAACCAAAATAAAAACTTTTCAAGTCATAATAAGAATATTTAATCTAGTAATTATTCTTAGTAGTCAATTCGTTGTTTAACACTTTTTGCATACGCTGACGCCACTGTTTAGATCACAACGGTTGATGCAACAGGTGGTTTTATCGACGAGTTTCGATTTCGCCATGCTTTTGTTTGACAGCTGATTTCTTTATGATTTACCGTGTTGGTAAAACGTCAAGTATTTTTAAATCTAAACTATTTGTTGTAGCCAAAGATATTCTAAGTTAATTGCTTTTAATAAAGGACTTTGCTGTTATTTATTGGTTTACAGTTTGTCCGTGATCGCTGACTATATTTATACGATTCGATTACTGTCATTCTAATGGCGAAAAAACGATCACAAAGAAGTTAAAAATTGTTCAAGGTATGAATTGAATGCTTTTCCTATCGTAAAATAAGATAATTCGGGTTGAAATGAATGCCCCTTTTATACGTAAGTGTAATTTTTTAAAGCTAAAGAAACATTTTTATATGTAACTAGCTGGACCTGGTCGCCGTAATGTCATAAGTGTGTACGGCTATTATGCCAGTAAACATAGGCACAACCACAGGTAAACACATTAAATTATTCTTCGGGTTTCCACCTCGTTAATGTATGTTTGAAGGTGTTTTAATTCCAACCGATTATCCCTTTTAATTTAAGATGGCCCAGTCACAGGTTCATCTTAGATTCACAATTACAATTATACGACCAGAAAAAAGGTCCTGGAAGCTACTTACCTAAGACCCATTACATTCGACTAAGAAACAAGGGAGAACTTTTCTCGAATGACTGGGACCTATTGTTTACCGCCGGCTCCGAACGGCTAGTGCATTTTTATGGCAACGTTTTTACATGGCTTAGAGATAAATCTCTTTCTCGTATAGTCGCCGTCATTTACGAGGTAGAAACCACCGCTGAATAATTGTATGTTCTTACCTATGGTTGAACCTCAGTTAACTGGCATGAAAACATTGCCATAACTCCACGGTGGCCCACAATATTAAATATAAATAAAAAATATTTCTTTGTATTTTTTCGGTACATATCTCTTACATTTATAACTATCAACATTTAAAGGTTTTTCTGCACGTTTCCGAGAAACACGGATATGACTAGTTATACCCTCCATATGTGACGCGCAAACTAGAAAGGGACTTAAGGGTAAAAACCAGTTTTGTTCAGGAGAGCCATTTTAATGATTTAAATACGTGTATCTTTGGTGTACCATCACTTTCATAAAACGCGCATATCTCTGGGAGGGAACACTTTTGGGGCATGGGACCGGTCTCATTCCATGCTCAGAAACAAGGGAGAACTTTTCTCGAATGACTGGGACCTATTGTTTACCGCCGGCTTCACATAAAAAAAGTGAAAATTGATTTTTTTACCCTTTCTCTATGCGCTGTCACATATATTAAAACTCACCGACAGAATCAGAATCTCAAATTTCGGGTGACGACTGCAAAAGAACCCTTTTGGAAAGAATGTATTACGACTCCTGTTTTGTTTTTATACAAAGGTCATTCCCTCTTTAAAAAACTGCCGTTCTCACATTAAATTCAATCCTGATGGAATTTTTTAAAGAACATAACATTTCCGTCCAGTAATTACCATTACCTCTGGGAAAATGTACGTTTTCGGATAATGCTTTGATATAGCACACACACATAGTTTCCTTTCAATTTAAGGTTCACATCCTCAAGAAGCAACTAATGTAATTCTTCTCAAAATCGTATGTTACGTTATGAGCTACCAGTTGTTCTTGTCGTTTTTGTAGCGGCAAACCGTACCGGGGTGTCAGCCCTTGGCCGAAGAATTGCTGCTTCAGGTCGATTCGGTGCGTAGAACCTCAAGCCCCTATACTGTGTTCATTCCCGAATTAAGGCCCCGCCGTTCTGCAACCGACATGTTAAAATGGATTATCGTATAATACGATAATATAGGTTCATGTTTTGATATATGTCCCGCCGTTCTAGAAGGCACATTTCAAATTTAATTTGGGTCACATTTCGCATTTTCAAGAACAGCCAGTAATTAATCGTTGTAAAATTAAACCATTTTTGCTTATCATTGCTCTACAAACCAGATTTAAGCATATAAGTACATCAAATTAGACTTAGAACAACCCATAATCAATTCTTATAAAATGGAAGCCTCCATTGAAAATTCACCTCTAGATTTGACAACAACAACTAATTCCATGTCAGCCGGTTCTATGGACCAGATTGACCCAAAGATTAATTCTTCGGCCAAGGGCTGTCACTCCGGCGCACAGTTGCCGCTACAACATCTTGCTGCCCTGGAAGTCATAATGATGACATCTTTGTTTAATTCCGTATAAAACCAATGAGTCTTTCGTGTTGGATGTGGGTTCGTTGTTGTACAACTGTAGTTTTCCTTTTACTTGTATTTCTTTGCGTTTACTCCATCCTTTTAGAATTACTTTACAGGACTTTTCACAGCTTAAGTACCGATTTTCGTTTTCAGTGGATAATTCTAAAGGGCGCAGCATACTTAAATTTTCTATGGATCTCTGTCTAATAAAGTGCAATTTATCTACAAAAAAAATTGTCACATTTCCCAGAGTGCATTTACTATCAAGTTGTGTGTTACGGCGCACACTGTGTCCGCTGCGGCAATAAATCATTTTGGACCTGCTCTCCGATTTTGATGATTTTTGCACAGATGGTTAAAAACTATCTAAAGGTCATGTGTGTAAAATTTTATGCAAATATCTCCATTGGTTTTCTGTCCCGAGCAGCGCAAAGTTGACATATGTGAACAAGTCTCAAATGGGTTAGTTTTCTATGTCATATTTAAAACCTTGTTACTTATAAACTATACACCGAGTGTACCTTATAGAAATTTTTTTCACTTAAAATAGGCATCAAGCATTATGTAAATTAAAAAAAAAATAAATAAAAATTGCAAAAAAAAAAAATAATTTATTTTTTTATTTTGGGCCAAAAAAAATAAACATTTATGATTTTCCGTTAGACTTTTAGTTGTGTGCGAAGCAGTGCGAAACATGGAGTCCTATACCAAATTAAAGCTGAGGGTCTCAGCTAACAGATTCCAAAAAAAAATTGTGCCCAAATTTGCCCGCGGCCAAAAAAACAATGGAAAACCAAAAAATTACAGTAAAAAATATGCGTTATTTTACGCGTGCATAAACAACTGCGCACTCTTCTTTCGTTACTGCTTGTTGTTGTTTTGCCTGTGTGCATGGCTATTACTATAAATAGTATATTTGTAAGATAATTGTATATAAAGTGCTCGTACACTGAAATTCAAATCATCAGTTATTATTTTTTTTTAAAAAATTGTTTTTTTAAAAACAAATAAATGTTGATGTGGTAAAACAAGGAATGGGTTCCAGCAACGAATACAGCTCGACGATTTTTTGAAAACCCTGAAATTACAGCTGACAACCGGAGTAAATGAACAACTGAGGTTAAAAATTATATTATCCACAATAAGTTGCAGTCAGGCAATAGACTCTGAGAAGTTCCATATATATTGTTTAGACACGGCAAAATTGTACATTGATTTGTATGGATGGTACTACATGCCTACCAAAGTGCATAAAGTTTTGATACATGGTAGCAAAGTTGTATCTGAGGCCATTCTACCTATAGGTAGGTTAAAGATACGATTTGTTTCATACATTTTGAATTAACATATGGTTTATTTTTCAAAGGAATGTTATCAGAAGAAGCGCAGGAAGCGAGGAACAAAGACTATAATCGTTATAGGCTATATAACTCGCGCAAGACTGGGCGCTGTTCTACTAACGAAGACGTAATGCATCATTTGTTGATATCCTCCGACCCATACATCAATTCATTAAGAACGAAATTGAAGCTTAAAAAATTAGATTATCACGAAGATGTGAAAATTTTGTTAATAAATTAAATAGAGTGAACTGTAAAATTTTTGTATGGGGGTTGTATGGGGGGCGGGTGTTACAGTGGGCGGATTTTCTTCATATTTTCAAAACAGCATTTAATAGATGATGTATGCATTTTTGCGAAAAACAAACATTCTAGTTATAAATTTACAGAAGATATGGCATTTTTGAAATATCATTTGTATGGGAGGTGGGCGATGGGCGTGGTCAATGTTGATGAAATAATTTTTTTTTAAAAGGTGTTGCATAGATATGTTCTTCCAGCAATTTTCAGGAAATTTGTAGCAGTAGTTAATTTTTAACAGCCAAAAATGATTTTAGTTTGTATGGGCGGTGGGCGATGGGCGTGGTCAATTTTATCGATACTTTGAAATTTTCTTAATTCTATTATATTAGGGACTCGTGCCAAATTTCATTACTCTCGTACAACTCCTTCTATTTTTGGCCATCGAATGTATGGGAAGGACACACTGTGCGGCGCTAGTATGACACTGTATTTTTTCAATTTGATATCGCATCGACATAGCCTAAACCGTAGAAATTTGTTTGATAGAGCTTTAATCGTAAATTTAAAAACATTCGGCAGCATTCAGACTACCTTGGCCGACCTTGGCACCCTAGGTTGAAACATGGATATGTTTTTTTTTTCAGTAGCGGTTACACTTCGTTTAACCGACGGCCAACATCTCAATATTAAGTCTGTGTTTAAGCTTCTCTAAAGTATAAAAACCTTTTAAATTGAAGCCCATTTTAAAAGCAAGTTCCGCCAAGTTTATTCGCCTTGTAAGAAGTGCACACTAAAGTCGTATCATGCCAACGGATATCATTTCACTTGTTCTCCGATTTGTTGAATACAAATGAACATACTTATATACGTACTGTGTTCAACTAAATCATAAAAAAATAACCATATATTCCACACAAGGTGTTAAATAAATATTTATCCGCGGACCATTTAAAAAACGTTTAAAATATCTGAAGTCGCATTCTATACGCTCACGGCATAGCCATTACTACTGCTAACCAACATAAATCCATTAAGACGCCAGACCGACTAACTGCAAATATGCCGTAGCGACGTAAGTGATACCATAAATTACAAACTATTTACCAGCACGTATACCGAGTAAATCGTGGCTTTTTACTGCACATCTGGACGTTACAGCCAGCGAGTGATGTGGAGTAATCCATACTTAGTAAGGCATGCACTCATTGAATGTTACCGCTTTGGCAGCCCACAAACTAAACGATCGAACGCTGCAATTAATTTGTATCTCAGTAGGTATTTATTTATACGGACGAACGTGTTGATGCCATTGGTGATTAATTAAATGCCGAGGATTGAAATGCAATCTATTGTTCTCTAATTGAGGGAGTGTTTGGATTGGCGGCAACGGCAGCAACTCTATCCAAAGATTTGTTTGGTTTTTTCTATTTTTTTGTTTGTAGCCGGATAGGTGTTTGTTAGCTGATAAAGAAATTAAACGTGATTTAAATATAAACTAAGTGGTTTTAATTAGTTGAACCATTCGTTGCAGTATTGAACTTGAAAATGTAGTTTGCATTTAGAAACTTACACGGATATGGCTCGGTATTGGCAAAAAAATAAAATTTCAATTCTTTTAATTAATTGTAAAATATTTAATGTTAATTATACCTGATGTTATGTTACAATAAGTCTCAAAAAAATGGTAATCTTACAATTGTCTTAACCTGCACTGTAATTAATAGGGTGCCAACCAAATTAGAGACCTTAATATAATAAAATAAATAACTACATTTACTATTAACTGTAACTATTAGAACTTCGCTTCCAAGGAAGATCAATCAAGTTAATTGATAAAGTTAAATACTATATATTATGTTAAACAACCTAAAAAACAGAGCGGAAAATCCTCATATGTGACAGCGCATAGAGAAAGGGACCTAGGGGAAAAAACAATTTTCATTTTTTTCTTTTTTTGATGTGGACAACATCTGAGCATCGAATGAGACCGATCCCATGCCCCAAAAGTGTTCCCTCCCAGAGATATGCGCGTTTTATGAAAGTGAAGTCGACGATTCTAAGCGCAAATAGAAAGGGACCTAATCTTTAAAATGGCTCTCCTGAACAAAACTGGTTTTTAACCTTAGGTTCCTGATTATTTTGCGCGTCACATATATGCTGGCCAATTTGCAGGAGCTCGATTTAATCTTAGATTAGGGCTAAGGGAGTATTACTATATCTAAGCCTGATTGCTATACATATTAAAACAAATCGCAGACGATGGTTGTAGACGAATAAATCCTGGACACGTAAACGTCTCAGCACCACTCCACTATGAAGTATTCTTCAGACTTTTTGGCTAAACCTTTTAGCGTTGAGTAATAGATTTTAAATTTGTACTACATAACGTAAGTCGCATCTGTACATTTCCAATCTTGCGTGACATTACGCGCGCACTAGAAAACGTTACAATTTTTAAAAGATTTTTTTATATTTACGTAGTAATTAAGTAATACTATTTTTAGTTAAAAATATTAGAACAATTGACTATAAAGATTTAAAGACATTAGAAAAATTATGTGCTGGTGTGACGTGACAAAAAACGGAAGTGAGATTTTTCTTAGATTACAAAATCGCAGAAACTTTGGAAATTTAGCAAGACATTTTGCATAAAACTTTTTTTTAAAAGGATTAAGGAGTAGGACGTCCAGAAAAACTTAAAAAAAATAATTAGTTTTATTTACAATTTTATCCATCTTTAGAAGAAAAAAAGGAATATAAGTATATTCTCCATCTTATAAAATTAAAAAAATGTTTTCTGGTTATTTTTATTAACCTCCGTGTTTGGCGTGACGTTACTTAAATTTCCGTTGGCAAATATTTGATGAAAATGTATAAAAAAAATATTTAACTCAAATACACCATAAATTTAAGCCAAGGACAAAGCTATTGACATTTGTCCATGTTTTGGACCATGTGTTGTTTTTTCGTTTTTTTTCGTATAATCCTCATATTACAACCGATTCCGAAATTTCGCACAGAGCGTTACGATGAACAAAACCCCATCTGTACTGAAATTGGACCGTATAACTTATGATTTCGATAAAACACGGCCATTAAATTTTTCGCTCAAAAGAGCCATAGTTTCGTTAGCTGTGTGGCAAGTGGTACCATCCTATTGGAACCACATATCGTCCAGATCCATATCATCAATTTCTTGCTATAAGAAGTCCATTATCATTTCGCGATATCGAACGGCATTCACAGTCTCTCTTTGTGGATGCATCGGCTTTCCAACAATCACTCGTGGATTCTCATTTTCCCAAATGCGTCAATTCTCCTGGTTAACGAAACCACTGTAGAAAAATTTGGTTGATTATGCAGACCAAAAAAAAAACAAAGTGCACGAAATGCGTTTTGATTTGAACTCCAGTTTTCGTAAAAGGCTTTAACAATCTTAATGGGCTGCTCTATTGTCTACCTGTCTATGGTTGAATTTGTCGAACACTGAAAAAAAGAAATGTCAAATTAAGTTGGGCAAAACATTTGTGCTATGTAACATTTGGATTACCACGACACTAAAGTCTTTTTAAGTTCTTTTGTTTTTGAACATCTTTACATCACCATGAAATATTGAATGTCCATTCATACAAGACTGTTCTAAAACCCCCTTGTTTTTGAACTACAGACGTTTTTAAAACACGGTTGTTTTGCTTAAATTTTTAGTACCTTGTGATTTCAAATTTCCGAAATTACTGCTAAATAATCGATTCGAACGTACATTTAATGTGATTTTAATAAAGCTAAAGTTGGCACAGTTCCCTTACACTGTACAACACATGATTTCGGGACTCAATTCTGATAATTGTTTGTGAAAGTAGCCCCATAAAAAAAAGAACTTCTGCATCATTCGTTTGGTCAAGGTACATCAAATAATAATTTAATTATTAATTTAAAGTTAGTAAGTATCGTATAGGGGATTTTGTCACGTTGTAGGCTCTTTTGTTTGTCATAACTTGAGAACCACTAGTCCGAATAAGCTGAAACAAATTTAAAAAAATTAAAAATTACAATTCATTTAATCTGTTCATACAACGTTTCGCTCGAGTTATGACAAACATAAGAGCCTAAAACGTGACAAATTCCCTTATACGATACTTACTAACTTCAAATTTATTATTAAATTAATATTTGATGTACCTTGACCAAACGAATGATGCAGAAGTTCTTCTTTTTGGGGCTACTTTCACAATCAATTATCAGAATTGAGTCCCGAATTAATCACGTGAAAAATGTTGAACTGTGTTATACAGGCTTTTGTTAAGTGCTTCTACTGCATGTTTTTGTTATATCAAATTTGCCAAAATTTTATTCAACTTATAAATAATTATGAATAATTTATTAATCTTTAATAATTTGTTGAAGTTTAATTTTTTTTGTTACTCTAACGTTTAAATGGATGATGACAACGAAATAGAACAGGAGAATTAAAAATAAATGACAAAATCACAAAAATGTCGATTATATACACTGGGCAACAAAATTAAAAAAAAAAATCAGCGGCAGAAGGTTTGATTGTCGTGTTTCTGGCTCAGCTGGGATCCGGATGGTGCAGCCGCCTCAATTCTTATTGGGCACGAATTGATGCTAACGTTACGAACATTTGACCCGCCTAAGGGACCACATGACGTGCTGCACATCTTCAATTGTCGGGCCAAACCCACTTAGCTGACTTCCAGGTCTCTGTGGACGCAACTAGTCCAAATGGCGCGTTTTCTCCACCTGAATATCGAAGCAGATCCCCTATAGACGAACAGGACTTCAAAATAAAATGTATTGTTGTTACAACAACAACAAAGCCAACTCCAGGATGAATCTGTCCTACGATTTGCCAGATACGCTCTAGTTTAAATCTGAACACTCACACTGGTTTGTGCTTTGCATTGAAATGAACTTCGCTCTTTATAAACACACACGAAATTATCTCATTTATGCTCTTTTGCCTATTTTGGTTGCCTTTTAGGCATGACTGTTCATAATACAAAAGAAAAACTACTAAGAAACTGAAGAAATGCATTGTTTATCTTTAACAGCTGTTTCTCGCAATTTCTTTTTTGAGTCATAAGCCGCCTTTTCATAGGACGGGTCACATATTGCTTTTAGAAATTAGACCGTTTTACGTTTGCATTTTTCTGTCAGGGTTTCTGTTACTCTAGAAAATTACAAATGTTCTCTACAAAATGGATCCAATAATGTCGGATGACCCCACCCAGGTTTGGGATTTTATTTAAAAACTTCTAAAAAAATCTTAAGTCGGGCGTGGCCGGCTATATTATTCAGTGCACCCTTTGATGTTCAAAGCCAACTGAGAATAACTTTGGGGACACAATTTATAGATTTAAAAAATTACGTCATATCTGAATTTGTGAGAACATTTCATTCGTTTTGGAAAAATCGGTTGGACATATATGTAGGAGCGATATCTTAATCTAAACAGATTTTCCCTAATTAAAACAGCATCCGTCCTTAGCGGGAGAAACTTACTTGTACAATCTTCATCAAGATTAATTTTATTATGTGGCTTCTAGAGATTAAACAACAAAATTGGACGAACATGTGGGACATATATCCAAATCTCAACTGGTTTTTTTCAATTGCAGTAGCGTTCTCCTTGGCCTTGAAAACTTACTCGTGCTAAATTTCATCAAGATTAGATATAAAATGTGGATTCTTAGACTAAAAACAAAAATCGGATATAAGTACATATATGTGGGATCTTTATCTAAATCTGAACCGATTTTCTTCAATTTTAATAACGGCTTTCCTTGGCTATCATTTCGCTTCTAAAGCTAAAGACATATAATCGGATAAACACATATACACGGTGTCCGCCGGGAAGGTATACTACCTTGTTTGTTTATATTTTTTGATTAAAATGATTGTTTTATTTAATGTCGGCAATTATGTATGGAATACAATATCAGATAAATGTCCGCCTCTGTTAGCCTCACAAATGCAAGCCCTTTTGAGCACATTTTTCAGTACATTCTCCAACATTTCACGAGGTATTTCATTCATTTCATCTCGAATATTTTGTTGAATGGATGAAGGATTGCTTTAAACACTTTCTTGAGCAGCAGTAATGTTTTCAGCCGATCTTGCAGTACGTTGTGGTCATGCGTGGGCATATCAGCTACAGACCCTCTTTCTTCGAAATCATTCACTACACGATAAATAGTAAATTTTGTTGGCATCGTCACAAAAATCGATGATTAATTTTAATAAAATGTTTCAACGGTTTAAACACGTTGGTTTATCGAATATTTTTCCATAATAAATTTGCCACGTCACTACTTCACGACTGCCAATTATGAACTGTCAAGACTTATGTTTACCAAAACGGCGACAAAACAAAGTATTATGCCCAGCGGACACCTTGTACAATTGTCTTCATTTCGGATTCTTAGCTAGCCCTTGTTACACTTAAGAAGGTAGAGTTATGCAGTCGGCTGATAACCATTTTCTTCTCGTAGTAATTTAAATTTTCAATATTTTAATAAGACAAAGACTATTATTATAGCTTGTAAAGCTACCTTTCTATATCAAATATTCATAATAATCACCAAACATTCACAAAAATATATTTTGGCATTTTCTTTCAAGTGACTTTGACAGTAAACCGAACTATTTATTTTTTGGGCTAGTGCCTATTCCTTGTCTGTTGTACCATAAGGTAGACGATGTGTAGGAGAGCATTGTAACTACCTGGATTCTTATCTTCCGAGGAGAAAAGAAAAATATTTTGAAATGAGAACTGAGCTATTTTTAATACTCACATAACTCATTTTTTTAGAAGTATGAAATTTACCTTTTCAACGACAGCGTTTTTATTTCGAATAAGAACTGTTGAAGATACGAGGGTTGCTATATATATTTCTGGCCTAGGCAACATTAAGTGTTACCTAACGCCATCTAACATTTCCATTGGAAAGTTTGACATTTTTTAGAATAAACGGACTCAGAACGTTTTGACGTACGACCATCATTTGCGTTGTTTACAGTGACTTGAAAAAATCAATTAGGCAAAAAATGGAATTAACTCGTGAACATTTTCGTGCGATCATTATTCACAACTTTCGACGTGGTGCATCGATGAACTTAAATCTTTGTATGGCAATAAAGCACCATCCTATTGCACTGTGAAAAACTGGTTTAATAAATTCAATCGTGGCCGACGCTTGCTCAAAAACGAAGGTCGTCCAAAAACGGCCGTTGTGCCAGAGAACATTGATGCCGTGCGTGAACTGATAATGCAAGATCGTCATGTGACAAACCGTGAGATAGAGGTATCCTTGGACATTTCTTTCACCAGCTTACATTCGATATTGCATGAACACCTGGTCGTAAAAAAGGTTTGTTCTCGTTGGATCCCGCACAATTTGACAATCGCTCAAAAAGAGGCGTGTGTCGATTGGTGCAAAGAAATTTTAAAAAAATACGATCGCGGTGCTTTAAAAGACGTTTAAAGGATCATCACAGATGACGAATCATAGATCTATGCGTATGAGCCCGAAACAAACAGCAATCGACCGTGTGGTTCTGTGGACGAGCCAAATCCAACGAAGGTTGTTCATGGAAGAATCACTTCGAAGCAAGTGGTTGCCTGTTTCTTCGGCAAAAGAGGTTATGTGGCGACTGTTCCACTTGAGCAACGTAGGACGGTCAATTCTGATTGGTACATCACAATTTGTTTGCCTGAAGTCTTCGGAGAATTTCGAAAAACGAACAAGAGAAGACGAATCATTGTGCACCATGACAATGGGAGCTCTCACGGCTCAAACCAGCGCCTTTTTGACCGGCCAACACGTCGATTTGATGGGTCATCCGCCGTACAGCCCTGACTTGGCACCCAACGACATTTTTTTATTTCCGCACATCAAGAAAAAAAAGCGTGGTCAACGATTTTTGTCGCCAGAAGATGCTGTTGAAGCGTTCAAAAATCATGTTTTAAAGGTGTGTCAATCGGAGTGGAAAAAGTGCTTCGACAATTGGTTTGAGCGCATGCAAAAGTGTATAATTATAAATCATGCTGGAGAATACTTTAAAAAACAATAAAACCATTTTTGATGATAAAAATTCGCATTTTCATTATTAGTCCAGAAATATATATAGCAGACCTCGTATCGGCAAAATTCTACAGAAATTTCGAATTTCTACTACAAAAAATTACATTGAGCTGCCTTAATTTTTTGGATTCATTACCAGTTTTTGAAAATCGGTTCAAAAATAAAGCCATCAGGTGTTTTTCTTCAAAAACAAAACGAAAATAACGGTTTATTTTAATATCTCCTAAATTAAAGCGAATCTGGTAAATCGGAGGCCAGATTCGTGATCAGCAGCCATAAGTCAACTAACTATCTAACCTTCTGCTGCACAACCAGTGTTATTGTACAAAATATGTAGTGGCCTAAGGAGTCAGTAATTTTATTTTCTTTTATAGCCTTACCATACTGTGGCGCGGGGGGATTAATAAGTTTTGGCTAATATTTGTAACAAACAGAAATGCAAGGAAGTTAAATATTATACCGATCAACACAATATTGTTTTCTGTGTCGATTTTGACACATCCGCATGTCTATCCACTTTTATTTGTGGATCGCAAATATAAACCGATCTCGACGAGACTGTACACAATATTTGGTTTCCGGCTAATGACGCTATTACAATTAAATTGGATTCGAAAGTAAAACTGGCGAAATATGATTTAAAATAAATCGAAAAATATTTTCTATTTTTAATTTAGAGTGCCAAAAATATTTTTGTTTGTTTTTCCTTCAGTTAATTCACATTTTTTTCATTTCTTTCGCCTTGGAGTGAAAACAATATCTGGCCAAAGAAACGAAATACATACGTGTATTGTATTTCTAAATATTAAGCAATTAATAACCGGAATTTTGAATAATGAATGAAGGCATCACGCGTGCTTTCAGTTCTTTTTGAGATAGGAGGGCAATAAACTTGTTGCTTGACCGCTGCAATTGAAACGTAGTATTTTTTCGATGCTTTATTATAAGCCTTAAAAGAAGAAAAAATAAGTAATTTATGATTATTAAATTTGAATTTATTTTCTTCTTTACAGGATGAACCACTTAATACCTACCTTGATCTGGGAGAATGCAGGGAGCTGGAAGAGTACTCGGTGAAATGCATCAAGGATGGTTGTTCGTTCAAAGCTGTAGCAAAGAACGGCGACATTATTGGCGTTTTCCTTAATGCCCTGATGCATCGTCCGGCGGCCGATGCGGTACCCGAACACTCGGCCGATTCCTGCGAACATCCGAAATTCAAGAAAATTCTACAATTTATGGACTTTATAGAGGGAGATTTCAATGTCTTCGATTTGTATCCAGGCATCGATGTTATATTGGATGGCAAAATCGTTTCGGTCAATACTAACTACCGCGGATTGGGCATTGCTGGCCGCCTTACCGAACGGACCTTGGAGTACATGCGTGAACATAAAATTACAGTGATGCATGTTCTGTGTTCCAGCCACTATTCGGCCCGTGTTATGGAGAAGCAGGGCTTCCATGAAGTGTATCGCCTCAACTACAGTGACTACAAGGTCAACAATGAAGTTGTTCTTCAGCCTGAACCACCGCATGTGGCTGCCCGGATACTGGTAAAAGAGATCGATGAAGTGGTCAAGACTAAACTATAAACACGGGAGAACGGGAACGTTTTTTATTTAACGGGCCAGGCAGGATGTCTGCCCCGTTTTGTTCTTGAAAGTAACCCACCCAATTGTCGTCAGTTGCATGGTTGTAGTATACACGTAGGTATATACATATTTGTGTAGTAGGTTAAATGTTTTTGACTTTAATTTTTATGATTAATTACAATTAATCAATTACTTATAAAACAAAGAAAATATACAAAATGTGATTTTAGATTGATTTAAGTTGAATAATGTACATGTATGGTGTTGGTACTAATATAATTTTTTAGGTTTTAATTTCAATAATTTACCCAGTGACCAGTGGCGAGCGAAAATGATAATTAGTCTTAAAGAAATATTAAAAAACGATTTTAGGAAAAGAAAAATAAAACACGTTGTCATGTTTGACATTACAGCTCGCCTTTGTCATATTTACTTATTTTTTGCTCTGTAATAATTTTGAGACAATAACAGTGGTGACCAAAATTGTTAGTTATTCTTACTTAGGAAGAAAAAACAAATTCACCTACAACTACAAATTTGAAAGAATTGCATTCATTAATTGTTAAGTACGCCCCTGCCCTGACAAGCCACTGTCAATTTTGATTTACATTTTTATAATATTAAAGATAATGTATATTCTGGTTTGTAAGGGAAATTTGTCGAAATCAATTTGAGATTTAAAACAACTTTTGTTTGATATTGTGCAAATGAAACGGATTTTTTTTTGCTTGAACATCGGTTAGTTCGTTTTCAAATCGTGTACCAAACTGACTTCGATATCCATTACATACCAGTTTATTTGTTTAGATTTTAAGTATGTACGTATATTTCACAAAATTCTTGTAATTTTATATACAAATTATAATTTGTTCTTATCTTTGTATATTATTTTCTATTTGTATTGACTTGATTATGATTTTCATTTCATTGACTACTATTTACAATATTGTTAAGTTTAAACAAAAATTATTTTATAAATAATTTCATTATGTTTATATCATAATAAATGCCAAAATACAAACAGTTACACTACAGCTTTTTTATATTGTACTCAGAGTAAATAATATACACTTTTTAATTGTTATTGTTTCTGAATAATTCGTTTCCAATTCAAAAGATTTCATTAGAAGTTGAGAATATTCCATGAAAAATACAGAAATTCCATTGAAATTCTGAGAACACCAATTGTAAGTTAAATGACACCAATAAAAATGCAATAGATTCAATTGAACTTACGAAAATTTCATTTGATATTAACAATATTCCTTTTAAAAGATTTCATTGGAAATTGAGAATAGTCCATTAAAAATACAGAATTTAAATTAACACCAAATTGCAAGTTAAATGACACCAATAATTATTTAAAATGCATTTCCGAAAATTCTATTTGAAACTCACAATATTCCTTTCAAATGATGTTATTGGAAATTCTGAATATTATATGAAACTCAGATAGTTTCCAGAAAATAACAACTGAAATTCTGAATACCTTATTGGTATATCTTTGAACTTCAGAAAATATTCTACTAAAATTCAGAAACACCAATTGAAATTCAATAGACACCCATAGCAGTTCAAAAGATTCCATTGAAAATTCAGAATATTTCATAAAAAAAAATCTGAAATTGCATTTCATTAAAAATTATCGAGAATATTCCATATAGAATTGAAAAATGAATTTTGATTGGTATCTTTTCAATACCAAATGGAATACACTGAATTTTAAAAAGATCTATCTGCATTTCAAAAAGAATATTCTGAATTATAAATGGAATCTTTATAATCTTGATTTAGCTACAATTTCTCTTCAACCCGAATGTATAAAAACCTGAAAATTCTAATAAAAATCGACTCAACTCATCGGCCGGGGCTATAACCTCTGCGAACGTGAGTACGCCTGGTCTATGAGAACATATAGCTACAATCTCTGTAAAAACGGGATTTATTAAAAACCTGAAAATGCTAATAAAACGACACAACTCATCGGCCGAGACTGTCACAGTGGAAGAAAATTCAGAATTGGTGTTTTTGCAGTAGTCATCCTAACCACCATCTCTTGGACAGGATGCCTCCGCCCAGACAGATCAGGTACGATGATCTAGAGAGAGAGGTCCAGCGGTCAATAGAAAACCTTTAAACCATCGAGACTATCAGGCAAGTCTGAACAACATTCACGCTGATGAAGTCGCAGCAGCAGTATTCAGCTACAATGTGAATGTAGTACTAGGGGAACATTCCCCGGAGATTTTACCCGATGAGAAGGTACTGCCTTTTTTTATATTTACGTAGTAATTAAGTAATACTATTTTTAGTTAAAAATATTAGAACAATTGACTATAAAGATTTAAAGACATTAGAAAAATTATGTGCTGGTGTGACGTGACAAAAAACGGAAGTGAGATTTTTCTTAGATTACAAAATCGCAGAAACTTTGGAAATTTAGCAAGACATTTTGCATAAAACTTTTTTTTAAAAGGATTAAGGAGTAGGACGTCCAGAAAAACTTAAAAAAAATAATTAGTTTTATTTACAATTTTATCCATCTTTAGAAGAAAAAAAGGAATATAAGTATATTCTCCATCTTATAAAATTAAAAAAATGTTTTCTGGTTATTTTTATTAACCTCCGTGTTTGGCGTGACGTTACTTAAATTTCCGTTGGCAAATATTTGATGAAAATGTATAAAAAAAATATTTAACTCAAATACACCATAAATTTAAGCCAAGGACAAAGCTATTGACATTTGTCCATGTTTTGGACCATGTGTTGTTTTTTCGTTTTTTTTCGTATAATCCTCATATTACAACCGATTCCGAAATTTCGCACAGAGCGTTACGATGAACAAAACCCCATCTGTACTGAAATTGGACCGTATAACTTATGATTTCGATAAAACACGGCCATTAAATTTTTCGCTCAAAAGAGCCATAGTTTCGTTAGCTGTGTGGCAAGTGGTACCATCCTATTGGAACCACATATCGTCCAGATCCATATCATCAATTTCTTGCTATAAGAAGTCCATTATCATTTCGCGATATCGAACGGCATTCACAGTCTCTCTTTGTGGATGCATCGGCTTTCCAACAATCACTCGTGGATTCTCATTTTCCCAAATGCGGCAATTCTCCTGGTTAACGAAACCACTGTAGAAAAATTTGGTTGATTATGCAGACCAAAAAAAAAACAAAGTGCACGAAATGCGTTTTGATTTGAACTCCAGTTTTCGTAAAAGGCTTTAACAATCTTAATGGGCTGCTCTATTGTCTACCTGTCTATGGTTGAATTTGTCGAACACTGAAAAAAAGAAATGTCAAATTAAGTTGGGCAAAACATTTGTGCTATGTAACATTTGGATTAACACGACACTAAAGTCTTTTTAAGTTCTTTTGTTTTTGAACATCTTTACATCACCATGAAATATTGAATGTCCATTCATACAAGACTGTTCTAAAACCCCCTTGTTTTTGAACTACAGACGTTTTTAAAACACGGTTGTTTTGCTTAAATTTTTAGTACCTTGTGATTTCAAATTTCCGAAATTACTGCTAAATAATCGATTCGAACGTACATTTAATGTGATTTTAATAAAGCTAAAGTTGGCACAGTTCCCTTACACTGTACAACACATGATTTCGGGACTCAATTCTGATAATTGTTTGTGAAAGTAGCCCCATAAAAAAAAGAACTTCTGCATCATTCGTTTGGTCAAGGTACATCAAATAATAATTTAATTATTAATTTAAAGTTAGTAAGTATCGTATAGGGGATTTTGTCACGTTGTAGGCTCTTTTGTTTGTCATAACTTGAGAACCACTAGTCCGAATAAGCTGAAACAAATTTAAAAAAATTAAAAATTACAATTCATTTAATCTGTTCATACAACGTTTCGCTCGAGTTATGACAAACATAAGAGCCTAAAACGTGACAAATTCCCTTATACGATACTTACTAACTTCAAATTTATTATTAAATTAATATTTGATGTACCTTGACCAAACGAATGATGCAGAAGTTCTTCTTTTTGGGGCTACTTTCACAATCAATTATCAGAATTGAGTCCCGAATTAATCACGTAAAAAATGTTGAACTGTGTTATACAGGCTTTTGTTAAGTGCTTCTGCTGCATGTTTTTGTTATATCAAATTTGCCAAAATTTTATTCAACTTATAAATAATTATGAATAATTTATTAATCTTTAATAATTTGTTGAAGTTTAATTTTTTTTGTTACTCTAACGTTTAAATGGATGATGACAACGAAATAGAACAGGAGAATTAAAAATAAATGACAAAATCACAAAAATGTCGATTATATACACTGGGCAACAAAATTAAAAAAAAAATCAGCGGCAGAAGGTTTGATTGTCGTGTTTCTGGCTCAGCTGGGATCCGGATGGTGCAGCCGCCTCAATTCTTATTGGGCACGAATTGATGCTAACGTTACGAACATTTGACCCGCCTAAGGGACCACATGACGTGCTGCACATCTTCAAATGTCGGGCCAAACCCACTTAGCTGACTTCCAGGTCTCTGTGGACGCAACTAGTCCAAATGGCGCGTTTTCTCCACCTGAATATCGAAGCAGATCCCCTATAGACGAACAGGACTTCAAAATAAAATGTATTGTTGTTACAACAACAACAAAGCCAACTCCAGGATGAATCTGTCCTACGATTTGCCAGATACGCTCTAGTTTAAATCTGAACACTCACACTGGTTTGTGCTTTGCATTGAAATAAACTTCGCTCTTTATAAACACACACGAAATTATCTCATTTATGCTCTTTTGCCTATTTTGGTTGCCTTTTAGGCATGACTGTTCATAATACAAAAGAAAAACTACTAAGAAACTGAAGAAATGCATTGTTTATCTTTAACAGCTGTTTCTCGCAATTTCTTTTTTGAGTCATAAGCCGCCTTTTCATAGGACGGGTCACATATTGCTTTTAGAAATTAGACCGTTTTACGTTTGCATTTTTCTGTCAGGGTTTCTGTTACTCTAGAAAATTACAAATGTTCTCTACAAAATGGATCCAATAATGTCGGATGACCCCACCCAGGTTTGGGATTTTATTTAAAAACTTCTAAAAAAATCTTAAGTCGGGCGTGGCCGGCTATATTATTCAGTGCACCCTTTGATGTTCAAAGCCAACTGAGAATAACTTTGGGGACACAATTTATAGATTTAAAAAATTACGTCATATCTGAATTTGTGAGAACATTTCATTCGTTTTGGAAAAATCGGTTGGACATATATGTAGGAGCGATATCTTAATCTAAACAGATTTTCCCTAATTAAAACAGCATCCGTCCTTAGCGGGAGAAACTTACTTGTACAATCTTCATCAAGATTAATTTTATTATGTGGCTTCTAGAGATTAAACAACAAAATTGGACGAACATGTGGGACATATATCCAAATCTCAACTGGTTTTTTTCAATTGCAGTAGCGTTCTCCTTGGCCTTGAAAACTTACTCGTGCTAAATTTCATCAAGATTAGATATAAAATGTGGATTCTTAGACTAAAAACAAAAATCGGATATAAGTACATATATGTGGGATCTTTATCTAAATCTGAACCGATTTTCTTCAATTTTAATAACGGCTTTCCTTGGCTATCATTTCGCTTCTAAAGCTAAAGACATATAATCGGATAAACACATATACACGGTGTCCGCCGGGAAGGTATACTACCTTGTTTGTTTATATTTTTTGATTAAAATGATTGTTTTATTTAATGTCGGCAATTATGTATGGAATACAATATCAGATAAATGTCCGCCTCTGTTAGCCTCACAAATGCAAGCCCTTTTGAGCACATTTTTCAGTACATTCTCCAACATTTCACGAGGTATTTCATTCATTTCATCTCGAATATTTTGTTGAATGGATGAAGGATTGCTTTAAACACTTTCTTGAGCAGCAGTAATGTTTTCAGCCGATCTTGCAGTACGTTGTGGTCATGCGTGGGCATATCAGCTACAGACCCTCTTTCTTCGAAATCATTCACTACACGATAAATAGTAAATTTTGTTGGCATCGTCACAAAAATCGATGATTAATTTTAATAAAATGTTTCAACGGTTTAAACACGTTGGTTTATCGAATATTTTTCCATAATAAATTTGCCACGTCACTACTTCACGACTGCCAATTATGAACTGTCAAGACTTATGTTTACCAAAACGGCGACAAAACAAAGTATTATGCCCAGCGGACACCTTGTACAATTGTCTTCATTTCGGATTCTTAGCTAGCCCTTGTTACACTTAAGAAGGTAGAGTTATGCAGTCGGCTGATAACCATTTTCTTCTCGTAGTAATTTAAATTTTCAATATTTTAATAAGACAAAGACTATTATTATAGCTTGTAAAGCTACCTTTCTATATCAAATATTCATAATAATCACCAAACATTCACAAAAATATATTTTGGCATTTTCTTTCAAGTGACTTTGACAGTAAACCGAACTATTTATTTTTTGGGCTAGTGCCTATTCCTTGTCTGTTGTACCATAAGGTAGACGATGTGTAGGAGAGCATTGTAACTACCTGGATTTTTATCTTCCGAGGAGAAAAGAAAAATATTTTGAAATGAGAACTGAGCTATTTTTAATACTCACATAACTCATTATTTTAGAAGTATGAAATTTACCTTTTCAACGACAGCGCTTTTATTTCGAATAAGAACTGTTGAAGATACGAGGGTTGCTATATATATTTCTGGCCTAGGCAACATTAAGTGTTACCTAACGCCATCTAACATTTCCATTGGAAAGTTTGACATTTTTTAGAATAAACGGACTCAGAACGTTTTGACGTACGACCATCATTTGCGTTGTTTACAGTGACTTGAAAAAATCAATTAGGCAAAAAATGGAATTAACTCGTGAACATTTTCGTGCGATCATTATTCACAACTTTCGACGTGGTGCATCGATGAACTTAAATCTTTGTATGGCAATAAAGCACCATCCTATTGCACTGTGAAAAACTGGTTTAATAAATTCAATCGTGGCCGACGCTTGCTCAAAAACGAAGGTCGTCCAAAAACGGCCGTTGTGCCAGAGAACATTGATGCCGTGCGTGAACTGATAATGCAAGATCGTCATGTGACAAACCGTGAGATAGAGGTATCCTTGGACATTTCTTTCACCAGCTTACATTCGATATTGCATGAACACCTGGTCGTAAAAAAGGTTTGTTCTCGTTGGATCCCGCACAATTTGACAATCGCTCAAAAAGAGGCGTGTGTCGATTGGTGCAAAGAAATTTTAAAAAAATACGATCGCGGTGCTTTAAAAGACGTTTAAAGGATCATCACAGATGACGAATCATAGATCTATGCGTATGAGCCCGAAACAAACAGCAATCGACCGTGTGGTTCTGTGGACGAGCCAAATCCAACGAAGGTTGTTCATGGAAGAATCACTTCGAAGCAAGTGGTTGCCTGTTTCTTCGGCAAAAGAGGTTATGTGGCGACTGTTCCACTTGAGCAACGTAGGACGGTCAATTCTGATTGGTACATCACAATTTGTTTGCCTGAAGTCTTCGGAGAATTTCGAAAAACGAACAAGAGAAGACGAATCATTGTGCACCATGACAATGGGAGCTCTCACGGCTCAAACCAGCGCCTTTTTGACCGGCCAACACGTCGATTTGATGGGTCATCCGCCGTACAGCCCTGACTTGGCACCCAACGACATTTTTTTATTTCCGCACATCAAGAAAAAAAAGCGTGGTCAACGATTTTTGTCGCCAGAAGATGCTGTTGAAGCGTTCAAAAATCATGTTTTAAAGGTGTCTCAATCGGAGTGGAAAAAGTGCTTCGACAATTGGTTTGAGCGCATGCAAAAGTGTATAATTATAAATCATGCTGGAGAATACTTTAAAAAACAATAAAACCATTTTTGATGATAAAAATTCGCATTTTCATTATTAGTCCAGAAATATATATAGCAGACCTCGTATCGGCAAAATTCTACAGAAATTTCGAATTTCTACTACAAAAAATTACATTGAGCTGCCTTAATTTTTTGGATTCATTACCAGTTTTTGAAAATCGGTTCAAAAATAAAGCCATCAGGTGTTTTTCTTCAAAAACAAAACGAAAATAACGGTTTATTTTAATATCTCCTAAATTAAAGCGAATCTGGTAAATCGGAGGCCAGATTCGTGATCAGCAGCCATAAGTCAACTAACTATCTAACCTTCTGCTGCACAACCAGTGTTATTGTACAAAATATGTAGTGGCCTAAGGAGTCAGTAATTTTATTTTCTTTTATAGCCTTACCATACTGTGGCGCGGGGGGATTAATAAGTTTTGGCTAATATTTGTAACAAACAGAAATGCAAGGAAGTTAAATATTATACCGATCAACACAATATTGTTTTCTGTGTCGATTTTGACACATCCGCATGTCTATCCACTTTTATTTGTGGATCGCAAATATAAACCGATCTCGACGAGACTGTACACAATATTTGGTTTCCGGCTAATGACGCTATTACAATTAAATTGGATTCGAAAGTAAAACTGGCGAAAAATGATTTAAAATAAATCGAAAAATATTTTCTATTTTTAATTTAGAGTGCCAAAAATATTTTTGTTTGTCTTTCCTTCAGTTAATTCACATTTTTTTCATTTCTTTCGCCTTGGAGTGAAAACAATATCTGGCCAAAGAAACGAAATACATACGTGTATTGTATTTCTAAATATTAAGCAATTAATAACCGGAATTTTGAATAATGAATGAAGGCATCACGCGTGCTTTCAGTTCTTTTTGAGATAGGAGGGCAATAAACTTGTTGCTTGACCGCTGCAATTGAAACGTAGTATTTTTTCGATGCTTTATTATAAGCCTTAAAAGAAGAAAAAATAAGTAATTTATGATTATTAAATTTGAATTTATTTTCTTCTTTACAGGATGAACCACTTAATACCTACCTTGATCTGGGAGAATGCAGGGAGCTGGAAGAGTACTCGGTGAAATGCATCAAGGATGGTTGTTCGTTCAAAGCTGTAGCAAAGAACGGCGACATTATTGGCGTTTTCCTTAATGCCCTGATGCATCGTCCGGCGGCCGATGCGGTACCCGAACACTCGGCCGATTCCTGCGAACATCCGAAATTCAAGAAAATTCTACAATTTATGGACTTTATAGAGGGAGATTTCAATGTCTTCGATTTGTATCCAGGCATCGATGTTATATTGGATGGCAAAATCGTTTCGGTCAATACTAACTACCGCGGATTGGGCATTGCTGGCCGCCTTACCGAACGGACCTTGGAGTACATGCGTGAACATAAAATTACAGTGATGCATGTTCTGTGTTCCAGCCACTATTCGGCCCGTGTTATGGAGAAGCAGGGCTTCCATGAAGTGTATCGCCTCAACTACAGTGACTACAAGGTCAACAATGAAGTTGTTCTTCAGCCTGAACCACCGCATGTGGCTGCCCGGATACTGGTAAAAGAGATCGATGAAGTGGTCAAGACTAAACTATAAACACGGGAGAACGGGAACGTTTTTTATTTAACGGGCCAGGCAGGATGTCTGCCCCGTTTTGTTCTTGAAAGTAACCCACCCAATTGTCGTCAGTTGCATGGTTGTAGTATACACGTAGGTATATACATATTTGTGTAGTAGGTTAAATGTTTTTGACTTTAATTTTTATGATTAATTACAATTAATCAATTACTTATAAAACAAAGAAAATATACAAAATGTGATTTTAGATTGATTTAAGTTGAATAATGTACATGTATGGTGTTGGTACTAATATAATTTTTTAGGTTTTAATTTCAATAATTTACCCAGTGACCAGTGGCGAGCGAAAATGATAATTAGTCTTAAAGAAATATTAAAAAACGATTTTAGGAAAAGAAAAATAAAACACGTTGTCATGTTTGACATTACAGCTCGCCTTTGTCATATTTACTTATTTTTTGCTCTGTAATAATTTTGAGACAATAACAGTGGTGACCAAAATTGTTAGTTATTCTTACTTAGGAAGAAAAAACAAATTCACCTACAACTACAAATTTGAAAGAATTGCATTCATTAATTGTTAAGTACGCCCCTGCCCTGACAAGCCACTGTCAATTTTGATTTACATTTTTATAATATTAAAGATAATGTATATTCTGGTTTGTAAGGGAAATTTGTCGAAATCAATTTGAGATTTAAAACAACTTTTGTTTGATATTGTGCAAATGAAACGGATTTTTTTTTGCTTGAACATCGGTTAGTTCGTTTTCAAATCGTGTACCAAACTGACTTCGATATCCATTACATACCAGTTTATTTGTTTAGATTTTAAGTATGTACGTATATTTCACAAAATTCTTGTAATTTTATATACAAATTATAATTTGTTCTTATCTTTGTATATTATTTTCTATTTGTATTGACTTGATTATGATTTTCATTTCATTGACTACTATTTACAATATTGTTAAGTTTAAACAAAAATTATTTTATAAATAATTTCATTATGTTTATATCATAATAAATGCCAAAATACAAACAGTTACACTACAGCTTTTTTATATTGTACTCAGAGTAAATAATATACACTTTTTAATTGTTATTGTTTCTGAATAATTCGTTTCCAATTCAAAAGATTTCATTAGAAGTTGAGAATATTCCATGAAAAATACAGAAATTCCATTGAAATTCTGAGAACACCAATTGTAAGTTAAATGACACCAATAAAAATGCAATAGATTCAATTGAACTTACGAAAATTTCATTTGATATTAACAATATTCCTTTTAAAAGATTTCATTGGAAATTGAGAATAGTCCATTAAAAATACAGAATTTAAATTAACACCAAATTGCAAGTTAAATGACACCAATAATTATTTAAAATGCATTTCCGAAAATTCTATTTGAAACTCACAATATTCCTTTCAAATGATGTTATTGGAAATTCTGAATATTATATGAAACTCAGATAGTTTCCAGAAAATAACAACTGAAATTCTGAATACCTTATTGGTATATCTTTGAACTTCAGAAAATATTCTACTAAAATTCAGAAACACCAATTGAAATTCAATAGACACCCATAGCAGTTCAAAAGATTCCATTGAAAATTCAGAATATTTCATAAAAAAAAATCTGAAATTGCATTTCATTAAAAATTATCGAGAATATTCCATATAGAATTGAAAAATGAATTTTGATTGGTATCTTTTCAATACCAAATGGAATACACTGAATTTTAAAAAGATCTATCTGCATTTCAAAAAGAATATTCTGAATTATAAATGGAATCTTTATAATCTTGATTTAGCTACAATTTCTCTTCAACCCGAATGTATAAAAACCTGAAAATTCTAATAAAAATCGACTCAACTCATCGGCCGGGGCTATAACCTCTGCGAACGTGAGTACGCCTGGTCTATGAGAACATATAGCTACAATCTCTGTAAAAACGGGATTTATTAAAAACCTGAAAATGCTAATAAAACGACACAACTCATCGGCCGAGACTGTCACAGTGGAAGAAAATTCAGAATTGGTGTTTTTGCAGTAGTCATCCTAACCACCATCTCTTGGACAGGATGCCTCCGCCCAGACAGATCAGGTACGATGATCTAGAGAGAGAGGTCCAGCGGTCAATAGAAAACCTTTAAACCATCGAGACTATCAGGCAAGTCTGAACAACATTCACGCTGATGAAGTCGCAGCAGCAGTATTCAGCTACAATGTGAATGTAGTACTAGGGGAACATTCCCCGGAGATTTTACCCGATGAGAAGGTACTGCCTCGGAAGACGGGCGTGTTTCTGGCTCAGCTGAAATCTGGATGGCGCAGACGCCTCGATTATTTTTGGGCACGAATTGATGCTAATGTTCCGGACATTTGTCCCGCCTGCCATGGACCACATGGCGTGCTGCACCTCTTCAATCGTCCGGCCAAGCCAACTTAGCTGACTCCCAGGTCTCTGTGGACGCATCCAGTTTCAATGGCGCGTTTCCTTCACCTGGAGAGGGAAATCCCCTTTAGACAAACAGGACTTCAAAACAAAATATATTGTTGTTACAACAACAACAACCTCGACACTTTAAGCTACATGTCAGTCTGATAAGCGATATTTTAAACCAATCACTAATACAAGGGCTGCTATATATATTTCTGGCCTAATAATGAAAATGCGAATATTTATTATCACAAATGGTTTTATTGTTTTTCAAAGTTTTCTCCAGCATGATTTATACACTTATGCATGCGCTCAAACCAATTGTCGAAGCACTTTTTCCACTCCGATTGAGACACCTCCAAAACATTGTTTTTAAACGCATCAACAGCATCTTCTGGCGACGAAAATCGTTGACCACACATTTTTTTCTTGATGTGCGGGAATAAGAAGAAGTCATTTGGTGCCAAGTCAGGGCTGTACGGCGGATGACCCATCAATTCGACGTTTTGGCCGGTCAAAAAGGCGCTGGTTTGAGCCGATGTGTGGGAGCTCGCATTGTCATGGTGCACAATGATTCGTCTTGTTCCCTTGCCCCTTGTTCGTTTTTCTAATTTCTCCGAAGAGTTCAGGCAAACAAATTGTGGTGTACACTCAGAGTTTACCGCCCTACGTTGCTCAAGCGGAACAGTCGCCACATGACCAGTTTTGCCGAAGAAACAGGCGACAATTTTCTTCAAAGTGCTTCTTCCACGAACAACTTTCGTTGCATTTGGCTCGTCTTCGAAGACCCACACGGTCGATTGCTGGTTTGTTTCGGGCTCATACGCATAGATCCATGATTCGTCACCTGTGACTATCTTATAAACGTCTTTTGAAGCACTGCGATCGTATTTTTTCAAAATTTCTTTGCACCAATCGACACGAGCCTCCTTTTGAGCGATTGTCAAATTGTGCGGGATCCAATGAGAACAAACCTTTTTTACGGCCAGGTGTTCATGCAATATCGAATGTATGCTGGTGAAAGAAATGCCCAATGATGGCTCTATCTCACTGTATGTCACATATCACGATCTTGCATTAGTAGTTCACGCACGGCATAAATGTTCTCTGGCACAACGGCCGCTTTAGGACGAACTTCACGACCATTGTCATTGAGCGAGCGTCGGTCACGATTAAGTTCATTAAACCAGTTTTTCACTGTACTATAGGATGGTGCCTCATCGCCATACAAAGATTTAAGTTCATCGATGCAATTTTGTCGTGATAATCCACGTCGAAAGTTGTGAAAAATTAACAACACAAATGATGGTCGTACGTCAAATCGTTCTGAGTACGTTTATGCTAAAAAATGTTAAACAAAGGAAATGTCAGATGGCGCCAGGCAACACTTAGGCCAGAAATATATATAGCAGATTTCGAGGAGATATCAACAATTGACAACAGTTTAATGAGAACGTGATTGATAATTTTGATAAGTGCTGCTCTAATAGTTTTTGTATGCATACAGATATCTTGTCCAGAAACGAAAATGTTTCCAAGCCACTGCATACAGGGTGCGCGTATGAATATGTATATAAAAAACAAATTATCACTATGCTAACGAAGCAAGAGGTGTAATGTTTTGGACCATCTGCTACTTTGTATGATCTTTGTTGAAAACACAACGAATTTCCGGTCTGTTTAAGCACTTCCAATGATAAGTGCAATGATACAACACAAAAAATAAACACAAATGCAACGACGAATACACTTGACTCTTTGTTCTAAATATTGTAAATAAATGCAGCAACAATCCACAATTAACTTATTCGATACAGAATATATGTACAGTATTAACATATTGGATATAATGGGAAAATAACGTTAAATTTGCAGCTCGGATGATTGAAAAATGTTTAATGCATATCTCAAGACAATTGTGAGCTGACTTATTCTACAAATAAAAATTCACGTTTCTAAAAACAAAGCAAACAATGTACTTTTTTGGAGAATAAAAAGAGTCGCTTGAATTTTAATTAGTGCTTACAGAGCTTTAAATAGACCAAAAAAAACAAGTTTTTCAGCGTCGCAGTAGATACTGAACGAGTTATTTTTCAAAACATTTGAAACTTTTTTATAATTGCAAAATAAAAAAATTAAATTTATTTTATGTTCTTAAATAAAAATTCAAAAAAAAAATTAATCAGTTACTCAGTCGCACAGTGGTCCAAAGTTAATTTTTAACGGCCAGTAGTCTATAACTTTTGGTCTAGTAAAAATTTTGGTTTCTGTAAATGAGACGATTGTAGCCAAGGACCCGAACAAATATATGGGTGATTCTGAGATTATGGGCCAATTTCGACATCATTTTTGGCATTCGATTTTATTGCAGAATTTAATATTTAATTCGGGTAGATGTCTTAGTCTTAGACTAGTCATTTTTAAAAGGTACACATCATGAAACAATTTAAAAATATGACCTCCAGGATAATGACTCATTGAACAGAGAAATGACGAAGACAATAAACTATATAGTATTTTTTCTTTAAAATCAATAAATTCATTTTAATTCAGTTCTTTTGTAAAAATAATAAAGGAAAAAAATCTGTTAATCGTCATTCCCCTGTGAAAAATTTTGGCAGGGGAATGATGAATTTCTACAAAACCCCCTGAAATGTTTGTTTAAGTACTTACCCTTACAAAATTGACTTGCAATAAATACAAAAAACACTTGCAAAATTATAAAAAGTATTAATTATCTTTTAAAAAACAACACAGGGGAATGACCGACCGACCAACTTAAGTGTGAACGTTGTAACGATTGACAACACGAATTACTTAATTTTATTAAGACTGTTGACGAAAGAACTATTAGACGTGCACCCACTTCAGGTAATGTTCAATCATATTTGATCTGCTTGAAATCAGGATTGGTTTGGAATTTGAATTTTAGCGAATATTAGATTTTACAGGGGGAATACTGTGTATTTTCAGGGAAAGAAAATAAACATCCATAAAAATATAAATTGAATAAAAAATTATAATCGTTAATAGCAACAAAATTAATTGAATATTATTTTATACTATCGACTGGTTTTATTAAATAAATAATTAATATTTTTGTAAAAAACTGAGAAAATTTCAATTAAAAGTAGTGCTAGGGACAACCAGGGTAATGATATTTGAACACTTTGGTAGGCAATTTTTTGTAGAACAAATAATTTTTTTAAAATACAATTTTAAAGACTTTAAAGGTCCTATTAAGATGTATTGTATAGTAAATAATAAAGTATTAGTAATAGTAAATAAAGTAATAGTAAATAATAAAGTTTTATTTTTCCCGCTTGGGAACAAAGTGGCCCATAATCTCAGAATCGACCATATAAAACGGGCTTGAAAATCAAGAAACATTGAGTGCAATCGTGCTGTCGACAATTTTAATCGCATTTTTTAATTCTCAAAACCGTAAAAAAGTGAAAATCTGTAATACAAAAAATATGTGTGAATTGTTACAGTGAGTCGCATGTGTCCTCAATCTCCGACTTAATACTTTGCATATCCAAAATCATGCAATGTTTCGTATATAAGGATTGTAAAAAAGGTAAAGACCTTGTCGGCAGCATACTTCTGTATATGGTACCGATGGGCCGTGCCACACCAGTGGCGAAACGTGCGTCTACCAGACGGTGATATGTTTGCATTAACTTTAACTGACTTACTTTTCCTTCTCCATGTGACAAAAACAACTAACCTGATATATTTAGCTTGTAGAGTAATTCACTCTTTCAAAAATAATATCACCAAATAATCATTAAAAACAAAAACCCAAAGAAAATAATACTTTTCTTTAAAATCACTTTTTCTAAAATAAGGTAGTCAATCATGTTCGAACTAAAATATATCCGATTTTGAAAGTCAAAAGCTCAAAATAATCCATGAGTCCATGAGGAAAAGGGTGACTTTCCTACACTTTGCATTGGAGAACAGGGCTTGATATGAACCAACAACCAGACACATGCATATCACTCTAAATTATATAAATGACCCCACCGAAGAGTTTGAGTCTAACGTTAAAAAATGCTAAAAAAAATAAAGTACTCACCCTTGAGACAATTGGGAAGCACTACAGACTTTTTTAATATAATTCAAATTACTTCACCTATTTTCCATAACTTTAAGAGATACTCGTGGTGACGATCTAGAAGATAATTGTGATATTTAAAAAATATTTTGAGTTAGAAGGAAAAGTTAACACGCGGTAAATTAATTCAATGACCCACAAAGGGTCCATTGTGATTCTCCTTTGTCTATGATAAAAAACTATTGAAAAGATAAATTTGAACTTGACCGACTATATTATTACCTTTAGATATCCTGAAAGGCCACTTAAAAGCGGGTTTTTTGAATCTGAAGGAATGCCTTAAAACTCATCTAGTTTTTAAAAATATTGCCATATTAAATTTGGAGAGAAAATTTCACTATTTGTTGGTACACATTTGTCTAATGTTTTCGGATTTTCGAACCCGTCTTCAAAACCAAAAATAATTATTTGGTACTAATATTTCCATGTATACTGGAAGCCGTTTTCTGCCCCCACCATTTGCTTAGGGGTTATATTAAAAATTGGGCTAGATTTGTTGTTTGTCCAAGGTGGAATTTAAATGGGTATTTTTGGGTTTTAATGTAATTGTTTGTAAAATCGAAGAGGGGCTTTCTTAATGGGACTATATCAGACGTGTAGCGATATCAGCTCTTTTAATTTGAGCTGATTTCAGCTCTTTCGTTATGAACTGAGCAAAATTTCATCAAGATTGGATGTTTTATGTTGCTGCTAGAGCTATAGACATCAAATCAGTTTAACATATGTGTATGTGTGTGGGAGCTAAACCTATATCTAAACCGATTTCCTTCAACTTCAATAGAGTTCATACTTTGTACCCAAAAATGAATTTTGCAAAATTTTTCAAGATTGTATTTAATATGTGGCTTCTAGAGCAAAAGACTTAAAATCGGTTGAACATATGTGTTGGAGCCATATTTAAATCTGAATCAATTTCCTACTAATTAAATTACGTCCGTAGTGGGTTAGTTTAAAAAAAATAACTTGTGCCAAATTTCATCACAATTGGATGTAATATATGGCTACAAAAGCTAAAAACATAAATCGGCTGAACATGTGTGTGTGAACCAAATCTGAACCGATTTTTTTCAATGGCTATAGCGTCCGTCCTTGGACGGACAGCGTCGGTTAATGGAATCAACTGTTAATTATACTTTGATCGGTATACTTAAAGGTGGTTCTAGCTCAAATATTTTAGATAGTTACAAACATTTGCCATGAAACTAACTTATATTACCCTGTCCCTCAGAGTGGTTAAGGGTACAATAACGTTAAGTTCTGTAGGAAGCTGCCCATGAGCCACAGCATACTGTTTATAAATCTCAGCAGATATACCATCTTGCAGATGAACACCTTCTTCAGATCTTCAAGAAAGTACTTTCCCAGCCATCAACGCCGTCATTTCTGGAGGGACGAGCATCTATACTTGCTTCACAGTCTCAATTTTCTCTCCACGCAGACAACAATATGCGAATACTCCCACCTGACATTTCCTAGTGGTCTCTCTAACATTACTAGCTCAGGACACCTACTAGCACTCTGACATCACATTTTATTTTCAAGCAGGGTTTTAGTTCTGTTCTTTTCCAGTTAAGTTAAGGTCACAGAGCCTACATTTGTCGGTCCTAGTCTATGCTAGTTTAACTTTCGTATAGATCTTTGTTTCTAACAACAGCATCTGTAGCCTCCTTAGACGAGCCAAGGCGTTCCAGTTTATCTCCACCTCGTTTCCCTCAACATTACTGAGTCCCGAAACCCAATAGAGTCTAATTATTTAGTTTGGATTTGTATATGACTAGACAGACATTAATTACAAATAGATCTAAGCGACACAAAGAATTGTATTATTTTGCTTTGCGTACCGGATTTTCTTTAGTTCAGTGCGCGATTTTTTTTACACTCATTTGAAGTTGGTGATATTGAAATGCTGTCTAACAAGATCAGTAAAAATTTGATAAAATAATGCTTATTTATTATAATTATCCTGGAATTTTGTGGTATGGTGGAACACGTTTACCTAGCTCATCGGTAGAAAGTTAGTTTTGCTACTTCAAACATGCAAATTGACAGTAATTGTGATGATGATTAGGCGGATCCAAATAAGATTAAAAACATTTAAATAAAAAAATATTTTTTTCCAATAAAAAACACATTTTTTTTTATAAAAATGGCATTTTTGTAATAGTAACGTAATATCATTAGAAATATGTTTTACAACGAAGCCAACATCAAAAATTGATTTTATATCCTAAAAAAAGTAAATACACCGTTTTTTCTATGAAAATCTATAAGAAATAGCGCAATATGTATGACAGCGCCATCTAGCGTGAGCTTTTCTTGACCCCAAAAGCAGTAAGATACCTTTCCAGGACAATAAAAATAAATAAGCATTATTGTATCAAATTTTCAATTATCTTTTCTTGTAAGACAGCTGTCCAAAATCACCCACTTTAAATGCGCGTAAAAAAAATCTCACACTGAACTAAAAAAATTCATTGAAGGTTTTGTTATGGATAATGTCAACTTTCATTTGTAATTAGTTTCATCCCATTCCCATTTTGGTTGTTGCACTGTGTTATTTGTAAACTATCTATAACCGAAAGTTCCGGGATTAAGGGATATTTTCACATATAAATGAACCTTCACTAAGTTTTTGCTAAAAATTTAAACTACCTGAAATAGCTTTTTATTTATTGATTATTTGGCCAGCCAGGCTTGCGTTGAATACATCTCCAATACTTAAATTCGATGTAATAAAAGGGTTAATTAAGTTTTTGTTTTGTTTTTACGAGTATACTACTATATTTAGTAAAATCTTTAAGAAAATCTCTCAAAAAATAAATTCATTTATCACTGTGTGTTGTGTTGCTTTATAATTTTTCTAACTAACATATTTCGAACTATTTTCAATATTATCTAAACACAAATGATACAATTTATCCATCAGCTCTATTGGTTATGCGTTCAACGACCCTACGCATCTGTTCATCTTTCGTAGAGTTCTGCACTTCCGAGCGAATGCGTTGATAATGTGCATTGGCCTTGGCAGACACCTCATCCAAACGATTTTGATTGTGGGTAAACGAGTGCCTAAAATTATACCATGAAAATATATAAATATAATAAAAATATATATAATATTTATGAATATTTATATATAACAAAAATATAAATATTCAAAACTTTAATTTCTGTATTAGTCTTGAATGGCTAAATTTGTAAAAAAAATAATAAATTGTTCCCTATTAAAAACGCATTGCAAACGATTCAAGCTCTCTATCTATGACCATCGAGGAAGGCTGTTCTAAAATTACATATTTACAAACACATTAATCAAGAACGACTATTGTGTAGGAGCTTTATCATAACATGGGAGGATGTATTTCAATTTCCAAAGAACGCGTTGTTGTTTTTTTTTTGGCTCTTCTTGAAGTACCCCATTCTCATATTCACCACCAGATTTCTTGTATAGTCTTCCTTTAAAACGTCTAAAATAAGGGCCACATTTTCTATTGTGAGTAGAGTTTTTCTTTTCCTGGACTTTTTTATTTCCCGGGACTCGTTTTTGAATTCTCGGGACGACGAGAAATCCCGAACGAATAAAAAGTTATTAAAACCAAAAATGATTTTGCTTATAATGTAATTTTTTATATAAAAATCGTACTTGCGAAACAGACATTTTAACGTTTAAAAAATCTAAATTATTCCGACTATTTCGTTTCAATAACATTGCAAATACGATTAAAGGGCACAAACTTCTGGACTTAGTTTTAAGGGACGAACCTAAATTTAACTCAAACTCAAAAAGTACGATATCACGATGAACGTTATATTTTTACGCTCGACCTATAGACCTCAGAAATAAGTCAAATTGTCAAACTGTATAAACATCCACCATAAATTGTTTCTACTTTTTATATGATTTCAAACCAAAACAGTAAGGAATGTCTTAAGTCGGCCCTGGCCGACTATAAGATAGTCTACACCACTGCGATATTTGGAGAATATAGCAGCTTTGTCTGGAGCTTGAGCGAGATCGGACTTAATATGTTAGAGTTCATTTTTTGTCCTATACCAAATTTAAGCGTTATCTGGTATAGTTTATAGTTTCTAGGTCTACAGGACCTTAAACCAGAAGGGACCTTTGTGTGGGGGCTTTTCAAAAACTTGGACTGATACGAGAGTTGTTATTTATAATAAAAACACAATAAATTATCATTGGAAATGGTGTTATTGTTTTTCAAAATATTCTCCTTAAAGATTAATACACTTTTGCATGCGCACAAACCAATTTTCGAATCACTTTCAAAACATGATTTTTGAATGTTGACCACGCATTTTTGTTGTTGATGCTAGGGAATAAGAAGATGTCATTAGGTGCCAAATCAGGGCTGTACGGTGGATGTCCAATCAATTCGACATCTTGAGTGGTCAATAGCTCATCGTTTCAGCTGATGTATGAGAGCACGCATTGTCGTGATGCAAAATGATCCGACTTCTCTTATTATCTTTCCTCATTTCTTCGAACACTGCTGGCAAACAGATGGTTGTATACCACTCAGAATTGACCGTCCTACCTTCCACTAAAAGCAATGCGGCAACATGGCCGGTTATTCCAAAAAAAGCAATAATTTGCTTCGATGTACTTCTTCTGTTGTTGGATTTTGTTCGCCTTGAAAGACCCATACGGTCGATTTCTGTTTTGTTTCGGGTTTATATGCATAGATCCATGATTCGTCACCTGTGACAATGTTATACACAGCCTTTGAGCTACCGCAGTTATACTTTTTCATCATCTCTTTGCACCAATCCATACGAGTCTTTTTTTAAACATTCGTCAAATTATGTGGGATCCAACGAGAACAAATTTTTTTTCACGGCCAAATGAACTTGCAATATCTTATTGATGCTTGTTATGCTAATGCCCAAGGATGCCTCGATCTCACGGTTTGTCACATGTCGGTCTTGCTTAATCAGTTCATGCACAGCATCAATGGTTTCTGGCATAGTGACCGATGTTGGATGTCCTTCACGACTTTCATCCTGGAGCGAACGCGACTGAACTCTTGGTACCAGCGATTAACAGTGGTTTTTGATGGTGCTTCATCGCAAAAAGTCGAAACAAGTTGATTTAAACACTCACTCTAGCATCTAGGAACACTAGTATTGTCAGGACCCGAAATATAAATAGCAACCCTCATATGATACAATATAACGGTGCATGGGTGTTGGTCGCTTGTAACGCTCTATGTGACATTTGGTAGGAATCGGATGTAAAATTTGGCTTCTGATGTGGCAGATTCTGAAATCGGGAAGAACCTTTGTGTGGGGACTGTTTGGTCCAGATTTACTGCAGTACATTTAGGGTCGCTTACAAACTTTTGGGCGTGATAAGGTATGATTTGTGGCTTCTAGAGCTGCAGAACCTTAAATCGGGAAAGAACCTTGTGTGAAACCATGGACCGATATGTTTCAATTTCATCAGAGATATGTGTTGGTTTGTGGTAACGCCTTATGCGAAACTTAATAGTTTATAGAAGGGCGACTGCAAAACTAACTGGCCTGGCACATTTTCTGTTTTACAAACAACTTTTTTTTTGTTTTTTAAAAGCAATCTTTTATAAGCCATCTGTCAAAATTTCCGAAATATTTAATGATTATTTTCTTTGTTACAGGTGATTGAAAACAAGTTTTATAATTTTTGAAAAATGGAAAATATAGAGTTTCGTGCGGTAATTAAACACTTTTATATGAAAGGTTATACACCACAATTAATCAAAGATGAATTGGATTCTGTTCATGGTGATAATGCACCATCATACTCCACCGTGAAATCCTGGGTTCAACAATTTAAAATGGGTCGTTCAACTACGAAAGATGAACAACGCTCTGGAAGACCGAAAACTGCTACTACTATTGAAAACATTACAAAAAAATTTAATGAAGTGACTAAAGATAGACGAATAAAGCTCAGAGAACTTGCTGATATTGTTAAAATACACGAAAAACAAGTTTGGAGTATTTTACATGATAAACTCCACATGAAAAAGCTATCCGCGAAAAAGGTGCCGCGTTTGTTGACTTTGCCCTAAAAAATCGTCCGTTGGACCAATTCCGAGGAGCTTTTAGCGATTTATCAGCGCAATCCAATAGAGTTCTTGCGCCGATTCATAACTGTTGATGAAGCATGGATCCATCACTACATCCCAGAATGCAAAGAACAGTCAAAACAATGGATAGAAGCTGGTAAAAGTGGTCCCAAGAAGGCGAAAACTGTTAAGTCAGCAGGAAAAGTAATGGCCACAGTATTTTGGAATGCAAGGGGTATAATATTTACTGAGAAAGGAAAAACTATAAATAGTGAATATTATTGTGAATTTGTGTGCATTTAGAAAAAAAAGTTCTTTTTCATCAAGATAATGCTCCTTCACACACTGCATTTTTAACTCAACAAAAACTGGCCGAATTACGATTTGAAATTGCTCCGCATCCACCATATAGTCCAGATTTAGCTCCTTCTGATTATTTCTTGTTTCCAAATTTACAAAAAATTCTCGGTGGTAAAAAATTTTCGTCCAATAGCGAGGTTATTGCTGAAACTGAGGCGTATTTTGAAGGTCTTGAAAAATCTTTTTTTTCGGATGGAATTAAAAAAGTTGAAAAACGTTTGATGAAGTGTATTGAGTTGGAAGGAGATTATGTTGAAAAATAAATAATAATAATTCCAAAAAAAAGGTTCTTTTTATGTTAGGCCAGTTACTTTTGCGGTCGCCCTCGTATAGGGGCTATACGAAAATATTGGCATTTGTAGTTCAGTTAATTAATGGTCGGTAACAATCTAACATGTACACTTTGATCGGGTGTAATTTGTGGCTTCTACAGCTGCAGGACCTCAACTCGGAAGGGACCTTTGTGTGGAAGCTATTCAAAAACATTGAACGACAGACGAGGATTATAGAGACCTTAAATCTTGGAGGTTGTGGGAGCTTTTCGCAAGCTTGCACCGTTATAGAATTTTGTTGAAATCGTATGTAATATGTGGTTTTTAGAGCTGTAGGTTCTGAAACCTAAAAACCCCTATGTATGATATCAAAACATGGACCGATTTCAGTAGGGTTCACCCTCGTCCTTGCTCTAAACTTGAAGAATGTAATTAATATCAATATAATTGCGAACTGTACTATGATTGCAACGATAGATGGGCAGACGGACAGACATTGCTCAATGGAATCAGATTGTTATCACACCTTTAAGGTGTTGCAAACATCCGCACTGAATTATAATACCCTACAGTAGTGTGGTTTTGGGTATAAAAACAATACAAAACAAGTTAAATTAAATTTAAAAACCATTTTGTTTTGCTTTCACGATATTTTAAGGCCTGCCAATTTAAGATTTTTTAAGTCTCCATATAAGCAAATTGGTTGATAATTTGGATGTTCAGTTCAATTGAGGGTGGTCCACAAATGCGTATTTTTTATGTTATAAAGATATAGAATTTGATTAGAAAGGCAATTTATATTGTTGTTTACAGTTAGAATTGAGAAATGAAATATCGTATAAAAAGCCTCAGCTTTCTAAATAAATAAAATTTAAAATTTAGACAACAAAAATAGGAAGCTTTATTAATTGTTAAAGCTTGAAGGCACCTTTTTATCTTATATGTCATTATAAATTAAATATTTTCTTTCTTTTAAATTTCAATTAGAATTTTTTAATTATTTTCAGAAGGTAAACAAAACTATTTAGTTTGAATGGTTAAAACCGAAGAAATTTCTAAAAAGTTAAAAGCTGGACAACCTGCGACACTTTGTTTCTTTACGCAAAGTGAGCCACTTTTGTATGTGCGTTCTTCATATTTTTTGGCATAAAGTTCAAGCAAAAAAAAATTCTCAGGCTTTCCATCAGTTTGGGTCTGTAGGTCTCCCTTCAACGTCAACATTGAAGCTTGGATAAATACCCTTAAAACGCATCTGCTACCAGAAAAGTAACACTGTGTTTACACGAGCCAATAATCTGTATTTTGTGGTGCAGCATAATAAATTCCAACTAGGTACACCGTAGTCGGCGAGCAATATAAAAATATCTTCAAAAATATCATCAAATCCAAAAGGTAAAGAATTATGCAAATGTACTCGTATCTGTAAAAATCAATACAACGACCCTGCTAAAATTCCTGTTCATAATTTAATTCAATTTCATAGTTAAACCCTCTGGATTTCCTATTGAATGGAATTTTGCAAAAAAAAATATTGAAATGGCCGACGAAGACAACAGCTTGATAAATTGCTTGTTTATGTCTGATGAGGCCCATTTTGATCTAAACAGCAATGTCAATAAGCAAAATTTCCGTATATGAAGTGAATATTATCCACAAATACTCCACAAGACGGAACTACACCCAGAACGAGTTATTGTGTGGTGTGCAGTTTCATCAAGCTGCACTGTGGGGCCATACTTCTTTGAAGAAAACAGTGTAACAGAGACTCAATAGAGATCGTAATTTAAAGATGTTAAAGGAGTTTTTTTTAACGAACTTCGCCAAAGACGTATCCGATTTAACTGCATTTGATTTCAGCAAGATGGAGCAACTGCACATATACCAAGACCGGTTATGGCAGATGTCCAATGAAAATTGCCAAAGAAATTAATATCCACAAAATTCCACATTCTGCTGGCTCCCAATGTCACCGGCCCTGACAGATCCAGACATATTTTTTGAAGGGGTTTTGTAATGAAAGAGCGAAACAAAGCGAAACCAAGGAATTTGACTGAATTGAAGCTGTCCATTAAAACAATAATTGAAGCGGTGCCAACTTCAACTTCAGGCCGCAAAGAACACTTTACTGATCAGGTGTCGCATATGCGTGGATGAGCATGAAGGTCATTTACGGTCTTTGTTTGGGGAGAGCCTGGCCTTATAGAGTTCGGTTTTACTTTCAACAATTGCAGCAAGGCTTTCTGAAGAGGGTTGTCACGGACCCGAAATCATGATAAAAGTAGTGTGCAGCCACGAAAATCAATGTCACTTTGCCATTTTGTTAAAAACTTGCCTTCTATTTAAATATAGAAGCAAGAGGTCTTGAGCCGGTTTAATCCCTGTTCAAGGTCTATCATCTTCTAACACAATTAATTAGTCATATAAAATTAAATTGAATTTTCTATACAATAACAAAAAAAAAAAATACTTTTATTAAAAAAAAATATTTTAATTTCCTTTTGTAGCACAATTGGTGGTTGGCCGCACTTCATATTTTGAGTAAAATTTTTCTTTTCCTAGACTTTTTTATTCCTTGGGATTTATTTTTTGAATTCCTGGGACGGCGGGAAATCCCGGACGTATAAACAATTACTCAAACTAACGATATTTTCGACAAGTTTTTGTTGGAGGCGTCACGGCTATCAAATCCTAAAGAAAAAGAATTATACAAATGTATCTGTAAAAATCAATACAACGACCCTGCTAAAATTCCTGTTCATAATTTGATTCAATTTCATAAATTATAAAGGTTCTCGAATACTTCTGAACTTTCTAGATATCGTATCTAGTAATGATCGAAGCACAGATCATTGTCAACTATAAAACCTCTCTAAGCAAACGACACATTACTCCCAAACTGCTGAATCCTAACATTGACATTTACCCCTATGGGCGTAGATTAAAACACATTACTTAAAATTGGAACTGAAAACGACGACTGTGTAGAAGCTTTTACTAAGCTAATTCACGAAGCGGCATACTTATTGACCCAGGAATCGAATTACAATAATAGTTCTAGTGGGTGGCCGGGCAGAAGGCCCAGCGAAAATAAAGTCCAATTTTTTTGGCCTTATGTCCGCATACCGGGCGGGCAAAACGCCCAATTTTCTTCTGGGCATTATGACCGTCTCCAATGCAGTCGATTGGCCAAATAAAAAACGGACACCTAGCCCAAAATGTGTTGGGCCTTATGACCGCACTTAGAGGGTAATATTTTTGAAACTGCCTTGTTAAATAAATGTTTTATTTTTGTATGGCAACAGCTACTGCGACTCCAGAAAGTAGATGCGCGTCTACCAACGTTGATACATAAAAACGCATTCCATAGAGAAAGTCATAATCAATTACTAAAAACCACATTTAACAAAGTCTCTATTCCTTACTATTGACCTAGTTGTATGTTAGACTTGATGTTATTAGAAGTAACTTACTTGATAGAGAAAAAACCAATAATACCGGCGAATATGCCTAGACCTATTAAAGATGCAGCTACCTTGGAGTTGGTAGTTTTATTTAAACCTTTGATGCCATAGTAGTGTCCTGGATTTGGATCATAGTTTGGTTTTATTTCCCAGGGTCTAGAGAAATTAAAAAAACACTTATTATTGTAATGGTAATCCAATTTTTAAAACATTGTATTTTAGACATTGGCGGAAGTGCAGTTTAATGGGAATTTAAGAAAGAAATATGCCATAGTTTTCAGAATGGTCCGAATATTTCGGAAAAATAATACCGTCACTTTTAAATAAGTGTGGGTACACAAAGGAAATTGCTCAAGGATGCCGAAAGTGAAAAAAATTCTGGGTGTGACCCTAGGAGGCTCTTGGGTCCCCAAATCAATTGTATAGGTAAATAATACGGAATTATGTAAAAAAAACCTTTTTAAAACTAGGATGAGACACTTACTTTTTTTAAGTAAATACTTATAAAAATAAAGTAAAAATCATGATTTCATGATTTTTACTTTATTTTTGGTGATTAATAGCAGAAGGCTTTGAAGTCCCGAGACCTTAGATAACGCCAGACCATAAATAAAAATCGTAAAGCCCGACCGAAGGCAGGCCACACGGGTTTGAGTCTCAATTAGAAAATTATTTTCGAGATCCCGAAGGCCCACTAAACCCGAGCGCACTTCTTCATTATTTTCATATATTCCATGCAAAGTTGTAGGGCCAATTCCTCTATAAACATTCGTAGAGCCGCCTACTTTTTAAATTAAAAGAAATCTTAAAAATTTTTTTTTAGAAAAAAAATTGTTAACCTTAATTCTAGTGGCAGTGGCATAAGGCTTTAAGTACCAAGTCCAAGTTAGATTGTCCCTGTCTACACTGGATGAGGTTTAAACTGGAATATAATTTCCAAGATCCCGAAGGCCCACTGGACCCGAGAGCCCTTGTTCATTATTTTTCTAGAAATACTACTTGGCATATTTTTTTCTTTTATTTCGTGTCGCGTCCCATAACTGATTCAAACAAATGTCCTTTAACTTACGTACCGATGGTATTCGGTTCTCGTTGAATTACCCATCTCAAAGATTCTCGTATTTTGGGCAGCCTCAAGTATTTCATCGTAATTTCGGCGCGATTTAGCTTTACTTAGCGTCTGATATGCTTCGGAGATTTTAAGGAAACGCGCAGTTGTATCGTTTGTTACACCTTTCACATCAGGATGAAACTATAATCAGACAAATTCTCAAGTCACACTTAAAATGGAATATGTTTTGGTTACTTGTTTGGACAGCTTGACGTAGGCATTCCGTATGTCTTTTTCACTGCAGTCGCTACGGACATTTAAAATATCGTAAAATGTCTCCGACTGCCGGAAACCGCTGCCATTATCCATTAAGTTTTTTTCGGTTCTTCTGGAATACCTTTTAATTTTGCGTCGTTAAAGAAGTCATGAAAAATTTTGTAACAAATCTACGTTTTACGACAATTGGGCGAAGTCAGCTGTACTCAGAGATGGCAAGTTGTTGTACGACTATTGATATCGCTATTTATTCGTTTTCGATTTTAGTCAGCTGAAAGATAAAACACAATGCCAGTTGTCAGCGACGGCAGTTTTGAGGAAACACAATGACAATCGCTAGCCTTAGTCAAAGATGATAAATTGTACAAGAAGGGTGATATGCTTCTTCTTTGCAATTTCATAAAAAACAGCACTAGGTAACGCATAAATTCCCGATTTATTTATCGACTTTCGTTTGATTACATTCACAAGAACCTAAGAAGGGCAAAATTGAAACACTGAATTCGCACGTTTTAAATGCAAAAACCAGTAGCCTGTTTCAGCCAGTAAATATTCGATATGTGATGAAAGGAAACACAAATTGGAAAGAAACGGTAAGAATTAAAACAGATATCAAGCAGCTGTTTCTTTTCATTTGTTTTCATGTACAAATATTTGGTATTTAAAATACAGCTTTTTAATATAACTTACATATTTAAACGACATAGCTATAAATTACCTTCTCACTTTTTTTTGTTAAAAATATGCAAACAAAAAAAAAACAAGCAATTAAGTAAGCTGAAAGGTGATGATGTATATTAAAAGTAAACAAACATTTGCACTCGGTTTATTTTGCTTTAACATACCGATTTCGTTGAAACCGTTTTATAAATCGGTGTAAATTTCAACACACTGCCCTCTTAAATGTTTATGTTTTGCTACCTATTTTCAAGCACAATTAAACCGCGGTAACACAATTAAAACATATTTGTTTAATAAAATATTTTTTGTATAAAATAACATCAATAAAATTGTATTTGGTTCAAAAAGTTGTATTTGATTACTTACTTCCTCATAATTGCAACAACACTATAGCATTTGGCAGAGTTCTCATATTTTTTTATTAAAATATTTATTTGTATAAAATAACATCAATAAAATTGTATTTGGTTCAAAAAGTTATATATGATTACTTGCTTCCTCATAATTGCAACAACACTATAGCAATCGGAAGAGTTCTCACTTGGCTTAAAGTCAGTGAGAAAATTTCTTACAGAAACACTTTTTTAAGCGATTCCTATTGGAGTAGAATCGGAACAAATGTCATATTACCGATTTGGAACGAGTGAATGGAATAAGAATCGGCCATTTTTTACTGTAACAGGTGAGAATGATGTCAAATCGGTAATTTCAGTCGGTAACTGCGATCTTTACGAGTTACAGAAACGAGCTACAGCTCTCCCAAAATGATTGTTGTGTTACTCAAATTCTCGTAAAATCTCATTTCGCCGATTTTCTACAATTTATCGTTTGACGAGAGATTTGACGTAAGCGGCTTACTCGATGACGAAATGTCGTAATTTGTGAAAAGAATTCAAAACATAATCGCAATAGTTGGAAAAGTTGTAGTTTATTTTTATTTTATTGAAATATTGTTTGTAAAAAGGTCAATAAAACAAAATCAGAGTTGAAACGACACAAACGACGGTTGCTAAAAAGTGAATTGTCTTCCTAATTGTACACAAGCAATTAATCCCCTTTTTGACAACCAGTACATATTGTCAGTTTTCCTATGAGTCGCTAACATGTATATAATTTTAGCGGCAATATTTGACACAGTAGCCGTATTTTAATTGATAAGCTAACAGTTTTGCTAGTTTAGTGATACATGAAACACCTTTTCCGCTATTTTGGAGTTTTTTAACTTGGAAATATCTTAAGCATATCTGTTAAAATACTAATTGTAAACAAGACAGATAAGTGGTTTTAATTGTAAAAAAATTTGAAACGTCAAACTAAATATGTTATTTACTCAAATTTCTCTTCAGTTACAAAAATTAAAACTTAAAGTCCAGGGAATAACTAGATTTTTTAAAATTTTAAAACAAAAAGCAACCAATTCTTATAATTTCTGGAGGTCATGGATAGAAGCTTTGAAAACTACCAATGAGTTTGGCAAGAATCTTAGCTACTCGCATACTTTTTTCGTAATAAGCTTCTTCTTTAGTAACATTCAAAATTAATGAGAGCAACACTTTTTATTGCAGTGCCAAAAAAAACACAGATAGCCAGAAAAAATTAAAAATGCACATGGAACAAACCCTATTTGAGATTTAAATACCGCTTAATAAGCTGGAACGAAAAAAAACCTCATTAAAAAATTAAGCCGATTTTTAGCTTGTTTCAGCAAATAAAACAAGCCCAGTATCTATCTTTAAAGAATCAAACAAAAAAACTTTCTTTTAATTATGTACTTTATGTTGAAAATTTACAAAAGTTAATGACGTTGCATTGTCGTCATAGAAAAACCCTGCCATATTTTTTTAGCTTTTTTTTCCACAAATTAGGGCAACCGGCAGCGGATGAACATCGGCTCATTGTTTTTCAATCGAAAAAAGAAATTTTCACAGCAACAATCAAAAAAAAAAAAATAAAATGTTAGCTGTTAGGTTAAATGGGCGACGTGCTTCTCTGTGGCACTAATGTGGAAAGAAACACTTCAGTATCGCACAAATTTGGTTTATTTTTAAACATTGGTTTGTACACAATCACAAGGACTCCAGAATGTCAAAAGTGACACTCAAGAAACGCAGAAAATACTAAATGCACACACTTTAAACACACACAAAACGGTATTCCCAGAATGATTTTTATTCAACTCTGTTTTTCGGGTTTTCGATTAAGCTCAAATCGCCCATCTTGTACAGTTTATCGTCTTTGATATTAATGAGTCTTAAATTTAAACGTTTAATTTAAACGATGAATTTTAAAAGATGCGAAAATTTGAGAAACACAACAATCATTTTGGGAGAGCTATTATTTATTTAGAGTGTGCGAATTTGTGTTTCAATTTTGCATTTTTCTGAGTTCTTGTGAACAAACGAAAGTGGATAAATAAACCGATAATCTGCGAAGAAGAAGCATGTCGCCCATCTTTTTTAATTTATTGTCTTTGGTATAAATCAGTGGCGCTACCTGTTTGAGACAATGCCGTTTCAAACTCTGATGGCGCGGCTGCTCCTGGTGATGAACACAAGACGATAACTAATATCAGATTAATCGATATTAAAATATATAGCAAATACACCAACCAGGGGAAGGTACTTTTTGTGGAAATAAGTTATCTTTTTGCAAAGATAACTTATTTCCACTCACATAGGGTGATGTATGAAAAATAATCCTCAAAAGTTATACCCTACGCCAGTCTAGTATGGTCCATAAACTTGGTTTAAAAGTGACCCATTTCCTTTGGAACTATTTCCACCGTAGGTTTAGCTCCATAAGTCAATTATGGATGTCTAGTGCCACACAACCTGACATCTTTAACTGTTAGATATTGTGCCATCGATTTTTCGATAGCGTTTGGCATGAGGAAAAAAAGTTCCTTTACGCTGAAGATCAACGATGAACATATTTCAACTAAGAACTTTGAATTGGCATTATCAGACCTTTCACAGAAATCGTAATTCCGTACTTACCATTCCGGTCGGTTTTGTTTTACCTTCTTCAGATTCCGATCGATTCAGGTAATTCCAAAAATTTTAAAAACCCTGGTTATTCTAATTTGCTATGGCAACTCTATGCATATGAGAAAACAAAAAACATATGTTTTAAGTAAACATAATAAACAAACGGAGCTAAGAAAATATTGTTTAACAATAGTTCCTTTACTTTATAATGGGCTTCCAAAATATTACAAAGCTTATCTAATTTTTCATTTTGTTTTCGCATATCATCGCGTTGTTCTTCCATAAGGTGGACAATATTTTTCACTTTGTTGTCGACCAATTATTCCAAGTGCTTATTTTCTTATAATAAAAGGCTGCTCAATTCCGAGTTGGATACATGTGGAGAACGAGATCTGTGGCGCTTAGTGGTAGGAGATGGTGTGCGGGAAAGACGCCTCTTTGTAGCTGATGGTGTTACACTTCGCTTTCTTGCCGAATCATTTTCTTTTTCCCTAGCACTGGCAGATGTTTAGGGAGTAATATCAAGATCTTCGTCGTTTTCTTTGTCAGATTCACAAATGTACGCGATCAGATCCGCTTCTGCAAATCTTTTGGCGCCAGCAGCGCCTGCATTCTGGAGACTCTAACAACAGCTTCCTCAACCTCGGACAATACATATTTGTTATATGGGCCGGCACCACCTGTTCTGCAATTGTCGTTTTTATTGTGGCACAGTTTCTTCTTTACGTATGTTTTCCAGTCCGTCCAGGTTTTCTTCCATCCATGACAATCTTTGCGTGGCGGTCCAGAAAAATGAAATTTTTCTGTTAATTCTAACCAAAGCGCTTCTACAACCACACGATCTTTCTTCACGAATCCTCTAGCTATATCATTGTGGCACTCCATGAACTCGACACAAATTTTATCTTGAGCACCGTTTCTATGCTTTTCCCTAAAATATTTGTTTGTAAATTAAAATATTGGGAACAAACTTATAAAATACTCACTCACATTTCTTATTTGTTTTATTTTCGTCCGCCAGAATATTACACGCCACAACAAAAGACGATCGCAAATAATACAAATTACAAATTAATTTTCCAACGTTTTTTTTATTTTAGTTTATTTCGGTTTAGGCAATTATTTGGCTTGTACTATTGAAAATATAAAAGATTTATTAAAATAAATGTTAACTAAGCTAAAATTTAACGTAATTAAAATTTACAATAATCTTTATTCAAAAAAAGTGCTTTTATCAAAGTTTTTTGTGTTTATGGAACTAAAAATATTAATTCCGATCACACAATCAAAAGTGATTTCATTCCGACCAAATCTTTCGGAATTAGTTTTCTGGAGTAGCAAACTACGGAATTAAAAACACTTTCGATCGGAATTGTGTTCTGTGACATGCCTATATATACGATACGACGGAAATCACTTTGAAATTTATGGATTGACTGGTAATGCACCCCGCTATATCTGACATTAGCATTTCAACAGAAAATATTCTGTTGAAGCTAGGTGGTTTTGTCAAGTTCTGCAAACTCGAATCCAGAAGTACGAGTTACGATTGCTTAGATTTTTTGGAAGGCTTCTCATTTCCACACCTGATTAGACTTTTCTTATAAAAACTTGTACTAAGCACATTCAATTATTCTGAATATCACATGTTGTCTTATCACAAAAAACTTAAAAAGGCCTTGTGCAAAAGAATTTGGCGCTTAATTTTGTGCACAAAAAAGCCAACATAAATGTTATCATTGACACCAATCCATCAAATCTGGAAAAAAAACAAAAAATGAATTTCGGCACATTTCTGGAACCAAAGAAATACCTCCAACCTAATATTGATTACCGGTTGATTAATTAGACTTTAATGCTCGAAAACAGATCGTGTTTTTATTTGATTTATTTAATGAAAAATGTTATGGATTATTCAGTAGACAAATGGACATCGCTTTAAATATTTTCTGAAGGAATAGTTGCTGTATTTGATTGAAAGAAATGTTTTTATATTCTCCACCATAGGATGGGTGTTTATACAGGGTGGCAGATGAAAGTCGCTACCAAAAAAAAATTAATAACTCTTTTTCTATTTAATGAATCTGATTTTTAGATTTAAAAAAAATGGATAACTGAGACACTGAAACAAGAATTTGGTTTGTCCGCCGCAATCACGCACTTAAATCCGTTGTTTCGGTTCAAAGAGAGTACAGGCGCAAGTTTGGCGGCAATCCTCCGAGCAGATGGACCATAATGAGAATTGTTAACAATTTTGCCGAGCATGGGGCAGTCAAGAGAAGACCTTACCATCGAAACTCTTCAGTTCGGACGGAGGAAACAATCGCTGCTGCCATATAAAAAAATCCAAGAGTTTCGACAAGAAGCTTATCTGCTCTAATGGCGTAAAGCAGACAGTCATTGCAGTCAATTATGCACAAAGATTTGGACTTATTCCTATAGGGTGATCTAGAGTTATTTTTTCAGAAAAAAACAAATTTAAAAATTCAAATCAAATGTGCAATCTTTATTAGTAATTTGAAAGGACATTTTATGGCATTTATTTTTTGAATATAATTTCCTTCAAATGTTGGCCGCAACTACGCCTCAGGGTTTCCATTCTGACGGTCCAATTTTGGATGACTGGTTCGAGCATTTCGACCTGTATGGCTTTAATGGCACGCGTAATGTTGGCATTCAAAACTTGAATCGTAGCTGAATAGACTTTGGACTTTACGTAACCCAAAAGAAACGTTTTTAACACCTGTTAAAAACGTGAAATTAGCTGCATGTCTGACGAGGCCCATTTCGATTAAAACGGCAACATAAACAAACAAAAGTGTCGAATATGGAGTGCTTCCAACCCTAAGGATACACACAGTGTGGTGTGCAGTTTCATCACGCTGTATTGTTGGGCCCTACTTCTTCGAAAAAAACGGTCACACCGTTACGGTGACTGGAGACCGTTACTTGAGCATGTTGAGAGGTTTTTCTATCCAGAATTACGCCGAATGAGAATTTCTTTTAACTCTGTGTGGTTTCCGCAGAATGGTGCAACTCCTCACATAGCGCGGCCTGTTATGACAGAATTGCGATAAAATGAGCTGATATCCCGAAACTCCATATTCCGTTGATCCCCAAAGTCGCCTGACCTTACTGCTTCTGACATTTTCTTGTGGGGTTATTGCAAACAAGAATTCTACAAAGCAAAACCAACAAATTTGAATAAACTAAAGCAATCCATTCAAGAAACATTTGCGGCTATTCCTGCCTCAACTCTTCAAGCAGTAATGAACAGATTTTTGGTAAGATGCCGCACATGCATCAACGAGCATTCCATTCTTTTTAAAGAAATTAAGCTATATTTAATAAAAATTTAATGAGCTTTAACATAAATAATAGATAAATGAATTCCACCAGCTGAAAAAAAGTTATATGAGTTTCTTAATGTTATATTCATCAGCCACCCTGTATAAGCATGTCATTCTGTTTGTAAAATTTCAAACTACTTATCTCCGACCATATACTTATAAAGTATACGTATATAATATATATTATTGATCGTCATAACATTCTAAGGCGATCTAGCCACGTCTGTCTGTTAAAATCTGATTTCAGTCTAAACGAAAAGAGCTAGCGTCTTATCAGATATACGAGGGCTGCTACATATATTTCTGGTACATATACTTTCAGTAATAAAAATGCGAATATTTATCATCAAAAATGGTTTTATTGTTTTTCAAAGTATTCTCCAGCATGATTTATACACTTTTGCATGCGCTCAAACCAATTGTCGAAGCACTTTTTTCACACCGATTGAGACACCTACGACGAAAATCGTGGACCACGCATTTTTTTCTTGATGCTAGGGAATAAGAAGAAGCCATTGGGTGCCAAGTCAGGGCTGTACGGCGGATGATCCATCAATTCGACGTTTTGGTCGGCCAAAAAGGATGCTGGTTTGAGCCGATGTGTGAGAGCTCGCATTATCATGGTGCACAATGATTCGTCTTCTTTTGTTCGTGTTTAGAATTTCTCCGAAGACTTCAGGCAAACAAATTGGTGTGTACCATTTAGAATTGACCTCCTACGTTGTTCAAGCGGAACAGTCACCACATGACCAGTTTTGCCAAAGAAACAGGCGACCATTTGTTTCGAAGTGCTCCATCCACGAACAACTTTCGTTGGATTCGGCTCGTCTTCGAAGACCCACACGGTCGATTGCTTTTTTGTTTCGGGCTCATAAGCATAGATCCATGATTCGTCACCTGTGACTATCTTATAAACGTCTTTTAAAGCACCGCGATCGTATTTTTTTAAAATTTCTTTGCACCAATCTACACGAGCCTTTTTTTGAGCGTTTGTCAAATTGTGCGGGATCCAACGAGAACAAACCTTTTTTACGGCCAGGTGTTCATGCAATATCGAATGTATGCTAGTGGAAGAAATGCCCAAGGATGCCTGCACTCACGGTATGTCAATCCTGCATTATTAGTTCACACACGGCATCAATGTTCTCTGGAACAACGGTCGTTTTTAGACGATCTTCGTCTTTGAGCGAGTGTCGGCCACGATTGAATTCATTAAACCAGTTTTTTACAGTGTTATAGGATGGTGCTTCATCACCATACAAAGATTTAAGTTCATCGATGCACTCTTGTCGTGATAATCCAAGTCGAAAGTTGTGAGAAATGGTCGCACGAAAATGAAAATGTTCACGAGTTAATTCCATTTTTTTTCAAATTGATTTTTTCAAGTCACTGTAAACAACACAAATGCTGGTCGTACGTCAAAATGTTTTGAGTAAGTTTATGCTAAAAAATGTCTAACTTTCCAATGGAAATGTCAGATGGCGCCAGACAGTGTTGCCTAGGTCAGAATTATATATAACAACAAATAATATATATATGCCATTCCGCTACGTAATTTAGTTAATTAACTTTGAAATCAGAATTTTTAGAAGTGTTAGGCCTCAAATGGGCGTGGTCATTGGCACGAAAAACCTTTCGTTAACGTTCAGGGACATATGGGTAACCACGATAGCGGTCAAAAGAATCAACCTAGGATCGTGACATTTTTCATGAGCAATTTAGAATTCTAAATCGGCCAAATCGACCTAAGGCAAAAAAAAATCTTTCTTTAAAGGGACTAAAGGTACCTCCGTAAAAACTACACTTATTTGGGTATCTGATTACCAAATTATAACACTAGGTAACAACAAAAAGAAAATAAAATTGTCTGAAAACTAAAAAGTTATTTTTTGTGTACATTGAGTTTCCTAAAAATTAACCTTTAAATAAATAAAACCTTAAAAATAAAGGTTGAGAAAAAGACAACAAAATTAAATTTGGGCGCCTCGAAAATGATTTTTTTGATATGTGGTAGTGGAACTTTATTTTTCTAATGCCAAAAGCTATCAAAAAATGGATGGCACAATATCGTTTGCTAAATCGACCCATCCTAATGTATGTACTCAGATGCAAACAAATTATGCTTCGAATCCTATTATAAAGAAATTTTAAAGTTTTAGCTGGCGCATGGGGAGACTTTAAAAATTAGCTTTCCCACTCAAAATAAAAGCTGAAAAATCATTTCTGTCAATTACAGAATTACTCTTTTTCGAAACGTATATAAGCAGAAATAGATCGATTTTTTTATTTTAATAATGGCCCCAGTAACAATAATGGCCGTTTATTGTGAAGGATCTATGAAGCCGACATTAGTTTGCAGTTGAATCTTTAAAATACAGCCCACTTTACAAAAAAAACCCTCCAATTTGCAATAGGATTCTATTATTTTAGCATTCTTGGGACTTGCATTTTTAAGCCCTCTCTATTTATGATTTGTACCAAATTGGGATTCGGACTATATACTCCAGGAAGATATACGGCCTCCTTGAACTATGGACAAATGGTTATTAAAAAACAATAAAATGTCGTCACCGATTATATATTAATTTTACGATTCGACTTATTTTAAGTCCTTTACCCATGGGTCTAAGATTTCTAAAACGCCGGTAAGTAGGTCCTTTCGAAATTGGACATGAATATGACATTAATTTTACAATGTGGCTGAATTGCAGGATTGATCTATGTGCTCTGGGGCCCTAAAAACCGTACCCTAATGTTCGGGGATTTACATTTTGGTTTCCAGAAACAGTGAAATTATCTTACAGATGTGTACCTTTATATAGGGTGATCCATCTAGAGGTATTTTCTTCAAATAAAAAAAAATAATAATATTATCAATAAGTGCGGAATCTTTTTTATTCATTCGAAGGAAATTTTATGCCATTTATTTTTTAAATATAATTTCCTTCAAATGTTGGCCGCAACTACGCCTCAGGGTGTCCATTCTGAGGGTGCAATTTTGGATGACTCATTCAAGCATTTCGACCGGTATTGCGTGAATGACACGCGTCATGTTGGTTTCCAAGACCTGAATCATAGCTGGTTTGTCAGCATAGCCTTTGGTCTTTCCGTAGCTCCGAAGAAAAAAGTCTGAAGGATCTAGGTGGCCAATTCACCGGTCTAAAATGTGAAATTAGCTGCTCATCGAAATTACCTCTCACTAGATCCATTGTTTGACCAGCTACATGGCAAGTGGCACCGTCCTGTGAAACAAAATGTCGTCAAGAATACAGTCTTCAATTTTTGTTAGTAAAAAGTCCGATATGATAGAGCAATAGCGAGCACCATTGAAAGTTACATTTCGACCATCATTATTTTTGAAAAAATATGGAACGATAATTCCAGCCCATAAACAATAGAGATTCCACACTGGATTTTAATTTAAGTATTTTTTTTATTTGGAAAAAAACCTCTAGATGGATCACCCAAAAATATGCCTCCTTAAGTATGGACATATGGATATTAAAAACAGCACAATTTCGTTGCAAATCCGAAAATAATATTTATTCTACGATTTGACTATATTTGAGGTCTTGACCCATATGTCAAATAAGGTTCTTTCGAACATTGACATGTGATTTCTAAGAAACAGATGAATTTCCTCACATATATCAAGTTGCTCTAGCTTTTTAGATTTGTCTAACTTTAAGGTTCCGATTCTACGGGTCCCCTCAACATTGGACCTATGGGGTTTTCAAAAAGAATGAAAATCTTGTTCTGTCAAACATGGACCTGTATACTTATACAATAGACTCATCACTTCTGTACGGAAATATAAAAAGATTTAAAAATTAAACTACTAAGGAGGTAGTACCTCAAATCGGGAAGAAGATTTTTATGTTGGCTATAAGAAAACATGGTCCGATATTGTCCCGTTTTAACTGCATTGGTTATAGGTCTCAAATCAAGAAATATGCCTAATTTCGACAAGATCGAATCGGAACTAAGGCCTCGAATTGAGGGTCCAATTTTATCAGGGTTAGTTACTCACTCTACTAAATGTGGGCAAGATCGAATGTAAAGGGGATTTTCTCTCAAAAGTGTCCTTTGCACGGAGGTTATAGGAAATATAAACTGATATGGTCGCAAGCACCATGTAAAATTTGAGCACAAACGAATTTATTTCGAGACTTCTAGAGTGGCAGGGTCACAAATCGAAAGGGAAGGAGAAGAGTTCATTGGGTGTCGATTTCGTGCGTAAAGAAAAAAAGACCAGATGAACTTGACTCCTTGAAAAAATTTAAAATAGTAATTTGAAGGGTTTATTAAAATTATTTTAAAAACACTTTTGAGCACAGAACTTTTTTACTTGCATGAAACAAAATACTCTCCTGATTGCGATTCTTCAAACTTGAATTTTGAGATAATCTTTACACACAGAATAAAAACTGTAACGTATTTTAACTGCAAACTAATTTTTTCTAGTAAGGGCGCATCCGAAATGAGCGAACCACAATTTAAGTACGAAAGTTTAAATCTCCTCAAAAATAACCTATGTCAAAAAAATCTATAAATCAAATGAAATCACATAATGTGATTATTCTTATGATACACTTTTGCATTGAAAAGTTGTGTAAAATGTCTAAAACTATGGGATAGTATTAACTTTCCCCTCTAGTTTGCATAAATTCGATTCGAATTCGTCTCATGTTGTTTAAAACTTTTTTAGAATAAATACCAAATAAAACACATGTTTTTCTATAGCAGGGTGAGTCATGTAAGACTGTTTGTTAGAAAAATATTTAATTTAAATCGTACTTGTTTCTTAAACGATTTAAGACTAACTAGCTTGCAAACCTAGTTACTATATTCAATTGCCACTTGACTATATCAATCGAAGGAAACCCTTGGAGGTTATCACGCAATGATGAGACCCGCTTCCACATACGAACATCGATTTTTTTTCTTTTAAACAATATTTTTTTATTCCGTTTTTATTGAATAATTTACAATTTATATATATAGTTTTATTATTATTTCTGTCATATTTATTATTATGATAGGGACTAGTTTTGCAAATTGTTTTCTTTTTGTTTGTTATAATTTATATAATTATTATTGTTAATAGTTTGTGCTAATAAAAAATATGTATTTATTTACGAAGGTATGTAAAGTAAACTCTTAACTAATGACATAACGAGAAATTGACTTATTGCATATATAATTTTGAATTAATATGAGAATTGTATTTTTTCATTTTGTTTGTTTGTTGTGTATTCGTTATAATTTATTATAAAACATATTCATAAATATTTATATACAAAAACAAATTATAAATAATAAAAATGTACAAACATAAAATATGAAAGTAGAAGGGACGACAGTAAATATTTAATAGACATTTTCGCAATTTTCTTTTAAACTTTTAGGTGCCAATTTGCATTTCTGGTTAGCTCGTGATCTGTTTCTATGGAAATAAACGTAATATTTTTCTGGTAAATAAAAAAATAGGTGTAAACTTAGCGAATTTTTATAATCCATTCGGAAGAAGACCATTTCAAGACCGAAGGAATTTTATTGGTTTTGAAGTCCGTGTTTCGAACAAGCCAAGACGAATCTTTATAATACTCGCCGAATCATGCGTAGTAAATAATTACAGAAAGTTGTCGCCTAGTCTGTTAAATCGTATTTTATGTGTAGCGGTCAGCGCAACGCGAATTTGTGCCCTTGTATGGAGACGGACTATATCATAACATCGTCTGATGTAGTTTAATATCGCTAGAATTGGCAACTGACCCATAAACAATTTCCGAATTTTATTACAATCCCATCTTATTGTGGCATTTAGCCATAGATTCTATCTTCTTTCCTTCAGGGTATTACATTCAACTAATTTATGATGTTAAAACAGCCTTGTTCGTTTGGGCTTAGTAAGCTAGTTAGTTTGAAATATGGTAATCGGTCACATTTTAAAACAAATGGGGAAAAATATGGCAACATTGTTTATCTTTATATTTATCTAAAAGAATCAAACAACAAGGGTCGAATGCGCAGACAAAAAAAATGATATTAATTGTCAAAAAATAATCAATAAACTAATATATTAAATCAATTTATCTGCCCATGTGCTGCATTTCGACTTTGCTCGAATGTGAAATATTTCCCCATAATTTGTCCGAATACCCAAACAAATACTGGTGATTCAATTCGACTACATGTATCCTTGAGAATCGAATTAGATATGAATTTGTTTGTGTTTCCTTAGCAAATACGAGTATACATTGAAAAAATACAAAATGTTAAAATTTAATATGTTGTTCACATTAGTAAAAACATTGTTCACATTTAATTTTATTATTAAAATTTCCCAAAAAAACCTCTTCCGTTCATGCGGCGACACACATTTTTTTATTTTAGAAAAAATATAACTTCTTAGAAATAGCAAATTTTCGCACATTTTGATATGTGTGGTTATCGGAATGTAGAACATTTTGCATAAAATTCTAATCTAAAAAAATTTGCGGATTCAAAAATTCTCGAAACAGCACATGGGCGATTTATACACTTTTGCATTGCAAAGGGGAGTAAAATGTCTAAAACTATCGGATGAATATGCACGTATCCCATCTAGTGTGCATAAATTTGATTCGAATTCGTCTTATGTTTTTTAACAATTTTTAGAATAAATATCAAATAAAAACATGTCTTTCTATTGCAGGGTGATTCATGTAGAACTGCTTGTAGGAAAATTAATTCAGTTTACTCTTACTTGTTTTTCAAGCGACTTAAGATCAATTAACCTGCTAACCTTGTTACTTTCTACAAATGACATTTAAGTAACATAAACCAGCAAGTTATTGTGTAGCTATGAAGTTTTTAAACAATAAATTGGTAGATGCTTTCAGGTCAGAATTATTAACAGGGTAACGCAATTTATTACATTTCTCGTATAAATCTCTATGCCTCATGTCAAAATAAACTTGTTGGCTATTTATCTTAAATTTTTTCGTTTTCATTAGAAGTTTTGAAATTTACAGCCAAAATATGCGTATTGAACTCGTTTTAGTTTGTTAAATACATTTTGGAAAATTATTTTTTTTCTATGCGGATTTATGTATTGCAAGTTGGGCAGGCAGATTCCCAAATTATGACTTATCTGACGCACCTAGTTTTCAATTTAAACATTAGCCAAAATATTAATTTTTCGCATTTTTTTATTTGCTTTTCACATCTACAGTTTGAATTTACTATGATTTTTTTTAGAGTTTTTAACTTATTCCATCCTTATTTCAAATATTCAATCTCGTGCTTGTGAATGAGTTAGAAAAAAAGTCCTCTTCGACAATATATTGTATAAAAAACTCCCTCTATTGCTATTAAAAAAAGCATATTCAATTATATTGTACTCCAAAAGTATTTTGACTAGCGTAGTCAAACTTTTGAAACTAAAAATTAACCACGAGAAGTTTACAATCATTGGATATGCCAAAAATTTGGACCAATTTGCTTGCATTAATTTTTTTTACTATTAATAATTTATTTAGTCAAATATTGCAAATATTGGAAAACTATTCTTATGCTAGATACACACGAGGCTTTCATTGCAGCAGTACAACCATGTTGAAGCAAGGTTCCCATTTACACGAGGCAACTTTACGTACAGTTGGTAGAAGAGAGACAAAATTTGCCAGTACTGTCAATTTATTTTGTGTTTTTCATAGTGTGAAGTTGGCTGCAGATTATTTTAGTATTTTTTCACTCAAAAATTAAAAACGAATAAATCACAGAATGTCGGAATGGCAATAATGAAAATAAAAGTTACCGTAACCGAATTTCCTTTTGTAAACACAAGAGGCAAGTTTAAAAGGGATCATAAAAATTGTCGCAAGTAAAGTTGACTAGTGTAAATGGGGACAAGCTTTTCTTCGTGTTTAGTTGTGTTGTCACATGTTTTGTGAGCAAACAAAACATTTGCTGCAACACGTTCTTGACGGTTGCCTCGTGTGTACCAATCATTAGGGAAAATTCTGCGGTGTAGCGTGAAAAATTAAAGTTGTATCGGGTGATTAATGAAGAGGTTTTTTTTCAAAATAAAAAAATACAAAAATTCAAATCAAGTGTGGAATCATTATTGATCTTGTTCGAATGGAAATGTTATGCCATTTATTTTTTGAACATAATTTCCTTCAAAGCATGGCTACAACAACGCCCCAGGGTGTCCATTCTGAGGGTCTAATTTTGAATGAATCATTCAGGCATTTTGACCGGTATGGCATTAATGAAACGCGTAATGTTGGCTTCTAAAACCTGAATCGTAGGTGGTTTGTCAGCATAGACTTTGGACTTTACATAGCCCCAAAGAAAAAAGTCTCAATTGATACATTGTTTGAGCAGCTGTATGGCAAGTGGCACTGTCATGTTGAAATAAAATTTCGCCAAGATTACGGGCTTCAATTTGAGGTAGCAAAAAGTCCGATTTCATGGCGCGAGAGCGGGCACCACTCACGGTTAGGTTACGGCCATCATCTTTTTGGAAAAATATGGACCGATGATTCTACTAGGCCATAAACTGCACCAAACCGTGGTTTTCTCTGGGTATAATGACACCTCTTGGACCTCTTCTGGTTGCTCTTCAGCCCAAATGTGACAATTTTGTTTATTGCCTTTGCTGTTGAGCCAGAAATGGGCCTCATCACTGAACAAAATTTTGGCCGAAGCCAGTTTCTTACCGATCGTTATAGAGTTGCACAATTAGGAGATGTTGTGCGTTGTAAGTCCTTCCGTGATGAAATGTGAAACAGTACTGAAAACAAATAAAAAATAAAGTTTGATACAACGCACGCGTAATCTGTGAAAAAAACTATGGAAAAAATACCTCTAGATGGGTCACCCTATAGTTAAGGCTAGATTACATTAGAAATTAATATTGTTATTTTGGGTAACAAACTGAACAGTTGCAAATATAATTTCGATATTATTTCAATCAAAAAAAGGCGTCGGTCGAAATGTTATCGCTAATGATCAGATTATGAATAGAAAATTTATCATTATTATCACTCCACTGTGATTGACACCAACCTAAGAAACTGTTAATAAAGAGCGACAATCGCTATTTTAATTTCTAATGTAAATATAGCCAAATGGGCTTTAAGTCGGGATGTGATCCCGCACTTTCCAAGTTTTTCTAAAATCTCTCAATTTTTTTTCTATTATGTTATAAAACATTTCAGCCAAATAGCTCTATGTCTTACGCTATGTTTCATTTAGCCAAAACAATATCGATTATCGCTGTCACTTTAATAATTGTTAGTGTATTTCCGTGATTAATTCAATCACAATTATGTAATAGTCAAATTTAAATTTTAAATTGAAAAATATATTTAGTATTAAATTGACTCGTATAGCCATACATGTGAGCATCTAAAATAACCTTTTCGAACTATGGACCGATGGTGTGTGTTCTACTAAATTTGAGCTATGTTTGAAAAATCCCGCCCCGTTTGTCTTCCTATTGTGAATGATGTAATCACGAAAACAAACAGCCAGCGATAATCGCGATTTTTAATTCTAATGTCAACAAAGATGCAAAACAGATGGACTTAAAATGTTCGAATTTACGTACTTTTTACATGCTTTGTATCTGTTAATTTGTATTTCCTTAAATACGTAAGAAAGCAGGTGTCGTCAATGCCGCACTGTATACAGGGTGATTATATAACAAAAATAAGTAATTTTTTTCGATATTCTTTAGTTGTGAATTGTGTACTTTTCTTACTTACATAACGTTGTGTTTTTTTACCGAAACAAACTTAGATTCAAGTTATAGTCGTAAGATAGAATTGGCTTCTATTTTAAGGTCTATATAATTATAAGTAGTAGGTATGCGGTAAAAAGAGAACCCTGAGTTTGTATTTGTTACACATGATTTTATCTTATTTAATTTCACTAATTTACGATTTGATTTAAATACACTGTTAATATTACTTATTATTTATTTCTTCTATGTACAAAATTTGATATTTTCATTTGATTTTACGGTTTGTTATATTTTTTTGTTTTATTCTTTTTTTTTGTATATCACAGCCAAATGAGCAAACAAAATAAAAATCCATAAATTTCGGTAATTCAAAACGATTTCAAAGATTTGTCATTTGGCAAATATGGCATGAACGAGGACCGCCTTCTGGCTGGATCGTCTCTTTAAATAGACTCTCTACTGTTGTCGCTGTTATGATGCAAAGCTAACTGACATTCTGCTAGATTAGCGTTAGCTGCCGCATGACTCGCTTTCATGCTATTAACTGAATTTGAACATTTGGAGACATTGCTGCTGTTAAGATTATTTTTTGCAGAATTGCTGCTGTTGGGCGTGGAGCAGGCAGAATTGGAGGAATTGTTGGTGGGCGGTGATGTGGTGTTGCTGGTCGTGGTGGAGACAGCATGTTGGGCCAACATATCGGCTGGTATAAGGCCCTCTTTGACACGTTTCTTTTGTTTCATGCGGCGATTCTGGAACCAAATTTTGACCTAAAAAAAAGAAAGAAAAAAAACATGTTTTGCTGTTAATTCTGAATTGTTATAAATTCTATGTAAAAAAATGTTATTATAATTTTAATAATAATTTTATAATTTTATTTTTTATAATTGTAAAAAAATTCAATAACTTGTTTTACTTATGCAGGATAAGAGAAACTTCTTTCGTTTAAATGAACTGAGTACTTTTGAAATTGTTTTATGAAATAAAGATAGAAACTTATAATTTCAAATAAGTTTTATTTATTTTATTAAGAAATAACAGTTCAATATTTTTTTCACTTATGCAGGGTTTTTATTAAAAAGGACTTCTTTCGTTAAAATGAACTGAGTACTTATGAAATTGTTTTATGAATAAAAGGTGGAAACTTATGATTTCAATTCAGTTTTATTAATTGAGTTTAAAAATAACAGTTTATTAATTTATTTTCCTTGGATCATTTTAAATTGAATGCTTTCACTGAACCATACTAACAGGAAGTTTTTAACTTCTTTATTGGCTAATTCTCTTCATTAAGATATTTTTGTTTCGTATACGCTCTTTGTAAGAGCATACATACATATTTTTCGTAATTTTTGGGACTGAAAAATTTAGTTTTTAAATTAAAAATTAGGAACATTCTTAGAAACAACGACTTTCCCCAAAAAACTATTACTAACCTGCTAGATAAGTGCAGCATAAATAGGAATACAGCTTTTGATGTCGAATAACCTATAAATATAATATACAAATCCACATCGCATATACCTGGTTTTTCGGGGAGTCTTAGACACTCTAACCTTAACAACAAGGACAAATGCCAACTAGCACTTAAGACATGCGTCACTTTATTTAGCAATTCCAAATACAAATTAAAAAGCGAAGACAAATCTGACGTTGTATACCAAATTAATTGCAATGGGTATATGTGGGGTAGGAATACGTATGTTGGCACTACTAAAACAAAACTCAGGACTAGGATCTCTGGATATAAATCCGACCAAAAAGCTGTAAAATGACCATTAGAGCAAACAACTACTATTGCGGCCCACTGTACGTTGACTGGACACAAACCGAACTTTACTGATGTAGAAATATTAGCACAAGAGAGAAATTACAGACGAAGATATACTCTTGAAATGTTAAACATAATTGACGTACCGAAAAAGAGTAGAATCAGCTATAAGACGGACACAGATGGAATCGCAAACACTTACAAAAATCTGGTGCATAAACATAAAAGTAAGCTTAAGGCAAAAATAAGTTGAAAACAAGAAGTCAGGCGGACAAACGACAGTGTTTCTTTGCTTGAAATGTAAATATTGTTAAATATTATGTTAGTGTTTTGTGTATTAAACGTTAAAAATATTGTGTATTTCTTAGTGATTGACGAAGTAAGTCGAAATATTGGGAATTAAAATAATATATAAGAAACACAAGTTTTTTATTACATTACGAAAATAATAGCAAAAGATAATAGATACGAAAGGTCAACTAGTTTTAGTTTTTGTTAAATGTAAATTTTGATCAGAATAGTAAGAGAGGTATGTTTGTTTCCAAACCCTGGAAAAGATCGCAAATTATGAAATATTTCAATAAATTCATAATAAAATGAACGTTCTTATGGCATTTTTTGAATTAAATTTTTGTTTAACTTAACTTAAATGTTTTAAAAAAAGGTTTGCTTGTATTTTTTCCTTTCCATTTAAAACATAATGTAAATTCATAACTTATAATGTTAAAAATCCTCAAAAATTATCACTAAGTAGAAAAGGAAAAATTTTCCTAAACTCTTTATACATTGTAATCAAATCTATACAGCGAAATGACATACATACAAACAAATGAAATGAAAGTTAAATGTTTTTAAAATAAATAAGTTGACAAAAGCTTGTAAACGAAGACGAATTCACAATTAAGAATTTTTATTTTCCCTGAAGATGATCAACGACGGTAATCGAAGTATTGGAAAATAAAATAAACAATAATCAAAAAGACAGAAATTTAATGTTTTCTTGTTCTTGAAGAAAGACCTAACAGCCAGACGAACTCAATAAAGATCGGCTTTATAGGAATTTTTAAAAATTCCCGAGATACTGGCATAAAATTCCCGGAAAAGCGTGAAACGTTAATTACCTTAAATCCCGGAAAGTTCCTGGGCGGAATTCATATACCCATGCCATGTAGTAAAAAAACCTCCATAGCTGTAAGACACTGAATGAGTCTTTAATCCTCAAGTTTAATGTACCAAACACTAATTCAGTTTTTGGTTAACACTCGATAAGAATTTGTATGGAAATTTAAGCTTTGATGGCTCAACTTAACACTGGATAATTATGCAGTTTTTTTTATCGAGACTAATGTGTTACCCTACTAAACATTTTGATATTCGATGTGACCAAGTTGGTATTTATTTAGTTTTTGAGACACCCAGTTATAGATATAGGGGGAAATCGCCTATTTTACATTCTCTTGGAGATAGCCTTATCTGTTCCTAGGAAAAAGAAAATTAAAATTCGTATTTAAAATAGGCTGAAAAACTTTATATTTATCTTATTCATTGACATACGAAATGATCTAAATTAAGAATAGTGGAATGGAATTGAACTGGCAAAATATTACTTTTTAACAGACAACAAATTATTTTCTTTTAAAAAGTACTAACGTTGCTCTAAAATCGAATGCTAGGTTTATAGAAAGGATTTATTTCACTCGGTCGGTGTTTTCCAAGAGTAAAGCTTGGCAGTTTGGTGCCTTTATGTGGCTTTTGTGGTCTCAAAAATGTAGTTCCTTTTTTAGTTCCAATATTATTTTGGCTTACGTTGATTCTTTTTTCTGTTCCGATGTCGTGTGAACCACTCACATCTAAACGAACGGCAAAGAGCTTAAACATAACTTGATGGCTGGAATAGAAGGGTCGGTGCAACACAATGAAATCATTAAAGCGAAAGTCAATAGTTCCATTCTAAACTTAACAGCCCTATTCTACTTATACGAGTACATCGAATCAAATCATTGCGTTTTTTCGGTATAATCGGCTATGTTGGCACAATGCCTTTAGTGGAACGTAGGACGGTCAATTCTGAGTGGTATACAAACATCTGTTTGCCAACAGTGTTGGAAGAAATAAGGAAAGACAATACGACAAGAGAAGACAGATCATTTTGCATCACGATAATGCGAGCTCTTACATATCAGCTGAAACGATGAGCTATTTGCCCACTCAAGATAACGAATTGATGGGCCATCCACCGTACAGTCCTGATTTGGCACCCAATGACTTCTTCTTATTCCCTAGTATGAAGAAGAAAATGCGTGGTCAACGTTTTTCATCGCCCGAAGCAGCTGTTGAAGCGTTCAAAAATCATGTTTTGGAGGTGTCTCAATCGGAGTGGAAAAAGTTTTTCGAAAATTGGTTTGTGCGCATGCAAAAGTGTATTAATCTTAAAGCAGAATATTTTGAAAAACAATAAAACCATTTCCAATGATAGATTATTGTGTTTTTATTGCCGGACCCGAAATATAAATAGCAACCCTCGTAATAGGGTTGAACTACACCTATAAACTATTGGTAATGTAAATATAATTCTAAAGAAAAACATACCTGCGTTTCATTTAATTGCAATGTATTGGCAATTTCGATACGTCGGGCTCGGGTGAGATAACGATTGAAATGGAATTCCTTCTCCAATTCGGTCAGTTGTTTGTTGGTGAAATTGGTGCGACCCGAATTGTTGGTGGCCGCCAGGCTACAGGCCATGCCCAAACCGTTGGGGCTGTGATTGCCGCTTAGAAGAACCGTCGGCGTTTGATGTTGTCCCCCCATTTGATGGGACGCCAATACAATGCCGGTCGCAGCGGACCCGCCGCCGCCGCCACCAGCTGCTGCGGCATTGCGGCACATTGCATCCAATGCGGTCTGGCCATTCATGTGATGATAATCATGCAAAGTGGCAGGTAGTTTTGGTGCTGCAAGGAGAACGAGGGAATGCAAAACAGAACAATACGATAATTAGACAAGTTTGTTAGTTTTTGGATGGCTGTATTCTTCAGGGTTTACTTTGAATTGTGGTTTTACAGATTATGAGTGATTTTGTCAGTGATGATCGCTGTCAAAGTTAATCAGCGTGAGATTTTTTGGTGGTTTCCTTTGAGACATTCATACCCTAAACACACGCTTGCGCACAAAAGAAAACCCAACAAATATTCGTTGTCTTGCCTTCTTTGGCCTTTTTGGCTGTGGCTCGCCCGGTCTAACTCTCAACTCAACGGGGTTTGTATTGAATGATTTTGGGTTTTGGTATTTTGTGTGATGTGGTTATGTTTTTGGCAATTTGGAATCTCTTGCCTAAAAATATTTTTTTTTTGTTTTTGGAAATGCAGGTACATTTCTGTGTGTCTAGTTTTGGCATGAGTTGGCAATTTTTCGTTGTTAATGCGATGGTGTTCTTGGCCATAATGTGACATGCGCCCCGTGGCTAAAATCTAATGATTATGGAAATTCATAATTTTTGTGGTGGGTTTTGTGTGCTGCAGGTATGTGTGTCTGTGACATGGCATAATTTTGTGTTGACTTGACTTTTTGATGTTTACAATTTGTTTGTGTGTTTTCACCCGAAGGATTTAATAGGATTAACTGGAGTTTGTTTTGGAAATATTGGTATTAATATTAAGTTAATACTGATTTTTTGTGGGTGTGTATTTCCTCAAAGGGTCGTTGCACTGAGTAGAAAATCATTTGAAAAAGATGACAATTTTCAAGGAATTTTAAGATTTTCTTCTTGGGCTTAAAAATATTTTTTTACGTTTAAGACAAGCCTTTGGGGAATTGTGGCTATATTTTCATTAATAACGGCTGTACACAGAGTGCTGAGTGATTTTATTATCAGCTGTTTATAATGTTTTTATAAGGAAATTAAGACATTATCGCAAAAGTAAGTGCAATTTTCGGCGTTCTAAGATTTCAACATTGTTGACAAGTGCCATATTTCAACTTTTTTCTTAACTGATCAACACTCAGAGGGTTTCCCTATACATGTAGTGCATTGCGTTGGTGGGTGGAAAGTAAGGGAGCGGGGGAAAAAAGGGGGTAATGTTTATTGACATTTTTCTTACATTTCTGGATGTCGTAATTAGTGGGAAATACATTTGCCGGAAGCCGATTTCACATACGGACAGTACGGGCGTAAAACGAATTCGATAGGTAGTGTATAGTGCGGTCAAATGGCCAATCGATAACAAATGGGTGCAAATTCCTGGAAAGTCATGTATCCCTGCCAAACATCCTCACGTCAGCAATATGATCACGTATGTCTAAAGAAAACACACCATAAAAGTAGCGATAGAACAGCGACCCACAACCCACATTTGGACGATGCCCTAAAAAGAACATAGAGTTAGATAACCTACAGTCACCTATGGGTACCTTCATTTTTGGGACCTGTTAGTAAAGGTCGGTTTCGAATGGCTAATGATTTTTAGTAAATATCTTTTACGTGGCTTCGAAATTAATCTCCTTCACGCCAATTGGCTGGCATTTACGATAATTTTAAGTACAGGGTAAAGCAAATATAGCGTCATAACTTTTACCTAGCACTTGTTGGCGTAGTATTTAGATTGACTTACAGATAAAATCTTTTCTGCTAGGTACACACGATGCAACCATCGAGAGCAACGTGTTGCAGCAATTTTTTTTTGTTCGGAAAACTCGTCACAACAAGCAATACATGAAATGTCAATATATCCATTTGTACCATTTTTTTTATCATAGGCACAATAATAATAAAATTATTCGAATGTTGCCGAAGTTAAGCCAATCTGCACAGTCATACAAAAAATTAATTAGGAATCCTGCGAAAAAATATTTCACATATCAACCAAAATATAAAATATAAAAAAAACCAATTTGAAGCGATAAACAAATTAAAATATTTACATAAAAAAATGTAAGACGTTTATCGAAAATAATTTCGTATCTGGCGATGTAAAACTACCCATATTTACAAAAAATTAAGCGATAAAGAAAGCGATAAAGAAAGTTCACATATTTACAAAAAAAGTGGAATTTTTTTTTTCAAAAAGCAGTCAGAAAGACTTTTATTTACAATCAGGGGTTACTGCAGTTTCGGTGAGCGCCACTTCACCATCATAAGACCCCAAGCCACGAATGTGCTGTAACTTTTGAAAGAGGAATTAGTCCACAAGCTGAGTTTGGTTTGTTGTTGTTTGTCATAGAGGGAAGGAAAAGTAAGTCTGCGAAGTTAAAGCAAACACATCACCGTCTGGTAGACGTGTCGTGGGTGTGGGCGACTTTTCAATACAATTACGTGTGCTGACGACATGGCCTCTACTCGTTTAACAATCTATATACTTATGCATATATATAAGGGTTTACCATTATGTTTTCAAAATGATTTCAGATAAGTGTCCGCCGCGTCTGGCTCGAATAAATTCCAGACGAGAGGCCAAATTTTCGATCACTTTTCGCATCATTTGGGCCGTATGTCAGCAATGACTCGCCGAAAACTCTCTTCCAAGGCGTCAATCCTGTCGGGCCTATCTGCGTAGATTAGCGACTCACATAGCCTCACAAAAAATAATCCAGCGGTGTTAAATTGCACTATCTTAAAGGCCACGACGCGAGATTATGCGCTTACCAAAAGTTTCCTTCAATAAATTGATTGTTTCGTTGGCTGGTTGGCATTAAGCGCTGTCTTATTGAACTAAAGGTCAACATCCTTCGATTCAGACAGGAAAAATTCATTAATAATGGCTCAATAGTGTACCCCATTGACTGTAACTTATATGGCCGGCTTCATATTTAAAGAAATATGGACCCTCTGCCTATAGAGCATACCAAACAGTGAATTTTTGAGGATGTAACGGCGTTACAACAATGGCTAGTGGATTTTCATTACTCTAAATGCGACAATTTTGGTTATTAACGTACCCATTCTACTAAAAGTGAGCTTCATCGCTGAACAACATTTTCTTGTAAAAATCAGGATCGACCATATCCATTTTGGGCACATTCACCACAATTTTCAAACGTTGTTCCGGAGTAAGTCTTTTCATTATGAAATGGCAAACCAAACTGAGCATAAATCAAGTGACGGCTGTCAAAAAGACCAACTCCGAAGAAAATGCGGCCTGATTAAAAACCACACGTCCAAAAAACACCGTTTCTAAAACGTTTTAGAGAGCTGTTCATTATGTTATCCTTAGATTAATTTTTTGGGACCTGCTGGTAGAGATCGTTTTCGAATGGCTGATGATTTTTAGTGAATATCTTTTATGTGGCATAGAAATTAATCTCCTACTCATCAATTGGCTTGCATTTACGGTAATTTTAAATACAGGGTAAAGCAAATATAACATCATTACTTTTTCCTAGCACTTGTTGGCGTGGTATTTACTCGTAAATTGATTTACAGATATAAACTTTTAGGCTAGGTACACACGAGGCAACCGTCGAGAGCAACATGTTGCAGCATTTTTTTTGTTCACAAAACACGCGGCAATACAGCTAAACACAAAACAACATTTGCTTTAACGTTGCTGTAGCCTCGTGTGTTTCTAGAATTACAGTACACACAGATTTTAGTTGGAAATCGGTTGGAACAGTAAAAATTCCACTGCAGAAAAATAATTTCCATTGCAATCATCAAATTTTTATGATCCTAATGGATACTAGGTTCGATATACCAAAAGATCAATAAGGTTATAATATTGTTCATAGAACTAATTAATCGGTCAAATTTTAATCGGAACTTTGTTTACTTGCCACAAATGTTTACTTGCTAATGGTTGAGGCAACCAACAGTTTTACCAAAATTAATTGTCTGTGATATTCGATTTGAATTTTGTTTATGTTGTTTTATATGTGATTATGTTAAAATATAACGTTTAGTTCACGGCTAAATTCTTAAAAAAATACGTACTACAAAACCTCAGAGGAAACTATCAAATAAATGACGATACGATAGGTAAATGTAAATTTAAATAAATTTTATTTACAAGATAATTAAGCTCCAATCAACTTAAAAACACAACAGAAAATGTATTGTTGTAACCAATAATTGGTGTTAAAATCTAAAATGTTATCATTACTAAAAACAGGTTGTTTAGTGGTACCATTTTTATAATGTAGCCATAATTATAATAAAATGATTCGAATAATACTGATGTTAAGCCAATCTATTAATCCTTCTCATTTCTGTTAATTTTTCATAATTTTCTTCACTCTTACCTCTACAACGTTTAAGAGTACTTCAAGTGTGTCAGAAAATAGTTTTTTGGCTCTAGTAAATATTTAAAATTATTGAGTTAATACCCTTCTGCAGGATAAGTGGATTTTTAGATTCAAAAATCTTTTGCTGAGGTTTGGATACTTTGTCACGTTTTTATACGTCAGTGTCACTGACTGAAAATTACAGTGCTCAAATTACCATTCGGATATACTGACAAAATACTCGAAGCCCATGAAAGAATTACCACTCTTATTTTTCCAACAAAAAATCAAACTTGACACACCCTTCTTTTTTATGTTTACAAAAACATAATCAAACAAGAAGAGGTCTCATCGACGATTTCGTATTGGGTACATTTTCAGATGGAAGATAGGATAAGTGAAACTGTATATCAACTCAAACTGATAGAAATTGTACACATTTTTACAAAGCAAAAGTGTGGCTTTAATTGATCTTCTTTAATGACACACAACAACAAACCTGATCTTGTTAGATTGTGGAGTAATTTCTCTTTCATTACAGTTTATAGTATAAGTACTTTCTAGTCTGCTTTTCACCAAATCGCCATTGTTTCTTTAGTGTAAATGGGCGAAATCGGTACCGAGGTATAAATTTTCTCTTAAATGATCTAAAAGTACTTCTGAAAAAATACCCTATTTTAAGTATTTATGAGAACTTTACACAGCGACATTATTTGCGGACGAACCTTGGAGTATTGTGGGATCGTTCGTGAAGACAGACTTAACACAATCACAATTTTTGATCATCAAGAATCCCAAAAAACGGTTCCAACAAATCTTTACAAAAAAAAAATGGGCATATGATAATTCAAAGATAATTATACAAGGGTTGCTATTTATTTTTTGGGCCCTGGCAATACTAGGGGTGCTAGATGCAAACTGGAACATCCTTTGACAAGTTTGAAGTTTTTAGCATAAGTTCACTCGGAGCGTTTTGTCCTTTGAGATCGAATTGTTTTGTTTACAGTGTGTTGAAAAATGCATCTCGGTCAAAGTATGCAATTAAACCCTGAACACTTTCGTGCGTGGATTTTTTACGTTTTTCGGCGGGGTTTATTGAGACAAGAGTGTTGTTTCGACTTTTGGTGATAAGGCACCATCAAAAACAACTGTAAATGGTACCAAGAGTTCAGTCTCAGACGCCGTTTGCTACAGGGTAAATTATGTGAAGGTCGTCCAACTAAGATCGTTTTGCCGGAAACCATAGTTGCTGTGCTAGAACTGATAAAGCAGAACTGATAAACCGACATATGACATACCGTGAGATTAAGCCATCCTTTGGCACTAATTTGACGGTGAAAAAGACTTGTTCGTGTTCTCATAATTTGACCATTTTCTGATTTCTATGTAAGTCTCGTTTAAAACTTTCTTTTTCCAGTAGAGCCTCTGGATTTTAAAAATTCTTGCAGGGTCTATAATGTAACCCACAATGAAAATAGTTGACGGAAAAAGTATTTAAATACGGAACAAACACAGTCAGTCTGTCAACCATAGCAATTTTCCATCCTGTATACACGCCACATGCGAGGCATATGCGTGCGCGTGTATGTGTTGTATGTACATAATCATAATTAAAGTTGTTGACAACTTAATTAACAACAATTCTTGTTGTTGACACTTATGTACAATGCCATCAACTGCTGTGGTTGCTGCTGCTACCCAGGCAAAATGCATAATGCAACATCAACACGGACACAAACAACTTCGGCTCTAATTCAATTGATTGCTGCAAATGCAAGTACGACAAATCTTATCAGTGGCTGCAGCAGTAGCAGCGACAACATTGTGGCATTTTCATGCAGGCGCCAGTACTTCAACATCGAGCGGCGGTTTTATGTCCCAGCCAAGACTACTGATCCACAATCTACACCATCGGGCATCGCCATTGTCGCCGTTGTTGTCATTTTATAATGATTGTAAATAAAGCCAGTGTTAAATAATTGCAATTGATATGAAGAGTCATCAACATCATCGTCAGTCTGTCCATAGTTTTCTATTGGAAAAGTAAATATGCGTCACTTAAGCGGCGAGGAGCTCCCTCATAGCTAAAGATGTTACTGCTAATGATGACGATGAACGATAAAATTGAATAAACATGATGTGAAATCAAGGAAGGAAACAAATTAGTCGATAGTATAAGTATGAGGCCAATATACTTATACATACATAGGTATAAGTATATACATGTATGTGTTGAACAACAAGAGCCCAGTAAACCAAATTCTGAACAATATCTGAACTCTATCGAGAATTCTTATCGAAATCGTTACAAATTCTGTTCGATTTGTCTGAGGACTTTTTATTTATTATGTTAAGAAATATCTAAACGAATTCGGCCCGAATTCTGTTAGACTTGTCTGTGGGATTTTTATTAATTTTTTGTTCAGACTTCTCTTATCGAACTCGCAACGAATTCTGAACTATTTTTCTGAGGTAGTCTTTCCGTTTAAAATATTTGTTATTTGCTTTATATTTTACAGTTGTTGTTCTTGTGTTCAGACATGTCGAAACTAATTCTGAACGAATTCTTAACAGTTTGTCTGAGGTATTTTTATATTTCATATTCAAATTCTGAACGTTTGGTTAGCTTAGCTGTGCGAGGGATTGCAAAACTGGTTGCCCTAAAGTGTATAGCCACTTAACATAGTTACAGCACAATTATTGCTTGCGAAACTGCAGACACCCCTGCTTGTAACAAAAAGTCTTTCCGAACGCTTTTGAAAATATTTTACAACTTTTTTTTGTAGATCAAAAATATGTTCTTCTTTTTGATTGTTTACATTCTGAATTGACCATGACATAAGCTCAGAATTCATTCAGAATTCGGTTCGAAACGTCGGTAAAAACATCAGAATTTAATAAGACTTAATGCCAGAATTCTGACCGAAGTCGTTCAGAATTAGTTCAGAATTCGATACGAGAAATCGAAATTTCCTTTCGAATTTCCCAAGACTACAGTTCCGAATTCGGTCAGAAATCGGTTCGAAATGTCGGCAAAAACATCAGAATTCCTTAGAGAAGTTTTTCGTTACGAACTCGCTAAGAATTCTGATCCGAAATCGGAACATTTTTTCGATTGTCGTACAGAATTCTGACCGAATTCTGAAGGTTTGGTTTGCTGGGAGGGTTCGTCGGCCAAATAGTCAAAAGTAGACAATAAGAAACTTAAAATTGTATTAAAATAATTTATAAAATAAAAATATCAATTAATTGCTACACTTTTGCGTTGTTAAAATGTAGAGGTTTTTATCAAGAATATATGTGTCGCGCAAAATATAAAGGGACCTAAGGCTAAAAACCAGTTTTGTTCAGGAGAGCCATTTTAAAGATTAGGTCCCTTTCTATTTGCGCTAAAGCGCGCATATCTCTGAGAGGGGACACTTTTGGGGACATGGGATCGGTCTCATTCGATGCTCAGATGTTGTCCACATCAAAAAAAAGTGAAAAGTTGATGAAAAGTTTTGTTCAGGAGAGCCATTTTAAAGATTAGGTCCCTTTCTATTTCCGCTTAGAATCGTCGACTTCACTTTCATAAAACGCGCATATCTCTGGGAGAGAACACTTTTGGGGCATGGGATCGGTCTCATTCGATGCTCTGATGTTGTCCACATCAAATAAAAATTGATTTTTTTCCCTTAGGTCCCTTTCTCTATGCGCTGTCACATATTGATTAAATATATGGTGTGAAATTTTTAAAAAATTTGAATGTGGACGGCCGACATAAATATTAAATGCACAAACGGTATAAAGGAGTCATCTGACATCATCGACGAACTGCGTTTACCTTATGGTGAAGTTTATAAAAACTACTTATTGCATGATCAGCGGCTATACAAATTTTACGGAAATTGCTAGCAATAGAGGGTTTACAAAACATTGTGTTAACTTTAAACCTCATCGCACAAGCTTTCTGATTAATCGATATTTAGTTGTTAATAAAAAAGGTCCATCAAAAAACACAACGTAAAACTCATTATGTAAACTTAAAACTTTAACTGTCATTCGAAACAAAATGTAAACAAATTTCAAACAACCATCCCCCACTGTGCCTCAGTGATATGAATCCCGATGTGACGTACACGTATTAAGGTACACATGTTCATATTTACTTTCAATGGCTTTAAACATAAAATGTAGGTACTCTTGCATAAAGTATCATAAGTGTATACATATTCGTATACATGTAAGTATGTAGCCATGGCTTTATTAACACATAAACATAAACGTTTCAATATTTTATTTTTGATGTTTTTGACTGGTTTTTGATTGATCATTTCAAATGATTTTTGACTTATTTATGGGAGTCTTGTTTTTTATGTTGGCTTTTGTTTGGTGGCAGACCCTGTTCACTGCGAGTTCTGCGAGTAGAGTTTTATGGCTCATTTGATTTCCAACAATTATAAATTGTATTTAGTATTATTAGAAGCACTTGACATTTAATATGGCGTTATATGATTTGCTGTGACCAACCGAAAATATATATCTCTACGTAGCACATACGTAGGAATGTATGTGGGTAAGCCATAAAAAGCCCAATTTAATTTACAACCGGTAGCTGTTGTAGTTTTTTTCTCTCTGTATGATTTTTATCTGTCCACAAATTCGTTACGTTGCGTACGGACGGGGGGGGGGGGGGGGGGGGCAAGTCAAAAATCACGTTTTTGTGATTATTGAAAATGAAATCGTTGCTATAATGGCCTAATTATGGATTAATAAACTTAAAAAAAATATATATTGTGAGAGAATTTATTTGTTTGCTGGATAAGATTCAATATCAGGGCAAGTGACAACAAAACTTAACAGAAATTTATACTTGTTGTACGCACGGAATGCTGTGACTTTCATAATTTAGAGTTGTGACATTTTTTCAGTCACAATAAATATTACTGCAAGTAGCATTCAAATAAATGATTCGAAGTTTTTGATGAAAATCATTCAAACTTAAACACACAAGGTAATGATAACTTGGATTTCGGTCTTTGTTGTCGTAAGAAAATGTCCCTATCCGCCGCATTTGTACCCTCTACTGAAATATTGGTTGAAGCCTCTTAAAAGTATAAATTTTATTGATCGTCTTAAAATTTTAAGACGATCTGGGCGAGTTATGCTAGACCCGGGGCTACACACAGGGAAAAAGTTTGTTGACAATCGCATTGAACAACAAAAAAAGACTTTCTGTTGCAACAGTGTTGATAGATATTCAGTTAGACGTAACGTAAGATGAGTGCTGTGATATTGTTATGGTATAGAGTACCAACTAGTCGGTTGTACGAATGGAATAATGTCTAAATAATCGGTTGCCAAAATGGCGTATTGTGGCAACTAATATTTTTGTATATAGTGGTTTCTTTTAACCAACAATTGGTAATGCCAACATAAAGTTTCATTCTTATAACCATTTAGTATTGCCGACCACAACATAAATACCAGACATAAAAAGCAAATAAGAAAATAAATCAGAGCAGAATTTCAAAGATTTCCATTCTTACTTACTTATTTGTCTTGTCTTACATGTCAAGCCGACTTGAAAAAGTAGACCAAATGCTGAAACTGGACAAATTAAAATATATCTTCAATTGGTTAGAAAATTAATTGACGTTGCTTTATTGACCCTTAAATAAACTCGAAGCTAGTTTAAGCAAATTTATTTAATAACTGCGCACGAATTATCGTTTGGTTGTGCTAATATTTGAAGTAGACGCAACTAAAATCGTTCGATTGGCAAAAATTCGGTTGTGACAAGGAATCTTTGTGTGTAGGAATAAAGAAAGGACCGAAGATAATTTTTAACAAAAGAACACGCACTGCAACAATAATATTTTCTGTCATAAAAGTATGTTCGTCGCTACTAAAGTTTTGTTTTTTAAATTATATTTTGACAATAGTATGATTGCGACAATATTAATATTGTTGAAATATAATAATATTATAATTACCAAATTTAAAAGAAGAAGTAGGAAAGAATGTAGCAGCAATATAAATGTTGTTGATGCAACAATAGTTTTGTTATTTGAGTTTTATGTTAACAATTATGTGATTACGGCAATCATAGCGTATGATTGTAGTTGTTAGCTGTAAATTAAAATTTGTCCAAACTGAACTGCATTGGATTTGTAAAACCTGTAAAGATTTTTTTGTTAAATAAATAACTTATAAAGGGTGGTAAAATTTTATGGGCCGGTGTTAAATGTAAACCACACCTAAACGTCAATTTTTTTGATATTTCTCATTTTCAGACTAACTTTGTAAGGTTGTTGTGCCACAACCATAAACCAACAATAGTATGATGCTCTTCGAATATTGTTAACCCAACCATACTTTTTTCTTCGTGCAAAGTAAAAACGGTGTTAAGTTAATCCAAGCAAGCTAAACCTTAAAAATCCACAAGTTGGACTTCGCTAATAAAATAAGAACTATCGTAACAATGGCATCTATGGCATGACCACCAATTGAAGAAGGCAGTCTGGAATGGCTATAGGATTTTTTAAGGGGATTAGGTTAAATTATTACATTGTAAACTTACTCTAAACCTAAAAAGTCTAATTTCAAAAATTTGTTGGCGTTTGAATTTTTTTTCTTTAGATTTGCTTTTTTCCACATCAAAATAAATTAAAACACGAACTGGTCGAAGACAAAAATAAGGTACGTTTGGAAAGTAGAAAACAATATATTTTCTGGATTGCTAAGTTTTATCCGTTTTCTGACAACCTACAAAAAATCTTAAATGTTACTGGTCGATTTTTCGAGTAGTGGGTGTAAATGGGTTAAAGTGAAATGCAAAATTTTACCTTATTTTGACTTAAAGCTCGCTCAGCGTACATTATTAAATACACATCTTTAGTACAGGGTTAGTTGCTAAAACAAATTTCCAAAGTATTAACAAATTTTAATTAAATCCTTACAATATATTTCTATTATCTAATTACACACAGTTCGTACGAGTAATACTCGTATTGTACAATTTGACAGGGACCTAACATATGGTCAGTTTTTCCGGTACAACTATAACTGGACACAGGAAATACAAAAAAGGGATTTAATTTCAATTGAAAGAAAATAAAAGTAAATTAAGAAAAATGCGGACATCACAAATGCAGCAACACTTGTTAAATTTCTCGTAAATGATGCTGTCAACGCCTGATGAGGGGGAACCCTTCCTTTGCTTTCCTTTCCGCCAACTTTAACTCGTTTTCATGAAGTCACAAACAGCAGGCAGATATGGACACACATACACTCACACAAAGCGGAATCCCTAATGATAGTGGGAACACTGAATGCTGGTGTAGTATAGATAGTTGGTGGATGACTGGCTTGGCTGCCAGACTGTTGTGTGTCCGACTGGCCAACTGACTGACTGGCGGGGAGAGCACGGATGAATGAGTGACAGATAGTATAATTTTTGATGTGAATTAGCCTCATCTTTTAACTCATTAGCAAAAGTCAACACATTTTGGGCTCTGCGTTTGGATGTGGGCAAGTGAATATAAAGAACGAGTCAACATAAGAAGTTCGAGAGCGAGGATCATGTAGACAGTTGTAAGCTTATATTAAGGGTATTCGCTTCGAAAGTGAAGCACAGCATGTAGGAAATGCACTGCTGGTGTTTACAATCTAAAAGCCCTTATTTGCTTATAAGTTAAAAAGCCAAGTACAGACTTAAGGCGTTTTTTGTTGTTGTAAAGGGTGACCTAAAAAATGGTCCTTTTACCAATTGCTACAATATACACAGTGTTCCAGATCCAGCTGGAAAAATATTTATTTAATTGGTAGCTGTAGTTTAAAAAAAAACGTTACCAAAAACGAGTATAAAGTAAAATTTTCTAAACCTCAATTCACCCAGCAAACAGAGATTAAGGCATGCTAAAGTTAACATCACCGCTGTTAGTGGTAAAAAAGGACAACCTAGAAAAAACGATTCAGCGCTTAGAGCTTATTTTGTGGTTGAATGGGACTATATCCGTCTAAGACTGTGCTGACGCAAGAATTAACGCCAGACGATCATAGTTAACGACGCACTGTGGTCCAGGATCGATTTCCATCGGCCAAAATTCTATAACTTTTGATCTAGTAAATATTTTTAAGTTCTGTTAATACCTTTCCAAAATGGTACTGCATTCTTTAAAAGCTTTTAACAGAAAAAATTTAGAAAGAAAGTTAAAATCGATATTTTTTGAAAATAGTTACTACAACCAAAGTATATTTGCTACAAACAAAATTATGACGCCATGTCAAACCACACCTGATAATTAAAAATAGTGGAATAGTTCTTACAATGTATGAAACACAATTCGACAAATTAGAAAAATTAAATCTCACTTTTTCAATTTTCAAAACCTGAATACAGTGAAAGTCGCCAATAAGGATAAACATTTTTTTGCGCATTTTATGAACAAATATGGAAAAACCAGACTAAAAACGAAAAAAATGTAAATACGAAAAGTAGTCAACTTCAGGCTAATTTCTAATTTAAAATACACAATAGCCAGAAATGTTAATAACTCAAATAACCCTTAAGTCCTTGGCTACAATTACCGTTTTTACAAAACTCAAAAATATTATCTAGATCAAAAGTTGTAGAATTTTGGCCGATAGAACACTGTGCGACGGCAGTTCGATGGATTTATTGGCCGGAGATTCGCATTTTTGCAAATAATAACAAGGATTGGTACGCCCTAATGTGCAACGCATGCATCTGTGATTTTCAACGAAAGCTCACGGAATTGGCGGAAATGATATTGAGCTATGAAGATTGCTCTTCGCACAGTTTGAAGACTATACGCAAAGGGTAATTCTCATTAATCATAATGAGACTCCCGTATAAGTCATTCGATTTGTAGCCGAAGAATCTTTGCCAAAGACTGCTAAAGAAAAACCTTGGCGGGTTTAGAAACAGCTGTACAGTCTGCCTGGCAAACCTAGCAAATACATTTCACCAATTTTTTAGTTGATTCTGAAAAAGAATCAACAAAAAGGTATCGAAACAGAATAAAAACTGTCCAAGTCATAAAAAAAATCCTATTTTTGTGCCAGGCAAATTAATGGATCTGTGGCTACGTCAACAAGCTATATTGCCGTTACAAGTCGTTCAGACCAGATCTCACGGCATCCACAAAGTTTGATTGTTTGGAGCGGCTAATGGCATGAATCACTCATTAGAATTTATTTATTTTTAAATAATGAAACAGACTTTCGTTGCACGGAGATTTACAATATCTTAAATATTTTTTTTGTGGATTTGTCAAGTGCCTATTCGTACCTAGGTTAGCTTTTTTGGAGCTGGAAGTCTGTACAAGCACACTAACAGGGCTGTATAGTTCATTTTGATTTTGATAACTAGCAAACAAAATCATAATCACTCTCATTAGATCTTGTTTCTTTTGCAATTGTTAAACATAGGCTGTAGGGCTGTACGGCGGATGACCCATCAATTCGACGTTTTGGCCGGTCAAAAAGGCGCTGGTTTAAGCCGACGTGTGAGAGCTCGCATTGTCATGGTGCACAATGATTCGTCTTCTCTTGTTCGTTTTTCGAATTTCTCCGAAGACTTCAGGCATACCAATTGTGGTGGGTGTACCACTCAGAATTGACCGTCCTACGTTGCTAAAGCGGAACAGTCGTCCCTGACCAGTTTAGCCGAAGAAACAGGCGACCATTTACTTTGAAGTGCTTCTTCCAAATACAACTTTTGTTGTATGTGGCTCGTCTTCGAAGATTCACACGGTCGATTGCTGTTTTGTTTCTGGCTCATACGCATAGATCAATGATCCGTCACCTGTGACGTTCTTATAAACGTCTTTAAAAGCACCGCGATCGTATTTTTTCAAAATTTCTTTGCACCAATCGACACGAGCCTTTTTTTGAGCGTTTGTCAAATTGTGCGGGATCCAACGAGAACCAACCTTTTTTACCACCAGGTGTTCATACAATATCAAATGTATGTTGGTTGACGAAATGCCCAAGGATGCCTCTATCTCAAGGTATGTCACATAACGATCTTGCATTATCAGTTAACGCACGGCATCTGGCACAACGGCCGTTTTTGGACGACCTTCGTCTTTAAGCGAGCGTCGGCCACGATTGAATTCAATTAACCAGTTTTTTACAGTTCTATAGGATGGTGCTTCATCGATGCACTGCTTTCGTGATAATCCACTCCATTTTTTTTGCCAAATTGATTTTTTCAAGTCATTGTAAACAACACAAATGATGGTCGTACGTCAAAACATTCTGAGTACGTTTATGCTAAAAAATGTCAAACTTTCCAATGGAAATGTCACCAGAAATGTATGTAGCAACTCTCGTATCACCCATTCATTCCTTCTAATATAGGCTCATGCCCAGGGATTCAAGTTCCCAATCCGAGTTTCATGCGCTCCACCGTTCCCTGGTATGTACCTGAAGTCTGCCACCCAAATTAGCTGAATATTGAAATGCTGAGTGATCCTGTTAAGACATAATCGGCAGTTTAAGACTGGTACGAGTTTTGGGCTAGTTACGACGTAATTCATAGATTTAATGGTAGTCTGACCGTGGTGATAACATTATTTATCAGTCTGATTCAGTTACAGCTTAGTGTTATTATTCTATTAAAAATATAATACCACGAATATTGAATCGATTCGTGTGTGTTACCACTACAATAGCTTTGTTCTTTTGGACTTATTAGCTCCCTCAGCTAGAAAGTATGCAATTTAATAATCTGGCAACATAGAAAACAAAATTTTGAGCCCAAACAAATTAATATCAAGAAATTCCACTTTCCACTGGCCCTCCAAGGTCACCGGACCTAACTGCACTAGACTTTTTTAAGGGGTTATGTATATCAAGAGCTATACAAAGCGAAACCAAGAAATTTAATTTAACTGAATTGAAGCAGTCCGTTAAAACAATAATTAAAGCGAACCCACTTCAATCCTACAGGCCGCAATGAATAATTTTCTGATCAGACGTCGCATATGAGTGGATGAGCATGGAGGTCATTTACTGTCTATCATCTTCAAACACAATTAGTCATTTAAATTTAATTAAATCTTCTACACAATAAAAAAAGTTATTCAAAAAAAAGTTATTTGAATTTCTTATTGTATCACAATTTATGCGCCACCCTGTACCTTGATCCTTACATAAACTAATACTGCTAATTTTGGTAAAGTGTCTTAGAAAATGCCTTATAAATTCTTGTAGTGTAAAATCCTAGAAGAATTTATCTCCCTGAAACCATTTGCCCATTGAAGTGAGTGGAAGTGAATACCCTTATTGTGTAAATGTATTCGTGCGAGTATGTGAACTTATTCGTTGCAGAGATTGAAGTTAATTTTTATGTTCGATACAATGACTTGACGAAAACGACGACTAATCCATTTATACTGTCATTTTTATTACTTTTCAAAAGTTTTGTGAGCTGTCACTGGGACTTTCTACATATGGACATACAAACATACATATATGTACAATTGGCATGTTGCTGTTGTTTATACCCCTACTTGCAGACCTTCCACGCTCATTGCCTCAGAATCCCAGTGCACTAAGAATGACTTGGATTATTTGATATTGAATTTAATCAAAATCTTTTTTTTGTTTGTTGTAGTTGTTATTATTCGGGTTGCTCACATCTCCTCTTATACGCGTACGTGTAGATGTATGTGTCCATTTGGAAATGCATTGACTGTGATGGCTCCCCGCAGTCTTATTAGTCACGATTTGTTATAATAACATTATAGCCGTCTTCCCGTTCCCCCTCCGAGCCATCGTCTCATACACTCTGGCATTAGTTGAGCATTCTGCTTGTGTTCAGTACATGGCCAGATTCAAAATCATTGAACCATAATACTTGTCTCGTTAAAGTAGGAGCAAGTGTCTGTCGAGGCATCAGGTCCTAAGGGAATCGAAATGGGATTAAAATGTTAAGCTTGTTACTCGCATTTAGCCCGAAACCTTAACAACAATGGAAAGGTTTCCATTTCTCTTTGGAACACTATTAACTAATCCTTTGGGTTGTGGTTTTGACACTGGCGCCTGGCTTATCAATTTGTTTTACATGTTGCTTTCGGGTTTGTTTGCCCTTGTGTCAGTTACAATCGGTGACTTCTTTTTCGTTTTAAAATTTCGTCTGTGGGTTTTTCGCTGCCAACTACTCAAACAGGAAGTAGAATTTTCAAAGTCATATTTCAAAACACCTTTTTGGTGGTGTGATGTGTTTGGTTTAACCCTTCTCTGAACTTCTGCAATATTGTACCGCGTTGTTATGTTGTTTGTCTTGTTTGAAATTTAATATTGTACGAAATGTTGTCAACAACATGCTCTTGTGAAAACAATTTTATCTGGTGTTTGTATTTGTTTGAAAGTAACTGAGTGGTATCGAGGAACTTGAGCAGATAAATTTAGGTAAATAGTTTATGTCGAATATTTTTCTTTACTATCGCAGTAAAAACCTAGGTGTTCTTGGCCCGGTTTAATGTCTAAAGTCGTGTGGGAGCGGCTATACGATAGCCTCACTATACTTTTTAGACTATAGTAATATAATATTAATGTCATCTTGCTATCGATCTTAATATTTCACGAACCAGCTTGATTCAAATGTTGCACATGTTTCCCTTACGAGGTTCAAATGACATATGATGATTTCCTTTCACAAAAAAATTTACCTTGTACTGGTGCAACGATTTCGTTAAAAAAATTATCTTCTCCGACGAAGCGCTATGATAACAAGCAAAACTGCTGCAATTGAAAGGAAAACCGGCACGTGATAGTGGAGACGCCATGCATCCACACATAGTGGCTTTACTTATTTATTTAGATGTATGTGCTGCTTTACATTGACCACAAACTACTAAGGGTTTGCTTTCCAAAAACGTAAAAAATTCAAATTATTAGATGGGCGTTGGGCGTGGCACTTGAAATTTTGATATGATTGAGGACTCAAATGCAAACACTGTTATTGATTTTTACAAACATACTTTATAAATATAAAAATTAGGTAAATACCACGATTATTTGTTTTACGTTATATGGTAGGTAGGCGTGGTTGTGGGGTTATTGGAACAAAAACTTTTTTAAGTTAATTTAGCAATATGAGAGATGTGTGCAAAATTTTAAAGCCTTGGCGCATTTCCTACTAATTTTTGCACCAGCTTCTATAAAAAAGACGACTGTGCATCCTAGGCAATTTTTTTTTATAAAAAAAGACTGTCAGTTATAAAGTAAAATGGAATGTGTGCACGGCTATCTTAAGCTGTTTAGGAAAATCTAAAATTTTACAGCGACGTTTTTTACCTAGAAAATTATTGCTTTGAGAGAAGCTCCCCGATTGTTTCTTAATGTTATGTGAATATTAATAAACATGTTTGTGTTTTTAACAAAATCATCGATCCATCTGGTCACCCTTATTTTTAAAAAAATGTACTTCAATATAAAGTATGTATGTATTTACTGTGATAAATCAATCACATACGATTGTTGCCGATCATAAATAAAGAAAAATGTTGTTTGTTGTGTTAAAGACCAAATAAACCTAAAAATTTATTTAATATTTATAACAACTTTTACGCTTAGTTCATATTCAGATTTGAGACCATGTTTCTTTAGAACATTTTATTCAAAGATAAACCAAAAAGTGGTTCAAAAGACAGTCGAAAAGACTTTTAGTTGCAAGCAGGCGTGACTGCATTTTCTGCAGTCTCATTTTGCATTTCGGTAAACGTTACTTCACCATCTTCAGAACCCAGCAAAGAATGTGGATCAACTATGAACAATTTTAAAACCAATTAAATTAGCTGTAAAAGTGCTTTGCCAACAAAATATGAATTTATTAGCCGCGGATGCAATATTAATAACTTTATGTCAACGAATTTCACAAACATTCAACTTTAGTTGAAAAAATTTTAGAAGCTGTTAATTAGCGATTGGAGAAAAACGAAGCGACTTTTTACTTTACTAATGTATCTTAAAAATCCATCAGTAAGGATTAAAATAATCCTAAAGTTTCCCATTTAAAGAGAAAAAGAACCTGATGACAGCATATACCTATAGCTGATAATCAAGAAATCAAGGAAAAAAATATAAAGAAACCATTTACTCTGTACAAGAGTTTGACATTTTTTAGCATAAACGTACTCAGAACGTTTTGACGTACGACCATCATTTGTGTTCATTACAGTGACTTGAAAAAATCAATTTGGCAAAAAATGGAATTAACTCGTGAACATTTTCATATGATCATTTTTCACAACTTTCGACGTGGATTATCACAAGAGTGCATCGATGAACTAAATCTTTGAATGGCGATGAAGCACCATCCTATATCACTATGAAAAACTGGTTTAATGAATTCAATCGTGGCCGACGCTCGCTCAAAGACGAAGGTAGTGAAGGTAGTCCAAAAATGGCCGTTGTGCCAGAGAACATTGATGCCGTGCGTGAACTGATATTGCAAGATCGTCATGTGACATACCTTGAGATAGAGGCATCCTTGGGCATTTCTTCCATCAGCATACATTCGATATTGCATGAACACCAGGCCGTAAAAAAGGTTTGTTCTCGTTGTATCCCGCACAATTTGAAAATCGTTCAAAAAAGGTCGTGTCGATTGGTGCAAAGAAATTTTGGAAAAATACGAACGCGGTGCTTCAAAAGACGTTTATAGGATCGTCATAGGTGACGAATCATGGATCTATGCGTATGAGCCAGAAACAAAACAGCAATAGACCGTCTGGGTCTTCGAAGACGAGCCAAATCCAACGAAAGTTGTATTTGGAAGAAGCACTTCAAAGCAAATGGTCGCCTGTTTCTTCGGCAAAACTGGTCATGGGCGACTGTTCCGCTTTAGCAACGTAGGACGGTCAATTCTGAGTGGTACACCACAATAGGTTTGCCTGAAGTCTTCAGAGAAATTCGAAAAACGAACAAGAGAAGACGAATCATTGTGCACCATGACAATGCGAGCTCTTACAAATCGACTTACCCCATCGCCTTTCTGTCTGTGTATAAATCATGCTAGAGAATACTTTCAAAAACAATAAAAACCATATTTGATGATAACTATTCGCATTTTCATTATTAGGCTAGAAATATATATAGCAGCCAATGTACCAGTACAAAATATTTGGCATAATTAAGCCATGAACCAGTTTTGTTTTCACCCAACGAGGTAAAACTAAATTGGTGTTTTCTGTTCTAAAACATATTTTCAAAGTGAATTTAATTAAATTTTGATATGCAACATAAGTTATTATTATATACTTTAAAACGTATATGTTTTTATACCATCCACCGAAGAGTGGATGGAACCTATGATCCTGAAATATTGCATGATAGTGGCTTAAGGTCATTAGCTATTTGCGACTGTAAATGGACGAAATCGGCCCAGGCTGAAAAAATTCCCCTTTAAGCGAATAAAGCTACCTCGGTAAAAAGTACACTTTTTTGGGCATTTGCTACACAAATCATAATTTTTTGTGTGGACGGACAATAGTTAAAATGGGCACTGATAGTTGGGATGCACTTAATACCTTAAAAAAGGGCAAAGTTGCTGGACTTTTTGGGTCATGTGGCCCAAAAAAGTCCCGCGTGGTCAAAACGGGTGATTTATAGTGAATATGAATATATGGTTACTCAAATTATAGCAAATTTTGCTACAATCCAAATCCAGAATAGTTTTGAAATGTCGGCTGAGATTGGGGACGGTTTAATGGGCACAAAAAATAACCAATTTTGGCTTTTTAGTAGCGTAGGGACGCTCGAATGTTTATCAGATGCCGCCTGGCCGAACTTAATGATTTTTTAATAGTTCTTTATGCTGTTGTTTCAACTGCACCTTGTGTTATATTTGATCTCAAGTATAAAAAAATAAGTAAATATAGGGTGATCCATCTAGAGGTATTTTTTTCAGAACAAAAAAAAATATAAAAATTCAAATCAAGTGTGGAATCTTTATTGGTAATTTGAAAGGACATTTTATGGCATTTATTTTTTGGCAACTTTAATATGGAAATGAGCGTTCGGTGAGAAACGGGAAGATCCGCTGTTTTCGACCAACATTCTGTTTAGTGATGAGGCCCATTTCTGGCTCAACGGCAAAGTCAATAACAAAATTGCCGCATTTGGGCTGAAGAGCAACAAGAAGAGGTTCAAGAGGTGCCAATATACCCAGAGAAAAACACGGTCTGGTGCGGTTTATAAGCTGGTGGAGTCATCGGTGCATATTTTTTCAAAAATGATGGTGGCCGGAACGTAACCGTAACAACTTGCCATACAGCTGCTCAAACAATGGATCTATTGATAGGTCATTTCGAAAAGCAGCTAATTTCACGTTTCGGACAGATGAGTTGGCCGCCTAGATTGAGTGATATCACACCTTTAGACATTTTGCTTTGGGGTTACGTAAAGTTCAAAGTCTATGCTGACAAACCAGCTACGATTCAGGTTTTGGAAGCCAACATTACGCGTGTCATTAAAGCCATATTAGACCCTCAGAATGGAAACCATGAGGGGTAGTTGCGGCCAACATTTGAAGGAAATTATATTCAAAAAATAAATGCCATAAAATGTCCTTTCAAATTACCAATAAAGATTCCACAATTGATTTGCATTTTTAAAACTTTTTTTGTTCTGCAAAAATACCTCTAGATGGATCACCGACACTGTTTGTTTCATTTTGTGATTTTAGGAAATTCCCGGGTAATGCAAAACTTTATCCCGGTTTCCCGGGAAATGAAAAATTGCTCTAATACCAACTGACGCAAAAGATAGTCTCTGAAAGCCACCACCTTTTCCTACTATTGGGAGGCACCAAGCGCATAAATGACACGTTGCACCTAGAAGAAGGAAATATTGGCTCAAATGGCATAACGAGATTGCCGCAGAGAAAAAACTTCCCTCATGCAATCGTTGAGCAAGCGAAAGAACAGTAGCAAGCGCAAATATTATGACAGCAAACATTGAGAACAGTGGGGGTAAATGAAACACACCACAAGTGGATAACAGCTCGTAGCAGCAGTGGGAATGCACTAAATGCAAGTGATTCACACAAACACAAAAATAAGACTGCACAAACACATACAGACGTCGATCAACAAAACACAGATACAACATCGGGTACGCCAAGAAAATCCTCTTACAACAAACAGAAGAATTTCTTACAAAACAAACGCTAATCTGTTAAATGCCAACACAACGCCGCTACAGAACTGCTTCGCACAACGCTGTTGTTATCTAACACTGTGACTCCAAGAGCCGGTGACACTTACTCTGTCCGTCTCCGCTATGGCATGTGTGGTGGAGACACCAACGTCGTAATTGTCTCTACCATCACAATCTGCACATATACCAATGCAACTTTACTGGCCGCCGCAGCAGGTAAAATGCCGAAGAGTGTTCAATATGCGAGCAGGGAGGGAGATAGCGTTGCATGTCAAAATCGACGCGGCCAGTTGGCGGCGCTAATGTTGGCCCACGGCGCCACTTGATATCTACGCTTGTAATATTAGCTTATGCAGAGCCTATTATCGCGGCGGTGATCGTGTAAGTGTTGTTCGTATGTTTGCATTAAAGTGTTGGGGTAGCCACAAAATTCAATTACACTTTCAAACAGTAGCATAAGTGGCCATGTTGTTCCCCAAGATACTATCATCGGTATTTTCAATATTTTTCTGCGTTTAAAAAAATATTGTAACAACTAATATCCAGGAATTCTCACACCATTCGCATGGGGGTGTTGAGCAGCGGCCGGGTTCCGTTTGGTCGTCCGGGATGACCTAGACATAAGCGCCACTGGCACCACCGCGGCATTAAGACAACATCGTCATCGGTGGTGACAGTTGGTAAACAACGGTGAAGGTATGTAAACCTAAGAGGGACAGCCAGGCGCGTATACTGACATTAAAATGTGGCTCCGATAAAAGTGCGTGTGATGTGATTTTCTAGCCAGTATCGCATTCTAGCCTATTTGATGTCTCCAATAAATAGATAATCATTGTTTTATGTGTTGTCTTTGTTGTTATGCGATAACATCATATAGAGCGGTAATTACAATTACTAGAATGTTTTTTTTCTGTTGCCAACAACACCTCCAATTACTAATTGATAAATTTCTTGATTAAATATCAAATATGTGTTATTGGCGATAAGTTATTGGTAAAGTTATTGAGTATTTGCTACTGCGAAAGTTTGCAAGATCTGCCCCAGCTCAGTAGTTTCTGTAGAGAATGGCATGTAACAACAGCCTGCACTAAGAAGTATGTCGATTCCACGAAAGCCGGTCCTATCGGCCGGATTGGCCCGAGGAGCAATTCACAGTTCACAGATGCCGCTACCACAACAAGTACTTAGTAGGGACATAAATACTGTTACAACATTGAACACACCCATTTCAATAGTATAACTGAACATACCTCGTTAATATCATATGGGTTTTGAAAGCTAACCTCAATAGCGTTAGTCTGTAACGGGATTTTATAATTGTTCCAACTTTCATAATGGAGTGGTCAGATAATGAGAACCGTATCGCTGAAATAGCGCATTTCAAGTGTGAACAGAAAAAAGCGATATTTTCAAAACGCTCCAGCCACTAGGGATTAGCCGCATGTTCGTCTACCGATGCATAAAACTGTTTGAGGAGACTGGAGATGTAAAAGACCGCCATCGGTCGGGCTGCCCACGCTCTGTTCGAACACCGCATGTCATCAAAGCCGTTAAATCAAGAATTCACAGAAATCCGCTCCGAAAACAGAAAATCATGGCCAGTGAGATGAATATCACGCAAAAGTCCATGAGTCGAATCAGTAAAAAAGACTTGGGAGTTGGGGCTTTCAAACGACGTCCGGACATTTATTGACTGCAGCTTTAAAAAAAAAAAGGATTGAAAAATGCAAACGTATTTTGGTTAAGCACGCTGATAACTTGCGCAGAAAAATTTTGTTCACCGATGAAAAAATTTTTACCGTTCAGGAAAAATTTAACAAGCAAAATGATAGAGTGTATGCGCGGTCGTCTATGGAAGCATCTGAACTGATCCCAAGGGTCGAAATGGGTCATCACCCAGCTTCAGTCATGGTTTGGTGGGGTGTCTCTTACGATGAGGTGACCTGCATTTCTGCGAACAAGGAGTCATAACATCGGCCAACGTTTACCAAAAAACCTTTTTGGAAGCTGTTGTGAAGTCTCTTAAAAATTCCCAGTTCCAAAACAACCCATGGACTTTCCAGCAGTATTTTGCGCTGTCCAATAAGGCTAAAACGTCCCAGGCCTGGCTTCGAATCAATTTGCCAGCGTTCATATCCTCTGAAGAATGGCTCTCAGGCAGCCCAGATTTGAACCCATTGGATTTCAAATCGTGGACGGTTTTAGAGGACAAGGTTTGTCACAAAAGATACCCCAACATTTGATCTCTTTAGACTGCTTTGGTTTGAGCTGTGGCCCATTTTCCAATGGACGAGGTTCGCGCAGCTATTGACGATTGGCCAGGCGCGTTAAGGCGTGTGTAAAGGCAAAAGGCTGACATTTCGAATAAGAAGATTCTTTTTGGATACAATATACATCAATAAATATATTGAAAAATATTTGGTCCAAAAACGTTCAGTACTTTTTATTTTACAGCATAAAACGTGTGTAACAGTATTTATGTCCCTACTAAGTATGTTCCCCAGTCATGCAAATGAATCACGGTACAGTGAACGGTACTTTCGGCTATACTGCTTCTCATAGACAATGCAATACAATAATTACTATAAGTACATATAGTAGCTCGTGAAATGATTGTAAGGAAGTTTGGTATAAAAAAAGAGCCGTCGAAAACCGCTACTAAATGTCGATTTGTGTGTGCAAAATCGCCACAAACTCATTACTCCATTTGACAAACAACAAAAACTGTGATGATTTTTTTCCTGCTAGTACTCACGATTAAAAAAAATAAATGTACAGGAAAATGTTTTATTTGTATGAACATAAGAACTTGCCCAGCTCTGATACTTATTTTTCCACTTTGCACTTGTAGATGGCTCTTTATTCGAAAGGCCCACTAACGATGGAACGAATTTGTGTGATAGAGTCTTGCCCAGCTCTGAACTTGCCCAGCTCTGATACTTATTTTTCTACTTTGCACTTGCAGATGACTCTGTATCCGAATCCAACTAACGATGAATTTGTGTGATAGAATCTGCTGTAATCAGCGAAGGGATTTTTAGGATTTATTGTCAGACCCAGGAGGTCATTCAGAAAAGTAGTAAAAACAGATCCCCGCGGTACCTTTGCATTAATAGTGGAAACGATCTCTGAGAAAAATCAATATAAATGGAGAGAAATCTGTACTGATGCCAAAAGTCTTGCCACACTCTATCGAACGCCCTAGAAATATTGAGAGCCACTTCCTTCCTTATTTTTGCCAAGCCCGTGAATATATTAACTCGATAGCGTCGAAAGGAACATCATTAGGCCGTATTTTGGTTTCTACGAAACCCGCTCTGTCGTTTCTTGTGCTCATTCGAGTCCAAAGGTGAAGGTTAAATGTCTTTAAAAATCGCTCTATTTTTATGATAATACTAGTATTATGCTGATTAAAATTAAGCTTGTCATGTGAAGCGGTGTATTATAATGATTTGTTATTGTCATTTGACCGACATGTCAACCACATTTATGTCGAGACACAATCTCACGTTCCATTGAATCAAGTAAACCCTACTTACGCAGCCAGCAAAGTTTACGAAGGATTTTCTTTTTGAAAACACTCAAGTGTTTCGTAGGGCATAATCTTCGTCCACCAGGGCTTTTTGCTTTACTTACACGCAGAGAAAAGATATGGTTATGGCTATGGTTTCCTCTGCAATAAAAGTATGGTCGTCGCAACCATAGTATTGTTTTTTGAATTTTATATTGACAATAGTATGATTGCGGCAATATTAATATTGTTGAAATGTAACAATAGTATTGGTGCCAAATTTAAAAATGAAAATATGGTTGTAGCAACAATATAAATATGGTTGATGGGACAAAAGTATTGTTTTCATGGGTTTTATGTTTACAATAATATGATTACGGCAATTATACCGACAAAATGGTATTATTTTAATTTGACAAAGTTATTTTTACGAATCTTACGCAATAATAGAACTTTTTATATGTAAATTAATTTTTTTCAAAACATACTTAATAAAAATCTCTATTGTTGAATAACAATTTAACCCAATCTTTACAAAAAATTTTGGGGATCATAGTATAGTTGTGTGTAAGGATCATACTATAGTTGTACACTAAACTATGGTTATGAGGATCATAATATGGTTGTTAGGATCATAGTATCGTTGAGTGTGAATAATAATATTGTTGTGGGGATCATAGTATGGTTGTGTGTGAATAATTTTATTGTTGTGAGGACCATAATATTGTTATGGGGATAAAATTATGGTTGTGTGTGAACCATACTTTTGTTGTGATGATCATAATATTGTTGTGCTACAACCATATAATCAACCATAGTATGATGCTCTTCGAATATTGTTACCACAGCCCAAAATGACACTTATTTGCCAACAAGATTCTTCAAAGTGGAAAAAAGAGCATGGATTAATTAAATTTTGAATTTCGAAATTTTTACGTAGGTTACGTTTAGCCAGGAATATGTTCGGGTAAGAGGGAGCATTACAAAACTTTCAAAGATATTTGGTGGAAAATTAGGCGCTATAAAGGGTATATGTGACACGGACCGGTCGAACTTAATTCAACTTAGTTCAACCTTAAATTGTGATTATTTTTATTTGGCCCATACATACCTAGTCCGGGATAACTTAAAAATTTTTTAATTTAATATTAAATATTTAATAAAATTTAACATTAATAATACTTACAAACTTAATTGCAAGTGCTTTCAAAATATCGAAAGCTTTTATCGATATACCACCGAGCGGTATGTTCAGTTTGACATGTCGAATGTACTTACTTATGTTTAAAGTATTTTTGTAAATATCCCAAAAAAAATTTTAAATTTGGCTGTAAAAAAAAGTTCGGATAATGTTTTCAAATTTCTAATTTTGTTTAGCTCGTTTGTTTTATTTCGGTCTGTTGCTTTTACACATTGAGCAGGGATTAATCGGCTCAAGACCTCTTGCTTCTATATATAATTAGAAGACAAGTTTTTAAAAAAAATGGCAAAGTGACATTGATTTCGAAAATTTTATTGAAAAGGTTGAACTTTGTCATTTAATAATGGAACACCATCCGATGCTTTTTCGCTTCGCCCAATGGGCTAAAGATTGTTTGGCAGGAGACGAAGAATTTTACCAAAAAATCGTGGTTTCAGGTGAAGCTCATTTTCATTTTAACAAGACCACATGTCACACGTCCAAAGCAACCATCGATATTTAACGCACTGTTTTTGATCGTATAATGAGCCGAAATTGTGATGTCAATTGGCCGCCTCAGAGCTGTGATTTGAGCACTTTAGATTATTTTCTGTGGGCAAAAATTAAGGATAAATGTTACGCAAAGTATCCAGAGACAATTGAAGCATTGACACGTGAAATAAAATAAATACCTAATACGACATTTGCTAACAATACCGAAATCGACAGGATAAATATCCTTTGGATTTCGGCAGCCTATTTCAAAAGAAATTGTAATAGATTTTTTTCAACTGACACTCGTATGGACCTAAGAAACAGTATTTATCGCTTATATACACATCGAAATTTACACGAATTTCAGAACTTAAAAGCTGAAACTGCATTTTTAAGAACTCAGCTCATATAAAACCAAATTTAAATTTTTCAGTTAAGCTGCATATAAGCGATGAATGCCTTAAACCGGCGTGCATATAAGCAATTAATACGTATATGCGAATGAGTCGTTACTTTTTTACTACGCCCTTTTTATTTTTTATTGGCATTAAATTATATTGAGAGTTTGGCCACTGAATTCCTCCCCGAACCGGCTACACCGATTTGCTACAACATTAACGCAAATTTCAAAACTAAATTAAAATCAAACTAAGGTAAATGAAAAAATATTATACAACAGATACTAGGAAACAAAAAATTAGACATAATGCCGGAAGATGTTTGCCAGTTAAATAAAAGAGAACAAACGAATTTTAAACTGAAATGTTTGTGTGTTTTTAAAAATGATATGCTGACAGGCGTAGTTTTCCCGTAAAATTGTATAAATTATATTTTATATAAAGATACAAAATATGTGTGTATGCACATGTATTAGTGCGTATATACTTATAGTATTAGAAAGAAATATCTTTAATACAAATTTCTACACTTGATAGGCCATTGTTTTCCCAAACAATGGGAGCTGTTGTACATCTGCGCTTTTTTTGTTGTTTGTCTGTATAGCATTTCGATATGAGTATAAGAGTGTGAGTATGTAAGCATGTGATGTTCTATATATGTATGTATATGTACGTGTTAATTCAATGTCAGAAGGGACGAAATGAAAATCTTAATTCGGGTAATACTTTCTGACAACATGACGGATCACCAACAGAAAAAAAACGCGCGCACACATATACACGCTCATACAAATGCAAAAGTAAACGCAGTGGAGGAAACGGCCAAATTGAAAATGGAATAATACGTCGACATCGTCGTAGTCGCATGGCCAAAAGAGTCTAGTGCGCCAACATCAACAACAATAAAATACTCGAAAACTACGCACTAGTATGGGAGTAGAAGCGTTCATACGAGTATTCTTATGTTTTTTTTGGTTTGTACATAAAACTTGAGAAAAATTCGTACATACAAGTACATATGGGTGGTTTGTCCATTAGGGGCTGTTTTAGAGTATACTTGGATGGGCATTGTTCCAAATGTGTTCGGAGTATTTCGATTGGTCTTGTATTTTATTCTTATCGTCTAAAAATAGCTTATGTGAAATATGGTGTTAAATCTTTGAAAAGAATTTAAGGCACAAATTTAACAAATTTGAGGGAAATTTTAAGCAAATTCGACATTCAACTAATAAATGGTTACCTTGGCTGGGTAGTTCAAAAAAATAGAGACCATAAAGATATCAATAGTATTTAAGATCGATAAATTTCGTAGTTTCGTGCTCGATTTCCCTATACAAAAAATAGACTTGCCAGCCGTTTCCCGGTTATGTTTGAGAAAATGACATTAAAAGTACTTAATAGATCCTGAATAGACTTTAACCGAGAAAATACTTGGTAATGCCAATACCCACTGGTAATCCCAAACAGTGCGTAAGTGATGTACGAACATTTTCTTACAACATCCAATTGATTCAGCGATTGAAGGCACACGATAATCGGCTTCGTTTTTTTTTATACGCCGAAAATCTTGTTATCAGTCGTCCTAGAGTAGCGTTACAAAGTCGAAACAAAAATTTTTCTTTTTTGAAGCAAAACATATATAGAAAGTCGACTTCCGATTTTTTGGCTGTAAAAAGTCGGTAAGTTGACTTTTATTCGACTTTTTGCCATTCCCATTTATTCTCTAAACCTAAGGGTAGAAGGTGAATTTGAATTTATGGGACCATATAAAAAAAATTAGCCTATATGGTCTAAGATTGAATGTGTGTCCATCGTAATATGCTAGAGCGGTTGTTCTAAATATCGGCGCTATAACCAAAGGTGGACCGATGTAACCCTTCTTGAGCTGGTAACAGATCGATCGTAAAGAAGTGTGCCAAATTTCATCAGGATTGAATGTAATATGTGGCTTCTGGAGCGAAAGATATCAAATCGGTAAAACATTTGTGTGGGAGTTATATCTAAATCTGAACCAATTTCCAATAATTTAATAAAGCCTGTACTTGCAAAAAATGCTCCTCTGCCAAATTTCATGAAGATCAGACAACAATTGTCATCTGCAGTTTGATTACAGGATTTAAATCCAATCAGATTCTGATTCGGAGTCGATCGGTACACCTTAATGTAGGTCTTGCTCAAATATTTTTGGTTGTTACAAACATTCGCCATTGAACTTACTTAACATACTCACTAACACAGAGTGTTAAAACAATAGAGTGTAATTCGATTAAATTTACGCAACGAAAATTAGATTAGTCGATAATTGACTTTTGGAGCCCTATCCTAGTTATGCTAGTTGACCCCCTATGAACTTTGATTTGACGACGTTAAAACTTTTTAATGGGGTACACTAAATGACCAATGTTATGGCAACACTACAGTATCGATTCAGGCCATTAAGGCATATATCGGAAAATTCCCATGTAAGGATGGGACACCTACCGAGTCAGCCACTTGAACGAAATTGTGTTCCATAAATAATGGCAACGTTTGCCTTTTCGAATAAACCACAAATAACTTTTGTTCACTCTTTTTAATTTTAAAACTTAGTTTTAGACTACTCTGCACTATTTTATTTTAAAATAATAAAACATATGTAAATATTTAGCTCATCGTGAAGATAGTTGAAAAGATGTTCAAATGTTCACAAATGATTTTTTGGATATTCTTTAATCTATATTTTCTGAAAATGTTCGTTTTTGTTTATTTTGTACTCGTATTTATTATTTTTTTATATTGTATTTGACTTAAATCATTTGCGGTTGTATTAATTCTGTCTGTATCTTAAACGTAATTCGTTTTTGTGTTTCTTCTAGATGATTACGAAGTTGTGAATACTTTAATGTACCTAGTCGTAGGACAATCTATGGCATAAATGAACTATATTAGAGCTCTTAAAGAATTAATGAGTTACAATTAATTTATTATTAAGAATTACTTTGTAAGAAATTGTGTTCGCCTTAGACGTACAAATAGTCAAACCACTCTAATGTATCACAATACATAAGTAAAAATCTATGTAGTTTTAGGACTACAAACGAAATAAGGGTGTTTCGCCATACAATTGTACAGAGTTATTATTGTACATCTGATTCGAATCCGATTCTGTACCAAAAAAAAATGGCGTGCGTCGTGCTGTACGATTTTCTGCCGGCTTCCCCTTACCCTGCGTAGTTTTGAACCTTCATTTTGTACTTGATGCAAACGTACAAAATTGGTTTGCAGTACTTTTATATACAAAAGGCGTGTTTTATTTAACTAGCGAAAAAATCCGCTTAGAGCTCATATCTCTTATTTTATTGACTAAAAATATGTCGGATATACTAGTCGAAAATCGTTGGTTTTAAAAAATTTTATTTTATAGAAAAAAGTTTGTAACGGCTTCAACGGAATTAGGCGGACATAATCGCACACCACACAGTGGCGTATTATGCGAAAAGATCTTGGCCTTTATCTTTATAAGTTGAATTTGATGCAAGAACTAAATCCACTTGATCATTTGAAACTTCTCCGATTGGGCTCTGGCAAAGTTTCACGAAAATCAAGAATTTCATCAAAGCATCACCTTCAGCGATGAAACTCATTTCTGGCTGAGTGGTTTTGTCAATAAACAAAATATGGGTTATTGGACAGCAAGAAACACACACACATGTGCCTCAAGAGACACAATTGCATCTGCGAAAAATGACTGCGTGGTGTGGTTCTCATGCCGGTGGTGTGATTGGGCCGTAATTTTCGTCGCTAAAAACAATCGTCCTGTTGCCTTCAATGGAGAGCGCTATAGTGCCATGTTAGAAAATAATTTTTGGCCAGAATTGGTTGAGCTTGACATCGCCGATATGTGGATTCAACAACGGTGCCACTAGCCACACGGCAAACGTTACATTCGATTTACTGTATGTAAGCAGTTGGCCTTAAGTGGACATTAAATTAACGCTATCGGTCTGCCATTCATACAGCCCCACGAAATATCTTCTTAAGATCGACGCTGCTCAAGCTCCAGACAGAGGTGCAGAATCTTCTAAATAGCAGATTGTTTTAGGGTATCGGTCGCGTCCGACTATAGATTTTGTTTTTGAGGGTGGGCCATTTAAATTATAATCTGATGTAAAAATATATACTGATATTTTCAAATTTCTGGTTTAATTGATAAGGTTGAACTACGAGTATGTCATTTGGAAATGGAACCTCATTTGATGGGTTTTCTCTTCGCCCAATGGGTTGAAGATTTATTGGCAGGTGACAAAAAATCGTGTTTTCAGATGAAACTCATTTTCATCTCATTGTGCCATTATTCTTCTTCGAAAATAAGCAAGGAATTTTAAGAGTTCAAAGAATTTTTGTTTCAAAAAATTCAACGGAATGGCATGGACGAAATTTGGTTTCAATAAGAAGGGTCACATGTCACACAGCCAACGCCACCATATATATTTTACGCACTGTTTTTGAAATCGAATAATCAGCCGAAATGTTGATGTCAATTGGCCGCCTCGGATCAGTGATTTGGGCCCTTTGTATTATTTTCTGTAAGGGAGGAATTAAGGATGTTACGCAAAGCATCCAGAGACAATTGAAGCGTTGCAACATGAAATCGAAGTAGCCATTGAAGAGATTCGACCCGTACCAGTCGAAAATGTACTGAAAAATGGGTTTGGTCGGATGAGGTACTGCCGAGCTGGTGGTGGTAGTCATATGAATGATATTGTGTTCCATTGTTAAATGAATAAGTTCAACCAATCCACTAAAACCAAAAATTTGAAAAGATTATCAATACTTTTTTTTTAAAGCAGATTCATATTTAAAATGTTAAATCGCTTATCTTGTACTAGTTTTGTTAGGCTAAAAAGGCTATAAGTCTAATACCATTGAAAACTTCTTTATAGAACAAATTTTTCATCAGATTTTAAATTAATTAACATCCTTCGATGCTACCGCCTCTGATCTCAAAAGTTACCAATAATCCCATAAGTGAATAGCAGCAGCAGCAGCCTGTTGTCAGTCATCGGCATTCCATATCAAATTAAAATGTCAACATTACAAATTTTAAGCGTTTATTCTAAAACGAGAATAAGCAAAAAAAAAACGCTAAACGTAAAGGCAGCCACTTAATGTCTTATCAAATGTTCGGTATGTCTCAGTTTTATTTTGTCATTCCATCCAGACAGTGTATGGGGGTAGTGGGTCTCTTCGTATGTACACTTCTTACAAAACAAAAAAAAAATGTTTTTTTTGGCTGTTATAAAAACAAAATTTGACAATGATGCTAATGTCATCATCAATCTTCAGGCCAAAAAGGAGCGAAGACAAAAACTACGAAATTCGCCAAAGTACAATGTTGCCTCTGACGCCGTTCCTCTAATGTCAGCTATACAAAACAGCGCACCACGTATGTGTAACAGGGGGGGGGGGGGGGGGGAGTAGTACCACCCCAGCCCACTGCGTTGTATGGTGGAAAAATTCCCCAGCCTTCCTTCCACTCGTAATGACAACTTAAACACAAGTGTCTCTGCCATCTTTTGTTGGCGAACGACCGAAAGAACGAACGACTTCTTTATGAACGGCTTCTGTTGCCAATTTTGTAAGAAATTAATAATGAAACGATTTTCTCCTGCTTTTCTGCTCCAATAGGTGGGGTGGGCTTGGTTAATTTTGTGGCTGTGACAAAGCAAATTTCATTAGACAAATTAATATTGAGCCAAGCCATTTCTGTTGTCATATGCCAGCCTTGTTAGCGGTAGCCGAGCAACAGCATGTGGTCGTGGTAGCGCTGCGTTGCTGCCTGCCACTGGCTAAAAGACGTACAAGTGGTCTTAACTTGTACCGGGTATTTTGTGAAAATTGACTTTATGTTTACCAGAGATAATACTTTTCTAATAAATCATTCGAAAATGTTTTGTGCTGTTATTCCCATTTTAAATTCAATTAATATCGCATTTTTTCCACATTTCTTTAAACAGGAACTTGTTGTTGTTGGGGTTTGGGTTGGGTAGGCTTTGTCAGGAGGGGCTTGTGGGGATGGGTTTGGGGGGTTTAAATTTCTTGAGTTCGTTTGGCTGTACTTGACAAAGTGATCATTTAATGCATAACGACGTTTTTAGTGGGCATTTGTTTGTTAATTGGAGAATTTAAATGTCAATGAGTTCGGTGGTATTCGGCGATATTGGGTTTCTTGTCATAAAAAACCTATACCATGAATAACTCCTGTTTTTGGTTTTCTATGGTTTGACTTTGTTGTTATGGCCGAAGGTCTTCTACCCGTATTGTTGTATTTAGCTTGCTCAGGTTCTCCATGTAAAAAATTTGGTTAACTAACAGTAATGCAGAGTACTTATCCCAAATTTGAAAACAGTTTGCAGAGAGATTAAGAAAAAAATACTTTTGAGGGCACATTAAATAGTTTTTTTCATGCACGGAAAAAGCTATGTCAAAGAGGAGTCTTAAAAAATGGACTACGCATAAAGTCGAAAAATCTAGGATGACTAAGAGCTTCAATTACTAATTTTTTTTAAAGTAGTTAATAAATACTTTGGTATAGTTGTAGACTTTTTCAATGACATTATTGGGTCGACGAAATTTCATATGATTGATTTTGTTTTCAAATTCTGAAAATTGATGCAAGAAATTGTTGTACCGTTTAAAGAAACACCAGAAATTTTAGCATAGAGCCCGACCATGTAGTACGAGTATAGCGAAAGATAAATACAATTTTCTTGTCGAACAGAAACATTTTATTCTGTTACAAATTGATCCGTTCATTGAAGCGATTTTTTAAATGGTACGTGCCACTGCCAACTTTTTAGCCTGTGTTTGTTTCGTTGCGTGTCATTATCATATGTGACAGCGCATAGAGAAAGGGACCTAAGGGTAAAAAAAAATCAATTTCCACTTTTTTTTGATGTGGACAACATCTGAGCAGCGAATGAGACCGATCCCATGCCCCAAAAGTGATGGTACACCAAAGATACACGTATTTAAATCTTTAAAATGGCTCTCCTGAACAAAACTGGTTTTTACCCTTAGGTCCCTTTCTATTTTGCGCGTCACATATGTGCTTAATGTCATCGTTATAACTCTAATAGTTCTTACCCGGATATTAACCTGGTTTTACCGGAATGTTAGTCGTGCAAATTTCCGTTTGCAACACCTTAAAATACTGGTCGAAGACGGCACTAAGTTCAGGGGCTATGCAACGCCTCCTTGTCCAATCAAATCGCAATGTACGCTACATATATTACCTGATTGAAAGTAGCATAATGTAAAAATTTCGTAAAGATCGGCCACAGACGGACATGGCTAGATCATCTGACAATTTTACGACGACTAAGAATATATATATATATATATATATATATATATATATATATATATATATATATATATATATATATATATATATATATATATATATATATATATATATATATATATATATATATATATATATATATATATATATATAATTTATGCCGTCTCCGACCATTATTTTAAGGTGTTACAAACGGAAGTTTGCACGACTAAGATGCAGTTAAAACCAGGTTCAAATCCGGGTAAGAACATGTAACAATTTTTCAGCATCGGGCTTACACCTCGTAAATGCCTGGGATTTACGAGTATGGAATTTATCTCTAAGCCATGTAAAATGCATTAGCAGTTGGGAGTCTGCGTTTGAGGTATAGGTTGATCCATCTAGAGGTATTTTTTTCAATTAAAAAAAATACTTAAATTTAAGTGTGGAATCTTTTTGATTCATTCGAAGGAAATTTTATGCCATTTATTTTTTGACTATAATTTCCTTCAGATGTTGGCCGCAACTACGCCTCAGGGTGTCCATTCTGATGGTGCAATTTTGGATGACTCGTTCGAGCATTTCGAACGGTATGGCGTGAATGACACGCGAAATGTTAGCTTCCAAGACCTGAATCATAGCTGGTTTGTCAGCATAGACTTTGAGCTCCAAAGAAAAAAGTTTGAAGGTGTGATATCACACGATCTAGGCGGCCAATTCACCGGCGCAAAATATTAAATTAGCTGCTCTTCGAAATTACCTCTCACTAGATCCATTGTTTGACCAGCTACATGTCAAGTGGCACCGTCCTGTTGAAACAAAATGTCGTCAAGAATAAAGTCTTCAATTTCGGTTAGTAAAAAGTCCGATATGATAGAGCAAATTGAAAGTTCCGTTTCGACCATCATCATTTTTGAAAAAATATGGACCGATAATTCCACCAGCCCATAAACCGCACCAAATAGTAGTTTTCTCTGGATATAATGGCACCTCTTGAACCTCTTCTGGTTCCTCTTCAGCCCAAATGCGGCAATTTTGTTTATTGACGTTGCCGTTGTGCCAGAAATGGGCCTCATCACTGAGCAAAATTTTGGTCGAAAACAGCGGATCTTCTTGTTTTTCGCCGAACGCTCGTTTGAATGAAATTGTGTTCCAAAAATAAATGGCATTAAATTTCCTTCGAAAGAATAAAAAAGGTTCCACACTTGATTTGAATTTAAAATTTTTTTTTATTTTGAAAAAAATACCTCTAGATGAATTCCCCTTTACATCCTGCACAGTTCACTGATTTGGGAGAAGTTCCCCCTTGTTCGTTAATGCGATGTTGTGAGAATTAAGTTAGTTTTCTGTCATATGTAGTGCCACGCCCCATACTAGCACCAACCTTTGTGAAATTTTATTAAAACCGGTTAGCTTCAGGCAATTGTAGATCCGAAAAAAACATACCCTCACCCACATATAAAGCGTACCGATTTTATGGAAATCTCGTTAACGGTACTTTGTGGAGAAGGTATTAGAATAGCATCAGATTTTGTCTTATGCTCATACAAGAATGAAAAAAAACATATTGCAGAATACAGAAGAGAAACTCATGCACTAAAGATTAAGTTATGTGGGTTTCAATCTACGTTTTAGGTACAAGAAGGAGCGTGGATAAGGCTCTAATTTTTCGTCAGGTAGATTTTCTTATTACGGACGCATTTAATACGAGTACCTGAAACAAGGGCAAAGATTGTAGACAATTCGGCTCATGTGGCCCACTTTATTTCCGCATAGTCAAAACGGGCGATCACTAGAAAATATAGACATATCGGTACTCAAATTAGAGTAAATTATTTTGCTACGCATCTAATCATAGGTGTTTTATTAAAGATAAGAGTCGAACGCATGAGCCGAAAGGGCCCAAAACAACGGGCCACTTTTTTTTAGAAGTTAATAGCGCTGTCATGATGGAGGTTATACTCGTATAAAGTTCGGCCTGGCCAAACTTAATGACGTTTTTACTTGCTGTGGCTACAAGTAGAAAAAAGTATGGTTGGAATAACAATATTCGATGAGCATCATAATATTGTTGGGTATATGGTTGGGGTACATAAATATTATGATCCTCAAAACAATAGTATGATTCAAATACAACCATACAATGATCCTTACAACAATATTATGATTCACACAAAGCCATACTTCGACTCCCACAAACATAGTATAATTCACACTCAACCGTACTATAATTCCCATCTCCATAACCATATTATGACCCACACAACCATAGATTGTTTCACCTACAACCATAGTATGATCCTCACAACCAAAGTATGATACTCACGCAACCATGTTATGATTCCTACAACCATAGTATGATCACACACAGTTATACAATAATCCCCAACAATTATTTATTAGAATTGGATTAAGTTGTCACCAATAGATTTGTACAGGGTGGAGCGCGGGAATTTGCTTAGTTGGGAATGAAATAAAAAAATTATGAATTTTAGAAAAAATTATTTTATAATTTAATTATATTGAGTAGTAAGGGAATTTTTAAATTATTTGGTTTAAATAGTGTAACTGGCATATGTCAACTTTCGCTATCCACACACTGCTGCATACGTTTTCTGAAGCTTTCATGAACTCTAACAACCATGTCGACTGGTATTCTGCCAATTACAGCCTCAGTATTGTTAATTAGGTCTTCCAAGGTATTGGGACGGTTGATATACACCTTCGACTCCTGGTAACCCTAAAGGAAAAAATCGCATGGGGCTAAGTCTGGTGAGCGTGCCGGCTAGTTCACATCACCGCTCAAATAGATAAGCCATCCAGGAAACATTTGCCCCAAACAATTCGTGGTAACCCTCGCTGTGTGTGCAGTGGCAACATTCTGTTGGAACTATGTATCCTCTAATTGCATTGCCTCAAGAGCCGGCTGAAAAAATCCTGGAAATGCTAAGAGCAAGTGTTTGCTTCCGAGCAGAGCGTTTCGGAGATTGCTGTACTGCTGCTCTAACTCTCTCGATGTTTTGTGGTGTTGTAATCCTTATTTCAGGTCCCCTTTGTACACATGACACATTCCCTGCTGTTGTCAATGAAGTAACCCAATTTACAATTGATTGCAGTCCAGGAACATGACCGCGTGGGAGAACAGCGAATCGTAAACGAAAGGTACGCTTGTGCGAATTTGAAAGATACGCTTCAACACAAAATGACCTCTCCTCACGTGTTCAATGCATGATGGCAACTGAAAGGCAGACGAATACAAATCATCCGTCAGCCACTACAATCCACTCATACTTTCCACTCTCTTCGACCAACAGTGTCGCCACAGCCTGCAGTGCAAAAAAGCCAAAAACCGCGCTCCACCCTGTATTATGAAAATTATTTAAAAATACATCAATTTTAAGTTAATAGAAGTGGTTTATTTACCAGAAGAAAAAATTTGTTTAAAAAAACGTAAGCGTTTTTATAAAAAATATATCACCTTAACAAAGCCAAAGCAGTTTGTTTGAAAAATTTTAATTTCCATAAAAAAATGCTGCAATTGCATTAGATCTGATACAATAACATTGTTCAAAAAGCATATTCAAATATATTGATCATATTATTGTAAACATAAAACCCAAAAAAGAATACTTTTGTCGCACCAATTACATTTATAATGCTGCTACAACCATATTATCATTTTTAAATTTGGCAATAATACGATTGTTACATTTCAACAATACTAATATTGCGGCAGTCATACTGTTGTCAAAATTCAGAAAACAATACTATGGGCGACGAACATACTCTAATTGCGGAGAACATATTATTCTTGCCGTGACCATAAAGTAACCATATTTTTTCTCTGCCTGTAGTTTTCACGCTCCACAGAATAAACTTTATAGCCGATCTTGGCAAAAGTTGGTACATAATTTTGTATACCAGTGTGGTGTAGGGTATATTGTTATCATCACCGCCCGAATATAGCCTTTTTTTGATTTTTCCTCCGCTTTAAGCCCTTAGAACATTGATCTTTGCTATGGCACACCACGCCACGATCATCGATAAATTGTACGATTTTTCAAATCCACACCATGCTCGTACGACATATCTAACATTTCAAGAAATCATGCTACGACATTTCCTCAGCAACAAACAACACGCATTTAAGTGCCTATTAATGTAACTTATTTGGTGTTATCGTCCCTTACACATCAGCTAAAGAGTGATAAAAATGAAAATAAAAAACCAAAACCAGCAACTATTTGAAAATTAAACGAAAGAATAATTGTTAACAAAATTCCATTGGCTTGGGGTAATTAATATTGAGATCGCCAAAAGTGGAGGGGGAGCGGGTAACAATTCCAGCGGTATTTGAGTTATTGGCCACATAGCCCACATAAACGGCATTTACCAGTTGGCGCGGTGTTTCTTTCCTACTACTTACTTATCATCGTAGTAAATGGAGTGACATGCCACAAGAGTGCAGTGGAGTGAAGTTGGAAGTTTCAAAGTTGGAGTACCATAAAGTGGCAAGCTCAAAATGGAAATCCATCTATCTAATGATAGGTTTGTTCGGTGCTGGCAAATGACAACGCAGCCAAGCTAGGATGCCGCAAGTAGGTCTAGAATATTTGTCACGATATGTTTAACAATTAGTGGAGTGGGGGAGAAGTGCTGTAGGTCTTTTACCAACAACGGACCTTGTGGACGTACTTGTGGGTATGACACTTCCAAAAAACGCACTTTCTGTGGTTTACGAAGATCTTATCTGTTCTATTACTCTCTGTTTTTTTTGGGAATATATTCCTGGTGGCCACAAAACAACAATAATATTCATTTAAGCACTTTTTACCCACGAAAGCAGAAATGTAATAATTAATTCAATTTGTTGTTGTCGTTTTGCTTTCCCCTCTCCTCACTGCTTGAGGCTTTCCTTTAGCTCTGTTTATTAAACCTTCGTTTAGTGGCGTTGTGCCCCAGTGGCAGTGATCACAACATAACTTTGGACTTGTGCTAGACTGCGACCGTGGCCGGAGAGAGAGGTAGAGAGAGGGGTCACTACGTGTTTGTGTGTCTTTTGGAGTGACATTGCGTGCAAGTGTCAAAAAATATCACAACATCACATCAAATAAATGTTAAAATATATTCATAAATTCAAGACGAATTGAAAAACGAAACAAACTGAACAAAATAGAAAACGCCACAAAACGAACAAAAAAGAAAAAAAAACATTTGTTTGTAAAAAACGAGCTGTCTGTAAGTAACTCACTAGTAACTCTTGTGAGAGTCATGAGCAGCCACTAGCCAAAGGCGCTTGAGGGAGGGTCCAACGACGTCGCATGTATGCCAACCATGGACTTAAATTCTAGCTGGTGACTGACAGTTTAGACTTGTTGTCTCGGTGGTGTCGTCTGACCCTTGTGTTGTTGAGTTCCAGGTATATGAGAGTGTATCTGTTTGACGAACAATCTCCCTGCTCGAGCTCCGCACTACGGTGTTCCCTTTCGCCTGTTTTGTTCTACTTTTTATTTAAGTGTGAAAAAGAAAATTTGTGTTTGTTTTCAATTATGGTGACCTGTATCGTGTGTTAATTTTTTTTTTTTTTATTTTTTTTCATTCTTTATTAATTTTCACTTTATACCGGGGTCGGTCTGTTAATCATTCCGTGTGGTCTTGTGGTGTGGTTTCTTTGGAATCACCAACAGTTTAGCAGGTTTGCGTGTTGTGTCTTTATTGGGTTCATTTTCATCATCATCATCGTACTCATAACTATAAGTAATTGCTAATAAAGAGTTTATCATTTTGGGACAATTGTCACATAAAAAGAGTCATAAATTAACACCAATACTTGTAAACGTTAAATGCGCAATTGAAATTGTATTAAATGTGAGGTACAGTGAAGGGTGTCTGAATTATACGTTTCTTTTGGAAAGTGGCCTTCGAAGGGTGATACACAAATTCTAGTTCAAATTCTTTAGAAGTTTTCCGGCTATAAAAAGGGTATATGTCATTGATGAGTACAAAAGTCTTCATCTTCATCTTTTGGACTCTACTTATACATATGTTTCAACCAAATGCATTTTATGATTTTTAAAATCATTTGAGCCATGTCTGCTTGTCCGTTTGTGCACCTTGTTTTTCAATTTTGCACGTCATAATATTTTTCTAAAACTGTACACAGAGAAAAAATAAGTTGGGAATCGGTCCGAACTACAAAAATTCGGTTGGATAAACCGTCATTATGTTGCAATAACCACCATTCCATAGTGTTGATAGTAATATGGTTCGAGATATCATATGATGACAGCTATAACCATATCAAGGTATTCACATCGAATAACACAGTTATACCAACCGAATTTAGTTTTACTATAGGTTTCGAAAACTGGTGTTTATAGCAACCAACCAATTGTGATGTACATGTTAATTTGGTACCAATAATTGGTGGTGACAACAGATAAGCTCTTTGTAGTGATAAAACCCTGTTTAGTTGTCTATTGTAACACAATATTAGTTATTCCATGATTAACATATAAACCCTATAATAATTTATCGGTTCTAGTCACAACAAAGATATTAGTTTGCGAAGAAAACATCTATCGAAGTCCCCCAAAAAAATGTATAAAAACAGAAAAAAAAGGTCAGAAAGTTTAAATTTCATGGATTAGACTGTTAGTGCTTCCAAACGAAACTGCCATACAAATAAACGAACTATTATTAAAACATTATTTTCCACAATATAGAAAAAGGTTTAACTATATTTTAGCGACATTTCTCAGACTTGATCAGAATTTTCGCCATAGATACTTTTTGAAAAATTAAATATTTAACCGTCTTGCAATGGGACAACTAACTGAGTATAATAAACACGTCTTTGGATAGATGTTTTGATAAGCATTGTAATGCTGCCCCAATCTGAAAAGAATTAGTTCAGGCATACGAGTATAACAATATTTATTTTCAATCTTTGTGGCGACGTATACCTTAACTAATTCTTTTCAGATTGGGACAATGCTTATCCAAACATCTATCCAAAGACGTTTTTATTATACTTAGTTGTCCCATTGCAAGGCGGTTAAATATTTAATTTTTCAAAAAGTATTTATAACCAACAATCTTAACCAACAACCAATGCCTGTACAAATTCAGCTCCAACAAAAATCGTAATCTTTTTTTATTACCGATACTTATTATCTTTAACAGTCAGTTCGGTTGTAACGATGAAATAGATGGATAGTACGTGCATTACCAACATTCGGTTGGCAAAAAATTAGGTTGTGGCCAATAAATCTTTTCTCTGTGTGTTATTGAAAATGGACCGTCTGGTGGCTATCACACAAATGTAGTCTCACGCCCGCTATTTGCACGAACTCACTTAATATATACGAGTATACTTCAAAAGAAAGCTAAAGGGTAAACTTGGTGGCAGAAAATTTGACTCCTAGCCACGCCGCTTCTGGTAACTCCTACACAAATAAAGCTTAAGAAGCCACAAGTTACATCCGTTCAGGCCCAATTTTTGCATGGTGCGTTATAAGCGACCATTAACTAACTAACTGTGGTGAAATAGCGCCACAAAGGTCTATATTATCTTATAGTCCCTGCTGTACATAGTCTGCAACTTAAGAAGCCACATTTTACATCAGATTCCTTCCAAATTCGTATGGACTGCTAAGAGACACCTGTGTCCTGTAACATTGGACCATATCTTGTTTTCGAACAGCTCCCCACAAAAAGTCCCTCCGATTTAAGGTCTTGCAGCTTTAGAAGCCAAAAATCTAATCCACGACGCTATAAAACGTTATAAGCGACATTTTATTGACTCTTACATATTGAGTCCCACCTTGCCCAAGCTTCAAACAGGAGTGCTTAATTCTCATAGCTTAATCCTCATTCGTCGGAAATGACGAAGGAGATGCAGGATGTCAACCGACCTTCTGAAGTCGAAGCTGGAGAAAATTGATATATCTGAGCTGTGGTTCCAAAAAGATGGCGCAACATGCCCTACTAGCGACGCAATGATTGTAGTTGTAACGAATTATGTTTACGACTGGATCATTGTACGTTAAGTCTACTGTCTATGCTATCAAGCCATCCTCTTTGAATGAGCTCGATACCAACATTTGAATTGCGACCGCCAGAATATCGCCGCATATAGTGGATACATGCAGGAAACAAAATATGGTTACTACATGGTTACGGCAACAAAAATATGTTCTCTGCAATAAAAGTATATTCGTCGCAATCCTAGTATTGTATTTTTGAATAATATACAGACAAAAGTATGATTGCGGCAATATCAATATTGTTGAAATGTTACAATAGTACACTTGCCAAATTTAGAAAGATAAATATGGTTGTAGCAACATTATAAATATGGCTTGTGCGACAAAACTATTGTTTTTTGTGTTTTATGTTAACAATAATATGATGACGGTAATCAGACTGTATAATTGTAACTTTTCTTAATTTATAAATAGTTTTTTTTTTAGAACAAAGTTATTGTTACGAATCGTATCCAACAATAGTACTTTTTATATGTAAATCAAAATTTTTCAAACAAACTGCTTTGGATTTGGTAACTGCAACATTTTTAAGCGCTTTCGATTTGATAAGCGGATTTTTTCTACTGTTAAATAAATCACTCCTTTAATTTTGAATTTATGTATTTCTAAATAATTTACTTAATAAAAATCGTTATGGTTGACAACATAGCCCAATCCTAAAAATTGTTGGGGGATCATAGTATGGTAGAGTGGGATCATACTAAAGTTGTCGGGAACATAACATGGTTGCGCGTGAATCATACTAAGGTTGTGAGGATCATACTGTCTTTGTATGGTTGTGAGGATCATAATTTGTATAGGATGGTTGAGTGTGAATTATACTATGTTTGTGGGGATCGTAGTATGGTTGTATGTGAATCATACTACTGTTGTGAGGATCATAATTTCGTTGTGGCACAACCATAAACACTACAATAGTAGGATGCTTTTTGAATATTGTTAACTCAACCATTGTTTTTCTTCGTATGTTGCGGTCAAAAGTTGCAACGGCAAGGTTGCTGAGGTTGCTTTTTACATTAATTTTTTAAAGATAATTTAATTTGAGCTTTGCTTTTTATTTCGAATTTCTTTCCCTTTTGTTCTTGACTACTTGCTCAAGCTGTTGGATTTGTGTTAGGAGTATTACATACAATATTGAAGGATCATGCAAAAAGACTATATTGAATTCTTGGAAAGGATCAAGCAAAAGAATACCAGAAGAATCGTTGTGTAACCAACTGGAAGCTACACACACGAGAGCGCGCGTGTGATTCTAATTTTTACGCAGAGTAATCCGGATTAGTTTTGAAATAGCCATACAAGTATGATACGTAACTAAGTAACGTCTTCCGCAGAATTAAAATTGGAAGATCTATTCGTTTTCAAGGTAAGTTTAATTTTAGATTTTCTTAACTTTTACTAAAACATTTTTTAACAATCCATCATTTTGCGATTTAAGCATGTTTCGTTTAAAAAAAAAATATTAAAACAGATTTTGATAAGAGAGTTGTGTTTAGTGTCTCAAGTCGTTGTTCAGTTATCAGCAATTTAATAACAATTTCAAAACTACCCTTTCTAATTACAAAGTGTTCACAAAATGTGCAATATTAACGCTCATCAAATGTTATGTGATATCTTCTCACCCCAACTGCTTTGCTGATGCAAAAATGTGACGCAAACATTTGCACACGACTGTGTGTGTGTTATCCTGCGCCAAAACGACAGTTTAAGGATGCGAGCACTACTCAGTTGAACAAACACAAGAGACACTTACAGAGCAAACATAGCCACAAGGCCGCTGGGCGAACAATAGCCACCTCTTCTTAGGGGTGTTAACAGACATTGGGTAATATTAGCCTTTCTGGAAAGTCGGGAATGCTTGCGATTATTTAACGTATGCGCTCGCTCGATGGTTTCAATGTTGTGGTCTATGGCTTGCTGAAGTTTTGTGCTGATTTTTGTTTTTGTTCTTCTGCAGGGGATATCTTATCTTTTATTTACACTTTCTAAAATGTGGTGTATAATTTCTTAATGCGAAATTGTTGTTGTTTCAGATACTGTTGTTGTATGACGTTTTTTGTTTGTTTGTGGTTATTATGAGTTTGCACTTTCTTACAGGGAACGGGGGAGGTTGGGTTCAATATCATGCATAAAAGTAGACTTGTTTGGGTATATTAAGAGTTAAAGTTGTTTTAATGGTCTCAGATTTCATAGGTGGTGTAGGCAACGGGGTATTTCTTAAAGTGACCCATGTGTGAGAACTGGGACACGATATTTAAGGGATACGGATTAAGAAAATGAAAATGTTATAAATAAAAAGTATATATTAAGTAACCAACAAATGCAGATTAGTTGTGTTTTTAAAATGGACGATACAAGTTTTTGGCCTCCGACATCTTAGCTTGTAACAGTAAATTTTGTTAAACCAATTACGTACTTGGATTTTTGTAAAAACGACGTTAAGCTCGGCGAGGAAGAAATTTATACGTATACTTTCCAACATCGCTACTCTACCAAATAGGAAAAGAACAAAAAAAATGTGCCCCTTCGACCCAGGCCCTATTCTACCCTATTCTACGCCAAAATTTTAAAATAAGTCTACGAGTTTATTGGGTTCCTAGCAAATTTAGATTTGAGTACTCATATGTTAACACTGTATATTCTTAGCCTGTTGGGCCGTTTTTATGTCACCTACACACAGGAAAAAGGTATGGTTGGGGTGACTATATTCGAAGGGCATCATACTATTGTTAGGCATATGGTTGTTGAACAACAATATTAAGATCCTCACAACAATAGTATGATTTACACACAACCATACTATGATCCTCATCACCATAGTATGATTCACACTCAACCATACTATGATCCTCACAACCATATTATGATTCACACTCAACCATACTATGATCAGCACAACCGTAGTATGATTCACACTCAACCATACTATGATCCCCACAACCATATTATGATCCTAACAACAATAGCATGTTTGACATACAACCATAGTATGATCCTAACAACCATAGTATAGCTCACACGCAACTATAGTATGACCCCACTCAACCATACGATGGTCCTCAAAATTATTTATAAGAATTGGGTTGTGTTGTCAACGATAGAGATTTTTATTAAGTAAATAAATTAAAAATACATAAAATTAAAAAAAATAAAAGAGTTTATTAAACAGTAGCAAAAATCCATTTAAAAAAACGTAAGGGTTTTTTATTAAAAATATTTCAGTTCAACAAATCCAAAGCAGTTTGTGCGGCAAATTTTAATTCCCATTATTATTGCATTAGATTCGTAACAATAACATTGTTGTCAACCACATATAAAAAATAAGAAAAATTACAATCATACAGTATGATTGTTGTAATCATATTATTGTTAACATAAAACCAAAAAAAAAAACAATACATTTGTTGTACCAACCATATTAATATTGTTGCTGCAAGCATAGTTTCATTTTTAACATTATTGTCGACATGACATTCAAAAAACAATACTATGGTTGCGACGAACATACTATTATTGCAGAGAACATATTAATGTTGCCGTGACCATATGTGACAGCGCATAGAGAAAGGGACCTAAGGGTAAAAAAATCAATTTTCACTTTTTTTTTTTTTGATGTGGACAACATCTGAGCATTGAATGAGACCGATCCCGCGCGTTTTATGAAAGTGATGGTACACCGACCGATCCCATGCCCCAAAATTGTTCCCTCCCAGATTTATGCGCGTTTTATGAAAGTGATGGTACACCAAAGATACACGTATTTAAATCTTTAAAATGGCTCTCCTGACAAAACTGGTTTTTACCCTTAGGTCCCTTTCTATTTTGCGCGTCACATATAGTAACCATATTTTTTCTTTGCGTGTAGGTCAAAATGTCCAACAACTATGAATTTGTTAAGGCCCTAAGTGCGGTCCAACTAACAGTGCCCACTTTAAGCATTGTTTGTCCACAATAATTTACAATTTGTAAGCAAATACTAAAAAAGTGTACTTTCTTTCCGGTCGAACTTAAAACTCCTAGAGCGGGAGGAACTTCTTTTTATGGGGCTACATAGGAACATCTACCGATATGAAATATTCCCAACTTCGATCTATTGTTCGTTAAAGCTAGACCGAATTAAAATTGGTTTTACAAATGCCTAACGTTTGTGGGTCAATATGAAATGATGGTTAGGTTCAAACCCGGGTAAAAACACTTAAAAAGGTTTTAGCGGCAGTTGGTCCCGATCGGTGGGTTTTAAAATTATATAGTAAACTGAATACTGATTAGAGATAAGTTTCCGGTTTATTCCTCAATGTGATATTGGGGGATTTTGAAATATATAAGTAAGTAGTGACTGTAACTTTTAGTAATGCCGATCACAATAAATACTGCAAGAACCAAATGTAGCCAATTATTCTTGTTCCCATCAAGTTTAAATGATAAAATCATATTTTTCGCTATAAGAGTGTCTATTGAAATTTGTATGCTTCACATTTTTTCAAGACAAAACAGCAAGGCGCATAATTTATGTTTTGTTTGCAAAGTTAAACGATAACAATAGTTTCATTTGGACTTTGTTCTTGTGACAAAATAATCAAAGTTGTAGGCCTTTGCTCACAAATAAAGGGTGGTTTTTTAAGCGTGTGGTTTTTAAGAAGAAATAAAACACATATGTTATGGCCCATAATTTAGCTTTAATTTAAAGACAAGGGTTTGCCATTATGTCTTAAAAATGATTTTGGGCAAGTGGCCGTCGCGGATGGCTCTAATAAATTCCAACCGGGCCCAATTTTCGACCTCTTTGTGCAGCATTTGAGGCCGTATGCCAGCAATAACACGCCAAATATTCGTTTTCAACGCGTCAATCGTGTCGGGCTTTTCTGCGCGGACAAGCGACTTCAGATTAATACCCCTACCGGTATTTATACGCACGATCTTGGACCACGCCACAGGCTATCGACGCGGGATAATGTGCTCACCAAAAGTTTCCTTCAATAATTTGATTGTCTCGGTGGCTGTATGGCATGAAGCGCCGTCTTGTTGGAACCGAAGGCATGTAGCGCCGTCTTGTTGGAACCAAAGGTCATCAACATCCTCCAATACACGCACACAAAAGTCATTAATCGTGACTCTAAAGCATTCCCCAATGATTGTAACATTATGGCCGACTTCATTTTTTAAGAAATATGGACCAAAGATTCTCTCTGCCCATAGAGCATACCAAACAGTGACTTTTTGAGGATGTAACGGCGTCTTAACAATTGCTTGTGGTTTTGCATTACACCAAATGCAACAGTTTTGGTTATTAATTTACCCATTCAACCAAAACATAATTTTTTTGTAAACATCAGGATCGAGGGCCATCTCATTTTGGACCCATTCACCAGGATTTGCAAACGTTGTTCTGGAGTAAGTCTATTCATTAGGTAATGGCAAAGCAAACTTAGCACAAATCAAGTGACAGCTGTCAAAAAGACCAACCTCGAAAAAAGTGTGGCCTTACAAAAAAACACCCTTTACAGAAAGCGTATTTAAATTAATATGTAGAACACAAAAGACAAACATACGAAAAAGACAAGGAATATTTTGGCGCCACATAATTCATTAAATCTCACTTACTTTTGATATAATACCAGGGTATTGTGTGCTAGTTATCGCTGAAACACCCGGTACAAACTGCTTAAGATGAAACCAATAATAAAACATAATAGTGGTGTTTTTAAAGAAGCCTCGTTAACTAAGATTGTAAAGCAAAAACGTACTAAGTCATTTGTTGAAAAAATTAGTTTTTGTTACATATTTTATATACTTATTTATATTTTAAATAGATCTTAAATGTCAAAAAATTACAGCATTTCCGTCAGAACCGATACAATAATAAGGCTTTATTACGGCGTCTTTATTTCTTAATTTATGTAATAGTTTGTTTATTTTAAACAAATATTTATAACAGTTGTAGACATTAGTAAGCAAACTTCGGAAATATATTCCATATTGTCAACTTTAAAGTCAACAAAGGCACCAGGATTTGATAATATTTCCAACATTCTTTTAAAAAATCTGCCTAAAAAAGCTGTCGACGTACTGAAATGCATATTTAACAGCTGTATTTTCTTAAATTACTTCCCAAAAACATTCAAGAAGGCAAAAGTTATACCGATTCATAAGCCAAACAAACCAGCTAATAGTCCTAACAGCTATAGACCAATCAGCCTTTTGAGTAACATGGGAAAGATTTTCGAAAAACTGATCTACAGCAGGCTAAGGAATTTCACATCAGATTATGATATAGTATCTGAAAAACAGTTCGGTTTCAAACGGGATCACAGCACAGTGCACCAAGTTGGAAGAATAAAAAACATAATAACCAGAAATAAAGGAGTAAGAAAGTCCACTGAATTAGTTCTTTTGGACATTGTGAAGGCATTCGACACAGTATGGCACAATGGCCTATACAAACTAGTGGCAGTGAATACCCCCAAATACATCTGAAACATCATTGCGGATTTCCTGCACAAGAGAACATTTTCAGTTTCAATAAACAATAGTACATCATCAGTCAAAAACATACCCGCCGGACTGCCACAGGGCTCAATACTGTCTCCGATTTTATATTCTATCTACACATCAGACTTCAAACCCCCAAAAGAAATTGACGTTGCGTATTACGCGGATGATACCGCTCTTATTTCATCGAGTAAAGGTCCATTTAGTCTTGACGGTTGACGGTGGACGGTTGACGGTAGGCAATCAGCTATTTCAGTTGAGGTTGAGGGCCTTTAAGGCCCATTTAGTCTCGACGGTTGACGGTTGACGGTAGATTCTGCAACCTGCAGAAGTCTACCGTCGTCAACCGTCAAACAGTAGTTATCTCCCTCTAACACATGCAAAATGCAACCCTCAACTGAAATAGCTGATTGCCTACCGTCAACCGTCCACCGTCAACCGTCGAGACTAAATGGGCCTTAAGTTAACAAGTGCTCTGCTAAAAAAGATGGAACGCAGTGTTACAAATACTTCAAAAAATGGAAAATAAAAATAAATCACCAGAAAACACAATGCATTATTTTTCCTTGGAATAAATCACCTAAGAGGGTGATGCGACCATTGTCCTTCGCAGGCAGCTTACTACAAATCAAAAATGAAGTCAAATATCTTGGCGTAATTTTAGACAAAAAATTAACATTCCGCGCACATATTGCAGTGTCTAGTGAAAAAGCTATAAAATCGTTCAGAGCACTATGGCCATTGTTAAATAGACGTTCTTTACTCACACACCATAATAAGAATCTTTTATACAAATGCGTCATCAGACCAATTACATCATTTGCATCGCCGATCTGGTATAAAGCAGCAAAAACACATCTTAAACATTTACAAGTCGTCCAGAACAAATGTCTCAAGATGATCAATAATAAACACTGGCGCTACTCTACTTCAATGCTTCACAACGAAACAGGCTATAAACTTCTTGAAGATTTCGTAAAACGATTAAATGAAAATTACTTCGGAAAAATTTCAGACTCTCCTTATGAGATACTAAGAGAGTGTAATGAATTATTATAAGTACAACGTAAAATTTACCAAACCAAAAAAAAATATTGTTTTATAGATAATTATTTGCACGAATAATGACCCTATGCTCAAAATTAATGTATATTTAAATAGTCCCATTTGCTGAAATATCCAAGAGATAGAACCCAAAACTATGTAACATATCTTATGTAAGACGTTATTTTAATATTTGGATTAATAAATATTTTGAATTTAATTGATTGAGTAATTGGCTGCAAACCATCGCTGTAACTTGTCCCTAAAGCTTTTTAATTTTCTCGTTTGCTATACTTTGTAATCCCATCTCGAATACAAATTCGCCGATGAACCCTCTTCCAGGTTGATAATTTTTTAATAAAAATAACAAAAAACATAAGTTTTTATAAAGCAGGGTGTGTCATGTTTAATTTTTTCATTAAAAAATAAGTATGGAAACTCTAAGGCCACTTGAGGCTAACTCGTTTGTTGACCGAGAAATTTCCTTACAAATGCCTGTTTGGTAACCTGAAAAGAACACAGCTATTAATCGGAGACGCTATAAAGTATATTTGTTATTGATCTTTGTAAAATTCTAAGACGATCTAGCCATGTCCATCCGTTAGCGTCAAACGAATTAAGGATTCTGAAATTATGCATCATGATGACTTATGGTCAGCATCAAATTGGCCCAAGGGGAAAACATTTTCTCTTAGGCTGAAAATCCCAATATATTTCTTGCACCAATATCTTAACAATCTGCTTCAAGAGGTTAAATAAATAACTATATGTCTACGAATTGTTACTCAATTTTTGTTAGTATGACTTATATTTTTCAAAATAAACACTCTACACTTTGAACACAAACAAAACACCGAAACAACGAGTATTTGACAATTACTAAGCGGCATATTTGGCACGGGAAGCCAATGCGGAGCAAGCCCCCTATCACCTCTTAAAAAAACCATTTTATTTGTTTGTCTTTATTAGGAGTATTATTAAAAAATTTCAACTTGACGTTATAAATCAATTGTCTTAAACCTATGATCTGTTCATCAAAGCTACCGACCACCGGCCGGCCGCTGCCATTGTGAATAAAAGCCCCAAGGGCTACTAGTTAACTATGTTGTGGGGACATTGTGTCATAGCGGCCACTATTTTACGACTCATTGTCACCGTGCAATGGTCGCGCGTACGCACTGATGGTGACGGTGAGCAACCGCCGCTGTTTTCACCGCTTACCGACTGTAGTTGTTCGCCGATGAAATAAAAAAAAAACAAAAAAGTGATACAACAAAAAATAATTGTTTATTGTAACACCTGAGTTGAGAGGTGTACGAACGGCTCTGGGAAAGGTCCATTGTGCCGTTGTCGTGCCTTACTGTTCGCATTGCCGCCGGCAAGGCAAAGTATTTTACAATTCATTTGATACTTTTTTTCCTCCTCTTCTCTGTCTCTGTTAATCGATCAGGGTTATTTGATGAGGGCTATACGGGGTACATAAAACGGAGGCTTACTCAAAAATATATTGGCCACTTACAAAATGTTTGTTAAATGTTCTTTTTATTTCATATCTTTGGGGGTTTCAGACAGGCTTCTATAGACAGACAGACAGACGGACATACGAGTACGCAAGTTTTGAATAATGTTTTGTTTTCTAATTACACAAAAAGACATCTAAAAATGGTTTTCTTGTTAAACGAAAACAAAGCAACACAAACCGTAGAAAATCGCTCTTTGTTCGATATGTTATGTGTTTTCTTTTCCTGCTCGTTATTTTGATTTTTTTTCTTTGGTTGGGGTTTTTATCGTGTCTTGTTAACCAAAAAATGCTGGCTTAAAGCTGTCATTCGAAAATAACCCACCATTGGAAAACAGTAAACAAGACGATGTACAGTAGCGTTGCCAGATGTATAAATTATAGTGTTAATTGCTATGTTTATACCATACAATAAATTGCATATTAATTTCGTTTAGGCTTATTAGCGTAGTTAGTTAGTTTGTTCGCAAGGTAATGCAAATAATATGGCAACATTGTTTTTCTTTGTATCCCATGATTTCGATACAAATTCGCCGAAAAGGCATACTGGTGTTTTGTTCTGGTTTAGTGTAGACAAGAAAAACACATGTTTTTAATAGCAGGGTGTGTCATGTAAGTTTGTTTGTGGCAAAAATACATATGGTAACTCTTACTCGTTTATTTAGCGACTTGAAACCAACTCACTTGCTAAGTGAGTAACATCGTTGCAAATGCTAGTTTCGAAACTAAAACGCACTCAGCCACCAATTAAAGGCACTTTTTCTTTGTTACTTGAGATTAACGTGACTTCGCCGAAAATGGGGAAAAAGTTTGTAGGTCCAATTATTCTGGTAACAGAGAGCTCTGGTGTTACCTGTCTTAAATTTTGTATAAATGAAAGTAACCCAAATCAAGCAGGCCCTAAGACAAACGAAACTTGCACCATCAACCAAAAATTGGTAAAAGTACATATTTTCACTGTCAGAGCTAATCAAATCGAATCGAACAACAACATCATATATGTGGTGAGTGAGTGACGATAAGGGGTTTGACTACTTGACGCCATGGCATTAAAGTGGACAGTTTAGTATTTTGATGAACATGCTTACATTCAATATATATTGTGTACTGATCGACTTTATCGTTATTTTAGTTCGGCGGTATTCCTCCAAAAAATAAAAATAAACAATTAATGCGAGTTTATAAAAATTCGTTTTTCGTCTCATTTTTTAATGAAATTCGTCGAAATTTTGTAATGTCCGGCGCAAGAACATCAAGGTGTCGTCGAGATTATAGTATTATATTAATAGCATTATAGATTTTATATATGCTCAATATAATTAATTGATTTGGTATTTTAAAAACTAAACGTGAAACACAAAAAATTTCTTTAAAAACTCTAACAACTAGGGCCTTTTTAGAATGACAAAAGCAATAGTTTTCATGCTCATTTAAAAGAAATAGAAGTTGCCAACGGAATGTCAAATTTGTATGTGCAAATGAAATGCCTGAATAGACGAATTAGTATGGAAAAACGACCTGGAAGACAACTAGGTCCTTACAACCCATCCACACTGTCGAATGGGTCCTAGGTCGTTTTTCCATGCGAATTCGGATCTATTTACTTTGAAAAAAACGAGAAGTTTCCTATTCATTTATCCAAACAAATTCGACATTTGGTTGGCAACTCTAATTTGTTTTAAATGAGCATGAATACTAATTGTTTTGACAGTCTAAAAATGCCTTAATTGTTAGATTTATAAAAGACTTTTTTTGTGTTTCTCTTCCGACAATAAGTTGGCAACCCTAATTTGGCTATATGTATAGGGTGATCTATTTAGAGATATTTTTTCCATAAGGGTTTTTTCAGAGTTACGCGTGAGTTGCGTTAAACTTTTAATTTTTTCCTTTTCAGTATTGTTTGCCATTGTATCAGAGAAAGACTAACACCGCAACAACGTCTCCAAAATGTGCAACTGAATTATGGAAATGAGAAACGAGAAGATCAGCTGTTTTCGAACAACGGTTTATTCAGTGATGTGGCCCCTTTCTGGCTCAACGGCAATAAATAAAATATCCGCATTTGGGCTGAAGAGCAACCAGAGGTTCAAGAGCTGTCATTATACCCAGTGAAAACCATGTTTTGGTGCAGTTAATGGGCTGGTGGAAATATCGGTCCATATTTTTTCAAAAATGATGATGTCCGGAAAGTAACCGTGAATGGTGCTCGCTATCGCGTCTTGATATCGGACTTTTTGCTACCTGAAATTAAAGCCCGTTATCTTGATGGTATTTGGTTTCAACAGAACGGTGCCACTCAATGGATTTATTAAGATGTCATTTCAAAGAGCAGCTAATTTCACGTATTTGATCGGCGAGTTGGCCGCCTAGATCGTGTGATATCACTAGTTTTAACTTTTTTGCTCGTCCGAGTCTTCCAAAATTGTACCTTCAGAGTGGACACGCTGAGACTTAGTCGCGGTTAACATTTGAAGGAAATTATTATGTGAAGCTTCGCTGTATAAACAAATCGAGTTGCCAACCATTTGTTAGATTGGTATGTGAAAATAGAAATTGGGTCTATTAAGACTATGAATACTGTGATTGTAAGAAACATTCTATGGCTGTATGTGTAACATAGTGCAGTTGTGAGGATCCTAATATGGTTTTGGGATCATAGCATGGGTGAGTGTGAATAACAATTGGTTGCGGGGATTCTACTATGGTTGTGTGTGAATCATACTATGTTTAAGAGGATCATTATATTCTTGTGCCACAACTATATACCCTACAATTGTATGATTCTCATCAAATATCGTCACTTCGACATTACTTTTTTTCTGCATGTAAACTTAAATACAATGCAAGATAAACCCGATTGTTTGCTAGACTTCCGCTACAATCTTACCGGTCAATCGATTATTCCCAGAAATGGTAGTTGACTCGTGTCACACCATGGGTAAGTGCAGCCTCGCGGTTGGATCTGGGAAATCATGATAACAAGAGCTTAAATCAGCTTAAGTTAAGAACACAAAGACGATTTATTAAACAAAACAACTTAAAATTATAGCCTCCAAAATGCCGTTGAATGATTCAGTTTGCAATACAAAACGAACGAACACGTAAAAAAATCACAGACCGACAGACAGCTTAGCTTTTAATAAGGATTGAACCGATTAGCACAACCATTAATAAGCGAACAAAATGTAAATTTTGTTAAAGCTCAAAAAACATAAACACGATAATTTCAACGAAATAAAATATATTTAAATCAATTCCGAAAGTATTTGATTATGATTCCTTAACCGAGACCCAACATAGTTTTTTTAATATTTTTGATTTTCCTCAGTTACTTAAATACCAGTTTAGCTAATTATTTAATTATCTTGAGTTAGTCGTCGTATCGTAAAGCCGCAGTCAGCTGAATTGGCACTATGTTATGTTGACTCGTTTGTGTGTTTTTGGCTTTCTTTCGGTTTTTGGCTGACAGAAAATGCTGCAAGAGATGGTGGGGAAGTTGCAAAGATGTCTAAAACATTTTTGATTGACATCCAAGATATTTCAGCTAACCATCAGACGTCCAACCGAGGGTATGTCACCTAAAAACAATATGCATATTTGTCTGAACGCTTGTGTGTGCGTGGCTGTGTGTTTGCGTGCTTCTTTCTGGCTCTTTGAGAACTGGATGACTGAGAGTGTCAGAGATGCCATGCCACAAATAGAAGTCATCATTAACGTAGTGGGAAAATATTTGGAAAAAACTCGTTTCAGAGAGATGTAAGCATAAACGTATGTGTTTTAAAATCACACCGTTTTTTTTACCGAGAATGTAGTTTCATGTTTTAAGCAAGAACGTGTTGAAGTACATACTCAGGCTACAAAAAATAATAGCTCTTAAAACCAATGGTGGACAGAAATGTTGTCGCTGGTGACTCTTAAGAGTCAGATCTTGGCGAGTTTAATCGTTCTTATTTTGACTCATATGACCTACATTACTCGGTGTCACTTTGTCGAAAGATCTTAGCGATAATACAAAGCATAAATTGACAAAATCGCAGTGATGATGATTTTTTATCAAACAGTCCAAAATTTCGGTTGCAAATAAATCTGGTAATTCTAGTAGCGCTAAGCGATCTAATTGAAATTTAAAATAGACCTACATGAAAAATATTGGGCTGACAATTTTCGTAGAGCATTATTCTACTGTTGGGTACATGGTCCTGCACAACAATATTATGATCACCAGAACCATAATGTTCGATACAATTGACACATGCACTGAAGTTTCACACATTGTTTATTTTTAAACTAATATATGTACTGATTTATTGGAGAGAAAAAACTTAAACAATGGTAAAAATTTCTGCTAAGCTCTGATTAAAAATATCAAATTAATACGCGATGTTCATCGTAACCATAACGTATTTATTGCCATTAATATACTACAATTGCGTACTGATTACATTTTTGTCATGACAGTAAGATTCGTAACAATAAGATTGTTGTAACAACCATATTTAAATTTAAAACAAAAATCATAGTTATGTATTTTAATATTTATGTTATTTATATTTAATTTATTATCGTTACATTCAAAAACCAATTCTTTGGTTGCGACAAACAAACTTTTATTGCAGAGAACATTTTATTGTTGCAGTGACCATATATAAACTATATATTTTGTCTTCGTGTATGTATTAAGATTTTATTGTTGGCGTGACCATATATAAACTATATATTTTGTCTTCGTGTATGTATTAAGATATTAAAACATTTTCTACGCAAAACTTTTTTGTTGTATTTTTTTCTCATTACTTATTATATTTTTGTCATGACAGATTCGTAACAATAAAATTGTTGTAACAACCATATTCAAATTTAAAACAAGAATTATATTAATTTATATTAATATTTATGTTATTTATATTTAATATATTGTCGCTACATCCAAATTTAAAAACCTATTCTTTAGTTGCGACAAACATACTTTTATTGCAGAGAACATTTCATTGTCGCCATAACCATATATAAACCATATATTTTCTCTTCGTGTATGTATTAAGATTTTTTAACATTTTTAAGGCAAAACTTTTTTGTTATATTTTTTTATATAATGCACAAACATTTTTAATGTAAAAAAGGAGTTATCCAAATGCTGTTATCCAATGCTGTAAAAAAGGAGTTATCCAAATGCTGTAGTTTAAATTGAACGCTTTTTTTTTTGTTAATGCGCAAACATTTTTAATGTAAAAAAAAGAGTTATCCATATTCTGTAGTTGTCACAACTGATTGTATTTTAAATTTTGTTGTTAGTTATCACAACTGAAAATGATATAGTACGAGTACAAGGGACTACGGAACTTCAGTTTAAGTTAAATTCGGTTTTGGCAATGAAACAGTTTTATGTGCGTTTTAGTTTTTGTTTATAATAATTATTCACGAGTGTTAATTTAGCTCAACATTTGACAGCGAGTCAAGTTATTCAAATGACTCAATTTGGCGAACAAATCTGGAAGCTTTCGTTCTTATCTTCTTCATTTAAAAAAAAATATTAAGAACCATTTGTCGGATATATAATAAAAAACGGTCTGGAAACAAAGTTGGAAGCGATATCAGCCCAAAACGGCGGAGATGAATTTTTGCTTATCCTTGTCGCTGCCGATTTGAACGTTTAAAATCGCCTTTACAAAGCAGGCGTTAATATAGGTTGAGCCGTTTTTTAAATTGTAATATGAGAAAATATTTTGAATATTAAATATTTCATCTCTGTGTTGAATTTATATACTTGTATACCTGGCGTAATTGAAAACATTATAGCCGGCTTCTTTCCGTTCCGTATATACTTTAATATATATACTTATATGTTACGAAAAGACCAGTAGGCGTTATCTTGTTTTATCACTTTTATCGAAATTCAAAGACATTCTGTAGATTGTCAATTATGATTTCCTTTTTAGCGTGTCTCTTGTATTTACACAAGGCAATTCGTTACGGCAATTTTTGTTTTTATTATTGCTTTTTTGAGATTCTGTGGTTTATTCGTTCTGATTTTTGTATGAAAAAATACTAAATACTAAAATAATCTGCAGCCAACTTCACACTACAAAACCACAAAAGGAACGGGCAAGTTTTTTCTCTTTCCATTCCCTATACCTCTCTCTCCTACAAACTGAGAATTGCAGCAAGCCAAGTTGCCTCGTGTAAATAGAGACATATTACGTGACTTGGCAACTCCGGCCAACTTAAGTGATGTTTGAAAAATTTTGCATGTTTCATTATGACATTTCATATTTTAAAAAGAAATCTCCCCGATCTTTCTCTTCTCTCTTCTGTTCAGTAAAAGCATTGTTTTTCCCCAACATTTTTGAGGATCTGAAAACATTTCGCATTGTTGTAGTTCATTCATTGCTGGTGCCGTTGTTGTTAGTCCGTCCGTCCCTTCAGATAATTTTGTCAATCCTGTGCAGTCAAGTTGTCACTTGTCAAGTGGTTGGTGTTGTTCCGCGGCGGCAGTGGAGTTGCTAAACTACAACGGATTGCCGCTCTAAAAATAACCCAAAGAAAAAAGAAACAGCACAGAGAGTCGTTCAAAGCTTTCGTACATCTCTTAGTTCAGTTTTAGCCTTTTTTCTGTTTTTGGGCAAATTGTGATAAGAATCTCTCAAGTATTTGCGAATTTTTAGATAGCACACGAAAAGGAAAAAAAATTGTGCACGTATTTCAATTTTAATTTAGGTTTGACATTTGTAAATTATTTCTTTATTTAATATGTTCACAAAACTAGTCCATGGCATCTAAGTGGAACTAGTAAAACATTCCTATGTTGCAGCCACACACCATCGTACATTCAAAATACTACGTCCGTACAGATACTGGCTCGAGCAGTCATATTTACAAAATTCCATTTGCATATCGACAAATATGTTTGGTGCTGTTGATTCTTATTTTTATGCGGTTGCCATTTGTTTGGGGCTGTTAACTATCGCATATTTCCTACCACTGGTTCGTTTCATATTCGTACACCAGTTTAATTAATTACCAGATATGCTTTATTAACTGCAGCACCACAGCCACCACAACTATCACTCACTGTTGACCAAACATTCAGTATTTTTTTTAACATTTAACTTTGTTCGCTGGTGTTGATTAAGTCAATGACGAGAAAAGCTAAACAGTGGTTTCAGTTGCAGTCGTAGACATTTTCTGAACAAATGTCTTAAGTTGCAATCTAAATGCAGACTAACAACTAACTAGTAGTAAAACTAGTAGCTTTCCGATCATTTTACTATATAAATCCAACTAATGGTTGGCAGCTTGATTTTTTTAAAAGGGGAAAAAGGTGCATTTAATATAAACGGATAGAAAAATCGGGCAGTTCTTAAAAGAAGTGTTCCTGCATAACAAAGATAGAGTAGTCTGCTGCCTATGGTAAAACAAGCCAAAAAGAAACTTGGGCCTTTCTAGTCTGCCTGAAGAAACTAGCTGAATTCGTACTTGGATTCTACATATAGTTTTTGCATGGGTAAATGACCTAAAAAACTACCAAGGGCATACTTAGACTGGCGAAAACTAGTAGTTTTCTAGATTGTTGTCGTACACAAATTGGACTAATGAATGGCAAATCGATTTTTTTCCATAGTTAAACGAATCACGAAACCTACTAGTATTGCCAGTTAAAAAATTATAATGTCTATGAAATGTTACGTTGAGTATTTAAAAAAAAGTACAGTCGAACCTGAATAAGTGGTATTGCAAGGGACCGACTGTTTATTCCCACTTATAGACGTTTCCCACTAATACAGTTTCCCACTTATCCAGGTAATTTGATTTTTATCCCTCTTAGAGAGGAAAAATATGCTGATTTTTTTCAAAAGTCAGTTTGTATAAAATAATCTTAAATTGTATTTATTTTAAATTTAAATTCCATAGTTGAAATTAAATTGATTGCAAACAGAGGATTATGCTTTTGTGAACATAGAAAGTAAAAGAATTCATATAATTCATGTGATCTGCACTTACATAAATCCAAAAAAAAAAAATATAAATTAAATTTCATAGTGCAATTAAAAACATTCCAATAAACATATATTCCTGTAAACATAAAAAGTAAAAGAATTCATTAAATTTAAATGACCTGCACTTACATAAAACTTAAAGCATACACACAGAGAAAAAAAAGTTGGAAATAGGTTGGAAAAACAGACTTTCTGTTGAAATCACCAACATTCTATAATAGTAATGGGTACATGGTTCTCACAACAAAAATATGGTTGCTACAATAGTATTTCGGTACTCACAGCCAACAAATCGGTTATACCAACCGAATTTAGTTAAACTGTTGGTTGGTTATGCCAATCTAACAATTTTAAAGTTCATGATACTTTGGACCAATAATTTGTTGTGACAACAGATAAGTTTTATGTAGCAACCAAATCATGTTTAGTTCACTATTGTAACATATTATCCGCTATCCCCACAGCAGAATATAATCTCTATAATACATTTATCGGTTGTAATTTCTAGCAAGTATATATTTAAAACTAAGAAAAACGCAATTTTAGCTCTGCCGGACCATTTATTTTACTAGCTATGATATTTTTTACCAAAGACCATTTCGATTTATTAATGGTTTTAAAAATATTTGTAGCCGAAAGAAAATCATTTTCCATAGAGTGCATAAATACATTTGCATAAAATCGGTCCACTTGTTCGTTCAAACTAAAATAGATTTATTATTTCGGTCATACTCGTATGAACCAAATTCATAAAATTTTACCATCAGTTGGTCCACTTCACAAACGTTCGTGGGTATAACATGTAAAAATGCAGTTCCAATAATCACCTTATCTGGTTAGAGTTACCGATACTTTCCTTAACCGATAGGGTCAGTTGCCTTTACTGAAAATTGACGTGAACCCAATCAAAATTCGACTGAAGCAATGAAACACATGGATAGTACGTGCAACCTCTAACATTCGGTTGGCAAAAAAATCGGTTGTGGCAACAAATCTGTTCTCTGGGTGTATAAATTAAAAAAATTATTAAAATGTTTTTCATTTAAGATATTTGTTTGATAAAATCTGTCATTTTTGTTTGTATTATTTCTTTTACAGAAATTTTCCAATCTTTATTTTAATAAATACGCCTGGATTAATTATATTTATTTCAAAATTCTGCTGCATTTTTGGTCAAAATTACCCAAAAAACCGCAGTATTGCCAATATCTATGTCCCTCTGTCCTATGATGGAAGGTACAAAAATAAAAGTACTTTAAAGGAATTCTATCGAATATGATCGGAAAATGCCGACTAAAAATTGAGACTTTCAGCGTTTTAGAGTAAGCTACTTTTTCATTAAAACCTTTAAAAGCTAAATTAGGGCGTTTTCATATATTACGCCAGGATAATAGCCAAATCACCAAAATATATGTCGCCAAAAATATTAGAGCATGCCTTATTCAACCCTGCCTCGCACTTAGCAAAAACTTCCTTAGTAAAAGTCAAAAACAAGAGAAAAGATAAAATAGGAGGAGGTACAGCATGAAAAGGGAAATCCCACTCATAAAGTTAAACGAGTAAAAATTCCCACTTATAGAGGTAAATTCTAAAAAAGCAAGTCCCACTTAAAGAGTTTCAAACTCCTGCTTAAAAAGGTTTTTTGTATGTTTTTGTTCTAAGTGTGCAGGCGCCGCCAAAGCTATTCCACTAATAGAGGATTCCCGTTTATGCCGGTCCCATTTGTCCAGGTTCGACTGTTTTGTGATTATATATGAAAAATTAAATACATTCTATGAAAATTGCATAGTTTGTATGATATGTTTCATGTATAGGGTGGAAGTTGTTAAAATTTTTAAGGAAAAAGAAAATTCTTTCTTTTCTTTGGAAGAAAATAAATAAATGTTTTTTGGTTATTTTAGAAGTTTTAATATAAGCCAAATATGCAAATAAATAAACATTTATTTCATTACAGAAAAAAAAACATTTTTGGTATTAATCGTGTATTATGTATGAAGCAAAAATAAAAGAACTAAGGCGATAACTTCGATTTAAACTTACTATTTACTAAACATGTTGGATATAAACATCAAACATACTTTGTTTTAAAAGTTTAACAATAAAACAATCTAATTACACTCTGCGACAAATGGTAAGGGTCAGTGATCGGTTTGGAATGAAACCACCGGGGAAAGTTATATTGGTAAAAAAAAAAGTCATACGTGTTCCAGCGTTTCGCTGGGTCTCATCTAGGAATCGAGATATATCGATTTGAAGTTAGTAAGTATCGTATAGGGGAATTTGTCACGTTTTAGGCTCTTTTGTTTAACATAACTCGAGAACCACTCGTCCGATTTAGCTGAAACAAATTTAGAAAAATTAAGAATTACAATTCCTCTAATCTGTTCTTAAACCGTTTTCCTACTTAAGCAACAGTTTCGCAATTATAAATAAATGTATGAAAAAAAAAAATTATTTTTGCCTAAAAAAATTATTTTTGCTTATTTTTAACTTGGAAACTATTACTTGTAAAGGAAAATAATATATGAACAGATTAAGGGAATTGTAATTCTTGGTTTTTTAAAATTTATTTCAGCTAAATCGGACGAGTGGTTCTCAAGTTATGTCAAACAAAAGAGCCAAAAACGTGACAAATTCCCCTATACGATACTTACTAACTTCAAATCGATATATCTCGATTCCTAGATGAGACCCAACGAAACGCTGGGACACGTATGACCTTTTTTTGACCGATATAACTTTCCCCGGTGGTTTCATCCCAAACCGATTGTGGCTGTCGCACAGTGTTATTAAACAAATGCTGATTTACCTAAATGCACCTTATTCCGTTTAAATTCTGCTTGACCCATTTTCTTTAATAATTAAAAAATATTCATTACAAATAATTCTTGACGGGTCCAACATATCTCTGGTAAATAAAAAAGTTTAAGGTTATTTTGATAACGATTGAAAATAATTGCCCTATTATTTAAGCTATCAGAGTTAAAATTTAAAGTAAGCTTATAAATATTGAAATTTTAGTTTTTAAACTTTTTTTATATTTATTTTATTTGATTTTTTTAATTTGAGAACCTTTCATAATATTAAGTCAAAATTTGTGATCGGATCAAAACTAAGGTTGCTTAAACTACTGTATTAGCCCGCTTCACGCATGACTCATTGTTATTTCAAACTTTAAAGCGGTTTCCCCCCAACTCACGGTGCACCTGATAACTTTTAAAATTTTGAACACTTTTTCTCTACATAATTTACGAGGTAACGCTGGGAAGCCTATATTACATTAATTTTGCGATTGGACTAAATTTGTGGACACGGTTTCTAAGATGCTTAAAAGTATGTCCCTTCAAACGAAGAGACAAATATGGGAAGCAATCCCACAATAGCCGGTTCTATCTACCGTATAGACCCGAAGCAGCGATCTTTGGCCAAGGCTGTCACCCCGGCACTACGTGCGCCGCTACTACGACAACAAATATGGAACAGAAAAATAATGCCAATTCCTTAAAATTTTAAACCTTGGACGGCGGGGCGGGCCTAGCAGCTGTAGAACAGGTCGCTTCTAACATGAACACTGGGAATTCAGTTTTTTTTAACGAATTAATAAAATATGCATTTAATTTACAACTTCTCTAAATTCGAATCCCTGGCGAATGGGCATTAGAGGCAGCCAACCAGGTTGCTTCAAAGCAAATAGTAGTTATTGCCTTCAAATATGTCTTTAACATAGCTATGACATAATATGATCGACTCGAAACCACTGTGCACGCGTTCAAGTGCATGGATTGTCAGTGCGGATGCCATTGCTGCTGTTGTTGATTTCGTTATTTGCCTGTCCCCTCTTCCCATCATCATGTCAGTCCTACGGCCATTTCGTTGTACACATGCCAATATACATTCAATGCTACCATTTATGATCATGATTACTGATTATTTCAAAGCTCTTTTTCCTGCTTTTAATTCAAGACTTGTTCGAATACATATGTAGAGTGTCCGTCTGGCAAATACTACTACGACTACTACCAATTCATGCTTCGTATTCCTCTGCAATTGTGGTGTTTCATCCTTACTTACTTTCCAATGGTGGATGACATGACAGATGAAGCCAACAAGCCTGCGCACAGCCAGACACCACCACTACCACCAGAGCCACAAAAAAAAAAGAACGTAAGAGTACAACAACAACAACATTCACAAGCAAACATCATTGTCTTCATCAATATCGAGAAGAGCTCCTTAGTATTTTCTGGAGCTGGAGATCGGGTTATTTGAACATGCATTACGCTTACGCATAATCTGTAAGAATGAGTACCAGCGAGAGTGGGTACTTGCTGCATCAGACAGATGGATGGATGGACAGACGGCCGGCTGGCGTACGGGCGTATGGACGGACTTTCAGTCAAGCCATCCAACTAACCGAGCTAAAGTTAACATTTTCATAAGCCTGCCCCATGGCACTCATTCGAGGAGTGTATCTCATCCTCTCTATGCTGGCATTTCAATAATAATTTTTTCTGACAAGCAACTTGACTTCCAGATCAGTAACAATTTTAAATTGTTTATTTGTTTTGTTTGACTGGTTTGTTTGACTCATGACTCGGTTTAAAGCCAACGACAACAGCGACCGATTCGAACGTACAAACAAACACAATTCCCTCATTGTCGACCGGCCCAAGATGTTCTTGTAGCTGCTGCGGCCACTGCTGTGTTTGTCGATGGCGTCAGTTTGCTTGGTTTAGTGGAATATTGAAATATCAGTAGGATGACATCTTCTGATATGGGAGTAATGTAGTAATGACACTTTTCAGTTACAACACGAAGAACAAGAGACATTGGACAGCGTTGTATTGGCAGCCGGTGGAAAACGTTCAGATGTTGTGGCAAGATAATGACGAATTTTGTATTGCTGTGGCAGGGTGAGGGGGCAGAGATGTTTTTGTTTTGGCGGAATTCATGGGACATTTTCAGAAAAATTCCAATTTCTGGAAATCAGATGTAGAATAAAGAAACTTTCTTGTTTAAGATACTACTTAAAAATGGTTAAGGTTTAAGACCGGATTAACCAATCCGATGTATCGCACCGTCGGTTCCACAATTACTGCTGGCGAATTTTCAAGTAAATCACGTATCAAAAAACTTCTTTAAAACAATTACGAACCCAATAATTTATAAAAACTTCCCGTTTAGTTCTTACTCTACTATAAGTATAGTCTGGTTGTTCAATTCTCCACTTACATCCCTCGATCAGTTGTTTATAACAAAACAAAAAATATAAATAATAATCATTTATAACTAATCAGTGTTCAGAGAACGGAATATATGTCCTTAATTATTGTTATACAGGATATATCTATAAACCAAAATTTCGAGCGGGGTACACACACCAATTCTGGTCTCGAAACACTGTTTTGCTTGCTCTTTTTGTGTATAAATGCCGAATGAAAAGTATCGATACTTTGTTCACTCATGTACTGAAGCGAAATTTATATCGGCACCACATCAATATCGAAATTAAAGTTCAAAGGTTTCAAGTGTTAATCTCTGTTTATATTGAACGATTCATCGACAGATTTGAAAACATGATCTAGATCAACTATTTAGATATTTCTAAATATATTGTTTAGATTATTTAAAAATACAAGCGATTATTTTAACGACATCTCTCTAATTTGACAAAAGAGTATAAAAATACTATATTTTTTCGAATTCGATACAAACGTCGTGATAATCGATACTATAAAGTACCCATTGAAAAGATAATACAGAAACTTTGTTTGCCTCGAAAAAAGGGAAACAATTTTTTGGGCAGGATATGAGTTTCCTTATCTAGATAGAGGTCCAGCGTTTATAGAGAAAGATCATCCCAACTACCAACAAAACCTGCTACAGCGTGTATGCAGTGCTTCGGAAACATTAACCTGAGATTTCTTCAGAGAATAAGACATAACCTCGGCAAACACTCGAGATTCTGGCTCTGGTGAGATTTGGATAGTGCCGTCTCCATAATTCTAATTGGTGGCAACGTCCGGAACATGACGTGGAAGATATCTTTAATTGTCAAATGGGGCGTTTTCTTCACATAAATATGAAAGTACACAGTGTTACAAAAGAATACATACGGGTTAATTTTTTCTGTTTTAATTCACAAAATAAAGTTTTGGTAATTTAGTCAAATTTATTTTTATTAAAACTTTTAAAACTAAAAATGGACCGTACAAAAATTATCCATCCATGGATTAAAATTAAATAAAATAAATTATTTCAGTTTTTGGTTCTTTGTTAGATAAATATACATACGGCCTGAGAATAGATCGAAATAAATGATATTTAATATTTTGTATGTCCACCTTTTGCTTGAATTAGAGCAGACTGACGTGTTGGCATGGATAAAGCTAATTTATGAGTAGTTTCTGTCGTATTATTGTGCCACTCTTCCAGTTAGGCTTCTTTTAGAGCTGGAATCGATGTTACTCGCCGTTTTCGTAGTCCCCGCTTCCAAATATCCCACATATGTTCTATTACCTTTAGGTCTGGAAACTGAGGAGGATGTTCTAACTTGTGTCGGACATTATAAAGCAACTATTATTTTACTAATTTTGAGGAATGCCTAGGATCGTTATCTTGTACTAAAATGGAATTTGCCTCAAGATCTAATATAGCAATGCAAGGAAGGTAGCTTTCCTCTAAAATGCCAATATACATGGCCTCATCCATAGTTCCGTCTATGAATCGTAGCTTTCCAACGTCGTTTGCAGCCATACATCCCCATACCATGACGGAACCGCCTCCATGTTTGACTGTTGTATTTACATTTTTCGGCAGAAATTTTCATTAGGCTTTCTACACCCTTCGCTCGACCATCACCTCCAAAAAACATAAATTTACATTCATTCGTAAATTTTAATCGTTCCCAGAATGTAGGATCTACTCTAAACGCTTCTGGAAATTTACAGCTCTTAATAAAGGTTTTTTTCTCGCTACTCTACTGTTTTACCCCCTTTTTTTAATGGTCCTACGAACAGACTGATCAGAAACAGCTACTCCAAGGTTCGATTTCAATTCGCCATTAACTTCGACCGCGCTTTGTTTCGGATTTTCTCTAACGGAACGAAGAATTACCCGTTCCGCCTTGTTGTCAAGTTTCCGCGGGCGGCCGCTGCGCACCTTACTGTCGTAATTTCCACTTTTTTGAAGTTTCTAATAATTGTTTGGCAGTTGACTTCGTTGAACACAAAATGCCGCCTATATCCTTAAGAGATTTTCCATCATTTTTTAATTTTACAACAGTTTTCCGAATTGGTTCAGAATTTTCTTTTTCCCTTCCCATTAACACTTAATAAGGATATTGTTTTATAAGTTTTTGAGCTCGCTTAGTTTTTAAATCTTTTGCACACGAACACAACAAGCAATTAGTATCAAAACATATGATATTCCAATCGGTATAAATAACGGGATATAAATTTAAAGTCAGGGTATGTATACTTATGTAAATTGGCAAAAATGCGAAGTTAGAGTTTTTTTTTTTAGCGATTTTTAAATATAGGCAACACTTGTTACCTTAAAAATTCTTAAAACATTTTGTAGAGACGTGTAAAATAATTAAAGGTAAAAACATAGACAAATATATAATTTGAGTGTAAAAAGTTCATTTTTTAGTCGTATGTATACTTTTGTAAGACTGTGTAGATCCCCTTTAGGCGTGATCGAACTTACAACATTCATCATAATGCTATTACAACAAAAACAAACACTTGAAAAGTACCGATACTTATATCGATACCAATACGAGACTACAACTGTCACAGATTTTTAACATAAATCCCCGGGAAAAATTGGTTTTGTAATTATTTTGCAATAGATCAATAAGTCTACCATACTGAAATTGTAAAAATGGAAGCTCTGTCCATGATGTCTCGACAATTTGGCAGCAGATTCGAAATACCTATAAGACCTAATCGGACCTAGTGTCCACAGTCCGCATCAGCATCGCATGAATTGGAATAAGTCTAGCTTGTACACATGCGTCGACAGAAGGTAAAGGGACTAAAGACAAGTTTTAGAACTTCAAATATACTTAAATAACTTTTGCCGTTGTTCCGAAAAGATTAGAAACGAGTAACACAGTCTTCTAAGATGATATTTACGCAATAAACAGATTCTGGAAAGAAATCTATGACCTTCTAAAATCCAAATCTGAAGGCCTTGAATTTAAAAACTATAAAGTCGCGGTGCATTTCTAACTGCCTCACGTGGGTGCATCCACTTCGTAGGCAAGTGTGCTAGGGCAAAGCTGTGAAAGGGGCCAATGCATTAACATAAGCATTTGTTGAACAACTGAAATATATAAACGACCTGGGAAACACGAAACACGGGTCAATAATCGATATATGATTGTAAAAGGACTCGAACTTTACATTTAAGCATTAGCCGGAAGAGCACAAATGAGGTTCTGCCCTTTTGGCAAAAGATCTTTCAGCTTTGTCACAGGAATCCTAACAGAAGGGTTGCAAACTGAACAGTAGCGGAACCGGGTTTGAACCGAATCATATCCCTTTTTATCTTTGAACCGAGCCATAAACAATGTTAGAAGAAGAAAGCTAAACCAACTCAAAAACCGTAAAAAACCTGGTTCGGTTTACAAGTGAATGAATCGGTATATTGAAAGCTTTTAACATGAATACGCATCTGTCTGCATAATTCGTGTTATTTTGTAAATGAACCTCACTTTCTTTTTAGTTTTTAAGAACATACCTTAGTTTGAATAAAATTGTTTGGTATAAGGCGAGTTTTATTTGACAAGTTAAAAAAGCCACCTACTTTTTTGAATGAGATTTATTTTTCTTCCTGCTCATAAATCGGGTTTTTATTTTCGCTTATAGCGGTACTGTAAAATAAGTGTAGAGTTTTAATAGACAGCGTTGCCAACTCAATTTTGATAACAATTTTTAATGTTTTCTGGACACCCTGTGGTATTTGATAAAGCACCAAAAAGTATTGCTTTTTTAAATTTTGAATGTTACTAAATGAAGAAATATAATTCAATAGAACAAATAGAGAAAACTGAACAAAACTAACTTAAATTCAAAAGAAAAGTAGAAGTCGAGAAAAATTTCATGTCAACTCATGTGTTATTGGTCATTTTCGTTGATCCATCTATGACTTGCTCAAAGATTTCACGTTTTCTTTTTGTCAAATAGATAATTCTAAACAAGACAATTAAAGGGGTTTTTATTGAAAAAAGGTGATTTTATTGTACTTTAAGAGTAAATTATATTATATTACCAATATAAAAACGTTGAATAAATTGATTAACATATATACATACTTATATAGATTAACACATATATATTTATATATAAAATGAAGATGTACTAGTTGAGTCTTACATTTTATATATACTAAATACATATGTGTTAATCTATATATAAATAAGTATACATTAATCTATGGATTTTACGTTTTTATTTTAGTAATATAATATAAATTTAAATACAATAAAACCCACCTTTCTTCAATAAAACCCCTTAATTGTCTTGTTTAGAATTATATATTTGACATACTCGTATATAGCCAAATTACAACATTCTAAAATAAAATAGCGGGAAATACGTCTTATTTGTCACTAAACTAGCAAAATTGTTAGCTGTTTAAATAAAATACGCCTATAAATAAAATTAAACTATATCAAAAAATATTTTGTTCTTATGGTATTTGAACCGAACAAACTGAATATCTCGGTTCGATAGAGCAACTTAAAATCTTTCCTTTTAATTGGTAGCAAATCTGCTTCGATAATCTGAGAAACACATTAAGTGAAAAATTAAAAAATAATGATCTGTTCTATTGGCAACTCGCTTAACGCTATAACTTCACTCCATTGTACAAAAATATAAAAGATGATTTCGTTTTTTAAAATAAATATAATTTTTGCGAAGAAAGTTTTTCAAGAATAACCTTTATCGAGTTTTAGCAAGTTCGGTTATTACTCGCTTATAGTATTTCTTGATTAACTTTTTTCTTTAAATTACAAATTTTCAAATTAAACCGTGTATTATGCATAAGGTCAGTCAGTTATTGTGTGCATAGATATTTCAAAAAAATCTCGTAAAGTTTTAAAGATATCGCCTTAGCGAACACTTACTCGTTTACTAAGCGAGTTCCAATAGAACACTCACACTATGCGTTTTCAATTGTTACTCTTTTCATTTGGCCGCTGAGTTTAAGCCTGGCATCGGCGGCACCGCGACGCCAATTTGCGCTGGCTCAGCTCGGGTGTCTGGTATGGATGGAATATTTCAAGTATGTAGCTCAACGAAGAGGAAATCCCCATCTGTGTCTTTAAGGACATGTTAATGTAAGTTACAAGATAATTTAGGTCCTATAATCTTTAAAACACAACTCACAGAAGTTACGAGTGTTGGATTGTAAAAGGTCAAAACTGAAGAACAAAACTGAGGAAACAAAGAAGGTGGGACTAGTGGTAAAATGGGGGAAATCAAATAATGGCAACTGCAAAAACATAAACGCAACAGAGTTGAGGTCAAGTGGTTCTACTTTTAGACGAATTATTCTAAATTATTGAAACAGCTATTAAAATGATAAAGGCTCTCGGTCTGCAGAAAACAAAAAGGATTGATAAAATAACCATGGATAAGATACGATGCCTATAGTTTTAGAGGTCCGAGTAAGAAAATAGAACGGGTAAGAAAATATTAAAATTTTTTTAGCGTCGAGTTTTCCACCTCGTTATTGCCGACGACTTATCGATTGAGAGATTTATCTCTAAGCCACGATACAACTTCTCTATTAAATACATTAGCCGTACGAAGCCGTCGCTAAACAGTAGGTCTTGGTCAGTGAGTAATTAGATCGTGCATAGCTCACTTTTTTGGGAGAAGTTTCTCCCATGTTACTTAATTGGAGGTTGTGGGAATGAGGTAAGTAAGGGCCATGGAAATAACAATTTCTTGTTAAAGGTCCATACAAAATTTGACCAATGTTCATTGCTAGAGATTATTCCATCAGAATGAAAATCACCCATAATCACATAGTTCCTAAATTATTACAAAAAAAAATCTTGTTCTTACCTTGTGGTTTGGGTACATTCCGTTTCAATTGCATCCACTTGTATGTGGGCAAATTGCTGGATTGATTTGGAGATTTAGCTTGGCCGGTATTACCCGTTGAACTATTCGAGGCCGAGGTACTTGCTGAGGACGAAGCCGATGAAGCCGTCGAGGTGGTTGTTCCACCCGGTGACACGACATGTTGTGAACGGGAATTTGGATTTTGTCCACACGCTCCGCCGGTTGGCGAAGGGTGTTGCACTAGGCCAGACTGTGGTCCCGACATTTGGCCACCGGCGCTATGTTGCGCCAAATGATGTTGCATATTGTGCGGATGTAGATGTGGGTGCAGATTATACGACTCCATGGGTAAACCACTGGCATCCAGATGACCATACGAGTTGGCCATATGCTGATGATGATGCCACAGCTGGGGAGAGTGCTGTTGGTGTTGTGGAGCTTGCGTTGTGGTATTGGCCAAATGCATGAGAGTGTCATCCAAGTTGTATTGGGAATGCAACACCGATGCATATTTTTCTTCGCTGGCCAGGTAGTTACCCTGATTGCCATGTTGCTGGGGGGAATTCTGGTTGTATAGACAATCCAGATTGGTATAGCTTAGACCGTTCTCCGAACTAATGATGGGCGGATCGACGGGAACACTTTGTGTCGCATGGCCGGAGGCATTGGCGGCTGTTATGGGGGAATTTGTAGTGGACGGGGGCACTGTGGCTACCGCCGCTGTGGCATAGTAAGCATGCACAGATTCATTTTCGTAATAGACCGCTTCCGAAGGCGAATGGCTGGCATTGGAGGGATGTGTGGGTGTAGCGGCGGACAAAGTGTTCGAAGTGGTAATGCCATATTCCGCGGCAGTGGGACTAAAGAGATGGGAATGTGAGTGGGCATACATAGGCTGGTGGCTGTGGCCCGAGGACGGTTGAGTGGGCGGTGGGGTAAGCTGTTGAGGCATTGTTTGATGTTGTTGAGGCTGGTGTTGTGGTGGTTGATGTGGCGTTTGGTGATGCTGCTGTTGTTGTTGGTAGTAGGTGGGTGAGGTGCCGTCGTAGGCGTTATAGCCACTGTTCAGATGGTGATGACCTTGTTGATGATGCAAAGCCCCATGGCCCATAATCGAGGAGTTGGGAAAGTAAGCATTCGGATAACCATTGGCGGCGGCCGCTACCGATGACATATCGGGGCCCACGGCACCAGTTGCCGCATGATAAGTATTGGAATGATGAGGATGATGATTGCCGTACATGCTGGTTACGTCCATCATGTTTGCCAACAACCAACAACTCGAGCTAAGAATCCAAGCTAAGAAAACCGGACGAAGTTTCTGCAAGTTGGGTCTATAAACACGTGTAAAAGTAAGCAAGGGAAAAAACCCTTGAACAATTTTGATTTGAAATAATGAACAATTTATTGCTTTTTGATTATATTTTCTTCCGTTTCACTTATCACCATGTATTTTTGTTTTTTAAGTTGTTTTGATTGATTTTTTCTTTACTTTTGCTCTTCTTTTTTGATTATTTGGTAACTCTTATTTACTGCTTAAAAGATTGGCACATGATTTCTCTTCTGGGCTTTTTGTAACCAAAATATCCACAAGTTTTCAGTTACAAAATTTTGTCTAGATTTAACTTTAGTTTTATTATTTTTTTTGTTCAAACGGCTCGGTAACCGTCGCTAGTCACGTACTTTTCGATGCGAATCGTTGGGCTCTTTTGAAAACCAAACAAATGTTAGACTTCTTTGGATTTTTCCCATTCCATGGCACACGCAAGTAGCAGCTGTAGAAGAAGCACACAAAATCTAACGAACAAACAAACGGTCGAACGACACAAACGAGTTTAGTGTGTGCGCACAGTAACAATTCAAAACAGTCGTCCCGCGTAAGGGCAATTCACAACTGATTCATAAACACTGAAACGGCGCCGTATGACAAGCGAACACAACGTAATACAACAGAGCACTCAAGCGCGCGCTCTCTCTCTCTCCCTCAATCAATGGCCCAGTAGTATGACTGTGTGTGGTGGTGAATACAAGCCACCACCGCCAACGGTGTTTTTGCTGTATCGATTGGTATAATGGGGTGTTCGCTGCTTGTTGTTGTTGACATGGTCTTACTTCGTTTGTGTAAACTCCGCCTCGTTTTCACTCGCTTACCCACTTGCACGACTCTATGGCTGTTTCGTTCTTTTGCCCTAGGGTGGCTGCCATTGTATGGCTTTCTCCATTTCATTCGTTGCTATTCGTTTCATGCCTTCATTTTATCTTGTCAAATAAATTCACGAATTTATGCACTTTTTTTCGCTTTTTCTGTTTAGAGATCATTTGACATTTCAGGTATTAGTCATTCACTACTGGTTTCTGTTTGTGTATGATTGTAGCTGTGCAGTTTGAGGTGCCGTTGTTGTGTTTTTGGTATCTTAAAAGCTGTGGCTCTAAGTCTTATCATCGAATGTTTCAGGGTCCCAACACAACAAATGGTGGCCTGTTTTAGTTTCAATTTTCCATTGTTTTTGTGTCACTTCACATCACATTAGTTTGTCAATTTTTTGAGAGTGAATTTAAATTGTGCTTGGCTTTATGATGACTTAGCATCATGTAATAGTGTCTGCTGGCGTTCTTATTTTCGCGATAAATTTATTTCGCAGACTTTAGGAAAGGTTGGGCTTAAAGAAGTTCCGGTGCCAAAAACGAGTTCAATGCATTCACACACACAAAAATGAAATACTCAAATTATTGTAGACAATTAATGTATTCTATGATTTGTTTGTTTGTTCGACTAATTGTGGTCAGTTTATGCTTGATGTAAATAATGCTAATCTATTTCAAGAGTAAATTATTTATTTAAAATCATAAATTTAATACTCGTATCTTATAATTTTTTTACTGTTTACAAAAAAACTAGACTACACAACACAAATTAAAAATAATATAAATAATCACCGAGTAAAATATCACGGTTGAAACATAATACTAAAGGGTGTTTTTTTAGACATGTAGTTTTCAAGAACTAATAAAACGCATATGGTTTAATGTTATGGCCAATAATTTAGCTTTATTATAAATATATTTTAAAAATGACTTCGGGCAAGTGTCCGCCGCGGCTGGCTCGAATAAATTCCAGACGAGAGGCCCAATTTTTGACCACTTTTTGCAGCATTTGGGGCCGTATGTCAGCGCCGAATATTCTTTTCCAAAGCGTCAATCGTGTCGGGCTTATCTGCGTAGACAAGCGACTTCAAATAGCCCCACTAGTCCAGCGGTGTTAAATCGCCACAGGCCCACGACGCAGCATAATGCTCTCACCAAAAGTTTCCTTCAATAAATTGATTGTTTCGTTGGCTGTATGGCGTGTAGCGCCATCTTGTTTACACCAATTGTCGATAGTATTAAAATGAACTTTTCACGTCAAATTATTTCACAATAATCATTTCTTTTGGATTGCATTAGATCCGAAACAATAACATTGTTCTTAAAAGCATATTCAAATGTAGAAACATTACCATTATACAGTATGATTGCCGTAATCATATTATTGTAAACATAAAAAACAATGCTTTTGTCGCACCAACCATATTATATTATTGCTGCAACAATATTTTCATATTTAAATTTGGCAATAATTATATTGTTACATTTTAACAATATTTATATTGCGGCAATCATAACATTGTCAAAATTAAAATTGAATAAACAATACTTAGGTTAAGACGAACATATTTCATTGCGGAAAACATATTATTATTGCCGTAACCATATTTTTCCCTACTTGTGTTTTTAGAAATTTTGCTAAAAGTACTGTCGATGCATGTAACCGAATTTTTATAAATGAATATGTGACAGCGCATAGAGAAAGGGTAAAAAAAACAATTTTCACTTTTTTTGATGTGGACAACATCTGAGCATCGAATGAGACCGATCCCATGCCCCAAAAGTGTTCCCTCCCAGAGATATGCGCGTTTTATGAAAGTGAAGTCGACGATTCTAAGCGCAAATAGAAAGGTACCTAATCTTTAAAATGGCTCTCCTGAACAAAACTGGTTTTTAACGTTAGGTCCCTTTCTATTTTGCGCGTCACATATACTGTTTATAAGCACTTAAAGTTGTGGAAAAAATTAAATGTATGTATAGGGGGTTTTTTATTGAGGTATAGAACTTCGAATTGAAATAAAACACAAGAAAATCGTTTTAATGTCCATCAATTTGGCTTTATTGGAAGGATAATTTTATGCCATTAATGTTTAAATATGATTTCGGGCATGTGGCCGCCGCGGCTGGCTCGAATAAAGCCAATTCTACAGGTCCAATTTTCAACCACTTTTTCGAGCATATGGGGCCGTATGTTGGCAATAACGCCACGAATGTTGGCTTCCAAGTCCCCTAACGTGTTTCTGGTTTGTTGGCGTAGACGAGCGACTTCACATATCCCCAAAGAAAATAATCCAATGGTCCATGTTAACCGATCCATGGTTAACCGAATTAATTGCTCTGATGGACGATTATGTCGACCATAAAATGGACGGAGCTTGCGGTGAACTTCGCGAACTGAACCATTACTTTCGAAATAAATTTGCACGATTTGCAAGCGTTGTTCTTTTGTCAACCTGTTCATGATGAAATGGCAAACCAAACTAAATATTAATCACTTGACAGCTGACAAAATGGCCGCCAGTTAAAAAAGTGATGCCAACTTAAAGTTCTATACCCCAATAAAAAACACCCTTTATATAACCGAAACAGTTTCAGTTCAGTTAAAGTTTCACTTATATCATCGGCGCAGAAAAAGCCAATACAAATTTGATGATGAGTCATCTTCTTCTTTGCTTATTTTATTGCATACATAACAATTGTTTTTATACAGCAGTTTGTTTCATGTTTTTTTTTGTTGAAAATAATTGTGGAACTTTTGTATAAAATTTCAAGCAGAAACTTTGCACATTTGATTTCAGTATAATTTTGGACCATGGATGAACCCCATTATGTCCGCATCACTATTTTTTGATATTGAACTAATAAAAAGTTTCTTCTCATTTTTAGGGCCCGGGCTCACAAAAGCTTTTATGCTACTACTGAAAATATATTGGAAATTTACAAATTAAATAATTTATTTTCATTTTCGGCATAGAAATGCACTGCCACAATTTTTTTTTGTGGTTTTTGCTTGTTTATTTCAATTATTTTAAGACTGACCGAAATTAAAAAATATGCAGCTTAAGATAGAAAACTTCACTGTGCCCGAACCTTATATTTTGCCATGCAACAAGCCACACATTAGGCCCCATCTTCAACACATTTTATTTTGAGGCACCAGTAGCCAACCATTATAAAATTGCGCCTTATTGGTCCATATATTGTTAAAGTAAATTAAAAGTTAATAAAGTATCCCCTTGGTTTTGAGTCCTGCAGATCAAGAAGCTTTATAAGGTGTGATGAGGAAACAATTCTACATCGAATACAAAAACGGACCAGTTACCGCCCAGGCAGAATTGAACCTTTTCGATGCACATGCTGACCTATATTGATTTTAGTAGGATTTACTCTAAAACCACACGTTAAATCCCATTTTGATTATACAGGCAAAATAAATTTTCATTATAACAAAATGTTGTTTAAATAAAAGTACTACTTGTTTATAAACATTTATCATCTACGAGTACTACCGCAAATCATTTTGACTTATATTTGCAAAGTTATAGTTCGGTATCAGCAGACCACAGAGACTCAAGAAACTGAGGAATACAAGCAATGAAATTCCTTCAAAACATTTTATAGTACACAATTTTCTTAGAATTAAAACTAAAAAAATTATGTCATTTTTTTAAAAAGATGTCATATTTTTTAAAAATTCCCCTTTTGTTGTGTCTTTTTTTATTTGTTAGCTGTACTGCGCCCTACAACACTAAAACGCAACTGATTTTTTTATGTTTAAGATTACCAAAGATATATGAGGCTCTTTAACATCGTTTTATATACGATTTGATATGAGGTAGCGAAAGTTGTTTGTGAAATATTGAGTTTGCAAATGTAGTGTGTAATGCCCCTGCAAAACCGCTGATATTTAAAAAGTCGTATAATATATTTTTTTTCAGCCGGGATATTCTGCTCTTTTATTTCCAAACTTAAGACGTTCTCTTTTATTCATTTTAACCTGAAGCATTTCTTCTTATTAAACCGGATACAAATTGATATGTATTACGTACAAACATCTTACTCAAATTCTCCGATTAGACATCTCTCAAACGACGTACCTGCTTACTAGCCATACGTGGAATGCATGACTTCCCAACTAACTACTATTTTTTCTTCGACTTTTTACAAGTTACGCCCACTTGGACAAATGTTCAGCGCTACTCATAGGCAACTCTGAGACATATGCACAAGTTGCAAATCCATTGCTACGTCAGTGACACAAGTTCCCAACGGGAGTTGTGGTCACGAATTCTTACGAATCGATAATTCCCAATGGATATTTGCAAACAAATGCAAATACAATGAGGGACAAACAATGCAGGTACACCTTTGACTAACTTCCTTTCACGGCTGTCCTGTCATATGCTGGTTACTCATGTGACAGCTTTGCTTACTGTCTGCAGCACAGTATGTGTCGGAGATACGAGTACATACCTAAATAAAGACTCAGATACTCAAACTCGTCGTATGTAGTGGAATGGGCGATATGTACAATAGATTGGCGCGATTTCGTCGGGAAGTTATACTAGAAAAATGTGGTCATTCTTTATGGTCTTTGGAACATATTCTGCAAGCAATTAGAGGCTGGGTTTGATTGGCAAATCGCTAAAATGTTAAATTCACACTATTGTACAAAAATAAAAAAATATTTTTTTTGTTTACATAAACTGTTAACAAGCCTTGCATAAACCATTTATTTTAAAAAAATGTTAAGTTTTTAGAAAAATCTTATTTAATATTAACATTTAGCAAGTATAAACAAGTGTATTTCTTGACTAACTTCACATCTATAAAATCTAAATTTTCATTAAACGGTTTATTAAGTATAATGTCAATGAGTTCTTGTATATAAAGGAATTTGTAGAGTTTTGTAGTTATCGCGTCTGGGACCACTTACTCGCTTATTTAATTGAGTGACATTTATATAAGGGTCATGTTCGATTGGCTGAAGCGATAAATTTGTGACGCGCAAAATAGAAAGATACCTAAGGGTAAAAACCAGTTTTGTTCAGGAGAGCCATTTCAAAGATTTAAATACGTGTATCTTTGGTGTACCACCACTTTCATAAGACGCACATATCTCTGGGAGGGAACACTTTATGGCATGGGATCGGTCTCATTCGATGCTCAGATGTTGTCCACATCAAAAAAAAAATAAAAAGTGAAATTGATTTTTTACCCTTAGGTCCCTTTCTCTATGCGCTGTCACATATACAGAATAAAAATTTAATTAGTTTATAAAAAACTATAGATAATTTGCGTTAAGACACGTTTATTTCAAATTAATAGAATTTTAAGGAAGAAAATTATTCAAGAATTATCTTTAGCGAGCTCGGTTTTTACACGCAGAGAAAATATATGGTTACTATATGGTCACGGCAACAATAGTATGTTCTCTGCAGTAAAAGTATATGTTTTTTGAATTACATTTTGGCAATAGTATGATTGCGGCAATATTAATATTGTTCAAATGTAACAAAAGTATTGTTGCCAAATTTAAAAATGAAAATATGGTTGTAGCAACAATATAAATATGGTTGGTGGGACAAAAGTATTGTTTCCCTGGGTTTTATGTTAAAAATAACATGATTACGACAATCATACTGGCAGAACCTTAAAATTTTTTTTAATTTGACAATGTTATTTTTACGATTCTTACTCAATAAGTAATAAAAATTAAATTTTTTCTACGGCTTAGTATAACTAAAATATTTTTAATAAATGAATTTTTTTACTGTTAAATAAATCACTCCTATTGTTACATAACTTACTTAATAAAATTCTTTATTGTTGAATAACAACGTATTCCAGTCTTTACAAACAATTTTGGGCATCATAGTATGGTTGTGCGTAAGTCAAACTATGGTTGTGAGGATCATACTATGGTTGTACGTTAAACATACTATGGTTATAATGATCATAATATTGTTATGGGGATCATAGTATGGTTGTGTGTGAAACATACTATTGTTGTGATGATCAAAATATTGTTGTGCCACAACCATATAACCAACAATAGTATGGTGCTCTTCGAATATTGTTACCCCAACCATACTTTTTTTCTGCGTATATTCGCTTACTGTATTTCTTAAATAACTTCAAATTACAAACTGTCAGATCAAATGGTCTATGATGCGTAAATGCAATCAATTCTTCAATACAAAGAAATTGCACAAATTTTTCGTAAATTTTGAAATTATCACCGTAGTGACCACTTCTTCGTTTAATACGTGATTTTTAATGGAATACGCCTTAGGTTAATGATTGGGTTACATTTTAAACTCACACAGAAAAAAAATTTATAAAGTTGTTGAAAACTAATTTCAGACAAATAATGTTTATGATGAGTTGTTAAAATATTTAAGTAATCAAAATCAGAGAAACAAAAAATAACACCAAATAACAATTTTTGAATAAGTTATTTTTTACAATGCACACAGAAAAAAAGAAATTAGTTAGAAGTCGGTTGGAAGTACAAGAATTTCGTTGCAAAAAAAGAATTTCGGATGTCATTACCAAATGTTTGTAATCGCAATGGATGTTCAGTTCTACATACCACAAGAAGAAATATATGGTCACCGTATTGTACACACAACTAAGGAGGTTGCCTTTAACAATAAAACACAGAATATTTAAGATATACACTTCAAATTTATTCCAGGTGTAGTGAAAATGTTACATTTTAAGAATGTTATATTACCACCTCATGTACAGCGATTTCATGTACAGCGATCTATTCTTTAAACCCAATTTTCCACCACTCTTGTACACATTTCGACTGGAACGTTGTTTCTGAGCTCGTCTAAAATTGTTGACTTGTTGGCATAGACCAATCACTAGATTAGGCCCCTTAAAAAAATTCAATGGAGTTAAATCACATGAACGAGGTGACCATTCGACTGAATCATTTCTTGAGATAACACGTTTACCGAATGTGTCTCCTAGTAAATGGATTGCAAAGCGTGCTGTGTGGCTAGTGCACGCATAGAAAAAATATGGTTACTATATGGTCACGACAACAATAGTATGTTCTCTGCAAAAAAATTATGATCGACGCAACCATAGTATTGTTTTTCGAATTGTATTTTGACAATAGTATGATTGCCGCAATATTAATACTGTTGAAATGTTACAATAGTATTGTTGCCAAATTTAGAAGTAAAAATATGGTTGTAGCAACAATATAAATATGGTTGGTGCGACAAAAGTATTGTTTTTTTTGGATTTTATGTTAACAATAATATGATTACGGCAATCATACCAGCAAAATCGTATTTTTTTGACAATGTTATTGTGACGAGTCTTACGCAATAATAACATATTTTATATGTAAATTATTTTTTTTTCAAAACAAACTACTTTGGATTAGTAAGTGTTTAATGTATTTATACATAATTTACTTAATAAAAAATTTCTATTGTTGAATAGTAACTTAACATAATCCTTGCGAAGAATTTTGGGGATCATAGTATTATTGTGTATGAGTCAAACTATGGTTGTGAGGATCATACTATGGTTGTTTGGAAAATAAACTATAATTATGAGAATCATAATATGGTTGTGGGGAGAATAGTATGGTTGAATGTGAATAATAATATGGTTGTGGGGACTATAGTATGGTTGTGTGTGAATAATTCTATTGTTGAGAGGACCATAATATTATTGTTGGGATCATAGTATGGTTGTGTGTGAACCATACTATTGTTGTGATGATCATAATATTGTTGTGTCACAACCATATACCCAACAATAGTATGATCCTCTTAGAATATTGTCACCCCAACCATACTTTTTTTCTGCGTGTGGCAACGTTTGTTGAAACCACGTATCGGCGATATCAAGCCCATATAATTCTGGCGAAAAATAATTAACATGGTATGATAGCGCTCTCCATTGACGGTAATATGACGATTGTTTTCATCGACTAAAAAAATACGGCTTAATCACACTTCGGGCATGAAAACGACACCACACAGTAATTTTTTGCGGATACAATTGTGTCTCTTGAAGCACATGTGGGTTTGTTGCTGTCCAATAACGCATATTTTGTTTATTAACAAAAACACTTAGCCAGAAATGAGTTTCATAGCTCAATCTGTCGGGTAGGACGATTATTTTGAACGAAAATTGGCGTAAGCGTTCCTAAAGTTGCGACCACCGACTCAGAATTTTGTTAGTAATTTTAAATGATTTTTAAACGTTGCTCGTAAGTGAACTTTACCAAGATGAAAATGTTGACTTCGACTAACGTTTCGACACTGAAAGATCATTAAAAATGTTTGAGGGTGCGTTGACATAAAGATACGAAATTGTTAGGTCCCTATTGGAAAAAACGGTAACTGATCGGTCATTCTAACGATAAGCGGAAAAGGTGTTTAGTTGCCACAACTGGTGGTTGCTGCACCCAATAGCTTTGCAAAAAAAATTGTTGTTGCAACCAATTATTAGTGGTGATGCATTAAATTTTATCATAACCATAAGCTGGTTGTTTAATGGTAACTTTTTTGTTCTGAAGTCAATCTATTAGTCCAATGTGTTTCAGTAAAAATCTTCCATCAAAACTTCCATTTATGTTTTAGAGTACTTGAAGTGTTTAAGAAAACTGTGCCTCTGATGAAAATTTAAAATTTTTGCTCTGGACAATTGCTGCGAGTGGATTTAAAGATCCAAAAATCTTTTCTGGAATTTCGGTATAATCATATGTTTCACCGATACTTCAGTGTACTAATCGTTGTAGCTACTAATCTGCCCCAGCCCCCCTTGTGTCGGATATCTTTTTTGATAAATTTCTTTTTGGGTGCTATTTTTATACTTCGCAAAATTCTTGTGTATGTTACTAGGTTGTGCATGTATTTTTCATTTCATCGATTAAGCTGAAAGGTTGTGAGAGGAATATCTCATTGAGTGGAATATGTTCAGTGGAAAACTCTACTGCTAGCAATTCTCGTTAAATGTAATTTACTGCAGGCTTTGATCATAGTTATAGCACAGTAAGAAGTTGGCAAATGCACACCCATTAGGTAAACAACGTAAACCTCTATAGGATCAGACGACCTTTAATACCAAATAATAAACGTGTTAATTTTACCAACCTGCCACTACCCTCATTTTTCGGCTGTCAACTTTTATTCAAATTATGTATAATATCTTTCTGTTCACGTAATCCAGTGAATCAGGATTTTCATTTCTAAAGGGAATGAGGCATACGATATAGAAATATTTTAATAACATACGTACAGTTCTCTCAACTACGTACCTCTTGCTTCTATATTTAAATAGAAGACAAGCTTTTAACAAAATGGCAATGTGGCATTGATTTTCGTGGCTGCACACTACTTTTATCATGATTTCCGTGACAACCCTCTTCAGAAAGCTTTGCTGCAATTGTTGAAAGTAAAACCGAACTCTATAAGGCCAGGCTCTCCCCAAACGAATGAGAACTACTGTTGTACCCTTACTTTTCAAGTTTTCTTCACACAATTGCCCACGAAAATACAACTCACTCTTGCCATCTCTAAAGAGACTCCACATCGAGAGCCATCAATAGATTTCTTTTACAACGTGTGTGTGTGTTGTAAAAAGACTTAAGTTGACTATGTCAACTTATATTTCTTAATAATTATAATTCAATACTACAATTTAATTTGATTCTATAAATTTCTTTATCACACCATTTTGCGTATTTTTTTAATTAAATATGCAAATGACGGCATATTTTTCATTTTCACCAAGTTTCTAATTTATGTTTTTATCAGAATGTGGAAGATAGATAGGGCTGCCAATTTTGACGTTTACTGCCATTTTGACGATTTTTAAACAACAATTTTGGCCAAATGACGATTGACGATATTTCAGTGTAAAAACTGCGAAAATGTCGATTTTTAAATAAATCTTTATGTAAAATCAGGGTTTAAAATGCTAACGCGATTTTAGTCAAAACCACACAATTTGTAAATTAGCTTTAGCTTCAAAAAATCAACACTAACAAGCCAACAAATGCTAAAGCTAAAAGAGCCACAACATTTAATTGGTATTAGCAAAGGAAGCCACGTACGATATGAACAGGTTCAAATTAAATGTCCATAAACATTACTCCCTCTTTCCTTCAATACCCTAACCTACCTTCCCTTGACCGATGCAATGCACTGCGTATATAGGGGACACTCCCTGAGTGTTGGTCTAAAAAAAACAGCTACTTTGGCTAATCTGTTTGCTAATTTTTGCCAATCTAGTGACTAATTCTGCTTGTTTGTTGGTTTCGGCGATTGTGTGCAACCGAGAAATTTGTTTGGCTCTTATTCGGTGTTGTCTACAATACGAGTAGAAAGAAAAAAGTCGTGTTTTAAAAAAAAATAGTGCATATAAACTGATCTCATTAACTTATGAACATTGTTTAAACGACTATGAATTAATATATTTTTTTTTATTCTAATGTTTTAATTTTTGAGGGCTATTTATATAAAATAGCCGTGGTGTGGTGGTAATGCGTGCGACTATGACACCAAGCAATCCAGGCTCAACTCGAGGTCAGAACATCCAAAAAATTTTCAGCGTAAATACTGGAGGTTTTAGGAGTAAGAAATTTATCTCTAAGCAATGTAAATACTTGTCTATAAAAATGCATTATCCGTTCGGAGCTGGCAGTAAACAGTAGGTTAGGGTCAGTTAAGTCGGTAGAATAGGGTCAGTGAATTAAGAGAAGTACCCCGTTGGTTCCTGCATGAAAATACGTATTTATTTAGAAATGTTTGTATCAGAAATCGTCACTATGTTACCACTACTTATATTCCCCTGATGTTTCGTTGACAGTACTAAAAACAGCTCACATTGAAAACAGCGAAACGGAATTGGTGGACTATATGCAAAGGGTAATTCTCATTAATAAAAATGAGTCTCCCGTATAAGTCATTTGATTTGTGGCCGAAGTAATCGTTGCCAAAGACTGCTGAACAAAAACCTTGGCGGGTTTAGAAACAGCTGTACAGTCTGTCTGGCAACCGTAGCAAATACATTTCACCAATTTCTTCTTTTTATGTTGATTCAGAAAAAGAAACAACATAAAGGTACCGAACCAGAATTTAAAACTGCTCAAGTCATACGAACGAAAAATGGTTAGCCAAAATTAGCAAAATATTATCAGCCAATTTGTTAATGGTGAATGGCAGATGTGTGTGTTTTTTTTAGCCAACGCTAACGATAGTAAACATTAGATTTAGTTTTCGTTTGTGGAAAATATTGTTAGTATTAGCTTAGCCAAAGAAAGCCAATGGTTAGCTGGCAGGGGCTTTTAAATCCTGTGTACAGTAAATAGGAAAACATATTTAAATTTGCAAATGTTTAGAACGACAAAGCCTAGGATTCGATAATTTCGAAGTAAGAAAATGTAAGTGCTTTACGTGTTTTTGCAATAATTTTTAAGACAAACATTTTTGACCAGCCTTTAGCTTGCGAGGGTAGTTACTATTTAATAAAGTAAATTTCTTAACTGAAAGTTGTCTAAGTTGCGTGTGACGATTTTACGAAGATTTTTATTTTAAGAAATGATTAATTACAAATGGTGTAAACATAAAGCAGTAACCGCTGTATATCATACTCCGATTCGACCCAGTCTAATGTGTCCATGCGAGTACTCGTATATACATATTTGCATTAAATAAATTCAGTGGGTTGCAACATGCCACAAAGCAAGTACACGTACGTTGGCACCAAACTGCGGACGGAATATGGGAATTACAACGAATGTAGAGGAATGTGTACTGCATGTAGGTGCAGTCGCTGCATAAAGATGTCATGTAATTGACAGTTGTCTGAAAACTCAACTACACAAACGCTTATACAAACACATACACACACATGCCAACCTATATAGAGACCTTCAGTTGGACAAGTCTATATCTGTGCTATACAAATAATGATACATTTTCCAATTTTCATGTACACTTTCCAAATACATCTGAGATAATTTCACTTGAAAAGAAATATTTGTGAGGATTACTTTTCTTTTTAGTATCTTGAAGAAGGAAAACGGAATTGATTGACATGTTAGAAATTCGGTTTTTTGCCAGCGACTCCCATTCCCTCAGAATGCCGCTGTCGTGTGGAGAGCATCCTTGATTCGCCTTTTCTCACTCTCTCCCACTGCTATCCTATTTTTCTGATTGTGTGGTGTACAACAAACATGTGTGTGTGTCTGCATGTGCCGACATCTCATTTATTCTTTTCATTTTTCTTGAGATTATTTCATTTCCATTAGAAGTTTTTGTATGTATTTTGCTTTTTTTTGTTGTTGGTCCTTTTCGCTGCCATTGTGGATGTTGTATGGACACTCTTCTAGAGGTTGTAGTTTTTGTTGGTGTGTGGTGATCTATTACATTTTTGGACAGCACCAATTAATAGCGACACGATGTTGTATGTGTGCATGTGTGTTTTCCCCTGGCGTTGTTTCGATCCTTTTTTCACCGTCCTTGTATCACAATCACATCGTGTACTCCCATGAAAGCTGCTGTGCAGATAAAAACGAGGAAATTGTATTCGGTCGCTGTATGTATGGGACAGGGAACATTATTGCAGAATGCGTCATATGTAATGGTCATGGCCGGATTAGAGAAATAAATTGTTTTTTTTGTAGCTACTAACTTAAGGTGTGGCTATTGGAATTCTTTAAAATCCGTTTATAGGATGATTGAAAGTGCTTTGAAGTTAAACTCTAAAATACGAAGTAGCTCAAACGAGATTGTGAGATACGTGAACTCCGAATTAAAATTAAACTTACAATTCTTAAGTCGACGAACATAAACTACTCTGGACATGCAGAAAACCAAACTGAAAAAGATGAGAAGAATTTTCTGATGGTGGTTGTACATATCTTGTACATATGTTGGCAGTACCTTTTGAAATAAAAACATATTTGCGAGCAATTTTCATGGTTTTCCACATCAGTATATGTATCTATAGATCCGAAACTTGAAACATATATGTATGACGGTAGTTTGTTAATCCTTAAATCAAGCTAAATATTTGATATATTGATATAGTTGTTATCGTGAGGAAGTTACAATTTTTATTAATTGCACATGTTTCGATATTTATAGTGGACAGTTTTACGGTCCTTCAGTTAGAGTGCCTAATACCGTAACCGGAAACCGGTAAACCCGGTGGTTCGCCATTATCCATTGGCCGATTTTAATAAAATTATGTATTATTTTCTAAAAAGCGTAAAAACTAAGGGGTTTATGTACAGGGTGGGCCAAAAGTTACCATGGGGCTTTCAAATTTATCAACTTTTTCGTTTATATTTTTTTTCAGATTATATAGAAAAATATAAAAATTCAAATCAAGTGTGGAATCTTTATTGGTAATTTGACAGGACATTTTATGGCATTTATTTATTGAATATAATTTCCTTCAAATGTTGGCCGCAACTACGTCTCAGGGTTTCAATTCTGAGGGTCCAATTTTGGATGACTCGTTCGAGCATTTCGACCGGTATGGCTTTAATGACCTGCGTAATGTTGGCTTCCAAAACCTGAATCGTATCATAGATTTTGGACTTTAAGTAACCCCATAAAAATGTCCAAAGGTGTGATATCACTCGATCTAGGTGGCCAACTCACCTGTCCAAAACGTGAAATTAGCTGCTTTTTGAAATGACCTCTTAATAGATCCATTGTTTGAGCAGCTGTATGGCAAGTGGCACCGTCCTGTTGAATCCAAGTGTCGTCAAGATTACGGGCTTTAGTTTCAGGTAGCATAAAGATCGATATCATGGCGCGATAGCTCCACGGTTACGTTCCGGCCAAAAAATATGCACCGATGATTCCACCAGCTTATAAACCACACCAAACCGTGGTTTTCTCTCGGTATAATGGCAACTCTCGAACCTCTTCTTGCTGTTATTCAGCCCAAAAGCGGCAATTTTGTTTATTGACTTTGCCGTTGAGCCAGAAAAGGACCTCATCACTGATCAAAATTTTGGTCGAAAACAGCGTATCTTCCCGTTTCTCACCGAACGCTCATTTCCATAATAAAGTTGTCAACATTAGAATGTAATTATTTTCAAAAACTAAATTCTATCTACACTTGATTTGAATTTTTATATATTTTTTGTTCCGAAAAAACCCCCCTAGATGGTTCACCCTATATAATTAACACTTGGAGAATAAATAATGGAGAAACTCGCAACTGAATAAAGAACCAGAATAAAAGAATATCAATAGGATGGAGCTACTGGCCGAGACACAATGTCACTTTTAAGTCAAATTTTTGGAGAGCGAGTAATTTCCAGAAATTCGGAAAGGAGCGAGTATAGTAAACAAGCTTGAGACAATCCATCAACTCAACGTCAACATTGTTGCAGAAATTCGAACGCTACAGCCACAAATTTTGAAAGATGTTATGGAAACGAGGCCGTCATTGCGATGCTGAAAACAAGGGTCATCTAAGTGACATTATTTTTCATATTTAGTGTAATAAACTTTTTATTTTCTATATATCATATAATCTTTTTTTCGATATTTTATTTACAATTGCGACAATAAGTAATTGAAATGACATTAAACATGATAAAATTTTGGAAATTTAAATCCAAACATGATGTCTTTTGAGTCTACATACCTCACCAGTAATGAGATGGCTAGCGGGTTCGTGTGGCTGCCTGGTCTTTCCAAGTAGTTTGTAGTAATTCTGTTGATTTCTTCTTTCACAGTATGTACTTACTCGTATATTTGTAGGTTAGTATGAATATTCTTGTTGGAGATAAATAAAGGAGCGGTAGTAATCATACGTAGTGTTTTGGATTGATAAGTTTATAATATTTTAATGTTTGAATTGCTGACAGTTCTCCAAAATTGGATACCGTATGTCCATACTGGTTTAAGAATTGATGTGTAAAGCAGAACTTTATACGCCCTTATTCTCTTTGGCGTAGTCAACAGAAGACGACGTCGTTTTTTGTATTTTGTTTCAATTTCGTATTCCCGTTGGCAATATTGCCGTATTTCGATGACTGTTAAATTAAGTTTGGTATTCTGTAAGAAAAATTGGCGACGCCGTTGTTTTCAATTGGCTTTGATTTTGGCGTCGGCCATTTTAGTGTTGCCTTCAATGTATTGTTTACGTTAATTTTGATTTCATTAGAAAATTAAATGGAAAAAATTAAAATAACAAATAAGCGCCAGTTCGAGAAGCTAGTGGAAGAGCTTGAAAAGAGTCCATCACTAGCCAGAGGATTTCACAAGGGCACTGTTCCTAATAATTTTAATGAACAGTGGGAGAGTATTGCCACTGTGGTAAATTCTCATGGCAAATTAAAAATGGAAGATTTCTGTCTAAGCAGTCTTCTTTCCAATATTAATTTTTTTTTGTTTTCTTCGTCACTCGATGAGTCCGAATCGGATAGAAAAAAACATTTTTATTTAAACTTTTTTTTACAAACAAACTTTTTCCCACGAAAATAGCACATAACTTACATATATTTCATCAAAAACAAGAAATAAAATGAATCAGCTGACTCTAACATTAGATATGTTTGCTGTATGTTATTGACATTTTCGATAAACAGGCAACGGCGTCGTAATACTCTTACAGAATACCAAATTAGCATAGAATTGATGTTGTCTTCGATTTGAGTTGCTGTTGCCTTGAAATTGCCGTTGATATTGCCGACGCCAAATAGAATAAGGATGATTATCTAAACTTACATCCGATTTTTTAGCGAACAGTCAGTACATTTTTCTTTATTTTTAATCGATCTTTATTTTTAATTGATCTCTTTTTGACTTGATATGATGTTTCCACGTCAAGCGTCTGTCGACGTATGTAGGTCCAGATATTTGAAAGCCAAGATGTCACTAAAAGCTTCGTTTTCATTATGTCAAATTCAATGGCAAACAGAAATGGCACATTCGTCGACATTTGCATTTGGTGTCAAACGCGTTTTCACTACAACGTCATAACTGACACAAAACATAAATGGCAACATTTGACATCCACATTTGTTGTCAGTCATTTGCCACACCGTTTTCATTATGCTAGCTAAACACATCTGTCGTCATATGATTTTTGCGAGAAGAAGAAGAAATTAATTGAAATTTTTGTGTCAAAAGCGACGTGGTAGCAAAATTTACAATTTTTAAATAATTTAAAAACTCATACATACTAAATTTGATGTTGTAGGTGCCTCACGGCGCAACGTGGGCTCCAAAAACTTCATCATTGGATTTGGAGCACTACATTTTTTGGCCCCTTGTCCACTTTTAGTGGCCCCCATCTTATTAAACGCCGCCTAAGTTGGAATAAATTGAAAAATATGAGAAATAGATATATAAACATGTGGTGCTTATACAAACGCGGAAAGAACAGCGGAGGCTATTCCACTTCGTTGTGACCTCCGATCGCGTTAGCTCCAGTTCGGAAGCCACTTCCTGCCAAAGCGCCTCACGTAAATTGCGGTCCCTGTATTCTTTGGTGAGGTAGTCCCAGGTTCCAGGGCGCAATTCGACTGCCTCAATCAGCCGCTCCGTCTGCTCGCTCGTCCAAATGTGCTGTAATTTGCGCACCCTCTTCTTCGAACTGGCGACGTCTTCCACATTCATGATTAGCACATCGTCCATGTCTATTCTATAATTCCAGAAGTCCGTTCTTGGCGCGATTTCCTCCTTTGCTCGTTTTCTTCCTTCGCTTGTTGAAAATGCCAGCAAAATCAGCTGTTTGCATGCCAAATGTGTTTGCATTTGCCAACATGTTGGCAAATGGATTCTCCTTGTCAAATGATGCCATATCGGTCAATTGTCATAAATTTACCCGTTTTCACTTGACTGCCATTTCGTTTGACAAAGCATAGTCATATATGACGTCAAACGTAAATGTCACCATATGACTACCCGTTTTCACCTAACTGACTACATTTGCCATTGAATTTGACATAATGAAAACGAAGCTTAATAAATGAGACTCCCGTATAAGTCATTTGATTTGTAGCCGAAGTAATCTTCGCCAAAGACTGCTGAAGCCAAACCTTGGCGAGTTCAGAAACAGCTCTACAGTCTGCCTAGTCAATATATTTCACCAATATTTACGTTGATTCTGAAAAAGAAACAACAAAGGTCTCGAACTAGAATAAAAACTGTTCAAGTCATAAAAATGATAAAAGACCGAATGCTCGTAAATGTAAATAATTTCAACAAACTTAACGTACTGCTCAATTCTGTACCTCTCCATGGTTGAATTTGTCGAACACTGAAACAATGAAATCTAAAACATTGTTGGGCAAAAAAGTAGGCATTAGGGCGTGAATCACAACTAACATCGTACATTATAGTTGGACCAGACTTACAGAATTACAGGTTTGAGAGTACTCTGTTTCTCTTAACAAGATGTTGATGGAACTACATAAGTGATAACGTGCCGTATGCTACAGCTATAACTGCGTTAATTGTACTTATAATTGGTTAGCCTAATTTTAATAGAAGTATGATCCTAAGACGCATTCAGCTCAAAAATGTTCTTAGGTAGTGTTTCGACAATCTCAGTATCTGAACGACAAATGCGGCAATTTAGGCGATAAATAGAGGCATCAGATTTCTGGCTTAGGATAATTTTAAGTAAAAAAATTTGCACTCACTTTTGGAAGTATCATCATAAGAACAAGTTCTTTGGTCGTTATTTTGTATAGTTCTCCAGTTTTAATTATTCATGTAGCTGTCAAAATGTTTATATTTTGGTGCTTAAATTTTAGGACACCCTTTATGTATATACTTATACATACGTACATATGTATTTGTGTGGATGAGCAGTAGTAATTGTATATGTGTTAATAGAGGCTGCAGTTTCACAAAAGACATTTCCTACAGGGTGTTTGTTTGCCTTTACGATTCATTCTTTTTACCCCACATGCAGGAAAGTAGTACTCGTACATATATACTCGTGTACTCGTATATAAGTAGGTACAAGCATACATACACAATCGTATATATACATATTTTGGGGTACAAATTATGGATCGTTTTTTAATTAAATTATCATTTTATCACATGTAACACGAAGCAGGCACATGCCATTGCAGGGGAATAAAATGTGACCAGAAACAACGTAACTTCATTAAAGTCCAAAAGCGTTGTGAATTGTTAACAAACAAATTAATATTTAGACCCTCATTTGATGGAAATTATGCTTAGGTTGGTCAGGTTTTAAACAGTGCAGACAGCTAATTTATTTTCAGAAATAATGTTTAATTGCGTCTGTTGTTAACGAGTTAAAATTAAGGGAAACTTAGACAAGACACCGATATGGAGAACAACATATGACATTATCACTCTAAAAGGACTTCTTAGCTGCGATTATCGATCCGCAAACTCACTGAATTAAGCTAGTGTCTTGTCGTTATATTTACTTATATATCATAATGTCAAGGGTGGAGACCTCCCACCAAGAGGGTGTTGCTATCGAAATATAAACTAAGGCAAAATCTTTACGCTATTGAGGCTTGAATCACAGCCACCAGGATGCTAGCCAAAAGGACGCACCAACATGTCGTGTTACCAGACTTAAATCTGCGGTTAGTCTTCGCAACCAGGGCATACCCCCAGTGTTTGTTCCACACAATACTTAATCCGTTATGGCACAACTGTGCCATACTGCACTGGGTGGGCTACAATGCAGAGACCAACGCTTTTCCAGGATTCCCTGGGTTTTCCAATTTAAGGTATGCTGTGTTGGCACCTTCTACTGGATCAGGATGTGCCTCTGCTACTTTATGGATTTATCCTCCCAAGCGAAGGCAAAACTTTTATAAAGACTTTAGGTTAGAACAAGAGTTTCAGGGACTACTTATCACCTGCGGTAACAGATTACATAAAAATTATTAGATTACAAAAAATAAGTTATTTTATAAAAAATAACTTATTTCGTTGGAGGCTATATTTAAACATAGCTGAAATGGCAAACTTTCACCATACTTCTTCCATCTATCAAATCTAAAGCTTTTGTATAATCAGATCTCTGGTCAGTAGTAAACTTCAGTGGGTTACAACGGACATCTCAGGGGCGTGTAATTTGCTTGAAACCCCTCCTTTGCATCGCACAATACTTCAGTTGTCCAAACTTAAAATGTGTTCTGTTGAGCGTCAAGGCTTAATCAAAAGACGGACCAATAAGGTCGATCGTCGGTAGGTTAACTTTACGTCGCTCATAACGACCTATGCAACTTTTAAGCAATATCGGCTATAATATACGACTTCAAGAGCGACGAAGCCTCAAATCGACACTTATCTATATATGGGGGCTGCATAATAACATGGACCGATATTTTTCAATATTACTACTATATTTGAGAATATTGAAGTGTTATCTATTCGAACGACCATTTTATTTTTGTATGAAATTATTTTTTAATGTTTTAAAATTCCACACGTTCGTGCAAGCGCAACAACTTCTTTGCTCTTTTTTTGTTTTAGTGTAAGCTCGTAGGATCGCTATGATCAAGGGCGTAGCCAGGATATGAAATAGGGTGGTGCCACGAAAATTATGATTTTCTATGATTATGATTTTTTATGATTATTAAAATTTCGATCTATTTGAGGAGCAATCTGCGTGGATCTTCTGAAAATTTTTCTACAATTTTTTCCAAAAATTCGTCCTTCATCTCGGTTACCAATTTTCGGTGGACGCTTAGCATACATAGTCCTGCAATACATATATACTTATTTTTTGATAATAAATAAAATTGTCTATTATTTTACCGTTTAAACGAGCTTCAGTCATTATGGAGCGCAACCATGTTTTTACTAGCCTTAAAGTGCTAAATGACCGCTCAACAGTTGCAGTAGTACACGGCTGTGACAATGAAATTAATAACGCCTTCCAGCGTCTTTACCCAAGCAAAGCTCAATTTCTCCTTCCAAATCATCCAACTCATAAAAATGCTCAAACGTTTTTTTTTGGCTGAGCAATGGAGTTGAAGGCTTGTTTCCGCGTGTTCTGATTTCCTTCACCTGTTAACCTTTCCAATGTTTCCACAATATCAACAAAATTTTCTTTGAAACGCGCCATACTCTTATATTTGTGTGGCCAACGGGTCTCGCAGAGCATTGGGAAACTTGGAATGCACTTTCTTCTCAAAGGTGATTCCCGAAAAAAAATTATATCTTTTATTGTACCTGTAAATGAAAATATTGAAGATGAATTCATTGTAAATCCGTAAACAGTTAAATACATACCTATCGTGTTTCGAATTTCTGGGAGAACGTTTAGATCGTTTACAACGAGGTTCAGTTTGTGGCTAGCACAATGAAAAAAGGGCTTTTTAAATTTTTGCCTCAAAATATTTTGTACACCTCCTTCTTTTTCAGCCATAGTACTACAACCACCATAGCCCTGCCCAACAAATTTAGATTCATCCAGTTGCAATGTCGATATAAAATTTTGAATTTCTTCGGCAATACATTTTGCATTCAATGCATTTAATTCCACAAACCCAAGAAATTCTTCTCGAATTAAACATTTTTCCTCGTCAAAGAAGCGTATTCCAACAGATAGTTGCTCTTTCCCCGATATATCCGCTGTTTCGTCAGCTAATATGCTGTACGCAAAAGATTTTTTTTATGTCCTGCACGATGTCGTGTTTTATTATTAATTCACATATAGTAATTAATTGATTTTGGATTTGTGGTACAAGTATTTTTCATTTTTGTTCGAATTATCTAAATGCCTTTGCAAAATCTGGTCGCCACAATCGATTCTCAGACTTATTAGATCGTGGAAAATACCTAAATAAAAAAAATTATAGTATAAGATTTTTTTATTAAGAAACTATACTACCTGGAGTAGTGCTATATTGATTTTTTCCTCGCAAAGCCATGTCATGTGTTTTGCAAAATAAAATACATGTTGTGATGGAGGTAACAATTTTATGGTTCTCCTCAATCAGTTTCTTATGACCTGAAACCACCAAATTAGAATATTTTTGTTTTTGTGGTATAATATATGGTCACACGCTAGAAGCGAAACAATATCTTCGTACTCTTTGATAATAACTATGTATATTTCCTTCAATTGAATAGTACCTTCAGTGGATTTTCAATAATTTTATATTGTATGCATTTAAAAAAAAATATTATAGAATTAGGTGGGTGCCACGGCCCTCTAGGCCCATACCTGGCTACGCCCATGGCTATGATATTTGCAGTTCTTTGGCAATTTGATTATCGCTACGATCTGGATTTCTTTATAGTCGAGCCTTCACTTTTCGAACCATTTCATGCGATGATGCAAATCATAATCATAGCGATTTTTGGTGCGATACAAACATTTTTCATGTCATGTCTCAGATGTCTCAGCTGACATACACTGCGCGTCATCAGGTTAGCACATACCCTCGTGTAAGTGGTTTAGGATCGAAACTTAAAACATAAATGGTTTTAAAATTAATTTAAATTATTTTCGTTTATGGCCGATTCAATTCTGAAGTTAAAAAAAAAAACAAAAAATACTGATTTTTTATGTTTAAAATATATTTTTTGGATTTTTTCGAAAAATAACACAAAAAATAACAATTCAAATTTGGTCATCAGGTTAGCACAGATCACATTTTTTCAGTGTTGATAAGGTTTTTAGCCATGAAATAATTTATGAACTTTTATATATAGTAATTTAAACATTTTTAAACAAAATATATTAATGTGTCAATCCTCCTTTGTTGAGAATGACCTCATAGATTCGATTGGGAAGCGACTCATACAATCAGGTCATCAGGTTAGCACAGATCACTTTTTTTCATCGTTGATAAGGTTTTTAGCCATGAAATAATTTATGAACTTTTATATATAGTAATTTAAACATTTTTAAACAAAATATAATAATGTGTCAATCCTCCTTTGTTGAGAATGACCTCATAGATTCGATTGGGAAGCGACTCATACAATTTTCCAATATAATTTAGAGAAATACTGGACCAAGCGTCCTTGATGCCTTCAATTAGCTCCTCTTTTTTGGAATATTGTTTCCCAGACTCGTAAATTTTACGAGACAGCCATCCCCATACGTTTTCTATTATATTAATGTCGAGTGAATAAGGTGGCCACTGCATTAAACGGACATTTTGGTCCTCAATCCATGACTTAACCACCCGGGCAGTGTGGATCGGGGCATTATCATGTTGGAAAGTCCATGGCAGATTTCCGAACAAGTTTTGAAAATGAGGAAGAGCTACGAGTATTTCAAGTACTTTTTTGTAGGTGTTTGCATTCATATTTGTAGCCAAAAACTGTAACTCGCACGTACCATAATAGGATATGGCTCCCCACACCATCATACGCCCAACCATATTATGAAGGCGATCCAACTGGTGTTCCTCTTTGCGAAGATCATGGAAGTAGTAGTTGTATCCACCTGGACATTCCAAATTAATTTTTTTTCATCCGAGAAGGCAACGTAGCGCCAATAAGAATTCCATGTCATGTGCTCCCGCGCAAAATCCAAGCGCACTTCCTTTCGAGCAACGTTCAGTGGGGATTTTTTCTTCAATTTGAGTCTTTTTAAATGGGATGCACTACGTATCACTCTTTGAATTGTAGATAAGCTCGCTTTAACATTAACATTTGCCCTGATCTTTGCGGTAGAGGCTTCTCTCAAAATTGCTCTCTTATCAGCAGCGGAATCACTCTATTATTCCCTCCTTTATTTTTTTCCCATATTTCAACTTATTGCTCAGGAATGATGATATTACTACACAAGAGCAATTATAGTAAGCTTTTGGGGGTGTGCTAACCTGATGACGCGCAGTGTATAAGATGGCTAAAATTCCGACAAATAGAACACAATCACACTTTTCTTAAATTCTATTTCGAATAACTTTTGTTCTATAAAACTTACATGCAAATGCTTGTATATAAAAAATATAAACAGATTTCAGAGCCCGAACACAACCATTTCGCTGTCGTATGACAAACAGTCCATTGTCATGTATTTCATATGAGCAGGCACATTTGGATGGCGAATGCTCGTGACGGCTGGCGACAACTTAAATTTTATGCAATTTTCTCTCGTTTTTGCGATTATCGTTGCCACCTATTTATACAAAATTTTAGTGAGAGAAAGTGATTTCACAAGTATTTTCCAAACATGATGTGGAGCCAACCGTTTTTCATAACTAATTATTTTTTTTTAGCAAATATCGTAAAAAAGAAGTTTAAAGTCATTTTGGATCTATTTAAATAGAAAAAAATATAAAAAATGTAAAAGCATTACAAACTTAGACGACAGACAATTGCGTTTGTTCGTTAAGAACAATTTAGTCGTCGTTCGCTATGCGACATGATTGCGTTTAGGCTGTCATTGCTATGCATTTAAGATAGGAAATATCGGTTTGTCAGTATTGCCAACGTGAAGTTGGTGAAACTTCAATCCCCTAGTCCTATATAATGTGGCTTTTTGGAAGCGAAAAATACCTTAGCATGCTATCATAACATGACCCTTCATCAACCAATTTTAATTGAGCTCGTTCTTGGCCCAATCCTCAACAATGGCAAAAAAGAGACATCTCGCAATCGAATCAGATAGTGGTTCTGAATCGATTAGGGTCCATTTCCTTGTTTTTGGGGGGTGACAAACATCAGTACTACATCATAATAAAACGTACCACTCACTGACTGCTGTATGGCACAAAAAATACTTTTTTATACTTTTTTTGTACCAATTCGCCATCCTAATTTACCATCCCTGGCCTAAATTATAAAAATTCTGTAGAACAAGAATACTTTCTCAGAGTTTTTTTTGGTTTGTTGTAATCATTTGTTGTTATTATTTTTTGAAAGAGTGTATTACTCCACAAGCTAATAAGATCAGGTTTTTGTTTTTGTTTATCGTAGAGGGAAGGACAAGTAAGTCAGCGCAGTTAAAGCAATCACATCAGATGTACGTTTCGCCGTTTCTGTTACAATCAGCAATTATTCAAAATTTGGATCAATATTCGTTTCGACATACCATACGATGATAGCTACTATAGGCTGGCCCATTTAGAGGTATTTTTTCAGAACAAAAAAAAATATAAAAATATAAATCAAGTGTGAATCTTTATTGGTAATTTAAAAGTTTATGGCATTTATTTTTTGAATATAACTTCCTTCACATGTTGGCCGCAACTTGGCCTCAGGGTTTTCATTCTGAAGGTCCAATTTTGGATGACTCGTTCGAGCATTTCGACCGGTATGGCTTTAATGACACGCGTATTGTTTGCTTCCAAAACCTGAATCGTAGCTGGTTTGTCAGCATAGGCTTTGGACTTTACGTAACCCCAAAGAAAAATGTCTAAAGGTGTGATATCACTCGATCTAGACGGCCAACTCACCTGCCCAAAACGTGAAATTAGCTGCTTTTCGAAATGACCTCTCAATAGATCCATTGTTTTAGCAGCTGTATAGCAAGTGGCACCGTCCTGTTGAAACCAAGTGTCGTCAAGATTACGGGCTGCAATTTCAGGTAGCATAAAGATCGATATCATGGAGCGATAGCGAGCACCATTCACGGTTACGTTCCGGCCATCATCATTTTTGAAAAATATGAACCGATGAGTCCACCAGCTTATAAACCGCACCAAACCGTGGTTTTCTCTGGGTATAATAGCACCTCTTGAGCCTCGTCTTGCTGCTCTTCAGCCCAAATGCAGCAATTTTGTTTATTGACTTTGTCGTTGAGCCAGAAATGGGCCTCATCACTGAACAAAATTTTGGTCGAAAACTGCGGATCTTCCCGTTTCTCACCGAACGCTCATTTCTATAATACAGTTGCCAACATTTGAAGGAAACTATTTTTAAAAATAAATGCCATAAAATGTCCTTTCAAATTACCAATTCCACACTTGATTTGAATTTTTATATTTTTTTGTTCTGTAACCTCTAGATGGATCACCCTATATACTATTATGTTACAGCTTCAGCTATGATAATATTATGGAATATTGGGAATAACATCTAATGCAGCGATGTCTTCTTGTATAAATTTGATCGTTGGTACCAACAATTCGTTGTGACGACAATAAGTTCGTTATTATAACCAAAAATCGGTTAAATTGTGAGTACAGCTTATTCGAACGAGGTGTGTGTGTATATTAAACAAGATCAAAAATGTAAAAGGGGCAGAACTTCAATTTTGACCTTATTACTCGTATGCTAGTTTTTTAAATGTGATAAAAACATATTATCAGAAGGTCAATTACAATATCTTCCTCCAAATTCTGAGCAGACCCGAAAAAGAAGACCAATGTGTGCTAAAATTTACAGTTTCATTTGTTTCTTGATTTGTCTGCAGGAGTATTTTCGCTAAATGAAGACTTAACCGGAGACAAAGATATTTTTTATAAGTAACATTTGGAGTATTTTCGCTTAATTAAGACTTAACCGGAGACAAATCTCTTAAGATATTTTTTTATAACTTGAATAGTTTTTATTTTGGTTCAAGACCTTTTTGAATCGACGTAAAAAGAAAATGGTGAAATGTATTTGCTACGGTTGCCAGGCAGACTGAACTGCTGTTTCTAAACCCGCCAATGTTTTTCTTTAGCAGCCTTGTTATATTTTTTTATAACTAATTTTTTTATTTTTTTATAACTAAAATTTGCTAGTACTCGGGGAAAATCATTCAGCTTGCAGGGAAAAATCGGTTGTAACAATGAATCGTCACCCTAGCTTATTTTGTTTATCACTATCGTACCAGTCGCACTGAAAGACGGAGTTGTCAGTATGATGTATAAGATCTCCTGTAAATATTTTGTGATACTGCATACATAATAAGAAGTTTAGTATACATTTTGTGCAGTGTAAGAAAATTTTTTGTAGTGGGAAGAAAAATTTCATTGAATTTTGAAAAAGTAACCCAAAGGTGAGAGTTCCTGGATCTACAACATAATACAGAGATGTTTTTATAACTCAATGTAGAATTACTGAATATTGTAACGGTCGTTATTATATTTTTGTTTGTTTAGAAGAAGCCATGATGGGATTATCTTCATTAATTTAAAACCAATTACATAAAAATGTTATCAAACTAATTCCGGGAAAGTGTTCACTTCGAAGCAAATGCTAGAAAGAAACGCCGACGCGTAAATGACAGTGTCAATACCCACAGATATTCACATATGGAGTACGTGTAAACACTGGGATGGCTCTGACGAGGGTAATTAATGTGTGCGCGCATTATTAAAACTGGAATTACCGACCAGACTGACAGAAAGAATATGCCTGCACTGCAATGCCATGTGCAAATACTTACACTGCACTACACTTGTATGATTAGTTTGTAATCTCGATATTCAAGTATCCGTCTGATATTATCGCATGCCCGGGTATATCGAGCACATACTTGTACCACCTGCAGGCACTGCTGCTGGCGCTGCGGCTCTGGTTTGATGATATGGACACAACATTTCAGCCAAACTGATAAAGGCAGTCAATCAATTGGCATGGGAAGTACCAGCCAACCAGTACGAATATGTCTACATTTATTCGTATGTAAGTATGTGCGTAAGAAACAGTACCGTTCCCAAAAAATAAGAACGTTTCTGCTGTTTCAAATGTTGTTACCAATCCAAAAAGTATTTTGAAAATAACCATTTTTCTTTTAAAACAACAACCACTTGCTATTTTGACAATTAGAATAAGCTTAAATCAGTTGATTTAAGATACAGAATCCATGTTGGTTTGGGCTTGTTACCTATTAGCACTATAGCTCTCCTTTGAACATGGCTTAGCAGTGCTGAGGATCACCTGCTCATGTAAAGGGTGGTCTAATTAAAACGCACGATATTAATTGTATATAAAACAAAAAGTTTTCAGTAAATTATCTTAATATTATATTATGATAGAAGGATCTATGGCAATTATGTGTGAAACAAAATATAGGCCAAATGCGTGCCACGGCTTCGGTGGCATACCTCTATCCGATGGTCCATATTTTCAATGACTCTAAGACATAATGGAGGTTCAATGTCGTTATTGTGCTGAATTATCCTTTAGCTATTTAATTGTCCTTTTTCTTTTTCCAAAGAAACAAATCAAACGGTGTCAAATCACATGATCTTGGCGGCCAATTAACATCGCTGTAGCAAGCACCATTCACGGTAACTGCGTAGCCGACGTCATTTTCAAAGAAGTATGGCCCGATGACGCTGCCAGCCCATAAACCGGACCAAGCAGCCAATCTTTGAGAACGGCTTTTCAACAATCAGTAGTGGATTCTTATTTGTCCAAATGCGGCAATTCTGCTTGTTAACGAATCCACTGTGGCATCATTTGGTCGATTATACTGACCCAAAAAAACACGAAGTGCACGAAATGCATTTTGATTTGAGCCCCCATTTTTGAAACAGGATTTAACAATCTTAACGTGCTTCCAAGTTTGTACCTCTTCATGATTGAATTTGCCAAACACTAAAACAAAAAAATGTCAGATTAAGTTGGACAAAAAACTTATAGAAGAGTCCATTTTCGGGCTGATGTAAGTTCTATAGATATTGAAAAGATACAAAGTTTACAAAGATTTACACTCAAAAAAAAAATTCAAGTAAAAAGAGAAAACTTGGCTCTCATCCAGAACCTCTTTACTCAATTTCAGTTCGGCTTTTTCGTAGAAATGACTTTGGTATTTCGTCTAGAAAGCAAAAATGTCCAATTTTATATGATAGCATACACAAACTTACTCGAAGTGTGTTTTTCATCATATGTAGTCATTTTTTTCTTAAAATAAGTACAAACAGTATCATTTTTTAGTACAATGTTATATACTCGTAGCATACACGCAGAAAAAAAGTATGGTTGTGGTGACAATATTCAAAGAGGATAATACTATTGTTGGGTATATGGTTGTGGTACAACAATATTATGATCCTCACAACGATAGTATGATTCAAATACAACCATACTATGATCCTCACAACAATAGTATGATTCACACATAACCATACTATGATCCTCACAACCATAGTATGATTCACACTCAACCATACTATGATCCCCACAACCATAGTATGATCCTCACAACCATAGTATGATCCTCACAACCATACTATGATTCACACGCAACCATGTTACAATCCCTACAACCATAGTATGATCACACCAATATTATTTATTAGAATTTGGTTAAGTTGTCGACGATAGATTTGAAGTATGAAAATTATTCAAAAATACATTTAATTCAAAATACTCGTAATAAGGAGTGATTTATTTTACAGTAGAAAAAAATAAGTTTAAATAAACGTAAGCGTTTTTATTAAAAATATTTCAGTTAAATATAGCCAAAGCAGCTTGTTTAAAAAATTTTAATTTCGATAAAAAAAAGTACTATTATTGCATTAGATCCGTAGCAATAACATTTGTTCTTAAAAGCATATTTAAATTAAGAAAAATTACAATCATAAAGTATGTTTGCCGTAACCATATTATGGTTAACATAAAACGCAAAACACAATACTTTTGTCGCACCAACCTTATTTATATTGTTGCTATAACCATATTTTCATTATTAAATTTGGCAATAATACTATTGTTACATTTTAACAATATTAATATTGCAGCAATTATACTATTGTCAAAAATAAATTCAGTTAACAATGCTATGGTTGCGACGAACATACTTTTATTGCGGAGAACATATTAATAATTCCATGACCATGTACACGCAGAAAAAAAGTATGGTTGGGATGACAATATTCGAAGAGGATCATACTATTGTTGGGTATGTGGTTGTGACACAACAATATTATGATCCTCACAACAATAGTATGATTCACACATAACCATACTATGATCCCCACAACCATAGTATGATTCACACATAACCATACTATGATCCCCACAACCATACTATGATTCACACTCAACCATACTATTATCTCCACAACCATCCTCACAACCATATTATATTTCTCATACAACCATAGTATGATCCTCACAACCATAGTATGATTCACACACAACCATACTATGATCCCCACAACCATAGTATGATTCACACTCAACCATACTATGATCCCCAAAATTATTTATTAGGATTAGTTATTGTTGTTATTAAAATAGAGATTTTTATTAAGTACTCGTATGTTATTTTAAATTGCATTACTATTAGTTCATAGCCAGATTTGAGGCCATGTTTTTATTAAACATTTTATTCATTCAATTTACGTATGTATATTCCAACGGTCAAAAATACTTTTAGTTGCCAGCAGGGGTGAATGCTAATTTACCATCCGTAGACACCAAGTAACGAATGTGATTAAACCATGATCAATGGCTATATACTTAAGTGTAGGCAGATTTTAAATAAACGAGAACCAGTCGGTATTAGAGTATTTCACCGAACAAAGTAAACACAATAAAAATCCCTCGAACTACCTTCCGATTGTGTTGTTTTTTTTAATGGACAGCAACCATTCACTGTATGGTGTGTATGTGTTTTTTTATATCAAAAAAACATACGCACACACATACATGTATGCTCTACAAAACCTGTTTTGTTGTGTCCATAGTCGCAACCATACTGTATGATTGCCGTAATCAAATTTATTGTTAACGTAAATTTTAAATAACAATACTTTTGATGCACCAACCATGTTTATATGGTTGCTACAACCATATTTTTATTTCTAAATTCTACAATAATACTATTGTTACATTTCAACAATAGCAATATTGTCGCAATCATACTATTGTCAAAATTAAATTCAAAAAACAATACTATGGTTGCGGCGAACATGCTTTTATTGTAGAGAAAATATTATTGTTGCGGTGACCATAGTGTAACCATATCTGTTCTCTGCGTGTAGTAACCATGTTTTTTCTCTGCGTGTACTCAAATTAAGCACTTTTTTTATCAAATGTAGTAAACTCGGCCTTAAATATGTACAAATGGCATTGTTTTTTGTACAATTTTATGTATGCTATGCAAAATGAGTACGGTCCAAAAATAAGCACAAATTGAATATTATAAATTTGTAATCTATTTAATTATGTTATTGCAACATTTCATGAGACTCTTATTTTAAAAAACTGAAAGTAAGTAACATCGGATATTTATTTGGAACCGATGATTACATAAAATTAGTACAGAATGTCCTTAAAACTAATATGAACGTACAAAAATAAATTATTCTGTATATATAATGGGAAGAATATATAATGGATATCAAAAACGTATCAAAGTTTATATATATATTTGTGTTAAGAAGGCGGCGAAAAGATAAATATTTACTATTAAATTGTTAATCCAAATGTCGTTATGTTGAGTGTGCGTTTTTAAACTTAACGTAAAGGCTATAAGTGATTTTCAAATTGAAGGATTTGAATTGAAAATGCTGCATACAAGTGGCAGTTCGGCAACGTTAGTGATGAGTAAGAACATTAAGTTATGATTAATTTATTTAGAAGTTCCAAACTCCGATTATCTTTCAGACTTATTTTAAGAATTTGAAAGTATGATCTACTGTCGAAATAATGTTATTTATTTGTAAAATTCGCCACGAATAAAAAAATTAAGTGAGGCACATCTCCTACGCTTTATTAGACTGGGATGTAACCTATCCTTTTATTGTTAGTTTAATTTTGGAAGGCGAGAATTACCAAAATTTCCTAACAGGTAAGGCAGAAAATTGCGCTTAAATTAAATTATATTTTTGTCAATATACTTATAGTTATATTTGAGCGAACGCATTTCCATGCCACGTTTATACCTCATCACGTTAACTATGCAATATAAATGATAAACAGCATTATTCAACAGAAGCTCAGACTCAGACTTTTTTTAAATTAAGGCAAGGACGGACAGATATGACCAGATCATCTTAGAATTTTACAACGATCGAAAAAATATATTCTTTATAGGGTCTCTGACTTATATTTCCCGGTGTTACAAGCGGAATGGCAAATTTAGAGCCATCCTCTTTTCGGTGGAGTTATAAAAATCCACCGACTCTAAAGGACATACAGCCCACGCTTACATTTGTATTAATTTTCAAGTGACTATTAGAAAAGTCACGTGTAGGGTATAATAGGTTCGGCTCGACCGACCGTAACGACGTTTTTACTTGTTTTTAATAAATATAAGCAGTTCAGGAAATACATTCGGACATTAAAAAAGAGCTTATTTTATTTATGCTGAAAATTATCTAATTGTAGCCAATAAAATTGCTTGTAATCATTAAGTACGAGACTGTATGTACTTCTAAGTACATCTAAAAATAACAGTACATATATATTAGCACTACTGTTCTGGTACCAGCGCCGCGGCGCAACACATCACATGGGAATAAGTCGCGCTGATGCGCGGCTAAATATCGCGGCTAATGGCGCGGTAGTGTAGTGGAGATTACAATTGTCTCGCCTAATGGTTGCTCGAATTTCTGTTACAGATACTGACAATTGACAGACTGGCTGCACTGACGGACTTGTGGTGGCTCACTGGGTGATAGTGTATGTATGTGTGTCCCCGGTGATTTGGGTCTGTAGGAGAGTCAGCCAGCAAGACATGTAAGCAGTGTTACCGTTGTGCCACTTAAGTAGATATTTTGCTTCTTTTTTCTTTCTTGATACTCTTATGCCACTCATTATTTGTGATACTGTTGAAGTCACTTTTTATATTTTTCTGTCCCTTTTTGTATTTTTTACCATTTGTGCTACTTTTCGAAACTTCCTTCATTATTTTTATTTTTTTGTCAAAAGTTTTAAGTACACCAGATAAAATGCATCGTGCACTAAGGTTATGTTTGTGGTACTTTAAGAGTTAAGTAAAACAACTATGTAAACTCTTTTGTACTGTCCTTTTTACGTTACGTTCGCAGTTCTCAAAAGAAGGCTTTTGCTATTTTTATTTAATTACGACTAAAATAACACTAGCCGAATTTCGTCAACGACAACCATAATAAGAGTGATTGTTTTATATTGGGCCAATGACAAACCCCATTGCAATTTTGGATATGTCTTGATGCTGGCACGTTGCAACGTTTTTGTTCGAATTTCAATACATGCCGGGTTTTATTGGAAACTCGCTTCGGAGGTCGTTAACGCGATAACTTCACAGCATTGTTCAAGAATATAAAGCGTAATCCATTTCGAGGTTCCCTAATTTTTTTAAGCAAAAAAACAAAAAATTCAAATTGAATGGGGAATGTTTATTATCATTTGAAAGAACATTCTTTGGCATTTATTTTTTGAAGATTATGTCTATCAAATGTTGGCCGCGGCTACGTCTCAGATGGTCCATCCGTTGAGTCCAATTTTCGATGACTCGTTCGAGCATTTCGACTGATAACTGGCGAATGACACGCGTGATCTTTTGCTCCAAGGCCTGAATCAAAGCGGGTTTGTCCGCATAAACTTTAGACTTTACTTTGTAACGAATCCACCGGCCCAAAATGTAAAATTATCTGCTCACCGAAGTGTTCTCTCAATAAATCTATTGACTGATGCGATGTGTGGGAAGTGGCGCCGTCTTATTGAAACCAAATGTCGCCAAGATCACGATCTTCAATTTCAGGCATCAAATAGTCGGTTATAAAGGCAAGATAACGGTCGCCATTGAAGGTTACGTTCTCACCGGCATCATTTTTGAAGAAATATAGGCCGATAATTCAACCGGCCCACAATACACACGAAACCGCTGTTTTCTCTATATGAAGTGGCAGCTCTTGAACCTCTTCTGGTTGCTCTTCGTCCCAAATGCGGCAATTTTGCATGTTATATACACATAAAGCTAGAAATGGGCCTCATCGCTGAACAAAATTTGGCTCGAAAACGTCGGATCATCTTAGATCTTTTCAAGAGCCCATAGAGCGCAAGCTGTATTTTGTACGCTTTCAATTTAAGATCTCGACGTCAGTCCGAGTTGCTGCGAAAGGCGCTGAATTGACTCTCCACGGACTTGGTGGACATTCTCAGCTACTGCTGCTACATATTCTTCACTGCGTGCTGGACGTGTTCTATACGGTCGAATATTATCCAATAATGAATGCTGGGTCTCAAGATTGGTGATGGTGTTGCGAATAGTACGCTCACACGCAGAGAAAAGATATGTTTATTATATGGTCACTGCAGCAATAATATGTTCTCTACAATAAAAGCACGTTCATCGTAACCATAGTATTGTTTTTTGAATTTCATTTTGACAACAGTATGATTGTGGTAATATTAATATTGTTAAAATGTAATAATATTATTAATGCGAAATTTAATAATGAAAATATGGTTGTAGCAACCATATAAACATTGTTAGTGCAACAAAAGTATTGTTGTTTAAAATTTACGTTAATAATAATATAATTACGGCAATCATACCGTATGGTTGCGAGTATGAACATACCAAAACAGGTTTTATAGTGCATACATGTATGCGTGTGCCATGTTTTACAGTGCATGTTTGTTGTCCATTAAAAAAAAACAGTCGGAGGGGAGTTTGAAGGATTTTTATTGTGTTTACTTTGTTCGGTGAAATACTCGATTACCGACTCCTTCTCGTTTATTTAAAATCTGCCTGCACTTAAGTATGTAGCCTTGATCATGGTTTAGTCACATTCGTTACTTGTGGTCTACGGATGGTGAAGTAGCATTCACCCCTGCAGGCAACTAAAAGTATTTTCGACTGCCGTTGAAATATTTATTTTTGTTTGTTGATTGAAATGTTCAATATAAACTTGGACTCAATTCTGACTATGAACTAATTGCAGTGCAATTTAAAATAAATTCTTGATAAAAATCTCTATTTTAAAATAACAACATAATTTTGGTGGTTATAGTATGGTTGAGTGAATCATACTATGGTTGTGACGATCACACTATGTGTGTTGTATGATAAAAATACTATGATTGTGAGTGAGGATCATAATATGTTTGTGGAGACCATAGTATGGTTGAGTGTGAATCATAATATGGTTGTGGGGATCATAGTATGGTTATGTGTGAATCATACTTTTGTTATGGGGATCATAGTATGGTTATGTGTGAATCATACTATTGTTGTGAAGATCATAATATTGTTGTGCCACAAACATATAAACCTCAATAGTACGATCCTCTTCGAATATTGTCACTCCAACCATATCTTTTTTTCTGCGTGCAGTAGGCCGATTATGTTGACCATGAGTTGAACGAAATGCACGAAACACATTCCTCACAAAACGTGAATTGTTGTAATAAAGTTAAACGATTTGAAAACGTTGTTCAGGCGTAGGTCTTTCCATGATGCAATGCCAAACAATACTAAACAAAAATAACATGACAGCATGACACGACTCACACGTGATCTGTCAAAAAAAGGCTATTGAAAAATGTAGGTTTACTTGGATCACCCATTACAAATGAATCTGTTTACGGAAATCTAGACAATTTTCATTAAAACCATATTTAAATAATTAAAATTTTTGTGGGAAGAAATTTATTATAAAATAAAGCGAGTTTAACCGAGCTCGACTGGGTATTGTTATACATCGCTTATAGTATTTCTTGAATAACTTTAACAATTGCTCGTAAAGCTTTAAAGTTATTGCCTTAGAGACCACTAACTCGATTAATTAGCTAGTATAAATAGAACACGTCTATTTTGAAGATATATATGACGCCTGTAATGAATTTGCGCCTTATTGGTCCATGTACTTATATTGCTTAAGCCGCCATACCAGCATTCCTTCCAATTTGTATCTTTATCGCTTCAGAATCTATAAAGGGCGGTGGCTATTTTTAAACCTCATGGTTTATAATAATATTTTTCCCCATGTACATATGAAAATTTCGTACTGAAAGACAATTTGAATTTTTTTTCGTAAGAAAGAGTTTTTTATACGCAACCATTAGCACACGCAGAGAAAATATGTGGTTAACAAAATTAAGTTCTTGCAACCATATTATTTTTTGTGGTTTTATCTTAACAATAAAATGATAACTGCGATCATACCGTATGATTGTAATTTGTATAAATTTGAATATGGTGTTTTAAACAATAGCGGGGTTTTTTAGTGTTACTAAACAAACATTTGTATGGAAGTTACTCGGTAAGCAAGCGGTATGCTGCTACTCGGTAACGAAACGACTTAGAGTTACCTGAGTTATTTTTTAACGAAAAAAATATTGTGACACACCCGGTTTGTATAATAAAATAATAAAAAACATAAACATAATAAAAAACTTATGTTTTTTGTTTTTGATACAGAAAGAAAATGAAAGATAAAGAAAATAGAAAAAGCGCGTTAAAACTATTTCCATAAATTGTATTTATTCTTGCAAATGAGCTGAAAATGATGAGCTGGAAGAGAATATAATGTCTTCAAGAAGGCCACGGTGGTTGTTGTAGCACATTTGTATAAATAATACCTGTATCAAATCTGTATCAAATATTCAGTGATAAAACAATTTATACTCTTAAGGCCGCTAAGCCCGCACGCAGAAAAAAAGTATGGTTGTGGTGACAATACTCGAAGAGGATCATACTATTGTTGGCTATATGGTTGTGCCACAACAATATTATGATCCTCACAACAATAGTATTATTCACACATAACCATACTATGATCCCCACAACCATAGTATGATTCACACTCAACCATACTATGATCTCCACAACCATACTATGATCATCACAACAATAGTATGATTCACACTCAACCATACTATTATCTTCACAACCATATTATGATCCTCACAACCATAGTATGTTTCTCATACAACCATAGTATGATCCTCACAACCATAGTATGATTCGCATGCAACCATACTATGATCCCCACAACCATAGTATGATTCACACTCAACCATACTATGATTCCCAAAATTATTTATTAGGATTGGGTAATGTTGTTATTCAAAAATAGAGATTTTTTATCAAGCAAGTTATTATAAATTGCATTACTATTAGATCATAGCCAATTTTGAGGCCACGTTTTTATTGAACTTTTCATTTAAGAAACCAAAATATATATTTCAACGGTCAAAAATACTTTTAGTTGCCAGCAGAGGTGAATGCTACTTCACCATCCGTAGACACCAAGTAACGAATGTGATTAAACCATGATCAATGGCAATATACTTAAGTGCAGGCAGATTTTAAATAAACGAGAACCAGTCGGTATTAGAGTATTTCACCGAACAAAGTAAACACAATAAAAATCCCTCGAACTACATTCCGATTGTTATTTTTTTTTAATGGACAGCAACCATTCACTGTATCGTGTGTAGGTATGTGTTTTTTTTTGTATATCAAAAAAACATACGCACACACATACATGTATTCTCTACAAAACCTGTTTTGTTATGTTCATAGACACAACCATACTGTATGATTGCCGTAATCATATTTTTGTTAACGTAAATTTTAAACAACAATACTTTTGTTGCACTAACCATGTTTATATGGTTGCTTCAACCATATTTTCATTTCTAAATTTGGCAATAATACTATTGTTACATTTCAACAATAGCAATATTGTCGCAATCATACTATTGTCAAAATGAAATTCAAAAAACAATACTATGGTTGCGACGATCATGCTTTTATTGGAGAGAACATATTATTGTTGCGGTGACCATAGTGTAACCATATCTTTTCTCTGCGTGCGTAAGTTCGCCTTTTAATGTGAAGAAATCTCAAACTTCAGTTCTGTGAAATTGCGGTAAAAATTGAAAAAAATCTTGACAAACCCCCATTTATGAGTCATTTCCTAAGTGATATACATGTCTAAGTTTTTCACGATCTTAGTACCAGTCTTTACCAGTACCAGTCTTTAAATACATATAAAATAATTATGGTTCTTACTTGTTCCTGTCTGAAGTTTATGTTTAATGCTGTACTGAACGAAATAAAATTTGTCAATAAAATGTTTACAAAACAAGAAACTATCTACTTATATACGAAGTATCTAAATTGGTTTTTCACAATTTGCTTTGCTTTTTTTTTGTTTGTAAACAAACTTTTTTTTTGGCTTATGCTGCCAGCTGGTTTAAAATGTTATGGAATGTTGCAGAATACCATATTGCTAACTAACTAGGTAACTAGGCTAGTTATCTGAAAAGGACACGGCTAATATTATTGTTACGAATCTAACGTAGTATAGTACATTTAATCTTAAATATTTATTATACTCGTAAATGAAACTCGTAGGTTTTATAAAAAGTTTTTTTCTTTTTATAAATAAATCACTTCTATTACTTTGAATCTAATGTATTATTTAATAGTTTACTTAATAAAAATATCTTGTTGAATAACAACATAGCTCAATCCTGATAAATAATTTTGGGAATCATAGTATTGTTGAGTGAGATCATATTATGACTGTAGGGATCGTAAATAGTTGGCGTGTGGATCATATTATTTATGCTGTAAAATAAAAAGTACTGAATGTTTTTGGACCAAATATTTTTTAATATATTTATTGATGTATATTGTATCCAAAAAAAAATCGACTTATTCGAAATTTCCGCCTTTTGCCTTTAAACACGACTTAAGTCGCACTGGCCAATCGTCAATAACTGCACGAACCTCGTCCATTGGAAAATTGGACACAGCTCGAACCAAAGCAGTCTTAAGAGATCCAATGTTGGGGTATCTTTTGTGACAAACCTTGTCCTCTAAAACAGTCCACAATTTGTAATCCAATGGGTTCAAATCTGGACTGCCTAAGGGCCATTCTTCAAAGGAAATAAACACTGGCAAATTGTTTCGAAGCCAGTCCTGGGACGTTTTACCCTTATGGGCCGGCGCAAAATCCTGCTGAAAAGTCCATGGCTGGTTTTGGTACAGGGGATTGTTAAGAGGCTTCACAAGAGCTGCCAAAACGGTTTCTTGGTAAACTACGGCTGATGTTTTGATGACCCTTTTCCACCCTTGGGATCAGTTCAGATGCTTCCTTGGATGACCGCGCATACACTCTATCATTTTGCTTGTTAAATTTTTCCTGAACGGTAAAAAATTTTTCATCGGTTAACCAAATTTTTCAGTGCATGTTATCAGCGTACTTCACCAAAAGACGTTTGCATTTTTCAATCCTATTTTTTTTTAAAGCTGCAGTCAATGAATGTCAGGTACGTCGTTTGAAAGCCCTAAGTCTCAAGTCTTTTTTATTGATTCGACTCATGGACTTTTGCGTGATATTCATCTCACGGGCCATGATTTTCTGTTTTCGGTGCGGATTTCTTTGAATTCTTAATTTAATGGATTTGATGACATACGGTTTTCGAACAGAGCGTGGGCGGACCGACCGGTGGCGGTCTTTTACATCTCCAGTCTCCTTAAACAGTTTTATGCATCGGTAGACGAACATGCGGCTAATCCCTAGTGTCCGAAGCGTTTTGAAAATGTCGTTTTTTTTCATTTCACACTTGAAAATCGCTATTACAGCGATACGGTTCTAATTATCTGACCACTCCATGATGAAAGTTGAAACAATTTTAAAATCCCCTTACAGACTAACGCTATTGAGGTTAGCTTTCAAAACCCATATGACATTAACGGGGTATGTTCAGTTCTTCTATTGAAATGGGTGTGTTAAATTTTGCAACAGTATTTATGTCCCTACTAAGGATACATATGAGGATCTTTATGGTTGTGGGGATCATAGTATGGTTGAGTGCGAACCGTAACATGCTTGTGGAGATCATAGTATTGTTGTGGTACAGCCATATATCCAACAGCGTGATGCTCTTCAAGTATTGTCAACAACCATAGTATTTTTCCTGTGGAGTAATTTACTCATTTTTTAAAAGAGTAAAATACTCCACAGGTAATTAGATCAGTTTTTTTGTTGTTTGTCGTATTGGGTAGAAAAAGCAAGTCAGGGAAATTAATTCAAACACGCCATCGCCTGGTAGACGCACGTTTGCCGCGATACCATACATGTGTGCTGCCGACAAGGTTCTACTTATTTAACGTCCCATATATACGAAACATTGCTGAATTTTGCATATGCAAAGTCTTTAACCGAAGAGTGAGGAACCAAGAGACTAACTGAAACAATTTCTACCATATTGGCAGATCGCCCGATACTTTCCTAGTGCATTCGGATAACAAAGTATTGTTTCTTTTGGATAATCTGAAAACTGAAGTTTTTCCGTCTTTCTGTTTTAAAGAAAACTTCCTTTCTCAGAAAGAAAGTTTAATAAAAGAAGACGGAAAAACAGTCCCTTGTTTTTTGAAGAAATTCCCTTTTTGAAAATTATCAGCGGTAACACTGCATGTAAGCAAAGCTGAATTTAAATACAAAACAACGTCGACATCGACGCGATGCCATTTAAGCATGTCTTCGGTGGAGGGGGCTTTCAAAATTGTAAATGTATGTGTGTGTGTGTGTGACAACTTCTGGGGAGCCCCAAACATCAAATTCCTAATTTGTTTATTGATTGACTGACTGCCTGAAGTAGCCCGGCGAACGTCGACTAGAATGGATGAATGAATACCTTAACGAAAGTTCTCCACCGTCAACCATCAGACAGAACAGCCAGACCGGCCATCAGCCAACAACCAGCCGTCGTCGTCGACTCGACAGCCACGACAGTTGGGCTTGTGTTACATTTTGATGACTTACAATGGTAATTTTGGTGAACAGTTAGCACGGGCACGGGTAATTGATGGATTTGAGTACGTGGCGCCTCGTTGTGTCAGCGGTAAAACGTTTGCTTTTCAGCCGTAGCTATTTTGTTTTTGCTTGGGACTGTTCTTTTTGTATATCCAGTTTTCGTGGTCATTCGCTGGGTTCTTTTCTCCAAATTGATCATGGTCTACGAAGTTTGTGTTTGTTGTAATTTACTTTTGATTCGATGTGACATTGTCACATTCGATCCGTATTTACGGCGGTTCGATATGGCGGCGACGATTCGCTATTGTTCAATTGAACCAGTTAGAATAGCGACGCCTTTCACCTCGGCGAAGGTGATGCGGCTGGAGACTGACGAGTGGCTGGCGTACATTGTCCGCCTAGCAATTGGGTTAATTGTTTGCTTGTTGTTGGTTTTCTACGGAAGAGACGTGCTAGTCGCCGACAGACGCCCTTTGGTGTCAATTGTAATTAGCGAAAAATAAATGTGGATGTCGCTTGCCGCCAAACATACGAATAATTTCACATTAATCATTTGCGGCAAATAGAAAAAGGTTACGATTTGACGAATTTGATGAATTCTGTTATTTTTTTGGTTAAATGATAATATTTGATGTATAACAAAGGTGTGCTTTAAAACGCGATATGCATGGAATTTAAAATGTTGGCCATTCATGTGAAGGAAAGTGGGAAACACAGAACCTCTGATAGACAGACATAGGCTCTCTAGCTACAAACCATTATTTAGCTTGATTTTGAGAGAAATATCGTGACAACTACAAAACTTAATGCTATAAAGAATTCATCTGTAATTTATTTATTTAAGTAAAAATATTAAAAACAGCTTACATAACCTAACAAAATAATGTAGGCCATATTTCATACAATCTTAAGAAAGGTTTTCAATTAAAATTTTCTTTCTAAAAATTTTCTTTAAACCTGTTTTAAGATTTTTGATAATATGGGGGTTAGAATTCAGTCTTTTCAGAAAATCATATTAAATATTAAAGGTCAATGTGTACGAGTATATCCATTTATTTTGTACTTTTAGAAAAAGGAAATTATTAATTCTGTTCCTTTAGGTAATAGCAAAAATATTTACAAGTATCAGTTAAGTTCGCCGGCATTTTCCAGGTGGAAAGCCCGTCGCTGACATTTTACCTTAAAATCTACAAAAAATTAAAACGAAATCATAGCCAAATGTATGTGATAAAAAACTCAAGAATCAAGAAAACAAATTTTTATCCCTTTATTAATATTTGCGTTGTCACTTGATAAAGAAATTTACATAACAGGTTCGAGTAATCAATCTAGAAGAATTTTTTTCAATAGGTTTTTTTCATAGATTACACCTGAGTTGTGTAAAACATTTTTTTTGTTCTTTTTAGTATTGTTTGCCATTTCATCATGGAAAGACTAACACCGCAATGACGTCTCCAAATTGTGCAACTTTATTATAGAAGTGAGAACGATAAGATCCGCTGTTTTCCACCTACATATTTTCAGTAATGGGGCCCATTTCTGGCTCAACAGCATTGCCAACTAACAAAATTGCTGCATTTGGGCTGGAGAGCAATCAAAGGAGATTCTAGGAGGTGTCATTATACTCAGAGACACCCACGGTTTGGTGCGGTCTATGGGCTGGTGGAATAATCGGTCCAAATTTTTTCAAGAATGATGAGCCGGAACGTAACCGTGAATGTTGGTCGCTATCGCGCCATGATATCGGAATTTTCGCTACCCAAACTTAAAGCGCGTAATATTGACGACATTCGATTTCAAAAGGACGGTGCCACTTGCAATACAGCTGCTCAAACATGGGATTTATTGAGAGGTCATTTAGAAGAGCAGCTAATTTCACGTTTTGGACAGGTGAGTTGGCCGCCTAGACCGAGTCTCAAGTCTATGCTGACAAACCAGCTACGATTCAGGTTGTGGAACCATTACGAGTGTAATTAACGCCATGCCGGTCGAAATACTCGAACGAGTCATCCAAAATTGTACCCTCAGAATGGACATCCTGAGGCGTAGTTGCGGCGAACATTTGAGGAAATTATATTCAAAAAAAAAATGGCATATAATGTCCGTTTGAAACATTTAAGATTCCAAACTTGATGTGATTTTTTTTATTTAATTTTTTATTTAAGTCTCTTATTGTATGGTAGCCTCTCACTCAATTAAGAAATTCAGTTATTTGGAACATAAAATAGGAAAGAGCAACTAATTACCATTTTCATTATCGGGTAATGACATTACAAGCTTACAAGCAAATAGTAATGCTTTACTAATAATAACGTTATTATCATATAGTGGCGTGGAGTTTGTAAAAAAAAGGGATTGGTGTGCCAATGTAAATTTTCTTCGATTCTTTTTCTCTATTAGTCCAAAAGATCGTTTTTAAGCATATCTTGTTGGAGCCAGAAATCTTCTCCCAGGTTAAGTTTTTGTGCCTTTTGTTTTAAATTTTGTTTTAAAATGTTTATTGATATTGACAATATTGACATTGTGCATTCTATAAATATTTAGTTTCCAACTCCTGTGCCTGAAATGTACCCCCATACCATAACACCACCTCCATTATGTTTAACAGTGGAAACCAGATTCTCTTTATTAAGCGCAGTTCCACTTCTTCTTGACTCCAATGCCAAAAATAGCACCGTTTCCCAGAACTCTGGAGCCATTTTTATATCCTCATTAGCAAAGTCCATTCGTTTTTATTCGTTTGACGTCAGATATGTATGTGTTTATGTGAGCTACGCGGCCATGATAATCGGGTATTTTCGCGGTCCCACGGTTTCTTCATGAATTTCTTCCAAAGGATTTTTTTTATTTTCGTTAATTTTCTTGTACAGAAGACATAGTAGCTCGCTTAACCCGCTCACTCAGCTTAAATGGTCACCCAGTTCGAGACTTATACAATAAAGTACTGGTGAATTTTACTTTTTTAATAACGTTCTTAACGAAAAAGTAGTTTCTGTCAATAGTTTGCGCAATTTCACGCAGTGATTTTAGTTTATTGTGCGATTTTAGGATTATTCCTCTTTTACCAGGACCAATTTATTTTTCTTAAGAACTGATCACAATTATTGATAAAAAAAATTAATATTATTAAATAAAACAAAGCTTATCAGACCAAATTGATACTACTTGTTTCACTAAATGCCGATGTCATACTTTTATTTGTATAAGTACAAAAACTTTTTCAGGTAGGAAAGGGTTGCCACACTTAATTTGTATATCAATTTATGCTGTCAAACGATGATACTAATCATTTTTGATTAGTATCATCATCAGTCATCGATTCGCACAACTTCTAGAGGGACGACTTGGGGTTTTAATACTAAGGGTTATTTTTAGCATAATGGGTTGGTTAATAAAAAAAATAATGCGTATAAAGTAAAACTCCAGACCCTACAGATTCTATTAAATCCAGAAAATGCAGTTTGCTTTAGGGTTAATGAAGATCGTGATAAATAATTTTTGGTTGAAAAATAGTAATAACATTAATACGGACGAAGTGCGGTTTCAACAGGATGGCGCTACGCAGCATACGGCGAACGCAACCATCGATTTAATTAAATCATAAATTGACGATAAAAATATTTCGAGACCTGTTAATTAGCTACCCCACCTTCATGCGTCTGACCAGTTCCATGTTGTATGAAACAGAAATTGGAAGTATCCTTTTGGTTACGAGGTCTGACCGGAGACTATAATCTGGTACCACGGTACCAGATTAAAGATCCCACGGTAGTTAGGAGCCCTAGAACTTGTTCTGGCCTGACTAGTTGGTGCGGCCCTTTGGGGAGTATCGTGGTGGCTGTGGTTGTGACCCATATAACTTCCCAAGAGGGAAGTTATATGGTCATGCTTCGAATTGGTACCGGTGGACTCTATCCAATGGGGTGCTGGCCGTCGCATCGAAACGGCCCCAGTGCGATGGCGCACTATGGTTCAAGCCAGAGTGACGATAATCACGTTAAACTCGCCGTCTCTACCCCACCTTCGTATATTGAAAAGACTGTTCAGTCTCAAAATAGTTAATCAGAAAGTTTAAAATACTAACTTCATCTGAGTAAAAAAAATACACACACACAGAGAAAAAATTGGTGGGAAATCGGTTGGAACTACTAAAATTCCGTAGCGAACAAAGAATTTCGGTTTCAATCACCAAATGTTTATGATTGTAATGGATATTCGGTTCGACTAACCACAAGATGATAAATATGACCATCCTATTGTAGTCGCAACTAACTGATCGGTCATACCAATGAAACGCATAAAATATATTTAGTTGCCATAACTGGTGGCTATGGCAACCACTAGTTTTGCCAAGATTTTGTTGTTGTAACCGTATACTGGTAATGATATCTAAACATTTATCGTAAACAAAATCGAAAATAATCCTAATATTGCTGCTTTAAGCAAATCGGCTAATCGTGTTTATTCCGTGAAAATCGTCCATCATATTCTCCTCGACATGACCCTCCCTATTTTAAAGAGTATTTCAAGATTAAAAGGAAACAGTTTTTGGACTTTACTAAAAATTTAAATTTCTCGTTAAACCATTGCGGCCAGTGGACTTTTAGATCCAAATATACTTATCTGGATGTTCGGAATTTTCGTATTTTCTACCGATACTTTAGTTGCAAAGACAGAACGTTACAGCGCACCAGCTAACATTCGGTTGTACTGATGGAATACTCAAGGTGCATGCAACCTCAATCATTCGGTTGGCAAAAAAATTCGGTTGTGGCAACGAATCTGTTCTCTGTGTGCATAAAAACGTTTTTTTTTTCAAACGATGAACAAATATTTACAAAGAAATTTTAAACAGAGATATTTATTATTTGTAAATATTTTTTAGGTATTTCAAAAACTAGAATTTTCGAACTCAAACAAAAAGTTCAGCAACCATTTGCCTTAAGCATTTGTCCATTTGCAATAAAACATTTTGCAACATTCTTTTTTTGACGTAGACGCATAATTTTTGACTCGTGCTCGTGTAATATTATTTTTGATGACCTGCTTACTTATATAATGCGATCAAAATCGAATCCATCGTTTCTTAAAATTGTATCACATTGCAATTACATAGTTTATTTAATGCAAAGCTTCTATATCTAATAGACATTTGAGAAATGTAAGAAAAATAATAACAAAAACCTTTTTTCAGTAAAGAAAAACGTTTTATTTTGCCAAAAAAAAATTTAATTTTATAGTTGGTAAAAATATATTTTTTTTTAAATTTTGTGTTGTTAGTGTTAGAATAATATTTTTTTAAAAAAAAAGGTATTCTGTTTTTCAACTTGAATGATTAATATATTCAAAGACATTTTGGCATTTCTACCATTATAGAAATGAATACGAATACGCAGTTATCATACGCACATAATTTGACTTTATAAGGATACACTTTCTTTTCGGCGTTTGTAAATTATCACTGCCCTCATTGATGATTCCCAATATTTTGCAAATGCTCTAATGCTGAAAAACGCATCACTTTGATGTACACAAAAATCTCATATTCAATTAAAATATTATTTAAAAATGGTGTAATAAAACAGTTTATACAATCAGTGCACAAATTTGTCAATTGTTTATAAATTTGGTGTCAACAAATGCCAAAAACTCAACAAAAACATTAAAAGTTTTATTAATAGTTTTATTTAACAACTTCTTAAGTTGAACTTTTCTGTTTTTTATTTTTATGTGCAGTTGAACCCTGCTTAAAAAAATTAAGTACGTTTAAAGCTAGCTCGAAAACAGTAGGGATGGGAAAAGGGTAAATACCCAGTAAAATGGGTAAATTGGGTACGAGTAATAATGGGTAAACACCCAGGTACTTATCTAAAAAAAAGGATCTAACTATTTTGTAGAAAATTTAGCGAACAAACACATTGTGCAACAAAATTTAGTACATTTTATAAATAAAAATAAATATGCTTACAAAGCAATAGAAAAATAATAACTTAAGATAATAGCTATATGACAGCGCATAGAGAAAGGGACCTAAGGGTAAAAAAATCAATTTTCATTTTTTTTCTTTTTTTGATGTGGACAACTTCTGAGCATCGAATGAGACCGATCCCATGCCCCAAAAGTGTTCCCTCCCAGAGATATGCGCATTTTATGAAAGTGAAGTCGACGATTCTACACGCAGAGAAAAGATATGGTTACACTATGGTCACCGCAACAATAACATGTTCCCTACAATAAAAGCATGTTCGTCGCAACCATAGTATTGTGTTTTGAATTTCGTTTTGACAATTGTATGATTGCGACAATATTGCTATTGTTGAAATGTAACAATAGTATTATTGCCAAATTTAGAAATGAAAATATGGTTGTAGCAACCATATCAACATGGTTGGTGCAACAAAAGTATTGTTGTTTAAAATTTACGTTAATAATAATTTGATTACGGCAATCATACAGTATGGTTGGGATTATGAACATAACAAAACAGGTTTTATAGAGCATACATGTATGTATGTGCGTATGTTCTTTTTTGATATACAAAAAAAACACATACACAAAATACAGTGAATGGTTGCTGTCCATTAAAAAAACAACATCAATCGGAAGGAAGTTCGAGGGGTTTTTATTGTGTTTACTTTGTTCGGTGAAATACTGTACTTCCAACTGGTTCTCGTTTATTTAAAATCTGCCTGCACTTAAGTATATAACCATTGATCATGGTTTAATCACATTCGTTACTTGGTGTCTACGGATGGTGAAGAAGCATTCACCCCTGCTGGCAACCAAAAGTATTTTTGACCGTTGGAATATATTTTTTGTTTGTTGAATGAAATGTTCAATAAAAACATGGCCTCAAATCTGGCTATGAACTAATAGTAATGCAATTTAAAATAACATACTTAATAAAAATCTCTGATTTTGAATAACAACACTAACCAATCCTAATAAATAATTTTGGGGATCGTAGTATGGTTGAGTGTGAATCATACTATGGTTGTGGGGATCATAATATGGTCGTGGAGATAATAGTATGGTTGAGAGTGAATCATACTATGGTTGTGTGGATCATAGTATGGTTGTGGAGATCATAGTATGGTTGAGTGTGAATCATACTATGGTTGTGGAGATCATAGTATCGTTCAGTGTGAAGCATACTATTGTTGTAAGGATCATAGTATGGTTGTATTTTAATCATGCTATTGTTGTGAGGATCATAATATTGTTGTGTCACAACCATATACCCAACAATAGTATTATCCTCTTCGAATATTGTCACCCCAACCATACTTTTTTTCTGCGTGTAAGCGCAAATAGAAAGGGACCTAATCTTTAAAATGGCTCTCCTGAACAAAACTGGATTTTAACCTTAGGTCCCTTTCTATTTTGCCCGTCACATATATAGACATATTTATTTTGGCAATATTAATCGAAATCACTGTCACTGCCATTGTAAGTTTCACTCTGAAAATAATTAAAAGAAGAGTAAGGTGTGGAATGTGAGTTACCAGTTGATGTGGTAGTGCTTCTTGAAATGAATTCGCAGCAATGATGAAACAAATGCATCATTTGAAATGAGTTTCAGCTGATTGACAACTAGAGGTTGCCAGATGCTGCATTTCTAAAGCTTTTTATAAATACCCAAAAAAGGAATACACCCGGCATTTACCCGGGTAGAATCCCACCTCTAAATATTTCAATTCTCCAGATAAGTCTGTGGGACAGTGTTTGAGTGCAAAATGTACGCTTTAATACTTGTGCACAACACCTACAAATTTAACAACAAATCGGAAAGTGAGAAAACAGTTTTTTTTTTAATTCATATTTGTTAACAATTTGTTTTGTATTTGCCATATTCTCGGCACTCAAATTCATGTATGGGACAAAAATGTATATTAGCACCTTGTGTGTGTATGTTCGGTCATTGTAAAAATAACAACAAACATTTGACACATGTCTTTTAGCAAATACAATACAAACACAGGTAAAATAAATCGCCTGCATTGCCATGCGAGTGAGTGAGCACACCATATATGCAAGCGCACATTAACGAACCAATGGCAGCGTTGGCCAATGCTTGCTCTTCCAATTGGCCATCATTTCGTTTCGGATACACAATCCCTCGAACGTTGAAACACTCACAACTCACACATGTATCCAAAGGATTTCCAGTGTGTACCTACTCTTCCATGCACATGTGAGCGAGTGTGAATGGAGTGTGTTTACAGATACGAATTATCGGGATTAAGATGTCCTTCAGAAATAGAACTTCGTTGTCGTTTGGGTGCCATACAAATCTTTGGCAAATAAAATATTCTCGATGACAGACGTGCGAAAAAATGCAAACAAAAACCTAGAAAAAAACACATTTAAAAAAAGAATAAAATAGTGTCAATCATTGTGCAAAGCAAAGGTGTTATCGGAGTTACTTTGAAATGGTGCCATTTAGTGGAAATTACGTGCAGTTGTTGATTGAACAACCAACCCCTAATCCTTGAAAATGGTTGAAATCTTTGCAGCGATTCTAACGACAATTGACTTTGATTTCTTTTGCTCTGCAACTTATTTTCAACATTTAATTTGACTTTTGCTACTAATCCTGTTAATCGGCGGTGTTCAGAAATCTTTGGTAAATTTAGTTCACTGTTTCTCAGGGGAATTCATTTTCTTAATTTAGTTGGACTTTTTCTTTTACTTATTATCTTACCTTTTGCTAAAAAATAAGTTATATTTTAATTAAAAACATGATTTATTCGATTCAAAAAACTAAGTCAAAAATTTAGTGTAAGCAGTTGATATCAGTTATGCACTTTACACTAAAATTGGATGTTTGATTTAATTTGTAAAAGTGACATCAACAATCGCAAAAGTTTACCTTTATGTGGCAGCACATAGAGAAAGAGACCTACGGGTAAAAAAATCAATTTTCACTTTGTTTTTTTTTTTTTTGACGTGGACAACATCCCAAAAATATTCGCGTTTTATGAAAGTGATGGTACACCAAAGATACAAGTATTTAAATCTTTAAAATGGCTCTCCTGAACAAAACTGGTTTTTACCCTAAGGCCTCTTTCAATTTTGCGCGTCACATATAGCATTCAGTCCTGCTGGACGAACTATTATCCATTAGACGGCTAATCAACTGTTTGTTACAAAAGTTTAAAAAGTCGTGATCGACTATTGTGTGCGATTAAAATCGAAAAACCGACTATTGCGTTCCACTTTTTGCTGCCAGCCTAAAAAATATTATTACTTAAGAGCACTCTGTGTTACAGAATATCATAAATGAAAAAATGTTTGTAACTACCAAAAACTTATGAGCAAGACATTTGATTGTGCCGATCGTCTCAGAATCTGCAGCTTATTCGATATAAATTTTGTCATCTAATTTCAAGTGGCAATTGTTGTCCGATCCTTATGAAATATGGCAGAAGTAAATTTGATGGACCAATAGTTGGAAATTAGGTTCAGATTTAAATATAACTCCCACTTATACCGATTTGATATCTTCAGCTCCAGAAGCCACATATTACAAGCAAACCTGAAAAAATTTGGCACAGTTCTTTACGATCGATTGTTAACCACCTTTTGTTATAGCCACCGTATAAAAGACTACCCCGATGTTAGGTACAACCGCTGTAGAACACTCTTGTTAGATGTGATTGAAATAAAATGTCGTAAAATCGTAGCGTTAAAATAAAGTAAACACCAACTGTTTTCATAAACGTAGTTAGACGTTTTTTTTGCAAAACTTAAAATTTTTAATTTCTAATGAATTTTGCATTATTGTTTTTTATGTATCATTTTTTAATGTCACAATGCAATGTTTAAAAAAATATTTGGTGTTTACATTATTTTGGCGATCAAAGTATTTCGATGAACACACATCTAATCTTGGACCATAAAGGCAAACTGGTTTTTGAATTTTGCCCCATAAAAATTGTTTGGGGTCAAAAAACAGCTTTCATTGCACGGTTATCAAATACGAGGGTTGCTATATATATTACTGGCCTTGAAAAAATCAATTTGGCAAAAAATGGAAGTAACTACACGCAGAGAAAAAATATGGTTACACTATGGTCACCGCAACAATAATATGTTCTCTACAATAAAAACATGTTCGCCGCAACCATAGTATTGTTTTTTGAATTTAATTTTGACAATAGTATGATTGCGACAATATTGCTATTGTTGAAGTGTAACAATAGTATTATTGCCAAATTTAGAAACAAAAATATGGTTGTAAACATGTTTGGTGCAACAAAAGTATTGTTATTTAAAATTTACGTTAACAATAAATTTGATTACGGCAATCATACAGTATGGTTGCGACTATGGACATAACAAAACAGGTTTTATAGAGCATACATGTATGTGTGTGCGTATGTTTTTTTGATTTACAAAAAAAAAACACATACACACCATACAGAGAATGGTTGTTGTCCATTAAAAAAAACAACACAGTCGGAATGTAGTTCGAGGGATTTTTATTGTGTTAACTTTGTTAGGTGAAATACTCTAATACCGACTGGTTCTCGTTTACTTAAAATCTGCCTGCACTTAAGTATATAGCCATTGATCATGGTTTAATCACATTCGTTACTTGTTGTCTATGGATGGTGAATTAGCATTCACCCCTGCTGGCAACTAAAAGTATTTTTGACCGTTGGAATATATATTGAATGAATGAAATGTTTAATAAAAACATCAAATCTGGCTATGAACTAATAGTAATGCAATTTAAAATAAGAAATTTAATAAAAATCTCTATTTTTGAATAACAACAATAACCAATCCTTATAAATAATTTTGGGGATAATAGTATGGTTGAATGTGAATCATACTAAGGTTGTGGGGATCATAGTATGGTTGTGTATGAATCATACTATGGTTGTGAGGACCATACTATTGTTGTATGAGAAACATACTATGGTTGTGAGGATCATAATATGGTTGTGGAGATAATAATAGTATGGTTGAGTGTGAATCATACTATGGTTGTGGGGATCATAGTATGGTTATGTGTGAATCATACTATTGTTGTGAGGATCATAATATTGTTGTGTCACAACCATATACCCAACAATAGTATGATCCTCTTCGAATATTGTCACCCCAACCATACTTTTTTTCTGCGTGTACTAAACATTTTCGTGCTATCATTTTTCACAATTTTCGACGTGGATTATCAGGACAAGAGTGCATCGATAAACTTGAATCTTTGTATGGCGATGAAGCACCATCCTGTAGCTTTGTGTAAAACTAGTTTAATGAATTCAATCGTGGTCTGATAATGCAAGATCGTCATGTGAAATACCGTGAGATAGAGGCATCCTTGGGCATTTCTTTCACCAGCATACATTCGATATTGCATAAACACCTGACCGTAAAAAAGGTTTGATCCCGTTGGATCCTGCTCAATTTGACAATCGCTTAAAAAAATGCTCATGTCGATTGGTGCAAAGAAATTTTGAAAAAATGCGATCGCGGTGCTTCAAAAAACGTTTAAAAGATCGCCACGAATCATTGATCTAAGCGTATGAGCCCAAAACAAAGCAGTAATCGACCGTGTGGGTCTTGGAAGATGAGCCAAATCCTACGAAAGTTCTTCGTGGAAGAAGCACTTCGAAGCAAATGGTCGCCTGTTTCTTCGGAAAAACTAATCATGTGGCGACTATTCCGCTTAAGCAACGTAGGACATTCAATTCTGAGTGGTACAACGCAATTTGTTTGCCTGAAGTCTTCGGTGAAATTCAAAAAACAAACAATAGAAGACGAATCATTGTGCACCATGGCAATGCAAGCTCTCACACATCGGCTCAAGCCAGCGCCTTTTTGACCGGCGAAAACGTCGAATTGATGGGTCATCCGCCTTACAGCCCTGACTTGGAACCCAATGACTTCTTTTTATTTCCGCACATCAAGAAAAACGCGTGGTCAACGAGCGTACAACCCATGTTTTGGGGGTGTCTTAATCGGAGTGGAAAAAGTGCTTCGACAATAGGTTTGAGCGCATGCAAAAGTGTATAAATCATGCTGGAGAATACTTTGTAAAACAATAAAACCCTTTTTGATTATAAGGCCAGAAATATATATAGCAGCCCTCATAATAATCTGTTGCAGCCGTTTTATATTAAAGGCTTATGATATAGGCTTGATAGTTATCCAGGCAAAGTAATAAAATGGCTACATCGCAAAGTTATCGTTAAAGAGATAAAACGTAGAGGAAGCAAAATGCATTCAAAATAGATCGTTGGGTATTGGGCTAAGTGCTAAGTGCAGTGCTTAGAATGGAATTTAAACTTACTTGTAAATACTTGAAAAATGAATATTTTAATTAAATGTATGTGTTCAGTATCAGGCAGTTGCTGGCAAAGTTAATTGTTGTTTGTTTGGATTAATGCCCTTAATTTTAACAAGTAGTTAGGTATACGAGGTATGTTTAATAGAAAAGGTGAAATTTGATTTTTCTTAAAAAATATTTATTTGTTATTAAGTTTTCTTAAAATTTTCATTAGTTTTATATGTGATTTTCATTAGCATTTTCTCGACCATCTTCGAAAAGTTTGTTCTACTTGTAAACATTTTTCTGACTCAGAGTACAATCATTAATGTCTCACTTAACATTTCAAGCGCCGTTAAGAACTAGATTACATTTTTAAGCAAAATTTGATGCTAATTCTTTGATCCATTTTTTTCCACAGCGGAAAATCGCCGAACAAGTAATACACATTTAACTGTTATGCCTCTCACAAACAAACTTAACACAAACAAACTCAACTAAAAACATATGTTTTAAAAAAGTGTGCCAACATAAAAAAACCCTAATTGAATGGGCGGACGTAGCCCGATACATTTCAAAAATCACCTTTTCTTTTGATCAGACATTGTACGAGTACTCGTATATTCCTGCTTAGATTACTACAAACATATCATTGTTTGGGTGCAATCACATAAATGTTTGCAGACAAGAATAAGAATGTTTGAGAACATTACTGCAAACATATTATTGTTTGGGTGAAAACATATTTTTGTGTATACATAAGCATGTTTGGGAACAATGCTACAAACATATTAATGTTTGCTGTGACCCAAACATAAATATGTATGCTCCAAACAATTTAATGTTTTCTTCGTGTACAAAAAATCTATTTTACTTCTTTTCTAATTTTTTGTTTGAAGACTAGCACCTCGGGATAATCCCTTTCGACACGAACAGAATTGGCATTTTTATTAACAAAGACTAACTATTGCGGTTTAGCTTTTAGTCTTATTAATCGAGGCATAACCAAAAACGACGCTACTGTTTTCTGGTTATTGGTAGGGAGGCCGTTTTCTCCATCAATAATGGTCACATATAACGCACTGTGCTTTGTTGGGATAGATCACAATAATTTTGTGCCCTGTAAAGTGACAAGACCTCAAATATAGATATACGAATATAGTGAAGATTTGGCAGAGTTAGATATAAGTCGCTCATTGCGCACTGTGCTTAATTTACGCAAGTTCGGATTAGAAATCTGGAATCCAGAGCGGCAGGGCGTCACATTAGGAGGGACTTTCGTATGGGGGCTACATAAAACAATAGAGTCCAATTTCACCAATGTTGATGAATCATCCAATGAAACGTATTATGCATAATTTAAGCTAATCGAATTTGAATTAGGTATATTAGTACTGGGTGACCCAAAAAAAGTCTAAAAAGGTTAGAAAGAAGGGCCATTGTGGCTCTTGCAGGAACTATAAGTATATGTAAGGATTTTGCGAGCCCCGTAAATGATTTCTGCTTAACCCTCCTCATTTTAAAAAAATATGGACCGTTAACTTTATCAGCCATATCACCGCACCAACAGTACATCTGAAGGGGTGCAATAATCGCTGATGTAATATTCTAGTGTACTGGCACTGATCCCGGTTCTTCAAAACGGGGGACGAATTTCCTAATCATGTTCTTACTAGGTGTTATACTGACGTTAAAATGACAATGATAATTTCGTTGAGTTCAGATAATATAATCGCCAGAAGACTAATAATGTTCAACAATCTTGACGCGTTGTTTTACATCATATACCTGCACAAAAACCTTTTTAACAAAGGAGAAAAAAATATAAACAAAAAAGTTGTGAATATTTTTAGCCCTTTAGTCTTATTAAGACTACCCATTTGTTGCATTTAATTGTTTCATTCAAAAACAGTTTGCAGACATGACGTTATAACCAAAATGACGTGTATTAAGATGTCGCAAAACTACAAGGGCATATCAGTAAAAAGTGACTTTACGAATAAAAACACAGTTTTCTTTGAAAAAAAAATATTTTTCAACATAACTTTTGTATCCCTTGAAAAAAATATTATTCTTAGAAGTCCATAAAATAGACATTTGTTTGATCAATAATTTTACGTTGGAGCTGAATCTCTTTCCATCGAGCTATTTCTTTAGGTTTGGAAATAGCCACTATGCGCTAAATCCGTAAAATATGGCGGATGAGGTACCAATTCGTAACGCAATTCATGCAATTTGGCCATTGAGACCACACACGTGTGCACCCGTGTATTATTTTGATGAAAAAGAACTTTTTTCTTGGCCATTTTTTTACCTCATTTGCCGCCTCATTTCAGCGTCATTTGTACTTGTGCGACCACAACGAAAGCCAGTAAACCATTTTTTTCATTGAAATCGATGGTGCAGATTCCCCATATTATTTATCAAGCTTTTCATTGGTTTGATTGGTTTTTTCCGCAAAAAATAATGTTTAATGATCGCTCGAAATTCACTTTTAAACATAATCCACGAGCTGTTTTGAACAGCTGTTAAACACAAACTGAATGACGGAACTCTTTCAAAATTGTATGTTTTAAACAGCTGTTAAAGACATACTAAATGACGGAACACTTCAAAATTTGACAGTAGTCTTTTAACAGATGGTACTTGATGCATTTTATATAACTACGAGATAAGTTGGATAGGTCGGCTCGTATATATGAAGGGATAGAGGAGCTTTTATTCGGGACTTTAAAGTGTGATCAGTATAACCGGCCTAACTCTTGAAGTGAACATCACAGTGTAGCAAATTTAAAAATTAATTTCGTTTTTAAAATTCTTTAATGATCAGGGAGTACACCCCTTGTGAGTTAAAACTGATATGAAACATCAGAATCTCCCGTCCGTAAAAATTTTGTACGCATATTTCAACAAGTCAAGAAATTCCTGTAGAAGCTGACAATGGCAGCCCTTTTCTGTGTTATCGTTATACGTGGCCGAGTACCACCAATGCATTATCTCACTTTTTAATGAAGCATACTTTCAGGCATAATTATAACACTTGCTCGTATAACAGATATACGATGTGGATGAAATGTATGCTAAGCAATTGTTGTGGAAATGTTTACCGCAGAAGACGATAAGCTAAGGCCCACAAGTAGCGTTTTCTCACAGAATCAATGGTAGCAGCGTGGTGGCAGATTCTAATTGAGTTCACCTCAAGAGGATCACGGCATTCGTTTAGCATTGACAGTGAAAGGAACAGGTTCGAAGTGGCTGTGAAACAATCTGCAGTGGCAGATGCAAATGCTGTTGCCACTGGGAGACGGACGGACGTACACAGCGGAAGGCAAGCTACGGTAAGGTAGGCTAAGGTGAGGCTTGAATGAATGAGTCGATCGATGCTTTTAAGGTCAAGTATCTGTAATAATAATGATTTGTATGTCACGCTGCATTTGCAGTATGCACTAAGTAGACTAAAGTGCAGTGGAGTGTCCATCGTGACCTTGCCTTTAAATGCAAAAGTACCTGTTTCTTTGTTCCTTGTGCGTGTTTATTGAGTGGTGGCACTGGGTCACTTGGGTATTGATGGTGGGCACTGCTCTCTATCAAGTGCCAAAACAAGCGCACAGAGCGTGTAAAATCTGTAACCGTGATTACAAAAAAAAACAACAGCATCCGTAGCAGTAACCAAAACTGCCTTGTCATGGATGCATATAAAATGATGCATCTCAAGGAAGAAGTCATCAGTTTGCCTGCAACATTTGCACCATACGAACATTAAACACCAGTCCAATTCATCAGAACATTCAATTTCTCAAGGCAAAATGCAGTTCAAAGTTATTGCTTTCCTGGCTTTTGTGGCTGTAGTTTCGGCTGGACTTTTACCCGAGAAGTCCTACTTGGAGAACTTGGAGCAGAACGATCCTCATCCCAGCTATGAATTTTCCTATCAGGTCGATGATTCGGAAACGGGCGATGTCAAGTCGCAAAGGGAAAGCCGCGACGGCGAAAATGTCCAGGGCCAGTATACTCTCAATGATGCTGATGGCTACAAACGCATTGTGGACTATTCGGTTAATGGCGAAAGTGGTTTTAACGCCGTTGTACGTCGTGAACCCTTGACTGAGGATCGAGTTGTATTGAAGCAGCCAATTGTCACACCGAAACCGGTGGCGGCAACTACTCCAAAACCTTTGGCCCCAGCCCAGCCACTTGTGAAATCAATTGTACAATCGCCTGCATACTTGCGCACCACAGTTGTCCATCATCATCAGCCCACGGTCTATCATGCCGCGCCAGCCGTTCACTTGGCTCCCACAGCCCATCACATTGTTCATTCGGCCCCCACTACCACTTTGGTCAAATCCTCTCCGGCTGTCATCACCACCCACCACGCTCCAGCTATCGTCCACCATAGCCCAGCTGTAGTTCATCATGCTGCCGGTTCGTTGGTTCATCATGGCTCCGCAGCTGTGGTGCATCATCACACCCCCTCGATTGCAACGCCCCATCATGTTTCCTATGTTCACTATCATTAATCCGTAAGACGGTTATTATGGCCAAATAAAGAAATTACTCTACAATTTAACCGAATTTTATCGTTGTTTTTCTTTAACCATCGATTTTATGCATTTATTATGGGCTGTCTTTCTGGGCTTTTAGTGAATGCAATGCATTTAAATTGCCATCATTTATCAGGCAGGTTAAAATTCGTTAACACGTTTTGAATGTTGTTAACAGTCATTAAAGGCATAATGATGCAGCATCCTAGCATGAGGTCTGCTAATCATGTCAAGGGATTGGATGGGAGTTATTTTTGTTGCTGGTCTAGAATACCGGAATATTAATTGATTAAAGATTGTGTAAGTTCTATAGAAAGGTAATGGCTAGCAAACCTTTGATTATTTATTTATTGCACACAGAGAACCTATTCGTTGACACAAACGAAGTTTTGTTGTCAACCGAATACTTCAGGTTGCACGGACCTCGATCATTCCATTAGTACATCTCAATGATAATTGGTGCACTGTTATTTTCAGTAAGTGGCAAAATATGGCACTTAGCCAAAATACGGTTTACACAGAGAACAGTTTCGTTGCCACAACCGAATGATTGAGGTTGCATGTACCTCGAGTATGCCATCAGCACAATCGAATGTTAATTGGGTCTTCAGAGAGACGTCCCTCGTCTGTGGAACGGTAAGAAAGAACGGTGAGAGAACGAATGATTGAAATTGCATGCGCTTAGAGTAGGCCAGCAGTACGTACATTCGAATGTTAGCAGGCATTTTGATTTAAACGCCCATTTTCGTAAAAAATAACGTGCTGCTCAATTGTGTGCCTCTCCATGGTTGAATTTGTCAAAAACTGAAACAAAGAAATGTCAAATTAACTTGACGTTAAGGTGTGACTCACAACTAACATCGTGTAATATATTTGGACCACCCTTTATGATTTCTTAAAGTGGGTGTGGCACTGACCATTTTTTCTCCAGGATGTGTTTCGATCTAAGCCAACATCTTATGTCCAAATATTATTGTCCTATCTTTCATTGTTTATGATTGTATATTGCCTTCTTAAATTCAAGGATGTTGATTTGTATAGAGGTTGACTCAGTCCTTGTGTGGGGAAAATTTTTAAATCTTGACCAAACTAAACCTTTTTTAATACCAACCGTTTCAGTTCATTAACACAGCCACCTAGCTTTTTCAGCCACTTAGCTTTAATAGTGTAAACTGTAGATTGTTTTTCACAGACAGACAGACGGACATGGCTAGATCATCATAGGCAGATTCAGAATATACGAGTATATACTTTATGGGGTCTCCGACTAGTATGTTGCAAACGGAATGACAAAGTGATTATACTCTCTCTCTTTACTATGATGTAGGGTATACTATGAAATATCCTAACCCACTCTGCTATGAATACACAGAGTAAAAATCAGTTTGAAATCGGTCCAAACTACAAACATAAGGTTGGATAAACATTCTTTCTGTTGCAATCACCAACATTCCCTGGTATTGATGGGAACATGGTTCGACTTACCATAAGATGGTAGCTACAATAATATTATGATATTATATATATTTGTTTAAGCATTTGTATTTTTTGTCACATTTCCCTTAGTAACCGGAAATATGTAGCTTAAAAAATTTCTTTACTCTACTTAAAATATTTTTCAAAATCAGCTTTATCTTAACATTTTTTGACATTTTAAAACCAAAATAGAATTTTTTGACCGAATTCAACAAACCCGAATTCACAAAATGGTCCAATTAACAAATGCTTGTGGAAATGACAACCGAATTCATAAAGTACTAATAACTCATTATCTATAACAACAACCATTACACGTATAAATTCAATTGCAATAATCCTCCTAATCAGTTATCTATACCGGGTTACCAATACTTTGTCTTTTCAAACGATACTGTTACCACTACTGAAAATTGCAGTAGTGGTAACAGTATTTGTTGTCACAACCATCAACATTCGGTTGTGACAACAAATATATTTTCTGTGTATAGGAGATTCCTCGCCGGTGTCTGAAGATTTAGCAAGGTCAGACTTAATATGTTACTTCCAGAGCGGTAAGGACATATTTGTAGGAACTCTACGAAATACAGGTCGTTACAACTTTACCAGGATATATATATTACGGACAAACCGCACTACGCTTTATAAAAGCAAGATTTAATTTACAATGTGGTTTTTAGAGCAGAAGAACCTCATAGAACGAGTGAACTTTGTATAGGGGCTTTTCACAAACATATACCGTTATTAACGAATTTCTATGAGAAATTTGGTCGGAATTTGACGTTGTATGTGTTATATGTAGCAGGTTCTGAAATCGAAAGGACCTTTGTATGGGGGCTACAAAATATATCGATCTATATGGTCCTGCTTCTTCCGATTTTCAAATTGGTTGATTATATCGTACCCTGCAAAACATAATCGAGTATAATTTGTGGCTTCCTGTGCTACATCACCTCAAATCGGGAAGGACCTTTGTGTGGAGGCTTTTCGAAAACATGAACAGTTAGGGTCTACTGTCACCAGAGCTGTGTGTTGGTCGCTCGTAACGCTTTGTGCGATATGATGCTTTAAGATTTAAAGGTTTTGAAATGGGGAAAAACCTTTGTATGATGTCAAAACAATGGCCGTTGTGGGCCAATTTCAGCAAAGTTGGTCCTGGACCCAAACTATGAGAATGTAGATTCATCGAAATCGGTTTATAAATGCTACTTGTTCTTGGAGTAGACGGGCAGATGGACATCGGTCAATGTAAACAGATAGGAATTACCAATTGATCGGTACACTTAGCATTTGGTTAATGTGTATCAAATATTAGCACTAACGCTGGGTGGGACTTTTGAAATTTTAAATTTGAATCTTATGTAAAAAAAGTATTGATAATTTTTTAAAATTTCTGGTTTTATTGAAAAGTTTGAACTATGTCATTTAATAATGGAAAACAATATCAGGACTGGCTTGGCACACGCAGAAAAAAAGTATGGTTGGGGCAACAATATTCGAAGAGCATCATAGTATTGTTGGTTATATGGTTATGGCACAACAATATTATGATCATCACAACAATAGTATGGTTCACACACAACCATACTATGATCCCCATAACAATAATAGGGTCCTCACAACAATAGAATCATTCACACACAACCATACTATGATCCCCACAACCATATTATTATTCACATTCAACCATACTATGATCCCCACAACCATACTATGATCCCCAACATAAAGAGTTTTATTAAGTAAGTTGTGTAACAATAGGAGTGATTTATTTAACAGTAAAAAAATTATTATTAAAAATAGTTTTTTAAAAAAAAATTTTTTTATTAATATTATTGCGTAGGAATCGTTAAAATAACATTGTCAAATTAAAAAAATTAAGGTTTTGCCGGTATGATTGTCCCACCATCCATATTTATATTGTTGCTACAACCATATTTTCATTTTTAAATTTGGCAACAATACTTTTGTTACATTTTTCAACAATATTAATATTGCCGCAATCATACTATTGTCAAAATGAAATTCAAAAAACAATACTATGGTTGCGACGACCATACTTTTACTGCTGAGAACATACTATTGTTGCCGTGACCATATAGTAACCATATCTTTTCTCTGCGTGCAGTACCTCTTCCTATCAATACAATTTGTCAGTACATTTTCGATTGTTTCGGGTCGAATCTCTTCAATGGCAACTTCGATTTCATGTTTCAACGCTTTAATCGTCTCTGGATGCTTTGCGTAACATTTATCCTTAATGGCTCCCCACAGAAAATAATCCAAAGGACTCAAATCATAGCTGAGAGGCGGCTGATCTACATTACAATTTTGGCTGATTATTGGATTTTCAAAAACAGTCCGTAAAATATCGATGGTTGCGTTGGCTGTGTGACGTGGGCCCGTCTTGTTGAAATCAAATGTCGTCCTTGTCATTTTCTTATATTTTTGAAAACAAAAATTCGTTGAGCATGGCGCTGTAACGCCCATCGTTGATGGTAACAGCGGCTCCTTGCTCATTTTCGAAGACAAATACGAGTAGCCAGCCCAAACAGTGACTCGTTGAGGATGCATTGGTTTCTCAATAGTTACGTGTGGTTTCTCTGAACCTCATATTCAGCAATTTTGCTTATTGACATATCCACCGAGATGAAAATGAAATTCATCAGAAAACACGATTTCGCAGTAAAATTCTTCATCGCCTGCCAAACAGTCTTCAGCCCATGGGGCGAACATAGTTTAACCTTTCTAAAAAAAATTCATTTGAAAAAATTATCAGTACTTTTTTTACAGCCGCTAAAAATTTAAAATTTTAAATGGTCCACTTTAATGTCTAGTACCGCAGTGTAGTGTAGGGTGTATTGCTTTACTGGACTATTGGATTTTATCGGCCCATGTTTTTATATACTCCCACGAAAAATGGGCCTCCAGGTCTAGAAGTCACATATTAAGTCCGACGTTGCTCAAGTCTTAAAGTCACATATTAAATCCGACTTTGCTCAAATTCCGAACATTGGCGCGGAGTAAATTATTTTCTTTTCACAATTCCAACAAATTCACAAAATTGGTTGCCATTTACTAGCTTAGCTTGGTACTACGAGCTGAAGCCTTCTCATCTGTTCGATACACATGTCATTGTCAGCGGAATATATTTTAAATTATATAGAACAAGGATTGCTACACCCTTTGAACAAAATGTCCGATACATTCTGTTGATTCCACAATCCTAAGACGGCGACTCACTCGTGCAAAAGGTCACCATACTTGCTGGCATCACGCTCTTCATTACCAATTACCAAACAAACGTCTTATTTCCAGTGGATTTATTACGTTTTTGATTTTCCATTCGTTTGTAATTTGTTGAGTCACATTTGCTGGTAAGCAGAAACAAATACAACCGATTGACCGATTATTATAATTGGCATAACGAAAATTTAGTTCAATGATATCAGTCTTGGCAAGGTATTCTAGTCACATTGGCATTCAGTTGGTAACTGCTGACCAAACTGCCAACCAAACCACACCGACGCACTTGGGCCAACAATACGCCGTGTGGCTTCTGACCACATGAAAACCAACAACAATTAGAGAAGTGACCGCAGAAAAGCCAAAACTCGTCCGAGTAATTTTAGTTAGCATTGTCGAGCGGCCAGACCGCCAACTACAATTATGGTTAATTTTTGAAATTAAAAGGGAAATACTTGAGCATGATTATGCAGAAATTTCCGTAGAAAACATAATAATAAAAGCACTTTACACGCGCATTAACGAACTGAGACGATGTAGCGACAATTGTTGTTGGTCTTGGGGACGCGACTCTGGGCACAGTGAGATGTGCTGCGGCATGGTGCGCACGCTAATGCATTTGCGCATGCGCATGAGCTGCATTTGTTAAATTGTAACAACAATTGTCCGAGTAGGCACTGGCTGGCTATGTTGGTATTGGTAAAGTGTGAATTTTAACATGAATTGCGTGCTTCGACTACTGTAGCCATGGATGGCTACCCAATTTTGAATTTCGGTAGTCAATGGGTGGATGTGGATGAATGGCCGGCCGTCTGATGGAATCGATCGTTGTGGTTGATGAAAGACAAGACCACAGAAGACTTTTGTTTTAAATGTTTTGCATTTCGTATCTGTTTTGGTAGTGTCACATACGATTTAAGCCTTGATACACATATGTATGCATGTTTGGTATTGATATATACGAGGGTAATTTGAAAATTTACCGACTTAATAGCTTTTCTTACTTCGCTTCATATCATATAAAGGAACAAACGGGGAATTTCATTCAAATCAGTGAGCTGTGCGTGATACCATACTTTTGCTTAAAGTCGGCTCTGAACGGCGAATGCATTTTTATAAAAAAAAACGTTTACTTGGCTTAAAGAATAAACACTTAATCGTAAAGTACTGTCTTAAAAGATGTTGGGTTACTTGTGTGATACTCCAGCACACTAAACAAAAAACAAGTCATTTTGACTGACGTCGTGAGCTATGAAATATCATAAACCACTCTGCTGTTTAGGAGGCTTCGCGCTTGTGCCTGGAGCCTCAGCAAGGTCAGACTAAATATGATACTTCCCTAGAGGGAATGACATATTTTTAGGGGCTATATGAAACACATACCGGTACAACTTTACCATGGATAATTATAGGACATAACGCACTATGTTTCATAGAAGCAAGATTTAATTTAAAAGGCAGTATTTAGAGCAGCAGAACCTCAAACCACTAATAAACTTTGTTTATTGGCTATTCACAATCATGGACCGAGATTGACCAATTCCACCAGATAAAGGTGTTGGTCGTTTGAAAAGTTCCATGAGAAATATGTTCGGAGTTGGATGTTATGTGGTCTACTAAAGTTGCAGGTTTAGATGGTTTGATAAACAAACGGGGAAGTTATTTCAAATCAGTAGTTGTGCACGATACCATTCTTATACATAAATTCGGCTCCGAGCGACTCTTAATCCTCTTTGAAGATGTTGGGTTGCTTGTGTGATAGTCCAGCACACTTACCATCACACCACGCTCTAAATATGTATACTGGATTACATATTCAAAGCATATATACAGGGTGATTCGTTCACGACTGGACAAATTTCACCAGCGTATTCCTTGGCTCATTTCATGAAAATACTCGTATGTGCATCTACGACCATGCCCGAAAATGCTTGGGGCGAAATGGCAACGGTTTGAGAAATTTTCGGATTGGTGGTGAACCAGTGGTCGGATTTTTTTTCCTTAAAAGATAGCGCTATCTCTTAACTTTCCAAAATGACATGAAAAATTATGAAAAAACCCAGAGGTCCTACCGTTCCAAAGTGATGACTATTTGACTGAAATGCAAAAATCAGAAACTGAGTTCCGGACTAGAAATTTTGAAATATCCTTAAAGTTAGTGCATATTTAGATTATTTCTATTTCTAAGAACTCACATGTTTATTTTCAGAACCCTAGGAACCTTAGAGTTATGGATCAACGCCTCGAATTTCATCGAATCGTAAAAATAAAATAAATTGCACAGAAAAATTTTGCCGTTCAGAAAAAATTAAACAAGCAAAATGATAAAGTATATGCGCGGTCATCTAAGGAAGCATCTAAACTGTCATGGTTTGGTGGAATGTCTCTTACGATGTCACTGCCCTGCATTTCTGCTAACAATGAGTCAATACATCAAAGCCAAATTTTACCAAGAAACCGTTTTGGAAGCTGTTGTGAAGCCTTTTAACAATTCCCTGTCCCAAAACCAGCCATGGACTTTCCAGCAGGATTCTGCGCCGGCCCATAAGGCTAAAACGTCCCAGGCCTGGCATCGAAACAATTTGCCAGCGTTTATTTCCTCTGAAGAATGGCCCTCAGGCAGTCCAGATTTGAACCCATTGGATTACAAATTGTGGACGGTTTTCGAGGAAAAGGTTTGTCACAAAAGATACCCCAACATTGGATCTCTTAAGACTGCTTTGGTTCGAGCTGTGGCCAATTTTTCAATGGATGAGGTTCGTACAGCTATTGACGATTGGCCAGTGTGACTTAAGGCGTGTGTAAAGGCAAAAGGCTGACATTTCGAATAAGAAGATTCTTTTTGGATACAATATACATCAATAATATAATTATTTTTTATATTTTTGGTCCAAAAACATTCAGTACTTTTTATTTTACAGCATAAAATGTGTGTTACAGTATTTATGTCCCTACTAAGTACTGCGTTCTCGTATGGCATTGGCAGTATTGAGGAAATGGTTGTTGGATGCGGTCGATGTTTGAAATGACCCAATTTTTAGGTCATTATGGACAAATGGCCTATGGGTCAATAACTTCAATTTAGTCGAATCGTAAAATTACTATCAAATAAAGATTTGTTATTAAGGTTCATTGTTTTTGAATAACCCTACGTTAAAGGGGACAGATATCTGGATTCTTAGGGACCGTTGATATGGACCCGGAATCCAGTGGGGAACTTCCACAGTTTTTGAGTGCCACTTTTTCGGCACTCCAGGGTCCTTTTGTGTCCAAATTTTACACAACTTTTTGTTTTTTAAAACCCATATGCCTATAGCTAAAGCCGTGCGATTTTCTGGTCCCTAACCCATTGGTCCTGCCCGTGTCCTAAATCGGCCCAGATAATAAATAAGGGTTCAATTAGGAACAGCAGGAAAATTTTACATTTTCTGGATGTCCCAGTATTATAGGGGATAGAATTTCTGTCCTTTGTGAAAAGAATACGAGGCATTCAATTCTGTAAATCATAAAATGAATATTATTTTCAGATTGGTAGGGAAATTTTATTCCACTGTTGACTGGGACGATTTTTAGGACCCTAGGAACTGAGATCCTGACCCGAAATTCCAAACTTCTTGATAAGAAGAATTCAAATTCAAACTTTTTTGAGTTTTTTAATTTTAATTTATTTACGAAAATTACGTAAAATTCTACATTAAAAATTAAATCGATTTCATGGCTAACTTTTCGAACTACCCTCGTACATATGTATGTTGGTAATTGCAAATGCGTTTAATGACTTATTACTCCTACCGGGTGACCAAATAATCAGACCCACCCCCAAAACACTTCCCCTCCCCACCTTGCAATTGATATAACCAAAAATGGTAGTATCAAGTACGAATTGAAGAAATACGAGGGAAAATACAGACAATTCTTTTCGTTTTTATTATGCCTTTTGTTTTTTGTTCACTAGTTTATGACGCAAGTTTTCGATGTTATTGGTTAATGTCGGTACTCATACGTATGTACATATATATGGCTGGACGACTATTAACTCAGCAATTGGATGCGTTAAAATTCAATTAACGTCTAGTAGCATTGTTTCTCTTAAGTTTTGAACAATTTAATTTTGTCACAGCTCGATTTTTCGTATGCATACGCATAGTATCCGTACTAGCAACGTTTGAGTCTTTTGTTTTATGATATTTTCGTTGTTTTCATATAAAAAGACCATGTGGGGCCATCAAACGACACAGTTCAAATCCACTTTTGGTATTTAGAGCAACTCAAACCAAACCAACCCTAAACTTTTCAACAATGGCTTTCAAAGTAAGGATAATAGCTGCGACAATACAAACTCTTCCTCTCTGGGATATTGGATACTGGATTATTAATAACACACATTTCTTCATCTTTTAGTTCATCACCTTGTTCGCTGCTTTCGTAGCTGTTGCCAGTGCCGGCATCATCCCTGCTGCTCCCTTGGCTGCCGTTGCCAATGTCGAGGAATACGATCCCCATCCCCAATACTCTTATGGCTATGATGTCAAGGATGCCATCTCTGGTGACTCGAAGACCGCTGTTGAAACTCGTGATGGTGGCTTCGTCCAAGGTCAATACTCTTTGAATGACGCTGATGGCTACAGACGCATTGTGGACTACACCTCCGACCCCATCAACGGTTTCAACGCTGTCGTCCGTCGTGAACCTTTGGTAGCTGCCGTTGCCGCTCCCGTTGTTGCCGCCCCAGCCCCCATTGTCAAGGCTGCCGTAGCTGCTCCATTCGCCTATGCTGCTGCCCCAGCTGTTGCTGCTCACGCTCCTTTGGTTGCTGGCCCAGCTGTCGTGAAGACTACTTTCGCATCTCCCCTTATCTCGTATGCCTATTAGATAAATCCGGACTGATTGCGTTGGTTAGTTGTTAAAGCTGAATAAAGAAATGTGATGAATTATTTTTAAATGGATATCTGCGAGACTTTTATTCCAATACTCGTAATAGGAGTACATCTTTTAGGATTTGCACGAGCTTAAATGCCATTATCGGTTCACATTTTCGCTATGGTTTTCTGCTATAGTTTGCAGTTTTCTCTTTCAACAATTAGATTTAGCCTTAAAGGCCGGCGCAGAATGCTGCTGGTTTTGGAACAGGGGATTGTTAAGAGGCTTCACAACAGCATCCAAAACGGTTTCTTGGTAAACTTTGGCCGATGTTTTGACTTCTTGTGCGCAGAAATGCAGGTCAGTGACCCCATCGTAAGAGACACCCCACCAAACCATGACTGAAGCTGGGTGATGATCCTTTTCCACCCTTGGGATCAGTTCAGATGCTTCCTTAGATGACCGCGCATACACTCTATCATTTTGCTTGTTTAATTTTTCCGGAACGGTAAACATTTTTTCATCGGTGAACAAAATTTTTCTGTGCAAGTTATCAGCGTGCTTCACCTAAAGACGTTTGCATTTTTTAATCCTTAATGATTCGACTCATGGACTTTTGCGTGATATTCATTTGACAAGCCATGATTTTCTGTTTTCGGAGCGGATTTCTGTAAATTCTTAATTTAACGGCTTTGATGACATCCGGTGTTCGAACAGAACGTGGGCGGCACGACCGGTGGCGGTCTTTTACATCTCCAGTCTCCTCAAACAGTTTTATGCATCGGTAGACGAACATGCGGCTAATCCCTAGTGGCCGGAGCGTTTTGAAAATATCGCTTTTTTCATTCCACACTTGAAAAGCGCTATTACAGCGATACGGTTCTCATTATCTGACCACTCCATGATGAAAGTTGAAACAATTTTAAAATCCTGCTACAGACTAGCGCTATTGAGGTTAGCTTTCACAACCCATATGACATTAATGGGGGATGTTCAGTTCTACTATTGAAATGGGTGTGTTCAATGTTGTAAAAGTATTTTTGTCCTCACTCAGTAGTATATGGCCAAAGTTAACAAAGAGAAGAAAAATTGCCGATTAAGGGACCAAAACAACCTTTGAGCAAGGTTGAATATTTTATACGTTACACCGTTGTCTTTTCCAATGTACATTTAGGCCCTTAAAGGGCTGCTGGCCGATTTCGCCCTTTTACAGTCCCATTTTTTGTAAAGTATGTTATGTTTTACGTTTTATTTGCAACACCTCACAATATTAATCGGAGACACTATAAAGTAAATAAATTATTAATCGTTGTAGAATTCTAAGACAATCTTGCCATGCCTCTTATTCTATTCGCCTGTGATTGTCCTTTAAAGGGAAACTTTTTCTGTCGTAGGCCGATGCTGCGCATTTGTAATTCCAAACAACGTATCGTGCAAAATTTCACGGAAGCTAATGGGGCTAGGTTTCAGAAACTTTTCGCTCTGTGACCCTAAACAAACGGCGTTCTCTTGTTAATATGTACTTGTACGAGTATATATGAGTTTTTAACTTTTAATTACCTAAAAAGGACAATTGTGGCCGAAATAATCAGCCAACAGTAAATATGGAAATACAAATTTAAGAAAATTGCGCTACTAATCCGAATAGAAAATTACTTTTCAAGATGTATAGAAAAGTGAGTCTCGTAACCAAGGACCCTAGGGAGACAAAGATATTATACTGGTTATTTTTGCTATTAAAATAAAGAATACACGATAAGGATATATAAAATTCGGTGGTGCCAGAGATGGAGATATTCAAAATTTATGAGAGTTTAAATCTAAGCTCAGAGGAGGAGGTACGAAGAGCATGGCTAGGGCTACAACTTTTTGCCTTCTAACACATTTACAGCAGCATCGTCAAAACTTAAAAATATTGCCGTGTTTGTATAGGCTTACTTGCTTAGTTATGTTGTTCTGTAGCACTATGAATATCTGGTAACATTAAATAGAATTAAGGAAAGTGTGGCAACACTGTTTCTCTATCTACACATCAGGAGGAATCAAGCAACAAGAGAAATTAGCGGCGAAGTCAAAAACAGGCAATACAAAACTATAAATTGAAATAAAATAATAAATGAAATATATTAAATAAATTTGCTCTGTAAAATTGTGTAAAATGTCTTTTAACTCGTAGTTATAGATGATTTCACTATTCACTTCTCCCATTTTGTAAACATGAACCCAATCTAATGTCGGCGGTAAGACCTCTTGTTGTTTGATTCTTTTTCAGTGTACGAGTATATAACAAGAAACTTATGTTTATAGATTGTGGTGCATAATTACAGCCGCTCCTTTTTTGCAGCGATTACCCATTTAATATAAATTTTGAAAGAATCTAAAAGGTACAAATTATAGTCACTATAAAAACCATATAGTCAATAGGTTTAATTAAATCTTGAATAACTTTTTTCCATAAAAATTAAAATTTTCAAAACAAACTATTTATGACACAAATTGTTAAAAGTTTTCTGTTAACAAAACCATTTTTTTATTTTTGTAGAATGGTGAGAAGATATAGCATTAGCGACCTTTTACTCGCCTAATAGTCAAGCAACAGAAGAACACGTCCAATGTCTTTTTTTTGTCAAATAAGAACCACGTGGCACATTTTAAACGCGCTGAGCGAATGATGTATTAAAAGAAAAATGAAAAAAAATATCTCAACTGTGCACCACCGACAAATGAAAATATATTTTTTGTGACGGTTTAAAAAAAAAACGAAATCATTTTTTGTTACTATTCTTATTTATTATTAATGCTCTTTTAAATAAAATAATGAGAATTTAAATAAATATGTTGATATTGTTGCAAAGATCATGCGACTACAATTTTGCATAGCAGGGTGTTTCATGTTACTCGCTTTTTAAGCGACTTTGCTCTAACTCGCTTGCAAACCGAGAAAACGTTCAAACGAACACAGCAATTGTGAGAATAACAAAAGTGGAGAAAAGGTAAGGTTTGAAGGAACCTTACTGAAGGACGTGGCTCAAATGAAGGCCGTTCAGAAGTTGTGCTCACAACATAAGGTATTTCTGACGTACCAAATGATACATACATACTTTCCTACCCCGTAAGCTATACAAACCAAACGCTTAACAGATCACCCGTTATTTGCGAATACTTGACATGTTGTTTGAAATCATCAACATCTAATTTTTGTACCTTTTAAAGAGAAAGCTGCAAACTATATCAGAAAAAAATAACGAAAGTATGAACCTATAATGGCATTTAAGCTCGTGCAAATCCTAAAAGATGTACCCGTATTACGAGTATTGGAATAAAAGTCTCGCAGATATCCATTTAAAAATAATTCATCACATTTCTTTATTCAGCTTTAACAACTAACCAACGCAATCAGTCCGGGCTTATTTAATAGGCATACGAGATAAGGGGAGATGCGAAAGTAGTCTTCACGACAGCTGGGCCAGCAACCAAAGGAGCGTGAGCAGCAACAGCTGGGGCAGCAGCATAGGCGAATGGAGCAGCTACGGCAGCCTTGACAATGGGGGCTGGGGCGGCAACAACGGGAGCGGCAACGGCAGCTACCAAAGGTTCACGGCGGACGACAGCATTGAAACCGTTGATGGGGTCGGAGGTGTAGTCCACAATGCGTCTGTAGCCATCAGCGTCATTCAAAGAGTATTGACCTTGGACGAAGCCACCATCACGAGTTTCAACAGCGGTCTTCGAGTCACCAGAGATGGCATCCTTGACATCATAGCCATACGAGTATTGGGGATGGGGATCGTATTCCTCGACATTGGCAACGGCAGCCAAGGGAGCAGCAGGGATGATGCCGGCACTGGCAACAGCTACGAAAGCAGCGAACAAGGTGATGAACTAAAAGATGAAGAAATGTGTGTTATTAATAATCCAGTATCCAATATCCCAGAGAGGTAGGGTTTGTGGTGTCGCAGCTATTATCCTTACTTTGAAAGCCATTGTTGAAAAGTTTAGGGTTGGTTTGGTTTGAGTTGCTCTAAATACCAAAAGTGGATTTGAACTGTGTCGTTTGATGGCCCCACATGGTCTTTTTATATGAAAACAACGAAAATTCCATAAAACAAAAGACTCGAAAATTACGAGTATGAATACGAAAAATCGAGTTGTGACAAAATTAAATTGTATTGTAATTGTCTTAAGGCGCTGCTACTAGACGTTAATTGAATTTTAACGCATCCAATTGCTGTGCTAATAGTACGCCGTGAGCGATGGTATTTTATGAAAATGAAACGACAAATATTTTAAAAAACATTGTACTACCTTGAAGGTAAATATTTAATGGAGAATGTCTTAGTTAGAAAAACTACTACAATCACTCATACGTAGTTGCAATTAAAGAAGTGAACGGATTTGAACTCACAGAAATAGGAGTACATTGCACTGTCATTATATGAGGACGAAATGTGAGAATTGCATAGAAGTTCCCGATAGGTATCGAATAATTTTTCATCGACCAATTCCATATCATTCTTTTTTAGCCTCTCCACACTGTGAAACTGGCTTATTAAAGTTTGTGCTGAGATTGTGTAGCAGATGGTAGGAGCGAAGATGACTTTCTGAATCAAATTAGAAATGCCTGTCTGTCTTTCCATACTTATAAACAAAGTTCAGGTTGTATATATGGGCTCTATGAAATAAATACCCAAGCAATAAGGCCCCAAACTAAAAATAAAATAAAGCCTCAAATATTGTACAGAAAGCAACATTAAGGACATTTGGGGTGTTGTGTTATCTTTTTTAGGGCTTTATTTCATTTGGGTAATTAGGGCATTATTTTATAATAAAATAAAAACCTTAATTCTAAAATAAAATAAAGCCATAATTATTATTTTTGGGGTGTTATTTCGTTTTCTTAAAAAGCGAGATTCTGCAAACACAAGCTGAATAACAGTTATGCATCTCGAATTTTTAATTTTTATCCCTCTTACACTTCGACAAATGTAAGTGCAAATTTTTTATTTTTCCACACCATCAATATACATTTACCTAATTAACTGAAATTCAAATTTTCTTTCTGCACCGTGCATATTTACACACGTCTTTTTATAAGTGTAAATTGGTGGTGTTGGAAAAAAAGCTTTAATTCTGTCAAAGTGTAAAAGGTGTAGAAATTAAAAATTCGCGCGAATTTTGGTAATTGATAGCGAGGGAGTATTTTTTACCATTTTTGAACTTTTTTGAAAAACAGTGGTCACAAAAGGTAATTATATTTGTTAAAGGTGCTATAAAATGTATTAATTTTTTTGTTTTAGATTGGATGTAAAAATATATCTGTTTTTGGTGTACTGGGCGGTTAGCAGAGAAAAACGGAAACTTTTTAAAATTCGTTAAGATTATTCGAGAGGGAGAATTTTTTAAAAGCAGACATTTTTCAATGTTATTTGAAAGCGGAGGGTGACTGGCCAAAAAGATAAAACGAAATGACATTCAAAAAAGTTCGAGAATTGAAGAAGCAAATACTCTGTTAGAACAGGGGAAAATATCTGCCTCCGTATTTCTTTCTCGAATGACATTTGAAAGTTATGACATATGTGTTGTTGTGGTTCCAGATGTGAATGTGTGACAGCGCATAGAGAAAGGGACCTAAGGGTAAAAAAATCAATTTTCATTTTTTTTCTTTTTTTGATGTGGACAACATCTGAGAATCGCATGATTCTCAAATGTTGTCCACATCAGAATTGGATGATGAAGAAGAATCTTCTGATAACAAATGGGAAGAACAAGATCACTTTGAAGACTCCAATGAGCGTGACTTCATTGTTTGCAAATAGCTAATATTGTTCTACTGTCTTGGAAATATCTCAAAGTTTGCGACAAATACAGATTCAAATTGCAAGCAGATGCGATTTCCAAGGGATTAGAGCATTATAAATGTCCATATTGCCGACGAATTGTTGATGATACAATTCAGATGTTTGTTTGTTTAATATTTGAATAATTTTTCAATTAAGAAACTATAAAACTATATTTCTTTTCAAGAAAAGTGGCCTAAGTTCATTATAAAAAAAATTAAATGGGGTGTTGTTTCATTTTAGGTTTGGGGTCTCTTTTCATCTTTTTAGGGTTTTATTTTATTGTAGCAATTGGGGCTTAGTTTCATAACGAAATAAGGCCCCATTTTCGGGGCTTTATTTCATTTTCAGTTTGGGGCCTTATTTCTTGGGGCTTTATTTCATAGAGCCGTATATATGAACAGACTTTCAATGACATTGCGTTTGTAGAGTTACTTGGCACATTGAACAACAATCGTCAAAAAGAATCCGAATCAGTCAATGTTTCGATATAGCTCTTATACAAATGCAGCCCCGATGTGGGATCCAAGCAACCTAAATGCAAAAAACTTCAATGAAATTTGGTGCAGGGAATTACTGCCCACATAGGGCAATCTAAACAAGAATATAGTTTCATATAGCCCCCATACAAATGTACTTCCTTGGGGTTTATTTGAGCAGAGGATGATTAAGTTGACATATTTGTAGGGGATGTGCCAGAAGGGGTTTGAGAAACGATCCATTATATACTGCCCAAAGTAAAGGGTGACCAGATAGTATTGATGGTCCTTTCTATTTTTATTTTTCTTAAGCAGGCAAAGCTATCATTTTCTATTTCACCGTGCACCATTTAACGCATGCCGAATTTGTGGCAACTTTAACGGGATTTTAAAATTGTTTCAACTTTCATCATGGAGTGGTGAGATAATGAGAACCTTATCGCTGTAATAGCGCTTTTCAAGTGTGAAATGAAAAAAGCGATATTTTCAAAACGCTCCGGCCACTAGGGATTAGCCGCATGTTCGTCTACCGATGCATAAAACTGTTTGAGGAGATTGGAGATGTAAGAGACAGCCACCGGTCGGGCCGCCCACGCTCTTTTCGAACACCGCATGTCATCAAAGCTGTTAAACCAAGAAAACAGAAATCCGCTCCGAAAACAGAAATTGGCGGTCATCTAAGGAAGCATTTGAACTGATCCCAAGGGTGGAAAAGGGTCATCACCCAGCTTCAGTCATGGTTTGGTGGGGTGTCTCTTACGATGGGGTCACTGACCTGCATTTCTGCGCACAAGAAGTCAAAACATCGGCCAAAGTTTTGGAAACTGTTGTGAAGCCACTTAACAGTTCCCTGTTCCAAAGCCAGCCATGGACTCTTCAGCAGGATTCTGCGCGGGCCAATAAGGCTAAAACGTCCCAGGCCTGGCTTCGAAACAATTTGCCAGTGCTCATTTCCTCTGAAGAATGGCCTTCAGGCAGTCCAGATTTGAACCCATTGGATCACAAATTGTGGACGGTTTTAGAGGACAAGGTTTGTCACAAAAGATACCTCAACATTGGATCTCATAAGACTGCTTTGGTTCGAGCTGTGGCCAATTTTCCAATGGACGAGGTTCGTGCAGCTATTGACGATTGGCCAGTGCGACTTAAGGCATGTGTAAAGGCAAAAGGAGGACATTTCGAATAAGTAGATTCTTTTTGGATACAATATACATCAGTAAATATATTAAAAAATATTTGGTCCAAAAACATTTAGTACTTTTTATTTTACAGCATAAAACGTGTGTAACAGTATTTATGTCCCTACTAAGTATATTGGGTGTCAGTATCATGTCCTCGATCTGATATTAAGAACTGTAATGGATGAGGTTTCAGTGGAAAAACATTATCTCCCAATATTCCATACCACTTTGTTACGGATCTACTGAAGAATTATGAAAATCTAAAATCTAGCTATAAGCAAAATCAAGTGGTTCTTAAATTTTCAAAAATAAAATGGAGAGATGATAGGGAGTTTTTGTATTCACCACCACCATCCTATCAATAAAAAAAGTAACATGTTTCCATAAATTAATTTTAGGTATTTTGGCTTTTATCCTGCTTCCAAACTATCAAAATCAGTTAATACCTATTTGTGATTTTGTTTGTGCTTCTTGGTTTGAAATTTGGTTTGCTGACCATTGCTTCAATGAGAATGATTTTGAAGCCTTAAGTAAATCTTAAATAAACATTACGAAAGCTAATGAATGTTTCTTGAGGCATTGGGTAAAAGAATCGTCTAAAATTAAAGATCCACCACGCAGCAAAATTCTCCAAAATTTTGACTTTAAAGTGCCATTGTGTCTTGGGTAGTGTGGGTAGCGGCTCCGTCCTACTAAAATCACATCTAAGGTCTGTTTTCAAGATCACAACGTAAAAAAAATATCTCTCATAAACCGATACTGGTCTCCATTTACGGTTGCAGCACTTCCATCTTCGTTTTCGAAGAAGTAAGGCCCAATGATAATTGAAGATGTGATACCCCACTATACTGTCCACCTAATGGGGTGCAATTGGCGTTGATGAATGCCTCTTGGATTTTCAGAAACCCATAATCGACAGTTCTGCGTATTTACAAATCCATTCAAATGAAAATGAGCTTCATCACTCATCACTTTTTGTTAAAATAATTGATCGCTGATTAAAATAATAAAATTCTATTATTCTAGTTCTTGTTCAGTTGTGAATCTCTCCATTATTTATTCTCCAAGTGTTATTGATATAATCTGAAAAAAATAAAAAAGATATATACACGAAAAAGTTATTAATTTGTTTAACCCCATGGTAAGCTATTCAAATCAAACGCTTAAAAAAATCACCCGTTGTTTGCTAATACTTCACATGTTGCTTCAATTGATCATCTAAGCGTTGCACTCACTCTACTGATTGCTGAACCTTTTGAAGCGAAAGCTGCAAATTATGGTAGAAATAGTTTACGAAAATATATAAAACTGGAGGTAACCGATAATGGCATTTAAGCTCGTGCAAATCCTTATAGATGTACTCGTACAATAAGAATAAAAGTCTTTCAAATATCCATTTAAAAATAATTCATCACATTTCTTTATTCAGCTTTAACAACTAACCAACGCAATCAGTCCGGATTTATCTAATAGGCATACGAGATAAGGGGAGATGCGAAAGTAGTCTTCACGACAGCTGGACCAGCAACCAAAGGAGCGTGAGCAGCAACAGCTGGGGCAGCAGCATAGGCGAATGGAGCAGCTACGGCAGCCTTGACAATGGGGGCTGGGGCGGCAACAACGGGAGCGGCAACGGCAGCTACCAAAGGTTCACGGCGGACGACAGCGTTGAAACCGTTGATGGGGTCGGAGGTGTAGTCCACAATGCGTCTGTAGCCATCAGCGTCATTCAAAGAGTATTGACCTTGGACGAAGCCACCATCACGAGTTTCAACAGCGGTCTTCGAGTCACCAGAGATGGCATCCTTGACATCATAGCCATACGAGTATTGAGGATGGGGATCGTATTCCTCGATATTGGCAACGGCAGCCAAGGGAGCAGCGGGGATGATACCGGCACTAGCAACAGCTACGAAAGCAGCGAACAAGGTGATGAACTAAAAGATGAAGAAATTTGTGTTATAAATAATCCAGTATCCAATATCCCAGAGGTGAAGGGTTTGTGGTGTCGCTGCTATTATCCTTACTTTGAAAGCCATTATTGAAAAGTTTAGGGTTGGTTTGGTTTGAGTTGCTCTAAATACCAAAAGTGGATTTGAACTGTGTCGTTTGATGGCCCCACATGGTCTTTTTATATGAAAACAACGAAAATTTCATAAAACAAAAGACTCGAAGATTACGAGTATGAATACGAAAAATCGAGCTGTGACAAAATTAAATTGTATTGTAATTGTCTTAAGGCACTGCTGCTAGACGTTAATTGAATTTTAACGCACCCAATTGCGTTTTTGCATACCCTGCATGTATGCCATCTGCATACGCAAGAAAAATGTGTCTCTTGCTTTAAATGTACCCATGTTATGAACCTTTATATTATCTTGAGTTTTCTTCATCAAGTCGGAGAAGGAGTAAGAAGGAAGATTTGGTGTCAACCAGAGTCGTTATAAAGGGTAGGTAATTTAGTGGTAACGAGTTACCTTTTAAAGTGAGCTTTACCGCGCCATGTTCAACGAATTTTTGTTTCCAAAAATTCAAGAGAATTACATAGAAGACATTTGGTTTCAACAAGACTGGGCCAACGTAACCATCGACATTTCACGCACTGTTTTTGAAAATCGAATAATCAGCCGAAATTGTGATGTCAATTGGCCGTCTCGTAGATGTGATTTGAGCCTTTTAGATTATTTTTTGTGGGCAGCCATTAAGAATACATGTTTCGCAAAGTATCCTGAGACATTTAAGGCAATGAAACATAAAATCGAAGTTGCCATTGAAAAGATTCGACCAGAAACATTCGAAAATGTACTGAAAACTTGGGTTGATCGGTTAAGGTACTGCCGAGGCAGTTGTGGTAGTCATAAGAATGACATTGTGTTCCATTACACAGTTCAACATTTTTCAGGTGATTCATTCGGGACTCAATTCTGATAATTGTTTGTGAAAGTAGCCCCAAAAAGAAGAACTTCTGCATCATTCGTTTGGTCAAGGTACTTCAAATACTAATTTAATAATTAATTTGAAGTTAGTAAGTATCGTATAGGGGAATTTGTCACGTTTAAGTTTGTCATTACTCAAGATCCACTTGTCCGAATAAGCTGAAACAAATTTAAAAAACAAACAAATTTAAATCGATTTACGCGTTTCGCTTTTATGCACAATTAAGTGAAGGTATGAGTTTCAAAAATTTGCTCGAGATATGCACAAAATTCTTTGGAAAAAATATTGAATACTTTTTTACTGATTATTTATTTTGCATCATCAAACAACCTTTGTATTTAATACTTACTTTTTTTAATTCTGAGAATCATAAAAAAGTCATTAATGTTTTTTCCAAAGAATTTTGTGCATATCTCAAGCAAATTTTTGAAATTCATACCTTCACTTAATTGTACATAAAAGCGAAACGCGTTAATCGTATTTCATGATCTATGTCTCATTTTGTTCATAGGTTATGTGACTTTACCTGAAAGTAAAAGGACTTGAAACTTTTTACCGTTTTATATTTTGTATGATTAAAAAAAAACTTTAATTTTTTAGGCAAAAAATAATTTTTTTCTTCATACTGTTACCTATGTAGCGAAACGTTGTATGAACAGATTAAAGGAATTGTAATAATGATTTTTTTTAAATTTGTTTCAGCTTATTCGGACTAGTGGTTCTCGAGTTATGACAAACAAAAGAGTCTAAAACGGGACAAATTCCCCTATACGATACTTACTAACTTTAAATTAATTATTAAATTATTATTTGATGTACCTTGACCAAACGAATGATGCAGAAGTTCTTCTTTTTTGGGCTACTTTCACAAACAATTATCAGAATTGAGTCCCGAAATCATGAGTTGCACTGTGTTATTAAATGACAAAATTTATTAGAGATTTATAATTTTAAATGCGCCACCCTTTATTTATAGTCATTCGTCCCTATCTTTCATCTGAGCATGTGCGTTTTTGTTTTTTAAGAATTTGCATTATATCGAGCAAACAATGACCCCAATACTGAATCTGTAGACTCAATTCAATATTTTCCGGTCCTAACATTTAGCAACAATTTAATTTTTTTTTCAATTTTAAAAGTCACATCAAATATTGACCTTTACATTCTTTTGAACTTTTTGAATAGGCCACAAAACACATTTGGCGTGAATAATAGGCAACAATTAGAATTCCAAAAATTTAACTCCACATGACATAACATTTTCCATATCTAAATCTTTGGCTAACGCCCATCTAAGCTAAGCAGCTACGGCTTACCGAGGGTTCCTTTTGGTCGTAGCGAATGTTCACTGTCATAACAACACAACAAAATGCGTTAAGATTTAGTCGATCGATGAATGAATGGAAGAATGGATGTGGCGGAGAACAATGGCAAACGCACCTTACCCAACACAAATGCTCTACAGGTGACTGACTCGCTGATTGAAAGTATGTATCGGTGGTACGCAAACGCTGAGGAGAAACCAATAAACGGATTAATCTGAAAGGTACCAAGAAGACACACACATACGATACACACTCTGCCAGCCATGCGCATTTCGGGTTAATTCACTTTGCGCAGAGTAAACGTTGGCAGACGGACAGTCTGTCTACGAGTACTCGTATATGACCAAACAATTTCCTTAATTCTGTCTGATAACCTTTAGAAACTCATAAAATGTAGATAATGATTGTGGGGAACTTTTTTTTGGCTTGGCCGGCATCTTTTTCCGTTTCATTCTCTATTTTGGTTTGTTTGTTTTGTTTTGGGAACTGTTTTATGCTGGCATTTCCGACAAAGCTTTGGTCAAGAATTGAAATAAAGTGAATTAAAAACTATTACAAGCATATAATAAAAGTCTCGTTAAACTTTTCGTGAAACTTTCAAGGTCAGAAACTGTAACTTTGTAGTGTCGGTGTTGGGCAACATTTGAGTGAAACACACGTCATTCAGTTTTGAGCATTTGTAAGATACTAAATTTTATTTATACAAAAAGTGATTATATCAAATTTTGAAAATATTTCATGTTATCTAGTATAACCTCCAGCAGAGATTACAAATCAAAGCGGAGACCAAATATACAAAACATAATATACAATACAATTTTCAATACTGGTAATTCATCCTAAGTACACGGAAAGTGTCACATTTCTTTTGTGTGCGGGCTGCTCCTACCACTGGCCATTATCACCATGTGGAAAAGTACGATAATGAGCGAGCGTACAAATATTATCTAATGTATACAATTTTATGGGCTGCACTTGAGAATGCAACATTACCCAACACACAATTTAAAACATGTTCAACTTTGAACATTCTGCCAGCGGAAAAGTTCTTAAGGTTTTCTTTATTATTCTTTTCTTAAAACGTGTTTAACTTTGAACATTCTGCCAGGCGAAAAAAGTACATAGGGTATTCTTAACTTAAATCTATTCTTCGTATAAGTGGACTGTACATTACTTAAAACTAGCAACCAGCTGGCGCTGTATTCTACAATGTTTAATAGCTATAAAAAATTACTATAACTATGATTATCAATGCTAGTGACGTATGACCGCTCAGATGATGGAAGCTGACACCTTTCAGCTCGGTCGCTTCTTTCTGCCAGACGGAGAGCTGTTTCCTTAGCTCCTTGATCTCTTTTCCATGGTCCACGTCCAAAAGATCTAACGTCCTAAGAAAGATTTCCTCCTGCGTTGAGTTATTCTTCCGATAGACATGTGGCTGTAGCTGTGTCATCGAACTGGATTCAATATAGTTGGTCGCCTTCCGAATCACCGTGTTGATTTCCACAGTGTATCCCAGCACCTCTCTTGTTGGGTAGTCGGACATCCTTAAATTCTTCTGGTGACGTTTTCATTTGCCGCCTTTGGTATTTTTTGAGACTGCCTACATCGGTAGCCAACAATTGAGTGTCGTAATAAATTCGGGTACAAAATTCCTTGCTACACTCTGCATACTTGGGCTGCAATTTCTGTAATTGCAGTTTAATTGAATTTAATTCTTTAATAATTTTAAACTCCTGGCGGATACTGTTGAGCTTTTGACGATGGTGCTTAAAATCATCATGCTTCGTTCTAGATGTATTGTCGTCCATAACAGGCTGCTTGGCGCAGACTGTAGGTTGTTTGTTAAATGCGTTCAATCTTTTATTCAGATAGAAAGACTCTTTACCCTTAGTATCGTAAGATAAGAAATCCTTCTTTTTAGTGGCATTTTTAGTCAACTGTTTCTTCGCGCGATCAGCGGTATTTTGCTTAGGAATGCAGCCACCGCATTGCTTCATATCGCCGCCGCCACAATTACCACCGGGATTCCGGTTCTCCCAGGGCGACATCATGTTGTTGTCTCTCTTGCCGTGTTTGGCCAAGGGATTTTCATAGTTGCCGCCACCACCACTCATGTTTCGAATGCGATTTTGATTACGAAAAGCCATGTTGTTGGGTTTAGCGATTCTTATTGTTGCAGCGTATATCTGTTGTGGTTTGGAAGGTATTTTCCCTCCATAATGCAGCAGACTATTGTGGCCTTTTCCACATTGCTGGCAAGTCCAATTTTTGTAGCAGTTTATACTTTGATGGCGTCTTAAACATTTCGTACACAGCTGCTTCTGTTTCACCAAATTCCAACGTGACGAAATATCCATTTTCTTAAATTTGGAACATTTATATATGCCATGGTTTTCATTTACACAGCATACACATTTATTTTTATTAGGTTTCCTGCTTGACCAGGTTTTACTTTGAGTTTTTACTTTATTGAAGTTCTTGTCGTAACTCTTCTGTTCTTTGTAGCATATGGAACTTTGCACTTGTTCCAAATAATCTTGCACATCTGACAGCCGTTGAATATCTTTAGCCTTTTTGATTTGTAGGTTGTATTTCTGCAACTCTTTCCTCTCAAATTTTCGTAGTATAATGTGAGCGAAAATCGGTGATATTTCCGAATCGTCCACAATTTCCAGTTTGTTTTTCATGATGTGCACTGCTTCATTGATGCTGTCTATAAACTTGTTTACAGCGCTGCCTGAATTTTCCACAAATGTCGGAAGATCCAACAGCAAATCTAGCGCCTCATTAAAAATTTTTCGTTTATTTTCGTAGCGTTTAATTAGCAATTTAAACGCTGCATAATAATTGCCCGATCCACCGGACAATAAGTGGGAAACCACTGCTCTGGCTTCACCTTTCAAGCTCATTCGCAGGTAGCTTAACTTGATGGTATCTGAGAGGTCATCCCGATTATGGACCATCTCCTTAAATATTTCAATAAAATGTTGCCAACTTTTTCCTTCTCCATCGAATTTCGGTATGGACGGCCTTTGTGGTTCGAGTATGGCACACTTCGTCTTCGATTTAGTCTCTATCGTTTCAGCCATATCCAGTAGCATCACATTAACTGCGTACTCCAAATCAAGAAATGTTTTATCTGCACTATGTTTTGTGGGGTAACGTTTAGCAAGTTTGTCATTTTCAGCCTCCATTATTGCCCACGTTCTTTTTAGGCAGTTCATCTTTACTTCTAGATCGCCTACTGAACTTTTGGTTGTCATTCTTCGTTTACATTCACCAAGTGACTCCAATGTGCGATCCATCCATTTCTTTAAAAATTCTGCTTCAGCCTTGGGAACACCTGAATCGACTTTTATCAGTATCCTGTCAGATTCAAACATCATCTCTGACTGCAGTCTAAGTTCTTGCTGCTTCATTATCTCCATCTTTTTCGTAGAGAATGCGATAGCGCGAAAAACTCTTGTTGTTTCCGTTTAGAATATTTTTTATTCTTAAGGTGGTGAGTATTTACTACTCTGAGTCTCTTACCACTGGTGGGAGAAAGCTCGTTGTTTTTTTATGAAATATTTATTATTCCAAAGGCAGTGAGTATTTATTACTCCGAGTCTCTTACCACTGGTGGGGGAAAACTCGTTGATTTTTCAATTTTACCTCAGGCGGTAAAAAAGATTTCTTTAGCTCTGGCGCTAAAGATCCGATTTTTTTTAACTTAGAGTCTCTTACCTTGGGTAGGGGAAAACTCTTTGTCTTTAAGGCTCGAATGGACCAAAAATGAGTGAAACACACGTCATTCAGTTTTGAGCATTTGTAAGATACTAAATTTTATTTATACAAAAAGTGATTATATCAAATTTTGAAAATATTTCATGTTATCTAGTATAACCTCCAGCAGAGATTACAAATCAAAGCGGAGACCAAATATACAAAACATAATATACAATACAATTTTCAATACTGGTAATTCATCCTAAGTACACGGAAAGTGTCACATTTCTTTTGTGTGCGGGCTGCTCCTACCACTGGCCATTATCACCATGTGGAAAAGTACGATAATGAGCGAGCGTACAAATATTATCTAATGTATACAATTTTATGGGCTGCACTTGAGAATGCAACATTACCCAACACACAATTTAAAACATGTTCAACTTTGAACAACATTTATATATACGAGTACTCGTTTATTTTCCCGTAGTTCCTAAAAAAAACATAGGGCCGTTATAAATAAATTTCAAGTTATTCTATGTATTGCTAAATATTTGGCTTCTCTCAATGCGCAGCCAGCTTCCAACGATTTCGCTTCTACAAACCTTCTTCTTTCAGGTATTTTCTGGTCTACCTCGTCTGCGGCTGCCTGGCAGATTCCAAGAAAGATCTGTTTGGCTGATATCGTCGGAGGGTTTTCTTAAAATGTGTGCCCGACCCACTACCAATTTGGACGCCGGATTTCTAAGTGGATTGGTTCGTGTTTTGTCATGGACCATATTGCAGTGTTGGCGTTTGTATTTGACCAGAATACCGCGGCCAAATAACGAATACTAGTAGTGACCCTATTTCTTTTGTAGCCACGTTACATGTTTCGCAACCAAAATTACCGATTTGATACCAGCGTTAACAATTTTTAGTTTTTCGTCGTTCTCGCGATACTTTGTCAGTCATCCCAAATGCCGCTTGTCCTTCGTTGACACGGAACGATTGTCGCGATTATAGCAGAAAGAATTTACAATTTATGTTGCGATGTCTCCAAATGAGAGAGTAGGGCATGTGTAATAGTGTGGGACGACTTGTAAGGGCAACAATTAGTCGATATTGTGCCATCGATTTTTCGATGGCACGAGGACAAAAGTTCTACGACATATCAAAAATTGAAATTTTTACTTTCCTCGCCTTTTATTTTTAATTTTTTTTAGTATCGGTTGATCAAAATAAAAAAATACAAAAATTCACATCAAGTGTGGATCTTTATTGTTTCGAAATTTCATTTATTTTTTTAATATAATTTCTTTCAAATGTTAGCTGCAACTAAGCCTCAGGGTGTCCATTCTGACGGTCCAATTTTGCACGCGTAATGGTGGCTTCCAATACCTGAATCGTAGCTGGTTTGTGAGCATAGACTTTGGACTTTACGTAGCCTCAAAGTAAAATGTCTATAGGTGTGATATCACACGATCTTGTCGGTCAACTCACAGGTCTAAATCGTGAAATAAGCTGCTCATCGAAATGACCTCTCAATTGAACGTTCGTCCGTTTGTCCATCTATCGTTGTAATCAAAGTACAGGTTGCAACTATGATTTAAACGAAAGTTTCTCATTTGTTAAGGATTGTGTTAAGGACGAACAGACCCATATCAGTCCATGTTTTAATATCATTCAATGATCATTTCCAATATCAGAAGCCGCACTTCGTATAGAAAGTTACCAGTAAACAGTAACCAAACCTGGAGAAATTGGACCATATCAGTTCATATATTTCCTTATCCCTGATAGAAGGTCTTAAATACGATCGTGCTTCTAATTTTAAGGATGGGCCATTTACTTTTAAATTTGAATCGGCTGTTAAAAACAGGACTAATAGTTTGTTCATATTTTTGGTTTTATTGGAAAGGTTGAACTTTGTCAATTAAAAAGGGCACACAATATCATTCATATCACTACCACAACATGTTTGGCAGTACCTCAGTACCTCATCCATCCAACCCAATATTTCAGTACATTTTCGATTGTTTCGGGTCAAATCACTTCAATGGCAACTTCGATTTTAAGTTTCAACGCTTCAATTGTCTCTGGATGCTTTGAGTAATATTTATCCTTAATGGCTCCCCACAGAAAATAATCTGAAGCGCTCAAATCACAGCTCTGAGACGGCCAATTGATATCACAGTTTCGGCTGATTATTTGATTTTCAAAAACCGGGTGTAAAATAACGATGGTTTCAATGGATGTGTTACATGTGTCTTGTTGGAACCAAAAGTCGTCCATTTCATTGTCTTGAATTTTTAGGAACAAAAATTCGTTGAGCTTAGCACGGCAACGCTAACCGTTGACGTTAACGGCGGCTCCTTCCTCATTTTCAAAATGAACCAATGATGACGCCAGCCCAAAATACATTGGCTTCTCAATAGTCGCGTGTGGGTTCTCTAAACCCCATATGCGGCAATTTAGCTTATTGAGATAACCACCGAAATGGAAATGAGCTTCATCTGACAACACGATTTTTCAGTAAAATTCTTCATCTCCTGCCAATCAATCTTCAGCCCATTGGGCAAAGGATGATCTAGAGACTTCAGTTCTTAGACAAACTGAACTTTGTAAGCCTTCAGATCGAGGTCTTTATGCAAAATTCTTCCCAAAGAAGTATCTGGACCGTATCGTTCGTCGTTTTCGTACCCAACAAGATGCTGCTACTTATAGCCCCTCTACAGCTCTAGAGTCCAGATACCCAATATATCATTGCTCAAAATTTGCAAAGTGCGTTGTGAACAAATTGTAAAAGACTCTACAATAGCTTTACAAAATTGGACCATATTTTAATATAGTTGCCGTACAAGTGTCCTTTCCAAATAAGGTCCTGCCCCTGTATGAGTCACATTTTTAAGTCGATAATATAACTAATCCTGGTGGTATGGACAATATTGGTGTCTGTTTTCTATACACAGCCCCCACAAAGTATGACGCTCCTGCTTATACTTACTTATGAGTACACACAGAGAATTGATTCGTTGCCACAATAGATTTTTTTTTGCCAAACAAATAATACCATAATTACAAGTGAATATTATTTGGCGCTCTGTACTTTAAGGTAAGTGGAACTATATTTTCTAAGAAGTGACACATATTTTTATACTCGTAAAAATTGGATTAACGAGTTGCTTTAATGTCACTATAACTGAATTATTACATTTTACGTAATACTCGTACTGCCTAATTCAAATCAAAAAATTCAACAACTCCTTTTTTCAACTTTTTAGTTATCATTACCAACAATTGGTTACAACTAAGACATGTTGGCGAAACTATTGGTTGCCACAACCACCAGTTATGGAAACTTGAAAGTTTCTCCCCATTCACTGGTATGACCGATTTATTTATTATCTTGTGGTATATCGAACCAAATGTCCATTCAAATTACGTAAGCATTTGGTGATTGCAACGGAAATTGTTCTTTTGCAGAGGAATTTCCGTAGTCCCAATCGATTTCCAACTAATTTTCATTCATTCATTTAGTTTGCCATACTAAAGATTTCACATGATCCTCCTCTTGGCAAAGGGTGATCAATTTAGAGGTATTTTTTACAATAGGGTTTCTCACAAATTACGCGTTAGTTGTGTTAAACTTTATTTTTTCTTCTATTTAGTATTGTTTGCCATTTCATCATGGAAAGACTAACTAACGAAAACCTCGGTTTGGTGCGGTTTATGGTCAGGTGGATTCATCGTTCCATATTTTTTATAGACGTAACCGTGAATGGTGCTCGCTATCGCGCCTAGATATCGAACTTTTGCTACCTGTAACAAAAGCTCGTCATCTTCTCTAAATTTGGTTTAAACAGGATGGTGCCACTTGCTAATAGCTGCTTAAACAATGGAAATACTTATGCAGAGAAAATATATGGTTACTATATGGTCACCGCTACAATAATATGTTCTCTACAATAAAAGCATGTTCGTCGCAACCATAGTATTGTTTTTTAAATATCGTTTTCACAACAGTATGATTGGGGCAATATTAATATTGTTGAAATGTTACAATAGTATTATTGCCAAATTTAGAAATAAAAATATGGTTGTAGCAAACATGGTTGGTGCAACAAAAGTATTGTTGTTTAAAATTTACGTTAACAATAATATGATTACGGCAATCATACCGTATGGTTGCGAATATGAACGTAACAAAAAAGGTTTTATAGAGCATACATGTATGTGTGTGAGCAGGTTTTTTTTGATATACCAAAAAAAGCACATACTCACGATACAGTGCATGGTTGTTGTCCATTATAGAAAACAACATCAATCAAAAGGTAGTTCGATGATTTTTATTGTGTTTACTTTGTTCGGTGAAATACTCTACTACCGACTGGTTCTCGTTAATTTAAAATCTGCCTGTACTTAAGTATATAGCCATTGATCATGGTTTAAACACATTCGTTACTTGGGGTCTACGGATGGTAAAGTAGCATTCACCACTCCCAGCTGGTAACTAAAAGTATTTTTGACTGCCGGAATATATATTTTTGTTTCTTGAATGAAATGTTCAACAAAAACATGGCCTCAAATCTTGGTATGAACTATTAGTAATGCAAATAACTTAATAAATACCTGTACAACAATGGTATGATCCTCTTCGAATATTGTCACCCTAACCACACTTTTTTCTGCGTGCTGAGAGGTCGTTTCAAAGAGCAGCTTATTTCTAGTTTTGAACAGGAGAGTTTTTTTTTATTATCCCTTCTTTATTTCAAATTATTGTAGTATAATATTAACATTTAGAGCCTAAGTGCCTTGTAGGCTTTATAGAGGCCAAGTTGGCCGCTTAGATCGTGTGATATCACACCTTTAGACTTTTTTCTTTCGGGCTACGTAAAGTTCAAAGTCTATGCTGACAAACCAGTTTTAAAAGCCAACATTACGCGTGTCATTAACGCCAAATAGCTCGAAATGATCGAACGAGTCATCCAATATTGGACTCTCAAAATGGACAACCTTAGGCGCAGTTGAGGCTATCATTTCAAGAAAATTATATTCAAAAATAAATGGCATAAAATGTCCTTTCGAATCCACATTAAAGATTCCACACTTGATTTGAATTTTTGTATTATTACAAAGAACCTTTTTGGCGGCACACAATAATACGTATTTCACTAGCTTACAAAAAGTTAACGACCTACGCTTTACTTATTTACCAAAGGTTGGACGGACCTGAGTCTGAACGGTAGACAAAAAGACTGAACTCGATGGTGCACTATTGAGCCGGTGATTTGGTTTGCTGTTGTCTTTGATATTGACATTTGTTCTGCCTAGAAAAATAACCAACAAGTAGCGACGTAATTTCAAAATAAAAGGAAAATGTCAGTAATGAAACTGAAATTATATTAAGACTTCAACGTTATAATCGAGAGTGACTTGTTTTGTAATTGTTTCACATTTAACTGATTACGTGCGTGAACATTTGTCTTTACCGGGCTAAGGTACAGAGTTCCCAAATGGCCCTCACTAGCGACGCTTGCATGCTCGCACTCGTACTTTCAGACTGACACAATTGTAAGAATAAGCTTTTGTTTACAGTCACCTGTAATCGGATGTCGGTCAGTGGTGAGTGGCTGAATTGCTTAGATTTTAGGAGTTGTTATATGTAAACGGTGCACAGTGGTACTTACTCTATAAATACGGTGACCAACCGTACACTATTATAGGGAACAGTACACTATTTAAGCCTCTTGTGAACATTTTTTTTCATGTACACTTGTTCACAACTATAACACTTTTTCTACAAATTATTCATTTTTTACACTTTTTTTATTCATATGTTCACTTTTTTCTCAATTAACTAAGTATTCTTATTTGTTGTGAATTATAATCTGAAAACAAAGTTGAAGAAAGAAGACAGATCTGGTTGTTCATATATATAAAATGTGTTAGAATGGTTTCTTTTTGAACCATGTGTTATTTTGGCATGGACAGCTGTTTTCGCACGAAATCTTTACAGAAATTTGGTTGAGGAAAAGTAAAATTAAAGCCGAAGTCAATGCTGAGTAGCTAGGGTTGTTTAGGAAATTTCCGTTCCGGAACTTAATTTTCAATTATTTACCTTCTTCAATTTTCCGAGAATTTTCTTCCGTAGTTCTGGGAACTTTTAAAAAATCTTATAAAGGCAATATAATTTAAAAAAAAAAATGTGGAAGAATAACATGTAATTTAAAGAGTTTTTATTAGATTTTGTAATACATTTGAATTTGAGTTTGATTTGTCATCTAGGACAATTTGTGCTTTCTATGGATGACTATGAAAAAGTTTTATTGATTTTTTGAAATAAAAAAAACTATTTGCAAAAATATCAAAGAAAATTTTATTTCCAAAAGAACTTGTAAATGAATCGATTCTTAAAGTAAATGTGGTCTCGAGAATAACTAAAATATATTTAAAGAAACTTCTTTAAATACAGGGTGTCTGTCGGGAAGGTATACTACTTTGTTTAGTTTATAATGTTTGATTAAATGAAAGAAAATGGATCTTATATTGATAAATGTTTTATATAATATCGGCAATTATGTATGGGATACAATATCAGATAAATGTCCGCCTCTGTTAGCCTCCCAAATCAGAGCCCTTTTGAGCACATTTTTCATTATATTCTCACACATTTCACGCCGTATTTCATTAATTTCATCGCGATTATTTGGTTTGAGTTGCTCAAGAGTTTCTGGTTTGTTTGCATAAACCTTGTTTTTATATCCCCAGATATAGATATCCCCACAAAAAGAAGTCCGGAGCAATCAAATATGGCGACCGTAGAGGCCAATCTACATTACCATTTCATGAAATAACTTGTTGTGGAAAGAAGTATCGCAGTAATTCCATTGTAATCCTGGCTGTATGGGATGTGACACCGTCTTGTTGATACCACATGTTAATCAAGCCCAAATCATGCAGTTCTGGCGTCAAAAAGTTTTCAATCATATCACGATATCGCTCCCCGCTGACAGTTAACGTTACGCCCTTTTCAAAGAAAAAAGGTCCAATGATTCCTCCTGACCAAATTGCACTACAGACTGTCACTGCAAAGGTGACTGATGAGTAATTTGAGGGTTTTCCATTGCCCAGAACCGACTATTCTGTTTATTCACATATCCATTCAAATGAAAATGTGCCTAGTCACTTATTATGATTTTTTCATGAAGATCGGGGTTGTCGATTTGTAACATCCGGCGGCATAAATGGTCTTGTGGATGAAGCTCTTGTGTCAACTGAATCTTAAATGGGAACAAATGTAAATCCTTGTGCAAAATTGTGGCCAAATTTGTTCTTTGACGACCAAGCTCCTGAGCACGGCTTCGAATTGAGGTTGATGGATTCTTTTGAACACGTTCTTGAGCAGCAGTAATGTTTTTAGCCGATTTTGCAGTACGTTGTGGTCCATGATTGGGCCTATCAGCTTCGAAATCGTTCACTACACGATAAATAGTGCGTTTTGTTGGCACGTTGTTTCAGCCAAAATGTTCACGTAACTTTCTCATCGTCACAGTAATCGATGATTGATTTTGATAAAATATTTTAACGATTAAAACACGTTGGTTTATCGAATTTTTCGATAAAAGACACGTCTCAACTTCACGACTGCCAAATACTCGTATAAACTGTCAAGACTAATGTTTATCAAAAAGGCGGCAAAACAAAGTAGTACTTATATAGCTTCTCGGCGGACACCCTGTACACTATTATTTATTTAAAATTTAAAAATGATAGAATTTCTATTAACCAAATAAGCATAAAACTAAGTAACTAAATATTTATTTCCTAGAAAAAAATCAAATAATATTCTGGCTACAGTTTTTGCTCTCCAAAGTTTTTAAGAAATTGGGGTTTCCAGTCATTTAGACACATTTCACAGTCTTAACATTTGTTTAAAACCGCACCGAATTCCGACTAGGTTAGTCTATTAGATGACTCGCCTCAACAACTCAGAATTTCATGCAACATTTCGGCGACATCATTTGGGTACTTTGGAGCTTTGTCTTGAAGCCATAAGATTTTTTGTGGCGTTCTGAGAAAGACCGATTATATTCGAACAATCAAGCGATTATCGAGCAAGCCATTCGTGATATAGACGCACAAGCTGTCATTATTAAAAAATTAAGCTCATTTTTTATAAAAGTTTAAATGAAGCTTGAATTTGTATTAATCTGTATTTATGGCTGTTTTAAAACAAAAACATGCCAAACATAAAAGTGCGAAAATATTTTGTACACTATTTCATTATCGGTTTAACGGACATAAGAAACGCAAAAGATTCAAAAAATATTTGGGGAGTTTTCGTTACAGAACTTAATTCTCAGTTAAGTATATTAAATGATCAGCGCGCCTTTTTCTGCTATTTGTCCCATAACAGGCCCTAAATTTAGCATTATTTTCAAAACAAAAACATGTCCACCTTACGAATATCAAATTCAAAGAGTTACGTTTTATTTAGTCCGCGATTTCTATAAAACATAATGTGATTGTTTACAAAGTATAATCAAAAAACAGAAATAGGTCAATACAGCAAAGTCAAAACAGATATAATAACCAAACAGCAGGAGTCCCCAATATACCGACAGAGCTTTAAAAGACCAGAGGATGCGAGCTGATGAGGTGAATGTATCAGCTGATTGCACAGGAAAGGCCTTTGCGGAGTTTACATGCTACAATTATGTCCTTCAGTTTCCACATACATTTGTTGAAGAATTTCTTTTACCACAACATCGCATTCAGGAACAAGGGAGAACTTCTCTGAAATTAGTGTGTTGCGCACGACTCAATTCTTATACTCGCTGACCGGGACCTACTGTTTAACGGCGGCTCCGAAAGACTAATTAATTTTCTATAGAAATGTTTTTACTATCTCTGGCTTAGAGATATGTCTATTACTTGTAAAGTCACCGGCATTTAGGAGGTGGAAACCCGCCGCTGAATAATTGTTAAATGTTCTTACCCGGGTTGAACCTAGGGTTACTGGCATGATAGTCGTATTAACTTTCATCGCCCCACGGCGGCCTTCAGTAGCTTCTTAATTAAAGTCATTAGTGTTGGGTAGATTAAGCCACTTAATGCTATAGACAATTGTAGCCATACGGGGTGTGGTATGTAGTGTGCAACAACTTACATATTTGGCGGATCTTTAAGATGCATTACCGATAGAAACTGTCATTAAACGGTGGGCCCGGCAAGTGATTACAGACATCATCGTGTACTGCTTACAGATTTGAACAAATTCCTTCGACTTCTTTTTAATAACATTTTAAGAGCTATAAGAAAGTGTATCTCGTGATCCATGCGAGATTTCTCGAATATACTTAGTAGGGACATAAATACTGTTACAACATTGAACACACCCATTTCAATAGTAGAAATGAACATGCCCCGTTAATGTCATATTGGTTTTAAAAGCTAACCTCAATAGCGTTAGTTTGTAACGGGATTTTAAAATTGTTTCAACTTTCATCATGGAGTAGTCAGCTAATGAGAACCGTATTGCTGTAATAGCGCTTTTCAAGTGTGAAATGAAAAAATCCGATATTTTCAAAACGCTCGTTGTTCGTCTACCGATGCATAGAACTGTTTGAGGAGACTGGAGATGTAAAAGACCGCCACCGGTCGGGCCGCCCACGCTCTGTTCGGACACCGCATGTCATCAAAGCCGTTAAATCAAGAATTCACAAAAATCCGCTCCGAAAACAGAAAATCATGGCCCGTGAGATGAATATCGCAAAAGTCCATGAGTCGAATCATTAAAAAAGACTTGGGACTTGGGGCTTTCAAACGACGTACAGGATATTTATTGACTGCAGATTAAAAAATAGGTTTTTAAAATGCAAACGTCTTTTGGTGAATCACGCTGATAACTTGCACAGAAAAGTTTTGTTCACCGATGAAACAATTGTTACCGTTCAGGAAAAATTTAACAAGCAAAATGATAGAGTGTATGCGCTTTCATCTAAGGAAGCATCTGAACCGATCCCAAGGGTGGAAAAGGGTCATCGCTTCAGTCATGGTTTGGTGGGGTGTCTCTTACGATGGGGTCACTGACCTGCATTTCTGCGAACAAGGAGTCAAAACATCGGTTAAAGTTTACCAAGAAACCGTTTTGGAAGCTGTTGTGAAGCCTCTTAACAATTCCCTGATCCAAAGCCAGCCATGGACTTTCCAGCAGGATTCTGCGCCGGCCCATGAGGCTAAAACGTCCGAGGCCTGACTTCGAAATAATTTGCCAGCGTTCATTTCCTCTGAAGAATGGCCCAGGCAGTCCAGATTTGAACCCATTGCATTACAAATTGTGGACGGTTTTAGAGGACAAGGTTTTTCACAAAAGATACCCCAACATTGGATCTCTTAGGACTACTTTGGTTCGAGCTGTGGTCAATTTTACAATGGACGAGGTTCGTGCAGCTATTGACTATTGGCCAGTGCGACTTAAGGCGTGTGTAAAGGTAAAAGGCTGATATTTCGAATAAGTAGATTCTTTTTGGATACAATATACATCAATGAATATATTAAAAAATATTTGGTCCAACAACATTCAGTACTTTTTATTTTACAGCATAAAACGTGAGTAACCGTATTTATGTCCCTACTAAGTATTTAAGCGACTATAGTTACTTTTAACTCATGGACAACTTTGCTTTAATTTGGACAGATATTCAATATAACAGTATAATGTTATGGTTATCAGACCTATAGATTATATTCAACCGATATATTTCCAAAGAGATTTCCGAACTCCACCACTGTGTAAGAACTTTCTTTGAATAGTGGGCGGCAGGAATAACGGTCACTACTGAAAAGTAAAATACTAAAAAATCTAGAAAACACAGATATAAATTTCTTAAGTGAATTATTCCAAACTTGTCCCACTATGCGGCGTTTGTTTTAATTATTCCTATATTGTTCGTACTCATGTGTGTCTTTGGCGGGGTTTTTTTATTGGAAAGTCTGATGGATGGATTTGGAATATTTTAACCAAAACCAAATGTTAAATTACAGAAAACATTTCAACGGCAATTACCAACAACAACAACAACTGTTAAATCCACTAAACCTGACTTTGACCTTAACACTCAGTTGCCAAAACAAAGCGGACACCAGCAGCAGCAACAACAAAAGTCACTGTTTTGTTTTTGTTTAACAATTTTCAATATCACCAGATACGGGCTGGGTCTGAGACCAAACCCATGCACCATACACCGTACGGTGGACAGGCGTCGGACGATGGAGAGACACCGAGTGAGTGCCTCAATGAAATCGAAACGGACATTTAAAGTTCAATGCAAAACATTTACACAAATAATTTGGCGATATTATCGTTCAGTTCAGTTCAGTTTTTTACTCGGTCGGTTGGGTCCGTACAATAAATGTTTTGGATTATCAACACTGACTGTTTTTAGTTTTCCTTCTGACATTCCGTTCATTATTAATAATGTTTTCATTGTATGTCGATAATTTAAGGTGACAGCAGCCTTAAAATTACTGTGTCAGGCTGTTGTACATACTGAATACGAGTATGTTGATTACAAGTTGTGCTAAAAGAAAAGGGTATTCTGAGTTATTGGTGGTGTTTGTAACATGTGCGAAAATGCAAAAATGATTATGACTTTTTATTCTGAGAATAACATAGGTCTTTTGAGCACCTAATTTTTCGGAATTTCTAATTTTACAGGGTTGGCGATTTAACATTTTAAATTTGAATCGGCTGTAAAAAAATGTTTTGATAATTTTTTCAAATTTCCTGTTTTATAGGAAAGGTTGAACTTTGTCATTTAATAAAAGAACATAAAACCATTCATGTGACTACCACAACTGGCTCGACAGTACCTCACCCGAATAACTCAAATTTTCAGTATATTTTCGATTTCCGCAATGGCAACTTCCATTTCATGTTTCGAAGCTTCAATTGTCTCATTTATACTTAATGGTTTCCTACAGCTATTAATCCAAAGACCTCAAATCATAGTTCCGTCGTGGCCAATCAATTTCAAAAACACAAACGTTTGCTGTGTGACATGTGTCTTGTTAAAATTTAAAAAAAAACAATACTATATTTGCCATGAACATACTTTTATTGCAGAGACCATATTATTGGTGCCGTGACTATGGTTACCCACCCTCCCCCTACTGAAACGCGAAGGCATAAACCAAAGTTGCCCAATCACAAGCCAAAATTTTTTTGTTTCGTGTTTCAGTAGGATGCGAGGGTTGATATTTATATTTCGGTTCCGGCAATAAAAACACAATATTTTATCATTGGAAATGGTTTTACTGTTTTTCAAAATATTCTCCTTTAAGATCAATATACTTTTGCATGCGTACAAACCAATTTTCGAAGCACTTTCTCCACTTCGATTGAGACATGATTTTTGAACGCTTCAACAACAGCTTCGGCGATGAAAAGCGTTGACCACGCATTTTTTTCTTGATACTAGGGAATAAGAAGTAGTCATTGGGTGCCAAATCTGGGATGTACGGTGGATGGCCCATCAATTCAACGTCTTGAGTGGTCACATAGCTCATCGTTTCAGCTAATGAGTGAAAGCTCGCATTGTCGTGATGCAAAATGAGCCGTCTTCTCTTATTATCTTTTCTCTTTCTTCGAACACTGTTGGCAAACAGATGGTTGTATACCACTCAGAATTGACCGTCCTACGTTCTACTAAAGGCACTGGGGCCACATGGTCGGTTATACCGAAAAAAACGCAATCATTTGCTTCGATGTACGAGTACTTCTTCCACGAACAACTTTTGTTGGATTTGGCTCGTTTTCAAAGACCCATACGGTAGATTGCTGTTTTGTTTCGGGTTCATATGCATAGATCCATGATTCGTCACCTGTGATAATGTTATGCACTGCCTTTAAGCTACCGAAGTTATACTTTTTCGACATCTCTTTGCACCAATCCATACGAGCCTTTTTTGAGCATTCGTCAAATTTTGTGGGATCCAACGAGAACAAATTTTTTTCACGGTCAAATGAACATGCAACGTCTTATTGATGCTCGTCATACTAATGCCCAAGGATGTCTCAATCTCACGGTATGTCACATGTCGGTCTTGCTTAATCAGTTCACGCACAGCATCGATGGTTTCTGGCAAATGGTTTCTGACCGAAGTTGGACGTCCTGCACGAAATTCATCCTGGAGCGAACGGCGTCCGAGACTAAACTCATGGTACCAGCGATTAACAGTGGTTTTTGATGGTGCTGCATCACCAAAAGTATAAACAAGTTAAACCCACGCTGAAAATCTTAAAAATTCATCCCAAGAAAAAGTTCACGGGATAATTCCATTTTTTGACTGAGATGAATTTTTCAACACACTGTAAACAAAACAATTCGCCCTCAAATGACAAAACGTTTTGAGTGAAGTTTTACCAAAAAATGTTAAAGTTTCCAATGGAAGTTCCAGGACAGGTGGAATGTATATGGCCTAAGTTTACAACGTTTTCACTTGTTAGTACTGCTTATGTGAAAACTGATGAAAATTTATAGTTGGAAAAACGATAAAAAAAGTAAACTGGCAAACAGAAAATTGAAGCTCTAGCCTTTAAAGGCAATCCGCTTCTTGGGTAATGTAAGTAATGTTTCAGATATGCTTTAAATACCCTACGGGAAATGAAGAGTTAATTACCCGGAGGTTGGATGGGTGAAAAAATGGGTGAAAAAATGGATGAAAAAATGGGATGGGTGAAAAAAGAACCCGTCACAGAGCTTGTACGGTATGCATAAAATGATGTCAATTAATTGAAATTTCAAAGTCATCAAATTCACAGTATTACTTCGCACATAAAACCGCTCCAACAGATTTTACATATCACTTGTTTTAAACTATCCTTTCAAATCTATTCAAATTTGTATGAAAATTTACATTCAGATTAAATTATTTCAACAATTAGACTAATCGTTATATCGAACTGAAGTGATGGGTAGGATGGGTTCGGCAATGGGTATCCTATTATTGATACAATGACACGCTCGGTACCTGTCATTTTTGATCTGTCCAGTGATATATGACATGGTATCTGAGTAGTGTCAATTGACTCCCTCTAATGACAAAGCCAAAAAATGTACCGGTTCTTTTCATATAGTTCTATAGGTACTGGGACCGGTCCCCATCCATGAGGGACCTATCACGCGACTCGTTCTGTACCCGTCCAATTTCCCGTAGAATCTATAGACGTATATGTAAGCTAATCGACTTGCACTTAACAATTACGATTCGGAAGCATACTCTTGGCAGTTTAGTACGTTCTTAACTACATATAATATGGATACATTTTTTTGGTCCTTCAAGTCCAACCAACTTGCCGCGACCAGGTATGTAGAAACTAATTCTATGATGCCTACATAAACAACATCGTTGTGATAGCGGTCATAACATATATTAATGTTTGAAAATAGATGGCAGCCATCAGACCAAATCAGAATCTTGACTTTACGATTTTATGGCAAAGTGTCAATGAAGGCCATATTGTGACAAATGCTTAAGTAGGGTTCTGCATATCCAACTCGAACAGATCTCTCGCTCTTATCGTTCATCTGGTTTCGCATCCATTAAATTAGCGAAAGGAATACTACACAACACATTAATTTACATGACGTTTTAAAACATTGCCTCCATCCCATGTTAACAGCAACCATCATAGCAAATAAACAAAAAAAAAGAAAAACCACCTGATTTGGTGTGTTGCCTGTTATTACTTTTCGTTGTTAATTTGTTTCGCGGCCTGTTCCAACCGTGCCGGGCGAGTGGACGCTTGACCCTAGAACTTGCATACCTACGCACTGATTGTACCTTCGTACAATCGCCGTCACAACGAACGTGTGAATGCATCTGTTTCCAGTTGCTGTGTAAGGTGGCCTTAAGGTTATTTAGTGGCAGCATACGAATTCGTACATAATTGAATATCCATCCAATCCCAATAAGTTATCTTTATTTTGGTTTCGATTCGAATGTTTCACGTTCCGTTTCATATTTAATGTACTCGTAATCGCAAGTATTTCAATTTGAGTTTTTTGTAGTGGGCTTTTAAAAGGGTTACAGGCAACGAATGACTCTTATTTAAATCAATTTGTGAAAATATAATTGATTTCTCTTCGCTTCATTATTTTTGATGCATGTAATTATTCTTTGGCGTAATTTTCTGGTTTGTTTTTTGGTTTCTTTGCTATACATACAGATGGCAAGATGATTTTTTGGGGGGCTTTAATTGCCGCTGGATATCAAGGTTATGAAAGTACTATGATGGACTTTTTAAAAGCAAGAGAACAATGTAACAAAATAAATTAATTATAAGCATTGCTCCGGCAAAGAAAAGCCAATTTAATAAGTATCTTTCGTTTGGTATAGGTACTTAGCTAGTTCATATAATAAAACTTCTGCAGATCCCTTCAACATTTTTAAAATTCAAAAAAAAACGCTATGACAATAAAACAAACTGAATAACAACGTAACAAGTGGACAGTTTGTAACTTCGGAAGCTTTCCAGTGAATCTAGTCCCAATTTGATACAAATCTTAAATATAAGTATACCTAAGGGTAAAAAAATCAATTTTTATCTTTTTTCTTTTTTTGATGTGGACAACTTCTGAGCATCGAATGAGACCGATCCCATGCCCTAAAAGTGGTTCCTCCCAGAGATATGCGCGTTTTATGAAAGTGAAGTCGACGATTCTAAGCGAAAATAGAAAGGGACCTAATCTTTAAAATGGCTCTCCTGAACAAAACTGGTTTCTAACCGTAGGTCCCTTTCTATTTTGCGCGTCACATATGGTTTTAAATCCCAATGTCGTAGGCATTGACTACGATGCCGACACGACGAAAAAAGTATAGTTGGAATGACAATACTCGAAGTGCATCATACTTTTGTTAGATATATGACTGTGGTAGGATAATAGTATGTTTATGGTGATCACAATATTGTAGTGCCACAACCATGTACCCAACAATGGTATGAAGCTCTTGAAATACTTTTATCCCAAACGTATTTTTTTCATCGAGTAGGAATTTGCTCTCCAATTATAATATTTCGACCCCTCACTGGTGGGATTTTCATAAAAAAACACGAACTCAATTCCCGTAATTAAAAAAATACCGGCTTTTAAACAGTTTTCCATGTTTTAACATTGCTCGTATACAGATGTCGTTTCATACTGAAATGTAAGCCTTGTAGCTTACCTTCACAAAATTTGCTTTAACGGCCCATGTTTTCATAAAGCTCTCTCGAAAATGTGTCCTCGCTGTAACTTTAGTAGCCACCCATATCTGATCTTGCTTAAATCTGGCATAGTGCGTCATGGGTGGCCCATTGTTTTCATACAGTCCCTTCAAGCAAGATACCTTCGATTTGAAACATTCCCCCTTTAAAGACACATTTCAAATGCGACCTTGCTCAAATTCGGGACGTATGTAGGCGTTAGTCCATCTTATAGCAGATTGTATTCGGCTCGAAATACCAAAAGATGATATATAACATCATCGTACTGTACTTGGAACTATTTGATCGGTCATACCAATGAAAGGCAAAACTACGGGATGGGCGTCATCCATGTTTTTGCAAATATTTTGTTTTTGTAACCAATTACGATTTTTACTGACTTTAAGTCGTTTGAGTAACCAACTTTTTTCCAGTAAAATTCATTCATCATCTTGTCAACTTTTTCCTTGTCATTACCCTCCTTACGAGTAATTCAATTGTAATGGGTGGTGCATCTAGAGGTATTTTTCAGAACAAAAAAATATAAAAATTCAAATTTTAATTAAGTGTGGAAAAAGTGTAAAATTGGTAATTTGAAAGCCCCTTTAATTCCACTTGCCATATAGCTGCTCAAACAATGGATCTATTGATCTGTAATTTCACGTATAAGACAGGTTAGTTGGCCGCCTAGATCGAGTGATATTACACCTTTACATATTTTTCTTTGGGTTTACGTAAAGTACAAAGTCTATGCTGACACACTAGCTAAGATTTAGGTTTTGGAAGCCTACATTACGCGTGTCATTAAAGCCATACTGGTCGAAATGATCGAACGAGTCATCCAAAATTGGACCCTCAGAATGGAAACCCTGAGGCGTAGTTGCGGCCACTTCCGTTTGTCCAATTTTTACACAATATGGTGCAAAATAATATGCGAACTATTGATTTCACTTTGTCAACATTTACGAATAAACGATCCATTGCCTTGGCTGTATATATGGTTTTGTAAAGGGTGTGTGGCAGCGCCCACTTTTCCTCCAGGATGTATTTCGATTTATACCAACATCATATGTTCCAAATATCATCGTTATATCTCTATTTGTTCATAAGATATTTATTGTCTTTTCAAGTTCAGGTTTGCAAATATAGTCAATAATAGTGTGTTTGTCAATGATTTTATTCTGATAGAATTGTATAACAATCGGTCCATTACTTTGGACATAAATGAAATTTTTTTCCTCTGTTATCTATGCAAACATTATACTTATATGTATCAAATATTATCGTAATATCACTATTTGTTCATAAAAAATTGTGATTTAAATTTCAGGGATGCTGCTTTTTCCAGAGATTGAACCAACCCTTCTGAGGGGAAAATACTCCCCCTTGACCGATCTGTCCCATTTTCAATACACAACTTCAGTCCATCAAGACATGTTTCTGCAAAATCATTAAAATCGGTTCCGACTTTAATGATTTTAAATCAGATTTTAGTGCTCTTTAGAGGACTAAAATCCGTACCCTTTACCATGGATGTGCCGAACTTTGGATACTCTCCACCAGATTCCCAAATAAAACCAAATTTAGTGCAGAAGTGTGTTCTATATAGAAATCTTTATGTGCAAAATTTCATTTCGATAGGTCAAGCTTGTGGTTGGTTATCGTCATCTTATTTCTCAAAGCCCATGAGACCGTTTGTGCGGGAGGTACCAGTAGGGCCTTTCGGATCTTAGCCAAATTTAGCGCCAAAGTCTGTTCTATGTATTAATCTTTTTGCCGAAAATTTCGTCTCGATAGGTCAAGTGTGTGTGATCAGATTTAAGTGCTCTTTAGAGCACTAAATTCCGTACCCTTTACCGTGATGTGGTGTTTGATTAAAATATGTTAAGTCAAATTAGTCATAGTATGTACGAACAGAAATTTAAAGTTGCCTTCCAAAAATACGTGTGCACATGCGCATTAAATTTACTTCATAACCTTACCAATTTAATGTTGGTATTGTACATATAATAATGTTGTTATAATGAGTAAGTAGTAGGGTGTAATACGAATATGTAATTGTCAAATGGCATTTTGTCCAAATCCAGAAATTTTTGCAACACCCTTTAAAGAGCCCATCGTGAAAAAGACAAAAAAAAATCCAAATGTACATTGACTATTGACTATTGACACATGGAATATCAATGAAGACGATTCATGGCCACAATACCGACTATAAATTAGTGGCCAAAGGTAGTGACAAGACACATTCAGTGTTTAGTACACCAAGTGTAAAGAACAATTAAGTGATTAAACAAAAATCCAACAAAATTAATCGAAAAACAATGGCCTACAAGGTGGGTGTCCAAAGGACTAAATAATTATTTGAATCAAACGAAAAATAATCGTGAAAATTGTAAAAGGACTTTTGAAAAAAAAAATAATACAGTGATCATTAATAAATAAATCAACAAAAAAAATTATTGAAGCTAATAAATATTTATTTTGTTTTCTGTTTGTTCAGTTTGTGATCGCCCTCGCTTTGGTTGCTGTTGCCAATGCTGCTGTTGTCGTGCCAGCTGCTCCTGTTTTGGCCAAAACCGTCCAACTTGAAGAATACGATCCTCATCCCCAGTACAAATACGGTTATGATGTGCAAGATGCTCTTTCCGGTGACTCCAAGGGCCACGTGGAGGAACGCGATGGCGATGTGGTTCGCGGTGAATACTCGCTGATCGATGCCGATGGCTTCAAGCGTACCGTTTCCTATGTTGCCGATCCCATCAATGGCTTCAATGCTGTCGTCCGTCGTGAACCCATCGTCGCCGCCGCTCCCGTTGTTGCTGCACCAGCGCCAATTGTCAGAGCTGCTCCGGTCATTGCTGCTCCAGCTCCCGTTCTCCGAGCTGCTCCTGCCCCAGTTGTCAGAGCTGCTCCCTTATCGTATGCCGCTACTGCTCCATTAGTTGCTGCTCCCAACTATGTCCGCAGCTCTCCCTATGTTGCCGCTCCCGTCAACTATTTGGCGCCCGCTGGTTATGCCGTAAGAAATTTGTAAATGGATCGATTGTTAAATTTGTAGCTTTCATTGTTGCCTAGTTTTTGTTTAATCTTAATAAAAAAATCAAAACAAAAGTGGTTATTTGTCTCTTTAAATATTTTCTTAGACGTGGATTCAGGCTTCAGCTGCGATCTAATGGGAAGGTCAAAACTGGCTTTGTGATCGACAAAGAATTAATTTATTTTTTTTTATCAATTGGCCTTTCTCGGGATTTTCTAGGAGCACGTCAGCTGTTGATTTAGTAAATAAATCTTTTTTTTTTATTGATTTTAAACAATTGGAAAAATTAAGGTAGATCGGGCCGAAGCTTATACATCATTCATCATCCGGCATATTAACATCATATTTACCAACTAATGTCGTCATATCAACATCATATATACAATATACCACACGGAATTGACCGTCCTACGTTCCAATAAAGGCACTGTGGCAACATGGCCGGTTATACCGACAAAAAACGCCATCATTTGCTTTGATGTACGAGAGTTACTATTTATATTTCGAGTCCTGACAATACTAATGTTCCCGGATGCAAACTGGAACTTCCATTGGAAACTTTGACATTTTTTAGCATAACTTCTCTCAGAACGTTTTGTCATTTGAGGGCGAATTGTTTTGTTTACAGTGTGTTGAATATTTCATCCCAGTAAAAAAATGTAATTATCCCGTGAACATTTTCGTGCGATGATTTTTTACGATTTTCTGCGTGGGTTATCGAGACAAGAGTGTTTAAGTCAACTTGTTTCGACTTTTGGCGATGAAGCACTATCAAAAACAACTGTTACCAAGAGACAAGTCTCGGACGCCGCTCGCTCCAGGATGAATTTTGTCCAGCTTTGGTCACTTTGCCAGAAACCATCGATGCTGTGCGTGAACTGATTAAGCAAGACCGACATGTGTCATAACGTGAGATTGAGGCATCCTTGGGCATTAGTATGACAAGCATCAATAAGATATTGCATATTCATTTGTCCGTGAAAAAAACTGTTCTCGTTGGATCCCACATAATTTGACTAATGCTCAAAAAAAGGCTCGTACGGATTGGTGCAAAGAGATGTTGAAAAAGTACAACTGCGGTAGCTCAAAGGCAGTGTTTAACATTGTCACAGATGACGAATCATGGATCTATGCATATGAACAAAACAGCTATCGATTTTTTGAGCTAAAATGCTGTAAACGTCATACGACTGTGTGTGCTGAGTTTGTTCATCACAACGTTTTTGAAGTTGGAGTTTGTTCTTACCAAGTTATTGCTAGGAAACTATTAATCGATCGTAGGGTTAGGAAATTTTAAGAATTTCAGAACTAATCATTAAAAAAATCATTTTTAATAAAAAACAAGTAAAACATGTTAAGTTTGGCTGTGCCGAACTTTGGATACCCTCCACCAGATTCCCAAATAAAACCAAATTTGGTGCAGAAGTTTGAAATCTTTATGTGCAAAATTTCATTTCGATAGGTCAAGCTTGTGGTGAGTTATCGTCATATTATTTCTTAAAGCTCATGAGACCGTTTGTGTGGGAGGTACCAGTAGGACTTTTCCGATCTCAACAGAATTTGGCGTAGAGGTGTATTCTATATAAAAATCTTTATGTAGAATCACGATAGGTCAAGTTTGTAGTGAGTTATTGTCATATTATTTTTCAGGGCCCATGAGACCGTTTGTGTGGGAGGTACCAGTAGGGCCTTTCCGATCTTAGCCAAATTTAGCGCCAAAGTCTGTTCTATGTATTAATCTTTATGCCGAAAATTTTTTCAAGGCCCATGAGACCGTTAGTGTGGGAGGTACCAGTAGGACTTTTCCGATATCAACCGAATTCAGCGTAGAAGTGTGTTGTATATAGAAATCTTGAAGTGTAAATTTTCATTTCGATAGGTCAAGTTTGTCGTGAGTTATAGTCATATTATTTCTTAAGGCCCATAAGGCCGTTTGTATGGGAGGTAGAAGAAATGGTGGCCCAATCTAAACCATTTTTACATAGATGATTGCGCCTATATAGAGATTATTATTTGCAAAATTATTCAGTGATTTTGCTCAAGAAACTTGTCGGATATTTCCAAATAAAAAACTAATTTTTATGAGGTAGTGTCGGTTGAGGGTCTCCAACACCAACTTCCCGTGGAGCTATATAGCCCATTTTCAATGCCAACCATGCTAGGTTAACTACACATGTTTGTGCCAAGCTTCAGCTCCCTAGCTGTTTTCATGCAGGCTCTATCTTGTTTTCAACAGACGGACAGCCGGACAACATGGCTAGATCGTCTTAGAATACGAGGATCAAGAATATATATACTTTGTTGGGTCTTCGATGATTATATTAAATTGTTACAGACAGAATGACAAAACTAATATACCCTCCATTGTATGGTGGAGGGTATAATAATTCAATGTAGTATTTGCTGGTACTAGGCTATTCAATTGAAATATAATTCATTTTGTCATGCAGCTATCCGAAATTAAATCGACTTGAGTGCTTTTTCCAGTGAAGTTGCTCATTACGGCTTTTACGTATAAGGATCAAAAATTAAACGATCGGGTAAAAAAATTGCTCTCTTTTCTTAGAGCCTTTTAGGAGCACTATAAGAGTGCGCTGAATGAATCCATTTTTAATGTAAATACTTTTAGAGTCTTTTTAGAGCAATCTTGTGTGTAATATTAGTGGAATTTGATGTAAATCCCCAATAAATAGGATAGAAACCCCATTTGTTAACCAAAAGAACCATTTTTGTTTACGTCTACAGGAAAAATGCTGCTGTGGGATGTCCCCTAATACGTACCGGAAATCCCCACTAAAATACCCAGGAATCGGGAAGTGAAACATCAGCTAAATTTCCTGGAATTTGTTTCCCGACGCTTTCCAAAATCCAAACACTACATCCAAACCTAATAAATACTTTTTTAAATATGCAACAATTTATTTTAAAAACTAAAATTAAAAATTCAAATAACAATCATTTAAGATATAATCAATGACATTCTAATGATGTTGATGGTAGGCTTGGGGAACAGCAAATTGCTTGACAACCGTAGGAGTGGGAGCAACATAAGTCACTGGGGCGGCAACTTGCTTGACAACTTGCTTAACATGTTCCAAGGGGATACGATTGACGACGGCATTGAAACCACTGTGAGGATCAACAGTGTACTGGACCACACGTCTAAAACCATCAGCATCGATCAGAGAGTATTCACCATGGACAACATCGCCGTCGCGTTCTTCCGAGAGGCTGTGGCTATCACCGGTATGCTCATCATTGATATCGTAGGCGTATTTGTATTGTGGATGGGGATCGTAGGGAGCATCGTGTTTGGCCAAAATGGGTTGAGCATGAGCATAGGCAACGGGAGCAATAGTTTTGACTACGGTAGTGGGTACTGGAGCTGAATGATAAACTTGGGGTTGAGAATGAGCATAGGTCGCAGGACCTACTTGCTGAATGGGCAACAAACCAGCACTGGCAACGGTGGCAAAGGCCAGGAAAGCAATGAACTGTAAAAGGATGTAGGTAGCATGTACGAGTATAATAAAATATATAATATAATTGTATTAAATACTCACTTTGAATGCCATTTTTATTAAATTTAATGGTTTTTTCTATTATGGGTAGATTGTACTTGTTGCGCTACAAATGCGTGATTTTGTATGATTAATATTCAAAATTCATATCATATTTATACCACATGTGTTTCTGCTTTTGGCAAATTCTGCGTTTTGGCTCTACACCCAAATATTGCGCTCATGTTTGTTTTGTGGCAACCATAACTTTCAAAACAACAGCGTGTTTTGTTTTTTCCTCTGTCACTTTCATTTTCGAATAATTTGCTAAAATTCAATTCAAAATCAATATTTGCAGGCTGCTTTATTTTTTATTGAGTGTTGTCCGTCTGGGTGCAACTTGTTTGGCCAGATTAATGTCAGTGTGCCATGACACTTAACCCCCTTCCGCCCACACCTGTGTGATTTGCATGACATTGGCTGTAGTCACACTTTAAAGGTACACCCTTTTTCCGTGCGTTTCCAGTACCATTATGGCCAACAATTACCAACGTTTATAGGTACATGGCCACCGTATTGATTTCAGTAGGTGCATGTTCGTTTTATTTACGGGTACTTTCACAAACGTTTGTAATTATGACAGTAATCCAAAAACACCAAATTTTTGATAGCGTTAAATAAATATATGAACGAAAATATGTTAAATATTGATCTGGAAATGACATGCTTTTGTGGACATGTCAATTTTTAGAGTTATTAAATTAATGCAAAGGTCGCAATGGTACACCCAAAGTAACACGTTACAGCTTCGCAGTAAGCTCTTATCGTTCATCTCATGTTATGATAAGCGCTGTTAACGGGTTTGGTAAAACACACTGGACCAAAATTGTGTGTATGATATTTTTACACCCTCATTAAAGGGTGGATAGTATAAGTACAAAAATTGTCATTCCGTTTGCAAAACCACGAAGTATTGATATTGATCGTCGTAATATTCTAAAACGATCAAAATAGTTAACCTAGGTTCTTAAAATGGCAATAGGCTAAAAGCCTTATGGGCCAGCGCAGAATCCTGCTGGAAAGTCCATGGCTGGTTTTGGAACAGGGAATTGTTAAGAGGTTTCTTGGTAAACTTTTGCGATGATTTGACTCCTTGTTCGCAGAAATGAAGGTCAGTGACCCCCTCGTAAGAGACATCCCACCAAACCATGACTGAAGCTAGGTGATGACCCTTTTCCACCCTTGGGAACAGTTCAGATGCTTCCTTAGATGACCACGCATACACTCTATCATTTTGCTTGTTAAATTTTTCCTGAACGGTAAACATTTTTTCATCGGTGAACAAAATTTTTCTGTGCAAGTTATCAGCGTGCTTCACCAAAAGACGTTTGCATTTTTCAATCCTATTTTTTTTAAAGCTGCAGTCAATAAATGTCCGGTACGTCATTTGAAAGTCCCTAGTCTTTTTTAATGATTCGATTCATGGACTTTTCCGATATTCATCTCACGGGCCATGATTTTATGTTTTCGGAGCGGATTTTTGTGAATTCTTGATTTAACGGCTTTGATGACATGCGGTGTTCGAACAGAGCGTGTGCGGCCCGACCAGTCGCGGTCTTTTACATATTCAGTCTTCTCAAACAGTTTTATGCATCGGTAGACGAACATGCGGCTAATCTCTAGTGGCCGGAGCGTTTTGAAAAAATCGTTTTTTTTCATTTCACACTTGAAAAGCGCTAATACAGCGATACGGTTCTCATTATCTGCCCACTCCATGATGAAAGTTGAAACAATTTTAAAATCCCATTACAGCCTAACGCTATTGAGGTTAGCTTTCAAACCCCATATGACATTAACGGGGTATGTTCAGTTCTACTATTGAAATGTGTGTGTTCAATGTTGTAACAGTATTTATGTCCCTAATAAGTAATTCTGAACAGTAGTATCGGTGCAACATACCAAGTATCTGAACCTTCAGAAGAGAATTTTATAACTTTTAGTCACTTATAGACTTGAAGTACTCGTAGGGAGGGTGATGATGAGGAAAAAGTGAAAATTAGGATGGATTTGTTTTACTGAAAAAAACAAATGTGGTTAATTGATTGGCTGAAAGTCAGTAATAATCGAACTATTTGATTTAAAATGTTTGCGGTACAACAATATTATGATCCTTACAACAAAAGTATGTCGCAAATACAATATACTTATATTATGATCCTTGTAACCTTACTGTGATCCTTACGACAATAGTATAATTCACACACAACCATACTATAATCTCCACAACCATATTATGATCTTCACAACCGAAGCAGTTTTCACAAACAACTATAGTTTGGTCCTCACTACAATAGTATGAATCATATGCTCCCATTTTATGATCCCTACAACCATAGTATGATCAAACACAATTATACTATGATCCCCAAAATTATTTATAAGAATTGGTTTAAGTTGTAAACAATTGATTTGAATTAGGAAAATTATTTTTTAAAATACATCAATTTAAAAATAATAGAAGTGGTTTATTTTACAGTAAAACAAAAATTTTTAAAAAACGTAACCGTTTTTATTAAAAATATTTTTTTTGTTTGAAAATTTTTAGTTTCGATATAAACAGTACTACTATTACATTAGATCCGTAACAAAAACATTGTTCTAAAAAGCAGATATAAATAAAGAATAATTATAATTATACAGTATTATTGCCGTAATCTTATTACTGTTAACATAAAACTCAAAAAAGGATACTTTTGTTGCACCAACCATATTTATATTGTTTCTACAACCATATTTTTATTTGTAAATTTGTCAATAATACTATTGTTACATTTCAACAATATTAATGTTGCGGCTATCATACTGTTGTCAAAATTATATTCGGAAAACAATACTATGTTTTTTTTTTTAAATAACCAACACTCAGGGGATGCCCCCTATACAAGCGGTGCATTGCGTTCGCGAGTGGAATGTAAAGGATCTGAGGGGGGAAAGAGGGAGTAATGATTATTGACGCTTGCCTTGAACTTCTGGATGTCGCAATTAGTGGGAAATACATTTGTCGGAAGTCGATTCCACATACGGATTGTACGAGCGAAAAACGAATTTGATCTGTAGTGTATAGTGCGGTCAACTGGCCAATCGATAACAAACGGGTGTGAATTGCTAGAAAGTCGCGTATCCTTGCCGAACATCCTCACGTCAGGAATAAGGCGACGGATGTCTGATGAACACACACCATTAAAGTAATGATAGAACAGCGTCACGCAACCCACATTCCGACGATGCTCAAGGGAAACAATAGAGTTGGATACCCTACTGTCACCTATCAGCACCATCGCTCTCCTTTGAACACGGTCAAGTAGCTCAAAGGATGATTTTGGAGCTCATGCCCATATATGGGAGTTGTATTCCATCTTTGGCCTCATGAAAGTTGTATAGATATTGAAAAGATCAGAAGGAGTGAAATATTTCTTGTACCGCTTTAAAAAGACTTTGCACTTGAGTGCTATGGGTTTAAAGCAAGAGGTATTTTATACTCTGAATATAACGAAGGAATAAATATTTCTATAAATAATAAACATTAGGTCGGTTAGTTTAAATGCATTAATAAAGCTTTATTGGGTTTAAAAAATCTTGGGTGGGACTTTCATATATAGTTCTATCAAAAAGGATCTACATAATACATTTTGGTTGAAAGGTACCAATATGCGAAATAAGCAAGAGAGCCATGACTTTAAGGTAAGAGATATTTTGTATTGCTACAATTTTTATAGGGTTCAATTTTGGCCCAGGTGTGGACAATTTTTTAAGATCTGTTCATATTTTCGAACTGTACATTTATTTTAGCGATAGATGGACTGACGGAAAGATTGAATCAAAAAGTGATACTGAGTTAATCGGTATAAAAAGTATAGGGTCTACCCTTTATCGTTGTAGGTGTTGTATACAGCAACTATCAGCATAGCTATCCGATCCAATTGATATGTACCCATTCATCCGTCTGTCCATCTATAAATATATTAAAAGCTAATTTTGACGGAACTTTTTTTGTTATTTAGGCTAAGGCCAAGGACGGGCTCTATTAAAATTCGGCTATATCGGTCTTTGTGTTGATATAATGTACGCCAGTGAATTGTTCATAACTTCAAAAATTCTAATTACTCAAAAATCAAATTACTGACTTAAATTTGTAAGACATAAGCAAAAATTTAGTGCAATTTTAAAAAAATTCGTCTACTACAAAAAATAAAAAAATATATATTTTTCAAAAAAAAAATTATGAACTAAAATTTTACTACTTAATATAGATCATAGTATTCTTTTTCATATCACCCAAATTTCGTACAGGTCAATAGACTAGTAAAGCCTAAAAGTTATGTTTTAACCAATTTAAAACATTTAAAAGGGAAAATCTTGCCCCCCCACCATAACATAAAAAATTTTTCATACAAATATCATTTCAGTTCGATGTATGCATGTAATTTCAAATTCTGACTAAAATCAGGATTCGGACGGGTAGACCGTAGGGGCGCATAATAGTGCAAGATTATGAAAATAGAGGACACTTTTAAATATCCAAACATGCAATTATTTCTAAGATTTCTTAGAAAGTGGCTTATTACCATGGACCCTCGGGATCCAAAAATACGATAATGGATAAATATCGAATCCGCTGTGTAGGGTATATAAGGCTCGAACCGGCTGTACAAATTTATATTTTCAGCTGCTATAATAAAAAGTATTTTCAGGACTAGCCAATTGAAGTGCTAGTAACTTTTGCAATCCGATAATTCTAGCAATATTAAATTCTTGTTAATAAACGTTGTTTATATTGTTTACAAGCTACCACAGGCATTTGCATCTAAGTTTTATAGAACAAAATCACAACTAGCTATTATTCGTGGGCTAAGTAAGCCATCTCAAAGTGAACAAAATGTTTGTGTATTTTATGGACGTTGATGGACGTTGTTTAATCGTTTTCATCAAGCCTGGTGTCAAACTCAATGCGACTTATAACCGGTAAAAAATTTTGAAAAAAAAACAAAATGTTTTGAGCCATGGTTAGGCAAATACGTTGGTCGTAGACCATGCACGTTCTCACAAGACTCAACACCTCATGTGAACCTAAAAGGTCAAATAAGTGTCAGTATGGATGCGCAGAAGAATTCCATTGTACGTGAAAGGGCCAAAAAACCGGTCATACTCGTCAAGACAAATGGAGCTGAAAAAAAATGGATTCTGAATTTTTTGTTATTTCTTTAAATTTTGTAATTTGAACCAATAATAAATAATTTTATACAAAAAATATTTTCGTTTTAGCCGAATGTGAGCACAGAATTATTCTTAATTTTTATGAAATCGTGTAAAAGGTTAAACAAACATAATGCAAAATACACAACTTTAGAAAAGTTCATGCATTACGAGTATATAAACGTTATGTAAGTTTCGAATGTAGGACATAAAATAGCATGGATATATTGCAGCACAAAATATATCACTTTACATCGCCTTAAGAAATAAAAGGATAAGTTCTTTCAAATCAGAGCGCTGTAGCCAAAAATGTTTAAAGTCATTTCCAAATAGGTGAAGAGATGATATTCTAACGCTCGGGGTCTAGCAAGGTTGCCGGCTTATACAAGGTGTATAAACTCACACAACTACAAAACTTCAGCAAGGGGGCATTGTCGATTGCCTGAATGTTCCGTTAAATAGTTCCCATCAATATAAAGTGGTTTCGCTTTTCAATATACAATAATTTAATATTAAATAAAAAATAACAACGTTTAATACATAATCAATGGCATATTAATGATGTTGATGGTAAGCTTGGGGAACAGCAAATTGCTTGACAACCGTAGGAGTGGAAGCAACATAAGACACTGGGGCGGCAACTTGCTTGACAACATGCTTAACATGTTCCAAGGGGATACGATTGACGACGGCATTGAAACCGCTATGAGGATCAACGGTGTACTGGACTACTCGTCTAAAACCATCAGAATCGATCAGAGAGTATTCGCCATGGACAACATCACCGTCACGTTCTTCCGAGTGGCTATGGCTATCACCGGTATGCTCATCATTGATATCGTAGGCGTATTTGTATTGTGGATGGGGATCGTAGGGAGCATCGTGTTTGGCCAAAACGGGTTGAGCATGAGCATAGGCAACGGGAGCAATAGTTTTGACTACGGTAGTGGGTACTGGAGCTGAATGATAAACTTGGGGTTGAGAATGAGTGTAGGTCGCAGGACCTACTTGCTGAATGGGCAACACAGCAGCACTGGCGACGGTGGCAAAGGCAAGGATAGCAATGAACTGAAATGTATAGAATTGAAATACAGACTTGTAAATAAAAACCGTATTTTTAACTTACTTTGAATGCCATTTTTTGTAATCTTAAATCGTGTTTGAAAACTGTGTGTCTTGTCGGAGATGTGTTATGAGTTGATATGATTGATATTGAAATGTTATTGCATATTTATAGCCAAATATTTTTTACGATCAATTAAGTGTCAGATACGAGTTTGTTGGTTTTGGGAGTGTTTTGCAGCCACATTAGTCACCCTTACTTTCAATGATTTGATTTTTAAAAGCCTGCAGACTTTCGCTCTCATTTGATTGTTGGCCGTTGAGACAAAACCATCTGTTTGTATTACAAGTATTAACGTATTTCAATGCCACATTATGTTGCGTTTAAACTAGTGAGTTACTTTCTGTTAGACTTATGTTAATATACAGATTAGGGTGTTAGGTACATCAATAACAATGTTTAAACGGGTGCACATTGATGAGCTGGTAAACACATTATTTTTAAGAATACTCTAGATCTGCTACTAGCGAAGAATGCTTCAATTCCTACATGTTTTACATTTTTATATGGGAGGAGTCAATGAAGCTCCAACGATAACATATTTTTTTTTAAATTTATAAAAACTTAAGAACTTACTCAATTTGGTTACACAACCCTTGTTCGTCATTTCCTACTTAATAATTAATTTATAAGCACTTCGCTCTTGGGCGTGCTTCCTTCAGTGTCTACCAATACCAAGGATTCTCGTATCACCCTCTACTTGGTCTCGACCGGAATCTCGGTCTTACCTATCTACGCCTTCCCAGAAGTTACCCCTCGAAAGTTCCGAATACATTTTCGTCAGCTGCGATAGTATCGATGCTTTGGTGCCTTGTAAAGTTTACCTTTCCGTTTAGGCTCATTTATTCGTTGCAATTTTCAGTTAAGTCAGAAAGCTGTAACTATTAAAAATGTACGTCCCTGACAGTTTTTATACCCCCTACAAAAGGGTAAACTTGCTAGACGTATCGGGTCATGTGGCCCAAAAACAGCCCGCATGGTCAAAACGGACAATAAGTTGGTAAGGGTACTCACGTAAAAAAAGTTATTTTGGGCAAAAAGGCAGAAAAACAAAAGTTTGTTTGAGATGTTTTATGGCTGGATCGAGCTTAATACCTTTTACTTGTATATACAAAATTGATACTGTAAATAGCTACCTTTGTGCAAAATATTCTGCCGCAAACATTTCTCAAATTTTGTTTCTATTTAAAAATTTTCATGAACCGTATAATTAGTACTTGAAGTTCACGAAATTTAGCTGTTATGGCTATACTCGTACAAGTAAGAACATGTGCACCTTTTCGACAATCCTTTCCGTGGATGGAATCTGTTAAAAATTTTGTTGGATGCACTTCAGCATCACGTTTTTTCTCTCCTGCAGGCCGAGAGCATTCTGACTATAAGAGCTTTACCTTCGTCATTTCAAAAAAGAAATAAGGTTCGATAATGCTGCCACTCACCCACAGTACTAGTACAATCCTTTATAACTTAAGCCATCAAAAGAGCCAAGATTACTGCGAAGTAAACAAACATATCAGCCGTTGCGGTTGATATCAAAAATCCATGATATACCGATTAGACACCGATTAGACACCGATAAACTGTCATATAAGTTTGTGCGGACGCAAGAATTGAAGCCAGGCGACGACACTACGCCAAGAGTACTTGGTGATGGAATTATTTGTCAGTTTTGGCCAAAATCATTTCGTACATGTCAACGGTTTACGTAGTACGAGTACTGTGTTTAGTATGTAGGTGACGAAAATGTATTGGAGACTTTCGAGAGGAAACCCCTTCGGAAAGCGAAAATTGGTAAGGTCAAGACTCCGGTAAAGAGACCAAGTTGAGGATGCTACGAGAACCTTTGCTATTAGAAACTGAAGGAAGCACGCCCAAAAGCAAAGTGCTCATGAATTAACTATTGAAAAGGACAGGACCAACAAGGGTTTTGTAGCCGGATGGAGTAAGCTATCAAGTTTTTATAAACCTAAAAAAACTGTGTAATCGTTAAAGCTTCATTGACTACTTGCATATAGAAAACCAAACAATTTAGGAATTGAAACTTTCTTCGACAGCAAGAGATCTATAATTTTTTTAATAATAATGTTTTTACCAGCTCATCAACATGCTGTTGTGATTTGAAATCGAAAAAAAATTATGTTCACTGCACCCTAATATTTTAATTAAACAAAAGTCTAACAGAACGGAACTCACTTTTTAAATGCAACATAGTGTGGCATTGAAATTCGTTAATATTAATAAATTAATAAATTCGCCAACAATCAAATGAGAGCGAAAGTCTGCAGGCTTTTGAAAATCAAATCACTGAAAGTAAGGGTGACTAATGTGGCTGCAAAACACTCCCAAAACAAACAAACTCGTATCTGGCACTTAATTGATCGTAAAAAATATTTGGCTATAAATATGCAATAACATCTGAATATCAATCATAACACATCATATCACATCTCCGACAAGACAAACAGTTTTCAAACACGATTAAAGATTATAAAAAAATGGCATTCAAAGTAAGTTAAAGATACAGGTTTTATGTACTCGTACAAGTCTGCCTTTTAATTGTATTTTTCTTTTCCTTTCTTTCTGTTTTTTACATTTCAGTTCATTGCTATCCTTGCGTTTGCCACCGTCGCCAGTGCTGGTGTGTTGCCCATTCAGCAAGTAGGTCCTGCGACCTATGCTCATTCTCAACCCCAAGTTTATCATTCAGCTCCAGTACCCACTACCGTAGTCAAAACTATTGCTCCCGTTGCCTATGCTCATGCTCAACCCGTTTTGGCCAAACACGATGCTCCCTACGATCCCCATCCACAATACAAATACGCCTACGATATCAACGATGAGCATACCGGTGATAGTCACAGCCACTCGGAAGAACGTGACGGCGATGTTGTCCATGGTGAATACTCTCTGATCGATGCTGATGGTTTTAGACGTGTGGTCCAGTACACCGTTGATCCTCATAGCGGGTTCAATGCCGTCGTCAATCGTATCCCCTTGGAACATGTTAAGCACGTTGTCAAGCAAGTTGCCGCCCCAGTGACTTATGTTGCTCCCACTCCTACGGTTGTCAAGCAATTTGCAGTTCCCCAAGCTTACCATCAACATCATTAATATGCCATTGATTATGTATTAAATTATCGTTGTTATTCTTTATTAAAAATTAAAATGTTGCATTTTTAAAAACGAAACCACTTTTTATACTTATAAGTATAGATTGGAACTATTTAACGGGTATATTCAGGTAATGGGCAATGCCCCCTTTTAGCAGTTTTGTAGTGGTTTGGGCTTACAAACCTTGTATAAGCTGGCAACCTTGCTGGTCCCCGAGCGTTATAATATCATCTCTTTAGAGTGCCTTACCTAGTTGGAGCCGGCAATAAACATTCTTGGCCACAGCTCGTTGATTTGAGAGAACTTCTCCGCTTGATTCTTAAGGCGATGTATGTAGAGGGATATATTTTGTGCTGGAATATATCCATGCCATTTTATGTCTTATATTCGAATTACCTTCAGCATCCCATTAAAAAACACACAGGAATCTATTCTCATATCAGAGTGTAGAACACGGTGTACCTCCCATGCGAATGTCACTTTACGAGCGTAGATTAAAACTTACATACAATTTTTATAATGCAAGATATTTCCTAAAATTTGTGTTCTGCAGTATGTTTTTTTTACCTTTTCACACGCATAAGAATGGAGCCCTCGCCCCATTCTACGAGAAGCACCTCATATAAAGTACAAACTACACCCGATGTCATTAAAATCAAGTTTAGGTATGTGCTTATATTCGGCTGAAACAAATATAGTTTTTTAGTTAATTTAGAAAACAAACGAGCTAAACATTTAGAAAATATTTATAATTGGATCAAATTGACGGGACCACGTGTCACACGGCCAACGCAGCCATCGATATTTTACGCACTGTTTTTGAAAATCGAATAATCAGCCGATATTGTGATGTCAATTGGCCGCCTCGGTGCTGGGATTTTAGCCCTTTGGCTTATTTTCTGTGTGAAGTCATTAGGGATAAATGTTACACAAAACATCCAGAGACAATTAAAGCGTCAAAACTTGAATCGAAGTTGAGAGATTCGAACCGAAACAATCTTAAATGTACTAAAAAATTGGGTTGATCGGATGAGCCACTGCCGAGCCAGTCGTGGTAGTCATATGAATGATATTGTGTTTCATTTTTAAATGACAAAGTTGAATCTTTTCAATAGCACCAGAAATTTGAAAAAATTACACTTTGTGACAAATGGTAGGGGACAGTGATCGGGATGGGATGAAACCATCGGGGAATGTTTTATCGGTCAAAAAAAGTTATACATGTCCCAGCCTACTTGTTCAGAGTCTGTATCGGATGAGGATCTGTCTTCAACTGGAAAAAAATAATTGTTTTTTATCAGTCAGTTAACTTCAATTTTGTGACTTACCCTCGGCGGAAACTCCTATTATATATTCTTCTTTATCATTGCCGGGATCGTACGTCTTTTGCGACCACCAACAAATTTCAGCCAGCGAGTCGATCTTTTTCCCTTTATATCGCGTTTCCATATGGATGACCACTTGATGGAAGCGCTCGCCATGTTCATCCGACTCTGAGGCTAGCTACTTGCTAAAGTATTCCAGATGGTGAGGCAAAAGGTCAATTTTGAGAGACATGTTCACTCCAATTTTCTGGAAGTAGTGCAACATCTTGGTCACAAGAGCGGAAAAATTTTAGGCTCGTTTACTTCCCAAAAAATATCGTATCATTTCTTCACTGCCCTCCACGCAAGGTAATCATCACCGACTAAAGCGCCTTTAAATTCCTTTGATTTCATGAGCTTTCGTTTATCGGGACCATTCAGAATACCTTCCTTCAATTTTGCTTCGCTGATTCGTGGGAAAACATTTTTTAAACAATCAAGAATTTTTGGTTGCTTGGCCTTGATGATTTTTTTTACGATTCCCAGTTTGAAATGGAGAGGGGCATGAGGACATTCTCCATTGCCACGAATGGATCATTTACGCAGTTGTTTCCTTTCTCCGTTGGATCTCGAGCAAGCCAGTCATGCGTTCGGATTAGTTTCTTTTGAATCGGGTACACAAGAAACACAAGTTTTTCGTATAGCCTTCCTGGAGACCTCTTAGCATCGCCACTACTTTCAGATCATGACTGATCCGCCACATGTGATCAGTGTAGCAAACTTTATCCAAAATTAATTTAATGGAATCGTATGTTTCACTCATATCTGTGCTGTAGACAATGGGAAACCAAAAAAAGGTACTGATAATTATCAGTACATTTTTTTTACGGCCAACTCAAAATAAAAATTTTAAACATCTCACGAAATAATCCTATTGTTAACAGGTTCGCATCAAAATAAAATCGTAAATAATTTTTTTTATCACATTTATTAAGTTTAATCAAAAAAAAACGCTTCAATGACAAAAGCTACAAATCGAATTAATCAGCCCATATTTAAAAGTGTCTCACAGCATAGGCTGCAGGTGCCACATAAGGAGCAGCACGAACAAATGCGGGAGCGGCAACAAATGGAGCAGTTCTGACGACAGGAGCATGGGCAGCAAAGACGGGGGCAGCTCTGACAATTGGGGCGGCAGCAGCCGCAACTACAGGAGCAGCTCTGACAACTGGTGCGGGAGCAGCAGCAACTACGGGAGCAGCTCTGACAACTGGGGCGGGAGCAGCAACGACGGGGGCAGCAGCCACAACGGGAGCGGGGGCTACGAGTGGTTCACGGCGAACGACGGCATTGAAACCATTGATAGAATCGGCAGTGTAGGTAACGGTACGCTTGAAGCCATCAGAATCGATCAATGAATATTCACCACGTACCACATCGCCATCACGTTCCTCCACGTGTCCCTTGGAGTCACCGGAAAGTGAGTCTTGTACATCATAGCCGTATTTGTATTGAGGATGAGGATCGTATTCTTCGAGTTCGACGGTCTTGGCCAAAACGGGTGCAGCTGGCACGACAACAGCGGCATTGGCAACAGCAACCAGGGCGAGGGCGATCACAAACTGCACAAAAACAAAAACACAACGAATACACAAATGTTTTAGTATTTCAGTTCAAAAATAATTTTCACATAGCTTTGGTAAATTTAAATCAGCGTTTGAAAATGCTACGCTACTTCGTAGTATTTTGTTTTGCTCTCGCTACCACTCTTTCTTTGAACAGAGCCGTAGCAGAGCCATAGCCGAAAAATGAAAAAGTATATGCTCTGCTCTGCTTGTAGTTATGTCGCGTCATAAACTATAGCAATAGAAACAGGCAAAAATCAAATGATGTGCTCTGCGTAGCCATAGCAGGAGCTGAAAACTGAGAGCGAGATGAGAGCAGATCAAGTGAAATTGTTTTTATTTACTATGGCTCTTCTGTGTTTTTGTTTTTGCTAAAAGTCTGTGGTTATAAACAAGTGGTTCAATTTTTTAATACATGTAGGTAACAATAGAGAGGGCGTTTTCTTCTTTGAAACTGGTGTTGTCGGATAATCGAAATCGATTAAGTCACGAAACCTTGGAAAATATACTTCTTGTCAGGCTTAATTCGACACACTTAGATAGTGCGATCGACAATTTAAGTTTATTTGAAGACGAGGATTAATACATAAGTTTCTATTCGTATAAGCTCTTATTCCTATTTACTTAATACAAACTTTAATTTAATTTAAATATTGTGACTGAATAAAATATGGTTTTCATTTTTCAATTTATTAACCTACACATGAATAAAATAAAGATCACAGAATTGTAGCAAAAACAAAAACGTCCAAACAAACACAGAATTTTAGCAAAAACAAAAATGCAGAAGAGCCATAGTAAATAAAAACAATTTCACTTGATCTGCTCTCATCTCGCTCTCAGTTTTCAGCTCCCGCTATGGCTACGCAGAGCACATCATTTGATTTTTGCCTGTTTCTATTGCTATAGTTTATGACGCGACAGAACTACAAGCAGAGCAGAGCAAATACTTTTTCATTTTTCGGCTATGGCTCTGCTAGGGCTCTGTTCAAAGTAGGAGCGGTAGCGAGAGCATAGCAATATTTGTTAAGCTCTTGCTGCTACGGAGTAGTAAATGCGAACGCTGATTTAAATCACTGCAATTGTTCTAAATTGTTTGGTTTATATGTCGAAGTAATCCTTTTTGGTAGTGTCCACTTATCGTTTTGATTGAAATTGAAACCCACCTTGTAGGCCATTGTTTTTGGTTACTCTCGGATTTTTGTTTGATCACTTAATTGTTCTTTACACTTGGTGTATTAAACACTGAATGTGTCTTGCCACTGTTTATGAGCCACAATTTATAGTTGGCGTTGCGACATTGAGTCGTCTTCATTGATATTCAATATTTGTCAGGTGTATTTTATTTTATTTTTTTTATTTTCGTTTCTTACTATTTTGGCCATCGTTATTATTCTGGCCACGATGGGCATATTATAGCATTGCAGCCATGCTAACATATTCCATTTCATAACTGTGTTCTTTGGCTTAAGGCTGTTGCCAGCAGCGTATCGCGATGACCGTCAAAATTAGAACTAAATTGAAAAAGTCGAAATGCATTAAAAAACGATATTTTGTTCTTTAGAAATGAGAGCATTTGAGTTTTTTACGATCACATATACTTTCTGTCATTCTAGACAGAAATATACATTAGAAGTTGCTTAATACGGACATGCCATGCATAGTTAGCGTGAATAAAAAAAGATTTGCATTTATTTTATTTTTATTAAAAATATCTTTAAACATACTTTAGTTGAAAGAATATCGTGTTATATGATGAATACTTGGTTTACGTTTAACACATCTACAGATATTTGAGCTACACTAACATTTCGGTAAATCGATCGGGTTGGAACTACTGGCTGATCTTATAAAACGGTGTCTGTCATTCCGTTTGAACAACCCCGGTCTACATTATTTGCCATATCCCCCGTACAATAATGTTTCCAGCTTTATGTTCCTGCTAAACAAAACTGTGCATAGCATGTTTGGATCTAGCAGCGACCAACTCAGTTAAATTAATCCATATTGGCTTATTTTTCACTATACTCGTAAAGAGTGTCCCGATAGTAGTTCTAGTTTTAATGCCGTCCACCAAGCACCTCGAAAAATTAAACTAAGATCCTGCGATTTTGCATGATGATGGATTCAAGCCTTAAGCTTCTTCTGTATTAAAAATATGCGAAATCGGAGATCGGTTGAGGAAAAATTTCATTTCAATGAAACTAAACGTACCTCCGAAAAGTGTACTTTTTTGAACATTTTCTGAACTGTGCACGCAAAAATATGATTACAATATGGTCACGGCAATAAAAATACAGGGTGGAGCGCGGTAATTTGCTTTTTTGCACTGCAGGTTGTTGCGGCGATGTTGTCGAAGAGAGTGGAGAGTGTGCGTGGCTTATACGAGTAGTGGCTGACGGGAGATTTCTATTCGTCTGCCTTTTAGTTGCCATCATGCATTGGACACTTGAGAAAAGGTCATTTTGTTTTGAAGCGTATTTTTCAAATGCGCACTCGATCATTGCAGTTCGGCGTGCTTTTCGTTTACGATTCGCTGAACCCCTACGCGGACGTGTTTCTGGGCAGCAATCAATTGTAAATTGACTTGCTCTTGGCATTTCAAGACGTTTTCTCCGCCGGATTCTTCATGATGAATGCACTTAGACCATATATGGTTCCAACAGGATGGTGCTACTGCACACACAGCGAGGGTTACCATGAATTGTTTGAGGCAAATGTTACCTGGGTGGCTTATATCTTTGAGGGGTGATGTGAACTGGCCGACCAGACTTAGCCCCATGCGAATTTTTCCTTTAGGTTACCTATAGGAAGACTTAATTAACAATATTGAGGCTGAAATTTCCAGAATACCAGTAGCTCGTTAGAGTTCATGAAAACTTTAGAAAACGGATGCATCAGTGTGTATACGAGTAAGTAGATAGCGAAGGTCGACATTTGCCAGATACACTATTTAAAACCATGTAATTTAAAAATTTCCTTGCTGTTCAATAGAGCGCCCATAAACTAAAAAGTGTTATTTTTCCGCTCCCCGCCCTTTTTCTCTTACACAATTTTTGACCTAGCTATAACCCTTCGTGGTGTTTTTAGAGGTCAAACTTCAAATTTGAGTCAACATTTTTTTTCAAACGTAATTTAGTAATTTTATTTATAAACGTTGCCAACTTAATCCAATTCTAATAAATACGAGTAATTTTCGGTATCATAATTAATTGTGTGTGATAATACTATGGTTGTACGGACCATAACATGGTTTCGTTTTAATCATTCCACGGTTGCGAGGATCATACTATGATTAAATGTGAGACCTTCTATGGTTGTGAGGATCACAACATGCTTGTGGAGATCCTTGAAGGTTGAGTGTGAATCATACTATGGTTGTGTTGGATCATAGTATGGTTATGTGGGAGTCATACTATTGTTGCGAGGATCATATCATGGTTGTGAGGTTGTATTTGAATCATACTATTTTTGTGGGGATCCAAATATTGTTATATCACAACCCTATACCTAACAATAGTATGATGCTCTTCGAATATTATTATTCCAACCATACATATATATATATATGCTATATGGCTGTCAAAGAAACAAATACCACTGTCAAAAAATAAGTTAGTTTTGCGATTCATCCATTAATGTTGTTGCAGCGGATGCTGTACTGTCACTTTTGCCCCTGTTGTGCACCCTATCATCCTTGTGCTGCTCGGGCTACACGCAGAGAAAAGATATGGTTACACTATGGTCACCGCAACAATAATATGTTCTCTACAATAAAAGCATGTTCGTTGTTTTTTGAATTTCATTTTGAAAATAGTATGATTGCGACAATATTGCTATTGTTAAAAAGTAACAATAGTATTATTGCCAAATTTTGAAATGAAAATATGGTTGTAGCAACCATATATACATGGTTTGTGCAACAAAAGTATTGTTGTTTAAAATTTACGCTAACAATAATTTGATTACGGCAATCATACAGTATGGTTGCGACTATGAACATAACAAAACAGGTTTTATAGAGCATACATGTATGTGTGTGCGTATGTTTTTTGATATACAAAAAAACACATACACACGATACAGTGAATGGTTGCTGTCCATTAAAAAAATAACAACAACAATCGGAAGGCAGTTCGAGGGATTTTTATTGTGTTTACTTTGTTCGGTGAAATACTCTAATACCGACTGGTTCTCGTTTATTTAAAATCTGCCTGCACTTAAGTGTATAGCAATTTATCATGCTTTAATCACATTCGTTACTTGGTGTCTAGGGATGGTGAAGTAGCATTCACCCCTCCCGGGAAAAAAAAAGTATTTTTGACCGTTGGAATATATATTTTTGTTTCTTGAATGAAATGTTTAATAAAAACATGGCCTCAAATCTGGCTATGAACTAATAGTATTGCAATTTAATATAACATACTTAATAAAAATCTCTATTTTTGTATAACAACAATACCCAATCCTAATAAATAATTTTGGGGATCATAGTATGGTTGAGTGTGAATCATACTATGGTTGTGGGGATCATAGTATGGTTGCGTGTGAATCATACTATGGTTGTGAGAATCATACTATGGTTGTATGAGAAACATACTATGGTTGTGAAGATCATAATATGGTTGTGGAGATAATAGTATGGTTGAGTGTAAATCATACTATGGTTGTGTGGATCATAGTATGGTTGTGGAGATCATAGTATGGTTGAGTGTGAATCATACTATGGTTGTGGGGATCATGGTATGATTATGTGTGAATCATACTATTGTTGTGAGGATCATAATATTGTTGTGTCACAACCTTATACCAATCAGTATGATCCTCTTCAAATATTGTCACCCCAACCATACTTTTTTTCTGCCGGTGGTTTTCAGGTTCAAGAAGATGATTAGAATTGGGTATGTCCACAAGGACCTGAAAACCAGCTGGTTTTACTTGACAGCCGAACAGGCGCAGTGTGTTGTGTGGACCCTGTTGATCCTGCACGGGCCATTTATTTGAAATACTGCCGTCAAAGCGGACATAATAATAGTTCAGGCGACTACATCATCCAGATCTAAACGGAGCCAGTACCACTTTGGTTCGGTGTGATAGACTTTTCTCCTCCTAGACTACCTCTGGAGTATGGTCACCAAGCAGGTATTCACTTTAAAGTTGTTGACGGTTTCTGCGTTTGTGTCAGTGTGAATACCGCTCAGACTCGGCTTATGGGCCCTTTGATCTTAATGTTTCCGCTTGTGGCACAGGACCTTTCTCATATATCATGAAGCTTGCTTCTGACATGCGATAGTAGGGGACTCCTATCCGCAAGTGACAACAGCAACTTGTGTCCTTCTCGGACATAAGGAGAAACCCTGTCACCGTTCTCTATAGATGCAGAAAACGATTCTGAACTACAGTGAGTCTGTATTTCGTCGTAGATATCACTTTTAACATTGATTTTAGGTCCAGTTGCTCTAGAAGCTCCACATTAAAACCAAAACTAAATTCGGTCCCTATATTAGGTATAGAAGCGCAAAATGTCACATTTAACTGTAACATAGATTAAATTTAATACGTCATGTTACAATGAGCTCATAACAAATCTTGGAGAAATTAGACACAACTATGGCATTATCTTTTAGGTTATAATTTAGAAGAAGCATGGTTGAAATTTAGCAGAGGGCTTAATCGGATGCGAAGTAAACATTTTTACCACATTGGGACTGAATTAACCTCTGAAAAAATAACAATATACGAGTATAAGGTATTTTTGGTTTTTTGCTTAATGTGAAAACTATCAACCTCCGATCGATATGAAAAGTTCACATTATATTACGGTTGAAAATTAAATATTTGCAGGATACACAATGGTATGATTAGGGAAGGGATATGGTACTGCCTATACAAGTCAGAATTTATAAGGGTTATCAACTCATAGTTAAAACTCTTAGAGACATGATGCTGATGATGGTTAATATGATGCATGCAAAACCTAGCGAAATAGAGGACGCACAACGCCTCTTTGAATATAAGTACTTTTGGCCAAATAATGGACCGATCGTTTAAAATGTTAACCGTTAGAAATTAATAACCAGTATATTATTACACACTATATTATGTCAAAATTAGTCAAAAGGACATTGCACCGGTATGCATGGCGTTGATACGAAAAGGGAGAAACCTGGTCGGAATAATTAACCAATCGTTTTAGAATAATTATACAGGGTGGACGATTTAACATTTTAAAATTAAATCGGCTGTAAAAAAAGTACTGATAATTTTTAAAATTTCTGGTTTTATTGGAAAGGTTTAACTTAGTCATTAAATAATGGAAAACCATCCGATGCGTTTTCGCTTCGCCTAATGGGTTGAAGATTGTTTGGCAGGAGATGAAGAATTTTACCGAAAAATCGTGTTTTCTAATGAAGCTCATTTTCATCTCGGTGGCTATGTCAATAAGCAAAATTAGCTCTTATGGTGTTGAGTGAACCCAATGCTTCCACAAAGAGTCACTGTTTGGTGTGGATTTTGGGCTGGTGGCATCATTGGGAAATGTTGCTTTGAAAATGAGCAAGGCGCTGCCGTTACCGTCAATGGTGAGCTTTACCACGCCATGCTCAACAAGTTTTTGTTTCCAAAAGTTGAAGAGAATGACATAGACGACATTTGCTTTCAACAAGACGGTCACACAGCCAACGCAACCATCGATATTTTACGCACTGTTATTGGCCGCCTCGGAGCTGTGATTTCAGCCCTTTGGGTTTTTTCTGTGGAGAGCCATTAGGATAAATGTTACGCAAAGCATCCAGAGACAATTAAAGCGTTGAAACATGAAATCGAATTTGCGACTGAAGAGATTCGAACCGAAACAATCGAAAATGTAATAAATAATTGGGCTGTTCGGATGAGGTACTGCCGAGCCATTTGTGGTAGTTATATAGGGTGAAGCGCTAAAATTTGCTTTTTTGAAAATAAAATTAAAAAATTACGAACCTTAGAAAAATTTATTTTATATTTGAGTTATATTGAACAGTAAGGGATTTTTTAAATAACATGATTTTAAAGTGTATCTGGCAAATGTCCACCTGCGCTATCCACACACTGCTGCAAGCGTTTTCTGTAGTTTTCGTGAACTCTAACAGGCATGTCGACTGGTATTCTGGTAATTTCAGCCTCAATATTGTTAATTAGGTCTACCAAGGTGTTGGGACGATTTATATACACCTTCGACTACAGGTAACCCCAAAGGAAAATTTCGCATGGGGCTAAGTCTGGTGAGCGTGCCGGCCAGTTCACAACACCCCTCAAAGAGATAAGCAATCAAAGAAACATTTGCCTCAAACAATACATGATAACCCTCGCAATTTACAATTGATTGCCCTCCAGGAACACGCCCGCGTGGGGCAACAGCGAATGGTGAACAAAAAGCACGCTGCACTGCAATGATCGAGAGCGCATTTGAAAAATGCCCTTCAACACAAAATGACCTCTCCTCACGTGTCCAATCCATGATGGCAACTGAAGGGCAGACGAATACAAATCTCCCTTAAGCCAGTTTAAACCACATACACACTCCACTCTTTTCGGCCAACAGTGCCGCCACAGCCTGCAGTGCAAAAAACAAATTCCGCGCTCAACCCTGTATGAATGATATTGTGTTCCATTTTTAATTGAAAAAGTTCAGCCTTTCTAATAAAAGGTGTTTAAATTTTAAGGGCCGATGCCATTCCTTGCCATCATTCTGACCATTGATGACGTTTGGAATGGTCAAGAGGTTTTAGTTCTTGAGTCAATTGCACCTTGTAAGCGTGTAAATGCAAGTCTTTATGCATAATGTTCATCAACGAAGAGCGTGAGAGGTGCAATGTTGGGCACGATGACGAGATGAGGTGGGCGGCTCTTCAGCCACACTATCGCGAACAGCAACAATATTTTCTGCAGTACGAGCTGTACGAGCATGCAGTGGTGTTTTCGCAACTCCTACAGACCCGGTTTGCTCAAATTCACATTTGACGGAAAAAATCACGAAGTGCCTGAATAGCTTTAACGCGTTGCTAACTTGTGCATCTATCCATGGTTCAAATTGAGTTAGTCTGAAATTGAGATATATTAAATAAAATGCACAAAAAACTAGACCTTTAGGTATGGTACACATTCAACATCGGCCCTTAAAATTTACCTGCCAAAACCAAATTATCAGTACTTTTCTAACAGCGTATTCAAATTTAAAATGTTAAATCTCCCACCCTATAGTGTGCAGTTCTAGATCCTTAAATTGTCATAGATTGTTAAGGCAAAAATGAGCGAAGAGGGTTATATACGAGTACGAGGATGATATGACATTGCAAAATCTAATTAATCATTTTTTTGACTGTGTTTTATGTTTATCTGAGTAGTGTAGAGCATCACAAAGTCGGACAAATCTGACATTGGCTCTTTTTACTCGTTTTAAATTCTATGTGTTTGCACCAGGTGCATAACCTGAGATGCATAACTGACAAACGTTTTTTTAGTTTCGTATATTTGTTTCTTAAGTATTTATTTTCCGAGAATGTTAATGATGTCGTTTCTTGATTAAACTATTTCTGCGAATGTTTTAGAGTTACAACTTTTTATATTGTGAGAAATTGTCAACCTTAAAAGGATTTGGATGGTTTCAATTTTAATTTTTGTAACAGAAAAAAATGTAAATTTTGATTAAAAACATAGCTATCAAAATCGGAGCCAAAAATTGTATGTTGTTTATTGCATTTGGGTGGGCCAAAAGTCACCATGGGGTTAAAAACTTTAATAACTTTTTCGATTATTAATTTTTTATATTTTTTTCTCAGACTATATAAAGTAATGTACAAAATGGAATTTTTTAGACTAAGTATGAGCGCTGCTATGTATATTTCTGGCCTAATAATGAAAATGCGAATATTTATCATCAAAAAATGGTTTTATTGTTTTTCAAAGTATTCTCCAGCATGATTTATACACTTTTGCATGCGCTCAATCCAATTGTCGAAGCACTTTTTCCACTCCGATTGAGACACCTTCAACAGCATCTTCTGTCGACGAAAGTCGTTGACCACGCATTTTTTTCTTGATGTGTGCACAATGATTCGTCTTCTCTTGTTCGTTTTTCGAATTTCTCCGAAGACTTCAGGCAAACAAATTGTGGTGTACCACTCAGAATTGACCGTCCTACGTTCTTCAAGCAGAACAGTCGCCACATGACTAGTTTTACCGAAGGCGACCATTTGCTTCAAGGTGCTTCTTCCAAGAACAACTTTCGTTAGATTTGGCTCGGCCCACACGGTCGATTGCTGTTTTGTTTCGGGCTTATACGCATAGATCCATGATTCGTCACCTGTGACGATCTTAACGACGTCTTACGTATAAGCACCAATTGACACAAGCCTTTTTTGAGCGATTGTCAAAGTGTGTGGGATCCAAGGAGAACAAACCAGGTGTTCTTGCAATATGAAATGTATGCTGGTGTAAGAAATGCCCAAGGATGCATCTATCTCACGGTATATCACATGACGATCTTGCATTATAAGTTGACGCACGGCATCAATATTGTCTGGCACAACGGCCGTCTTTGGACGATCTTAACGCCCTTCGTCTTTGAGCGAGCGTCGGCCACGATTGAATTCATTTAACCGGTTTTTTACAGTGCTATAGGACGGTTCTTCATCGCCATACAAAGATTTAAGTTCATCAATGCCCTCTTGTCATGATAATCCTCGTCGAAAGTTGTGAAAAATGATCGCACGAAAATGTTCACGAGTTAATTCCATTTTTTTTTTACCAAATAGAGTCACTGTAAACAACACAAAATGATGGTCGTACGTCAGAACGTTCTGAGTACGTTTATGCTAAAAATTGTCAAACTTTCCAATGGAAATGTCAGATGGCGCCAGCCAACACTTAGGGCCCCCGCAGACTGCAGACTTTTTATCGGCCGATAGTTTAGTCGGGTTGGGCTGAAAGTGCGCACACCGAGCCAACTAAACAGTTTGTTTGGTGAACAGGGCGCAGACTATCCAACAGTCGGCCAACTATTCTCGAAATAGTTTGTAACTGATTGTAACCATACTGATTAAGAAGCCGACCAAACTATCGGCCGATAAAAAGTCTGCAGTCTGCGGGGGCCCTTAGTGTTGCCTAGGCCAAAAATATATATAGCAACCCTCGTATGGAAAATAATGTCACTTGCTGGGCTCGTTTTAAAACATTATCCATAACATCTTTTAAAATTTGTGGCTGTAGCGATCGAATTTCTGCAACAAATTTGGCATTGAGTTGTGAGATTGTTTCGGGCATGTTCACAGTCGGGTGCTGACAAATCTGGCTATCGCGCAGGTCAAATAATTTCCAAATTTCTGGAAATTATTCGCTCTCCAAAAATTTTACTTAAAAGTCAAGTGCCGTTGTGTCTCGGACAGTGTGTGTAGTGGCTCCGTCCTGGTGAAACCACATCTCAGGTCTGTTTTCAAGAGCAGGACATAAAAATGTTTCTATCATAAGCCGATAACGCTCTGCGTTTACGGTTACAGCACGTCCATCTTCATTCTCGAAGAATTAAGGCCTAATGATACTTGTAGATGTGATCTCACACCAGATGCAGATGGCGTTGATGAATGGCTCTTGGATTTTGGAACCCCGAATCTACAGTTCGGCAAAGTCATTCAAATAAAAATGAGCTTCAACACTCATGCGTTTGCGTTAAAATAATTGATCTTATAATAAAATTCTATTATTATGGTTCTTTGTTCAGTTTTGAATCTCTCCATTATTTATTCTCCAAGTATCGCTCGTATTTATATAATCTGAGAAAAAAATAAAAAATACACATACGAAAAAGTTCTTAAATTTTAAAACCCCATGGCAACTTTTGGCCCACCCTGTCTATATAAAACAAATATAATCAAAAAAATATTTTTCAAAAATGATGTAATAAAGGAATTTATAACATCAACATTGTATGTTGTAAAAGTATATTGCAAGTTATACGTAACATGCACATTAGGGTGGGTCGATTAAAAAATCGATATTGTTCTATCGAATTTTCGATAGCATTTGGCATGAAAAAAAAAGTTCCACAACGACATATCAAAACAATCATTTTTTTACTTTTTCTCAACTTTTATTTTTAAGGTTTTTTCTTATTAGGTAACAAAAAACAAATATTGTATTTCCATACAAATATACATTAACACATATAAGCACGATACAATACAACGTATGAACGCGTGAGAATATAAATGCGACTGAGAGAATCGCAAGCCTCCTTTAAAAATAGCATTAATATCCAAATTTAACAGAATAAAATCAATGAGAAGCATTTTTATATAGACTATGTTGTGTTCTACTTGGACAAAAGGGAGTGGCACAGTCCCTGAACTGTGAGGGCTATACCTTATGAACTAATACCAATATGAGGATAGTAGTTGGTATGGAAAGAAACAAACCCTGAAAAGAGGACGGTGCCACGCCACAATAAAAAATTGGCACATTGGACCGGAATCCATGATGGATGGATATATGAAGCTTCGGCGGTACAAATTTCATTTGTCCACTTGATCTAAATTCTGAGTTTTTTCACGTTCTAGTGAAACGAACTTTAGCTGCAGAACTTAACAACCGGTTTTAATAGAATCGGATGTTTATTATTGAGGTTACTTTCTTAAAATCTTAATAATGTTAATTATTATGACGGATTGTAGGTCTGTTCATAATACATCAGCGTATTACCAAAATATAATAATATTATTTTTATATATTTAACACTTTTGTGTCCAGAAATGTAGGCGTTCTTATCCTGAGTTATGGGCAGCATTCTGGCTTTCGAAGCCATATTACTATCGTCATTTTACCATGGTTTCTGAGGCTGTGCACGCAGAGAAAAGATATGGTTAATATATGGTCACCGCAACAATAATATGTTCTCTACAATAAAAGCATTGTCGCCGCAACCATAGTATTGTTTTCTGGATTTTATTTTGACAACAGTACGATTGCGGCAATAATAATATTGTTGAAATGTAACAATACTATTTTGATATACGAGGAATTGTTATTGTGTTTACTTAGTTTGGTTAAATAATCCACTACCGATTGGCTCTCATTTATTTAAAATCTGCCTGCACTTAAGTATATAGTCATTGATCATGGTTTAATCACATTTGTAAATTGCGGTCTACAGATGGTGAAGTAGCATTTATCCCTGCAGGCAACTAAAAGTATTTTCAACTGCCGTTGGAATATGTATTTTTGTTTATTGAATGAAATGTTTGATAAAAACGGTCTCAAATGTGGCTATGAACTAATTGTAATGCAATTTAAAATAACTAAATTGATAAAAACCTCTATTTTTGAATAAGAATATTACCCAATCTTAATAAATAAATTTGGGGATCATAGCATGGTTGAGTGTGAATCAAACTATGGTTGTGAGGATCATACTATGGTTGTATGAGAAAGATAATATGGTAGTGGGGATAATAATATGGCTGTGAAGATAATATTATGGTTGAGTGCGAATCATACTATTGTTGTGAGGAACATGGTATGGTTGTAGAGATCATAGTATAGTTGAGTGTGAATCATACTATTGTTGTGAGGATCATAATATTGTTGTGCCACAACAATTTACCCAACAATAGTATGATACTCTTCGAATATTGTCACCCCAACCATACCTTTTTTCTGCGTGTGGACAGTGAGTAGCAAAAAGTATCCACAACTAATTTATGTTATCAGAAGTATAGAGATTTTTTAGTTGGTGTAGAACTTATTGGCTGTATCGCTGCAATCGCTACTCCAAATTGGTTAAAACAGCCACATTATCGATTTTTTTAAATATCGCTTCTTTTCCAAAACAGAGTTTTTTGATGATGAAAAATCGCCGCAAGCTGTGGAAAAACCACCAAGTTGGCATCGCTGGACTGAGTTTCGCGACGTCTAGCTTCCTCTGTGTTGTGCAATGTAGGGCTTCCACAACCATAGCTATCAAATCATGCTTTCTGCCCATCACGACATGATTTTAAGTTTATGTGTTGACATGTGGTGTTCCAAATAATTCCATTATCGGATTTATTTTCGGAGGGGCTGAAAATTTCGAAAATTTGTCACTAAAGACCCCAAGAATGGCTGGATCAGCGGTCTGATGTCTGTTCAACACGCTCCCCAAAGATATAAGTGACTCCAACGCCATGATCATTTGCCTTAACCTAAGCACATTATATGGTGATGTAAAATAAGATTAGGAATCATTCATTCATCCATTTATCCAAAGCGATTTTTGCTTCGGAAATGTTGGCGACACTGAACCCACCAGCAATTTCTCGATTGATCAGGTGTTGTTTATGAGATATTCAACGCTCTCTTAAATGGTAAGTCCAAAAGAATACATTCTGCAAAATTTTGTTAAATATTTTTTTTTTATTTATCTACAAACTAAAACAACAATTTCAGCTAATAAAATAAACAGTCACACAATTGTTCAACAAAGATGGCAATTAATGATGGGCAACATAAGTAGCAGGGGCAGCGTAGGTGGTGTAAGCTGGTGCCACTGACTTAACAACAGCGGGAGCAGCATAAGAAGCGTAAGCTGGGGCAGCATAGTGAGCCACGGGAGCAACAGTCTTGACAACAGCTGGGGCGGCATAATGAGCTGGAGCAGCATAGGAGGTGTATGCTGGGGCAGCATAGTGAGCCACGGGAGCAACGGTCTTGACTACAGCTGGTGCGGCATAATGAGCTGGAGCAGCAACGACAGTCTTAGCAACCAAAGGTACACGGTTGACAACAGCGTTGAACCCATTGATGGGATCAGCGGTATATTGGACAATACGCTTGAAACCATCAGCATCGATCAAGGAGTATTCACCACGTACAACATCACCATCACGTTCCTCGACTTGGCTCTTGGAGTCACCGGAGACGGCATCTTGGACATCATAACCGTATTTGTACTGAGGATGTGGATCGTATTCCTCAGCAGCCTTGGCATAAACAGGCTGAGCACCAATATGTACAGGAGCAAGGGTTTTGACCACAGCGGCAGGGCCGGCGTGATACACCTGAGGAGCTGCAATGAAGCCGGCATTGGCAACGGCGAGCAGAGCGAAGACAGCTACAAACTAGAAAAAGAAAAAGCAAAGGTTACTCCAGATCTCTAGTACTCGTATGAATGCGTTTGAGTCGAATTTAATCGAATTGCTTACTTTGAATGCCATTTTGTTAAGTTTAATGTTGTGACCGGGTGGGAAGTGTGTGCTGCTTATTCGAGTAGAAGTCGAAGTGTGTTATCTCTGATTGGCATACAAGAGGCTTTTATGCTAGCATGTATCACATTTTGTCGCATGCCAAACAAAGCTAGCCATAGCTGTTACTTTTACTGCCTACAATGAGTGTACCTATGCGCAAGTGTGGTTCAAAGACCAGAAGTCTTTGTTTGGTATGAGTACCGGGTACATTTCAAACCTGTATAAAGTACGTTGTCAAGTGCTGTCTGATACAGTTTTTTGATTAATTAATTTCAGGTGAACGCACACATTCGCATGTGTGCACTGGCAAATTTGTGTCGAAACTTTGCCATGGGGCTTGTTACCATGACTTCTTGTTTTTATAATATTAATTCGATCCGGGTGAAAATGGAACTAATCCCCTATGAAAAATGCAGATTGCAAAAATTGACAAAGTACAATGCATACAGGTAAAAACTTGATCGAATTTAAATTTCATAATCGAAAAATTGGCATAAACTTAAAGATGTAAACGAATAACAATGCAACAATGACATATATAATTGTGTTTTTGACATCAACGAATAAAAGATTACAACACCGGATCGATAGCAATGTCCAACCAAATATTTTAAATCAAATAGCTTAAGAACCACAATCCCTTTCATCATTTAGTAGAATCAAAAATAGTTTATAACCGTTGCAGAGACCCGATCAGTCTGTGGACTTCTAAACAGTTAAGCAAGCTAGATGGCCTTGAATGTGGCAGAGTTATCTCAAATCCCTCTGCACGCTTTACAATATTTGCATTCACAATTGTACCACCTTGTGATAGTTACCTGACTACACTCACACACCGTTACCGATATTGGCAGTTGTGACCGTCTCTGCTCAATATGCGACAAACTGCGATACATGCTAGCATAAAAGCCTCATGTATGCCAATCAGAGATAACACACTTCGACTTTAACTCGACTAATCAACACCCACTTCCCACACGGTCACAACATTAAACCCAACAAAATGGCATTCAAAGTAAGCAACTCAACGATTTGTCCAAATACGACTCATACACATGAATCCTTAAGATCTGGAGTAACCCCTGATTTTTTCTATTTCTAGTTTGTAGCTGTCTTCGCTTTGCTCGCCGTTGCCAATGCTGGCTTCATTGCAGCTCCTCAGGTGTATCATGCCGGCCCAGCTGCTGTGGTCAAAACCCTTGCTCCTGTACATTTTGGTGCTCAGCCGGTTTATGCCAAGGCTGCTGAGGAATACGATCCCCATCCTCAGTACAAATACGGTTATGATGTCCAAGATGCCGTCTCCGGTGACTCCAAGAGCCAAGTCGAGGAACGTGATGGTGATGTTGTACGTGGTGAATACTCCTTGATCGATGCTGATGGTTTCAAGCGTATTGTCCAATATACCGCTGATCCCATCAATGGGTTCAACGCTGTTGTCAACCGTGTACCTTTGGTTGCTAAGGCTGTCGTTGCTGCTCCAGCTCATTATGCCGCCCCAGCTGTAGTCAAGACCGTTGCTCCGGTGGCTCACTATGCTGCCCCAGCATACACCTCCTATGCTGCTCCTGCTCATTATGCCGCCCCAGCTGTAGTCAAGACTGTTGCTCCCGTGGCTCACTATGCTGCCCCAGCTTACACTTCGTATGCTGCTCCCGCTGTTGTTAAGTCAGTGGCACCTGCGTACACCACCTACGCTGCCCCAGCTACTTATGTTGCTCATCATTAATTGCCATTTTTGTTAAACAATTGTGTGACTGATTATTTTATTAGCTAAAATTGTTGTTTTAGTTTGTACGTAGATAAATAAATAAATTTATTTAATGTTATACGCAAAATATTTGGCTTTGACTTTTGTAATGTGCGATATGGTATTTGAACATCTCATTAGACGATTTTAATGCGTTTTGGTAAAAAAAAATATTTTTATTGCACAGTGGTACTGTTCACATAAAAAACGTTTTAAGTGCCTGACTGACGAAAACAATGTAAAGTCTGCAAGTATTAAAACTGGGCACACTTTAAGGAGAAACGAAGTGGCCATTTGTGTGTGAGGTACAAGACAAAACAATGTATAAGTACATGTCAAACGGACTGAAGTGAGATTGAGTGTTTAATCTTCAAATATTAAAGTGGGCTGATTTGGTATCATTTTAGAAAAGAATCAGAAGGGTGTAGTTGGTTGCTATACTCTGAAAGTGGATTTCGTCGGAAATATAATCGGTGGCCTAACTAAAACGAACGATGTTAATTGTAATAAAACAAAAAGTTTCCAGGGAATTATCTTAATATTATTTACTATGATAGAATGACCTATGACAATTATGCAAGTTTTATCCAAAATATCGGCCAAATGCTCGCTACGAATTCGGTGAAATACCTCTATCCGATGGTCCATATTTTCAATGACTTTTAGACACAATGGAGGTTCAATGTCACTAATGTGCCGAATTATCTCATTCTCTAGCTCTTGAATTGTTCTCGGCTTATTGACATACGATTTCGAACATTATTCACGGTTACTGCTTGGACGGCAGGTGTTTTCACATTTACTACAGACCCAGTCTGTTGAAATTTGCTAAAATAATTCTCCCGATTGTTAAATGTGTTAACAATCAATTGTGCTGAATAAAAAAAATCACGATGTGCACGAATTGTATTTTTATGTGAACGCCTATTTTCGTAAGAGGCTTCGACGATTTTAACGCGCTGTTCCATGTCTGAATTTGTCAAATATACTCGTACATACGTGTAGTACACGTAGTAATACTCGCAAACATCAAATGAACTATTTATACGAAAATAAATTTTACTTTTGCATGCATAGGACAAAGGAGCGATTTCCAATAATCACATACGATCTGTTATCAGAATATGACATTAGTGCGTGTCTCGATATACTCGTACTGCTCTTTTTACCGGCTAAGTGCAAATAGATGATTAATTTGACCACTGTTAGGTTCCGAAAGCATTTAGGTTCTGTTCACCATCTATAGTGTGGGCCAATAGTTAGTCGTAAAAATAATTAAGCTAGGGCCAAGATATTTTGTACGATGATTGAATATTGCTAATAACATTGAACAACACTTTTTGGGGGTAGGATTATTCATTTGAGAAAACAATGAGTTGAGAATAGTAAAGTAAATTCCCAAAAGAACAGGGCCCTGGTAGGTCTCAGATTTTTTTATGGGTTGGTAAAGTTTTAATTTTGCAATGCAATACCGAATAAAAGTTCGATTAAATTATATACAGGGTGTCCGCTGGGAAGGTATACTACTTTGTTTTGCTGCCATTTTGGTAAACATTAGTCTTGAAAGTTTAGTCGTGAAGTAGAGACGTGGCAAATTAGTTATTGAAAAATATTCGATGAACCAACGTGTTTTAATCGTTAAAACTTTTTATCAAAATCTGAAATTTTTGGGAGGAACAACGTGCCATCAAAACGCACTATTTATCGTGTAGTGAATGATTTCGAAGCTGATAGGCCCAATCATGGACTACAACGGCTGAAAACATTACTGCTGCTCAAGAAAGTGTTCAAAACAATCCATCAACCTCAATTCGACGCCGTGCTCAGAAGCTTGGTCTTCAAAGAACAACTTTGGCCACAATTTTGCACAAGGATTTGCATTTGTTTTCATTTAAGATTCAGTTGACACAAGAGCTTCTTCCACAAGACTATTTACGCCGCCGAACATATGCCAATAGAATGTTACAGCTAGCCCATGACAAACCCGACTTTCATATTTCATTTGATTGGATATGTGAATAAACAGAATAGTCGGTTCTGGGCAATGGAAACCCTCAAATTATTCATCAGTCACCTTTGCATCCATTTAAAGTGACAGTTTGGTGTACAATTTGGTTAGGATGAATCGTTGGACCTTACTTCTATGAAAATGAAAACAGCGCAACGGTAACTGTCAATGGGGAGCGATATCGTGATATGATTGAAAACTTTTTAATGCCAGAACTGCATGCTTTGGGCTTGATTAACATGTGGTATCAACAAGAGGGTGCCACATCGCATACAGCCAGGATTACAATGGAATTACTGCGAGACCTATTTCCACAACAAGTTATTTCAAGAAATGGTGATGTTGATTGGCCTCCACGGTCGCCTGATTTGACTGCTCCGGACTTCTTTTTGTAGGGATATCCAAAAGCAAGGTTCATGCAAACAAACCAGAAACGCTTGAGCAACTCAAACAAAATACTCGTGATAAGCCTAATGAAAAATCGCGTGAAATATGTGAGAAAGTAATTAAAAATGTGCTCAAAGGGCTCGCATTTGTAAGGCTAACAGAGGCGGACATTTATCTGATATTAAATTCCTTGCATAATTGCCGACATTAAATTACACATTTATCTATAAAAGATCCATCCTCTTTCATTTAATCAAAAATTATCAACAAACAAAGTAGTAAAACCTTCCCGACGGACACCCTGTATATATATTCCCTCCTAAGGGGGAGATCTTAAAAATATAGTATATTTAGGTGTATCGACGCACAGTGGTCCCGGATCGATTTACATCGGCTAAAATTCTATAACCTTTGATCTAATAAATAGTTTTGAGATTTGTAAAAAGACAATTGTCTCAAGGATAATTTCGAGCTTTTAATATTAGAAATCGGTATTTTCGATAAATTTTAGAAATTAGTCTGAAGTGGCCTTTTTCCGATTTTAAAGAAAAGTTAATTTTTTTCAGTTTTTGTTTTACATATTTGCAAATAATTGTTCATAATACGAGGGTTGCTATATATATTTCTGGCCTAGGCAACACTAAGTGTTGGCTGGTGCCATCTGACATTTCCATTGGAAAGTTTGACAATTTTTAGCATAAACGTACTCAGAATAATACGAGGGTTGCTATATATATTTCTGGCCTAGGCAACACTAGGCGTTGACTGGCGCTATCAGAAATTTCCATTGGAAAGTTTGACAATTTTTAGCATAAACGTACTCAGAACGTTCTGACGTACGACCATCATTTTGTGTGGTTTACAGTGACTTGAAAAAATCTATTTGGTAAAAAATGGAATTAACTCGTGAACATTTTCGTGCCATCATTTTTAACAACTTTCGACAAGAGGGCATCGATGAACTTAAATCTTTGTATGGCGATGAAGAACCGTCCTATAGCACTGTAAAAACTGGTTTAATGAATTCAATCGTGGCCGACGCTCGCTCAAAGACAAACGTCTTGAAGGTGGTCCAAAAGCGGCCGTTGTGCCAGAGAACATTGATGCCGTGCGTGAGGTGATAATGCAAGATTGTCATGTGACATACCGTTAGATAGAGGCATCCTTGGGCATTTCTTCCACCAGCATACATTTGTTCTCGTTGGATCCCGCACAATTTGACAATCGCTCAAAAAAAGGCTCTTGTCGATTGGCGCAAAGAAATTTTAAAGAAATATGATTGCAGTGCTTCAAAAGACGTTTATAAGATCGTCACAGGTGACGAATCATGGATCTATGCGTATGAGCCTGAAACAAACAGCAATCGACCGTGTGGGTCTGCGAAGACGAGCCAAATCCAACGAAAGTTGTTCATGGAAGAAGCACTTCGAAGCAAATGGTCGCCTGTTTCTTCGGCAATACTGGTCATGTGGCGACTGTTCCGCTTGAGCAACGTAGGACGGTCAATTCTGAGTGGTACACCACAATTTGTTTGAAGTCTTCGGAGAAATTCGAACAAGAGAAGCCGAATCATTGTGTACAATGACAATGCGAGCTCTCACACATCTGCTCAAACGAGTTTCTTTTTGACCGTTCAGCCCTGACTTGGCACCCAATGACTTCTTTTTATTCCTGCACATCAAGAAAAAAAATGCGTGGACAAAGATTTTCGTCGCCAGAAGATGCTGTTGAAGCGTTGAAATACCATATTTTGGAGGTGTTTCAATCGGAGTGGAAAAAGTGCTTCGACAATTGGTTTGAGCGCATGCGAATGTGTATAAATCATGCTGGAGAATTTATTGAAAAACAATAAAACCATTTTTGATGATAAATGTTTGCATTTTCATTTTTAGGCCAGAAATATATATAGCAGCCCTCGTATGCGCAAAAAAACTTGTTTTTCCTTAATGCCGATTTTAACTTTTTTATGTTTTGAAAATTGAAAATGTGATATTTAATTTTTTGACTTTGTCGAAATGTATCTTAAAAAAAATAGTGCAATGGCTCTATGAGATACAGTTCGACAAAGTCGAAGAAATAAATCTCACTTTTTCAATATTTACTAGATCAAAATTTATATAATGTTGGCAGATGGAAATTGATCCTAGACCACTGGGCGACATTATGTTCCTTCCATTTTAAAAGTACAAACTGGTCATTGGGCCTATAGTGAAGTGGAGGGACATAAAATAGGTAAGGGCATTTGTATAGGGTTATATCAAAAGATAGACCAATTTGGTTAAACTACGGTAGGAAGGAATGCTTATAAGTTGCTTATAATGCACTATGCTAAATTTTCACATAATGAAGTCTTTTGTAAAATCTGGGGCGGTAAAACCCCATATCGTTAGGCAACTTCTGTGTGGGACTATAAGTCAATATAGGGGAGGAAGGTTCTTCGAAAAATATATGGAGCCCTTTGTTGTAACGAAGAATGAATGAATAGTAAGCAGTATACCGACATCGACGTAGTCGGGAGCATCAAACTACAACGATTGCGCTGGTTGCGAGTGGATGAAAATGCTCCACCAATGTAGGTTTTCTACGGCAACTTCGTAGGCGCACACAGAAGGGACAGACCGAAGCTCTGGTGGTAAGACCAACTCCAGCAAGATCTACGGAAGCTTGGTGAAACTGAGGTCTTGAGCCGGTTTTATCCCTGTTCAATGTGTAAAAGCAACAGACCGAAATAAAACAAACGAGCTAAACATACGTACATGCACGGCACGGCACGGCACACAAGTTGACATAGTCAACTAAACTCTTTTTACAAACACACACACACGTGTTGCAAAAGAAATCTATTGATGGCTCTCGATGTGGTGTCTCTTTAGAGGTGGCAAGAGTAAGTTGTATTTTCGTGGGCAATTGTGTGAAGAAAACTTGAAAAGTAAGGTTTACAAGAGTAGTTCTCATTCGTTTGGGGAGAGCCTGGCCTTACAGTTCGGTTTTACATTCAACAATTGCAGCAAGGCTTTCTGAAGAGGGTTGTCACGGACCCGAAATCATGATAAAAGCCACGAAAATCAATGTCACTTTGCCAATTTGTTTAAAACTTGTCTTCTATTTAAATATAGAAGCAAGAGGTCTTGAGCCAGTTTAATCCCTGTTCAGTGTGTAAAAGCAACAGACCGAAATAAAGCAAACGAGCTAAACACTGGGGGACACTTTCAAAGGATCGAAGCGTGTATAATTCAAAGATCTTTAAAGGCAGTCCAAAATAATAGGATCAAATTGCTTTTATCACTTCAAATATGAAGTTTTTGCCTTAAACATAGTGGCCTTTAGTCCACTATACATGAACCATTTTTAATTCCATCAAGCTCAAATGAATCAAGGTGCGGTAAGAGCAACCTTTAAGTATTCTTGGTGAAATTCGATCATATTGGCCTATGTTTTTATACAGGTTTTATAGTGGCACACAAAACGTAATTACTTTTTTCTGTCTGAGCAATCGGCTTAATCTTTATTTTATTTGGAAGGTTAGTGTTTAGATTTATTAAAATTAATGCTTGCGATGCAGAAAAAGGAGTTTGGATAGTACAGCGGTACCATGCTTTACAGTCGTGCATTTTCTCCCAAATGGAACTTAGGTGCGAGTTTGGCGGAACACCCCCGAGTAGATGGACCATTATTAGGTTGTTTGTTGTGGTAGCGGCAACTGTGTGCCGGGGTGACAGGACTTGGTCGAAGAATTTCTCTTCGGGTCTATCCCGTCCATAGAACCGGCTGTCGTAGGAGGCTGGTAAACATGTTTGCCGAATGCAACAACATCGCACTTAGGCCGTACCATCGAGTTCCCTATGTTTGGGTTCATAACACTGTCGCGGCTGTAGTATCATCAATTCGACTCGAAACTTATTGGCTTATTGCAGTTAGCAGACGGTCATTAAAACGGATAATTCATGAAGACTTAAAATTGTTTCCTTAAAATTGTTTACAAAGTCCAAATTACAAGCAAGTTAGATCTTCTAGATTTTCCTATTCGAATGGATTTTTGGCAAAAAATTATTGAAATGGCTGAAAAATACAGCAGCTTGATAAATTACTTGTTTATTTCAGATGAGGCCAATTTTGATCAAAACGGCAATGTAAACATGCAAATTGCCGTATATGAAGTGAATCAATCCACAAATACTTCATGAGACTGAACTGCATCCAGAACGAGTTACTATGTGGGGCCAGTGACTGTCAATGACTGTCGGTGTAACAGTGACTGTCAGTCGTTATTTAATGTTGTAGAAGGAGTTTTTTTTACCTAGAACTGCGCCGAAAACGTATCCGATTTAACAGAATTTGGTTCCAGCAAGATGAAGCAACAGCATATAGAGCCAGACCAGTTATGGCAGAGCTCTAACGAAAATTCCCAAACAAATTATTATCCAGAAATTCCACTTTCCGCTGGCCCCCTAGGTCACCGGACCTGTCTGCACCTGACTCTTTAAATTAGGTTACGTCAAGTAGAAAACCAAAAAAAGAAATTTAAGCAGACCATTAAAAAATAATTGTAGCGAGCCAAAATGTTACTCTTTAGGCTGCAATGAATAATATACTGAGCAGGTGTCGCATATGCGTGGTCATTTACGATATATCATCATTAAACACCATTAGTCATATAAAATTAAATTAAAAATTTTCTATACAACAAAAAAAAATAAATGAAATACATTGATTAAAAAAAGTAATTTGAATTTCTCTTTGTAGCTTAATTGGCGCGCCACCCTGTTAAAGCAAGAAAATATGTCCCTCATGCTCTAGAAGTCACATATTAAGTCCAAAGTTTCCTAAACTTTAGACACAGGTCAAACAAAAGAAGTTCACAAGAAACTGTTTAAAGGGCTTAACTTTGTAAAATAACGACTGCTTATTTACTTCTTTCCTTTACATGTTCTTTCCGGACATTTCTTCAAGTTCCGGTATTTAATAGTTTAGATACCGACATATAATTATTCTTCATAAATCTAGTTACTCTCATTAGTCTCATTTGTCTTCAGGGCGGATCTAGTACGCCCATTGTTAAGAGTACACAGAAAATGTACACATGTTTTGGTCAGAAGCAAAGTGCGTAGATTTCAACACACTTTATGCTCTTTACGCTTCATAATAATTACATTTAATTTAGCCCAGAAGGGCTTTATACTGGTATTTTCTAATACCCCAATAAAGTTAAAGCTTTGTGAAAGAAACAACAATTGAAACAGCAGACGGACACTGTGAAACCAGTTCAGGTCAGTAGTAACACTTTTACGGTTAATAAAACAAAAATGTGTAACAACATTTAACTATAAAAACAACGACAGAATCAATTGTCGACAACATACAGCACTTCCACTTTTAAGCGTTAACATATCGCCAACCCCTCACCGTCACTTTTAACATTTGTTATCAAAATGGCTTTCAAGGTACAGACGGATACTGCTTTAAGTCCATAGCACAAGGATAACCACCTTACTAATATGGGCCTTTATTTTTCAGTTCGTAGCTGCCTTCGCTTTGCTCGCCGTCGCCAGTGCCGGCTATATTCCCGCTCCTCAAGTGTACCATGCCGCTCCAGCTGCTGTGGTCAAAACCCTTGCTCCAGTGCATGTTGCTGCTCAGCCCGTTTATGCCAAGGCTGCTGAGGAATACGATCCCCATCCTCAATACAAATACGGTTATGATGTTCAAGATGCCGTCTCCGGTGACTCCAAGAGCCAAGTCGAGGAACGTGATGGTGATGTTGTACGTGGTGAATACTCCCTGATCGATGCTGATGGTTTCAAGCGCACTGTCCAATACACTGCCGATCCCATCAACGGTTTCAACGCTGTTGTCCATCGTGAACCTTTGGTTGCTAAGACTGTTGTAGCTGCTCCAGCTCATTATGCCGCCCCAGCTGTAGTCAAGGCTGTTGCCCCAGTGGCTCACTATGCTGCTCCAGCTTACACTTCATACGCTGCTCCCGCTGTTGTTAAATCCGTTGCACCAGCTTATACCACCTACTCCGCCCCAGCTACTTATGTTGCCCATCACTAAATGCTGAACCTTTTGTTAGCTACAGTTGTTGTTTTAGTTTAAATTCATAAATAAATTAATTTAAAATAGTTACAAAAATTATCTTTGATTGCACTTTGTTCATATGCTAATTGGAAAGGGGTCAAAAGGACCTCTTGATACGCAATATCCTTGAGATAGTATGGGATTTTATAAAAAAGATGCTGCTCATTTTATGCTTACATTTTAGGTTTCCGCCTCGATAGACGCTTATTTGTAATTTCCGGGGCTTAGGTATTATCTTGATATGGATATTTTTATATTGCCAATCAATTTTTTTTTAAATTCCTGCCTGTGCCCACAACATCTACAGAGACAAAATTGTTGTCTTTATGACAAACTGGACACTGGCTAAGCCAAGCAATAATTATTATTTTTTTATGTAGATACGGAATAGGGAATTCTCTAACACACATAAAGAAAACAGAATATTGCCAAAGTAGTACTGACATAGAAAACCAAATTTGGGATATCAGACACCTTTGAACAATCTCCGAGGGCTACCAAATTCGTTCCAAATTCTGTTCGACTCTTCTGTTCCGACAGGTCTTTTATTCCGACAGGTCTGAACGTATCTGAAGGACTTCTAAACAATGTGTCTAATGCAGACATGTCTGACCGACATCTGACCTGTTTCCGAGTGATATTTGGCTAGACAGGCCAGAACAAATTCTAAGGAAACTCTGTTTTGTTTTTGCGTACAATGGATATTAGGAATTTGTTGTCTGAGGATTTTTTTCCGCATATGGCGGACGATATATTTGTAAAGTAAGAGCGCAAAGGTAAACGAACTTATAATCATTCATTTTTTAATAAATATATTTCTTAACATTGTCTTCATTTAGCTCACTGCAGAAGTCCGTTCTGTGAGTCTGTTAAAACTCATCTGCAAACTTATCGGAAATTCAGAAGACATCAGCACTGATAATTTTGACCAAATTCTGAACGACATTTACTTTAGAATTTCCCTTCCGAATTTCCCAAGATTTAAGTTCAGAAATCGGTACGACGTGTAGGCAAAAGCATTAGATATGGTCAGTAGGGTGGAGTGAAATTCAAAAAAAAAAGTTAACCTCGGAAAGAGATGTAGTCTGGGGTCTAATGAGGGGAAAAATAAAGAAAAAAATTTAAAAAAATTTTTAGGGGTCGCGCCACTCCCTAGAAATTTGGAAATTATCGCTATTTTGGCGTTGATTTTAGAAAAATCCTAAAAAGTTTTATGTCAATAAATGTTTGCAATAGCGTAAACAATGAAATATGGGCATGAAAAAATTTAAAAAAATTTTTCTCATTGTTCAAAAATTTCAAAAAGTAAAATAAGTCAAATTGTCCCTTCTTCAGAAAATTGACTGAACAATGAAATCGCCACCAAAGCTACAAATATTAGTCGATTATCCTCATATTTGCCTCAAATACTTTTGTTAAGCTCAAACTTTTAAATTTCGAATAAGTTAAGTCGTAAATTTTTAGGATTTTTCTAAAATCAACGCCAAAATAGCGATAATTTCCAAATTTCTAGGGAGTGGCGCGACCCCTAAAATTTTTTTTAAATTTTTTTCTTTATTTTTCCCCTCTTTAGGACCCCAGACTACATCTCTTTCCGAGGTTAACTTTTTCAAATTATAAAAAAAGCATGTTTTCACTCCACCCTAATGGTCAGAGAACACGTGAATCACTCCATGTGTTATAGTAACGAAGTTGGTCAGACTAAGGATCCCATGTAGGATCCCAAGCATTTGCAAACTTTCGTAACGATTTCCCACCAAACTTTGAACCTTTGCTCTGATGGGGAGGTCGACTAACGACATGTCAAAACAATGTTGCTAGATACACGAGGGTTGTTATATATAATTCTGGCCTAGTCAACACTAATTGTTGCCTGGCGCCAACTGACATTTCCATTGGAAAGTTTGACATTTTTTAGCACAAACGTACTCAGAACGTTTTGGCGTACGACCATCATTTATGTTGTTTACAGTGACTTGAAAAAATCAATTAAGCAAAAAATGGAATTAACTCGTGGACATTTTCGCGCGATTTTTTTTTCAACTTTCGATGCGGATTATCACGACAAAAGTGCATCGCTGAACCAAAATCTTTGTATGTCAATGAAGCACCATCCTATAAAAAAACTGGTTGTGAAAAACTGCTTTAATGAATTCAATCGTGGCCGACGCTCGCTCAAAGACGAAAGTCGTGTAGGTCGTCCAAAAACGGCCAGAAAACATTAATGCCGTGCGTGAACTGATAATGCAAGATCGTCATGTGGTATACCGTGAGATAGAGGTAGTATCTTCGGGCATTTCTTGCACCAGCATACATTCGATATTGCTAAACACCTGTCCGTAAAAAATGTTAGTTCTCGTTGGACAATCGCTCAAAAAAGGCTCGTGTCGATTGGTGCAAAATTTTTTTGAAAAAATACCATCGCGGTTCTATAAAAGACGTTTATAAGATCGTCACAGGTGACGAATCATGGATCTATGCGAATGAGCCCGAAACAAAACAGCAATCGACCGATTGGGTCTTCGAAGACGAGCCAAATCCAACGAAAGTTGTTCGTGGAAGAAGCACTTCGAAACAAATCTGGCGACTGTTCCGCTTGAGCAACGTAGGACGGTCAATTCTGAGTGATACACCACAATTTGTTTGCCTGAAGTCTTCGGAGAAATTCAAAAAAACGAACAAGAGAAGACGAATCATTGCGCACCATGACAATGCAAGCTCTCACACATCGGCTCAAAATAGCGCCTTTTTGACCGGCTAAAATGTCGAATTGATGGTCATTCGCCGCACAGTCCTGACTTGGCACCCAATGACTTCTTTTTATTCCCGCACATCAAGAAAAGTATGCGTGGTCAACGATTGTCGTCGCCAGAAGATGCTGTTGAAGCGTTCAAAAACCATGTTTTAGAGGTGTCTTAATCGGAGTGCTTCGACAATTGGTTTAAGCGTATGCAAAAGTGTATAAATCATGCTGAAGAATACTTTGAAAAACAATACTTATAAAACCATTTTTGATGATAAAATTTCGCATTTTCACTATTAGGCCAGAATAAATATAGCAGCCCTTGTATTTGGGTAAGAAACTTTTGAGTATAAAATTATGGCAACATTGAATTATTTTAGATCAAAGTGACAATTTTCGAATGTATGTAGAAAAAAAAAGATTTGTATAAAAAAAAAATTTAAATATTGATTTGGTTTCCTTTATTGAATAAATGACTGCTGTCAAACATTTTTCCCTTTAACGAACTTTGACCGTGAGAAAAACAAGAATTTCTAAAGTTGAAACTAGGAAGCATAAGTTTCTTTACACCTCCGCTACGATACGTACAACTTTTTATAATTCATTTAACTCCAAAAAGCGTTCCTGACTCCGAAAACAAGAAAAAGTAACAAGCAAGTTTAAGAAATAACATAAAAAGTATAAGTATGCCTTTCTCTTTTTTTATTTTTCCCAGTTTTTACTAGTTAAATTTTGCTGTGTAAAAGTAGTATACGAGTTTTGTAAATAACTGATGCCAACGTTTTTATTTCTTTAAAAAAAACCTAAGAGGAAATTCATTTTATTTTAAACTGGAATGGAAACAAAATATTTAATTACGCTTCCATTATCTAATAATTTTGGATTTTTGAATTTAAAATATTTTTATTTATCATTTTTTGAAGCTTATAACTTTTACCAATTTTACTTCGAGGTGTATTTTTTGTGTATTTTTGCAAATTGCAAAATGCTTTTAATCTTAAAACTTTTACCAATTTTACTACATGTCTAATCCCGAGATCCCGAGTTATTTTTTGCAAATTATTGTAGGCTTTTACCACGTTTATTACAAGTCCGTTACCGTACTTGCAAATTTTTTTTTCGAAGAGAACTTTTGTTAAATGTTTCTTTTACTTAAAATATGCAGAAACAGACCTTACATATATCCAAAGAGACGGCTGGTGTTGGTCTTATATACAACACACATAAGTTCATTAGTCGAAAATCACCAGTATTGATCCATACATTTGTGAGACTATGGTCAAGAGTTAAAGAGCCATACAGATGATATACAGACCATGTTATATCTATAAGGGTGTGTCGATTTAGCAATCGATATAGTGCCATCGATTTTTCGATAGTTTTTGCAATGAGGAAAAAAACTTTCTACTACGACATATCAAAAAAATTATTTTCGTGGCGCCCAAATCTAATTTTTTTGACTTTTTCTCAACTTTTGTTTTTAGGGTTTTTTTTAGTAGGTAATAAAAAATAAATAAAAATACTTTTTTTTAAATATTTCCTTTCCAAAATGACATACAATACATTAAAATATACATTGTCACATACAATACAATATAACATATAAGCGCGTAAGAATAAATATACGACTAACAGAATCGAAAATTCGATAGCACAATATCGACAAATTGCTGTCCTTACAATTCGGCCCACCCTAATATTAAGTATTATTTACTGATTATTTTGAAAACTATAAACCTGGTAATTTAACTTCATTAATTTCAAATGCATTGTGGATCAATCTGTGGATTTCTTAATGTTTAAACAGGCTGCGTGGCCTTGAATGTGGCAGAATTATATCAAGTCCCTCTGCACGCTTTACAATATTTGCATTCACAATTGTACCACCTTGTGATAGTTACCTGACTACACTCACACACCGTTTGGATATTGGCAGTTGTGACCGTCTCTGCTCAATATGTGACAAACTGCGATACATGCTAGCATAAAAGCCTCATGTATGCCAATCAGAGATAACACACTTCGACTTTAACTCGACTAATCAACACCCACTTCCCACACGGTTACAACATTAAACCCAACAAAATGGCATTCAAAGTAAGCAACTCAACGATTTATCCAAATACGACTCATGCACATGAATCCTTAAGATCTGGAGTAACCCGTGATTTTTCTATTTCTAGTTTGTAGCTGTCTTCGCTTTGCTCGCCGTTGCCAATGCCGGCTTCATTGCAGCTCCTCAGGTGTATCATGCCGGTCCAGCTGCTGTGATCAAAACCCTTGCTCCTGTACATTTTGGTGCTCAGCCCGTTTATTCCAAGGCTGCTGAGGAATACGATCCCCATCCTCAGTACAAATACGGTTATGATGTCCAAGATGCCGTCTCCGGTGACTCCAAGAGCCAAGTCGAGGAACGTGATGGTGATGTTGTACGTGGCGAATACTCCTTGATCGATGCTGATGGTTTCAAGCGTATTGTCCAATATACCGCTGATCCCATCAATGGTTTCAACGCTGTTGTCAACCGTGTACCTTTGGTTGCTAAGGCTGTCGTTGCTGCTCCAGCTCAATATGCCGCACCAGCTGTAGTTAAGACCGTTGCTCCCGTGGCTCACTATGCTGCCCCAGCATACACCTCCTATGCTGCTCCAGCTCATTATGCCGCCCCAGCTGTAGTCAAGACTGTTGCTCCCGTGGCTCACTATGCTGCTCCAGCTTACACTTCTTATGCTGCTCCCGCTGTTGTTAAGTCAGTGGCACCAGCTTACACCACCTACGCTGCCCCAGCTACTTATGTTGCCCATCATTAATTGCCATTTTTGTTAAACAATTTTGTGACTGATTATTTTATTAGCTAAAATTGTTATTTTAGTTTGTAGATAAATAAATAAATTTATTTAATGGTAGTCCAATGTTTGTCGTTTTTTTGTATCCCTTCAAAAAAATTGGATTTTCTATTAAATAGGCATTTGCTTGATCAATGATTTCATCGTTGGAGATGAATCTCTTTCCACAGAGCCATTTATTTAGGTTTAGAAATAGGAAATAGTCACTGAGGGCTTAATCTAGAGTATACGTATGTTGGATGAGGTACTAATTCGTAACACAATTTTGCTATTGAGACTCCACACGTCCACATAGAAAAAAAGTATGGCTGTGATAACAATATTCGAAGAGAATCATACTATTGTTGGGTATATGGTTGTGGTACAACAATATTATGATTCTCACAACAATAGTTAGTTTCAAATACTATGATTCTGACAACAATAGTTAGATTTAAATACAACCATACTATGATCCTAACAACAATAGTATGATTCACACATAACCATACTATGATCCCCATAACCATAGTATGATTCACGCTCAAGCATACTTTGATCTCCGTCAACCATATTATGATCCTAACAACCATATTATGATCCTCGCAACCATAGTATTTTCCACGTTCAACCATAGTATGATTTACACACAACCATGTTATCATCCCTACAACCATAATATGACCACTCACAATTATACTATGATCCCCACAATTATTTATTAGAATTGGGTTAAGTGTTCAACTATAGATTTGAACTATGAAAATTATTTAAAAAATACATTAAATTTAAAATAATAGAAGTCATTTATTTAACAGTAGCAAAAACAAATTAAAAAACACGTAAGCGTTTTATTAAACTATTTTAGTTAAACGAAGCCAACCAAGTTTGTTTGAAAAATTTTAATTTTTATATAAAAAGTACTATTATTGCATTAGATCCGTAACAAAACCATTGTTTTAAAGAAAAATTTCAAAAATATGATTGCCATAATCATATTATTGTTAACAAAAAAAGCAATACTTTTGTCGCATCAACCATATTTATATTGTTGCTACAACCATATATTCATTTTTAAATTTGGCAACAATAGTAATGTTACATTTCATCAATATTAATATTGCCGCAATCATACTTTTGTTAAAATTAATTTCAACAAACAATACTATGGTTGCGACGTACATACTTTTATTGCGGAGAACATATTATTGTTGCCGTGACCATATAGTAACCATATTTTAACTCTACGTGTGTGCACTAGAGCGTACCAGGTTACAAGTAAAAAAAAAAAGTTCGCCGTACACCTTCGAATATGAAGTATTATTGAAAGGTAGTTTCAAAAAAAAAAATTTTATTTTTTTATGCAGAACGTAGGGTTCGCGCTTTTACATTTTTCTATATAACTTCTGCATTTATAAACGGATTTTAAAGTGTGATACATCGATGTTTTTGTCTCGACGAGGCCGATGTTTTTTGTCTTTGAAGTCATTGAGCTCAAGCACCCCCTTCTGGTACTTACCCATCATATCTCAGTTGCTACTACCCTAATGTACCACTATAATATCAGAAAATTAAAGCTCGCATAAAATCATGAAACTCATGACTTCATGATTTTATGCGTTTTATGAAAATGAAGTCGACGATTCTAAGCTCAAATAGAAAGGGATCTAATCATTAAAATGGCTCTCACAAAACTGGTTTTTAGCCTTAGCTCCCTTTCTATTTTGCGCTTCACATATAATTGATCATCGTTAAGTTCTAAGCCATGTCCTCCCATACGTGTGCTGTTGAAAGCGCAATAACGGTCAAACGAATCGTCCTAGGATCCTGCAACTTTGCATGATAATGTATTAGGGTCACAAGCTATTTGGATTGTAAATGGGCGAAATCGGCTTAGATGGGAAGAGAAGTGACTAAAGAGCCCTTAGTAAAAAGTATACGTTTTAAGTTTTTGCTTAAGAAATCACAATTTTTCTATGAACGGCAATGGTAAACATATGTACTGTAAGTTGGAATGCTCCTTATATGTGAAAAAACAATAGTCATTATGGGATACCCAAATTAAAGAAAATTTTGCTACCGGTTTATATGTAAAAGAATTTTCAAGTTTTGGACGATATTAGGGTAAGAATGGTTGAGGGTTTGTAAGGTTAGGCCAGGTCGAACTTCACAACGTTTTTACTTGTTTTTTTTTTCAAACTGATAACATTAATACCACAACTATCGCCTTACCGGTAAAAGTTCGGGTCATATGAACTCCGAAATATCCGAGTTTAAGGAAATGCCCTTTTTCCAATTTTTACAAAACATAGTCTCTAATAATTTGCTATTTATTGATTTCACTCTGATTACATTTTATAGCGATCGGTCCATTAATTTGTTCAATAATTCGACTTTTAAAGGGTGACACCAGTTACATATCCTTCAGGTTGCATGACAATACCATATGCTTGACATGCTACATATATCATTGTCCTCCTAGGTTAATTCGTTTATGCGCTATGGCCCATTAACCAAATACTCGGACTGGTGGTAGATTGTTTTATCTGTAAGTACCTTTTATTCCCCTGGGCTCCTATTGACAGTGTCCAAATTTAATGCAGATTTTAAAAATACAATGATGATTCACACTCAAACATACTATGACCTCCATAACCATATTATGATCCTCACAACCATAGTATGTTGCACATACAACCATAGTATGATCCTTAGAACAATTGTATGACTTACAAAACCATGCTATGATCCCCAATTTTTTTTGTAAAGAATGGGTTAAGTTGTTATTCAACAATAAAGATTTTTATTAAAAAAGTTATGTAAAAATACATAAAACTCTTTATAAAAGGAATGTGATTTATTTAACAGCAGAAACAATTCATTTAATAAAAATATTACAGTTATACTAGTCCGTAGTTTGTTTTGAAAAAATTTAATTTATATATAGAAACTACTATTATTGCGTTAGATTCGTAAAAAGAACATTGTCAAATTAAAAATAAATTACGATTTTGCCTGTATGATTGCCGTAATCATGTTATTGTTAACATAAAACCCATGAAACAATACTTTTGTCCCACCAGCCATATTTATATTGTTGCTACAACCATATTTTCATTTTTTAATTTGGCAACAATGCTTTTGTTACATTTCAACAATATTAATATTGCCGCAATCATACTATTGTCAAAATTAAATTCAAAAAACAATACTAAGGTTGCGACAACCATACTTTTATTGCAGAGAACTTACTATTGTTGCCGTGACCATATAGTAACTATATTTTTTCTCTGCGTGTATTTGTTTGTATGGCATTTTCTGCGTTCATCAAATTGAAGTATTAAAATACATAAAATCTGCCACATTGTACATCAATATATTACGTATATGAGTCATTCCATGCCAAACGGTACGCATTTTTTACATCACAAGCTTGGATTGCTTAACTAGTTTGTGTATGCATTCTTCTCTTAAAAATATTATATACGTGTTTCAAGAAAAAAAATTTAAAATTTTTTTTTAAATGTTATGACCAATTGAACTTTGGTGAAATGAAGATTTTATCAAAGAGGTGTGTTCATTCAGTCGCATGTAACTCCGGAAATACTTGACCGATTTTACTCTGCTATACCTTATTTTAAAGGTAATTTTAAGCACTTCTAAAATAACGAAACGGTATGGCATAACGCCATAGAATTTTTTAAGTTTGTATCATTTTAATCCTTTTATTTCGATTTTGAAAATGATTACATCTTTTTTTATTTTTGAAATTTTGCAGGCGTATTCTTACAGGTCCGTTTTACCGACTGTGTAAGTTTTAAAGTGGTGAAATAATGCGTTCTATTTTTAAAAAATTTTTTTTACCTTATACCTTTTTCACTTCCATGAATATAGAAAATATAATATAGAAAAAAAAAATACTTTTTAATAGTTTATTGACACAAGATATAACAACAACAAAAAAACAAAGAAAAAAAGAAATAAAAACATGATACAATAGCCGTGCACGTATTCCAGGAGGGGCTTGTAAATTTTTTAAAGAAAACCTTAGGACCTGTAATTAAAATATTTTACTTTTCTGATGGCGCAAGCGCACAATACAAAAACAAGAAAAACTATTTAAATCTGACGTTCCACGTAGAAGATTTTGGAATACCAGCGGAATGGCATTTTTTTGCAACGTCTCATGGCAAATGGCCCTGCGATGGTCTGGGAGGAACAGTCAAAAGACTAGCAGCACGTGCAAGCTTGTCCAGCCTCATAAATCCCATTAATAGTGCCGTCAAATTTTATGATTGGGTGAATAAAAACGTGAAGAATATTCATACAGAATTCTTCAATAACTATCAATATCAAGATAGGGCGAAACACCTGAAGGAGCGTTTTGAAAAAGCGAAAACAATTTCTGGAACTCTTGGCTACCATGCATTCATTCCACAACCCGATAAAATAATGAAAGTCCAGACAACATCATCTTCTGAGCAGTACTGTATGAAGATGGTATACAAGGCATAACATTTATTTCATTACTCATTTTTTTATTTCTTTTTTTCTTTGTTTTTTTGTTGTTGTTATATCTTGTGTCAATAAACTATTAAAAAGTATTTTTTTTTCTATATTATATTTTCTATATTCATGGAAGTGAAAAAGGTATAAGGTAAAAAAAAATTTTTAAAAATAGAACGCATTATTTCACCACTTTAAAACTTACACAGTCGGTAAAACAGACCTGTAAGAATACGCCTGCAAAATTTCAAAAATAAAAAAAGATGTAATCATTTTCAAAATCGAAATAAAAGTATTAAAATGATACAAACTTAAAAAATTCTATGGCGTTATGCCATACCGTTTCGTTATTTTAGAAGTGCTTAAAATTACCTTCAAAATAAGGTATAGCAGAGTAAAATCGGTCAAGTATTTCCGGAGTTACATGCGACTGAATGAACACACCTCCTTGATAAAATCTCCATTTTACCAAAGTTCAATTGGTCATAACTTTTGAAAAAAAAAATTATATTTTTTTTTCTAATCGCGGATTAAATAGAATTGCTAGAGGACCAAATCTGCAAATTTTCATAAAAATCGGAATCATTGCGTTAAATTTTTGCCCAAAATCGTACCGTTTGGCATGGAATGACTCATATGAGAGCGTATAATTTTTCGACCAACGATAGATGAACGTTGTCTTATAAAAAACAGCATATTACAAGCGATGCCTGCCTAAGCAACATCAGAAAGCAGTTAGAGTTGTATTTATTGTGTTGACTTTTTTCGTTAAAAAAATCTAGTGCAAGCCGTTTTTGTTAAATTCAAATCTGCCTGCTATTTAGTGTATAGCCGCTGATCATGATTACAGCACTTTCGTTACTGTGGGTCTGATGATGGTGAACTAGTGTCTACCCAAACTGCAGTAACTCCTGCTAAAATGGCATGTTCAATAGAAATATGGTCTCAAATCTGACTATGAACTAAACAGATACATCTATTTTCGTTTATATGATGTACACGGTTCCTTAAATTAATGTTTCATTAAATTGATGTAGAATTTTCATGATATTGATGTAATATTTTCATTAAATTAATGAATGTTTTCATCAAATTTATTTTAACTTCTAACAAATTTATCTAAAGTTTTTATGAAATTGATGAACACTGTTACTCAAATTGATGTACAAATTGCATTTAAATGATTGATAATGTTCAGCAAATGATGTAGGAAATTGGAGAAAATTTATAAAAAATTCTGATATGTACGATAATTGATGAATACTGTTCTTCAAATTGATGAACAATTTCATTAAAATGATTAATAATGATCTGCAAATGATGTACGGAATTGGAGAGAATTTAAAAAAAATGCAAATTCAAATTGAGGAAAAGTGTGGGGTATTCATCAAATTGGTGAAACAATTTTTCTCAGTAAGGGATATACAATATCTGCATCATTCAAGAAAGCTTTAAAACAAACATATTTTAAATTTTAAATATCAAATAATTTATTAAATCAACAATAACGCAGTCAGTTCTCTTAAATACAGGTCACAATGTCTTAATCGAAATGAGCATTTAATGATGGGCAACATAAGTAGCTGGGGCAGCGTAGGTGGTGTAAGCTGGAGCAACCGATTTAACAACAGCGGGAGCAGCATAGGATGTGTAGGCTGGTGCAGCATAATGAGCCACGGGAGCAGCATAATGAGCAACGGGAGCAACAGTCTTGACTACAGCAGGAGCAGCAACAACAGCCTTAGCAATCAAAGGTTCACGATGGACAACAGCGTTGAAACCATTGATAGGATCGGCAGTGTATTGGACAGTGCGCTTGAAACCATCAGCATCGATCAAAGAGTATTCACCACGTACAACATCACCATCGCGTTCCTCGACTTGGCTCTTGGAGTCGCCGGAGATGGCATCTTGGACATCATAACCGAATTTGTACTGAGGATGGGGATCGTATTCCTCAGCAGCCTTGGCATACACGGGCTGGGCGGCAACATGCACGGGTGCGACGGTTTTGACCACAGCAGCTGGAGCGGCATGGTAGACCTGAGGGGCAGCGATAAAGCCAGCATTGGCAACGGCCAGCAAAGCAAAGATAGCGACGAACTGCAAAGTGATAAAGAAACAGAATAAGTGTCAAGTTAATTGCTGTGCAACGTTATCCACAAGATTTATTAATCCTTTCACGATAAGCAGAAGGATGTCATGTGCTGTGCAAAGTTGACCACATACCTTGAATGCCATTTCGATAAAAATTGATTTAGTGGTGACTCTGTCAACTGGACTAAATGTAACTGAATTGAATGCTAAATTGGTTGTGATAAGAATAGTGTTCCGGCAACGGCTTTTATACGAGACAAATTAAACGCCCAAATTGAAGCGGGCGTTTAAAACTCAGTACGTCTTTGCACAGATAGCTCGAGCACAGACCGGCAACGGAGTGTAAAATGTAGACCAATTATTATGAATGAATTGCTGTGACGTACAAGTATCTACAAAAGTTTGTAACATTGTTGTGGCGTGTGTATGTTTTTTTCTTTTTTTTTGGTAGTACTCGTATCTGTTGCTGCCGCTCATACAAATGTGTTATTTGCTCACAAGCGAAAGGGTTGACATTGGTGTCCGTCCATTAATCTGATACTGCTAAAAGAAAAAAAGAAAATTAATTGCGTCCATCCATTTAAGTGTAGCCCTCAACGTCTGAGTGTCCGTCTGTCTGTCGTTCGTCCACAAACAAAATAACAAAAATTGGAGTAGTATTTCGTTTTCGGCCGCTAAGTTGTGTTCAAACCATTTCTGTCAACGCCGGAATAGTAGCCAACCACAGACGTACACCCATTTGACATTCGGGGGTAATTACAAAAATTGTTTAAGCTACCGGATATTGTGGTTGATTTTACTTGGTTAGGTTAAGAATTGTGACGCAAAGAACCTGTTTTGTGATTGAAGTTATCGTTGACGTTTTCGGGATTAGCTTTTGCCATTAGTTGAATATCCGTAATAAAAAAAAATAATTCGCTTTTTATGGACAACGAATTCATTTGAAAACGTTTATTACTTAAAAATAGAATTTGTATTGCATACAATTTATTTCCACAACCTAAAATATTTATATATTTTTTGCTGGAAAAATTTATAAAATGCTTCTTTATAATATTATAAATGGCTTCTATAATTTTTCTATATTTTTATTTTAGAAGAATTGAAATATTTAAAATGGTCAAAAAATTTATTTTTTGGCTTTACTTAATATCTTGCTGTTCTGGAAAGACTTGACCTATGAAAACGAAATTTAGATAATTTAAAATAAAAACACTACCTTCTACGAGTATATTATGTAGTCAAATTTGAATTTATAAAATGTTATACAGAACAATAAAGCACAAACATAAATTTTTCCCCATTTCAAATTTTACAACTTCTTTTAAAAACAATTAAAAAATGTTAAGTTTGGCTGTGCCGAACTTTGGATACCCTCCACCTGATGCCCAAATAAAAAACTGTTGTTTTAATTTTTGTAATTTAGGTCACAATAGGTAAAGTTAGTGATGAGTTATCGTCATATTGTTTCCCAAGGCCCTTAAGACCGTTTGTATGGGAGGGATCAAAAGAGGCTACCCAATATCAACTCAATTTGGTGCAGAAGTGTGTTCTATATATAAATCTTTATGTGGAAAATTTCATATCGATAGGTCAAGTTTGTGGTGAGTTGTCGTCATAGTATTTCTCAAGGCCCATAAGACCGTTTGTATGGGTCCTGAAGTGTGCTCTATATAGAAATGTTAATGTGTAAAATTTCATTTCGATAGGTCAAGTTAGTGATGAGTTATCGTCATTTTATTTCTCAAGGCCTTTAAGAACGTTCTTATGGGAGGTATCAAAAGAGGCTAACCAATATCAACTCAATTTGGTGCAGAAGTGTGTTCTATATATAAATCTTTATGTGTAAAATTTTATATCGATAGGTCAACTTTGTGGTAAGTTATTGTCATATTATTTCTCAAGTCATAAGACTGTTTGTGTGGAAGGTTCCAGAAGGGACTACCTACTCTCAACCAAATTCGGTGCGGATGTGTGTTCTAAACAGAAATCTTTATGTGCAAAATTTCATTTTGGTAGGTCAAGCTTGTGGTGAATTATCATCATATTATTTCTCAAAGCCCATGAGAACGTTTGTGTGGGAGGTACCAGTAGGACTTTTTCGATCACAACAGAATTTGGCGCAGAGGTGTGTTCTATATAAAAATCTTTATGTAGAAAATTTCATCTCGATAGGTTAAGTTTGTAGTGAGTTATTGTCATATTATTTTTCAAGGCCCATGAGACCGTTTGTGTGGGAGGTAGCATTAGGGCCTTTCCGATCTTAGTTAAATTTAGCGCCAAAGACTGTTCTATATATTAATCTTTATGCCGAAAATTTCGTTTCGATAGGTCAAGTGTGTGGTGAGTTATGGTCATATTATTTTTCAAGGCCCATGAGACCGTTAGTGTGGGAGGTACCAGTAGGACTTTTCCGATCTCAACCGAATTCAGCGTAGAAGTGTGTTGTATATAGAAATCTTGATGTGTAAAATTTCATTACGATAGGTCAAGTTTGTGGGAGGCCGTTTGTATGGGAGGTACAAGAAATGGTGGCCCATTCTAAACCATTTTTACATAGATAATTGAGCCTATATAGAGATTATTATTTGCAAAATTATTCAGTGATTTTGCTCAAGAAACTGGACGGATATTTCCAAATAAAAAACTAATTTTTATAAGGAGGTGTCGGTTGAGGGTCTCCAACACCAACTTCCCGTAGAGCTATATAGCCCATTTTCAATGCCAACCATGCTAGGTTAACTACACATGTTTGTGTTAAATTTCAGCTCCCTAGCTGTTTTCATGCAGGCTCTATCTTGTTTTCAACAGGCGGACAGTCGGACAACATGGCTAGATCGTCTTAGAATTTTACGAGGATCAAGAATATATATACTTTGTTGGGTCTCCGATGATTATTTCAAGGTTTTACAGACAGAATGACAAAACTAATATACCCAACATTTTATGGTGCAGGGTACAAAAACAAAGAACAGAAAAAATTCATACGAGTTTAATAAACATTTCGAGTCAGGGTACAGGGTGTAGCGCGGTAATTTGCTTATTTGGGAATAAAAAAATATGAACCTTAAAAAAAATATATATTTTAATTATATTGAACAGTATGCGTTCTCACCGAACGCTCATTTCCATAATACAGTTGCACACATTTGAAGGTAATTATTTTCAAAAAGAAATGCCATAAAATGTCCTTTCAAATTACCAATAAAGATTCCACACTTGATTTGAATTTTTATATTTTTTTTGTTCTACAAAATACCTCTAGATGGATCACCATTTATTTGGAACAATAATGGCAGTTTAGTTTTAAGTAAATGTTTAATCATGGACAAATATTTGTTCTATCATTTCTTTTTAAAGGGTCAGTTCAACCAGTATAGGGCGACCAAGTATTATTTATTGACGAAGAAAACACCGTCAATAGTCCTCTGCACAGAGGGGATATTAATCGACTTTTTGTGGTCAGAGTTCAACAACTACTGTAATTGCAATCTTCGGCTTTAACATTGAGACTCCGTTATTATGCGATTTGAAACCGCTCACTTATTATCTCTGGGGTCTACGTCAAGTTCTAAGTATCTCAAGGTCAACATGTAAGTTGATATAACCGAAAAATTGGCGTACATATTTTTTAAGTTTGGAATAAATTCCTCGCAGACCTAATAAAGCCCCTTGTATTGTTTTCTTTTTCATAACTTAGAAGGTATAATCAGATCCGACATCAAAATATGTTGCGGAACGTTTTAGTTGTTTATATATAAGTAAATTTATGCTACATACGAGTATTTCTGTAAATTCTGAGGAATAGACATAGTTCGGTAGTACTTTTATTTTGTTAACTTTATTCTTTATTACGCATTTCGTAAAAAGGACAGTTTTTTTGCAATGAAAAAGAAATCGTTGCTTTGTATTTCCTGGAAAAATATTTTATAAATTTGTGATATGTATTTTCTGCTGTATGTAATCGTATGCGTTGTTTTAATAAATAATTATTCGGTTTTACTTTCAACAATTGCAGCAAGGCTTTCTGAAGAGGGTTGTCATGGACCCGAAATCATGATAAAAGTAGTGTGCAGCCACGAAAATCAATGTCACTTTGCCATTTTGTTAAAAACTTGTCTTCTATTTAAATATAGAAGCAAGAGGTCTTAAGCCGGCTTAATCCCTGTTCAATGTGTAAAAGCAACAGACCGAAATAAAACAAACGAGCTAAAAATAATTATTTTTTTGGTTTTTTAAGATGCTAAATGTTTTAATTTGTTTTCAAACATATAATTTTTATTTGTTAAAAAATATTTTTATTGTAAAGAATCATTTGTCACATAAAAAAAAATTCTAATTACTATGTATAGAGAATCTCTTTTTCAAAAAACAAGTGAAGATGAAAGTACCAATAATCCGAATTTTCGATAATCCAAATTATGGTCAGCAGCAATCAGCAATCGTGGTAAAATCACATTCATTGCTTAAGGTCGTTTGATGGTGAAGCAGCGATCACCGAAACTGCAGTCGTCCTTGCATGCAACTAAAAATCTTTTCGACTACTTTTTAAATAAATTGATGAAATGTTCAATAGAAACACGATCTTTAATCTCACTTCACCTTGACAATGTTCGTCAAATTAATGTCATCAGATTTATGTAAAATTTTCTACAAAATTATAAAATTTTTTCTTTAATTTGGTGTACAGTGTCCTTCAAATTGATGTACATTGTTTTTCAGTTTGTTAAACAATGTTCATCAGATTGATGTACGGAATCAAAGAACAATAACAAATTCTACATCGAATTGAAGAAAAGTGTTGTAGGGTAGAATATGATGTCTAAACTCATAAAGTTGATGTACGGTTGTGATGTTGGGTTGAAAAAATATAAATGATCAACAAATTTATTTTTGGCCTTACACAAATCTTTCTGTTCTGGAACGGATTGATCGATTTGTACGAAATATGGCTCAGATAAAAACGAACGCTACGAGTGTTCGTTAAAACTGTGCATCGAGTACCGATCGATGTCGGTGTTTTTCTCATAAATTCAACAATTATGGCGATAAATGATAGATAAATGACGCTTTAATGAAGCGTTTTATAAACTTTTTGGCAAATACAAATTCTTTAGGTAATTAATAATTATGTTAACCCCAAGAGGCCTTTGACAAGGTGATAGCTTAGTTTGACTTCTTCAACATAATGATGAAGAATGTTCTGGAAACTGCAAAGGCAAATTAACTCCAATGGTAACATCCTCATCGCGCAAGCAGGCGAGAAAGATATTGTCAGTGACATTGACAGAGAAGATAAAGAAGTTCTAAATGGGTCTGTCGGTTTATCAGACCGATTGTACAAAATAACAAGTATAAACGTCGTTAAGTTCGGCCTTACTCAAACGTATATGTGACGCGCAAAATAGAAAGGGACCTATGGGTAAAAACTAGTTTTGTTCAGGAGAGCCATTTTAAAAAATTTAAATAATCGTACGTGTAAATTTAATGTACCATGACTTTCATAAAACGCGCATATCTCTGGGGGGAACACTTTTGGGGCATGGGATCGGTCTCATTCGATGCTCAGATGTTGTCCACATCAAAAAAAAATGAAAATTGATTATTTTTATCTTAGGTCCCTTTCTCTATGCGCTGTCAAATATACCTCCCACCGTCCCTACGCGTCTAGCAAAAAAATGGTAGGACTTTTGTGCCCTTTCGTCCCGTGCGTCCATCCATAATCTCACCCAAAACTTCAAAATTACTTCATATTTGGGTTAGTTGCAAAGTACTCATATGACCATTTTGACAAATAATCACCTGATTTGCACATACGGTACTTTTTTTGGGCCACACGAGTCAAAATATAAATTAAAGTTTCTAAATTTTTTAGGATTTAGGGCTTACTAATAGTATACATTTTAACCATTGTCTTTCCACAAAACATTATGATTTGTTAAGCAAATATTTAAAAAAGTGTACTACTTTAGGATGTAACTTAAGTCCTAAACAGCTTATGCCCAAATGCCATCTAACCTATAGATTACCATATTGAATTTTGACAGACCATTTCTCTTGAACTATTAAGAAATTATAATGTGATTTGATACTCGTACATATGACTTCAGTGAAGAAATGGGCAAATCTTAGTGGAAAGTTGGGCACTTTACGTTTACATTGGGTGAAGTTATAGACCGAAACTAAAGACCGATTTTACTGACAACTTAAATCTGTGCAGGTGATACAATACAGCGCCGGCTAGACTTTAATACCATTCAAAATTCCAATCATCCTCTGTATCTAGAGAGAATCATTGGTGTAAACAATATTCTACCAGTCAGAGTGTGTGGAACTTAAACTGAAAGTAGTAACTCTACGAGGTCTGACCGGAGTCTGTAATTTGGTACCTTGTATGATGGGGGGAACTGTGGCTCTAACCTGATTAACAGGGCAAGGGCATTCAAAACTTTTCGCGGTGGATATGTTTTGTACCTAATAAAGTTTCGATTTGACATGAAGTGCAAATCAACCCAGTACTCCGATCCATAACCTCTTAAGGTGTCAAGCATTTAAGCACAAATGGAATGCCAAGTATATATCCACAACTCGAATGCCAATATTTGCAAATATTCACCTAATTAAAACAAACACATTTCAAATTGTCTAAAGACATTAACATTTATTTATAACAACTGCCTTAAAAGATAATCACAAATTCCTTAATCAAGTCTTAATGATGGGCAACATAGGCTGTGGGTGCAGCATGATGAGCAACAGCTACCGAAGGGGCAGCATAGTGGGCTACTGGAGCGACAGTTTTCACAACAGCAGGAGCAGCAATTACAGTCTTAGCAACCAAAGGTTCACGGTTGACCACGGCGTTGAAACCATTCACATCATCGGCGGTATAGTGAACAGTGCGTTTGAAACCATCGGCGTCGATCAAAGAGTATTCACCGCGTACAACATCACCATCACGTTCCTCGACTTGGCTCTTGGAGTCACCGGAGATGGCATCTTGGACATCATAGCCAAATTTGTACTGAGGATGGGGATCGTATTCCTCGACGGCCTTGGTCAAAACGGGCTGGGCGGCAATATGTACGGGTGCAACGGTTTTTACCACAGCTGCAGGAGCAGCATGGTATACCTGGGGGGCTGGAATGATGCCGGCATTGGCAACGGCGAGCAAAGCAAAGACAACAATGAACTGCAAAGAAAGTTAGATTATTTCCATTCGTAATCCTTTGTTAATTTGAACGAGCTCCTGTAATCCCTGGACGAGTACCTTAAATGCCATTTCGGTTGAGCTGTTGTTGACTTGTAGGTCGGTTGTGTAAGAGATGTTGTCTTAAAGTTGACTGCGATCTCTGACTGTACTTACACAGTTTTTATATCAAATTCTTTGGTATTGAGACACTAATTAAATATCTGCGTAAAAAATTATGTTATCATTCATGCGGCTTTAATTTGGAGGTAAGTGCGCAAACATAAGTGTCGTTGATATGGGCACAACTTGTTTTGGCCGATTCGAATCCGATTATTTACACTTAATTAATTAAACATTATTTGAGCGACAGCAATGAAGAGTTGTATTGTCAATTTATCTAAACTCATACTGGGCCTTTCAGAGTGGTGGTATGTCATTGTGACTTTCAACGCAGCACTACATTTTTGCTACGCTATGATAAATTTTGTTTTGAACTTGACGCCTCTTACAAATGTACGAGTATAATCGGAACCTTTATCTTAGTCTTTAAAACGGCTGAATCAGTAGCAATTCACACATTCCACTTCTTAAATATGACCAAGGTAATGACTTTAAAATCTGATAGTGAATATTTGTCAAAAGATTTCACAAAGTCTGGAAAAAGACAAAGTGCTGCCTATGAGGTAGGAAATATTTTACGTATTAAAGCTGGAAAATCAAGGAAAAACCCAAACCTGAAGTATTCTGTCAGTCTTTTCTACCCCAGTGTGATGCTTAACCCTAAACATCTGCATGAATGCTTTCGTGCAACATACTGGTGCACAAAACCAATTTTTTAATCTGTTGAATACTCTAAAGCGCCAGAATTTCCCACTCTGCGTACGATAGCAAAACAGTCTTAAGATTGTCTACTTGAACCCATCCATGCATTACATCATCCTTACTAGGATAAGCAACAACGCCATCTATAGAAAACAAATTGCACATACATAGTTTTAAACTTATATTTTGAAAAAAAAACATTTTACAGTATTTTAATGTACTTACGGTTTATAATTTATATTATAGGAATATAAGTAGCAAAAGGAGGACAAATGCCACTTTTTTGAAAAAGAGGCTCCGGAAGCTCCTAAAAGAGGAAGTATTTACATAGAGAAAATTTCAGTTGTAACTTTTTCCGAGCTACAAAGATAAACACCCTTTTTGTTACAATCACTAATATTTAATGGTTATGGTAGTTACATGGTTTGACATATCAAAATATAGTAGCTTCGACAATATTCAGCGTTATACAGACCGATTTCCGTACGTGTATTGGTTGCCACTACTAGTGGTCATGGCAACCAACCAATTACATACTACTGGGTAACCAATTATCGGCGGTGAAAACAGATAACCTCTTTGTGGCAGATAACTTCGTTGTCGGTTATCTCAACATCAGATTATAATCCCTATTATTATTGATTGGTTTTAGTCACTACAAAGTCTTTGACAAAAACACTTTTAGAAACCCAAAATAAAAACAAAAAAAAATTGTTTTTAATCCGTGTAATTTTTTTTTCTTGGTTCAGCCTATTAAAGCCTCTTGGCTTAATGACAACCAATTATTTTTGACGGCGGTTCATATTTTCCGCTATACGGTCCCTGAAATTTAAATATCTACACAAAAATAATGCTTAAAATTCAAATTAAAAAAATATTTTTAATTTTTTTTCATATAAAAATTAAATACATTACAAAGGCTGCTATATATATTTCTGGCCTAATAATAAAAATTCGAAAATTTATCATCAAAAATGGTATTATTGTTTTTCAAAGAATTCTCCAGTATGATTTATACACTTTTTGCATGCGCTCAAACCGATTGTCGAAGCACTTTTTCTACTCCGGTTAAGAAATCCCAAAACATGGTTTTTGAACGCTTCAACAGCATCTTTTGGCGACGAGAATCGTTGACCACGAATTTTTTTCTGATGTGCGGGAATAAAAAGAAGTTATTGGGTGGCAAGTCAGGACTGTATGGCGGATGACCCATCAATTTGACGTTTTGGCCGGTCAAAAAGGCTCTGGTTTGAGCCGATGTGTGAGAGCTCGCATTGTCAGAATGCACAATGATTCTTCTCTTGTTCGTTTTTCGAGTTTCTCCGAATACTTCAGGCAAACAAATTGTAGTGCACCACTCAGAATTGACCTTCCTACGTTGCTCAAGCGAAACAGTCGCCTCATCACCAGTTTTTCCGAAGAAACAGGCGGCCCTTTGCTTCGAAGTGCTTCTTCCACGAACAACTTTGGTTGGCTTTGGCTCGTCTTCGAAGACCCACACGGTCGATTGCTGTTTTGTTTCGGGGTCATATGCATAGATCCATGATTCGTCACCTGTGCCGATCTTATAAACGTCTTTTGAAGCACCGTGAACGTATTTTTTCAAAATTTCTTTGCACCTATCGACACGAGCCTTTTTTTTGGGCGATTGTCAAATTGTGCGGAATCCAACAAGAACAAAACTTTTTTTACGGTTAGGTGTTCATGCATTATCGAATGTATGCTGGTGTAAGAAATGCCCAAGGATGCCTCTATCTCACGGTATGTCGAATGACGATCTTGCATTATCAGTTCACGCACGGCATCAATGGTCTCTGGCATAACGTCCGTCTTTGAGCGAGCGTCGGTCACGATTGAATTCATTAAACCTGTTTTTCACAGTGCTATAGGATGGTGCTTCATCGCCATACAATGATTTAATGTCATCGTTTAAAGTTGTGAAAAATGATCGCACAAAAATGTTCACGAGTTAATTCCATTTTTTTGTCAAATTGATTTTTTCAAGTCACTGTAAACAACACAAATGATGGTCGTACGTCAAAGCGATCTGAGTACGTTTATGCTTACAAATGTCAAACTTTCCAAAGGAAATGTCAGATGGCTCCAGGCAACACTTAGTGTTGCCTAGGCCACAAATATATATAGCAACCCTCGTAAGTGATCAAATTAAGTTCCTCCGTTATGATTTTCGGTCCAATATGAAAATTCGGTCCAGAGGCATGACACCACCCTCGTTTCTATCATGGCGTGTTTTTCTTCATACCAACATCATATAAACTTTCTATTTATCATTATAGCTACAAACTACATATTAGCGAATTCAAGCTCATTCAATTCGGGCCAAAAATAATTTTCTAACATGGCACGATAGCGCTCTCCATTCACGGTAACATGACGATTGTTTTCATCGACGAAAAAATACGGTCCGAGCACACCTCCGGCATGAAAACCACACCACACAGTAATTTTGTGCGGATGCAATTGTGTCTCTTTAAGCACTTGTGGGTTTGTTGCTGTCCAATAACGCATATTTTGTTTTTTGACAAAACCACTCAGCCAGAAATGGGTTTCATCGGTGAAGATGATGAAAATTGGAGTAAGCGCTCTTAAAGTTGCAACCATCAACTCCGAATTTCGGTAGTAATGTTTAGTGATTTCCAACTTTGCTCGTAAGTGAACTTTACCATGATGGAAATGTTGACTACGACTTACGTTTTGACACTAAATGACTCTTTATAATAATATGAAAGCCATTGATTTCATTATGTAAACATTTTATTAGGGTCAGTCTTTTACTTTGGCCGCCACTGTTCCTTCATTATGTGTTTCTATCTATGCAAACATTATATGTTCCAAATATTTTAGATATTGCCATAACTCCATTAGTTCATGAGATATTGTCTTTTTCCATTTTTTTCATAATATAGTCGTAGTCCATAATAATTGCCTAGCCATTGATTTCATTCTGTTTTAATTTTAGAACGATTGGTCCATTGCGGCTATTCAAGTGCGATTTTTTAAATGTAGAGTGTCACAGCCCACTTTTCCTCCAAGATGTGTTTTTATATAGGCCTTTATCATATGTTCCAAATATCATCGTCAGATCTCTAATAACGGGTGATCGATCTGGAGGTGTTTTTCAAAATAAAAAAAAAATTCAAATCAAGTGTAAAACTTTGTATGCCATTTATTTTCTTAATATAATTTCCTTCAAACGTGGCCGCAACTACGTCCCAGGGTGTCCATTCTGAGCGTACAATTTTGGAAACTCCTTCGAGTATTTCGAGCGGTAAGGCGTTAATGACACATGTAATGTGTAGCTGGCTTGTCAACATGGACTTTAGACTTTATGTAGCCCCAAAGAAAAAAGTCTAAAGGTGTGCTATTACACGATCTAAGCGGCCAATTTACCGGTACAAAACGTGAAGCAGTCCATTCACGGTTACGTTCAGGCCATCAATATTTTTGAAAATATGCACTGATAATAAACCAGCCCATTATCTGCACCAAATCGTGGTTTTTGCGGTGTAAGTCTTTTCATGATAAAAAGGCAATCAATACTAAAAAGAAAAAAAATGAAGTTTAACACAACTCACGCGTAATAAGTGAAAAAATCCCTATTAAAAAAATACCTCTTGAATGGTCACCAGTTAGTTCAAGAGATTATACGTATTATTTGTACCTTTTACTCCAATAAGGAATATAGGGCCGTAATAATTGATTTCCAATTTACTCTATTTAATGCACAGTATTTTAATTCATTCCTATTAATGAGATATTGTGTTTTTAAGTTCTGAATTATTAATTTTTCCAGAGATAGAAATTTTTTAAAAAAATTACACCTATTGACAGATCTGGCCTATTTTCAATAACAACCGTTTTAGTCCACCAACGAATGTTTCTGCCGAACTTAAGTCACCTAGCTTTAATAGTGCAACGTGTAGTTTGCTTTTCACATATGGGTATGGCTAGATCATCTAAGAATTTTACGACTATTGAGAATATGTATACCCCACCAGTATTTCGATGTGTTGAAAACGAAATGACAAAACTAAATGGAGGGTTTTTTATTTCGTTTAGATACCCGAATATATAACATTTAACCTTTAGTTGGCTCAGTTAGCAGTTGTTCGTGGTAATGACAATCGAATTCAAAAAGTACTTATAACCAACAATTAATAACAAAAACTAAAACCTTATGGAGATACTTTGTCTCTTCAGCCGATAGTTTTCCCTTTACTGAAAATTGCCGTGTGCAAAATTCTACCAATGCGACACGTTTCGTTTATTTTATTTTTTCCCTTTTTCAGAAATTTTCTCACAGATTGCTGGAAATTCCCATTTTTTTAAAATTCTGCCAGGAGTAGGCCACACTGTAAAGATACTGGAAAAAAAACGAGCATAGAGATAAAAAATTGTTGGAACTAATAATAATCGGTTGGATAAACACATTTTATGTTGCAAACACCAACATTCCATGCTATTGACATATACATGGTTGGACTTACCATAAGATGGTAGCTACAATTATATGACAATCCTTACAGCCAATAAGTCGGTTATGCCAACCGAATTCAGAAAAACAATTATGAAGTACATGCTACGATGTATGTACATAACAATCGATTGAAAATTTAATGAGTTATGCTAAGTTCGGTGACAACAGATTTTTTGCCTTATTTTGATTCTACCTATTAATAAATAGAACAGCAGCAAACACAGACATATTCATAAATGTTATTTCTGTATGGAAATCCCGATTATTGTCAACTCAGGTTTCTCAGTAAATTGTTGACAAAATCTAAAGTTGTTCACTGATTTAAATGAAATAAAGCTCATTTGATTCAAAATATATTAAACTAAATGCTTTTAGACCAAAACTGTGATTTTTGTCGCAAAATTATTAAATAAAATTTGGTATTAATTTTTTGTTTTTTCAAAACTTCAACGATATATCTAAAACTACTGGACCAAATAAAAACAATGTAGGCACAAGATAATTTTTGTTGACAAGTTTTATTTTTTTTTTTATCTGAATATGGCGGACCGTCTTCAATTTATTTACTAGGGTTGCTATGTATATTTCTGGCAACACTAAATGTTGCCTGGCGCCATTTGACATTTCCATTGAAAAGTTTGACATTGTTTTAGCATAAACGTACTCAGAACGTTTTGAAGTACGATCACCATTTGTGTTGTTTACAGTGACTTGAAGAATCAATTTGGCAACAAAAGCGAATTAACTCGTGAACATTTTCGTTCGATCACTTTTCACAACTTTCGGCGTATATGACGACAAGTGTGCATCTTAAGAGTGCATGAACTTAAATCTTAAACTTAAATCATCCCATAGCACTGTGAAAACTGGTTTAATGAATTCAATCGTGGCCGACGCTCACTTATAGACGAAGGTCGTGAAGGTCGTCCGTTGTGCCAGAGAACATCGATGTCGTGCGTGATAATGCCAGATCTTCATGTGACATGCCGTGAGATAGAGGCATTCTCGGGCATTTCTTCCACCAGCATACATTCGATATTGCATGAACACCTTGCCGTAAAAAAGGTGTGTTCTCTTTGGATCCCGCACAATTTGACAATCGCTTAGAAAAAGGCTCGTGTCGATTGATGCAAAAAAAAATTGGAAAAAATACGCGGTGCTTTAAGAGACGTTTATAAGATCGTCACAGGTGCCGAAACAAAACAGAAATCGACCATTTAGGTCTTCGAAGACGAGCCAAATCTAACGAAAGTTGTTCGTGAAGAAGCACTTCGAAGCAAATGGTCGCCTGTTTCTTCGGCAAAACTGATCATATGGCGACTGTTCCGCTTGGGCAACGTAGACGGTCAATTCTGGGTGATACACCACAATTTGTTTCCCTAAAGTCTTCGGAGAAATTCGGAAAACTAACAAGAGAAGACGAATCATTGTGCAACATGACAATGCGAGCTCTCACACATCGGCTCAAACCAGCGCCTTTTTGACTTCCGCCGTACAGCCCTGACTTTGACTTCTTTTTATTCCCGCACATCAGAAAAAAATGTGTGGTCAATGATTTTCGCCGCCAGAAAATGCTATTGAAGCGTTCAAAACCCATGTTTGGGAGGTGTCTCAATCGGAGTGGAAAAAGTTCTTCGACAATTGGATTGAGCGCATGCAAAATTATATAAATCGTGCTGAAGAATACCTTGAAAACCAATAAAACCATTTTTGATGATAAATATTCGCATTTTCATTATTAGGCCAGAAATATATATAGCTGCCATCGTATGTTACAATAGTATACTAAATGGGGTTTGGTTACTGCCAAGAACTTATCTGTTGTCACTACCATTTATCGGGACAAGTTGTTGCAACCAATAGTGCAACTAAATTCGGTTGGTAAAACCAACCTATTTGCTGTAAGTACTGTAATATTAACGTAGCCACCATCGCATGATATTTTGAGCCATGTTACCATCCGTACCATGGAATGTTGCTGAAGGCAACAGCAATCCTGTAAATCCAACCGAATTTTCGTAGTTTACACCGATTTCCAAATGTGAAACTTATAGGAAATTCCTACACATTTTGAGTAAGTAGGGGCAATAAACAAGACGTAACTTCTATGCAATTAGCTTTTATTTTGAATTTTTCCTCTATTTACACATAAAAACTTAAAAGTAATAATACATTCACTGATTCGAGCTCAGTCTACAAAATACGAGTAACAAAATGAAAACGTCAATGACGGAGATAAGTGAAATGATGTGTTTTTTAATAACACCGATTCGTCGCAAGTATCCTTAGTGGTGGTATTGCTCGTGGGTTTCTTGTTGGGGGGCTTCATAGGTGGCATACTCATGATGTTGAGCCTGTTCGGGATGGGCATGGTGATTGATGGGAGCTTCATTGCCGTGCTGGGCATATGTCACCTGAGTCTTCAGAGCAGTGGGAGCAGCATAGGCAGCATGAGTCTTCACCACCGTTTGGGCAGGGGCATGGTGATATTGTGCCGGTGCCGAATGAACCTGGTATGCTGGCGCAGCATGAGCTGCAGCCACCTGATGACCATTGATAGGCTCACGATGGACAACGGCATTGAAACCATTGACATCGTCGGCAGTGTATTTGACGGTGCGACGGAAACCATCAGCGTCGGTTAAGGAGTATTCACCATGAACGACATCACCATCACGGGTCTCCGACTGGCTCTTCGAATCGCCCGAGATCGAATCTTGTACTTCGTAGGCGAAATTGTATTTGGGATGAGGATCATGAGGATAATCTTCATGATGACCGGCGTGTGGGTTTTGAGACACGATGACATGTTGAGCTTGTGGACTGGAATGTTGGTAGACAGCAGGCTGATAGTGTTCGTGGTTATGAGAATGTTCCTGCACGGGAATTATACCGGCGCTAGCGGCAGCAATGAGGGCTAAAATAGCAACGAACTGTAAGAAAAAGAATTAAGTAAGAGTAAGAAATTGAAAGAAATAGAATAGAATTATAAAAGTTGGTGTAAAAGTAATATTACAATGCAAAGTGCCTAAAATTTTTTAAGAAATGAAAAAAATAATTATTGTAATAAATAATTACACTGAAATAATCATTATTGCCAATCGCAAATTTGTAAACAGCCTAAGAATTTTAAATCAACGCCAACTAAAAGAATGCGTCGCCGTTTTACCATGTGGGGAATGTATTTTTTGCATCGGATCTACACTCAGGCGGATGTGCCCTATATACTCGTATGCATTATATTGTATTAACTACGTGGTGTTAGGTTAGGAAGAGGAAAAATGGTGTAGTAATACTTTAATTCTGGACATTTATTTTTAACGTGGCAGAACACAAGTCAGTTCACAAATTCGTCCTTTATTACGTCGTGCAAAAACGATCAAAAAATCAACAACGAATGTATGAGAACCTGATGACAAGCGAGTGCTATGATTTAGGGAACGTGGAGTCTTACCTGAAAACAGCGCATCCCAATAAAAGAACAATAAAATAGCGTTACGCTACTCATATTTCTCCGCTGTACGACGGAAATAAAAGACTTGGTTAATCTGCTATATTCTACAAGTATCTGCACCCGGTCAAGAAACTTTTTTTTGGTGAAATGTGGGTGTCGTATATATTAAAGGATTGAACTACTTCTTCCACCGCTTCAGAAAAGCTAAAACACTCCCTTGAAACTTCTTTTGGTAGCGAACACAGCAAGAAACATTTGGTAATAAAGGGTTTTCCAATAGGGAAACAATTTCGTATTTTTATGTCAATGCAAACTCAAACATGTTTAATGATTTTTCCGTGTCAAAACGTTAGTCGAACTTAAAATTTTCATCATGGTAAGGATCACTTACGAGAAACGTTTGGAAATCATTTAAAATTACTGCCGATGAAGCTCGTTTCTGGCTCATTGGTTTTGTCAATAAACCAAAAAAGGCATTTTTGGCAAGCAACAAACCCACATGTGCCTCAAGAGACAAAATTACATCGGCAAAAAAGTACTAGTGTGGTTTTCATGTCGGAGGTGTGATTAGGCCGTATTTTTCGCCGATGAAAACAATCGTCATATTACCGACAATGGAGAGCGCTGTCGGGCCATGTTAGACAATTATTTTTGGCCAGAATTGGATGAGCTTGACTTCACCGATATGTGGTTTAAACAAAACGGTGTCACTAGGCACACAGCACGCGTTTCAATCGATTTACTGAAAAGCACATTCGGTAAACGTGTTATCTCCAGAAATGGTCCGGTCAAATGACCACATCCTTCATGCGATATAACGCTATTGGATTTATTTTTATTGGACCACATTAAGTCATTGGTCTATGCCAAAAAGTGAACAACATTAGAGGAGCTCAGAGACAACATCCAATGCGACATTGCCAAGGTTCCGGTCGAAATGTGTGGAAGAGTGGTAGGAAATTGGGTCCAAAGAATAGATCGCTGTACACGGACTCATGGTGGTCATATGACCGAAATCAATTTCATTATCAAACATTTTCACTACACCAGGAATAATTTTGAACTCCATATCTGTGTTTTATTAATACTTGTATAAAGAATTGTTATGTCCATAATGGAAAACCCTGTAAAAATATTATACTCGAAGGTATTCTCCAGATCCAACTCAGAAACCAACGCGAGTTCTTTGTTCAGTGTATCTAAGACAAATAAAAATATGAATTTATCTAAATGTTTTGTGCTTTCCGCAGAATACAGATTCGTTGTCACAACAGAATTTTTGCTTGAGGTTGCATGAACTATAAAGTTTTCGTCAGTACAACCGAATATTGGTTGGTGCACTAAACTTGTCAGTATATGGAACTTTAAGTATCGGCAAAGTCGACAAAGTATCGGAATCTTCACAATTATTTGAAGTTTAAAGGTAAAACAAAACTGATTGCTTATATGTTATTAAGTACACCAAAAAATAAAATCATGTCCTTTTTCGAAGAAAGTATGGAGAAAATGAGAAAAGATCTTTGCAGAGAAATTTTGATTTATTGGCAATACAAATTTTATGGTTTTGACTTTATACCATTTTGTGAGCAAACGCGTCGTATTATTTGTTACTAACTTAGCACTACCTACAATATTAAACATTAGGTAAGGAAGTAAGTGTTTCATTTATAAAACTATAATAATATTGTTTTAAGAAAATTCTGAGTAAAGGTAATATTTTCCATTTTTAACTGAGATTGCCACCCAAGAACCTTTTATTATAAATTGTTGAAACAACTGAAAAACTATTGGTTGCCACAACTACCAGTTGTGACAACTAAATATTTTTCCGCATTTTATTGGTATGACCGATCTATTGGTTGTATGCACAGTACTTTAATCATATTTAATATCCAGTGGTAATCGACAAACTTGGCAATTGGATCGTATTACGACCATATGACGTAGGAGACACCATGACACCATGGGTTCTCGTATAGAAAATTATCAGCCGACTTTCTGCGATCAATGATCGACAATATCATATATCTGAAGTTGTAACAAATCGGCGGTACACATCATACCAGTATAGAGGACAAATTATCGGAACTAGGTCAAGCGACTAGGTCAAGCGTTCATCAAATGTCCTACGCGGTCATGCGGCGGAAATTACAACAAGTTCTTAGTCTACGCTTACAACTGAAGCACTTTCGACGAACTCGATGCCAACAATCGTGTCATCAAACCGTGTCATCAAAAACTGGACCGATCGCGTAAAGCACTACCACCAAAGCCGAGTTGACCATTTAAATTACTTATATGTGATATTCCACATGTACGTGATGCTATAAATGAAGCTTTAAAATAAATCCAAATATGTGTTGAGGAAAATAAGGGGATCACTTGAAATAATTACAAAGCACGAGATCAAGAAAATGGAAAAAAAAATCCCTTAGTTCCCTGCCATGAATTGCCATTTTTTTTGAAATGACACTCTTTAGAGAAATTTCAATAAAAACTAAAAATTTAAAATAATCCGGATTTTTAGAAAAATTAAATATAAGGTTTAAATTTAATATCCCCGGATTTCAGATTTGTCAGATTTGGATTCTCAATTCCATTAAAATTTAAACAGATTTCGGTACGAAATAATTAAAGTGTGTACTTCCTTTGTAGATGCAAATAAGGCGTATGAAAATTTAAGACACTAATGAGAGAACAACTGGAAGGTATTATTTAAAAGGTTATATTCGTATTAAAAGGATATATTGGCCCCAAATAAGCAAGAAATATTTATTTAAAAAGAAGATGGAACATGGTTTTTCATGTGCTCCTTACTCGTATCATTAGGGATATATGTAGCCGCGTTCAAAAATATATTTATGCATTATATATGAGCATAACATCCAAAAATTGCTTGACAATGCCACTTCGACACGCAAAATTTGGTCGAAAATTGGGTATTTCGGCTGGAATTTATTCGAGTCAGCGCTGGCGTTCACTTGCTCGAAATCATTTTTAACACATATTGGCAAACCCTTATCCTTATAATAATGCAAAATCCTTGGCCATAGCATTAAATTTTATGCATTTTATTTCTTCTTGAAAACCACACGTCTGAAAAAACACCCTTTTTAATTGTGGTTCTGAACATATTCTCCTCTTAGTTTGAAGTTATCTCTAAATCAAAAATCGCTACACTTCCGTTTAATCAGGATTATTATTTTTTTTCCTTTATGTTTACTAAATTATTCGCCAGTAATAAAAACAACACAGCGATATAAAATAATGTGCCGTATACATTAAACCAATGATCCCATCAGTCAAACTAACCCAATGTGGCCAACTCATTTACATGCCGTATGCATCGAAAAGAATGAGACCAAACTGTCATAAGCGAAGCCAACACTAAACATCGATTTATGCCAAAAGTGCACAAAAAGTTGCCCTAATGAATGACTGAATGAATTGCACATTTGTCCGTTAACCGAAATTAGGCCAATATCACGTGAAACAAAACGCTTAACCATCAAAATTTCATTGTTGACCTAATGATGTGCGAGCAAAATGGAATGGAATACACGTTGCCATGTGCAAAAACGAAATTCGAATTTTGCTTTTCAGCCGCCATACAAACAAAAATGATTTTTAATTTTTATATTTTTTTTGTTTTGGTTTCGGGGGATTGAAGGCGATTCTTCTACAAACGAACATTGCACACCGCTTAGAAATTCCGTATATTGCAGACACGGACTGCGACACCACCGACGCCGTCAAACTCACTCACCTTGAAGGCCATTTTGTTATTGGTATTTTTTATTTTTTTGAAGTTTTGCACAAAAATCGATTAGCTTTTTTCACCCCGTTCGTAGTGGCAGTCGTACCCGTATGTTTGAAGATTTTTGGGAGAAATACTCGTAAATAACGATACACGATAATTCACTGAAGTCTTTGTCCTAACACTCTGAAGTACGTGATTTGAATAATAATTGAAACACGGACTGCATTTGTTTATATACCTCCCGACTGAAATGTCGGGCGTTCGAGAGTGCGTGTATATGAGTGTGTGTGCGCCGTCATGGAGTATCCACGTTCATCCGATGGATCCGACCATCTTTTGTTGTTGCGAAGGTACATTGGGATGGAACACAGCGTGCTATTTTGTGTATGTGTGTGGCTGGCTATGAGTAGCTGTGCATCTATGTGTGCGTGTAATGGTTTATTAACCATTTTCGCTTTTGACGTCTTCTTCTCCGCTTCTTTTTCTTGGGCGCTTTGTTGTTTTCGGCATTTCACTTTTTGTTTCATTTCGTTTTCTTTGGTAGTTATTATTAGATTTAATTTAAAATAATACCATTTATTTATAATTCACCACCAGGCACGCATACACTCGAACAAACATATATACATAGAAACACACACACACTCGCGCCCGTATGTGGGTGAAATAGTACGTCGAACACCCACAGGTCAGACACCCGTGTCAATGTCTATACATCCATGGTTGATGGAATACACGAGCAGGCGCATGCGGGTGTACAAGAGGTATTACCGCATAATACCAAGCTCGGACGGGCGTAATAACTGTTGTGGAGCGCATGGAGGCATTGCGTACAAAGGCAAAACAAAAGACTGAAGCGAGCAACGTGATATTGATGGATTGTGTGAGGCCTGTGGCTCACACTTACTCACACACATCTATTGAAACGCCTTCAATTTTAATCGATATTTGTTGTTGCTGTGTACGACTTAAAGTACTTGAAGTCAGTAGTTTTTTTTGTATTAAATATTGGGTTGCTGTAGTCTTTACTCCCTGCGGCATTAAGTACACTAATTATGATTATGCCAATTGTACGTTAAAGTGATATATGCATTTGATCGTATGTACCAACTTATGCATGTTCATGCAACAGCACAGTATTTGGAAACAATCAAAGTTGTAAGTTTTATACAGGTAACAATTATAAAAAAAGTTGACTTCTATTTGGAATTCATAAAAATATTGAAAATGTTATCCCTGCCAGATAACTTGTACTCGTAATCGTTGTCTCATCCCCGACAAACAAAACAAATATGGATACGTTTTTAACCAATAATAAACTTAACACACAGGGGACTAATAGTGTCGGCGGCCATGAGTGTCGGAGGCGTCGTTATCCAGCGACTGCAATGTTACTTCAGTAAGCTTAACTGGAACAGTAGATAATGCTACAAGCAGCATCTTTAGAAACCATGCCGATGAAGGCGATTGCTTTAGTCGAAGCTCTAGGATACAAAGGGTTCCCAAACCTTCACCAACTGAAGTTCTCAGTTCTGATTTTGAGTCGAATAAAAACATGTCCACTGAACAGGTGCTAAACTTTGACACCAATGTATCGATAGTATGACAATTCTGTTCGAGCTGTACGCAATGAAGATACACGATGAGATGGCGAAAGAAGTGATTCGCACCCGCAAGGCATCACAAACATCGCCATGTCTCAAGTCGAAGGAATCTAGAAGAAAACTGTCTGGAGAAGCCGAAACATCTAGTGCCAAGCGATTAAATAAGCCAGATGAGGCTCTGAATGGTTCAGCTTTAATACGGAGTCAAACGCCGAAGAAGACGAATCTTAGCGACTATGAAAGGTTTAAGGATTCACGTCAAGTTATACGATAACCGAGCATTGTTTATTGCACTACGCGTTGGGCCCCATAACTCTGTAAGAGGTTCACTATTCGATTCAGTGAGTCCAACATACAAAATACGAAAAGGCATCGAACTCTTTTAATGTGATTGATTTACCTTTGTGTTCGTTGGATTTGCCACATTCTATGCAGCTGTCACTTCCCTGCCTTTTCGATTATATTCGCGTATTATGATGTCCTGCAAGTCTTTATTATTTTTTCAAAGAAAGGCACAATAAAAAAAACCAAAACTCACTAAAACTCAAAGAACACAAACGTGTGTTTAAATAAGAAAAAAAACAAGCCAAAAGAAAGTGCATTTATTAATGATTTCCCAATGGAGTCCCAATGGACCTTTTCACTCGTTTTCGTAATAAAAACTATTAGTCAATAAAAACTGAATTATTGGTCGGATCGTCTGGACATTTTTTAAACGATTCGAGATAAAAAGTCCTTGAAACACATATGTGACAGCCCATAGAGAAAGGGGCCTAAGGGTAAAAAATCAATTTTCATTTTTTTTTCTTTTTTTTGATGTGGACAACATCTGAGCATCGAATGAGACCGATCCCATGCCCCAAAAGTGTTCCCTCCCAGAGAAATGCGCGTTTTATGAAAGTGAAGTCGACGATTCTAAGCGCAAATAGAAAGGGACCTAATCTTTAAAATTGCTCTCCTGAACAAAACTTTTCATCAACTTTTCACTTTTTTTTTGATGTGGACAACATCTGAGCATGGAATGAGACCGATCCTATGCCCCAAAAGTGTTCCCTCCCAGAGATATGCGCGTTTTTAGAAAGTGAAGTAGACGATTCTAAGCGCAAATAGAAAGGGACCTAATCTTTAAAATGGCTCTCCTGAACAAAACTGGGTTTTAACCTTGGTGAACTTTCACATTGGTGAACTTTCTATGGACCATCAGTTTGAAAATGAAAAATATCCCCAGCTAAAATTCCCTATCTGTCAAAGTATAATGACATTTAATGTAGTTTGAAAAAAATTGAAGCACATTCACATTATGTCATTATTTCTGCTGCACCCTGTGTATATTGCTCCGGTTACCGGACATCGGGCAATTACATTTCTGTTTGCAAAATTGATATTAAAACATTCGTACTCTGATTCCAAACTCGGTAGAAGTTTGACACTTCTTTTCCTACAACACCAACTTCGCAATTATACTACAGAAAAGCTAAAGTCAGGAGGACTGACAGTATTATGCCCTCCACTACTGTACGTATATGCAAAATAGCTAACTGAATAAAGCTAAAACTACTAATAATGTGGGTGAAAATCGAATCAGGAATATAAGATTTCATTTAAGTGTTCATGAGAGTTCATAAACAAATTCTATTACTTTTGCGTACCCATACATGTGTGTTTGGAGGTGTCTGTGATCGGCCCTTTAGTTTTTATCCTACACTCTTTGAAAGCTAAATTAGATTTTAGAAAAAAAGTGCATGTTTGGGCAAATTAAGTTAGTCGAATCATAAAAATAGTTTCAATTCTGCATTTTCTAGAAAATTTCATTGTTTTTTTGTACCTTAAAGGATAAAGAACCGGTTTTTGGGACACTAGAACCCATAAACCAGGTTCTAAATATATCCAGATCATAAAAAATATTGCCATAATTTGATTTGTTTCTAAAGACTTATTTCGATTACTAGATACTGTGAAGCTCATAACACTTATTCGTCTGAGCCCCATCGAAACTATTTTATGGACGGAAGTTCGACGATTACTTTTTATCAACCAACGAATGCAATATTGTATGTGGTTGTAAGTCATGTCATGAATCCATTTCAAAATTCGTATGTAAATATTTCTATATGGACCAATCCACCATAAAACAATATTAGAAAAACTAAAGGTTAATGTTTCTCTAGTGGAGATATAATCTGCAAATATTATTTTCCGCGAATATGACAGGTGTATCAGCCCACAAAAAATCACTGAAAAATCACTTGTTTGAGTCCTAAACTATAAACATTTCGAACTCGTCATCAAGAAATTGTGTTTGAAGTAATTTCTGAAGTACCCGACAACGTTTATATCGGCAATGAAACTTTGTATTCGTGATTTTATACTTATATAAATTGGATACGAATATTAAAGAAGATTTTAAAATGTTTTGAAAGTATTGGGTTTCCGAAGATGGCTTTTTTTATCGTCAAAGTGGCGGTATGTATGCAGATAAAGTTATACCTCGCCCCAGATTAAACTATCCGTAGGCCAACGTTGCCTGTGTTATGTATTTTATCGTGCACTCTTAACTAATTTTGGAGAAGCTTCCATCTTTTTTCGTATCAATCATTAGAACGTTATGAGCGACCACTAAGCACCATTTGACCTTTCCGACTTATTTTTTTAGAGTTTTTGATTTGTTGTGGTCATTTGTTGTTATTATTTTTTGAAAGAGTGAAATTCTCCACAAGCTAATAAGATCAGGTTGTTTGTCACAGAGGGAAGGAAAAGTATGTTTTCAAACCGACTTACTACAAAGTGCCCTTCCTTTTTATGTTCCTGCCGCTGTAAAAGACAAATATTTAATCAGATCTTAAACGCAATATGTTAAATAAAATAATCTTAATATACTTTTTATTATAGAAGAATCTATGACAATTATGTGTCAAAAACATATCGGTCAAACGCTCGCTACGGCTTCGGTGGCTTACCTCTATCCGGTGGTCCACATTTTCAATGACTCTGAGACATAATCGAGGCTTAAGGTCGTTAATGTGTCGAATTATCTCATCCATTGCTCTTGAATTGTTCTTGGCTTATTGACGTACACATTTGCTTTTAAATATCCTCAAAGAAAGAGGTCAAACTGTGTCAAACCACATAATCGTGGCTGGCTATCAACACCGCCACGACGCACAGTGGCTGAAAATCATTTGTAGTATTGCCAAAATTCTGTAACTTTTGAACCGATCAAAAAATTTAATTTTTTTTTTGAATTTATCGATATTTAGTATTGAATTACATTAAAATTGATTGAGGACTTTTTAAGGAATTCGAGGTCAAAGTTAAACTTTTGAATTTTTTAACTTTTAGAGTGAGTAGTACGGCCATTAAATTTCCCGCGAAAAGAGCCATTGTTTCGTTAGCTATGTGGCAATTGGCCTGTTAGAACCACATACACTCCAAGTTCATATCCTCAATCTCTGGCCACAAGAAGTCCCTTATTTTCTCGCTATACCGAACACCATTCATAGTAACTTCTCGAAACCGTTTTTTCGAAGAAGTACGGCCCGGTGACAGAACTAACTAGGCTAGCATGCACAGGAGTTTTCACATTTCACTCAGACCCGGTTTGCTAAAATTTTCTCACAATTCTCCCGATTGTGGGAAAATTTGGTCGATTATATTAAACAAAAAATCACGAATTGCATTATGATTTGAATGCCCATTTTTGTAAATGGCTTTAACAAACTCAACGCGCCGCTAAAGTGTGTGCCTCACTATGATTGAATTTGTCAAACAAGGATTCAGAGAAATGTCAAGTTAAGGTGTAACTCACAATTTGCATCATGCATTATAGTTGGACCACCCTTTATGTTATAGGCGAGCAATAACTGAGCAAGATGAAATTGGTTTATGTTTTCCTATAGCACCAATTGTATGCGATATTCCGCTCTGGTAACGAGAATCGATCATCGATTATGCTTCATTTAACCATGGTGCTTTATGGGAGACCTTTTGCCGAACGTAATAGAATTGCTCCATATCGGTTCTTCTTTTTATGTAGACCCCAAGCAAAAGTTCCAATTTGAGGTCACACCGTTTTAAAAGCCGCATATTTAGTTCAATCTTGCATATATTTCAATTGCTTCGTAATAAGTGAGCATGAAATAAATGATGAATTTGAATTAATAAAGGAGACTGTCTCAGGGAAGACCTATAGTCCAACATCATACCAGTACATGTTTTAAATAGCCCCATACACACAGAGAAGAGATGGATTTTTACGGAATGAATTAGATTAAACGATTTGCTTAAAGCAGTAATAATAGGATTATTTTTGTTTTTCGTTATGATAAAAGTTAGATATCATCACCAATAAAGTGCATTTATGGTTACAAACATAAATAGTTGGCAAAACTATTGGTTGTCTCAACCACCATTTCCGTTTTATGCGTTTAATTGCTGTGACCGATCAATTAGTTACGACTACAACACGACGATCAAATTTATCATCTTGTGGTATGTCGGACCGAATATCCATTACGGTTATAAACATTTGGTGATTGCAACCGAAATTCTTATTTTGCAACGGAAATTTTGTAACGGGTGATCAATCTGGAGGTATTTTTTTCAATAGGTTTCGCAGATTACGCGTGAGTGGTGGTAAACCTTATTTTATTTTCTTTTTAGAATTGTTTGCCACTTCGTCGTAAAAAGATATTCGACGCGAAAAGCACCGGTCGACCAGTATGGCGAAATGCTCGAACCGGTCATTTAAAATTGGACCCTCAGAATGGGCACCCTGAGGCCTAGTTGCAGCCTATTTTTGAAGGAAATTATATTCAAAAAATTAATGGCACACTTGATTTAAATTTAAAAAATACCTCTGGATTAATCACCCTATAGTTCCAACCGACTCCTAACAAATGTTTTCTCTGTGTGCATAAAGGTTTCTGCCGTCTTTAAAATCTGCCCCCATATCATCGGGCAAATAAAACAGGCCTTCTTAAATTATGCTGACGTGGCATTTTCAAAATAGTTTGGGGCAAGGCCCATTTGGCCTATATATATATATATATATATATTAGGGTGGACCTTGTGTCGATATTTTGGTAGATGAGGGCTCTATTCCGTGCCTTTTTGAAAAAAAATGACAATGCGGAAAAAAAAAATTAGGGGTTGCGCACGAGCCGAGAAAAAGGTCCACTTTGCCAAAATTAGGGGGGAAATTGCCATAGGTCATCAGGGGTCACCCGTAGGGGGGAAGAATGTATGGCCGACCCCCATTAACTTTTTACCGCCAACATTTTCCCCCAAGACACCCACCCCCTATCTCCTCCCCTTAGGGGGGTCACCATACAAAAATGGAGGTTGCTCAGTATTTTCGAAAAACACCATAGGTCATCAGGGGTCACCCCTAGGGGGGCAAAATATATGACCGACCCCCATTAACTTTTCATCCCCAACATCTTTTCCGAACAAACTTACCCTCTATCTCCACTCCTTGAGGGACTCCCCATACAAAAATACTGAAAATCTATGTATTTACAGTTGCACAATATCGAGATTTTTTTGATTTTTTTACAGAAATTCCACCAATATTCAAGAGTGGTCATTGTTTGGAAAGTCTTGAAAAATTTGAAACGCACACGTAGCAGATGCCCCCATTCATAAAAGTTAAGATGACAACACAACTTAGATCGCGCGACGATATTTTTTGATTGGTTATCCAAGCATGAATATTACGGGGAACAAATTACCGTCGAAGAAGCAAGTGCTAAGAATGCATTTCTTCAACATTCGCAAACGAAACATGTCGAAGAAAAATAGTGCGGTTATAGTCGCGGACGCAGTGATGATTTTTTGGCGCCAAGCAGCTATTCCGACGAAAGCCAGAGGAGATGTTACAAGAAAAATAGCTGCGCTGCACGATGAGTGGGATGCTTTAAGAAAGTCATCTCACAGAAAGACTGAGTCCACTAGAGAAAAAGAGAATAAGTTTTCTGAAAGCTTGGATAATCTTTTCGACATCGCACACGCCAACGCCCTTGAGAAAATGACAAATACCGAAGACATTGAGTTTCTGCTAAAGCAAAGAGAAGATGGCCGGCCAGGAACTATGGGAGGTGTGGACGCTACTGATACTCGAACGAGGAAAAGAAAAGCTGAGCGCGAAGAACAAGAAGAGTTGCGACGCAAACGTGCAACGGAATCTAGTAGAGATCAGTTCGCTAAAGGCGGTAAGCTATTTCGCGCTTTGTGTGTTCGTCCAATGTTTATATTCAAATGAAATTCTTTCAATTGCAGTGGTTAAATTTTCAAGCAGTGATTCAAGCGATGATAATGGGAGACTGGACGAAAACAATACACAATAAACCGTACGTCGCTTCGGAGATGCCGGCGTTCAAATCGAGAGAACATGCTGAGTTATGTGAAAGACAATCCAGAAGTAAGATCGCATAGATTTATTTGCTCTCATTCAGAATTCTTATTCTTCAACGCGTTTCATTTATCTCCAGCTTGTCGCAGCTAAATCCTTCGTAGTCCGTTGGGATGGCAAAATGCTTTTGGATTTTGTGGGTACAAAGAAGGTGGACCGTCTACCGGTAATTGTCTCGTACGGAGAAAAAGAACAACTTCTTGGAGTTCCCAAAGTAGAAGATGGGAAAGGAAAAGGCCGGAGAATAGCACATGCCGTTTATCAACTGTTGGCATCTTGGCATATGACACATCGAATACAAGGACTTTCTTTCGACACGACATCAACGAACAGTGGCCCATTCTCCGGAGCCGCAGTTGCTCTTGAGCGGCTGTTGGAGAGAGAAATCTTATATTTACCTTGCAGACACCACGTATACGAACTGGTGCTAAGGGAAGTTTTTGAGACAAAAATGGGAAAGACCAGTGCACCAGGCGTTCCTTGCTTTGACCGTTTCAAACAGGAATGGGACGCTGTAAAGGTTAAACCATTCCATTCTGGCTTGATAGACGATCAAGTCGTCAGAAAAATTCCTGTGGCAATGCAAGTCGGCATAAAGGAGTTTTGCTTAGATCAATTGAAGGAGAAACACCCTCGCGATGACTACAAAGAAATGCTACAATTAATTCTTTTGTTTCTGGGTGAAAAACTTGAGAATTACCATTTCCGACCTCCAGGACCCGTTTCCCATGCTCGATGGATGGCAAAAGCCATTTACAGCCTCAAGATGTTTTTGTTTCGGAGAACTTTTCACTTATCTGTATGTGAATTGAATGGTATTCGACACGTTTGTATTTTTGTGGTGCGACTTTACGTCAAGGCATGGTTTGGTTCTTCTTGAGCAGCTGAGGCGCCGAATCAAGATTGGAAGTTTTTGAAGGACATCGTCGAGTACAAGTCCGTTGACCAGGATTTATCTCGGGTAATGATAAAGAAATTTATCGGTCACCTATGGTATCTCGCCGATGAGCACATAGCCCTTGCCTTTTTCGATGACAAGGTTTCAAATGAGTTGAAGGCCAAAATGGCCCAAGCATTGCTAGAAAATGAGAATGACGAAGGTGAAGAAGATGACGAAGACGAAGAAGGTGAAGAAGATGAAGAAGACGACCCGGTTCCCCCAGCTCCTCGCGTCGTAATCAAAAGCACCAGCGTTAAAAAAATCGAGGTGAAATTCAAAGATGTGAATGAGGAATTCTTGGCTAAAGACTTGAGCAACTTCGTCTCTCATAATACCAAAAATTTATTTGTACGATTTGGAATATCGCAAGATTTCATTCTTGCAAATCCAGCAACCTGGAAATCTCGCGCAGACTATCAAGAAGGTCGTAGAATTGTAAATAACTTGCGCGTTGTGAACGACACTGCCGAAAGAGGAGTAAAAATGATACAAGATTATAATAGAATACTGTGTCAAGGCGAAGAAGAGAAACAGTATTTACTACATGTTATCGATTCTTACCGCAAGAAATACCCATCAGCGAACAAAAATATGTTAATTTGACTATATTATATTAAAAGTGCTTAGTAGTACTACTCAATTACAGCTTCTTTTATTTTTGTATGGGGAGTCCCTCAAGGAGTGGAGATAGAGGGTAAGTTTGTTCGGAAAAGATGTTGGGAATGAAAAGTTAATGGGGGTCGGTCATATATTTTGCCCCCCTAGGGGTGACCCCTGATGACCTATGGTGTTTTTCGAAAATACTGAGCAACCTCCATTTTTGTATGGTGACCCCCCTAAGGGGAGGAGATAGGGGGTGGGTGTCTTGGGGGAAAATGTTGGCGGTAAAAAGTTAATTGGGGTCGGCCATACATTCTTCCCCCCTACGGGTGACCCCTGATGACCTATGGCAATTTCCCCCCTAATTTTGGCAAAGTGGACCTTTTTCTCGGCTCGTGCGCAACCCCTAATTTTTTTTTTTTTTAATTTTTTTTTTCCGCATTGTCATTTTTTTTCAAAAAGGCACGGAATAGAGCCCTCATCTACCAAAATATCGCAAAAATTTCATTTCAAGGTCCACCTTAATATATATATATATATATATATATATATATATATATATATATATATATATATATATATATATATATATATATATATATATATATATATATATATATAGGCCAAATGGGCCTTGCCCCAAACTATTTTGAAAATGCCACGTCAGCATAATTTAAGAAGGCCTGTTTTATTTGCCCGATGATATGGGGGCAGATTTTAAAGACGGCAGAAACCTTTATGCACACAGAGAAAACATTTGTTAGGAGTCGGTTGGAACTATAGGGTGATTAATCCAGAGGTATTTTTTAAATTTAAATCAAGTGTGCCATTAATTTTTTGAATATAATTTCCTTCAAAAATAGGCTGCAACTAGGCCTCAGGGTGCCCATTCTGAGGGTCCAATTTTAAATGACCGGTTCGAGCATTTCGCCATACTGGTCGACCGGTGCTTTTCGCGTCGAATATCTTTTTACGACGAAGTGGCAAACAATTCTAAAAAGAAAATAAAATAAGGTTTACCACCACTCACGCGTAATCTGCGAAACCTATTGAAAAAAATACCTCCAGATTGATCACCCGTTACAAAATTTCCGTTGCACAATAAGAATTTCGGTTGCAATCACCAAATGTTTATAACCGTAATGGATATTCGGTCCGACATACCACAAGATGATAAATTTGATCGTCGTGTTGTAGTCGTAACTAATTGATCGGTCACAGCAATTAAACGCATAAAACGGAAATGGTGGTTGAGACAACCAATAGTTTTGCCAACTATTTATGTTTGTAACCATAAATGCACTTTATTGGTGATGATATCTAACTTTTATCATAACGAAAAACAAAAATAATCCTATTATTACTGCTTTAAGCAAATCGTTTAATCTAATTCATTCCGTAAAAATCCATCTCTTCTCTGTGTGTATGGGGCTATTTAAAACATGTACTGGTATGATGTTGGACTATAGGTCTTCCCTGAGACAGTCTCCTTTATTAATTCAAATTCATCATTTATTTCATGCTCACTTATTACGAAGCAATTGAAATATATGCAAGATTGAACTAAATATGCGGCTTTTAAAACGGTGTGACCTCAAATTGGAACTTTTGCTTGGGGTCTACATAAAAAGAAGAACCGATATGGAGCAATTCTATTACGTTCGGCAAAAGGTCTCCCATAAAGCACCATGGTTAAATGAAGCATAATCGATGATCGATTCTCGTTACCAGAGCGGAATATCGCATACAATTGGTGCTATAGGAAAACATAAACCAATTTCATCTTGCTCAGTTATTGCTTGCCTATAACATAAAGGGTGGTCCAACTATAATGCATGATGCAAATTGTGAGTTACACCTTAACTTGACATTTCTCTGAATCCTTGTTTGACAAATTCAATCATAGTGAGGCACACACTTTAGCGGCGCGTTGAGTTTGTTAAAGCCATTTACAAAAATGGGCATTCAAATCAAAATGCAATTCGTGATTTTTTGTTTAATATAATCGACCAAATTTTCCCACAATCGGGAGAATTGTGAGAAAATTTTAGCAAACCGGGTCTGAGTGAAATGTGAAAACTCCTGTGCATGCTAGCCTAGTTAGTTCTGTCACCGGGCCGTACTTCTTCGAAAATACGGTTTCGAGAAGTTACTATGAATGGTGTTCGGTATAGCGAGAAAATAAGGGACTTCTTGTGGCCAGAGATTGAGGATATGAACTTGGAGTGTATGTGGTTCTATAAGGCCAATTGCCACATAGCTAACGAAACAATGGCTCTTTTCGCGGGAAATTTAATGGCCGTACTACTCACTCTAAAAGTTAAAAAATTCAAAAGTTTAACTTTGACCTCGAATTCCTTAAAAAGTCCTCAATCAATTTTAATGTAATTCAATACTAAATATCGATCAATTCAAAAAAAAAATTAAATATTTTGATCGGTTCAAAAGTTACAGAATTTTGGCAATACTACAAATGATTTTCAGCCACTGTGCGTCGTGGCGGTGTTGATAGCCAGCCACGATTATGTGGTTTGACACAGTTTGACCTCTTTCTTTGAGGATATTTAAAAGCAAATGTGTACGTCAATAAGCCAAGAACAATTCAAGAGCAATGGATGAGATAATTCGACACATTAACGACCTTGAACCTCGATTATGTCTCAGAGTCATTGAAAATGTGGACCACCGGATAGAGGTAAGCCACCGAAGCCGTAGCGAGCGTTTGACCGATATGTTTTTGACACATAATTGTCATAGATTCTTCTATAATAAAAAGTATATTAAGATTATTTTATTTAACATATTTATTAAATATTTGTCTTTTATATATATATATATATATATATATATATATATATATATATATATATATATATATATATATATATATATATATATATATATATATATATATATATATATATATATATATATATATATATATATATATATATATATATATATATATATATATATATATATATATATATATATATATATATATATGTGGAGATTAATTGAAAAATGAAAATTTAGATATCCGATTAAAGTTTTATACTCGATTATTGTAGACAAAATTCTCCATCATTAGGCAAAAGAATCGATAACATATGTTGCTTAATTCAATTTTTTGTTGTCTCAAAGTTCGTAATTTTTTTTCGATTTTTCCGCGTTTTTGCAAAAAGTGAATTTTTTGTATTTTTAAGTGCAAGTTTTTCCATTTTTGCCATGCAAAAGCCAAATATTATTATGGATCCTTCAACTTCAGGTAATTTCGAACAAAAAAAGCATTTGCATGTGGACATTTACCCTGTACAACTATTTTTAATCTTTTATGGAAAAAAGTCTAAATTTTAGCCATTCTTGAGAAGTATGTACAGTTTTAAAATGGCACCGGTCAACTTCGTGTTCTGAAATTTAAATATTTTTAAAGCTTAGGAACTGTTCTAATATAAAAAACAAAAACATCTTGCGCGTTTTTGCGCCAATTCGTGTATTTACAGATTTTCTAAAAATATTCACATGTAAAAATGTAGAAAATTAACAGTGACTCTACTTATTGTGTTTACATTTAAATCGTTGTTGTATATATTGTTATTGTTATCTATATTTGTAACTAACGGTGCATTACCATGCACCCTAAAGCAATTATTTTTTATTTCATATTAGCAATAAAATGGTCACGATAACTATTTTAAAGATATTTTGTTAAATATAATTTCGTGTCAATATTCGGTGATATTTTAATCTCTATCATTATAGATGTATAAGGTGTTAACATTTCGGTGTGTCCGGTTTTTATTTATTATTTTTAAGTACAAAGCAAAAGTGGCAATTAAAACGTGATGTTCCAAAAGGAATATATAAAGATTTAACCCCATTTTCTTTTCACAGCAACATTAATAATTTTACGAATACCATTGAGTTATGAAGCAAAAAATTTCCAATATTATAAAATAATTTGCTTAGTAATTCTTGAATACAAATTATTATTTTTTAAAAATATAGCTTTTATTACATTTGTACACAACTAACAAAAAAGTATTACAAACCACAATGTTAGCAACTTTATTCTCATGTTAGGTCGAATTTAAAATTATGTTACGGCCAACACATAATAATTTTTTGTTGAAATATCTGTAAGGCTTTATAAAGCCGGTCAAATGTTTGGGGATTGTATAGTATGTTACAGCGCCTATATTATATAGGCATTATTTTGGAATCTGAGGGGTTTGCATTCACAGAGTTATATTAATATATATTAATAAGATTTTTTCAGCTGTCGGTTTTTAATTTTTTACTCATTTCTCGGCCGATTTTAGTGCAATTAACGATAAAAGATGGACCTCTTTGAGGGCTATCATATTGATATTCCAAAGTTCCGCGTGGGATATACACATCGGAAGTTATAGCACAATATCGGATGCAAATATATATTTTTGAAATACTATAATCCATTTTGTCGCCAGTTGATTACCGAATTTAGTGAAATTAACTGCAATAGACAGATCGCACTTAGAGCTATCAAATTGATCTCTGAAGGCTCCACTCGGGATATACATATCGGGAGTTATAGCCCGATATATGCCGTAAATGTGTTTTTTCGACGTAATATCGCCGATAGTTAGGTTATTTGAATTGGGATTTTGATTTAATTAAGTGAAAAGGATGCAGATTGTTGAGGGCTATAATTCTAGTATTTGAAGGTGCCACGCGGAATGCATACATCGGAAGTTATAGCCCAATATACGTTAAAAAATTATATTTTTGACATCTCTTTTCCGATGTTTCGGCCATATCTATTCCATTTTAAGGCAGATTTTGATCAAAAAAAAATCAACTGGAATCGGCTAACAATCTCAGAAATAGTAAATAAAAATAAAGATTACATTGCCGGAAAGCGTCCTTTAATTAATCTCCATTTTGGGGTTACAATACCCCACTGTGCAGCGCCTTTTCGACCGGCCAAAACGTCGAATTGATGGGTCATCCGCCGTACAGCCCTGACTTAGCACCCAATAACTTCTTTTTATTCCCGCACTTTAAGAGAAAAATGCGAGGTTAACGATTTTCGTCGCCAGAAGATGCTGTTGAAGCGTTCAAAAACCATGTTTTGGAGATGTCTCAATCGCATTGGAAAAAGTGCTTCGACAATTGCTTTGAGTGCATGCAAAAGTGTATAAATCATGAGAAACAATTAACATTATTTGAAAAGCAATAAAACCATTTTGATTCGCATTTTCATTATTAGGCCAGATATATATATACTCGTATATAGCAGCCCTCGTACGACCTGTCGGACAGTGTTATACAGGTATTTTAGAAAGCCAAAACAATTCACAAATCAATGTAGTTGTGAAAGTTATTAAATGCTGGTCGATTTTATGTGGATTGCCTCATACTCGCGTGGATATACAAACATCAATTTGGTTAGCTTTTTTCGACAATTTCACATAAAATCACATTTACTTCGCATTTTCGATATGACTTTTTTTGTGCAGTGCATGGCATAAATGTGTAGTTGTAGGTTACTCTCGAGTACGGTATGTTGGTGTCTTGACGTTTATTGTCCATTGTTTAATTAACTAAATTTAGATATTGTCTATTGGCTAGACATACGAGCATGTGCTGACTCATCGTGGTGGGGCGTGTGTACTGTCTGTGAATTGAATTTGAAATTCAGTGTCAGTTCGATTGGTATTGATTTGATGTGGTGCCTTGCACTATGGTGCATATTTAAACAAAATAATTGCAAATTACTTGCTTGGCAAATACGTACATATTTAATTAGCTCGGCATGGGGACATTTTTTGGAAAATTTGGGTGGATATAATTTCTGCAACGATCTTGAAATTGATTCCGTTAAAACAAAGTGTCAGAGCTTTGTGCCCTGTTTAATGAAGATTTTCCAAAGAGCATGTGTCGGCACGCTGAGGTAAGACTTTTAATGCCTTTGAAATATTTCGTGGTTACTCAGCCCATCAAAAACTGTTATCCATTAATCACTACGCGAACATTTTATACGGCCTTAAAGATATTTGATAAGTTTTATGCTACAATTAAGTCGCATAACAACACATGCCATTTTGGTAATAAATGACTGGCCAAGCATTATAGCCATAGTTTATGGCCGATAAGAAAAAAAGAGAGTGGTGTAAATAGTCAAAATAATTATTTCCAAGCCACGTTGATAGCAAAGATTAATGATTTTATTAGTGAAAAAATCTTAACTGCTACGAAACTGCTAGTAAATATACATACATTTAAACTATTCCATAAATATGAGCCTACTTGGACTCACGCATAGCTCAAAGATGACTGAAGTTCTTAATAAGCCAGTTATATTATGCTTGTGGTCATAGCAGCCGGGATCAATAAAAAGAAGCTGGCCATATGCTTTTTTCCAATTGATGTACATGCTTATGTTTCAGTTCATTGGTAATGATGGCCATTGCTTAAATTTAACTAACACTAGGGGATATACACTTGTTTGGAGGCTACATCTGGCCTTGAACTTTATAATACTTGCTTTAGGGTGAGATAAAAGCTGCCGATACTAATGGATGCTGTAAATGAAGATTAAATGTGTTTCCAGATTTGATCAAACTGCAAAAAGCAGTAGTATATTCAACCGATGATAAAAAACTATCGAAAATAAAACATCATACAGTTTATGAAGAGTTTCTAACGTGTTCCAGGCATAGATTCATTGTAAATGAACGTTGCATTTAAGCAGCTATCAGAGAGGAACTTCACAAGTGGGAGGTAATGGATTGGGCCTTATGGCTTATGTGCGTACAAAGATGAGATAAAATATAGTGAAAAATACTAATTTTTAGAGAAATTCATAAGTTAGTGGAATTGGTTTTAGGATTATAATCTACGCTTGAATAGTGTCATTAGCATATTTTGTAAATACTAATTTTCGGCACAATCGCAAAAATAGTATTACAAATAATATGCAAATACCAAAAGTAGAAGGAATGGGAGCTGGAAGAACAGGTCGTGTCAACCACTTCTTTCATATGCAAATATAAAATAAGAAGAAAAGTTGCAGTCGGTTTATCCGACTAACTTATACTCCCACCCAAATATTCATTTTAAGTTTTCTTTCATTCCTTTCTCAATTGCTTGAAAAGTAGAAAGTGGTTATGAGTAGAAAGTGGTTATGGGCATTCTTCAGATAGTCTAATATTGCGATTTTTTTAATCGCTAATTTTCAGCAGAATCGTTAAATAAATGGTGTTTTTAGACGTGTGGTTTTCAAGAAGAAATAAAACGCATATAATTTAACGTTATGGTCAAGAATTTAGCTTTATTATAAAGATAAGTGTTTGCTTTTATATTTCAAAAATTATTTCGGTCAAGTGGCCGCCGCAGCTGGCTCGAATAAATTCCAGCCGAGAGGCCCAGCATTTGGGATGTGTGTCAGCATTAAGGCGCCGTTTATTCTTTTCCAAGGCATCAATCGTGTCGGGCATATCTGCGTAGGCAAGCGACTTCATATAACCCCACAAAAAATAGTACAAGGGTTTTTAATCGCACGATCTTGGAGGTCACGCCACAGGCCCACGACGCGAGACAATGCGCTCCATACATTGATTGTTTCGTTGGCTGTATGGTACGAGGACGACCGCAAAACTAACTGGCCTGGCACATTTTCAGTTTTACAAGCAACTTTTTTTTTAAAGCAATCTTTTATAAGCCATCTGTCAAAATTTCCGAAATATTTAATGATTATTTTCTTTGTTACAGGTGATTGAAGTAAACAAGTTTTATAATTTTTGAAAAATGGAATATAAAGAGTTTCGTGCGGTAGTTAAACACTTTTATATGAAAGGTTATACGCCACAATTAATCAAAGATGAATTGGATTTTGTTCATGGTAATAATGCACCATCATACTCCACCGTGAAATCCTGGGTTCAACAATTTAAAATGGGTCGTTCAAGTACGGAAGATTAACAACGCTCTGGAAGACCGAAAACTGCTACTACTATGGAAAACATTAGAAAAATATTTAATGAAGTGGCTAAAGATAGACGAATTAAGCTCCGAGAACTTGCTGATATTGTTAAAATACACGAAAAACAAGTTTGGAGTATTTTACATGATGAACTCCACATGAAAAAGCTATCCGCAAGATGGGTGCCGCGTTTGTTGACTTTGCCCCAAAAAATCGTCCGTTGCACCAATTCCGAGGAGCTTTTAGCGATTTATAAGCGTAATCCAATAGAGTTCTTGCGCCGATTCATAACTGTTGATGAAACATGGATCCATCACTACATCCCAGAATGCAAAGAACATTCAAAACAATGGATAGAAGCTGGTAAAAGTGGTCCCAAGAAGGCGGAAACTGTTAAGTCAGCAGGAAAAGTAATGGCCACAGTATTTTGGGATGCAAGGGGTATAATATTTATTGATTATCTTGAGAAAGGAAAAACTATAAATAGTGAATATTATTGTGCATTATTGGATCGGTTGAGTGAAGAAATCAAGATAAAACGACCGCATTTAGAAAAAAAAGTTCTTTTTCATCAAGATATGCTCCTTCACGCACTGCATTTTTAACTCAACAAAAACTGGCCGAATTACGATTTGAAATTGCTCCGCATCCACCATATAGTCCATAATTAGCTCCTTTTGGTTATTTCTTGTTTCAAAATTTAAAAAAAATTCTCGGTGGCAAAAAATTTTCGTCCAATAGCGAGGTTATTGCTGAAGGTCTTAAAAAATCTTATTTTTCGGATGGAATTAAAAAACCTGAAAAACGAGTTGGAAGGAGATTATGTTGAAAAATAAATAATAATAATTCCAAAAAAAAAACGGTTCTTTTTATGTTAGGCCAGTTACTTTTGCGGTCGCCCTCGTAAGTAGCTCCGTCTTTTTGGAACCAAAGGTCATCCACATCAACACCCTTCAACTCTGGCACGTAAAATTCATTAATCATGGCTCTATAGCGTTTCCATGATTGAATGTAACATAATGGGCGGCTTAATTTTTGAACAAATATGGATTAATGAATACTTCTGTCTATAGAGCACTCCAAACAGCGACTTTTTTTAAAGGATGTAGCGGCGTCTCACCAATTCAAATTTAAATGCGACAAAATTTTCTTGTAAAAATCTGGATCTCGTTTTGGGCCTATTTATCACGATTAGCAACGTTGTTCCGGAATAAGTCTATTCAAAGCAGCTGACCAAAAACCAACTCTAAAAAAAAGGCCAGATTGAAAGCCACAGGTCTGAAAGATATACGATATACGGGTGGAGCTCGGAAATTTGATTTTTTGCACTGCAGACAGTGGCGGCACTGTTGGTCGAAGAGAGTATGCGTGGCGTATAGTGGCTGAAGGGAGATTTGTATTCGTATGCCCTTCAGTTGCCATCATGCATTGAACACGTGAGGAGAGGTCATTTTGTGTTTAAGCGTATTTTCAAATGCGATACAGAAATTTGTTTTAAATTAGCTTTTTCTGGATGTCGTAGGCATAGGCGCATTATTCATGGGCCGTAGGGCCCAGAAACCATCACCTTTCGTTCGAGGACTCAAGGGTACCTTGATCACCTGTACCTATGTTTAAGATTTGGAACTCAAACCGGCCAATATGGGCGCTAGGTGTCCACAAATAGGCCCTTTAATTGTGGACACATGGATTAAAAATACTATTAATGCATATTTCGTCACAAATCTAAATATTACAATTATTCTACAATTGATTAAATTTGAGTCCTTGAACAATGGTTTTTAGCTTCCTAGGACGCTTTAAAATTATTGTTTTTGAAGATGAAAATATGGGTTATCAGAAACAGTGCAATTTTCTTAGCAATCTAAATATGCACTATTTGTTAATACTTTTATAAATTTCGGATACGCATCTATTGGTCATATGAGCCCAAAAATCGCCATCCTTCATCATTGGACTCTATGTAGTCCAAAGCAATGAAAAATTTTCTCGACAAAGTTTTATTTAGAGCACAGCTAAATTCTTTGTCTTGGCCCTAATACTGTCAATACATATAAAAATATCGGCCGGGCAGAACTTATAAATTGTTCACTAGTTTGATAAATTACGGAGGTCTTATTCGATTTCCAAACCTGCAGCTCTTGAAGTAACACCAAGTTGCGCACAGAGCACTCAGAGCGAAGACTAGAAAACTTAGGTAAATTTGGAGTTTATCCGCCCCTGATTATGAATAGCTCCAATTCAAATGTGTTTCTCGATTTGAAGAGGCTCTACCGCTGAAAAAGCCACATATTCGTATTATATTCAATCATGCTCCAATTCGTCATACTTTGTTATAAGTAGACTTTTATAAATCGTAGTGAAATTCAATGTTTTCAATGAGCAACTGATAATCAACCCATCCATCGTTTTTAATATGCCCTTGCCGATTTGAATCTCTGCCGCTTTATTGGCCACAAAGAACAGGTGAAATGTTTAAATTTCATTCTATGTTTGTATACTCGTATGTATACATTTTTCATGAAATGACACAAAGAATACACTGGTGAAATTTGTCCAGTCGTTAATGAATCACCCTGTATACATATTTATATATTTTTCACCAGCGTATTCCTTGGCTCACTTCATGAAAATATGCCCATCTAGGACCATGTCCGATAATGCAAGGGGGACGAAATGGCAGCGGTTTGAAAATTTTCGGATTGGTGGTCGGAGGATACTAGGGTAAAATGGCTAAGTTCTTTTTCAATTTTTTGTTTAAAATCGACAGATAGAAATATCGATCATCTATCATTAGATAATCATCTAATCCGACAAATAAATTATTTCATAGTATACAAAATGAGATTTTTTGTGCAAAATTATTTTTTATATTACAAACTAATCTACATATCACATAACAGCTCAAATTGTAAATACTGCAGCAGGATGTCTAACAGATGGCTTCGATGAAACGTCCTATTTCTAATGTTCAATAGATGTCCGAACGCCAACTCTATCCTAGTGGTGATAGTAAGCAGCTGGAGCAGAGTAATGCGAATACTGAGGAGCGGGAGCAGAATAGTGAGCCACCTGGGGAGCTGGAGCATAATGGGCAACTGGCACAGCATGCGCGGCTACCTTGACCAAAGGTTCACGGTGGACAACAGCATTGAAACCATTATGGGCATCGGCGGTATATTTAACGGTACGTTTGTAGCCATCGGCATCGATCAAGGAATATTCGCCATGAACCAAATCACCATCACGTTCTTCGAATTGACTCTTGGAATCACCGGTGACCTTGTCGTCGACACTGTAGGAGAACTTGTACTGGGGATGAGGATCGTATTCTTCCACAGTCTTGGTAAGAACTTTGTGAGCCACTGGTACGACATGTTGGACAGGAGCGGAATGGTAGACCTGGGGTTGACCATGGTAGACCTGGGGTTGACCATGGTAGACCTGGGGTTGACCATGATACACCTGAGGAGCCGCAATGTATCCTGCACTGGCAACGGCCACAAAAGTCAAAGCAACAATAAGCTGAAATTAAAGAAAAACAAATTAAATTTAATACAAATTATCTTGCAGAATTTATTATGTGTACCTTGAAAACCATTCTGATAGGTGGATTATGTAGATTGGATTTGGTTCTTTACTGGTGTGTTAACCGATGTTAAGTGATACATTTGTGAACTAATTAGCCGGTTTATATACAGAAATGTCCAAATGTTGGCTGATCTGTTTCTTTTCTAAATGTGAATGGAATGTCCGAACTGCCCAGATTATTTTTGGGTTTGCTCTGATTTAATGAATTTCTTTCATATCAAAAGACCAAATTTGTAGTTGATTCAGAAAAAACATACATTTGTACATTTGTTTAACACTCGTAATGCCAGAGTAATTAATTTGCTTCATTAATGCCAAAATGTAGTACAGTCGTTGCAAATCTATATGGCGCACTAGTGTCAACATACAATCTCTCGTATGAGGCACGCACATACAAACTTACATATGTTTGACTGAATACCCATTGTCTTAATGTGATAATTACCCGATATGATTAACAACCTGGAGTGTGTTATTAAAAAATTCATGTTAAAAAGTTTAAATGCTGCTAATTGCACACCAGGTGTTTCATCTTTTGAGGAATGTTGCCCGTCTGTAAAAAAAGTTTAGACATTTCAAATTACACCATTCCCAAATCAATATAAACTGGAACAGCAAACCCCATTTTGACATTTTGTTAGCATTTGGGACTGAAACTCTACTCGACGGAAGTATAATTTATTGCCTGCCTAGTTGCCTGCGAAATATAATTAAATGATGCTAATTATAAAATTATTTGCTTTAGATCTTCAGAAGGGAGAAGTAAAACAATAAACTCTTCTGAATTATTATACAGGGTAATTTATTCACGACTGGACAAATTTCACCAGCGTATTCCTTGCTCATTTCATAAAAATATATCCATCTACGACTATGCCTGATAACGCTAGGGGCGAAATGGCAGCCGTTTGAACATTTTCGGATTGCTGGTCGGAGGGTACTAGGGTAAAGTTGCTAAGTTCTGAACCCGTGGTCGGATTTTTTTATAAAAGATAGGCCTATCTCTCACCTTTCCAAAATTACCTAAACGAAGGCCAGAGATCCTACCGTTCCAGTTATGACTATTAGATGGACATAGTTTCATGAAATGAGCCGAGGAATACGCTGCTGAAATTTGTTCAGTCGTTAATGAATCTCCCTTTACAAAATTTAAAGCTTTTCACGCTGTATCACAGGGTATTATCACATATTGCGGATGTATGTAATACCTAGGAGGACGATCCCAATTGATTCCAATTGAATAGGACGATCCCAATTGAAATTGGTTTATGTTTTGAAGAATACAAAAAAAATTTCTAATTATGAAAGCTGTAGCTGTAAAAACCTTATATTGCATACGATTCCGACCCTATGTCGTTTAAAGCCTTGTGAGTGAACAATAGCCAACTGTTGTAAACTTGGACGGCTCGTGTTTTTGAATAGCACCACACAAAGTACTCTTACAATTTGTTGTCCTGTCGCTTCAGAAACCACTAACTAAATCGTGGTCGATTCTGGAATGTTAGGTTATGGACAACCAAAAATAATTCGGTCAAACTAGACCTTATCAGTCCAAATTTTAACATAATCCTTAACCAAAGGTAACGTCAGATTTGAGGTTATGCCAATCTTACAGTCAAATTTGTTTAATTTTCGTAGTGTACGGTTTGAGCGACTGGTGAAATTGAACCATATTGGATTATATTTTCAAAGAGGTCATATACTTTCCGATTTAAAGTTCTTCCTTAAACCAAGGTCACGTCAGTTTTGATGTTATGCTTGCAGATACATTTGCACTCCGATAATGTTAAATTTTCGGAAAATTTCGGTGAAATTTAACTATATTGGTCTATATTTTCACAGAGCTTCTATACTTCCCAATTTGAGGTTCTTCCGCACCAAAATTAGCATATGATATCCTCCCCTCAAATGTATAGCATTGAACGAGAAATTTACCTTAGCGTTCCATGTTGTCGAATTACCCTCATGTCCATGTTGTTATATAGCCCCCACAAAGTCGCTCCCGAATTGAAGTTTTGCCTCTCTGGAGGTCCGATTGTGCTTACATTTAGAATAGTGATTTACAAGCGACTTATAACCATTCCAAAAGAAAAATTTTAAATTCCAGACAGTGGCTGAAAATCTTCTATTTTTATTGGAACGTTAACCACGATAGAGGGTATATTAGCTTCGGCCAGGCCGAACTCAATTTTACCACTTGCTTTCAATAGGTACTAGAACGGCGACTTTTCACCTTGGTGTGTCTCTTCCCATTTCCCTCCCATTACGCAACAAAGTTGGATTTGCGCCCAAATCTGTGAGCTGTGAACGATATATTTTTTTTGCTCACTGACCAGGACTTACTGTTTATTAATCTCTTCCCGCGATGCCGTAAGCATTTACAACATGAGGAACCCTCTGATTGTGTAAAAGTCGTGCACACTAACCATGACATGATGACGCATAGTGGAGCCCGCAGAGCAAACGTTCGACTACGATATTTCGAATAAACCCATTTTATAGGAAATGTTCAACGATTTGAAATATACTACCCTTAATAATATCAAATTTTAATTTTTAATAATATAATTGTTTAATTTGATAAAATTCAGGCATTCAACAAAACACACACCTAAAAATTGGTCCGACTTCAGGTGTAATATCTCAAAAAGTACTTGTAGGCAATAAATCCTCTTTTTTTTTGTTTTAATCGATTGGTGTATTTCTTATCCATTTTTTCACTATTTTTCTACTTTGACGGAAAATAAAAAATCTTTATATTTCGTAATCCAAAGGGGACATACTCGTATCAGTTAATAGATCAGGCTATATAATGCAAAATAAGTATAATCCCTGTACGAGTATTAGTCTAAGAATGGACGTTGACGCAACAAGTACTAAAGACATGGCGTTGAACAATTATAAATTAATTAACCTATTTAAAAAGTCAACTTAACCAAAGTTTTTCCCAACAGCTGCTTTAGAAGAGCCCAAATAGCTTATACGGAAATATTGAGAGATGAGAATGTATATCTGCATAATAAATAATCTTAATACATGATGTTTTTCATTAAAAAAGTTGGACTAAACACAGACTGTCTCAAGCACGGAAACTCAAACGATGAAACATTTCTGGGAGATTTTATGATAATGATGAACACTAACTAGAATCACTGTAATTGGCAATCAAATTATGAGAGATTGGGAACGATCTTTAATGTATCAGCTGTAGCGGAAATGTATCCACAGAAGAAGTTAACTCCGACATTCCATAAAATATTGGCGAATTGGCGCTAGATGAATACCAGTTTTTACCAATTAAAGAGTTTTCTGAAGAAGCTCAGGAGACTCCTTAGAAATTGAATAACAAATAATGATTGCAGAACACGTTGAAAGCGTCAAGGGTAAGGCAAAATGAGGACCTCTTCAATATGTTGGCAGCATCTTCCGATCTACTTTTTCCTTCCCCGCACCTATGAAGTCACGAATAGAGTTAAAAAATAATTATAGTTTAAAAATGTTTTGTCTTTTATACGAGTATATACCTTCTCTTACGAATATTTTACAAAAAAACTGAACAAATACAAGGTGGAACGCGGTATTTTGGTTTTTTTGTGCAGTCTGTGTCGGCACTGTTGGTCGAAGAGAGTGTATGTGGCTTATAGTGGATGACGGGAGATTCGTATTCGTCTACCTTTCAATTGCCATCATGCATTGGACACGTGAGAAGAGGTCATTTTCTTTTGAAGCATATTTTTCAAATGCGCACTCGATCATTGCAGTGCAGCGTGCTTTTCGTTTAAGATTCGCTGTTTCCATACGCGGACGTGTTCCTAGACGACAATCAATTGTAAATTGGGTAAATTCATTGATAACAGCAGGGAATGTGTCATGTGTACGGTCTCTGGTCCCCTCCATAGGATTAAAACACCAAAAAACATCGAGAGAGTTAGAGCAGCAGTACTGCATTCTCAGAAACGCTCTGCTCCGCCGTATTTGCCGTAACTGTGAATTCCGAACGGTACTTGACTATGATACAGGAGTTTTTCAGCCGGCTCTTGAGGCAATGCAATTAGAGGATACATGGTTCCAACAGGATGGTGCCACTACACACACTGCGGGGGTTATCATGAATTGTTTGAGGCAAATGTTTCCAGGACGGTTTATCTTTTTGAGGGGCGATGTGAACTGGCCGGCACGCTCACCAGACTTAGCCCCATGCGATTTTTTCCTTTGGGGGTTACCTGTAGTCGAAGGCATATATCAACTGTCCCAACACCTTGGAAGACCTAATTAACAATATTCAGGCTGAAATTGGCAGATACCAGTCGACATGCTTGTTATACAGCAGTGTGTGGATTAGGCATATAACTAATTTTTACGAAAAATTTGGCATACCACCACGTGGTGGCAAATATTGTACAAGTAATGAATATCACTTTTTTAGGTGATTTCGGTTCAAAAACGTTCCGCGCAAAAATGGATTTCTAAAAAAAGTCAGATTTTTTTTTAATATTTTTTAATTTTTTTTAATATTTTTATTTTTAAATTTTTGTCAATTGTTATATGAAATAAGTTTTAAGTTTAAAGTATCTGATGATTTACACAATGGTAAAATGTCTTGCACAATTTTAATTGCACGCTCTGCGCAGATGTTACTTCGCTGAACTTCCTCAATAGCTGATGGTTTATTTACCCAATGTCTGAGAAAACATTCATTTACTTTTGTGAAGCCGGCCAATGATTTCTGTAGTGTGGCGAAATTATTTTTGTTGAAAGTATGATCGGAAAACCAGATTTCGCTCCAAGCACCGCACACAAACTTACAAATAGGATATAATTGCAAACGATATTCAGGAATAAGTATAAAGGCTAAAAGTGCCGAAATAGCTCTAGAATTCCAACGGGCATTACTGAGTGCTGGTATTGCTTTAAATTTTATGTAGGGAAAACGTTCATTTTTCTCGAAGTATTTAAAAGCTTCGACCAATTCATATAAGTATTGCATGTCATTTCGCCATTTAATGCTTTTAACACTGTACACTGTACAACAATTTTTTTGGTTTTTTCAGCAGTTCTGATAAAAAAGTAATTTAGTTTTGCGCGGAAACTTTTTTGCAATTTCGCAAAAAAAAATAATGGGGGTTCATACTTTTTTATGCTCTATTCGACTATGGTATGCCGTTTTTCGTATTTGCAATAATTGTAAAAAGTTATATGCCTAGTGTGGATATTCGCATTTGCCAGATACTCTATTTAAAACCATGTAGTTCAAAAATTCTTTTGTTCTAGGGTTCATAATTTGTTTATTTCATTCCCTAATAAGCAAATTAACGCGCTCCACCCTACATATATAATTTTTTTTTTAATTTGTTTGATACAATTTGTAGAACATAAAAACCTTATTAAAAAACTAAAAAAAAAATCTAAAACTGGTAGTTAGTTTTAGTTTATTTTTTTCTACAAATTTCAACTTTGATAATCCATAAGTAAGCACTTGCCAGGCGTAGCACCAAGTTGTCAACTATTTAAATTCAAAATAATAGAAGTGATTTATTTAACAGTATAAGAAATTGGTTTAAAAAAACCAAAGCGTTTTTATTAAAACTATTTTAGTTAAACAAATCAGTTTGTTTGAAAATTTTTAATTTACATATCAAAAGTAGTATTATTTTATATACGAGTGTATACATTAGATCCTTTACAATATTGTTCGAAAAAGTACATTCAAATGAAGAAAAACTACAATCTTACAGTATGATTGCCATTATCATATAATTGTTAATATAAAACCCAAAAAACAATACTTTTGTCGCACCAACCATATTTACGTATGTAGTTGCCCCACCATATTTTCATTTATAAATTTGGCAATAATACTATTGTTAGATATCAACAGTGTTTACATTGCGGCAATCATACTAATGTCAAAATTAAATTTAGAAAACAATACTGTGGTTGCGACGAACATACTTTTATTGCGAAGAACATATTATTATTGCCGTGACCATATAATAATCATATTTTCATCACAGCGTAACTTGGTATTTGGTTTAATGTGGACTAAAATGAAGAATAATACGTCGTTAAAATGAGCTAATTAAGACCGAAGTACCCTATTCAAAACTGAAACCAATTTTTAATGTCCTCTATTCAAAAAAGTTGATTTTTTGAAAAAGTCTAATAATCGATCTTTATAAACAAATGACACTCGTCTCTAACGATAATGCCAGTTGAAAGTACTTCGACAAATACTTCCACCAAATGTTCGGCCGAATGAAGTGTTCCAAAATGAAACTCTCCATTTGCAAGAAAATCCGGTGTATTCATATTAATTTCGAACACTGTCAAAACAAAACGAAAACGTTTATGTTTGTTTTGGCCGACAAGTGTTGAAGCATACATATCGGTTGGAATGTACGATTATGACTTGGTCGTTTGCATTTATGATTTCAAGTAGTTTGGTTCACTGTCACTTTCGTTACTTTGAATCATAACCGCAGACATGCCCGTATGGCTGGCCCTGTTACTGCTGCTGCAGCTGCCATAGCCAACAGCATCTGCAGTCGCCAAATGAATGAATTTCGTCATTTGTTTTGTTATTCTTGGCATTTGTTTTATTACCGTACACACTTTCAATCGTACGCGTATGTATGAATTACTTTATTTAATTTAAGTTTAACAAACAAAATAACTGTCGTTTTGTCAGTATTTGTTTTTAATCCAAAAAAAAACCTGTTAAAAGTCGTAAACGAACCAACGGAGTTGGCCACCAAAAAGTGAATGTGAATAAATTTCTTCCACTTCTAATTGGTCTTACTCACAACGTGCAATCACTTGCAATATTTAACGCATTGAAATTAATTTTATTCACTTTTGTACACCATCGAGTAAATGCCCTACATGTAAAAATATTTATTGATTTCTTGAGTCACTTTATTTCAGGTTCTGGATATAGTTTTTTTTTCTTAACCACGTTACCAAGCCAATGTGCTTAAAATGGGGTGGACAAAAACAGTCAAATCACGGATCTATCAAGGGATATTCTAAACATTTTTGAAATAAAGGCAGTTTATATTTGAAAACAAAATGCATGATAGATAGGGTGTTTTTTTAAAGCTTCTTAACTTAAAATGACAATTCATGACAGAAATATTGTAAGAATGAAATTTTTAGGTCCCAGTTATGTATCATTTTCTTTATCTAAATTTAACGCCGATACAAAATTATAGGCGGTGGCAGCCTTCATAATTCAAATCTATTGTTGACAACTTAACCGAATTCTAATAAATAATTTTGGGGATCATAGTATAATTTAGTGTTGTCATACTATGATTGTAGGGATCATAACATGGTTGCGAGCGAATAATACTATGTTGTGAGGATCATATGGTTGTACAGGGTGGATACATTTTAAGGGCCGATTAAAGAATTGCCGCATGTGGGCGAATGCTTATTTAAGAGTGATTGTCGAAAAAACAATGCGCCTACAAAGAGTGACTGTTCGGTGCGGTTTATGGGCTGGCGGCATAATCGGGCCGTATTTTTTTCCAAAATGAGGCTGATCAGGCATTTACTGTAAATGGTGTTCGCTATCGCGAGATGATAACGAAATTTTTATGGGTCGAATTGGAAGATATGGATGGGGACGATATGTGGTTTCAACAGGACGGTGCCACTTGCCACACAGCTAAAGAAACAATGCCTCCTTTGCACGACAAATCAACATCGGCCCTTAACCACCTTTAACCACCCTTTGTGTGAAACATACTATGGTTGTGAGAATCATAATATGGTTGTGTAGATCATAGTATGGTTGAGTGCAAATCATACAAAGGTTGTGGGGATCAAGTATGGTTATGTGTGAATCATACTATTGTTGTAAGGATCATAGTATGGTTATAAGGATCATATTATAATTGTATTTGAGTCATACTATTGTTGCTAGGATCAAAATATTGTTGTACCACAGCCATATACCCAACAATAGTATGATGCTCTTCAAATATTGTTATCCCAACTATACTGTTTTCTACGCGTATTAGTACTGTTCCTTTGACAGCCGATTAAAGTGCTGATAGTAGCAATAAGGAAACAAACTATGAGGAACGCCGCAAGAATAAGTCATATTACCATTACTGTCCAATCTAGTGCGAAACGAAATCCTGCTTGATCTCAACAGGGAAGGCTCCAAACTGACAGGGTCTGCCGACGATGTGGTGCTGCTGGTCTTAGGCAAATTTCTGCCAACGATTAGCGAGATTATGGTGCGGTCGCCAAGAAAACTTTTACGACGGATAAATGATTAGGTTTTAATCCAAGCAAGACAGAGCTTATTCTGTTCACAAAGAATAAAGGTCCCAAACTTGGAAAACCCAACAATAGACGGGGCTACTATAAAAGAAACAAAATACCTGGGTGTTATTCTCGACTCCAAACTTTCATTGAAGCGAAATGTAGAGGAAGGAAGAAAAAATAACTTTTTGTGACTTTTATAATTGCAAAAGGATGTTTGGCTGAAAATAAGGTATTCAAGCAACACTAGATGATACACTGGATGTTCACTTAAATCATTGCAGTGCTATGGTACACTGCGGTTGGAAGGAAGACCAACACCACTGGCCTCTTCAAGATCCAAAGATTAACCAGTGTAGGGACCTTTTGGAAAATGCTGTACTGCGCTATATATGTTGCGCAGCGTGTTCGAAAATGCTTCATCTGGCAACACTGCAATAGTCATGTGTTCTAAAAAGCATCAATTCTGCATCTACTGCGCAAATATCTCTCAAAAGAATGAATAAGCTCCCACTTTAATTCCGACTTCGATCAAATTTGGTATAGTATATGACGATGGACAAATAGCTAATCACGGCCCAGTTTGGTCCATTTTGGTCTAATTTTGGATATAGTCCCCATACAAATGAACTGGGGAGCGAAAAACGGCTTCCAGTATAAATAGCCTTAAAATCAAAACTAAAATTATATTTGAAAATTGACGACTTACAATTTTCCAATTATGGTGTTATCATGTCTCAAATGCAGCAAAAAATCACTTCAGCCCGCACTGCATAAGCAACGACAATGTATCAGTTTTGCGCAGTAAATGCAGCGCAGTGCAGCATTTCCGAAAAGGACCTAGGCATTACTGAGGCATTGAGATGCACATCACATGCGTTGCTGGACTTCTACATGAAGAGATGTGCGGCAAATATCTCCCTTCGTTTGAGGAAACTGGTATGTTGAAGCGCATCGCGCATGGACACGGGGAGATACTGACATCAGCTGATAGGCTGGTCAGGCTTCACGAAGAGACACATATTGAGAATGATCCAAAACAAACCATTCAGGGGGGAATTTCCAACGAGAGATGTTTGGCCATCAGACGCTTTGACATCAGAAGAAGAAACTACGATACATATTTGCTAATAATAATCCTGTTTAAAGGTAAAAGCAGGTGGCCTACGAAATTCAATTTTAGCTGTTTAAATTGGCGGAGGCAACAGTATACATATTTCGTATACATTTCAGTATATATTTTTCGTCTGACCACAAATTCTGACTCGTAGTTAACTTTCAATTCGTATGGCCGGCTCATATGTAAACGCTGCTGTGATCACGTCATCACAACCAACTACAAAATCCCTTGTCGTAACGGTAAAGATATAAACTCAGTTCATTGCTTACATTATTGGCTTTATATGCTCTGATTGTCAGATATGACACGTATAAAAACAAAACAGGGGAAAAAAGATCTTACCGAAAGCGTAGCAATTATCGAATTGAATTTTGGCTACCTCAGTTGGTGATTTGCTTTAATGGATAAAACTAAACTAAAGTCAAGGTTGCCATAAATTCCCCCCCCCCCCCTGTTTGTTTTACTTTCAACAAAAGCAAACTACAAGCAAGTGTTGTCGGTTGGCTGTTGATTTAAAATCGTTTATATGGGGTTTTTAATGGAATTAGTTAACGTTTTAATTAATAACAAATTTATATACTCACATATAGCAAACACTTATTCCCACAATTAAATGGTTTAAAAACAAATTATCACTACAAAAAAAGCAAACATTTACCATATGGGTTCGAGCATTTTTTATTCTCAAATTAAAACAAACAAAGAATGGCCTTTTTGGGAGGGTTACAAAAAAGTATGTAGCCGAATACAAAAAGTTATAGTCCCTGTTTCAACGTGTATTTCCAAATACACAACAACAGTAGATGGATGTTAGGTGAATACTAGAAAATGGTAAAAATCTTAAAATCATAACATGTTTACACCCTAGTAATATTGTTCGCCGAATTGAAATTGATTTTCAATACGGAACTAACCCAAACATCAATATAAGGCATACAAAAAAGAATGTTTTTGAGTACACTCGAACAAAATTTCCCGTTCAAGTGGTTAAATTGAATTTGAGAAATGTTCGTTATTATTATAGTTTCCCCTATATCGAACATTTCCATTTCCCAGGAAACCAGAATTTTTTTTGTTTTTCCCGGTATTTCAGGAATCCCCAGGAATTTCCGCATAACACAAAAATAACACACCACGTCAATTTGGATATATTTATCAATTATTAAATTCATAAGATAAGATATAGTTCAAGCTGCAGTTAAAACAAAAACATATACGTTTCAAAGTAAATAATAATAACTTCATTTGCATATTAACATTTAATTAAATTAATTTTGAAAAAAACATTTATGGATGGAATCATTAGACAGTCGGTTTCTAATTTTATTTACAAAATGCGCAGTTCCTGAAAATATTCTTCTGCTTTCCACTGCTATTGGGATTATTGTCAGAAGAGTATAAAATAAATTGGTGACTTTTTCCGATCTTTTCCACATGCATCATAAAACCTTAAATCCCTTTTTATAGAGTTATTATGAAATCGATTTTTATTTTGTGCAACATTTTGATTTGTGTTTATTATGGCATCACTAAAAATATCCTCAAATAATCTGTTTGTAGAAATGTCATTTATAGAAATACTCGTATCGTCCAATTCTGCAACTTCGTCGTCGCCTCTGGCTACTTTAATAATCCTAGAGAATATTCTTTAGTACGCGTACGCCCGCACATTTTGTTGAAAGCGTTTAGTACGAGGGTTGCTATTTATATTTCGGGTTTGGTTATAAAAACACAACAATTTATCTTTGGTAATGGTTTTATTGTTTTTCAAAATATTCTCCTGTAAGATCAATACACTTTTGCATGCGCACAAACCAATTTTGGAAGCCCTTTTTCCACTCCGATTGAGACACCACCAAAACATGATTTTTGAACGCTTCAACAGCTGCTTCGGTGATGAAAATCGTTGACCACACATTTTTTTCTTGATGCTAGGGTATACGAGTAAGAAGAAGTCAGTGGGTGCCAAATTAGGGCTGTACAGTGGATGGCCCATCAATTCTACATCTTGAGTGGTCAAATAGCTCATCGTTGCAGCTGATGTGTGAGAGCTCGCAGTGTCGTGATGCAAAATGATCCGTCTTCTCTTAATATTTTTTCTTATTGCTCTGAACACTGTTGGCAAACAGATGGTTGTATACCACTCAGGATTGACCGACCTACGTTCCACTAAAGGCACTGTGGCAACATGGCCGGGGTTATACCAAAAAAGAAAAACGCAATCATTTGCTTCGATGTACTTCTTCCACGAACAACTTTCGTTGGATTTGGCTCGTCTTGAAAGACCCATACAGTCGGTTGCTGTTTTGTTTTGGGTTCATATGCATAGATCCATGATTCGTCACCTGTGACAATGTTATACGCTGCCTTTGAGCTACTGCAGCTATACTTTTTCAACATCTATTTGCACTAATCCATACGAGCCTCTTTTTGAGCATTCGTCAAATAATGTGGGATCCAACGAGAACAAATTTTTATCACGGCCAAATAAACATGCAATATTTTATTGATGCTTGTCATACTAATACCCAAGGATGCCTCAACCTCACGGTATGTCACATGTCGGTCTTGCTTAATCAGTTCACGCACAACATCGATGGTTTCTGGCAAAGTGACCGAAGTTGGACGTCCTTCACGAAATTCATCCTGGAGCGAACGGCGTCCGAGGCTTAACTCTCGGTACCAGCGATTAACAGTGGTTTTTGATAGTGCTTCATCGCCAAAAGTCGAAACAAGTTGATTTAAACACTCTTGTCTCGATAACCCACGCCTGAAGTCGCATCGCACGAAAATGTTCACCGGATAATTCCATTTTTTGACTGAGATGAATTTTTCAACACACTGTAAACAAAATAATTCGCTCTCGAATGACAAAACGTTCTAAGTGAAGTTATGCCAAAAAATGTCAAAGTTTCCAACGCAAGTTCCAGTTTGCATCTGGGAACACTAGTATTGTCAGGACCCGAAATATAACTAGCAACCCTCGTAATGCATTGTTATCATTGCGATTAAATATTGTTGTATATTTAAGATAAATTAGTTTAGTATAAAGTCGTTTGTCTCTACCTTCTTCTATTTGCTTTTAAAAGCTTCTAAAATGTGTTCTCCCAACGGAGTATGAATGTGTCAAATTTAGTCGGCAAAGCACTTACATAGCTAATTTTATATTAAAATATGTCATAGATCTGTTTGCATGTTTACATTAACTTCAATCCAAAGTGCTATTTCTTCGAAATCAAAAGCTTTTCTTTATAAAAATTATTTAACTTAAAATCTTTTCCGACATTGGCAGCATCAAATTCTTTTTGGTAATGTCATGACTGTGATAAATGAAAATAATGAATTTACCGGGAATCCGGAAATCAAAAATGAACGGGACTCTCGGACGGGAATTCCCGGGAAAGAAGCTATGGCTATTATAGAACTATAGAGTGTTTTTTTTAATGAAATTTGACCAAAGCACTTTTTTTTACCAAGGACTGCCGATATTGATGAAAACCGGTTCAGATTGAGATGTAGCTCCCACACAAATGTTCTTCCCATTTAATGCCTCCACAGTATTTCTACTTGTTTATGTATAGTCTTTGCAGTACATCTAACAGTTGTCCAGTTCATCTTATTCGATTTATAAAATGAAGGGCTTAGTTTTGGTTAAAAATATTAATGAACTCAACAGTTGCAACTGTTAGATTTTTAAAATTTTAAGAAAAATCAATTTTTCCCATGTTTTTGAAATTGTGGTAGAATTTTTATTCCGCATATAAAAACAAAATTTGTAAAGCCGTTTGTACAAAATTTAGTTGAATGCAGAAAAACAGCTCTTAGCCTTTACAAGTTTTCATAACAAATAAAAATCAGGCTATAAATAGATGAATATCATCGAAATCGGATAAGGCAATGCTCCTATAAACTAGAATATGCCTTAGTCATGTGATATTTTATCGATTTACCACAAAATTAACAGAAATTGGAGACTTATATCTAAAATATTTTTATATCTAAAACATTAGTCATGTGCTGATGTTTGTGCCACCTTAATGAGGAATCGGAGATAGACTCTTTGATAAGTATGCCGATCGATTTAGAATTGCTGTCTCCGCCTGCCCATCTATCATAGTCTGGTGGCAACAACGAACCGATTGCCATAAATCTTGGTACATTTGTCAAGTTCGGGCCAATTCCGAACTCTATAAAAATTGGCCCACATCGGTGTATGTTTATCATAAATAGGTTTTTTCGGAATTCAGAACCTATAGATCTAAGAGATTTAATATGTATTAAATCCGATTTCAATCAATATTTTCATGTTTTTATATAGGTCTCACACAAAGGTCGCTCCTGATTTAAGGTCCTGCGGCTCTAAAAGCCACAGTGATTTACTATGGCGAAAGTAGATCATATACAAAGTTCCATAGCTTCATATAAACCTCCTTGCAAACATAGGTCCTTCCCGATTTCAGAACCTACAGCTCCATCAGCCCAAAATCCACACAGAGAGTCATGAACTACTATGGTACAGTAAAGATGGTAGTGTTATGCAGTCAACTGATTTACAATTTTTTCTTATGAAAATTTAAATCTTCAAATTTGACAAAGACAATTCCTGAAGTTTGAAACGCTAAATTTCTATGTCAAACATTCACAATATTCGTACTCACCAAGCATTCTCACAAATTTATTTTTCGAATTTTCTTTCAAGTGACTGACAGTACAGCGAACTGTTTATTTGTTTTTAGGCTAGTAACTGCGTTAATTGGACCATGCACACATATACTTGGTGAAATTTGATCACATTGGCCAATGTCTTAGAATAGCCCCCAAACAATGTTTCTTGTTAATGTTAATTGCAATGGCGCAATTCTCGAAGCCAATTTTTTATCAAAAGTATGGAACGCACATTAGTTGAATTAAACCGTGTTCTTAAACTGCCCACATATTCACACAAAAAACCCCGAAATTTAGCTATAATTTATCATATCATACAAAAAGACAGCTTAAATCCGCGGAATTGTGAAATCTTGAGAATTTGGGTAAATATCGGTATGCAGTTTTACGGTCAAAGTTACACCGCGAATTTGACGACTTGAAATATTTCAAATAATTGACACCATTCTATACATACCAAACCAGTTGCCTAATAGGCTCTGTTTTCATCTGTCCTTGGTTCAATACATTCAGGTCATTTGACTTTGCATTTCCAGTAGGATAGATAGCCCCACGAAATACGAGTATGTCCTTTGAGAAGGACCAAAATTTGCCCTTGATCAAGCTGCAGGCGTAGAGGGGAATCTTCTGAATATCAGAGTGATCTATGGAATATCATACGCCCGACTTTGCCATTTTTTTTATTTGGGAATAATTTTATATGCATAGTTACTTGAAACGCAACTAAATACCTCAAAAAATGCATAGTTGCTGGACGTTTTTTTCTTGAGGTTCAAAACGAAACGTTTCTAATTCGCCATAAGGTGAAGGCGAGCGATCAATCGTCATCTTGCGAAAATATAGTGTTCCAGTCAAACTCCTTTGACCGCTATCGTACTTTCAACAAACAAAAGGACGGACTGACTTGACTAGATCGTCCTATAATTTTACGATATACACTTATATTGTACTATATGGTCTTAGATAAATATAGAGTGATCCATCTATCGGTATTTTTTCAGAACAAAAAAATATAAAAATTCAAATCAGGTGTGGAATCTTTATTGGTAATTTGAAAGGACATTTTACGGCATTTAGTTTTTGAAAATAATTAGAAGTTCCGCTGTTTTTGAAAAACTGTGTGGCAGAGCACATAGACCGAAAATTTAAATATGACGGCCCAAATTCTTTAACGAGTTGGATCCTGTAAGCAGTTGCAACACAATTTGTGAGAAAGTTCATGTAATTGGCTACTCAAAAGTCCAATATTAAAGTGGTCGGCCAACAGGCAGACTCTAAATATCGGTGAATCGTGCAAATAACTGCTAATTAGCTTTCGCGATTTTGGTAGACGATTTTGTGCGAGTGTCTATGAACACAAGTAGTGTAATGTCAACAAATCAAACTCTTATCAAATCACTCAATCTCAGTAAGGCAAAACACCTCCTCCAAAAAGAATAACAGAACTTGACGTCACAGCTTCAGTAACTGAACGAAAAAATAGTTTTTAAAATTCCCAAATCTTAGCATTTCAACGGAATCTACTCAAAGCGCACTGCCATTTGCTGTACGTATTTCTGTGTAGGTTTTTTCATCTGAACGATTAGTATTCTCTAGCACGGTAATTGATCTGATATTCTGATCATGTCTGCGCTAGAGATCCCATTAGAAACCAGAATTGCTTTGCATAATATGAGGGGTGTGGAAATAATCCAAAAATAACGCCATTGTTATGGTTTGTCATGTTTGAGAAAGAATAAAAAGTCAAAAGATAACAGATCAAATTTGTTACATTTTTATTGTTATTTTTGTTCCGTTTTAGTTCTATAAATTTGGGGAATGCCCGAGTCATGTTTCCACAATATGACGTGTGGGTATGTTGGGTTTGTCAGGGATTGTGTAATATTGTGACATATTCATAGAGTACGACACGTATCGTCACTGGCGAAACACGTTTGTACCAGTCGGTGATACGAGTATAGCATTCTTTGTTGAACTTTGTAGTGAAAAGAAGGGTGATACATTTGGAACTATTTTCTGAATTTAAATAAAATATTTCTAATAGAACTGCATGTAACATCGTTAATATGACTTAAGCATAATCTCTGACATTTGCTGGAGACATGTGTGTCGTAGCGACCATCCTTACCCTTCAATATCTGGCAACAAAAAGGCCGTAGTTGTAGTGAGGACCGGTTACTCCAAACCTTGCTCGAGAGTCTTCTCCTTTCGCTCTTTAGCTGAAATGGTAAAATTTTTACTATTGTACAGAAATTTGCCACGTCATTGAACCAAATTATGTACGAAACAAGTAAAAAGTTTCAGTCGGTTGATCCGATTTACATATGCCCTCACCGTTATTAGGAATTCATACTTTCCTTTCTTCCGTAATCCATTTCCTGAAGAGTACCGATTTTATCGAAATCTTGTAAAGGACTGATTGAGTGGAAGGTGCTAGAATGGGGCGTGGCATCCCCATCTTTCCAATGTGCATAAAAATATGAAATAAATATATTGTAGGAAATAGAATTCAAGAGAAATTCATGCATAAGGAAAAAAGTTATGTGGGTTTTAATCTTCGCTCGGATATTCTCGTGTGTTTGGAAGGTAGATATAAGAAGCGGCGTGGTTAAGGCTCCAAATTTTCATCAGCTAGTCTAACTTTTATTCTACTTGATATATACTAATTTTTAGCAGAATCGTATGAATATTATTAAAATAATGAATACTTTGTTTTGATTTAGTCCGGCTTTAGGCCTTCGGTTAAAAACTGTTGCTGTTGTTTTATTTATTCATTTATTTTTGTTCCCAATATTTCGACTGAAATCTTCAGTCATCTTCAGGGGTATCTACATAAAAATATACATACATTACAAAACGTATTAAACATTACACAATAGTTAACAAAAATATAGATAAAGTTGATACATTACATTTAATTATATTTATCGGCAGTCCGTTTCGTTTCGTGTGCTTTCGTCAACTAAAGTTTGTTTCTGTAAATAAATCAGTAAGTTACCGATTTATGTGACGCCACGTCGACTAGATTGAAAGTTACCGATTTCGTGATAACTGCTGTTTCTGAACGTTGAAATCGGTAAAAATTTGATCTGTAATAGAAAGAAAAAAAATCGGAAAGAAACGGTATGAATTGAAACAGATGACAAGCATCTTTTTATTCGCATTTGTTTTCATGTACAATTATTTTGCATTAGAACACTGCTATTTTAATAAAACTTATATATTTGAACTACATAACTATTACTTACCTTCTCACTTATTTTGTTAAAAATATGCAAACAAATAGAAAACGAGGAATTAAATAAGCTGGCAGTTGGTGATGTACATAGCAAGGAAAAAAACATTTGCAATCGGTTATTTTGCATTACCACAAAGAAACCGGTTCATAAATTGCAACACACTGTCATCTTAAATGTTTATATTTTGCTGCCTATTTTAAAACACAATTAAACCTTAGTAACACAATTAAAACATATTTTTTTAATAAAATATTTATTTGTTTGAAATACTCGTAACATCAATTAAATTGTATTTGGTGTTAAAAGTTATATTTGGTTACTTGCTTTCTCATATTTGCAACAACACTATAGCAATCGGCAGAGTTCTCACTTGGCTTAAAGTCAGTGAGAAAGTTTCCGATACCAAGTTGAGTCGATTTTCTTACAGAAACACTTTTTTAAGCGATTCCTATTGAAGTAGAATCGGAACAATGTCGTATTACCGATTTGGATCGAGTGAATGGAATAAGAATCGGCAAATTTTTTACAGAAACATTGAAGGTGAGAATGACGTCAGAGTGACGTCAGATCGGTATTTTTAATTTCTCTGTGTCTCTTTTATAGTTTAGTCTTGTGTTAGTAGGGACGTCAATGATATGAAGCATTTTAAGAGTGTATCTTCTCTTGTAATATTTCTCTTCAGCCAATACTTCGACAGTGTCAAAATTAGGCAGTTTTCTGTTCTAAATGTCTTTTAATTGCTTTTTGGTCCGACTTGTGTGATGACAGTCGGTTCTTTAATTTGTTCTTTGTAGTGCCAACGTATACCTTATCGCATACGCTGGACTTGTCCCCGTCACATTTTATATTGTATACTACGTTGGCTCTTTCGTCTGTTTTTAGTTTGGTCTTAGTCTTACTAAATAGATGATTAAAAGTGTTGTCAGTTTTAAACGTTAAGTCATATTTATTTTATTTTCGTAAATCTTGTCGTCGTATTTGAAGTAGCATGTATCTTTAATACAAAAAGTTAATAACTCTATAAAGAGAGATTTCGGTAATTTTGTATGCTCAGCAATGATGTCCCATTTATTTCCAATAATCTTGATTGCAAAGTTTACCTGTATACTCGGAAATAGAGATATCACGTCAAATGAGATTACAATTTCGTCCTCTTCTATTAGTTGGTTTGTGATCCTAGCTTTGAAATCTTACGCGTCCTTAATAATAATTTGAATCCTTTGTCAAGTTCTTGAGTATATTTACAAGGTATCTGCATAATTCAATAGCTGGACAATTTATTGATGAGCATATTGGTCTCAGTGATGTTCATTACTTATGAATTTTCGGTAGTCCATGAATCCTGGGTGCTGTGGCTATCTTCGTTGTCATTCTATTTCTCTCCACTTCGTTTATAATTTTACTATTGTACATCTTTTCAATTAAAGTATTGTTCTTGTTTTGTAAAGTTAGTGTTGAATCTCTCTTAAGACGTCAATACTCGTATGTGCACATATTTTGTACAATTTCCCTCATTTTTGTTTGGTAATCTTCCTTTTTAATTGCAACTGTCTTTGCCCCTTTGTCCGCATTTAGTATTAAAATGTCACCCTTTTTTTTAAGAATTGTTTCAATTGAGCCACTGTGTCAAGTATAAGTATTAGTTTGTCTTTCAGTGTCATTTTCGTTTTTTGTAAGTGGTTGTCTACACACACAACAATAATGAAAACTATTCAAATACCAAAAGTATTCGCATCATAACAATCAGTATTCGAAAGCTAAGCGAATTCCGCGCTCTGAATGCCTAGTTATGTGGGTTCTAATCCGCACTAAATAAAAATCGTATGTTTGGGAGCAAGAGGCGTGGCTAGGAATCCAAATATATGCTACTTAGTTAAGCATTTAACCTTATATTAAGTGTTGATTTTGAGTTAAATTGTATGAATAGGGTTAGAGATATATCAAAAATAACAGAATCAGGTGCAATAATACATTTGTGCAATAATACCAGTGGGGTGTGGCTAAATGGCCCATTTGCAATTCCATAGGCAGTTATGGAAAAATATAATGACTTGCAGTATTTAAAAAAAAAATCGATTTCTAGTTCATTTTGCGAGTTATCGTGCGAAACAGCCGCACAGATGCACAGACGCACATGGCTCAAATGACTTAAAACTTAATGCAACGTATTTGGTCAAAACATATGTAGATTCTAAAATGATTTTTGCCTTACGCTTTGAGATACCCTTTTGGGGGGATCTTTATTTAGCCCACTTTAAGTATACATTTAATTCGAAAAATTGGACATGGTAAGCCGTCATACGGAAAAAAGTAGTTAGAAATCGGTTGGAGCTACAAAAAGTTTGTTGCAAAAAAAGAATTTCTATTGCAATCACCAAACGTTTATAATCGTAATGGATACTAATTTCGAAATAACACAAGATGATAAATATGATCATCCTATTGTATAAGTACACTCAACTAAATGGTCGGTCATACCAATGAAACGGGAAAATAATAGTTTTGCAAAAATGTGGTTGTTGTAACCAATTGTTCCTGAAGGGTTGTTTAATATTAACTATATTTTGGTTTAAATAGGCGTTACTTAAGTAAAATAGTTCGATTATAATAAATACATTTATTTAAGTAAACATCGTTTATCACCTTTTTTACTTTTTACTCGACATGTCCGATTAAGCGTGTAAGCAAACAACTGTTTGCCTCTGATAGAGATTTTAAAATATTTTATTAAAAAATTGTGGCATGTGGATTTTTAGAAACAAGTTTCGGATACTCATATTTTCTACTGATACTTCAGTTCCAAATTCAAAGCACCAGCTAACATTCGGTTGTACTGATGATACTTGAAGTACATGCAACTTCAATCTATAGGTTGGTAAAAAAAAGTGAATCTATTCTCTGTGTGTTCAAGCCACAATTCCTAAGAAATTTTCAAAGTTTTCGCTAACCTGAAGTCCAATATAAAAGGGGATTACCTTTCGCTAAAAGAACCAATGTGAGCCGGATCTGAATGGAGCGAAATCGAATTTTCATTGTTGGTTAGTATTCATATGTGACGCGCAAAATAGAAAGGGACCTAAGGGTAAAAACCAGTTTTGTTCAGGAGAGCCATTTTAAAGATTTAAATACGTGTATCTTTGGTGTACTTCACTTTCATAAAACGCGCATATCTCTGGGGGGACACTTTTGGGGCATGGGGTCGGTCTCATTCGATGCTCAGATGTTGTCCACATCAAAAAAAAAATTTAAAAATTGATTTTTTTACCCTTAGGTCCCTTTCTCTATGCGCTGTCACATATGTGCATTCAAACTGAGTCGTAGATCTTAGACACTAATGTTAATATGACCATGATTATAGGGACCAATTTAAAGGTGATTTTGCTAATTCTTTAAAGTAACTTAAGAAAATTGAATTTTTGTTGTGTACCCTTATGTTTCGGGTACCAAATTGTAATTCTGATTTTGACTGTTATTGTGAGCCCTAGGGTTGGTGATCTAGAACCCAAATTTAAACGAATATTAAATTAAGTTTTCAAGAACGTAGTTAAAGGCCGTCTCCCTTAAGTGAAAGCCTTAAATTTAGTTTACTGATGATATTGATTTGTTTTTGATGACTGTAATGAAAATATGTCCATCTACGACCATGCCCGAAAATGCAAAGGGACCTAAATTGCAGCATTTTAAATATTTTCGGATTGGTATTCGGAGGGTACTAGGGTACAATTTGTATTTCAGTCAAAAGTCATAACTTTTGAACGGTAGGACCTCTGGGTCCTCAGTCCTTGTGTACGGAAAATTTCAGCGATCTGGACAAACCATAACCTCTAATATATTGAGTCCAACCTTGCTCCAGCTCTTAGACAGAGGAGCTTAGTCCTCTGAATAGCAGAGTGGTGTACGGAATCTCATAGTCAGCCAAGCCTGACTTTTAATTTGTTTACTTGCTTTTAGTGGTATTGCACATTTTTCGTTTCAGTTCCTTTTAAAACATTTACATTTATTTTATTTATCAATATTTACATAAAATAAATAAATACATAAAATCTAACAAAGTTACAAATATGGGGAAACAATCTTTCGTTCGTTTATTTAGTGGTGGTAAGTGTAGGCAGGGGCACCATATGAGGTATAGTGAGAAGGAGTGGAGTAGGTGGCAACTGTAGGAGCAGCATAGTGACTGACTGGAGCAGCATAGTGGGCAACGGGAGCAACAGTCTTGACAACAGCTGGAGCAGCATAATGGGCTACGGGAGCAGCATAGTGGGCAACGGGAGCAACTGTCTTAACAACTGTTGGTGTGGCATAGTGAGCAGGAGCAACGGCTACGGTCTTGACAAGAGGTTCACGGTGGACAACAGCATTGAAACCGTTAACAGCATCGGCGGTATATTGAACGGTACGCTTGTAACCATCAGCATCAATCAACGAGTATTCCCCGCGGACAACATCACCATCGCGTTCCTCGACTTGGCTCTTGGAATCACCAGTCAATTTGTCATCGACACCATAAGAGAATCTGTACTGAGGATGAGGATCGTATTCCTCCGACTTGACAACGACCTTCTGGGCCAAAGCAACAGGAGCAGCATGGACAGCAACTGGGGCCGTTTGATAGGCCACTGGAGCATAACCGGCGCTGGCCACAGCGATGAAGGCAAGGGCGAAAACAAACTGTAAAGTGACAAAAGAATAATCCCAATAAGTTGCATTTAATGCTGCCTTTTTTATTCGGCTGTTTTGGAGTTTGTGCCAGCGTACGCCAACTTACCTTGAAAGCCATGTCGTTTCAATAAATGAGCGTATGAGATTGGTTCTGTTAAGAAGTAAACGCAAGAAGTGAATGATAACTATTTTGGCATTTAAGTCAACTTTTATACGAAAAATAAATGAAATAATTGATTTACGTTTCAATTTGGAGTGGATTGTCTCGTTATCGTTCATTGTCACTTTGGTGGCTATAAAGCCCACCTTTAAGTATTTCATTCATTCATTTATTGATACATTTAAGGTAGTTTCGTCAGAGTAGTTCAGAAACAGGATTTATACTTATCAATGGATATGATTTGTTTGTATTATGCAACTCGAATTGTTGTGATATTGATTGAAATTATAATTAGCTGACACCCGTGTAAAATTCGTTATACTTGTCAGATAGCCTGCGCAACATGGCAAAATTTCAGATTTCATGCATCGATACGCACCAATAGCCCTTAATTAACTTTTGTAGGTCATTCAAAATCTACGTACAAGTACTCGGGGGCAATGCCATATTTTTTTTCACACACCGAGCCTTGAGTATTAAGTAGACATTTGTTTGAAGTGTCCTTTAATTAATAACTTCTGTAATAGAATCAAACTATTTTTTAACAAATGCCGGTGATTGCAACACCAAGAAAAGACTTCTATAGAAAACATATAAGCTTTTAAAAGAAGTTCTAGGGCTATTAGTTGATCCTTAGCTCAATGATGTATGAGAATTTTCGCGTTTATTCTCCTTGGGACAAACTTCTATCAGTTCGGATTTATTTTAAATAATTTAATTCTGCTGAATTCGTACGCGGAAAATTTTTCAAACTCACAAACCAACAAGTAAAATGTTTGATAATTCGAAAATGTGTACACTCCATCGCTACTGAAAAGGGCCGTTTATTGGCCCCCTTGGGTTAAGATTTTTGAATCCATGGGTACTGAGTCTTAGATAAATCTGCAAAATAAATCCATATTGTGATTTGAATTAAAACTGTTTTATTTTTGTATGCATGTGCCCACAAAAACCTTGAGTTCAGATTCATAAATCCAAGAGATCTCAATTTCAGCCAAGTGTGCAAAATATATCCATATTGGGATACCAATTAAATTATTGGAGAATCCATGTGACCACACAAACCGTTAGTTCTTTATTTTGACCATAAAGAATATATTTTGGGCCCTTCAGTTCATGAGTTCCACCTTATTCTAAGCCAAAGCATCAAAATAAATCCATATTTGGATACGTATTCAAATTTGTTCGGTTGTTTTTTTTTGTACCACACGAGCTGAAACGTCCTGAAACTAAGGTCTATTTGAGGTACTAAATGTGTCTTAAATATCAGTACCTACCGAAAACAATGTTTGTCCACAAATGTTTGTCCCAGGAACCGTAAGTCCCTTAAAAGGATACTGCAATATTTCAGGATCGTAGGTTAATTCGTTTGACTGCTACCGTGCTTTCAGACACACAGGCGCACGGACGGACACAAGGATTGTCAGATACGTATGTCTAGATCGTCTTGTAGTTTTACGACGGTTAATAATATACATACTTTATAGGGTTTCCGATCAATATACCGTGAAGTTGCAAAAGGAATGACAAATTTAAAAATTCTGGCAATGAATTTTGATCGTAGTCTGTAATTTGGTCATGGGGGTAATCGGGAGCATCCAAAACTGTTGTTCTAGCCTAGCCAACTAGAAACGACCTTTATGGAATGCCACCTTATGTGGCAGTGGTCCAGTTTCGGCCCCCATATGTCAATGTTCGAACCGAAAAAATAAATGTGATTTGCGAAAATTTTATTGTTTTATTTATACCCATATGTTTACAGATCAAGGAGGCCGATCCAAATCCCAAATTGTTGCAAAACAATATAAGTCCTTATTTGAAACTGTAAGAAGATTTTACCGTTTAATATAAGGAGAATATGTTTTTGTTTTGTTTACATTTATTCGGTCTTTTATCATTATTATGACTTGAACCGTTTGTATACTAGTTCGAGACCTTTTGTTGTTTCTTTTTCAGAATCAACTAAAAAATTAGTAAAATGTTTTTTCTACGGAATTGGTAGAAATGATATTGAGCTATAAAAATTTTTCTTCGCACAGTTCGAAGACTATACGCAAAGGTTAATTCTCAATTATCATAGTGAGACTCTTGTATAAGTCATTTGATTTGTAGCCGAAGTTATCGTTGCCAAAGACTGCTGATGAAACCCTTGGCGGGTTAAGAAACAGCTGTACAGTCTGCCTGGCAACCGTAGCCAAAACATTTCACAAATTGTTTAGTTGATTCTGAAAAAGAAATAACAAAAAGGTCTCGAACCAGAATAAAAACTGTTCAAGTCATTATAAGGAGAATATTTTTGGGCCCCAGGACCCACGGACCACTCCCATTGGCCAATGCCTCAAATTCAGCTAAATTGTTAATTAAATTTTAAATTCAGAATATTCAGCACTCTTATGAAAGGACCTTTTTTTGGGACCCTAGGGATTTTAGATCCAGGGGTCAAGGCTTCAAATTAGATCGAATCGTAGAATTATTATTATGTTCGGATTCCTGGCGAAATGTTATTGTTTTTTAATACCCATATGTCAAATGGTACCGTTTTTTGGGTCACTAATGCATTATGGGCCGATCCCAAACTGACCTAAATCTAAATAAGAGGTACATATTTATATTTGTGGGAAAATTTTACTGTTACTGGATACTTATATGTCCCCGAGTATTAGAAAAAAATTTTGGGCCTATAGGCCCTATGACCACGCCTATTTTTTTAATCTAATTATCACTGGTATATAGTTAAAAAGTCAACAAAAAATATTCGATCAGGATATTTTGTACGAGTAGTCTCTTAAAAGGGAACTTTCCCCCTTTTCACCGATTAACAATCATAAGTCATACATATATCTACGAATTTTTAAGCCTCTAGCTCTTTTCGTTTGGACTGAATCGTGATTTCAACAGTCATTCGGAAAGACAGACAGGCGGACATGGCTATATCGTCTTAGAATTTTAAGACGATTAATACGATTAATACTTACTTTAAAGGTTCGCAGATAAGTATTTCGACATGCTACAAACGGAATGACAAACTTATGTAAACTTTCATTCTATATGTGACGCGCAAAATAGAAAGGGAACTAAGGTTAAAACCAGTTTTGCTCAAGAGAGTCATTTTAAAGATTAGGTCCCTTTCTATTTGCGCTCAGAATCGTCGACTTCACTTTCATAAAACGCGCATATCTCTGAGAGGGAACACTTTTGGGGCATGTGATCGGTCTCATTCGATGCTCAGATGTTGTCCATATCAAAAAAAAGTGAAACGATGATGAAAAGTTATGTTCAGGAGAGCCATTTTAAAGGTAGGGTCCCTTTCTATTTGCGCTTAGAATCGTCGACTTCACTTTCATAAAACGACCATATCTCTGAGAGGGAACACTTTTGGGGCATGGGATCGGTCTCATTCGATGCTCAGATGTTGTCCACATCAAAAAAAGAAAAAAAAAGAAAATTGATTTTTTTACTCTTAGGTCCCTTTCTCTATGCGCTGTCACATATGATGATTCAAATTCTGGTAGGAAATTTTTTATGGGTGTCTCCACCACGTAAATGTAGGCGACTTTTCGTATAAGATATAAATCTCTAAGCTCCGTTAAAACTTTTTGCACCAGCCATTCAGAGACGGCTATTAACTAGCTCACGTTCAGTGACCTAGTTAATAGCCAACTTTTCACAGTTCTTTGCCGTCGATAGACTTTTTGGACCAAAAAGAATTTATTCGACATCAGGTAAAGGAGTTTAAGCTGAGACCTTATAAGAAGCAGTGATACGGGTATTAAGTGGACTTATCTCCTGTTTGAGAATTTTTTTGAAAACAGTATAAATAATTTTGATTTGGGGATCTATGTATTTTTAAGGGGACAAGTTATTTTTTGATGATTATTAAGGACCAACCATACTCATATCATCTCCTGCCGCGATTTTGTTTTTCTATGATGATTTGTTAACAGCGTTTCGCACGACATTTAGAATATATTCTTTCAATATAAATTGTACACTGGCTTGCTATGAAATCGCCCGAGTTTGTATTCGCTATTATACTGAAGCACGCTCAAAAAACCGGGCCTTCAAAAAGTCTGGCACTAGGCGTGCAAAACCCGTTTCCTAATGTTCGGGGATATATGGGTATCCAGAAATAGTAAAATAGACTAACACCTCCAAATACCTACAAATTTTTACTATTTGGATCAATTTATGATTCGGAGAGGTCCATGTGTGGCCTAGTGGCCCAAAAATCTGCCTCCTTCCAAAATGAAAATAAGGGTATTAAAATACTATAACATTTTATCACAAATACGAATATCAAATTCATTTTACGATTCGGTGAAATTTAAGGCCTTGACGTATGTGCCTAAGGTCCCTTGGGCACTGGAAAGTATGTCCTGATGATGAACATGTTGGTACTCAAAAAAGTAGAGTTCCCTTACTAATCTATACATGCACAAGTTTTTAGGATGTTTTGAAATTTCGGGTCTAGATCTAAGGTCCCTAGGGACCCAAAAATCGCCCGTTCAACTATGAACATGAGGGAACTAAAAAAATCAGCTAAAAAAAATCGCCCATTCAACAATGAACATGTGGGAAGTCAAAACAATCAAAAATTTTCACGAGTCCGAATATGACATTAATATTGTGATTCGGTTTAACCGAAGGTCAAGGCGTAAAGACGTGGTCTAGGACCAAGGGGCCCAAAAACCGTTCCTTTTTATACGGCGACATATGGATATTCACGATCTGAATAAGTATTTATATTTATGACTTATACCAATTTAGCACTCACATATAGGTATTTAAGAACAGTACAATTATGTCAAATATTCGAATATAACATTACTGTTACGATTAAATTTGAGGCCTTGACCTATATAGTCACTAGGCCGCCGAAAAATAAGTCCTTACGAATATGGACGCATGGGTGTTCAGAAACGGTGGATTTTTCTCTGGTGAAGATACATTTAATCTTAAAGTACCCTCACTTTTAAGATTTGTCTAAGTTTCGGGTTTGTAACTATGGACCCTAGGGATCCAAAAAACGGCCTTTTCTAAAATGAAGATATGTATGTTTATACACTTTAAAACAAAAAAAACGTCAGCAATCTGTATATGTGACAGCGCATAGAGAAAGGGACCTAAGGGTAAAACAATCAATTTTCATTTTTTATCCTTTTTTGATGTGGACAATATCTAAGCATCGAATGAGACTGGTCCCATGCCCCAAAAGTGTTCCCTCCCAGAGATATGCGCGTTTTACGAAAGGGAAGTCGACGATTCTAAGCGCAAATAGAAAGGGACCTAATCTTTAAAATGGCTCTCCTGAACAAAACTGGTTTTTAACTTTAGGCCCCTTTCTATTTTGCGCGTCATATTATGACAATATTTGGAGGCCACCAATAACAACCATTTTCTTCAATACTATCATTGTCGCACTAGAACGCAATCCTTGGTTGTGAGTGTAAAAGCTTCGGCCCGACCACCACTATCGTCAATTGTCTTTGCTATATGGCGACGTTACCCGACTTTCTGTGGTCTCCGCCCGGTAACTTTAATATAACAGAGGTGTGGCTTCAAAAAGACGGAGCAGTCTGTCTTGCACGTAACGCAATGCTCCAAGTTGAGAAGGAAAAAATTGGCGACTGGGTAATCTCGCAACGGGCGCCCAAAATTTTCCCGCAGCAACCATGTGGCTTACTACCCCTTGTTTAGAGCCTCTGTGGCTATGTCAAGTCCCTAGTCTTCGCTTATAACCCAACACATTGAACGATCTTGTGGGCAAACATTCGAGATGCTATTGCCGGCACAATGCTGTATTGAACCAAGACATTATAAGTTGTACCGACCGCTTGTGGCAGAGAAGTCGAGGTAACTCCTTGAATGGTATTATATTATATTCTTAATGAAAGACGCCGGCAGTTACGAGCTAATGTCCTTACTTGTACTTAAACCCAGTCTTCCTAGGCCTACAACCATGTGAACAATTGGGCAAATTTTAAACAAATTAGATAACAACAAATAATAACTACATTATTGAAGTAAAAAATCAAGAAAGGCCGGCAAATTGTAAAATACTATCCCTAAAACTTGCTGCAGAAATACGAGAAGATAATCTGATCACACAGTCCGTGACCCCAGTCATGTGGCGTTTCTCAGAACTAGAGTTCACTTCGATTTTAAAAACGCCAGCTAAATGAGTTCTTCCCAAATTTATTACGTCCAAAGAACATCAACTTGTCATTGTTTTTAAGTTTTCAATTATTTAAAGAATTTATTTTATTTTTTACAACATTTACTAAATACACATTCATACACGATGTTACAAAATAAATAAAGATGCTAACAAACTCATGGATCCATACTATTCAAGAACTCCAATTAATGATGATAAGCATAAGAGGGGGCTTCGTATGAGGCGTAATGAGAGGGAGCCGCATATGTAGCTACAGAGGGGCCACCATAGTGAGCTACTGGAGCAGCGTAGTGAGCCACGGGAGCAACAGTCTTGACGACAGCTGGTGCGGCATAGTGAGCTACAGGAGCAGCATAGTGGGCAACGGGAGCAACAGTCTTGACGACAGCTGGTGCGGCATAGTGGGCTACAGGAGCAGCATAGTGAGCTGGTGCAACGGCAACTGTCTTGGTAAGAGGTTCACGGTGGACAACAGCATTGAAACCGTTCACATCATCGGCGGTATATTGAACGGTACGCTTGTAGCCATCAGCATCAATCAACGAGTATTCACCATGGACGGCATCTCCATCACGTTCCTCAAACTGGCTCTTGGCATCACCGGTCAATTTATCCTCAACACCATAAGAGAATTTGTACTGAGGATGAGGATCGTATTCCTCCGATTTGACCACTACCTTTTGGGCCAAAGCAACCGGAGCAGCATGCACAGCAACTGGGGCGTTATGATAAGCCACTGGAGCATAACCGGCGCTGGCCACGGCCACAAAGGCAAGAGCGAAAACAAACTGTATACGAAAATGAAACGAAGAAATTAAAATAAGTATTTGCTTGTAATGCTGCCGTCACTCTGTTTTGCGATTTAGTTTCTACGCTATGGGGGAATGTCCCATGACAACGATAACTTACCTTGAAAGCCATGTTGTTACAGTTGATCTGTGGATAGATTGTTATGGTTCTTTTAAGAAGTGCACACAAGAAGTGAATGATAACATTTTGGGCGTTCGGTCAACTTTTATACAAAAATAATTGATATTTTTTCTGTGGTATGTACGCTGTTTGCCCTCTCTTGTTGTTGATCTACATACGTACGTAATTGTATGATCAGTAATTGTTTCTATATGATTTGCTAGCGATTGTACTTTTTTATCTCATGACAAAGTATCCGATTGATTAATTTATGAATTTTATTTAGGCAATATGGTTCCAAATCTTATTTTAATGATTCGTTTGCAATCACAATATTTCTAACATAGCTGTACAAACACAATTGTCCTACCGATTGTGGGTTTTCTTTCCTCTAACTTAAATTATGGCTCCTTTTTACTTAGTAGGGACACACGTTTTATGCTGTAAAATAAAAAGTACTGAATGTTTTTGGACCAAATATTTTTTAATATATTTATTGATCTATATTGTATCCAAAAAGAATCTTCTTATTCGAAATGTCCGCATTTTGTTTTTACACACGCCTTAAGTCGCACTGGCCAATCGTCAATAGCTGCACGAACCTCGTCCATAGGAAAATTGGTCACAACCAAAGCAGTCTTAAGAGATCCAATGTTGGGGTATCTTTTGTGACAAACCTTGTCCTCTAAAACCGTCCACAATTTGTAATCCAATGGGTTCAAATCTGGACTGTCTGAGGGCCATTCTTCAGAGGAAATGAACGCTGGCAAATTGTTTCGAAGCCAGGCCTGGGACGTTTTAGCATTATAGGCCGGCGCAGAATCGTGCTGGAAAGGCTGGTTTTGGAATAGGGAATTGTTAAGAGGCTTCACAACAGCTTCCAAAACGGTTTTGGTAAACTTTGGCCGATGTTTTGACTCCTTGTTCGCAGAAATGCAGGTCAGTGACCCCCTCGTAAGAGACATCCCACCAAACCATGACTGAAGCTAGGTGATGACCTTCTTCCACCCTTGGGAACAGTTCAGATGCTTCCTTAGATGACCACGCATACACTCTATCATTTTGCTTGTTAAATTTTTCCTGAACGGTAAACATTTTTTCATCGGTGAACAAAATTTTTCTGTGCAAATTATCAGCGTGCTTCACCAAAAGACGTTTGCATTTTTCAATCCTATTTTTTTTTAATCTGCAGTCAATAAATATCCTATACGTCGTTTGAAAGCCCCAAGTCCCAAGTCTTTTTTAATGATTCGACTCATTGATTTTTGCGTGATATTCATCTCACGGGCCATGATTTTCTGTTTTCGGAGCGGATTTCTGTGAATTCTTGATTTAACGGCTTTGATGACATGCGGTCTTCGAACAGAGCGTGGACGGCCCGACCGGTGGCGGTCTTTTACATCTCCAGTCTCCTCAAACAGTTTTATGTATCAAATTACCAATTCCACACTTGATTTGATTTTTTATATATTTTTTTGTTCTGAAAAAATACCTCTAGATGGATCACCCTATATATGTACGATTTCATTTCTGTTATTTTATTAGCTAATTTACGATGCATGGTATATATCCAGATAAAGCGACTTTTTTATTTGTTATTTTAAACCATCTTTTCAGAATTCAGAAACTGCAGAGCTATAAGCCACACTGCATGCAAATTTATTTTCTTTTTATTTTCTTAATGTACGAGGGCATATTAAAAATTCCGTGACTGTTCCAACTTCCCTCGTAGTTCTATAAAATTCAACACTGCTCCCATCAAGTACCATCTGTTAAAAGACTGTTAAATTTTGAGAGATTTCCGTCAGTTTAGCAGATGTTCAAAAAAAACAACCACTTTGTTAAAAATGAAGAAAAGTGAATTTCGAGTGCTCAGTAAAAATTATTTTTTGCGGAAAAAACCGCCAATCAAACAAAGGCAATGCTTGATAAATACTATGGGGACTCTGTACCATCGATTTCAATAGTAAAAAAGTGGTTTACTAACTTTCGTTGTGGTTGCACAAGTACAAAATACGCTAAACGTTCTGGACGGCCAATTGAGGTCAACCGAAAATGTCGATATAATCCACGTTATGGTGATGTCCAATCGAAGAGTAAAAGTGCGTGAGATTGTTGATGCCATACGCATTTCATATGGTAGTGTGGTTTCGATTTTACATAATCAGTTGGGTTTAAGAAAGCTGTCTGCAAGATGACTGCAGCATTTGCTCTCAATTGACCATAAACGTAATCGTATGACAACTACAAAGGATGGTTTGGAGTTGTTTAACCGTTTTTTAATTGTGGATGAAACATGGAACCATTAAAACACTCCGAAGACCAAGCAGCAGTCTTAACAATGGGTTTCTCCAAGTGTACCGACTCTAAAAAAGTCCTAAGTGACTTTGTCAGCCTAAAAGGTGATGGCAACATTTTTTTCGGGATGTACGATTACCTTCAAAAGGTAAAAAATTAACCGCGAATATAATGCCAACTAATTGGACCGATTTAACGAGGATTTCAAAAAAAGTGACCTAATATGGCGAAGAAAAATATTCTTTTTGATTAAGAATGGCAGAATGGCAAAATTCGATTTTGGGTTACGAATTTGTCATATTATCCGGATTTAGCTCCCAGTGAATATTTTATATTTCCACAGCTAAAGAAATGGCTCGGGGGAAAGAGATTCAGCTCCAACGATGAAATTATCGATGAAACAAATGCCTATTTTATGGACCACGAAAAATCCTATCTTTTCTAAAGGGATACAAAAATTGGAGAAACGTTGGACTAAGTGTATTCAGCTAAAAGGTGATAACGTTGAATTTTGTTTTTGCAAAAAAAAACTTTTTTACGAAAAGTCACGGAATTATTGATATGCCCTCGTATTATTCTTTTATTTCGAACAAACAAACATCTGGGCAAAAAATGTTTTTCACATAAACGGACTAGAGTGTCCAAAAACTGGGGGTTTTCAGAAAACCAGCATTTAGGTTTTTTTCAAAACCGTGTTTTAAAAAAACCGACTGTTGGTTTTTAGCATTTTGCGAAAATAATCCTTTTTTCCGCTTTGTTGATCAAATTGGTTTATCTAAGTTATTCAGTAAAAATCCTCCATCATATTTTCCTCGGCATGATCCTCCCTATGTTTAAGAGTACATCAAGTATACGAAAGGAAACAGTTTTTGCCTCTCTGAAAATTTAAATTTTCTTCGATAAGCAAGTGCAGCAAGAGCAGCAATGTGGACTTTTATATCCAAAAATTATTTTCTGTATGTTCGGATACTTTGTGTTTTCTACCGATACTTCAGTAAAAATTACTGAACGTTAAGGAGCACCAACTTACATTCGATTGTACTGATAGAATACTCGAGGTGCATGCAACCTCAATCATTCGGTTGACAAACACATTTGGTTGTGGCAACGAATCTGTTCTCTGTGTGTGCCATGTCAAATTTGATCGCATTCGTAATACGGGGCAAATAAAGCAAAAATCGGTTAAACATACGAGTATGTGTGGAAGCTGTATCTAATTTTAAACGATTATCTTAAACGTCAAAATCGAAGTAGCCGTTTCATCTGGTGATTTTGATCTGTACAAAAAAGGTGAACCTTGTTTAAATATTTTTGATAGTTTGATAGTCCGTATAACTTTTCGTTGCTTTAACATACAAGTTTAAAAAACCCGACCACAAAAAGCCAGGTAAACCGACATGTCGGTTTAAATCTATTTTGGAGAAACCAAATGTAGGTTTTGGGCATTAAAACCGTTTGCCTGTTTTTCGGTTTCGACTTTGGACACTCAAGAACAAACTTAGCAGAAGGCTTTAGCCTGGTTTTACAACATTTTGTTGGTCAGGTCCAGCTTATTTAAATATTTATTAGCACGGTTGTCTTGGGCGTGCTTTTGCCAATTTTAAATAACAAGGATTTCGTATCCTTCACCACTCGAAGTCTAGGCCTTCCGGGTTGGAGCGCTTATTTCCGTTATACCGGCATGGTAAACCAGGGCAACCGCTCTATCTTGATACGCTCAAACAGCCTCCATCAAGTAAATAATTAATTTCAGTTCTTGAATATTTTTTATAGAAAATTAAGCATTCATTGCTAATTTTCCAAACACCTTCAAATCAACCTAGGATCCTGAAGTTTTGCAAAATTATGGCGTAACAGTTTGAGATTGCTATTAGGCAAAATCGGCTTAGATAAAAATGTTCCCATTCAAAGGACTAAAGGTACGAGTACCTCAGTAAAACACTTTTTTGTGTATTTGATTTACAAATCGTAATTTTTTGTGGACAAACAGTGGTGAAAAGTTCAGACTCACTTTATACAAAGATAAAGAAAGAAAAAAAGAAAAGTTGATGGACGTTTTGACGCATGGCCAAAACGGGCTATCTGTAGTCAATTTGGACATATAAAGCAATCCACAAAAAAATATTTTGAAGTTTTGGCTGAGAATGCCCAAACCGCATGGCCAAAACGGGCGATATGCAGTCAACTTGGACATATAAAGCAATTCACAAAAAAATATTTTGAAGTTTTGGCTGAGAACCGGGTCGGACGCGTGGACCAAAAGGGCTCTAAAAAGTCTACTTTTTTGCACTTTTGTAGCGTGGCGGTGGAAGGCCTACTTAACGATGTTTTCAGTTCTCTGTCTGTCTGTTATTGTGTCATTTAAACATTCGAGTTTTTCGGTTATACGTATCCTTATTTGATCCTTTATATCAGAGATGTGGTCAAACTGAAAGATGGCTGTTTCGCCACTGCTCTTAGTAAAAAGCAGACTTAGAAAAATAATACCTTTTTGTTAATTCATTTGAAGTAAGATAAAGAGTAACTAAGAAACAAACAATTAAGAGCTCCATTTACACAGTCTATACAATTATGAATGTATAAGTAGATCGACGACAATAAAGAGCAAACCGCGTACATATGTACATACCATACAAACAATATCAATTATTTTTGTATAAAAGTTGACCGAAACCCAAAAATGTTATCATTCACTTCTCGTGTGTACTTCTTAAAAGAACCAAGACAATTTATCTACAGATCAACTGTAACAACATGGCTTTCAAGGTAAGTTTTCGTTGCCATGGGACATTCCCCCATGGCGTTAAAACTAAATCGCAAAACAACAGTGACGGCAGCATTACAAGCAAATACTTATTTCCATTTCTTCGTTTCATTTTCGTATACAGTTTGTTTTCGCTCTTGCCTTTGTGGCCGTGGCCAGCGCCGGTTATGCTCCAGTGGCTTATCATAACGCCCCAGTTGCTGTGCATGCTGCTCCTGTTGCTTTGGCCCAAAAGGTGGTAGTCAAATCGGAAGAATATCCTCAGTACAAATTCTCTTATGGTGTTGAGGATAAATTGACCGGTGATGCTAAGAGCCAGTTTGAGGAACGTGATGGTGATACTGTCCGTGGTGAATACTCGTTGATTGATGCTGATGGCTACAAGCGTACCGTTCAATATACCGCCGATGACGTGAACGGTTTCAATGCTGTTGTCCACCGTGAACCTCTTACTAAGACCGTCGCTGTTGCTCCAGTGGCCCACTATGCCGCTCCAGCTGTGGTCAAGACTGTTGCTCCCGTTGCCCATTATGCCGCCCCTGTTTCCCACTATGCCGCTCCAGCTGTCGTTAAGACTGTTGCTCCCGTAGCCCACTATGCTGCTCCAGTTGCTCACTATACCGCTCCAGCTGTGGTCAAGACTGTTGCTCCCGTCGCTCACTTTGCGGCTCCAGTAGCTCACTATGGTGCTCCCTCTGTAGCTACATATGCCGCTCCATCTCATTACGCCTCATACGAAGCTCCTACTTATGCTTATCATCATTAATTGGAGTCTTAAAACCAAGTCGTTGTTTGTTACAATTTGTATTTATTTATTTTGTAACCATAAATGTGTAGATAGATAAATGTTTAAACAATAAATTCACGAAACTCTTAGATATAATTGAAAAAGAAAGCAGAATTGCAATTTTTTTTGGCATGGTACGGTTGAACCTTATTGTTCTATTGTACAGGGTTAGTGCTAAGTGCTGATGTTTATAACACCTCAAACAAAAGGACATGGACCCCTCTCAGAAATGTTGTAAATATGGGCTAGGCTGAGCATTTTTCTTTGGAGCATTTTTGGTCAATAAAGTTCAATGTTTTGATAAAAAATTAAACCTCTCGATTTCTAAAGCTGCAGCTTTAGAATGCTAATCTATTATAAAGTGTCTAAAATGATTTTTTCGATGGCCTACACTTTTTGTCATACAAAATAAGATCTAACTTCGTACCCGCTAGTCTGACTATAAGTACAATAAATTCACATCATTGAGACTTTCTTTTAAACTTTGGATTTGTTTAGCGCATTTGTATATTTTGGTCTTTTGCTTTAACACATTGAACAGGGAGTAACCGGCTCGAGACCTTGGAATTCTCATTTTATTTCAATGATTTACAAATTTGTTCCAGCACCATATGTCCATAGTTAAAGGAGGCCGATTTTCACAACCTTACGGGTCGAACTACGTGTGAAATTGGCCCAAATTTTAAATCTAGGTACACTTTATAATTTTGGAGGTAATTTCACTGTTCAAAAATATAAAAATTCAAATCAAGTGTGGAATCATTATTGGTTATTTGAAATGACATTTTATGGCATTTATTTTTTGAAAATAATTACCTTCAAATGTTGGCAACTGTATTATGGAAATGAGCATTCGGTGAGAAATGGGAAGATCAGCTGTTTTCAACCAAATTTTTGTTCAGTGATAAGGCCCATTTCTGGCTCAACACAAAGTTGATAAACAAAATTACCGCATTTGGCTGAAGAGCAACCAGGAGAGGTTCAAGAGGTGCCATTCTACCCAGAGAAAACCACGGTTTGGTGCGGTTCACGGAACGTAACCGTGAATGGTGCTCGCTATCGCGCCATGATATTGATCTTTATGCAACCTGAAATTGAAGCACGTAATCTTGACAACACTTGGTTTTAACAGGACGGTGCCACTTGCCATACAGCTGCTCAAACAATGGATCTATTGAGAGATCATTTCGAAAAGCAGCTAATTTCACGTTTTGTACCGGTGAGTTAGCAGCCTAGATCGAGTGATATCACACCTTTAGACATTTTTCTTTGGGGTTACGTAAAGTCCAAAGTCTCTGCTGACAAACCAGCTACGGTTCAAGTTTTGGAAGCCAACATTACGCGTGCCATTTAAGCCATACCAGTCAATATGCTCCAATGAGTCATCCAAAATTGGACCCTCAGAATGGAAACCCTAAGGCGTAGTTGCGGCCAACATTTGAAGGAAATTATATTCAAAAAAATAAATGCCATAAAATGTCCTTTCAAATTACCACTTGTTTTGATTTTTTATATTTTTTTTGTTCTGAAAAATAACCTCTAGATCAATGACCCTATATTATACTCTTCATAAAAGTTCAATGTTTCTTAGTGCGAGTACGCAAATGTTCAAAAGGACTAATTTTCCGGCACCCTTAGAACATTTTCTACCTCCGGCGACTTCACGTGTACGAGATTTTTCTCTAAGCCATTTCGAAACTTCTATAATAGGCACTAGTAGTTCGGAGACTCCAAACATATTTTGCACGAAACATATATTTTCAGCATTCTCCAAACATATAAAGGGTGATCCATTTAGAGGTATTTTTCAGAACTTTCAGAAATATAAAAATTCAAATCAAGTGTGGAATCTTTATTGGTAATTTGAAAGGACATTTTATGGCATATTTTTTTTGAAAATAATTCCTTGCTTGATACGGAACACATACTTTATTTCAAACATCGATTTTTAAATTATCTTAACAAATTAATTCCAATTCCATTTTATGCACTGAAACACTTTTTCTTATACTCACTCAATTTTCTGTTTTTCTAAATGTTTTCCGCTTTCATTACGTTTTATTAATTGAACGATAACTAGCAAATAATAAAAAAAATATGTTAAAAATGTACTTGCATTTTTCAATTATAATCGTGTTCTTATCAGTGATTTCATTCTGTTAATACTTTATAAAGATCTATCCATTTCTTTTGCTAGAATGTTTGCATGCAAACATAATTCTAACATTTTCTCCTCTGTGTACTCATATATTGGAATCCTCTGTTTAACGACGACAAATGCATGTTATAGATACATAGAGATTAATCTCTTATGTCCAGAGACTAATCTCTTATTCGTAAAGTCCCTTCATATCATAGTCTATAATAAATTCCTATTCATAGATTGCATTTTGTAAAATTTTCAATCCTATACTTTGGTCATTAATGAGATTTTTAATGAGGTCGTGTCATCGCCCACTTTGTTTCGATCCATGTCGACATCATATGTTCCAAGTATCACCATCATATATCTAAAAGCTAACATGTTGGCATAACAATATTTGAAGATCATCATACTATTGGTGGGTACGAGTAGATGGTTGTTGTACAATAATATTATGATCCTCACAACAATAGCATGATGCAAATACAACTATTCTAGTATCCTTACAATCATACTATGATCCTCACAACAATAAAATGATTCACCATCACCATACTTTGATCCCTACAACCATAGTATGACTCACACTCAGCCATACTATATTTATATCTGGACTAGGAAACACTACGTGTTGCCTGGCGCCATCTGAAATTTCCCTTGGAAAGTTTGACATTTTTTAGCATAATCGTACTCAGAACGTTTTGACGTACGACCATCATTTGTGTTTTTTACAGTGACTTGAAAAAATCAATTTGGCAAAAAAAATGGAATAAACTCGTGAACATTTTCGTGCGATCATTTTTCACAACTTTCGACGTTGACACGACAAGAGTGCATCAATGAACATAAATCTTTGTATGGTGATGAAGCACCATCCTATAGCACTGTGAAAAACTGGTTTAATGAATTCAATCGTGGCCGACGCTCGCTCAAAGACGAAGGTCGCGAAGGTCGTCCAAAAACGGCCGTTGTGCCAGAGAACATTGATGCCGTGCGTGAAGTGATAATGCAAGATCGCCATGAGACCGTGAGATAGAGGCATCCTTGGACTTTCTTTCACCAGCATAAATTCGATATTGCATAAAAACCTGGCCGTAAAAAAGGTTTGTTCTCGTTGGACCCTCCACAATTTGACAATCGCTCAAACAAAAGGCTCGTGTCGCTTGGTGGAAAGAAATTTTGAAAAAATTGAATCGCGATGATTCAAAAGACGTTTAAAAGATGGTCACAGGTGACGAATCATGGATCTATGCATATGAGCCCGAAGCAAAACAGCAATCCACCGTGTGGGTCTTCGAAGACGAGCCAAATCCAACGAAAGTTGTTCGTGGAAGAAGCACTTCGAAGCAAATGGTCGCCTGTTTCTTCGGCAAAACTGGTCATGTGGCGAATGTTCCGCTTGAGCAACGTAGGACGCTCAATTCATAGTGGTACACTTCAATTTGTTTGCCTAAAGTCTTAGGAGAAATTCGAAAAACGAACAAGATAAGACTTATCATTGTGCACCATGTCAATGCGAGCTCTCACACATCGTCGAATTGGAATCCGCCGTACAGCCCTGACTTGGCACCCAATGACTTCTGTTTATTCCCGCACGTCAAGAAAAAAATGGGTGGTCAACGATTTTCGTCGCCAGAAGATGCTGTTAAGCGCATGCAAAAGTGTATACTTATAAATCATGCTGGAGAATACTTTGAAAAACAATAAAACCATTTGATGATAAATATTCGCATTTTCATTATTAGGCCAGAAATATATATATATATATATATATATATATATATATATATATATATATATATATATATATATATATATATATATATATATATATATATATATATATATATATATATATATATATATATATATATATATATATATATATATATATATATATATATATATATATATATATATATATATATATATATATATATATATATATATATATATATATATATATATATATATATATATATATATATATATATATATATATATAGCAGCCCTCGTATGATCTCCACAACCATATTATGATCCTCACAACCATATTATGTTTCACATATGAACATAGTATGATACCTACAATCATAGTATGATCACACACAATCAAAGTATACTATGATCACCAAATTATTTATTAGAATTAGATTAAGTTTTTCAACAATAGATTTAAATTATGAATATTATTAAAAAAAAAACGAAAAAACTATTAAAAAGGATTGGTACGCCCTAATGTGCAACACATGTATGAGTATATGTACGCTCAAGAAACATGCACCCTTTGATTGTGGTTTTTGCATTTGTGGTTTTCAACGAAGACCTACACGCAGAGAAAATATATGGTTACACTATGGTCACCGCAACAATAATATGTTCTCAACAATAAAAACATGTTCGTCGCAACCATAGTATTGTTTTTTGAATTTCATTTTGACAATAGTATGATTGCGACAATATTGCTGTTGTTGAAATGTAACAATAGTATTATTGCCAAATTTAGAAATGAAAATTTGGTGTTAGCAACCATATAAACATGGTTGGTGCAACAAAAGTATTGTTGTTTACAATTTACGTTAACAATAATTTGATTACGACAATCATACAGTATGGTTGCGACTATGAACATAACAAAAAATGTTTTATAGAGCATGCATGTATGTGCGTATGTTTTTTTGATATACAAAAAACACATACCGTTGGAATATATTTTTTTGTTTGTTGAATGAACTGTTTAATAAAAACATGGCATCAAATCTGGCTATGAACTAATAGTAATGCAATTTAAAATAACATACTTAATAAAAATCTCTATTTTTGAATAACAACAATAACCAATCCTTATAAATAATTTAAGGGATCATAGGATGGTTAAGTGTGAATCATACTATGGTTGTGGGGATCATAGTGTGGTTGTATGAGAAACATACTATGGTTGTGAGGATCATAATATGGTTATAAAGATAATAGTATGGTTGAGTGTGAATCATCCTATTGTTGAGAGGATCATAGTATGGTTGTGGAGATCATAGTATGGTTGAGTGTGAATCATACTATGGTTGTGGGGATCATAGTATGGTTATGTGTAAATCATACTATTGTTGTGAGGATCATAATATTGTTGTGTCACAACCATATACCCAACAATAGTATGATCCTCTTCGAATATTGTCACCCCAACCATACTTTTTTTCTGCGTAAATGCGAAACGAAATTGGTGGAAATGATATTGCGCGTTAAAGATTGTTCTACGCATAGTTCGAAGACTATACGCAAAGGGTAATTCTCATAAATAAAAATGAGTCTTCCGTATAAGTCATTTGATTTGTGGCCAAAGTAATCATTGCCAAAGACTGCTGAGGAAAAACCTTGGCGGGTTTAGAAACAGCTGTACAGTCTGCCTGGCAACCGTAGCAAATACATTTCACCAATTTCTTCTTTTAACGTTGATTCTGAAAAAGAAACAACATAAAGGCCTTGAACCAGAATAAAAACAGCCGAACGACGACCGAATAAATAACAAAAAAAAAACGAAAAAACTATTATTAAAAATATATTAAATTCAAAATAATAAGAGTGATTTATTTAACAGTACAAAAAATTAATTTAAAAAACGTAAGCGTTTGTATTAAAATATTTTAGTTAAACAAAGCCAAATAGTATATAAAAGAATATAAAAAGTATTCTTATTGCATTAGATCCGTAACAATAGCATTGTTATAAAACGCAAATAACACAACTTTTGTTGGACCAACCATATTTATATTGTTGCTATAACCATATTTTAATTTGACAATTATACTTTTGTTACATTTCAACAATAATTTCAATTAATATTGCGGCAATCATACTATTGTAAGAATTAAATTAAAAAAAAAAACAATACTATGTTTGCGACGAACATACTTTTATTGCGGAGTACATATTATTATTGCCTCGACCGTATAGTAACCATATTTTTTCTCTGCGTGCAGGAGATATTGTGTTTTTAAGTTCTGGGTTGTTGATTTTCCCAGAGGTGAGAGGAAAATGTTTACTTCTTGAGCGTTCTGGCTCATTTTTAATACCAAGTTTTTTAGTTGACCATTACCTGTTTCTGCAAACTTTCCTCCGCCTATTGTAAATAGAGCAACTTAGAGATTCAATCAATTACAAACAATGTAAAAATTGGACCCACGGACACTGCCGATTTAAGGCTCTGTCACGCCAGAAGTCGCAAGTTAATTTCGATTGCGCTGAAATTTTACATGGTACGTTACATATGACCAGTGCCAAACATCGGTAAATTGCCCCTTACAAAAGACCCTACTCATCTGAATTCCTGTCGCTCTACTTGCCACATTTCGAAACAGATCTTGATTGAATTCCGTACAGATCTCATAGCGCTTATGTCTTCTTACTCGTATACCACGGTGATAAAATGTACCATATAAGTAGTTGCTACTGTTTTACACTGAACTTTTTTATTTCTTAATTTTTCAAAATCTTAAGTGATTTTTGATAAGTCGAATCTTTCAGAATTTATCCTGTAATCGACAAGTCAATCATTGGCTAAGCAAAATAATAATGATCTGTAACACAATAGATTACCAAGATTCCTACTAACTTACAATAGATTAAAAGAACATTTCTATAAAGAAAATTTGATTTTCGAAACAATATTAAATGGATGCCAGTACGAATAGCATTTTTGAAACTAAAGTATTGTAACTTTGTTTTGGTGTTTTTAAGTTTCTTTTACTACTAATTTAGTTGGGATTTATTTACATTTTCTGTTTTTCGTGTTATTTTATTTTCCTGGGAATTTATTTAACAAGTTTTTGGTTCCTTCGAAGTTATTTCATACTGCCCGGTACTCAAGTGATACGGATACAAATATTTAAATAAGAAACATATGTCAGAACTGCCATTTACGTAAACTAGGGAACCAGTATAGTACTTAAGAATGGTCAAATACATTCTACCCATTAATTCCCTTTATGTTTTTTTTAATGATTCCAACTAAAATTAGTCCAACTTTGCAGACATCTGAAGTTTGATTTGTTCTGCCATAAAGTTTTATAGCTTAATTAAAAAAAAAACTATCTTATACTTATTTGAAATTAAATTCCGCACTTACGCCCAGACAGATTCAACGAGCCAATCTTTCTACCCGTAGTTGTGCACAAGTCTGTTCTTAACCGGAAATTCGCAACAAAGATTGAACCTTATATGGATCTCTTAGAGTTGCTGTTAAGCAAAATCAACCGAAAATGTTTTTTTTGTAAATAAATGAACACAAACTGTAATTGAATTGAATTTCAATCCCCTCCAAAAAGTAAAAGAATTGGTATAAAAGTTGACGAATATCGAAAAAGTGTATCATTCACTTCTTGTGCTCATTTCTGCAAAGAACCTAGCGAACAGCAACCAATCAACCACAACCCAAATCTACAGCATGGCTTTCAAGGTGAGATAAGTAAAACGAAATCACAAAAGTCAACATTACCAGCAGATTGAAGTTCATATTGATGTTGACGATAAAACGCTTGTAATCGATTTTGTAATCACACATACACTTGCTTTTCTTACAGTTTGTTTTCGCACTTGCCTTCGTGGCTGTGGCCAGCGCCGGTTATGCTCCCGTGGCTTATCATACCTCCCCAGTCGCTGTGGCCCAGAAGGTCGTTGTCAAGTCGGAGGAATACGATCCTCATCCACAGTACAAATTCTCGTACGGAGTCGATGACAAATTGACTGGTGATTCCAAGAGTCAGTATGAGGAACGTGACGGTGATGTGGTTCGCGGTGAATACTCGTTGATTGATGCTGATGGCTACAAGCGCACTGTCCAGTATACCGCCGATGCTGTTAATGGCTTCAATGCAGTTGTCCACCGTGAACCTCTTGTCAAGGCTGTCGCTGTGGCTCCCGCTCATTATTCTGCTCCAGTTGCACACTACGCCGCTCCAGCTGTCGTAAAGACAGTTGCTCCCGTTGCTCACTATGCTGCTGGTCCAGTGGCTCACTATGCTGCCCCAGCTGTCGTTAAGACAGTCGCTCCCGTAGCTGCCCACTATACCGCCTCCGTGGCCCACTATGCTGCTCCAACTGTTGTTAAGTCTGCTGCATTCGCTTATGGCGCTCCTACGGCACACTATACCACTTATGGTGCTCCCGCTCATTATGCTGCCCCAGCTGTGGTTAAATCTGTTGCTCCGGTTGCTTATGCCGCTCCTGCTGCCCATTACACTTCGTATGGTACCCCTGCTGTCGCTTATCATCATTAAAACGGTTCAGATTTAATTGTTGTGTTTATTCGAAATATTTATTAGACGATTACCAAAAAAAAGAATGAAAAACGAAGAACGAAAAACGGCGAAAACTGTTAATAAAATTTATTTAATTTGAAGTAAACTATTCATGTTTTTTATGTTCTACACCACTTTAAAATATGTGCTTATTATGCAATAAGTAGACAGCGGCATTTTATGCAATTTCTAAAATCAGTTCGAGTGGAATTTTATGCAATTTCTAAAATTTAATGCAATTTTTTAGATCAGTCAGAGGGGTAATTCCACTAACATGTTTCCGCTTGCATATATTATGTATGCAGTTTTTAAGCAAAAAATATGCTGGGTAATCTGCTGTGAATACGCAAGAAAAATGTGACGCGCAAAATAGAAAGGGACCTAAGGGTAAACACCAGTTTTGTTCAGGAGAGTCATTTTAAAGAATAGGTCCCTTTCTATTTGCGCTTAGAATCGTCAACTTCACTTTCATAAAACACGCATATCTCTGGTAACACTTTTGGGACATGGGATCGGTCTCATTCGATGTCCAATGTCCATTGTCCATATCAAAAAAAGAAAAAAATTAAAATTGATTTTTTTACCCTTAGTTCCCTTTCTCTATGCGCTGTCACATATAGTAATTGGCATGAATATTTACGCACATATATTTTCAGGGGGTCAATGGCCAAATTTGTCACGCTTATTAACGAAATTCACTGTACCTTAATCCCAGTTTAGTAAATTATATCGCTGGGATGGATGTTTGGATTGCAACGAATTCTAAATTCAAAAAGTCAACTCCATTAAATAAATATTTACATAGTTGAAATGGAATTAAAAAATTTGTACCCAAAATAGCCACCCCCCTCAGAAAAGAAGCAATTTCTTGGCCATCTAATTCAATTTTCGAAACAAAGGTAGACATTCGTTAATGCCCTCAGGCTTTAACAGTCGCCACAAACAACGAAAATAAAAACTCTCAAGAGTCTCCGAGTGACTTTAGTCTTTTGTCGATCCTTATCTTTGGCAGATCGTTATAAGGAATTTCTCATTATGACCGACAGACTGACCCTCTGGTGTGCGTGCGAAAAATAAGTGCAGTTTGTGGCTCAATGTGAAAATAACGTACAATTTCCATTTTCCCCCCAAACGGCATACAAATACAACCGCATGCGCACATAATGACAATAATAATAACAAAAATACTGCTAAAACATTAAGTTTCTGAACCCCATTTTACACTAAGCTACAAAAAGAAGAGAAAAAAGACAATGGTCCCATTGTTTGGCTATTGTTTTCTTTGGGTTTTCATTCTCTGTTCAACGCAATCGAACCCTATAAGACAACAATGTTTCCTTAGGTGAACAAACGTGTTTTGTTTCTTTTGTATGGAACACAAAAAGCTTCTGCTGGAAGAGAAGAGCAGCGAACGGTCGGTGGAGAGTTCATAGACACTTTTAAATGCCATTGAAATCGGTGCTGACAACGCTTCTGGTTGGTGCCGCTTTTGGTACATACCGATGGCATCGACGGGCAAACGAATGATCGAAGAAATGAATGAATCCTGTTTTGTACTCCTTTTTCCTTGCTTCAGGTTAAGATTCTTTATTAGATCGTATTATGCGTGTGATGTGTGTAATTTGTCCCGAGATAAAAGAAGACGAACCGAACCGAACCAACGGACTTGCTGTAGTACATGTGTGGACGAGATATATGCAAAACAAAAAGATTCTCAAGACAAAACTCAAATCGAAATGAACCTATCATCAGTTTGATGTCCACGTTTATATATTTCGTTTTTATTTTTTTAATTTTCAGTGAGTAAAACCGACAGGATAAGGTGAAGATGTTTCTATTGATGCACAGTGGGACGAAATAGATGTCTCTAGAATGCATACAAGAAAACTTGAAGGGGCCGACGTCGTTATATGTACCGGTAATGCTTATGGATCTCAGTTTCTCTTACATTTGCTTAACATGCGAAGAAGGCGGTCAAAAACTCAAAACTTGGCTATGAGCGGGGTTATCAAACGTTATCCTTTCGGAAGTCGTGTCCACCTTTTTGACCACTGTCCTTCCCCATTATTCAAAAAAGTAGGATTTGTCATATTGTAATTCATAACTCTCAAGAATATTACTGGAAAATTTGCTTAAAAAAAACAGAAATTGTTTTATGTTTATAATTATAGGGTGTGCCATTTATAATTTTAAATTGAATCGGTTGTAAAAAAATGTACTGATAATTTGTCAACTTTCTGGTTTTATTGGAAAGGTTGAACTTTGTTGTTTAATAATGGTACACCCTTCAACGCGTTTTCACCTCGCCCAATAGGCTGAAGATTGTTTGGCAGGCGACAAAGAATTTTTCCGTAAAATCGTGTTTTCAGATTAAGCTCATTTTCATCTCGGTGGCTATGTCAATAAGCAAAAATGGCTCATATGGGGTTCAGAGAAACCAAACGTGACTATTGAGAAGCTAATGCATCCACAACAAGTCACCGTTTGGTGTGTCAGCATCATTGAACAGTTTTTTCTTCGAAAATAAGCAGGGAGTCGCCGTTACCTTCAACTGTGAGCGTTACAGCGCGAAACTCAACGAATTTTTGTTTCCCGAAATTCAAGAGAATGTCATGGACCACATTAAGTTTCAACAAGACGGGGTTACATGTCACATAGCTAACACAGCCATTGACATTTTACGCACTGTTTTTAATAATCAAATAATTAGCCGAAATTGTGATGTCAATCGGCCGCCTCAGAGCTGTGATTATTTCCTGTGGGGATCCTTTAAGGATAAATGTTACGCAAATCACCCAGAGATAAAAAAAGCTTTGAACATGAAATCGAAGTTGCAATCGTTTATAAAAATTGGGCAACAGATGGTAGAGTTACACGACCTAGAAAATTTTCGGTTTTCAGCATTCTTTATTAACCTAAGGTTTACCGTAGAGCATAGGTGACTACGGCCGAATGTTTTTTCTAAAGCACCCATCATAGAGTCAAGTATAATCCAAAAATTTACCAGGACATGTAACTCTACTATTTGTTGCAAAATTTGTATAAACGATATCTTGTTTTGCTCGATAAAGTCCAAACTTTATGCTTAGTTTATTTTTATATTTTTATACTGGCGTTTATATTTTTTCTTCAATTTATAATCGTGATTTTGCAAAAAAAAAATTCAATTATTAAATTTGTAATGCCACTAACGTCAAAAATATTGAACAGATTTTGATACCTTGTATAAGAAAGCTAATATCCTTTCATTAGAGACCTCTCTTGATCAATATTATTTTTCATTTTGATCGATTTATTTTTCATTTTTTCGATAAAAGCAGTGTGCAGTCACGAATATCAATTTCACTTTGATATTTTGTTTAAAACTTGTCTTCTATTTAAATAGAGATGCAAGTGGTCTTGAGACGGTTAATTCTTGTTAAATGTGTAAAAGCGAAAGACCGTAATAAAACAAAGGAGCTAAAAATATATTTACCTGCTTGTTCCATTTAATAATGTCTGGCTGTCCGGCCGTCCATCTAAAGCTTGTAATGAAACTACAGGCAGAAATTGATGTCCGATTTTCATGAAATTTGCAAAATTAAGGTTTTGGACCAAGTACGGACGCTATAGAAATTGAAGAAAATCGGTTCAGATATAGATACTGCTCCCACATAATTCAAATCAAGTGTGGAAAGGGCATTTTACGGCATTTATTTTTTGAATATAATTTCCTTCAAATGCTGGCCGCAACTACGCCACAGGGTGTCCATTCTGAGGGTACAGTTTTGAACGACTCGTTCGAGCATTTCGACCGATATGGAGAAATGCTCCAAAACCGTGGTTTTCGAGGTGTTAGTCTTTCCATGATAAAATGGCAAACAATACTGAAAAGAAAAAAAAAGAAAAATTAACACAACTACGCGTCTGTGAAAAAAACCCTATTGAAAAAAATACCTCTAGATTCTTTACCCTAACTATATTCATCCTATTTTTATGTTGTTAGCTCTAGAACCCACATCTCCAATCTTGATCACCCTGTATGTATATTTTCAATATTTTCGGGTCGAATCTCTTCAATGGCGACTTTGATTTTATGTTTAATAGCTTTAATTGTCTCTGAATGCTTTAAGTGACATCTATCCTTAATTGGTTCAGATTTAGATATCGCTCTCACATACATGGTGATCAATCTAGAGGTATTTAAAAAAAAACACAAAAATTCATATCAAGTGTGAAATCTTTACTGTTCATTCGAAAGGAAATTTTATGGCATTTATTTTTTGAATATAATTTCCTTCAAATGTTGGCCGCAGTTACGCCTCAGGGTGTCCATTCTGAGGGTATACTTTTGGACGACTCGTTCGAGCATTCGACTGGTATGGCGAAATGCTCCAAAACCGCCGTTTTCGCTGTGTAAGTCTTTCCATGATGACAGAAAAGAAAAAAAATAAAGTTTAACACAACTCACGCGTAATCTGTGAAAAAATCCTATTGAAAAAAATACCTCTAGATTCATCACTATATGACGCGCAAAATAGAAAGGGACCTAAGGTTAGAAACCAGTTTTGTTCAGAGAGCCATTTTAAAGATTAGGTCCCTTTCTATTTGCGCTTAGAATCGTCGACTTCACTTTCATAAAACGCGCAAATCTCTGGGAGGGAACACTTTTGGGGCATGGGATCGGTCTCATTCGATGCTCAGATGTTGTCCACATCAAAAAAAAAGTGAAAAGTTGATAAAAAGTTTTGTTCAGGAGAACCATTTTAAAGATGAGGTCCCTTTCTATATGCGCTTAGAATCGTCGACTTCACTTTCATAAATCGCGCATATCTCTGGGAGGGAACACTTTTGGGGCATGGGATCGGTCTCATTCGATGCTCAGAGTTTGTCCACATCAAAAAAACAAAGTAAAAATTGATTTTTTTTACCCTTAGGTCCCTTGCTCTATGTGCTGTCACATATATATGTTCATCCTAGTTTTATTTTGTTAGCTCTAGAACCCACATCTTAAATTCAATCTTTATGAAATTTCGCACACGTTAGTTGTTTGGACCAAGGAAGAACGCAATTGAAAATGAATAAAATCGGATCAGATTAAGATATAGCTTCCACGCATATATGTTTATCCTGTTTTGTGTTTTTGGTCGAGGAGCCACAAATTCCGTCCAACCTTAATGAAATTTGGCATAAATAAGTTCCTTGTGCCAATGGCCAACGTTGGAGAAAAATGGTTTAGATTTATATATGAGGAGATCCATCTAAAGGTATTTTTTCAGAACAAAAAAAAATTCAAATCAAGTGTGGAATCTGTTTTGGTAATTTGAATGGACATTTTTTGGCATTTATTTTCTGAAAATAATTACCTTCAAATGTTGGCAACTGTTTTATGGAAATGAGCTTTCGGCGAACAACGGGAAGATCCGCTGTTTTCGACCAAAATTTTGTTCAGTGATGAGGCCCATTCTTGCTCAACGGCGAAGTCAATAAACAAAATTGCCGCATTTAGGCTGAAGAGCAGCAAGAGGAGGTTCAATAGGTGCCATTATACCCAGAGAAAACCACGGTTTAGTGCGGTTTATGTGGTGATGGAATCATCGGTCCATATTTTTTCAAAAATAATGAATGGTGCTCGCTATCGCGCCATGATATCGGACTTTTCTTCTACCTGAAATTGAAGCCCGTAATCTTGACGACTCTTGGCTTCAACAGGACGGGGCCACTTGCCATACAGCTGCTTAAACAATGGATCTATTGAGAGGTCATTTCGAAAAGCAGCTAATTTCACGTTTTGTACAGGTGAGTTGGCCGCCTAGATCGAGTGATATCACACCTTTAGACATTTCTCTTTAAGGTTAGATAAAGTCCAAAGTCTATGCTGACAAACCAGCTATGATTTGGGTTTTGGAAGCCAACACTACGCGTGTCATTAAATCCATACCGGTCGAAATGCTCAAACGAGTCATCCAAACTTGGACCCTCAGTATGGAAACCCTGGGGAGTAGTTGCTGCCAACATTTGAAGGAAACTATATTCAAAAAATAAATGCTATAAAATGTCCTTTTAATTTACCAATAAAGATTCCACACTTGATTTGAATTTTTATATTTTTTTTTGTTCTGAAAAAATACCTTTGGGTGGATCACCCTATATATATTCCTGATTTTTATTGATATATTGGAGTACGAAGTGTTTTACTATTGTGAAGTTTGTTTAGTGTAAGTTTTGTAAGTGTCGTTAACAGTTGTTTATGTTAAATCACGAATTTTTGAAGAAATGTTCGTGCATTATTTTTGTTTCTTTTGTAAAATAAAGATGATTCCTGAAGATGATTTCTGACGGATATCAAAGGTATATAGAAATTAAAACAATAATACTGACCTCAAGCTTGTCTAATTAATTACGGATAAAAAATAAGTTTTTTAAAAAAAGAAGAAAATCTTTCATTAAGTTCCCATAAATCAGTAACTATTATCATCAAAACGATTTTATAGTTTTAAATTTTATAAAAACTCTCTTGGCTGAAAAATAAGACAAAATTCGTAATTTAGACTAAATATTATGTGATTTTCCAAACAAAACTGTTTGAGGGCGGAGATAGAAAATCTCCCTTTTTTTTCCTTAAGTGGCGTATTGTACCATTCCCGGAAAAAACTTCTCGCATAAGTGTTGCTAACTGCCCCACTGTGCTTAAATCAAAGGCGAGTGCAATGACCAGAAAGTGATATTTTACTTCCTTAATTGTTATTGTTGTTTGGTCATTGTGTGATTGTCCGTTTGTCTGTCTCGATCAACGTCAACTTGTTTCGAGGGTTTCTGCTTAACAAAGACTCTCGCTCGCTCTCGTTCACCGCGAATGTGATGAGTTCATGATTGCGGAATTTCATAACGAAATGCAATTCGACGATGCCGCGAGTTTGCATCCCTTGGCCAAATCATCGTCACGTCTATCTGGAAAAGTTGCTTACATTAATCTTGGCAAGAACAAAGATTAGAATGAATTTACAATTACGTTCCCGATTCTCCCATGGCTATTATCGGCTGTAGAACGCCGAGGAACGGACGGACGGACGGTGGTCATGCAGGCGCATACATTGTAACCGGACTCCGGGAGAAACATCTGTTGCCAACTTAATTTATGCAATGTCTCCTTTGTGTTTACATCCCTTTTGTGCCATCTTGTTGTCTTCGGCGGACGAGTTGCACAGTTTTTACATCGGAGGCTTTAAACAAGTGTGCCCAAGGTCATTACATTGAATCTCAGACACCTTTTAGCAGAGTATCGTGTATCGTGATCCCTGCAGTTCATTACTCTTTTCTAGTATCGAGAGTACCCCAGTATTCCAGCGTTGATGCAGCTCCTAGTGCGTCAGAACAGAACACCGTACACCTGGTGCTAGATGTGCATCACAACGTGATGCACTTTGGTTGTTTTTGTTTCCATGGCTGTTGCAAGCACTGGCACAGGCAACCAAGTTCAGACAGCAGCGTGAGAGTTGAGAGTGTGTCTGTGGCCGGCTCGGCTCGGCGAAAACCAAGTGGTGGCCATATAAAGTTGCTGACCTTTTTGAGTGCATTCTGAAGAAGATGCTGAAAACGCTGTTGAACACACAATGACACTCCCTTATGCTGGATGATAATGCCCTAAGATTTACTTAAAGGATCACACACAAAAGCACAGGAACAATGAAATCTCAACAAAAACAAACCCTTTTTTCTGCCGTTTGTTGGTCTTCGACTATTCGACGTACGTTTGTACGTCCATTCATTCAGTGCCTGCTGCTGCTGATGCTGCTGCGACGGCTGTTGTCTGTAGGACTTAAAACTTGTACTATCAATTATCATCCACTATCCCTTGAAAGTTTATTTCGCATCTTCCTTATGCAGGGCGACGACGAAATGCATCCAAGCTGATATGGCTGGCCATCGAGACGATGGCGATAATGCCGCTGCCGCAGACGACAGCGACAAATACAGAGACATTCTGTGTAGTTTAACTCAATTTCACTGAATTGTGGCAGATTGTTTGAGTTCCTTTGACTCCTTTGGCATTGACTATAAATATGGGTTGTCATCTCGTGATAGATCATTCAGTGTTTTGTGTTGAGACTGTTCAGAGTTTTATGTGGTATTCTTGGATCAAATTCTACCGGACATGTTTTCCTACCGTATTTTGGACTTTCATCATTAGCATCAATATCATACCATATTTTACCATCAACAACAACAACCGCAACAATTTCATCATTACAATGTTAAATTCAAGAATCGCCAGTCGTCATCACCCCCCACTGTGACGGTATTAACAGACTATGGATTAATACGAGTGCTACGTCTGTTTACTGCAAAAAGGTATGCATCAGACCTAATTTGATATTTATCAGCGACAAGGGAATAGTGTGTATTCAGTGTCTGTGTCTACTCGTCGTATTTTTATTAAAACTTAGTTTAAAACTTAAAATGTCTCAAGAAATGCAATCCTTCTTTCATCGTGGTCGGTTACTCGTGTATTAAAGTGTTTTAAGGCAACACTGCGCTATACAATTTTGAAAAGTTCTGTTGTAAAGGGTGGACCATTTAAAAATTTAAATTTGAATCGGCTGTAAAAGAAAAGTACCCATAGTTTTTTTTTCAAATTTCTGATTTTATTGGAGCAATTGAAAATGTCTCCAGAACTTCAATCCTTCTTTCATCGTGGTCGGTTACTCGTGTATTCAAGTGTTTTTAAGGCAACACTGCGCTATCTGATTTTGTCTGACTTTGTCATATAGTAATGGAACACAATATCATTCATATGACTACCACAACTGGCTCGGCAGTACCTCATCCGATCAATCAAATTTGTCAGTATATTTTTGATTGTTGCGGGTCGAATCTCTTTAATGGCAACTTCGATTTCATGTTTCAGTGCTTCAATTGTGTTCAAATGCTTTGCGTAACATTTAGTCATAATGGCTTCCCACAGAAAATAACCCAAAGGGCTCAAATCACAGCTCTGAGGCGGCCAATTGACACCACAATTTCGGCTGATTATTCGATTTTCAAAAACAGTGCTTAAAATATCGATGCGTTGGCTGTGTGACATGTGGCCCCGTCTTGTTAAAAGCAAATGTCATCCATGTCATTTTCTTGAGTTTTTGGAAACAAAAATTCGTTGAGCATCGCACAGTAACTCTCACCGTTGACGGAAACGACGGCTCCTTGCTCTTTTTAGAAGGAAAAATGCAAAATGATGCCGCCAGCCCAAAATCCACACCAAATAGTGACTCATTGTGGATGCATGGAGAAGACACAAATTTATGTGTGGTTTCTTCGAACCGCATATGCGGCAATTCTGCTTTTTGACATAGCCAATAAGATGAAAATGATCTTCATCTTTAAACACGATTTTTCGGTAAAATTCTTCAACTCCTGCAAACAATCTTCAGCCCATTGTGCGAAGCTTAAACGCATCGGATGGTGTTCCCTTATTAAATGACCAGGTTCAACCTTTCCAATCAAACCAGAAATTTTAAAAAATTATCATTACTTTTTTTACATTTGATCTAAACTTTAAATCGCTCACCCTTTATTAAACTCTTGTATTCTTTTCGTTAAGTACACTGTGCTAGTTCAAAAATAATAAGACGCGATTACATACTGTTAAGTAATTTCAAATTAATCCCTGTTTTTTCTCAAATACTTTCAATCGAAAAAACAAAAGTAAAATGCATTACTTTGATGTAGTTATTTTGGAAAATAGTCAAGAAGAAAGCTTAACAGCAGTTCTAATTCGGTTGGAAGAACACTGTTCTGCAAGAGATCGGATTTGACTTACGCAAAACTGCAGATCCTTGCCGATGAAGGTCGTCATTGACCCGAAATTATGGCAGCTTTAATGATGATGTCGTAGGAATACATTTTACTGGCATGGTATACTTTGATTAACAAACATCTAATTTTGGACAGATTTGAGGCTTATTTTTTGATATTGTTTATGTGTAAATTGTGTATATATATATACACAATTTACACATAAACAGATCGGACCAAAGAGTAAAAATTATAGAAGATAGGTGAAATAAGCTTTAACGAGAAATTAAAAAAAAACACACCAACATTTAAAGAAAGCGGTTTTTGTGCTTAAATCGTGCTATTTTAGTATTTTCTCAATTTTGACCATCTGACGTTATTGTGGTTGTGAACAAACAAACAAAAGTGGACAAATAAACCGAAAATTTTTGCGTTACCGAGTGGTTCTACGAGATTGCAAAGAAGAATCAAGTCGCCTATTTTCTACAATTTATCGTCTTTGGATCGGACAACCATTGTGACCTGAAGTAAGAAAACAAGCTTTAGAAAGACTGCAAATGGACGGATGGACGGACAGACAGATGTTGTAAAATCGAATAAACTGCACGCAGAAAAAAACATGGTTGCTACATGGCAATAATAATATGTTCTCCACAACAAAAGTATGTTCGTCGCAACCATAACATTTTTAACTGAATTTATTTTTGACAATAGTATAATTGCTGCAATATTAATATTGTTGAAATGTAACAATAGTATCATTGCCAAATTTAAAAATGAAAACATGGTTATAGCAACAACATAAATATGGTTAGTGCGACAAAAGTACCGTGTTTTGCGTTTTATGTTTACAATGATATGATTACGGCAATCATACTGTATGTTTGTAATTTTTCTTCATTTGAATATGCTTTTTAGAACAAATGTTATTGGTACGGATCTAATGCAATAATAGTACTTTTTTATAGAAATTAAATTTTTTAAACAAGCTGCTTGGCTTTGTTTATCTGAAATATTTGTAATAAAAACGCTTACTTTTATTTAAACTTATTTTTTCTACTGTGATATAAATCACTCCTATTATTTTGAATTTAATGTATTTTTAAAAAATTTTCATAATTCAAATCTATTGTTGACAACTTAAACCAAGTTTAATAAATAATATTGGGGAACAAATCTATTGTCGACAACTCAAACAAATTCTATTAAATAAAATTGGGGATCATAGTTTAACTGTGTGTGATCATACTATGGTTGTAGGGATCATAACATGGTTGCGTGTGAATCATACTATGGTTGTGAGGACCATACTATGGTTGTATATAAAACATACTATGGTTGTTGGGATCATACTATGGTTGTGGAGATCAAAGTATGGTTAAGTGTGAATTATACTATGGTTGTGGGGATCATAGTATGGTTATGTGTGAATCATACTATTGTTGTGAGAACCATAGTATGGTTGTATTTGAATCATACTATACTATACTATTATTGTGAGGACCATAATATTGTTGTAGCACAACCAACAATAGTATTATTGTTTGTTGATCGCATAAAATACCCGTGTAAAGTGACATGTAATAGTCAAATCGACCAAATTTAAGCAAATTTAACTACAAATCCGAATTTTGGAGTTTTAACTGCGATAAGGATCGGACGAATGAGTCGATAAGGCTGAAAAACATACAATTTTGACGACACATGACGACATTTTTAATTGTTAAAGGTGTACTTATACTTTTGCAATTTTTTTTGGGTCATTCTAAAGTTAATATTTGTGCCAAGACATTATAAAACATATTAAGTTAACTTAAGTGGATGTTTTTTAAAATGTTTTTATTAATTTATACATAGACAAAAAATCTTTTCTACAATAAGCTTTTCTCATTTTATTAAACAATTTTGTTTTCAAGTTTATTCAGTTTTAGTTACCTTCTGAACCGACATAGACCATTTTCATTAGCTGAGAATTATTAATCGTTTCGTTCGTATAATAGACGGATTAGAAAACAATAGGGGTTAACAAAAACTGCGATTTCAGACAAGATGTTTTAATGTGTTGCGAGATTTAAGCAGATTCTGGCTATAAATGTCCGTCTGTGTATTAAATACACGTCCTAGCTAGTAATATTGATTTCAACGGCTTCTCGAAACATTGGTTAATGATCGACATGAAGCCTAAAATGTAGAAAATCTATAAAATCCACTGCTAGAATTCCGCTTTAAACTATTTTAATTGAATGTTTTTATACTATTCACCAAAGCGTTACAAAAGATTTCATTGGCGAATTGTGGCGAATTCAAGCTCATGTGCATTATAAAGTATAAGGGATTTCGTCAATCTTGAACATAAAATCATTGAATGGAAATGAAATAATAAACAAAACTTATTAAAAAATGCGACGCTCCATTTCTAAAGTACATTGAAAAAATTGGGAAAAGGTCTTTGAACTGTCTTTTTGAGTGATTTTAATATTGACTTAACCTCATCTAGTGCAAAAGACAACCAAAATAAATAGACCTGATGCTTATATAAAACTGTTCTGCAACAAAGTCCTCCTTTGTACGAAACCAACTGATCCCTATGTAAACTGATCTCCTAAATCCGAATGGTATAGTGTTCAAGGTATCGTGAGCTGACTTTCTAAATTAATCTGCCTAAATTAATCTGCCGTCAGCAGTTCTTATCCGATTCACTTAAAAATGAGCAGTATTATTTAGTAAGAAATACATCTTTCATGTAAATTATAATTTATAAAAATCGATTAAAAATTGTGAAAGTTACAACCAAAAGCAACAAAAGTTTTGCTTTTGTTTACAACTGCCAATTGTACTCCAATTTCGGAGCTTCCCCACTAGTTTTGCACAAAATTATTAAGAACGCACTGTAGCGACTTCAACGTGGTATATTTTTTGATCCCACTAAAATTTCCTGAGTTATAGCAGTTTGTGTAAAAAATCGTAAAAGTCTTTAATTGGGCAAAAAATTTGACATTCACGGTTAACATTGTGCTTTAGAGTTGGACCAATAATATAACAGTTTTATTTAAATTGTTTTATTTAACAATTTTTATAGATTTATTAATATTATCTAAAATCAATTATTTAACCCCTGCTGCTGGAATTTTTATTAACAAATAAAAATAAATCTAAGCAACAAAATATACTTTTCCACATCAATCAAATTATATCCTGGCTACAAATCTGTTTTTCAAATTTATCCAGCACGTAGCATTTTAGAGGGGTTTCGAGTAATACTAGACAAATTTCACAGTCTTTACGTTTGTTTTAAACAATGTGTCCGCACTGGATTAGTTTAGTGTCCTGGAACATCGACTCGCCATCTCAACAACTCAGAATTTCACTCAACGTTTCGGCGACATCAAATTGAGATCATTGCCTTGACGTCGTTTTGGATTCCTTGAAGAACCAATGATATTCGAACAATCCATTTCCAATTCAGGCCATCCATTAAGGCGAATATCAAAAAATAGACCCAGAAACGTTCAAAATTAAAAAATGTGTTCATTTTCTTAAATTATTAAAAAGAAGCCTGAGTTTGTATTTACGACAATTAAGATATTAACTTTATAGGGACTTTGATCAATACTTATAGGTGAGCAGGTGGAATGACAAATTTAGTTTACCATCCAGCCTTCGGTGAAGCGTATAAAAATTAACTTAAAGCATGTATTATTAGAATGTCTTGGAATTCTAGTAATTTTACCTTCGAACTATATTTCAAAGCATGTTGTATGCCATTCAAAAAAGCCACAGCGATTGTCCGGTTTTCCGATTTGCAAGTAATGATGACTGTATTACGTTTTATATATTGAACATTTTATTTTATTTCCTATTATTAATTATTTATCACGAGTTTAAAGAGATATCATTCAGTTTCAGGTGACCGATTGGAGTTCTGTTGGAAAGGATGTCACACCCAAACTCCTCGCAACCGATCATCAAAGGCTATCGATGAAACTCTTAACGGGAGCTCAGCACTAAAACATTGAATCACCCAACGATGCTGGGATACTTCAAACGATGTTTCGAATCTTAAACAAAATTTAAATTTGTTATTAATTTAGGTTAACTCAATAAAAATTGCAATAGGCGAAAAAATAGTTTGCTGGCCCAGCAGCAAAGTGTTGAGCGTTTTTTTACACTCTCGATTGTTTGAGAATCCTACCTGCTATTCGAGGCAAAAAATAGGCAACTTTGAAGCTACAAGATCGACGTTATAAGTTGAGATTGAAAAATAGGGGTAGATCTAAACTTCATTTGAATTTGTTACCATTGAAATCTATTTTAAAATAGCGATTGGAGGAAGAGTTTCGCCAAGGCATGTACAAACATTTCCGCATTCCTGTACGGAGTTCTGCCTTTTTGTCGCTCTTTGTTAAACGTATCACGACTATTTTTAATTAAACTAAAAAATGTGTTTTTGTTTTATTTTGTGATGAATTGAAAATTTATTTGCACAAAGCTCGCACATATGATACAACAAGTGGTCACAGTACAACGTGCACAGTGTTTAAGAGCGAACAGCATGTGATTCAATTATATCTATTTGACGTCGATTCTACTTAAATACATCCATTGCAGTACATTTTATTCATATAACTAAAATTGATCATATTACCAAATTTTTGGTCAGGCTATGTAGGTGCGACGAGTTATGTTAATACAAAATGATAGAGCTAAGAAAACCTCTTTAACTTTCCTTCCTCAACATCCGATTAAGAAACAAATGTCACTTGTCATCGGTATAGAGCGATTTTAACCGACATACATACATACAGGCAACGTAAAAGCTTACTATATGGCTTGGGAGGGTTCTCAATGAAGACCATTGACCTGAACATCGCGGCACCATAACAAATCATTAGAGTCGAATTGGTACTGTGAGCAATGACAGCGAGTGATATAGGACCAACATTTAAGGGCGACAAGGAGGAAAAGATAACATTTGGGTTTTTTTGTTTTGTAGTGATCATTTTTGGGCCTCCATGGTGTGGTGGTAAGTGTGTACAAGGTTCAACTCCTGGTAAAAACATTAAAAAAATGTCAGCGGCGTGGTTAAAAAAGGCTTCTTTATACCATGCTCCAGCCGAGATCACGGACAGTGAGTTAAAGAACTATATCGTGCACAGCTTAGAGATTTGAGAGAAGTTCTTCTTGAAGAAGTTCCAAGATCTTGAGTTAGTATGACCATTAGTTATTTTAAAAGCGTGGTTACTTGCTAATTACATCAGGTTTGTTGTTGTTTGTTGAAACTCATTAAGGTAAACAATTTTAAACTGACCATTCTAAAGGGCATAATTATGATCACTCTCTGCTCAGGCGTCACAGCCTTCACATCGGCGGGGTTTCATCAAACCTATGCAAAGCCTTAATTTTGTATGTGACATTTGTGATTAGTCACCTTTTTGCACTGGTCTGAACTAGTAATTACAAGGCACCTTTTTCTTTTCAATGGTTGGTCATATACAATAAGACAAGATTCGTTGTCACAACCGAATTTTGTTGCCAACTAAATGACTGAGCACTAAAATGTTCAGTAAACGGAAGTGAATATATCGGTGGAAGCAGAAACCATGATATTTGAATTTTAAAATAAATATCAGGAGTTTAAGCTTTCAATAAAGTACAAATAAAAAAGCACGATTTTTGAAAAATTCTACTTTGACCCATTAAGAGTGCCCCAATCGAGTCGAAATGTATGGCCGACCCCCAATAACTATTAAAGGCCGACCCACCCATGCCACTGGCACAACCCCTGAAACACCCCTGGGGGATAACCCATGCAAACATTTCAAAAAATCACAAGTTTTGGCACTTTACTTAGTAGCGACATAAATACTGTTACAACATTGAACACACCCATTTCAATAGTAAAACTGAACATACCCCGTTAATGTGATATGGGTTTTGAGAGCAAACCTATTAGTCTGTAACGGGATTTTGAAATTGTTTCAACTTTCATCATGGAGTGGTCAGATAATGAGAACCGTGTCGCTCTAATAGCGCTTTTCAAGTGTGATATGAAAAAAGCGATATTTTCATTTCGGTATTTCGGCCACCAGGGATTAGCCGCATGTTCGTATACCGATGCCAAAAACTGTTTGAGGAGACTGGAGATGTAAAAGACCGCCACCGGTCGGGCCGCCCACGCTCTGTTCGAACACCGCATGTCATCAAAGCCGTTAAATCAAAAATTCACAGAAATCCGCTCCGAAAACAGAAAATCATGTCCCGTGAGATGAATATCACGCAAAAGTCCATGAGTCGAATCATTAAAAAAGCCTTGGGACTTGGGGCTTTCAAGCGACGTACCGCACATTTATTGACTGCAGCTTTAAAAAAATGGGATTGAAAAATGCAAACGTCTTTTGGTGAAGCACGCTGATAACTTGCAAAGAAAAATTTTGTTCACCGATGAAAAAATTTTTACCGTTCAGGAAAAATATAACAAGCAAAATGATAGAGTGTATGCGCGATCATCTAAGGAAGCATCTGAACTGATCCCAAGGGTGGAAAAGGGTCATCACCCAGCTTCAGTCATGGTTTGGTGGGGTGTCTCTTACGATGGGGTCACTGACCTGCATTTCTGCGAACAAGGAGTCAAAACATCTACCAAAGTTTACCAAGAAACCGTTTTGGAAGCTGTTGTGAAGCCTCTTAACAATTCCCTGTTCCAAAACCAGCCATGGACTTTCCAGCAGGATTCTGCGCCGCCCCATTAGGCTTAAACGTCCCAGGACTGGCTTAGAAACAATTTGCCAGCGTTCATTTCCTCTGAAGAATGGCCCTCAGCCACTCCAGATTTGAACCCATTGGATTACAAATTGAGGACGGTTTTAGAGGACAAGAATATGATTTTCCTTGGACGATTTTTAAATCCACCCGCCCCTAATGAATACTGTTATGCTTAGTTCATAGTCAGATTAATGATCATGTTCTTTTTGAACATTTTGTTCAAAGAGAAACTAAAAAGTTATTGAAAAGACAGTCAAAAAGATTTTTAGTTGCAATCAGGGGTGACTGCAGACCCCAAGCAACAAATCTGTTTACAATGATCAAAGGCTATACACCTAAGTGCATGCAGATTCCAATTCAATAGAAACTGTCGACAGTAGTAGTTCCACGGAACAAAGTACACACAATAAATAAAAATAATTTTTTTTAATTGTTTTTATATTTAAGTTGTTTCTAAGATGTTACTGTTTCTGGCTATTAGATCCAAATAACACAGTACAACAGCCAATCTGGGGGGTGAGAAATTCCAAGTCAGGGTGATGGTACTAGGTCAGTATATTAAAACCCTCAAAGGGTTTTGCGTTCGTATGTGCCAGTTTTTTTCCAATCACAAATACTCGTATTTACCTAACAAATATTGCCTAACCGACCCACTTGGCGCCACCGTCCTTTTAAAAGGTCCCGTTATTTTTCTTCTATTTCTTTGCCATCACTTGATGCATTTTCAATATAAACCAAATACAAAAATACATTTTTTCAAAAAAAATATTTCGCCGCCAAGTGGGTTGATGTGAAAATTTCGAAACGATCTGAGTTGATAGTGGTGATGTATAAGCAAAAAACCCCAAGCATACGAGGATTGCTATATATATTTCTGGCCTAGACAACACTAAGTGTTGCCTGGCGCCATCTGACATTTCCATTCGAAAATTTGAGACACTTTTTAGCATAAACGTACTCAGAACGTTTTGACGTACGACCATCATTTTTGTTGTTTACAGTGACTTGAAAAAATCAATTTGGTAAAAAAAATGGAATTGGCTCGTGAACATTTTCGAGCGATCATTTTTCACAACTTTCGACGTGGATTATCACGACAAGTGCGCATCGATGAACTTAAATCTTTGTATGGCGATGAAGCACCATCCTAAAGCACTGTGAAAAACTGGTTTAATGAATTCAATCGTGGACGAAGGTCGCCCAAAAACGGCCGTTGTGCCAGAGAACATTGATGCTGTGCGTAAACTGATAATGCAAAATCGTCGTGTGACATACCATGAGATAGAGGCATCCTTGGTCTCTCTTGCACCAGCATACATTCAATATTGCATGAACACCTGGCCGAAAAAAAGGTTTCTTCTCGTTAAATCCCGCACAATAAAGGCTCGTGTCGATTGGTGCAAAGAAATTTTTGAAAAAATTTGATCGAGTTTATAAGATCGTCACAGGTGACGAATCATGGATCTACGCGTATGAGCCTGAAGCAAAACAGCAATCGACCGTTTGGGTTTAGAAGACGAGCCAAATCCAACGAAAGTTGTTCGTGGAAGAACCACTTCGAAGCAAATGGTTGCCTGTTTGAGCAACATGGGACTTTCAATTCTGAGTGATACACCACAATTTGTTTGCCTGAAGTCTTCGGAGAAATTCGAAAAACGCACAAGAGAAGACGAACCATTGTGCACCATGACAATGCGAGCACTCACACATCGGCTCAAACCAGCGCCTTTTTGACCGGCCAAAACGTCGAATTAATGTGTCATCCGCCGTACAGCCCTGACTTGGCACCCAATGACTCCTTTTTTTCCAGCACATCAAGAAAAAAATGCGTGGTCAACGATTTTCATCGCCAGAAGATGCTGTTGAAGCGTTCAAAAATCTTGTTTTGGAGGTGTCTCAATCGGAGTGGAAAAAGTGCTTCGACAACACTGTGGAACATTTTTGGGGTTATTGTCTGGGGGGTGAGAAATTCCAAGTCAGGGTGATGGTACTAGGTCAAAGGGTTTTGCGTTCGTATGTGCCAGTTTTTTATGACCTTTTAAATTTTTTCCTTATCTTGATGTTTTTTCGCTTAGTTGTAAAATGTTGGCAAAGACGTAGTTTGACATAACTCGAGAACGACTAGTTCGATTTTGCTGAAATAAATTGAGAAAAATTAATAATTACATTTTCTTTAATCCATTGATATACTGTTTCTCTACCAAATCAACATTTTTGCAATTAGAAATAAATTTATGAAGAAAATTTTGCCAAAAAATGTAAACAACACAAATGATGCTAAAAAATGTCAAACTTTCCAATGGAAATGTCATATGGCGCCACACTAAGTGGCACACTAAGTGTTGCCTAGGCCAGAAATATATATATATATATATATATATATATATATATATATATATATATATATATATATATATATATATATATATATATATATATATATATATATATATATATATATATATATATATATATATATATATATATATATATATATATATATATATATATATATATATATATATATATATATATATATATATATATATATATATATATATATATATATATATATATATATATATATATATATATATATATCAGATACGCTTTCAAGCGTATCTTTCAAGCGGTGTTTAAAAATTCAGGTGCTGATAATAAACAAACATTAAAAAACTTCAATACCATTTCATTCATAAAAATAATATTATCTTTAACTATGTGAAAAGATTTAAAGAAAAAACTTGGTCAACATCTAAATGTGTCCATTGACTGTAACAGTAAGATCGTAGCAGAATTCCTCAGTTATCCTTTATGTTCAAACATTTCAGTGTTAAACACACATTCAGAAATAATTATGCATTTTCAAAAAATGAATGTTAGCCTTTGATTTATTGATTCAATCAAAAGTTTATGAACTCAAACTAAGCACTTTTTCTCCATTTCAAAACACTGTGCTCCATCAACAACATAAAATATGTATGCATCAATACATTGGCCACGTAATTTAAATTAGGTTGCAAATCAAATCGGACAACTGTACTTCTCTATCTCTCTCTCGTCTAGATTAATGGTTTCTGATAACGACCGGCCGATTCAAGCGATAGCCAGACAGACAGATCGGTAACAAACACTAGGTATACACCCCACATATGGATCGACGTACATATGTACTGTACCTACGGTATGTTGTAGGATGACCTTGCCCGGATCATTTGCGCATAATCGTGCAGCTATTTGCGGTTAATAAAATAATGGAACACACATACTCATAGCAGGCTTTATTTTTCCCGCTCCGCTCGGCCCAAGTTGTTGACCACATTAACAACATTAAATAGCCGTTTATTGTCCACGTCTATAAACTTTTCTTTTGTGTTTAAACGTTCCGTTTGTATGCGTCAAGGCACATACTCGTAGATAGTCAAATCCCAGCATGACGTGGCTGATGTGTGTACCCACAATTCTCGCATCGAGCTATTGAAAAAATCTGCGCAAGCGCATTCCTCAAATGTGTGAATGTGCCTTAAAAGCGGTTTGAGGGTCATGGCAGAGAGGGGAACGGGGTTGTTTGAATGCGTTGCCTTTATGTATTTTTAAGGTTTTTGTTGTAGTTTAATTTCAAATCTTATCCACATCGCCATCCAGTAGAGTCGTTTTTTCCTCAACAATTCAATTTAATGAATTCATTATTTTGAAGCTTAAAAAAACATTTTTTACAGCTTTTATTTCTTGGCCCCGACCATTTGGCTACTGGTATCAAAATGTAGCAGCAGCAACAGCTAATGCGGCGATGTGAAGCAGGGAAACAATCCCAGTGTATACATATATCTGGTTTCGGCTGTAGGCTTTTATGGAATCATAATGTGAAAGGTTAGCTGTGAATGGAATGCGCGGTTACCTTCATTCCAGCTGAACAAGTGCGTGAAACAATTTAACGATACATAATCGTTGTGTGTTACAATTAAATGGAATTTCAATTTCACAATAATTTAGAAATATTTGAACTTGAAATCATGGTCAGGAAAAGTTTGGATATTTAATTAATTAAAATATTGAGTTCACATGAAATAGATTTTTTTTGACTACACAAAAAATCAAGAATACTTATTTTTAAACATGGAGGTTGTATTTTGTGTTTTAGACAATTACTAAAATTTATTTTGTTCAGTTGTGTGAATTGTTTACTTGCTATAACTAAAGAAAAGTTTTATTTAAATTTAAAAACAAGCGAAAATTCGGTTTAATCTCCAACAAACGTCGAACACGAAATGTTTAAAACAAATTTAGTAATTAACAAATTAAATTAATCGTCAAATTCGACCAGATCTTAACATTTATATCCCCCGCCGTAAGATAAAGAGGTCCTTTCATTTGGTCCCCTTAGGTCCATTATTCCGACCCCTATTCCAGCCAAATCTTCAAAATGAATCCATAGGTGGATTTATAGTAAAACGGGCTGACCTTGTTCGACCCTAATCTCAGCCAAAACATTTAAATATATCAGCTTTTTAAATCGTAGCAAAATGTTGGGCTAAATCGGACCAACGGAAAAAAACATTTTCTTCAAGGGACTAATGTTATCTCGGAACAAATAAACATTTCGTCAATTCGGCCGAGCTTAAGCTTTTATACAATAGTTTTGAATTAGATGCACATTATTTATTTATTTAAGTCTATGGATTGCAATTCCTACAGACTAGCCATACTGAACATATATTACATCTAAAATATCATTAAATTTATTTAGTGCAAATGAGAAATCTAAATCATAATTTAAGTTAATTCTATTAAATTCTCTAAAACTTCGCACAAGAGGCTCATATGAGAGACGTAATTAGATCTAAGAAGAGGAACATAAAATATTTATTTTGCCTTAGACGCCTTACAGGTGAATTAAATCAGAACGACGATTAACTAAAGTTTTTAGGCGTATTAGCCTGCATCTACACACAGAAAAAAGTATGGTCGTGGAGACAATATTCGAATAGAATGAAACTATTGTTAGGTATGTGGTTGTGGTACAACAATAGTATGATCCTCACAACAACAGTATGATTAAAATACAACCATACTATGATTCTCACAACAATAGTATTATTCACACATAACCATACTATGATCCCCACAACCATACTATGATTCACACTCAACCATACTATGATCTCCACAACCATAGTATGATCCTCACAACCATAGTATGTTTCACATACAACCATAGTATGAACCTCACAACAATAGCATGATTAAAATACAACCATACTATGATGCTCACAACAATAGTATTATTTACACATAACCATACTATAATTTCCACAACCATAGTATGATTTACACTCAACCATACTATGATCCCACAACCATAGTATGATTCACACTCAACCATACTATGATCCCCACAACCATAGTATAATCCTTACAAACATAGTAAGTTTCACATACAACAATATTATGATCCTCGCAACAATAGCATGATTAAAATACAACCATACTATGATCCTCACAACAATAGTATTATTCACACATAACCATACTTTGATCTCCACAACCATAGTATGATTTGCACTCAACCATACTATGATCTCCACAACCATAGTATGATTCACACTCAACCATACTATGACATCCACAACCATTTTATGATCCTCACAAACATTGTATGTTTCACATAAACCATAGTATGATCCTATTACAAATATTTCAGTTAAATAAAGGCGAAAAATTTTAATTTCCATATAAAAAGTACTAGAATTGCATTCACATAAAACGCAAAAAACAATACTTTATATTGTTGCTACGATTATATTTTCATGTTTAATTTTGGTAATAATACTGTTGTTACATTTCAACAATATCAATATTGCGGCAATCATACTTTTGTCAAAATTAAATTCAGTAAACAATACTATGGGTGCGACGAACAAAATATTATTGCCGTGACCATATAGTAACGATGTTTTTTCGCTGCGTGTAGGTCAATGCCCCTAATGTTCCGAAAAAAGTCATTTCGAACATCGAAATATGGTTACTGAAAAACAGTGAAAGTTGCTTACTAATTTCAATATGCATTAACCTTTAAGATATGTCGAAAATTAAGACCCTAGTCTACGGGCTCCTCTGGCCTTTTCTGCCCTTTTATTTAGCCATAATGGCAAGATTGTATTTAGCCGGAAGATTTAGCCATTGTTTTTGCTCCTAGCCACTGTTATTTAACTTCGGCTAAAAATAGGGTGACATTTTTCTATATCAAATAGAAATCATCAATTATCAATTTTAAATGGAAAGTCTCAATCATTTAATGAAAGTCTTAACAATTATTCACCATGACAAAAATATTCTCATTTCGACTACCCCTTTCCATTTTTAAATGAAAATTCTTATTTTTTACTGGATTTTAAGTTTGACCTGAAATTGTTAGTTAAAATACTTATTAGGGACATAAATACTGTTACACGCGTTTTAAGCTGTAAAATAAAAAGTACTGAAAGTTTTTGGACCAAATAAGAAACGACTTATTCGAAATGTCCTCCTTTTGCCTTTACACGCGCCTTAAGTCGCACTGGCCAATCGACAATAGCTGCACGAACCTCGTCCATTGGAAAATTGGCCACAGCTCAAACCAAAGAAGTCTTAAGAGATCCAATGTTGGGGTATCTTTTGTGACAAACCTTGTCCTCTAAAACCGTCCACAATTTGTAATCCAATGGGTTCAAATCTAGACTGCCTGAGGGCCATTCTTCAGAGGAAATGAACGCTGGCAAATTGTTTCGAAACCAGGCCTGGCACATTTTAGCCTTATGGGCTGGCGCAGAATCCTTCTGGAAAGTCCATGGCTGGTTTTGGAACAGGAAATTGTTAAGACGCTTCACAACGTCTTCCAAAACGATTTCTTGGTAAACTTTTGCCGATGTTTTGGCTCCTTGTCCGCAGAAATGCAGGTCAGTGACCCCATCGTAAGAGACACCCAACCAAACCATGACTGAAGCTGGGTGATGACCCTTTTCCACCCTTGGGATCAGTTCCTTATATGACAGCGCATACACTCTATCGTTTTGCTTGTTAAATTTCTCCTGAACGGTAAAAAATTTTTCATCGGTGAACAAAATTTTTCTGTGCAAGTTATCAGCGTGCTTCACCAAAAGACGTTTGCATTTTTCAATCCTACTTTTCTAAAGCTGCAGTCAATAAATGTCTGGTACGTCGTTTAAAAGCCCCAAGTCCCAAGTTTAATGATTCGAGTCATGGACTTTTGCGTGATATTCATCTCACGGGCCATAATTTTCTGTTTTCGGAGCGAATTTCTGTGAATTCTTGATTTAACAACTTTGCGGTTTTCAAACAGAGCGTGGGCGGTCCTTTACTTCTCCAGGCTCCTCAAACAGTTTTATGCATCGGTAGAAGAACATGCGGCTAATCCCTAGTGGCCGGAACGTTTTATAATATCGTTTTTTTTTCATTTCACACTTGAAAAGCACTATTACAGCGATACGGTTCTCATTATCTGAATACTTCATGATGAAAGTTGAAACAATTTAAAAATCCCGTTACAGACTAACGCTATTGAGGTTTGCTTTCAAAACCCATATGACATTAACGGGGTATGTTCAGTTCTACTATTGAAATGGCTGTGTTCTACACCATTGAACAACAACAACAGTATTTATGTCCCTACTAAGTACACTTTGCAAACTATAGAGTTAAATTAGCGGTGCAAAAATATCCTGTTCATTAATTGCATTCGAATAACATTTTGATCGATTGGTCCATTCTTTTGGCTAATTAGTATTGTTTTCAAAGAGCCCTATATTTCGCCAGGTTGTGTTTGCATCATATTTACCAAAAATCATCGCCATCGTCTCTAAGAGTTTATGAACTTCTGACTAGTTTGGGCAGTACCATAACCCTTGTCTTATCATTACGTAATGTAATCTTCAAATATTTACAGCCGTAATATAATGTGAACATTTCATAACGATCGGAGGTTGGTGGTTTCGACATTAAGCAAAAGGCCAAAAATACCTTATATATAGTTATTTTTTCAGAGGTTAATTCAGTCAAAATGTTTGACTCGCATCCGATTAAGCCCTCTGCTAAATTTCAACCATGTTTCTTCTACATTGTCACCTAAAAGATAATGCCATAGTTGTGTCAAATTTCTTCAGGATTTGTTATGGGTTCATCGTAAAATACCGTGGGTAATTGAATCGCTTTTAGAGTTAAATGAGACATTTCGAGCATCTATACCTAATATAGGTACGAAATTTTTTCGTGAGTCTAATATGTTCTGTGAAATTAGCTGCTTTTCGAAATTACCTCTCACTAGATCCATTGTTTTACCAGCTGCATGCCAAGTGGCACCGTCCTGTTGAAAGAAAATGTCGTCAAGAATAAGGGCTTCAATTTTAGGTAGTAAAAGTCCGATATGATAGAGCAATAGCGAGTCATTTTTGAAAAAATATGGACCAATAATTCCACCAGCCCACAAATCGCACCAAACTGTGGTTTTCGCTGGATATAATGGCACCTCTTGAACCTCTTCTGGTTCCTCTTGAGCCAGGCAATTGCGGCAATTTGTTTATTGACGTTGCGCCAGAAATGGCCCTCATCGCTGGACACATCTTTAGTCGAAAACAGCGGATCTTCTTGTTTTTTGCCGAACGCTCATTTCCATATTACAGTTGCCAACATTTAAAGGAAATTATATTCAAAAAATAAATGGCATAAAATGTCCTTTCGTATGAACAATAAAGATTTCACACTTGGTTTGAATTTTAGTGTTTTTTTTATTTTGAAAAAAAACCTCTAGATGATTTACCCTATACTTTTTTTAGTCCATTAGAGAATGTAGCAATTTTTAGTCAATTTTTTTTTTTAATCTAGCCATTTTCTGTACTGAAGAGTTGGCAGCAGTGGCCCTCTTTAACAAAAGACAAATGAGCTCTAAAAACAATAGTTTTTTTTCCACGAAGCTTAATAGCAAAATGGTTCATAGGGCCTAAAAAATGTAGTCCTGTCAAACATGGTTCCACAACCAACAGCCATATCCCCCAATCCTGTCAATGCCATACTACACCTTAATCCATGGTTGAAAGTATTAATTTCTTCGCCTGGCCGAACGTACAATTTGTCTTGTTGTTTTAAGCCCATGTGTTTTTACTTTAAAGGGTCAAATTAGTGAGAAGATTTCACCGTTTCTAAAAACCCCATGTCCCCAAATATTAGGACATGGGTTTTTAGGCTCAAAAACTATGTTGGAATTTAAGAAATTTCACATCTGAGAGTGTTACCTCAACGGTAGCAGTAGAGTATATGTGACGCGCAAAATAGAAAGGGACCTTAGGTTAAAAACCAGTTTTGTTCAGGGGAGCCATTTTAAAGATTAGGTCCCTTTCTATTTACGCTTAGAATCATCGACTTAACTTTCATAAAACGCGCATATCTCTAGGAGGGAACACTTTTGGGGCATCGGATCGGTCTCATTCGATGCTCTGATGTTGTCCACATCAAAAAGAGAAAAAAATGAAAATTGATTTTTTTACCCTTAGGTCCTTTTTTCTATGCGCTGTCACATTTAGGAATCGGTCTGACTTAATTTTACAACGTTTTTACTTGTTAATAAAATTGTTATAAAGCACCATCAAATATCATAATTTTGAATTCTCTTTCTACTCACTGTAGCTCAAGTTATTTTTTTTTTTTTTTTTTATTATTATTTTTATATTTATTTGTACTTATTAAGTTTACAATCATTTTAAATTTGGCCTCAGCGCCCTACAGGCATTATTGAGGCAAGTTGGCAAAATTCTAAATTGGTACAAATATATAATGATAATTTAAGAATAATTATTTAAAATTAATTTAATACTCCAAATAATCTTTTTAATCTGTAACTTAATAATAGTTTATTTACGGAAGAAGCGTTTCAATGTTTTCGAATAAATATTTTTTACAAGCTGTTTTAAACAACGAAATTCTGCTAATTGCTTTCATATCATTAGGTAAATTGTTATATGCTATACCTCCAATGCAGTCAATGCGCTGTTTTGTCTTTTCCAATCTGCATCTAGCAACTCTCAAGTTAGAATGATTTCGTGTATTGAAATTAGAATGATTTTGCGAAAAAGAGATGGTGTTGTGTCCAATATTGTGAATGCACTTAAAGATATATATTAACAATTGGTAAACATGAAGCCCATGGACTGGTAATACAGTCTTGCTAACTTCTTTGTACAATGAAATAGTAGAAAATGTTATTGGTAAATTGTAAATGATCTTCAGAGCCTTGTTCTGCATACATTGAAGAGATCGTAAGTATGAGCTATTTCTCTTGTAAGCATATGTAACAGACAAATAATTCAGATGAGACTGTATTAAAGATTGAAAAATCATCATCTTTGCATTCATACTCATTTTATTCCTGAGCTTGTACAAAATACCTATCGCAGGGGCTATTTTTCTTTTCAAATCCTCCACATGCAAACTCCAAGTTAAATTACTTTGAAGTATCACTCCAAGGTATTTTACTGAATGTGTCTCGTTAACACACTTCCCGTCAACATATACACTGAAGTCATTACGATTCACACCTTGCGGTCTAAACCGTATAAGTTTAGTCTTATCCGGATTAATTAGCAAACGATTCAAACGTGCAAATTCTATTATTAGTGCGGCATCTCTCTCAACATGTGTCTTAAGTACCAAGTCGAACTTATAAGGGTAAAGTAAGCAAACATCATCCGCATACATAACAAGCTGTCCTCTAAGATCAAGATTCTTTAAGTCGTTTAAATAAAGTGAGAAAAGTAATGGTCCTAACCCGCTTCCCTGCGGTACTCCGTAATCAACAGATCCCAAAAAACTGGATGAATTATTAACCTGAACGTACTGCTTTCTATTATAAAAGTAGCTTCTAAATAACAAAAGTTCAGACCCTTGGATTCCATAAAAAGTTAGTTTCTCCAAAAGTATTTCGTGGTCAACTAGGTCAAAAGCCTTAGTAAAATCAAAAAAAATTCCGCAAACTGCACTAAATCCATCATCCAATCCCTTACATATAAATCTCACAACATTCGTGACTGCATCCTGAGTACCACTGCCTCTTCTAAATCCAAATTGAAAATTATAAAGAAGTCCATTGCGCTCCAAATATTGTAAAAGTCTATCATACAGAATTTTTTCAAATATTTTATCTATTGAAGATAACACTGCTATTGGCCGATACTTTCCAGCCGTCAATGCATTACTTTCCTTTGGTATCGGAATAACTTTATGAATTTTCAATGTATCTGGATATTCTGAAGTACTTATCATTTTGTTAAAGATACTTACAAGAATTGGTGAAATGATTTCTTTACATTCCTTAATAAACTTGGGCGAAATGTTATCAAAGCCCGGACTTTTGTTCACATTCATACCGGATATAACTTGTACGGTCTCATCAATACAAATACATCTGAGGGAAAAGCAATGCTGTGTCTGTACAAGTGTACGTAACGAATTGGCATTATCCTCAGGATACATCTCAATTCCCTGCTTAAGATCGGCAACTGCTGTAAGAAAGTGGCTATTAAAACAATCAACTTTAGCCTGGTCGTCTAATATTCTCCTTCCATATGAATCATTCAAGTATACCATACTATCTTTCGATCTACCAAGAGTCTCATTAATGAATTTCCAACATTTCTTTGGATTATTGCCTATGTTTCCCAAATTCTCAGCATAATAATTCTCCCTACATTTATTAATAGCAATCTTTATTATTCTGCTTATTCGTTTCAATACAATATTAATTTCCTGTTTGCCTTTTGACCGTCGTCTTAATTTCAACAATTTTTTCTTGTAAGCTATCAATTCCTGCAATCTCTTATTTATCCATGGAGTTAAATCGAATCTTAAGTCCTTTTTAAATTCAGTAACCACAGTTGAACGACTAACGGCTGATTTAATAGAATTTATCAATAGGCCAGTTAAATCAGATGCGCTAAAAATATCATAGTTAATTGTTAAACTATTTTCCAAAAGTTCCTTCGCCTTCCCATAATCGCAAAAAGTCTTAGAAATTGAAATGCAATCTGAATTAACATTCCTACTTACACTATACTTACAAGAGAGCAAGTTGTGATCTGAAAGATCGCACTCAACTGAATCAACATAAATCCTGTCTGAAAAATTACTAAAGATATGGTCAATGCAAGTCCTACTTCTAGGCCTTGTTATTAGATCATGTGCACTATCGCAATCGTAACTTTGCATCTTAGTCAGCAATTCACCGTAATGTGAGTTTTGAAACGTATCGATGTTAGAGTCTCCAAGAATAACTATTGGGCTTTGTGCATGAATGTTTAAAATGTCATCAAAAATATTTATAAAATTGTTCACTGGGCATTTCTGGGACCGATAAAATGAAATGAGCTTCAATGGTTTGAAATCTATCTTAAAATTTATTAAAGTAATTGCTAAAAGTTCTACAAAGTTCTCACTCTTGCAAATTTCAATCGAGTGTTGTAATCCTCTTTTTATATACAGCGACGTACCTCCATAGCCGTACGTCGTATGTTTATTATTTGAAGTTATTCTCCGAATAACATCACACCTTTTCCATTTAAATAATGCATATCCCTTGTGTTGTTACCTAAAAACTCAAACAAATCTCCCAAAGGATTTAATGGTTTTACTTTCAATCACACCACTCCAGACAGCAGGAGGCATGCATGTCTGCAGGACCAAACAAAGTCACGGAACGAGTAATTTCCAATGTTAGTATCGGTAACTGGCATCCACATAACACACACACACAGCGACAAATGCCATAGGACCATAGGAGAGGGCGACATACGAGCAACTGTGGCAGCAACTTCATGTGGCCAGCTGAGTGCCGAGAGTACAGGAGGAGGTTGACTGTCACTCACACACTCGCATGCAGCGACAGTCCGATGTTGTTCGTTTCGTTTTCGTTCGGTGGGTAAGGCAAAACGGTACAACACTCCTCTGTGCTCGGGAATAGAATTTTTGACAGAAGCGGTGAAAATTTAAGATTGATCACCGAACAGAGGATTCGGATACGGCGGCAGCAGGATAACTAAAATATGAGAAAGTGGACATAATGTAAACGTGTTAAAACCTAAATAATGTCAATTCCCTTATTCTTGTTGTTGTTATTTGTGAAACCAAGTCCTTGGGTAAGGCATTGGTTGGTTGGTTTTTAGAATGGCTATCCCCTGGAGTATCACATGGTGAAATTTGCCGAAGAGTGTTGATAATTTTATTAATATTTTCAATACATTGAAGAGATATTCAATGTATTGAAATATCTGTTAAAAATATGATGGTTGTACTACACTCAGAGAAAGGGCATGAATGAACGCCAATTAAAAACAAGTAGTGTATATATGGGGTGATCCGTCTAGAGGTATTTTTTTCAGAACAAAAATAATATAAAAATTCAAATCAAGTGAGGAATCTATATTGGCAATTTGAAAGGACTTTTTATAACATTTATTTTTTGAAATTATATACCTTCAAATGTTGGCAACTGTATTATGGAAATGAGCGTTCGGTGAGAAACGGGAAGATCCGCTGTTTTCGACCAAAATTTTGTTCAGTGATGAGGCCTATTTCTGGCTCAACGGCAAAGTCAATAAACCTAATTGCCGCATTTGGGCTGAAGAGCAACAAGAAGATGTACAAGAGGTGCCATTATACCCATAGAAAACCACGGTTTGGTGCGTTTTAAAAGCTGGTGGAATCATCGGTGGATATTTTTTCAAAAATAATGTTGGCCGGAATGTAACCGTGAATTGTGCTCGCTATCGCGCCATGATATCGATCTTTATGAAATTGAAGCCCGTAATCCTCACGACACTTGGTTGCAACAGGACACTTGCCATACATCTGCTAAAACAATGGATCTATTGAGAGATCATTTCGAAAAGCAGCTAATTTCAGGTTTTGGACAGGTGAGTTGGACGCCTAGATCGAGTGATATCACACCTTTGGACATTTTTCTTTGGGGTTACGTAAAGTCCAAAGTCTATGCTGACAAACCAGCTACGATTCTGCCAACATTACGCGTGTAAGTATGTCATGCCGGTCGAAATGCTCGAACGAGTCATCCAAAATTGGACCCTCAGAACGGAAACCCTGAGGCGTAGTTGCGGCCAACATGACATGAAATGTCCTTACAAATAACCAATAAAGATTCCACGCTTGATTTGAATTTTTATATTTTTATTTTTGTTCTGAAAAAATACTGCTAGATGGATCACCCTATAGAAACTTCATCATAGCATATTATCACATACTCTTATTTTTTTAAATAGTTTTTTTTTAATAAAAACAAGTAAAAACTACGTTAAGCTTGGCCAGGCCAAAGCTTTATAACCTACGCCACAAAATAAAATGTCCGTTTTTGTCCCTTGGAGCCCTTGCGTCCTACCCTAACCTCAGCCAAAACTCTATATTTAACATATGTGACGCGCAAAATAGAAAGGGACCTAAGGTTAAAAACCAGTTTTGTTCAGGAGAGCCATTTTAAAGATTAGGTCCCTTTCTATTTGCGCTTAGAATCGTCGACTTCACTTTCAATAAACGCGCATATCTCTGGGATATGCGCCCATACCACTTTTGGGGCATGGGATCGGTCTCATTCGATGCTCAGATGTTGTGCAAATCAAAAAAAGAAAAAAATGAAAATTGATTTTTTACCCTTAGTTCATTTTCGCTATGCGCTGTCGCATATACATATTGTACATATTTTTACTATTTTTTAGGTGTCTCAACTAACAGACCCCATTTTAACCATTGTCCATCCACAAAAATTTTATTTTTAAGCAAATTCTTCCCAGGAACTTTTACGACTATAAGCCATTGTGCCAAGAGATTTCAATAGACTCACAGACAGACAAGGCTATATCGTACAATACAAGGCTATATCGTACGATACACGTATTTAAATCTTTAAAATGGCTCTCCTGAACAAAACTGGTTTTTACCCTTAGGTCCGTTTCTATTTTGCGCGTCACATATTTATCATCAAAAATCGTTTTATTATTTTTCCAAGTATTCTTCAGCATGATTTATACACTTTTGCATGTGCTCAAACCTATTGTCGAAGCACTATTTCCATTCCGATTGAGACACCTCCAAAGCATGTTTTTTTGAACGCTTAAACAGCATCTTCTGCCAACGAAAATCGTTGACCATCAATTTTGATATTGATGTGCGGGAATAAACAGAAGTCATTGGATGCCAAGTCAGGGATATATGGCTTAGACCCATCGATTCGACGTTTTGGCCGGCCAAAAGGCGCTGGTTTGAGCCGATGTGTGAGCGCTCGCATTGTCATTATGCACAATGATTCGTCTTCTCTTGTTCGTTTTTCGAATTTCTCCGAAGACTTCAGGCAAACAAATTGTGGTGTACCACTCGGAATAGACCATCCTACTTTGCTCAAGCAGAACAGTCGCCACATGACCAGTTTTGCCGAAGAAACCGGCGACTATTTGCTTAGAAGTGCTTCTTCCATGAACAACTTTCGTTGGATTTTTCTCGTCTTCGAAGACCCACACGGTCGTTTGCTGTGTTGTTTCGGGCTCATACGCATAGATCCATGATTCGTCACCTGTGACGATCTTATAAACGTCTTTTGAAGCACCGCGATCGTATTTTTTCAAAATTTCTTTGCACCAATCGACACGAGCCTTTTTTTGAGCGATTGTCAAATTGTGCGGAATCCAACGAGAACAAACCTTTTTACGGCCAGTTGTTCATGCAATATCGAATGTATGCTGGTGGAAAAAATGCCCAAGGATGCCTCTATCTCACGGAATGTCACATGACGATCTTGCATTATCAGATGGCGCCAGGCAACACTTAGTGTTTCCTAGGTCAGAAATATATATATAGCAACCCTTGTATTTGTGATGTTGAAAACGGAATAACAAATTGAACGGGGCTTTAAGTAAGTCCCAACTCACCATACCCATTTTGTCCATTGTCCGTTCACCAAAATATATGATTTGTTAAATAAATACTCAAAAAAGCGTACTTTTTACCGAGGTGCCTTGTGGTCCAAACAAACAACCACACAAAAGTACTAATATTAAAACAAATTCTCTACAAACTCAAATATTTATTTAAAGTTCTATCTGAAATGAAAAAAACATCGCCTTTATGGAAATAACAAATATGTACAGATGTTTAGCTCGAACTTATGGGTCCAGGGACTCAAAATAGCCCTTCTTGGTTAAACAAGTGATCAATTGAAAATATAGGTTTATAAAATAAAGAAAATGTGGTTATGATACGAAATAAGGACTCTAGTAAGATTGAGCTTAAACTGCGATTGAGTCTATAAGAACCTTGGATACCAGAAAATGGTCCAAACAAACGACCAGCATTAATTGTAGCAACTAAGTGCAGGGTGGAGCGCGATAATTTGCTTATTTGGGAATGAAATAAAAAAAATATAAACTTTAGAAAAAGCTATTTTATATTTTAATTATATTGAACAGTAAAGGAATTTTTAAATTAGATGGTTTTAAATAGTGTATCTGGCAAATGTCGACATTCGTTATCCACACACTGCTGCATACGGTTTCGGAAGTTTTCATGAACTCTAACAAGTATGTCTACTGGTATTCTGCCAATTTCAGCCTTAATTAGGTTTTCCAAGGTGTTGGGACGGTTGTTATACACCTTCGACTTCGGGTAACCCCAAAGGAAAAAATCGCATGGGGCTAAGTCTGGCGAGCGTCACACCACCCCTCAAAGAGATAAGCCGACAAGGAAACATTTGCCTCAAACAATTCATGGTAACCCTCGCTGTGTGTGCAGTGGCACCATTCTGTTGGAACCAGGTTTCATGAAGAATGCTGCTCTAACTCTTTCGATATTTTGTGGTGATGTAATTCTTTTTACAGGTCCCCTTCGCACACATGACATTCCCTGCTGTTCTCAATGAAGTTACCCAATTAACAATTGATTGCCGTCCAGGAACACGCCTGCGTGGGGGAACAGCGAATCGTAAACGAAAAGCACGCTGCACTGCAATGATCGAGTGCGCATTTGAAAAATACGCTTCAACATAAAATGACCTCTCCTCACGTGTGCAATGCATGATGGCAACTGAAAGGCAGACTGATACAGACCTGCAGTGCAAAAAAAACAAATTAAATCATTTAATTAATCCATATAGGTTTTTTAAAAATCTGTCTGAAATTGACACTTAGGCCGAAGTACTTTCGGGACCAAAAATTTACTCTTATGACAAGAACAATAATATAGGGTGATACATCTAGAGGTATTTTTTTCAGAACAAAAATATGAAAAAATTCAAATCAAGTGGGGAATTAGTAATTTGAAAGGACATTTTATAGCATTTATTTTTTGAAAATAATAACCTTCAAATGTAGGCAACTGTATTATGGAAATAAGCGTTCGGTAAAAAACGGGAAGATCCGCCGTTTTCGACAAAAATTTTGTTCATTGGTGAGGCCCACTGCAGGCAAAATAAACAAAATTGCCGCACTTGGGCTGAAGAGCTACAAGAAGAGGTTCAAGAGGTGCCATTATACCCAGAGAAAACTACGGTTTGATGCGGTTTATGAGTTGGTGGAATCATCATTTTTGAAAAAATATACAACATATTTTTTCAAAAATGATGATGCCGGAACGTAACCGTGAATGGAGCTCGCTGTTGCGCCATGATTTTTTTCTTTCTGAAATTGAAGCCCTTAATCTTTACGACATTTGGTTCAAACAGAACGTTGCTACTTACCACACAGCTGCTCAAGCAATAGATCTATTGAGAGGTCATTTCGAAAAGCAGCTAATTTCACGTTTTGGACAGGTGAGTTGGTCGAGTGATATCAAACCTGTACATGATATCAAACCACAGTCTATGCTGACAAACCAGCTACGATTCAGGTTTTGGAAGCCAACATTACGCGTGTCATTAAAGCCATACTGGTCGAAATGCTCGAACGACTCATCCAAAATTGGACCCTAAGAATGGAAACCCTAAAGCGTAGTTGCGACCAAAATTTGAAGGAAATTATATTCAAAAAAAAATGCCATAAAATGTCATTTCAAATAACCAATATAGATTTCACAGTTGATTTGAATTTTTAAAAAAAAATTTCTGAAAAAATACCTCTAGATGGATGACCCTATACATATTCACCTACTGATTTTTTTTCTAAGATTAAGCTGAGATTGTGACTCAGACCTTAAGAACTATGATTGTGATAGTTGTTATTTCTTCCATTTCAATAGCTTACGAGTGTAATTGATGGGAGGTTTTTAAAATATTGAATCCGACCATATCGGTAGGTTTTTTCGAAAGATTTGTAAAATTGCTTCTGCGAAATACGTAAAAACTTGCAACATATTCTTACTTAAACAACAAATGCCATAAAATAATATATTTGATTAATATTTTAGTTGATTCAATTTTTTATTTCACAATGCGTTTCATTTTGAGCCATTGTATTTTTTATAACTTGAAAAGCAACGAAACAATGTTTCTATGATAATAAAATGGATTTTCATTGCAGTTACCCCAATCCTGCGATCAAAAAACAACAAACTTAGTTTATGGCCGATTTGGCAGCATCTTTTGAAAGCTGATTAAAGCATGTAAACACCCGATTAAAAAAAGAATATTTTATTTTAAACGTAAAACATCTTAGGTTGTTCTACCAATACAAATTATTTCATTCGCTCATTTTTTAATCCAAAATTTATCGATGACTTTAAACCACTGACGATTAGCCAATTTTCAAAAGGAATTAAATACTTCCAGGAAATCGTTTTTTGTATTCATCAGCCTCACACTCAACACTAAAGCATATGTCACACCACACGAGTATGTGAGATTTTCCGAACAACTGCTAAAATGTGGGATGAACAAAAAACTGCGGGATGTCGACGTGTTGACATTACAACGATCCATCTTCGAGCTGTCAATGCTCTTTTCCTTGGCCCTTTTCTTTTTTTTTTTATTCTTCTTCTGGTTGATTTGAGGGACATAACTTACTTAAGGGTTCCTTTTAAGCGCAATCTTTCGTGTCGACAATTTCGAGAATTTAAATGAAATATTCAGGGAATTTGTAAATTTGTTTTAGCTCACAATTTTTTTTTCGTTTGTTTCTTTATTTATGGTTTGATATTCAATTTCAGTGACAATTACAACTTAATTTTAGAAAATGGTTTAATTATCATTTAATTTTACATAATTATTTTAGTTATTGTTACATTCATTTAGAATTTTATAGTGATAATTTATAAGAAATGTTATTTGTAAAGGGGGTTGGAGGCGTTTTCGTCGTTGGTGTGATAGAACTTCTAATTGCACGCGATGTTATGGGAAAAAAACTAAAAAATAAATATAAAAGCAACTGTAATTCGCATGTGAATGTTTTTAAGCGATGCTAAGAATCGCAAGCGGAAACGAAGGAGTTCGACGTTACACGTTTAACTTAATTCCTACAACATCCCATTAAGGAACAAATGGGAACATCTCTTAAATCAGTGAGATGTGCACGGTATAATTTTATACTCACTGTCCGGGACCTACTGCTCCGAACAGCCAATGAATTTTTATGGAGAAATTTTTACATGGCTTAGAGATAAATCTTGTACTCTTTAAGTCGACGGCGTTTACGAGATGGACAACCGCCGCTTAAAAAATTTAAAGATGTTCTTACCCAAATTTGAAACTGGGTTTACTAGCATGATAGCCGTTCACACTACCAACATACCACGGCGGTCCTGTTCTCTTATTTAAATAAAATCTCCTTGGAATATTTCTTTCTTTTCCCTTACTTATATACTAAACGATCTTTGCAAACGGCAAACTTTTCCCTGGGAAAAAAAGTTGGTATTACAAATGTCCATTAAAAGGAGAATGTCATTACAAATTTTGTCAGTAATTCCGCCACAAAATTGCCAGGGAGTTGTGCCAAAAATTTAAGTATTTACGATTTTTAAACAACCTTTTTGATTATTTCGTTATTATTTTATGCAACACACAGCAAATATTCAATATATTTGCAAAATGCACCTTCATTTACTTTTCAAGGCGCCATTAGTGCGTTCAACCACATTGAGGCAATTGTAATGGATTTCATTAAATTTAATTCCAATGAATTCATCCTGTAAACATCCATGAGGGGCCAGAAGTCGCGATTTTAAGAATATCCTGCGTCTATTGCAGGATATCGTTCTTTAAGGGAAGCTCGCAATTCACTGGAATTTCAAATGAATGAGTCATGACACGCCCCCGAATGGTAGGCGTCTACTTTGGGACTGCCAACCAAAACCGATAAAATATAGATGATTTTTAAAAAAAAAATCGTCGTTTTAAAAAAAAACGTCAAAATCGACATATCGTCACTTTTGAAAACATAAATCGTTGTAAAATCGTGCCACATAAGTGAGGTAATTTTAAGATTTGAAGTTTATTTTGCGAGTGTATACTCTCGCAAGTTAAACAATCACAGTTCTTGGTGTTGTTTCTCAAATAGGAAATTAATTTAGCGAGGATTTTATATACGCAAAAAAACATCTTTAAAGAGCAACCAAAAAAACTGTATTATTTTGCCTTTCTTTGATCTGCTGGAATGTCAATATTTGCCTAAATATTTTCAACCGGGATAGAACATCATTTGATGGATAACAATCCATTTTGCCTGAAAGAATCTCTTTATATGCCGGCAAGAGATTTTATTTTTTTTGCATTGCACTGAACTGGGGTCGTGATGGTTACTCTGGTCGACAAATTTCAACAACAAAAATTCATAGACGAAAATACATCGGATTCTGATCTTTTCATAGTGTCACTTGTAATTTTAAGATTTTAGACGCAGTTGCAAGATTCAGAGCCATCAACCAGCAGTGCACAAGCAATCGATTTGGCAAATGAATACCGATTTGAATACAATTTAGCAAAAAAGAAAGGAAACTTTCTTGAAAAAAGGGACTAATTTTTTATACTAAAAAAATTGGGGTTTTTCACTATTTGTACGCTATCTTCCAAAGGGTAAATTTCGGGTGGGCAAAAGTTACCCCCAAAAATGGAAAACCTTTTCAACTTTCCAAAATGGTACTGCATACTTTTAAAAAGGTATATTTTTTAAATCGATCTTTTTAAAATAGTTTCTACATCCAAAGTATATTAGGTACAAACAAATTTTCGACGCCTTATTAAAGATAAGAAACCACACTTGATAATTTCAAAATACACTCATACCTCGCTATACGGTCTTTTGTTATACGTTTTTTTCGCTTCGGCCAAAAAAAAATGTACATACTTTGTCTTTGCTCTTCACATATTTATATGTGCTCTTTCTTTGGTACACATACATATTGCTGCGGCTACTTACTCGTTAGAATTTGCCAAACAAGCGTTACCTCTCTTTACTGCTTACGCTTTGAGAGAGAGTGCGCGTATTTGCTCTATCCGACACAATATTGCTTCTATTGGATAATGCTCCTGGACATCCTGTAAACTTGTCTGAATTAGTGGAAGGAGTAGAAGTGGAGTTCCTCCAAAAAAAAAACCACTACAGCTCTAATTCATCCTATGGATCAGGGTGCAATCGCCACATTTAAGGCGTTATATTTGTGCAACGCATTCCTGGAGTGGATTGCCGAAACTGATGTTAAAGAGAAATACAGTAAAAACTTTTTGGAAAGGTTATGATATAAACAAATCTGTAGTGAATATCGGCGAAGCTTGGAACGAGGTCAAACCGGAAACTTTGAACAAAGTTTGGAAAAATATATGTGGCCGGAATGTGTTCTAGCATCTAAGTCATAAATTTCCGACGCAGATTCCCTGCCTGTCATTTTCCAAAGTATTTTGGGAATGGCCAATGATGTCGGCTTTGACATTTTGAAGAAAATTATTTAATTGATTTGCTGCGATCTGAAGGAAGTCCTCTTAGCACTAAAGAGGTAATGCAAACTTGATTCTTTTAGACAGGGAGGAGGAGCCAGAGTATATTAAAAAATTAACTACAAAAACGATTAAAGAAGCTCTATTTTTCTAAACAGGGCATTAGTGTTCTTATTGATAATGAACCACAAGAAGAACGTAGTGCCCAAGTTGCATAATCAACAAATAACTCTCTTGGCGGCTACAAACAACTTCAGGAGAATCTGAAACACACATCAAAGCAACAACGATTAAGTAAAGTTCAAGAAAAATTCTCATTGCACTTGAACGTTCTCTCTTTCTTTCTGCATATTAAGTTACTCACGTTTTCTTAACACTTATATAAAATATTTGCAGTGTTCCTTTTTATAAATAAATATGTATGATTCATTTTCGTTAAGCATTAAATTAGTTAAACTTGCTATTTTGGCTGAAACTATTTTAGTGTTCTTAAATAGAACAGATCCCATGCGTTTTGTATAGGTTTGTATGAAAATAATCAATTCGTTGTACGGCATTTCGGTGAACGGCCAATTTTTTGGAACGCATCTAGGCCGTATAACGAGGTATGAGTGTAGTGCAATAGCTCTTAAAACGTATAAGATATAGTTCGACAAAGCCGAAAAATTAAATCGGCAATAAGAAAAACACTTATTTCCGCATTTTTAGAACAATTACTTGCAAATATGTTAAAAAAAAAACTAAAAACGAAGAACAAAATTTTTCTTTTCTTTCAGAAAAAACGAAAAGTAGTCAGCTTCAGGCTAATTTCCAAAATATATCCAAAAGCCTGTTAATTTTAATAGCTGTTAATAGCTTAATACTTGAGTCCATGGCTACAATTGCGCTTTCAACAGAACTCAAAAAAATTTATTAGATCAAAAATTATTGAATTTTGCCCGATGGAGATCAATCATGGACGATTGTGCGGCATTAACGAGGTCAAATTTTTAGATACTCGTATTATAACCCGAATTTACTTCTGCAAAGGTCGTGCGCTCTTACCAAAGCACCACTCAAGGAGGAATTCTTTGGCCAAGGACTGTCATCCCAGTATTGTGTAACGCTTCAACAACACCAATAAAAAATAACTTTTTTGGGAACATTTAATTGGGAAGTACCACTCAGCAGCCGCATATATAAACATCACTACCAAAAATTAGGTTGATTCATGGAATCATTATGCTACATGAAACCAATTAGGTTCAATTTCGACAGGGTTTAAACTTAAACCATCATATTGTGAGGCACGTGTTCATGCCATGTTTGAAAAATATTATAAAATCGACACAATTTTTTAGATAAGAAATGAGAAACAACTACAATTTTTAAATGATGGATAACCAATATGATGGTTTGAGACCGGCCACTTTTCTTTTACACCACTTTTTTCCCGAACCAACAGTGTATGTAACGCATCACATCTTAATATCTTTTACAATCATGGCATTTAAACTCATGATCATTTAATATTTAATGTTATAAGTTGAATGGGCGATGTCACGGCCTTTTGTCCAAATTTTAAAGAGTATACACTTGGATAATTTCCTGCTACCTAGTTTCATGATCGGTTAATAGCTAATACGACGTTTTTCACGGAGCGTGGCTCCCTAACGTTTGCACTCAGTGTTGCCTTTTTACCTAGTGTTTCACTAGTGTTGCCTTTTTACCATCAATAGACCATTTCGAAAATGTACGCATCTACATCATAAATATCGACGAGGGTTGCTATTTATATTTCGGGTCCTGACAATACTAACGTTCACAGATGCAAACGGAAACTTCCATTGGAAACTTTGACATTTTTTTAGCATAACTTCACTCAGAACATTTTGTCATTTGAGGGCGTATTGTTTACAGTGCGTTGAAAAATGTATCTCAGTCAAAAAGTGAAATTATCCCGTGAACATTTTCGTGCGATAATTTTTTACGATTTTCGGCGTGGGTTATCGAGACAGGAGTGTTAAAATCAACTTGTTTCTTTTTTTGACGACGAAGCACCATCAAAAGCCACTGTTAATCGCTGGTACCAAGAGTTCAGTCTCGAACGCCGTTCGCTCCAGGATGAATTTCGTGAAGGACGTTCAACTTCGGTCACTTTGCCAGAAACCATCGATGCAGTGCGCGAACTGGGTTAAGAAGACCGACATGTGACATACCGTGAGATTGAGGCACCCTTGGGCATTAGTATGAGACAAGCAGCTATAAGATATTGCATGTTCATTTGGCCGTGAACAAAAATTATTCTCGGTGGATCCCACATAAATTGACGAATGCTTAAAAAAGGCTCGTATGGATTGGTGCAAAGAGATGATGAAAAAGTATAACTGCGGTAGCTCAAAGGCAGAGTATAATATTGTCACAGGTGACGAATCATCGATCTATGTATATGAACCCTAAACAAAACAGCAATCGTCCGTATGGGTCTTTCAAGACGAGCCAAATCCAACAGAAGTTGTTTGTGGAAAAAGTACATCCAAGCAAATGATTGCCTTTTTTTTCGGTATAAGCGGACGGTCAATTCTGAGTGGTATACAACCATCTGTTTGTCAACAGTGTTCGAAGAAATGGGGAAAGATAATAAGAGAAAACGGATCATTTTGCATCACGACAATGCGAGCTCTCACACATCAGCTGAAACGATAAGCTATTTGACCACTCAAGATGTCAAATTGATGTGCCATCCACCGTACAACCCTGATTTGGCACCTAATGACTTCTACTTATTCCCTAGCATCAAGAAAAAAATCCAGCCATATTAGCATATAAATAACAGTGTGAACTTCGAAGAACTAAATTTTCTCCATTAAGACCCTTAAGACCCTTTGTGAAGTTTGTTAACATCAGAGAGTATGAAATATCATATTTATCATTATTTTTTCGATTGACCAAGCGCATTGCACAATGACAAAATCCTTCATAAGTTTTCTAGCTTTATTAACCCAAGGGCTGCATTATCCTTTCGTTGCAGAAGACATAGACATTGTCGAGACGAAAAGAGTTCTCTAATGTGAGTTTAGTATTTATTAAGGACAAGAAACAGATTATGCTGGCAACAGATAGATAACAGCCTTGAGGATATAATGACGAGATAGATTGGGCCGGGTGTTACAAAACAGAGGGATTGAAGAAATTTGGATACCTCGTATCCGCCATTAACCAAGAGCCTACTCTCAAAAATCGAAAACTCAGCCTTAGAATATAAAAATTGTATATATAATTTTATGCAAAGGAAGCTTATCTGTATAAGGTGTATTCGAAAAAAAGATTATGCAAAAAAAATATACGGCCCTCGTGTGAAAAGAAAGTATCCTAATACAAAAGTAATGAAAAGGAAAATCTTAGTACATCGTTTGCTGTAGAATATCATCGGTATTAGATAGTGAATGTATATGAAATAAGACCGAAGAGTTAGGAGATTTTTATTAAGTAGGCCAACCCCGACAACAACTTAGAAAGCAGATTTTTTTCTTGACTCAAAATTCTTGTATAACTTAGGTATGGGGTGATTGAGTCAACTCCAATTTGAAATATTATCAACAACGAACTGTTTGTAGCTTAAAAGTATGTAATTTATTTGAAAAATGTACATTGCAAAATTTGAAATGGACATCTAAATATGCTTGACCAAAGTTCTATCACACCAAAACAATTGTGGTACCCCTATATTTACCAAATGACTTTGAAGCTTAAAGACGCTTCAGATGTGTTTGTATGTGTGTGTTTGTTTTGTTTTTACATTCAATCAGAACAGTGAATTGATTTAAAGATAATCTTTAATTTAATTATTATTATTTAATTGTTGTATCATAACTACCATCAAAATAACTATATACACAATATGCACTTAAAGAAATTGCACTTGAATCGAAACGGATTCAAATTATACGCCATATAACTAACTGCTAAGTATCTATAAACTAGTATATGTACTATGAATACGAATATTATCTTTTGATTTGCAGTGTTTTACTTGAAATCTGGAAAAAGAATTGATTTTTGAAATCAATTGTAATTCTTGTAAAAACTTTTTTGTTTTGTTTAACTAATTTGCATATGTTAGGCTGATATCAACAACGTAAAGATTTGTTAATAATTTTTTACAATTAACAAAAGAGAAATAAAAAACTATTTAAACAAATACATAAAAAAATCAAGTTTAATACAACATTCTTCTTTTTAGCCTTGTCTTGCATCTACAGACAATTATTGTTCGAATCAATATCTTAAGGAATTACAAATGGGTATGTTTGTATGTATTTACACGGTAATATCAAATAAGCAGTAATTCATTACCATTTCGAAATCATAATTGGTAGTGTTGTATTATCTAAATATAAATATGTTTGTATGTGTTTGTGGTTTTTGTTAATAGTTGTGGTTTATAAATAGTTTACATTAACTAACTCAGTTGATAGTATTCGGGTACAAAATCATTTGCTAGATTACTTAGGAAATTAAAATCTGATGAACTATTGGAATTCTCTACCAAACCGGTGAGATTGGCTCCCGGCCCACTTTGCGGGAAGTTGGCGTTGTGCGCTGGCATTGCGGGCGCCGGTTGTACATTAGCGGGATTGACGAAACTGTTGGCAACGGCACCGGTTGGAATTTGTATGTGTGGCGGTGGATCACTGTCGAGTAGAGCATCGGCTGGCATTGGTGGCACAACGTGGTTATCTGTAAAATACAAGAAGAGTTTAGATCGAAATATACAAGTTTAAATATTAAAATTTTGCTCCACACATTTCGTTGGCAGAATTGGTGTTTTCGATCGAAAAGTTTTTAAAATCCCTGGACATTTCTTGAAGGTGGCGTTTGGGATTTTTTGATTTATGGTTGGCAATACTGTCTGAAACTACCCAACACAGCTAGCTAGCCTATATAAATTACCGATGGCTAAAAATTATAATTACAAACATTAATTTATTAAAATTGTATAATAAAGGCTGACCTAATAGTATTGATAGTTTTTCCAATGGTTTTTTGTTAGAAGCTGACAAAGCTGGCAATACGTTATAGCTATCAACATAAAGGGTGGTTAAATTTTAAGGGCGATGTTGAATGTAAACCACACCTAAACGTCAAGTTTTTTCCTGCATTTCATTTGATATTTCTCAATTTCAGACTAACTCAATTTGAACCATGTAAAGATGCACAAGCGAGCAACGCGTCAAAGTTATTCAGGCTTATTATGAAAATGAGCGTTCAAATCAAAATGCATATCGTGCACTTCGTGATTTTTTCAGTCAATTTAATCGTCCAAATGTGCGTAGAATCGGAAAAATCGTGCAAAAATTTGAGCAAACCGGGTCTGTAGGAGATGTGAAAACACCAGTGCATGCTCGTACTGCAGAAAATATTGCTGCTGTTCGCGATAATGTGGCTGAAGAGCCGCCCACCTCAACTCGTCGTCGTGCCCAACAATTGCACCTCTCACGCTCGTCGTTAATGAACATTATGCATAAAGACTTGCATTAACACGCTTACAAGGTGCAATTGACTCAAGAAGACTATTCCAAACGCCATCAATGGTCAGAAAGGTGGCAAGAAATGGCATCGGCCCTTTATTAAGGCATTAGTCTTCTTAATTTTTTACAACTGCCAATTTTTTTTTAACTAACCAACACTAAGGGGATGCCCCCTATACATGCGGTGCATTGCGTTGGCGAGTGGAAAGTAAAGGATCGGAGGGGGAAAAGAGGGAGTAATGTTTATTGACACTTGTCTTGAACTTCTGGATGTCGCAATTAGTGGGAAACACATTTGCCGGAAGTCGATTCCACATACGGAGGACTGTACGAGCGAAAAACGAATTTGATCTGTAGTGTATACTGGCCAATCGATAACAAACGGGTGTGAATTCCTAGAAAGTCTCGTATCCCTACCGAACATCCTCACGTCAGGAATAAGGCAACGGATGCCTGATGAACACACACCATGAAAGTAACGGCAGAACAGCGTCACGCAACCCACATTCCGACGATGCTCAAGGGAATCATAAGAGTTGGATACCCTACTGTCACCTATCAGCACCATCGCTCTCCTTTGAACACGGTCAAGTAGCTCCAAGTATGATTTTGGAGCACCTGTCCATATATGGGATGGAATACAACACAGATGTAATACAACTATCTTCGGCCTGATGTAAGTTGTAAAGATATTGAAAAGATCAGAAGGAGTGAAATATTTCTTGCACCGCTTTAAAAAGCCTATGCACTTGAGTGCCTCTTTCGACACTTCGAATACATGTCTCGCCCAACGAGCGTCACATTGTATTTTCATGCTCAGAACATCAAGAGCTTCTGATTGTTCAATATCCGTACCATCGATAGAAATTGACGATGTTGTTGGGTCAGCGAATCGCTTGTGAGACAACAAGCAGCACTGTGTCTTACGTGCATTAAAATCTTCTCTATTCACTCGACCCCATTCGGAAATGGCCAGTAGATCCCGGCCAAGTGTCTCATCCATAATTCGTCTTTTGTCTTCAATATCTTGAAGACTCGGCCTACGGTCGAATGAATAAGAATGACAGAGGTTACTGTCGTCTGCAAAGGAGTAGATTGGATTCACGGTCTGACCCAACAGCTCATCAATGAAAATTAGAAATAAAGAGAGAGGGAGAAATGAGAGCAAATAGTAAAAAATTCGGTTGAAAATTGCTAGGAACTGGTACACTGGTACCAACAATTGGTAATGACAAGAAATAACCTTATTGTAATAACAGATATGCGGCAAGTTTTTTTAATATGGCTTCATTTAAATTTTTAATAATCAAAGTCTACGTTTGTTACAGAAAATTATTTTATAAAAGTTTCATATGACGAACTAACATTCGGTTGCAGTGATGAAATATTTTGCACGCAACCCCAAAAAGTATAATGCCAAAAAATTGGTTTTGACAAAAAATCTGTTCTCAGAGTTTGAAAATCATTAGACATATTTTCGAAATACGCAACGTGAGTTCCGTCCTTAGGTCGTCATCATGTCTCAAGTGTAAAGGCAATTCGTCACATTATGGAAAAGTGTGAGTGCGACTCCCTTTAGGGCATTGAGCCACCAAGACAGAGGTTGAAGCCGACATTGACGATGTCCCAGAAATATCAGTTAGTAGACGATCAGCTCAATTGGAGTGTAACCCGTGTAATTTTCTGCATGGATTTATTCCTACATTCCTAGAAGAAAGGACGAAGCTGGGAACGTTGACCGCGGATTTGGATTTGAAAATAAAATATCTTTTTGGAAAAGACCCCTTTATCATTTAAAAGACTTTTTGTTTTATTTATAATTACTCGTAACAACATCGTGTTTCTAGTTTGACCACCACTCATTGCCGTCTGTTTGAAAAGTCTTTATACGCAGTACGAAAAGGATCGATTGTATGTCGAATTAATCGGTCGGATGAACGGTTTCGACGACGAAGCGCAGTGGTAACATTCCCTAATTAATTGACTTTAAAAATAAGTTTACAAACCTTTTTTCTTTCTATTTATGATAAGATGACTAAACTTCAAATCCAGCCTTATTCAAATTTCGAAATGTACACTGTTAAAATTGAACCATATCGGTCCAATTTTTCACACAGTCCCACACAAGCATCTCTCGCAAGCATCTCCTGTCGCTTTGGAATCAGTTCTGTTCATTGTTGATCAAATTTTCCTACTATTATAATTTCACTTGTTTTTGACTTAAATTTTTAAAACCATATTGAATATGTACCATACGTTTAAAAATGGGTGAAGTGTGTCTTTCGTAGGAAAGATACCAGCACGGGAGCGGGAATCATCTACAATTTCCACAGCCAAAAACGACGTGACAACTTTAGGAGAATTTAGAGCATAGATAAGTTGAAACTTATCTCTCGTTTATTGATCGAAAAGTTATAAACCTCGAGGCGAAATCGATATTGAAAGTGTGAGGATATTAGATCTAATATAGCTCACTTAACTCACTAACTTTGCGCGAAACATAAAACAATTATATCCATTTTAGCTTTCAAAAAACATACAATAACTAAAAAAACAATAACACTTTTGCCCCCTTTAACGCCAGGTTTATAAAACAACTAGGTCGCTTTTATTGAATTTTGAGCACAATCGATTCAAATTTTACGTAGTTGTCACACAACTTTCTATCTCATATCTTTCCATATGTTAAAATAGGCTCAGTGTAATTTGACTAAGCTACCTTTATTCCTTTTAAGCATTCAGCTAAACTGGACCCAATCATTTAACAGCTTGAAAAACACACTCGATTTAAATTACTGGTGTTCCTTTATTAATTAAAAGCTAGTGTGTAAATTCGACCGCACCGAAACTTGTATATCCTGTTTAATACCGTTGCAAAAAAAGTAATGCGGTTGCAACCACCACATTTTTATTATCTTAATGGATATTCAGATTGACATACCACAAAATGATAAATATGATCATCGTATTGAAGTTGCAACTAATTGATCGGCCATACTAATGAAAGGCATACAATGTATTTAGTTGTCATAACTGATGGTTGTGACAACCAATAGTTTAGCCAAATTTTTTTTGTTGTAACCGAATATTGGTGATAATATCTCAACTTTCATCATAATCAAAACAAAAATAATCATATTATTGCTTCTTAAGGCAAATCGTTAAATCTAATTTATTCCGTAAAAATCTTCCATCATATTGTGCACTTTTTCCTCGACATGACCTTCCTATGTTAAGAGTACTTCAAGTACGAGTATACAAGGAAGCAGTTTTTGCCTCTACTAAAAATTTAAAATTTTTTCGTCAAACAAGTGCGACATGCGGACTGTTAGATCCATAATTCTCGTTTAGATGTTCGGATTCTTGGTATTTTCTACGAATACTTCAGTTAAAATTACTGAACGTTACAGAGCACCAATTAGCACTCGGTTGCACTGATGGCATTTTCGAGGTGCATGCAACCTCAATCATTCGGTTGGCAAAAATACTCGGTTGAGGCAACGAATCTGTTTTTCTGTATATAGGACACTCTGACAACCTAAGCTGGATCGGGATAAATAAAGAAGTTTTAAATTTCTTTTTGGTAATTTATCACATCATCGAAATTTTAGAGGTGGCAGTTACGATATTAGTTTCAGTACATACACTTATTGGAAACAATACTATCGAAATAGAGTCCAACATTGATTGTTTGATTTACAAAACTTAAACGCGGTTTTAAAATTTGGAACTTCGATCTTCCAATTTGTCCCATGTTTAGAGATCTCCAATCGAGGCAAAAACTTTTATAAAAGCAAAGAATTGACTTATAAAAAAAGACCATATTCTTATAAAAAAATGTTAAAAGTACTTTAAAAACGCATCAATTCTAAGAGCTCTCTAAGTATTTTGTAATTAAGACTTTAAATAAAGTAGTTTTTCACCTGATAGTCACATAAAAGATCCTTTAGAAAGCATAAAAGAATGTTCAAAATGGACAGAAAACTTCACAGGTTTATATTGGTCGTTTGCCAAAATGCTCACAGGGTAAAATGTTTTAAAAGGCCAAGGCCAAGACAAAACTTTATAAGTTTTGTAGCACCTGAAAAATCTTCCTTCTAGACCGACTTAACCTAATACGGAGTTGGAAAACCGGTGGTTGCAATTGAATTATACTGCTTTTCAAACGTTAATACTACTCAAGCCTCCATTATACGACGGGACAGGCCAAATTCAAAATTCGGCCGAACACCTTACAATTCTACCACTCAAAACCGCGTAAAGACAAAACTTACCACTCAACGGTTGTTGATGATGGTGACTAAAGTGGCCATGGTGATTATAGCCATGGTGTGGATTGTATTGCTGTTCAACACCGTGGTGTGCCTGGTGATGATGGTGGTGGTGGTGATGATTGTTGTAGAACTGCTGTTGAATTTGATTATGTTGACCGGGAGGCAGTGGTGGTTGTGGAGCGCCCTCCATATGTATACCCAAAGCGGATGCGGTTGCCGAGTTAATGTGCGACATGTGGTGGTGCTGCTCCTGTTGATGATGATTGAAGTCACCCGGTTGGGGCTGAAAATTGATTTGATCATAGTAGGCACCGCTTACACCACCAGCGCCGCCGCCACCAACTCCACCATTGGAGCCTTGCGCTTTTTGATCGTAGTAATTCCCAGAACCGTCGAACTCCTGTGGAAGTTGTTGTTGGTTGTGCGGTCCGTAAGCAACGCCATGGTGTGGGCCATGATGATTATAGGCATGGCCAGGTTGAAATTGTATTGGTTCGCCAGTGTGATGATTATAAAACGGTTGTTGTATGTGCTGTGCCTGTTGTGGTGGATTGTGAAATACAACATTGGTGCCCTGATGCAGTTGCTTCGTCGTTGCCACCTCGTTGGCACCTTTCATGAGTGGTGAACTCTGCGAGTTCGCCAAGAAATCCGGTTTGGGACTTAGATATTCACCATTCGGTATGTGCAGTGCCGTCGCAGCATTTTGCAGTTGCTGCTGCTGTTGTTGTTGCTGCAGTCGATGGGCGGCCAGATGTTGGGGTGAGCCGGCAGCGGCGAATTCAATATCATATTTGCCGTAGTAATCTTGGGATGGTGGTGGTTGCGGTTGTTGGTGCTGTTGTTGTTGCTGCTGCTGCTGTTGTTGGGCGTGCAGTTGTTGCTGTGGTGACTGTAATTGCTGTTTGCCATAGTATGCTGGGTAGAATGGTGCACTGCCATCGGCGTTAGCAGCCGCTGCCGCCATACTAGCGGCGGCATTGGCATTTGAATTCTGATAACGCCTTTTGCCGCCGGCACCGCTACTACTGTTTGCCGTCGCCTGACTGTGTTGTGACGATGTGTCGGAGTCACGTCGGTAGCCGGAGCCAATGCCAATGGATATCGGTGTATCATAACCGGAGAATTGAGAGATCTTGGTGGAGGTGGAGACCACCGATTCCTTTTTGATGTGTTGATCATCTTTCTTCTTGACTTTTATGGGAGCTTCTTCGAGGTCATCGTCCAAGCTGCCGCTTGAGGCCACACTCGAATCGGCACTGACCATATTGGAGGCTGAGACGGTGGTACTGCCCAATAAATTGGAAGATATGCCCGATTCCAAGGTTGAATTTGGTGTTACTTAAAAAAAAAGATCAAAATGTAAGTAAATTATTTGATTTAAAAACATATTAGCCTACGTAAGTCTCATATTTTCAGAGACAGTTTAACCCTAGCTTTTTAGTTTTTAAAATATTTTTTTTATTAAAAAAACGTTTTATCTTGAAGTATGCAATTATCTAATAAGAAAATAAAAGCGAATTCTCTTTAGTATTTAAATACTTGATAAGAAAGTTTACATTAAAAAGAACACGAATTGAGAATATCGTGTAAAAAATAGAGTTTTCGGCTCGTACGATTTTTATGAAATTTGAAAATTTATGTGAACTTCAATATATTTTTTTAATATTAAACATGTTATCATAAATTTGATAACACAGTTAGCTGCATAACAAACATAAATTGAATTTTCACACTAGCATTCTTAAAGAAAAATCATCATAATTTTAATTAAAACTTGTTCTGTGCAGATAGTGTTTTTTCGAAGTCAGAACTACAACTTTTTTAAACCCAATCATTTTCGTTTTCAAAAAACTTCTAGCCCCTTTCTCGAGTAGCCTATATACGTATATGTACCAGCGCATAGAGAAAGGGAACTAAGGGTAAAAAAAATAGTTTTCTTTTTTTCTTTTTTTGGTGTGGACAAAATCTGAGCATCGAATGAAACCGATCCCATGCCCCAAAAGTGTTCCCTCCCAGTGATATGCGCGTTTTATTAAAGTGAAGTCGACGATTCTAAGCGCAAATAGAAAGGGACCTAATCTTTAAAATGGCTCTCCTGAACAAAATTGGTTTTGAACCTTAGGTCCCTTTCTATTTTGCGCGTCACATATACATAATGGTTAATGATTTTAATACTTACAACTTCCTGCACTCGCATTATTGTTGGTAGCACTGGGCGTGTTATTATTGTGACCCCTTGAATTCGATGTCGAGTCCGGTATATCATCGGAGGGTAGTTCACAGCCTTGACACGATTTCTTTGAATTGGAATCTATATCGCCGTAAAAGAACGCAAGACATAAGGAAGAGAAAAGAAAACAAATCATTAATATTCTTATTCTTAAAATCAAAGCTGACCCTGTTTTGTGAAGTAACTCCGTGTGCGAGTGTGTCGGTGAGAATTTTCGGCTTTGAACTCACTCACAGTCGAGTCACTTCAAACAGGGTATCTTTGGATTTATACGATTTCCGTTTAAAATAAAAGTGCAAAAAGCAACATCAAAGATACGCTTTTTTCAACTGACAATGATTAATAAGTTTCAGTATCGCCGCTTTAGCTTTTTTTGTGTTTTTTTTTTGGTCTGTCCGTCTGCCTTACAGTCGCTAGTTGTGGTTGTATTTTTCTTGAAATTAAAGGAGGTAACTTTGTGCTTTTAGGTTTTGTTTCGCCCCATCTAAAGTAAATTATATTTTTGCGGCTAAATTATTTTTTTTCGAATATTGAAAATATTTGGACAACTGTACATGATGGTGGTTTACGTTTGTAGATAGATAAAGTACATTCCTTCGACTATCTGGAGATGAGATTATATAAACAGTCCTTGAAAACGAAATGCTAAAATTTATCAGGATTGTGATAGAATCCACTTAAAGTATAAGGTGGATTTCACAATACTCGTACAAGGGTTGCTATATGTATTTATGGCCTAGGCAACACTAAGTGTTGCCTGGCGACATCTGACATTTTCATTGGAAAGTTTGACATTTTTTAGCATAAACGTACTTAGAACGTTTTGACGTGCATCGATGAACTTTAATGATTGTATGGCAATGAAGCACCATCCTATAGCACTGTGAAAAACTGGTTTAATGATCGTCATGTGACACACCGTTAGAAAGAGGCATCCTTGGGCATTTCTTTCTCCAGCATACACTCGATATTGCATGAACACCTGGCCCTAAAAAAGGCTTGTTCCCGTTGTATCCCGCACAATTTGACAATCGCTCAAAAAAAAGCTCTTGTCGATTGGTGCAAAGAATTTTTGAAAAAAATACGATCGCGGTGCTTCAAAAGACATGTATAAGATCGTCACAGGTGACGAATCATGGATCTATGCTTATGAGCCCGAAACAAAACAGCAATCGACCGTTTGGGTCTTCGAAGACGAGCCAAACCCAACGAAAATTGTTCGTGGAAGAAGCACTCGAAGCAAATGGTCGCCTGTTTCTTCGGAAAAACTGGTCATGTGGCGACTGTTCCGCTTGAGCAACGTAGGACGGCCAATACTGAGTGGTACACCACAATTTGTTTGCCAGAAGTCTTCGGAGAAATTCGAAAATCGAACAAGAGAAGGCTCAAACCAGCGCCTTTGTGACCGGCCAAAACGCCGAATTGATGAGTCATCCGCCGTACAGCCCTGACTTGGCATCCAATGACTTCTTTTTATTTCCGCACATCAAGAAAAAAAAAGCGTGACCAATGATTTCCGTCGCCAGAAGATGCTGTTGAATCGTTCAAAAACCATGTTTTGGAGGTGTCTCAATCGGAGTGGAAAAAGTGCTTCGACAATTGGTTTGAGCGCATGCAAAAGTGTATAAATCATGCTGGAGAATACTTTGAAAAATAATAAAACCATTTTTGATGATACATATACGCATTTTCATTATTAGACCAGAAATATATATAGCAGCCCTCGTATATTCAGGCTTATATAATGCAAGTTGATTTAAAAATATATCGATTAAGCTTTTTTGCCTTTTCTATGTTTCAATTGTAAGAACAAGGTTTGCGTAAAAGAAACACCCTACAAAAAGAATCGGAAAATTTTGGAAATTAATATATTTTGTAAGGGATTGGCAAGGTGTATTCAATCGTAAGTTGAGATCGAAGTACTTTTAACAAATATGAATAAACCATCACCGCTGTTGTTTAATTGTCTTTCCGGAACAGACAAAGTATTCCTTAGTTCATTGGTTATGCTATTGATTCGTTCACAATATTCAATCATTCATGCTGATGAACCTTCTGGTGATGTCGCTACATAAGCAGAAGATGGGCTTACACAGATCAAACTTCCATTGAATTGGCAAACGAACGATAAATCGGCAAATTGTTATAAGGGTGGTCCAACTGAAACGCACAGCGTTAATTGCAAATAAAACACAAAGTTTTCAGAGAATTGTCGCAATTATTGTTATTATGGTAGAAGGACAATTTTGTGTCGTCACGGCTTCTGTGTTGTACCTCTATCCGATGGTCTACTTAGTAGGGACATAAATACTGTTACACACGTTTTATGCTGTTAAATAAAAAGTAATGAATGTTTTTGGACCAAATATTTTTTAATATATTTATTGATGTATATTGTATCCAAAAAGAATCTACTTATTCGAAATGTCCGCCTTTTGCCTTTACACACGCCTAAAGTCGCACTGGCCAATCGTCAATAGCTGCACGATCCTCGTCCATTGGAAATTGGCCACAGCTCGAACCAAAGCAGTCTTAAGAGATCCAATGTTGGGGTATCTTTTGTGACAAGCCTTGTCCTCTAAAACCGTCCACAATTTGTAATCCAATGGTTTCAAATCTGGACTGCCTGAGGGCCATTCTTCAGAGGAAATGAACGCTGGCAAATTGTTTCGAAGCCAGGCCTGGGACGTCTTAGCCTTATGGGCCGGCGCAGAAATCTGCTGGAAAGTCCATGGCTGGTTTTGGAACAGAGAATTTTTAAGAGGCTTCACAACAGCTTCCAAAACGGTTTCTTTATAAACTTTGGCCGATGTTTTGACTCCTTGTTCGCAGAAATGCAGGTCAGTGACCCCATCGTGAGAGACACCCCACCAAACCATGACTGAAGCTGGGTAAAGACCCTTTTCCACCCTTGTTATCAGTTCAGATGCTTCCTTGGATGACCGCGCATACACTCTATCATTTTGCTTGTTAAATTTTCCCTGAACGGTAAAAATTTTTTAATCGGTGATCAAAATTCTTCTGTGCAAGTTATAAGCGTGCTTCACCAAAAGACGTTTGCATTTTTAATCCTGTTTTTTTTAAAGCTGCAGTAAATGTCCGGTACGTCGCTTGAAAGCCCCAAGTCCGAAGTCTTTTTTAATGATTCGACTCATGGACTTTAGCAAGATATTCATCTCAAGGGCCATGATTTTCAGTTTTCGGAGTGGATTTCTGTGAATTCTTGATTTAACGGCTTTGATGACATGCGGTGTTCGAATAGAGCGTGGGCGGCTCGACCGGTGGCGGTCTTTTAAATCTCCAGTCTCCTCAAAAAGTGTTAAGCATCAGTAGACCAACATGCGGCTAATCCCTAGTGGCCGTTTTCAAAATATCGCTTGTTTCATTTCACACTTGAAAAGCGCTATTACAGCGATACGGTTCTCATTATCTGACCACTCCATGATGAAAGTTGAAACAATTTTAAAATCCCGTTACAGACTAACGCTATTGAGGTTAGTTTTCAAAGTCCATATGACATTAACGGGGTATGTTCAGTTCTACTAATGAAATGGGTGTGTTCAATGTTGTAACAGTATTTATGTCCCTACTAAGTAGAAGGATTTAAGACAATTATGTGTCAAATGCTCGTCACGGCTTTTGTGTCATACCTCTATCCGATGGTCCATACCTGCAATGACTCTGAGACATAATGAAGGTTCAATGCCGTAAAAGTGCCGAATTTAATTATCGTTTAGCTCTTGAACGGTTTTTGGGTCATTGACGTACACTTTTTCTTTCAAATATACCTTAAGAAAGAAGGCAAATTCACATGATCCTGACGGTCAATTAACATCGCCACGACGTGAGATAACACGGTCATTGAATTTCACGCTGTGTGGCAAGATCCTGTGGAAACCACATATAGTCCACGTCCATATCCTTAATTTCTAAGCACATGAAGCCCATTATAATAATAATTTTTGGAGAAGTACGCCTTAATGACGCCGTCTACCCATAAACCTAAACGAACAGCCACTCTTTGTGAATGCATCGGCTTTTTAACAATCAGTCGTGGCAATTTTGCTAATAAAAGAATCCACTGTGGACACATTTGACCCATTATGCAACCAAAAAAATTAGGAAGTGCAGGAAATGCATTTTGAGTTGAACGCCTATTTTTGTAAATGGCTTCAACAATCTCAACGTGCTGCACAATTGTGTATCTCTTAAACAACGAAATTTCAAATTAGGTTGTGCAAAAACATTAACGTGTGACTGACAGTTAACATCGTGCTTTATGGTTGGACCACTCTTTATAAGATGGAGACACAAACCAGCTTTGACGGTCTCCGATTTTTGCAATCATGAAGACATTAACGATAGTGTTCAAAGACGTGGATGATCTGATTCCACATTCCGTCCTAATTTATGCCGGTTCATCATGCACTCACAATCACTATTAATAATTCCATAAATAAACGCGTGGCATTAGTTTTTAGGACCAGCAAGGCGGGCCGGTTTCAGCTAGTTAGTATATATATATAGATAACTGATGTATTGATTAATGCTAAACAATTTCCATTATTTTTAAATACAATAACGAAAAAAATAATAGAATGTGACTTTACCTCCTTTGAACTACAGTTCAAATTCCACCTCCTGACCCCCACCTATCTGTCCAATCTTAGTTTCAAATATAGTCCATAATTTTTCAAACCAATAACAAAATATAATTACAATAATAAAGTAGGAAAATTCAAATATTTGCACTTACTACTATCGGAGTGATCATCATCACCTTTTAGGCTGTCTTTGTTGTCCTCATCGTCCGTTTTCGAAAGAGTTTGACGCTTGTGTTTCATGCGGCGATTTTGAAACCAAACTTTTACCTGCGACGCAGCAGCAACAGCAGCCACAAAGAGAAGAAAAACATAGTCATTAAAATCGGCTGCCATTAAATAATAGGGTATGTACATATACGAGTAGTTGTGCTAAAATTACACTATTTGCCCTCCCCTCTCGGCCTTCAGGAAGGAGGAAAAGGGCTCTTTAATGATTTGAGTATTTGAAGAAAGAGAATGGATAAAAACTCACCTGCCGTTCGGTCAGATCTAAACTGGCTGCAATTTCAATACGCCTTGGACGACATAGATATTTATTGAAATGAAATTCCTTTTCCAACTCCAACAGTTGGGTGTTGGTATAAGCGGTGCGTAGTCGTCGCGGCAGGCCATTCTCTGGAACGAATTCAGCTGCAATTGAAAATTGCATTTTCTTGATACACGAATAAATGGGATTTTGAACATAACACCGAACCAAATAAATTTGCTGCCATTCCGTATTTTTGCATTTGTTCTTTTTTCTCTCCGAACGCACCGCCAGCCATCCTCTTTTTTGATTACTTTGAGCATGCAACTGCCACAAGTTAGTGGAAACAGTCAAGGGCTGACTGTGAGGTTGCCTATAAAACAAAACAGGCCAACAATTGGGTGGCCGCTGCAAGGCTTGGCTTTCGATAACTAAAGAAAGGATGGCATAGCGTGGCATGTAGCAATGGCATGCTTGGAGTGGCAGGCAGGGCTTGGTGTGGTGTTGTTAAGAAATATTGCATTCATTTTGTGTGTGTTTTTTTCCTCATCTTTTTCACTTTTATAAGTTCAACAACAAAAATAGGCGGTATTAAATTAACATTAAAAATATGTATTTGCGAGAGAGAAAAAAACACATTATATACTTTACAGTGGCAAACATGCACATAAATTTACATAATCTAAGAGCAGCGAGAGTAGTGGAGTTTGGATTCCCTATTTATAAGTTTAAGTTTTGTTGGCAGGTTTTCATCATCCAAGTTAAGGGATTTTTTCCATGCTCTGGATGATAGGCTAACTTGTGACGTTTGTTCCAGGTAATCCATCAGTGTGTCACTATGCATTACAAATTGGATGACAAGATGTACAAATATGTGTGTGCGTTAGTACAATAGGTTTTGTAGTTACCCCCCGGTATATAATGAATCCTTGATTACTTGTAACTATTTTTCAAAGGGAGGCTGTAATGGCGTGATGTATTTTGTAATTTTAATTTGCCAAAGTGTTTGGGATTCCAATAGCTCTTTCAAAAAATTTGAGTTGCTTATTTTGGTGGATTAAAACACAGGCGTTTTATTTAACATTAAATGTTTATACTGACACTCGCCTTCTAAACGAATAAGTAGTAAATGATTTTTGAACCAATTCTGAGCCATTTAACCGAACTAAAACCACGAATCAAGAGTATCTAAAAACCACTTAAAAACCGAACCATTGGTTCATATCCGCTGAAATGGTTTGCTGGAATGAAATTCCGAAATAGTTTGCGTACCTGGACAAAAGGGCTACATTTCTTTAAAACGCCAAAATACTACAGTGGACGGCGAGTGCTACAGGGCCATGAACAACAATTTTCTCTCTCATCATTGGATAAATTGGGACTGCCGAAAATGTATGTATAAAAGTGATGGAAAATTTTCGAAATCGGATCCAAACTGTCATCGGGCACTTACGATATCAGTTACCGTACCAAGTTAATACAATTCGTAAATTCGACCGGTCCGTAGCGTGAATAGGATGTTAGTGGCGGGTCCTTGTTTGACAGAACTAAATTATACGTGAATTTCTTTATTTTAAATAGCCCATATATCCACTGTTAAAGGGGCCCAGGGGGGCCGGGCCTTTAATATTACCAAATTGTAAAAGTTAAAGCATATTGAGATTAGTGAGGAAATTCTACTTCCTCTTCTCAGTTACCACATGTCAATTTTAAAGGGACCTAATTTTCGGCACTCCTAGGACCTTTGACATTCGGGCCAAGACCTCAAATAAAGTCAAGTCGTAGAATCAATGTTTTTCGGACTATAAGGACATTTTTTGTTGTTAACACCCATATTCCTACGAGTGCAAAATTGGCTCAAATCGTAAAAATAGGTGCACATTTGGATTGGTGAATTTTTTTTAGCGCCCTAGCTACTTTAGAAACATGGGACAAGGCCTTAAATTTCTTCGAAACCTAAAATGAATGTGGATTTCCTATTAGTGCTGAAATACCCGGGATTGGCCCATACCAATCCTAAATTGGTTCAAATCTTTAATATGGATACATATTTGTATTTGTGAGAGAACTTCACTGTTTCTGAATACTTATATGTCCCCATACATTAAGGCATGGATTTTGGACCAAGGGCCCATTTATGGAAAGGTTAAAGCATCTATGGCTACCACTAAGATGAAAACCTGAAAAATTACCCTTTAAATAAAGTGAAAATTTCAAAAAAATAAAAACTTGGTCAGTACTTTTTTAGTCCCTTGAAGGGGAACTTTTTGTCCGATTTGGTCCATTTTCAATACCAATCGAGCCGAGGATAAGTTAACAGACTTTACCTCTTGTCGTTGGAACTGAATCGTGAGACATGATTAGATCGTAGATTTTATGACGATTTATAATAACATACTCGTACATACGTTATACCGCAGAGAAGTGTTTCGAGATGTTGCAAACGGAATGACAAACTTATGCTTCCATCCTTTGGAGGATTTGCTTCTTCTCCCTCTCTTAGTTAAAAAATCCGCTTGTTTCCAGTTTTAAACTGACTTCCTCTCTTACTCAAAGAGTAAATTAAAGCTTCTTCCTTTTGATCTGTGAAGATCAAGAGGCCAAAAACCCGGATACATAACCGGAGTGTCAAATAACCGGATATATAAGATGCCTGTTTTCGGTATAAACAAGTTTTCAATAAAATGAATTTCATCCAAACGTAAAATTAATGTGAATTTCGGATTCGTGGCGAAATACACGTTTGACCATAATTTGAGGAGACCCACTTTTGGACACCTTAAGCCTATACGAACCTGTCCGAATTCTAACTCATTTTCAAAAACTTGATTTTCAGTTGACGTGCCACCTAGAGCGAAAGAGTTTCACAACAGATGGCAAAAAGTCCAAATATGTTCTACATTAATTTTTTAAAGACTTTAAAGATTATGGACTTTTTTACGCATAACAGAGCGCTTTCGGACGCAGATAAATACTTAGCTTTAAAATTTTAGTAAGCATGCGTGAAAGTACTTTTCACCAATGTCACCATTGAGAGAAGGCTATCCGATTTGCCAGGACCACGATTTGCCGAATCTATCTCATAAATGGATCAGAAGACCTTATTCTGAAAGGTATTCTAAAAAACTTGGTATTTTTTATTATTATCACGCCAAAACGTAAACCAGAGATGAGATGCTTTCACTCGTGCGGAAACAAAGAATGCACACTTAATTTGTATTGGGATAATTTTCAGCTGATGTCTGTGTGTCTAATGAAATCATTCAAGTTTTTGGCTTATCCGGCACTTCAGCCACCACTTGAAGTAGTTTGGAATGAATGTTCTGCGTTTATTGTTCAGCTTTTTTAAACTTCCCCTTAATTTTTCCACCATCATCATTGTTGTTGGCATTTGGTGGCGGCTTGATAAGTAAGATGTTAAAAAAAATGTTAAGTAATTAACAAAAACCAAAAAAAAAACGCCGAACACATAGAAAGAAACAACGAATTCAAATCAATCAATCAAGTTCCATTTAAAAAGTGTGTGGCATATTTACTTTGCGGCACGGAAAGGCACGTTACTCTTGATGCTGTTGCTTTCGCCAATGGTGGTGCGTGCTACTGTTTTTGGAAGCTTGGAATTGCTATTGAATTTTCATTAATGAATAGACGGTGTGACACAATTTTTGAAAGCGCGAGTGGAGACTTATTTTTAATGAATTCTCTTTAAGTATTTTGTGCTCGGTAAGAAATACGGGGAGGAGCAATAAGTTGCTCTTGAAAAAGATCATGTTTAAATTAAAAGTATTAAGAAAAGGTGCTGCAAAAAACACGATTTAATTTGTAACTGTTAGCTTCAAAATTCACAGTGTAGAACTGAAAACAAATATACGATAGCTCTCTAATCCTAAAAGATCGCCTTGTTACTAGGTCCTTTGATATACAGGGTGCCGCACGAATTGTACTACAAAAACAAAACGTAATAACTTTTTTTCTATGGAACCAATCGGATTATTCTTTATTTTATTTGGAAGGTTAGTAATACGATTCATTAAAATGAAAGCTTGGGATAACGCAAAGAGGATTTAAATCGTGCAGCGGTAGCATGCTTTGCAGTCCTGCATTTCCGCCCGAGTAGGTGGACCATCATGAGGCTGGTAAACATGTTTGTCGAGTCTGGAGGCATCGCACGAATACTACTATCGAGATCGCTATATTCGGGTTTAAGACACCATCGCGGCTGTATCATCGTCAATTCAGGCAAATCCAAGCGTTACGACTCGAAACTTATTGGCGCAAATTGCAGCAGTACAAAGTCCAAGCTACAAGCAAATTAAACCCTCTGGATTTGTTTATTCGAATGGAATTTGGCCAAAAAATAATTGAAATGGCGAAAGAAGGCAACAGCTTGATAAATTGTTTGTTTATGTCTAAGCAAAATTGCCGTAAATGGAGAGATCTAAACCACACTCCATGAGACGGAACCACGCCCAGAACGATTTACTGTGTGGTGCGCAGTTTAATCAAGCTGCCTTGAGGGCCCATACTTCTTTGAAGAAAACGATGACTGTCAATGGGGATCGTTATTTAAAAAAGTTGGAGGAGTTTTTTTACCCAGAACTGCGCCGAAGACGTATCCGAGTCAACAGCATTTCGTTCCAGCAAGATAGAGCAACTGTACATGTAGCTAGACCGGTTATGACAGAGCTCCAAGGAAAATTTCCAAACAAATTAATTCCATTTTCCGCTTTCAATGTCACCGGACCTGACTGCACCAGACTTTTTTAATGGAATTTTACTGAATTGAAGCAGTCCATTAAAACAATAATTGAAGCGATCCCAACTTCAAGCCTTCAAGCCCCAATGAAGAACTTTCTGATCAAGTGTCGCATACGCGTGGTTGAGCATTGAGGTCATTTACGGTCCATCATGTTTGGACACAATTAGTCAAATAAAATTTAAGTTGCATTTTTATACACTACAAAAAATAAATGAAATTCATTACAAAAAAACACATTTTATTTTTTATTGTAGACCTGTTGGTGCGCCACCCTGTAGCAATGCATGAATAAGCCTCATCGTTTCTGAAGAGAGTTTACATCTCATCATCCCTGCCCTTAGCTCACTGTTTTTTTTATACAACATGTATTCAATAGAAATCACAATCCCTACACTGAGAAGAAAAAGAACCTTATATAAGGTTAACTTAACCATAAATAAACATGAATTGGAGTCTACGTTATATAAGGTTAACTAGAACATTTTGTTGTTGATTGGTATTTAACAATAATAATAGTTAATTTAACTATTCTATAGTTGAATTTTTTAACCATGAAAACTGTTAATTTTAAAATAAATATTGTTGTTTTAACAATGCATAGTCGAGTTTTTTAACCATTACAATTTTTATTATTAATATTGTTATTGTTAAAATAATAATTATTGCTTTAACAATGCCTTGTTGAGTTTTAAACCATTGAAATAATTATTATTAAAATAATTATTGTTGTTTTAACAATGCATTGTTTTCAACCCTAAAATTTTTTTTTCAGAATCAACTAAAAATTGGTGAAATGTATTGGCTACGATTGCCAGGCAGACTGTACAGCTGTTTCTAAACCCGCCAAGGTTTTCTTCAGCAGTCTTTGGCAACGATTACTTCGGCTATAAATAAAATGGCTTATACGGGAGTCTCCTTATGATTAATGAGAATTACCCTTTGCGTATAGTCTCGAACTGTGCGAAAAGCAATCTTCAACATCAATCAATATCATTGCGCTACGAAGATTGTACAGCTAGCATTTGCATTTGGTGATGGTATTTTAAAAGAGCGAGATAAATTGTTTTATGGTCTTTCTCACAATTACATACACGTTCAGAGCAAAGGAAGAGAGGAAAAAGAGTGTAAGTGTAAGAGAAAGCAGATATAATACTCCAGCGGCCCTACCTAAATAGAAATGACCGGTATTTCAAAATCATCAAATTTAGAATCCTTCATGCCTTAGTGTTATCAAAAGTGAAACCTCATAGCTTAAAAGTTTTTGTTGTCAAAAGACCTAATAAATATACCATAGCTAACAATCTTGTTTGTTGATTTTGTTGAATTTCTTTATCTTGTAATTTTTTACTTACATTTTACTAAAATTTCTATTTTTTCATTAAATATTGAACATTTTTTCTGTGTATTCTGCCTATTAGCTTTTTCAACACATTTTTGTATTGAAAATCAGCTTCAATTCTAAACTAAAGCATTGTAAGATTTCATCATTATCGCAGCGGATATCGAAACTGTAACTGAGGTGGGACTTACCAAAAATATTAGCATTACCCTAGTCTCCTCCCGGCCCACTCATAAATAAGTTGCCAAAAAGCATGACAGCCAACACAATGGCATACATTAAGTCTACCAAACTCAAGTGGAAAATATGATTTCCTTTTGGCAAACGGCAAACAAGATGAACAGCTCTTTACCTTCGATAGTGCAGTAAAAGGATGATAACCCTTCCGCCCGCCCCAACCCGCAGCGCTTGCTACAAGCAATGGCAAATCGAATGTACGGATATGTTGCAGTACGAATTGAGCACAAAAGGAAATTCTATTGAAACTCTGAACTGACGTTTAGAACATTTGTGTTTTTGCCTTTATCTGCAACAACAGCAACGCAACGTAATTCTCCATTGAAGGCCAAAGGAGCTGGTGCATCTGTGGCAGAGTTCGATTTAAGGTGCATGAATGTTTTCCTCTTTTTAGTGAAACGGAATCCACAAGGAAATAGGACACAACTCAATACAGATGTGTGCTGTCAGTGAAGAAATGTGAAATACATACGACACTAATGCAATCAATGCTAATATCATCTCATGTGTGTTGGTAATATGGGAAATACGAGGTCCACTGCCAATTTTTATAAGTAGAAGATAAAGGAAAGGTGTATCTGAATGGTTTTTTGAAATTATGAAAGCTACATAAAATACAACTGGTATTAATGTCTCTCTTTTCTTCAAATTCAAGAAATGCTTAATAAAATATAAAAACGACAAAAACTTTAGTAGTTTCTCAAAGAACTTCTATTGAAATGGGAGAACTAATAATTATTTTATTTAAGGCCTCTTATGAAAATAGACAGGAGCACCAATCTCTGCCAATTAAAATCCATATTTGGAGTGTAAAAAAATTTGCTTGACTACCAAACTATACATATTTTCTTTAGATCGGTTGATTTTCTTTGGCGCCCTATGTTCTTATGCTTACCTGGGCTTAACATAAAATTGATACCGAATACAATAGAACTGAAAGTACCGACCGGTGTCGTTCTATTAAAAAATAATGGAAAAATAAGGAAAGATTTTTACAGAGAAAATTTGATTTTTAGGAAAATATAAATTTTAAAATGTTTTTTGAGGAAGTGCTTTATATTCTTAATTATTAAAACACCACTATTTGCCCTATTAAACATTAGGCGTGGAAATAGACCATCAGGATTTTCTTTTATAAAACTCTACCTAGTTAACCCATTCCTGCCTAATGGGTATTTATAAGAAGTGTTGATGCATACTTCTTATAAATACCATACCGAAGTGAACTTATAAGTTTTTATATATTTTTGTGAATAAGCCTACATTCGAATCAGAAATAGTTTCACCAACAAACAACAATGGAATATATTAAAAATAATTTGTTATCATTCCCAACTGTAGGTTGCAGTACTAAATTGTTGGCAAAACTATTGGTGACAGAACCACCAGTTGTACATCTAATCATGTTTCCTCATTTCATTGGTATAACCGATATATTAGTTGTGTGCACAATACTTTTATCATATTTATCATCTGGTGGTATGTTGAACCGAATATTCATTAGAGTTGATAATATTCGGTGATGGCAACGGAGTTTCTTGTTTTGCAACAGATCCATATTTGTTTGTAGATCCAACAGATTTTTTTTTTAACAGAAAACTAATTTAATTTTGAAATATACACGCACACAGAGAACAGATTTGTTGCTACAACCGAATTGGTTGCCACCCGAATGTTATCGGTTACATGTACTATTCATGTACATCATCGCTTCAACCGAACGTTGATTGGGTACATGTAAATTTTTAGTAAACACTATCGGTTGGAGAGAAAAAGTATCGGAAACCCTAACTTATTAGGATGATTTTTGGAACTGAATTTGTACACGTATTATTTGTTGCTACACTGAGCCGAAAATACAATGATTTTTTTAATAATGTGTCTGGTTAAATTTTTCATGGTAAATGTAAAATAACAAAGACAAAATAACGTAATATAAGGTCAAATGTTCATAAGCAAAGGGTAATTCTCATGAATCATAATGGGACTCCCAAATAATTCATTTGATTTGTAGCGGAAGTAATCGTTGCCAAAGACTGCTGAAGAAAAACCTTGGCGGGTTTAGAAACAACCTGGAAACCGTAGCCAATACATTTCACCAAATTTTTTAGTGGATTCTGCTAAAGAATCAACAAAAAGGTCTCGAACCAGAATATAATCTCTTTAAGTCATAAAAATGAAAAAAGACCGAATCAATGTAAAAAAAAAAACAAAATTAGTAGGTTAATTTAATATTAAGAATTGTAACAGTAACTATATTTCTGGTAACCAATTATAAGCTAAGTGCGTTGTTAAAACAACAATAATTATTATAAAATTAACATTTTTCATGGTTAAAAAATTCAACCATAGAATAGTTAAATTAACTATTATTATTGTTAAAAACCAGTCAACAGCAAAATATTCAAATCAACCTTATATAAGTATAACGTTGACTCCAATTTTTGTTTATTTATGGTTAATTAAACCTTAAATAAGGTTATTTTTCTTCTCAGTTTATGAATTGTTGGTTATAAGTACTCTTTGAATTCGGTTGTCATTACCACGAACGTCAATTAACTGGACCAACTGGTGGTTAAATTTTATGTACTCGGTTATCTGGCCGAAATAATGAATTTTATTTTTAAGTACATCTACTAATAAAAGATTTTAACACATGATTTCTGTTCATTGCAAAAAGTGGCCCATTGAAAATTTTAAATTTGAACTACTTTGACTTTGAAAGGCAGAATAACATTAATTTTTACTTTTATTTTCAGGTGTATGTTTGACGCTATACGCTCGACGCTATACGCTCGAACAAAATTGGGAATTATTAAAAACTGAGTCTTTAACGCAAACTGTAAGAAATTTACGTGGACAATTTTCAAAAAGAGATCTCCTTTATTTCTGTTTGTGCTGTAATTTGTGAAGCGAGTTCATTAAAGTGGATCATTATTGTACTAACCAACCCGAGTACGTTCTCGTCCAGTGCGTCCAATCGAAAACTTTTCCGATGTGGCTGAAAATGTCCAAGAGCATCCATCAACATCAACTCGTCATCGTTCTCAGGAAGTGAACATTTGTAGCACTTCTTTGAAGATATTTGTATAAAGACCTCGATATAAAAGCTTACACAGTTCAATGCGTCCAAGAACTAAAGCCTCATAATCATACGATGCGTTATCACTTCGCCCAATGGACTGAAGATTTTTTGGTAGGAGATGAAGAATTTTACCGCAAAATTGTTTTTCAGATGAAGCTCATTTTCATCTCAATTGGCCGCCTTGGTGCTGTGATTTGAGCCCTTTATATTATTTTCTGCGGGAAGCCATTCAAGATAAATGTTGCGCAAAGCCGCTAGAGACAATTGAAGCGTTGAAACGTGAAATCGAAATTTCCATTGAAGAGTCAACCCGAAGCAATCGGAAATACTGATCGGATGAGGTACTGACGATTCCATTCCATGGACTGAAGATTTTTGGGAGGAGATAAAGAATTTTACCGCAAAATCGTGTTTTCAGATGAAGCCCATTTTCATCTCAATTGGCCACCTTGAAGCTGTGATTTGAGCCCTTTATATTATTTTCTGTGGGAAGCCATTAAGGATTAATGTTGCGCAAAGCCGCTAGAGACAATTGAAGCGTTGAAACGTGAAATCGAAATTTCCATTGAAGAGTCAACCCGAAACAATCGGAAATGTTGATCGGATGAGGTACTGACGATTCCATTATTCCATTACTAAATGACAAAGTTTAACCTTTCCAATAAATAAACCAGCAATTTAAAAAAAAATAATTACAGTCGATTCCAATTTAAAATTTTAAATGCCCCTCCCTGTACTTATATATTGAGGTGTTGCATACGAATTTTTTTTGCATATCCTTTCGCAATGACCCTCGTTAGTCTACCGACCTACCTATGTAGCATGTAAATTACAGCAATGTCGTTGGTAAATTTTCGTTTGTCATCATCAAGGCAAACAATGCATGGTAACAGTTCAATAAAAATGTTGTCGTCGAGGTTGTTGTCATCGTCGTCATCATCACTAGCATAGTAGCATCCACTGTCGACCTCATCACCAGCCAAGCAACTCCGTAGTCATGATTGTGTCATTGAAGAAATACCGGAAAATCCGAAGTCAGAAACTTTATCTAAACTTTCAAATGTTTCTCCAATGCTTCCATTCTGGCTTCATTGATTTGTTTTGTTAGTTTCTAGTGTAAAAGAGCTGCTGCTAGCGTTTGCAGTGCTTGCTTGCTTGCTTAACTTTGCTTACAAATGCAAACAAATATTTGCCCAAACATATGGATTCGCCTGCAGCAACTTGTGGTACGTACATACGTACGTACGGTCGGTCGGTTGTGGCTTCAAAGGTCTTGATATTGAGTCTTGCTGCACATACGAGTACTCGTATACCGGTTGGCTTCGATTTCCATTCACTACTCATGAATGTTGCAAGAACTTTTCAGTATTGTGATATACGACTCGGGGTCTGTATGACTTGCGTGTGTTGGTCGTTTGGTGTGATATGATAGAAAATTTTCCAAACGAATTGCAGTCTAATGGTCTCTTGTTTCCGTTAGTCTTAGGGAAATTGATTTAAACTTTTAAGGTTGAATCTACGATTATTTATGTGTTTTTCATAATTTCGTTTTTGTGATGGTGTGGCAAAATACACACGAACATTAACATGTGAACGCTTGCGGTCCGGCCAAAATTCCTGTATCCAGCAACGAAGGCAGGCTTCTTTTTGAAGGTGCTCCCACTCGTACTCACACACATGCATACTTAACATTATAATTTACTTGTTAACACTTAAAAGCACTTGTGTCCAACATCCTAGGACGTTAACTGTTGGTGTGTTTACGGCTCTTGTCCGACCAGAGACAAGGACCTATCTCTCCCTGTCCTTGCTGGTGGGTTTCTTGTATGCACTACATTGAGTTATGGCCATCTCTATGGAAGTTAACCTTTTGTTTTTTTGCTGCGGGAGGACTAAATTAAAGGTTTTGTCCTATATCCTCCTCCCATGTAGCGGTCAGAAAAGTGTGCAAAATTAAAAGAAGTGTAAATTTTGCAACAAATGCAGAAAATAGTAGATGTGTTTTTTAGTCTCTATTACGGATATGATTATGATAATAAGATATGAAGTGGTGTGAGAGCAGTGGATTTGAAAAGCGTTGACTTTTATGCCCTACACCACACTGAGATAAAGGGTATTATTAAAAGAGTTTTACATTTTTAAAGGGTTTTTGCCCTAATCAAAGGTCCAAGTAATCCTCGATGTCAAAGTGGCTATCATTGCAGACTTAAAGAAGTCTCTAAAACGAAAAAATCGCTACTTCATTATTTTTTGACTGTACTATCTTGAAGTTAAAAAAGCTAAATTAAGCAATTGTATAATCTGATTATTATGAAGCTGGTTGAATTATTATTAGCACATAGTCCAAAATTTGTTTATATAATTTAGTACATTTTGGACCCCACATGTTTTGACCAAATCATTTTCATGACTTCTAAGTTATTTGAGCCATGCCCGTCTGGCGTTTGCCTTATGTCGGCCGGTTCACACGATAGCTTTAGAAATGACTTAGCAAGCGTCTTTAAATTTAGCCTGTGGTAATATTTTCCAAAGCTGCCTTTGGGATTAAAAATGGACCATATAACACCCATACTAGGGGGTGTCAATTTGTATGGGTTGGAAAAAGTGAAGAAAGCGTATAGCAAAAACAAAATCTACAGGAAACAGCAAGAATTTTTGTGGAAGAAACCCTGTTTCTTAAATGAATTCCCAGGTTGCACAAATTGATCTAAAATATGTGTTACATTTTGATCAAAAAAAAACTGTATTCTGCCAAAAATACTTGTCGCCTCTGGTATTGAACATTTTTTGTATAAATTAGTTATACGTTAAAACTCCTAACAATTATCGAGGCCATGAAATAATAAACAATATTAGGCCAGAGAGATTCTTATATACCCTCCACCAGGGATTGCTTTCCGTAGTATCATAACCGTTACGAGGGCGGTTCGGAAAGTTCTTAGCCTATCAATGAAAGAGAATAGTTAGTTTTTCAAAAATATTTTTATGTTTCAATATAATCTCCTGAAACTTCCATACACTTAGTCCAACGCTTATCTAGCAATTCTATCCCTTGATTAAAATAGTTTTCCTCAAGGTCTTCAAAATAGTGGTTTACAACTGTAATTGCATCTTCATTTGAGGTAAAACGCTTGCCAGCAAGGAATTTTTTTAGATTTGGGAACAGGTAAAAGTCACTGGGAGCTAAATCAGGACAATAAGGTGGGTGATCAAGCAACTCGTACTTTTATTCGTTGATTTTAGCCATTGTTAAAACACTCTTGTGCGCTGGTGCGTTGTCTTGATGAAAAACTATTTTTTTGTGTTGTAAGCCAGGAAGTTTTTCTCGAATTTGTACATTTAATTGATCTAAAAGGTTGCAATAGTACTCTGAATTTATTGTTTTACCCTTTTGCAGATAGTCAATCAATAAAATACCTTTGAAGTCCCAAAACACCGTTGCCATAACCTTACCAGCCGTTTGAATTGTTTTTGCCTTCTTTGGGACACTTCCTCCAGCTTCAGTCCATTGTTTGGATTGTTCTTTTGTCTCTGGAGTATAGTGGTGGATCCATGTCTCATCAACAGTTATGAAACGACGCTTAAAATCCATTTTATTTCGCTGAAAACGATCCAAACAAGCTTGAGAAATGTTTATTCTTATGCGTTTTTGGTTCACTGTTAACAAGTGCGGCACCCATCTTGCAGAAAGCTTTTTCATCTGTAGTTCTTCATGCAAAATTAAATGGACTCGGAACATTTGAGATGCCCATGATATTAGCTATTTCACGCACTTTTATTCGTCGATCATTTAATACCATATCATGCACTTTGGCTACAATTTCTGTTGTTGTTGCTGTTTTTGGACGTCCACTACGTGGTTCAACTTCGATGCTTGTACGACCACGTTTAAATTCAGCAACCCAATTTTTTACTGTTGCATATGAAGGAGCACTTTCAACTAACACATTCACTACGTGGTTCATCTTCAATGCTTGTACGACCACGTTCAAATTCAGCAACCCAATTTTTTACTGTTGCATATGAAGGAGCACTTTCACCTAACACATTCACCATATCATTATGAATTTCTTGTCCCGATAAACCTTTTTTATGTAAATATTTAATGACACCACGCATTTCTAATTTTTCCATTGTAAAAAAATCGCGGATGCGTCTTTTGTGAACACCTGTTTCTTCATGAAGGAGTTGCCAGATCGAAACACAATTTAACATGTGTTCATAGCAGAGATGGAAGTTTCCAAAACACTTAACTCGTACGTTGGCTTATATAAGTGGTTTTCAGAAAGGGGCGTGGTATAGCTTACTTTACTCTTAAAATAAAATATGCACCAAATCTCAACTAGTTCACGTGCCACGCCTTTTTTCAAAATCATTACCTGATACATCCTGTAAACGTTCTAATGAGTTTTTTATCTGTTAAAATTGCACGGCGATCGGTGTCCACAGGGATGAAATATAAGACGAAAATGGGCGAAGGCAATTTTTAACGCACTTACATTTACCATTAAAGCATAAAACACTTTATTAAAGTTTTGCAAACACATTAAAGACATTTGGATCTTCTTTCAATTTCATTTCATATTGAAAAGGTGTTTTAAGTTTTTTTGAGAAACTTTTTATGTGGAGTAACGGAATATTTAATTTATTCCAAATTTCACACCATTTTATTTTGTCAATTGTGGAGTAAGAATTAAATGCGATTGTTCTTTTTTGTTTTTTGTCTTTTGTAGTCTCGTGTAAAAACATAGTATTTCAATACGTCGCGATTGCTTAGTAAAGTTATTCCACTTAATTCACATGACAAGCCAATGTTCATACACCAATACCCCGGTTTGCGTCGCTAATTGGGACCGGACAAATGCGACGCAAACCGAAACGACGCAAACTGAATCACGTTTTTCCATACGTTTGTATGGATTTTCATTTAATTGGTTCCGAGATTCATAATTTGGGCTGAAAAAATTGATTTTTCGGTAAAAAAAAAACATATTTTTTCGAAAAACAGCTTTTATTAAAATAAAACAGTTCATGAGAAAAATGTAAGAAAACATAACAAAAATAGATTAAAATTAAAAATAAGGAATTGATAGTATAAAATTAAAGTCTACATCGATGTGTTAATTTTTTAATCTGAGCTTGAGTCATCTGAATCGATTATCATTTCTACGGTCGGATTTGTCGTTTTTGCTGATCTTTTTATAAAATTATCTAAAGCTTTTTGGATTTTAATAGCCTTTTTTCCAAATCGATTTCCTTATAACAATTGATAGCATCCGTCACAACTCTAGAAAGTTTTAAACTGCGATCTTCGGCCGGGTCATTGTTTTCAAAAATATGGTTTGCTTGCGATATCAACTGCATCGCTTTTTTTTAGCTGCAGTGAGTCTTTTTTCATATGATTCGACCTCAAGCGGAAGAGTTTCGTCGTCCAGCGCATTGTTACTCTGAGTTGCAATCAAACTTTCGTGATTTAGCTCTTCGTCGTATAATATGAGATCATTAATATCTTCTTCATCCATTCCAACAAAATTAGCAATTCTAGCTGATTCTGCAAGTTCTTCACATATGTGTGGAACTTTATTAATATCTTCCGTATCTTTGAGAATGCATTCTGGCCACAATTGACGCCAAGTTCCGTTCATGCACGATTCTTGTACTCCTTTTTTCCCCAGATTTAAAACGTTTTAAAATGTCCAGTTTTTGTTCTAAGCTTATTTGCTTTCTTTTTTGACTCATTGCTGCAAAATGTTTAGATTAAACTTCACTTCAGCAAATGTAATTTGAAACTAAAAACTACCCTGTTTTTCAACCAGCAGACAACCTTAACATACATATTTGCATTAGAAATAAACGGGAATTCCCCTTTTTCTGTTGTAGCTTTGTACAAATATTTTGATATTAACGACGCACATCAAAACACAAACGACGCAACTTTGAAATGAAATATAAACGCAAAATGAAATATAAATGGAAAATACCAAAAAAAACAGTGTCCGAAAAAATCGACGCAAACCGAAACGACGCAAACCGAATCGACGCAAACCGGGGTATTGGTGTACTTTGTAAAACACAAGACCACGAGTTTATTGAAATGGTAGCAATTTCTGAATTAGTAGAATCAACAGACATTGCAAACGTTTCCATTATAACTAGTTGAAAGTTAAAATGTTTTGTTTGGCAAACACTTTTGTATATTGAACACAGACTATCAAGTCATAAATGGCTCTATTTCATTAATTGCGATTATCAAGGCAGGCTGTAATTTTTTTTTTTTTTTGTAAACAAAATTGCAGCAAACAAGTAAAAACTTTGTACAGTTTTTCTTGTCTACACCTCATATTTATTCTAATACCTTTCAGAATATGTAAAGTACTTGATATGTTTTCTAAGTCCTTTTATTAAATATTTACCTTTCAGCCTCTATTAATTTTTACTCGTAAGAGAAATCGTTTTCAAGTCTGTCACAAAATTATTGAAAATTCTATTTTTAAAGAAACAAATTTTATTTTATGAAAATCCATAAACGCTTTTTTGGATTTATAAGCAAAACACTAAACAAGGGTTAAAAAATGATTGTTTTAAATCTTTCTTTACTAGCACAATGGTCATGCAAAAACTTTGGGGTATCGGATAACAAATAGAATTTGTTTTTTTTTTTATTGTGTACCCAAATTTCCTATGTTTGGCCCCTTGCCCCCTTAATATAAAAAAAGTTCACCTCCCGGTTTTATGTTAAGTAACATCTCAGCTACGTCCGTACACATTTTCAACCAAATCTGACAAATGTTTTTGAAATGGCAGTATTATTTCCAAAAAAATTCCGAATGTAAGAAAATTTTATATTTAACATGACCTCAATTTTTAATTGGAGTTGCTCGAGTTGGAAATTCATTTTAGAACTATGCTTTCTTCGCGATAGTTTCTTCAAATTCCCTGTAGATTACGTTTTTGTTTTAACCTTTGTGCGTAAAAATCGACTCCCTCTAACCCATACTCCCATGTGCGACGATTAAGCCACAACATAGTTATATCGGTGGATATTGAAAATGGCTTAAATCGGGAAAAGGAGAAGGACAAAGAACTCCTGATACTTTAAACATTTGACATATCTAATATGCATATATCTTAAATCATCATTCAAACACTAAAAGTTCCAGAATTGGGCGTGGTCAGTGGGTGTTGAGGGCCCCTGTAACCCTAAACCGGTCCCCTTTAATTTGGGACATAGGGGCATGAAGAAACAATGACATTTTAATAGATAAAGGATTCAGACCGGTCCATTTGTGTCCTTGGGCATTAAAAAAAATAAAATTTTGTCACGAATTCGAACATCAAATCGACGATTCGATAAAATAAAGGGCTTGGACTATAAGTCTAAGGTCCTTAGGACGGCAATTAAGTCTTTTCGAAAATGATCATATGGATATTTAGCAACAGTGAAATTTTCCCAATAATCTGAATAGAACATTAATTTTGCGATATAGCTAAATTGCAAGCATGCACCCATGATCGACAGGGCCCCGAAAATAAGATCCTGTAAAACCTGAACCCACCACTCACAACTACTACCTCCAAAACTGCTACTGCCATGCTGGAACGCTATTTATGGTGGAGAGTATAAAAGCTTCGGCCCGGTTGAATTTACAAAACGAGCCCTAATCGCGAAAAAGACGAAAGCGCCAAAGAGAAAAATTTACAGGAGGATTTTATAGTTTTTTGCCCAATTTATCTGGAGGATTCCGATACAATTACATTTGCTATATCTTCAATAGTTTGTCAATAATTTGTATTACATTATTAATATTTAAGCTCAAGAGCGTTTTATAATTTTCTACCGAATTTCATTTAAAAGCGAGTGGCGCTTACGTCTTCTTCTTCACGATAAGGGCTCCAAATTGTCTTCTTCTTTATTTGATATTCTCCCAGTTGGATAACATGGTTCGGGATGAAACAAGTAACTGGATTTAGATATTTGTAGTAAGTACAAATGCTTAAGTATATTAAAAGCAAAATTGTAACACAATTTTCCCTACGATTGCAGCTTTTGAAAAAACATTACTCAGCCCTTACACGTAATGGTGTCCTGAACAGGATAACACTTTAAGGAACACGGTTTTTTTGAAGCAAAAAATATACCAAAAAAAAGTTTTAAATTTATAGCCACACAATAAAAGTGCTGAAACTATGGGTGTACGTACGTATGTAAAACATACCCGTTCCATAAGCATGGAAAGGATGGCCACATCTCACATTAAACACACATGTCTGCGTCGGTGAACTCGCTTAGGTGTGGGTTTTTAAATTGTTGACCACTTGGACGTTACAAAGTGGTTGACCAGAAGACAGACAACAACGCCAAAGACCATACGAGACATAAAAATGAGGACAAGTGTTGGTTAAGTGATGTTAAACTAACAGATGACAACACCTTTTGGCTGTAAAATGAAACCTCAACATACAGGAATGTTTAGAAAATGACCCCAATTTGTTTTTTGGGTTAGAGGAGAACACTGGCACTTGCAAAGTGGGTGGACAAGGAAATAAAACGACGAAACGAAAATAATCCATTAAATATGGTGTTGAAGCTGGCAGTAGAAGTTTTTTGTTTTGGAGTTTTTGACTTTAACAAAATTCCAGTTTAAATTGACTCAATTCATCATTGAAATAATTCGAACATGTTTTTATCTCAGAGCAACATGGGCAATTTTTTTTAAACTGTTCTGCCAAACTCGTTCTTTGCAAAATTGGAATTCCAAAAAAAAAACAATTGATCAAATTCCAATTCAAAACATTACGAGCGAGCAACTATTGCAAAAGTCGTGGGCACTGAATTACAGGCAAGTAGACATTCCTCAATCCATCATTCATTCAATTTACAAGTGGCATAGCAATTTTTCACAAAAGCAAAAAATAAACATCAGAATAAGAAACACTTCTAAAGGATGAATGTTTAAAACTGACATACCTAGTTATTCTTGCCTACACAAAAAAAAAACAAAAGCAAGAAACTCAATCGGTTACCATTGGCAATACTGGCAGTAGAAATTCCAACAATAATCCAAGTATTGCCCTGCTTACATATGCCGGAGATACAGCCCAGCCTCGCCACATAACTAGAATTGACAACTGCTGTTGCCATTGCTAATGTGTAATGCTTTTTTGTCTTCTCCTTTTTCTGGCTGCGTCAGTCGTGGATATTTTACCCTACTCTTCAAAGCTACTGTATAGCAGAGATGGCAATTGGCATACCCCATTTATGACATGAAACAGTTTCGACCAACATTTTTTTTTTGGTCGGCTTAAAGAAGTATCTTTTCGATAGATCATTTAGTAAAGATTGTTAACATCTCAGCAGAAAGTGTGACTAAAAAAGTTTATAAAAGTTTGCATAAGAAAATTTTGTTAACATGACATATGCAGTGTTTGTTGGCAACCGATTGAATAGGCAATAGCGCGGTAATTTAAAAAAATGTGCAGCTACACTCAGAGAAAAAGTAAGTTAAAAATCGTTGGAACTGCAATGATTCGGTGGAAAAAGAGGAATTTCGATTGCAATCAGCAAATGTGTATAAGTATAATCGCAATGGATATTCGGTTCGTAAACTGTGCTCCGAATTTATTAATCGGTCATACCAATGAAACGCGAAACAGATATTTAGTTTCCACAACCAATAGTTGTACAAACATTTTGTTGTCGTAACCAATTACAAGTGATGATAACTAAAACTTCATCATAACCAAAAACTTCATCATAACCATAAAAATAAAACAATTCGGTTATTACTGACTCTGAGCCAATCTATAACCAAATGTTTTCCCAGTAAAAATTATCCATAATGGACAAGTGTGGTACGAGTTTGTGGATTTTTAGATCGAAAAATTTTCTTCTGAAGGTTCGGATATTTGGTATGTCGCGACGATGTTACAGTTTCAATAACTAAAAATTATAGAGCAGCAAACAAGATTCGGTTATCGTGATAGAATATAAGTAATCGAGATGCATATGTGACGCGCAAAATAGAAAGGGATCTAAGGGTAAAAACCAGTTTTGTTCAGGAGAGCCATTTTAAAGATTTAAATACGTGTAAATTTGGTGTACCATCACTTTCTTAAAACGCGCATATCTCTGGGAGGGAACACTTTTGGGGCATCGGATCGGTCTCATTCGATGCTCAGATGTTGTCCACATCAAAAAAAAGTGAAATTGATTTTTTATCCTTAGGTCCCTTTCTCTATGCGCTGTCATATATAACCTTAATCATTCGGTTGGCAATAAAAATCAGTTCCGTTCTCTATGTTCTCTCAACTTAATAACCTTTTATTAAACACGAATTTACCACTACCTACCTGATACGAAAAAACAAATGAAGCAATACGAAGGTTGCTAATTATATTTCAGGTACTGGCAATACAAGTGTTGCCAGATAAAAACTGGAACTTCCATTAAAAAATTAGACATTTTTTTGTCAGAAGTGTGTTAAAAAACACTTTCTGTCATAAAAAATTAATTAACCCGTAAACATTTTCGTTAGATGATTTTTTAACGATTTTTGGCGTGGATAATCGAGACAAGTATGTCTCAATCAACTTGTTTCGACTATTGGCGAGTTCAGTCTCTTACGCCGTTCGCTCTAGGTTAAATTTGGTGAAGGTTGTCCAACTTCGACCGTTTTCCCAGGAACCATCGATGGTGAGCGCAAACTGATAAAGCACGACATCTTTCGGCATTAGAATGACAAGCATCAATAATATATCGCATGTTCTCTTGCGCGAGAAAAGGGGTATGTTTTCTTTGGAACCCACATAATTTGAGAAATGCTTAAAAGAGGCTCGTTTCGACTGGAGCAAGTAAATGTTAAAAACAAATATAACCGTGTAAGTTCAAGTGCAGTGAATATCAGGTGACGAATCATGACTCTATGCATATGAGCCCGAAACAAAACAGCTAGTAGCAATCTGGTGAAAACCTTAGGTTCGGTCGGACCGATGAGTTTAAAATCTCCACCATTAGAATGGAAAAAACACAATTTTGATATTAATGATCACGTTTTCGGGCCCCACGGCCCCATGAACCATACCCAGTCTCAGCTAAATTTTGAAATTAACTTTATAACTGAGTCTCCACTAAAGATCCACAAGTGAGTCGGTCCATAAATAAAAAAGTGGAAAATTGTTTAGTTCGGCCGGTCCGAAGCATTTATAGTCTTCACAATGGACTGCGTTGTAGTAGCGCATTGGTAGTATTGGGGGGGATATGATTGTTGGTGGTGGTGATTTTTATTGTTTTGGAAAACTCATATGTGACAGCGCATAGAGAAAGGGACCTAAGGGAAAAAAAAATCAATTTTCATTTTTTTTTTATTTTTTTGATGTGGACAACATCTGAGCATAGAATTAGAGCGATCCAATGCCCCAAAAGTGTTCCCTCCCAGGGATATGCGCGTTTTATGAAAGTGAAGTCGACGATTCTAAGCGCAAATAGAAAGGGACCTAATCTTTAAAATGACTGTTCTGAACAAAACTTTTCATCAACTTTTCACTTTTTTTATATGATGTGGACAACATCTGAGCAACGAATGAGACTGATCCCATGCCCCAAAAGTGTTCCCTCCCAGAGATATGCGCGTTTTATGAAAGTGAAGTCGACGATTCTAAGCGCAAATAGAAAGGGACCTTATCTTTAAAATGGCTCTCCTGAACAAAACTTTTCACTTATTTTTTTTGATGTGGACAACATCTGAGCATAGAATGAGAGCGATCCAATGCCCCAAAAGTGTTCCCTCCCAGAGATATGCGCGTTTTATGAAAGTGAAGTCGACGATTCTAAGCGCAAATAAAATGGGACCTTATCTTTAAAATGGCTCTCCTGAACAAAACTGGTTTTTAACCTTAGGTCCCTTTCTATTTTGCGCGTCACATATGTCCATTGCAGAAGAGAGTTGAAGGGGCCCCAGGGAGCCTATAAATTGGGACCTTCAATTTAAAGAAATCGAAAAAAAATTTGGGACCTTCAATTCAACAAGTGAGTAAATTCCACTGTTTCTTAGTAACCATATGTCAATGCTGAGGGGACCAAAGGCCATTGACCTATTGGCCAAGACCTTAAATATAGACAAATCTTAGAACTAGTGTTATTTTTAGATTCGTGCCGAAATTTTTTGTTTTTTTTAAGCCATATGCCCATAGTTGAAGAAGTCAGATTTTTGTTTGCCTTAGGGCCGATCCGAGTGCAAAATTGGCGCAAATCTTAAATAAAGATACATATTTGAACTTGCAAGAAAATTCAATGTTACTAGACATCCATATGTTCTCGAACATAAGGAGGGCGGTTTTTGGCGCCAGGGCCCAGAGACCACGCCAATAGACCAAGGACTCAAATTCTGCTTAATTGTAAAATTAATGTATTACGATATTAAGATGTCCATATACGAAAGGACTTATTTTTCGTCACTCTAGGGACCCTATATTCTGGTAAATATATGGGTAAGGCTCTAATTAAGTCAAAAAATAAATTTAGATATAATACTAAATTTAGATTCGTGACTTAACGTTATTGTTTTTTTAATACCCATATGGCCATAGTTAAAGGGACGGTTCTTTTGGCCAATGGCCGATATGGGCCGATCAAGTCTCAAACTGAATAAATCTTATTATAAGGTACACACGATAAAGTCCAGGTTTTTATAGAGGAGTTATTGTCGACTTAAACAGTTGTAATTCTACAAAGAAAGGCTTGCAGCATTATTAAAACTAGTATAGCTGCAAGATGTGATGATCGATTAAACTAAACCAAGTTTGATAAAATTAGATACGACATCATCCCAACTCTGCTCTGTTGTTTAGAAATTCAAATTGAACACATTTAAAATACAAATACTCATACTGTTTGTTGCATTTTAAATTCCTCACCAAGGACTGACTGCTCGTATTGTACCCTGGAAGCGATGAAAGTACAAACGTCTTGTAAATGTGTGCGCTACTCTCGCATACTAGATACAAACCCACACACTCTCAGACCCATGCACGGACACAGATGCACATATAAATGAAATCATATCGAAGCATATCGCATCATCTTCGCCGGGTTTGTTTAGCAACGAAACAATCATTAATCATCCGATATTTTTTGCTGTTTGAGCCCCGTAAACTTGGAAAAAAGTCAATTTCTCATGGAAATATCAATGGTTGAGGAGAATATTCCGTAGTTTTTTTGTTGTATTTTTTTGTCTTCCTCATTTCGATGCGTTGCAAAGTGTTGCGACTGATGTGCCACTGACTGACGGAAGGGACAACAACAGCAGCGAGAGAGAAAAAAACGCATCAAATCCGATTTGATTGTGTGGAGGGAATGAAAACAAAATCAGATGAATTTCTCCTTCCCATTTACGCAAGAGTGTCGTAGACTACTACTGCAGCAGTTTGTTTTGACAATAGAAATCTCGAATAATACGATATTATGATGCCAAACATAATCATTATAAATTATAGTGAATCGAGTATTCAGTCGGAATATTTTCTTGTTGTCTCGTTGGTGACTAAAAAAAAACTGCAGATATGGGGTGGAAAATGTACTTATTTTTGGGTAAAAAGTTTGGAGCACAATTTTAAAGGTTTTATGAATAAAAAAGTTATTCTCAAATTAAATTTTCAATTTTGTTGAATTGATTGACAAAAAGTTTAGTCGACGCTGTGGATGGAATTCGGTAATACATTACATTTTTCAAGGTGTTTCAAAAAGTAGTTCGAAACTTTCACATTGTGGTCGGTCCCTGTCAAACAAACCCATATTACTCAGAAATAATTAAGAGATTACACTTTTCTTTTTCTTTCTTCACGAGCTTCTCGTGGACCTAGAGGTGGATATTAAGTTTTTCGAGCGATTTTGTTCACATTACGGGCTGATTTGCCTGATTATCCAGCGTGCCCCTACACGCAGAGAAAAAATATGGTTAGTATATGGTCACGGCAACAATAATATGTTCTCTACAATAAAAGCATGTTCGTCGAAACCATAGTATTGTTTTTTGAATTTCATTTTGACAACAGTATGATTGGGACAATATTACCATTGTTGAAATGTAACAATATTATTATTGCCAAAGTTAGAAATGAAAATATGGTTATAGCAACCATATAAACATAGTTGATGCAACAAAAGTATTGTTGTTTAAAATTTACGTTTACATAATATGGTTACGGCAATCAGGTTTTATAGAGCACACATGTATGTGTGTGCGTATGTTTTTTGTTGGTATACCAAAAAAAACACATACACACGATACAGTGCATGGTTGTTGTCCATTTTAAAAAACAACAATCGGAAGGTCGTTCGAGGGATTTTTATTGTGTTTATTTTGTTCTGTGAAATACTCCTCTGCCGATTGGTTCTCGTTTTTTTTTAAATCTGATACATTGATCATGGTTTAATCACATTCGTTACTTGGGGTCTACGGTTGGTGAAGTAGCATTTTCCCCAGCTGGCAACTGAAAGTATTTTCGACTGCCGTTGGAATATATATTTTTGTATCTTGAATGAAATGTTCAATAAAAGCATGGCCTCAAATTTGGCTGTGAACTAAGTGTAATGCAATTTAAAATAACTTACTTGATAAAAAGCTCTATTTTTGAATAACAACATTACCCAATCCTAAAAATAATTTTAGAGATCATAGTATGGTTGAGTGAAACATACTATGGTTGTGGGGATCATAGTATGGTTGAGTTTGAATCATACTATGGTTGTGAGTATCATACTATGATTGTTTGAAAAAAAAATTATGGTTGTGAGGATCATAATATGGTTGTGGAGATAATAGTATGGTTGAGTGTGACTTATATACGGTTGTGGGATCATAGTATGGTTGTGTGTGAATAATACTGTTGTTGTGAGGATCATAATATTGTTGTGGCACAACCATATACCCAACAATAGTATGATCCTCTTCGAATATTTTCACCACAACCATATTTTTTTTCTGCGTGTACACTAGCCTATCAAGTGGAATGTGTAAATCTTCCCATTTTCGGCGATTTGACCATCCTATCACTCTCTGCAACATTCCTTAAGGACGGCACCCAAATTAGGTGGATACCAAACTGCTTGGTCATCTTATTAGGAGATGCCCAACAGTTGTGGACAGCTCTTAAATTCAGGAATAAAGATTGCAGGGAATTCTTTGTCTGAGTATATACTCATATTACTCTTGATTTGTGTTGAAACGCTACGTCATATCATAGACTACTGAAGAGATCTAATCGATTAGATTCTAAAACGCACAAAGTATGTTTAGTTTAGGCCATACTGGGTAGCTGGGGAACCTATGTTCTTTCTGTTAGCTGGAATGCGTTCCTGCCAGAACTACCTATTAGCGTTTTGTATGAAAAAGTTATTTTTGAGTACTGTGGTAGACATAATTTAGTCTGCTGTGTAGATTGTTGTACACTGAGAAAAAATCAATAGGAAATCGGCTGAAAAAACAATGATTCGGTTGCAAAGGGGAAATTTGGTTCCAATCAACAAATGTTTATAATCATAATAGATATTTGGTTCGAAGTACCACATGGTGATATTTCTGATCATCGATCTGTACTCACAACTTATTGATTGGGCATGGCAATGAAACGCGAAAAAGAATAACTATTAGTTTTGCTAACATTTTCTTGTTGTAACCAATTATTTAATGCTATTTTTAAAAAAAAATAAAATATTTCGACTATTACAGACTTTAAGCCAATCGATTACCCAAAGTTTTTTAAAAATCAGCCATCATCTTCTCTACTTTTTCCTCGTAATGACCCTACCTACGAGTAGTTTAAGTACTTTAAATTCTAAAGCAAACAGTTTTTTTCATTGACATAAATTAAAATTATTTTGAGAAATTCAAAAGTTCTCTTCTGAATGTTCGGATACTTAGATTTTTGCGCCGATACTACAGTTTTATTACTGAAAATTGCAGAGCACCAACTAACATTTAGTTGTTCGGATAGAATACTCGAGGTACATGTAACCTTAATCATTCCTGAGTGTATCTTTGGGCCTTTTCAAAGTCGCGGTTATCTGCCAACAAGCCTCACACTCGCAGTTATCACAGGAAATCTTGCGGGTAGTCGTGAAATAGTCCAATGGGAAAAAATTGTAGGACCCAAGTAAAGATTTTTATCACACAAAATGAATTTTTTGATTTAGTAAAAAGTTTTTTAAACTCAAAATGGCATGATTAATTTTGCGCCACCTTGTATTACCTACAGTTCACTGCGGCACAGGTTCAGCTTACTTCTTGGAGCTGATGTTTGTAGCACCCAAATCGAAAAAAACAGACTCCATGTTTTTTGCTTCGACCGCTGCAGATATATAATCTGAAGCTGTTCATAGTGTTCAGCTTTGGGTAAAGAACGAACTCTACAATATTTAATATAATTCAAAGGATATTCCATATTTTAACACAGGTAAAATTCGGCCTTATCGGCCCATGTTTTAGAATAGTATCCACCCAAAAGTCCCTCTCAACTTGAGGTGGTGCCACTCTACTACACCCGGTCTAGGTTAAATTAGACATATTGCATTTTGGAGTATCTATAGCCAAGCCTGGAAAATTGGACCATTTCGCTTCATGCTTTCATATATCTCCACAAAAAGTCCTCTCCGAATTGAGGTCCTAACACGTGAACCGGCCAATGGTCAACCTAGATGAAATTGGATCGTATTGGTTTCTGTTTTCATATAGCTCCTATGCAGAGAATTCGTCCGTTAAAAGATTCTGCGTCTATACTATTATATTTTACATCCGATGTTAATATTAATTTTAGCATAGAGCATAAAGCGCGACATACCCAACACAGGTAAAATTTGAAAAAGTGTAAAAAGTCCTTCGCGATTTAAGGCTACGCCTTTATAGAAGACGTACTTAAAATCTGATGTGGGTTGAATTTCGTACAGAAGCGATGAACTCTTCTCCCTTAGATGATTACTTTTCCATGAGTGAATGGTTTTTGTCAGACTGACGACAACTAGTATATCATTCGGCATCAAGCAGTATCCAAACTTCGGTCAATATAACCGCATCCCAGCAGCCTATATATTTAGGACGATTTTCGTGCGGGTTCTTGAGATTAAAAGACATGGAGAAGTTCTTCCGGCAAAATGCGAAACATGTTTAATCAAGTGGTCCTCACGTACTTTTGTTTTTCATTTAACGAAAATCGGTCCAGTGTTTTTCTAGTAAAGCTATTGTTAGCAGCCATTTTGTATTTAAATATTTGAATATAGTCCCAAAAAAACAACTACGAACGCAACCCACCCCGTCCAACGACAGCTATTCAAATAATAATTTTCGCGCAAAATGAAAAACAAGTGAAAGGCAGCGTAAAATATTTCGTATAAAATGTAAATTTTTCCAAGTGACTACAAACAGAACCCCCCCCCCCCCCCCAAAAAAAAAGAACAGAAACGGCGAAAAAGTTTTCTTGTCTTTGATTGACAGCTCTGGCTCTCGTGTATGCCTGCATCCCTGATGGATTTCATATTTGAGAGTGTCGCCGTCACACGCCAAACTGACAGCCAGGCAGCCACCCAGCCAGCCTTCCATCCAATCCAATGGCATTATGGGAGGATATCAAATGATTGGCAACATCACAACAACAAAAACGATGCACACAACCGAGCACTGAGATGAACTTTCTTTGCTTGACATATCTGACGGTTGGGTAGGGATGGAGGAGGAGATGGGCTTTTGTATGCTAAATATACCGGATTGGAGGCCATGGATTTAAGCGTATCATGGATGGGTGGTCTATATGAAGTTTGGCAAAGTATGACATTATTTTAAGTTTTCAGAGGGATTTTCTTCTTTTTGTTTAACTTTATCGAAGGGGAAGCGTAAGGATGGTGGGATAAATGTTAAAGTTTTTCAATTTGAATAGAGATTTAAAGTTATTGATTATAAAATATTTAAATATTTGCCAAGGAAGTATAAGTATGCGAAAGTGGAAGTGCCGAGGTATTTAAAGGGACTGCTGATTTATAATTGTATAGGATTTTAATGGAAAGACCTAGTTTAGTTATTTGAAATCTGCACTTAGTTCAATGTCTCAAATTCAGTTAGTTCTGATGGTACTTCAATCCGGATTGGATGGGTCGTCTGTATGCTCACAGGTGAAATCATGCAGTCTATGTAGACTATTAAAGTGTACATCTCACATTTATGGTGGCAAAGAGCGTGGCATAGACCGTATCTCATCTACACCAGCTACAACTTAGAATATGGGGGACTTAAACAAAAATAAGTAATTCTACTACGTGGCTTTAATTTGATACCACAGGTAAACAGCAGCCACAAAAACTTTGTGGAGTTTTGGATTAGCTTTGGTTTGTGCCTTAATTCGCAAACGCAGAGTAAAAATCAGTTGTAAATTGGTCCGAACTACAAATATTCTGTTGCAATCAAAACCTATTACTGTATTGATGGTTACTTGGTTCGACTTACCGTAAGATGGTAGCTACTATAATATAACGGATGTAAAAGCCCGAACGTCGGTTATACCAACCAGATTCAGTAAAACTATTGGTTGTCACAACTGGTGGTTATAAAATACATATTACGTTGGTACCAAATTTTGGTACTGACAGCAAATAAGTTCGCTGTTTAAAGATATTACACTTTGTAACAAAAGTTCAGACTTTCTTGGGGGAAGGAATGACAAGGAGATTATAGATGAGATGTCTTAAGAGAAATAATATGGAGTTTATTTTCGTCAAACATTTTAACATCCTATCTGTAAGATTAAAGTGTTATTTTCGTCCTTTTTCAAATATATAAAGAAAAGTGAAAACATTTGCAGTAAATTTCAGTTGGGGCGTGTCCGTTTTTTAATAATAATGTTTAAATGTTTAAAAAAAATGGTGATTGTAGGGTTAAAATGCTCCACTAATATTTACTATTATCATTTTAGAATAGATAGTCTAAAATAAAATTAGTACATCTTCATGATAAAATTGCCCTTTTCGTCCTTTTTTTCATATAAAAAATTAATTGTTTAGCTCGTTTGTTTTATTTCGGTTTTTTACTTTTACACATTGAACCGGGATTAACCGGCTCTACGTGGGCAGTTGTGTGAAGACAACTTGAAAAGTGAGATTTGCAACTTTTACTGTTACTCATTCGTTAAGTGAGAGCCTGGTCTTAAAGAGTTCGGGTTTTCTTTCAACAATTGCAGCGAAGCTTTTTGAAGAGGGTAGTCACGGACCTGAAACCGCCATAAAAGCAGTATGTAGTCATGAAAATCAATGTCACTTTGTCATTTTGTAAAAAAACTTGTCTTTTATTAAAATATAGATACAAGAGGGTTTGAGCCGGTTAATCCCTGTTCAAAAAAAATATTTTTTGAAATAAATTGTAATGAACTGGATATGTTTAAAAGTTTTCTTTAAGGAACTTAAAGTACCTCTCCGTCTTTTTGAGTAGTTGCTTAACATATCATAATTTTGGACATAGGTTCATTAACAAATAATGAATTTTATTTCGGTTCGATATATGTATGCATGTATAAGTATATTTTTTCAAAACCTTCCAGAAACTGGACTCAAAACGGGGCATATGGTCTATAGAAGCGACCACTAGTAAATAGGGGTCATGGACCACAAAGAATGGCCATCAAAAGAAGTGACCACTAGGGTGGACGATTTAGCAATCGATATTGATTAATTGAAAATGATTTTTTTTGATATGGCATTTTTTTCTCATGCCAAAAGCTATCGAAAAGTCGGTGGCAACACTACAACACTAAACAACACTTGCTATATATTTCTGGCACCATCTGTCATTTCCATTGGAAAGTTTGACATTTTTTAGCATAAACGCACTCAGATCGTTTTGACGTACGACTATCATTAGTGTTGTTTACATTGACTTGAAAAAATCTATTAGGCCAAAAAAAATGGAAATAACTCGTGAAAATTTTCGTGCGATCATCACGACAAGAGTGCATCGATGAACTTAAACCTTTGTATGGCGATAAAGCACCATCCTATAGCTCTGTGAAAAACTGGTTTAATGAATTCAATCGTGGCCGACGCTCTCTCAAAGACGTAGGTCGAGAAGGTCGTCCAAAAACGTCTGTTGTGCCAGAGAACATTGATGCCGTGAGTGAACTGATAATGCAAGATCGTCATGTGACATACGTCTTGAGATAGAGTCATCCTTGCGCATTTCTTCCACCAGCATACATTCGATATTGCATGAACGAACACCTGGCCGTAAAAAAGGTTTGTTCTCGTTGGATCCCGCACAATTTGACAATCGCTCAATCTCGTGTCGATTGGTACAAAGAAATTTTGAAAAAATACGATCGCGGTGCTTCAAAAGGCGTTTATAAGATCGTTACAGGTGACGAATCATGGATCTATGCCTATGAGCCCGAAAAAAACAACAATCGACTGTGTGGGTCTTCGAAGACGAGCCAAATCCAACGAAAGTTGTTCGTGGAAGAAGCTCTTCGAAGCAAATGTTCCGCTTGAGCAACGTAGGAGTTCAATTCTGAGTTGTACACCACAATTTGTTTGCCTGAAGTCTTCGTAGAAATTCAAAAAACAACCAAGAGAAGACGAATCATTGTGCACCATGACAATGCGAGCTCTCACACATCGGCTCAAACCTGCGCCTTTTTGACCAACCAAAACGTCGAATTGATGGGTCATCCGCCGTACAGCTCTGACTTGGCATCCAATGACTTCCTTTTTTATTCCCGTACATCAAAAAAAAAAAAATCGTGGTCAATGATTTTCTTCGCTAGAAGATACTGTTGAAGCGTTAAAAAAACATGTTTTGGAGGTGTCTCAATCTGAGTGGAAAAAGTGTTTCGACAATTAGTTTGAGCGCATACAAAAGTGTATAAATCATGCTGGAGAATACTTTGAAAAACAATAAAACCATTTTTGATGATAAATATTCGCATTTTCATTATTAGGCCAAAAATATATATAGCAGCCCTCGTATATTTGGGCCATATAATCGACAAAGTGTACCCCGTCTCCAATAGCCCGATCTGAAAGATATTTGATTTTTTGACTCGAGGTAAAACTTGCACTACCTCCAAGGAAAAAACACCATCCAAAGAAGTGGAAAATATACGAAAGTTGTGATCTGGAAGAATTTTTAAATTAGATTTCTATACAGGTTTGTCATAGGACAATGGACTTTTTTTTTAAACAAATTTTGTCATTGCTTCTTAAGAATGCTTTGGTGCTATTTTTCCATAATTATTCCATTGTACAAAGAATGCTATGCAAACTCTTCTATAGATTTTAGTCTTTGCAGTCCATTTTTCAAAATTCCTTTTTCGAATATAGTATTTAAAATTTAGCAATTCGTCGACTACATCATGTAACCCTTCTAACTTATAGCACAACATTTTGAATAAATTTTTAATCAAAAGAGAACATTCCCACTAGAGCAAGTACTTTAAAAGTTAATTGAAACGTTATTATTTTCAAAAATTCCCAATTCCCAAAGGTATATTATAACACCCTCTCTCAGTATCCTTCTCGCTTAAAGGGGTACAATTTGAAATACTTCCCTTATCCTATCATAGCACATCCTTACTGCAGCACCACCATGAAAATGTTAACATGAAAGTGTTGTCATTTGCAATCATCCTGAGTAAAGGATACTTACTCCCCTTAAATACTTAACCACCAATTACTGGCACTATTCGTCATTTCGAAATAATGGCAGTTGTTGATTCATGGTCCTTTTGTACTCGCACATACGCACTCATACATATTTGGTATAAGGATAAACGGAGTGATTTCAACTCTTGTGGTCTAAAAACAAAATTAGATTGATAGAAGACAAGAAAACGAAATTCAGAGACTGACAAAAAAAAACCTAGAGTCTTCAATCATTCTTCCTTGTCTATGCTCCTTTTCGTTTCCTTTTTTTTGGTGCAGTGCCTCACCGAGACTCCAACCGTGCCCTGACATTTATGTGAAAAGTATTTTGTCGCAACACATTTTGTCAGCTTAGTTTTAATTAGTGTTTCGAGAAAATGTCAAAGAAAAACAAAAAAGGCCGAGGAAAGGACATAGCAGTGAAATGAAGAATCACTCGGATGAAAGGGTTAGGCACAATGGCTTTGTTATGAGTCCCATAATTAGGGGAACGAACAGGTTGGCTGTGAGGCGGGGAGAAAGAAATGATAAGATGCCATTAATTAAATGTTTGATGATTACTTCCTTGGTTTTGTGGGCCAAATAAAGATATGACAGTCTTTTGGCGCTAACAAAGGGTAAAAGACAAAATATGCTTAAAGTCAGTTATAGATTAAGGCAATAACTTATCAAAAAAAATGATATTAAACAAAAATGAAGTTAAGGCAAATAGAAACCATATTGTCATGCATCACGCTTGACCATTACAGACCGACATAGCAAAACTGTCATGATGCAGGACTCTACTGTTCCAAATTTTCGCACGAGCATCAGCAGTAAGTAAACATTTTTTCATTTATATCGACAAAATATTCAATTTTACAAAAAACATAACTCCGGCTATAAATTCCGTGTACGGCCTAAACCATGGAGTAAGTACGTTTACAAAATATTTTTAAATTTGCATTTGAATGTCCTATGCTATTAGCATCATAGCATTACTCATTTGATGTTGCTGCATTAGAGTTGCTGCATGAAAGTTGGCTAAAGTCGCTACAAAAAGAGTAAGAGTCACTACCTTTTAGACAAAAACACAGGATGGTTGTTATTTATCAAAAAAAAAAATCAAGCTGAAAGAGGTCTTATCGGCGAATTTGTATTGTGCTCATGTGTATGAGAGAGGGTAACTCAATATTTAATTCAACCCAAACAGATAGTTTATAGAAATTTTTATGCAAACTGTTATAAATTAATTTAATTATAAATTCAACTAATTATTTTATTACAATTTATAGTTTATTAGTAACTGCTTTTGCGGTATTTGCCGATGAAACCTCTTGTTGTTAAATTCTCTTTAACATAAAGATTGATATTGAATGTTAAAGGAAACCATGTTGCCATACTATTCTCAATTTTTTACACCATATTAAGTTTGTTATTGCGCTTGCAACATTTTTAAATATTTATCGGCGACCCTATAAACTGTTATAAATGATCGTCGTAAAATTCGAAGAGGATATACCTATGTCAGTCCGTCCGGGTGTCTGTTAAAAGCACAATGGCGATTAAACGAATCAACCTAGGATCCTGAAATTGTGTATGATGATGGCATATGATCATAAGCTGTTTTATATTGTTAATAGCGAAATCGACCTTAGGGGAAAAAACTTTCCCTTAAAGGGACTATAGGTACCTCGGTAAAAAATACACTTTTTTGAGTATTTGTTCAAAAAATCATAACATTTTGTGTACGGACAGTGGTGAAAATGGGTTCTGTTTATTGGGACGTACTAAATACCTCAAAAAGTGAAAGTCCCGCATGGTCAAAACGTGCGATTAATAGTCAATATTGACATGTGGGTACTTAAATTACAGCAAGTTTTGCTAATAATCTAAATATACAGCAATTTTGGCTGAGATTATAGCGGCCGAAAGAGTCCAAAAAACGTAATTATGTCGTTGCTTTAGTAGTCTAGGGATGGTGGAGGGTATATATGTTTGGCCTGGCCAAACTTAAGCACGTTTTACTTGTTTGTTGTAATGTTGTCAGGCTAGTTAGCCCAAACGAACAAGGCTATTTTAGGCATGGTCACAATAAGGCTTTGTTGGCGCTTATATTTCATTGGCCAGAGCACCCATTTTAGCCGGCTCTTTAAAATTATAGCAAAAAAGGTTCATATTTATCCGAAGAGTCAAAACATATGATTATAATTTGAGGTTTTGCAGGGCGACAGGAAAATTTTTGTGGCTCTTTGGCTCCGTAACTTATAGGAATTAGGCATGTGACCAAGGGCGCCAAATCGACGAGGGTTGGGTCTTGCGCCGCATTCTCAAGATACGCGCTTATCATTTTCTATATCGCTCTAAAAATCTTACACAAACTCTAAAAGAAATTGTCCTGAGTTGTCTTTAGTTGCAGTATATTTAAGGAATTAAACTATCTAACAAAGTCGATTTTAACAACAAACGAGTATTCCCAAATAATTTCCACACGCAAAGGAGAAACCCTATAGTCGGAAAAGGCTAAAGGACCATATCCAGAGAAGACTTACCCATTCTGTACGAAACTCACCAAAAATCTGATTTAAACTGTGACTTCCAGGTGGTTATATCTGAACGGACTTTTTAATAAGGGATATCTTAAAACATCCATCGATATGGCCCCATTATACCTGAATGATTATGGGTACCCATTTACTTACTTTACTAATTCTGTTAGCTTTGGTTTGTATAGAGTCTTGGCCCAAACCGGGAAGTATTTTTGCATGTGGGCTATAGGATAATATAGACAAATACGGTCAAAACTAGAAGTTTGTTAAGTTCAAAAAGAAATTTGAGCAAAATGAAATTGAATTTGTGGCTTCACGAGTAGCCGGGCCTTCATGTGGGGCTACACAAAAACATGAAGCGATAAGATCCAAATCTACCAGGATTGACTTTCAACGTCTCACAATGCACATTGCTAATTTTTAGCGAGATCGGATTAATTAGGTGGCCCTAGAGCGGCATGGCCTCATATTGAAAAGGAACTTTGTATTTGGGCTATATGAAAACATAGACCAAAATGGGCTTGATATCTCTTAAAATGCACCATGCTAAATTTAGGCACGATCGAAAGTAAATGTTAGTAGAAGTCTCAGAGTCGCAAATAGAGATGGACCTTTGCATAGGAGGAAAAACATGTTACAAGTGTTAATTATTGGTCCATACAAAATTTCATTAATATCAGCTGGAACTTGTGATTGGGGAGAGGACCTTAAAACTGGAGGGACTTTTGCATGAAATCAAAAAGTGATTCCAAGACGATCAGTATAATAAAACATGAAATCTTTCCACAAACATCAGGAATAACACAGCAAAAAAAATCGAAGTACTTACCTAGTAATCGCTTTTATTCTACACCCAAAAAGATTCAATTTGTTGGCTCCCAAACATCACATTAATTTAAAGTAATCGGAAGTAATTTATATCCACTTTGTAAGAAGCTTTTTTGACTGGTAACAGTGTAATGAAAACGTTGGCATTTTCATAATTCACAGCAGGGAATAGCATAGACAGCAAAGGCGTTGCTATACGAAGCTGGAGGTCGGGATTCGTCTCCAGCTAGTGCAGTATGTTTTTCTTTGACATATGGAAAATATTATGAAAAGTAGAATACAAAGCGCTTTTTTAAAAGCGATGTCAAAGTTGTTAAAGAAAGGTTATACTTCCTATGACAAGCCGATGTAAAAACGATTTAATCCAATTCGAAAATATTTCTGGATCAGTTTGATATTTGACATTTTTCACACCTTTGGATAGTATATTTTTTTTGCTGGGAAATTAAAATTCCTTTTCCCACAGTGCGGTGTAGGCAAGAATTGCTTCAGCTGAAATGTCCTTTACACGTACGATTTTAACAGCGCACCTATTTTCAGCCACCAGCATGGATTTTTTGTACTCTTGTAATTAACACGGTTTTGTATTCAAAATAGTTCCTCTTATGGAAATTGTTGGTTTACATACAAAATATAAATATTAATAATAATATCAAAAGCGCAGAATATATACAATTATTGCTTAATATAAAAATAAAAATTTATTATAAAATCGAAATTTATTATAACGCCAAGAGTTCACACCTTAATAATACACCAAAATCTAATAAATACGCGAGATCTATCAACTATTTCTATGTAGAGTAAATTGTGCCTGTATGACTAAATTTAATAACATGATTACGAGTCCTCGGATCGCTTTAAAATTATCTAATAACCGCAATCAAGCAAAAACTAATTGCGGGCATATTTGAAAACGCAACTACAATGTTGTCGCCTCTAATGAAATCTTGGCATTTTAAACCCTTGATTGCTTTTAATTTACCCTCATCATTTTCTCAAAGTATTTCGTTCGTTCGTTTGTTCAGCACAATATGCAAAAAGAAAGAAGGAAACACAAAAACAACGAATGTAAATTACATAAAATTACATGTTATGATTTTGTCGGTTTAAAGCACGCAAGGCCTTAATTTAATAAACCGTTCCATTTCAACATTTTCTGATTTCGGTTTCTGTTGTGATTTATTGTTGAGTTCTTAGACTCAATTTAGCAACGATGACGATTACGACACCACGATGGATTGGGGGAGGATTATGCAATAGAAGTACATACTTTAGTAAAATTTGTCAAATAGTTGTAAAAAGCTGGTAAGGTGTTTCACATGATATACGAGTACTTGTAGTAGAAGTGGTAAAGATTATAATATAAATGTCTTAAAAATATACTTATAAATTGGATTTCGATGGAATTAAAAATCATTGGTCGGCTAAGAACATACAGAATTCTGTTACTGTCCAGCGATTTACACACATATGAGTACAGAAAAAATATGGTCACGGCAACAAAAATATGTTCTCTGCATTAAAAGTATATCGGTCGCAATCATAGTATTGTTTTTTTGAATTTCAGTTTAACAATAGTATGATTGCGGCAATATTATTATTGTTAAAATGTTACAATAATATTATTGCATAATTTAGAAATAAAAATATGGCTGTAGCTACAATATATGTATATATGGTTGGTGCGGCACAAGAATGGTTTTTAAAGTTTTATGCCAACAATAATATAATTCGGCAATCATATTGTATTATTACAATTTTTCTCAATTTGAATATGGTTGTTAGTACCTTTTTATTGTCACGAATCTTGTGCAAAAATAGTACTTCTTATATGTTAATTAAAATTTTGTGAACTACTTTGGATATGGTTAAAAAAATATTTTAAATAAATAATTAAATGAAAAGCTTAATGGCCTGTTTCTCAATGTCGAAAGAACTCATTCGTGCGCCTCGTACACGAAAGAAATATGATTTGGGTTTCTCTTATCACATTCTATGAACGATGACTCGAACGACAAGGCGAAAGAACACGTAACAGTTTCCTCACAAAAAGCAGTTTTTCAAGCTCGAACGAGTTGTCAACTCTTCGAAGCAAATGTCAAAAACGCTAACTTGCTATTTTGCGTTCGTCTGAAGAAAATATATAGGTAAATAAGGGAGAAAGCAAAGCACCAAAATAATTAATAGCGAAAAGGGAAGCTCTGGTTAAAGGAGAACTCCCTAGGACCTTCCACAAGTACAAGAGGGAATTTTACAGTTTTTTTTGTTTTGCTGTGCATTTTTTTTGTTTGGAATAATTTGTATGTTTAGTTTTGAAAAATTTGTTTGATTGTTTTGTTTTGTTCGTTTTTTATAGTTGTGTTTGTTTTGTTTATCTGTTTGTCTTTTTTACTTTGTTCTGTGTTCGTTGGCATGGATGTATTTATGCCTATACAATTTAGTACGATTTTTTAGAGAAATGTAATAAATCTAAAAAATGTAGATTTGGCAACTCAATTACATAACATACAATAATTGGCACACGTATGAGCAGACGAACGAAAGGTTTCGTTGTTGAGAAACGCAAGTTGAGACGAATTCGAGTGACTGACTGACTTTCGTTCGCTCACGGTTTATTCTACTGCTAAATAAATCACTTTATTATTTTGAATTTAATATGTTTTTAAATAATTTACTTAATGCAAATCTTTATTATTGACAAAATAACCAAATCCTTATAAATAATCTTCGGAATCATACGAGGGCATGTCAATAACTTCGTTACTTTTCGATTAAAACAGTTTTTGTTTGCAAAAATAAAAAAATATTTTTCGACATAATCTGCTTTTAGCTCAATACACTTAATTCCAACGTTTTTCCAATATTTGTTTGTATCGCTTCAAAAAATTGGATTTTTTGAGGTCCATCCATATAATAAATTTTCAAGTTGGAGTCAGCTCCGCTTTCCACCGAGCCATTTTTCTAGGTTTGGAAATAGGCGCATAATATGGTGGATAAGCTACCAATTCGTAACCCAATTCATGCATTTTGCCATTGAGGCTGCACACGTGCATTATCTTGATGAAAAATAACGTTTTTCTTGGCCATATGGGGTTGTTTTTTTTTAAATCCTCGTTAAATCGGTCCAATAAGTTGGCATTATATTAACCGTTTATTGTTTTTCCCTTTTGAAGGTAATCGATGTTGTTGACATGACCTTATTGGCCAACAAAGTCACCTTGGCCTTCTTCGGAGCTGGTTCACCCGGAGAAACCTATTGTTTAGACTGCTACTTGGTCTTCGGAGTGTTGTAATGGATCCATGTTTCACCCACAGGTACAAAACGCAGCAAAAGCTCATTCGGTTAAACAACTCCAAACAATCCTTTAATGCTGTCTCACTCAATTACGGTTATGTTCAGTTGAGGGCAAACGCGGCAGACAACTTGAAGCTTTCTGAAACCCATCTGATCATGTAAAATAGAAACCGCACTGCCATATGAAATGCGTATGACATCAACAATCCCACGCACTTTTACTTTTCGAACGACCTCATATCGTGGATTTTTTCGACATTTTCGGGTGTATTGACCTCAATTGGCCGTCCAGAACCTTCAGCGTCATTTGTACTTGTGCGATCACAACAAAAGTCAGTAAACCACTTTTTACCATTGAAATCGATGGTACAGAGTCCCCATAGTATTTATTAAGCATTTTCTTCCTTTTTTATCCGCAAAAAATAATGTTTACTGAGTACTCGAAATTCAATTTTTTCCATTTTTAACAAAATCTACAAAGTAGTATGCTTTGAACAGGTGTTGAACAAAAAGTAAATGACGGAACTCTCTTAAAAATTTATAGTAGTCTACTAACATATTGTACTTGATGGAAGCAGTGATACATTTCATATAACTACGAGGGAAGTTGGAAAAGTCACGGATTTATTGATATTCCCTCGTATATTTCATTCTGTTAACAATTAAAACTATGGGTGCATTACTCTGGCCTTAAATGCAATTTTTCAAAGGGAACACCACTCCCTTTTCCACTAGGTTGCGTTTCGTTTCATGCCAAAATCAAGTGTTTTAAATATCAGTTCATGAGATATGGTCTTCCTAAGTTTAGAGTTGTATGGACGATGCCACACCTTCTTGTCCAATGACATTGTAATATATCCTGTAAATATAACCTGGCCGAACGTAACATAATTTTTTTAAAACATTTTCAATTATTTTGTGCGGAATCTCTTCAATAGCAACTTCGATTTAATGTTTAACTCTTCAATTGTTCCGGGATGCTTTACGTTATGTTTACCCTTAATGGTTTCTTGCAAAAAATAATCCAAAGGGCTCAAATCACAGCTCCGTGGCGGCCAATTGACATCACGATTTCGATTGATTATTCGATTTCAGTCAAAAACAGAAATGATGCCGCCAACCCAAAATCCACACCAAATAGTGACTCCTTGTGGATGCATTGGCTTCTTAATAGAGGTGTGGGTTGAACCCCATATGCGGCAATTTTGCTTATTGACATAGCCACCGAGATGAAATGAACTTTATCTGAAAACACGATTTTTCAGTAAAATTCTTCATCACCTGGCAAACAATCTTCACTGAAAACGCATCGGATGGTGTTCCATTATTAAATGTCGAAGTTGAAAAAAATATCAGTACTTTTTAACAGTCGATTCAAAGTTTAAATGGTCCACCCTATATAAGCAAAATCTCGCCTATTTCTAGTGATTTTTGGAGAGGTCCTTGTGAGGGGAAAATGATTACCTCTTAACCAATTGGAAGCATTTGTGATAACAACCATTTAACAGCATAAACACATATTTCAGCTTCCCAGCTTCAATACTGTAACCTAGAGTTTACTCTCCATAGTCAGACAGATTGTCAGACGAATATGGCAAGATCATCTTAAATTTCTATGGCAATCCAGAATACTTTATGGAGTATCCGACCAGTATTTCGAGGTGTTGCAAATAAAGTGAATATGCCTTCCCTCCTATAATGTAGTGTTTTCTGGAAAATGTTTACCAGGCACGACCACTGTAATCGTTTAGTAACTGCCACAAACTTACAGGTCGTTAGCTTAGTGGCCCTCAGATAACCTATTTTTTCGCGCCGTTTCCCATACCAAACCATTGCTTACTAAAACTTACAATCGTTTTGTTTTTAATTTTTATTTTTTTTTGCACAAATTTGGCACGCGATAATATTTAATCACTTAACGTAAAAGTAATTAATTTCCACAGTTTACGAGAAACAAAACCATGCAGTAAGCAAACGTTTGAAATGAAATAAAACCACACACACTCGAACGTTTAAAAAATACCTAAATTTTATTAAAAAAAAATAGTCATGGACTCTGAAGAAACCGAAAACGCGCGCACTTTAATAGAAATACCTTGAAATCCTATTTCCCCCGCTTCGACAAAGCTACGAAAACACACTTACTCACAACAGCCACTAAAGTGGAACCAATTGATGTTGACCGAAAACAAATAACGTAACGAAACCGCTAATTTGTCAAATGTCCGACAATCAGACGAGCTTGCCGGCCACATGGCCACAGTCTCGTATTACACATTATAAAACATTTTCATATTTCAACGCTTCGTTTTCTTCGATTTTTATTTGAAACAAAGAAGATGGCTTAGGTCAAAAAAGAAGCAGCAGTCAAGAACAACAACAGTGACGACCAGACATACATTACAATCAATCCTTTTATAAGCATAAAAAAACCACCTCGACAAGAAACTCATCATACACATCAAAACGACGCACAGTGGGAATATGTGGGCAAAAATAAAATTTTTCAAGTGAAAAATATCAAAAATGTAATGGTGAAGTTTTGTAGAGAATTGTTTAATAAGGAGAAATATACTTCATTATTTTTTTTAAAAATATTTTTTTGTACAAAATAAAACGGCAAGGTCCTCTAAACGAAACTGTGCAGTAAATGCCTTAGTTTTTTATACATTTCGCATGTATTAAATGTAAGTATATTTAAAAATATAGTATTTGTACATACATTTTAGAAACAAATAAATTGGATAAAAATAATTGTTTAAAAAATATTCAGGTTTTTAAGTCGGCACTCAATAAGTCAGTGTTTCTTGTTTTTCTAGGACAAAAAAAATGTGAGGCCGGCCGAAATGGGTTTTCAGGATGCAAAAATAATGGAAGGAGGGAATGCATTCTTTCGATTTAATAATGTTCTGCTAATAATTGCTTATGTTGAACAAAGTAAACAATTTTATAAAAAAAAACTCCGAGAAATTTTATTTCCGTAATTCATACAAATGGTGTAAAAACCAAACAAAAAAATAAAATAAAAACACCACAATAGTTTTTAAGTGTAGTAAATCCAAAAAAAAATCTCTAAAAGTATGCACAGAAAATGCGGCATGTCTGCCAATCAATCGATAATTTTATAGTAAATACGTTTTTTTATTTAATTTTTTTTTAAATTTTTCGAGACCTTTTTGTTGTTTCTTTTTCAGAATGAACTAAAAAATGGGTTAAATGTATTTTATGCGGTTGCCAGGCAGACTGTACAGCTGACTGCCAAGGTTTTTCTTCAGCAGTCGTTGGTAACGATTACTTCGGCTACAAATCAAACGACTAACATGGGATTCTTATTAGGATTAATAAGAATTACCCTTTGCGTATAGTCTTTGAACTGTGCGAAGAGCAATCTTCATCGCGCAAAGTCATTTCCACCAATTCCGCATGGACTTTCGTTGAAAACCACAGAAGCAAAAGCACAGAGTGTGTGTGTTGTACATGTATTCATACATGCGTTGCACATTAGGGCGTATCAATCTTTATTAAATATGTTTTTGTTTTTTACATTTATATTTATAAAAGGTATGTATTTAACCTAGATGTGCTGTTTTTGGTTTAATTTTTATTTTTCCCTTAAATTATTAAACAAAAAATCGTACAACATCGAATTTAAATACATGACCATTAGCCAAAAAATAATTTTAAAATATAATAACACCAAGTATCTTAATTAAAATCGGTTTATTAAAAAGTATCTTAAGCCATGGCCCCTAAACTTTTTGCAAATGTTCAGCTTACATATTAGGGTTTAGTTGTTTATATAGACATAAGTGCTGCTTGATATCGATCACAAACTACAAAATATTATATCAGCGTTTTCGAAATTGTAAAAAATTAAAATTCTTATATGGGCGTGATACTTAAAATTTAAATATAATTGAGAACTCAAATGCAAACACTGGTAGTAATTTTTATTAGCATATACGAGGGTTGCTATTTATATTTCGGGTCCGGCAATAAAAACACAATAATTTATCATTAAAAATGGTTTTACTGTTTTTCAAAATATTCTCCTTTAAGATCAATACACTTTTGCATGTGCACAAACCAATTTTCGAAGCACTTTTTCCACTCCAAATGGGACACCTCCAAAACAAGATTTTTGTACGCTTCAACAGCTGCTTCGGGCATGAAAAACGTTGACCACACATTTTTTTCTTGATGCTAGAGAATAAGAAGAAGTCATTGGAAGCCAAAGCAGGGCTGTACGGTGGATGGCCCATCAATTCGATATCTTGAGTGGTCAAATAGCTCATCGTTTCAGCTGAGGGCTCGTATTGTCGTGATGCAAAATGATCCGTCTTCTCTTATTGTCTTTCCTCATTTCTTCAAACACTGTTGGCAAACAGATGGTTTGCCAACCGTCCTACGTTCCACTAAAGACACTGTGGCAAATGGTCGTTTATATCGAAAAAAAACGCAATCATTTGCTTCGATGTACTTCTTCTACGAACAACTTTTGTTGGATTTGGCTAGTCTTGAAAGACCCGTACGGTCAATTGCTGTTTTGTTTCGGATTCATATGCATAGATCCATGATTCGTTACCTGTGACAATGTTAAACACTGCATTTAAGCTACCGCAGTTATACTTTTTCAACATCTCTTTGCACCAATCCATAGTAGCCTTTTTTTTGAGCATTCCTTCAATTATGTGGGATCAAACGTGAACAATTTTTTTTTTACGCGGCCAAATGAACATGCAATATCTTATTGATGCTTGTCATACTTATGTCCATGGATGCCTCAATATCACGGTATGTCGGATGTCGGTCTTGCTTAATCAGTTCACGCACAGCATTGACCGAAATTGGACGACAAAGTGACCGAAATTGGACGACCCTCACAAAATTCATCCTGTAGCGAACGGCGTCCGATACTGAACTCTTGGTACCGGCGATTAACAGTGGTTTTCGAAGAAGCTTCATCGCCAAAAGTCGAAAGAAGTTGATTTAAACACTCTTGTCTCGATAAGACACGCCGAAAATCGTAAAAATCTTCGCACGAAAATGTTCACGGAATAATTCCATTTTTTGACTGAGATGAATTTTTCAACACACCGTAAACAAAACAATTCGCCCTCAACTGAAAAAACGTTCTGAGTGAAGTTGTGCTAAAAAATGTGTCCAATGGAAGTTCCAGTTTGCAACTGGAAACACTAGAATTGTCAGGACCCGAAATATAAATAATAGGATATTAGGAAAATATAACTATTTTTTACTTTACGTTTTTTGGGATTTAGGCGCGGTTGTGGGCGGATATGAACAAAAACTTGTTTCTAAACTAATACTGCAATATGAGAGATGTGTGTAAACTTTCAAAGCCCCAGCACGATTCCTTCTAATTTTTACTGCAGCTTGTATGAAAATATCCCACTGTGCGTCGTGATGTACACGCGGCTCGACATGTATAGGGTATGCGATTTAACATTTTAAATTTAAATCTGATGAAAAAAAAGTACTGATATTTTTTTGAAATTTCTGGTTTTATTGGAAAGGTTTTACTTTGTCGTTTGATAATGGAACACCATCCGATGCGTTTTTGCTTAGCCCAATGGGCTGGAGATAAAATTTGGAAAACTTGGAAAAACTTTTGGTTTAAAAACGATCTGCGCATACAGTTTTCTTAGAAGGTATTTTTAATACCCACCACCGAAGGGTGAATGATACTCGTATACTAAATTTGTCATTTCTTCGTTCACAACACGAAATATTGAAAATTGTTAGACAGAGATCAAGCTTTGTCTCTGTTGAAAGCACGCTAGTAAAACGCATCAACCTGGCCTCCTGAACTATCCTGACCACGAGCAAAGACCATCACCGTAGACAATAAACAATTATCTTTCAAAACTTGTAGCATAGACCTTTTTGTAAGTTTTTGAAGACAAAAACCAACAATCGAAAGATATGGGTTTTCCAAGAAAACCACCTAGTGTCTTTCAATACCAGAAGCGTGTATCATAAACGGCACCATCTTTCCCGACCATAATCGTGTTTTTTTTTTTTAAAACCAACCGAGTGTCTTTCAATACAAGTGGCGTGCAAATTTCATAATTGCATCTTGCAATACCATAACCTATAACCAAGCCTTTTACCGTGTAACCTCTAAGAGAACAACCCATGATTTTTTTTAGACTAGCATTATAAATCTTTCGGAACCACAATCTTAAAGACCACTAAAGAAGATACTTATCCTTACATGCCCATTACAGTGTACAGAAAAAAATTTCGCCATACACCCTCGAATATAAATTATGTTTGCAAAGCAGTTTCAGAAGATAAAACGAAAAATGTAATAACAGGGGTCGTGTTTTCGTAACTGCCTTGCAATATTACTTTTTATTAGAATGTGTAAGGCGAACTTTTTTTGTTTACCTGTAAGGTGGTACGGTCTAATGTCCATAGATGTGGACATCCCAAGATCACAATCAAGGATCTCCAAGAGAACAACCCGTTTTTTAAACGTAGTTGCGTGGATCTCCTGTAATCTCGTAGACCATACAAACAAAATGCCCAGGAATCGTAGGTTTTCAAAGACAACAACCACGTATATTTTTGAACTGCTTACAGGGATCTTCTAGGGCTGCAATCGCGGTTCTTTCAAGGCAACAACAGCACAGTTTTTAAAACTAGTGAATCTTCCAGTACTGTGATCGTAGATCTTTAAAGTCCATAGAAAACAATCTTCTGGGACCATTATCGTGAATCATTAAAGACCGTAGGCCCATGCGCCCGACCCTGATCTAAGCGATACCTTCAGAATAAATTCATATTTAGATTCATAGAAAATGTTCTTGAATATGTTCTTTGTGACTATTGATTGCTCCTTTTGCCAATGCGGGACGTTTTTTTCGGACAACTATGCCCTTTTGTGAGTCCGAACTAGCAGTGCCCATTTATACCATTGTTCAGGCTTTCGGTAATAAATTGGCTGCAATGTAACCAAACCTAACGTAGGGTTACAACAACTGATTTCAATTAATAAAGAACAAAATTATAGAATTAACTGAATTTTCATTTATCCAGCCCAATGTGCAGCAGCTTACCACTGCTACTGAGGCTACACGACGAAATATCATTGGCTGAAAACAATCAATCATTTGAGCATTTTGCAAGAAACGATTGTAAAATATCTACAGACATACAGAGTACGAGGCATGTATGTCAGTTCACCATACAAACAGTGACAACTGTGGTGGTGAGTGAAGTGAACATGTTCTCGGGATGTGATGTGATGTGATATATCATCGCATCACAAAAGTCACGGCTGATGGTTTTTGAATACAATTGTTGGGGAAAAAATTAACCAGAATGAAAAGGAAAGAGGCGAGACGAGACGAAAACAAAAAGCTTAAAAAATGAAAAGCTGCTTACTTCTCTTTGAGTTGGTCTTAAACGTATGGCGCGACAGCGGTAGAGTCTTTTAGCCACACTTGATAGATAACATGAAGGCTTCCACATTGGTGGAGTCTTTCGGTAGGCTCATTGTCAAATGAACAATACTTAGTAGATTGGTTATTGTTTTCAATTGGCTGATATTATTTGAACTTCTTTTTAAAAAAAAAGAGTTTTTCATTTTGGCGTGGTGTATTTTGAGAAGTAAACCGTAAAGTGTAACAAAATTTGTTTAGTATTCTAAAAAAAATTTAGAATGGGAAACATTTATTCGCGAATAGTTTTTTTTTAGTGGGACTACTCTATAAGTGGTGTAATTGGCAAGCAACCACATTTCGAAACGAATAGTTGAGTTCCCGGTTTCCGGACGGTTTCGTTTAAGGATTTACTTCATTATGGAAATGAGTGCATAAGTTCGTCCTTTCGTTCCTAATTTCTTAATTTAATGTTTCCCTTAACATATCCCTACCCCCAGTTGAAGCATCATCACAATCGAGGCTTATTTGTTGACTCGACGTCTATTGAAGTAGAAGCGAAAATGATTCAAAAATGTTCTGCCGAATGACAGCTTGGTGCGGTATATGAAAAGGAGACAGCATCGGACTTAATTTGTTTGAATGTCAAAGGATGGTAAGTTACATCTTTACATAAAGATGTAAGTTATATCTTTACATAAAGTTTTTTGTCCAACTTAATTTGACATTTCTTAGTTTTATTGTTTGACAATTTCAACCATGGAGAGGTACACAGTTGAGCAGCGCGTTAAGATTGTTGAAGCTTTTTACGAAAATGCGCGTTCAGTTCAAAATCCTTTTTTTTTTGGTCAGCATAATCGACCAAATTTGTCCACATTGGATTCGTTAACAAGCGAATTTCCACATTTGGGCAAATGAGAATCCACGAGTGATTGTTGAATTGAGGATATGGATCTGGATATGTAGTTGCAACAGGCCAATGAAACAATAGCTCGTCAACGCGAGAAATACAATGGCCGTGTTATCTCACGTCGTGGCGATGTTAATTAATTAAACTCATATCATTGAGAGTGTGTACGTCAATAAGTCAAGAACAATTCCAGAGCTAAAGGATGAGATACTTCGCACATTTACTACATTTTATATTTCATGAATTAATTTGTAGACAGATTGGGATAACCTATACAAAGTGTAGGACTCTTTCAGGAATAGCTCTAGAATGTAGTCGGGAACATGAGCTGGTGCCTACATCGAAAAGGATGAAGGTCTTTTAAGCCGAAGAGATTTTTAGGACAGCGGAGACTATGTAAGACGGTTCAGACCAAAAAGGAAAATAATAAGTAGAAACGTGCAGACAGAATTTGAACTTAATTACTAGGAAATAATATATTGCTCTATGCCGGGTGTCAGGTCATTGGAAGAGACTGTGGCAGCAGATGGACTTGGTTAAACAGCCGATTACCTATTTCTTCAGGGCACAGACAGTTCAATTCTTAAACGTATATTTCAAAACTAAGAATGTATGACATCGATGGTCATCCTGATATTTCAAGAACGAGTAAACTAATAGGACGTGACGGGAGGAGCCTAAGGCGAGTACTAGGGTTCATAACAGAGGATCACAAGATAAAAATGTTAACCTCTATTTCTTGCAGCTTTAGCTGTTTTTTTTTAATTTTGTTTGTTAGTGAACGTTTTCTTTTCCGTGGTAAAAGAAAAAAATTAATATGTTGATCCTATAGAATTTTCTAGTACCTATAGACAATTCTAGTACCTATTGAACCTTTTAGCGGCGTCTACCAACGTTCTGAGAAGGCAGTATAGCTGTATACTGGGTTCTCACGTAAACGATAAATAATAAATAAGCTTGTTATTTATTCGTGTCCGTTTTTTATAATTTATTAAACAATACATTTATGTATTGATTGCTTACCTATCGAGGGAAACCACAATGGATCATATAGGTCTCTAACCTCAGATAGCAGCTAGAAATTTACTCCGTATACCTAGAAACGTATTAAGGACCGGGTTTAGGGGATTTCATTAAACTACTTCACTTTTATGTCGACTGCGTGTTTATCAGTAAAACACATACATCGAATTTAGAATTCCTGGCAGTATATTTGCATTGAAGCTGTCGCAGTATCGCCTTGGTTAAGATATCCCTATTATTTAACTGAAATTATGCAGTCAAAAGACTACTGAAGACTCTGTTGTAAGATGCGAAGAGTTCCTATCTGAGAGAGTTTGCTCCCAATATTTTCTTTTTCATAGTTTCAGGAAGACGTCCTTCCTGTACATGTCCGCTAGCGGATTCTGCTGTTTTTCAATAACTTTTTTATTAATTAAAAAAAAGTTTTGAAAGATGGAAATCTTTATTAGGACCTTAACAAATATTTCCATTAAGTGGAAGAGGTGAGATTCGTCAAGCAGGTTGATACACATCCAATGATTCAGATGAAGTTTCTCGTTTATTTCTTAACGGGATGTTGTGGGAATTAACTATGGAGGTATAATTTTTAGCGGAGTACAGCCCACCACGGAGTAGGAGTATCCTTTGTTACAAGTTCCCAACTATATTTTTAGGTTATTTATTTTAAAGTTAGAAAAATCGATATTATTCACCCTGAGTCATTTTGAAGGTAAATAAATTCTGAGCAAAACAAACAACCTTCGTTTACTAAGGTCAGTCCAAATATTAAGCTGGCTAGCATATAGAGTCTAAAGAAACAAAATTGTTTAATCATATAACCGAGAATATTTCTTGTATTTAAAAATAGTTTTAATTTGAACACTCAGCTGAAAACCTCTTCGCACATCCTTTGTTGAAAAGACCAAGTATTTTGGTGTATCTAACTGGAGCGCTACACATTTTAAACAGTCATTTCACCTTTACTTTTGTTAAACCCCGATTCCCAGAACTTCTGCTATATTTACCTTTATTCAAGTTCCATCATTCCACCTACCATCTCCGACCATACCTGTCGCTTGACAATATTTCTATTTTTTTACAAATCTTTTCACTAGATTTTCAGCTTGTTCAAGATCAAACGCCAACAATTGAGGCCATGATGGATACGGCGAGTACATCGGAATCTTCCTTCGGTGCTCGCACCCTCCGCATGTGCCGATGTTTTCTTTTCAAGTGTGAACATAAGCTTCTTTGACAGTGCGTATGTCATGTTGAACGTGCGTATGTCATGTTGACAGGTCGGGATATCTTCGGCTGCTTGTTTAACACTCTTTACAAACTATTCCATATCGTTGGATGTATGGACGTACGCATGCAGGGATGGGTTGACTGACTGGTGCTGTGAATCTAGTATTTATCTTCAATTCAGAGAGTATATAATCGTATGAGCCGGTATACATACACCCGTATATGCCTATGTTAATGTTGTTGGCATTGTGAAATGTTGAGCATTATTAATGATCCTTTTCTTTTAAAAGCGTGAATGTACTTTATGTCTTCTTATGATCACTTTGATTTTCTTCTTTGAATTGTTGCTATTGCTCCATTGTTACCACAGATGCTGCTTAAGTGTTCTTCCATGGCACCTACCGGTAGATTTGTCTAGAAATATGTAACTCTGTCTGTCTGCCTGTTTGTCCATCCATCTACAGGTTGTTTTTTGTAGGTTGTTTTCGAACATTTCATGCTTCATGGCTTATTACAATTGTAGCGTTGCTTTTACTGTGAACGTGTTAACACCTTTGGTGAATTCATCTGTTGTCTTTTGATTTGAAAAGCTTCTGTTTGACCATTCCCCCCCCCCCCCCCCCCCAAATGATGGCTGATGATCGAGCAATTCAAAATGGTTGCTTTCCAGTTTTATCTGTCACTGGGGGATAAATGAATGATGATGGATTGTGAATCAACCAATGCATCCAATGTCTTTGGATTGCTTCTGTTCCAAGTTATTTATTATAAATGTCCAAACGCATGGAATGCAAAAAAAAGGATCAAATGTATAAGTATATCCGCAATTTAGAAATGTTAAAAACTAAAAATGAAATGGGCTTCGCTCTTTTCGACTAAACCGACAAATGTTTGTTTTTATACCTTTTTCTTTTTACAGGTATTAACGAAAAATCTTTAGCTTTATTGACTGTTCTCAACCTTTAAAGAGCGATTGATTTTTAATTACACACGTCGTACGTAAGGGTGCCGTTGCAACTACAATCAATTCAATTCATATTCCCATATAAAATGCAAAGGACCAAAAAACTGAACTCAGCAGACTTCCCGATTCACTTGGAATTTCGCCAGAAGATGCTTTAAATGGTGGAAGAGGACGGACTCATGTTGAACTGCCTTTTCATGGCCAATTATTCTCTGTCAAGGCGTCAATCGTGCCGGGCTTATCTGCGTAGACAAGCGACTTCACATAACGCCACAAAAAATAGTTCAGCGGTGTTAAATCGCACGATCTTGGAGGCCATGCCACAGGCCCACGACGCGAGGTAATACGCTCACCAAAAGTTTGCTTTCAATAAATGATTGTGTCATTGGCTGTATGGCATGTTGGAACCAAAGGACATACACATCAACATCCTCCAATTCGGGCAAGAAAAAATCATTAATCGTGGCTCTATTGCGTTCCCCATTAATTGTAACATTATGGCCGGCTTCATTTTTGCAGAAATATGGACCAATGATTCCCTCTGCCCATAGTGACATTGTGAAAATTTAACGGCGTCTCAATAATGGCTTGCGGATTTTCATGAATCCAAATGCGACAAATTTGGTTATTTACGTACCCATTCAACCAAAAGTGAACAAAATTTTCTTGTAGAAATCAGGCCCTTTTCATCGCGATTTGCAAACGTTGTTCCATTATGAAATGACAAACCAAACTGAGCACAAATCAAGTGACAGCTGTCAAAAAGGCTAACTCCGAAAAAAGTGTGGCCAGATTGAAAACCATACATTTAAAAAAAAACACCCTAGTTTTGAGATTTGCTTAAAATTGGGACTAGGAGGCATGGACCCCACAACGCAGCTTACGCAAATTAAAGAAAAATTTCAGTAAGAGTGGCCCTTATTGTCAAAACAAGCGATCAATACCAAATATCGACATTCAAGCACTCAAAATATAGCAATTTTTGCTTTCAAGCCAATGTAATCCATTTGAATATATATAAGTAAGTATGTATTGTGATGTGACATCTTTTAAAGAGAAAACCGCGAAATATTGCAATTAATTTAAATATATAAGGTGGTCCATTTTGAGGTATATTTTTCCATAGCCTTTTTTCACAGATTTCGCGTGAGTTGTGTTCAACTTTATTTTTCTTTTCAGTATTGTTAGGCATTTTATCATGGAAAGACTTACACCGAAACAACGTCTCAAAATTGTGCAACTGTATAATGGAAATGAGCGTTCGGTGAGAAACTGGTTTCGATTACAATTTTGTTCAGTGATGAGGCACATTTCTGGCGCAACAACAACGTCAATAAACATAATTGCCGCACTTTGGCCGAAGAGCAACCTAACGTATGCAGAATGAAATCGCAACAAAAAAAAATATTTTTTTTTTCTTTTAAACAAAAACAAAAATTGTATTACAATTTTTTTTAAGATAATATCGAGCCATAAGCGCTAACCTATCGTAAGTCAAATTTTTGGAAAAAAAATTTTATTGCTGAAAAATAATCGTTAGGACAAGCCTCATCGTTTTGTATTTTTAAAATGACAAAATTGTTAGTAAAACATCAAAAAAAAAGCTTTTGCATTTTATCGTAAATGATTGTTTAAATTTTATTGTGTAGCAATTTTATCGTAAGTCACACATCAAATTGCTGCAGCAATCGCAAATGTGTTCAGATTTTTTTTTTTGTTTTTTGATACAGTTATATGAGTAGGTAGAAATCTTAAATTTTTGCATTGAAACATTTGCATTTTTAATAAAGTTGTTTGAAATAAATAATAAAAACCGTCTCCTGTAAAATTTGCATTTTTTCACTTACGATAGGTTAGCGCTTATGGCTCGATATATTGTACTAGTTGAATGTAAAAAAATATTTGGTCCCATTCGAGCTGCTTTGCGGCAATTTTGAGGAACTTTTCCATGGATATTGAAAATGTTGAATCAAATTTTTGCTAGTTTTGGGTCTGAAGTTATTTGCATATACTTTTCGTTTTAAATTTGCTCAAAAATCCTCAATTGGGCGTAATTGGGGGACATTGGGTGGATTTTCTTCTTTACATACATATCGAATTTGAAGGGTGTCCATGGCTTCCAATGTCTTCTTGGCGTAATGACTTGATGCTAAGTCGGGCCAGAAGATTACATTTAAGTCTCTATGCTTCTTATTCATAAATTATTCAACTTTTGGTAAGCAGAAATTAATATATCTTTCAGAATTGACGGCCAAACCGGACTCAAAAAAAAAACTGGTTCTGACATTCCATGCTGACTAATTGCAAGCCACAATAAAACTTTTTTAGGAAATTTTGAATGCTCCGCATACTTTATTTTATCGTCTACGTGTTTTTTTCCTTCAAAAAAATGTTTTCCTTGCCATTCGTTTCCATCCAATGTGAAATATGACTTATCGTCCATGATGTATACAATGTCGCTCTTGGCTTTGAATGTATTTTTGACCAAACTTTCAAGTCGAGATTTTGGGTAACTTCTTGAGCTTCTGACGCTTTTGCCTTGTTTTTTCTGGACTTTCTCTGAATTCCCATATCACTCAGATACTTTTTCACTGTTTTTCCGTCACATTGGAACTTTTTCCCAAGCTCCCTATAGGATTTATCGACTTTACCATCTCATAGAAGAGTCGTTCAAACTACACTTTTTTTCAGAACCACGTTTTCTTTCTGTTGTTTGTCTTTTCTCATATATCGCCAGTGTTCTATATACCGAACTTCGATTTTCTCTTTGCTCTACAAAATGAGGAACTATATCGGATTTCGTCCAATCAGGATGATGGTCGAAAAAATTACAAATGGTTTTTCGACGTTGTTCTTCTTTTGACGACATTGCAAACAAAATAAATGATCAACTTCAGCCAAAATCAAATAGCAATATCACGAAACATGTGGTAAATGAAAACTAACGGTACTTTGTTTACATTTTTAATTTTGCTTTGTACCCAGCGTTGTAAAATTTGTTGCGATTTCATTCCGCAAACGTTAAGAGGTTCAAGAGGTGCCTTTATACACAGAGAAAACCACGGTCTGATGCGGTTTATTTGCTGGTGGAATCATCGGTCCATATTTTTTCAAAAATAATGATGGCCGGAACGGAATATTGAATGGTGCTCGCTATCACGACATGATATCAGACTTGTGGCTACCTAAAATTGAAGCCCGTAATTTTGACGACATTTGGTTTCAATAGGACAGAGCAACTTGCCATACAGCTGCTCAAACTATGGATCTATTGAGAGGTTATTTCAAAGAGCAGCTAATTTTGCATTTAGGACCGGTGAGTTGGCCGCCTAGATCGTGTGATAACACACCTATAGATTTTTTTCTTTGGGGCTACGTAAAGTCCAAAGTCTATGCTGATATACCAGCTACGATTCAGGTTTTGGAAACCAACATTATGCGTGTCATTAACGCCATACCGTTCGAAATACTCGAACAAGTCATCCAAAATTGGACCTCCAGAATGGACACCCTGAAGCGTAGTTGCGGCCAACACTTAAAGGAAATTATATTCAAAAAATAAATGGCATAAAATGTCTTTTGGAAAGAACCACAAATATTCCACATTTTATTTTATTTTTTGAGTTTTTTTTATATTTTGAAAATATACCTTTAGATTGATCACCCGATATTACAACTAAATGAAATATTTGAAAACCACCTTTAATTTCCAATCAACTAATAAATTCACAGAGTCCTTTAACAAAATACCTATTTCTTTCAAGGAATGTTCGTTTTTCTGCTCGATTACGTTTCCATTAAGAAGTTTTCATATCGCCGTTTCTCTTTCAACCTGCAAGTAATACAACCAGCAGCAGCAAAACGTATCAAAAACTGTTTGGTAATTGTAAAAACAAAACGCAAGACGTAAAGAAAGTAAGAAAGGAAAAAATGCTGGAAAAATATCTGATTTTCATCTGGGATAAGAAAATGCAAAGTCACATGGTAAAGCCTCAAATAAATGCTGGAGATGAAATAAAGCTGCTAGCTTCTACCCTCCTATCCAGACAGAATGACTAGAGGAGCAGAAAGGGACGAGCGAAAAAAAATAAGGAATACGAGTATAACAATCGCATGACAATGGAATCCACCGACCTGTAGATGAAACCCACAAACAGCCATTTCAAATAGAAATGGGAAGAAATTTCCACGGGCATAATGCTGAAAAATGGAGGAATGATAAATGTGTTTGAATGTTTGGTAAAGGTCGACTGTGAATTGTCGTACCCTAAAAACAAACACTGCTACGAAATTGATAACTAAATATCAGTTAAGTTGCGTATATAGAAAATACAAATTTCGGTTTAGTTAAAAAGTTCAAATTTTTAAACAGAACTAGGAATTAGAAATCTTGCGATAAAAAATTTCACATATTAACTAAAACATTCGTACGTTGTTTATCGATTTTTTTATTTTAAGCGGTAAACAAATTCAGACATAGTATTTTATCCTTTTTGTTTATATTTACTCGTTCTTTTATCACTATTATGACAGTTTTTATCCTAGTTCGATACCTGTTTGTTGTTTCTTCTTCAGAATCAACGTAAAAAATTGGTAAAATATATTGGCTTGGTTGTCTGGCAGACTTACAGCTGTTTCTGAAAAAGTTGTAAGGCGTTTATTGAAAATAATCTTGTATCAGGCTAAGTTCAACTTCACTTTTTTTACGAAAAATTTTATGCCGTTTATTGAAAATATTTTCCTTATGAGGCGATGAAAAAATTCACTTATTCACAAAAAAAAGTTGTACATAAATGTTTTTCGAAAAACAGTCCGAAGAACATTTAGATACAAGCAGGGGTGTCTGTAGTTTCGATGAGCATCACTTTTTCATCATAAGACCTCAAGCAACAAATAAGCTGCAACTTTGTTTAGTGGCTATACACTTAAGGGCAGATAGTTTCGCATTGAACAAGAACTGTCGCCAGTATAGTTTTCTACAAAACCCAATTGAAATCGCTCGCACTGCATATATACACAATCCACACACGATACAGTGCATGAATTTTACGAATTTTGTTGTTGTTTTCATTGATTTAATATCATTGAAATAACTGATAAAAAGTTTAGCTTATTTGCAAAATTTTTCGTTGAGTGGTGATAAAATTCACATACCAATTTTTGTTTGAAATTTAAGGGTTCTCTTTCTAGTGTTGTAAAAGGAAACATCAGCAGTTAAATCATTCAAGTTATAACTTTTCCCTAACAACGTCTGATGTAGGGCATGTCCAGGAGAAATGAATGCTTCATCCTTAACATTTATTTCATCTTATCGCATGTAATAAAACATGAAATAAACAAAACTGAGCACCGCATGCACACATTCAGACCGACATCCAAACGTAGTTCATTTGTCTCGCGCACCCAGAAAATGTCAAGAATCGCCTTCAGACAAAAACCGCCAAAAGTGGACGGCGATGACCAGAAACGGCGAAGCACCGGACAGTCACACGTTAAAAGATACAAAACTTGCAGAAAACAAAAGGCGAAAGGAAGACGAAAACAAAACAACATAAACATGAAGTTCATGCAATGTCATGTCATTCAGCATCAACCTTCATGAAACTATGAACAATTTTCTAAGTACATACATACACGTAATACATTAGGGTGAACCGAGATATTCGATTTCGCTCGAATGAACAGTGGATAGAAAGTTGAACATTACTGTCGCATAGAACTCGATCTTTTTATAACTACGAGTAAAAAGGCATACAACTGAGAGAGCATCCGTCGTTTTAACCATGGAGATCAGGAAATGGTGATGTCTTACAGCTAATACTCATAGAATATGGCCTATAAATAAATACAGCGATTTCAGTACGTCAAAAACATCATTGACACGTATCAGTACATCTTTAGGTCTAGCATTCATAGAACTCTACCATGCCAACTCACGGAAAAATTATTTCTAAAATTTTTCTGAGATTGTAGCTCGTACTTTGGGATCCGTGGGACCAAAAAATATCCAACACTGTCGCCCTATTCAGCGACTAATACGAGGGTTGCTATAGATATTTCTGACCTGGGCAACTCTGGCGCCATCTGACATTTCCATTGTAAAGTTTCACATTTTTAAGCAGAAACGTAATCAGAACGTTTTAATGTACGACCATCATTTGTGTTGTTTACAGTGACTTGAAAAAATCAATTTGGCAAAAAAAAGTGGAATTAACTCCTGAACATTTTCGTGCGATTATTTTTTACAACTTTCGACGTGGATTATCACGACAAGAGTGCATCGATGAATTTAAAGCTTTGTATGGCGATGAAGCACCATCCTATAGCACTGTGAAAACTGGTTAATGGATGCAATCTTGGCCGACGCTCGCTCAAAGACGAAGGTCGTGAAGGTCGTCAAAAAACGGCCGTTGCGCCAGAGAACATTGATGCCATGCGTGAACTGATAATGCAAGAATTCTTCCACCAGCATATATTCGATATTGCATGAACACCTGGCCGTAAAAAAGGTTTGTTTTCGTTGGATCTCGCACAATTTGAGAATCGCTCAAAAAAAGGCTCGTGTCGATTGGTGCAAAGAAATTTTGAAAAATACGATCGCGGTGCTCCAAAAGACGTTTATAAGATCGTCACAGGTGACGAATCATGGATCTATGCGTATGAGCCCGACAGCAATCGACCATCGAACATACTCTTATTGCAGAGAATATACTGTTGTTGTCGAGACCATATAGTAACATGTCTTTTTTTCTGCGTGTGCGAATTCAAATATATGAATATTTGTATGGTTGTGATGGGATAAGGGTTCAGACTCATGGGCCGGTTATATACTTTATGAAGTTTACATTTTCATTTGTCATGTGACAGGTTTTTACAAATTATGTTAGAATATGCACCTATGTAATTAGTTCTGTAAAGTCTGGCTAAATTTGTACGACTCTCCGAATCCAACTCCGGACTCTGATTGGGATCTCTGAGTCCGGCTTCTTTGCAAGAAAAGAAAACCATAAAAATGTATATTTCATGTTATTTGGATCACACCTATAATTTTTAGTTAGAGAAAGACTGGATAGGTATACAGAAAGAAACCCCATAAAAAAGAACAAAGAAGAAACCCCATAAAAATGTATATTTCAAATTTGATGGATCAGCCTTATATTATGTTGGTTAGAGGAAGACTGAATAGGTACACAGAATTTGTTTTCGATTCTAATAAAAAAAGTGAAAAGTGATAAAAAAAAAAAACATTGAAAATATTTTTGATATCAAGCGAAAAATTTAAATATTTACAAAAAAAATATTGTATGCAGTTTATCGATAATTCTGTCGTTATGAGGTAATGGAAAACACATATTTACATAAAAAAAAATTCGCATATTAACATTAAAACGCAGTCGGAGAGATTTCTGGTTACAAGCAAGGGTGTCTGTCTCACCATTAAAAGACCCCAAGCAACAAATGTGCGTTAGCTATGTTGAGCGGCTATGCACATAAGAGTAGGTCGTTTTGCATTTAACGAGAACTCCTGGCAGTAGAATTTTCCACCGCACACAATAAAAATCCCTCCAGCTGCATACATACTCAAACACATACACACTTTACAGTGCGTGAATTTTATGGTTTGTGTTGTTGTTTCCGTTCATTAAACATAATTGAAATATCTTATAAATAGTTTAGCTTATTTGCAAAATTTTTGACTGAGTGGTGACAAAATTTACATACCAAATATTTGGTTGAAATTAACCGTTGTCTTTGTTTTTGTGTAGAGGAAGAAAGGAGAGTTAAGTTTGGAGACATTTTATTTGAGTCTGCTCGTAACGTGCTTGGACACACCTATGTGGGAAATCTATTCCACATACGGACAGCTCGGCTGATGAATGAATTATCCATGTAAAGTGTCGTGCTATCAGTGGGATTGTCTACGACAATTTTATTAAATACAAGTTGAGGCTCTGACTTTAGGAAAGAGTTTAATATCTCAGAGGAGAATATCACATTGAAATAAATATTAAATAATGATATGCAACAAAAATTGCGCTAAAGCACTAAGAAAACAAAAAAAATCATAATCTGCTAATCTGGATAAACATCAGCATCCTCCCCTGTAGCAACTTGAGAAACCCTTGGCCCTATTGAACACCGTTGATTAAATATTTATACTCTTTGCCGAAGAGTGAATGGTTAACAAATGATATTTTTTTGTTGACGGGCAATGGTTAAAGTGAATAGTGTCAGTTTGAAGCTTTTAATACCTCAGGAAGAACATAGTTGCTGAACGTTTTGGCTCACGTGGCCCAAAAAATTTCCCGCATGGTCAAAACGGACGGTCAATTTGGGCAGATTAAAATAAAATTTGTTGCGAATCCAAATATGGATTAATTATAAAGTTTTGGCTGAAATTACGGAAGGAGCTTGGGCCGGAAGGGACCAAAAAACGGACCATTTTTTAAAGTAGCTGAAGGATGGACGTTGGTGGGGGGGGGGGGGTGGGAATATAAGGTTCGACCTGGTCGTTTTACTTGAACACCTTGGCCCTATAGAAGAACGTTTTTACTTGTTGTCACTGATCCCATTTCGAAACAAATAAAAATATATTTGGTTCACTCCACCCTAGTAAACATATAATGAACGATTGGCTATATCTACGTACACACAAATGGATCTATGAATGTGACGACCACGGTGGAGTTGATATTACCATGTTTTTGCGAAACCGTATCATCGCCACTAATACATGCTACCCCAGAGAGTTCATAGAGCAGGGGGGGAGGCAACAACTGTGGGGCTTCATTGTCTCTGTGACCACCCAGCGTGGTGGACATGACATCATGATACAAGAGTACATACAAATGTACAAATACAATTGCTATTGTTGTTGCTGGTGTTTTCAACATTTTTTTTTTGTTGCTTTTCTTTTAAACCGACCGACCGTCCAACTCACATCATAGTCATGGCGGTAGGGGAAGCTCGCCATTATGGTCTATTATTACGCTATAAACAAAATGAGGAGCACTGTCAAAGGCGAAGAAGGGAGGGAGGGAGTGGAGCATAGGTGGAGGTTGCAACATAAGACACTTTACACATTACAAAAAGCCATACAACATTTAAATGTTGCCCTGTCGTTTTCTTTGTTCTCTACTTTGAAATGTCCACTTTTTACGCGGTGTTGTTTTAAACGATTATTTTCCATTTTCTTGTGCTGTTGTGTCTGGGGCGGCTCGGGTAGGGCACAATGGTTTAGTGGCCAGAGAGAGAGAGAGAGAGGGAGAGAGGGGGGGAGAAAACGTAAAGAAAAACGGTTGTTATGCCAACGGTTGGAAAATGGAATTTATCGCTGAAAAAAAAAACTGAAAGTCACTTCCGGCTAATATTTCTTTTCTTTTTGTGGCTTTTGCATATTGCGAAGAAAGAAAATCTTTTTATAAGCATATTTTTTTCTAAAGAAATGGTCAAAGTTTTATATTTTATTAATTGTACTAAAGGCGAAATCGTACTTTTGACGTAAAACAAAAAATGTAAATACGTATCTCTTGATCCAGGTAAACATATTTTTAATTGTGGCTCTAAAGGTCATGATATCGTAGTTTTTTGTGATCTTAAAGTGAAAACTTTTCTATATAAAGGGTATTTTTTTAGACGTGTGGTTTTAAAGATGAAATAAAACTCATATAATTTAATGTTATGACCAAGAATTCAGCTTTATTATAAAGATAAGGGTTTGCCATTATGTTTTAAAAATGATTTCAAGCAAGTGGCCGCGGTGGATGGCTCGAATAAATTCCAGCCGAGAGGCAAATTTTCGACCACTCGTTGCAGCATTTGGGGTAGTATGTCAGCAATAACGCGCCGAATACTCTCCTTCAAGGCGTCAATCGGGTGTTCGCAGACAAGTGACTTCACATAACCCCACAAAAAATAGTCCAGTGGTGTTAAATCACACGATCTTGCACGCAGACAAAAAAGTATGGTTGGGGTAACAATAATCGAAGAGCATCATACTATTGTTGGTTATATGGTTGTGGCACAACAATATTATGATCATCACAACAATAGTATGGTTCACACACAACCATACTATGATCCCCATAACAATATTATGGTCCTCACAACAATAGAATTATTCACACACAACCATACTATGATCCCTACAACCATATTATTATTCACATTCAACCATACTATGATCCCTACAACCATATTATGGTCCTCATTACCATAGTATGTTTAACGTACAACCATAGTATGATCCTCACAACCATAGTATACTTACACACAATCATACTATGATCCCCAACATTTTTTGTAAAGATTGTGTTAAGTTGTTATTTAACAATAGAGGATTTTATTAGGTAAGTATGTAATAATAGGAGTGATTTATTAAACAGTAAAAAAATTATTTATTTAAAATATTTTAGTTATACTAATTCGTAGTTTTTTTTGGAAAAAATTTAATTATTTTGACTATTGTTGCGTAAGATTCGTAAAAATAACATAGTCAAATTAAAAAAAGTACAATTTTGCCGGTATGAATGCCGTAATCATGTTATTGTTAACATAAAAGCATTGAAAACAATACTTTTGTTCCACCAACCATATTTATATTGTTGCTACAACCATATTTTCATTTTTAAATTTGGCAACAATACTATTGTTACATTTCAACAATATTAATATTGCAGCAATCATACTATTGTCAAATTTATATTCAAAAAACAATACTATTGTTGCCGTGACCATATAGGAACCATACCTTTTCTCTGCGTGTGGAGGCCAACGACTCGAGATAATGCGCTAATCAAAAGTTTTCTTCAATAAATTGATTGTTTCGTTGGCTGTATGGCTTGTAGCGTTGTCTTGCTGGTCCAAAGTTCGTCCATTAACATTATGGCCGGCTTTTGAGGATGTAGCGGCGTCTCAACAACGGCTTGTGGATTTTCATTACTCCAAATGCGACCCATTCAACCAAAAGTGAGCTTCATCGCTGAACAAATTTTCTTTTAAAAATCAGGATCGGTGGCCATCTTGTTTAGGCCCATTCACCGAACGTGCGACACTCTTGATGGTCGTTCGGCTTTAATTCATGTACTAAGATCCTTCCGCATTTTATCCATAAAGTGGATAAGCACAGCTCCAATTGTTGCGCGCGATGGCGAATGGGCTCATTCAGGTCTTCTTAGATACTCTGCTCAGCAGCAGCGCATTAACGACACTCAACCTCTTCTTTTTCTCAGAGTCACTGAAGATATGGACCATCGGCTAGAGGCATAAAAATGTTTTCTCCATTATGTCGTGAACAACTCTAATATCTATATTAACTATTGATCGCTAGTGTTGAACACATTATTGGCCGCCATAGAGACCGAGACCTTATCTCCTCCATAGCGTAAAAATAACTGTTTTTTCGATCATCGGGCACTCTTTTTCTGTGATCCTCTGGATAAGTTTCTGTTTCAAATGCTTTGCTAATGGTTTTCCGTAAAGGTAAGCAACTGAGTAACAGGTACTCACATCAAGTGAAGCGAATATCTATTTGCAATTATTAATAACACTGTGGAACATTTTTGGGGTTATTGTCTGGGGGGGTAAGAAATTCCAAGTCAGGGTGATGGTACTAGGTCAGCATATTAAAACCCTCAAAGGGTTTTGCGTTCGTATGTGCCAGTTTTCTGGCTTTTATTTACAATTAAGTGAAGGTATGAAATTTTGAATAAAAGCAGAACGCGTTAAACGATTTATATGATCTATGTCGCATTTTGTTTATAGGTTATGTGACTTTACGTGAAAGTTATAAGACTCTACACGTTTTTCCGTTTGGGATTTATATGTTTTAAAAAAAAAAAAATTTTTTTTTGTGGCAAAATTTTCTTCATAAATTTATTTCTAATTGCAAAAATGTTGATTTGGTAGAGAAACAGTATATTAATGGATTAAAGAAAATGTAATTATAATTTTTCTCAATTTATTTCAGCAAAATCGAACTAGTCGTTCTCGAGTTATGTCAAACTACGTTTTTGCCAACATTTTACAACTAAGCGAAAAAACATCAAGATAAGGAAAAAATGTAAAAGGTCATAAAAAAAACTGGCACATACGAACGCAAAACCCTTTGAGGGTTTTAATATACTGACCTAGTACCATCACCCTGACTTGGAATTTCTCACCACCCCAGATTGGCTGTTGTACAGTGTAATCTTAAAAAGCCCATGTGTTTTGTAATGTATCTTTGGTCTATAAAAACTTATACGCTTAGTTCATAGTCAGATTTGAGACCAAGTTTCTATGGAGCATTTCTTTCAAAAGAAACCAAAAATATTTAAAAACCAGTCGCAAAGGATTTTAGTTGTCATGCAGTTTCGGTTTACGCTACTTCACCAACATCAGACCCAAGTCGCCGCATTCGCATTTAACGCGAACTGATGACAGTAGAGTATTCCATTAGAAAGGGTCGATCCCCATTCAAAAAAAAAACATTTTAAAATATACACTAATGTCAAATTCGGCTAGTTTTTTTTTTGACGTCATTCTTTGTCTAACTCTCACCCTTATACACGTAAAAGAAACACTTTCAGAAACGCACACCCACTAGACTGTTTCGGCCCAGTAATAAAAAAATCAAATTTTCGGGATTCACCGCCTAATTTTGAAGCTTTCAAAGGTAGAATTTCAGAATAAAATAACAATGTTTTCCAATGCACCCTACATTTGAGCAAAAATTTTTTTTGCCACTGCTTCCTTGTTTATTAATGACATACAATTTTCATAAAATTGATGTACAACTTTTATTAAATTTATGTACAAATTTCAGAACGTTCATGTAATTGTTCCCTTAATTGATGTAAAAATTTCATTAAATTGATGTACGATGTTCATTAAATTTAAATATAAAGAATTGAAGAAATATTGATGAAAAGTTCTACATTAAATTGAAGAAAAGTAAAAAATAATATCTTAATTAATTAAATGAATGTAGGAATTCATCAAAAATATGAACTCTCTCACGCAGAAAAAAGTATGGTTAGGGTGACAATATTCGAAGAGGATCATACTATTGTTGGGTATATGGTTGTGGCTCAACAATATTATGATCCTCACAACAATAGTACGATTCACACTTAACCATACTATGATCCTTACACCATTGTATGATTCACACTCAACCATATTATGATCTCCACAACATTTATTTTATTTTTTTTACAATAGTATGATTCACACTCAACCATACTATGATCTTCACAACAATAGTATGATTAACACTCAACCATAATATTATCACCACAACCATATTATGACCCTCACAACCATAGTATTTTTCTTATATAACCATAGTATGATCCTCACAACCATAGTGTGATTCAACCATAGTATAATGCAATCAACCATACTATGATCGCCAAAATTATTTAGCAGGATTGGGAGTATTTATTCAAAAATAAATTTTTATCAAGCAAGTAATTTGAAAATTGCATTACATTCAGTTTATGGACAGGTTTTGGGGCCATGTTTTTATTAAACATTTCATTCAAGAAACAAAAACATATATTCGAACGGCAGTCGAAAGTACTTTTAAACAATACTACTTTTGTTACACCAACCATGTTTATATGGTTCCTACAAGCATATTTTCATTTCTAAATTTGATAATAATACTATTGTTACATTTTAACAATAGTAACATTGTCGCAATCATACTGTTGTCAAAATGAAATTCAAAAAACAATACTATGGTTGCGACGAACATGCTTTTATTGTAGAGAACATATTATTGTTGAGGTAACCATAGTGTAACCATATCTTTTCTCTGCGTGCTTTTTCTCGGACCACTACTTATTGAAAGTGCTTTTTTACATTAAATTGACATCTTTTCATGCCATCTTCGATCGCTTATTAGGGTCTTTCTCTTAAAGTCACCATCATCAGTGATTCCTGCTTTAAAACATTTTTATTACAAGTACTCCCTACTCTCTTCTTTTTATTTTTTTGGCTTTGTCACCAACGAAAAATCGCTCTCAACAGCCCATGTTGTCGTTGGTGACATATTGCTGTTACCACCTGTTTTTCGGCTACACAAATCATGCAAAACTTTTTCTTTTGCGTTTAGATCCGCATAAAGTTTCGGGGCAATAAAGCTCAAATTTATTGTAGTTTTATGCTTTCGAATCTTTTCTAAAATACCCGAAATTTCTTCCAGGGTGTTTTTTACTCAACACGAAACCCATTGAAACATAACAACGAAGGCGGGCATATCCGCACACACACATATGGCAATTGCCTTAAGTAAGTGTGTGTGTGAGCGTGTACTGACTGGATATCAAAATTGGGTTGATGGTGTCGTTTGTTGTTGGTATGTAGCTTGTATTGTTGGTGGGCATGTTGTATGAACATAATGTGGCAAATCGAATTTCACATGCCACATTCTTTCAGTAGTCCTTTGGAGGCAACGTGCAAACGCACATACAAAGGCATATGTGTTTGTACACACGTTAAGTGTGTTAGTCAAATTTTACAAGTTTCTGCTGGTTGAGGACCGCACAGTGGTCCTTAGCGGAACCATGTAGGGAATTAATCGATAAATATACATATTTTCTAGACTGCATCTACTTCTAAAAAATTTCAATTAGTGTAAGCGAGTGTTAGTTGATGTACAGAAATGTTTAGTTAATGCAATTGAATATAACTGTGATTGGGACAAATAAGAAACCTATGAATAAGGAAAGGAAATGAATTAAAGTTAAAAAAATAATAATGATATCAGGATTTGGAGCTTCAATTAAGGAATTAAAAGTCCAGTTAAAAAAAATTGGCAAAGCAAGATTCAAATTATACTGTGTAAATTTCGAAAAACATTGATGTACTTTTTCGGATCCGCTTGGCAAATCGAAAGAAGATATATTTTAATTCCCTTTCCGAAGATATGATTTCAAAAGAAACCTTGCAATTCCATCTTTATAACATTTTTTTATGATTTGTTTTTGTATTTTATTTTTAAAAATTGTTTCTAAGATAGGATTGTTTTTATTATCAAATGTTGGTTGATTTGGTCAGTTCTATACAAAACTATTAGTTGCCATAACAGGCGGTTCTGGCAACCGATAATTTTAACTTCATTCAGTTAATGTGACTGAATAGTATGCTGACTGTAACTTAATATTGGCATAACAATTATCTTATGGTTCTTCCAATCGAATTTCCATTATGATTATAGACATCTGGTGATTGGAACGCAAAAGTCTTTTCGTCTAACAGAAATTCTGTTGTTCGGACCGATTTCTAACTGACTTTTTCTCTAGGCTGCATCGGTGGTTTTTGCGACTGACTCTTTCTAACGCATGACTTGCTCAATATTATCCTTAAGGGGCCTAAATTGTTTAAGTAGTGTTCGCATAACATCTGTCCTTTTCGGTACCCCAGAAAAAAGTCTTACGGCATCAAATTGCAGCTCTCTGAGAAGGACATTGACATCGTCGTTGCACGTTTGCCGAACTTGGCGCACAAAATATCGATTGTGGTCTGAGCTGTGTGGCGTGGTGCTAAAAACCAAATATCTTTAATATTCGACTGGTAGCATTTTCATGCCACCGCTCTACAATCCGCAGCAAACTGTTATTCTCTGAGAACACAATGGATTTTTAAGAATACAGCAGGATTATCGATCTTTAGATGGGGCAGCTTAACAAAATACAGCAGGATTATCGATCTTTAAATGGGTCAGCTTTACTTTTTAACATAACCACAGGGAGAAAAATGAGCTACGTCCGAAAATATTATTTCATAAGCCAAATCGTGGTCTATGGGCAAACTGAGCAGCGATAACAAAGCGAGTGGTCGTGGGCCTACATTGGCTTATTCGATTTGGCCTTGTGAGCATTTAATGCGTGCTTAGTGCAAAATTCGCGTCAGGCGGGTTAGTAAAATGTTGACATCGATGGAAAGTCGATGTTCCAGGATTAAGTCACATTTTCTCGGCTAAGGCAGCCACAACGATTACACACAGTACGACGACAGAGACCATGAGTGTTGTCCACTAGCACGTCAGTCTCACTAACTTTTTCACAAACTTGCCAAAACTGCTTTTCAGTAAACGCACCGTTTTTGGTCGAATCGACTGTTAAAAAAGGTTTTGATAATTTGTTCAAATTTTTAGTTTTATTGGAAAGGTTGAACTTTGTCATTTAATAATAGAACACCATCGCTTCGGCCAATGGTCTGAAGTGTGTTTTGCGAAGATGAAGAATTTCACCGATAATTCTTGTTGTCAGATGAAGCTAATTTTCATCCGGTGGCTATGTCAATAAGCAAAATTGCCACGCGTAGGGTTCAGAGAACCCACACGTGACTATTGAGAAGCCAATGCATCCACAACTGATTTGGTGTGGATTTTTGGCTGGCGGCATTATTAGGCTATTTTCTTCGCAAGAAGCTACCGTGACCGTCAGCGGTGGCCGTTTCCTCGCCAAGCTCAACGAATTTTTGTTTCCAAAAACTCAAGAGAATGACATGGACGACATTTGGTTTCAACAAGAGACATTTGAAACCTTTTTGAGGCATTTAGTGCGTTTTAACTAACATTAACCATTTTATCCATTGTCCGTCCACAAAAACTCATAAGCAAATACTCCAAAAAGTGTACATTTTCCGAGGTACCAGAGGATAACTTTCCTTTTCGGAATTAAAATTCCTTTTCGAATTAATGGACGTGTATACGAGGGTGGTTCGGAAACTTTTTAGCCTAGCACAAAAAGCGCGATATAAACAGAAAAAAGTTAAGTGTTTTGGAAACTTCCATCTCTATGAACACATGTTTAATTTTGTTTCGATCTTGCAACTCCTTCATATAAAAAAGGTGTTCACAAAAGACGCATCCGCGATTTTTTTACAATGAAAAAATTAAAAATGCGTGGTGTCATTAAATATTTACATAAAAAAGGTTTATCGGGACAAGAAATTCATAATGATATGGTGAATGTGTTAGGTGAAAGTGCTCCTTCATATGCAACAGTAAAAAATTGGGTTGCTGAATTTAAACGTGGTCGTACAAGCATTGAAGATGAACGACGTAGTGGACGTCCAAAAACAGCAACAACAACAGAAATTGTAGCCAAAGTGCATGATATGGTATTAAATGATCGACGAATAAAAGTGAGTGAAATAGCTAATATCATGGGCATCTCAAATGATCGAGTCCATTTAATTTTGCATGAAGAACTACAGATGAAAAAGCTTTCTGCGAGATGGGTGCCGCACTTGTTAACAATCGACCAAAAACGCATAAGAATGAACATTTCTCAAGCTTGTTTGGATCGTTTTCAGCGAAATAAAATGGATTTTAAGCGTCGTTTCATAACTGTTGAAGAGACATGGATCCACCACTATACTCCAGAGACAAAAGAACAATCGCAACAATGGACTGAAGCTGGAGGAAGTGCCCCAAGGAAGGCAAAAACAATTCAATCGGCTGGTAAGGTTATGGCAACGGTTTTTTGGGACTTCAAAGGTATTTTATTGATTGACTATCTGCAAAAGGGTAAAAAAATAAATTCAGAGTACTATTGTAACCTTTTAGATCAATTAAATGTACAAATTCGAGAAAAACGTCCTGGCTTACAACACAAAAAAATAATTTTTCATCAAGACAACGCACCAGCGCACAAGAGTGTTTTAACAATGGCTAAAATCAACGAATTAAAGTACGAGTTGCTTGACCACCAACCTTATTCTCCTGATTTAGCTCCCAGTGACTTTTACCTGTTCCCAAATCTAAAAAAATTCCTTTCTGGCAAGCGTTTTGCCTCAAATGAAGATGCAATTACAGTTGTAAACCACTATTTTGAAGACCTTGAGGAAAACTATTTTAATCAAGGGATAGAATTGCTAGATAAGCGTTGGAAGAAGTGTATTGAAGTTTCAGGAGATTATATTGAAAAATAAAATTTTTTTGAAAAACTAACTATTCTCTTTCATTGGTAGGCTAAGAACTTTCCGAACCGCCCTCGTATTAGGCGTGTTCTTTTGTTGCTCGGTTATTAAGCGAGTAAAGGGCTAGCTAATGCGCTAAATTTGAATCATTGTATACAAAAAGAAAAATAGTTTTGTTTACAGAAAACTATTGACAATCTGCGCGATTAACAGTTTGTATTGACCATTTTAAGTTTTTTCTACAGATTATTTCAAAATTTAAAGGTGATCGCCTTAGCGACCCCTTACTCGCTGGACGATTTTTGTAGTAACTAACTGAAACACTTTTATTACTCAAAAACAATCCTCATTAGAACAAATGACTGTTGACAAACATTTTTCGCTTCATCGAACTTAGTATTGGACTTCAAATGCACTTTAAAATTAAATTAATTTTCCATATGCCTTTGGTGCTGAAAGTCCACGTAACAAAAATCATTTATTTGGAACAAATAAAATCGGTGGTGATAACGAATCCGTTCTCTGTGTGTATATTTAATATTAGAAACGAGTCCCAACAAAGTTTAAATATCACATTTTTTCAGAAACAGCAAAGAGGGCTGCCTTCTTCAAAAAATATAATCGGAAACATTTTTTTGTTCGCCAAGATATCTTTGAAGCGATAATTATAAAATTTAAAAATTTACGTTCAATCCAACACTATAGCTTCTTCGAACCACTGTGCGACGTTAGTTTAGAATTTGTTTGATTCGTAACTTTTAAAATATCGCAGCATATGAATGTATGACAGAACGAAAGCGCCTGTATGTGCGAGTACAAGTTAGTTCCTTGGAATTGGCCACATTCGAGGCACAAGCTAGATGGCTGAAGCGAAAGCTGGAGCAGCAGGCAACATTGGCAACAAAGCGATTTATTTAATGTCTTAGCGCGAGGCATATGCATGTTTAAGTGATTTAAATGATTTATGTCCAAAGATCTTGTGACTTGAGGGGTTCTCCAATATTGGCTCTGCTTCCTCAAGTGAACGTAAAAATACATGTCTAAGCGAACACACACACACGGGAGTGTATACAAGTGTAAGTGTGTGTGTTTGTTGTACATGTAAATGTTAGTCTGTTGGTGAACGGTGACAACAACCGAAAAACATGTTCAACATGACTTTCACACAAAGATTTACATGGCGTCACATGTAAACTAACACAAGCATGAGCACACTTCGCTTCACTTGATAAAAAAAAAACATTTTTTCCCCAATACAAACTTACATACATACATACATACATACATATGTAAGTGAGTGTGTGTGTGTGTATGTTTACATCCCACAAATCGCGGAACAGGTAAATTTAACTAAATTCTTAGTTGGCTAAACAATGTTGGTATTCAGATGTAATTATTTTATATTCACTTAATAAAATGCAAAATTCCTCTCGCGCTTTTATTACGCAAACCAAGTCATTGTTGTTTTTATTTTTAAAATTTTTCAATCATTTTTTATTTTTAATTATATGTCTACTCACTTACTCGCTAACTTAGATTTATTTAGTTTTCGTTCGTATTTGTAATTATACGTTGGAAATTGTTGGCTAATGTGTTAATGTCGGGTCTTGTCAGCAGTTCGGAGGAGGTTTTGTCTATGAATTATTGAATTATCTCTGATGCTACTGATAAAAATAGAATTGAAAAGTATGAAATTAGCTATGAAATAGTTGAAATAGTTTGTCTGGCATTAATAGTGGCATTTAAGTTTGCCGTGCATGACTTCTATATACGGATTTGGCGATTGAAGTGCTACCAACTTACGAGGGCGGTTCGGAAGCTTCTTAGCCTAGCACAAAAAGTGCGGTATAAACAGAAAAAAGTTAAGTGTTTTGGAAACTTCCATCTCTGCTATGAACACATGTTAAATTTTGTTTCGATCTGGCAACTCCTTCATATAGAAACAGATATTCACAAAAGACGCATCCGCGATTTTTTTACAATGGAAAAATTAGAAATGCGTGGTGTCATTAAATATTTACATAAAAAAGGTTTATCGGGACAAGAAATTCATAATGATATGGTGAATGTGTTAGGTGAAAGTGCTCCTTCATATGCAACAGTAAAAAATTGGGTTGCTGAATTTAAACGTGGTCGTACAAGCATTGAAGATGAACCACGTAGTGGACGTCCAAAAACAGCAACAACAACAGAAATTGTAGCCAAAGTGCATGATATGGTATTAAATGATCGACGAATAAAAGTGCGTGAAATAGCTAATATTATGGGCATCTCAAATGATCGAGTCCATTTAATTTTGCATGAAGAACTACAGATGAAAAAGCTTTCTGCAAGATGAGTGCCGCACTTGTTAACAGTCGACCAAAAACGCATAAGAATGAACATTTCTCAAGCTTGTTTGGATCGTTTTCAGCGAAATAAAATGGATTTTAAGCGTCGTTTCATAACTGTTGATGAGACATGGATCCACCACTATACTCCAGAGACAAAAGAACAATCCAAACAATGGACTGAAGATGGAGGAAGTGCCCCAAAGAAGGCAAAAACAATTCAATCGGCTGGTAAGGTTATGGCAACGGTTTTTTGGGACTTCAAAGGTATTTTATTGATTGACTATCTGCAAAAGGGTAAAACAATAAATTCAGAGTAAATTGCAACCTTTTAGATCAATTAAATGTACAAATTCGAGAAAAACGTCCTGGCTTACAACACAAAAAAATAATTTTTCATCAAGACAACGCACCAGCGCACAAGAGTGTTTTAACAATGGCTAAAATCAACGAATTAAAGTACGAGTTGCTTGACCACCCACCTTATTCTCCTGATTTAGCTCCAAGTGACATTTACCTGTTCCCAAAGTTTCAGGAGATCATATTGAAAAATAAAAATATTTTTGAAAAACTAACTATTCTCTTTCATTGATAGGCTAAGAACTTTCCGAACCGCCCTCGTAACGTTGGCAATACTGGAAAACCGATAAAGCCAGCTATGTCAATGCTAGTGGAGAACACTAACGGTACCCAAAGTTTCACAGTGCGCACAGTCAAAAATGTTGGTGCTTTAGAGACCGAACACAACCGCATAGCGAACGACGAATGAAATTGTCTTGTCGACCAAACACAATCGTCTGTTGATTGCTATTAAAACAAATTAATACATTTTTGATTTATGTTATTCTTCGACCTATTTACTCAGTATTCAAAAAATAAATCTTTTTTAAAATTATAATATTAAACACCTAGACCTCGAGATGTATGTTTAGTATTATATTTTATTTTCAATATTTCGCAATTTCTTTAAATTGCATTTTTTGCAAATTTTTTCAATGATATTTGCCATAAAATATCAATTGCGAAAAACACTTAATATTTGGAAAATACAAGTTAAATCCACTTGTCTACACTTTCATTAATTATAAGATAATTGAAAAATCCACAAGGATTTAAAAAAAGAATTTAAGTTGGCGTCTTGTCGCCAGCTGCCACGAGCATTCGTCAACTAACTGTACTTATCCATATAAAATACACGACGAAGGGCTATTCGCCATACGACAACGGTATGGTTGTGTTAGGGCTCTTAGCCGAGAGAAAGAGAGAGAGAGAGAGAGAGAGCGACTCGGTCCTGTAACATCGGCTCGCCTTCGATATAAACTTTTAATTTTTACGGACCATTCGCTTATCAGGTCCAATTAAAGGTACGAAGCATTGGAGGGTAAAAGAACATTCGTTTCGTTATCGCTGATTACTTTGGTCTTTAAAGCTCGAAATGGATTACGATTTTGCTCGAAAGTCTTTATTTTTGACAAAGCCCATTTCATCTCGGCAACTGGCTGAGAGTTTGGTGGAGCTTCTAAAGAAGTGCCATCATTGGCGCATTTTTATTTGAAATGTGGCTGGAAACGCGATTTCGATTAACAGTGTGGGCATGATAACCAGTAAACTTTAACGATCTGTGGTTACAGCACAATGGGACGGCATGCCACTCAACCAACGCCCACGCCACAAACGACATTTGCGCGAAAAAGTTCGAATATCGTCTTTTAATCCATTTTGGAGGTATCATTTGCCCAACACAAAGTTGCGATCTGACGCCGAAATGCGCTTCGTACAAAAATATGTTTTATAAGCCAAATCGTGGTTAACAGACAAAACTGAAAAGCGATAACAAAGCTATTGGCTAAGTCAATTGGACCTTTTATGCATATAATGCGAGGTCTTGGTTTTAAATGCGCGTTAGGCGGGTTCGTAAAATGTTGACATTGATGGCGCGATGATGTTCCAGGATTGCGATCTGAGGCCGTTAGGTTTGTTATGTGGGATACCGTGAATTACCCATGCAATAGTAACATTCCATTAACGATTTAGGCCCTCGCTCAATGTAAATTTTAAGCAAGCCGTATGTAAGAAAGAGCCAGAAACCGCTATCAGGCCTTGGACAATTTTGTTAAAACGATACGCTTCTGAGTAGACAGTCGAGGAACCACATGAATGAAATTGGAAATGTGTGTTCTTTCGCATAAACCACGGTATACGAGGGCAGTACATATTTCTGGCCGAATAATGAAAATGCAAATATTTATCCTCAAAAATGGTTTTATTGTTTTTCAAAGTATTCTCCAGCATGATTATACTTAGTAGGTACATAAATACTGTTAAAACATTGAACACACCCATTTCAATAGTAGAACTGAACATACCCGTTAACGTCATATGGGTTTTGAAAGCTAACCTCAATAGCGTTAGTCTGTAACGGGATTTTAAAATTGTTTCAACTTTCAGTGGTCAGATAATGAGAACCGTATCGCTGTAATAGCGCTTTTCAAGTGTGAAATGAAAAAAGCGCTATTTTCAAAACGCTCCGGCCACTAGGGATTAGCGGCATGTTCGTCTGCCGATGCATAAAACTGTTTGAGGAAACTGGAGATGTAAAAGACCGCCACCGGTCGGGCCGCCCACGCTCTGTTCGAACACCGCATGTCATCAAAGAAGTTAAATCAAGAATTCACAGAAATCCGCTCCGAAAACAGAAAATCATTGCCCGTGAGATGAATATCACGCAAAAGTCCACGAGTCGAATCATTAAAAAATACTTGGGGCTTTCAAACGACGTACCGGACATTTATTAACTGCAGCTTTAAAAAAAATATTGAAAAATGCAAACATCTTTTGGTGAAGCACGCTGATAACTTACACAGAAAAATTTTGTTCACCGATGAAAAAATCTTTACCGTTCCGGAAAAATTTAACAAGCAAAATGATAGAGTGTAAGCGCGGTCATCTAAGAAAGCATCTGAACTGGTCCCAAGGGTGGAAAAGGGTCGTCACCCAGCTTCAGTCATGGTTTGGTGCGGTGTCTCTTACGATGGGGTCACTGACCTGCATTTCTGCGAACAAGGAGTCAAAACATCGGCCAACGTTTACCAAGAAACCGTTTTGGAAGCTGTTGTGATGCCTTTTAACAATTCCCTGTTCCAAAACCAGCCATGGACTTTCCAGCAGGATTCTGCGCCGGCCCATAAGGCTAACACGTCCCAGGCCTGGCTTCGAAACAATTTGCCACCGTTCATTTTCTCTGAAGAATGGCCCTAAGGCAGTCAGGATTTGAACCCATTGGATTAAAATTTGTGGACGGTTTTAGAGGGTAAGGTTTGTCACAAAAGATACCCCAACTTTGGATCTCTTAAGACTGCTTTGGTTCGAGCTGTGGGCAATTTTTCAATGGACGAGGTTTGTGCAGCTATTGACGATTGGCCAGTGCGACTTAAGGCGTGTGTAAAGGCAAAAGGCGGATATTTCGAATAAGTAGATTCTTTTTGGATACAATACTCGTATACATCAATAAATATAATAAAAAAATATTTGGTCCAAAAACATTCATTAATTTTTATTTAACAGCATAAAACGTGTGTAACAGTATTTATGTCCCTACTAAGTAAACTTTTCCATGCGCTCAAACCAATTGTCAAAGCACCTTTTCCACTCCGATTGAGACACCTCCAATTCATGGTTTTAGACCGCTTTAATAGCATCTTCTGGCGACGAAAATCATCGACCACGTATTTTTTCTTGATGTGCGGGAATAAAGAAGTCATTAGGTGTCAAGTAAGGGCTGTTCGGCGGATGACCTATCTATTAAACGTTTTTGGCCGGTCAAAAAGACGCTGGTTTAAGCCGATGTGTGAGAGCTCGCATTGTCATGGTATACAATGATTCGTCTTCTTCGAAGACTTCAGGCTAACAAATTGTGGTGTACCACTCAGAATTGACAGTTCTACGACCATTCACTTCGAAGTGCTTCTTCCACAAACAACTTCCGTTGGATTTGGCTCGTCTTCGAAGACCCACACGGTCGATTGCTGTTTTGTTTCGGGTTCATACGCATAGATCCATGATTCGTCACCTGTGACGATCTTATAAACGTCTTTTGAAGTACCGCGATGGTATTTTTTTTTTAAATCTTTTTGCAGCAATCGACACGAGCTTTTTTTTGAGCGATTGTCAAATTGTGCTGGATCCAATGAAAACAAACCTTTTTTACGGGCAGGTGTCCATGCAATATCGAATGTGTGCTGTTAGAAGAAATGCCCAAGGATGCCTCTATCTCACGGTATGTCACATAACGATCTTGCATTATGAGTTCACGCATGGCATCAATGTTCTCTGGAACAACGGCCGTTTTTGGATGACCTTCGTCTTTGAGCGAGCGTCGGCCACGATTGAATTCATTAAACCAGTTTTTCACAGTGCTATATATATCCTATATTTTCACAGTGCTAAAGGATGGTGCTTCATCGCCATACAAAGGTTTAATTTCGTCGATGCACTCTTGTCGTCATTATCCACGTCGAAAGTTGTGAAAAATGATGGCACGAAAATGTTCACGAGTTAATTCCATTTTTTTGCAAAATTGATTTTTTCAAGTCACTGCCAACAACACAAATGATGGTCGTACGTCAAAACGTTCTGAGTACGTTTATGCTAAAAACTGTCCTACGGAAATGTCAGATGGCGCTACACTTAGTGTTGCCTAGGCCAGAGATATATAAAGCAACCCTCGTAGTTACCGTAAATAATATTCGATATCGCGAGATGATAACGGGCTTCTTGTGACCAGAAATTGATGATCTGGACCTGGACGATATGTGGTTCCAACAGAATGGTGCCACTTTAAACATAGCCAACAAAACAGTGGCACTTTTGTGCTATTAATTGAACGTCGTGCTATCTCACGACGTGGCGATGTTAATTGGCCCCCACGATCATATTATTTGACACCATTGGACTTTTTCTTTGGGGATACCTTAAAGAAAAGGTGTAAGTCAAAAAAACAAATAAAATTCAAGAGCTAAATGATAAGATTTCGACATTGGACCTCCATTATGTCCCAAAGTCGTTGCAAATATGGGCCATCGGATAAAGGTATGCCGCCGAAGCCGTGGCGAGTATTTGGCCGATATTTTGTTGCAAAACCCCCTTCGGTGATGTCAGCACTATTGTCATACAAAAATTTTCTCCACAAATTAAAATTCAAAATAAATGATTGAGAGAATTATTCAAATACTTAACTGTGCGTTTCTATTTTTTATTTAAAAAAAATAACATTTACATATAAGTACATTGTCAAACATGTAAATGTCAATTTCTTTCAACCTGCAACGAGTTGCAGCAACCAACCCAGACTCTTGGGGAATCCAAAGTTTAGATTGCTTCGAAAATATTAAGGCATGTTTCGTGGATTTTACCTACGACTACAAATACAAAGCAAATATTTTGGGGGAAAATCAACGTACAAGGAGTTCAAATGAGCCGTAGGTATTTTTTTTTCTCATTCGTTTGTAACAAGTTTCAGTGATGCGCTGCTGATCGACCGAATGTGTCAGTGCTGGGAGACGTCATGATTAATGATGCCAACATGTGGGCCTAAACACAACCAAAAAAAACTGAGAAGAGCCCACAAAAACATAACAAAACCGTCTGACAAGAAACTGTTTATTAAAGTTAAGGGCGTCCGTCTAGCGTCTTTCTTAAACACCAAATAAAACAAAGGCGAAGGAGGAAAAGTGTAACACAACAGCGATAGTAACGTCGACGAAGACGGTGACGACAACAGCAACAACAGAGACAATGAATTAGTCAGTCGGTGAAAATGAACAAAAAAAAATTACCGTCTGTGACCTACCGAAATCCCATGGTCAGCCAGTCACTGATGGGGAAGTGAAACGTTTGAGCCCTGTCTTCCTCAAAATAAGGTAAATTAGACCACAATCGATAAGGACGAGAGTGCGAGCGAGATGTAGTTACAATCCATAAGACCCTGTAACGATGTGTAATGTAATGTATTTATGTTTGTACAAATGTACGACTGTCTTAGGGGCGGTTAGGATGTTCGAATGTAAGGAGATGCATAAGTGTAGCAAATGTAAACATTATGAAAGAACACCGAAACACATTCGGTTGGACATTAGTCAAAGAATTACAAATTAATCCTAGATGCAGATATTCGATGTGAATGTGTACAAATGTACATGTGTTTCAACTGTCCGTCACTTTTGCTCATTGAGATTGAATTTGTATGAATATTTGGCTACTTTAAGTTGGTAGTCTTTAAGAGGACGCGATTTGGTAACTTTTAATACAGGGTGGAGCGCGATAATTTGCTTATATGGGAATGAAACAAAAAAAATTGTGAACCCTTGAAAAAGGTATTTTATACTTTAATTATATTGGACAGTGAGGGAATTTTTAAATAAAATGGTTTTAAATGGTGCATCTGACAAATGTCGACCTTCGCTATCCACACACCGCTACATACGTTTTCTCAAGTTTTCAAGAACTCTAAGCATGTCGATTGGTATTTTGCCAATTTCAGCCTCACCTTTGGTTATTAGGTCTTCCAAGGTGTTGGGACGGTTGATATACACCTTCGACTTCAGGTAAACCCAAAGGAAAAAATTGCATGGGGCTAAGTCTGGTGAGCGTGCCGGCCAGTTCACATAGCCCCTCAAAGAGATAAGCCATCCAGGAAACCTTTGCCTTAAACAATTCATGGCAACCCTCGCTGAGTGTGCAGGAGTACCATCCTGTTAAAACCATGTATCCTCTAATTGCATTGCCTCAAGAGCCGGCTGAAAAAAATCCTGTATTATAGTCAAGTACTGTTCGGAGTTCACAGTTACGGCAAGACGGTTATACTGGAAAAAATAAGGACCAATGATGCCCACTCGTGATCTGGCGCACAACACAGTGACGCAGTCCGATTGCAGAGGTCTCTGGTGAAGTTCTGTGGAGTTTGTTTCACTCCAGTACCGCATATTTTGTTTGTTTACATACCCACTGAGGAAAAACACGCTGCACTTCAATGATCGAGTGAGCATTTGAAAAATACGCTTCAACACAAAATGACCTCTCCTTACGTGTGCAATGCATGATGGCAACTGAAAGGCAGACGAATACAAATCTCCCGTTAGCCACCATAAGCCACGCACACTCTCCACTCTCTTCGACCAACTGTGCCACCGCAGCCTGCAGTGCAAAAAAGCAAATTACCGCGCTCCACCCTGTACACCAATTTTGTTTTGTTTTTTTTTAAGAAAATTTTAGAACCATGCCAACATCCTATCATGCCAACATCCTATATCATAAGACAGTAGCCGTGTTCTATTGGCAACTCGCTTAGAAGGTCGCTAACGTGACAACTTCACACCATTGTACAAGAATAAAAATAATTTTGTTTACAGAAAACTACAGGCAATTTTCCCTTTTATTTTAAATAATTACAATTTTTGGGAAGAAAGTTATTTGAGAAAACCCATAAGCTAACTTAAGCGAGCTCGGTTAATACTCGCTTGCAGATTTTCCTAAATAACTTTTTTCTTCAAATTAAAAATTTCATATCAAACAGTTTATGACGCATAAAGCCAATCAGTTCTTGTGACAAAGAAATTAAAAAAAAATGTAAGTTTTGAAGTTTTTGCCTTAGCGATCACTTACTCGTTCAATCAGAGATTCAATTTATAATAATTCAAATATAAAAATTTATTTGATTTACTCCTATTGTTCCACATTCAGATTATTTCTTAAATTTTTTGTTTTAAAGGCTTTAATTTAAATAAACTAATAACCTTAAATGCTATAAATATAAGAATAATCTTTTAAGCCTTATTAGATACCACTAGAACACGCCTATTGTATTTTATAATTCGGGGTTTTGTGGGCGGTGCCACACCCCTTGTCCAATTTTTCCAAGACATAGTCTATAATAATTTGCCTGTCATTGAATTCAATCCGATAAAATTATTTTGGCCATAATTGTGATTTTTTTAAGGGGGCGTGGACACTTTCAGGATGTGTTTCGATCCGTACCAACATCATATGTTCCAAATATCATCATCGCTTATCTATTAGTTCATGAGATATTGTCTTTTAAGTTCGTTGTCTTTTTAAGTGTTGACTTTTCCAGAGGTTGACCCAGTCCTTGTGTGGGGAAATTTTTTACCTCTTGACCGAACTGACCCATTTTTAATATCAACCTTTTCAGTCCATCAACATATGTTTCTGCAAAATTTCAGTTTGCTTTCTACTAACAGACCGGCGGTCATATCTTTGAACATTTAAACATTACAACGATTCAGAATATATATGCTTTACACTGGGCTCCGACCAGTATTTTGAGGTGTTGCAAACAAATGACAATGTGAATATAACCCATGCTTGAGGGTATAAAAATGATCCTATATGGTTGCTTGACCATCTTCACATACTTACGAAATTTGATCGAAATTAATATGGGCGTTCTCGTGCGATTGTATGCAGGATATGAAGAATTTTACCGGAAAATCGTATTTTTAGACGAAGTTTATTTTCATCTCGATGGCTATGTCAATAAGCAAAATTGCCGCAAATGGGATTCAGAGAACCCACACGTGACTTTTTTAAAAAAAGTTGTGAAGCGTTTGTTGAAAAAGTTTTCCTTCTGTGGCGATGAAAAAATTAGCATATTTACGAAAAACGCTGTAAACATTTTCAAAAGTAAGTCCGAAAGACTTTAAATAGCAATCAGGGGTAACTGCAGTTTTGGTGAGCACCACTTGGCCATCATAGGACCCCAAGTAACGACTGTACTGTAACTGTGTTCAACATCTATATACTGAAGGGCAGGCAGTTTCATATTTAACGAGAATTGCCGGCAGTAGAGCATTCCTCGGAACACAATACAAATCTTTCGCACAGCATACATTCCATAACTTACACCCGATACAGTGCAGGGTCGTTGTTCATTAAAAAACTACAAAAGCGTAAGGCAAACGCTGTCAGGATTATTTTTTGAATTTGTTTGTTGTCCCTATTCATTGCAATATTTGATAAACAGTTTAGCTTATTTACACAATTTTTAATTGAGTGGTTATAGAACTTACATGCCAAATTTTTGGTTAACATTTAAGGATTTTTTGCGTATTACTGAATCGAATATCAAACTTAATTTTTTATTATGAGTTGGTCAGGAAAAAAGGGGTTCATGTTTTTTTTTTTAAGTTCAAGTAATTAACATCTTAAAGAGTTATTTTCGTGGTCCTTATCTAGTTCGAAACATAGAAAATAAAATGCTAGACATTAATACCGATAAAAATATTTGCTATTCTTTTCTACAACAACTTTAGCAGCAGAATGTCTTTAATATTAAGTCTTCAACCTTAAAGCTACCAAGAAGTATAACAAAGTTGTCTTTTTTCTATTTATGCAAATCTTCTCATCAAATTCACATTTTTGAAACTTATGTTGGTCGTTTTTATGTTTTCCTTTTAAATTGTGTGGCAGTATGGTTAAACTAAGGCCATGAGGGATAAATAACAGAGAAAAAATAAAATAAAAAATGTTAAGCCTTTAAACTGGCAAACAATAAGTTCAATGGGAAATATTACAGAAATATCCCTGAACGTATCTCAAGGGAATGTGAGTAAAGTGGTAAATGTATATTTTAATGAAAAGTGGTAAATGGCTTCTTCAAGGGGGACATAGTGTGATCCTTGTCGACCGATTTCAGGTCGGCTTACAAAACCTATGTTTGGTATAAGCTAGGTTTTTGCGGCGGTTAATGTGTGAGTAGATTGGATTTTTTCACGTTTGAGTTGTGTTAAACTTTATTTTTTTTCAATATTGTTTGCCATTTCATCATGGAAAGACTTACACCGCGAAAACCATGGTTTTCGAGCATTTCGCCATACCGGTCGGAATGCTCGAACGTGACTTCCAAAATGGATATCCTAAAGCGTAGTCGCGGCCAACTTTTGAAGAAAATTATATTCAAAAAAAAAATAGCATTTCGAATAAACAATACTTATAGATTTTCCACACTTGATTTGAATTTTTGTATTTTTTTTTTATTTTGAAAAAAATACCTCTAGATTGATCACCTTATATTTTACATGATATATACACATGTGCCATGAAAACAAGCACCGATTGAGATATGGAGAACACTACGCCCGGATTCCGCCTTTTCAATGTGCTGACCACAAAAAACAACCCTTTAATTTCAACCAAAAAATTTGTAAGTGAAATTAATTGCCTCTCAGTTAAAAATTTTATAAATAAGCTGATCTATTTATCAGGTATTGCAATGATATTTAATGAATGGAAACAACAAAAACATTTATAAAATGCATGTACTCGTACTGTATCGTGTGTGTGGGTGTATGAAGATTGGTATGTACGCAGAGCGTGGGATTTTTTTTGTGTTCGGTGGAAAACTCTACTGCCAGCAATTCTCGTTAAATGCGAAACTGCCTGCTTTAAAGTGTACGAGTATAGCCACTAAACATAGTTGCAGCACAAGCGGCGCTCACCGACTTATTTTTTTAAAAACTGTTTTTTGTTGAAAATAAAAAAATTTTCCATCGCCTCGTAACAAAAATATTTTTAATAACCGGCTAATAACTTTTTATGTGAATATCTGAAGTTTTACCACGACAACCTTTTTTGTACATATGTAAATTGTTTCATCACCACATAACGAAAATATTTTCGATAAACGGCATTTTTTTTGTATATAAGTGAATTTTTTTATCGCTTGAAATCGGAAACATTTTTGATAAACAACGTATGAATATTGAATATTGAATTGAATAAGTCAATTTTTTTTATTTACAGGATTCCTAATAAATTTTTTGTTTAATTATTTTATTTTTTTATTCATAACGATTTTTTTTGTCTTTTCTGTGTAGTCCTTTCAAATTGACGAGTATGCAATTTTTCTTCTTTTTTTTGAGATATACGATTTTTCTTACATTTTTAAGGTACGATGATCTAGAGAGAGAGGTCCAGCAGTAGAACATCGAAACTATCAGGCAGGTCTGCACAGTCACGCTGATGAAGTCGCAGGGAGTCAGGGACCACACGTGCTACCCCTCTTCAATTGTTCGACCAAGCCCACTCAACTGACCCCTAGCTCTATGTGGACGCAACCAGTTTAAATTGCGCTTTAATTCCACCTGGATGTCAAAACAGATCCCCTTTAGACGAAAAGGACTTCAAAACAAAATATATTGTTTTTATAACAACAACATCAATTACATCATGATCATGTTTCATTAGGGTAATGTAAATTGTAAATCACTTGATGACAACTTAACATAAATTTAATGAAATCTTCACATAAATTTTATGAAAATTTAACATAAATTTGGTGACAATTTAGCAAAAATTTGATGACAATTTATCATAAAATTGATGACAATTTTTCATAAATTTGATAAAATTTTTTCAAAAATTGATGAAAATTTTTCATAAAATTTATGAAAATTTTTCATAAAATTGATGAAAATTTTTCATAAATTTGATGAAAATTTTTCATAAATTTGATGAAAATTTTTCATAAATTTTATGGAAATTTTTCATAAATTTTATGGAAATTGTACAACAATTTGATGAAAATTGTAAAACGATTTGATAAAAATTATACATTAATCTGCTAAAAATGTACATTAATTTGATAAAAAAAAATGTCATCAATCTGATAAAAAAAATACATCAATTTGATAAAAATTGTACATCCATCTGATGAAAATTTACATTAATTTGATAAAAATTATAGATCAATCTTATGAAAATGTACATTCGTTTAATTAACATTGTACATAAATTTATTTTAATCATTGTCAGATTTGAGGTTAATGTTTCTATTTTTTTATCCTTAAAACTTATATTTCAAATTAAATAAGTTATTCATCAAATCAATGAATTTTTCATCAAATCAATGAATTTTTCATCAAATCAATGAATTTTTTCTTCAAATCAATGAATTTTTTTTATCTAATCAATGAATTTTTTCATCACTTTGTTGTAGAACTATTAAGAAAACAACTATTGATGTAATATTTTCTTTCAGCGTAAATTTTTGGTCGCTTTCGGTAACCAATTTCTTTTTCGGGCGCTTTTGTTATAGAATCTAGTATGTGTTGCCGCTAAGCGCTGTTGTGATCGGAAGGGTATGGTTTGTGAAAGGTTCTATTGGTTTCTTTTTATCGCTTTTAGTAACTAATATCCTTTTCAGTCACTTTTGTCATGGAGTCTAGTATGTGTTGCCACTGAGCGCTGCTGTGATGGGAGGGTGAGGTTTTTTTAAGGGAGCAGTTGGATTAACTGGAGTAGACAGACTTCCGTCTGTCAGTTGAGAACGCGGCTTTCAACAATTCTTCAGAAAGATCGAGTTAAAGAAGTAATCCCCCACTTATCGCAGATAGTTCCTTAAAGGATTTACATATTGCTAATGGCCTGGTTCATAGTGTTCGCCAAGCTTGGAAAGCTTTATACAAGCATCAAACTGCATTGTTTATCTTGGTTGAGTTCCAATTTTTGAATTTCAAAAAAGTTTAAATGCGAAATATTTCCAATAGGATCGAACTTTAACAACTTCTGTATACTTGGGTATTACAACAGTTCAGCCACAGTTCAAAATACTTTCTTTTCTTTAAAAAAAATTGAATTTGTTTAAAAACACAAACAGCAGGCAAAACCAAAAAAAAAATAAAGGAACATAAAAAAATATTTATGAGAGCGGGCGCGTGTATGTGTTCGCGTGAAGAAGAAAATGTGGAACAACAAACTTTGAACATCCTGCGTGCATCCTATGGGTGGTGGCACAGACCGCTGCTGCTGTGCATGTTTCAAAGTATACGACGTGTGTATGTGTTATCAGATAACAACAAAAAAGTCTAGCACACACACACACACCCATACACTCCGTTACAATCTTGCAACAAAAAACTTGGCACGCCTCCTTCCTTTTCCGTTTTGCCAGAGAATGGAGACAAGAATAAAACGTGCGCCCGTGCACGACTTGTTCGCGCGCTCTGTTTAAAGGTTGGTTGGGGTGGGTTGTGGCAGTAAGCTGGGATGGGGGTGAGTGGAGTGGGTTGGGTTGGGTAAGTGGTATGCAACATATTTACGCGCGTTTATACTTAACACACCGTTAAGATGAATTAGACGAAGTGGCAGAGGCAGAAAATCTACACATTTTTCGTTCTATTTAATCGTATTCATACATTAAAATACTTTAATCGCCATATCGAAAGCGATTAGACTGTTCGCAGGGCGAACGAGTGAGTATAACTGTGTGTATGTGTGTGTGAGTGTAACTGTGTGTGAGTTTGTTTTAAACATATTTTTCAAGGTTTAAAAGTTGTTGCCAAAGCCACGCGAGAGTAGCGTCTAATTGTTTATGCTGATTGGCTTTGTAATTGCGTTGAAGTCGGTAGGTCGCTATGCTGCGGAGAGAGTGCGAATGTGCCTTTGTGTGTGTGTGTGGTTGTTGTAATTTTAATTTCAGTTAAATTAGCTCAACCGGGGCCAGAATCTTCATTTGTTTGCAATTAGAAGCAAAAGGATACAAATTAAAAACTCTCTCACACTCACAACACACATACTTACACACTAAGGATTAAGGCTTGAGGACAGACATGTGGACGGACGGACAACGTCTGTGGTGACAGTTCTTTTTTCCACTTTGTTGCTACAAAAGTAGCGCTTTTCGCTTTGTACTTGGCTTAAATGCCGCATGTGTTCAAATGTTCTGGTTGGTGGGGGAGGGGGGATTGTGGTATGTGGCACTTTTGAGCTTCCGTCGATGTTTTTTCGTCTTCTATATTTAGCACAAATTTCATAGAATCCTCGTAACACTTGTGCTGTGTGTGATTAATTGCATTTTAAATGCTTTCATTTCGAATGCCGCTTGCAGCTGGAAAACGAATTGTATAAATGGGAACATTTTGCAGTACGAGGTACCTCGTATTAAATGCAATTTTCGAAATGAATCTCAATGGGATGGACTCTACAGTAATTCTGTGAATAAATGGATGTTAGAGCGGGTCAATTTGTCTGGACGATAGACAAGCTGAAGTAAGGATAAACCGCGATGGAAGTTTGCAGAAGGACGCAAATGTCTCCTGGTTGTTTTCAAGCTTGCGCATGTTTTTACTTTCTAAGCGGTAATTTCTGCTAAGAAATTGGCACAAGAATCGATTTTCACAAAACTGATCTTGCAGAAAGGATAATTTAAAATGTGCCAATTAAGCCCGATAAAATGCCTCCTGGTTCTTTTCGAGCTTGCGAATATTTTTGCTTTCTAAGAGGAAATTCAACAAGAATCGACTAAACAAAACTTACCTTAGAGAAAGGACGATTTACAGTGTGTCAATTAAAGCCCGATAAAATTGGAATTGTAAAAATTAATTTAATAGCTGTGTATTGGCTAAGGTGTATACACTTTAGGCAAAATGGGTCCTTCCTTTTGAACCCCTCTATTTTAAACCAACGCAAAAAAATTACATTTGTATTGACATTTTTCTATTTCATAGGCACTACGAGTACATGGCATTAACATTTAAAAATGATTTTGGCCATATGGTCAATTATGTGCGCCGATGTGCCGAATCGATGACTGATTTTTAATGTTAAATTAGATTATTTTGTAGCTGTTCACGCTTGAACAAATTTATTCATTAAGATTTTCCCAAAAAAATGTTTTTTTTTCGATTTTTGTTTGTCTCGAGCGTTAAATAAAAACATACTTAGTAGGGACATAAATACTGTTACAACATTGAACACACCCATTTCAATAGTAGAACTGAACATACTCCGTTAATGTCATATGGGTTTCGAAATCTAACCTCAATAGCGTTAGTCTGTGACGGGATTTTAAAACTGTTTCAACTTTCATCATGAAGTATTCAGATAATGAGAACCATATCGCTGTAATAGCGCTTTTCAAGTGTGAAATAAAAAAAAGCGATATTTTCAAAACGCTCCGGCCACAAGGAATTAGCCGCATGTTCGTCTACCGATGCATAAAACTGTTTGAGAAGACTGGAGATGTAAAGGACTGCCACCGGTCGGGCCGCCCACGCTCTGTTCGAACACCGCATGTCATCAAAGCCGTTAAATCAAGAATTCACATAAATCCGCTCCGAAAACAGAAAATCTTGGCCCGCGAGATGAATATCACGCAAAATTTCATGAGTCGAATCATTAAAATAGACTTGAGACTTGGGGCTTTCAAACGACGTACCTCTGGGCTTCGTTTGGATAACTTTAGAGAAAAAAAAAATCCGACCAGTGCTTGAGAAATTTTTCCATAGTAGCCTCCGACCACTAATTCAAAAATTTTCAAATCGCTGCCATGTCGCCTATTGCATTTTCGGGCATGGTCACATATAGACATACGAGGACGGTTCGGAAGCTTCTTAGCCTAGCACAAAAAGCGCGGTATAAACGGAAAAAAGTTAAGTGTTTTGGAAACTTCCATCTCTGCTATGAACACATGTTAAATTTTGGCAACTCCTTCATATAGAAACAGGTGTTCACAAAAGACGCATCCGCGATTTTTTTACAATGTAAAAATTAGAAATGCGTGGTGTCATTAAATATTTACATAAAAAAAGTTTATCGGGACAAGAAATACATAATGATATGGTGAATGTGTTAGGTGAAAGTGCTCCTTCATATGCAACAGTAAAAAATTGGGTTGCTGAATTTAAACGTGGCCGTACAAGCATTGAAGATGAACCACGTAGTGGAGTCCAAAAACAGCAACAACAACAGAAATTGTAGCCAAAGTGCATGATATGGTATTAAATGATCGACGAATAAAAGTGCGTGAAATAGCTAATATCATGGGCATCTCAAATGATCAAGTCCATTTAATTTTGCATGAAGAACTACAGATGAAAAAGCTTTCTGCAAGATGGGTGCCGCACTTGTTAACAGTCGACCAAAAACGCATAAGAATGAACATTTCTCAAACTTGTTTGGATCGTTTTCAGCGAAATAAAATGGATTTTAAGCGTCGTTTCATAGCTGTTGATGAGACATGGATCCACCACTATACTCCAGAGACAAAAGAACAATCCAAACAATGGACTGGAGCTGGAGGAAGTGCCCCAAAGAAGGCAAAAACAATTCAATCGGCTGGTAAGGTTATGACAACGGTTTTTTGGGACTTCAAAGGTATTTTATTGATTGACTATCTGCAAAAGGGTAAAACAATAAATTCACAGTACTATTGCAACTTTTTAGATCAAGTAAATGTACAAATTCGAGAAAAACGTCCTGGCTTACAACACAAAAAAATAATTTTTCATCAAGACAACGCACCAGCGCACAAGAGTGTTTTAACAATGGCTAAAATCAACGAATTAAAGTACGAGTTGCTTGACCACCCACCTTATTCTCCTGATTTAGCTCCCAGTGACTTTTACCTGTTCCCAAATCTAAAAAAAATCCTTGCTGGCAAGCGTTTTACCTCAAATGAAGATGCAACTACAGTTGTAAATAACTATTTTGAAGACCTTGAGGAGATCTATTTTAATCAAGGGATAGAATTGCTAGATAAGCGTTGGACGAAGTGTATTGAAGTTTCAGGAGATTATATTGAAAAATAAAAATATTTTTGAAAAACTAACTTTTCTCTTTCATTGATAGGCTAATTCATTCTAATTTCATTCTAGGACTTATTCGACATTATAAACTCCAGCTTTAGTTGTCTTCTCCGTGTGTGGGCAGGTCTACCTCTTCTTAAGCTGCACAGTCGGTTCCAGTCTTTATATCATTTGGGGGTTTGCGAGGGGTGTGGCCAAGCCAATTCCACTTTCGTCTCATGATTTCTGTTCGCAAGGATTCAACAATAATATCAGGTGTTGCGCAAACGAAATGACAGATTATGTAAACGCTCCATCTTTGGTGGAGAGTATAAAAAACACTCATATATAAGTATAAGTATGTTCAAAATGATGAGAATCAGTAAATGAAGTTGTCCAGTCTTAAACTGAAAAGCGAATAAAACAATAAAATAAATTAAGTTTATCCAAAAAATAGTACTATCCAGTTATCCAGATTTCCACCGACCTTAGCTAAGTTTGGTGGGTATTAACGAAAGCATTACGATTGACATATTTAAACCCGCTTAACGAAAGTAAAAATCATTAAAAGGTAACAATTACAAAAACCCACCCAAAGTTCAAGCGAGGTCACGTCCTGGAAAAATATGTCGGCACGGTTGTACATACACACACATACGTAGTTACGACTATATGTTGTATCCAATACTTATGTACGTACGATATTACATTACTCAAAGTGTAAACAATATTTACATGTCTAATGAAAATATAGTAAAGAAGTACATATGTACATACATTAATGTACTTGTGTACATACTCGTAGTGGATCATAAATAGAAAATAACATATGATTACTGTATATCCATTTACACTGAGAGAAGTTGAGCCTTGCAGCTACAAAAAACATGTTATATAAGTATTGAAATTCACACTACCTTTTATCAACGATGGAGTGATGAAGAAATTCACTCTGCTATTCTGAAGACTCGGTGCCTCAGTTTCAGTAGCAAGCAAGGTTGGACTTAATATAAGTGAGACATATTGAATGGGGGCTTCATGAAAATATAGGCCGATGTGGTCCAATTCCACCAGATTTTGGTATAAAGGATGTTTTTTAGACCTGTGGTTTTCAATCTGGCCACCCTTTTCCGGAGTTGGTCTTTTTGGCAGCTGTCACTTGGTTTATGCTTAATTTGTTTGTCACTTCATAATGAATAGACCTTCTCTGGAACAACGTTTGCAAATCGTGGTGAATGGGTCCAAAACGAGATGGCCACCGAACCTGATTATTACAAGAAAATTTTGTTCAGCGATGAAACTCCATTTTGGTTGAACGCGTACGTTAATAACCAAATTTGTTGCATTTGAAAATCTCCAAGCTATTGCTGAGAAGTCGTAATATCCTCAAAAAGTCACTGTTTGATGTGCTCTATGGGCAAAGGGAATCATTGGTCCTTATTTCTTCTAAAATGAAGCCGGCCTTAATGTTACAGTCAATGGGAAATGCTATAGAGCCATGATTAAAGTTTTTTGTGTCTAAATTGGAGGATTTTGATGTGGACAACCTTTGGTTCCAACAAGACGGCGATACGTGCCCTACAGCCAACGAAAAAAAATCAATTTATTAAAAAAAACATTTGTTGAGCTCATTATCTCGCGTCGTAAGCCTGTGGCGTGGCCTCCAAGCCCGTGCGATTTAACACCGCTTGACTATTTTTTGTGGGGTTATGTAAAGTCGCTTGTCTTCGCAGATAAGCCCGACACAATTTACGTCGTGGAAGAGAATAATCGGCGCGTTATTGCTGACATACGACCCCAAATGCTGCAAAGAGTTCTCGGAAATTGGGCCTCTCGGCTGGAATTTATTCGAGTCAGCCGCGTCCGAAATCATTTTTAAAACATTATGGCAAACACTTATCTTTATAATAAAGCCCAATTCTTTGCCAAAGCATTAAATAATATGATTTTTATTTCTTCTTGAAAACCACACGTCTGAAAAAACACCCTTAATATACCACATAATGCACTACGCTTTTTTTGAGTTAGATCGAATTAAAAATGTGGCTTGAGCAGCAGGAACTTCAATCAGATAGAACTTTTGTGCATGGACTCGGTTGGTCGAGCGTCGGTAGAATTTAGGATAGGTCGCTCCTTAAGCGCTATTGTAAATTTGAGCAAGATCGGATTTGACAAGTTGTTTCTAGAGCGGCAAAGCACCACACATCGATATGGAGTAAAATGATCTAATTTTGTCTTGGTTACTTACCCATTGGGCTCTTGAAATGTACTAAGCAAAATTTAGCAATGCTTAATTTAATCTGTGACTTATAGAGCGGCAGGGCCTTAAATTGGAAGGCACTGTTTAGTGGAAGTTATATGAAAAAATGGAGCATGAAGTTATGGGTTTAGATCTTTTAGAACAATCTTTTCTACATTTAAAGAATAGCGGATTTTATATGACGCCGCTAAAATGGCAGGTTCTCAAATAGGGAGGAACCTTTTTGGAGGGCTTTATTTAAACATAGGCTTATAACGTTAAATTTCACCAAAGTTGATAAATTTTGTCAGAATCGGATGACATGTTATATGTGACTTCTAGATCAGCTGGGCAACTTTAAAGCGGCAGGGCCTCTTATCGGGAGGGACCTTTGGGAAAACCTGAACCTAGGTGATCCAATTTGTTATTGGTCGCTCCATACTTTCTATACGAAGTTTGGACAAAACTGGGTGTAGAAATGGGCTTTTAGATCTGCGGGTTCTTAAATCGAAAAAGATCTTAAGGATATCAAACTATGAATATAGAACAATTTCAAAAGGTATTTTGTTCAAACCTGAATAATGTGCAAAGTTTCTTTCAATGCGGTCGGTATAATAAATGTAGGGTCTTTATCATTTTCTTTAAAATATTACCGCACCTCTGCTAAAAGGATAAAAGCGTCTGTATCCCTTTCTTTAAAATATTACCCTACCTATAGTAAAAGAGACTTAAATTAAAACTTTAGTTTTAAAAAAAATCTCCGTATTAGAAACCGGATCGCAGTAAAATGTTTTTTTAAAAGTTCTTCTAAAACAATTTTTATAAAACAGTTTTTTACCTAAATCATGGTAAAAACCAATATACTGGTCGGGGACCATAATTTATAATTCTGGAGTTGAATTCTAAATCGTTTTAAAAAACCTAAGTCAAACCATGTCCATCTCTATGTAAAACTAATCTATGCAAACTACAGCTGACACTATTGATGCTAGGGAGCTGAAATTTTTAACGTGTAGAACGATTGATATTAAAAATGGGCCAGATCAAATTTTTCTAGAGGGACTAAGAAATTTTTTATGATGATGGCTTATGGTCATACGTTATTGGGGATTGTAAATGGGCGAAATCTTTTTTTACCACGTAAATGCCGGCGAGTTTACGAGTAAGAGAATTATCTCTTTGCCATGTAAAAACGTCTTAATAAAATGCATTGCCGTTCGGAGTCGGAGTTTAACAGATGGTCCCGGTCAGTGAGTAAAATAATTGAATCGTACACAGCTCACTGATTTGATTTTCTGATGTTGTGGAAAGTAAGTAAGTAAGGGGTCGCGCTTTTAACTTACTCTTTACATTTTCTTAATTTACAGTCAAAAGTAAAAGTGTGATACATCGATGTTTTTGTCTTCAGATCATTTTTTCAGTTTTTAAACTCATTGACCTCAAGTATCCCCTTCTAATACTTACCCATCATATCTCAGTATTAGCCCGGAACTTACTCTAATGTATTACCCTAATGACTTAACTTGGAAGCTCGCAGAAAAATATTTAACTCTTGCTAAGGCATTTCGATAATTCTAGCAAAACAATTTTTACAAATGTTTTTTTTTTTTATTTTGCGTACACTGAGAAGAAAAATAACCTTATATAAGGTTAACTTAACCATAAATAACCATGATTTGAAGTCTACGTTATATATGGTTAATTTGAACATTTTGTTGTTGACTGATATTTAACAATTATAGAAGTTAAATTAACAATTCTATGGTTGAATATTTAAAACAAGCAAATTGTTAATTTAACAATAATTATTTTTGTTTTAACATTGTATGTTGAGTTTTTTAACCATCAAATTGTTATTATTAAAATAATTATTGTTGTTTTAATAATGCAATGTTTTTAACCATGAAAAATGTTAATATAAAAATTTCATAGTTTAATTGGTGAAATGTATTGGCTATGGTGCCAGGCAGACTGTTTCTAAAACCGCCAAGGTTTTTCTACAGCAGTCTTTGACAACGATTACTTCGGCTACAAATCAAATGACTTATACAGGTGTTTTAAGTTGTTCTTTGTGTCTTCTGTGTTTTTAGTCAAATGTTAAAGTGATATATATATACATAAAAGAGAATATCGATGTTTTTGGCTTCAGGAGACCAAATCTCTGTTCTTAAAGTCATTGACCACAAGTACCTTCTTCTGGTACTTACCCTTCATATCTCAGTTCCTACCGCCCTAAGGTATCACTCTAATATCAGAAAATTTAAGCTCGTAAAAAATCAAATAACTTTTGCTAAGGAAGTATTTTGATAACTCGAGTAGAACAACTTTAAAAATGTTTAAAACAAATGATATAACGAAAAATTTTTAACCGCGACCCCCACGTTCGGCAAAAAAAAAAACAAATTTTTTTTTTCGAAACTGCCTTGAAAAAAATCATTTTATTCAAAGGTGTACGGCGAACATATTTTTGTTTATGTGTAAGGTGGTACACTGTACATATGTACCTATTTCCGTATGTGTGTTGTACGCCATGTCACTTTTAAATTCACCTTTCAGTGTTCTCAAAAAAGGAAATAATTGCTTTGAGCCGTCAACAACTGCATGTACATACGTACGAAAATATGTGTATATGTATGCGAGTAGAAGTGTGTGTGTGAGTGTTGACCCGAATCATGCATATGTATATGAATTCTTACCAAAAACACTGAAAAAGGAAGCTAACCCCACAACGTCACACGCATGTGTATGAATAGCAACAAAAAACACACCTGGAAGTAGAGAAGTTATCCGTTGTTGGCTGCTTCGTTTGTTTGCCATTCATTCATTCGGCCATTATACCAAAAAAGCCATGTTTGCCCGTGTGTACGAACGTACGCTGTTCTTTAACCAAAAGACTTGCATGTAAGCAGGCTGTAGATAGAGTACAGTGGGAAGAGAATAACCAAAAACCGCCGTTCATATCATGCAAACGCAGATCAAACAAAAGAATATTTTTTTTATTTTCCTGAAGCCGCTTCCACATGCGAATACTCGTATGTGATGAATGTGTATGCAAACATACAGGTATGTCTCGGATAATGCACCGTTTGTTCGAAGAAGTGTTTTTTTCGAACTCCCGATTAGATTCGATAGAAAAATCTACAACAATAGTCATTTTCTAAAAAAATCAGCTTTGTTCCTTTATAAAAGAACACTAAGTGCTGTCTGGCGCCATCTGACATTTCCATTGGAAAATTTGACATTTTTTAGCATAAACGTACTTAGAACGTTTTGACGTACGACTATCATTTGTGCTGTTTACAGTGACATGAAAAAATCAATTTGGCAAAAAAATGGAATTCACTCGTGAACATTTCGTGCGATCATTTTTCTAACTTTCGACGTGGATTATCACGACAAAAGTGCATCGATGAACTAAAATCTTTGTATGGAGATGAAGCTCCATCCTATAGCACTGTAAAAAGCTGGGTTAATGAATTCAAACGTGGCCGACGCTCGCTCAAAGACGAAGGTCGCACAAAAACGGCCGTTATGCCAGAGAACATTGATGGCGTGCGTGAACTGATAATGCAAGATCGTCATGTAACATACCGTGAGATAGAGGCATCCTTGGCCATTTCTTCCACCAGCATTCATTCGATATTGCATGAACACTTGGCCGTAAAAAATGTTTGTTCTCGTTGGATCCCGCACAATTTGACAATCGCTCAAGAAATGGCTCGTGTCGATTGGTGCAAAGAAATTTAAAAAAAACAACGATCGCGATGATTCGAAAGACGTTTATAAGATTGTCACAGGTGACGAATCATGGATCTACGCGTATGAGCCCGAAACAAAACAGCAATCGAACGTGTGGGCCTTCGAAGACGAGCCAAATCCAACGAAAGTTGTTCGTGGAAGAAGCACCTCGAAGCAAATGGTCGCCTTTTTCTTCGGCAAAACTGCTCATGTGGCGACTGTTCCGATGAGCAACGTCGGACGGTCAATTCTGAGTGGTACACCACAATTTGTTTGCCTGAAGTCTTCGGAAAAAATGGAAAAACGAACAAGAGAAGACGAATCATTGTGCACCATGACAATGCGAGCTCTCACACATCGGCTCAAACCAGCGCCTTTTTGACCGGCCAAAACGTCGAATTGATGGGTCATCCGCCGTACAGCCCAGACTTGGCACCCAATGACTTATTTGTATTCCCACACATCAAGAAACAATGCGTGGTCAATGATTTTCGTCGCCAGCAGATGCTGTTGAAACGTTCAAAAACCATGTTTTGGAGGTGTCTCAATCGGAGTAGAAAAAGTGCTTCGACAATTGGTTTGAGCGCATACAAAATTGTATAAATCAAGCTGGAAGATACCTTTAATGACAATAAAACCATTTTTGATGATAAATATTTGCATTTGCATTATTAGGCCAGAAATATATATATATATATACTCGTATGTGACGCGCAAAATAGAAAGGGACCTAAGGTTAAAAATCAGTTTTGTTCAGGAGAGCCATTTTATAGATTAGGTCCCTTTCTATTTGTGCTTAGAAACGTCTACTTAACTTCATAAAACGCGCATATCTCTGGGAGGGAACACTTTTGGGGCATGGGATCGGTCTCATTCGATGCTCAGATGTTGTCCACATCAAAAAAAGAAAAAAATGAAAATTGTTTTTTTTACCCTTAGGCCCCTCTCTCTATGCGCTGTCACATATTGATATTTTTAAATATTTGAAAGGAACGTTCGTAAAAAATTTATAAATGCTATAGTAAATTTAATCTTATTTTAAATTCCAAGGTCTCCATCTAACCTCCAGAAAAAGAGCTTCTTACAAAGTGGATTAATATGATAATAGCAATCATATGTGACTTTTCGAATCAAAAGTAAAGCAATAGAGCCCTGAACCAAAAACCCCAAAAAACCTATATAACTCAAATTGTTTTAGAATTAGGTGTTTGTCAATCAAAATGTACCATACCAAATTTGAATGAAATCGAAATTAAAATGGATGTTCTAGAACGGCTGTATGTTATATCGGGAGAAATTTTTGCACTAGGGCTATATCAAAACGTGGACCGGTATGACCTACTTTTATCTGTGCTGATAACTGATCGATCGTTAGAAACTGTACCCTATTTCATCAACACAGGATGTATTGCCTTCTAGAGTTAACGACATAAAATCGTTTGAACACATGTTCGGGAGCTATATCCAAATTTTAAGCGATTTTCCTAAAAGTCAAGAGCCTTAAGCCTAAAAACTTTCTTTTGCAAATGTCATGAAGATCAGACAACAAATGCGACTTGTAGTTTGAAAACAAGCTTTGGAAAGATAGCAGACAGGAGGATGGACGGACAGACAGATAGAGAAAGAGAGATCGTAACTGATGATTCTTAGTCGAGCGGTACACTTTAAGGAGGGTCTAGCTTAAATGTGTTTGATATTTACGTATTTCATATTTAAATATTATGAATTTTCTTTACAAACAACAACTAAAAACCGACAGCAAAAAACCGGGTAAACCAACAAGTCGGGTTTAAGCTATTTTTGAGAAACCCACTGTTGGCGCATAAACCCGGAATGTCGGTTTTGGACACTCTATCCGCGAGGCTCAACTGTTGGTGATGGCCGCCTGCATTTTTAAGGAACCGACTATCGAGTTTGGTTACAAAAACCAGAAAACCGGTTTTTGGTTTCGGAAACTCTATTTGCGAGGCTCATCTGTTGTTGATGGCCGTCTGAGTGGCATTCAATACCGACATGAATGAGTCGTTGCCAAAGAAGACATCCACTGACCAACGGACTGGCTAGCTGGCTGCCTGTCTGTGCTTCAAGTTCCATTTTGTCGTTCATCACATTTCGATCATATAATTATTTCCTTTAGACATATTACCTCTCAAACGGTCAATCTTTGAGTGTGTGTGTGTTTGTGTGAGTCTTGTTTTTTCTCTTGGTGGATATTTCGGCCAAACAGCAAATTGGAACTACAACAACAATAAGCGGACAATAACACAAACCTACCACCAAACCAATGATAGACTTCTTCTGGAGGAAACAAACTCAAGTTGATTTGGCGGTAGGGAAAAAAGAGTAGCGTGTTTCCGTACAACAGCTCTGTTTTCCACAAACACTGTTTTTTCGTTGTTGTTGTATCTTTTTCGTGAAACACGTCATTTTGTTTGAGGCCGACAACAACAACCGTGGCAGCAGATACTGAAATCTACATAAAATATGAAAAAATATCCACGGAACGCCAAAAGAAACATGGAAGCCATTCTGAATATAACAGCAACAAAAAAACTTTCGTGTTTTGTTACTTAATTTAATTCAGGTAAAAAATATTTTATCTTAATCGCACATACCCCCAAGCATTTGTTAAAAAGTTTACCCGAAACAACTACAACAACGACAATAACCAACAAACATTCACGAACCGACCGCAATTTATTTCATTTTTACTCTACGTTTCTGAGTTTTTGGTGGGGTTTGTGGTCGAAAAAAAAAACCTAAAAAGGAAATGAATTTTAAGGTGGTTAACTAAGACAGTCTATGTATGTACGTTCTTTCTAACGTTAAGTTGTACTTGAGTTAACCCATTGTGGACTTATGTAAATCCGTCGTTAAGGACCGTATCGAAATTAAACTTTATCACTGGAAACAATTCTACACACAATTTTAATAAGAATTTTTCCGTTGCAAATAATTTGAATTTTCTCTACCATAGGATAAGTGTATAAAACATTGCCATACCGTTTGTAACATTGCGAAATATTTATTATTGGGCACCGCCAAATTCTGATACGATCTAGCCATGTTGATTCGTTCGCCTGTCTGTTGAAATCCCAAAATCAGCAGTCCAAAGTTCAAAAACCTAACCAATTTTTTTTTTGACATTTTCACTAAACATCTACAGGGTGGAGCGCGTTAATTTGCTTTTTGCACTACAGGCTCTCGCGGCACTGTTGGTCGAAGAGAGTGTGCGTGGCTTATAGTGGCCGACGGGAGATTTGTGTTCCTCTGCCTTTCAGTTCCCATCACGCATTAGACACGTGAGGAGAGATCATTTTGTTTTGAAGCGTATTTTTCAAATGCGCATTCTATCATTGCAGTGCAGCGTGCTTTTCGTTTACTTTTCGCTGTTCCACCAAGTGGGTGTGTAAAGAAACAAAAATCATTATGTGGTGCGCCGAGTAGGCATCATAGGCCCTTACTTTTTTCAGGATAACCGTCTTGCCGTAACTCTGAACTCCGAACGGTACTAGACTATGATACAGGATTTTTTCAACCGGCTCTTGTTGCAATGCAATTAGAGGACACGTGGTTTCAACATGATGGTGCCACTGTACACACAACAAGGGTTGCCATGAATTGTTTGAGGCAAATGATTCCTGGATGGCTTATCTCTCTGAGGGGTGATGTGGACTGGCCGGCACGCTCACCAGACTTAGCTCAATGCGATTTTTTCGTTTGGGATTACCTGAAGTCGAAGGTGTATATCAACCTTGGAAGACGTTATTAACAATATTGAGGCTGAAATTGGCAGAATAACATAAACGTATGCAGCAGTGTGTGGATAGCGAAGGTCGACATTTGCCAGATACACTATTTAAATACATTATGTAAAAATTCCCTTACAGTTCAATATAATTTAAATATAAAACAATTTTTTCTAAGATTCATAATTTTTCTATTTTTTTCCCAAACATGGAAATTACAGCGCTTCACCCTGTATAGGAATATTATAAAACTCATTGTTGATCTGTTTGTCTGTTCGAAGCTACATCACGCCGTAATGGTAAAACGGGTTTTACTGAAATTTTGATTTTTAGGCTGTCGGCGTGGCAAAAGAAGATTTTATCATCATAAGTTAGATCACGCCTTAACGATACTACCATTTTTACTGAAATTTGGTGCATATGTGGACGACGAAAAAGATGTTTCATACTAGATTTCTTGATTTTTAGACTGTGGACGTGGCAAAAGGAGATTTTTCTATTTCATTATATCATCATTATATTATTATATTGAACGTATGCTATGTTGTATTTATATTTATTTTAACAACCTTTCTGTTGGATTTATTTCGTAACCAAATATGTTGTAGTTTTCGAAGAAAATTCTGCATCTTGGTGTCATCCGAAGAAGACCTAATATCCAATGTATATCCAGATATTAACTATAACATTTCAGATGAAAGCTGGTTATGCGATAGAGCTTTGCTGGCACAAAAAAAATGTGTTTTTCCCAACATTAATCATCAAATTCTCTTCCCAACATTAATTATCAAATTCTTGATGGTGAGTCCACCATATATACTTCAGTAGATAGTGTACTGGATAAGGGGCACTGTACAACATAGCATACGTTCACCATTGAGTTCCTTAATTCTATCGAGCTGTCCGGAGTTCTACCGCATAGACTGGAACTCAATCAAGGTGCTCCGATAATTCTTGAGAATCCTTAATGAAAGAAACCTAGACTTTGCAATGAAACGAGGTTTGGGATAGCACATCTCAGAATCAATATTATGCAAGCCACTGTAACGTCAAAGGGCGAAGATGTTTTTGTATCGGGTGATCAATATAGAGGTATTTTTTCAAAATAAAAAAAACAAAATTCAAATAAAATATGGAATATTTGTAGTTCTTTCGATATGACATTTTATGCCATTTATTTTTTAAATATAGCTTCCTTTAAATGTTGGTCCAATTTTGGATGACTTGTTCGAGTATTTCGACCGGTATGGCTTGAATGACACGCGTAATGTTGGCTTCCTAAACCTGAATCGAAGCTGTTTTGTCAGCATAGAATTTGGACTTGGCGTAGCCCCAAAGAAAAAGTCTATAGCTGTGATATTACACGATCTAGGCGGTCAACTAACCGGTCCAAACGTGAAGTTGGCTGTTCTTCGTAATGAGCTCTTAATAGATCCATTGCTTGAGCATTTGTAATGGACCTCATCAAGATTACGGGCTTCAATTTCAGGAAGCAATAAGTCCGATATCAAGGCGCGACAGCGAGCTCTATTCACGGTTACGTTCCGGTCATCAACATTTTTGAAAAAATATGGGCCGATTATTCCACCAGCCCATAAACCGCACCAGACCGTGGTTTTCTCTTTGTATAATGGCACCTCTTGAACCTCTTATGGTTGCTCTTCAGCCAAAATGCGACAATTATGTTTATTGGCCTTGTCGTTGAGCCTCATCACTAAACAAAATTGTGGTCGAAAACAGTTTCTCACCGAAAGCCATTATACAGTTGCACAATTTTGAGACTTTGTTTCGGTGTAAGTCTTTCCATGATGAAATGGCAAACAATACTGAAAAAAATAAAGTTGAACACAACTTACGCAAAATCTGTGAAAAAAGGCTTGTGAAAAAAATACCTCAAGATGAATTACCAGTTATGTGTGTCCCAAGGTGTCCCAAGAAGAGCGCAATTTTTAAATGACTGATGCAGCAATTGAATTGTTTCTCTGGCTGTATGACATGTGGCGCCGTCTTTTTGGAACCACATGCCCTCCACATTCATTTCTTCAATTCTAGGCAAGAAAAAACTGGTTATCATTTCACGATACCAAACACCATTGACTGTTTGCGCTTGACCTGCCTCATTTTCATAAAAAAAAGGTCCAATGATTCCTCCAGCCCAAAAACCACACCACACAGTGACACGTTGAGGATGCATTTGCTTCTCGTGAATCACTCGAGGATTTTCCGCACCCCAAATGCGACAATTCTGCCTATTGACGAAGCCATCAAGATGAAAATGGGCCTCGTCACTGAAGATGATTTTATCGGCAAAATCAGCATTTTCAAATTTATCCATTAATCTCTTTACAGTTGACTCTTTTGGAGCATTTTTGTGACCCCAAATTGATCGCAATTTGCGAACTGTAGACGCAAAACTTTCACCATTTTGGTAAAACAATTTCACAATGAGAATGCGTTGTTCATTCATGTAGCGCTCCATTTTTACTAACCTCGTACCTTCTACTAACAAGCAATAACAATTGTTCAAATGTCAAACAATGACACTTCGAATGTTGCCAGATTTAAAAATTGCGTTCTTCTTGGGACACCCTTTATATAGCCGGTTATAGCCATCGTACCGACAAATTTGCCATTTCAATTTCCGGTCGAATTGGCCTTCGCTATTACCACAAAAAAAAATCCCTGTCTGTTCTCTTCTCAAGTTAATATATTAAAGAACATTTTTGATATAGGATGTTTTATGTAAAAACAAAATAATTAATTATAATATTGAGAGAAATAATGTCAATTTGATATGGCATAATAAATAATTCATCATTTACATTCCTTACTGAAACTGAGATGTTTATCATCTTTAAAAAATATGCCCGAGCAAAGCCGGCTACAGACATCTAGTACAACATAAATAAAAAAAACTTTTCCATTAGCTATGCTCGGAAGCCGTAGACGAATTTAGAGTCCCACAAATAACCATTTATTCCAGAAAATTTACAGCGTCTTTTTGGTCATGGAGTCCTTTACTCAAGATGGAAAATATCCAGCGTCTTTTTTGGTCATGGAGTCCTTTACTGGAACATTTCACTCTGAGTTTTAAAAAATCAAAAAATTAGGTGTAAAAAAGTTTATTCTTTTTTTTCTAATTGTATCTATTCAAGGACCAAACACTTTTGAACTCTTTAGTTTTTCAGTTTCAAATAGATCTACTTTTTCAATTTTTAACGAAGTTCCACTAAAAAGCTGAACAAGTAAAACCCCAAACGAAAACTATAACAGCAGTTAATGGGTTAACAACTAACATTTCACTGTATCCACCGCCATTTGTTTTAAATACATTATTATTTTTCCAACGAATTTCATAAAAATAACTCAAAACGCTAAAAAAAAAAACATGTCCAAAAAATGGCATTGAAATAGTTCTCATACCAAAAAGCGTTCGCTTCGGAAACAGATTTCTCACCGTCGTCCATGTCTAACTTCTATTTGAATGCTGTTTCTGGCCGTTTCATTTCTTTCGAGACAACTCCCCCTTACCCCCAAAAAGTCAGCCATAATGAATGAACCCAACGGACAAAAAAAAAAACAAAACATGAAACAAACTCTTTAGACCATAACCAAAACCTACAAAAAATAGCACTGCAATTTCCCGCCACTCTCTGGTGGAGGAAAAAAATGAATTGCTGTTGACCATTAAAAACAATTCCGACAAGACGGTAAGAAGAAAAAACGAAGAAACAAAAAAACAGATTTCTTTCTTAATTTATAAACAGAGCCAAACCCATTTGTCTGCGATTGGCCGTGAAGTAGTTAGAGGGTTTTAATTTTTAGTTACTGATTATAAAAACGCAAAAGCTGATGAGGACAAAAATAAGGAATATGTACACAGAAAAAAAAAATCGGGAGTTAATTCATATATTCAAACAAAAAATTTTATTAGAAAACCTGTGATAAAACAAAACAAATTTACAAAAGAAGGTAATGAAAAAATCAACATATGTGCTGCGCAAAATAGAAAGGGAACTAAGGTTAAAAACCAGTTTTGTTCAGGAGAGCCATTTTAAAGATTAGCTTCCTTTCTATTTGCGCTTAGAATCGTCGACTTCACTTTCATAAAACGAGCATATCTCTGCGAGGGAACACTTTTGGGGCATGGGGTCGGTCTCATTCGATGCTCAGATGTTGTCCACGTCAAAAAAAAGTGAAAAGTTGATGAAAAGTTTTGTTCAGGAGAGCCATTTTAAAGATTAGGTCCCTTTCTATTTGCGCTTAGAATCGTCGACTTCACTTTCATAAAACGCGCATATCTCTGGGAGGGAACACTTTTGGGGCATGGGATCGGTCTCATTCGATGCTCAGATGTTGTCCACATCAAAAAAAGAAAAAAAAAATAAAATTGATTTTTTTACCCTTAGGACCCTTTCTCTATGCGTTGTCACATATTTAGAAAAACAGTTGTTGTAAGATTATTTAAAAAAGCAGGCGGAATGTCTTTTTGTTACAAGCGGGGGTGACTGCAGTTTTTTTATGTTTAGCGGCTGTATACGAGTACTTAAGGGCAGGCAGTTTTCCATTAAACTAGAACTGCTTGCAGTAGAGTTATCGACCGAACACACTGAAAATCCCGCACACTACATGTGTGTGTATGTGTTTTTGATTCACATACGATAAAGTGCATGAATTGTATGAATTTTGTTGTTGTTTCCATTCATTAAATATCATTGCTGTACCTGATAAATATGTTTTTTGTTTTGTTTACATTGATTCGGTCTTCGGCCTTTCAGTATCAACGTTAAAGTTGATGAAATGTATTGACTAGGTTGCCTGACAAGGTGTTTCCTCCCACATACGATATGAAATAATTCAAACTGAATTTTTAAAAACGTCTTTTTCTTCTCTCCTCCATACGAGATACAAGATATTTCTTTCCAATATTTTGCTGTGGGTAAAAAAAATAAATACTTTTTTCAGTGTAGAAGGATTGCTGACATCTCCTCTTCCAGGTATGGCAATTGTGTTCGTACTAGTTAAGAGTAGAAGCTATAAAGTTTTTTATCTAACTGTCAAATAAGGTCAGTTCGATAATATTTTTTATCTTTAGAACAGAGAATTCTGAAACAGGGACCTAAATTGGTTTACAAAACCCCATTCGTTTGAATGTAAATGCTACGAGCAATGGATTCAAAAAAACTCATGTGAATGGTAATACTGTGAATGAAATATGAATTTAAAGTTTTATTAAACTCTTCCGTGCCAGTGATTGGTGGAAAACAGATAAATTGAGATGGGACTGACTTCAAGTTTTTAATTCAATACTCAAACGTTCGTGTTGTTATGGGGCTTCGAGTGAAAGAAAAAAAACTTTATTTTATTGAAGTGATTTTGTATGGAGTTTCTTCTTTACGGTTTCATGTTACAAAAACTCCTCGGCGAAAGAGGCTATTGTGTAGCCTTTAAGTTTACACAGCGATAAAATGAGCCAGGCTTTCTCCGATAAGACAGACTGTAACATGTTTAAGATAAATACCGAAAGTTAAAATTGAAAAGAATGATGTCAGCACTGAAAAACAACAAAGGATAGTGTCAACAAATAGGTGATATTTTGGGCTAGGTAAATGGCTTAAAAATACTCATATTGCCGATGGTTCCGATTATCGATACGTGCGACGTATTTCCCTCAGTTCAAATGGGAGATGTTTAAAAGATTGACAAACAAAATCTTTTTTTTTTGTAGCAGCTAGAATATCCTCAAGTTGACCTTTTGGCTATGCGTTACAAATGACAAAAATGTGCCGAAATTTATAAATGTTTGGATGTTTAATATTCAAAGATACGAGGGCGATTCGGAAAGTTCTTAGCCTATCAATGAAAGAGAATAGTTAGTTTTTCAAAAATATTTCTATTTTTCAATATAATCTCCTGAAACTTCAATACACTTAGTCCAACGCTTATCTAGCAATTCTATCCCTTGATTAAAATAGTTTTCCTCAAGGTCTTTAAAATAGTGGTTTACAACTGTAGTTGCATCTTCATTTGAGGTAAAACGCTTGCCAGCAAGGATTTTTTTTAGATTTGGGAACAGGTAAAATTCACTGGAAGCTAAATCAGGAGAATAAGGTGGGTGGTCAAGCAACTCGTACTTTAATTCGTTGATTTTAGCCATTGTTAAAACACTCTTGTGCGCTGGTGCGTTGTCTTGATGAAAAATTATTTTTTTTGTGTTGTAAGCCAGGACGTTTTTTCTCGAATTTGTACATTTAATTGATATAAAAGGTTGCAATAGTACTCTAAATTTATTGCTTTGCCCTTTTGCAGATAGTCAATCAATAAAATACCTTTGAAGTCCCAAAAAACCGTTGCCATAACCTTACCAGTCGATTGAATTGTTTTTGCCTTCTTTGGGGCACTTCCTCCAGCTTCAGTCCATTGTTTGGATTGTTCTTTTGTCTCTGGAGTATAGTGGTGGATCCATGTCTCATCAACAGTTATGAAACGACGCTTAAAATCCATTTTATTTCGCTGAAAACGATCCAAACAAGCTTGAGAAATGTTCATTCTTATGCGTTTTTGGTCGACTGTTAACAAGTGCGGCACCCATCTTGCAGAAAGCTTTTTCATCTGTAGTTCTTCATGCAAAATTAAAATGGACTCGATCCATTGAGATGCCCTTGATATTAGCTATTTCACGCACTTTTATTCGTCGATCATTTAATACCATAGCATGCACTTTGGCTACAATTTCTGTTGTTGTTGCTGTTTTTGGACGTCCACTACGTGGTTCATCTTCAATGCTTGTACGACCACGTTTAAATTCAGCAACCCAATTTTTTACTGTTGCATATGAAGGAGCACTTTCACCTAACACATTTACCATATCATTATGAATTTCTTGTCCCGATAAACTTTTTTTATGTAAATATTTAATGACACCACGCATTTCTAATTTTTCCATTGTAAAAAAATCGCGGATGCGTCTTTTGTGAACAGCTGTTTCTATATGAAGGAGTTGCCAGATCGAAATTTAACATGTGTTCATAGCAGAGATGGAAGTTTCCAAAACACTTAACTTTTTTCAGTTTATACCGCGCTTTTTGTGCTAGGCTAAGAAGTTTCCGAACCGCCCTCGTATTTAGTAAAAGAGATAAACCTTTTTAAAAATAGTTAGTTTAATATATCATATTTAATATATTTTATTTAGTATAATTTATTTTAAACCTACAGCTCCCACTTATATAGAAGACAATCCACAAATGTAGCGCTGCTGTTCAAAAGTATTAATTAAGTAAAAACTCTTGCAAACATTTTACTACTAGCTCTTTAAGTTCTCTATTTGTGATGCCGATTTTTGTCATCATATGCAAATCGCCAGTTCGGAAAATTAATCAACACAATATGAATGCATTATTTCTTAGTTTAAATATTATGCCAATTTGTTATATCTTAAAAAAAAATTAAGCAAAAATTTTAAATATTTTCCAATACTCACTTATGGCATTATCAGCTGAAAAAAGGAAAGGAAAAAAACATCAGCATTAGTACAGACGTAGTTACTATTTAAATGTTCTAAGGGCTTTATGCTTTATGCAAATAAAAAATGTCTTCATCTTAAAGTAATTCCAATAAATCTCATAAATTTTCATACTTAAATAACCAATAAAAAGAAGAAAAAGAAGACGTTGTCTAGGATGAGAGAGCGACAACGTCTTTTTTTACGATGAATGCCGGTGAATGCCTTGGTGGCATTTCACTTTAAATGAAAAGCGCTGCGGCGCACACCTGAATCTGGCACAGCACACACTGCCGAACGGAAAGTGAGTGCCACACCATAGGAAAAGTGGTGAAATCTATAAATTTCGCCAGACTTTATTACAAACGACTTCTTGATATACAATTTGTGTGTTTGTGTTAACATGCTAAAAGGCTATAAAAATACTACCTATGAACTTCTTTGACACCCCACTCCATCTTACGACTGCTGTCGGAAGCTGTGAAATGTGGAACATTGCAGACGTTAGCTAGTGCTGTAAAATTGGCGATTATTTACGATCGTTTTAGGGTTTTTGTGGCTTTAGTAATGAGGGATTTTCAACGGCAAGGCATTATTTTCATAGGGAATTTGTAATGTGGCAAATCGTTACTTTGTGGCTTCTTGACTAAACGCTTTAAAAACCAAGTCAAGTTTATAGAAAAGGGTTTATTTAAAAAATTGAAAAATTGACAGTAAATTAAAGTTTTAAAAGAATAATTTATCAGAATAGAGTATCATTGTTGATAAATTTGTTAATCCAAATTTTAAAATGGGGACGATTTTTATGTTTTGCCAAATTCATGTTATACGAGGGCTGCTACATTTATTTCTGGCCTTATAATGAAAATGCAAATATTTATCATCAAAAATGGTTTTCAAAGTATTCTCCAGCATGATTTATACACTTTTGCATGCGCTCAAACCAATTGTCGAAGCACATTTTCCACTCCGATTGAGACACCTCCAAAACGTGGTTTTCGAACGCTTCAACAGCATCTTCTGGCGACGAAAATCGTTGACCACGCATTTTTTTGTCTTGATATGCGGGAATAAAAAGAAGTCATTGGGTGCCAAGGATGAACCATTAATTCGAGGTTTTGGCCGCTGGTTTGAGCAGATGTGTGAGAGCTCTTATTGTCATGGTGCACAATGATTCGTCTTCTCTTGTTCGTTTTTCGAATTTCACCGAAGACATCAGGCAAACAAATTGTGGTGTACCACTCAAAATTAACCGAACTACGTTGCTCAAGCGGTACAGTCGCCACATGACCAGTTTTGCCGAAGAAACAGGCGACCATTTGCTTCGAAGTGCTTCTTCCACGAACAATTTTCGTTGGATTTGGCTCGTCTTCGAAGTCCCACACGGTCGATTGCTGTTTTGTTTCAGGCTCAAAGGCATAGATCCATGATTCGTCACCTGTGACGATCTTTTAAAAGTCTTTTGAAGCACCGAGATCGTATTTTTTTTAAATTTTATTGCACCAATCGGCGGGATCCAACGATAACAAACCTTTTTTACGGCCAGGTGTTCATGCAAAATCGAATGTAAGCTGGTGGAAGAAATGCCCAAGGATGCCTCTATCTCACGCACGGCATCAATGTTCTCTGGCACAACGGCCAGCGAGCGTCGGCCACGATTGAATTCATTAAACCAGTTTTTCACAGTGCTATAGGATGGTGCTTCATCGCCATACAAAGATTTAAGTTCATCGATGCACGATCCACCGCGAAAGTTGTGAAAAATGATCGCACGAAAATGTTCACGAGTTAATTCCATTTTTTTGCCAAATTGATTTTTTCAAGTCACTGTAAACAACACAAATGATGGTCGTACGTCAAAACGTTCTGATTACGTTTATGCTAAAAAATGTCAAACTTTCCAATGGAAATGTCAGATGGCGCCAGGCAACAGTTAGTGTTGCCTAGGCCAGAAATATACATAGCAACCCTCGTATACTCGTTTGTAGTTAGTGGAAGGGAGCAAGGTTGTGGATTTTTCGTTGCCATTTGTTGAATATGGATTTACCAGAAATCTTTTGAGGAGTTTGTTTATATTATGATGAGTAAGTTCGGTGGAAAACTCTACTGTCAACCATTGTCGTTAAATATACATAGCTGCCTGCGCTTATGTTTAGCCGCCGATCATAGTTATAGCACAGTAAGAAGTGTGCATTCACAACAAGTTAGTGAAAATGACATCGTCAATGAAGAGACGTTATACTAAACAATATTAGTGTTTATAATGCTGACCTGTCAAAACCCCCAATTTTAGGCAGTCAATTTGCATTCAAAATGTAATAGATTCTCACACAAAATCCGATGTATTAGGATGAGTGTTGCGTTAATAGTGGTTCTAAATAAGAAGTCGAAGTACACGAGATTAGAAACAAAGACAAGTTTATTCAACGACATTTACTTTGGGAGTGAGTTTGACAAAAAGGTGTAATGATAAAGGAACTTAACAATAGAGAGAAAAGTACTTGGAGTGGGTATAATAGGGTGGCCAGACCCTACAATGAGGCATATGGAAATATGTTTGGTAATAGACGTTAAATGTTCTTAAATAACAGCATAACTTTTTATTTAATATTCCTGATAAAATTCCTACAAAAAAACTGATCAATACTACAATTTTTGTGTTGAATTAAAATTCAATTCAAGTTTTGTGTACTATGTACGGGCAAATAACACTGTAGGTTTAAAACTATTAATTTATTTTTTGTATAAATTTGCTTTTCTCTTTTGCAGGTTATAGAGGTTTTCATGGAGATGTATGGTAAGTATATTTTATCAACTGAACGAAATTATCGCCGTCATTTTAATGTCAAATTTGCACCCAGTAACAACATGATTTAGAACTTGGGATCAGTGTCAGAATTCTAGGGTGTTTCATCAGCGTCTATTACAGCTCTCTAGATATAATTGACAAAGTTATTGGTCCATACTTTTGAACATAGTTATTTGAAAACCATATCTCCATGTATATGGGAAGCTAATTTTTGGACTTAGGCAATTTTTAAGGGGACTATAATAAAAAAATACCTATATGACACAAATTGGTCCAAACTAAGTGGTTTGTCAATCGAAAAATACCATTCCAAGTTTAATTGAAATCGGAATTGAACTGGATGTTCTAGAGCGGTTGTATGTTAGATCGGGATAAATCTTTGCACTGGAGCTGTATTAAAACCTGGACCGGTATGACCCGTGTTTATCTAAACCGATAACTAATCGATCGCTATGAACTTATAGGTGTCGTATAGTAGTAACATCTTTTCGCAAATCCAAATATGTAACTGTATTTAAGGCTTGGACTAATTTGGTATTCGGACCATAAAAACTATAGGGTCCCAAGAAAATATCGGATCCAAATATCATATTAACTTTACGATCTGACTAAGTTTAAGTCCTTGACCCATGAATTTAAGGTCTCTAAGGTGCCGAAACATATGTAAGTCCTGTAAGTTCCCTAAAGAATCTTGAGTCTAAATTTATATTAATTTTACGATTTGACTGAGTGTGATGCCTTGACATATGGGCATGGTCTATGTGCCCTTGGGCCTTAAATCGTCCCATTATTTTCAGAGACAGGTTTCTTGAAATAATAAAATTTAATTAATTCTACGATTTGACTATATTTGGGGTCCCTCCGCACACCGTCATATGTTCACTAAGAAACAGTGGTATTTACGCAATAGTTTTAATATGCTATAACTTTAAAGTTTTGTCTTAATTTAAGGCCCCGTTTTAAGGGCCTTCCCTTCGTACCCCTTTTAACAATGGGCAAATAGGTTCTTTTTAAGGGTTCCAAAAATTTAGTTCTTTCAAACATGGACCCATCAGCAACTACCATATCCTCCAATACTGACAGGGCCATATTACAGCGCAATAAATGATGGAGTATGAAAGCTTCAGCTCCCCCAAACTGACAAATTGTCCACTTGTTTTTTATGACATTTTTTTAAAAATTATTCAAATAAAAAAAAAATCTTACAACTGTTTCAAGAACAAGTAGTAATGCATGTTGTAGCGGTTTAGGGCGTGGTGTTGCCATATTATAACACTATCGGATCCAAATGTCATATTAACTTTACGATCTGACTAAGTTTAAGTCTTGGACCCATGAATTTAAGGTCTCTAAGGTGCCGAAACATATGTAAGTCCTATTCCCTAAAGAATCTTGAGTCTAAATTTATATTAATTTTGCGATTTAACTGAGTGTGATGCCTTGACATATGGACATGGTCTATGTGCCTTTGGGCCTTAAATCGTCCCATTATTTTTAGAGACAGGTTTCTTGAAGTTATAAAATTTAATTAATGCTACGATTTGACTATATTTAGGGTCCCTTCGCACACCGTCATATGTTCACTAAGAAACAGTGGTATTTACGCAATAGTCTTAATATGCTATAACTTTAAAGTTTTGTCTTAATTTAAGGCCCCGTTTTAAGGGCCTTCCCTTCGTACCCCTTTTAACAATGGGCAAATAGGTTCTTTTTAAGGGTTCCAAAAATTTAGTTCTTTCAAACATGGACCCATCAGCAACTACCATATCCTCCAATACTGACAGGGCCATATTACAGCGCAATAAATGATGGAGTATGAAAGCTTCAGCTCCCCCAAACTGACAAATTGTCCACTTGTTTTTTATGACATTTTTTTAAAAATTATTCAAATAAAAAAAAAATCTTACAACTGTTTCAAGAACAAGTAGTAATGCATGTTGTAGCGGTTTAGGGCGTGGTGTTGCCATATTATAACACTTTCTGCGACTGAGCCGGTTGTGTAAAAATCAGTGGTTCCGGTTTAATTTGGAATTACTTACGGATTACAACTTTCGGATCTTTTCCCCTTCTTTGGCTGTTCTTATGGTTACAGCAACTACCCTGAAAAAAGCCTTTTCGAATGTTTATTGTATACAATTTGCAGTTTGTTTTAATGAAAGTTCAAAAGTCTTTAAACTAAGATTTACTTTTAAAACCAACAAAAAAAGTTTTTACTATCCAAACAGTTATAGGAATCTTGAACTACAGCGTTGAACGCTACATGTATTACATAGCCAATGCTACATTCTCCAAACCGGTAACCGGTTATTACAAAACTCTCTAACGAACTGCAAAAAAATGCATAAATATCAAAGCTAAAGAACAACAGAAAAAACACACCTAACAAAGTAAAATCAAATATTTCTAAATGCACCATAAAGAATTGGAAAAATGAGAACGTGATGAAGAAACAAAAAAGAAAAAAAACAACACCGCCAAACACACCTTCAAAGAATACGATTACAAAGACAACATTTACACACCCCTCCACGTACATAAATAAAATCGAATCGAATAAACCGAAAGCCACTCGACAAAGACAACCGCAAAGTCGAAAGCCGGCAACCGACAAGCCAAAAGGAAGACAAGGCAAACGGCTCATGTTATTCAAGTTTCCTGTCATTTCAAACGCAAGCATCCTTAGAGCGGATACAAGAGGCATACCAACCAAGCCAGCAACCGCATGCCACAAACGCTGCTACTTCGACTGTTGGTGTTTGTCCTTATGCATCGTTGCTTACAAACACCCATAAATTCTTGAAATTGTGCTTGAGATATGCAAAATATTTGTGGGAGTACAAAAAACAAAAAAAAAAAAACGAACGCACAAAGATAAAAATAAGTTCAACTTTAAAAATTACGGAAAACCTTCTCAATACACCACCTCCTGCGGGCCCCGCAATTCGTTTATACTCGCAGATAAAAAGTAGTCACTGAAAGTGCAATTATTAACCCCCAAAAGTTTGTGGCGCAACAATGGCGAACGGCAAAAAAGAAACTTGGCAAGTCTTCTTCGCAAGTGGTTGACCAAAAGTTAATACCAACATATGTATTGGTCAACTGGAGACTTCCGGTGTAAAGTCCTTAAAACAACAACAACAGCAACAAAAGCAATACACTTAAGAAACAAAGTTGTTGCAAAACTTCTTAAGTTGTGATGCGAGAAAAAGCTAAACATCGAGCATCGGAAGTATGAAGTGAACTTAGCCGGCGATGGGTTGTAACAAACTGTTGTTGGAGTAGAGACATGCATAGATACTTGTTTAAAAACTAGTCATCCTTAGTCTGGGAGTTTATGTTGCCAGTATTATGGAGTGCTGAGTTTACTTGATTTTTTCCTGGTGTCCAAGTGTTTCAAGAAAAAAACAACGCATTCATTCATGTGAGTTGTCTACAGGAAAATGAGATTTTCCCATAGATAGCCTCAGTTGAATTTAGGCTAAAAGTATCAAGTATGAAAAGACAATGCAAGGTTACTCTAGTTCACTTAATTTTTCAAGTTAACTTAATTTTTTTATACCCTCCACCAAATCATAGTGTATACTAAATGTTTCATTCTCTTTGCAACACCTGGAAATATTTATCTTAGACTCTATAAAATATATATAAATGACCTTCGTGAAATTGTAAGAGAAAATAGCCATGCCTGTCCGTGTCAGTTGTTAGCACGATAACTGTTTGGAAAAAAAAATCCTTAAAGGAATATCTCGAAACATGATAAAATCTCTTGAGTATTGCTGAAGGGTATCTAAGGTTCTGCCTGACCGAACTTTGCTTCGTTTAAAATGTTTTTTCTGCATTGATTACGCTTATTGCTCTGTTGTTGCGGCACATAGTCCCGAGGTGACAGCTCTTGGCCGAAGAATTCCTGCTTCGGGTCGATCCGGTGCACAGAACCGGCTGTCTTCGGATCGATGATTCGTTCGGAAAATAAATGACTTTGATGAGCAATACTTTATCGCATACAATATGTTAAAAAATGGTACATACGAGGGTTGCTATAACACTAAGTGATGCCTGGCGCCATCTGACATTTTCATTGGAAAGTTTGACATTTTTTAGCAGAACGTTTTGACGTACCACCATCCTTTGTGTTTTTACAGTGACTTGAAAAAATCAATTTGGCAAAAAAAAAATGGAATTAGCTCGTGAACATTTTCGTGCGATTATTTTTCACAACTTTCGACGTGGATTATCACAACAAGAGTGCATCGATGAACTTAAATCTTTGTATGGCGATGAAGCACCATCCTTTAGCAATGTGAAAAACTGGTTTAATGAATTCAATCGTGGTCGACGCTCACTCAAAAACGATGGTCGTGAAGATCGTCCGAAAACGGCCGTTGTGCCAGAGAACATTGGTGCCTTGCGTGAACTTATAATGAAAGATAGTCATGTGACATACCGTGAGATAGAGGCTTCCTTGGGCATTTCTTCCATCAGCATAAATTCGATATTGCATGAACACCTGGCCGTAAAAAAAGGTTTGTTCTCGTTGGAACCCGCACAATTTGACAATTGCTCAAAAAAAGGCTCGTGTCGATTGGGGCAAAGAAATTTTGAAAAAAAGACGTTTATATGACCGTTCAAAAGACGTTTATAAGATCGTCACAGGTGACGAATCATGGATCTGTGTGTATGAGCCCGAAACAAAACAGCAATCGACCGGGTGGGTCTTCGTAGACGAGCCAAATTCAACGAAATTTGCTCGTGGCAGAAGCACTTCAAAGCAAAGGGTTGCCTGTTTCTTCGGCAAAACTGGTCATGTGGCAACTGTTCCGCTTAAGCAACGTAGGACGGTCAATTCTGAGTGGTACACCACAGTTTGTTAGCCTGAAATCTTCGGAGAAATTCACAAAACAACCAAGAGAAGACGAATCATTGTGCATCATGACAATGCGAGCTCTCACACATCGGCTCAAACCAGCGTCTTTTTGACCGGCCAAAACGCCGAATTGATGGATCATACGCCGTACAGCCCTGACTTGGCACCCAATGACTTGTTTTATTCTAGCACATCAAGAAAAAAATACGTGGTCAACGATTTTCTTCGTCAGAAAATATATAAAAAACATGTTTTGGAGGTGTATCAATCGGAGTGGAAAAAATGCTTCGACAATTGGTTTGAGCGCATGCAAAAGTGTATAAATCATGCTGGGGAATACTTTGAAAAACAATTAAATCATTTTTGATGATTAATGTTCGCATTTTCATTATTCGGCCAGATATATATATAGGTGCCCTCGTAGAGCTTTGGCAGAACCGACTGAGATAGTAAAATCTTTTCGAATTTTCTCTAAAAAAATATATAATTATCTAATCAGAAACATAAATTGATCAAGTATCAACATTAGATGGCCTTCCGTTGTAACCCCTGATCAAGGCCAGATTGTTCGTTTATTTCTGAATGCGATGTTAAGGGCAGTACGAAGGTAGTTTGCCATTTCATCGAAATGTTTGTAGGTTTACAGCCGATTTTAGCCTACTGTAAGCGAGGTTATAAAAATAAGAATGTAGGATTTTTAAAAGTAGATCTACTCTACTATTCTACTATTTTAAAAGGTACACAGAAAAAAGACAGCCCTGAAATTTGAAACAAAAATTGGTATGAGAATTTTATTGAAAATTTCATAAATAAGTTAAACTATTTATCAGATATTGCAATGATATTTTATGAATAGTAACAAGAACAAAAATCATTAAATTCATGCACTGTATCGTGTGCGTATGGTTGTTTGTGTTTTAGTACGAGGGCGACCGCAAAACTAAATGGCCTGGCACATTTTCTGTTTTACTAGCAACATTTTTTTTGTTTTTTAAAGCAATCTTTTATAAACCATCTGTCAAAATTTCCGAAATATTTAATGATTATTTTCTTTGTTAAAGGTGATTGAAGTAAACAAGTTTTATAATTTTTGAAAAATGGAAAATAAAGAGTTTTGTGCGGTAATTAAACACTTTTATATGAAAGGTTATACGCCACAATTAATCAAAGATGAATTGGATTCTGTTCATGGTGATAATGCATCATCATACTCCACCGTGAAATCCTGGGTTCAACAATTTAAAATGGGTCGTTCAAGTACGGAAGATGAACAACGCTCTGGAAGACCGAAAACTGCTACTACTATTGAAAACATTAGAAAAAGATTTAATGAAGTGACCAAAGATAGACGAATAAAGCTCAGAGAACTTGCTGATATTGTTAAAATACACGAAAAACAAGTTTGGAGTATTTTACATGATGAACTCCACATGAAAAAGCTATCCGCAAGATGGGTGCCGCGTTTGTTGACTTTGGCCCAAAAAATCGTCCGTTGGACCAATTCCGAGGAGCTTTTAGCGATTTATCAGCGTAATCTAATAGAGTTCTTGCGCCGATTCATAACTGTTGATGAAATATGGATCCATCACTACATCCCAGAATGCAAAGAACAGTCAAAACAATGGATAGAAGCTGGTAAAAGTGGTCCCAAGAAGGCGAAAACTGTTAAGTCAGCAGGAAAAGTAATGGCCACAGTATTTTGGGATGCAAGGGGTTTAATATTTATTGATTATCTTGAGAAAGGAAAAACTATAAATAGTGAATATTATTGTGCATTATTGGATCGGTTGAGCGAAGAAATCAAGATAAAACGACCGCATTTAGAAAAAAAGTTCTTTTTCAACAAGATAATGCTCCTTCACACATTGCATTTTTATCTCAACAAAAACTGGCCGAATTACGATTTGAAATTGCTCCGCATCCACCATGTAGTCCAGATTTAGCTCCTTCTGATTATTTCTTGTTTCCAAATTTAAAAAAAATTCTCGGTGGCAAAAAATTTTCGTCCAATAGCGAGGTTATTGCTGAAACTGAGGCATATTTTGAAGGTCTTGAAAAATCTTATTTTTCGGATGAAACTAAAAAACTTGAAAAACGTTTGATGAAGTGTATTGAGTTGGAAGGAGATTATGTTGAAAAATAAATAATAATAATTCCAGTTACTTTTGCGGTCGCCCTCGTATGCATGTTGTGCGATGGATTTTTAATGTGTTCGGTCAAATACTCTGCTGCCGGCAGTTCTCGTTAAATGTGAACCTGCCTGCCTTTAAGTGTATAGTTGCTTGGGGTCTTACAATTGTAAAGTGGCGCTTACCAAAAAAGCAAACACCCTAGCTAGTAAAACAAATAAATTTCGACTGTTTTTTGAAAAAATTTTGCAATTTTGTAGTAAATAAAATCACTTCGTTACGAAAATATTTTCGTAAACGGCATACATTTTGTTTTGTAAATATGTGAAATCGCTTGAAATCGAAAATATTGTCGATAAACAACGTGCGAATATTTTAGGTTATATTTAAAATGGTGTGATGTAATTGTGCACGACTATCATGCCAGTAAACTCAGGTTCAACCCCGGTTTAGAACATCTAAGAATATTTCAGCGGCATTCACCTTGTAAATGATGGCGACTTTAACCATAAAAACTTCTCTGCTAAAATACATTAGCCATTCGGAGCCGGCGTTAAACAGTAGGGACCGGTCAGTGAGTATAAAAATTGAATCGTGCACAGCTCACTGATTTGAGGACAGTTCCCCTTGTTACTTAATGGAATGTTGCGGAACTTATGCTCTATACTATAAGTTATATGTAAAATTTTTTATTACAGCATACCTAACTAATTTCTTGTTTAAATATTCGACTTATTTAATTGAGCCGAAATTTTTTTCAGTGTATCAAAGGCCATGTCTTAGTCTTCAAGTCTCTTTACGCAGAATAAAACTGTGGAATTTTAGCTACTTCTAGGATCAGTAAATAACAATCAAACTCATGTCCACAAAATTGTTTTAATGATTACTTTGTGGAAATTTCGCACTCTCAGCCATTTCTCCAGCCAATATTAAATCAACACCCTCATCAGTATTTTGCCAGCCGTTTTGGCCTATGACAGAAAAACAAAATAAACAAAATCAAAATCATGCTGATGAAAATATAACAACTGTCTAGTCACAAAATTATTACCAACTCATAGATGCAATCAACGACAATTCCAGAAACTATTCCGGGGATATTTCTGGCATGGCTTAGATGGCTCCCAAAATGATAAGCAAAAAAAAAATATGCTACACCACAGAACGCGTAGTCTGCGCCAGCATTCGCTTTGCGTTTTCTTCAAATTGAGTTTTCAATTAGGTGTTGTGCATTTACTTCCCCCCACCCTAGTGGAGCGCCCTGAACCCGCCGGGAAGGATCTCATCTTACACAACAACGCTCTGTGGTGTGGTGGTAATCAATACTCTATCGTCGGAGGTTTTTTTGCCTCAGCGTAAGTAATGCAAAAAAATACTTTTGGTTGTAATTTTAATTTGAAAAATGCCTCGAAACTCCCCTGAGTTGAATGTAATTTTTCGACATTGTTTGAGTGACAGGTAGGTGTGGACATTTCTATCATTCATTTGGACATTGTACAAACACCCACTCTCGCTACAGTACAATTTTGTTCTCTCGCTCTCCTCCAGTTCAGTTCAGCCCAAGCCAGTCCTGTTCAGTTCGCCCATTCCTGTTTGGCCGTTTTTGAGGGTTCAAATGCATACAATTTGTCGATTGTAGGTTATGCCCCTAGAGCATGAAAGGTAAAAGTTACATGTCCGTTGTTGTTGTCGTTGTTTTTGTTATGTTTTTTGTTTTTGTTGTACACCAAGCACCACCAACACCCGCAGAAGAAGAAGAAAAAAACACCAACTCTTCTTATGCGCAGGTTTTGCCTTGGCTGTCCATTCACCAGAGCCACTGGCAAGGAAGGATGGCTAGCTGGCTGGCTGGCCGGCTGGCTGGCCGGCTGACTGGCTGGAATGGAATGGCATACCACACCAGAGTGTCTTGAAAGTGTAGAGTTTTTCGCTTCGCATGGAAGAGAGTGGCGCCGTTTGGTGCTGTTAGTGGGTTCAATTCATTTCGTGTTTTGCTTTCGAGCATTTGTCAGTTGTCCCAAAAATGTATGACCATAGCAAATTGTCCATGTCAAAGTGGACATTTTCTAAAAACTTCTTGTGTTTTTAGGTTAAAACAGCGTATGTTGCTGGGAAAACCATGCGAGCGTTTTGTACAATATTGAAAATAGTCGTGCATGTATTTTGGTATTGCATATAAAACAAGTATGTATATCAAATTGGATTCAAACCCCTGGAGAATTTTTAGAACGACACTCTTTAAGTTTGGACTTAAAGCAAGAAATAAGGATAAGAATCCGGTCAGTGGGAAGATTATCCTCCACCTAGTTCAATGGTGCAATAGGGCCAAACTGAGAAGAAAAACAAACTTATATAAGGTTATGTTAACCATTAATAAACATGATTTGGAGTCTACGCTATTGAAGGCTAATTTGAATATTTTGGTGTTGACTAGTATTTAAGAATAATAATAGTTAATTTAACCATTCTATGGTTGAATTTTTTAAGCATGAAAATTGTTAATTTTTAAATAATTATTGTTGTTTTAACTATGCATTGTTGAGTTTTTTAACCATTAAAATTATTGTTGTTTTAACAATGCATTGTTTTTAACCATGAAAATAGTTAATATGAAAATTTCATAGTTAATTATTAAAACAATACATGTTCAATTTAACGATGAATTTGTTAATATTATTAACTATGAAGATCGTTATAGAAATCATTTTATTGTTAAGTTAACTAATTATTTGTTACCTCTTTTAACCAGCAAAATAGTTACTGTTACAATTTTTAATATTAAATTAACCTACTAATTATGTTTTTGTTTTGTTTACATTTTTCGGTCTTTTTTCATTATTATGACGTCAACAGTTTTTATTCTAGTCCGAGACATTTTTGTTGTTTCTTTTTTAGAATCAACTAAGAAATTGGTGAAATGTATTGGCCACGGTCGCCAGACAGATTAAACAGCTGTTTCTAAACCCGCCAAGGTTTTTCTTCAGCAGTCTTTGGCAACGATTTCTTCGGCTACAAATCAAATGACTTATACGGGAGTCCCATTATGATTAATGAGAATTACCCTTTGCGTATAGTCTTCGAACTGTGTGCAAAAGCAATCTTCATAGAGCATTATCATTGCGTTATAAAGATTGTACAGCTAGCATTTGCATTGGGTGGTGTTTTTTTAAAAGAGCGAGATAAATTGTCTTATGACCTTTTGCACAATTAAAAACGTTCAGAGCAGAGGAAGAAAAGAAAACGAGTGGGGGAGATAAAACAGTCGCAATCACAAAGCAGATCAAAAACTTCGCTACAACAGAGCCGAATGATCTTTAAATTTTTGTTTATGTCGCACATTTTTCTGCCTCTCTCTTGAAATACCCAACCTTTTATAATGTTAACTCAACTATTTTCTATGTACATTTGACCAGTTCGAAGACTATACGCAAAGGGTAATTCTCATTAATTGTAATGGGACTCCCGTATAAGACATTTGATTTGTAGCCGAAGAAATCGTTGCCAAAGACTGCTAAAGAAAAACCTTGGCGGGTTTAGAAACATTTTACCAATTTCTTAGTTGATTCTAAAAAAGAAACAACAAAAATGTTTCGAACTAGAATAAAAACTGTTGAAGTCATAAATTACATGCAAACATTTTGTCTGTGTTATCAAACATTTACCATGAAAAACTTAACCAGACACATGGTTAAAATAATCATTGTATTTTCGGCTCAGTGCATCCCCAAAAATCATATAGGGGTCTCATAAACTATCGCACAGTGGGCTAATTTTTGTAAAAAATAATAAAGGCTAAGGCCGTTGATGTGAATGAGGAATTTTAATCAAAATTTTACCATTTTAGCGTTTCCATTATAAAACAACCGTAAAAATCAATTTATAGCTCAAACTAATTTGCCATTGCCAGATTTAGAGTCCTTGGAATAACCGAACAGCGCTGTCAACTATTAGCTAACCTTTGAGTTCAAACTGTCCTAGCAGAGCCTTCCTGTAGTCAGGAAAGGAATTCCAGATGTTTTACAAATCTCTCGTCGTTTGTGATCGAACTGAAGCAATGATCTGACCTAAGGTGCAACAACATCCACCTTTGTTGCGGATTGTTGCTCCGTTCTTTGAAAGAGCAAGGATCACTAGTAAGATGGATCTCAACAATGTGGCACCCACATTCATAGTTTTAAAACTCGACTTAGGGGAATTTTCATTTGGGTTAGTTGTGTGATAGTCGTGCACACTAACATGCCTTAATATAGTCGCCTGCCTCCTTCTTCTCCAATCTCTGTCACAGTTACCCAAGAAGAACTTGCGGTCAGATTAAAGAAGTACAACAGGAAAGAAGTACAATATTATTTAAATTGATGATGAACGACAAAGTTAGTTCGAAATATTGGGTTTTTGAAAATTATATTAATTATAAAAACACCAAAATCTATTTTTTTTGCTTATGACCTCAAGCCTAACAATAACTGAAAAATAAGAATAATACCGACAAAGCACTTGGAGCTAATGGTTAAAACAAAAACAAGTGAATCGGCCTGGCATATGCTTGTATCGTATACCCTCCATTAAGGACTTTTCCTAAGGGGCGTGCCTTCGGCCACTTTTCCATCATGGTGTGTTGTTTTCCATACCAACATCATAAATACAAACTACTATCGTCATATTAGTTCGCGAGATCTATTTATTCAAAGTTCAGAGTTAAATGGGCAGTGCCACGCCCTTTTGTCCAATATAAACACAACAAAGACTATAATTATTTGCTACCTTTTGATTTCATTCTGCTAAAAGTTTACAACGAGTGGTAAATTACTTTGTCTATAAATGAGATTTTTAAGGGGTCGTCGTACCGCCCACTATACCCCAAAGATCGTTTCGATCCATGCCACCATCATTTGTTGAAAATGGCATCGTCATATTTCTAACAGTTAAAAGGATTCTGAAGATTCTACTGAAGTTCTATGTTGTGTGGGCTGTGCCACGCCCCCTGTCCAATTTACCATAACATAGTTTATAAGAATTCCCTAGTCATTGATTTCATTCAGTTAAAATGTTACAACGATCGGTACATTATTTGGCCGTAAATGCGATATTTTAAAGGGGGCGTGGCACGGCCCTATTTTCCTCTAGGTTGTGTTTCGACCCAAGAATAAGCGAGAAATAAGCGTCATATCTCTAATAGTTTTTAAAATATTGTATTTTTATGTTCGGGGTTGCCCTAGTCCTTGTGAGGGGAAATTTATTCCTTTTGACCGATGTGGCCCAGGAACAGAAAATGAGAACTTAAGAGCATGAATACTATTCTATCTATCATAACCATATTTTATTAATAATGGAAGGGATTGATAGATTAAGAGTTTTGATAAAGTACAGATGGGTAAGTAAGAAGTTTGACAATAATTCGCAGGAATTTGCAATAATTTGGAAAAAAAGCCTTTTTACACAAAGCGCCGTAGAACAATTTGACCAACAACCTTTCATAGAAAATAAAGTCAATTCCATGCGTCTGATTTTATTCATCGAGATTTTGCTGAAAGATGTCAGTTTAGTAAAATTTTGATTAATCTCCTTTAAAAAAAGAAATTTAATAAAATCGTCTACACCTCTAAGCCCCTACACATTGCAAACGAACTGAATTCAAACTGTAAGACCGCATACATGATTAAAAGACTTGCATATCGTACACTACCCCATCTTGAGGCAATTTTTCCATTGTATGTGTATTTACAACTTTTTCTTTCACTTTGTTATGGCTTTTCTTCAGAGTGATTCAGAGCTTAAATACGAAAAAGAAAACTTTCCTAAATCCTCAATAATGTTTCTTTAAATAAGTTTTTATCGTGTCACTTGTACGAAATTACACCCCAAGAAAATCCTCCTCTTTCGGCAACTCAGAAGACACCTCTGAAGTGGGGTGGGCAGTGGAAGGCAAGCTCCAAGTCAACCCCACCGCCAACGAGACCAGAAAGTAACGACGCATGCCGTCGTGGTGGTGGCATGCAACGACAACGAATATTTCACTTTAACCGAAATCTTATTAAAAACAAAAGTGCGATAAAATTGAATTTGCATTCAAAAGACATTAACCGCAGCGGTTGTGTTGCCTGGTTTGCTACTACTACAGCATATTTTTGCTGCCTAAAAATTATTTGCTTTTTTTGCGCTTTCGCTTGGAAAATATGGAGTAGAACGAGTTCAGTGGCAAAATATTGAACCAACAGCAAAAATAAAAAAAAACACAGCAAACTGCAATGACAAGAGTAAAAATTAAATTCAAATGGCACTGAAAGTGAAAAAAAAACAGTCCGCACAGAGACAGCAACACTTCAATGGCCGCATTTCCGCCCGTTTCGAAAGCACACGTTTTATTCATCCGCGACGACACCATCTCCCTGCCACCCACCCTCTCTGCCCCTTCGGCAGAAACTCAATCCGTCTGTCCATACCACCATCAGCCATGTTGGGTGACAAAGTCAGTCAGTCACTGTGGGAATCCGGTCGTTGGTGGCATTCATTGCTGTCTTTAATGCGTTGACAAATTACTTTTCAATGCAAATTTGCACTTTTTCCCCTGTCGCCTCACCCTGCAAACTGTTGTAATTCCATAGCCGAGGACGGCTATCGAATGAATGATGAAATAATTTTATGAAATTATTAAAATTAAATTGATTTCTACCATTACGGCTGTTGTTGAATATAAATAAAACACCAACTGACGCCTCAATATTGAATAACATTAAAAAATATTTTTGCGATTTGATTCGCAACGTTGGTGAAATTTAAAACAATTCAAACTGTAAGCATGATGGAGCGTTTTTCTACTCTTCGTTCGCTTAAGAACACATGTGAGGCCATTTTGGGGACATTAGGGTGGTTCCATAGATGTGAGCTCCAATTAAAGCGAATTCTAAAAAATACATATTCGGAATCTGCATTAATTTAAGTACCCAAGATATTATCCAGGATACAACGAGGATTTCACCCAGATGTGCTAAAAATAAATCTTTCACTCCCTTCTCGGGACATATCGCTTAAAGCTAACTCTATTTGATATATGCTAAACAATTATTTTTACATAAGAGATAACATCGTCGCCACCATGAGCATGGCCAAAAACTACCGCCGAAAATGTTAAGTACGAATATTTAAAACCAAGCTTTATTGTGTGACGACAGTTCGCTAAGCACTGTAATGAATACAGCACAAAAAAAAGGTAATCCTTAAATTTCAACCAAAATATTCGTAAGTAAATGTAATCACTACTCAACAAAAAATTTTGTAAGTAAGCTAAACTATTTATCAGATATTGCAATGATATTCAAGGAATAGAAACAACAACAAAAATTCACAAAATGTATGTGTTTTAGTATGCATGCAGTGCGACGGGTTTTTATTGTGTTTGGTGGAAAACTCTACTGCCGATAGTTCTCGTTTAATGTGAAACTGGCTGCCCTAAAGTGTATAGGCGCACAAAACATAGTTTCATTCGTTGCTTGGGTTCGTATGATGGTAAAGTGGCACTCACAAAAACTGTAGTCAAAGGATTTATTTTAAATAAAAAAAATATAAAAATTCAAAATCAAGTGTAGAACCTTTATTGTTCATTTGAAAGAACATTTTATGCCATTTATTTTTTGAATATAATTTCCCTCAAATGTTGGCAACTGTATTATGGAAATGAGCTTTCGGCGAGAAACGGGAAGATCCGCTGTTTTCGGCCAAAAATTTGTCCAGTGGTGAGGCCCATTTCTGGCGCAACGGCAACATCAAAGAACAAATTGTCGTATTTGGGGTAAAAGCAACCCGAAGCGGTTCAAGAGGTGTCATTATACCCAGAGAAAACCACGGCTTAGTGAAGTTGGTTGGAGGTGGAATAACACGACGCTACATGCCATGCAGCCAACGAAACAGTAAATTTATTGAAGAAAACTTTTCGTGAGAGCATTATTTCGCGTCGTGGCCAAATGGCGTGACCTCCAATATCGTGCAATTTAACCCATTCCTGTCTAATGGCTATTTAAATACCCAAGAATGTGTTGATACATAAATAATTTTAGCGTGGGCCAGGTGAGCGATATCGCGGTAATTTTTGTTTTATAGAAAAGAGGAAAGATTGGTCTAAATTAAAGCATTTAGCAGGATTTTTTTATCTTTTGTTCTTTGCAGGCAAATATCGAAGATTTTTTTTTTGGACATAGGAAAATGGTACAATTAAAAAATTTCTAATTGTACCGAATAGCTTAAGTTGTCTACTATGTAATGAAAAATCAGGCAGCGATACGTCAACACACCTGGCCTCCAGATCCGGTCAAATGCAAATGGGTATTTAAATAACCGACATGGTGTTGTAGTCTATTTTTGCTATATAAAAAATTGTTTGAAATGAATAAAAAAAACATATATAAATGGAATACTTTGTAATTTTATTTAAAAAAAAACATGGTACGTAAAAGTATTGGTGTTTGACCAGTATTTAAATACCCATGTCATATCTCAGGTAAAAATTGAGGTTTTTTTCTTTCAACTTCTATGGTCTCTTTTTAAAAATCGTACGAGCCGATCTTTGGGCAGGCAGTAACGGGTTAACACCGCTGGACTATTTTTTGTGGGGTTATGTGAAGTCGCTTGTCTACGCAGATAAGCCTGACACGATTGACGACTTGGAATAATACTCGGTGCGTTATTGCTGACATACTGCCCCAAATGCTGCAAAAAGTCGTCGAAGAGTGGGACTTTCTGCTGGAATTAATTTGAGACAGCAGCGGCGGCCACTTGCCCGAAATTATTTTTAAAACATAATGGCAAACACTTATATTTATAATAAAGTTAAATTCATTCTTGGCCAAAACATTAGTTTATATGCGTTTTATTTCTTCTTGAAAACCACAGGTCAGAAAAAAGCAACCTACTAAAAATCCAAACTAAAAAAGCTAAAGTCGGACGTGTCCGACTATATTACTCAGCACTTTTGGATGTTCAAAAAAGCCAACAAAAATATGGCTTTACTGAACCCCCTTCGGTGGATTCTAAATTTACCCAGTTTTTTAAAGTAATATATTTAATCTATGAGAAGATTGCATTGTTTTTGATAAAACAGTTAAACATATATGTAGGAGTTATATCTAAATATGAACCGATTTTTTGAAACAATTTCAACAGCGTCTGTCCTCAGCACAAGGAAATTTCTTGTGCCAAATTTCATCAAGATTGGATGTAATATGAGGCTACTAGAGCCAAAAACATAAAAGGGGCTTTCTTGGTCCACAAACCTTACTGAGGCTATCGTTCTTCGTACTTTTTTGGAACAATTTCGAATAAATCTCTTTTAAGAAAAATTATTCGTCATTTTTAAGAACATTTTTCTATAGATTTAATTATTTTCACAAAAAAAACATAGCTCCAACTTAAAAACGCTACTCGTTCATATGTACTTTCATATGGATCAGTACATATGCGCACGAAAATATGCACACTGTGTGCTTTTGCATATGTGGTGGATTGTGTATTGTGCTTTGTAGATTGATCTACGAAGAGTTCGAAGAATATACGTAAAAGAGTAATTCTCATTAATTTGAATAAGACTGTATAAGTTATTTGACATTTGGCCGAAGTAATTGTTGCTTCAAAAAACCCTCTGCGGGTTTAGAAAGGCAGTACGTCTGCCTTGCCATTACATTCCACAATTTTTTTACCTTTACCCTGTAAAGAGCAACAAGCAACAAAGGTCTCGAAACAACATAAAAATTGTTCAAGTCAAAGTAATGTTAAAAGACCGATTAAATGTAAACAAAACGAAAAAACTATTGCATGCAGAAATCGTATTTTTTGTGAAAATTTTGCACATAAAATAATAAAAATTTGTATATAACATATGAAAGAATATCATTTTTATTGTGAAATATTATCATAAAAATTATAAAAAAAAGTGTCATGAAAAATATGAAGAAATGTTATAAAAAATATGAAAAAATATTATGAAAAATATGTAACATTTCCTATAAAACATATTCTTAAAAAAAAGAAAGAAATTCTTACAAAATAGGAAAATCTTTCATTAAGTTCTTAAAAATTACGATTTTTTTATTATCAAAAAATATATGATTTTCTTCTTATTTCATTTAAAAACTTTCTTTAGTTGAAAAAAAACCAAATTTCGTTATTAATAAGAAATATATCGTGATTTCCACAAATCACGAAACAAGCTAAAGCCAAAAAGTACCCGTTTTAACAATTTTTCTTGCCCAAAAAAGTATGATTTGTTAAGAAAATTCTTAAAATATTGTATTTTTAACTTTTAAAGAAAAACTTTTGGCCATTTACAATAGGCTATCTTCATGTCCAATTTCAAGTTGCTATTATGCTTTAACAGACACAAGTACGGACGGATGGACGTTCATGGGTAGTTCGTCTTAAATTTGGGAATTTTGTGGTCTGGCAAACCTCCATTATTAGGTGGAGGGTATAGAAAATATTCTCGGCTATACGCATTTTACCAGGAATGATTACCTCAAGCTGAGGGCACGTCATTACAACATATAATCTGTTAACAGATCACATTGAAACATTTCTGGCGGGATAACGCCCATACAGATGTGTATATTCATAAATATATCAATTATGAATTTATTTTTATTGTTTCTCTGCATATACCCAATAAATTTTCAATTGTTTACTGTTTTATAAATAATAAATGTATGTATACATATGAATGCACGTTAAAATTTATTTACGTGACTTGTTTGTATAAATAAATATCAAAGTACAAATTGTATATCCATCCATTCAGCCACCAATTCATCCATTCATCCATCTAGCGCTCATTAGTCGTTTAATAATACATCAATTTTACGCCATTTACAGTTCATGCGAAATAAAAATGTACCCATAATAACCGAACGAAACATAGACATTTCGAATGGAGTGGCAAACAGACAGACAGAAACCAATATACAAAATATCGATATCGATGGCGGTGGCATGGATGGATATTCATTTTGAGTTTTATGGATTCGAAAAAAAACACACAGAGGTATTTGCGTGTATTTAAGTATTTATGTATATTACAGCACATACGAACGAACATACATACGTGCATATCTTTATTCGTTTTATACTGCCAATGTTGCCAAATGTAAAGGATTTTTGGTTGCCATTACATACTGTAATAATTGAAAGCATGTATAAAATGGCAGTCTCTGTTTTACAGAGAAAGTGGACATGTATGCCGTTGTGTTAGCTAAAGTAGACAGACTTCTTAAATCTCTGCAAAACTGTTGAATCGACTGGGGACATATTTTACAAACAAATCCTTATGAATTCGTTCCTACCTTCGATGTTTTACCTTAAGCCCAAATGCCATTAAGATGACCGACCTTACGACGAACGATGCGCATTTACTACTTTTAGCTATTTTCGGTAATATTTAAATTATATTATCCGCACGTTCGGCGCGGCTAAAACGACTTATAATAACATTGCAATGGGGAAAAGTAAGTACTTATAGTTATTCTGAGGTAGTTCATAGCAATGGAGAAGTAAATTATTTATTTAAAAATTTATTATTTATCAACAAGACAGGGTCACATGTCACACAGACAACGAAACCATCGACATTTTACGCAATGTTTTTGAAAATCGAATAATCAGCCGAAATTGTGATGTCAATTGGCCGCCTCGGAGCTGTGATTTGAGCGCTTTGTACTATTTTCTGTGGGGAAGCATCAAGGATAAATGTTACGCAAAGCATCCTAAGACATTTAAAGCGTTGAAACATGAAATAGAAGTTCCATTGAAGAGATTCGACCCAAAACAATAGAAAATGTACTGCAAAATTGGGTTGATCGGATGAGTTGTGGTAGTCATATCAATGATGTTGTGTTCCATTATTAATTGACAAAGTTCCACCTTCCAATAAAACCAGAAATTTAAAAATCTTCAAATTTAAAATCTTAAATCGCCCAGCCTGTACATGAAACTAATATTTTTAGTTTGACTAAATTTGGGTGACGGACCCAAAAATCTTACCAATTTAAACACCGTATTACGGAGACCATAAAACAAAGAAATATTCTAACAAATGAACCTATTTTAAATCTGGTTAAATTGGAGTCCAATCAAGGTGTTCAAAAACCTGTTTTTAATTGGCCTTTTTCAGGTTTTGGAAGCCAACATTACGCGTGTCATGAACCCCATACCGGTCGAAATGCTCGAACGAGTCATCCAAAATTGGACCTTCCGAATGGACACGCTGAGACTTAGTCTTGGTTAACATTTGAAGGAAATTATATTTAAAAAATAAATGGCATACAATGTCCTCTCGAATGAACAACAAAGATTCCACACTTTATTTGATTTTTTGTTTTTTTTTTTGAAAAAAATACTTCTAGACTGGTCAACCGATATTTGGTTGGAAAATCACAACTAGCCATGGAGCTGTTTGTGTTTTAGTGTTGGCGGATGAAAAAAATACACAATACATTGAATGGTTCGGAAAGTAAAGGCTCGACTTCAAGAAATCCACGTTGTAGTGGCCAACAAATGGCCAAAGAACTGAAAATATCCCAGTAAAGCATCCGACACATATGCCAAAATGAGCTCAATGTAAAGCCTTACAAGTTCCAAAAGGTACACGATCTTACACCAAAGCAAAAATAGTAAAATCGAAGAAGCGAAGGAAATTCGCTTGCACGAACATAGCGAATTTCCACACATTGTGTTCTTTGGTGCCAAAAACAGTGATATGACTTTATTTTAAAATCTAGGTAAATTTAGAGTCCGTTCAAGGGTTTAAACCCCTTGAATTTTTTAAATTGGAGGGGGGGGGGGATTTTTTAAATGAGCAGTTCATAAACTTTAAAAATGATCGTGTTTACTTAACTGAACGCATTGAAGAAAATTTAAGCCTACGACCGGCCACCCGAAGTATTTTTCCCTGATGGAACAGGCTGTTTAATCGCCTGCATTTAGCCTGGTGTCATACACAAGGAGACCTATTATCGGAAAAATAATTTGAAAGCTGATTTCAATTATTTGGGTCGTATGCCACTGTCTTTGCAACAAGACATCCAGAAGTGAAGCATATAATAAAGTCGGCCATGTCAGACTTAAGCTATTTTACTAGTTTTTAAATCAAAAACAAACTACAATTTGCAGCAAGTGTTTTTTTTTGCATTCTAGAGTCTAAAGTAGATATGGAGGCAATTAATTCACTTCTGATTGAGAAAACAGTTTCCATTCCTTGGCCTAAAAACGGAATGTCAGTTTTTCGCTTGTAAAAAAAGTTTGTAAAGTTGGTATTTTTAAGAACACAGTATTGAAACAGACCCGAAATGTCGGTTTTCAGAACAGCCCGGTTTTTTGGACACTACGGCCGTTTAGCTCGGCTAACCCATACTTTTTATACCCTTCATATAAAAAATTCGGCTTAGCCAAAGTAACGTGTTTACTTGTTTAAGTTGAACTTTTACATACTTTTCATATTTTTTTAGCTACTTTAAGGCATGCTTTCAAATTAAATTTAATTAACGATTGTTTTAGGATTTATGCATACCTGAATATGTGAATACTTTCATTATATTTCCCAAACTGTGGCTAAAAGCGTTTTCCCGCACAAATCCCAAAAAGTTGTTATTTAAAAAAAGATAAGCCCGACTAGTTTCAGTGACTCCGTTCAAAGTTTTACAATGTTTTTGATTTTTGTTCCAAACCATATTGGCACATACAATATTTAGTAATTTCCCAATCATAGCGTACTATGACCCGCTTCTATCAACATGTCATTGTATCGCCATAAAGCTAATTATAAAATGCAAAACAAGCATGACATCGAATGCCAATACGTGGAATACCCCGTAATGGCAACGAATGGAAGAGAACCATTTTCCATTTTGTCGGTTAATAAAGGCAGTACACCCGACTTTTATCGATACTTATCAATGGCCGCGTGGCTAAGCCCGCATCAGTGTCCCCCCACATAGACGCCATTGCGCCCAAAGTGCTCGGTCACCCATGCGTACACAGTTGTCATGCTTATGTATGTACACGCATGAGGAGCAGGGGCCACAACAAATGATTCCATGTAACCGATAGTAGGGAAATAATTACTTTTAAACTCACATTGTGTGGAAATCGTAACCAATCGGCCGCATAAATATTTAATGCCGCTCATTTTTACATAATTCCAGAGAATAGTATTTTAATAATTGTTTTATTAATGATTCCGTATTGTTCACATTGGTGGCCGGTGGCCATATGTAAAAAGTATAAAAACAAAAAATGAACGCCACGTATTAAGCGGCGTGTTGGGGGGACGGACATTGTACGGTTGCTTAATTAATTTTTGTTGCTGGGTTCTGTGTCGTTGGACAATTTATGTAAATAACTCCATTTAGTTTATATTATATTAATAACATTGTTTGTAGAATGTTATGTTATTTTTGTAATCGCACCAGAAACAAACCTACGCCAGTCTGTTTAATTGGCGGATATATAGAATTTCTAATATGGATTATTCAAATCAAACTCAACGTATGTGAATTATAAGCGTTTGATGTAAAGCATAGTAGGAGGAAATGTAGTCGATACGAGGGCGGATCTGTAAGTTCATAATGGTTTTTTTTAGACCCGGACTACGATCGGTTACTGGACATCGAAATTTTTGTAAGCTCTGTCATTAAGTTTGTATTGGGCAGCTCTTCAAAGAATATAACAACGTAAGCTTTGGCAAAAGGCAAAAAAAATTATGACGACTGGTTGTGTGAATACGCTTGATGAGTTTGCTATGGAAAATCTATACGCAAGATCGCTGCCGCATTTGCTCAGCGCCAGTACTGTAGTTCTGTTGTAACAACGAAATGGGAATGAAATGTCTGTAACTAAGCTGAGTATTTCTATTTTTCTACCATATTTTCTTAGCTAAACAATATGAAAAAGTTGAGAAGACCTCTTATTTAGAGGAAAAAAATGGGGATACTTTGGACAAAATGTTGTAAGCTAAAAAGGATCAACACATTTCCTTTTTAGCTTACAACATTTTGTCCAAAGTATCCCCATTTTTTTCCTCTAAATAAGATTCTTCTCAACCTACAGAGTTTAAAAATTGTAACTACAATGCAATTTTGAGAAAATACAGGGCAAGGCGATTGAAGTGTTACCAATTTTACCTTGGCAATACTCTCGAACCGATAGTATTGCCATTCATAATAATGACAGCTGTTCATGTTGTATTCAAGCTTTCGCCAAAATGTTCTTCCAAATTTTATAGAACAAAAGTTATTCGAAATAAAATTCGAATATAATAATGTAATTGGATTATAAAAAGTGGTTACATTTTAAGGGCCGATGTTGAATGTGAACCACTCCTAAACGTCAGGTTTTTTTCTGCATTTCATTTGATATTTCTCAATTTCAGACTAACTCAATTTGAACCATGGAAAGATACACAAGCGAGAAACGCGTTAAAGTTATTCAGGCTTGGATGATCAATTTTTAAAGAAATTCATCATCAGTAATGAAGCACATTTTCCCCTCGTTTGTCAATAAGCAGAATTGCCACATTTGGGCGAATGATAATCCAAAAGTGATTGTCGAAAAAACAATGCACCCACAAAGAGTGACTGTTTGGTGCGGTTTATGGGCAGGCAGCATCATCGGGCCGTATTTTTTTCCGAAATAAGGCCGGTCAGGCAGTTACTGTGAATGGTGCTCGCTATCGTGAGATGATAACGAACTTTTTATGGCCCGAATTGGAAGATGTGGATGTGGACGATATGTGTTTTCAACAGGACGGTGCCACTTGCCACACAGCTAACGAAACAATGACTCTTTTGTGCAACAAATTCAATGGCCGTGTTATCTCACATCGTGGCGATGCTAACTGGCCGCCAATATCATGTGATTTGACACCATTGGACTTCTTTCTTTGTGGTTCTTTGAAAGAAGGGCTGTACGTCGATAAGCCAGCCACAATTCAAGAGCTAAAGGATGATATAATTCGGCACATTAGCGGCATAGAACATCAATTATGCCTCAGCGCCATCGAAAATTTGGACCATCGGATGGAGGTGTGCCGCCAAGGTCGCGACGGCCATTTGGCCGATATTTTGTTCCATGCATAATTGAACCATACCAATATTATCATAAAAAAAGAAATGACAGTAATTTCCTAAATAATTTGTGTTTTATTCAAATCAACATCGGCTCTTAAAATTTAACCACCCTTTATTCGGACGGAAAATCTCAACCAGCCATGAAGCTGAGCCAGCTCAAACTAAATAAAATGTTTGTGTATCGGTGTTGCTGGAGGAAAAAAACGCAACATTACATGAAATGGATCGGAAAGTAAATGCTCGACTTTAACGAAATCCACGTCGTAGTGGTCAACAAATGGCCAGAGAACTGAAAATATCCCAGTAAGCATCCGACGCATATGCCAAAATGATCCCATGCTTACAAGTTCCAAAAGGCACAAGATTTTTCACCAAAGCAAAAAAATTAAGAGTCGAAGAAGCAAAGGAAATTCGCTTGCACGAATATGGCGAATTTCCACACATTGTATTCTCTTCTTTGGTGCCAAAAACAATGAACTTTTCTGACCAATTCAAAAATGACCTTATTTTTAAATTAAAATAAATTTAGAATCCGTTCAAGGGTTTGAACCCCTTGAATTTTTTAAATTAGGTGGAAAAAACTTTTTAATTGAGCAGTTCATAAACTTTAAAAATTATCGTGTTGACTTAACTGAACGCACTGAAGAAAATTTAAGCCTACAACCGGCAGCCCGAAGTAATTTTCCCATCTGAAGTTATGGTATGGGCAGCTGTTATGGTACCACTGATGGACCAGGCTGTTTAATCGCCTTCGTATAGCCTGGTGTCAGACACAAAGAGACCTATTACACTGTCGAACAAATTCAGGTTGGCAAAGGTTAGGTCGATTCTGAGCGTGAGGTGGAAACATAGGCTAAATTAGAAGACTCGTATCGCGGCGTTTTTTTACGAGGGCGACCGCAAAACTAACTGGCCTGGCACATTTTCTGTTTTACTGGCAACTTTTTTTTTGTTTTTTAAAAGCAATCTTTTATAAGCCATCTGTCAAAATTTCCGAAATATTTAATGATTATTTTCTTTGTTACAGGTGATTGAAGTAAACAAGTTTTATAATTTTTGAAAAATGGAAAATAAAGAGTTTCGTGCGGTAATTAAACACTTTTATATGAAAGGATATACGCCACAATTAATCAAAGATGAATTGGATTCTGTTCATGGTGATAATGCACCATCATACTCCACCGTGAAATCCTGGGTTCAACAATTTAAAATGGGTCGTTCAAGTACGGAAGATGAACAACGTTCTGGAAGACCGAAAGCTGCTGCTACTATTTAAAACATTACAAAAATATTTAATGAAGTGACTAAAGATAGACGAATAAAGCTCAGAGAACTTGCTGATATTGTTAAAATACACGAAAAACAAGTTTGGAGTATTTTACATGATGAACTCCACATGAAAAAGCTATCCGCAAGATGGGTGCCGCGTTTGTTGACTTTGCCCCAAAAAATCGTCCGTTGGACCAATTCCGAGGAGCTTTTAGCGATTTTTCAGCGTTATTTAATAGAGTTCTTGCGCCTATTCATAACATGGATCCATCACTACATCCCAGAATGCAAAGAACAATCAAAACAATGGATAGAAGCTGGTAAAAGTGGTCCCAAGAAGGCGAAAACTGTTAAGTCAGCAGGAAAAGTAATGGCCACAGTATTTTGGGATGCAAGGGGTATAATATTTATTGATTATCTTAAGAAAGGAAAAACTATAAATAGTGAATAATTTTGTGCATTATTGGATCGGTTGAGTGAAGAAATCAAGATAAAATGACCTCATTTAGAAAAAAAAATTCTTTTTTATCAAGATAATGCTCCTTCACACACTGCATTTTTAACTCAACAAAAACTGGCCGAATTACGATTTGAAATTGCTCCGCATCCACCATATAGTCCTGATTTAGCTCCTTCTGATTATTTCTCGTTTCCAAATTTAAAAAAAATCTCGGTGGCAAACAATTTTCGTCCAATAGCGAGGTTATTGCTGAAACTGAGGCATATTTTGAAATCTTATTTTTCGGATGGAATTAAAAAACTTAAAAAACGTTTGATGAAGTGTATTGAGTTGGAAGGAGATTATGTTGAAAAAGAAATAATAATAATTCCAAAAAACGGTTCTTTTTATGTTAGGCCAGTTACTTTTGCGGTCGCCCTTGTATGTTAGTTCGAATTTTTTTTAATCGGCCTTCGAACTTTGCAGTCCAATACCGATTTTCAGCATATTGTTTATATGTTTTTTTTGGCTATAACTCGTCGATAATTGATATTTTTCAATCTGTAAAATTATTGCTACAGACCTGTCCAACAATGAAAATTTATTTATTTATTTATTTATTTATGAAGCAAAATGTTGGAAAAATTATTTTTTTTCATGCTTTTTGAAAATATTTTCCACAAAACTATGTCTTTTTTTGCTTTCTGTTTGATCTATAGTATGCTTCTCAGTTTCTTCAATAAATTTCATTTAAAAACAATCAAAATACAAAACTTGCGATTTCCAGCTTAATATTAATTTACTTTTCATTTTTTATGTATCAATTTTGTTCAGTGTTTGTTTTTGAAGAAACATTGAAAAGAAAAAGAGGTAGTAGTAATTAAAAAGGGAAGTTGCAAGAATTAGGAATTACTTCTACCTCTTTTTCTTTCAATGTTTCTTCAAAACTAACACTGAACAAAATTGATACATAAAAAATGAGAAGTAAATTAATATTAAGCTGGAAGGCGATCCAGCCCTCTCCGCTGACAAGGTTGTTCGCATCCCTTAATTGCGGAGCTGTCAAGAATCAATTTGAAAGAAACAATATTTAAGTTAAACATGAAAGGATAATAATCGTAGTGGATTAAGCTGGAAAAGGCAAATAAAGGGCAAAAAAGTGGTAAATTTTTGGGCCCTTTCGCCACCTGAGTCTATCCCTAATCTAAGCTTTAACTTTAAAAGTAATCTTTATTTGGAATCTTTATTGGAATTGTAGTTTACTTAAATTTGAGTACCCAAATGTCCATACTGACTACAGGTTGCACATTTTTTGTGCCTACCTACTAAAAATCACCCATTCTAACCACTGCCCGTCTACAAAAAATTATGACTTTTAAAGAAAAACACTCAAAAAAGTGTACTTTTTACCTTTAGTCTCTTACAGGGGAACTTTTTGCCCCTAGGGCCGACTTCGCCCATTTTCAATCTCAAACAGCTTACGATCCTTAAACCATCAACATGAAAAGTTTCAGGATCCTAGGTGTATTGTTTTAAACGCTTTCGTTCCTTCAACAGACACCCGGTGGGCGGACATGGCTAGATCGCCTTAGAATTTGATGACATTTATACTTTATAGGGTCTAACATCAATATTTCTTGGTGTTGAAAAAAGAATAACAAATGTAGGATACTATTCACTCTTCGGTGGAGGGTATACAAATAATGCTAAAAATCACCCATTCTAACCACTGCCCGTCTACAAAAAATTATGACTTTTAAAGAAAAACACTTAAAAAAGTGTACTTTTTACCTTTAGTCTCTTACAGGGAAACTTTTTGCCCCTAGGGCCGACTTCGCCCATTTTCAATCTCTCTCAGCTTACGATCCTTAAACCATCAACATGAAAAGTTTCAGGATCCTAGGTGTATAGTTTTAAACGCTTTCGTTCCTTCAACAGACACCCGGGTGGGCGGACATGGCTAGATCGCCTTAGAATTTGATGACAACTAATAATATTATGTATACTTTATAGGGTCCAACATCAATATTTCTTGGTGTTGAAAAAGGAATGACAAATTTAGGATTCTATTCACTCTCCGGTGGAGGGTATACAAATAATGCTAATATGGATGCGCTTAATAAAGCCATTGTACGGAAGGAGGCCAAAATACCGCAAGCAGGCCATATTTCATTGCCTTGACCACATAAAGTGTTTTTAAATCTTGATTATTTCCACACAGTTTGTAGTTTGAATCAACAAATATTTCGTGGTGTTGCAAATGCAATGAAGGTTATAAAAAATAGTCTAGTATGGATACGCTGAAGAAATGGGACCGCAGCCATTTATTCAGCGCCACATCGAGCTGAATGCATGGATTCTAAAGTTTTTATACTTTTCACACAGTTTGTAATTTGAATCAACAAAAATTTATTTCACACAATCAAAAGTGGGTGTTTCAATAGGTAACACTTTAAACGCCTTACCCTGTATGTGAATGTAAGACTCGCACCGACGATATGTTTGTAATTTGAATCAACAAATATTTCGTGGTTTTGCAAATGCAATGAAGGTTATAAAAAATTGTCTAGTATGGATACGCTGAAGAAATGGGCCAAAATACCGCAGCCATTTCTTCAGCGCCACATCGAGCTGAATGCATGGATTCTAAAGTTTTTATATTTTTCACACAGTTTGTAATTTGAATCAACAAAAATTTATTTCACACAATCAATAGTGGGTGTTTCAATAGGTAACACTTTAAACGCCTTACCCTCTATGTGAATGTAAGACTCGCACCGACGATATGTAAGGCACGGATAGAGCAAACTTTTTATTTTGATGAATGTTTCACTTCCCGTTGTTTTCAAACTGAAGTTTCTTTGTTATGAACTTCTTTTGTTTATTGAAAATTTTAATTTTCCTTTGGCAAATAAATAAAAAAAATGGAAGTCGCTCAAGAAATCTTAAAAATGGTTTAATCTCTATTTGATGTTTTTGTGTCCAGTAACAAGCTTTCAAATATTTCCCCTGAAAGTCCTTAGAAGTAAAGTGGTCTAACTTATGAACTTTTCACATGTTACCTTATTATAAAACAAGCAATTTTATTCCAGGACTTACAGGACGTCCTACCTGATAAGTTGAACCCGAAATCTCAACCTAAACAAACACACAATCAATAGACACTCGGCGACAGTACAAAAAAAAACTCACACACAAACGCACCCAAAACTATCAAAACATTTGATTTATTGACTCGACTGATTAAAAACCAAAAAGAAAGTCAAATACGCCACAGCAGCAGCAACAACAACAATGTCGGTGACAAAAATCAAGGTACATATTTAATTTCCTCTTTAAAACTACTGCACCAAGACCCACGAAACAAAAAAGTCACGGCACCAGTGTCGCCACCAGGACAACAGCCATATCAGTTTACACTGAAAAGGACTCGACTCGTACCGCTTCAGATCGCACCACACGCGCCGCAAAATAAGGTGTGAATTTACCACCACTTAAGGACTCATTTAAGGATTTATGCACAATGGGACGCAATGGAGCGAGTCAACAACTCGAAATGGCAACAACAACAACTTACGTACGTACACACATAAAAATTGTAAATTGTGATAAATGAATTGAAGATGAGTTGAATGGAATCGAAGTGAAGTTGAGAATGGGAACTTCAGCGGCAAAGGATGAGCCGAGTTGAGGGGATGAATTTATTTAAATCACGCATAAACACATTTAACATTTATTTTTTTCTGGCATTTAAGAGAGCATAGAAAGTCAAATGGAAAGGAAAACGACGACAGAAACAAATAGAGGTTTGCACACGAGTGTGGCCTTTTTTATGATTAAATAAAGAGCGGGAATTGTAAGTGGTTCAGTTGGTTGGTAGCTACAGTCCGTGCGAAAGGTGGGAATATCGCAGTCATTTTTGTGGAATTCTAGACTACAATCGATTAAAAGTAGTTTTAAAGAATTTGTACAACTGGCCGCTCAACTTTACTTACAAAAACCAGCAATGAAACAGCTAAGGAAAGCCTGGCTTCATTTAACTACTAATGGGTCATCCAAGTAGAGATACTTTTTTCAATAGCCTTTTTTTGACAGATCACGTGTGAGTCGTGTCAAGCTGTCTTGTTATTTTCTTTTAGTATTGTTTGGCATTTCATCATGGAAAGACTTACGTCTGAAAAACGATTACAAATCGTTCAACTTTATTACGAAAATTCACGCTCTGTGAGGAATGTGTTTCGTGCACTTCGTTCAACTTATGGTCAACATAATCGGCCTTCTCATCGTACAATTCGCAACACCATCAACCATCCTAAAACCCAGCATTCATTATTGGATAATATTCGACCGAATAGACCACGTACAGCACGCAGTGATGAGAATGTAGCGGCCGTAGCTGAGAGTGTACACCAAAACCGTGGAGAGTCGGTTCGGCGCCGTTCGCAGCAACTCGGACTAACGTATGGAACATATGGAACTTGGCGCATTTTACGTCGAGATCTTAAATTGAAAGCGCCATCGCTTCCGTCTATGGGCTCTTGAAGAAGATCCGACGTTTTCGAGCCAAATTTTATTCAGCGATGAGGCCCATTTCTGGCTCAATGGGTAGGTGAACAAGCAAAATTGCCGCATTTGGGACGAAGAGCAACCAGAAGAGGCTCAAGAGCCGGTGAGAACGTAACCGTCAATGGCGACCGTTACGTGCCATGATAACCGACTAATTGATGTCTGAAATTGAAGCTAGTGATTTGGCGACATTTGGTTTCAACAAGACGGCGCCACTTCCCACACATCGCATCAATCAATGGATTTATTGAGAGAACACTTCGGTGAGCTAATAATTTCACGTTTTGGGCCGCTCGATTGGCCACCAAAATCGTGTGATCTCACACCGTTAGACTTTTTCCCGTGGGGATATGTAAAGTCTAAAGTTTATGCGGACAAACTCGCTTCGATTCAGGACTTGGAGCAAAACATCACGCGTGTCATTCATGGTTACTACATGGTCACGGCAATAATAATATGTTCTCCACAACAAAAGTATGTTCGTCGCAACCATAGCATTGTTAACTGAATTTATTTTTGACAATAGTATAATTGCTGCAATTTTAATATTGTTGAAATGTAACTATAGAATTATTGCAAAATTTAAAAATGAAAATATGGTTATAGCAACAATATAAATATGGTTAGTGCGACAAAAGTATTGTGTTTTGCGTTGCATGTGATATTACAATGATATGATTACGGCAATCATACTGTATTCAGTCAGTTACCAGTCAAAATGCTCGAACGAGTCATCGAAAATTGGACTCAACGGATGGACCATCTGAGACGTAGCCGCGGCCAACATTTGATAGACATAATCTTCAAAAAATAAATGCCAAAGAATGTTCTTTCAAATGATAATAAACATTCCCCATTCAATTTGAATTTTCTGTGTTTTTTTCTTTAAAAAAGTAGGGAACATTGAAATGGAACACCTGTTATAATCGAGACGAGGTCCATTCACAACAAACTTGCGGCTAATTAATGAATGCTAATCCTGAGATGACCCAGTCGCCAAATTTGTCAAGCGCCCCTTTATACTGAGAGAAATGGACCTTTACCGTGTTTCCATCGGCATTGCCAAAGGAAATTAATTCCGATGAAGCAGCTGTAGTTTTAGTGTGCACGACTATCATACAAGTAAGCACAAGTTCAAATCCGGGAAGGTACATCTAAAAACAGCGACTAACTTGTACCTCGTAAAGTCCGATGACTTTACGAATAAGAGATTGATCTCTCATCCATATTAAAAGTTCTATATAAAATGCTTAAACTGTTTGGGACCGGCGTTAAACAGTAGGTCCTGCACGCAGAAAAAAAGTATGGTTGTGATGACAATATTCGAAGAGGATAATACTATTGTTGGGTATATGGTTGTGCTACAACAATATTATGGTCCTCACAACAATAGTATGATTCAAATACAACCATACTATGATCCTCACAACAATAGTATGATTCACACATAACCATACTATGATCCCAACAACCATACTATGATATCCACAACCATAGTATGATCCTCACAACCATATTATGTTTCATATACAACCATAGTATGGTCCTCACAACCATAGTATGATTCACACGCAACCATGTTATGATCCCTACAACCACAGTATGATCACACACAATTTTACTATGATCCCCAACATAATTTATTAGAATTGGTTTAAGTTGCCAACAATAGATTTAAATTATGAAAATTATTCAAAAATACATTAAATTCAAAATAATAGGAGTGATGTATTTCACAGTGAAAAAACTAAGTTTAAATATACGTAAGCGTTTTTATTAAAAAACTTTCAGATAAACAAAGCCAAAGCAGATTGTTTAAAAATTTAAATTTCGATAAAAATAAAGTACTATTATTGCATTAGATTCGTACCAATAACATTTGTTCTAAAAAGCATATTTAAATGTAGAAAAATTACAATCATACAGTATGATTGCCGTAATCATATCATTGTAATATCACATACAACGCAAAACACAATACTTTTGTCGCTCTAACCATATTTATATTGTTGCTATAACCATATTTTCATTTTTAAATTTGGCAATAATTCTATTGTTACATTTCAACAATATTAAAATTGCAGCAATTATACTATTGTCAAAAATAATTGTCAGTTAACAATGCTATGGTTGCGACGAACATACTTTTGTTGTGGATAACATATTATTATTGCCGTGACCATGTAGTAACCATGTTTTTTCTCTGCGTATGGTCAGTGAGTATAAAAATTATATACGAAATATGTTTTCCCTTGTCCCTTAATGGGATGTTGTGGGGATAAAGTAAGTTAGTAGAAATATTGCATCGGTCAAAAGAGGTTCTGAGTGGAAAATAGAAGTGTTTTCCCATATTGTTTTGAGATTTCTTCAATTCTTTAATGCCACTTAAGACCCACTATGTCACAGAACTCTTTAATCTCGTTCTGTCACATTTTTGTCACTCACTGTACTGATACATTTGTTTCGACCAAAATATCTAAGGTTAGCTTAGGAATGACTTTCCGCTTTGTCAGCGAAAATTGCGTGAAAAAACAAACGTTTTTTCTGTTATTGTTGGGGTTGCCAACTACAACAATTGCTCACACATGATTTGTGGTAAATAATGTATGAGGTTAAGTGCGAGCATTTATACGGGTTTAAACTGTGTGCATTTCGTATTTAAAGGAGATATTCAAATAGATTTTCAAATAGGACACATTCATTGCGGGTTTTTGTATGTTTGCAGAGATTTCCTAACCCACGACACACCGAAACTTACGGGGCATACCTCAAGGATATTGCTGACAGAGTGTGCATGTGTGTGTGTGTTTATTTGTGAGAGAGTGTTGGTAGATTTTGGCAAGTCATATATCATCGTATGAAACACACGCTGAATTGGCTGGTATGCGCGCGGAAATAATAAACTGACACTGAGCCAGCGACAGACAGACACTCGTGGTCGACACGTGGTTGCAATGGCCATAAATTTTCGACAAAAATATTATTTTAAGTTTCTACACCGCACGACAGATAACGCCGGTGGCAGTGGCGTGCGAATGAGTTAACATAAAATATTGTGCTGGAAGTATCACATTTTATGACTGGGTTGTCGAAAGATTCTAGCTGCCCGATAGGCCATAAAGTTTAAAACATATGTTTTCTTAGGAAGATGTTTCCTTTCACCCCCCACCCATTCAGCCATCGGGATGATGTGCAAATTTTAATTAGAATTTGCTGTTGTAGGTTTACCGGCTAGAAACGGATCTAACAGTTTTGATAAAACTTTTATGGTTATCACACAAATTCAGCGGCCATATTCAAAAAGGAAATCAAATTTAAATTTTAAAAACAAAAAATCCCTGTAAAATCAGTTTCTAAAAAGAGACACAAAGATTTCCATGAAATGTCCTAAATGAAGCTGGAAAATGTCATGAACCACTCACAGACTCGTTGGGCCGATAAAGCTGCCAGACAGAACAAACGAAATGTTATTGATGCGATGGTGCGAGAATCCCTGTATCTGTTCGCTTGGGTGACTTGGATCACGGAGAATGAGTAAGTGTGTAAAACAAACTGCTGTAACAATGTCTCGTCAAGCGTTGACATGCAAAGATCATCCATCATTTTGGACTTGACCTTTTCCCCCCAACCCCTCGCCGCCGCCGACTAAGCTTCCGCATGTAGCTACAACACCCATACAAGCGCATACGCCACGCTTGAATTTATTTATTTTTATCTGGTTCTCTATACGAATATGTATATGTGAGTGTACTTCGCCTCGACTGCTCGACGATGGTGATGGCGATGATGATATGATTTTCTTTTCGGAATTTCTGTTATTTTTTGTTGCCCTTGTCAGTAGCATCTTCATCCGCACCGAAAATAAGCAAAACATTTTGTAAAGCACACATGTTGAGGATAAAGTTGTTTTCATTAATGAAGGTGTGTGCTGTCGCATTTAGCTACCGCCCCACATCGTTGCACAGTGGGCTGAAAGGGAGACCAGAGTGATAATAGCTGGGAATGTCGCACAATTTGCGGAGTTATTTTGCAAGAGTCGCACAATTATTTATAAATAAACTTGAACGAAGCCCTAAAGCATACACAGACGAATCGAGTAACTAAAGTCGGGCGAAGCCGACTACACGACACTCTGACCATTCACTGTAGACTCTATTCTTGCCCTATGTGTGTTTATACTGGTTGGAAAACAAAACGGATTTTCATGTAAAGGGTGGGCGATTCAAAATTTTAAATTTAAATCGGCTGGAAAAAAATGAACTGATAATTTTTTCAAATTCCTGATTTTATTGGAAAGGTTTAACTTTGTCATTGAATAATAAAAGGTGGTTAAATTTTAAGGGCCGATGTCGAATGTGAGCCACACCTAAACGTCAAGTTTTTTTTCTGCATTTCATTTGATATTTCTCAATTTCAGACTAACTCAATTTGAACCATGGAAAGATACACAAGCGAGCAACGCTTTAAAGTTATTCAGGCTTTTTATGATAATGAAAATCAATTTTCGAAGAAAATCATCTCCAGTGAAGAGGCACATTTTTACCTTAGTTGCCGCATTTGAGCCAAGAGTGATTGTCGAAAAAAATGCACCCACAAAGAGTGACTGTTTGGTGTGGTGTATGGGCTGGCGGCATCATCGGGCCGTATTTTTTACAAAATGTGGCCGTTCAGGCAGTTACTGTGAATGGTGTTCGCTATCGTAACTTTTTATGTCCCGAATTGGACGATATGGATGTGGACGATATGTGGTTTCAACAGGACGGTGCCACTCGCCACTCGCCACAAAGCTAACGAAACAATGGCTCTTTTGCGCGACAAATCAACATCGGCCCTTAAAATTTAACCACCCTATAGAACACCATCCCATGCGTATTCGCTTCGCCAAATAGGCTGAAGATTGTTTGGCAGGAAAAAAAGAATTTTACCAAAAAAAAAAAAAACTTTTTTCAGGTAAAGCTCACTTTCGTCTGGGTGGCTTTATCAATAAGCAACATTTTCGAATATACACGTAGAAAAACAGTATGGTTGGGATAACAATATTCGAAGAGCATCATACTATTGTTGGATATATGGTTGTGGCGCAACAATATTATGATCATCACAACAATAGAATTATTCACACACAACCATACTATGATCCCCACAACCATATTATGATCCGCATAAACATAGTATGATCCTCACAACCATAGTATGACTCACACACAACCATACTATGATCTCCACAACTATACTATGATCCTCTCAACCATAGTATGTTTTACATACAACCATAGTATGATCCTCACAGCCTTAGTATGATTTTCAAGCAACAATGTTATGATTCCTACAACCATAGCATGATAACACAATTATACTATGATCTTCAAAAATTTTAATTAGAACTGGGTTAAGTTGTCAACAATAGATTTGAAAAATGAAAATTATTTAAAAATAAATAAAATTCAAAATAATACGAGTAATTAATTTAACAGAAGAAAACATCAGTTTAAAATAAAAACGTAATTAAAAATATTTCAGTTAAACAAAGCCAATGCAGTTTGTTTGAAAAAATTTGAATTTTCATATAAAAAGTACTTTTATTGCATTAGATCCGTAACAATAACATTGTTCTCAAAAGCATACTCAAATGAAGAAGAATTACAATCAGACAGTATGGCTGCTGTAATCATATTATTGTTAACTCAAAGCCCAAAAAACAATACTTTTGTCGCAACAACCATATTTATATTTTTGTAGCAACCATATTTTCATTTTTAAATTTGGCAATAGTACTATTGTTAAATTTCAACAATACTAATATTGCGGCAATCATACTATTGTCAAAAACAAATTCAGAAAACAATACTATGGTTGCGACGAACATACTTAAAATGCGAAGATCATATTATTATTGCCGTGACCATATAGTAACCATACTTTTCTCTGCGTGTAGGGTTCAAAGAACCCACACGTGTGTAGCTTAGTGACCAGTACTCTATGCATCAAGACCTCCACTTTAGTTAATTAATGTCAAATTCAGATGCCTGAGGAAATGTCACATTGTACCAATATACTTATAAACATAGAAAAGGGGACGGTTTTTGGGACTCATTGTTCCGGACTCATAACTTAGTCAAATCGAAAAATTAAGTGTAACTAAGATAAGGGACTTTAAACTGTCCAGACTCGAAAGGACTGTGGTCTACGGCCATAGCCACAGTCCTCAAATTTAGACGAATTGTGAATTTAACCTTGTACTTGGATTCGTGGCGTAACTTCGATTAGTTAGGAAGTTGTTTTTAAGTAAAGGGTTTTCCAATTGGAACATAACAATTTCGTATCTTTATGTCAACGCACCCTTAAACATTTTTAATCATCTTTCAGTGTTAAAACGTTTGTCAAAGTCAATATTTCATCATGGTTCACTTACGGGCACCTTTTGGAAATCATTAAAAATTGCAACCGAAGTTTTGAGTCGGTGGTCGCAACTTTAAGAGCTCTTACTCCGATTTTCATCATTTTAAGCGACAAAGCTTATTTTTGGCTTTGTCAATAAACAAAATATGCGTTATTGGACAGCAACAAACCCACGTGTGCTTCTAGACACAATTGAATCCGCAAAATATTACTGTGTGGTGTAGTTTTCATGCCGGAGGTGTGATTGGGCCATATTTTTTCGTCGATGAAAACAATCGCCATGTTACCGTCAATGGAGAGCGCTATCGTGGCATGTTAGAACATTATTTCTGGCCAGAATTGGATGAGCTTGTCATCGCCGATATGTGGTTTCAACAAGACGACAGCACTAGCCACACAGCACGCGATACAATCAATTTACTGAAAGGCAAATTCGGTGAACATGTTATCTCGGGAAATGGTCCGGTCGAATGGTGATACAATCGATTTACTGAAAGGCAAATTCGGTGAACATGTTATCTCAGGAAATGGTCCGGTCGAATGGCCACCTCGTTTATGCGATTTAACGCCATTGGATTTTTTTAAATGGGGCCACATCAAGTCATTGGCCTATGCCAACTACTTTAGACGAGCTTAGAGACAACATCCTACGCGAAGTTTCCAACTTTCCGGTCGAAATGTGTGCAAGAGTGGTGAAAAGTTGGGTCCAAAGAGTTGATCGCTGTACACGGGCACGTGGTTGTCATATGGCCGAAATCGAATTTCATTCTTAAGATGTAAAATTTTCAGTACACCTGAAAAAAATTTGAACTCCATAACTTTAATATTCTGTATTTTATTAATATATAAAATTGTTAAATTCTTAAAGGAGAACCCTGTACTTAGTTGTAGGCGCCTGATTTTTGGACCCGCAAATCAATCGATATTTACAGAAAAAAGGTTTATAGTTGACCGATATGTCCGGGACCATTTCCCGGCTCCTGGGGCCACAACAATGCCCATTTATGGGATGTTAATTGCTTCCATGCAAACAACCTTCAATCAAAGCTGATTTTCTTAAACTTTGTGGCCGGCTCTTGGGCTCTGGGGGCCAAAGAAACTATCCATTTATGGGAAGTTTAACGCGATTTTGCCTATGACTTCCAAGTAAAGCAAATTTTGCTCACGAGTTTGTTTAGACCCTTCAAGGAAATCTTTAGTTTCTTTTATCTGATTCAAGAAAACAATCTTTTTTCAAATCCTTCAAAAAGACAGTGTAATTTTAGTGGCTAAGCAATTTTTTCTTCAATAAATTTCACACAAGTAAGCCTAGGTTTAAATCCGTGTGAAAACATTTAACCTTTTTTACCTCGTTAATACTGAAAACTTAACGAAAAGGAAGTGAATCTTTAGCTATTTGAAACATCTCTAAACAATTTAACAGCTGTTTGAAGCCGACTTTAAACAGAATGTAACGATCAGCGAGTTAAGGAAATATATCTTAAACTGCTTACTGATTTAAGAGAAGTTTTCGATTCTCTTCCTAATGGGACGTTGAGGGAAATACAAAAAAGACCGTTCGGGGCACAGTGAAAAAGAATATAATCGTGTTGACAGGATTTTTGAATGAACGTTTGCCTTAAGCTCAAAAACAAAAGAACCAATTTTTTCGATTGATTCAATATTTAACCATACTGAATATTCAGTCAGTTAATAATTCTAGTTGAACGTTAGTCTCATTAAATATTCACCGCATTCCAAATTCTATTATTGGCCTCAAAATAATTTGTACACCTATCATGGCTAAATTTCAAAAGAGCCCCTCATGCCGAACGCTATCAATCAATCATTTTGCAATCATCAAAATTTGACATAATTATTATTATAGAACGATTTTGTTTTATTTTTTCTTAGGGAGGAAAACAAATAGATTCTCTAAATCACAATTTTAAAACAATGCGAGTATTGCAAAATTGCCAACAAGCTAAATAGACAACATTTGCCGTAAATACTCGTATATCGAACATTTCCCCCTCATCCATAACAACATATGCGAGTCTACACAAATGCCTCTAATAGGAATCAATCAGTAGCGCCGGACAAAAAAAAATAGCGAATAAAGACAAGTTGATGTATTGTTTTGATTTTCGAATAGTGGCCCAATAGCCCAGACAGACAACCATTCAGTGGACGGTTTATGGCGAGACCATCAACTGTGAAAATCGTATGACAAATTATTTCTCCGTCTTTCAATAGTCACAACGTACGAGTATATTGTGGGGGTTGTTTGCAATGTTTCATTTTGGGTTTGTGCGTTTCTTTATCGATATCTGTGATTTCTGCAAGAATGCAAACATGACATTTAGCTGCCAGTTTGGGCATTAGAATTTCCAAGTCGAAACTTAGAAAGGAAGGCGATGTCACATGCAGTGTGATGGAATTGAAAATAATTGGAGCAAATTTTTAAGTATTTTTGATAGAAATGATTTGTAATTGAAGTGTCCAAAACCGAATAATGATATTCCGGTTTTTAGGACCAAACCCGACATATCAGTTTACCCGTTTTGTTACTGTCGGGTTTTTGGGTTCATTAGTGATTTATGTATAATTCTTCATTCGACTTCTTCTATTCCCTGCACTCCTCTGTGCAGCAGCAGGGTATTATAAATTGGTTTCTGGCTAATATTTGTAACTACCAATAATATTTGAGCTAGACCATTTATTTATAAGCGTACATATCGACGACTGATCAGCAGCTTACTCGATTTAATGAATTCTGTCTTATAATCAAACTACTGGCTTAATTTGTTGTCAGATCTTCATGAAATTTATTTATCAATTTTAATTGAAAAAAATCAGAATTAAGATTTAGTTATAACTCCTACATATATGTTCAGCCGATTTTTTGTTTTAAGCTCCATATGTCACTCATTACATCCAATCTTGATAAAGTTTGGCGCATGTAAGTTTTCGGGGACTAAGGACAAACCCTATTAAAATTTTACTAAATTGTTTTAGATTTAAATATAGATCCCAAACATATGTTCAACCACATTAAATAGATGATGATTAGTAACTGAGTGAAACACACGTCATTCCATGTTGAGTATTTGTAAGATACTCCGCGTCTCTTACCACTGATGGGGGAAAACTCGTTGGTTTTTAAATTTTACCTCAGACAGTAAAAAAGATTTCTTTAGCTCTGGCGCTAAAGATCCGATTTTTTTTTAACTTAGAGTCTCTTACCTTGGGTAGGGGAAAACTCTTCGTTTTTAAATTCTCGAATGGACTAAAATGAATGAGACACACGTCATTCCATGTTGAGTATTTGTAAGATACTAAATTTTATTTATACAAAAAGTGATTATATCAAATGTTGGAAATATTTCAAGTCATCTAGTAAAACCTCCTGCAGAGATTTCAAATCAAAGCGGAGGCCAAATATTCAATACAAAATATACAATACAATTTTTAATAACATATTTACTTTTTACCTTAGGCTGGTATTCATCCTAAGTACTCGAAAAGTGACACATTTCTTGTGTGTGCGGGCTGCTCCTACCACTGGTCATTATCACCATGTGGAAAAGTACGATCATGAGCGAGCGTACAAATATTATCTAATGTATACAGCTAACAATTTTATGGGCTGCACTTGAGAATGCAACAATACCCAACACACAATTTAAAACATGTTAATCATTGAACATTCTGCCAGCGGACCCAATTCTTAAGGTTTTGCTTATTATTCTTTTCTTAAAACGTGTTCAACTTTGAACAGTAACCAGCTAAGAAAAAAGTAAGATCCGTCCCGATTTTATAAACAACCACTCTAGAACAACCATATTAATTCCGACTTCGATCAAAATTGGTATAGAATATTACTATAAAAAATCAATAAATCTTGAAGAATATATTCCCATGTTTATAAATATGTTTCATACTAATGCTCTGGGAGTCCAAAAAATTACTTCTATGAATATTACATATGTATGAATATTTAATAACAACGAAGTCAAATTTAAATTAAATTTTTTGCTATTTGGCTAAATTTGGGTGATGGCCGAAAATACGTTCCATAAAAGATGGCCATGTGGGTACCAACAATAAAATTTACTCAAAACGTAACTATTTTTATACTTATTTGATTTTAAATAAAGAACAACCCTCTTCTCGTCGCAATTGATTTAAATGCATTCTCGGAGTCTAAAAGTACTTTACTTTATTTGTGAATGGGAAAATATTTTTCATTTCTAGGCAAAATGCTAAAACCGGAACATCGTTTAATCGCGTTTTTTTTACTAAAAATTTGACAGTCGGTTTTTTTAACACGGTTTTCAAAAAAAAACCGAAATACCTTTTTTTCTGAAAACCCCGGTTTTTTGGACACTCGATTTGTAATGCGCTCAGAAAATTACCTGAATATATACTAGCCCCCGACAACTTTAATATCCGTTCAAGTATTGGGATAACCATAGAGCGCAAATTGTTGATTGATTTGTCGTCCCCGGAGAGCACAATCTCATTAAAAACTACAAGACGCAAAAAAGTAGGGTTGCAATAACAATATTCGAAGAGCATCATACTATTGTTGGGTATATGGTTGTGGTACAACAATATTATGATCCTCACAACAATAGTATGATCCAGTGTGATTAACGTAATCATATTATTGTTAAAATAACCAACCAACAACAATACTTTTGTTGCACCAAGCATATTTTTACTGTTGCTACAACCATTTTTCATTTTTTTAATTTGGCAATAATACTATTGTTACATTTCAACAATATTTAGATTGCGGCAATCAAACTATTGTAAAAATTAAGTTCAAAAAAGAATACTATAGTTGCGACGAACATACTTTTATTGCGGACACAATATCATTATTACCGTGACCATAAAGAAACAATTTTTTTTCTCTGCGTGCAAGAACTTAATAATAAAGCAGGATGAACGATCTTTGAAGGCCCCTGTTCTTCGGATTAGTTAGAAATTGTCTTTAAATTGTCTCTAAAAAATATCAGCGGTTCGTACTACCAAAATTCTTTTGGGCGAATATTATTTCTGTTGCTATAACCAAATCAGGGTTATGATTATATCAGGGTTGGTTTATTTGACAAGCTTGCAAAATTGCTAATCTTGCACCAAATGTATGGTGGATAAGGGCATTTAACTGATGAAATATATTTAATAATCATCATACTAAATTACAACAATAAAACCGTATAATCCAGAGATAATGATTAATTTTCAAAATATATAATACTAGCTGAACCCGGCCAGCTTCGCAGGTCGTTTTTTTAGTAGACCTACTAAAAAAACTTGAAAATAAAAGTTATGAAAAAGTTAAAAATTGAAATTTGAACGCCTCGAGAATGATTGTTTCATATGTCGTAGTGGAGCTTTTTTGTACTCATGCCAAAAGCTATCGTAAAATCGATGGCAAAAAATCGACAAATTTTTGTCCTTAAGAATCGGCCCACCCTAATGTTAAAATAAGAACGGCAAGTTGGTGGGAAACAGAACTATTTGAACCTTCTGCTATCATATTTAACAATCTAGGTAAAATTTGCACCAGCAGATATTTTTAAAAACTTGGTGAAGTATTTATCAGAACTAAATACTGAACTTAATGGCATTTTTTAGTTTATTACAAACCAAGTTGTTAATATATATGTGACAGCGCATAGAGAAAGGGACCTAAGGGTAAAAAAAAAAATTTCACATTTTTTTGATGTGGACAACATCTGAGCATCGAATGAGACCGATCCCATGCCCCAAAAGTGTTCCCTCCCAGAGATATGCGCGTTTTATGAAAGTGAAGTCGACGATTCTACACCAAATATACCCGTATTTAAAATGGCTCTCCTGAACAAAACTGGTTTTTACCCTTAGGTCCCTTTCTATTTCGCGCGTCACATATTCGGTATATTTTAAAAATATTTTATTTAAAAATTAATTATTGGGGAACAAACTTAATCAATAAAATCTCTTAGGGAATTAGTTTAGTTTAATTGCAAACTTCAAACGCCTAAATAATTTCTATTTTTCTACACAGAAATATAAACATCCCATAAATTTAAAACAAAAAACTGGTATGTGAATTTCATTACCACTTAATTCTTATTTATCAGATATTGCAATGATATTAAATAAAACGAAACAACAAAAAATGCAAATAATTAAAGCACTGTATCCTGCGTGTGTAGGTGTATGTGTTTTTGTATGTATCCAGTGATTTTAATTGTGTTTGATGGATAACTTTACTGCCGGTAGTTCTCGTTAAGTGTGAAACTATCAGCCCTTAAGTATAGCCGCTAAACGTAGTTACAGCACATTCGTTGCTTGGGGTCATAGGAGGGTGAAGTGGCGTTCATGAAAACTGCAGACACCCCTGCTTGTAATTAAAAATCCTTTCGACTTCGTTTTGAAAAAACTATGCAATTTTTTGTAAATATGTGCATTTTTCATCGCCTCATAAATAAAATATTTTCCATAAACGCTATACAATTTTGTTCTGTAAATATGTGAATTTGTTGATCGCTTTAAATCGGAAATATTTTTGTTAAGCAATGTAAGATTTTTTTTTTATTATGTGAAATGTTTTCGTTATAGATTTCCCAATTTTTTTTTATTTGAATATATGAATTTGTTAATTGAAACGATTTTTTTTTCTTTCTGCGTACAAACTAAAATTTTTCAAAATGTACGAGTACAGATTTTAATTTATATATTAAATATGTTTTTTACCGAGCAAAAGTAGTTTAGGTTTTTAGATAACGACCAAAAGATTTTTGCCGCTTGTTAAATACAAACACGCCTATTATTTGTACGCATTACATTGTCGCACTGATAAAATACTCGTGCATAAATAAAACGCTTGCCATCTGAAAATATACATTATTTTTTTTGTATTTTTGCCATTCTATGATGACTGTCATTAATATTTTTGCATTTGTTCGTTTGTTATGACAACCGAAACAGGAAAAACGATTCGCATAAGCGCGATATTCTCAACCAGAGAATGATGCAATTAAAGAAATGTTCATAACACCATCCGGGAAATATTAAAAATCACCTTGAACTAGCACCGATCGCGAGTGACGTGGCTAACTAACTATCAGTCTTGCAGTTAGTCTGCCCGTCTGTCCAATCGTCCGTCCGTCGTTGAGCTTTGCCAATGATCATGATGGCGTCGAATGAATGAATGCACTTTATGGGATGCAATGAAAACGCCAACTGAAATTAAGTATTACAGCTACGAATACTCGTAGTACTCATCCAAAGAAGTATAAAATGTACTTTAATGAAATGACATTATTTGAAATCTCAGTTGGCTTTTCCTTATCATCCTCATCAGGGCCGCCGGCTTTTATTACTCGTATATTTGGCCATAACTTTGGCAAGATGAAATGATCTACTCGCAGCGAGTGAGGAAAACAAATGCTTTACAAGTGTTTTAGGGATTGTGTGCTGTGCGGCCATTATGGATTATGGTCGAGTATTGGCACAGTCCTGGTGTCCTCTTGGCCATACGATGGCGTCTATAACATTATACTTTAATTCATTCAAATGTTTACAAATTATGCGTATTTATGCGCTTAAATAAACTGTTTCGCACATTTCATTTTTCTTTTTTTTATGTTTTGTGTTCCAGCGTTCGCCTCCATTATCCTCTTCAAAGGACGAAGAAAAGACATAAAAAGTAAATCGCGTACAAATTGAATATAATTTTGGTTTTGATTTTTTTTCTCTCTCCCCTCCCTCTCCTTTTCATCTCTACAGTTTTTACGATTATTATGTAAAACGTTTCATTTACGTAGGGGGGTACATATAACCGAGACCGGGTGCAATGTCAAAAATACGGCGCCTGTGGCATGAGTAGCACAGAGATGAAGTGTAAGGACACCCACACACAACTGACACAAGTCCAGTGACTTGGCATCATAATCCCCCCGATGGGTGAGTAACAACATTGTTCCCACCCTGGCTGGCAGGCGGGCGGGCTGGCTGTCAGGCTAAGCCATATAAGACTGGCCAACATCGTGGATGACATTGGCAAATACACTATGAGTGCCAGCCCAGAGGAGAAATTTAAATACGGCACAGGGGTCGCACGCACCATTGTCGTCCTGCATATTTTCCATCCTCCTCTGGTATTTAAAAAGAAAACCGGCGACGCTTAAAAGACTCAGACTCCCTGGTAGGGCAACCACTTTACGCTAGCACAACCAATATCGTCGCGGTTTTAGCTGAATGTTATCCGCGGCGCTTAAATGCGGTCGTTTCTTGTGGTCTTCCGGCCACCGCCACCCATTACCAACCGACCGCACATTTCAATGATGAAGAGTAAATTTAAAATTATTTAGAACTCAAAAAAATAAAACAAATATACCAACTCTATTTTCAAAGGGCAACCCCCCTCCTCCCCCAATTCCCCTTCCCTTATACCCCCCCTGAAAACCATAGAAAGTTTGGTGGAAGCGAAAAAAAAAAACAAATTCTAAGGCGAGGCCGAATGTATATAATTTTTTATTTCCTTCTTTTTAAATTAATCCTGGACAAATATTTTCTTTATTAGAGTTTTTTTTTCGAGCTATTGTCGTCGTCGTCCAATTGTGGTTGGTGGCTGTTCATTGTCATTGCTTTTAAGTTAAATGGATGCCATTAAATTAAATCGATCTTAGGCTAAATAAGTGCGTACAACCTGGAGTGGGTACATTTATTTTTGGGGTATTTTTATTTTAAAAATTGTTATCGTTCACATTCACTTCGTTTGAGAAAACTAAGATTATCAAATAAAAGGACGTCGTTTTATTTAAGTTCAATTTTAAACTTTGGTGTGTTTTAAGAGATTTAAGCAACGGAGGTTCGATAGACAGAGAGAAAAACAGTAATGAAATAAATGCTTTTAAAACGCCAACTAATTTCAAATGTTGATTAAAAAGTTAATTTTTATTTTTAGTTCAAAGTCAGATTTGAGAGCATGTTTCTTTTGAAGTTTTTTCAAAAAGAAACTAAAAAGTTATTTAAAAGGCAGTCGAAAAGACTTTTAGTTGCAAGCAGGGTTGACTGCAGTTCCGTGGACGCTACTTCAGCATCCTCAGACCCCAAGTGAAGAAAAATTATACGAAAAAGATGTCCTGGAATTGAAACTTTAAATTAATTGTATATTTAACTAAACGGGGAAATTCTCAGAAATTTGAAAGATTATGGACAACCCTCAGCGTTGTGAAAAGGTTAGTATTTAGAGAATACACAACGCCTAAGGTTTTTGGGTTTAAAAAAAAACTTCTTCTCGGAGATTAATCCCCTAACTCGTAGAGTCATTGGCATTTACGAGATAAGACCCTGAGAATTCGGTTACGTCTCCTCCCTTTTCAGAAGAAAAACACTATAAGTATATCAGAAAAAGTTCTCTTTTTAAAGTTAAAAATTATTTTTCTTATTCAATTATTCTCCCTTTCAATTCCCTCTTTAAAGTTAAATACTCGTATTATTTTTTCTTCTGATAATTTAAATTTTTTCACAAAAGTAGTTTGAAATTGTAAAGAAGAAAAGTACTGCTCTCTTCCGCGAGATTTGTGTACGTCAATTTCTCACATGAGAATTACATGAAAATGGATACATGTTAGTGAGTTTTCTCATAAAATATAAGTATTTCTGTAAAAAGAACTCCAACTCACATTTTCAAGTTACATTGCAAGTAATTTGATATCAAAAGTCTTACTTGTTCAGATCCGTTTCGAATAACATTAACATGGAGGAAAGTACTTGTATGCAAGCATGCCGTGCTGAAGCTTTTATACCCTCCATCATTGACTTGGGTCCAATATGAAAATATTATCAAGGGGGCCTCTTTTCTACCAGGGTGTGTTTCTTTTAGTACCAACACCATATACCCAAACACTTTTTTCATAGTAGTATTAATTTAGGGAATATTGAACTTTCAAGTTTAGGGTTGGTGGGCGGTTCCACGCCCTTTTATGCAATTAATATAGTCTATAATAATTGCCTAGTCATTGATTTCATTCTGTTAAAGCGATCGGTCCATTAGTTTGGCCATAAATCGGATTTTTTAAAGAGATCGTGGCCAACTTCATACGTTCCAAATATCATCGTCATATCTCTAATAGTTCGTGAGATTCTGCATTTTCATGTTCGTGGTTGTTCGGGCGGTGCCACATTTTTTGACTCCATTTTTGATAACATATTCTTTAATAATTGCCTAGTCATAGATTTCATTCTGTTAAAATTTAACAACGATCGGTTAATTAGTTTGGCCATAAATGAGATTTTTTGAAGGGGGCGTGACACCGCTCACGTTTCTCCAGGTTGTATTTCGATTCATGCCAATATCATACGTTCCACATATAATCCTAATATCTCTAATAGTTCGAGTTCAGGGTTGTGTAGGCGGTGCCACGCCCCTGCATCAAATTTTTTCATTATATAGTCTCTAATATATGCCTATTAATTGACTTCACTCTGTTGAAATGTTAGAACAATCGGTCCAAAGTTTGGCCATAAATCCAAATTTAATCGTCATAACTCTAATAGTTTATGAGATATTGTGTTTTTAAGTTTAGAGTTTGAGAGGTTGAAATAGTCCTTGTGAGGGGAACCTCTGGACAAATCTGATCCATTTTTAATACCAACCGTTTCAGTGCATCAACACATGTTTCTGCAAAATATCAGCCACCTAGCTTAAGCAATGCGATCTGTAGTTTGCTTTCCACAGACACAAAGACGAACGGACAGACGAACATGGATAGATCGTCTTATAGGCTGTTTCCACTACGGTCGCGTCCACGTCCGCGTCCAAAAATCAATGAACGCGCGTTACAGCCTATACAAAAAACATAGGCAGTTAGGTATGGGAAAAACTCGCGTTCATATTGGACGCGTTTATCGATAAGTCCAATATGAACGCGATTATTTTTGCAGTCGAAACCCACCCATACCTATCAATGGCAATATCGCAAATTGCACATCCCTATGAAAACAGCTGTTAATCATTATAAATATAAACATCCAAAATGCAAAAAAACAGGAGGTAAGTTAATATTTTTGCTTTTGTTTAAATAATATTAATTTTTTCAATTATTTTAGATTTCAAAAAGACGGAATGGACAGCAGTATCAACACTATATCTGTTGGACCTCTGGGAGGAAAATATTGATGGCCTGAGGGGTGCTCGCAAAAACACCCACATACACAAAGAGATGGGGGAGAAGGTCCTTGGTCCTCATTTTCCACTGCGGTTAGAAAAATAATATCATTTAACTCCATGATAATGTCACAACACAAAAATATTAAAATTTTTCGAACCCCTAAAAAAACAAATAAACACAAACAGCTGTTTGAACGCAAACGTGGACGCAAAACACAATGGAAACACCATTAAAAATTATCGATAAATCGTGGACGCGGACGTGGACGCGACCGTAGTGGAAACAGCCTATTAGAAAGACGACAGGGTGGCTAACGAAAGCCGCTTCCAAAAATAATTTAAAGCTTTTTTCTGTATAATGAATCTGGTGATTTTTTTTCAGATTGATTTTTAGATTTAACAAAAATGAAAAAAATGAAACAAGATTTTGGATTTTCCACCGCTATCATGCACTGGAGTCCGTCGTTTCGGTTCAAAGAAAGTATAAGCGCACGTTTGGCGGAAATCCTCCTAGAAGATGGACCATAATGAAACTTGTTAACAATTTTGCCGAGCAAAGGACAATGAACAGAAGACCCTTTGATCGAAAGCCTTCAGTTCGGAGGAAACGCTGCTGTAGCTACTGCCTTACATAACAATCCAAGAGTTTCGATAGGAAGCTTACGAGTGTCTGCTCAAATGGGTATAAGCAGATAGTCATTGCAGTCAATTATGCACAAAGATTCCTATATAAAATTCAAACTGAACGCAGCAGACTTCCCCATTCGCTTGAAATTGTGCCAGAAGATGCTTTAAATGGTAGAAATGGACGAAAACATGTACTGTATTGTATTTGTACTATATTTTCATGTCTGACGAGGCCCATTTCGATTTAAACGGCAACATACGAGAGCGGTTCGGAAACTGCTTAGCCTAGCACAAAAAGCGCGGTATAAACAGAAAAAAGTTAAGTGTTTTGGAAACTCTGCTATGAACACATGTTAAATTTTGTTTCGATCTGGCAACTCCTTCATATAGAAACAGGTGTTCACAAAAGACGCATCCGCGATTTTTTTACAACGGAAAAATTAGAAATGCGTGGTGTCATTAAATATTTACATAAAAAAGGTTTATCGGGACAAGAAATTCATAATGATATGGTGAATGTGTTAGGTGAAAGTGCTCCTTCATATGCAACAGTAACAAATTGGGTTGCTGAATTTAAACGTGGTCGTACAAGCATTGAAGATGAACCACGTAGTAGACGTCCAAAAACAGCAACAACAACAGAAACTGTAGCCAAAGTGCATGATATGGTATTAAATGATCGACAAATAGAAGTGCGTGAAATAGCTAATATCATGGGCATCTCAAATGATCGAGTCCATTTAATTTTGCATGAAGAACTACAGATGAAAAAGCTTTCTGCAAGATGGGTGCCGCACTTGTTAACAGTCGACCAAAAACGCATAAGAATGAACAATTCTCAAGCTTGTTTGGATCGTTTTCAGCGAAATAAAATGGATTTTAAGCGTCGTTTCATAACTGTTGATGAGACATGGATCCACCACTATACTCCAGAGACAAAAGAACAATCCAAACAATGGACTGAAGCTGGAGGAAGTGCCCCCAAAGAAGGCAAAAACAATTCAATCGGCTGGTAAGGTTATGGCAACGGTTTTTTGGGACTTCAAAGGTATTTTATTGATTGACTATCTGCAAAAGGGTAAAACAATAAATTCAGAGTACTATTGCAACCTTTTAGATCAATTAAATGTACAAATTCGAGAAAAACGTCCTGGCTTACAACACAAAAAAATAATTTTTCATCAAGACAACGCACCAGCGCACAAGAGTGTTTTAACAATGGCTAAAATCAACGAATTAAAGTACGAGTTGCTTGACCACCCACCTTATTCTCCTGATTTAGCTCCCAGTGACTTTTACCTGTTCCCAATTCCTTGCTGGCAAGCGTTTTACCTCAAATGAAGATGCAATTACAGTTGTAAACCACTATTTTGAAGACCTTGAGGAAAACTATTTTAATCAAGGGATAGAATTGCTAGATAAGCGTTGGACTAAGTGTATTGAAGTTTCAGGAGATTATGTATATTGAAAAATAAAAATATTTTTGAAAAACTAACTATTCTCTTTCATTGATAGGCTAAGAACTTTCCGAACCGCCCTCGTAAACCAACAAAATTGTCGAATGTGCTCCCAACCCACAGATGCTCCATGAGACAGAATTGCATCCACTTCGTGTCACAGTCACAGTCACAGTCGTGCCCTAGTTCTTCGAAGAAAACGGTCACACCGTTACGGTCACTGAAGACCGTTACTTGAGCATGTTGAGAGAGTTTTTCTATCCAGAATTACGCCGAATGAGAATTTCTTTAAACTCTGTATGGTTTCAGCAAGCTGTGCAACTCCTCACATATCCCGGCCTGTTATGACAGAATTGCGACGAAAATTCCTCAATAAGCTGATATCCAGAAACTCCCCATTCCGTTGAGTTCCAGGTCGCCTGAATTTACTGCACCTGACTTTTCTTGTGGGGTTATTGCAAACAGGAAGTCTACAAAGCAAAACCAACAAATTTGAATGAACTAAAGAAAACCATTCGAGAAATAATTGCGGCAAGTCCTGTCTCAACTCTCCAAGCAGTAATAACCAACTGTTTGGTAAGATATCGCACATTCATCAACGAGCAGGGGATATTTGAATTCCATTATTTTTAAAACTAATAAAGCTATATTTAATAAATTTGAATGAGCTTTAAAATGAATAAAAGAAAAATGTATTCCATCGATAAACCAAAAGTTATTTGAGTTTCTTAATGTAGCAATATTCATCAGCCACCCTGTATAAAGACAAAAATGTCGTATTCCCTTTTGAAAAAGATTAGTACCCGTATACTTAGTATGGACATAAATACTGTTACAACAGTGAACACACCCATTTCAATAGTAGAACTGAACATACCCCGTTAATGGCATATCGGGTTTAAAAGCTAACCTCAATAGCGTTAGTCTGTAACGGGATTTTAAAATTGTTTCAACTTTCGTCATGGAGTGGTCAGATAATGAGAACCGTATCGCTGTAATAGCGCTTTTCAAGTGTGAAATGAAAAAAAAAAACGATATTTTTAAAACGCTCCGGCCACTAGGGACTAGCCGCATGTTCGTCTACCGATGCATAAAACTGTTTGAGGAGACTGGAGATGTAAAAGACCGCGACCGGTCAGGACGACCACGCTCTGTTCGAACACCGCATGTCATCAAAGCCGTTAAATCAGGAATTCACAGAAATCCGCTCCGAAAACAGAAAATCATGGCCCGTGAGATGAATATCACGCAAAAGTCCATGAGTCGAATCATTGGGACTTGGGGCTTTCAAACGACGTACCGGACATTTATTGACTGCAGCTTTAACAAAAAATAGGATTGAAAAATGCAAACGTCTTTTGGTGAAGCACGCCGATAACTTGCACAGAAAAATTTTGTTCACCGATGAAAAAAATTTTACGTTCAGGAAAAATTTAACAAGCAAAATGATAGAGTGTATGCGCGGTCATCTAAGGAAGCATCTGAACTGATCCCAAGGGTGGAAAAGGGTCATCAACCAGCTTCAGTCATGCTTTGGTGGGGTGTCTCTTACGATGGGGTCACTGACCTGCATTTCTGCGAACAAGGAGTCAAAACATCGGCCAACGTTTACCGAGAAACCGTTTTGGAAGCTGTTCTGAAGACTCTCAACAATTGCCTGTTCCAAAACCAGCTATGGATTTCCAGCAGGATTCTGCGCCGGCCCATAAGGCTAAAACGTACCAGGCCTGGCTTGGAAACAATTTGCCAGCGTTCATTTCCTCTGAAGAATGGCCCTCAGGCAGTCCAGATTTGAACCCATTGGATTACAAATTGTGGACGGTTTTAGAGGACAAGGTTTGTCACAAAAGATACCCCAACATTGGTTCGAGCTGTGGCCAATTTTCCAATGGACGAGGTTCGTGCAGCTATTGACGATTGGCCAGTGCGACTTAAGGCGTGTGTAAAGGCAAAAGGCGGACATTTCGAATAAGTAGATTCTTTTTGGATACAATATACATCAATAAATATATTAAAAAATATTTGGTCCAAAAACATTCAGGACTTTTTATTTTACAGCATAAAACGTGTGTAACAGTATTTATGTCCCTACTAAGCAATAAAATTGAATGAGCTTTAACGTAAATAAAAGAAAAATGTATTCCATACACTGAGTTTTTTGTTAAGTTATTTGAGTGTCTTAATGTAGCAATATTTATCAGCCACCCTGTATCAGATTCGCTTTAGAAAGAGGTCAGTACCCGTATATTTCAGCATTCGCAAAAATTAATATTTCAATAGTAGCTTTTGCTTTCGCAAAAAATATTTTTAAACATTCGCTTTCGCTAAACCCATTTTTGATACATCCCTTATTTAAAGTACTCAGCAAACCTAGGTGTATGTGCAAGCAAAAGCATTCATTTCCTCACAAATTATCATAGTATCTGTACAAATGAACTCCTATGTCCCTGGCACAATTTTGACCCACATATTACTAAGTTCGTTTAATCTTTTTATGCATATTCGAAGAGGTCCAGTCAGCACCATCCGACTTTAACTCGATTAACATTCTGCAGTTACCATTCCCATTTTTTCTGGGTGATTCAACCATCGCAACAAATAACTTGCTATAGTTTAATAACACATCTCGTGCTTTAAGAATCCAATATTTAATTTTCTATAGCTGAAGGAAGTATTTACCAATTATTAACTCTGTATTCAGTATTTACCAATTATTAACTTCTATAGCTGAAGGAAGTATTTACCAATTATTAACTGTTTAATTATTTAATTATCGATGCTATCCTTGTCCTAATGTTGCTTACAGAGCTAAACTGTTTAAAAAAATCATTGAAAGTGTTACTATAGATTGCAAAGCGGACAACCAAAGTTGTTTTGATGTTAAAAAAAATGATTCAGAAAAACAGGTCTTCAATTAGCAGCTCTTGACTCACTCAGCCAAAGAAGATCAGACAATCAGCGCTCGCCCAATAATGGAGATGGCGATGCTGGGGATGAATATCAGCAATTTAAATATTCAGAAAAAAAGGTAAATCTAATTTATTTTCATAATTTTTTAAAATTAACACAAACAAAAAATAATTGCTCAAGTTTATACTTTTTAAAATAATGACAAATTACTTTGCAGATAAGCTGTTCCGCCAGCAAACCCAAGGAGAGGAGGCAAAACAAAAACAACGTAATCGCAGTGGAAAAAAGGAACACGTAATGCAGACCGTTCACTTTTCTAACCAGAACTAATTGTAACAGATTTCGCTATTGTCGTTGTGTACTCCTGCTGACTGCAACCATGACGTGGAAAAAATATGCCACATTATAGAGAGAGAGAAAAAAGTAAGGTTGAAATAACCCTAAAACCCCCCCGCAGAAAAAAGCAGCGCATCTAAATTATGTTTAAAGGAGAGAAATGGGCAAACAAAAGTAAATAGCCCAGACGTTGGTTAATGCCAATTAAAAGGCCTTTGTTTTTTTTTTGAAGCTCTTTTCCTCTGTCCTAGGGGACGCAAGGAAATTGGCCACACAAAAAAAAACTGACAAAACAGACAAAAAAAACACTGAAAAATTGTGGGAAGCTTTTGGGGTTAGCCTAGGTGGAGGAGTGGGAGTGTGCACTGGACGGTCGGTCGGGTTTAAATGTACTCAAGACATTCTCTTAACTACAGCTTATCGTCATAATTGAGTCATAACACTTAATTGTGGGTAAAATCGCATGAAAACAAAACCACATCGGCCATTATAACATATTTTTGTGAAGTGTACTTGAATTTCTCTGTAAACAGTTAATTTTAACGATTATTTCTTTAGTCAAGGCAACGACGCCGCTGTCAAGGCCAATTAAAAAAGTTTACCCTCAATATTTGCGGTTTTAACGAAGTGTAGCGAAAAACTGATCGGTGTTTTGAAATAGTTTAAGGTAAAACAATTGCGGTTAGAGTCATGCAATAAGAAGAAAAATGTGGAGAAAATTTTGAAGTTTGCTTTGCCTATCCTATAAACGAAAGTTTTAGGATATGAGGCCAGTGAAAATTAAAATATATAAATTTTAAATTAAATAAAATTGAACTCATTAACAATATTTCTTTCCGACACTTGAGCACAAAAAATGACCAAATAACATAGAAGCAAATATCAGTCAGGGTGATCCGACTAACAAATACCCCACCCACCCACCCATATATGTGACAGCGCAGGGTAAAAAAATCAATTTTCATTTTTTTTTCTTTTTTTGATGTGGACAACATCTGAGCATTGAATGAGACCGATCCCATGCCCCAAAAGTGTTCCCTCCCAGAGATGGTAAAAAAATCAATTTTCATTTTTTTCTTTTTTTGATGTGGACAACATCTGAGCATCGAATGAGACCGATCCCATGCCCCAAAAGTGTTCCCTCCTAGAGATGTGCGCGTTTTATGAAAGTGAAATGGCTCTCCTGAACAAAACTGGTTTTTAACCTTAGGTCCCTTTCTTTTTTGCGCGTCACATATGGATTTTAATTTTTTTGACCTCTGTTACCTTAAGCGTACCGATTTTAATGAAATCTCGTAAAGGATAGTTTGTGTGGGAAGCACTACAATGGGCGTGGCATTAACGTTTTGGTATGCACATACATATAAAGGGTGATTAATCCAGAGATATTTTTTCAATAGAGTTTGTTCACGGATTACGCGTGAGCTGTGTTTAATTTTATTTTTTTTTATCGCATAAATAGAATTGAAATTTTAGGTGAATACTGAAAGTAGGTGGAAAGATGCATTTACAATGGCGGTACCAGAATAGGGGTGCCATCTACTTCTTTCGTACGATCGCAAAAAACTGGTACAAAAATAATATGGAGCTTGCAATTTAAGAAAATTTAATACACTAGGTTTTGTGGGTTCTAATACGCACTGAAACAGGGTCATAATTTTTTTTTACCTCTGTTACCCTCAGCGTACCGATTTTAATGAAATTTCGTAAAGGGTAGTTTGTGTGGGAAGCACTAGAATGAGGCGTGGCATAAACTTTTTGGTATGCACATACATATAAAGGGTGATCAATCTAGAGGTATTTTTTCAATAGGTTTTTATCACAGATTAAGCGTGAGCTGTGTTTAACTTTATTTTTTTATTTTCTGTATTTTTTGCCATTTTATCACAACGTCTCCAAATTGCGCAACTGTATTTTGGAAATGAGAATGAGAAGATCCACTGCTTTCGACTAAAATGTTGTTCAGTGACTAGGCCCATTTCTGGCTCAACGGCAACGTCAATAAACAAAATAATCGCATTTGGGCTGAAAAGCAACCAGAAGAGGTTCCAGAGTTAACATTATACCCAGAGAAAACCACGGTTTGGTGCGGTTTATGGGCTAATGGAATCATCGCTCTATATTTTTTCAAAAATGATAATGGCCGGATCGTAACCGTGAATAGTGCTCGCACGCCATCGCGCCATGATATGGGGCTTTTTGCTGCCTGAAATTGAAGCCCGTAATCTTGACGACACTTGGTTTCAACAGGACGGTGCCACTTGTCATACAGATGCTCAAATAACGGATCTATTGAGAGGAAGAGCAGCTAATTTCACGTTTTGGACCGTTGAGTGGGCCGCCTAGATCGTGTGATATCACACCTAAAGATTTTTTTTTGGGCTAAGTAAAGTCCAAATTCTATGCTGACAAACCAGCTACGATTCAGGCTTTGGAAGCCAACATTATGCATGTCATTAACGCCATACCGGTCGAAATGCTCGAACGAGTCATCTAAAATTGGACCCTCAGAATGGACGCCCTGAGGCGTAGTTGCAGTCAACATTTGAAGGAAATTTTATTCAAAAAAAAAATGGCATAAAATTTCCTTTCGAATGAACAATAAAGATTCCACACTTGATTTCAATTTTTGTATTTTTTTTAATTGGGAAAAAATTCCTTTAAATGGATCACCCTATATAAAATAAACATTGCAGAATACAAAATTCAAACGAAATTCCTCCATTTAGAAACCATTTAGGTGGGTTTTAATCTATGTTCGGATTGTGTCTTTTGTGTGGGAGGTTAAAGCAGAGGCGTGGCTAAAGCTCCAGTTTTTCTTCAGTTAGTCTTATTTATAATGGATTTTGAAATTACTTATTTTTAACAGAATCGCATAAATAGATTTAAAATCTTAGATGAATACCAAAAGTAGGCGGAATGATGCATTTACACTGGTGGTACTAGATAAGGGCGTGTCATCCACTTATTTTGAACGCGTGCATAAAACTGTTACAAAAATAATAGGGATCTTGCGATTTAAGGGAATTGTATGCACTAGGTTTTTTGGTTTCAAATAAGCACTGAAAAAGGGTCATTTGTGTGGGAGCTACTAAAGAGGCGTGGCCATGACCATTTGTCGCTAAATTAACCATAAAACTCTTTTTTTAAATACTGATTTTGAGTTAAATCGTGCAACTGTTATTAAAAATATTACAAGAACATAAATTTGCTCGACAGGTACCAGAATGGGCCGGATCAACTCCTTTTTTATAATCGAGTACAAACCGTTAGTAAAATATGACAGCGTTCCCCATTTAAGAGAATGCATGGAGCACTAGGTGCCATGTTATGTGGGTTCCAATCTGTACTGAAACCGGGTCATTTCTGTAAAAGGTACTAAAGGGCCGTTTACTTTATCATTCCATTCTTAAGTATAGATTTTTAGTGAGATCGTGTAGATAATATTAAAGATATTACAAGAATGCCAAAAGTGGGCGTAATGATATTAAATTTGTTTAAGGGGTTCCTCTGATATGCATTTCCGTATGCCAATTTTATACAAATTTTACGACATGCAAAAACGATTGGTAGTTACTTCGAGGTCAATAGAGCGAACTAGTCGCACATGACTCATATGACTTGGAAAGTCATGAATCGGATTTTTCCAAACTAAGGGTCTTAAAAGATCTTTTTGTTGCATTACAAATTTTATCCGTAAAAATGATATATGCCCTGTAGCGTGAGGGTAAAAAATAAGGAAATTTCTTCACAAATCTTAATAATGCAAATCTGTAGAAAAATTAAAAGCGATGCCCATGGGTCCCACACTGCAAAAATTACGTTTGTACTATTTCCGGAACATTCTTCTTAATATGTTCTTCGTACATTCTTCTTATTATTGTCAAAGTTTTTTGTACATTCTGTGTATTGTGTAAAGAAGTTTTAGCGTTCTTGCGTACCGGGTTTTTAAAACGTCGAAATTTGTCCTTCATATGCGTTAAAAATATGTTATTCGCAATTTTTAGGAACAATTTCGTATAAATTGCGTAATTATTGCTTGATATGTTTTATGAAAATGTTCTTAATTTGTATGAAATGCCCTTATAAGAATATTTTTCGTCCGTTTTAGGAAAATTATCGTATTGATTTCATAATTTTGTTTAGTATGATGCTCTTCGAATAGTTTCACCCTAACCAAATTTTTCTGCGTGAAACAAAAATTATTTTAAGTGCAAAGTTCTCGTAACTATACAAATGACCTCGTACCGCTTCTTTGCAAATTTTAACTATAAGTAAATCAGACTTTATGGGTTAAGTTGATATTTTCGTTAAAATCCGAACCGAATAGCAAACAGGGTTTATGTTTTTGACTCTATTTTGACTAACAGTTGACGTTAGTTAAACATTGGCCGTGTTCTATTGGAAACTTGCTTAGGAGGTCGCTAACACGATAAATTCACACAATCGTATAATAATAGAAAAATGAATTTGAAAACTAAAGACAATTTGCGTTGGAACCTGTTCGTTCTAAATAATTAACATTTTTGGGAAGAAAGTTATTCAAGAATAATCTTTAGCGAGTTTAAGCGAGCTTTTTGTATTTCTTGAACAACTTTTTTTTATAAATATTACGAGCGCAAATTTTCACATCAAACGGTGTTTCATGCATAAAACCAATCAAATTTTAAAAATTTACTAAATTTTTGGAGTTAGCTCCTTAGCGACCGCTATTGTTTCAGATGGCATTTCTGCACAGATAAAAAGAAACCCCTTCTATTCCAACCAAAAAATTTGTATGTGAATTTCATTACCCATTAATTAAAAATTTTTCAAATAATCTAAACTATTTATCGAATCTTTTACATTATATGAACGAGAACAAAGAAAAATCATAAAATAAGGCTGACACCGTTTGCGTTATGCTGTTTTAGTTTTTAAAAGTACAAAGACCCTGCACTGCATGGTCTATGTGAAGGAGTATGTGCTTTGGCTTGTATGCTGTGCGAGGGATTTTTATTGTGTCCGAGGAAAACTCTGCTGCTGGCAGTTCTCGACAAATGTGAAACTGCCTGCCCTTAATATTCGTAAAAAACGTGTGTTTTTTAAGAAGAAGAAAAACGCTTATAGTTTAATGTATTGGCCACGAATTTATCTTTATTATAAAGATGCGGTTTTGCCATTTTGTTTTAAAAATGATTTCGGGCAAGTGGTCGCGGCTGGCTCGAATAAATTTCAGCCGAGTGGCCCGATTTTCGACCACTGCAGCATTTGGAGCAGTGTGTCAGCAATAACGCGCCGAATATTCTCTTCCAAGTCGTTAATCGTTTCGGGCTTATCTGCTGGTGCTAAATCGCACGATCTTGGAGGCCACGCCACACAGACCCACGACGCAAGATAATGCGCTCACCAAGAGTTTCCTTCAATAAATTGATTGTTTCGTTGGCTGTATGACATGTACAGCCTTGTTGGAACCAAAGGTCGTCCACATCAACATCCTTCAATTCAGGCACAAAAAAGTCCTTAACCATGACTATATAGGGTTTTTTTTGTAGATATATGGACCAATGATTCCCTCTGCCTATAGAGCACACCAAACAGTGATTTTTTTCAGGATGTGACGGCGTCTTAACAATGGCTTGTGGATTTTCATTACTCTAAATGCGACAATTTTGGTTATAAACGTACCTATTCAACTAAAAGAGAAAAATCAGGATCGGTGCCCATCTCGTTTTGGGCCTATTCACGACGATTTCCAAACGTTGTTCCGGAGAAGGTCTATTCTTTATGAAATGGCAAACCAAACTGACCATAAATCAAGTGATGCTGTCAATGAGACCAACTACGAAAAAAGTGTGGCCAGATTTAAAACCACACGTGGAAAAAAATTCCCTTATGTGAATTTCTTAAATACCTCAACACGAAAATATATTCGTGAATTTGATTATCGCCTGAAATCGGAAATATTTTCGATAAACAACGTACTAATATTTTAGTTTATATGTGACATTTATTATCACAGGATTGCTAAGTAATTTTTTGTTGAATTTTTTAATTGAACTGAAAATTCTTTTCTTTGTGGAGGTTATAAAATAGTACGCACAGAGAACAGATTTGTTGACACAACCTATTTATTGGGCCAACCGAATGATTGAGGTTGCATGAACCATAAATTGTCCATGATTTCAACCGAATGTTGGGTGGTTCATTGCAATTATCAGTAGCCGCAACTTAATTTATCGGTAGAAGTTACAAAGTATCAAAACCTCCACATTTTCTCTTTGCCTAGTTTTATATGTTTAAATAAGAATACATTTAAAACTTAAAAGCTTTACCAACAAGCTATTCTTAATAAAAAATAATTATTTGCAACAATATGCATAATTATTGGTTGTCACAACCACTAGTTGAGACACCTAAATATTTTCCGCATTTCATTGGTATGACCGATCTATTGATGCATGCGCCATACTTTGCTCATTTTTAACATATAGCGGTTGGTCGAACCGAATATTCATTACGGATGGAAAGATTCGGTGAGGGCGACTGAAATTCTGCTTTTGCATCAGATTTTTTGTAGTTCAAACCGATTACCAGCTGAATTTTTATCCTTTTTTGTAGATCACATGCGACTTTAGATTTTTTACTAGTTTTGAATTAAAGTGATTTTGTAGAGGTTCCATCTTCTATAATTCTAGTTACAAAATCCCTTTGTCTAAAAGGGGATCAAATTGTTACCATTCCGAAATAACAAAAATATCTCTTTGACCACAATGGCATGGGAGCGTTGAAAATATCTGCAAATTTCCAGAGCTTACCAGCACCAGGAGGGTAAGGGGATATCAGCGAATAGAAAAAATTAAAACTAAAGTGTTTGCATAAATAAACCACAAAAGCCAAAAACAACAAAACAATATTAAGAGTGAGAGAAGCAAAAAAAGAAACAAACATAAATGTTCATGTCATTGAAATGGCTGTTAGTTGAAACTTTATGGCGATTTCGTTTTGTTCGTTTGTCGCTGCGATGCGATGCGAGCTTTACTTTTTCTTGGGTTTACGCTTTTTCGGTTATGCTGAATGAATTCATGTGTAAAGGTTAAAATTGTTGTAAACGTGCAAATGACTCATCATAAATAAAAATTAATAATAAAAACCGACGACAAGAAGTGAAACAAAAAAAAATCCGGCCAACCATCCATCCATTCATTCACATGCTACTTGAGCAAGGAGCGCATTCATATGAACCCAAAAAACCGCTGAGAAACCAAAAGTAGTAAAAATCATTCTTTTAACCAAAAGCGTGGCGAAGGAAGCAAACGAAAAAAACCAACAAACAAAAGTGTAACCGAAACCGAGACCATCCATTTGTTGGAACGGGGTTCGGTTCAGTTCATTCATTCATTCATTCAGGCAGGCAGTCAGTCAGTTGAGCTCATTGAGAAAAAGTACTGCACATCAACATAAATATTATGATAAATGGTTTGTTACCAAACATAATCATAATCTGCAGGGGGTAAGTTTGACGCTGTTGCCGTCGTCACCGTCAGCGCCACGGCTGCCTTTCTTCGCCCTCGGTGAAGAACTCACACACTCTCACTCTCCATTACGACATCATCATAAAGTGGTTGTGGCTTGGAAGGGATGATGACGACCAATTGTTCTGTGATATCTTTTTGCTCCCTGCTCTTCTTCGTTGGATTCGTTTCTATTTAATCTGTTGGTTTGCGCTTAAAACCGAGCCGCGCAAAAGAGCAACATATGCTAAGTGGGTGGATAGGGCAGATGGCGCCCTTTTATTCACGCATTTTACTTTCCGAAGCGAGGAAGACAACAATTCAATAAACGAGGAAGAAACAAAACAGATAGAAAAGTGGAAAACAAATTATTTACTGTCATCTTTTAGGTTTATTAATCGAAAATGAAATATTAATTCAGACTTCTTTGATATTTTCGAAAGTCCTTCCAATCACAGAAAATTGAGGGAGGCGATTGGAATGTCAGACGGGGTTTGGGGTGGGGATAGAGTTTAAACAAGGGTCATCGATGATAAGCATATTGCTATGCTCGAAATAAAACCATATTCGCCGGCTTTGATGGTCAACTTCTCAGCAGCGCCTGCTCGGCCATATGGACAATAAGGCGCCAGTTTGATGAGGAGAGTCTAAGCCCAGCTGGGCTTAGTTCAAGCTGGATGTTAAACTTCACTAGTTCACAATGGAAACACACACAATTATTTTATTTCTACGAGGGCTGCTATATATATTTCTGTCCTAATAATAAAAATGCGATTATTTATCATCAAAAATGGTTTTATTGATTTTCAAAGTATTCTCCAGCATGATTTATACACTTTTGCTTGCGCTCAAACCAATTGTCGAAGCACTTTTTCCACTCCGATTGAGACAGCTATAAAAAATGGTTTTTGAACGCTTTAACAGCATCTTCTGGCGACGAAAATCGTTCACCATGCATTTTTCTTGATGTGCGGGAATAAAAAGAGTCATTGGGTCCAAGTCAGGGCTATATGGCGGATGACCCATCAATTCGACGTTTTGGCCGGTCAAAAAGGCGCTGGTTTGAGCCGATGTGTGAGAGCTCGCATTGTCATATTGCACAATGATTCGTCTTCTCTTGTTCCTTTAGAATTTCTCCGAAGACTTCAGGCAAACAACACCACAATTTGTTTGCCTGAAGTCTTCGGACTGTCAGAATTGACTGTCCTACGTTGCTCAAGCGAAACAGTCGCCACATGACCAGTTTTGCCGAAGAAACAGGCGACCATTTGCTTCATAGTGCTTCTGCCACGAACAACTTTCGTTGGATTTGGCTCGTCTTCGAAGACCCACACGGTCGATTGCTGTTTTGTTTCGGGCTCATACGGAAAGATCCATGAATCATCACCTGCGACGATCTTATAAACGTCTTTTGAAGCACCGCGATCGTATTTTTTCAAAATTTCTTTGCACCAGTCGACACGAGCCTTTTTTTGAGCGATTGTGCGGGATCCAACGAGAAGAAACCTTTTTTACGCCCTGGCGTTCATGCAATATCGAATGTATGCTGACGGAAGAAATGCCCAAGGATGCCTCTATCTCACGGTATGTCACATGACGATCTTGCATTATCAGTTCACGCACGGCATCAATGTTCTCTGGCACAACGGCCGTTTTTGGACGACCTTCAGGGCCTTCGTCTTTGAGCGAGCGTCGGCCACGGTTGAATTCATTAAACCAGTTTTTCACAGTGCTATAGGATAGTGCTTCATCGCCATACAAAAATTTTAGTTCATCGATGCACTCTTGTCGTGATAATCCACGTCGAAAATTGTGAAAAATTAACGCGCGAAAATGTTCACGAGTTAATTCCATTTTTTTGCCAAATTAATTTTTTTTAAGTCACTGTAAACAACACAAATGATGGTCGTACGTCAAAACGTTCTGAGGACGTTTATGCAAAAAATGTCAAACTTTCCAATGGAAATGTCTGATGGCGCCAAGCAACACTTAGGCCAAAAATATATATAGCAAATAAAAATTTAAATTGTTTGATTACAAGTTTGATATAGGGAGTTAGATTCTGTTATTTTGTTATAAAGGGTGTCCTAAGAAGAGCGCAATTTTTAAATTTTAAATAAAACACAGATATTTAAGAAAAAATCGTGTAACTTTATTATATCGTAAAGTAGACAGAATGAGGTTATGTATGGAACAATATATCGTGCAGATGGCCGCCGCGGCTTTGCTGGCATGCACGCGATCTTTTAATGAAATTTTCAATGACCGTTTTGCTTGAGTCGTCGTCGGCTTATTCGCGTAAACCATCGACTTCAAAAAACCCCAAAGAAAAAAATCTAATGGTGTTAAATCGCACGATCTAGACGGCCAATTCTGATCTCCAAAACGCGAAATAACACGACCGGGAAATGACTGATGCAGCAATTGAATTGTTTCTCTGGCTGTATGACATGTGGCGCCGTCTTGTTGGAACCACATGCCCTCCACATTCATTTCTTCAATTCTAGGCAAGAAAAAACTGGTTATCATTTCACGATACCAAACACCATTGACTGTTTGCGCTTGACCTGCCTCATTTTCCTAAAAAAAAGGTCCAATGATTCCTCCAGCCCAAAAACCACACCACACAGTGACACGTTGAGGATGCATTTGCTTCTCGTGAATCACTCGAGGATTTTCCGCACCCCAAATGCGACAATTCTGCCTATTGACGAAGCCATCAAGATGAAAATGGGCCTCGTCACTGAAGATGATTTTATCGGCAAAATCAGCATTTTCATGTTGTCTCTCCAATACCCAATCAACGAACTCCCTTTCGTGTAGCGCTCCATTTTTACTAACCTCGTACCTTCTACTAACAAACAATAACAATTGTTCAAATGTCAAACAATGACACTTCGAATGTTGCCAGATTTAAAAATTGCGTTCTTCTTGGGACACTCTTTACAACAAGGTACCAGACCATTACAATATGGGCAATACAATAGGGAACGTAATTTTAATTGGCTTCAAAAAGATGAAGATCGAAAAGTGATAAAATTATTTTTAGAAGAATATATGAAAATTTAAAATTAAAGCTTACCACACAAATGCTGAATCAGAAGCAAGTTTCAGTCGGCTTATCCGACTTACATATGCTGTGCATTTGTATACCCAACACCAATGACTTAGTGCTTATCAATCCCACGACAGCCGGTTCTATGAACCGGATTGACTTGAAGAGCAATTCCATTTGTATACCCCACACCAAATGTTATGACTTAGTGCTTATCAATCCCACGACAGCCGGTTCTATGAACCGAATTGACTTGAAGAGCAATTCCTTGGCCAAGGGCTGTCACCCCGGCACATAGTTGCCGCTAGAACAACAACTTAGAGCTGATGTTTGCAACACCTTTAAGGAATAGAATTAGACCCTTTCTTAAGTATTGCGATCGATTCAAAATCAACATCTGATTTCATTGAGCGATTTCCGTCCTGCCGTTTGTCCATCTATCGTTTCAATCAAAGAACAGGTTGCAGTTATTAACTAGTTATAATAAAACATGGTATATTCCTAAAGTTTAGCCAAAAATTAACCCTATAAAAGTTGGTCCACATCCGTCCTTATTTTTGAGTAGCTCCCATACAAAGGTTACATAAAATTTAATATCCTGCAGCTCTAGAAACCTCGATCAAATTACACCTGATCAGGCCCAAATCTAAGCGACCATTATCTATCAGTGGTGGAACAGGACCACATAGCTCCATATTTTCGTATAGCCCCCACACAAAGGTCCTTTTCGATTTCAGAATCTGCTACTTTAAAAGCCACATTTTAGATTCGATTCCTACCAAATTTCGCATGGAGCGTTACAAGCGAACCACTCCCATGTCCTGTAATATTGGACCATATAGGTCCATGTTTCCGAAAAGCCCCTACACAAAGGTCCCTCCTGATTTGTGGTACTGTTGCTTAAGAAGCCGATCGCGCTTATAGTTTGCAGTGTAGGTTATGAGCGACAGGTAATTAACTCTAAGATATATTTACGACCGTGATCATGCTCCAGACGAACGTGCTCATGCTCCATTCAGAGGTGCTTAATCCTGTATAGAAGAGTGGTGAAGGGTACCTCATATTAGGCCAGGTGCAACTTTAACTGTTTTTGCTTATTATTTTTTTATGGCTTTAGTGCCGTATGAACGGTGGAGGGTATATATATAGTTCGGCCTGACTGCATTTAACGCCTTTTCTACTTGTTTTTTTTATTTTCACGTGTTTACATTTTGTTTGCACCAAATATATATTGGTTGCAGTAACAATTTTAGTTTTAACAAGTAAAATCGTCGTAAATTTCGGCCAGGCCGAGCCGTTTATACCCTCCACCGTCTATACGCTACTAAAGCCCAAAAAAAGAACGCGCAAAAATAGTTAAAGTCGGTCGTGGCCGGCTATGAGATACCCTACATCACTCTACTATTCAGAGTAACCGTATATACCCCCTTTCGTCCCTACGATAATAAAGCTCAAACAAATTGTCCATTTTTGGGCCCTCCTTACTAAACTTAGCCATTACTAAAAAGAATTTTAATTTTAGAATGCAAGGGGAAAATTTCGGGCGGGCAAAAGTTTCCCAAAAACAAAAATAGGGAACCCTTTGACCTTTCGATCTTGGACGTGCATCCCTTAAAGGCTTTTGAAAGAAAAAAGTTATGTCAGTCCAAAATAACATTTTTTTCCAACATCGATATTTTTTAAAATAGTTACTACAACCGAAACAAAAAAATTGACTTCAGAATAAAAATAAGTAACCATACATTATAATACAAACAAGTAAAAAATGTTAAGTTTGGCTGTGCCGAACTTTGGATACCCTCCACCAGATTCCCAAATAAAACCAAATTTGGTGCGGAAGTGTGTAGAAATCTTTATGTGCAAAATTTTATTTCGATAGGTCAAGCTTGTGGTGAGTTATCGTCATATTATTTCTCAAAGCCCATGAGACCGTTTGTGTGGCAGGTACCAGTAGGACTTTTCCGATCTCAACAATTTGGCGCAGAGGTGTGTTCTATATAAAAATCTTTATGTAGAAAATTTCATCTCTATAGGCCAAGTTAGTAGTGAGTTATTGTCATATTATTTTTCAAGGCCCATGAGACGGTTTGTGTGGGAGGTACCAGTAGGGCCTTTCCGATCTTAGCCAAATTTAGCGCAAAAGTCTGTTCTATATAGTAATCTTTGTGCCGAAAATTTCGTCTCGATAGGTCAAGTGTGTGGTGAGTTATTGTCATTTATTTTTCAAGGCCCATGAGACCGTTAGTGTGGGAGGTACCAGTAGGACTTTTCCGATCTCAACCGCGTAGAAGTGTGTTGTATATAGAAATCTTGCTGTGTAAAATTTCATTTCGATAGATCAAGTTTGTGGTGAGTTATAGTCATATTATTTCTCAAGGCCCATAAGGCCGTTTGTATGGGTGGTACAAGAAATGGTGGCTCAATCTAAACCATTTTTACATAGATGATTGCGCCTACATAGAGATTATTATTTGCAAAATTTCAGCGATTTTGCTCAAGAAACTGGACGGATATTACCAAATAAATAACTAATTTTTATGAGTTAGTGTCGGTTGAGGATCTCCAACACCAACTTCCCGTAGAGCTATATAGCCCATTTTCAATACCAACCATGCTAGGTTAACTAGACATGTTTGTGCCAAATTTCAGCTCCCTAGCTGTTTTCTTGTTTTCAACAGACGGACAGCCGGACAACATGGCTAGATTGTCTTAGAATATATATAGGATCAGGAATATATATACTTTGCTGGGTCTTCGATGATTATTTCAAGGTGTTACAGACATAATGACAAAACTAATATACCCTCCATTGTATGGTGGAGGGTATAAAAAGGATTGAGATATAGTTCGACAAAATCAAATCAAAACCTGACAAAATTGAAAAATAGTAATATATAAGAATTATTAAATATTGCTCAAAAAAATTTGCGGTTTAATTAAAAAAATTAAACTTACAAGAAAAAAACTACTCAGGAATCCTATGACATAGAAACCATGTCGGTTTTGTTAATTTTCGTTTTTGGAAACCAATGTTGGTTTTATTTGGTGTCATGAAACCAAGATGGTTTTGTACATTTCGAATGTAAAAAAAAACAATGTTTGAAATTCGATACGTACGTTGATTACACAGTACAACAGCCAATCTGGGGGGTGAGAAATTCCAAGTCAGGGTGATGGTACTAGGTCAGTATATTAAAACCCTCAAAGGGTTTTGCGTTCGTATGGGCCAGGAATTTCTCACCCCCAGACAAAAACCCCAAAAATGTTCCACAGTGTTATCGAAAATATTGCAGATTTCAAGCGATAAACAAATTTACCCAAAAAAAATGTATGCCTTTTATTGAAAATAGTTTAGTTATGAAAAATTTACAAATAAAATTGTAAGCCGTTTATCGAAAACAATTTCGTATCATATATTTACCAAAAAAGAAATTAGAAGCCGTTTTTCGAACATATTTTTGTTGTAAGGCGCTAAAAAAATTCACATATTTACAAAAAAAAAACTTGTGAAGTATTTTTAAGGAGCAGTCGAAAAGGGATAATTACATTTTCGGTAAATGCCACTTTACCATTATAAGAACCTAAACAACGAATGTGCTGTAGCTATGTCTAGCTATGCACTTTTGGACAGGCAGTATCGCATTTAACGAGACCTGCCGTCAATAGAGTTTTCCACTGAACGCAATAAAAATACCTCGCACTGCATACAAACTAACACACACACATGATACAGTGCATGAATTTCATTATTTTTTTTGTTGTTGTTTCCATTCATTAAATTTCATTGCAATATAAGATAAATATAAGTTTAGCTTATTATAAGTGTACAAAAGCTTTTAATTGAGTGATAGTAAAATTTACATACCAATCTTTTAGTTGAAACTTAAGGATTGTCTTTTTTGATGTGTACGAGGGCGGTTCGGAAACTTCTTAGCCTAGCACAAAAAGCGCGGTATAAACAGAAAAAAGTTGAGTGTTTTGAAAACGTCCATCTCTGCTATGAACACATGTTAAATTTTGTTTCGATCTGGCAACTCCTTCATATAGAAACAGGTGTTCACAAAAGACGCATCCGCGATTTTTTGACAATGGAAAAATTAGAAATGCGTGGTGTCATTAAATATTTACATAAAAAAGGTTTATCGGGACAAGAAATTCATAATGATATGGTGAATGTGTTAGGTGAAAGTGCTCCTTCATATGCAACAGTAACAAATTAGGTTGCTGAATTTAAACGTGATCGTACAAGCATTGAAGATGAACCACGTAGTGGACGTCCAAAAACAGCAACAACAACAGAAATTGTAGCCAAAGTGCATGATATGGTATTAAATGATCGACGAATAAAAGTGCGTGAAATAGCTAATATCATGGGCATCTCAAATGATCGAGTCCATTTAATTTTGCATGAAGAACTACAGATGAAAAAGCTTTCTGCAAGATGGGTGCCGCACTTGTTAACAGTCGACCAAAAACGCATAAGAATGAACAATTCTCAAGCTTGTTTGGATCGTTTTCTGCGAAATAAAATGGATTTTAAGCGTCGTTTCATAACTGTTGATGAGACATGGATCCACCACTATACTCCAGAGACAAAAGAACAATCCAAACAATGGACTGAAGCTGGAGGAAGTGCCCCCAAAGAAGGCAAAAACAATTCAATCGGCTGGTAAGGTTATGGCAACGGTTTTTTGGGACTTCAAAGGTATTTTATTGATTGACTATCTGCAAAAGGGTAAAACAATAAATTCAGAGTACTATTGCAACCTTTTAGATCAATTAAATGTACAAATTCAAGAAAAACGTCCTGGCTTACAACACAAAAAAATAGTTTTTCATCAAGACAACGCACCAGCGCACAAGAGTGTTTTAACAATGGCTAAAATCAACGAATTAAAGTACGAGTTGCTTGACCACCCACCTAATTCTCCTGATTTAGCTCCCAGTGACTTTTACCTGTTCCCAAATCTAAAAATATTCCTTGCTGGCAAGCGTTTTACCTCAAATGAAGATGCAATTACAGCTGTAAACCACTATTTTGAAGACCTTGAGGAAAACTATTTTAATCAAGGGATAGAATTGCTAGATAAGCGTTGGACTAAGTGTATTGAAGTTTCAGGAGATTATATTGAAAAATAAATATTGTTTTGAAAAACTAACTATTCTCTTTCATTGATAGGCTAAGAACTTTCCAAACCGCCCTCGTAGTTCAAAACAAGCCTTGAAAGCCTGACTTCAATCGTCCTTTTTCAGAACTCAAAAATATTTTCTAGATCAAAAGTTAGAGACTTTTGGCCGATGGAAATTAAACCTGGACCACTGTGTGGAGGGTTATGACCTCTTTATTTCCCACCAATCTTTGACTGGTCGGTGGTCCAAGGTCCAAACGGTTATACTCGTGCTGGAATTTATCCACTTGCCTGAGCACTATATGGACTCGTATGATGGCGACCGACCGCTTGCGATGCATTTCTACAACTAGGCCAGAAATTAGATAACATTTTTGCATAATTTTTACACTTTTAGCAGGTGTGAAACGATGCATAATGAAATGGCAAGCCTTACAGAATATTTTGACAGCAGGATAACTGTGGCATTTAAAATACAACAATTGTAAAAACCACCTCTTCTATCTGGACACCCTTTATTCAGCCCCATTCTCAATTCCACATGCAGTGAGCCGTGCTACTGTGTACAAATCTGATTAGATAAAAGGTAATCAATCTCTAAATCAGTGCCAACATTAGCACCTTTCACAAACACCCTGGGGAAACTTTTACAGACACTCAATAAAATGCGAAATTCCTCACATGTTCCAAAGAACGAAATCCTCCAAAGCCCCACCTGTACTGCCGCGTTTTATTTTCATCCACCTCCTCTCAATTCCATAAACAACAACCAGCAATTCACTTTCTTTGAAATGAAAACGCGTTTCTGGCTAACCTGAACATTGGGGTAGGGGGTTGGTTGGGGTGCAATTATACGCATATTGTACGAGTAATAAACACATACTTTTAATAATTGTTTTCATGTGAGTTTTATTATTTACAGCGGAATTGGCATCTTTCCCGGTTGTTTGGGGTTGTTCGCTGATTGTTCTCCAGATAATGCAAAACAATGCGGCTCATTTGTCAGGCTACAAAATAAAGAGTTGTTGAACTCATACCTGACAATTAGGAGTTAAAGGTGTTTAAAATTAAAATCGTGGAAGGTTAAACATTGTGAGTTGAAGTGGTTCTAAATTAATTACTTTGAATTGCATATAGATGGGCGTGACTTAAAAGACTAAAATATAATAAGGGATTTTCCGTAGCCGTTGCAAGCACAACAACTGTCTTACTTTAGTGAATCATTTGACCCTTTTTTGGAAATTCCACTCTATTAATTGAAAATTTTGCTGCTTCTTCTCGCTCTACTTTTACTGGGTTGTTTTTATTACACACAACTGGATTTTTGTGTCAACCAAATGATTAAGGTTGCATGCACCTCGAGCATTCCAACAGTATTCCAATGTTAGTCGGTGCTCTTTAATTTTCAGTAATTGGAACTGAAGTTTCGGTGAATCATGCGAAAAAGCCAAAACTTTAGAAAGAATTTTAGGATCTAAAAATCCACACGCTAGTGCGGCTAGTGCAACAGAAAAATTTTAAATGAAGGAAAGAAGTTTATTTTTTAACCATGTGTCTGTTTACATTTTTCATGGTAAATGTCTGATAACGAAGAAAAAACAACATTTTATAAGGTCGAATGTGCATACAAAATAGTTGACTTAACCTTTTATAAGGTTGGATTTCACAAGAGAGAGACAGAAAAATGCGCGACATAAACAAAAATTTAAAATCATTAGGCTCTGTTGTATCGAAGTTATTGATCTGCTTTGTGCTATGCGAAGTTCAGAATGAAATTACACGAAGTTGCAACGATTGCGACTTCACCAATTTTATAGTTGATTCTGAAAAAGAAACAACAAAAAGTTATCGAACCAGAATAAAAACTGTTCAAGTCATAATAATGACAAAAGAACGGATAAATGGAAACAAAACAAAATCATAATACTTTAATTTAATATTAAAAATTGTAACAGTAACTATATTTCTGATTAAAAGAGATAACCAATAACTAGTTAACTTAACAAAAAAAAATGATTTCTATAACGATCTTCATAGTAATATTAACAAAATTATTCTTAAATTGAACATGTATTGTTTCAATAAATTAACTATGCAGCTTTAATATTAAAAATTTTCATGGTTAACAACAATGCATTGTTAAAACAACAGTAATTATTTTAAAATTTGCAATTTTCATAGTTAAAAAATTCAACCATAGAATAGTTAAATTAACTATTATTATTGTTAAATACCAGTCAACAACAAAATGTTCAAATTAACCTTATATAACGTAGACTCCAAATCATGTTACTGTATAGTTAAGTTAACCTTAAATAAGGTAATTTTTCTTCTCAGTGTAAGGACATGGGTCATGTCGAAGAAAAATGCAAAATATGTTTGAAGCAGTTTACTTTAAAGTCAGAAGTCAAACCAAAATAAAGCCATCACCAATAGGTTACAACAAAAAGATATTTGCAAAACAATTGGTTGCCAAAACCTCATAGGTAGCATAAACCTTAAAGGGTTGTTTGATTTAGCAATCGATGCAATCGATTAGCAATCGATTTTCGATAGCTTTTGGAATGGGTAAAAAAAAGGTCCACTACGATAAAAAAAAACATTTTCGAAGCGCCCAAATTTAAATTTTTGACCTTTTTTCAACTTCAATTTTGAAGATAATAAAACAAAAATATTTCTTTTAAATATTTCCAAGGTGACATACAAATAAACATTGCCACATACAATACAGTATAAGATATGATAGCGTAAGAATAGAAATACGACTGATTCGATTTTCTACGAAACTCGCGGCTGAAGCACCGTTAATTCTGGCAGATCCAGGCGTTTCGACTTGAAATTATCGGCGCAAATTTCAGTTAGCAGACAGTCATTACAACGGGTAATTCATGATGTCTTAAACTTGTTTCCGTATAAAGTCCAAATTACAAGCAAATTACGCTCTGGATTTGCCAATTCGAATGGAATTTTGCCAAACACTAATTAAAATGACCGATGTACACAACATCTTGAGAAATTGCTTGTTTATGTTTGATGAGGCCCATTTTTATTTAAACGGCATTGTAAACAAGCAATCTTGCCGTGTATGAAGTGAATCTAATCCTCAAATACTCCATGAGACGGAACAGCTCCCAGAACAAGTTACTGTGTGGTGCACAGTTTCATCAAGCTGTCTTCAACAACAACACTTCTTTGAAGAAAACGGTGTAGCAGTGACTGAATAAGGGATCGTTGTTTACATTTGTTGAACGAATTTTAACCCAGAACTGACGTATCGGATTCCACAACATATGGTTCCAGCAAAATGGAGCTCCAACGAATATTCCCAAGCAAATAAATATCCAGAATTCCCTCTTTTCCGCTGGACCCCAAAGTCACTGGACCTGACTGCACCAGACTTTGTTATGGGGTTATGTCAAGCAAGAGGTGCACAAAACGAAACCAACGATTTTGACTGAATTGAAGCAGTCCAGTAAAACAATAATTAAAGCGATCCCAACTTCAACCCTTTAGGCTGCAATGAATAATTTTCAGATCAGGTGTTACATATGCATGGATGAGCATTAATGTCATGTGCGTTCTATCATCTTCAAACGCAATTAGTCATGTAAAATTAGATTAAATTTTCTAACAATAAAAAAATAAATGAAATATTTGATTAAAAAAATTTTACTTGAATTTTTTATTGTAGCACCATTGATGAGCCACCCTGTAGTTTGGGAGAAATGCCAATTTCCTTCTACACAAATTTACAAAAATTATGATTTTTCTAAAACAATATTATAAAACAGCAGCACACCACGCCCACAATTTCAAATACAGGGTGTCCGCCGGGAAGGTATACAACTTTGTTTATAATTTTTAATTAAATGAAAGAGAATGGAAATTATATTGATAAATGTTTTATTTAATGTCGACTTTGTTATGGGGTTATGTCAAGCAAGAGGTGCACAAAACGAAACCAACGAATTTGACTGAATTGAAGCAGTCCAGTAAAACAATAATTAAAGCGATCCCAACTTCAACCCTTTAGGCTGCAATGAATAATTTTCAGATCAGGTGTTACATATGCATGGATGAGCATGGATGTCATGTGCGTTCTATCATCTTCAAACGCAATTATTCATGTAAAATTAGATTAAATTTTCTAACAATAAAAAAATAAATGAAATATTTGATTAAAAAAATATTACTTGAATTTTTTATTGTAGCACCATTGATGAGCCACCCTGTAGTTTGGGAGAAATGCCAATTTCCTTCTACACAAATTTACAAAAATTATGATTTTTCTAAAACAATATTATAAAACAGCAGCACACCACACCCACAATTTCAAATACAGGGTGTCCGCCGGGAAGGTATAATACTTTGTTTGTTTATAATTTTGGATTAAATGAAAGAGAATGGAAATTATATTGATACATGTTTTATTTAATGTCGGCAATTATGTATGGAATACAATATCAGATAAATGTCAGCCTCTGTTAGCCCGACAAATGCGAGTTGTTTTGAGCACATCTTTCATTACATTCAGCACGGCGTGGAATTGAGGTTGATGGATTGTTTTGAACACTTTCTTGAGCAACGGTAATGTTTCAGCCGATCTTGCAGTACATTGTGGTACATGCTTGGGCCTATTAGCTACACGGAGAAAAAAATATGTTAAAAATATGTTTGCATGCAATCATATATATGTTTGGGGACGGCACAATCATATATATGTTTGTGTGTTAACATATTATGTTTGCCCACAATCATAATATGTTAGGGGCACAATTCTAACATATCAAAAAAAGATATGATTGTGTCCTAACATATTTTTGTCAAAAAAATATGTTAGAACATATTTTTTTAGAGTTTTAGAGAGTATTACTCTCAGAGAGCGTTATTGTATGACTCATCGTTTTGTGCAAAGAAGGGTAATATATGGTAACCGTGTGTATGAGGAGGAGGAATGGGACCGACACCAAAGGGTATTATTATTTGATGCTGTTTACTCGTCTGGCTAAGCTTAAGGTCGTTTTTTTTTATTGAATATGTATTTGGTGAACGGTGAAAGAAATCTGTTGTTGTTTTACAACGTACAACAAATTCAAAATAAAAGAAGAAGATTATTAATTAAATATAAATTAAATATATCAAATCATTTTATTAACAAAACGTTCTGTGATACTGACGCCGTTTATTGCCCCACACAAATTATTTTGTCAACATACATATGTACATACTATGTGCGCTTGTCTTGTTCTTTGAACAAACACACTCACGCACAAACATTTTTTATCATCTGGAATGACTCCAGGTACAGTAGTAAAGAGTGCAATATACTATTCAAAATTTTGCAATTTTCAGAAAACTCAAAAAACTATTCTGCAGCTCGTAAACTACTTTTCAGAAAAAAGTGTGATTTATTTAGAAGAAATTGGTAACAGAATATGACTATAAATTGATCTCTTTTGAGCTGATAGATATGTGTATGTTGAACCGCTTTAACAAGTAATCTCGAAAATTAATAATTTCGAGTTGTGTGACTTTAGTAGAATGTATGCGATATATTCTCATGGCTGGAATTCATTTGGGTTGATGTTTCTTCTTGCAGAAGTTGCTGCCTATAAATCAAAAAGTTTGTTGTTATTGTATTTTTTTATTTGACGTAGAGAGTGGCGATGTACATGAGGCTACTTGTTGCTGTGAACCGTTATAATTTTATGATTGAATGAAAAAGAGTTTTGTTTGCACACAATCATATATATGTTTGCACACAATCATATATATGTTTGTACACAATCATATATATGTTTGTACACCATCATATATATGTTTGTACACAATCATATATACGTTTGCACACAATCATATATATGTTTGCACACAATCATATATATGTTTGTACACAATCATATATATGTTTGCACACAATCATATATATGTTTGCACACACTCATATATATGTTTGCATACAATCATATGTATGTTTGGGAAAATTGCTGCTAGCCCAAACATAATATGTTTGGGAGCTGCTCCAAGCATATATATGTTGCCTGCAAAATATGTTTGGGACAATATGTTACAGAGGCCGTTTTTTTCCTCCGTGTACAGACCCTCTTTCTTCGAAATCTTTCACTACACGATAAATACGAGGTGCGCTTTGTTAGCACGTTGTTTCTCTCAAAATTTTCACGTTACTTTCTCATCGTCACAGTAATCGATGATTGATTTTGATAAAATGTTTTAACGATTAAAACACGTTGGTTTATCGAATATTTTTCGATAATAAATTTGCCGCGTCTCTACTTCACGACTGCCAAATATGAACTGTCAAGACTAATGTTTACTAAAATGGCGGCAAAACAAAGTAGTATACCTTCCCGGCGGGCAACCTGTATTTTGATCTAATTTTTTGACTGCCTCAGCAAAAATATTTAAACTAATGTTTGCTATCGAATGGCATTTAAATTTTAGAAATCGGCGATGGCAAAAAATTCGACTTTCGGCCAGTAAAACACACCGCCGCCCTGAATAGTGCCAAATGTTCCTAGGTTTCATTCACTGATAGTTGAACGCTAGCAAATTTTCTCTAAATCGCTAAAAAAAAATTGCCAATATTTGCAAAAGTAATCTGTAACAAAATTAATCCCACAGATCGACCCTAAATAGTATAGTTAGCACAAACCCATAGAAGCCTCACCTAGTTGCTAGTATTTGGACGCTTACCCTTCAGATACACAACATACACACACACACGCGCACCGGGTACTCGTCTATGCGCCACCTTAGAAAAGTGTGTGAAAATCCACTCGTAATGATACAAATTACAGTCATGACAAATGCGTTCGTGAAGGGTCAATACGTTTAGCTGCGAGGCACAGCCAATACAAGCTCGAACAAGTGTACGTACACACACACCTACATACATACCCTACTGCCATTTGCAACAGCTCGATTTATGGCAACACAATACATCTATTAGTCGAGCAACAACAACAACGACCACATCGACCAAATACCGCCTGCTGAGCGGGTCTAAATGGAATGAAGTGGAATGGATGGATGTCAGTGCGTATGGGTGTTGGGTTAGTCGTATGTATGAAAGTATGGGTGTGTATGAGTGTGTACAACGCCAACGACGAGGCTGATATTACACACTGAGTCTGAGGACAGATTACAAATGATGCTGGGTCGTCGTCGTCGATGCTGGCCCGGTAATATATGAAGTTGTAACCATTTAGCACCGCGACACCGAAACACCAAACGCCCGACACACTAACATTTGTATAGACAGACGGACGGACGGGCATGCCGACCCGCGTACATGTGTTTGGTAGCATTTTAACAGTTTAATTTGTTAATAGTGTCAAATGAATAAATCTATGGAGGGCTACAAAAGATTTATTTTGGTTGCTCGTTTTTTTCTTTGCCAAACTCTCAGTTAAGAGGCTTGGAGTACGGCTGCGGGATATCTAGCGCTGTGTATTGTGGTAACCTTAAAAATACCTTAACGCAACCAAAAACGATTTATGATATATGTTTTATATTTTGCTTTATCTATGCTTTCCATGGAGGACACAATGAAGGAGGAGAATGGAAGCTGCATTAGCTTGTTGAATTGTTGTGGTTGTTATGCTAAATTGGCCTCATGTTCATATCCTGCATATTAATGGATCAATGGCATATTGTTGTTGTCCTCGATGATATGGCATTGCCGGATGTTTTGTGTCCGTAGCCCCCGGTACAGAAGTGGTCATATGAAATTTGTCTACATCCTGTTGCTTCTCTTTGGGTGTTGGGAATACATTGGAAAGGGGTTGTGCTTGGTACGTGAGATACATTTTATTTTTCAAAATTTAGGCAAACCAAAAAAAGGAACGGATTTGAAGTTCCTTATGGGGAGGCAACGATATGAAATCATTGAAGGCCTTTTTATACTGTACATCAAAGTACGAGTATATTAAATGTGTCTTTCCGTTTGCAACATCCCTAATTATTGTATTTGTGTTTTTGTTTGTTGTAAAATTCTAAGATTATCTAGCCATGTCCGTCTGTTTATGAAAGCAAGATAGAGGCTAAACGAATTAACTTACTTATAGAATACTGAAATTTGACACGATGATGGGGTATAGTCTGAAGACGGGTTAAAAAAGTTTTCCTTAAGGAACAATGGAAAAAATATCACTCTTTGGAATATTTGCTTAACAAATCATAATCCTAAAATTTGAAACGATGATACGGAATGGTCTTAAGACCTTTGGAATTTTAATGAATAAAATCGGCCCAGGTTTAAAAAACTTTCCCTTTAGGCTACTAAAGGAACCTTCAAAAACTTTTTATAATATTTTCTTAACAAATCATAATCCTGAAATTAGATACGATGATGGGGTCTGGTCTTAAGCTGTTTGGGATTGTAAATGGGAGAAATCGGCCCAGGGTTAAAAAAGTTTCCCTTTAGGGTACTAAAGAAACCTTGGAAAAATTACACTTTTAAATAAAAATAAGAACGTGCGATTAATTGTCCATGTGGATATATGGGTACTTAAATTAAGCCAGCTCATTCTTATGGTGCTAAGAGGCCCAACAAATGTTAATTACATTTAAAAAAAAAATCCTTAATAATGGAACACCGGTACCCAAGAAAAGACCAACTTATTTTTTTAGGCTTGTTATTACTTGTTATTTATTTATTAACTAAGTATACCCTACACCATGTTGTGATTGGGGGCATTTTGTCTTAGTGCTGATGTTTGTAACACCTTGAAGGAATGGAGATAGATCATATGTTAAGTATACTGATCTTTATAGAATTACTATCTGTGATCATTGAGTGAAGTCCGTCCGTACCTCCCTTCCTCCATCGTTGTAATAAAAAGTAAAGGTCTCAATTATGAAACGATTTCAATACAACTTGGTACATTTCTCAAGTTTGGGCCAAGGAGGAAGCATTTTCAAATCGGTCTACATGACTTTTGATATCATGCCTACGTCCTCCCCGACTTCAAACCTTTGGCTTTAAATGCCTCATATAACTTCCAAATACGACCAAATTTCGCAAAGAGCATTACGAACGACCAACAGCCATCTCTGGTAAAATTTAACCATACCGGTTCATGTCTTCGAATAGCTCCCAAACAACGTCCCTACCGATTTGAGCTGTAAAAGCCTCTAATTTTACTTCATAACGCTCTAATTCAGCACGGTACGATAGGAGTGACTGATAGATAACCCTGTTGGAACTGGGCTATATACGTCCATATTTTCACGCATATCCCCTAATTAAAGAAATTTCCCGGTTTCGGAACCTGAAGCTCTAAAACCACAAGTAACATTCGGCTCCAACCAAACTTCGTACAGTGCATTTCATGCAAACAACTCTCATATGAGGACTATATCAGTTCACGTTTTTAGCCCCCACGCAAAGGTCCATCCCGACTTAAGGTCCTTTAGCTTTGCAAGCCACAAATTATACCCGAGCACGCTTAAATTTCGCACGGTACGTTATGATCAACGAATAATTAACATTGGTGATACTAGACCACATGTCTACATTTTTTATATCTCTATATATTGAAGGTCTTTTCGATTTAAAATCCTTCAGCTCTACAAGCCACAGATTACACCCGATTCCGAAAAAATTTCGCATGGAGCGTTACGAGCTACCATCTTAGAAGAAATTTGATCGTATCGGTCATTGTTTTTAATATCCCCACAAAGGCCCCTCTAACCTAGCCTAAATTAAGTAAAGTGCCTTATGTTGGACCAATAACACTGTGGAACATTTTTGGGGTTATTGTCTGGGGGTGAGAAATTCCAAGTCAGGGTGATGGTACTAGGTCAGTATATTAAAACCCTCAAAGGGTTTTGCGTTCGTATGTGCCAGTTTTTTTTATGACCTTTTACATTTTTTCCTTATCTTGATGTTTTTTCGCTTAGTTGTAAAATGTTGGCAAAGACGTAGTTTGACATAACTCGAGAACGACTAGTTCGATTTTGCTGCAATAAATTGAGAAAAATTAATAATTACATTTTCTCTAATCCATTAATATACTGTTTCTCTACCAAATCAACATTTTTGCAATCAGAAATAAATTTATGAAGAAAATTTTGCCAAAAAAAAAAATTTTTTTTTTTTAAAACATATAAATCCCAAACGGAAAAACGTGTAGAGTCTTATAACTTTCACGTAAAGTCACATAACCTATAAACAAAATGCGACATAGATCATAGAAATCTATTAACGCGTTCTGCTTTTATTTACAATTAAGTGAAGTTACTTAATTGTAAATAAAAGCATAAAAAAATTTTTTTTGGCAAAATTTTCTTCATAAATTTATTTCTAATTGCAAAAATGTTGATTTGGTAGAGAAACAGTATATTAATGGATTAAAGAAAATGTAATTATTAATTTTTCCCAATTTATTTCAGCAAAATCGAACTAGTCGTTCTCGAGTTATGTCAAACTACGTTTTTGCCAACATTTTACAACTAAGCGAAAAAACATCAAGATAAGGAAAAAATGTAAAAGGTCATAAAAAAAAACTGGCACATACGAACGCAAAACCCTTTGAGGGTTTTAATATACTGACCTAGTACCATCACCCTGACTTGGAATTTCTCACCCCCCAGATTGGCTGTTGTACTGTGTAATTATACATGCCAAAATGGAATATGTCTTTCCCGGCCTAGAAGTTGCATGTTAAGCCGGACCATGCTTAAACTCCAGCAGAGAAGTGTAGTCAGGTACGTCCTAATTAAGCCGTGTTTGCTAGCAATATGTAATATATTTTATTTATTTTATTTATTTTTATTTTATTTATTTTATTTATTTTATTTATTTTATTTATTTTATTTATTTTATTTATTTTATTTATTTTATTTATTTTATTTATTTTATTTATTTTATTTATTTTATTTATTTTATTTATTTTATTTATTTTATTTATTTTATTTATTTTATTTATTTTATTTATTTTATTTATTTTATTTATTTTATTTATTTTATTTATTTTATTTATTTTATTTATTTTATTTATTTTATTTATTTTATTTATTTTATTTATTTTATTTATTTTATTTATTTTATTTATTTTATTTATTTTATTTATTTTATTTATTTTATTTATTTTATTTATTTTATTTATTTTATTTATTTTATTTATTTTATTTATTTTATTTATTTTATTTATTTTATTTATTTTATTTATTTTATTTATTTTATTTATTTTATTTATTTTATTTATTTTATTTATTTTATTTATTTTATTTATGTTATTGATTTTATTGATTTTATTTATTTTATTTATTTTATTAATTTTATTGATTTTATTTATTTTATTTATTTTATTTATTTTATTTATTTTATTTATTTTATTTATTTTATTTATTTTATTTATTTTATTTATTTTATTTATTTTATTTATTTTATTTATTTTATTTATTTTATTTATTTTATTTATTTTATTTATTTTATTTATTTTATTTATTTTATTTATTTTATTTATTTTATTTATTTTATTTATTTTATTTATTTTATTTATTTTATTTATTTTATTTATTTTATTTATTTTATTTATTTTATTTATTTTATTTATTTTATTTATTTTATTTATTTTATTTATTTTATTTATTTTATTTATTTTATTTATTTTATTTATTTTATTTATTTTATTTATTTTATTTATTTATTTTATTTATTTAATAGTGTTTTAAATTTCTACCTAATTCCGTAAAGCGTTTTTATCAAATGTTTTTTCAGTTACTGGCAACTTCGGTGAGTGCCAGAAAATTCAAAAATGTTGAAAAGATTGATCTCGTGTCTCAAATTTCCACGTTCGCTTCAGACCTTTATCTTCATGAGAAAAATGTACCTACTACTTTCATACGTCATAGTCAAATGGCCAATTCACATTTCTTTCAACATGTGTAATAATGCTCCAAAAAAATTAGTTTAACTCGACAGAAAGCAAACCGAAAATTGTAGTATTTTGCAAGGCAGCACCACCGGAACAATTCACATACATTCATTTGACCGTAAATAAAGCAAGAAAAAAACACACACACAATAGACCTTCGGGCCATATCAGCTACCATGGAAACACACCATAGCCTCCAAATGGCAATTCCGGGGCATACCCAGCCAAAGAGCTAGAGGTAAGTGGGTATGTATGCATAGTCTAAGTATTTCGGCATTCGAGTGTACGTATTACAGTAAAAATAAAAGACAAAAAGGGGGATGGGACCACAAATAGTGATTAATTGATTTCACCTAGACGGCACATTCACACAGACATTCGCAGATACGGCCGCTGAAAAACGAGTACGAAAAGGTGTGCTGGGAGAACACTGAAAAGGTGGTGTATGAAAAACGGAAAACGAAACATTTTAAAGCATAAAATGGAATGGCCTAAAATTGCAGAAACAAAATAGCGCAAACACACAACAGGTTCGCCAAACGGCTGGCTGGGCCCAACAGCGAAGTGGCTGCGACTACATTCGCCTCTGCACTTATACCGGTTGTGGCTGTTGCATGCAAGACTTGAGATGCTTTCGATTTGTGTGTGTGCCTCGATCTTGGGTTTAGCCAAAAAAAAGAATGGTTACCCCAGGATATGTGAAGAAATATGCGAGAAACAAATGATACAAAAAAACTCCTGCTGCTGTAATTGTTGCTTTCGCAAGGCATGCGATGAAATCTGCCTCCGCTGTGGCAACTGCAGCGGCAGCCACAGCCATTACAAGATAAATAGCACCGGTTCCGCGTGCTCTTGTGTGTGTGTCTGTGCATCCGTCCTTTCCTCTTTTACCATGGCAGCTATGTTGGAAGTTATCGAAAATAGCAACAACAGCAAACACAAGATTTTGACAGAAATAATTTGACAAATGAATCTAAATAACAGGTTGCACTTTAGCCGACCGAGCGTCCGACCCCATGTCCTGCGTGTTGATGCCTCAGCAGCAACAGCAGCCTGTGTCTGTTGATTTCCTTCATATTGATGATGTGTTTTCGGCCATTCTTTGTTGCTGTTTTCGGCTGCAAAATGTTAAGTGAAGACATGAGAGGAAATACACGACAGCGACAACCTTGATAAGTAATTTATCGATATTTCCTCAGAGCAATTTGGAAAAATTCATGTTTGTACTATGCACACCATGGAAACTGCGAATGATCAAAAGAAACTGAATACAGACAATCGCCAATTGATTTGATTGGATGAAAGGATTGCACAAATACACAAAAAGGTTCTCGTTTTTTGATAAAAAAAATTTGTTCGCTTACAGTTTATGATTTGTAATAAAACACCACTCCTATTGGAAAAAAGCCAACGAAACGTTGAGTGAAAAATTAAATGACCAAATATCCCGACAAAACAAATATTATATAAAAAATATCAAAACTGGCCATAGAGCAAAATAGAAAATCATCTTTGTCAATAAACAAAATAGCACATTCAACTAAAAACATATTCAAATGTGGTGTCATAAAGAAATTTCAAAAATCAACACAACAATTGTAGACGTTTTATTGAAATTATTTCCATTATATCCATTTTAAATAACAAATTTAAGAACATAACAAAAAAAACTTTGATATCGACAAAAATCGTTGCTGACTCTAATGTTGGCAAAACGCAAGCTCTATGCACATACGCTAATCACAGGGCTAGTTAATTGAAGTGTTACCGTTGGCAATACCTGCAAACCGATAATGTCAGCTATGTCATATGAATTTTGAATTTGACAAAAAAATTGAAATTCAAACATAATTGAATTCAATCGTAATATGAGGTCCGATTGTTGTTGTTGTTGTAACAACAATATATTTATTTTGAAGTCTTGTTCGTCTATGGGGGATCTGCTTCGATATCCAGGTGAAGGAAACGCGCCATTTGAACTGGATGCGTCCACAGAGACCTGGGGTCATCTGAGTGGACTTGGCCGGACAATTGAAGAGGTGCAGTACATCCTGTGGTCCCTGATGGCAGGCGGGACAGATGTCCGGAACGTTAGCATCAATTCGTGCCCAGTAAGAATTGAGGCGGCTGCACCATCCAGATCTCAGCTGCGCCAGAACCACGCGCGTCTGCCGAGGTAGTACCTTCTCCTCAGGTGAAATCTCCGGGGGATGTTCCCCTAGCACTACATTCACACGGTAGCTGGATACTGCTGCTGCGACATCATCGGCGTGATTCGATTCGACGGTGAGGTCCGATTGTCTTGTATTTTGCCAGCTTTTGTTTGCGAGCTAAGTCATCTCCAAATGCGGGTCAATTTGGTGGACTTAGCCTCCAACTCATTTCCTTAATCAATTTTTATTGGCCATAGCTAAATAAAAAGTGTTTTGTAATGAAATATCAGTACTGTTGTCCAAAATAAAACAGCTTGGCCCAATAGTACGCAGCATAATAAACCTTTAGGTAACTAGTAAAAAGCTAGTTTTAAAGCGAATTCATAAAGTAATTCTATTCACTCGTCCTATATCAACCAAAAATTACGAAGTTCTCTGTGAGATTATTTCCATGCATATCCTTATTAGAATTTCTTTTTGTGTGGCTGGGCTTAAAGGCTTTCAGATATGGACTCGGTAAATTTTGGAAATTTGTGTCAATTCGAAAGAAAAAAATTCTACACCCTGAATTTAAAAATAAAGGGTTTACAAATACTCTGAAAACACTTCTAACAAGTTTACTCAGGAGTCTTAAGGCCCAATTAGTCTTGACGGTTGACGGTAGGCAATCAGCTATTTCAGTTAGGGGTTGCATTTTGATGTGTTAGAGGGAGATAACTACAGTTTGACGGTTGACGACGGTAGACGACTTCTGCAGGTTGCAGAATCAACCGTCCACCGTCAACCGTCAAGACTAATTGGGCCTTTAGAAAGAAGAGTATTAAACAGCCCGAAATTAATTTGAGGCTTTTAAAGCGACTGGCTCTTATATCGGAAGGATGCTTTTTGGTTCTATTTTACCAGGGTTGGGTCTTGGTAACTTAAAAAGGAATCTGTCATATTCGAGCAAGATCGGATAAAATATGTAATTTTTGCGTAATGTGTGGGGCTCAAGCGTTATGTGCCAAGTTAACGTTAAAGTTGTTCAGCTGTACCAGAAGGGTAAAACAACCCAAAGGAATATAAATGCGAACTGAAAATTCACAAGAGAATGTCTTCATCTCGAGCGGTTATTGGTCTGCGTCTGGAAGTAAGCATTGAAAGCAATACTACTCACAGAGAACAGATTGTACATGTATTGGTTGTTGTACATGTATTAATTATCGACTACAAGAACTCTTTGAATTCGTTTGTCATTACCACGATCATTTGTTAGCAGGACCAGCTGATGATTCAATTTTATGTATTCGGTTAACTGACGGAAATAAAAACTTTTTTTATTTAATTTTTATATTTAAGAATTTAAAAATATTTTCTGTTATTTAAATTATGAGCAGTTTATTTTAAACTTTGTTTATAATTTCGAATGTAATAATGTACACGCAGAAAAAAAGTATGGTTGTGATGACAATATTCAAAGGGTATAATACTATTGTTGGGTATATGGTTGTGCTACAACAATATTATGGTACTCACAAATTACAATCATACAGTATGATTGCCGTAATCATATCATTGTTAACATAAAAAGCAAAACACAATACTTTTGTCGCACTAACCATATTTATATTGTTGCTAAAACCATATTTTCATTTTTAAATATGGCAATAATACTATTGTTACATTTCAACAATATAAATATTGCAGCAATTATACTATTGTCAAAAATAAATTCAGATAAAAATACTATGGTTGCGACGAACATAATTTGGTGTGGAGAACATATTATTATTGCCGTGACCATGTAGTAACCATGTTTTTTCTCTGCGTGTATGCATGCAAACGGGGAACGGTTTTTTCCATCAAATTCGTAAAGTGGGTCAACAAAATTCAATTTTGGTTTTAAAGTGCCAACATGTTTTATGATAGAGCGGAATATGATACACTATTTAAGTACAGTTAAGTGAAATTTTAAATGTAGATATAGATATTTTCGGCAACTAAAGGATTAATCTGACAAAAATTCCTCAATGCTTGAAGTCTTGGCTGCAATGTGATAAAAAGGAATATACTTGCATATCAGTCATATTCTGTAGGTTATTTAAAAAACTGGGGGAAAAATTAATATTCAATTTGCCCCTCTGTGTCGATTTAAGTTTCCATTCTAATTCATTAAATTTTATTAAAAAACTTATTTTTTTTTATCAAATTTTGGACTATAGAAACTAACATAGTAAAACATTTTAACCCACAAACGACCATTGTTAAAAACATTTATTTAATTTCATTAAAAAAAGGACACGACCTAACTAAAATAAGTTGGATTTTGCTTCACTTTTTCGATACAAAGACGAAACAAACACTCCAATCTTAGAGATAGGATGTGAAAATGCTCTACGCAAATAAACTACATACGAAAATTCGGTAAAACGAAGGAATATTTACTGCTTTTAACTAATTTCATTTGGTTAAGAATTGCCAATTAAAAATTACTTTGGCCATTAAAAAACTCGGACCCACGAAACATATGGAATGTTGGTGATTGCAACAGAAAGTATGTTTATCTCAGTTCGGACCGTTTTCCTACTGATTTATTTTCTGTGTGTACTTACGTAATGTGTCATTTGTGTGGCAGGTACGAGTACTAGAAAGGATGTGGCAACCATTTTTGTCCGTACAAAATGATATGAGTATAAGGGTATAACACCATGAACCGACGTTGAAAAATCTCAGCAGGGTTAGTTTTTGGCGAAACTCGGCATTATGTGCAATGCTCCGTTTCGTACACACAGAGAAAAGATTGGTTGCCACAATCGAATATTTTGCTTACCGAATGTTAGTGGTTGCACGTACTATCCCATGTATTTCATAGCTACAACCAAATGTTGATTGGGTACCCGACAACTTTCAGTAGAGAGAACTGTAAAGTAAACTGTAAAGCCTTAACTAATGAAGATGATTATCAGAACTAAATTGGATCAAGTATTGGTTTTTCATACAGATTATTGGTAAGATGTACTAGCTGAAATCGGTTGTCATACCCCCGAACTTTTGTTAACTGGACCAACCGATGGTCAGCAACCGTCAGGTATTAATAGAAGTTTCTGTATTTCAAATAAATGAGGACTTCTTATTTATAAAGTCACTGGTAACAACAGAATTCGTAGTGTGTGAACGGTTTCAAGTCCCGATTCAGACGGACGGAAATTTTAACACATTTTGCCATACAAATCAATTTTTTCATCGTAGCGAATGTTGTTACCAAGTCAAAGCATAGAACAGGGTGTAACAAGCTTCGTACTTAAATTGAGCTTGGCCTACCTTTTAGTATAACTATCGACTCAGCATAACAATATTATTTGTAAGAAAGTTAAAGTTAAGTTAAATCTTTACTGAGTTTAAGCAGTGAAGAAACAAACGCAAATATTAAATAAAATTTCTCAAGTTTATGTATTCGTTTTTTTAAGTTTTGACAAACTTAACAACTTCCGATGATAAATTTTCATCAACTGTAAACTTGCCTTAAGCTAGTTGTATCATCTTATTTCTTGGTTATCTATCGGTTTGAATGTTAATTATAATAAGTTTCCGGCCAGAGTTGAAAAAACTATTCTTATTTTAGAAGGTCGGTTACTACAATGCCTTTTTTAGTTGGCACCATCAATTACACAGTGTGACAGAGAAAAAATGCCTGGGGTGTGATGTTATTTTTCTTGTAGAACTAGCTGAGTAAATCAAGAAACCGATTTTGGAATTTCCCAAAACCTACAAAATCTGGAGTTACAGGTAACAAACCGGGTTTTCGGATCTTACGCACTTATACGAGTAAGTAACTTGGTTGAACATCAACCGATTTTAAGTTATTGTTTATGACACCGAATAGTATTCGTAAGAACACTCTCTTTATTATTCAGTTCAAAAATTCGCTTCCTTTTAAAAAAATCTGTGTAAAAACGAATCCAAAGTTAAAAAATTTAAAAAAAAAAATAAAAAAAAAATGAGTTTACAGGATTTAATTTTGAGTGTGATTTTAAAAAGTTTATACACAATTTGAAAGGCCGCAGATTCTTCTTCCTAAATCAACCGAAAAACTTAAAATCGGTTGATATTCAACCAAGCTACTGGCATATAAGTGTGTAAGATCCGAAAACCCGTTTTTTTACCCGTAACTCCAGATTTCGGATGTGTTTGGGAAATTTAAAAACCGGTTTCTTGTTGTACTCAGCAAGATCTACAAGAAACATAATATCACTTCCCAGATATTTTGACTTCATTCTTTTTTGTTACACTGTGTTATTGGTACCAGAGTACGGTGTTCTTCATGATTGTTTGGGTGTCATAACTACGAGGTGTGGCAGCACATAGTTTTCTCAGTTTGGTTGATAAAACCGAATTATTGGTTGTGAGTACCGTAATAGTACTGTCGATACCTATACTCATCAATACTCGTAGCCTGAAATGTTGGCAACAGAAAGTGTATTTATCCAATCGATTTTCCGTAGTTCAAACCGATATCCAACTGGTTTTATCTCCGTGTGTACTTAGCCTGTAGAAAGCCTGTGGTCAACTGTCTCCAAGTCAACACTATTGTCTACTATTTTGGTTGACTTTTTGTTGACAATGTCAGTGATGTGTACAGAAATATTTTAAAATGATCCACGACTGTTGACTACAATTATTCAAATCTACTTTTGATTTCATATTCCAATTTCTCTATATGATACGAGGGTTGCTATATATATTTCTGGCCTAGGCAACACTAAGTGTTGCCTTCCGCCATCTGACATTTCCTTTGGAAAGTTTGACATCTTTTAGCATAAACGTACTCAGAACTTTTTGACGTACGACCATTATTTGTTTTGTTTACAATGACTTAAAAAAAATCAATTTGGCAAAAAAATGGAATTAACTCGTGAACATTTTCGTGCGATCATTATTTACAACTTTCGACAAAACTCGAAAAACTGGTTTAATGAATTCAATAGTGGCTGACGCTCGCTTAAAGACGAAGGTCTTCCAAAAACGGACGTTGTGTCAGAGAACATTGATGCCATGCGTGAACTGATAATGCAAGATCGTCATGTGACAAACCGTGAGGTAGAGGCATTCTTGGGCATTTCTTCCACCAGCATACATTCGATATTGGCCGTAAAAAAGGTTTGTTCTCGTTGGATCCCGCACAATTTGACAACTGTTAAAAAAAATGCTCGTGTCGATTGGTGCAAGAAATTTTGAAAAATACGATCGCGGTGCTTTTAAAGACGTTTATAAGATCGTCACAGGTGACGAATCATGGATCTATGCGTATGAGCCCGAAACAAAACAGCAATCGACCGTGTGGATGTTTGAAGACGAGCCAAATCCAACGAAAGTTGTTCGTGGAAGAAGCACTTCGAAGCAAATGGTAGCCTGTTTCTTCGGCAAAACTGATCATGTGGCGACTGTTCCGCTTGAGCAAAGTAGGACCGTCCATTCTGAGTGGTACACCACAATTTGTTTGCCTGAAGTCTTCGGAGAAATTCGAAAAACGAACAAAAGAAGACGAATCATTGTGCAACATGACAATGCGAGTTCTCACACATCGGCTGAAACCAGCGCCTTTTTGACCGGGCAAAACGTCGAACTGATGGTTCAGCCGCCGTACAGTCCTGACTTGGCACCCAATGACTTCTTTTTATTCCCGCACATCAAGAAAAAAACGCGTGGTCAACGATTTTTGTCGCCAGAAGATGCTGTTGAAGCGTTCAAAACTATGGTTTGGAGGTGTCTAAATCGGAGTGGAAAAAGTGCTCCGAAAATTGGTTTGAGCGCATGCAAAAGTGTATAAATCATCCTGGAAAATACTTTGAAAAGCAATAAAACATTTGTTAATGATAAATATTCGCATTTTCATTATTAGGCCAGAAATATATGTAGCAGCCCTCGTAATTGGCCAGTAGTACTGGTGACAAAGTCAATAATAAATCAGTACAGTGCCACTAACGACATTTCCTACAGGGTATGTTTTTTGATGATTGTGTACCACAGTTGGATAGACAGGCGGACAGACATGGCTAAATCGAATCAGATAGAGATTCTGAGCTCTTGATTATTTACGAATGAAGTCTTCTCGCCTTTTCTTTTAGATATTACTAACGTCTGAACTGAATTACAATACACACAATGTGGTGTGAGCATTAACACAATAAATACATCCCAATGCACCACAAGCCAATATCATATTTCATCTCTTCCCGATATTATTTATTAATATTCCCAATTTTTTTTTCTTCAAACAGTAGCCCTGCAGTGATAACGCCAAGGGTGATAACCAACATTACAAATTGAAATTGAAATGTTTGAATTTTTGTCAACACTTTTAGGACAGATTCCAGCTGAGTTTCAAAGGCAAAAAAAACCAAACATGTGTATTCGATATGATACGAATGCAGTTGTTGCACTGGCCCCAGAAGAAGAAGAAGCCAACCGGCTACGATGATTAATTATGCGGATGCTGGAAATGTGAATTCCAGTTAATCCCACAAACACATTTGATCACATGAGCATTTGAAAATGGTTAAGGGGTTTAACCAACAAATTGACTTCGACATGCTTCCATCACAACAGATGATTTTGTTTCGTTCCCCCCCCCCCCCCCCCCCCATCTCCTCTTCTTACATTTCGAACAAGAAACTTCAAAAAGACAGCAGCAGCAACAGATTATTTCAATATGAATATATATCTATATATAGACAGTGGTGATATCTGGCTGCAACAGAGTATATAAAACATACATGCGGACTGGAGAATGGACGGACAGACGGACGGATGGATGGATAGCTGGACTTTGATATGGCCAACATACATACAACATATGATGTCCATGGTTGATGATGGGTCTCTCCTCATGAAAATTATTACAAATGATCGCAAATAACAGATCTTTACCGCATCGCAACGCACACATACAAACGACACTTGCAACAGTGTTGCTGCAGCCGGTGCACGGCGTCCGTCCTCTGCAGGCTGTTGATATGTATTTTGATTTTGTTTTTCTTTTCTTTTCCACACCACTTCTTCTTCGTGCTGTTTTCTTTAACTTTTGATGAATGCCTTTCACGGTCCATCAAAAGGTACCGAATCAAGGCAACTGCAATAGGTACCAACACCACCACCACCAATGAAAACCCCCTGCTTTTGGTCAAGACTCAGACATGCATTTAATCGACTCGGGCTGCAACATTTTGATATGTTCGAGATCCAGACTTCAGGTGCGGATGCAGGTCACCTTTACGAACGCAAACACACACACACACACACATGCTCACTCCATCAAATTGGGCTTGAACCAACAACCGACACGACACTGAAGTCAAAGAGAAGAAGCAAAAAAAGATCCGGCGCCGTCTGATTATGTGGTTCATTTAGTTCAGAAGAGTTCGGTTCGGTTTTCGTTTTTATGTTTTAAGGGCAAATTGCACTGATTTCTTTGATTAATGACATTTTCGCATTTTGGGCTTGTTTTCATTTCGTTGCGGCGCTATTCTGACAACTTTTCATCTCGCTGCAGACAAGCGCGCACACACACACACTCTCGCTTGTTGGATCTTCTTTATGTTTTTGTAATTTATCTTAACTCTCTTCGTTGCGAGTTTCATTCATTCGTTCATTCATTCTATTCCTACATATGCTTTACTTACCTTGATTACTGTTATTACTGTTCTTACGTGACGTTTTCTTCTCCTTCATCCACGGGTATTCGGGCACGGAATCCATGCCATCTGGCGTCTGCGGCACACCAACACCCACCGGATATCCGCCAACCGGTGTTACACCGCCACTGACGATGACGCCGCCACCACCACCGCCGCCGCCACCATTGCCGCCCAACATTTTCGGACTTTCGGGACTCAAGTGATTGAGGAATTCGGCCATTGAGGGCTGTGAATTTATGAAGCCCCCCTCTGAGGCGGTCATCCAATAGGGTGCCTCCGCATTGCCGCCAACTCCCACGGCCACTAGACCACCGACTGGCCCCACTCCTCTCTTATCACAGTTGGCTCCCATTTTATTGGCAATCATGGCCGCAGCGGCTGCCGCCGCCACTTGATTTTGCTGTTGATGTTGTTGCTGCTGCTGTTGCACCTGTGGTGTTGCTACCGGCACAATGGTCTGACCAGTTTGCACTTGCATGGCATTCAGCGGTGCTTCCGTTTTGATTTGTGCGCCCATTTGGCTTTCGAGTGTGGTGCAGACCTCTTGCATTTTGTAGAAATGGGCTATCTTGTGTTCCACTTCGTTGCCCTGGTATCCTTCACTTGTGAAATTGTGATGTTTCTCAGCGAGTTGCTTTCGATTTAGGTAGGCACACATATGACTTTAGGCGAAATAGAAGTGCTGCTAACTAGTACGGCATAGATGTGCTAAATTCCTTTAAATTCACATAGTTTTTATGCTGCTCTCATCGTGGTCATTGTGAAACTGGAACATGGCGGGCAAATGATTCGGCACACCTGAAATGAAAAAAATAAAAGAAGAACTTGTAAAATCTAATTTTAAATAGATGATTAAAGAAAGTGTAAAGCATTCACTTCTTATATAGCAAATATAAGGGCATTTATTTTAATTCATGCTGAAATCTCAATCACTAGGATGCTTATTAAAAAAAACAGAAAGAAAACGGATTTAAAATTCTTTTCCCAAAACATAAATGTACAATCAATGAAACGATTTTTATATTTATTTTATATACAGGGTGCGGGGATTGAAATGTTACCATTTTCATTTCTCCCAAAACGTAAATGTACCATTAATGAAAAGATTTTTATATTTATTTTATATACAGGCTGCGGGGATTTAAATGTTACCATTTTCGATTTGACATATCGGCCAAACTATCAGTACAATCACATTTTTTTGTATGGCAATACTTTGTTAAATTGTTTACAAGATTACCAAAGCACACGTATTAGAGCCCTCCACTCGTATTTCAGTAAGCTGGTGTTCAAGTGAATGCAACCCTGTACCGTGAATCAGTCTTAGAACGTGCACTTCAGCTTTGGTCACAGAAACTTTTCGGCAATGGGCCATATACTTTTCAACAGGACTCTGCAACATTTCAAAAGGCACGCGTGAATCAGGACTGGTTAAAAATAGCGTTCTTCACTTTATTTCGGCTGAACAGTGGCTTTCAAATTCGCCGGATGCTAGCACCCTGATTTTCTGTATTTGAGGTATTTTGGACTTCAAGGTTCTAACAAAAAAAAAATACACTCGTTTGACGCATTAAAGAGAGCCCTTCAACAAGAATGGACGCGACTCTTTTAAAATCACATTTAATTAAGGGGGATATATTAAAAATTTTGTATAAGTTTCTACACTTTACTAAGTTTTAAATGATTGAAAAAATGTCCAATAAAAAAAAAGCCAACAAAAAAAAAATTAACACTTCCAATTGGTAAAAATTCAGACCCGCAATACTGGCAAAACGTTATTGCCAGCTATGTCAATGACAACTGTTTCTATTGTTGACAAGCTACCACAAACATCAGCATCAACGTTATATAGAACAGAAGTTATTCGAAATAGAATTCAAACGTTATAGTGTGATGTTATATTTGGACAAAAAATTACAACCAGCTATTGTTCGTGAACTGAGCCATCTTAATAATAAAATGAAAAAAGTGATTTTGTATCGCACCATAAATTGTTATTACGAGGCCATATCATTAATTCCGAGACTTTTCTCGTCCTTCCCTCGTAGTTATATGAAATCCAGCACTGCTCCCATCAAGTACCAACTGTTATTAGACTATTGTCAAAATTTGAGAGAGTTCCGTCATCATACAACACTGCTCCCATCAAGTACCATCTGTTTTTAGACTACTGTCAAATTTTGAGAGAGTTCCGTCATTAAGTTTGTGTTTAACAGCTGTTCAAAACATACAACCTCGTAATTTTTGTTCAAAGTGGAAACAAGTGAATTTCGAGTGCGCATTAAACAATTTTTTTTTGCGGCAAAAACCGTCAATCAAAGCAAGGAGAAACTTGATATATACTATGGCGACTCAGCACCCTCGATAAAAACGTGGTTTTCTGACTTTCTTTGTGGTCCCACAAGTACAAATAACGCTGACCGTTCTGGACGGCCAATTGAGGTAAATACACCCGAACATATCGAAGAAATACACGATATGGTTGGCCGATCGAAGAGTTAAAGTGCGTGAGACTGTTGATGCCATACGCATTTCATATGGCAGTGTGGTTTCGATTTCACATGATCAGTTGAGTTTAAGAAAGCTGTCTGCCGCGTTTGCTCTCAATTGACCATTAACGTAATCGTGTGACAACTTCAAAGGATTATTTGGAGTTGTTGAACCGCAATTCGAATGAGTTTTTGCGGCGTTTTGTAGCTATGTATAAAACATGGATCCATTACAACACTCAGGAGACCAAGCAGCAGTTTAACAATGGGTTTTTCCGGGTGAACCGTCTCCGAAAAAGGACAAGGTGACTTTGTCGGCCAATAAGGTGATGGCAACACTTTTATGGGATTCATGCGGGATAATCCACATTGGTTACCTTCAAAAGAGAAAAACAATAAACGGCGAATATTTTTCCAAATTATTGAACCGATTTAACGAGGATTTAAAAAAAAACGATCTATATGGCTAAGAAAGAAGTTCTTTTACATGAAGATAAGGCACGGGTGCACACGTGTGCAGTCTCAATGGCAAGATTGCATGAATTGGGTTACGAATTGATAACGTATCCACCATATTCTCTGGGTTTAGCCCCCAGTGACTATTTCCTATTTGCAAACCTAAAGGAATGGCTGGGTGGAAAGAAATTCAGCTACAACGATGAAATTATTGATCAAACAAATGCCTATTTTATGGACTTTGAAAAAACCTATTTTTTGGAAGGGATACAAAAATTGGAGAAACGTTGGACTACGTGTATTGAGCTAAAAGGAGATTACGTTGAAAAATAAAATATATGTTTTCCAAAAACTACTGTTTTATTCGAAAAGTCACGGAATTATTGACATGCCCTCGTATAATACAGGCAGCATTGCCATACACTACAGTGGTGGACGAAGAAAATCGCAACATCACATGAAATGGTTCAGAAAATGAAGGCTCGACATCAACAAAACCCACGTCTCTGTGGTAAACAAATGGCCAAAGAACTGAAAATATCCCAGTGATATTTTGGTATTTTGCATGAGGGTCATAAGCTGCTTGCGGTTTTAAACGGGCGAACAATAGTTTAAATGGGTACTGTACTATACTTATATACCTCAAACAGAGTATGGTTGCTGGACTTTTGGGCTCATGTAGCCAAAAGAACGTTCCGCATCCGCTCAAAACGCGCGATTAATAGTCAATATATATGCGTACTCAAATTAGGGCAAATCCATCCATCGTCACTAATTTTAGTTCCAACAACAAAATGTTTTCAAAACTTTTGGTTGCTACAACCACCAGTTGTTGGCAACTAAATACTTTCTTCGCGTTCCATTGGTATGACCGATAAGTAAGTTGTGAGTACAGTACGTTGTTCATATTTATTACCTTGTGGTATTTCGAACCGAATATCATACACGATTATAAACATTTGGTGATTGCAACTGACATTCCTCTTTGGCAACCGAATCATTGTAGTTCCAACCGATTTTCAACAATTTGTTTCTCTGTGTCTATACAAAAAATGTATACGAGTATTATTGTATAATTTTTTAATTCGGTTTAAATTATATTCCATGGTAAAGTAAGAAATATACTTATAAATCCTGGAACTTAGTAACGTTTTTAAACTTTTTTGGCTTTTCTGAATGAAGAACCTTTCAAGAATATTCTGTTAAAACGAAGCAAACTAAACTAATATACTCGTATAGCAGTCGCTTATAAACGAATTATTCCAAATTGTTACTAAATAAACAAATTGCACTTTTTTGTATAATTTTCAAGGTAACGCAGGAGAGTGTTAATACATTTTATATTACAGAAAAATTAGCCGAAATTTTCTTTTTTCCTAAAAATAATGTTGTTTATTGCAAACTGTGTGAAATTTAATTTTGAGAAATCCTCCTTGGGAATTGATTATTATTGCTACCTTGGGAATTGATTATTTAACGAAAACAAATTGTATTTTTAGATTTCAGATGACTCAGCATCGAGTTAAAAGGGCTACCGCAACTGAATAATTGCTGCCGTGAATAATTGCCGTGTAAAATATTTAATAATTCTTCGTAGACGAATTTTTTTAAAATCAATGTCCATTTTTTCACGTATTTTAAGGTTAGTCTAAAATTAAACAAAAAATTAAGATATAGCCCCTAGCTCCCGATATCACATACAATCGCTCTAGAACATTCATATTTATTCCGATTTTGGTATGGTATATAACGATTGACAAATATCGAAACTTGGGCCGATTAGTCATATAGGCTTATTATTTGATATAGTCCCCGTGCAAATTATCTGGGAGCCCGAAAAATACCTTCCCATATACATGGACATATGGCATTAAAATAACTATAAAATGTTAACACGTAGCTGAAAATAAAATCATTTTTGCAGTTTGGTTAAATTGCGTGACGGACCTTATGTCCGAAAACCTGACCCATTTAAACATGGTCGTATGAGTACCAAAAACAATGAAGTTTTACACAACTTCAAATATGAGCATATTTTTCAAAGCTGGGTAAATTTACGGCCTTTTCCAGGACACAGCTGCTGTACTTTTGATTCAGAAAATATTTAACAATTTTAGGCAACAGACTAAAATCGGGATGTCGGTTAATGTGGGTTTTTTACTTTAAAAAAACACGACAGTCGATTTTTTTAAAATACGGGTTTTTCGACACTCTAAATTCATTTAATTTTTTTTTTTTTTTAAATTAAAACCAAAGTCTTAAATATCACCCTTTATTAAGGTTGGTTCAACTATAATGCAGGATGTTAATTGTAAGTCACACCTTAACGTCAAGTTTTATGTCCAACTTTGACATTTCTTCGTTACAGTGTTTGACAAATTTAACCATGGGGAGGTACACCATTAAGCAGTACGTTAGGATTGTTCAAGCCTTTGGGCGTTCATAACAAAATGCATTTCCACCAAATGTTTTCACAATCGGGACAATTCTGCGCAAATTTCACCAAAAGGGGTCCGTAAGAAATGTGAAAACACCTGTGCACGCTTGCCTAGTTCGTTCTTCGAAAAACATGGTTTGCGAAAGTGTGGCGGAAAAGAGGTCAACCTCGACTCGTCGTCGTGCCCAACAATTAAACATCCCCCGAACATCACGGATGCGAATTTTAAAAGATTTGAATTTCCACGCTTACAAGGTTCAATTGACTCAAGAGCTGAAGTCTACTGGCCGTATTATCTCAAGTCGTGGCGATGTTAATTGGCCGTCACATTTAGTAATTTGGCACCGTTGGACACCTTCTTTGGAATTATTTAAAAGGAAAAGTGTACGTCAATAAGCCAAGAACAATTCAAGAGCTAAAGGATGAGATAAATCACCACATTAATGACACTGAACCTCCATGATGTCTCAGCTACCGAAGCCCTGGTGAGCATTTGACCGATATTTTGTTTCGCACTTAATAATCATAGAACCTTCTATCATAATAAAAAATATTAAGATAATTCTCTGAAAACTATAGGTTGATCGATCTAGGGGTATTTTTTTCAGAACAAAAAAAATATAAAAATTCAAATCAAGTGTGGAATCTTTATTGGTAATTTGAAAGGTCATTTTACGGCATTTTTTTTTAGAAAATAATTTCCTTCAACTGATGGCAACTGTATTGTGGAAATGAGCGTTCGAAGAGAAACGGGAAGATGTTTTCGACCAAAATTTTGTTCAGTGATGAGGCCCATTTCTGGCTCAACGGCAAAGTCAATAAACAAAGTTGCCGCATTTGGGCTAAAGAGCAACAAGAAGAGGTTTAAGAGGTGCCATTATACCCAGAAAAAACCAAGGTTTGGTGCGGTTTATAAGCTGGTGGAATCATCGGTGCATATTTTTTCAAAAATGATGATGGCCGAAATTCAGTCGTGAATGTTGCTCGCTAACGCGCCATGATATCGATCGTTATGCTACCTGATATTGAAACCCGTTATCTTGACGACACTTGGTTTTAACAGGAAGGTGCCACTTGTCATACAGCTGCTCAAACAATGGTTCTATTGAGAGGTTATTTCGAAAAGCTGCTAATTTCATTTTGAGTTGGCCGCCTAGATCGAGTGATATCACAGACATTTTTCTTTGGGGTTACGTAAAGCCCAAAGTCTATGCTGACAAACCAGCTACGATTCAGGTTTTGGAAGCTAACATTACGATTGTCATTAAAGCCATACAGGTCGAAATGCTCAAACGAGTCATCCAAAATTGGACTCTCAGAATGGAAACCCTGAGGCGTAGTTGCGGCCAACATTTTAAGGAAATTATATTCAAAAAATAAATGCCATAAAATGTCCTTTCACATTGCAATAAAGATTCCACGCTTTATTTGAATTTTTATATTTTTTTGTTCTGAAAAAATACCTGTAGATGGATCACCCTATATTTGTTTTATTTACACAACCATCGTGCGTTTTAGTTAAAGCACCCTTTATAAAAAATAATTTAATTCTTCTAACTCATTTTGTATTTTTTTTAATTAAAACCGATGTACAAAAAGTATCACCCTTACAGCTCCGAAATAAATCATAATTTGATAAACACTTTAGTGTAGGGTATTATAAATTAAATCCCGCGCGGAATACCTAAGTTTTTCATTTTTATATTTTAACAAAACTATGGACACTTACGTGAATTTTATGCGGACAAAGTAATCCAAGATGACAGTTTGACATAAGCGCATATAAATTTCCAAATTTCTCACAAGCACTTTTTCTTGTTAAACGAAACTGAATAATTGTGTATTATTACGAGTATTTTGTTTGCACAAACAGATGCATGTAAGTATGTACACTTAATAATTGCATACAGTGTGTGTGTTTCTGGCGAGTAAAATAATTATTAGCACTTTGTTATCATTAATAAAACTTTTATTGTGAATTGTAAAAAGGCTTCATCCAAATGCCATGCCACACTTGTGTGTATGTAGTACGAGTATATAAACATGGAAGCACATACTATGTTTGTTTGTATGTGTGTATGTACGCTTCAATTATTATAACTTTAATTTCACTTTACTTAATAATTTATTTGGTCGATTCTTTACTTTGCAGTGTTTATTATTTACTATTTTTCTCTCTTTTCTCGTGCAAAATGCTGAGCAAAGTGGGGGAAATGAAATGAATTCTAAGAAATGCCACAAGAGACAACCAAAAAACAACAAACGTTAAACTTTGTGTGAACAACAACAACGACGACAAGAAAACGCGCGTCGCGACACTAGCCTCTATCGAATGGCGGTGTTTGTTGGTTGTTTACTCAAGCGCGACAATTTGAAATGGTTGAGCCCACAATGGCACCCATACCCATGGCGACGATGACAACCACTAGAAGCGCCAAAACAATACGTACGGCGGCGCACACAAACACAACACACACGCACCCATCACAATACATACGTGTGTGCACGAGTATGTCGTATGTCTTACGACGTTGGTTTTTGGGTTCGTGCGGGGCCCGAGAGGGGTACTCGCTGTCGTGCACAGTACAAACAACAAACAAAACAGTAAACAGTGCGTGCACAAGTTGTCATACATTCACAACTTGTTTGACGATGCGTGTGTTTTGAAAGGAGAGTTGCTTCGGCGAAAGAGGTCGCCGTCATCGTCGTCGTGTAGACTTTTGCTGAGAGCGACAAAGCTACAAAACAAGTAACACTCAACGAGTGTGTGTTTGTGCCTTCAAAGAGTCGACTCTTTTGGCTATGATCACTTGTGCGTCTTGACAACAACAACGACGGCAACAATTGCTTCTTCACTCACTCTTTCCTTTTGCGCTACGAGGGTAAGTGTTTGCGCGTGTGTGTATGTTTACACTTGCTGCACTTTGCTGTGTTGCCGTCGCTCCTTTTGGCCAAGTCCATTTCGTTTACTCTTTCTGGCCAATGTGTGCGTACGAGAGTATGTTTGGCTGTGTGTGTGTGCGAGTTATTGAAAAAGGGTATGTGGTCGGTGTTGGCTGAATGAAACCGGTTTGAAAAAGTATTATGGTGGACGTTGCTTTTTTCTTTCGTGTTGTGTTGTTGTTCTTGTCACTGTTTCTTGGAGTGGTTGTTGTTTGTTGCACTATTTTATGGTTATTTTTGTTTGTTTTTTGCACTCATTTTTCGTTCGGTGTCAGATATTGCAAATGTCTGATAGGACTTGAAATCTGATTTGAATTTAAACACATTTCACTGCAGTTTTATTATATTTAAATTTTTTTGTATTCGTAATTGCAAAATATTTGTAGGTTGTCAGTAGACATGGTGTTTTCACAGTTGCTTATTTTACCGTTTATACACTTCAAATAAAAAAGTATGTATGTGAGTGGACCGTTGTTTTGAAAGAGTTTTACCCAATTCAAAGCAAATATATTTTCCGTGGAGCAGCACAACACTCTTTTTTGCTAAAATTTAGCGTCCATTTTGCAAACTTTTTATGTAATTTTAGGCATATTATTGGAGACCCTATAGTGAAAAAATATGTCATAAATCATTATTTTTTCAACTAAAGAACTTTTCATAAGATATGACGATAAAAATTCGTGATTTTCTTATTTTTTAAGAATTTCTTTCATATTTTTTATAAATATGTTTCATACGTTTTATACAGTGTCGTACAAAACATATTGAACTGAATTTATATTTTTAGTATTTTGCACTTTGAGCTCACAATTATAAAAACGGAACTTGTAATTTAGTTTCAAATTAATATGTATACTTCGTTAAGCAAAAATATATCAAATATTGATTGGATTTCGTACTGTTATCATCAAAATGAACTCGAATTACTTGAAAAGGTCGTGACAAAACATGCTATGTTTTGATAACATTTGCAATAGTCCAAGCAAATGTTATCAAAACATAGCTGCAAATGTCCCGTCACAATTCGTTGCATAGAATAATAGGACTAAAACGAATATTCGAACATGTGATGCAGTAATTATCTATTGTTAGTCGTTAAATAATTTACAAAAGTTAAAGGTGGCTGCCTACGAAATGAATAGTGCCATTTTTATTAATATTTAAAGTTAAAGTAAAAATGGAGCAAAATAAATACAACACAGTCCAAAGAATTATTAATTAAAGATATTCAAGACGGATTATTACAAAAAGATATTTGCAAAAAGTATGGTTTACCGAAATCAACCGTCAGCTTCATTATAAAAAGTTTGCAACAACAATACTTGAAACTGTTCACTGCGGTGGCCGACCAAGGGCCACAACATCGAAAGACGATGCAAGAACTGTTAAAGAATTCAAAAAATATCCGGATAAATCAGCTCCGAGTGTACTAGAAACTCTCAACTTAAATATAAGCAGTCGAACCGTACAAAGAAGAGCATATGCTGCTGGACTTAAAAGGTATCGGGCTGCAAAAAAGCCATTTATATCGGGACAAAATAGTAAAGCTCGAATAAAATTTGCCGAAGAACACATCGTTGGTCTATACAGAAGTGGAACACAGTTTTATTTTCGGATGAATCAAAATTTAATTTAAAGTGTTCTGATGGAATGAAGAGAGTAGGGAGACCAATAAATAAGAGGTTAGATCCACGATATTGCCAAGGCATTGTAAAACATGGGGGAGATAATGTGATGGTCTGGGGATCCTTTTCTGGATATGGTAATCTTGCAAAGTGTTATGCTTCCCCATGCAGAATGGAATATGCCACTGGTATGTTTATTAGTTTTAATGAACATTTAAGTTTAGTCCAATATGTTTTGTCCGATACTGTACGTAGTTTCATATCTTATATAAAATGTTTCTAATTTTTCATGAAATTGTTACAAATTTAGCATGACACTTTTCCATAATTGTTATGACAATATTTCACAATAAATATGATATTTTATATGATGAAATAATTGAATACTTCAGCTTGAGGTCGCAGCTTTAGTATTCGATTATTAAATTATTTCAATCAATAGATCTAAAAGGTTAAATATACATTATTTATCATCAATGATATTTTATTAAATTAATCAATTTTTCACGCAAAATATGAACCTTTTCCATAAAATAGTTATGTTTACCATCGACGCGCCACCACACCATCGAATTTTTCATTTTTCAAGAAGAAAAACCATTTAAAAAGTTCAATTACGATCAAAATGATTCAAAATGTGTTCGAGAAATATTAACAATTTAACCACAACTTTCCATATTCGGTCTTTTATAAGTATTATGACGTGTGCATTGCATTACAAATAGTAAAATGTACTTAAGATTTTCTTAAGCAGTAAGGATATAGATATATTTTAAAAATTTGAAAGAGAAAGCATCTACACCGATAAGGGCAATAAAAGGAGAAATTCATAGAAAATGTTCCTAATAAGGAAGGGCATGGGCACAACAACAGACCTTATGGTCATAATATTAGACCATTGGTATATGTAATGGGTCAAATTTAAGCAAATGTTATAGCAAACTGAATTATAGATTTATTTTAAAAATTTCGTTAGGATTGATATTTGTACCCACGGATCATAGCAAGGTGGTTCAAAGGATTTTGACTTTTTGTGTAAAATTTTTTCACATACAGCCGGTCAAACTTATTTAAGTAGAAGCATCTACACCGGGCAACAAAGGGAAATAGTCAAAGACATTATCATGGAATTACGGTCGCAAGGTGGAATGCTTTAGAGTGTTGCAGGATATCAAAGCAAAACTGCCGTTACTTGCTCAAGTTCCGCGACCTCCCATTAAGGAACAAGGAAAAACTTCTCTTAAGTCAGTGGGCAGTGCACGTTTCAATTATTATACTCACTATACTGTTTAACGCCGGCTCAGAACAGCTTATGCGTTTTATAGAGAAGATTTTACATGTCTTAGAGATAAATCTCTTACTCGATTAACCATTAAGGAACAAGGAAAAACTTCTCTTAAGTCAGTGGGCAGTGCACGTTTCAATTATTATACTCACTATACTGTTTAACGCCGGCTCCGAACAGCTTATGCGTTTTATAGAGAAGTTTTTACATGTCTTAGAGATAAATCTCTTACTCCAAAGTGGCTGATAAATTGTAAAATGTTCTTACCCTGGGTTGAAACTGGGTTTGCTGCCATGATAGACTGAGACTTAATGACTTCACGATATATACTTATATACATATCTGCAATACACCAGAACGACCTACTGAGTTTTCTCAACTGTACGGGATGCTGGCGAGAATTAAACATGAACAATAAACGATTCGTATTCCGAGTGGTCTGGTACGACACACAAGGTGTTCAGAGCGCTAACTGACTCTTTTCCAACCAACCATTCTTTAGACTTTGAAGAACTATAACTTCAAAACAGGAAGGAATATGAAATAATCATTGTTGAACCAAGTGAAAACGTAGTTTTGAACTGCCGAAACTACTACAGCTTTAATCGTATCTACGCTACTAAAACTTTGGCCCATGTATCCGACCCTAATCGCAGCAAAAAGATCAAAACTATTCTATACTTGGACTCGTAGCAAAACTTGCTCAAATTAAATTTTTACAGATACACGGGCGGACGGTTGGATGGTCATGACTAGATCTTTTTCGAATTTTACGACGATCAGCAATATATTGACTTTGTGGGGTCTCCGATCAATATGTCTTGATGTTGCACACGTTCAATTAGGTCCGCTCAATTTCGTTAAAGCCCACTTCACGTTGAATTTTTAATCAAATTTTGTCTACAAATCAAAAATTTTCGCATAAAAGATTTTTGAAGTTTATATCCAACATATTTTAGTAAATATTTTTTTTATTAATTTATGTTTGAAATTATTGCCTATTTACTTTTAGTTGATTGTTTCGCTTGTCAAATAAAACGCTCCTGATAAGCAGAAAGAAAATAAATTTATTTTTCTGAATATTTAAAAAGAAACTTGTCTAAGTTGAACCAAAAAAAAACTAAATTCGTTACAAATCAGTTACAGAAACATAGAGAAAAAAATAGTTGGAAATCGGTTGGAACTACTAAAATTTCATTGCAAAATAAGAATTTCGGTTGCAGTCACAAAATGTTTACAATCGTAATGTTTATTCGGTTCGGCATACCACAAGATGATAAATTTGATCATCGTATTGTAGACACAACTAATTGACCAGTCATACTCGTACCAATAAAACGCATAAAATATATTTAGTTGCCATAACTTGTGGTTGTGCCAACCAATAATCTGACAACATTTTGCTGTTGTAACCGAATATTGTTGATGATATCTAAACTTTCATAATAAGCAAGAGCAAAAATAATCCTATTATTATTATGCTTTAAGCAAATCGCTTAATATAATTAATTTAGTTAAAATCTACAATGATCTTTTCCTTGGCATGACCCTCCCTAAGAGTACTTCAAGTATACAAGGAAACAGTTTTTTGCCTCTAATGAAAATTTACAATTTTTTTCGTTAAACAAGTGCGGCATGTGGACAATAAGATCAGAAAATTCTTTTTTATAGGTTCGGATAATTTGTATTTTTTTTACCGATAATTCACTTACAATTACTAAACGTTAGAGAGCACCAATTAACATTCGGTTGTACTTATACTGGTGGAATACTCGAGGTGCATGCAACCTCAATCACTAGGTTATCAAAATAATTCGCTTGTGGCAACGAATCTGTTCTCTGTCTGCAATTTCCTCGTCACACACAAAGAAAAAATCAAAAAAAAATCAAAATCAAATCAAAGAGCACACAAAGAAAAAATCAGTCGGACATCGGTACGAACTACAAAAATTCCGTTGGACAAACCCAATTTCTGTTGCACAATCTACAGTATTGATGGTAACATGGTTCGAGATATCATATGATGGTTGCTGCAACCATATCACGGTATTCACAGCCAAAAACACAGTTATACAGATCGAATTCAGTTTAATTATTGGTTGCGACAACTGGCGGTTATGGCAATCAACCAATTGTGATGTGCATATTACTTTGGTACAAATAATTGCTGGTGACAACAGATCAGTTCTTTGTAGTGACCGAACGCGGTTTGTTTAGCTATTGTAACATAAGTTTAAATCTATAACAATGTTAGGATTACCAATACTTGTTTTCTTCAACCGAAAGTGTCAGGTCCCTCTACTAAAAATTGTTGTCTTCCCAACCAACATTCGGCTTTAGCGATGGAATACATGGATAGTTCTTGAAACCACCAACATACGGTTGGCAAAAAATTTGGTTGTGGCAACAAATCTGTTCTCTGCGTGTAGCAAATAGTACCGAGCTTTTCAAAAAAATAACGGCCTGTGTTAAAAATGTAAAGTTCAACAAACAAAAATGCACTATCGACCATTTTGTTGTTTGGCTAGAATGAATAAAACATTCTAAATTTGCTGTATTATCGACATTTTTCTTGATACTTTTGTGTTTATTTTTAGAAATTATTTCAAAGCTGACTTCTACAAAAAAGGAAAAACGAAATGTTTTATTTATTATTGTCCATCCAACGTATCGATGGAGTTTCCCAACTTCTTTAAGGATGAATTTATTAAAATCTGGCAACGACATATAGATACATTTTTGTTAAAATCAAATCAGAAGGATTCCATTATTCCACCAATTCATTGGAAAACAAATATTTGTGGTTGTTAAAACTTTAAAATTGTTTTACACACTAAGAGCTTAATGTTTCCAATTTTTTTTATATTTTTTTAATTTAATTATAAATGTTGTGGTTTTGCTATAGGGTGATCCATCTAGAGGTACTTTTTCAGAGCAAAAAAATATATAAAAATTCAAACCAAGTGTGGAATCTTTATTGGTAATTTGAAAGGACATTTTGTGGCATTTCTTTTTGGAATATAATTTCCTTCAAATGTTAGCCGCAACTAGGCCTCAGGGTTTCCATTCTGAGGGTCCAATTTTAGATGACTCGTTCGAGCATTTCGAGCGGTATGGCTTTAATGACACGCGTAATTTTGGCTTCCAAAACCTGAATCGTAGCTGGTTTGTCAGCATAGACTTTAGACTTTCCGTAGCTCCAAAGAAAAAAGTCTGAAGGTGTGATATCACACGATCTAGGCGGCCCATTTACCTGTCCAAAACGTGAAATTAGCTGATTTTCGAAATGACCTCATAATAGATCCGTTGTTTGAGCAGCTGTATGGTAAGTGGCACCGTCCTGTTGAAACCCAGTGTCGCCAAGATTACGGGATTCAATTTCAGGTAGCATAAAGATCGATATCATGGCGCGATAGCGAGCACCATTCACGGTTACTTTCTGGCCATCATCATTTTTGAAAAAATATGCACCGATGATTCCACCAGCTTAAACCGCACCAAGCCGTGGTTTTCTCCTGGTATAATGGCAGCTCTTGAACCTCTTCTTGTTGCTCTTCAGCCCAAATGCGGCAATTTTGTTTATTGACTTTGCCGTTGAGCCAGAAATGGGCCTCATCACTGAACAAAATTTTGGTCGAAAACAGCGGATCTTTCCGTTTTTCACCGAACTCTCATTTTGATATTACAGTTGGCAAAATTTGAAGGCTATTATTTTTTAAAAAAATAAATGCCATAAAATGTCCTTTCAAATTACCAATAAATATTCCACACTTGATTTGAATTTATATATTTTTTTGTTCTCAAAAAATACCTCTACATGGATCAAATGCTTTGTTTATAAAAATCTTTACTTATTCTTCGACAGATTTTTATTTCTTTTATTCCCGATGAAAACTTTTCTGTTAACTGGTTGAACTTATTTCGTATAGAAAATCCGTGTAGTTTAAAAAATTATCCAATTGTTTAAAGTAGTAATCCCTTTTATTTATAAGTATTTCCGCATTTTTGTAAATTCATGTTCATTCATTTCTTTAAGAAATATTTTTTGCGGTAAATTTTTACTGAAAATGGTGATTTAGATTTTACGAACAATATTTAAATTTGCACGATCCAATCATTTGCGTTGGTATTTCTAAATTTACTTAATAGGATGCCGAGAGAAGAAAGTAAGTTTGTATTTTTTTTAATTATAGATTATATTTGTTTGGGTTTTTATTCAACCATTTTGTATTTACGCGAATTCACTTTTGTAGTTTTTTTATTATTATGCCTTTTAGTTTCAAAAGAAAAGTCGTTTTGTATTTGATTTTTTACCTTTTATTTTAAAAGGAAATGTCGTTTTGTATTTGATTTTTTTACCTTTTACTTTAGAAGGAAATGTCGTTTAATATTTTGTATTTTTGTTTTATACCTTTCAGTGTAAAAGGAATTGTCGTTTTGTATTTTATTTCGTAGCGAAATGTTTTAAGAACTTTTTAAAGTTTAGTTATTTAGTGCTTTTATATTTTGTTGATATTATTTTTTTCACATACTATTTTGTTTTTAAATCATTGCACACAACTTTATATTTTGCACCATTTGTTGAATTTTGCTTTAAAATTTTTTATTTTGTTTTTCAAAAAATATCCGATAACGTTTTTATTTTTTTAACAGCGAAATTTTACGTAAATTTCGTCAACGCTCTTTGGAACGCAGAACAAAAACGCAGAGCTTTCAAAACAGTACGAGACGCTTGTTTGTTTCCGTGTTTACATGTTACACCACCTCAACGTAAGAGTTGTACCGTAAGTACTGAAGGTCTGAACGGTGCCAGCGAATTTCTGGCTGCAACAAACAGCCCTCTAAAATCTCACTTGGTAACACACGAGCCCAACAACAACAGCGACGACGACGTCGGCCAACAACTACACTGCACTCACAACACACACACATACATTCACGAACACATCTCGAAAAAATAGGAGTGGCTTTGTGACAATGGCCATCCATCACAAATGCCACAAAACAATGATGGACATGCGCTCTGAGCGCTCTTTGCACATGTTCCACGGAGGTGGAGTTTTTGCCCCTCTGCCACACACAGTCGTTACTCACACACCACTACAGACGCAGCGGGAAACTCTCCACGTCGCTGATTGGCGGAACATGTGCAATGGGTGAGTAGTGATTGTAGTTTTGTCGCCGTGCCCCTGTATGTGCGGCCACCGCGCCATGCCGTTGATATGTGTTGGAATTTTTTGCTGTTTCGATTGTTTTTTTCATGATTTCCAAGTTGTTTTTCGTGTTTATGAGCGCATTTATTCATTATTTTTGTTTAATTTACGTTTGGTTGTTGTTGTTTTTTTCCACAATTCGCCTTTTGGTTATTCTTCTTCTTAGAGCATTCTCTAGCTACGTATGCTACCAGTTTGTTTGGGTTTTTTTCTTTGACATTTTGCCATACTTCACATTCTTAGTGAGAGAGTGTTGTTTGTCGTTTGTGTTTTTTTGTTGTTGTTCTGATTCTGTTCTGCTTTTCAGTTTTGCATTCATTTCATATTCCACTTTTTGTTGTGTCAATTCGCTGACTTCTGTTTTAACGTTTTTACACCTTGTTTTTTTGTGCTCGGCCGGCCTGTCCGTCTCTTTGGCTGTCATACTGTCAATCTTGGTGGCATTGTCTGTGTTGTTTTTTGTTTGTATTCGTTTTTGTTCATACAATGTATGTATCTCTCAACAGCCCCCAAGACTTGTTGGAGAGGTTCCCCCATTAATTTTTATAACTTCCGTTGCATTTTCATATTTTTCCAGCGTAATGTTTTGTTGCTTGTATCTCCGCCAATAGCTCGAGGTGCAAGCCATCTAGCTACCGTTTTCAGTTCGCCAGTATTAGATTTTGTTTTGAATTTCTTCTTCTTTTTTTGACTTTGTCAATGTATGCCCCCTAGACTTCTGCGTCGCTTATGTTGGGAGGTGTGTGTGCGTGTGTTTGTGTATGACTTGAATGATGTGAAAAAACGTGATTTTTTGCCTTTACCTTTCGCTACTGAAAGAAGAGCAACTTTCATTTTAGCCTCACCTGTACGGCACACAGGGAAGCCTAATCGATTTAGCGGAAAATCGTATTGAATTTGATCACATTTGTTGTTGGGCTTTTCGTTAAAGTTTCATTCATTGATGACAAATCGCACATTATTGATTCACATTCACTTTAGACTTAAGTACGACAATCGATTCGTTTTTTTCGTACTTTGGTCATACCAGCGGATTTGAAATTATTTTGGAAATCATTAAAAGACCAGGTTTCTAATTCTAAATTCAGCCATCGATGACACACACAGAGAAAAAGTTAGTTAGAAATCGATTGGAACTACAGGGGTACAGTTGCAAAGGACACATTTTTGGTTGCCTTCACCAAATGTTTTTAATCGTAATAGATAATGGGTTCAAATTACCACAAGATATTAAATATGATCATCGTCCTGTACTCACAACTTATTAATCGGTCATACCAATGAAACGCGAAAATAGTATTTAGTTATGAATATTTACAAATATCGGGTGATCAGTCTAGAGGTATGTTTTTCAAAACAAAAACAAAACATCAATTCAAGTGTGGAATAATCGTTGTTCATTCGAAAGAACATGTTATGCCATTTATTTTTTAAATATAATTTCCTTCAAATGTTAAACGCGACAAAGTCTCAGCGTGTCCATTCGAAAGGTCCAATTTTATATGACTCGTTCGAGCATTTCGACCGGTATGTCGTTCATGACACGCGTAATGTTGGCTTCGAAACCTGAATCTTAGCTGGTTTGTCAGCGTAGACTTTGGATTTTACGTGGCCCCAAAGAAAAAGTCTAAACACGTGATATCACACAATCTAGGAGGCCAACTCATCGGTCAAATACGTGAAATTAGCTGCTCTATGAAATGACCTCTCAATCAATCCATTGTTTGAGCAGCTGTATGGCACTGTGGCACTGTTATATTGAAACCAAACCGTCAAGATTGCGGGCTTCAATGTCAGGTAGCAAAAAGTCCGATGTCAAGGCGCTAGCTCCATTCACGGTTACGTTCCGGCCATCACCATTTTTGAAAAATATGGACCGATGATTCCACCAACTCATTAACCATGTGTTTCTCTTTATGTGACGCGCAAAATAGAAAGGGACCTAAGGTTAAAAAACAGTTTTGTTCAGGAGAGCCATTTTAAAGATTAGGTCCCTTTCTGTTTGCGCTTAGAATCGTCGACTTCACTTTCATAAAACGCGCATATCTCTGGGAGGGAACACTTTTGGGGCATGGGATCGGTCTCATTCGATGCTCAGATGTTGTCTACATCAAAAAAAGAAAAAAATGAAAATTGATTTTTTTACCCTTAGGTCCCTTTCTCTATGCGCTGTCACATATAATGACAGCTCTTGAACCTCTTCTGACAGCTCTTGAACCTCTTCTGGCTGCTCTTCAGCCCAAATGCGGATATTTTATTTATTGACGTTGCCGTTGAGCCAGAAAGAGGCCTCATCACAGCATAAACCGTCGTTCGCAAACAGCGGATCTTCTCGTTTCTCATTTCCATAATTCAGTTGCACAATTTGGAGACGTTGTTGCGGTGTTAGTCTTTCTATGATAAAATGGCAAACAATCCTAAAAAGGAGAAAAAAATAAAGTTTAACGCAACTCACGCGTAAACGCTGAAAACCCCCTATGGCAAAATACCTCTAGATGGATCAACCTGTATTTTGTTGTAGTAGCCAATTCTTAGTGAAGACAGCTAAAACTTTACCATACTGGAATTGTTTAATCGTAATTTTTAGAAAATAAAATAATTCGAGTTTTACTGGCTTTAAGCAAACGCTTAAACAATTTTTTCCAGTAAAAATCACTTTCCCCTTCGTCCTCGTCATGACCCTCCCAATGAGTTCTACAAATAAAGGGGTTTCCAATAGGGACATAACAATTTCGTATCTTTATGTCAACGCACCTTCAAACATTTTTAACGATCTTTCAATATCAGAACGTTAGTCGAAGTCATCATTTCCATCATGGTAAAGTTTACCTTACGTTTGGAAATCATTAAAAATAAGTACCGAAAGTCTGAGTCGGTGGTCGTAACTTTAATAGCGCTTCCTCCAATTTTCGGCCGTAATAATCGTCCCACGCGACAGGCTGTGCGTGCTATAGTGCATACATTTGGATTCAAATTTTCACTTTTGAATATTCCGGCGCAAAAGAGACGCCGTACCGCTCGAAGCGACAAAAATATCGCAGACGTAAGTGTATCCGTTAAAAATGAGCCAAATCAGTCGATTCCTCGTCGTTATCAGGAATTGGGCAGCTCTCAAACTACACAGTGGCGTATTTTGCGAAAAGATCTTGGCCTTTATCCTTATATCGAGCCATAAGCGCTAACCTATCGTAAGTGAAAAAATGCAAATTTTACAGGAGACGGTTTTTATTATTTATTTCAAACAACTTTATTAAAAATGCAAATGTTTTAATGCAAAAATTTAAGATTTCTACCTACTCATATAACTGTATCAAAAAACAAAAAAAAAATCTGAACACATTTGCGATTGCTGCAGCAATTTGATGTGTGACTTACGATAAAATTGCTACACAATAAAATTTAAACAATCATTTACGATAAAATGCAAAGCTTTTTTTTTGATGTTTTACTAACAATTTTGTCATTTTAAAAATACAAAACGATGAGGCTTGTCCTAACGATTATTTTTCAGCAATAAAATTTTTTTTCCAAAAATTTGACTTACGATAGGTTAGCGCTTATGGCTCGATATGATAAAACTAACTTAAGAACTAAAGCCACTTGATCATTTGAAACGCCGAAACTTCTCCGATTGGGATCTGGCAAAGTTTTAACGAAAAAAGGGCCTTATAGAGTTCGGTTTTACTTTCAACAATTGCAGAAAGGCTTTCTGAAGAGGGTTGTCACGGACACCCGAAATCATGATAAAAGTAGTGTGAAGCCACGAAAATCAATGTCACTTTGCCATTTTGTTAAAAACTTGTCTTCTATTTAACTATAGAAGCAAGAGGTCTTGAGCCGGTTAATCCCTGTTCAATGTGTAAAAGCAACAGACCGAAATAAAACAAACGAGCTAAATAAACGAAAATCCAGAATTTCATTGAAAAATCATATTCAGCGATGAAGCTCATTTCTGGCTGAATGGATTTGTCAATAAAAAAAAGTGCAACAAACCCACATGTGCTCCAAGAGACACAATTGCATCCCCAAAATTTTACTGTGTGGTTTCATGCCGGAGGTGTGATTGGGCCGCATTTTTTTCACGATAAAAACAATCGTCATGTTACCGTCAATGAAAAGCGCTATCGTGCCAGGTTAGAAAATTATTTTTGGCCAGAATTGGATAAGCTTGACATCACCGATATGTGGTTTCAAGAAGACGGTGCCGGAAGCCACACAGCACGCGTTACAATCGATTAACTAAAAGGCAAAGTCGGTGAACGTATCTCGAGAAATGGTCCGGTCGAATGGACACCTCCTTCATTGGATATCTTTTTACGGGGCCACATCAAGCCATGGGTCTATGCCAACCAGCCAACAACTTTAAACGAGCTCAGAGACAACATCCAACGCGAAATTGCCAACGTTCCAGTCGAAATGTGTACAAGAGTGGTGGAAAATCGGGTCCAAAGAATAGATAGTTGTTCACGAGCTCGTGGTGGTCATATGACCAAAATCGAATTTATTTCTTAAAATGTAACATTCGCACTACATCTGGAATAAATTTTAATTCTATATCTTAAGTATTCTGTGATTTATTTATACTTATATATAAAATTGTTGTGTCCTTAATGGAAAACCCTGTATTTCAGCATCCTAGCTTTATTATGGCGACCTGTAGGTTGATTTCCACAGACCGAAGGGCATGGCTATATCGTCTTAGATTTTAACGAGAACATATTTACTTTATGGGGACTCTGAAGATATATCGAAGTGTTGCAAACGCAAACCGTGAAAGTTCCCGGAGAGCCATTCCCAGTAGGTTAGGTTACAACGACAGTTCTAGGGGATTCTATCTTATTATAGCCATGTACCAGATATTTTAGACAATCTGAATGAATGAACTTCATCTTTTTAGGTTTAGTTCAGAAAATATCAATTGAAATTCGAAAATTTTATTTATAATTCAGAAGTCATCAATTGAAATTTAGAATATTTCAACAATTTTTATATCGAGTCTTGTGTGTGTTGCCATTCGTTGGTGTTTTCGGAATTTCTAATGAAATTTCTTAATTTAAAATTATATGTTCTGAACTACAATTGTAGAAGATGTAGTGAGATAAATTCGTATCAGATCATAGGACATTTAAAAGCTGGAAAAGCGCAATATGGACATCAAAAGATCGGATGGTCAGACACACATCTTCAAAGCAATTCAGTTATTGTTTCCAAGCTATAATAAAACTTAAGCCTACCTAAAATCTTTCGGAGTATTAAAAACATTAGTCAGTGCCACAGTGTGGCATAGCAAACAAACAAATTAAAGTATGTTCTAAAGGAAAAACTTTGGAAAAACTTCAACATGAATTCCACTTAAAAATTCAGTGCAGATATTCGAATTTGGCAACACCTGGCGGCATTTGTGAATTGCGTGTATGTGTGGGTGTGAGTGAGTGAACACGGCTGGTCCAAATGAAGGAAACACCTCACAAAATATTAACATACCCAACCAACAACAAGGACAAAAAGGCAACCCGGCAGCAACAACAAACTAATATTCTGCAACATACAACGAATCAACAAAAATCCTGAACGACAACAACACTTTTTTGTTTTACGTTCAAAATAATTTAATTTTTGTAGCTAAAATAAAAACTTTAACCAAAAAATAAACATCCACCGTTGGGCCGATCTAAAATAAAAGCCCAAAAAAGGAATTCTAGTGTATGGCCACCAAATGTGTGGTACGTGTGCAAAAGAGGGCAGAGGTAACTACGATACACGATAGAAATTCATGCAACACCGTCGTGCCACTGGCAAGCACGCATCCACTTGTACATCAACAAAAAATAATCGAGCCATGCTGGCTGCCTCAATATCCGGTGAAAAATCTGAGATTGTTTTGTATTCCATAAAGTGTTTACGAAATGAAAAGCGTGAAAAAATATATTATTTAAGCGCATGAATGCCAATTGACAAAAAAAGACTAAACACCGAGACGACGACGATGGTAATACCTGTATGTGATGTCCTGATGCACAGTGGACTAGAATCGAGAGTATTCAAAATTGTTGACTCCACACAGGGAAAAAATCCGCTGGAAATAATAAAATTCGGTTGGATTAACATACATTCTGTTGCATTTTATGCCATTGATGGTAACATGGTTCGACAATCCATAAGTACAAAAATCACGGATATCACAGCCAACAAGTCGATTCAAAAAAACCGAATTAAGTAAAACTTTTGGTTGCCACAACCGTTTGATATATTAACCAACCAGTTATAATATATAAACATGTAAGATAAGTTCTTTGAAGTAACGTTTATTGCACACAAAGAACATATTTGTTGCCACAACCGAATTTTTGCCAACCGAATATTGGTGGTTGCACGTACTATTCATCAATTCCGTCGCTACAACCGAATGTTGATTGGGTACACGGCAATTTTCAGTAGTTGTAATTGACAGTATCGCTTAAAGAGTCAAAGCATCGGTAACGCTAACTAATTAGACGATTATTTGATCTGAATTTGTACATGTAATGGTTGTTGTTGTAGATTATGGGCTATGGACCAACTTATTGGTAATTCGTTTGTCTGACCGAAATGATACATTTTTTATTAAATTTTTATATTTAACGATTTCAAATACATATTTATTTTGTTATTTGACTTACGAGCAGGTTTTTTAAAAGCTAGGTTTTTACTTTTGCATCTACAAAAGTTTGTATGCACAAGTGGAACGATATTTTGCATCAAATTGGTAAATGCTTAAAAAAAATCAATTTTGGTGTCGAAAACTTTTTAAAGTAAATAAAAAAAATAAATTTTTAAAGAGAAGTAAAATGGAATTTTAAACCTAAATACTTCAGGCTACTTAAGGTTATAATGAATGTCTTGGCTACAGATGTGATAAAAATATATACTTTACTATAAGTTTTCCTGAACTCTAACAAGCATGTCGACTGGTATTCTGCCAATTTCAGCCTCAATATTGTTAATTAGGTCTTCCAAGCTGTTGGGACGGTTGATATACACCTTCGACTTCAGGTCACCCCAAAGGAAAAAATCGCATGGGGCTAAGTCTGATGAGCATGCCGGCCAGTTCACATCACCCCTCAAAGAGAGAAGCCGTCCAGGAAATATTTGCCTCAAACAATTCATGGTAACCCTCGCTGTGAGTGCAGTGACACCATCCACACATTTTATAGGGTGAAAATTCAGTTCATCATGAAGAATCCGGTGGAGAAAACGTCTGGAAATGCCAAGAGCAAGTGATTGCTTCGGAGCATAGCGTTTCGCAGATTGCAGCACTGCTGCTCTAACTCTCTCGATGTTTTGTTTATGGATGAGACACTTGGCCGGGATCTACTGGCCATTTCCGAATGGTGTCGAGTGAAAGGGTAGATTTTAATGCACGTAAGACACAGTGCTGCTTGTTGTCTCACAAGCGATATGCTGACCGCCAACAATATCGTCAATTTCTATCGATGGTACGGATATTGAACAATCAGAAAGAAGCTCTCGATGTTCTGGGCATGAAAATACAATGTGACGCTCGTTAGGCGAGACATGTATTCGAAGTGTCGAAAGAAACACTCAAGTGCATAGGCTTTTTAAAGCGGTGCAAAAAATATTTCACTTCTTCTGATCTTTTCAATATCTATACAACTTACATCAGGCAGAAGCTGGAATACAACTCTCATATATGGCCAGGTGCTCCAAAATCATCCTTGGAGCTACCTGGCCGTGTTCAAAGGAGAGCGATGGTGCTGATTGGTGACAGTAGGGTATCAAACGCTATTGTTTCCCTTGAGCATCGTCGGAATGTGGGTTGCGTGATGCTGTTCCATCGTTTCTTTCATGGTGTGTGTTCATCAGACATCCGTCGCCTTATTCCTGACGTGAGGATGTTAGGCAGGGATACGCGACTGTCTGGGAATTCACATCCGTTTGTTATCGATTGGCCAGTTGACCGCACTATTCGCTACAGTTCGTTTTTCGCTCGTACAGTCCGTATGTGGAATCGATTCCGGCAAATGTATTTCCCACTAATTGCGACATCCAGAAGTTCAAGGCAAGCGTCAATAATCATTACTCCCTCTTTCCCCATCCGATCCTTTACTTTTCACTCGCCAACGCAATACACCGCATGTATAAGGGGCATCCCCTGAGGGTTGGTTATTTAAAAAAATCGTTTAATCTAATTTTTAAGTAAAAATCTTTCATCATATCTTCCTCTTTTTCCCCGACATTTATGAACGTACCTTAGGTATTTAAGGAATCAATTGTTTGCATCTACTGATATTCAAAATTTGTCGTAAAACAAGTGCGACACATGGACTTTTAGATTCAAAAATTCTTTTTGGAAGTTTGGGTTCTTCGCATGTTCTAACGATAATTCAGTTATAATTATTGAACGTTACAGAGCACCTAACAACTAACATTCGGTTGTACTGATTACATACTAAAGGTATTTGTAGCCTTAATTATTCGGTTGGCAACAAAAATCCGGTTGTGGCAACGAATCTGTTCTCTGTGTGCAAAAAAAAAGGTTTTTCTAAAACAATCAAAAACATTATGTCCTTAAGGCAAATATCGAGCAAGCCATTCTGAGATCAAGCCAACAACCAACACCAAGGTCTTGGAAAATTGGGTTGACGGGAAACGCAAATAAATGATATCGTTTTCATAAATAAGGATAATATTTCGAATAAATCAATATTTTGACTGACAAATATATATATTTTTTTATTTTTAAGAATTATCAAAAAGAAACTTTGATTTGTATCACCTTGTTGCAACATCAACATCCCATTAAAAAACAAACAAAAGCTTTCCCTAGATAATAAAATTATAACTCTATTCTAAGATTTTCATAAAATTCATAACACTGGTTCATATTCACAGGATGTGTTTTAATTTCAAAACACATCCTGTGAGTTGCTACGGTTTAGCTCACGTGGCCCAAACAAGTTCTGTATCGTCAAAAATATAAGTCAATATAAGTACTTAAATTCAAAAAAAATTTGCTACGAATCCAATTATAGAGTATTTTTTAAGTTTAGAGACGGAAGCATGGACCGAAAGGGACCATAAAAATTACCAATTCTTTAGCTTTTTTGGGAAGAGGGCCGAACTTAACGACATTTTAACTTGTTTGTGCTGATAGTTAGGACTACAGTTTCTGTCACTACAGGCTTATACAAATTTTAAACTTGCATGGGTTTTAAAAAAAGATACAGCTCATTTTTTCAAATTATTGATTTTATTGGAAAGGTTGAACTTTGTCCTTCAAAATAGAACACATTCATTATTCATATGATTATTCATATGACTACCACAACTGGCTCGGCAGTACTTCATCCGAACAACCTAATTTTTTAGTACATTTTCGATTAATTCGGGTCTTCAATTGTTGCTGGATTCTTTGCGTAATATTTGTCCGTAATAACTTTCCACAGAATACAATCATAAGGGCTCAAATCACAGCTCCGAGGCAGCCAAATGACATCACTGATCATTCGGCTGATTATTCGATTTTCAAAAACAGTGCGTAAAATGTCGATGGTTGCGTTGGTTGTGTGATATGTGGCCCCGTCTTGTTGAAACCAAATGTCGCCCACGTCATTATTTTGAATTTTTGTAAGCAATAATTTGTTGAGCATGACGCTGTAACATTAACGGTAAGCGTCAACTGTGGGTCATTTTCGAAAAAAAATGACCGAATGATGGCGCCAGCCCAAAATCCACGCCAAACAGTGACTCGTTGGGGATGCATTGGCTTCTCAATAGTCACGTGGGTGTTCTCTGCATCCCATAGGAGGCAATTTTGCTTATTGACATAGCCACCGAGATGAAAATAAGCTTCATCGGAAAGATCGATTTTTCGGTAAAATTCTTCAAATCCCGCGACTGCCGGTTATATGTATTGGATTTACCCCGGCCAGGGGAAGTCACCTCAACAATATGTGTTTTTTGTTTGCCATTTTTTCGTCGTGGGAGCAGCACTTCCCGGAATTCCTGCTCCAAATATTACTGGTCCGAGCCGAGATCGAACAAAACCCCGGACCTTGGATCTGCTCGGTTTGTCAGAACCGTATACCCCATCGTGCTACGTCTGAAAGGTGTTATCGTTGCATTGAGTGGGTGCACTTCAGGAGTTGTTCAGGTCTGAACCACATCAGGTAGTATAGCGAAGCGAACTTTGTTGCCTTGTGCTGTATCAACGAAGTTAGCAGTGAATCTTTGGATTTGGTGTCATCATCGTCTTTATTTTCGTCGTCGTCCCAAATATGAGACTCCCCCGCAGTCTCCCTCGCAACGGATTTAACATATACAGTATCTTACACCACAGATTGCCGTTGCCACCCCTGACAGTGCATCAATTTTGCAATCTCAGTGAGGTAATACAATTTATGAGTCGGAAAAAAATCATTGTCGTACGATGCATTTCCTGCCAACCAATCTTCAGCCCATTGGGCGAAGCGCAAACGCTTCATATGGTATGCCATTATTAAAAACCAAAGTTCAACCTATCCAATAAAATCAGAAATTCAAAAAAAATATCAGTACTTTTTTTAAAGCCGATTCAAATTTAATACTTGAAATGACCTACCCAATAGATGCCCATTTCTATCTCTACAGGAGTTCATTAATTGGGACCTCAGCCTAACGCTTTACTTTTTGATAGAATTTGCAGGCATCATATCTACTCCAGTACATCTCAAACTCTACTTCCATTGTTGGTTTCTTAGGTCCGAGGGGGCGTTTCACCTCTCGTCTCACTACACTACCTAAATTTTCCCCATACAGCACTAGTTGCTACTCCCCTTAGCTTTGTGTTATGGGCAGCATTCTTTGGTTCTGTTGCTTTCTTACACTCGTCATCGTACCATGGGTTCCATCAGAGTGGTTTTCGGTACCCCGTCATTTTCTTTGGATGCTGCCGAGATGGGTGATACTACTGCGTCAATAAGGCCCACAATAGACACATATACTTTGTCGTCTGCCTCCCCAAAAAAATAGCTTTTACGGGCCCACTGTCTGTAGTAGAGATACTCGTACATAATGTTCTACACAGATTTTTACACGTTCATACATGCTTGTGTGTTGGTGGTCGTGCACATATGACAACAGGAGAAGAGATTGAAATGGTTTTTCCCACCTCATCCCCCGCATCGACTCGACTCTTTTTTGTTCGCTTGTGAAAAGTTTAAAATTGAACTCATGAGGGTGGCTCGTGATGTTGTTCCATGCATCTGTTGCTGCTGCAAGGATTACACACATATTTTGTGTCGTTTTTTTGTTGGTTTTTTTTGGGTGCTTCTTTTTCCCAGCTTTATGGAAATAAAGGCCCACACAGAGGGACAACAACGGCAGCAACAAAAGGGCATAATATTAAGTGAACTGATGGGCTTAAAGGTTAAAACGATGTGTGACACAAATTGAATATTTGATTTTTATGAAACTTAAAAACGATTCAAAGTGAACTTACACACACACACATTCTATGCTCGTACTCGTATGGAGTTGTGGCTGGGGTTGGACAAGGTGCCAGGTCCTGGATGTTATGCAAATGTTGGGGATTAATAGAAGTTCAACTCACACACATAGACAAAATCAGGCACAAAAACAACAGAGTGGCTTGCAAAGATTGATGTGATTGTATTTGGAAATGTCTCGTCTATAACACTTACACTCCGATTGGTTATCATTTCCGCTCTGCCAACCAGCAGCCGAACCCATTCCATCACCAAGAAGAGCTTTCCCTTTATGTTCGACAGATTTTTCGGTAATAGGGGTTTTTGAAAAAACATGTTTCTGGCGGTAGTCCTACGCTCATGCAAGTACCCTACAATTAAGTTGTACACAAAACAGAGAAACGGAGAGAGAATACATTTATAACAATTACTCATTGCCTAAGCCAAGGATGCCGCCGTCATACGCCAAACACGACGTCATCTGGACGAACATTCAAACCCATACCTACATGCATCTGTCCAAGAGTGCGCGTATGTGTGTGTATGCGTCAGCGGTGGACTACAACACTTATGGACTCTCCAAGTCGCAGGCCTGCGACTGGTTCGGATATTTCAACAACGGCAACCGTAATTACATGTATTTGTTAGGTAAAGCCTTTATTTGTGATTCGTGTAACAACCGGTTCAAAACAATTATTCGTTAAACTCATTGCTTCCTTTTTCATGAATTGCAGTTATAGCCGCAAGTATACGACGGACAAATGTCGGTATATGTACACAGAAAAATAAATAAGCTGAAAGAGCGAGAATATGTTGAGTAGAGATGCTCCTAGGATATTTATGAACGGAACGCCGTTTATCAGCTATCCGTCTTAAAACCGAACGACTTTTGCCGGAAATTTCCCTGGTTTTTGCAGAGGCAAAATTGTTGTCCACTTCGATATTTTGGATTTCTCGAGCTCGGCTCCACAGGGGTGCCATAGTTTTGAATTGCGGGACATTACAAAATGTATCCCATCATTTACATAACATCTACCGAGGGAGTGTATACTAAATTTGTTATTCATTTTGCAACACCAAGAAATTCGTTAAATGGATTTCGATTTTATTTGAACATCGATTTTGAGACTTTAGAATCGACTTTTAGCAATTGATTCCTATTAAGAAAGTCGTAGTCGTGGTCGAAATCGATTTTTTCGTTTCAATTATCGATTTCTTTTATATTAGCTACTTAATGAACATTAAAATAATTTTCACTTTTTTGTTAGCAATCGACTTTACTACTGCGAAGTTGCTGTCCAGTCTTAGTTATCGTGTCTAACCTAAAACACTACCATAGTCATAAGCAGTTTGACACCAGGCCAGAGGAGCGAAAGTGTCTCTTTAAAGGTCTAAAAGTGCCTCTAACAGAGAATTTGTTAAAATTTTTAAATTAATTGTGAACGAAAAATGGCTTAACGCACAGAAGAATCAATTTTTAAGATCAATTAAAAAATTTAAATATTCAAACAAAAAAATAATTAGGAATCCTGTGATAAAACATTTTACTTATTAACTAAAATTTGTATATTAAACAAATTCACATATTTACAAAAAAATGTTTGCCGTTTATCATTGTAATGTGATGAAAAAATTTATATATTTACAAAAACAGTTGTAAGTCGTTTATCGAAAATAATTTTATACCCGGCGATGTAAAAATGCACATATATATTTAAAAAAAAAGTTGTAAGCCGTATATTACAAATATTTTTGTTGTTGACGACCAAATTTGTTTGTTTGTTGTTGTTTCCATTCATTAATAATTGCAATAATCGATAAATTGTTAAGCTTACGAGGGCGACCGCAAAACAAACTGGCCTGGCACATTTTCTGTTTTACTAGCAACTTTTTTTGTTTTGTTTTTTAAAAGCAATCTTTTATAAGCCATCTGTCAAAATTTCCGAAATTTTAATAATTATTTTCTTTGTTACAGGTGATTGAAGTAAACAAGTTTTATAATTTTTGAAAAATGGAAAATAAAGAGTTTCGTGCGGTAATTAAACACTTTTATATGAAAGGTTATACGCCACAATTAATCAAAGATGAATTGGATTCTGTTCATGGTGAGAATGCACCATCATACACCACCGTGAAATCCTGGGTTCAACAATTTAAAATGGGTCGTTCAAGTACGGAAGATGAACAACGCTCTGGAAGACCGAAAACTGCTACTACTATTTAAAACAATAGAAAAATATTTAATGAAGTGACTAAAGACAGACGAATAAAGCTCAGAGAACTTGCTGATATTGTTAAAATACACGAAAAACAAGTTTGGAGTATTTTACATGATGAACTCCACATGAAAAAGCTATCCGCAAGAACGCTGACGCGTTTGTTGGCTTTGCCCCAAAAAATCGTCCGTTGGACCAATTCCGAGGAGCTTTTAGCGATTTATCAGCGTAGTCCAATAGAGTTCTTGCGCCGATTCATAACTGTTGATGAAACATGGATCCATCACTACATCCCAGAATGCAAAGAACAGTCAAAACAATGGATAGAAGCTGGTAAAAGTGGTCCCAAGAAGGCGAAAACTGTTAAGTCAGCAGGAAAAGTAATGGCCACAGTATTTTGGGGTATAATATTTATTGATTATCTTGAGAAAGGAAAAACTATAAATAGTGAATATTATGGTGCATTATTGAATCGGTTGAGTGAAGAAATCAAGATAAAACGACCGCATTTAGAAGAAAAAAAGTTCTTTTTCATCAAGATAATGCTCCTTCACACACTGCATTTTTAACTCAACAAAAACTGGCCGAATTACGATTTGAAATTGCTCCGCATCCACCATATAGTCCAGCTTTAGCTCCTTCTGATTATTTCTTGTTTCCAAATTTAAACAAAATTTCTCGGTGGCAAAAAATTTTCGTCCAATAGCGAGGTTATTGCTGAAACTGAGGCATATTTTGAAGGTCTTGAAAAATCTTATTTTTCGGATGGAATTAAAAAACTTGAAAAACGTTTGATGAAGTGTATTGAGTTGGAAGGAGATTATGTAGAAAAATAAATAATAGTAATTCCAAAAAACGGTTCTTTTTATGTTAGGCCAGTTACTTTTGCGGTCGCCCTAGTATTTAAGAATTTTTTAATTGAGTGGTGATAAAACGTAGAAACCATTTTTTTGTTTGTTTGAAATTTTAGGGTTTTTTGTGCAGAGTTTCGTTATTAAAGACGACAAGTACAAATACTTACGAAAGGGTAAGATAACACTTGAACTACCTTACTGCCTTCTCTTTTTGACATTTACGAGGGCAGATCAATAATTCCGTGAGTGTTCCACCTTCCCTCGTAGTTGTATGAAATGCAATACTGCTCCCATCAAGTACGTTCTGTTAATAGACTACTGTCACATTTTTAGAGACTTCCGTCATTTAGTTTGTAAATTTTGTTAAAAATTGTAAAGGTAAATTTCGAGTGCTCATTAAACATTATTTTTTGTGGAAGAAACCCGTCAATCAAACCAAGGAAGAACTTGATAAATACTATTGGGACACCAATTTCAATGGTAAATAAGTGGTTTACTGATTTTCGTTGTTGTCGCACCACACTGGTTTTACATGATCAGTTGGGTTTAAGAAAGCTGTCTGCAAGATGTCTGCCGCGTTTGCTTTAATTGACCATAAACGTAATTGTGTGACAACTTCAAAGGATTGTTTGGAGCTGTTTAACCGCAATTCGAATAAGTTGTTGCGGCATTTTGTAACTGTGGATGAAACATGGATCCATTATAACACTCCGGAAACCAAGCAGCAGAGAACCGGGTCCGAAGAAGGACTTTGTTGGCAAATAAGCTGATGCCAACAGTTGTTTGGGATGCAGTTAATCCACATCGATAACCTTCAAAAGGGAAAAACAATAAACGGCGAATATTATGGCAAATTACTGGACCGATTTAACGAGAATGGAAAAAACGCACATATGACCAAGAAAAAAGTTATTCTTTATTAAGATAATTTTCTACTGTGAATTAGGGAATTGCTTTATAGGCATACGAATTCACAGAGGGGCGTGGCACCGACCGTCAAAAACTTAAAAATAAAAACTACTAAGCCCTTGACATGTAACGAAATAAATTGTAAGCAAATGTAAGCCGTGACATACTCTATTTTTTGATTATCTAAGTATTGCTGATGACTGCACAATGGTGTGGTACAGACTAAAAACTAAAAATGTTTAATTATTGTACTTACAAACTATTTGTATAGTGATATAAGACTAATTTAATATACAGTATACTAAGTAGGGACATAAATACTGTTACAACATTGAACACACCCATTTCAATAGTAGAACTTAACATACCCCGTTAATGTCATATGGGTTTTGAAAGCTAACCTCAATAACGTTAGTCTGTAACGGGATTTTAAAATTGTTTCAACTTTCATCATGGAGTGGTCAGATACGATAATGAGAACCGTATCGCTGTAATAGCGCTTTTCAAGTGTGAAATGAAAAAAAAAAACGATATTTTCAAAACGCTCCCTCCACTAGGGATTAGCCGCATGTTCGTCTACCGATGCATAAAACTGTTTGAGGAGACTGGAGCTGTAAAAGACCGCCACCGGTCGCGCCGCCCTCGCTCTGTTCGAACACCGCATGTTCTCAAAGGCGTTAAATCAAGAATTCACAGAAATCCGCTCCGAAAATACAAAATCATGGCCCGTGAGATGAATATCACGCAAAAGTCCATGAGTCGAATCATTAAAAAAGACTTGGTACTTGGGGCTTTCATACGTACGGCGTACCGGACATTTATTGACTGCAGCTTTAAAAAAAAATAGGATTGAAAAAATGCAAACGTCTTTTGGTGAAGCACGCTGGTAACTTGCACAGAAAAATTTTGTTCACCGATTAAAAAAATTTTACCGCTCAGGAAAAATTTAACAAGCAAAATGATAGAGTGTATACGCGGTCATCTAAGGAAGCATCTAAACTGATCCTAAGAGTGGAAAAGGGTCATCACCCAGCTTCAATGAGACCGATCCCATGCCCCAATAGTGTTTCCTCCCAGAGATATTCGCGTTTTATGAAAGTGAAGTCGACGATTCTAAGCGCAAATAGAAAGGGACCTAATCTTTAAAATGGATCTCCTGAACAAAACTGGTTTTTAACCTTAGGTCCTTTTCTATTTTGCGCGTCACATATGCTAAAAGGCAATATTTTTGATTAAAAAAATTACGCCGAATATATTATTTCTATTTATTTTCCCAAAAGGGTTAGCGAACCGCTTTTATGATTTTTAACGATTTGGGGTCCTACAACTCCACTCACTACATTTTACATTAACATTATAAAATACCCTATCCCAGGTAAAATTGGACCATATTGGCCAATTCATACTGTTTCCAACACTTCGAAATACTAGTCGGAGAACCATTACGTTTTTTTACTAAGATAATCATGTCAGTGTCTGTGGAAAGCAAACTACTGGCGCACTGTTTTAGCTAGGTTAAAACATATGTTGATGGACTGAAACGGTTGGTGTTACAAATGGACCAGAGCGGTGAAGAGACAACAATTTCCCCTACACGAGGACTCAGTAAATCACTGGAAAAGCTCCCCTGGAGTTCGTGTGTAGTTCCCTCTTACGTCTAAAGTTTTCTGGTGTGTCCCTGTGGCCCGACACCCAAATAAGGGAATTGTTGAGCAGCTGGTCATCTTGTTATGAGATAATACCAACCAACCATAAATAGAATAAGAATTAAAGGTTAGCAGCTCTCGGTATTGTCAATAAGTCAAAGTTCCCGGATTATTTGTTACTTAAAACATTATTTTATATTAATTTCAACTTAGTTTCAAAAAAGCCATAAAAACGTTTTATATTAAATTATCACCATTGATATCTTTACTAATAGTAAACAAAGCTAAAAAAAACATTTTGAATTTGCCGCAAGTTTTTATTTAATATTGCTTTCAAAAATGTTTAATGTCAAAAGATTTTGGGCTTTTTTAACTGATCTTGTTAAGTAATGAAAATTCCGGCTACGCTCTTTCGAAGGACCTTCATGATTTAAGGCGCTTCTATTCTAGAAACCACCATAAAATCCAATGGTAAATAATTAACGCTTCTAAAAACTGATAACTTTTAATATTTTAATATGCACCCGCACGAGGGTCTCTACCTATGTAAGGCCCAATAGCTCCCTAAAAGCATATCAAATCTGATCTTGTTCAAATACAGCAACGTATATAAAAAGCGAAAACACGAGATATAGATAAAGCCCACCCGTATGAAGGTCCTTTCCGCTTTGAAGTCGTGTCGCTTAATTAACTTTCTTATATCCCTTAAACATTTCAATACGGACAAAACCCGGAACTTTACTTATTTCAGTCAGCCACGTTCGATTTAATTTTTCGACTCACTGGCCGGAACAAACTGTTTAATGTCGGCTCCCAACAGCTTATACACTTTATAGAGAAGCCTTTGTATGATATAGAGAAAAATATCGTAAAGTCGCCGCATTTGCCAGGTAGACAACCTGCTACTGAAAAATGTTAGATGTTATTTTCGAATTTGAATCTGGGATTACTTGTTTAAAAGTTGGAGTTACAGGTCAATTTTTTAATTCGACTAAGCATCAATAAACCATAGTGCGTTTGGTAAAATCATATAGCCGCCACGACATACTTTCCTCCCACTCAAGAGGTCAATATTATTTTAGATTAACCTGCCTCAAATTCTCCATAGAAGCGCCAAGTGTTTCTGTATAGCGGAGTGGTGTAGGGTATATCCTAGTCAGTTCTGACCGACTAAAGACTTTTTTATTTCGATATGGCTTAATTTAGGCGCGATAGACTGGCCTCGTAAAAATTGGATATGAAACAAAAGTGTATGTTATCAACACCAATAATTGATAGCAACAATAAATTGTCTGCAAAAATATTGGTGGCAACAATCACCAGTTATGGCAACAATATGTTTTGTCATTTTATACACACAGAGAAAAATTGGTCTGAAATCGATTGGAACTACTAAAATTCCGTTGTTAAAAATGAATTACCGTTGCAATCACCAAATGTTTATAATCGTATTGGATATTCGGTTCGACATACCACTAGATAGTCAATATGATCATCATATTGTAGTAGCAAGTAATTGATCGGTTAAACCAATGGAACGCAGAAAATTTATGTAATTGCCATAACTGGTGGTTGTGGCAACCAACAGTTTGCCAACAATGTGTTGTTGTAACCATAATTGGTAATGTATCTACAATGTATCCTATTAATACTGTTCTAAGCAAATCGTTTAATCTTATTTATTCAGTAAAAATCTTCCATCATATTATCCTCTTTTTCCTCGACATGACCCTCCCCCCTCCCTATGCTTAAGAGTACTTCAAGTATGTAAGGTACAGTAGTTTTCCTCTATCGAAAATTTAAAAAAATCTTTTCTGGAGGTTCGGATACTTCGTATTTTCTACCGACGCTTCAGTTACAATTATTAAATGTTACAGGACAGCAACAGCATTCGGTTGTACTGATGGAATACTTGAGGTGCATGCCACCTCAATTATTCGGTTGGCAAAAAAAATCGTTTGTGGCGACGAATCTGTTCTCATTGAGTAGGCCTATGCTGTATTGGCTGTGTGCACAATAATTTTAGTCATATCTATCATCTAGTGGTATGTCGAACCAAATATTCATTATGGTTTAAAACATTCGGTGATGGCAACAGAAAAACTTCTTTTGCAACGGAACTTCTTTGGTTAACACCCTTTTTCAACGGATTTTTTCTCTACGTGTACTATTTATTCGACTGTCTTAACGTGTATACTTTATCTAAACAAAATAAAGAAACAAAAAACATCTAAACATTGAATCATGTCCGGTCTCATTTAACTTTAAACGAGCCAATATAAAAACAAACCAAGCCGAGTGAATGGCATGACAAGAAAGTGCATACGAGTAAATGGGATTTGGGATTGTTGGTTGCATCGTCAACGGATATTACCTGTATGAGATGCACTCATTTGCTGGTATTTCGTGCAGTTGTAGTGCATTACGAGTGCATACGAGTATTTCGCACATATCCGTTATATTTCACGACACGAAGGAGCATGCACTTATACATATACACATGCATATATTCAGATGAATGTAAAATGCATATTAAGGCATGTACGCTGCGATGAAAGTGATTTACCCATTTTGTGCGTGTATTTGTTTGAGCAGAGCCCCAGCGGAGGAAAAGGTTATTGGTAAGGCCTGCCAACAGGCTTTACCTGCGTACGTTATTCCCTCGGCAACAGAGTAAGGATCAAATGGAGAAGTTGGCTTAATCAAGTAAGCTGTGTACGGTGTAACCTAATATTCACTGATCAGGACCTAGTGTTTAAAGCTGCCTCCAAATGCAGAGAAGCTTTTAAGAGGTAGAAAAACCAATACTGTGATTGTTATTAGTTTTTGAGAAAGCATCGATAGCAATACATCTGCATACAAACAATTTCAAATTTTGTGCATATACGCATATGTATGTGTAGACGTCAAAAAGTACTTGCACTTTGGATAAAAGATTTAAGATATAGTATTTAGCCTTAAGATATGGCTTCTGTCTAATTAAAATACCATAACGATTACAAAAAATTAATAACACCCTTCACCACTCTGTGACACAGGGTATCGTAATTTAGTTTCATGACAAATGTTTGTAACTGCCAAAAATAGTTGATTCCATTTAACGATGACTGTCTGGTGTCCAGCAAAAGCTTGTATCCAAACTACAGGTCGCAATACAACGACAAACAAACCACGTATCATACCCCAACTTCGACCATAAAGGAACATGTTTTGATAGTCCCCATACAAATAATTTGGGGGCCCAAAAAACTGTTATCAAATATTTTAAAATTTTCTCAAGACGCAAAAGGAAAATTATTTTTTGCAATTTGGCTAGATATGGTGACGAATCCTAGGCCAAAAAATCCGGCCGATTGGACAGCCATTTTCGATCTTCTGCACATGCTACAGCTATGAGCGATAAGCTTAAAAGTAGGAACAAGATCCTCATGTCGCCGGAAGTATTTGCACGCAGAGAAAACATATGGTTACTATATGGTCATGGCAACAATAGTATGTTCTCAGCAGTAAAAGCATGGTCGTCGCAACCATAGTATTGTTTTTGAATTTTATTTTGACAATAGTATGATTGGCAATATTAATATTGTTGAAATGTAACAAAAGTATTGTTGCCAAATTTAAAAATGAAAATATGGTTGTAGCAACAATATAAATATGGTTGGTGGGACAAAAGTATTGTTTTCATGGGTTTTATGTTAACAATAACATGATTACGACAATCATACGGGCATTTTTTTTTAATTTGACAATGTTATTTTTACGATTCTTACGCAATAATAGCAATAAAAATTAAGTTTTTTCAAAAAAACTACGGATTAGTATAACTAAAATATTTTTAATAAATGAATTTTTTTACTGTTAAATAAATCACTCCTATTGTTACATAGCTTACTTAATAAAATTCTTTATTGTTGAATAACAACTTATTCCAGTCTTTACAAACAATTTTGGGGATCATAGTATGGTTGTGAGTAAGTCATACTATGGTTGTACGTTAAACATACTATGGTTATGAGGATCATAATATGGTTGTGGGGATCATAGTATGGTTGAAAGAGAATAATAATATGGTTGTGGGGATCATAGTATGGTTGTGTGTGAATTGTTGTGAGGTCCATAATATTATTATGGGGATCGTAGTATGGTTGTGTGTAAACCATACTATTGTTGTGATGATCATAATATTGTTGTGCCACAACCATATAACCAACAATAGTATGGTGCTCTTCGAATATTGTTACCCCAACCATACTTTTTTTCTGCGTGTGGGGAGCCGACAAAAAAACCTTGTTGACCTCTTACAAATCGATAGGTCGGTCTGTAGCGAACTGCACAGCGCCGGTGTGTTCGGCAAACGTGAGTACGGCGCAGTGGAAGAAAATTCAGACTTACCAGAATGCTGCCCTCAGAGCATCAACAGGGGAGGTCCATCTAAGCAGTATCTTTGGTGTCTTCGCAGTAGTCATTCCAACCATCATCTTATGGAGAGTATGCCTCCTCCCAGGCAGATTAGGTACACTCTTCATGATCTAAGGAGAGGTCTAGCGGTACACGAGAGAGCCTTAAGATCATTGAAACTAGCAGGCTTATCTGAACGACAATCACGCTGATGAAGTCGCAGTAGCTATTTCACCAGAGGAGAAGAATCTACATCGGAAGACGCTCGTGGTTTTGGCTCAGCTGAGATCTGGATGGTGAAGCCGTCTTAATTCGTATTGGGCGCGATGTATTGGCAACGTTCCGGAAGTTTGTTCGCCTGCCATCAGGGACCACATGACGTGCTGCACCTCTTAAATTGTCCGACCCAGCCCACTCAGCTGACCCCTAGGTCTTTTTGGACGCATCCAGTTCAAATGGCGCGTTTTTTTCACTTGGCAGATCCTTGGCGGAAAAGCAGATCCTCTATGGGTGAACAGGAATAACAAAATATATTTTGTTGCTATATTGTTACATACTTTACTAATGTAGCTTAACGATCCGGGAATATTTTATCACAATGATAACAATGTAGTTCAAAATAAAATGTGCTAAAGTATGCCGACAAAATTTACTCTACGAGGGCGGTACGGAAACTTCTTAGCCTAGCACAAAAAGCGCGGTATAAACACAAAAAGTTAAGTGTTTTGGAAACTTCCATCTCTTCTATGAACACATGTTAAATTTTGTTTCGATCTGGCAACTCCTTCATATAGAAACAGGTGTTCACAAGAGACGCATCCGCGATTTTTTTACAATGGAAAAATTAGAAATGCGTGGTGTCATTAAATATTTACATAAAAAAGGTTTATCGGGACAAGAAATTCATAATGATATGGTGAATGTGTTAGGTGAAAGTGCTCCTTCATATGCAACAGTAAAAAATTGGGTTGCTGAATTTAAACGTGGTCGTACAAGCATTGAAGATGAACCACGTAGTGGACGTCCAAAAACAGCAACAACAACAGAAATTGTAGCCAAAGTGCATGATATGGTATTAAATGATCGACGAATAGAAGTGCGTGAAATAGCTAATATCATGGGCATCTCAAATGATCGAGTCCATTCAATTTTGCATGAAGAACTACAGATGAAAAAGCTTTCTGCAAGATGGGTGCCGCACTTGTTAACAGTCGACCAAAAACGCATAAGAATGAACATTTCTCAAGCTTTTTTGGATCGTTTTCAGCGAAATAAAATGGATTTTAAGCGTCGTTCCATAACTGTTGATGATACATGGATCCACCACTGTACTCCAGAGACAAAAGAACAATCCAAACAATGGACTGAAGCGGGAGGAAGTGCCCCAAAGAGGGCAAAAACAATTCAATCGGCTGGTAAGGTTATGGCAACGGTTTTTTGGGACTTCAAGGGTATTTTATTGATTGACTATCTGCAAAAGGGTAAAACAATAAATTCAGAGTACTATTGCAACCTTTTAGGTCAATTAAATGTACAAATTCGAGAAAAACGTCCTGGCTTACAACACAAAAAAATAATTGTTCATCAAGACAACGCACCAGCGCACAAGAGTGTTTTAACAATGGCTAAAATCAACGAATTAAAGTACGAGTTGCTTGACCACCCACCTTATTCTCCTGATTTAGCTCCCAGTGACTTTTACCTGTTCCCAAATCTAAAAAAATTCCTTGCTGGCAAGCGTTTTACCTCAAATGAAGATGCAATTACAGTTGTAAACCACTATTTTGAAGACCTTGAGGAAAACTATTTTAATCAAGGGATAGAATTGCTAGATAAGCGTTGGACTAAGTGTATTGAAGTTTCAGGAGATTATATTGAAAAATAAAAATATTTTTGAAAAACTAACTATTCTCTTTTATTGATAGGCTAAGAACTTTCCGAACCGCCCTCGTATCAACCGTCCCAACTCCTTGGAAGACCTACTCGTAATTAACAATATTGAGGCTGAAATTGGCAGAGTACCAATCGACATGCTTGTTAGAGTTCGTGAAAACTTCAGAAAACGTATGCAGCAGTGTGTGGATAGCGAAGGTCGACATTTGCCAGATAAATTATTTAAATCCATGTAATTTAAAATTCCTTATAAATAAATTAAAAAATAAATTTTTCTAAGGTTCATGATTTTTTTATTAGCAAAATAAGCAAATTACCGCCCTGTATAACTTCAAAGTCCTGTTAGATTAGGCTCTGTCCCGCTAATCCGACGCTGGGGCGGTGCTTCTTTCGAGTTCATGTTCGTGTTCCCTCACAAATACCCCGACACTTGTACAGGTAAAAATTGTTTCGTTGTTGGCCGCTGTTGCATGTATCACAACATGTCTGTTCATGTCGGCTGATATTGCAATCTGTTGTATGCTGTTCGTTGTTCGTGTCCTACTCGCTCGCTCGTATGCTGCTCTCTATTATTATGGATCATTATATTTTATAGACCATAATTGGTCTGCGTTCGTTGTTGTTTTTGTTTGCTTTCCATCTTTTTCTGGAGTTCAAAAGGTTCGTTGTGCGGAAGGCATTGATTGGTTAGTTGAGGGCTTTTATCTTAATATGTTCCATTAGATATTGTGGAGAAGACATGTATGTACTTATGTATGTATGTACGTATGTTCATGTTTAAAATATTTAAAGGAAGTGTTTAAGGAGTTCGATATGTTCATGGAGTTACTTGAATCTGCGACTTGACAATTCGCGAGGTATTTAACTTTTTTTGGGGATAAACTTTAATTTTTAAAATAGCACAGCGCTTTTTATCGTAAAAAGAGTAAAGGATAGCTCTTCTTCTATCTCAACTCTTGTTAAAGCCAACCAGACATTCACTGACCCGTTTGATAAAGCTAACCTATTGGCTGAAATGTTCGCAGGGAATTCTATCTTGTCGGAAAGCAACTAACCACTCCCCGTAACTAGTTCCATGCTTCAGATATTTTTTCGAACACGTGGAGTTAAGGGTTCTTGCGAATCTCGATGTATGTAAATCCTCGGGGCCGGATGGTATTTCGGAACTGTTTCCATGTAAGTGCTTTTCGACGTCCGTCCGTAATGGACCTTAAATAAATAACCTTCTCAACCTTGCTTACCGGGCTAAAGTCTTCCCAGAGTGTTGGAAGGTTACGAGCGTCCAGCCAATCCCCAAAAATGGTGAAGAAAAATGTCCTGCGAGCTACCGGCCAATTGCGATTTGCTCTGCGCTCTCCAAGGTAATGGAAATCATAGTGAACCACCATCTTCTAAGGTATTTAGAGGCCAACGACCTACTTATTGATCGACAGTATAGCTTCCGTAGAAATCGCTTTACGGGAGACCTAATGACGTTCCTGTCGGAGCGTTGGAATCGGCCTATTCGTCAGTTTGGCTGGAGTAAGGTCGTGACTCTTGATATCTCTATGGCCTTTGATAGAGTCTGGCACGGAACACTCATAACAAAGCTGATCGCTTTTGGTGTTGGTAATACTTTCGCTCGATTTAAGCTGAGCTTTCTAAGGGATCTTACTATACAAATTATTGTAGATGGGTTCTCATCTAGAGAACATAAGCTGACAGCATGTGTTCCACAATGTTCTGTCATTTTGTCCTCTTATTCTTATTTTCATTGACGATCTGTTGGGTCAGACCGTGAATACAATCTAGTCCATCGCGGATGACAGCAATCTCTGTGATTCGTATTCATTCAACCGATGACCAAGTAAGTCTTCAAGATATTGAAACAGAAGGCGGATTATTGATGAGACACTCATTTTCGAATAAGGTCGAGCGCATAGAGTAGATTTTAATGCACGCATGGCGAAGAGCTGTTTGCTGTTTTACAAGCGATTTATTGACCCAACAGTGTCATCATAATTTATCGATGGTATGGGTATCGAACAATCAGAGGCTCTTGATGTTCTGGGCATGGAAATAAATTGTGACGCTCCTTGGGCGAAACATGTGTTCGAAAAAAACACTTAAGCGTATTAGCTTTATAAAGCGGTGCAAGAAATATTTCACTTCTCTTGACCTCTTCAATATCTAAACAACTTATATCAGGTCTAAAATGAAATTCAACTCCCATATATGGGCAGGTTCTTTAAAAATCATCCTTGGAGTTACTTGACCGCCTCCAAAGGAGAGCGATGGTGCTGATAGGTGTCAGTAGAGTATCCAACTCTATTGTCTGCGTGTCGCCGTTCTACCGTTAGTTTCACGGTGTGCGTTCAAAAGACATCCGTCGTCTTATTCCTGACGTGAGGATGTTCGGCAGGAATACACGACCTTTCAGGAATTCAAACCCGCAATTAGAAGAAAAATTACCTTATACTCGTAAAAGGTTAACTGAACCATAAATAAACATGATTTGAAGTCTACGTTATATAAGGTTAGTTTGAACAGTTTGTTGTTGAATGATTTTTAACAATAATAACAGTTAATTTTAACAATGAGAAATGTTAATTTTAATATAATTATTGTTGTTTTAACAATGTATTGTTGAGTTTTTCAACCATTAAAATTATTATTATTATTAAAATAATTATTGTTGTTTTTAACAATGCATTGTTTTTAACCATGAAAATTGTTAATATTAACATTTCACAGTTATTTTATTGAAACAATACATGATCAATTAATCAATGAAATTGTTAATATTTTTAGCTAAGAAGATTGTTATAGAACTTATTTTTATTGTTAAGTTAACTAATTATTGGTTACCTCTTTTAACCAGAAATATAGTTAATGTCACAATTTTTAATATTAAATTAACCTACGAATTATGTTTCTGTTTACATTTGTTTGGCCTTTTTTATTATTATGACTTGAACAGTTTTTATTCTAGTTCGAGACATTTTTGTTGTTTCTTTTTCAGAATCAACTAAAAAATTGGTGAAATGTGTTGGCTACGGTTGCCAGGCAGACGAAGTATACAGCTGTTTCTAAATCTGCCAAGGTTTTTCTTTAGCAGTCTTTCGATTACTACGGCTACAAAACAAATGACTTGTACGGAAGTCCCATTATAATTAACGGGAATTACCCTTTGCCTAAAGTCTTCGAACTGTGCGAAAAGCAATTTTCATAGCGCAATATCATTGGGCTATATATTGCGCCATGAACTTTATTTCCACTCACCAATGCAAAGCACTGCATGTACAGAAGACAGAAGTGCTGGATAATACAAAAACACACGTTGGCACCAGCGACTTCTTTAGAATCTGTGAGAACGACTAAGAGTGCATAAAATATCTTCCTTTAACGTGTCGTTTCCTACCGAACAGACGGGGAGCTCGCCGACCTTGCAGATATCGGTAGAATCTACAGAGCTGGAAATGGTTTATACTAATGTTCGCCATTTCATCATGGAATGACTTCCACCGCAACAACGTCTCCAAACTGTGCAACTGTATTCAGAAATACGCGTTCGGTGAGAAACGTTTGTCTTGCGATTGGTCGACATAAGCGGCCTACCGAACGCACTATTCGGTGTACCATCGCCAACATTAGAACCCAATTGTCACTTTGAACAATACTCATCCAACATTGAAAACAACTTGGAGCATTCTACGGATCTTGGTTTGAAAGCGTACAAAATACAGCTCGTGCAGAAATTTAAGCCTAACGATTAAATGCTCGAAGATGATCCGCTGTTTTAGACCAAAATGTTTTTCAGTGATAAGGCCCATTTCTGGCTCAACGGCAAGGCCAATAAACAAAATTGCCGCATTTGAGCTGAAGAGCAACCAGAAGAGGTTCAAGAGGTGCCATTATAGCCAAAGAAAAACAAAGCTTGATGCTTTTTATTGGCTGGTGGAATCATCGGGTTATACTTTTTCAAAAATGCTAACGGCCGGAATGTAAACTTGAGGGGTGCTAGCTTTCGCGCCATGAACTCGGACTTTTTGCTATTGTGACCCGTAATCTTAACGAAATTTGTTTCAACAGGACGGTGCCACTTGCCATACAACTGCTTAAACAATAGATCTGTTGAGAGGTCATTTCGAAGAACAGCAAGTTTAACGTTTTGGCCCGGTGAGTTGACCGCCTAGATCGTGAGATATCACACTTTGAGACTGTTTTCTTTGGGTCTACGTATATGTAAAGTGCAAAGTTTATGTTGACAAACCAGCTACGGTTCAGGTTTTGGAAGCCAACAATACGCGTGTCATTAAAGCCATACCAGTCGAAATGCTCGGACGAGTCATCCAAAATTGGACCCTCAGAATGGACACCCTGAGGCCTAGTTGCGGACAAAATTTAGGGGAAATTATATTCAAAAAATAAATGACATAAAATGTCCTTTCGAATGAACAATAAAGATTCCACACCTTGGTTTTTTCATTTTTTTATTTTAAAAAAAATTCCTCTAGATTGATTACCCGATATTTTAAGCTTTCCTTTTTGGATCAGCTTCCCTTTTTCAATTTAAGTTAAGAGAAAATACTTTGAAGCAAGCCAATTTCATAAGTTTTGCTAGTATTCGTGGTATCCGAAATGACAGTTGAGACGAAGTGAGTCTGCCCGCCCAGATTTCCTAATTATCCTTACCTAGGATAAATAAATTTCTACTTAACAAAAAATCTGCAAAATTAAAGTTTTTTCTTTGATAAAATTTCAAGCTTTATCCGGAGTCCGATTCAAGAACCTAGTTTTTGACTCCTGCTCCGAATCTGTGCAAATTCTCGGAACTCCGACTCGACAGCCCAGAAAAAAACTGCGAACAACAACCATATCCCCCTATACTGTCATAGACATACTAGAACAGCATTTATTAAGGACATTAAAAAAACTTCAAACGGGCCTGTCACCAGCTTCTATTCAATTTAAGATTCTGTCGATTTGAGATTAAGAACCCCAAAGGCTCAATAATTCCTCAGATTTTCATTAAATTTGGATTGTGGCATTAGTGGATTGTGGTATTAGTTTATATGCTCAGGGCAAACTCGAAAGTGTCTTCCTCTTTCGGTTCTTAGCAACTTAAAACGTTGTTTCAAATGAATACACTTTATAAAAAATATTTGGCTCGTTTGTGTTATTTCGGTTTTTTCTCTTACGCATTGAACAGGGAATAATTAACCGGCTCGAGACCTTTTCCATCTTCATTTTAATAGATATGAGGGCGGTTCGGAAACTTCTTAGCCTAGCAGAAAAAGCGCGGTATAAACAGAAACAAGTTTAGTGTTTTGGAAACTTCCGTCTCTGCTATGAACACATGTTAAATTTTGTTTCGATCTGGCAACTCCTTCATATAGAAACAGGTGTTCACAAAAGACGCATCCGCGATTTTTTTACAATGGAAAAATTAGAAATGCGTGGTGTCATTAAATATTTACATAAAAAAGGTTTATCGGGACAAGAAATTCATAATGATATGGTGAATGTGTTAGATGAAAGAGCTCCTTCATATGCAACAGAAAAAAAATTGGGTTGCTGAATTTAAACGTGATCGTACAAGCATTGAAGATGAACCACGTAGTGGACGTCCAAAAACAGCAACAACAACATAAATTGTAGCCAAAGTGCATGATATGGTATTAAATGATCGACGAATAGAAGTGCGTGAAATAGCTAATATCATGGGCATCTCAAATGATCGAGTCCATTTAATTTTACAGATGAAAAAGCTTTCTGCAAGATGGGTGCCGCACTTGTTAACAGTCGACCAAAAACGCATAAGAATGAACATTTCTCAAGTTTGTTTGGATCGTTTTCAACGAAATAAAATGGATTTTAAGCGTTGTTTCATAACTGTTGATGAGACATGGATCCACCACTATACTCCAGAGACAAAAGAACAATCCAAACAATGGACTGAAGCTGGAGAAAGTGCCCCAAAGAAGGAAAAAACAATTCAATCGGCTGGTAAGGTTATGGCAACGGTTTTTCGGGACTTCAAAGGTATTTTATTGATTGACTCTCTGCAAAAGGGTAAAACAATAAATTCAGAGTACTATTGCAACCTTTTAGATCAATTAAATGTACAAATTCGAGAAAAACGTCCTGGCTTACAACACAAAAAATAATTTTTCATCAAAACAACACACCAGCACACAAGAGTGTTTTAACAATGGCTAAAATCAACGAATTAAAGTACGAGTTGCTTGACCACCCACCTTATTCTCCTGATTTAGCTCCCAGTGACTTTTACCTGTTCCCAAATCTAAAAAAAATCCTTGCTGGCAAGCGTTTTACCTCAAATGAAGATGAAATTTCAGTTGTAAACCACTATTTTGAAGACCTTGAGGAAAACTATTTTTATCAAGGGATAGAATTGCTAGATAAGCGTTGGACTAAGTGTATTGAAGTTTCAGGAGATTATATTGAAAAATAAAAATATTTTTGAAAAACTAACTATTCTCTTTCATTGATAGGCTAAGAACTTTCCGAACCGCCCTCGTACGCCTATTCAACCTACGGATTATGGCTATTTTACGGATTTTTTTTTATTACTTCAAGGGTAATGTTTTTGCATTATGAAGAAGAGTTAAAAGCCGTTTTAGTTAATCCTTAACCAACCTTTTATCCAGGACAATTGAAGTTTACCCCCATATGCAATTGTGTCATTCTCATGCGCGAATTTTGAATAATGGTCGTCCTTCTCTCTACCAAATATCTCGAAGGACAGATAATATATCACTGTTACGAAATATATTCACTAATGTAGCCCCTTAACAATGGTATCCCAACCCCTTGCCCCCCTTTTAGCATCAAGTGACCCTTTAAGACGCATAGCATTACATACACACACATTTTGCGTATGCTTATAATGTTTATTTAGTTAAATTTTGGTCACTTGTTAATGTCCTTTTGTGGTTTGTGAGGTCAAGTTTGAGAAATGCTCAACGATGCCAGTAACGAGAAGTAAAAAGCCGACGACGACGACTCAGAACGAATGAATTCACCAAAGACTTGGTGTTGTGTGTATCCTTTTCAAATTTCAGAGAAAAACTACGACAAAACTGTCAACCACACTAAATGGGAATGGCATGCATACGATTATGTCCATGATATGCTACTGGTGGTAGTGCTGGGGTTAGTGGTATTGGTTGTATGAGGTTCAGCAGGACTAAGTGTCCCACGGCAAAATGTACAGTGTATGAAAGAGAAGTTCACAACGACTTGAAAATGCAGTACAAACAAGTAGACGATGAAAACTGATTCAATTGATTGGGTTGATTGAAAATTTATCCGCTCAAGAGGGTTTTTATACCATTAATATTTCACAAAATCCACATTAATTTTAGTTAAAAATGTTTGTGAATTGTTTACTGCAAAAACAAAAAAGACAAGCTGGCAGTTTCAACGAATATAGTAGTCAAATATAACGGGTGGTCCAACCATAATGCACAATGTTAATTGTGAGTCACACCTTAACGACACATTTTTTGTCCTTCTTTATTTGACATTTATTTGTTTCAGTGTTTGACTAATTAAACTATGCAAAGGTCCACAAATGAGCAGCGCGTTAAGATAATTGAAATGGGGGTCTGCAGGAAGTGTGAAAACACATGTGCAAGCTCTCCCAGTCCGTTCTGCCATCGTTCTGTCATCGAGCTGTACTTCTTCAAAAATGAGGTCGGCCAAGCAGTTATCGTGGATGGTGTTCGCTTTTTCGAGATTACGGACTTTTTGTGGCCAGCATTTGAGGATATGGACCTAGACGTTTCGAGGGCTGCTATATACATTTCTGGCCTAATAATGAAAATGCGAATAATTATCAACAAAAATGGTTTTATTGTTTTTTAAACTATTCTCCAGAATAATTTAATACACTTTTGCATGCGCTCAAACCAATTGTAGAAGCACTTTTTCCACTCCGATTGAGACATCACCAAAGCATGGTTTTTGAACGCTTCAACAGCATCTTCTGGCGACGAATATCGTTGGCCACTTTTTTTCTTGATGTGCGGGAATGAAAAGAAGTCATTGGGTGCCAAGTCAGAGCTGTACGGCGGATGACCCAACAATTCGACGTTTTGGTCGGTCAAAAAGGCGCTGGTTAGAACCGATGTGTGAGAGCTCGCATTGTCATGGTGCACAATGATTCGTCTTCTCTTGTTCGTTTTTCGAATTTCTCCGAAGACTTCAGGCAAACAAATTGTGCTGTACCACTCAGAATTGACCGTCCTACGTTGCTCAAGCGGAACAGTCGCCACATGACCAGTTTTTCCGAAGAAACAGGCGACCATTTACTTCAAAGCGCTTCTTCCACTAACAACTTTCGTTGGATTTGGCTCGTCTTCAAAGACCTACACGGTCGATTGCTGCGTTGTTCGGGATCATATACATAGATACATGATTCGTCACCTGTGACGATCTTATAAACGTCTTTTAAAGCACCGTGAACACATTTTTTCAAATTTTCTTAGCACCTATCGACACGAGCCTTTTTTGAGCGACTGCCAAATTGTGCGGGATCCAACGAGAACAATCTTTTTTCCGGCCAGGTGTTCCTGCAATATCGAATGTATTGTGGTGGAAGAAATGCCCAAGGATGCCTCTTTCTCACGGTATGCCACATGACGATCTTGCATTATCATTTTACGCACGGCATTAATGTTCTCTGGCACAACGGCCGTTTTTGAACGACCTTCGTCTTTAAGCCACGATTAAATTCATTAAAGCAGTTTTTCACAGTGTTATAGGATGGTGCTTCATCGCCATACAAAGATTTAAGTTTATCGATGCACTCTTGTCGTGATAATCCACGTCGAAAGTTGTGAAAAATGATCGCACGAAAATGTTCACGAGTTTATTCCATTTTTTTGCCAAATTGATTTTTTCAAGTCCCAGTAAACAACACAAATGATGGTCGTACGTCAAAATGTTCTAAGTACGTTTATGCTAAAAAATGACAAACTTTCCAATGGAAATGTCAGATGTTACCAGGCAACACTAAGGCTTTCCCAAGCCAGAACTATATATAGCAACCCTACGAGGGTTCATTCTTTCACAGTGCAATTTCGCGTTTTAAAGGACATCAAGGATATGACTTCTGTTGTCAATTATTTACATTTGTATGCAAGGTGTAGTACTAAAACATAGGTACTAAATGAACGCTAACACTTTCGCCAATCTAACGGAGTTTTTTATTTTTAAGATTTGGACCAAAATCTTTAAATCCTTTATTATACTAGAAAATCTATGGTGGAAAATTCCAAAAATTAAATATATAAGTATTATGGGTCTCACTTTTCTATACTTTTGTTAATGCCCCAAAATTGTCTTTTTATTTTGTTGTAAGCAGTCAAGTTTTTTTTTTACGCTAGCATTTCGCCTGATGTAGGGTGCACAGGGGACATCTTAAACATTTCAGCAATGTGTGAATGAAGTTAAGAAACAACCACAATAAAAGCGAAACAAAACACACACGAAGTACTTATTTGATTTATGGATATTTAACCGCACAAAACGATGACCAACCGACTTTTAAATGTCCTCCATAACACTGTCCTCCTTGTGGCGGTGGCTGTCGGTGTTGTTGTTGCTCTTGTTATGCGTTTAGTACACTTATTATTGCCGTTCTTAAAATATCAGCGCATACATAGTCTCTGGCATTAGGTTGGCATTGGTAGCGGCCCAGAGTGCTTTCTCTGATGCTGGCGCTGCTACAAAGGAATGTGTGGGCAACCCCCTTGAGGCAAATCGTTGTCCCCTGGGCAATAACACACTACTCACAGCCAGTTAACAGGCATGCATTGGTGTGTGGGTTTCGTTTTTTTTTTTTGGGATGGGATTGTATTGGGTTCGATAGACTAACGGAAGGAAGTTGTAAGGCATCATTACTAAATACAATATTCCCAAGATTACTTAAAGCAAATCGGGCGAAGAAAGTGTCCTCAGCCAAATAAAAAGCGAAAGGGGTTGCTTTTCTGAGTACGCGTGTGTCACGGTTCAGGGCAGTATATGGGGAGCGGTTGGTAGGTTTCCGTACGACTACACAATTGACATTTCGAAACATGTGTTCTCTGGTGAGTGGGAATAACAGGAATCTTTACACCCACTTACAAAAGGGATAAACACACAATGATTCCACATCCAACACATCCGCACTCGTGCCCATATGTGCGCGGCAATGTGTGGATGTCGCAGCACTGGCACGTTTGTCCATGGAGGGGAGGAAAACTGCTATATGGAACGTACGCTCGGCGCATAATGAATATAGATGTGGTTTTTGTTTGAAGGGTGTGGTTAATCGTTCGGCAATCAGCACGACTAATCAAATGGCCAAATCCCCAAAAATACATATTTATTGTAAATGAACTGTTTTTTGCTTTATGATTTTGTGTTTTATTGGATTAGTTAAACAACTGCTCGGCGTAATTCAATATATATATCAATATCGGACGGTTGGGAGAGGTAAGGAAGCAAATAGTCACACCAATGACATCGATAAATTCTATCTTGCTCAAAATTTAAATTAAAAAGTCTTTAGTAAACAAGAAAGGACTAATATAAAACTTTGGAGATTGCAAAACCTGGAAATTTTTATAGAAGATCCTAAAAATTCCTTAGATGGATTCATCAAATGGATTATATCTTGATGCTAAAAAAGGTAACCCATTTATTGTGTTCACTTTGTTCGGTTATACTCTACTGCCGACTGGTTCTCATTTATTTAAAATCTTTTAATTATAGCCATTGATCATGGTTTAATCACTTTCGTTGCTTGGGTCTACGGATGGTGAAGTAGCATTCAACCCTGGTTGCAACTAAAAGTTTTTTGAACAGATTTTTGGTTTCTTGAAACAAATGTTGAATAGAATGAACTAAATGTAATGTAATTTTAAATAACTTGCTTATTAAAACCTCTATTGTTGAATAACAACATAACCTAATCCTAATAATTAGTTTTGGGATCATTGTATGATTGAGTGGAATCATACCGGGTGGTTAAATGGTTTTAAGGGCCGATGTTGAATGTGAACCACACCTAAACGTCAAGTTTTTTTCTGCATTTCATTTGATATTTCTCAATTTCAGACTGACTCAATTTGAACCATGGAAAAATACCCAAGCGAGCAACGTGTTAAAGTTATTCAGGCTTATTATGAAAACGGGCGACAGTAGATGATCAATTTGCAAGGAATATCAGTGATGAGGCACATTTTCACCTCAGTGGATTCGTCAATAAGCAGAATTGTCGCATTTGGACGAATGATACTCCAAGAGTATTGTCAAAAAAACAATGCATCCACAAAGAGTGACTGTTTGGTGCGTTTTATGGGCTGGCGCCATCATCGGGCCGTATTTTTTTTCCAAATAAGGCCGGTCAGGCAGTTAGTACTGTGAATGGTGTTCGCTATTGTGAGATGATAACAAACTTTGTTATGGTCCTAATTGGAAGATATGGATGTGGACGATATGTGGTTTCAACAGGACGGTGCCACTTGCTACAGAGCTAACGAAACAATGGCTCTTTTGCCCGACAAATACAATGGTCGTGTTATCTCACGTTGTTAATTGGCCTCCAAGATCATGTAAGTTGACACCATTGGACTTCTTTCTTTAGGGTTATTTGAAAGAAAAGGCGTCCGTCAAGAGCTAAAGGATAAGATAATTCGGCACATTAACGGCATAGAACCTCAATTATGCCTCAGCGTCATCGAAAGTATGGACCATCGGATGGAGGTGTGTGTGCCGCCGAGGTCGCGACGGCCATTTGGCCGATATTTTGTTCCATACATAATTAAACCATACCAATATTTTAATAATAAAAAGAAATGACAGTAATTTTCTAAATTATTTGTGTTTTATTCAAATCAACATCGGCCCTTTAAATGTAAGCACCCTCTACTATGGTTGTGAGGATCATACTATGGTTGTAAGTTAAATATAATAAGGTTGTGAGGATCTTACTATGGTTGTATGTTCAACATAACAAGGTTGCGAGGATCATAATGTGGGGATCATAGTATGGTTGAGTGTTATTTATAATATGGTTGTGTGTATCATAATATAGTTGAGTGTGAATCATACTATTGTTGTGAGGTTTATAATATTGTTGTACCACAACTATATACCCAACAATATTATGATGCTTTTCTAATATTGTCCTCTCAACCATACTTTTTTCTGTATGCACTTTGTGATTTTTTTGTGGACGTGGTTTCCTTTTCTCATCTATCCTAGAGATACGAGTTCTTTGACAAAAACCTTTCGGTTTTTACATTCTTCATTTCCATAACAAAAGTATATATGAAGATAGCCCTGTTTGAAAAGTTGCCGTGCAGCAGTTTCTAGGTCATGAATTCAGCCTGATAGATTACGCTACAATAGTCCGGAGTCTTGAGGGTCTGTCTTAACTTCAGTTAATTAGACATCCAACTCTTATTAGTGACTATGATCCGCCGTTAAACATTTGAATGGTCCCATGGGTCTTGTGTCACACAAACAGAAAACAATTAGTTGAAAACCGGTTGGACCTACTAATATTCCGTTGCGAAAAAAGAAATTCGGTTGCAGTCACCAAATGTATATAATCGTAATGGATATACGGTTCGAAATACGGTTCGAAATAGATGATAAATATGACCATCGTATTGTAGACGCAACAAATTGATCGGTCATACCACTGAAACTCCTACAATGCATTTAGTTGCCATAACAGGTGGTGGTTGCAACCAATAGTTTTGTCTATATTTTGTAGTTCATCATAAACAAGAGCTAAAATAATCTAATTATTACTGCTTTAAGCAAACCGTTTAATCTAATTTATTCACAAAAAATCTTCCATTAAATTATGTTATTTTTCCTCGACATGACCCTCCCTATGTTGTTGTACGTACTATCCACTTATTCCATCATTACAACCGAATGTTGATTGGGTGCACAGAAATTTTTAGTAGAGGGAACTGACTCTTTCGGTTGAAGAAAAGAAGTATCGGCAATCCTAACAGACTAAGATGATTATTGGAACTGAATTTGTACGTGTATTGATTGTTGTTATAGATTGTTGGTTATAAGTACGTGTTGATTCAATATTTTACCGCCTCGTAATGGGTCGGTCAACTGATCAGTAAATACGTCTTTGGATAAATGTTTTTAAAAGCGTTACAATGAGGCCCCAATCTGAAAATAATTAATTTAGGTATATAACTATATTTATCGTTAAGAATTGGGTGGCCGTAACTCGGGACAAATGGGTCGGGTTGTTGTTTTGAATTGTAAGGAGGTCTACCTATGGCGAAAATTATGATCAAGTAATGTCTAAGTAATATTCGGGAAAATTAATTTTTCTGTTGTAGTTCTACAAAAGAACTAATCTGTTGTCACCACCAATTGGTATCAAAGAAACTTGTACATCACAATTGGTTGGTTGCCATAACTGTCAGTTGTCGTAACCAACAGTTAAATTGGATTTGGCTTGTGTAACTGTGTTATTTACTGTAAATACCGCGATATGGTTATAGCAACTATCATATGATTTTTCGAACCATTTGGTTTATCCAACCAAATTTCTGTAGTGCAGACCGATTTCCAACTGATTTTTTCTCTGTGTGTGTGTGAAATTTTATGGATATCTGACAAACACAACAGAAATAAGAAATTTATGCATAAAATATTTTGTTTTTCCACTACCTTGTGACGGGGCACACGGTGTAAGGGATGAACGTGTATATGTAGATATCGATGTCACTTTCCGAAGTTTTACGCTCACAAGGATGTGAGCCTGATTGCTCTAAAATACCTGAAGATATCTTGCCTAGTACCTCAGATACCACGTTCAATAAAAATATTTTTCAACTGATTTACTTTATTATTACAATAAGGGTTGAGGTACATACGTATTAAATTTAAAAACTTTTTAAAAAGCATCTCCCAGCCATTTTAGCAATACAACATGTTTATTTAACTATCGTCGTGCAAAATAGTTAATTTCCTCCATGCGGACTTCATTTAAAGACAATTGAACGGAGATTAAAACAAATTGTGGTTGACAAAAATGTTTATTATACAATTTTTTAATAATTTTCTAGTCATTACAATAAATTCCAACTGTGTTTCTGTAGTTTCTGTCCGTACAGCCATGCAAGTTCCACTGAACCACCCTTCCCCCCTATCGAGCAACGAGTACGACCGTGAGCTCGCTACTTGTCGTTGTGTTGCTTAAGACAATTTAAATGGCTTTGGCTGTTAATTAAATTAAATATTCACGGTACTCCATTGTGGCACGGAGAACAGGAGCTGCTCCTTGGTAATCAGTCGCATCTTACAAAATGTATTTGTATGTGTGTGTGTGTGCGCACATTTAATTGTGTATCTTTTGGTCGCGTATCTACAGCGACAAAAGCAGCAACAAGACCACAACATAATTTAACGTGTAGAAGAAAACCACAGCGGAAAACAGACATTCAAAAGTATATATTCGACAAAGTTTTCCAATCACCCAGTAGTTGCGTTGGTAATACAAATGATTTAGTTGTGACAATTAATAATATCAGTTGAGTCCACCTAAAACTTGGAGCAATTTTCCTTGTTCGACAGAATTCAATTTCAAGACATGAATTTATACCGTCGTGCCTACCGATTAAGTTACAAAATTAAAAAAATGAGTTTAAAATGGTGGAATAGTTTCTCTAACAAATAAGATTCATTTAACAGTTGATACAACCATAAGATAAATAAAAATCCCCATTGCCAGCTATTGATTGATAAATCGGAACACACTTAGCTGTACATCGATTTGTATTTGTGAGTTTGCAAATGTTGCAAAACGTCTAAAAAGGCCCTTGTCAAGTAGGGTATAATCCCAATAAGCACAAAGTCGGACTCGGATCCGATTCGGATCCGATTTGAGTCCGATATGACGGACTCCGCTTTCTCTGTTCCGATTCGGATCCGATTTGAGTCCGAGATGTCGGACTCCGCTTTCTCTGTTCCGATTCGGATCCGATTTGAGTCCGATATGACGGACTCTGCTTTCTCTGTTCCGATTCGGATCCGATTTGAGTCCGAGATGTCGGACTCCGCTTTCTCTGTTCCGATTCGGATCCGATTTGAGTCCGAGATGTCGGACTCCGCTTTCTCTGTTCCGATTTGAGTCCGAGATGTCGGACTCCGCTTTCTCTGTTCCGATTCGGATCCGATTTGAGTCCGATATGACAGACTCCGCTTTCTCTGTTTCGATTCGGATCCGATTTGAGTCCGAGATGTCGGACTCTGCTTTCGATTCAGGTTTGCAGTAAAAATTTGGAGTTTTATTTTTATATTTATTAATGAATTTATTTATTATTTTGAATTTATTACTTAGTATATATGTGGTGAAATAAGCAACAATTAGATGAAAAGTAATATGACATTAAAATTTAATATATTAATAAGTATATGACTCATATGTAACAGACATCATATTAGTGTATAAGTGGTACAAAATACAATTCGTTTGTCAATTTAAATTTGAAAACCTTTTTTATATGTAATATGTTGTGCTCATTGGGCAAATCTTCAAACTCAATAAAATCCTCACGAGCCCTTGGAAGTATTGGACCAGCGGAGCAAAAAATACTTCCAATATGCAATGGACAGATTTACGAAAAAAACAAAATGTAACAATGAAAAAATATTATCGTAAAGTAATATTATCGTAAAGTAATCGTTTATACTTACCTATGCTATAAATAAATGCGTAAAAATTGAATTTGTTCCGCCTTATTATTTTATGCTAAATTATGCAGGATCAAAAATCGTTTCGGCAACGGATCAGAATTCATTTCGTTTTCGGATCCGACATCGTTTTGAGTTCGGGTCCGAACTCATATCTAAATCGGATCCGAACTCACTTCGATGTTGGATCCGACATCGTTTTGAGTTCGGGTCCGATATCATTTCGAAATCGGACTCAATTCTCGGTCCGATATCGAAGAGGGAATTGCTCCCGTTCTCGTGTCCGACCTCGGACCGAAATCGGACCCGTTCTCGAAACCAAATCAGAGAAGTCGGATCCGATTCGGATCAGATTCGGATCCGATGTGCTTATTGGGATACCACAATATACCACTACTTAGTAGGGACATAAATACTGTTACAACATTGAACACACCCATTTCAATAGTAGAACTGAACATACCCCGTTAATGTCATATGGGTTTTGAAAGCTAACCTCAATAGCGTTAATCTGTAAAGGGATTATAAAATTGTTTCAACTTTCATCATGGAGTGGTCAGATAATGAGAACCGTATCGCTGTAATAGCGCTTTTCAAGTGTGAAATGAAAAAAGCGATATTTTCAAAACGCTCCGGCCACTAGGGATTAGCCGCATGTTCGTCTACCGATGCATTAAACTGTTTGAGGAGACTGGAGATGTAAAAGACCGCCACCGGTCGGGCCGCCCACACTCTGTTCGAACACCGCATGTCATCAAAGCCGTTAAATCAAGAATTCACAGAAATCGGCTCCGAAAACAGAAAATCATGGCCCGTGAGATAAATATCACGCAAAAGTCCATGAGTCGAATCATTAAAAAAGACTTGGGAATTGGGGTTTTCAAACGACGTACCTGACATTTATTGACTGCAGCTTTAAAAAAAGGATTAAAAAATGCAAACGCCTTTTGTTTTTTTCAATCACGCTGATAACTTGCACAGAAAAATTTTGTTCACCGATGAAAAATTGTTACCGTTCCGGAATAATTTAACAAGGCAAAATGATAGAGTGTGTGCGCAGTCATCTAAGGAAGCATCTGAACTGATCCCATGGGTGGAAAAGGGTCATCACCTAACTTTAGTCATGGTTTTGTGGGGTGTCTGTTACAATGGTGTCACTCACCTGCATTTCTGCGAACAAGGAGTCAAAACATCCGCCAAAGTTTACCAAGAAACCGTTTTGGAAGCTGTTGTAAAGCCTCTTAACAATTCCTTGTTCCAAAACTAGCCATGGAATTTCCAGCAGGATTCTGCGCCGGCCCATAAGGCTAAAACGTCCCAGGCCTGGCTTCGAAACAATTTGTTAGCGTTCATTTCCTCCGAAGAATGGCCCTCAGGCAGTCCAGATTTGAACCCATTGGATTATAAATTGTGGACGGTTTTAGAGGACAAGGTTTGTCACAAAAGATACCCCAACATTGGATCTCTTAAGACTGCTTTGGTTCGAGCTGTGGCCAATTTTACAATGGACGAGGTTCGTGCAGCTATTGACGATTGGCCAGTGCGAGTTAAGGTGTGTGTAAAGGCAAAAGGCGGACATTTCGAATAAGTAGAATCTTTTTGGATACAATATACATCAATAAATATATTAAAAAATATTTGGTCCAAAAACATTCAGTACTTTCTATTTTACAGCATAAAACGTGTGTTACAGTATTTATGTCCCTACTAAGCATACCCTACCCCACACTTGGAGTAATACCTATAGGGAAGGGAGATAGACTCCTTGTTTAGCATTCCTATCGATTTAGAATCATTATCTGCTTCCATTAAGCGGTGTCTCTCCCTCTATTTATCTATAGTTGTAATCAAAGTACCGATTTCAATGGTACATTGTTAAGGCCAAGGTCAAACCATATTGAAATTGGTCCATATCGGTCAATGTTTTGATATCACAAAAAAGTTTTTTTCCGATTTCAAAACTTGCAGTTCTTGAATTCCTATGTGGAATTATGCATAGAGAGTAACGAGCGACCAACACCCATTTCTGGTAAAATTGTACCATAATGCTGCATGTTTTTCACAAACACCCATGCAAAGGTTCCTCCCTATTTAAGATTCTGCAGCTCTAGATCTAGTGTTATTGGTGACCAGTAAGTTACCCTGATATAATAAGACCTTATAGGCCTATGCTTTCGATCCAAGTACCGATTGCGTTGGTACATTGTGAAGGGTTGGGCCAAGGTCGAACCTTATTGAAATTCTTTCACATCAGTCAATGTATTGATATCACAAAAAAGTTTGTTCTGATCTCAGAACCTGCAGTTCTAGAGTCCACATATTACATAGGGTGTCGACCAAATTAGCAGATGCGACCAACATCCATCTCTGGTGAAATTGTACCATATCGCTGCATGTTTTCCAAAAACACCCACGCAAAGGTTCCTCCCTATTGGAGATCCTGCAGCTCTAGATTCCACAAATTAATGGCAATCGTGCTCGAACTTTGCATGGTGCGTTATGGGTGACCAGTAAGTTACCCTAATAAAATTAGACCATTTTGACCCATGCTTTCGAATAGCACCAAAAAAAGTCTCACAGCAACTTTGATCGTGCTCAAATTTCTCATAGAACTTTTGCATTTACATCTGATTTAGTCTGGTTAAGTTGGACCAAATCGGACCTTTCTTTATTTAGTCCTCAAACAAAGGACCTTTCCGATTACAGAACCATCAGCACTAAAAAGGCCACTATACTTAAGATTCTGACCAACTTTTGCACAGAGCTTTACGAACGATTATTACCCAACTGTAATGAAATTTGCTGGTTTTTTTCGCATGTTTAATTGGGTCGCTGCATTATTTTCAAGTAGCGCCACACACAGGTCCATTCAATTTTAGATCCTTCAACTCTAGAAAACACAAATTGCTACGAGTTTCTCGGATTTGAACCTGGGTTTACATGAGCGATAGTTGTGTACAATATTAATTGCTCCACGGCCGGCAGGTTTTCTGCGTCGTAAATGCGGGTGGCTTAACGAGTATGAGATTTTTCTCTGCATTTTTAGAAATCGTCTTTAAAAAATGCATTAGTTTCGGAGAGGGCGTTAAATAAAGTGTGGGCCATATAAAGTTTTAAATTTGAATCGCCTGTAAAAAAAAGTACTGTTATTTATTCAATTCATTTAATAATGGAACACAATATTATTCATATGACTACCACAACTGGCTCGGCAGTTCCTCATCCGATCAACCCAATATTTCAGTACATTTATATTATTTCGGGTCAAATCTCTTCAATGGCAATGGTCTCTGGATGTATTGCGTAATTTATCCTTAATGTCCCCCATAGCAAATAATTCAAAGGGCTCAAATCACAACTCCGAGGCGGCCAACTGAAATCACAATTTCGGCTGATTATTCGATTATCAAAAACAGTGCGTAAAATAAAAACCAGTGGTTGCGTTGGCTGTTTGACATGTGGCATCGTCTTGTTGAAACCAAATGTCGTCCATTTCATTCTTTTGGATTTTTGGAAACATAAATTCTTTAAGCATGGCCTCTTGAAAAAACGATTTTTCGAAAAAAATTTGTATCTCCTGCCAAACAATCTACAAAGCCATTATTAAATGACAAAGTTCAACCTTTCCAAATAAACCAGAAATTTTAATTATCAGTACTTTTTTTGACTGCCGGTTTAAATTTAAAATTTTAAATAACCCACTCTATCAGTCAGTGAGTATAAGAATTAGATCATCAAAAGCTCACTGATTCGTGAAAAGTTACCCGTTTGTTCTTATATGGGTGATCCATCTAGAGGTATTTTTTCAGAAGAAAAAAAATAATATAAAAATTCAAATCAAGTGTGGAATCTTTATTGGCAATTTGAAAGGACATTTTATGGCATTTATTTTTTGAAAATAATTTCCTTCAACTGTTGGCAACTGTATTATGGAAATAAGCGTTCGGTGAGAAATGGGAAGATCCGCTGTTTTCGACCAAAATTTTGTTCAGTGATGATGTCTATTTCTGGCTCAACGGCAAAGTCAATAAACAAAATAGCCGCATTTGGGCGAAAGAGCAACAAGAAGTGGTTCAAGGGGTGCCATTATACCCAGAGAAAACCACGGTTTGGTGCGGTTTATAAGCTGGTGGAATCATCGGTGCATATTTTTTCAAAAATGATGATGGCCGGAACGTAACCGTGAATGGTGCTCGCTATCGCGCCACTTGCCACACAGCTGCTCAAACAATGGATCTATTGAGAGGTCATTTCGAAAAGCAACTAATTTCATGTTTTGGACAGGTGAGTTGGCCTTCTAGAACGAGTGATATCACACCTTTAGACTTTTTTCTTTGGGGTTACGTAAAGTCCAAAGTCTATGCTGACAAACCAGCTACGCCTCAGGCTTTGGAAGCCAACATTACGCGTGTCATTAAAGCCATACCGGTCGAAATGCTCGAACTAGTCATCCAAAATTGGACCATCAGAAGGAAACCCTGAGGCGTAGTTGCGGCCAACATTTGAAGAAATTATATTAAATAAATAAATGGCATACAATTTCATTGCAAACATGAACAATAAAGATTTCACACATGATTTGAATTTTGGTATTTTTTTATTTTGAAAAAATTTCTCTAGACTGATTACCCGATACAAGGTCTATCCCAAGTTGAGGTTCTGCTGCTCTAAAAGCGCTAGTTTTAAACTAAATTAACTAAAATGAATCATGGTGCGTTTTGTGCAAATAGAACGGACTGTGTTTTATATAGCCACCGAGAATTATGTTCTACCTGCTTTAGAAGCCACGTATCCGTCCGATCTTGATCAAGCTCCAGATAAGGAGTCTTCTGAGTAGCAGAATGGTGTAGGGTATCTTTTAGTAGGCTCCGCCCGAGTTTAAATTTTTTCTTGTTTTGTTTTTGTTTTAGAGATGATAGATTTATAAACTAAACAAAAACAGACTTCAGGTTAGAATTTCAAAGAAATTTCAATTTACGAACTCAATATTTCTTAATAACACTACTCAACAAAATGAAAAAAATTTCATGTACTCCGGATGCGATAATTTTTTCTGTGTAGATAACCTTTCAAAAATTTCAAAAAGTCATATATTTTTGTCACCCAACAAATTTTAATTTTTTTTGTAATAAAAAAGAAAAAACCTTACCATAGACAAAGTTGTGCATATGTCGAGCAAATTTTTGAAATTCATACCTTTACTCAATTGCGAATAAAAGCGAAACGCGTGCATCGATTTTCATGATCTTTGTCTCATTTTGCTCATAGGTTATGTGACTTTACGTAAAAGTAATAAGATTTGACATTTTTTTTCATTTTGGATTTTTTATGGATTTTTTAAAAAAAAAAAATTTAAATCTTTAGGCAAAAAATAAGTTTTTTCCTTTATATATTCATTTTTAACTTGGAAACTGTTGCTTGTATAGGAAAACAATATATGAACAGATTAAGGGAATTGTAATTTTAAATTTTTTAAAATTTAATTCAATTAAATCGGGCTAGTGGTTCCCGAGTTATGCCGGACGAAACAAATTAACCAAAAAAAAAATTTTTAAAATTTAAAAAAAAAAAATAAAACAAAAACCAGACGAAAAAAAAAATTTTTATTGCGTTTTTCGAGCTCATGTCAAGGTTATCTACACAGAAAAAATTATCGCATCCCGAGTACATTTTGACTGTTGACTAGTGTAATCTTTGAGTTAATGCCATCTTTATTTAATTAAGATTTTACTTACAACTGCACAAAAATTAAACAATCTTATTATGTTTCGACACATAATTGGTTTCTTTGAAAGGGCAAACATTCCTAATATTCATGGAATACAATTTCGATGGTGTGGTCAACTCGGTTAGCTTTGCAGTAGCGCATCCTGTGACTACTTTTTATTCCATCACATCAAGAAAAAATGCGTGAGCAACAATTTTTGTCGCCAGAAGATGAAGGAGGTGTCTCAATCGGAGTGGAAAAAGTGCTTCGACAATTGGTTTGAGCGCATGCAAATGTGTATGAATCATGCTGGAGAATACTTTGAAAAACAACAAACCCATTTTTGTTGATAAATATTCGCATTTTAATTATTAGGCCAGAAATATATGTAGCAGCCCACGTTTAGAAGTCCCTAGTTTTTGTAGTGAAAGAAAATCTCATTAAAAGTTTTTTTAAATATATTTCAGAGTTTTTACTTAAAACAATGTTAAAGTAAACAAAACAAATAATGCCAAGTTTATATGTTGGTGTATATTAACGAGGGCAGTATGAAAAGTCATCAAAACATTAACTATTTCAATAAAAAGCTAGTTTATGGAATACAATTTCGATGATGTGGCCAACTCGGTTAGCTTTGCATTAGCGCATCTTGTGGAGCCAATGTTTCAACAGCTTGATGGCGGTTTCTTTCAGCCCCATCTCACAAATGGCCATCTCGATGTTTGCCGTAATAAGCTCACGATTCCTAAATAATTTTTTTGCAATCTAATGGCATTAAATCGCAACTTCGAGCTGCCCAATTGTTACCATAGGAGCCTAACAAAAAGATTTGTATACCTATTGTCAGGCTTCTACGGCACAGATCCAATAACACAAAATAAAGCATTAATTAAAAAAATTGTCATCAATGAGATGTCTGATTACACGATGACCAAACTTGAAGCGCAAAAGATTAATTGTGTCATGGGCTCTATGGCATGGCGCGCCTTCCTAATGAATCTAATGATCGTTCAAGTTCATGTCTTAAAATCCAGGCCAATAAGGGGTTTATCATGACTCAGACTCGGTCGTCGTTACGAAAATGGTGTTTCCTGCAGAATTTTTAAATAAATATGTTTTTTAAGCAAAATCGTTGACCATGCTTTAAGGTCCAAACCGAGAGGCGTTAACGAAGCGGATGATCGCGTGCCTTAATTGGGCCTTGTTAGCGAATAATGCGAGTTCGTAGTACAAATTTCGAATTAGGCTGGTGCGTGCAGTTATGAGCTGTTGGGATCGATAGCTAGTCAATGATCTAGGACTGAGCCGCACATTCTCGTACCGTACGACGACCTGACCTGCGAACAGAATTTTCGCACGAACTCTATAAAGGGGCGGTGGGTGCCGCATTAGTACAATAGCTTCATTTTTTTAAACGCGATCTTTCGGCTACACAGCATTAACTTTGGAAATAAGTTCGCATTTTTCCTAACAAATTTCAAACGTTAATCGAATAACTTCTTTTCAAGGAGATATAATACTGACTTTCTGTAAAGATTTAGAGTACGAAAGTCGCTGTCGAAATAACATATTTCATCAAAATCAACCCGGTATAACAGACGAACACCGCAAACGATTTCAGGATCATAATTTACGGATTTGCACATGGAAAATACAAACACAACTTAGTCCTAGTGCTATTATCCGGTACACGCAGAAAAAAGTATGGTTGTGGTGACAATATTCGAAGAGGATAATACTATTGTTGGGTATATGGTTGTGGTACAACAATATTATGATCCTCACAACAATGGTATGATTCAAATACAACCATACTATGGTGCTAACAACAATAGTATGATTCACTCATAACCATACTATGATCCCCACAACCATAGTATGACTCACACTCAACCATACTATGATCTCCACAACCATAGTATGATCCTAACAACCATAGTATGTTTCACATACAACCACAGTATGATCCTCCCAACCATAGTATGATTCACAAGCAACCATGTTATGATCCCTACAACCATAGTATGATCACACACAATAATACTATGATCTCCAATATAATTTATTAGAATTTGTATAAGCTGTCGACAATAGATTGAATTAGAAAATTATTCAAAAAAACATTAAATTCAAAATAATAGGAGTGATTTATTTCACAGTAGAAAAAATAAGTTTAAATAAACGTAAGCGTTTTTATTAAAACTAGTTAAGTTAAACAAAGACAAAGCAGCTTGTTTAAAAAATTTTAATTTCGATAAAAAGTACTATTATCATTAGATTTTATAACATTTGTTCTTTAACGCATATTTAAATGAAGAAAAATTACAATCATACAGTACGATTGCCGTAATCATATTATTGTTAACATAAAACGCAAAACACAATACTTTTGTTGCACCAACCATATTTATATTGTTGCTATAACCATATTTTCGTTTTTAAATTTGGCAATAATACTATTGTTACATTTCTACAATATTAATGTTGCAGCAATTATACTATTGTTAAAACTAAATTCAGTTAACAATGCTATGGTTGTAACGAACATACTTTTATTGCGGAGAACATACTTTTATTGCCGTGACCATGTAGTAACCATGTTTCTCTCTGCGTGTAGGCCGATTCCCCTAATAATACACGACTGAGCCTCGTAGAATCAATGCTACGTAATTTGAAAATTAAATCTGCAAAGCAGACACTCATTGATACTCGAAAACTCGGCTGAATTTTGTCTCATTGAATTACTTAGTAGGGAGAATAAAAGTGGGAAATAAAAAGTACTAAATGTTTTTAGACCAAATATTTTTTAATATATTTATTGGTGTATATAAATATTATAATATTATTGGTGTATTAAAAGAATCTACTTATTCGAAATGTCCGCCTTTTGTCTTTTCACACGCCTTAAGTCGCACTGGCCAATCGTCAACTAACCTCGTCCATTGGAAAATTGGCCACAGCTCAAACCAAAGCAGTCTTAAGAGATCCAATGTTGGAGTATCTTTTGTGACAAACCTTGTCCTCTAAAACCGTCCACAGTTTGTAATCCAATGAGTTCAAATCTGGACTGCCTGAGGGCCATTCTTCAGGGGAAATGAACGCTGGCAAATTGTTTCGAAGCCAGGCCTGGGACGTCTTAGCCTTATAGGCCGGCGTAGAATCCTGCTGGAAAGTCCATGGCTGGTTTTGGAACAGGGAATTGTTAAGAGGCTTCACAACAGCTTCCAAAACAGTTTCTTGGTAAACTTTGGCCGATGTTTTGACTCCTTGTTCGCTGAAATGCAGTTCAGTGACCCTATCGTAAGAGACAGCTCACCAAACAATGACTGATGCTGGGTGATGACCCTTTTCCACCCTTGGGATCAGTTCAAATGCTTTCTTAGATGACCGCGCATTCACTCTTATCATTTTACTTGTTAATTTTTTCCTGAACGGTAAAATTTTGTTCATCGGTGAACAAAATTTTTCTGTGCATGTTATCAGAGTGCTTCGCCAAAAGACGTTTGCATTTTTCAATCCTATTTTGATTTAAAGCTGCAGTCTATAAATGTCCGGTAGGTCGTTTGAAAGTCCCAAGTCCAAAGTCTTTTTTAATGATTCGACTCATGGCTTGATATTCATCTCACGGGCCATGATTTTCTGTTTTCAGAGCGGATTTCTGTGAATTCTTTATTAAACGGCTTTGATGACATGCGGTGTTCGAACAGAGCGTGGGCGGCCAGACCGGTGGCGGTCTTTTACATCTCCAGTCTCCTCAAACAGTTTTATGCATCGGTAGAGGAACATGCGGCTAATCCCTAGTGGCCGGAGCGTTTTGAAAATATCGCTTTTTTCAGTTCACACTTACAGCGATACGGTTCTCATTATCTGACCACTTCATGATTAAAGTTGAAACAATTTTAAAATCCCGTTACAGACTAACGCTATTGAGGTTAGCTTTCAAAACCCATAAGCCATTAACAGGGTATGTTCAGTTCTACTATTGAAATGGGTGTGTTCGATGTTGTAACAGTATTTATGGCCCTACTAAGTATAAATGTTGACATTAAAAATATTTATATTTTTAACATTAATAAAAGATTTAACAAAAAATTATATTAAATTGGGAACATATAAAAATTTATTCTGATACGCCTGCCATCAGTTTCCGATTAGACACAAATTCAAACGATTTCACTCTTTTACAGACATGGCAATTGCCATTGCCTTAAATTTCTAATTAGATTGAATCTATAATTTTTATGGCACTGGCTAATCTCCGTTCGTATTTTGCCCAACTGGAGCAACTCAGCGTCTGCGACATTCATTCTTGTTATTCCTGGGATTTCTTGTTCGAGATTCATGTCCTTTTAGCAAATTTTCAATTACTTTCAACAGTTTCACTGCGAAAATTACTCTGGAGGTAAGAAGCGTAATGGAGGAAAAGGCATCTCCGCGGAGGGTGGGTGAATTAAGTGCATGTGGTTCGAAATAGTGTTGAAATTTGAATATTAATGGACATTTAGTCGGTTTTCAAAGGATTGCTTGTGTTGGAATAATTTCTCTAGAAGAAGAAAAGGGACAACACTTAACGATTGAATACTTGGCACAAGTATTACATGCAAGCTATGTAAAAGTAAAAACCTTACCCTTACAGTTTAACCAGATCTAAGAAATTCTAATGTATTTTTTTAATATTCGTGCTTTAAAAAACTTTTTCATCAACAGAGTATGTATTTTTTGGACGCAAACTTATTTGATTGAAACAGTTAAATAAATTTTTCAAGCAGGTACGAGGGTTGCTGTATATATTTCTGGTCTAGGCAACGCTAAGTGTTGCCAGGCGTCATCTGACATTTCCATTGGAAAGTTTGACATTTTTTAGCATAAACGTTCTCAAAACGTTTTGACGTAGGACCATCATTTGTGTTGTTTGTATTCAGTGACTTAAAAAAATCAATTTGGCAAAAAAAAATGGAATTAACTCGAGAACAATTTCGTGCGATCATATTTTACAACTTTCGACGTGAATTATCACGACAAGAGTGCATCGTTGAACTTAAATCTTAGTATGGCGATGAAGCACCATCCTTTAGCACTGTGAAAAACTCGCTCGCTCAAAGACGAAGTTCACTACCTTCGTCTTTGAGCGAGCGAGCGGTCGTCCAAAAACGGCCGTTGTGTCAGAGAACATTGATGCCGTGCGTGGACTGATAATGCAAGGTCGTCATGTGACATACCGTGAGATAGAGGCATCCTTGGGTATTTCTTCTATCAGCATACATTCGATATTGCATGAACACCTGGCCGTAAAAAGGTTTGTTCTGGATGGATTCCACAAAAATTGACAATCGCTGAAAAAAGGCTCGTGTCGATTGGTACAAAGAAATTTTGAAAAAATACGATCGCGATGCTTCAAAAGACGAGTTCTTAGTACAACTTTCAAAAGTTTATAAGATCGTCACAGGCGACGAAACATGACTCTATGCGTATGAGCCCGAAACAAAACAGCAATCGACCGTGTGAGTCTTCGAAGACGAGCCAAATCCAACGAAAGTTGTTCGTGGAAGAAACACTTCGAAGCTAATTTGCATGCGGCGACTGTTCCGAAATTCGAAAAACGAACAAGAGAAGACGAATCATTGTGATAGGTCATCCGCCGCACAGCCCTGACTTGGCACGCAATAAAAAAATGCGTGGCCAACAATTTTTGTCGCCAGAAGATAAAGGAGGTGTCTCAATCGGAGTGGAAAAAGTGCTTCGACAATTGGTTTGAGCGCATGCAAAGTTGTATGAATCATGCTGAAAAATACTTTGAAAAACAAAAAACATTTTTAATGATAGATATTCGCATTTTCATTATTAGGCCAGAAATATATGTAGCAGCCCACGTATAGAAGTCCCTAGTTTTTGTAGTGAAAGCAAATCTCATTAAAAGTTTATTTAAATATATTTCAGAGTTTTTACTTAAAACAATGTTAAAGTAAACAAAACAAATAATGCCAAGTTTATATGTTGGTGTATATTAACGAGGGCAGTATGAAAAGTCATCAAAACGTTAACTATTTGAATAAAAAGCAAGTTAAAACGTCGTTATGTTTGTCTAACACGAATCTTACATACGGTCGAATACGCTTAACTGAAAACATTGCTTAATGGAAACAAAATATTTGTCCCAATAAAATCTACGATTTTTCTCACGTTTCACTCCGCTTAATCGAAACCTCAAAATCCCTTAGACCAGGGGATTATATGATCGTTCAAATGCCAAAAGCATCGTATCTTAACAACTTCTGCAATTAGATTGCGGATATTCATTTAAAGTTTTTGCAAAAATAAATAGATATGCTGCACGCAGAGAAAAAAACATGGTTACTACATGGTCACGGCAATAATAATATGTTCTCCACAACAAAAGAATGTTCGTCGCAACCATAGCATTGTGAACTGAATTTATTTTTGACAAAAGTATAATTGCTGCAATATTAATATTGTTGAAATGTAACAATAGTATTATTGCCAAATTTAAAAATGAAAATATGGTTATAGCAACAGTATAAATAAGGTTGGTTCGACAAAAGTATTGTGTTTTGCGTTTTATGTTAACAATAATATGATTACGGCAATCATACTGTATGATTGTAATTTTTCTTCATTTAAATATGCTTTTAAGAACAAATGTTATTGGTATGGATCTAATGCAATAATAGTACTTTTTTATTGAAATTAAAAATTTTTAAACAAGCTGCTTTGGCTTTGTTTAACTGAAATATTTTTAATAAAAACGCTTACGTTTATTTAAACTTATTTTTTTCTACTGTGAACTAAATCACTCCCTATTATTTTGAATTTAATGTATTTTTGAATAATTTTCATAATTCAAATCTAAATAGTGATTATACTATGGTTGTAGGGATCATAACATGGTTGCGTGTGAATCATAGTATGGTTTTGAGGATCATACTATGGTTGTGAGGATCATACTATGGTTGTGGAGATCATAGTATGGTTGAGTGTGAATCATACTATGGTTGTGGGGATCATAGTATGGTTATGTGTGAATCATACTATTGTTGTGAGGATCATAGTATGGTTGTATTTGAATCATACTATTGCTGTGAGGATCGTAATATTGTTGTACCACAACCATATACCCAACAATAGTATTATCCTCTTCGAATATTGTCACCACAACCATACTTTTTTTCTGCGTGCGGAGGAGCTGGAAATGATAAAGTTGGCATGGGGCAATGTGACTCCGGAAACTATTTGCAAAGTATGGTTGGGATAACAATATTCGAAGAGCATCATACTATTGTTGGTTATATGGTTGTGGCACAACAATATTATGATCATCACAACAATAGTATGGTTCACACAACCATACGTTGATCCCCACAACAATATTATGGTTATCACAACAATAGATTTATTATTACACACAACCATACTATGATCCCCACAACCATATTATGATCCTCGCAAACATAGTAAGCCCACACACAACCATACTTTAATCCTCAAAATTGTTTGTAAGGATTGAATTAAGAAGTTATTCAACAATAGAGATTTTTATTAAGTAAAATATGTAAAAATACCTTAAACTCTTAATAATAGGAGTGATTTGACAGTAGAAAAAATTCACTTATTAAAAATATTTCAGTTTTACTAGTCGAAAGAAGATTGTTTAGAAAAAATTTAATTTGCATATAAAAAGTACTATTATTGCGTAACATTCGTAACAATAACATTGTCAAATTAAAAATTATTATGATTTCGTCGGTATGATTGCCGTTTTATTATTGTTAATATAAATACAAAAAAACAATAGCTTTGTTGCAACGATATTTTCATTTTTAAATTTGGCAACAATACTATTGTTACATTTCAACAATACGAGGGCGGTTCGGAAACTTCTCAGCCTAGCACAAAAAGGGCGGTATAAACAGAAAAAAGTTAAGTGTTTTGGAAACTTCCATCTCTGCTATGAACACATGTTAAATTTTGTTTCGATCTGGCAACTCCTTCATATAGAAACAAGTGTACACAAAAGACGCATCCGCGATTTTTTTACAATGGAAAAATTAGAAATGCGTGGTGTCATTAAATATTTACATAAAAAAGGTTTATCGGGACAAGAAATTCATAATGATATGGTGAATGTGTTAGGTGAAAGTGTTCCTTCATATGCAACAGTAAAAAATTGGGTTGCTGAATTTAAACGTGGTCGTACAAGCATTGAAGATGAACCACGTAGTGGACGTCCAAAAACAGCAACAACGACAGAAATTGTAGCCAAAGTGCATGATATGGTATCAAATGATCGACGAATAAAAGTGCGTGAAATAGCTAATATCATGGGCATCTCAAATGATCGAGTCCATTTAATTTTGCATGAAGAACTACAGATGAAAAAGCTTTCTGCAAGATGGGTGCCGCACTTGTTAACAGTCGACCAAAAACGCATAAGAATGAACATTTCTCAAGCTTGTTTGGATCGTTTTCAGCGAAATAAAATGGATTTTAAGCGTCGTTTCATAACTGTTGAAGAGACATGGATCCACCACTATACTCCAGAGACAAAAGAACAATCCAAACAATGGACTGAAGCTGGGGGAAATGCCCCAAAGAAGGCAAAAACAATTCAATCGGCTGGTAAGGTTATGGCAACGGTTTTTTGGGACTTCAAAGGTATTTTATTGATTGACTATCTGCAAAAGGGTAAAACAATAAATTCAGAGTACTATTGCAACCTTTAAGATCAATTAAATGTATAAATTCGAGAAAAACGTCCTGGCCTACAACACAAAAAAATAATTTTCATCAAGACAACGCACCAGCGCACAAGAGTGTTTTAACAATGGCTAAAATCAACGAATTAAAGTACGAGTTGCTTGACCACCTACCTTATTCTCCTGATTTAGCTCCCAGTGAATTTTACCTGTTCCCAAATCTAAAAAAAATCCTTGCTGGCAAGCGTTTTACCTCAAATGATGATGCAATTACAGTTGTAAACCACTATTTTGAAGACCTTGAGGAAAACTATTTTAATCAAGGGATAGAACTGCTAGATAAGCGTTGGACTAAGTGTATTGAAGTTTCAGGAGATTATATTGAAAAATAAAAATATTTTTGAAAAACTAACTTTTCTCTTTCATTGATAGGCTAAGAACTTTCCGAACCGCCCTCGTACAATACCACTGAAAGTGACCAAAAATCTGATTCACCGGATGCCAAATAGATTTATAACAGTAAGAATTACCAAATGCCAACGTGCAAAGTATTAAAAAGTCAAAAAAAATTCGAATTTCCCAAAAATCTTTTTTAAATGTACATTTTTTTTGCTTTGTAAAATGCACACTGTTTTATTTTTGTTATACAGGGTTTTCTATTAAAACATAACTTTTTTTTTATAAAAAAAAAACAGAATATTTAAGACATAAAGTAGAGTTCAAATTTATTCGAGTTGTACTGCAAATGTTAGGTTTTAAGAATGAAGTTTGTAATTACGAGGGTTGTTATTTAAATTTCGGGTCCTGACAATACTAGCGTTACTAGATTTAAACTGGAACTTTCATTGGACACTTTGACATTTTTTAGCATAACTTCACTCAGAACGTTTTGTCATTTATGAGCGAATTGTTTCGTTTACAGTGTGTTGAACAATTCATCTCAGCCAAAATGTGGAATGATCCCGTGAACATTTTCGTGCGATGATTTTTCGGCGTGGGAAACAAGAGTGTTTAAATCAACTTGTTTCGACTATTGGCGATGAAGCACCGTTAAAAACCACTGTTAATCGCTGGTACCAAGAGTTCAGTCTCGGACGCCGTTCGCTCCAGGATGAATTTCGCGAAGGACGTCCAACTTCGGTCACTTTGCCAGAAACCATCGATGCTGTGCATGATCTGATTAAGCAAGACCGGCATGTGACATACCGTGAGATTGAGGCATCCTTGGGCATTAGTATGACAAGCATCAGTAAGATATTGCATGTTCATTTGGTCGTGAAAAAATTGTTCTCGTCTCCACATAATTTGACGAATGCTCAAAAAAGGCTCGCATGGTTTGGTGCAGAGATGTTGAAACAGTATAACTGCGGTAGCTCAAAGGCAGTGTACAACATGGTCACAGGTGACGAATCATGGATCTATGCATATGAACCCGAAACAAAACAGCAATCGACCGTATGGGTCTTTCAACGCCAGCCAAATCCAACAAAAGTTGTTCAAGGAAGAAGTACATCGAAGCAAATGATTGCGTTTTTACCGGCCATGTTGCCACAGTGCCTTTAGTGGAATGTAGGACGGTCAATTCTGAGTGGTATACAACCATCTGTTTGCCAACAGTGTTCGAAGAAATGAGAAAAGATAATAAGAGAAGACGCCTGCAAAAGTGTACTGATCTTAAAGGAGAATATTTTGAAAAATAACAAAACCATTTTCAATGATCAATTTTTAGTGTTTTTTTATTGCCGGACCCGAAATATAAATAGCAACCCTCGTATTAACTTTATACTTTTCATTTTATTTTTACATCTTTCAGATTGAAGCTTTTTATACAACTTTTATTTTTGGCTCACTGTACAAAGACAATAGCTGGTGGAATCAATTGAATAGCTCAGATCACTTAACCTCCCTCGTCTGCTCATGTTAAGCAGCGCTTTGAAAGCAACAACACTAGTCATGAACAAATAAAACAACTGTTTTAACTCTTTCGTTGTTCTCTAATGCAATTCAATTGGAAAACCACCCTCTCTTTTAAAGACAAACAACCAACACAAACATAAACTCTCACAAACACATACACTCGAGTCATATGCATATACATACACGTACACATCTATCCATACGGTTGAAATAACAAGGACAATTCTATGGCGGTAATCAATCTTCTTCTATTCGTTATAAAGTGACAGCTCAGTGGTGTAGAGTCAAATTGCGAACCCTCTCCCCGCGCGCACCTTCATTCCTTCCGACTACCACTGCTGTTGCCACTGTGTGGCTGTCGCTGTTACACACACTCACACACAGCCTGTATTGCTGTTTGGAATAGAATTCTGCGTATGGGTGTGTTGGAGTATGTGTGTGTAAGGGTATGTTTCCTGTTCCATTTTTATGCGGAAGGTTAAACATGTGCGTGGTTGACATGACATACATTCTCGAAGCGAAGAAAGGACTACCGCCGATGGCGAAGGCATTCTTTCCACTCGATGCCATACGATAGCACAGACCCTGCCTCCATTGCTCGTGTGTACGATTAAAACATTGACATCGAAATAGACAAATGTTTTTCTCGGCCTGTCAAATTTGTGGTTAAATTGCATCTTTCGCTTAAAGTTTTCACACTCGGTGCCTCTTTAACTTTTCCAATGAAAATATTCTTAATGAGACGTAAAAATAATGTCATATGTTTATTTTTCTAAGAGACATGATGGAAATCTTAAACATGAGGAATTCGTTTTTTTTTGATTTTGACGAAAAGCATTTCGTCTTCTAGATCAAACAGAAGCATTTTTATTGTAAAACTTATGGTACTCACAGTGGGACAGAGGGCCGAAAAATTCTTTTAGAAAAGGGTGAAGATGATTTCTATTAGAAAAGGGCAAAGATGCCGTGTCTCGGATAAAATTGCGAAAAATGTTGATAATAATAAAATAGCCTTAAATAAATGAGACGAAAATGATTAAACTATTTAAACTATTACAAAGTGAATATCTTCCATTTTAAAAAGAAAGGTACAACAATTATGATTTGAATTTAATCAATGGGAGTTAATTTTACATTTCCCACCGATATTTTTAGTTTGACTTAGTAAATCTCGCAGAAGACTAACCGACGATTGTACGGTGGCATGTCGTAACTACACGCTGAGAAAAGACATGGTTACTATGAGTAAATGGTCACGGCAATAAAATATATTCTTCGCAATAAAACTATGTTCGTCGCAACCATAGCTTTGTTTTTTGAGTTTAATTTTGACAATAGTATGATTGCCGCAGTATTAATATTGTTGAAATGCAACAATAGTATTATTGCCAAATTTAAAAATGAAATTATGGTTGTAGCAACAATATAAATTTCGTTAATGTTAACATTAGTATAATTACGGCCATCATACTGTATGATTGTAATTTTTCTTCATTTGAGTATGCTTTTAAGAACAATGTTATTGTTGCAAATCTTATGCTATAATAGTACTTTTATACGAAAATTAATATTTTTCAATGAAACTGCTTTGGCTTTGTTTAAGTGAAATATTTTTAATAAAAACGCTTACGTATTTTTTAACTGATCTTTTTCTACTGTTAAATAATCCAATCCTGCTATTTTGATTTAAATGTATTTTTAAATATATTTCATAATTCAAATCTATTGTTGAAAACCTTACCCAATTTTAATAAATAATTTTGGGGATCATAATATAATTGTGTGTGTTCATACTATGGTTGTAGGGACTATAACATGGTTGCGTGTGAATCATACTATGATTGTGAGGATCTTACTATGGTTGCGAGGATCATGCTATGGTTGTATGTGAAACATACTATGGTTGTGAGGATCATAATATGGTTGTGGAGACCATAGTATGGTTGAGTGTGAATCATACAATGGTTGTTGGGATCATAGTATGGTTATGTGTGAATCATAGTATGGTTATGTGTAAATCATAGTATGGCTATGTGTGAATCATAGTATGGTTATGTGTGAATCATAGTATGGTTGTGAGAATCATAGTATGGTTGTATTTGAATCATAATATTGTTGTGAGGATCATAATATTGTTGTACCACAGCCATATGCCCAACAATGGTATGATGCTCTACTAATATTGTTATCCCAACCATACTTTTTTTCTGTGTGTAGTGTCAAAAACCGAAAACTGGCATTCCGGTTTTTATGTCCAAACCCGACAGTTGGTCTCTCAAAAATATATAAAACCCGACATGTCGGATTACCGGTTTTTTGCTGTCGGGTTATCGGGTTTTTTCATAATTTCATCTACGGAATAATAGATTACTAGTAACGGGTAATCAATCTAGAGGTATTTCACGGATTACGGATCGTGTGGTATCACACCTTTAAACTTTTTTGCTTTGTGGCTACGTTAAGTCCAAAGTCTATGCTGACAAACTAGCTATGATTCAGGTATTGGAAGCCAACATTTCGCTTGTCATTAACGCTATACCGGTCGAACGAGTCATCCAAAATTGGAATCTCAGAATGGACACACTGAGGCGTAGTTGCGGCCAACATTTGAAGGAATGGCATAAAATGTCCTTTTCCACACTTTATTTGAATTTATGTATTTTTTTTTGAAAAAATATTTCTAGATTGATCACTCTATATTTGAGAAATGCTTAGCTTGAAAGGTACCAATCTACTCAGAATCACCACTTGATGCGATATAAATAATGTCTGTCCGCCTCTCCGTCTGCCTGCTGTTTATCTTAAGCTTGTTATCAAACTTCAAGTCGCAATTGTTGCCAGATCTTCATGAATTGAGTTTTATAAACCAAGGACAGACGCTTTTAACATTTAAGAAAATCGGTTTGATTTAGCTTCAACACATATTTTCAGCCGGTTTTATGTTTATAGCTTTGGCACACGTAAGTTTTTGATCCAAGAACGAACGAGCGCCTTTAAATTGAAGAAAATTGATTTAAATTTAGATATAGCTCTTCTACATATGTCCAATCAGGATAAACATTTGGTAAAAGTAAGTTTTTTGGTTTTAAAAAAATACGTTAAATTTTAGATACGAGTATAACTCCTACACATATGATCAACCGAATTTATGTCTTAAGCTCTAAAAGCCGCATATTACATGCATCTTGATGAAATTTGGCACCGTTCTTTGCGATCGATCAGAAATCAGCCCAGATAAAAATGGGTGATACCGATCCATGTTTTGATACAGCCCCAGTACAAATATCCCAAAGAAGCATATAACCCTTTTAAAAACCCATATATATATATAAAATGGACAAACAAACAATCTTGAACCGATTAGGATTATAAATGCTCCTTTTTTAATAAGTTCCGTATAAATTGTCTGAGGCCCAAAAAAATGGCTTTAAATAATAAAAAATGTTCTCAAGAATTATAAGCCCCAAAATCTAACCCATTTATATATGGACGTTAGGGTGAGCCGATTTGGCAATCGATATTGTGCCATCTGCATAAGACTGATTCGATTCTCTCTGTCGTATTTCTATTCTTACGCGCTTACTTATATGTGACGCGCAAAATAGGAAGGGACCTAAGGTTAAAAACTAGTTTTGTTCAGGAGAGCCATTTTAAAGATTATGTCCCTTTCTATTTGCACTTAGAATCGTCGACTTCACTTTCATAAAACGTGCATATCTCTGGGAGGGAACACTTTTGGGGCATGGGATCGGTCTTATGCGATGCTTAGATGTTGTCCACATCAAAAAAAAAAAAAATGAAAATTGATTTTTGTACCCTTAGGTCCCTTTCTCTATGTGCTGTCACATATGTTGTATTGCATTGTATGTGACAATGTTTTTTTGTATGTAATGTATGTCACCTTGGAAAGGTATAATTTAAAAAAAATAATTTTTTTATGCCTATTAAAAATGCACCTTAAAAAAAAGAAAAAGTAAAAAGGTATAAATTTTTTAATACCTCGTAGTGGAACTTTTTGTCCTCATGCCAAGAGCTATCGAAAAATCGATGGCACAAATTCAACACATTTTTGTCCTTACAATTCGGCCCACCCTAATAGACAATCTAAATGTGTATCGAAAACAACGACATTTTACGATCAATTCAAATGTGACCTTATTTTTTAAATCGGGGTATATTTAGAGCCCGTTCAAGGGATTCAAAAACCTGTTTTCAATTAGTTTTTCTGCACAGCCAGAAGTGAAGGATATAATAAAGTTGGATATGCCACTCATAAAATATTTTACTAATTTATTTTAAAAACAAAAAAACTCTAATCGCAGCAAATGATTTAATTGCATTCTAGAGTCAAGAAATAGAGGCAATTACTTCACTTCTGATAGGGAAACTATTTTCTATTCAAGGCAAATGGCTTAAACCGGAATGTTGGTTAATGCCATTTTTTACTTTAAAAAAACAGGGTCAACAAACACTGATATACCGGTTTTCTGAAAATCCAATTTGTTAACACTCTAGTCATAGCATCCAAGGACATACTGGCCCTGATTACGGTTGGTCGTGAGCAGAGTAAATGTCTAACGACCATATGACACCGAAGAGAGTATTAAAATCCATAGTCATTTAAAAGTCCAAAAAGGAGTAACACATTTTAAAGGGTGATCCATCTAGAGGTATTTTTACAGAACAAAAAAAATATGAAAATTAACATCAAGTGTGGAATCTTTATTGGTAATTTAAAAGGACATTTTATGGCATTTATTTTTTGAAAATAATAACCTTCAAATGTTGGCAACTGTATTATGGAAATGGGCGTTCGGCCAGAAACAGGAAAATCCGCTGTTTTCGACCAAAATGTTGTTCAGTGATGAGGCCCATTTCTGGATCAACGCCAAAGTCAATAAACAAAATTGCCTTATTTGGGCTGATGAGCAACAAGAAGAGGTTCAAGAGTTGCCATTATAACCAGAGATAATCACGGTTTGGTGCGGTTTACAAGCTGGTGGAACCATCGGTGCATATTTTTTCAAAAATTATGATGGCCGGAACGTAACAGTGAATGGAGCTCGCTATCGCGACATGATATCGATCTTTATGCTACCTGAAATTAAAGCCCGTAATCTTGACGACACTTGGTTTCAACAGGACGGTGCCACTTGTCATACAGCTGCCTAAACAATGGATCTATTGAGAGGTCATTTCGAAAAGCAGCTAATTTAACGTTTTGGACAGGTCAGTTGGCTGCCTAGATCGAGTGATATCACACCTTTAGACATTTTTCTTTGTGGTTACGTAAAGTCCACAGTCTATGCTGACAAACCAGCTACGATTCAGATTTTGGAAGCCAACATTACGCGTGTCATTATAGCCATACCGGTCGAAATGCTCGAACGAGTCATCCGAAATTGGACCCTCAGAATGGAAACCCTGAGGCGTAGTTGAGGCCAACATATGAAGAAAATTATATTCAAAAAATAAGTGCCATAAAATGTCCTTTCAAATTACCAATTAATATTCCACACTTGATTTGAATTTTTATATTTTCGTTTTGTTCTGAAAAAATAGCTCTAGATGGACATGCATTAAGTCTTATTTTCTTAAAAGTTCTCACAGTCTAAATGTCCATATTTTTTTCGGATCGATTTAAAAGCTGTACTGTTGAGCTTTGTCAAGTGTAGGATCCAAAAATGAAAATGCCACCTAAATTACAAAATTACACATACCGATCGATCGATCGATCCCATTTGGCCGTCCTTCTACTGGACTTAAAAACTTAATACTTTTTTTATTGAAAACTCTTTTCGTAATTTTAGTAAATGTTCAATTTAAGTAGAACCAAATTCTACAACCTAAATTTAAAAAAAAAATCAATAAAAAAAAACTGAAAAGGGTTCTAGCAATTTTTTTAAGTAATTTTTTCCTAATGTTTTTGATTTTTGAAAGTAAAGTAACGTCTATGGACCTTATGACACATTTTGAAGTGTCATTCGGCCATGTGATGACCATCGCATTTCGCATGATATTCGACTTCCAAATGCACAGAAGGTGTGCTGAAGTTCGCAATCGCCAAAGATCTAGTGACTTGAAATCGTAGCACACCGAGGCCAACACCAAGGGAAAATTTCTTTGAGCTAGATTTACATTGAGGCCTTTAGATCGAAGTTTATTCGAAATCGTTTCACAGTTGTGACCTGAATTTTGATTACAAGTGATTCTGAACCAATCGGTTTTATTTACAAGAAATATATTGTCATTCCTTTAAGGAGTTACAATTATCAGCACTGAGTTATAATACTTTGTAGCACAGTGTTGTGTAGGGAATAAAAAACTGTTGACAACATATCTGTCTTCGCCTAGAGTACAGAAATTTCCTCAATCTCAGTGCGGAAGCTGTCTTCTGTATACTACAGTGGTATGGAAGATCATATAACCGAACCTGTCCTACTGTCACTTAGCACACTGAGGTGAACTGGTATTTTTTAATTAAAGTGAGCGACAAAAAGGCACCACAATTATGTAAAAATAAAACTTAATATGTTTATTTTTCATTTCTTGTAACAACATACATTGTTTTCAAACAATTTCAGCAAATAAATAAATGTAAAAATGTTATTAACAACTTTTCTCACATGACTCCTCATGCTCTGCCGATATTTTAATACAACACAAAAACCAAAATTGGGTGTTACCAGTCGTTCGGATACATCATTGTGTTTTTAATTTCCTTGTTTCTTATTTTTTTGTTTGGATTTGTCAGTAAAAACACATGTTTTTAAATTTTTAATACAAATCAAACAAAATCGAATCGCAAGTTAAACGCGCGAATTCCATCTCATGGCTAAATAAGTAGTGCAGTTTATACATCGCAAGTGATTTTCGGGTCGTTTGTTTCTCATCACTTGCCCTATTAAGTCCATGGATGTAATGGCATGCCATTATTACTAAATTTCCTTAACATTTGACTAAGGAACAAACGGGGGAATTCTATCAAATCAGTTAATTGTTAACGATATAATTCTCATAAAGGGAGGGCATTTACAATTTTTATATTTGAACTACCATTACTTTTACATTGATACGTAGAATAAAATTCATTTTTATAAGGTGGGCCATTTAATATTTGAATCGTCTGTAAAAAAAAGTACTAACATTTTCTTTCAGTTTCTGGTTTTATTGGAAAGGTTGAACTTTGTCATTTATAATGGAGCACAACATCATTCATATTAAAGACGATAAATAATAGAAGATGGGCGATTTGAGATTTATCGAGAAATTGGCGAACACGGCAATACTCAGACTGGGGACAAAAACTCTGAAAAGCTTTAGGTTTTCGTTGTCAAATTTGCTATTGGTGAGTGCACAAAGAATTATAAAACAACAGAAAATGACAAAAATGTGTAGAAATGTGTAATGAAAACAAAATGCTTTATATCTTGATGGGGCTGCTCATACACGATATTGCAAAAAAAGAAGCACATCGCCCATCTTGTACAATTTATCGTCTTTGATTCATATGACTACTACAACTGTCTCGGCAGTACATTTTCCAACCAACCCAAATTTTTCAGAACATTTAAAATGGTTTCCGGTCGAATCTCTTCAATAGCAACTTCGATTTCACGTTTCAAAGCTTCAATTGTCTCTGGATTCTTTGCCTAACATTTATCCTTTATGGCTATCCACAGAAAATTATAGAAAGTGCTTTAATCACAGCTGCGAAGCGGCCAATTGAGATCACAATTTCGGCAGATTATTCGATTTTCATAAACACTGTGTATTATATCGATGGATGCGTTGTCTGTGTGACAAATGTCGTCCATGTCATTCTCTTGAATTTTTGGACACAAAAATTTGTGGATTATGGCGCGGTAACGGGCACCGTTGAGGTTAACGGCAGCTTCTTGATCATTTTCGAAAAAAATGGAGCAATGATGTCGCCAGACCAAAATCAACACCTACCAGCTCATCGTGGTGGATGCATTGGCTTCTCAATAGTCACGTGTAGGTTATCTAGCCACCGAGATGAAAATGAGCTTCAGCTGAAAACACGATTTTAGGTAAAATTCTTCAATTCTGTCAAACAATCTTCAGCCTATTGGGCGACCCGAAAACGCATCGGTTGGCGTTCCATAAAGAAACGACTAAGTTTAACCTTTCTAATAAACCAAAATATTGAAAAAATTATCAGTACTTTTTTTAGAGCCCATCCAAATTTACAATTTTAAATGGACCCATAAATTGTGGCCAAACGAAACATGATGTGAAATATTGTTACGAACCAAACCAAAAATACTACAAATATTGTTATTTTCCAGAGGTTGGCTTAATCCTTGCGTAAGGAATATTTTTACCTCTTAACCGATTTTCACCAAACATGAGCCGAATTTCAAATGACAGATTGGAAATAAAAATGCGTTACCGCGTAATGCAAAAGCAAGTAAAATAGGTTTAAATTTTTGTGCTTACGCTCCACTATGCCTGAAAATATTCATACATCGTAAAAAGTCAAGCAATTTTGAATAAAATATTACCAACAAATGTTGCCAAACGCTTGACAGCCATATTGCCAATATTGATGTAAGCACATAAATGGACGTCCATTAATGCATTCCTTCCAATCCGCAAGTTATTCATAAGAATGCGTACAATATGTTGCGCATATGGAAAATGTGTGTGCAAGCATGCGAGTGTCCTTATTGTGTCATATAAATAGTTTTTGCATTATCTCAACCTAAGATTAATCGGTATCAATAATATTGTAATGAAGGTTTTTTATATTGAATACGAGTATGTGACATTGGCACTTGTTCCAGCAATACAAGACAAATTCGAGTAAGTTTTTCTAATATAATATTTGACTTTGACCACTTTTCACATGGATTTATGATAATTTCATGTGGATAAAAAACAAAATATATTCATGTCACCATATGTGACAGCGCATAGAGAAAGGGACCTAAGGGTAAAAAAATCAATTTTAATTTTTTTCTTTTTTTGATATGGACAACATCGGAGCATCGAATGAGGCCGATGCCATGCCCCAAAATTGTTCCCTCCCAGAGATATGCGCGTTTTATGAAAGTGAAGTCGACAATTCTAAGTGCAGATAGAAAGGGACCTAATCTTTAAAATGGCTCTCCTGAACAAAACTGGTTTTTAGCCTTAGGTCCTCTTCTATTTTGCGCGTCACATATGTTGCAGTGAAAAAAAAAAATCTAAAGATATGCGTAAAGTGTTGTAAACCATTCACGTAAATGAAAGTGAATGTGCATTAATATCCTTGCCATGCGAATTTTCTTGAAATACAAAGCGTAGGTGCCATCGGCTATAATTAAAATGGTCCACAAGTTCGCAGCAAAATACAAAACTAGTAAAAAATATTAATGTCGGGAGTGGCAGACTGTAAGATTCATAAAATCAGTCTGCTATTTGTAAGATTCCGCGCCTTTGTCTGTAGCAGGAGAAATATCGAACTTAAAATGTTACTTTTAGAGCAGAACATATTTCATGGGGCTTTATGAATTACAGACCGACCCAATTTCACCAAGGGAAAATTATAGGTCGCACGCACTATGCATTCTTTGAGCTATATTTACATTAAGGCCTTTAGATCGAAGTGTATTTGAAATCGTTTCACAGTTGCGACCTGAATTTTGGTTACAAGTGATTCTGAACCAATCGGTTTTATTTACAAGAAGTATATTGTCTTTCCTTTAAGGTGTTACAATCATCAGCACTGAGTTATAATAACGTATGCGGAATGAAATCGCAACAAAAAAAAACATTTTTTTTTCTTTTAAACAAAAACAAAAATTTTATTTAAAGTTTTTTAAGATAATACATTGTACTAGTTTAATGTAAAAAAATATTTGGTCCCATTCAAGCTGCTTTGCGGCAATTTTGAGGAACTTTTTTCATGGCTGTTGAAAATGTCAATGTTGGCATGTTTTGAAGCTCCTTTCGAATTTTTTGAATCAAATTTTTGGTAGTTTTGGGTCTGAAGTTATTTGCATTTACTTTTCGTTTTAAATTTGCTCAATAATCCTCAAATGGATGTCCAATGTCTTCTTGGCGTAATGACTTGATGCTAAGTCGGGCCAGAAGATTACATTTAAGTTTCTATGCTTCTTATTCACAAATTCTTCAACTTTTGGTAAGCAGAAATTAATATATCTTTCAGAATTGACGGCCAAACCGGAATCAAAAAAAACTGGTTCTGACATTCCATGCTGACTAATTGCAAGCCACAATAAAACTTTTTTAGGAAATTTTGAATGCTCCACATACTTTATTTTATCGTCAACGTGTTTTTTCCTTCAAAAAAATGTTTTTCTTGCCATTCGTTTCCATCCAATGTGAAATATGACTCATCGTCCATGATGCATAAAATGTCGCTCTTGGCTTTGAACCAAACTTTAAAACCAAACTTTTAAGTCGAGACTTTTGGGTAACTTCTTGAGCTTCTGACGCTTTTGCCTTGTTTTTTCTGGACTTTCTCTGAATTCCCATATCACTCAGATACCTTTTCACTGTTTTTCCGTCACATTGGAACTTTTTCCCAAGCTTCCTATAGGATTTAGCGACTTTACCATCGGTAATTTTTCGAAGTCGGTTTCTCATAGAAGAGTCGTTCAAACTACAATTTTTTCTAGAACCACGTTTTCTTTCTGTTGTTTGTCTTTTCTCATATATCGCCAGTGTTCTCTATACCGAACTTCGATTTTCTCCTTGTTCTACAAAATGAGAAACGTTATCGGATTTCTTCCAATCAGGATGATGGTCGAAAAAATTACAAATGGTTTTTCGACGTTGTTCTTCTTTTGACGACATTGCAAACAAAATAAATGATCAACTTCAGCAAAAATCAAATAGGTACTTTGTTTACATTTTTAATTTTGCTTTGTACCCAGCGTTGTAAAATTTATTGCGATTTCATTCCGCAAACGTTACTTTGTATCACAGTGTTGTGTAGGGTATAATAACAGTTGACAACATACCTGTCATCGCCTAGAGTACAGAACTTTCCTCAATCTCGGTGCGGAAGCTGTCTTCTGTATACCACAGTGGTATAGGGAATCATATAACAGAACCTGTCCTACTGTCACTTTTTAAACAAATTTAATTTATATTTTACTCGAAACTGATCCGTTTTATTGGCCACGACCAAAGGGAAAATTTGTTTGTAGGCAATAGAATGAGAAAAAGCAACAACCCATATTCTGGGACACAGACCTCCAAAGTGTTGATAAAAACTTGGCTATCTTTGCTAAATACGTCTTAAATTAAAATCGACTGTAAAAAAGTACAGATACTTTTTTCAAAGTTATGGTCATTTAATAATGGAACACAATATCATTCACATGACTTCCACAACTGGCATAGGGTTACAAAGCCCAAACAAAAAGTGCTTTTTGACTTTTTAAAAAATATATTAAAAGTCCACTTCCGACTTTTTTGGGAAAAAAATCGACTAACAGACTTTATTTTCGACTTTTTCTTCATGAAAACTTTAGTAACCTAACACAATTTTATACCATCCAACGAAAGGTGGATGGTATACTACACTTGTCATTCCGTTTCCAACACCACGAAATATTGACTGGATGCTCTATATAATATTGTAATATATAGGGTTATCCATCTAGAGGTATTTGGCTGGTTTTCCAGCATAGCTGGTTTTCCAGCATAGACTTTGGACTTTACGTAACCCCAAAGAAAAATGTCTAAAGGTGTGTCGATCTAGGCGGCCAAAACGTGAAAATAGCTGCATTTCCAAATGGCCTCTCAATAGATCCATTGTTTGAGCAGCTGTATGGCAAGTGGCACCGTTCTGTTGAAACTAATGTCGTTAAGATTACGGGCCTGAACTTCATGAAGCAAAAACTCAAATTTTAATTGCGCAATAGCGAGCACCATTCACGGTTACGTTCCGGCCATCATCATATTTAAAAAAAATATGCACCGATGATTCCACCAGCTTATAAACCGTGGTTTCCTCTGGATAAAATGGCACCTCTTGAACCTCTTCTTATTGCTCTTCCGCCCAAATTCGCCAAATTTGTTTATTGACGTTGCCGTTGAGCAAGAAAACAGCGGATTTTCCGTTTCTCATCGAACGCTCATTTTCAAAATAGAGCTGCCAACATTGAAGATAATTCTTTTTAAAAAAATAAATGCCATGACCTTTCAAATTACCAAAAAAGAGTCCACACTTGATTTGATTTTTTATATTTTGTTTGTTCTGTGAAAATACTTCTAGATGGATCACTCTTTATAAATGTTGATTCTAAGCGCTGTCTGTCCGGCCATGTGTCTGTTGAAAGCACGAAAGTGGACAAAGGAACTAACCAAGGACCCTAAAACTGTGCATGATAAGGGCTAAACGTCATCGGCTCTTTGGGATTGTACAGGGAGGGCCATTTAAATTTTTAAATTCGAATCGGCAGAAAAGAAAGTATATGTGACGCTCAAAATAGAAAGGGACCTAAGGGTAAAAACCAGTTTTGTTCAGGAGAGCCACTTTAAAGATTTAAATACGTGTATCTTTGGTGTACCATCACTTTCATATAACGCGCATTTCTCTGGGAGGGAACACTTTTGGGGCATGGGATTTGTCTCATTCGATGCTCAGATGTACTCCACATCAAAAAAGAAAAAAGTGAAAATGGATTTTTTTACCTTTAGGTCCCTTTCTCTATGCGCTGTCACATATACTGCTAATTTGTTCAAATTTCTTGTTTTATTATACTGGTTGAACTTTGTCATTTATTAATGGAACACAATACATATGACTACCAAATCAGGCTCGGCAGCACCCCATCCGATTAACTCAAATTTTCAACACATTTTCGGTTAGTACGGGTCGAATCTCTTCAATGACAACATCAATTTAATTTTCAACGCTTCAATTATCTGTGGATGCTTTGCGTAACATTCATCCTTAATGGGACCCCACAGAAAATAATCCAAAGGGCTCAAACCATAGCCCTGAGGCGGACAATTGACATCTCAATTTCGGCTGGTTATTCGATTTTCAAAAACAGTGCGTAAAATATCGATGGTTGAGCGTACTGTGTGACATGTGGCCCCGTCTTGTTGAAACCAAATGTCATCCATGTCATTCTTTTGAATTTTTTGAACAGTGACTCGTTGAGCTTGAAGTGGTAACGCTCACCGTTGAAGGTAACGGCGCTCCTTGCTCATTTTCGAAGAAAAATGGCTCAATGATGCCGCCAGCCCAAAATCCACTCCAAACAGTGACTCGTTGTGGATGCATTGACTTCTCAATAGCCTCGTGTACATTTTCTAAACCCCATATTAGGCAATTTTATTTATAGCCACCGAGATGAAAATGAGCTTAACCTAAAAACTCGATTTTCCGGTAAAATTCTTTATCCTTTGCCAAACAATCTTTAGCCTATTGGGCGAAGCGAAAACTCATCTGATGCATTATTAAATGACAAAGTTCAACCTTTCTAAGAAAAACAGAAAACAGACAAAATGGGCATAGTTGGAAATGTATTGACATGACTAAAATAAATCATTTTATACATTTTCAACCTGTATTTTTTGGAATATGTCTAATATTACAATATATATTGTAATTAAGATATGTATTTTTATACTGTTTCTTATAGAAGATATCTTAAGATTTCTTTTAGGATATTATTTGTTCATATAGCTCTCCTAAAACCAGAGATGTTGTGGGCGCTTGGTCCAGGGGCGCCTTGAACATGATTTTCTAATAGTAACTTCTTAATGTGTGGCCGGCCTTTGGCCGGAATTACAACTTTCATCTATGGACAAGCGTAATCAACGATATCGGAACTTTAAAGCCTTTACCTTCTGATTACTGTCACCAAAACGTAGGTAAAAATTAAACTTCCTCTTGCGTGACCCGCTTAATATAGCATTCGGCTTAATATAGGGATTCGGGACTTTAAAACATTCTGTTATTGACAGTAATTTGACTCTGGAACTTACTTAAAATTCTAGGAAACCATTTTTATTTAACTTCCTTTTAAGTCAGAAAATATTTTAATTTATATTTTCAAGTTACAATATCTCCAGTTTTAGGGGAACTATATGGACGTTCGTTAAGCGTTCGATTAAGTGTTCAAATATACATGCCTTAATTGCAATATATTTTGTAATATCAGGCATCGGTATTCTTAGTAGGGACATAAATACTGTTACAACATTGAACACACCCATTTCAATAGTAGGACTGAACATATCCCGTTAATGTCATATGGGTTTTGAAAGCTAACCTCAATAGCATTAGTCTGTAACGGGATTTTAAAATTGTTTCAACTTTCATCATGGAGTGGTCAGATAATGAGAACCGTATAGCTGTAATAGCGCTCTTCAAGTGTGAAATGAAAAAAGCGATATTTTTAGAACGCTCTGGCCATTAGGGATTAGCCGCATGTTCGTCTACCGATGCATAAAACTGTTTGAGGAGACTGGAGATGTAAAAGGCCGCTACCGGTCGGGCCGCCCACGCTCTGTTCGAACACCGCATGTCATTAAAGCCTTTAAATCAAGAATTCACAGAAATCCGCCCCGAAAACAGAAAATCATGGCCCGTGAGATGAATATCACGCAAAAGTCCATGAGTCGAATCATTAAAAAAACTTGGGACTTGGGGCCTTCAAACGACTTACCGAACATTTATTGACTGCAGTTTATAAAAAATGGATTGAAAAATGCAAACGTTTTTTGGTGAGGCACGCTGATAACTTGCACAGAAAAATTTTGTTCACCGATAAAAAAATTTTTACCGTTCAGAAAAAAATTTAACAAGCAAAATGATAGTGTATGCGCGGTCATCTCAGGAAGCATCTGAACTGATCCCAAGGGTGGAAAAGGGTCATCACCCAGCTTCAGTCATGGTTTGGTAGGGTATCTCTTACGATGGGGTCACTGACCTGCAAAGAGCCAAAGTTTACCAAGAAAACGTTTTGGAAGCTGTTGTGAAGCCTCTTAACAATCCCCTGTTACAAAACCAGCCATGGACTTTCCAGCAGGATTCTGCGCCGGCCCATAAGGGTAAAACGTCCCAGGACTGGCTTCGAGACAATTTGCCAGCGTTCATTGCCTCTGAAGAATGGCCCCCAGGCAGTCCAGATTTGAACCCATTGGATTACAAATTGTGGACGGTTTTAGAGGACAAGGTTTGTCACAAAAGATACCCCAACATTGGATCTTTTAAGACTGCTTTGGTTGCGATTGGCCAGTGCAACTTAAGGCGTGTGTAAAGGCAATAGGCGGTAATTTCGAATAAGTAGATTCTTTTTGGATACACCAATAAATATATTAAAAATATTTGGTCCAAAAACATTCAGTACTTTTTATTTTACAGCATAAAACGTTTGTAACAGTATTTATGTCCCTACTAAGTAAAATCGGTCACCGACCCGCAATGGGTTGACAGATTTCAATGATTTATTTGTCTTAATTTTTTTTTCGTTTGCAAGGTCTTGTCAATATCTTTCCAACGATACCAATTTTGCCCAGATCGAATAATGTATGTATGTATAGCAAAGATACAGCCGACTTTATATTGAAACGATGGGTGTCCGTAACAATATTTTGTCCTCAGGATCAAAAGTTTTACATGCGGTAAAAGTTTGATCAAAATCAGAATGTAGCCCGTAATAGTTATTGCCTTTAACTCTTCTCAAGCCATTCTCAGCGTAGTAGAAAGTAACATTGGAAATTTTTCTTAAATATCACATGGGTTGCCGTATTGTAAGGGATGTTATTTGGTTGCCGCGCACCTCAGATAGCAGTTTTGCCGTTTTTTTACATGTAACCGTTTTGCACCTAACCCTACTTTGTTGGTTTTGCTGGATTATTCCTAAGGGGGCTTTTCATATGGAAAATTGTTGGCCTCTGCTTGCCCAAAATTTATATGTCTGTATAATAACTCTTACCTGGATCATCCTCAGGGGCACGTGTTTCATTCTCCTCCATTATATGGCATTCCATTAAATGGCCGGCTCGATTTGCTCTGAAACCCATTCATTTGTCTCAGAAGTTCAGCATTTTGTTTCATTTATGCCGTTCGCACTTTATATGTTCGCCTTGTCTTCAAACATAGAATTATCTGCTGGCCCAGCACTTCAATTTTCCAATAATCGACATTTATATGAATTAAGATAACTAGCAAATCCATTGTTTAAATTGAAAAATACTAGAAACGAATGCAAAATAAACTTGGAAAAATTGATATTTTATAGAACAGTGCTGCCAAATTTGTGATAATAAGAAACTACTATGTTTATACGATGGTATTAAACACTTGAAATAATTAAGGCTCGAGCACACTGAAGCTTTTTATTAAACGCTTCTGCAGCGAAAACTGTAACGCACTAGGCGTGCTTTTTTATTGCTCTGTTGTTAAGCGAGTAAGAGGTTGCTAATGCGATAACATCCCTTTATTATACATATGTGACCTTCTCCAAGAAAAGGGACCTAGTGTGTCAAAAAACGGGTTTGGACTTAAGAGTGGATTCTGGTACCTAAAAGGGTGTAGAATAAGATGAAATGAGTTAGACTTCTGATAAAAAATTAATTATCCCATAAAAACGAACTTGGGAAAATCGATAAAAGTGAGAAAAACATTAAAATTTTACTTTTTTTTTGGATTTTTTGGTTTTAAATTGTTTTTTTTTTTCGTCTGTCTTCTAATTTTTTTGGAGTTTGGACTTTTTTTTTCGGTTTTTCGTGATCTGGTTCTTTGATTTTCTCCCGTTTGACAATTTCATTTTTTCTTTTTGCGGCGCTTGGACTTCAGCTTTCTTTTTCTCGTGATCCGGTGCTACGATTTTTTTTCTTGCTGGCAGGTTCAGATTTTTCGATTTTTTTTTAGCTTTGAGTTCACTCGATTTAGGAGCTACAAAATCCCGTTTCTGTGAATTAGTTTTCATACAAATAACATTTAGATCTAACGATAAACCGCTTGGTGCAATGAGCGGAGTTAATTCGTTTGGTAGCAACAATAGCAAAGGTATTGTCACACTAAAAGCGAAACAAAATACGTCACCACATAGGCATGACGTCACCAAAGTCGGCACCCAATCATAACTAACCATACCAAATCGCATCTCCCAACTGAAGGTGTGGTCACAGTGATAATGCGTTATGAAACTTTAAATGCGTTTTTCTCAAAACTTCATTTACGTTTCACTAGGTCCCTTTTCTCGGAGAAGGTCACATATAAGTAAAGTCATCATATAAGATACGTCGTGACAAAAATAATTATCAAATAAATTTATTATTTATATAGGTATTTTTTAGTTATTATTTAAAAAAAACCAACCGAACCATAACAGGCTGTTTTTTGTCTTTTCTGCAGCTTCTCATAAAATACTAATAGAAATCATGGCCACTTTGTTGTTCTTGGTTGTTTCAAGCGGGAAAAATAAAATATATTATACTTTATTATTTACAATACAATAAATCTTTTTAGGACCTTTAAAGTCTTTAAAATTGTTTTTTAAAAAACAATTTTAAAGACAAAAAATTTCCTACCGAAATGTTCAAATGTCATTACCCTGGTTGTCCCAAACACTACTAAAAATATTAATTATTTATTTAATGAAACCAGTCCATAGTAAAAAATAATATTCAATTAATTTTGTTGCTATTAATGATAATAATTTTTTATTCAATTTATAATATTATGGATGTTTATTTTTTGTCCCTGAATACAAAGTATTCCCCCTGTAAAATCTAATATTCGCTAAAATTCAAATTTAAAAACCAACCTTGTTTTCAAGCAACTCAAATATGATTGAACACAATCGGTTACACATAACGTGTAACCGATTGCTTAAACTTTAAATTCGCTTAAACTGTGATTACCGTTACATTTTTATAACGGCATTTTACCCGCGTATGAAAAGTATGTTTGATACGCCTCATTCTGGTAGCTCCGATGCAAATGCACCATGGCATGGCGCCCACTGCTTATTTGCTTGAATTCAACTTAGGTGACTCCTCGAATCGTTTCTGCCACAAAATTGGCAGCACTGTTCTTGAAAACGTCAATTAAATTAAAGTTTATTTTATTGTACATTTAAATTGGCAGCACTGTTCTTGAAAACGTCAATTAAATTAAAGTTTATTTTATTGTACATTTAAATTTGTAATAATGTGGATTCCATCTATCTGGACAAGTGAAGAGGTTGGGTACAAGTAATCATGTGAATATGTGACCACAACGCGCAAATTTTAAGTTTAAAAGACATGATCAAGAAACATGAACGTTCTTGATAATTCGGAAAAAGTTGAAGGAGTTTTAGTAAATCAATGTGGCATTTTAATTTAAGATATCGACTACCAAAATGTTTACAAGGTATAACAGTTAAAATTGGTACAAGCGGAAACTTCTCTCAAATCAAATAGATGTGTACATACTCACGGATCGTGACCTACTGTTTAACGCCAGCCCCGAACGCCTAAAGGATTTTATAAAGAAGTTTTTACATGGCAGAGAGATAAATCTCTTACTAGTAATGTCACCGTCATTTGCGACGTGGAAACCCCAATCCCACAACAGCTCGTCCCGTGGACCGGATTAAACCGATGAGCAATTATTCGTCCAAGGGCGGTCATCCCGACACACAGTTGCCGCTACAACAACAACAACGTGAAAACCCCGTCAATAAAAATGTAAAATGCTCTTACCCGTGGTTCAACCTGGGTTTACTGGCATGATAGTCGTACAGACTTCCATCACCCCACGGCGGCCTGACATTATTGGATCTGAAGCTTACGGTTTCCCGGCGGTACCCGGCAACTTAGAAAGTCTATTTTTCTGAATTACACGGCAAGAAAAATCATGGGGCCTACCTTCTTACCTTAAAGGTGTTAAACACCTCAGAACTAAGTAATAACAACCTGTACAGCGTGGAGTAAGATATAGGGTGGACCATTTAAAATATTAATGTTGAATATTCATCCCAAAAAAATTTTCAGCCCATTGGGCGAAGTAAAAACGCACCTCTACAAAGTTTTCGAAGCTATGCTATAAGTTGATAGAAACTTTTTCATTCCAGCTACGTCCTCTGCCCTCTAATCCTTCATAAGAATCCTTTTTCATCTGGCCTTTGGTCGACATTTTCTTCTGTTTCCATGTGGATTTCAATCCAAAGCTTGTCGGCATATTTCTTCTGGTTTAGGTTTAACCCGGGTTAAGAACATCTAATAAATTTTCAGCGTCGGTGAATTTATCTGAGATTCATCTCTATACATAGTTAAATCGTGCACAGTTCACTAATTTTACAGAAGTTGTCCCTTGTTCCTTCATGCGATGTTGCAGGACTAAAGTAGTACTTAGTTTTGAAGTGCATGCTTAATGCATTTTCTTTTTTTATAATGTTAGGAATTGGTTCTATACCGCATATTGGGTATAGTTCGTCATAAACGCAAGATTTTGATTGTAAATAAAACAAAAAGATTCAGAGAATTATCTTAATATATTTTTATTATGATAGAAGGATCTATGACAAATATGTGTGAAACAAAAAATACCGGCCAAATGCTCGCCACGGCTTCTGCTTCCGATGGTCCATAAATGGCTCTTTAGCTCCTGAATTGTTCTTGGCGTAGACTATTTATCTAAAATATCCCCAAAGAAGGAAATCCAACGGTGTCAAATCACATGATCGTGGCGGTCAATTGAAATCGGCACGACGTGATATAATATGGCTTTCTCGTTGGTTGTGTGGCAATATCCAGTTGGAACCACATATCGCCCAGGTCCATATCCCAAATTTCTGGGCACTAGAAGTCCGTTATCATCTTGCGATAGCGAACACCATTCACAATAACTGCTTAGCCGACCTTATTTTTGAAGAAGTACGGCTCGCCGTCAGCCCATAAACCCCACCAAAAGAGTCACTCTTTGTTGATGCTGCAGCTTTTCAAAAATCACCCGTGGAACTCATTTGCCCAAATGCGGCAATTCTGCTTGTTACGAATCCACTGAGGTGAGGCCAATATTAACGGGGTGAACGCTTTCGTTTTCCTAGTGTTGATTTTCAGATCGACCCTCACGGAGTGCATCAAGCTTCGATTGCACATCCGATTGTCTAATGGATAACAACATAGATGCGAAAATTTCATTGTTTTTGCGTTACAATACATTAATGGCATTTGAAGTAAATTAGTTTATGGGTCGTGAAGTAAATTAGTAAAAAATGCCATCATCTTCAGAACGCCTTGGGTCCATGGAAGACCCACAGGGCCTTGGAAATAATACCGTCCTCTTATATGTAAGTGTGGTACTCAAGCGAAAAGAACATTGCTCACAGATACCAAAAATACAAAGCGCGGTCCTCTAGCCCCAAGACCAACAGTTTTGAATCGTAAGGCCCTTGGGGCCTCAAAAACTGAAGCATGCGTTAATAATACGGAATTGTAATTGAAAATGAACGTGGGTCAGTTGATAGCTAAATATATAGGCATAATTTAATAATATATATATATATATCAATTTATATGGATAAATCAAGATATATATATATATATATATATATATATATATATATATATATATATATATATATATATATATATATATATATATATATATATATATATATATATATATATATATATGCATAATTTAATTATCTAAATAAAAAATATTAGAGTTTATTTTCCATTAAAAAATATTAATTTTTATTTTCCAAAAAATTGTTTTCCTCAAATTGAAGAGTTTTACGCAATTTTCGGTGATAGTGATCAATAGTCCCAAGTCCTTAGAATGTAATGCCTGCATATAGCTTAACGTCTTTATGCCTGGAAGAAGGTCGGCAAACAAAGTGGAAGTTTCCAAAAGAAAGTTATTTTATACGCTCCGAGGACCGTTGAACTTGAGCGCCCTTGTTGTTGTGTGCCGTTGTTCACTATTTTCCCGGAGATACTCCATTTTAGGGGTAGTGGCATATTTGTTCTTCTTTTTTTGTGTCACGCCCCATAATTTCTTGATTTGTTGGTCTTATTCCAAAGTTGATCGTGATATGTCATATTAAAAGTCGTAATTAAATACCATTGCTTTTCAGTGTTTGTTATTTAAAGGTAGCGGTTGGGCCATGACTCTACTAGGTCTAACCCAATTAAGAAAATATCGGTTTCAGTAACTTGCAAATTCACGTTGAAGGATAAATAAAAGATTCGGGTTTTACATGTTTCAGTTGAGCTTTTCGCATACACTGATGCAGTGCAGAATATGGAATGCATAGGGTGAGCCATTTAAAGTTTTCATTTTGAATCGGCTGTAAAAAAGTACTGATATTTTTTTTTTCATATTTCTGGTTTTATTGGAAAGATTGTACTTTGCCATTTAATAACACAGTACAACAACCACATTTTACACGCATTTGAAGTTGGTGATTTTTGAACGCTGTCTAACAAGAAAAGAACATTGAAAATTTGATAAAATAATTCTTATTTATTTTTATTATCCTGGAAAGTTGGGGTATCTTACTGTTTTTGGGTTCGACGAATTCATTTTTGATATTTATTTGTACATAAAACTCCCGCTGTCATACAAATGGAGCTATTTCTTGTAGATTTCCATAGAAAAAACGGTTTATTTACCTTTTTAGGCTGAAAAATCAATTTGTTTTGTTGGCTTAATTGTAAAACATATTTATTATGAGATATTATGAAGTACATTTTATTATGCTAAGTACGTTACTACCCAGCAAACCAAACCTTCAGAATTCGGTCAGAATTCTGTACGACAATCGGCCAAATGTTCCGATTTCGGATCAGAATTCTTAGTGAGTTCGTAACGAAAGACATGTGAGAGGGTTGACACGAATTCTGAACTACTTCTCTGAGGGAATTCTGATGTTTTTGCAGACATTTCGAACCGATTTCTGACCAATTCTGAACTATAGTCTTGAGAAATTCGAAAGGAAATTTCGATTTGTCGTATCGAAATCTAAACTAATTCTGAACGACTTCGGTCAGAATTCTGGCATTAAGTCTTATTAAATTCGGATGTTTTTACCGATATTACGAACCGAATTCTGAACGAATTCTCAGCTTATGTCATGGTAAATTCTGTATGTAAACGGTCAAAAATAAGAAAATATTTTTGTTCTACAAAAAAAGTTGTAAAACATTTTCAAAAAGCGTTCGGAAAGACTGTTAAGTTACAAGCAGGGGTATCTGTCTGCAGTTTCGCAAGCAATAATTGTGCTGCAACTATGTTTAGTGGCTATATACTTAAAGGCAACCAGTTTTGCATTTAACGAGAACTGCCGGCAGTAGAGTTTTCCTCCGAACACAATAAAAATCCCTCGCACAGCTAAGCTAAACAATCGTTCAGAATTTGAAATATAAAAATACCTCAGACAAACAGTTAAGAATTCGTTCAGAATTAGTTCCGACATGTCTGAACACAAGAACAACAACTGTAAAATATGAAGCAAATAACAACATTTTTAAACGAATAGACTACCTCAGATAAATATTTCAGAATTCGTTGCGAGTTCTATAAGAGAAGTCTGAACAAAAAATTAATAAAAATCCCACAGACAAGTCTAACAGAATTCGGGCCGAATTCGTTCAGATATTTCTTAACATAATAAATAAAAAATCCTCAGACAAATCCAACAGAATTTGTAACGATTTCGGTAAGAATTCTCGATAGAGTTCAGATATTGTTCAGAATTGTCTGATATCAGACATTGTCGGCAAATTTGGTTTACTGGGTATTACAAATAAGCAATTTTTATGTAAAAAATTGTGTTTTTATTGATAAATAATCATTTTTTAATGCAAAAACAATATGTCTTATTATATATTAGTTGGATCCACTTAATCATTATAGCCTAAAAAAAGTAAATATACCGTTTTTTCTATGAAAAGAGAACAGGAACAATTTGTATGACAGCGTCATCTAGCGTAAGTTTTAGGTAAAAATAAATATCAAAAATGAAGTCCTCGAACCCAAAAACTGTAAGTACCACAACTTTCCAGGATAATAAAAAAATAAGCATTATTTTATCATAGTTTCAAGGTCCTTTAATGTTAGACAGTGTTCCAAAATCACAAACTTCAAATGGGTGTAAAAAAAATCTCGCACTAAACTAAAGAAAGCCCTTGAAGGTTTTGTTATGGATAATGTCAACTATCATTTGCAGTTAGTCTCATCCCATTCGCATTCGGAAAGTTCGATTCTGTATCACTGTGTAATGGAACACCATCCGATGTGTTTGCGCTTCGCCCAATGGGCTGAAGATTATTTGGCAGGAGATGAAGCATTTCGCAGAAGAATCATGTTTTCAGATGTAGCTCATTTTCATCTCGGTGGCTATTTAATATGTTAAATCGGCAACCATGTAGTAGGACCTTAATTTAGTTTTTTTTCTAGTTCTAATTATATTTCCAATTGGAAAAGTAAATAATTGCACGGTTATTGGAAACTCTTTGGCTGACACACTGTCAGATATTCCATTATCTTGTAAGAAAGAACCTTTAAAAATGTTGGCTTTCGATGTGCCTTTGTAGCATTAGCTCTACACAAGTGTATCTTGTACACCACAATCTTTGTTCTTATATCGCTGTCAGGGAAGATAAATCCTTCAGAACCTCTACATTTGTTAACTACGAGTTCAAATAAATCACCTCTAGTTAGCTTCTAATCCAATTCCATGGCTTTTAACTGTAGAATGTCACATAATGTTGTGCTTGGAGGGAGTTAAATAATGGGCGGACGTCCAATGTAGGATGGAGGCCTGTATGTCTGTTACCGAGCTAGCGGTCAAACGAAATATGCTATGACTCTGAAATGTTGAAAAATGGGTATTACTAATAAGCAGTTTGGGTCTTTACATGGTTAAATTTAGACCAGAGGTAAAAATTGTTTCTCTCAGTAAACGAAACTTGTGTTTACTATTTAAAGACCGTTAATTAGTTGAAAATTATGATCGGGTTTTAGGTGGGCATTATGCCAAAAATTATTCAGTCCTTATGTCCAGTAAAAGTGAGGCAAAGTTTGTCTTGAAAGGGTTTACCTGCTCACAAAGTAGGTGGAGTTCCCACGGAGGCCTGTTGGCCCAATGTCATACTCTATGTCTAAGGACTAGAAAGAATAGAACAATCTAAGAGATCTAGGAATAGTTTCAGGCGAATAGATATACATACGTACTTAGTAGGGACATAAAGGGTTTGCCTGCTCACAAAGGAGGTGGAGTTCCCACGGAGGCCTGTTGACTCAATGTGATTCTCTATGTCTAAGAACTAGAGAGAATAGAACAATCTAAGAGATCTAGGAATAGTTTCAGGCGAATAGATATACGTACTTAGTAGGGACATAAATACTGTTACACACGTTTTATGCTGTTAAATAAAAAGTACTGAATGTTTTTGGACCAAATATTTTTTAATATATTTATTGTTGTATATTGGATCCAAAAAGAATCTACTTATTCGAAATGTCCGCTTTTTGCCTTTACACACGTCTTAAGTCGCACTGGCCAATCGTCAATAGCTGCACGAACCTCGTCTATTGGAAAATTGGCCACAGCTCGAACCAAAGCAGTCTTAAGAGATTCAATGTTTTGTGACCTACCTTGTCCTCTAAAACCGTCCACAATTTGTAATCTAATGGGTTCAAATCTGGACTGCCTGAGGGCCATTCTTCAGAGGAAATGAACGCTGGCAAATTGTTTTGAAGCCATCCCTGGGACGTTTTAGCCTTATGGGTCGGCGCAGAATCCTGCTGGAAAGTCCATGACTGGTTTTGGAACAGGGAATTGTTAAGATGCTTTACAACAGCTTCTAAAACTGTTTCTTGGTAAACTTTGGCCGATGTTTTGACTCCTTGTTCGCAGAAATGCAGATCAGTGACCCCATCGTAAAAGACACCCCACCAAACCATGACTGAAGCTGGGGGATTACCCTTTTCCACGCTTGAGATTAGTTCAGATATGCTTGTTAAATTTTTCCTGAACGGTAAAATTTTTTTGATCGGTGAACAAAATTTGTCTGCGCAAGTTATCAGCGTACTTCACCAAAAGAAGTTTGCATTTTTCAATCCTACTTTTTTAAAGCTGCAATCAATAAATGTCGGATACGTCGTTTGAAAGCCCCAAGTCCGAAGTCTTTTTTAATGATTCGACTCATGGACTTTTGCGTGATATTCATCTCACGGGCCATGATTTTCTGTTTTCGGAGCGGATTTCTGTGAATTCTTGATTTAACGGCTTTAATGACATGCGGTGTTCGAACAGAGCGTGGGCGGACCGACCGGTGGCGGTATTTTACATCTTCAGTCTCCTCAAACAGTTTTATGCATCTGTAGACGATCATGCGGCTAATCCCTAGTGGCCGGAGAGTTTTAAAAATATCGTTTTTTTTCATTTCACACTTGACACAATTTTAAAATCCCGTTACAGACTAACGCTATTGAGGTTAGCTTTCAACCCCATATGACATTAACGGGGTATGTTCAGTTCTACTATTGAAATGGGTGTGTTCAATATTGTAACAGTATTTATGTCCCTACTAAGTATACAAGATGGGCTATTTAAATTTGAATCGGCTGTAGAAAAAAAAACATATTTTTTTTAAATTTCTGGTTTTATTGGAAATGTTAAAGTTTGTCATTTAAAAATAAAACACAATTTTTTCATATTACTACCACAACTGGTTCGGCAGTACCTCATCCGATCAACCCTTTTTTTCAGCACATTTTCGATTGTTTCGGGTCGAATATCTTCAATGGCAACTTCGATTTCACGCTTAAACGCTTCAATTGACTTTTTATTTTTTGCGTAAGATTTATAGATAGATTTATTTACAGAAAATAATCCAAATGCCTCAAAACACAGCTCCGAGGTGGCCAATTGACATCACAACTGTCAAAGACAGTGCGTATGTCTGTGTTGGCTGTGTGACATGTGGCCCCGTCTTGTTGAAACCAAATGTCATCCATGTCATTCTCTGGAATTTTTGCAAACAGAAATGCGTTGAGCATGGCACTGTAAAGCTTATCGTTGACGGTAAAGGCGACACCTTGTTCATTTTTGAAGCAAAATGGCTCAATGATGCCGCCAGCCCAAAAGCCACATCAAACAGTGGCTCGTTGTAGATGCATTGGCTTCTCAATAGTCACGTGTGGGTTTTCTGAACCCCATATGCGGGAATTTTGCTTATAGCCACCGAGATGAAAATGAGCTTCGGGGGAAACACGATTTTTCAGTAAAATTCTTCATCTCCTGCCAAACAATCTTCAGCCCGTTGGGCGATAGAAAATGGGTCGGATGGTGCTCCATTAAATGATTGGATGGTGCTATTGTTAAATGACAAAAGTGAACCTTTCCAATAAAACCAGAAATTAAAAAATAATATCCTTACTTATTTTTTACTGCCGATTCAAATATTAAATTTTAAATGCCCCGCCCTATCTAGGGCCTACCCTATACCTGCCTCCTACTTTCGGAACACATGTTCTTTCTGTTTTATCTATTTAGTTTTTATTCCTCTTTATTAACTTAAGAAACAGTCAATCTTCAATCTTTTTCATTACGTTTTTTCTCGTAGGTTTTAAATTCTTTTGTCCCCATTTAAAATATTCCCAATTAAGTCAAATTGCATTTTATATAAGTTTAAAGTTATATATGTATGATTGTGTATTTTATATATGATCTGATTGTATAGGTCTCTTATCTCCGCTATATAAATAACTTAAATTATAAATTTAAAAAATATTTGTACTTATAAAAAAAATATTGACTCAATAATTTAAAGCTAAATTCAAAACTTCTTAACTGCGTTCTAATTAAACTAATGATACTTTTTACATGTCTAACAGATTCTGGACAAAATCAAAATCCATGTCAAAATCTAGAGAACAGAAACTGGATGAAGCCGATGTCGACAGCGATGGCGAAGTGGAAGAGTTCGCGTCGTTGGTGGTGTTCTGGCTGGTATTATAACGTGGCACATCTGCCGACATAAGGAAGTTAAGGACATCCTTTTCATCGTGAAAAGAGGGCAGTGCCTGTAAATCGTCAAAAAGCGATGAAGTGGATTCTACAAAGGACTCGGTCGATGAATAGATGGCAGAATCGAAATATTCCATTGAGTTGGGCGGTGAATTAAATGCCGACTGGTAATTGGCTTCGGTATTCACATAAATCGAATCGTTCAAATTTTGCGGTGATGCCAGCGGCGATGTTTGCAATTGGGGTAGGAATACTTGGCAGTCTGCTCGTTCATTTTGGTCTTGGCGGACTTGTGCTTGGGGAAGGTAGGCTTGGTCTTCCATCAGTTGTGGAAACTCTTGTTTGATATTTGTCAAATCATTGCTGTTGTTGTTAAGAAACAAGGGCAAATCATCGGAACTGGATGAGTTGACACTGGACAAAGGACGTAGCTTGTGGCAATTTTTGGAACTACGGCTGGCATCTTTCTTGCTTTTCATGCGTCGGTTTTGGAACCAGATTTTCACTTGACGTTCGGTTAATTCCAAATGGTCGGCAATTTTAATACGTCGGGGCCGGCACAGATACTTATTGATGTGGAATTCACGTTCCAGTTCAATGAGCTGCTTACTGGTGAAAGCGGTGCGAACACGCTTAGCCTTGCAAGTTCCCTTGGACTCAATGGAGGAGGTGGGCGAAAGCGGTGTGCTGTTGTTCACGGCAACGTAGCTGTAAGCGGGAGAGGCCGACGACGATGTTGCCGTAACCATTGTAGTGGGCGAATGAAGCACATTGACCATAGCCTATAAGAAAGAGAATAAAAAAAGGTAAATTAATTTAGGGTTCCAAGGGGAGCAAACGTTTGCTTGTAACTTACGTTATTAACACTTTGATATTGCAAAGTTTGTGCTAGATATTCTTCAAATGACATATTATTCAAAAATTCCATTTTTCTATTTTGTTTAGGGGCTTTCAAATTCCAATAGCTGGTGTGTGCACGATGTTGTGTCTTTGAGCTGTTGCTGGTGACTGTGACAACTCAAGTCCTGGCCAAAGTATTTATATCGCATGCTACGGTCAGTGATTGGTCGGCCCTTACCTGTGCGTCTGCACAAGTTGCTTGTTGGATTTATTGTCCAGGACTTGGTTTGCAAATCGGAATTGGTTTACCAATCGCGCACTTACACACTGAGCCAGCGGAGCAGGCCGACTACCTGCTGCCCGCTAGCGTTTTTGTGTGTCGCAGTCGTTTGGCAGGGATTGCTGCTGCATTGGCAATAAGTCTAAGCAGCCAGACTGGCGTTCTGCGCGCTGTACGTGAAGATGCGTAATAGCATTTCGACTAGTCTTCTTTGGTGTACCTACAGACGGACAGGCGGGCCGGGCCGGACTGGCCGTCGAGTGCTTAGCTAAGAGCTACTTACATGTCTTGTCTAAATAGTTTATGGGTTTAATGTTTGTCACCAAAAGATTATGTTCCTGATACTATGTACAGTGATAGTATGTTTGTTCTAAAGGAATTTGGTACACATTCCCAATGCATTCTCATTCGATGAGTCATTATTAAAAAATGTTGTTTTGGCCTTAGCAGCCTTGATGAAACATTTGGTTTATCGCAGTTTGGGGTTGCGTTTCCGGTAACGTGCAATGGGCACCGTTTCTGTGAATTGTAACTAAAATACATACTTTGTTAATTTTTTTGGTAAACGCTAACCTTTTTGCTTTTTTAAAAATGTATGATATGTTTCCAGGATTTTTTGCTTAGCCATTTGAATATCCGGCAACGTTCCTCCACTCTTACGCAGTGGCTTATAAACTAGGCTAGGCAACTGCTGATTTTGCGCAAAATTGGTTTGACTCCTCGCAGTCTTTCACAGTGGACAGAAGAGAAAGAACTAAAATAGAATTAGTGCACCGGTTGGAGCAGAATAAGTGTTTCCATTTTCTTTTCTTTCGTAGCCCAGCAAACAATTTTGGTCTTAGTGCTTTTTAGCGGGCATTTTCGGTGTTAATATGGACAATAACGGTGCTGTTATAAAAATACTATAAGTATTGTTTGTATGCAGATGTGCCGTCAAATACAAAGAATTTAGTTTGCATTTAATTTGAGCGGGGCACAGCAATCTCCGTAAAATCGTTTTAATCCTTAAATGCATTATCTCTTCGATTTTTACTATTTAATTTTGAAAGACTCATAATGTCGAAAAAAGTATTCATTTCTTTATATTTTTAAAAAAAATTGTGTTTTTTATTGAAAATATGTTTTGTTGCCAATGGCTACATTGTGCATTTCTTATCTAGTATGAAACAATTTGTATTCTTATTAAGACATACAGCTATGCCACATTTTTAGCACTTTATTTGTGTAAAACCTTTACAGTTTGGGAATTTGCATCCCATTTTTTGCTTCTATGGTCATTGACCAGTGAACAAAATGGTCTTGCCAAATGTCTTAGGGTGGTATTGTCTGTGCCGCTGTCTTTTTCTTTTTTATTTGAATTTATTTTTCCATGCTTTGCCGGCTTTGCTTGGGCTCTACAAAACTAGTTACAACCTCTGCTCGCTGAATGTCGTCATCCAAGACTCTATTTGGTTTAAGGATCTGTTTGCTGCCTAACCAAGCATTTACCATCGTCAAATCTACCAAATTGTAAAATATCCGTACCCTCTAAGAAAACCGGCACGAAAACGAAACGTTGGCGAAGTCATTTTTTCATACAAGACTACGAAAACGAACCGATTTTGCGATACGTAAATGCACCGTAAACGTTAATTCCGGAATAAGAGAATTAGAAAAAAAAGTAGTAGTTTGAATGTATTGGTAGTACGCCAAGGCTAAGCTAAAGTAGTTCTTTTACGTAACACTAAAGCGGTCCGTTTTCGTAATACCAGAGTGTTGCGTTTACGTAACACTGAAGCGGTACGGTTTTGTATCTGCAAAACGTTCTGTTTCCGTACTGAATTTCTTTCTCTATCGAAATATTATAAGCATTTTTATACTGAAGAATTAATGTTGCATATATTGTGAATGATTATGAATTCTTTGGCTATTACAAAATATAGATATGTAGATATAAATATACTACAAACGTTTTATAAATACCTATTATATTAACACTTACAAAAGTTGATTTTGTTTAACAACAATCAGATCATCACACTTCAAACATCAACTAAAACAATTAAAGTGTTCTGTCAACATGGCTGCCCGAATAAAGGCCCATTTAGTCTCGACGGTTGACGGTAGATTCTTTTTGGTTTAAATACGTTCGTTTCCATTACGCAAAATCACTTCCATTTCGTACCGTAAAAAACGGCACGTTTACGAAGAGTTTTACGCAGAATTAATTTCGTCGTATTTTTATATGAAAAACTATGCAAGTGTTAGTGATATGGCGGTCCGTATGCAGTTCGTTTTCGCTCCGCAAAATGCGTTACGTTTATTTTTCTTGGAGGGTAGTCTTAGTAAAAATTAACTACGTCCATGTAACGGTTATATTCTTGGATTATACTAATATGTGAACATTTGACGTCAATAGGCTTTTTTCTTTTCTGCCGTATCTTAGAAATTAGATTCACATACTTATTATCTTTCCACACGATCAAAGAAATGTCGACGCTATCTATAGTGGCCACGCATTCAAAGCTAGTACCACGTTCATAATTTTTCATCATATTTTCCGAAAGTAGCTTACAATTAGAAAGCCTATTTCTGCGAAAAGTACCTAACGAAAATATTTCTTCTTTGAACAAGTAAACCATTAGTGGAAGGGCTGTATGGTAATTATCATGGTATGATTTGTAATTTTTTATTTCTTGGTACAATCTGAGATAAGCGTAAGACTACTTATATATTTGATTTTGCTCCTAGATCTGGTTTACCATCTGGCAGAGCTTTGCCATTTTCTTCACCTAAATATATTTCAAAATTATACGCTAATCCAGAAACAACAGCTAATACAAAAAAAAAACTTAGATCGTCATTTGAGAACTTTTATAGGCATATGTGACAGCGCATAGAGAAAAGGACCTAAGGGTAAAAAAAAATCCATTTTCCCTTTTTTTTTTGATGTGGACAACATCTGAGCATCGAATGAGACCGATCCCATGCCCCAAAAGTGTTCCTTTCCAGAGATATGCGCGTTTTATAAAAGTGATGGTACACCAAAGATACATGTATTTAAATCTTTAAAATCGTTCTCCTGAACAAAACTGGTTTTTACCCTTAGGTCCCTTTCTATTTTGCGCGTCACATATATTGTTTCAAATAATGTCTTACTATTGTTGAACACATCTGTTTTTCAATAGAAAGATGTTCTTCCAAAGGAATATTATTGAATTTTGTATTGAGATGTTCTCTGCGGGGTCTTAATTTCAAGAGTCCTGCCCAATTGCGTTTGGTGGTACAAATAGGTCATTATCATATTTATGAATACCTTTGCGTTTTTTTTTCGATATCGTTGAAAACCATCGTGTAGCTTATAGTAGAATCGAAAATCTTCTCTCTAGTATGATCTAATGGTTGGCATACTATGTACAAGTCGCATGTATAAGTACAATATAATTCTAACGTATTCTCTTATGTTGGGATCACTAAACGAAGCTGATCTACTTAGTAGAGACATAAATACTGTTACACACGTTTTATGCTGTAAAAAAAGTACTGAATGTTTTGGATCAAATATTTGTGTTGATGTATGTATATTGTAGCCAAAAAGAATATACTTATTCGAAATATCCGCCTTTTGCCTTTACACACGCACTGGCCAATCGTCAATAGCTGCACGACCCTCGTCCATTGGAAAACTGACCACAGCTCGAACCAAAGCAGTCTTAAGAGATCCAATGTTGGGGTATCTTTTGTGACAAACCTTGTCCTCTAAAACCGTCCACAATTTGTAATCCAATGGGTTCAAAACTGGACTGCCTGAGGGCCATTCTTCAGAGGAAATGAACGCTGGCAAATTGTTTCGAAGCCAGGCCTGGGACGTTTTAGCTTTATGGGCCGGCGCAGAATCCTGCTGGAAAGTCCATGGCTGGTTTTGGAACAGGGAATTGTTAAGAGGCTTCACAACAGCTTCCAAAACGGTTTTTGGTAAACTTTGGCCGATGTTTTGACTCCTTGTTCGCAGAAATGCAGGTCAGTGACACCATCGTAACAGACACCCCACCAAACCATGACTAAAGTTGGGTGATGACCCTTTTCCACCCTTGGGATCAGTTCAGATGCTTCCTTAGATGACCGCGCATACACTATCATTTTGCTTGTTGAATTTTTTCCTAATCGGTAAAATTTTTTGTGCAAGTTATCAGCGTGCTCCACGAAAAGACGTTTGCATTTTTCAATCCTATTTTTTTTAAAGCTGCAGTCAATAAATGTCCGGTACGTTGTTTGAAAGCCCCAAGTCGCAAGTCTTTTTTAATGATACGACTCATGGACTTTTGCGTGATATTCATCTCACGGGCCATGATTTTCTGTTATTGGAGCGGATTTCTGTGAATTCTTGATTTAACGGCTTTGATGACATGCGGTGTTCGAACAGAGCCTGGGCGGCCGGACCGGTGACGGCCTTTTACATCTCCAGTCTCCTCAAACAGTTTTATGCATCTGTAGACGAACATGCGGCTAATCCCTAGTGGCCGGAGCATTTCACACTTGCGACAAATGGTAAGGGTCAGTGATCGGTTTGGAATGAAACCACCGGGGAAAGTTATATTGGTAAAAAAAAAGTCATACGTGTTCCAGCGTTTCGCTGGGTCTCATCTAGGAATCGAGATATATCGATTTGAAGTTAGTAAGTATCGTATAGGGGAATTTGTCACGTTTTAGGCTCTTTTGTTTGACATAACTCGAGAACCACTCGTCCGATTTAGCTGAAACAAATTTAGAAAAATTAAGAATTACAATTCCTCTAATCTGTTCTTAAACCGTTTTCCTACTTAAGCAATAGTTTCGCAATTATAAATAAATGTATGAAAAAAAAAATTATTTTTGCCTAAAAATTAAAATTTTTTTTTTTTTAATTCATAAAAAATCCAAAACGGTAAAAAGTGTCAAGTCCTATTACTTTCACGTAAAGTCACATAACCTATGACCAAAATGAGACATAAATCATGAAAATCGTGAAAAACGTGACAAATTCCCCTATACGATACTTACTAACTTCAAATCGATATATCTCGATTCCTAGATGAGACCCAACGAAACGCTCGGACACGTATGACCTTTTTTTGACCGATATAACTTTCCCCGGTGGTTTCATCCCAAACCGATTGTGGCTGTCGCACAGTGTTATCTGACCACTCCATGATGAAAGTTGAAACAATTTTAAAATCCCGTTACAGACTAACGCTATTAGGGTTAGCTTTCAAAACCCATATGACATTAACGGGGTATGTTCAGTTCCACTATTGAAATGGGTGTGTTCAATGTTGTAACAGTTTTTATGTCCCTACTAAGTATTTGGATATTTTTGAACGTAGTATAACTTGCTTGGGTCGTCTGCCGTTTTTGTGAACAAATCAGGTGAAATGAAGTATGTATAAAAATTAAAAAGGGGTTTGAAGTCTAACCAAATCTCTATGTATTTCACAATTTCTATTGAACTGTATTTGTTCCTTTGGTTACGTTCAAATTCTTCTTTTTCCCAAAAAATATCTTTGAGCCTAGCTTTCGAAGAAGTAGAAATTGTATCTGAGCACAACACTTTGTTCAGCACAACCTTCTTTACAATTATTAACTTCGCCAAACCCCGGTTCGATGGATCATCAAAACTAGCATTGCAGTGAAATTATCTTCTTCGTCGCTTTCATTTACAATAAAAGTATTTAAAAACTCTTCGATTTCATTGCCGATAAAAGAATTTCTATTCATATATTTAAAAATAAAAACAAAGCAAAATTTAAATAAACAAATAACACAAGTTATAATATTTATATCTCTTAATGCACAATGTTGCCAAATGACAACACACAAAAATTAACATTCTATTCACTTTACAACAACATTTTCACCATTTTTACAACCTTTACTGTTTTGAAAATAATTTTTATTTTGAAGAATTGAACGTAAAGTAGTTCTGAACAATGCGGTTAAATTTCGATTTTGCCAAAACCACGTGATTAGATTTTTTTCGAACAAGTGAAGCAATGTCAACGTTGTAAAAAAGGATTGGTTAGTATAATAGTACGTACTGAATGTTAATTGGAATAATACCAATAGGGAGATAATGGATCCGAAATGAAATTTTTGTTTGACTTCAATTTTATGTTGCCTAACGGCAACATTATGCATTTAAGCGTTAAATGATCACCATAATGAGTCAACGCAATTAAAATAATGAGATGTTGAATTCATGTTTTTAAATTATTAATTAATAACTAGTAACCATATTCTGAAAATAAATATTTGGATAATTTGGAGACTGTTTTTGCGATATACAAAAAACTCTTAAGAATCTCTTTGCCCTTTTTACCTTATTTTCTGTTGTCCTTAAGAAAGTTTTTTTTTTCAATTTCATTACAAGGTAAAGAAGAGTTTAGGAAAATATTTCCTTGTCTACCTGATAGTTTGAGATAACTTACGAGAACTTTTATCATAATGAGTTCTATATATACTTATACATTATGTTTTAAATCGTAAAAAAAATACAAAAGTTTCAGTCGGCTGATTCGACTTACATATACCCTTGCCCATGGATGGATGGATTTTAAATTTGCCTTCGTTTAGTCCTCCATTGCTTGAAGAGTACCGTTTTATCGAAATTTCTTAAAGGGTCGATTGAGAGGAAGGCGCAAGCGCTCTTTTCTTATGCGTATTCCTCAGCTAGCCTAGTTTATGTCCGATTTTCTAATTACTAATTTTCAGCAGAACCGTATGAATACGAGTAGTATTACAATTATTATGCCAATACAAAAAGTGGGCGGAATGGTGCAATTGCACAAGTGGTACCTGAATGGGACAACCACTCTTTGTGTTTACATGTATAAATCAGTAATGGAGTTCACATTTTAAGCGAATTTCTCGCACTGGATAACAAGTAATGTGGGCTCGAATCTGCACTGAAACACTGCCTCTTGTGGGGGAGGTAGGAAATAGTAGCGTGGCTGGAAATCCTAGTATTTGTAACCAAGCAAAGCTTATAACTCTGTTCTTAAGTATTGATTTTGGATTAGATCGTATACCTATAAACAGGACTAGAAATTTTTCAAGAATACCAAAAGTTGACGTAATCGTGCATTTGTGGGAGTGAAGCAATATGGTACATTTTTATTCTTAAAGGCTGTTTTGGAACAATATAACGACATACAAAATTTAGAAACGATTTTAAGGTCCTTCGCGAGTTATCGTTCTAGCCAGCCGCACAGGCGGGTGTGGATCAAATGTTTTCAAAATTCATTAAGTGTATTTTGTTTTTTAATGGAGCTTTGACATTTTTGTGAGACGCATTCATATTATGTTTCGCTTCCAGACTTATATACTTCTATATATATATTTCTGGCCTATTTCTGGCGCCATCTGAAAATCCCATTGGAAAGTTTGACCTTTTTTAGCATAAACGTACTCAAAACATTTTGACGTACGACCATCATTTGTGTTGTTTGCAGTGACTTGAAAAAATCAATTTGGCAAAAAAATGAACTTGACTCGTGAAAATTTTCGTGCGATCAGTTTTAACAACTTTCGACGTGGATTATTACGACAAGAGTGCATCGATGAACTTAGATCTTTGTATGGCGGTGAAACACCATCCTATAGCACTAGTTAATTGAATTCAATCGTGGCCGACGCTCGCTCAAAGACTAAGGTCGCCCAACAACGTCCGTTATGCCGGAGAACATTGATGCCGTGCTTGAACTGATATTGCAAGATCGTTATGTGAAATACCGTGAGATAGAGGCATCCTAGGGCATTTCTTCCACCAGCATACATTCGATATTGCATGAACACCAGGCTGTAAAAAAAGGTTTGTTCTCGTTGGATTCCGCAAAATTTGACAATCGCTGAAAAAGGCTCGTGTCTATTGCTTCAAAAGACGTTTATAAGATCGTCACAGGTGACGAATCATTGATCTATGCGTATGAGCCCGAAACAAAACAGCAATCGACCGTGTGGGTTTTCGAAGACGAGCCAAATCCAACGCAAGTTGTTCGTGGAAGAAGCACTTCGAAGCAAATGCTCGCCTGTTTCTTCGGCAAAACTGGTCATGTGGCGACTGTTCCGTTTAAGCAACGTAGGAGGTCAATTCTGAGTGGTACACCACAATTTGTTTGCCTAAACTCTTTGGAGAAATTCGAAAAACGAACAAGAGAAGGCGAATCATTGAGCACCATGACAATGCGAGCTTTGACACATCGGCTCAAACCAGCGCCTTTTTGACCGGCCAAAACATCGAATTGATGGGTCATCCGCCTTACAGCCCTGACTTGGCACCCAATGACATCTTTTTATTTCCGTACATCAAGAAAAAAATGCGTGGTCAACGATTTTCGTCGCCAGAAGATGCTGTTGAAGCGTTTAAAAACCATGTTTTGGAGGTGTCTCAATCGCAGTGGAAAATCGCTTCGACAATTGGTTTGAGCGCATGCAAAAGTGTATAAATCATCCTGGAGAATACTTTGAAAAACAAAAAAACCATTTTTGATGATAAATATTCGCAGTTTTATAATTAGGCCAGATATATATTTAGCAAGCCTCGTAGACTTCTTGCTTGGCATAACCCCACAAAAAATGTCTGTTTTTATAGTTAATTAAACATGTTTATAATTTGGACTTGGTGCGGAAACAAGTTTAAGTCATCATGAATTATCCGTTGTAATGACCGTCTGCTAACTGCAATTTGCGCCGATAAGTTTCGAGTCGGAACGTTTGGATTTACCTTAATCGACGATCTTACAGCAGCGATGGTATCTTGAACCCAAACATGGGGATTTTGATGGAATGGTCTTGGTGCGATGCTTCCAGAAACATGTTTACCAGGCTCGTTACGGTTCATCTACACGGGGAAGTTCCGCCAAACTCCCTCCCAAATTCTCTTTGGACTTGCAGGACTGCAAAGCATGGTACCGCTGCACTATCCAAATCCTCTTTTCGGTATACCATGCATTCATTTTAACAAATCTACATGCTAACCTTTCAAATAAAATAAAGAATAAGCCGATTGCTCAAACTGAGTCTGAACCGAAACCTGTATATCTACAATTGTGGTAAAGACTGACCTTTTTTTGAGTAGCATTTCGCTGCTATCACTTCAGTTCTTATTTAATTCGCTTAAACCCAGTACAGATGCGCAATTGTAAATCGCCAAATGGGGTGTATTAAACTTCTTCATTCTAAGCGAAATCCTTTTTTTATAATTTTATCTTTAAGCTTGAAATGCTCCTCTGTTTGGCTCCCTTCAACAACCCGGCGCCCTATGCCCTTGCCCAGTTTATGGTAGAGCCGGCCGCGCAGCCAAAGAACAATTTAAAGGACACGACTTCCTGCATAAATCAAACACGTTAACTAATTGTTATGTCAAAATAATTATGGCCAACTATACCTGGAGTGGTGATAAGGAAATTTCAAATTTGCAAAACCAGACTTAAATAATGTACACACTTTCCTTTAATTTTCACTACCAGTATGGAGAGGAAAAAATAAATGACAGCCCATATGACGAGACTATCTCAGGACAATAAAGAAAATTTATTTTTTGCCAAACAAAAAATAAACAAATTAAATTTGGAGAAATATTCCATGTACTACTTAAGGCCCTTTCCTTCAAGTTAAGTACGTTCCATTACCGTCTTGACTAGTCGGCGCGTGCGCAGACTTTGGAAAGAGACGCGGCTGGCGCACACCATCACAAAGTCAATTGACGCGATGCAGGACATTGGCCCAAGGCGCTCAAGCGGCCCAACTAAATTGATGTTTACAAAATAAAAGCGGCATTAGTGTCGCGATGTCATGGCGAGTCGATGCAACCGACATTTCAATTGTGTCCCCGGCTCGTTTGCACTCTCCTCTCTTTGGTGCTGCAGCGGATGTTTCGAAGGACATAGTGTACTGGCTTGAACACAACACACAGTGGAAGTGTGAAAAGACATCCGCCCGTCTGTCCGTCGTTGCGTTTGGTCTCTCAACGCAAATGTGACTTTGGTGACATGCACCAGAAAAAGACACGACGGCGCTCGTTACCGCGCTCAACTGTTTTGATGATCGACGATAACGACGACCGTAGGCATGTCGACTCCTGACTGGTGTCCACCCACTGGTTTTTGGCTTCAGCTTAGTATTGTTCACCTAATAACTCGCTGTTGTTCAGCATAGTGTGCCCCGTCCACTGGCCGCCAGATAACCACAAATTACAGAAGCCACTCTTTATGGCGAACAACATGCAGCGGGAGGACTGCCAAACATTATGGGCATATTGGGTCCATCTGAAAGATTACTTAATTAAGAATATCATTTGACAAATTTTATTGGATATTTTTTTTTTGTCAAAACTGGTCTCGGCCGTTTCTGTTTAAAAATCTTCCGATTCGATGAAGTGGCATTTGAGTGGTGGAGTTTTTTCTTTACCTCTTTGGAAACTTGTAGTATAACAAAAAGGTTCTGTATCGTAGTTTGGCCTTACATACCTGTTAGGCTGTAGAGCGATCCCTTTTCTGGCACTAGCGCACCGCGGATTAATTTTATATGGCAAAGGTAATAAAAATCGTTTCGCTGGTAGCGTACGCGATTGAAAGAGAAAAATTCTGGTTTTTCCTGGGGTTTTCCAACAGAATTATGAATACTTTGCTTTTAAGCAGGTACCTGCTTAAGTGCACACATCCTTTATCCTCGTCGCTCGGCGCACAGAGTGACCCTATCGTATAACGGGAATTAGTTGAGTTCGTCGAAATAATCACACCCCATAAACTGTAATCCCCGGGATTGTTTATACGGCGATGCGAGTGTTGTAAAACGTAATCTGCGCTTGCAAAAATTGGATTTTATTTCGTCGCGCTTTGCGCATCTGTGTGCGGTCATGCGAGTCTATGAGTTTTCATCTGGATTTTCCCAGTTTTTCTTCAATCGTTTACGAAACTCGCTGAGCCTTGTGCGTCGTTGGCACTCGACCTTGGTGCGCTTGGTTACTCGGCCTTTCTAAGGTTTGCTGAATCAAAGCCTTCGATTAATCAAATCTCATAATCTTGAAGCTTTAATGTTGTCCGCAAGCCATTTTCCCCTCGGTGGTTTGTAAAATGTTAGCGATTAATAAAAGTTGCCGGTACTTCTTGGGAAATGTTCTTTCCAAATCGGTAGTTTTCTCCGGAGTGGAATCTATGATTACCAAAATCCGTGGAATGTCAGTTTTGCTGTTAAATTAGTTTCCGAAAATATGTAGCTAAAATGCTATTGAAGGTTTCCACATACGCAGAACCAAACTGCATTCCTTGGGAATGTTATGTACACCAAAGCCGAAGCCTATTTCCAATAAAACCAGAAGTTTCAAATAATTATCAATACCTTTTTTACAGCCGATTCAAATTTTAAATGGTACATTGGCTAACCGGTATTATTGCATCGGACAAAAATATTTTTGTAAGTATATAGAGTACCCATCGGATCGGTTATAATACTCGTACATGAAATTAATTGATAAAATTTGAAATCATATCTTGTTTTTCTGGACTGTTTTCCTAAGTATACTTTGTCGCTCTCAGTAGTCTCTCAAAGACTTTGCAGGAGAACTACTTGGGCTGACCCACAACCCAATGTTGGTTCTGGCCTGCTTAATAAATAATTTGTAAGCTCTTTCAATTGCCCTTAACTCTCACATCATCCTCCAATAAGTCTTTCCATTTGAGTTGGTCTTGTGTTGACAACAATATATTTTTATTTAATATTTGATTTAATCGGGCTATTTGGTCAAATTATGCTGACGAAAATAAACTAATAAATTTATTTTTTTTTACTGAACGTTTCGTTGGCTTGTTTTCAACTTATTTAGGAGTGTTGTTTTATTAAAAATTAATTAGGTTTACATCCGTCTCATATTACTATTTTCTATTATAAAACTGGACTTCACGACATAAATGTTAAATAATACGAGGGCGGTTCGCAAAGTTCTTAGCCTATCAATGAAAGAGAATAGTTAGTTTTTCAAAAATATTTTTATTTTTCAATATAATCTCCTGAAACTTCAATACACTTAGTCCAACGCTTATCTAGCAATTCTATCCCTTGATTGAAATAGTTTTCCTCAAGGTCTTCAAAATAGTGGTTTACAACTGTAATTGCATCTTCATTTGAGGTAAAACGCTTGCCAGCAAGGATTTTTTTAGATTTGGGAACAGGTTAAAGTCACTGGGAGCTAAATCAGGAGAAAAAGGTGGGTGGCCAAGCAACTCGTACTTTCATTCGTTGATTTTAGTCATTGTTAAAACACTCTTGTGCGCTGGTGCGTTGTCTTGATGAAAAATTATTTTTTTGTGTTGTAAGCCACATTTTTCTCGAATTTGTACATTTAATTGATCTAAAAGGTTGCAATAGTACTCTGAATTTATTGTTTTACCCTTTTGCAGATAGTCAATCAATAAAATACCTTTGAAGTCCCAAAAAACCATTGCCATAACCTTACTAGCCGATTGAATTGTTTTTGCCTTCTTTGGGGCACTTCCTCCAGCTTCAGTCCATTGTTTGGATTGTTCTTTTGTCTCTGGAGTATAGTGGTGGATCCATGTCCCATCAACAGTTATGAAACGACGCTTAAAATCCATTTTATTTCGCTGAAAACGATTCAAACAAGCTTGAGAAATGTTCATTCTTATGCGTTTTTGGTCGACTGTTAACAAGTGCGGCACCCATATTGCAGAAAGCATTTTCATCTGTAGTTCTTCATGCAAAATTAAATGGACTCGATCATTTGAGATGCCCATGATATAAGCTATTTCACGCACTTTTATTCGTTGATCATTTAATACCATATCATGCACCTTGGCTACAATTTCTGTTGTTGTTGCTGTTTTTGGACGTCCACTACGTGGTTCATCTTCAATGCTTGTACGACCACGTTTAAATTCAGCAACCCAATTTTTTACTGTTGCATAGAAGGAGCACTTTCACCTAACACAATCACCATATCATTATGAATTTCTAGTCCCGATAAACCTTTTTTATGTAAATATTTAATGACACCACGCATTTCTAATTTTTCCATTGTAAAAAAATCGCGAATGCGTCTTTTGTGAACACCTGTTTCTATATGAAGGAGTTGCCAGATCGAAACAAAATTTAACATGTGTTCATAGCAGAGATGGAAGTTTCCAAAACACTTAATTTTTTTCTGTTTATACCGCGCTTTTTGTGCTAGGCTAAGAAGTTTCCGAACCGCCCTCGTAATCACAGAATAAATTAACTTTGCTTAAAGAGCAGATATGGAGTACATTTTTTAAAAGTCTTGTTCGTGCCCCTTAATATGCCGGAGACGGGAGATTCTGTCTATGAGATGGTGGTTGGGATGACTACTGCGAAGACACTCAAGCAGATAATATTTAGACAACAAAAAGTTGTGTCTGCACATGGTAAGGACCTTCGTCTCCTTATCAGCTCGTCTTCGCCGATATTTCGTCGGCTTCTGCGCCTTTGTTGATCTCGAGTCGGATTATTGCTGTTTGGACCGCTTCTACCCCATCATCATCGGTTATATAGGGTGGCGAACCAATTGTGCTACAATAAGAAATTCTAATAACTTTTTTTTAATCAATGCATTTCATTTATTGTTTTTAAAGGACCCCCATGCTCATGTACGCATATGCGACACTTGATCAGAAGATTATTCATTGCGGCCTGAAGTTGGGTTTGCTTCAATTATTGTTGTAATGGACTGCTTTAATTCAGTCAAATTCCTTGGTTCTGTTTTGTACACCTCATGATTGACATAACCCTATACAAAAAGTCTGGTGTTGTCTTCGTTGTAGCGGCAACTGCGTACCGGGGTGACAGCCCTTGGCCGAAGAATTGCTCCTCGGGTCAATCCGCTCCATAGAACCGGCTGTCGTGGTATCTGGTGTTGTCAGGTCCGGTGATCTCGGGGCCAGCGGAAAATGGAACTTATGCATATTAATATGTTTGGGAAATTTCGTAGAGGCGCTGCCATACCCGGTCTGGCTACATGTGCAGTTGCTTCATTTCGCTGGAACCAAATGCTGTTGAATCGTATACGTCTTTGGCGCAGTTCTGTGTAAAAAAACTCCTTCAACATCTTTAAATCAATATCTTTAAATAACGTCATAGTTACACCGTGTTCTTCAAAGAAGTATGTCCCCACAATGCAGCTTGATGAAACTGCGCACCACACAGTAACTCGTTCAGGGTGCAGTTCCTTCCGTCTCATGTATTTGTGGATTCGATTGACTCCATATACGGTAATTATGCTTGTTTACATTGCCGTTTAGATCAAAATGGGCCTCATTAGACATAAACAAGCAATTTATCAAGATGTTGTCTTCTATGGCCAATTCACTAACCTTTTTTCAACATTCCATTCGAATAGGAAAATCCAGAGGGTTTAACTTGATAGTGATTTGGACTTTGTACGGAAAGAAGTTTAAGTCATCACAAATTTTCCGCTGTAATAAACGTCTGTAAACTGCATTGATAAGTTTTGAGTCTTCGAGGGGATGCTTCCAGATTCGGAAAATATGTTTATCAGCCTCGTAATGGTCTATCTACTCGGGGGAGTTTCGCCGAAATTCCCTTTGGACGGATATGCAGGGCTGTTAAGCATGGTAGCGCTGTACTATCCAAATCCCCTTTTAGATATCTGAAACATTGATTTTAATAATACTAAGTACTAACCTTCCAAATAAAATAAAGAATAAGTCGATTGCTCACACAGAAAAAAAGTTATTACGTTTTGTTTTTGTAGCACGATTCATGCGTCACCCTAAATAATGATTCCTGTCCATTAACTTGGTATTGAAGTATTTTTAAAGAAAAATATAAAATGGAGTCTTTACACAGGAATTCGCACAACTCATGCAATGCACTAAATGAAATTTAAACAAACGTGTTATTTTAATACATCCAATAAAATGTTATTGCATTAGCGATCATGGTAGAATAAGAAGACACCAATGTCCAAACTGGCAACAATGGCACCAACTACTTATATAAAAACTTTGTTAAAATAAATATTAGTACTCGTAACCATTATTTGGTAAATATTATTTGTATAACATATATACCAATATTATATACGAGGGCGGTTCGAAAACTTCTTAGCCTAGCACAAAAAGCGCGGTATAAACAGAAAAAAGTTAAGTGTTTTGGAAACTTCCACCTCTGCTATGAACACATGTTAAATTTTGTTTCGATCTGGCAACTCCTTCATATAAAAACAGGTGTTCACAAAAGACGCATCCGCGTTTTTTTACAATGGAAAAATTAGAAATGCGAGGTGTCATTAAATATTTACATAAAAAGGTTAATCGGGACAAGAAATTCATAATGATATGGTGAATGTGTTAGGTGAAAGTACTCCTTCATATCAACAGTAAAAAATTGGGTTGCTGAATTTAAACGTGGTCGTACAAGCATTATAGATGAACCACGTAGTGGACGTCCAAAAACAGCAACAACAACAGAAATTGTAGCCAATGTGCATGATATGGTATTAAATGATCGATGGATAAAAGTGCGTGAAATAGCTAATATCATGGGCATCTCAAATGATCGAGTCCATTTAATTTTGCATGAAGAACTACAGATGAAAAAGCTTTCTGCAAGACGGGTGCCGGACTTGTTAACAGTCGATCAAAAACGCATAAGAATGAACATTTCTCAAGCTTGTTTGGATCGTTTTCGGCAAAATAAAATGGATTTTAAGCGTCGTTTCATAACTTTTGATGAGACATTGATCCACCACTATACTCCAGAGACAAAAGAACAATCCAAACAATGGACTGAAGCTGGAGGAAGTGCCCCAAAGAAGGCCAAAACAATTCAATCGGCTGGTAAGGTTATGGCAACGGTATTTTGGGACTTCAAAGTTATTTTATTGATTGACTATCTGCAAAAGGGTAAAACAATAAATTCAGAGTACTATTGCAACCTTTTAGATCAATTAAATGTACAAATTCGAGAAAAACGTCCTGGCTTACAACACAAAAAAATAATTTTTCATCAAGACAACGCACCAGCGCACAAGATTGTTTTCACAATGGCTAAAATCAACGAATGAAAGTACGAGTTGCTTGGCCACCCACCTTATTCTCCTGATTTTGCTCCCAGTGCTTTTTACCTGTTCCCAAATCTAAAAAAAATCCTTGCTAGCAAGCGTTTTACCTCAAATGAAGATGCAATTACTGTTGTAAACCACTATTTTGAAGACCTCGAGGAAAACTATTTTAATCAAGGGATAGAATTGCTAGATAAGCGTTGGACTAAGTGTATTGAAGTTTCAGGAGATTATATTGAAAAATAAAAATATTTTTGAAAAACTAACTATTCTCTTTCATTGATAGGCTAAGAACTTTCCGAACCGCCCTCGTACTCGTTGATATTCCATAGAAATGAAATATATAAACTACGTACATCGACACATAGACTTCATAACATTTTTACAAAAAAATTAATGAATAATCTGGTGCCCAGAATTTTCGTTTGTATTCATATTGCGAACGTCATTTTTTCGACATTAAATTACTCCTCATATATAATTTGGTAAAGGTAAAATAGTTGCATAAATAAGACAAAGCGACTTTAAAAAATATATAACAAATAAACTATTATATAATCAAACATATTAGAATTGATAATTTACACATCCAATATAGATAATAACTTAATTATGGCTTCATACGATACAAGTTCTGAATACTTAGAGTTTACTTTACGAAGCGGATCTGTGTCCCCCCAAACATTTATATTTCTTGATAGTAAAAAGTATATTCTGAACCAAAATGGGATCCCAGTGTTATACCATATTAACAGAGGGCAAATATTAAAGCTATTCAAGACTTAACTTACACTAGTAATGATATAAGATTTTGTACAAGCATCTCCGATGAGGATAACAACTGGCGGCAAAATCCACAAGATTTTGGTGGCTTTCCTAATACAAATATCGCACATGCTCTGTTGTACTTTTCCTTTAACAATATTTATACCTTACAAAATTAATAAAAGTGTAGTGTTTTTTATTTGAATTTTTCATTACAATATTATTTTTCTAAATACAAACGTACCACTTTTGGTGACTAATTAAATTTAAAAATGTTATAATATAACATGTACAGGGTGCGGCTAAAGTTACTATATGATGTAAAACAATTGTAACTTCTTTGCTTGCGAGTATTTAACTTTTTCTTTTTTCCTATTTCAGAATTTAAACTTGGGAGAATATTTAAAAATGGAACGCTATACAAGTGCGCAAAGAACTAAGATTGTTTTTCTATTCATTGAAAATCATCGTTCGATAATTAATACTCAACGTGCATACAGAAGATTTTATGGTGTAAGAACTGCTCCAACGGGTCCAACCATTCGTTCGTTGGTGAATAATTTTGCTGAATATGGGACTGTCGGAGATTCAAGACGTACGGGCAGACCTCGAACTGGCAGATCGGCCGAAAATATTGATGCTGTGCGACAGAGCGTCGAAGAAAATCCGGAGACATCAACGAGAAGACGATCTTCCCAGTTGCAGCTTTCTGACCGCACTCTTCGGCGAATTTTAAAACACGATTTGCACCTCTTCCCTTACAAAATCCAACTAGTCCAAAAACTAAATCCTGAGGACTTCGTATTGCGCTTGGAATATGCTAGAGCAGTTTTAAATCTCGTTGATCAAAATGAATTTTTTTTGTCAAATTTAATGATGACCGCATTTTCACTTGAACGGTGGGGCTTGTGGGGCTATCTCAAAGACAAAGTTTATCTGAATAAGCCCCAAACCTTGCAGCAACTAAAGGACAACATTCAAGAAGAAATTGATCGTATACCACAAGAAACACTCAACAAAGTTATGGAAAATGCCATAAAAAGAGCACATTTTTGCGTTAGAGAAAACGGTTCTCATTTAACTGATATTATTTTTCATAATTAATGTAAAAAAATAACATAAAATAAACTTTCTTTTTATCATAATTTTTTTTGTTTTTTTCATTCCATTCAATAGTTATTTAAAAAAACAAATCATATAGTTACTTTAGCCGCACCCTGTACTTGAGAGACCGACCTGGGGACAGTGTACATTAGAAATTTGTTTGTATTTTACTATTGTTTATTATATAGGTAGTATAAGCTTATACTTATTTGAATTAAATAAACAACAGAAAAAAGTTGCATAAAGAAGATTTCATATTAATGATAACACTCTGCGACAAATGGTAAGGGTCAGTGATCGGTTTGGAATGAAACCACCGGGGAAAGTTATATTGGTAAAAAAAAAGTCATACGTGTTCCAGCGTTTCGCTGGGTCTCATCTAGGAATCGAGATATATCGATTTGAAGTTAGTAAGTATCGTATAGGGGAATTTGTCACGTTTTAGGCTCTTTTGTTTGACATAACTCGAGAACCACTCGTCCGATTTAGCTGAAACAAATTTAGAAAAATTAAGAATTACAATTCCTCTAATCTGTTCTTAAACCGTTTTCCTACTTAAGCAACAGTTTCGCAATTATAAATAAATGTATGAAAAAAAAATTATTTTTGCCTAAAAATTAAAATTTTTTTTTTTTAATTCATAAAAAATCCAAAACGGTAAAAAGTGTCAAGTCCTATTACTTTATTACTATAAATTTATTTCAGCTAAATCGGACGAGGTGTTCTCAAGTTATGTCAAACAAAAGAGCCAAAAACGTGACAAATTCCCCTATACGATACTTACTAACTTCAAATAGATATATCTCGATTCCTAGATGAGACCCAACGAAACACTGGGACACGTATGACCTTTTTTTGACCGATATAACTTTCCCCGGTGGTTTCATCCCAAATTGTGGCTGTCGCACAGTGTAATCAACAAAAGATAGGAATAGCTTAAACAAAATTATATATAAATATAAAGTTATATATCGTAGTAGTGTACATTTTTGACTTTTTTTATTGTCGCTTTTAGTATTCCTATTAGTCACACATGTAACCAACAAATCGTTTTTCAATATCTTTATTAAATAAATTATTGTAAAATGCCTATGTTTTTCTTCACATGGGACTTTCCAAATCAATAATAATGTAAAACTAATTGTAAGTAAAACTAACATATCATAAGAAATTATAAATAACAACACTTTTTGTCGACAGGATTTTCAAATAAACCCCTGAAGAAGTTAGAAAAAAGCTAACGAGACGTTGGGAAAAAATGAAATAAATTAGTTTTATTAAATTCATGAAGGAAGACTGACCAATCAGTCCAGTCAAAAACGACATACACAAATAAAATAAATACCCATTTGGTCAAAGAAGAAGAATTCTAGTTATCCTTTTATACATTTTTCTACGTGAGCAAATTAAATCATAGGCAAGTCATGTGAAATTTTTGTATACATTTTTGTTGTGTCACACAAAATCGCGCCTAAACCTCAAATTGGTTTACTAAAAACGTGGGAAGTCTACCTAGTAGGGACAAAAATACAGTTGCATACGTTTTATGCTGTAAAATAAAAAGTACTGAATGTTTTTGGACCAACTATTTTTTAAAATAGTTTTTGATGTATATTGTATCCAAAATGAATCTACTTATTCGAAATGTCCGCCTTTTGCCTTTACACACGCCTTAAGTCGCACTGCACGAACCTCGTCCATTGAAAAATTGGCCACAGCTCGAATCAAAGCAGCATCTTTTGTGACAAACCTTGTCCTCTAAAGCCGTCCACAATTTGTAATCGAATGGGTTCAAATCTGGACTGCCTGAGGGCCATTCTTCAGAGGAAACGAACGCTGGCAAATTGTTTCAAAGCCCGGCCTGGGACGTTTTAGCCTTAGGGGCCGGCGCAGGATCCTGCTGGAAAGTCCATAGCTGGTTTTGGAACATTGAATTGTTAAGAGGTTTCACAACAGCTTCCAAAACGGTTTCTTGGTAAACGTTGGCGGATGTTTTGACTCATTGTTCGCCGAAATGCAGGTCAGTGACCCCATCGTAAGAGACACCCCACCAAACCATGACTAAAGCTGGGTGATGACCCTTTTCCACCCTTGGGATCAGTTCAAATGCTTCCTTAGATGACCGCGCATGCACTCTTATCATTTTGCTTGTTCAATTTTTCCTAAACGATACAAAGTTTTTTCATCGGTGAACAACATTTTTCTGTGCAAGTTATCAGCGTGCTTCACCAAAAGACGTTTGCATTTTTCAATCCTATTTTTGTTTAAAGCTGCAATCAATAAATGTCGGATACGTCGTTTGAAAGCCCCAACTCTTTTTTAATGATTCGACTCATGGACTTTTGCGTGATATTCATCTCACGGGCCATGATTTTCTGTTTTCGGAGCGGATTTCTGTGAATTCTTGATTTGACGGCTTTAATGACATGCGGTGTTCGAAGAGAGCGTGGGCGGCCCGAACGGTGGCGGTCTTTTACATCTCAAGTCTCCTCAAACAGTTTTATGCATCGGTAGACGAACATGCGGCTAATCCCTAGTGGCCGGAGCGTTTTGAAAATATCGTTTTTTTTTCATTTCAGACTTAAAAAGCTCTACTACAGCGATACGGTTCTCATTATCTGACCACTTTATGATGAAAGTTGAAACAATTTTAAAATCCCGTTACAAACTAACGCTATTGAGGTTAGCTTTCAAAACCCATATGACATTAACGGGGTATGTTCAGTTTTACTATTGAAATGGGTGTGTTCAATGTTGTAACAGTATTTATGTCCCTACTAAGTATATACGAATCCATTCCAATAACTTATTTTTGGAAATTCCGCGAAGTCAATAAATGCAACAGTTTTTTGGCTCTCCTGAAAAGTATCGGAAAATCACATAGGCCTTCTGCTGGGATCACCGACGATATGTATATTAATATACATATCGTTACCTTTATATAAAAAGTCCCCAACTCACTTTTTTTTCCATGACATGTCTGTACAAAAAACAATAACTCAAACAAAATCTATATTCTTTTTTTAATGTATAACTCTAAATTACACCTTATTTTTTTTATAAAATGTGAATTTATATATTTTGTGCCCTTATTACTAAAGATTTATAACATTTTTTTTTCTTCTACTGCAAAACTATTTTTTATGAGTGGACCTTTTTATATTAAAGTAACGATATATAACCTTATATACTGGCCGTGGAATCCAACAGTTACAACGGTAATAATATTTTTTTTTATTTTTATTGGTCGCACCTACTACGTTTAAAAAAAATTAAAAATGATTGACAGATAGTCCAAGCAATCATTGTTCTGCAATAAGAACTTTTTTTTGCATTACAAGAAATAATTTGGGCGTGTTTTTTGGTGCTTCGTTATTAAGCAAGTAAGTGGTCGCTAAGGCGATAAATTTAAAATATTGAAGAAGAAACAGTAGAAATTTCTATGAAAGTTTGGAGTTTTTAGAGAAAAATTACTATACTATAAGAGAGCAATAATTCGCGAAAGAATTTTCCTAACATCTTCAATTAAAACAAACTGTTTATGGCGCGAATTTTAAATAGTTTTGTGTAAACAAAAGCATTTTTCAATTTTTGTACAATGGTAGGAAGTCATCGTATTAACGATAATAAAAGAACACGCCTATTGTGACTTAAGATATTCTATTACGTTAACAAAAATAATGTTTTTGCCAATGAAAATAAGCAAAACCGATTTTCAAGTAATCTTTTCCCTCTGTGAAGAAGTGTAGTGGCAAGTCGATAATTGCCGTAAATCGTCTTAAGAGTCGTTCAGTACCAATGACACGTCTACCAGCAAGGTTCGTGCCATTTTCCCCTTACAGCTTAATTAGTTTGAATCCGAATATATGTATAGGTGACAGCGCCTAGAGAAAGGGAACTAAGGGTAAAAAAATCAATTTTCATTTTTTTTTCTTTTTTTGATGTGGACAACGTCTGAGCATCGAATAAGACCGATCCCAAGCCCCAAAAGTGCTCCCTCCCAGAGATATGCGCGTTTTATGAAAGTGAAGTCGACGATTCTAAGCGCAAATAGAAAGGGACCTTATCTTTAAAATGGCTCTCCTGAACAAAACTGGTTTTTAACCTTAAGTTTGTTTTTATTAGAAAATTAACCGGTTAAAACTATTCGAATAGATAAAATTAGTTTAACTGATTTTACGCGACTGCAATGACTACACTTACTACAGCCGATAAAGCAGTGTCGGTAGTGCAGTCACTATGTCATTTTAAGGCATTGCCAGATAAAGAAAATAATAATAAAAAATACCAATCGCCAACACTTAAAATGTTGTTCAAGGTAAATGAACAACATATTTATTCAACTGATATTACATATAGGGTTTTCCACCGCAGTGTCAACTGCGAGGAAAAAAATAAAACTGCTTAGAAAATATTCTCTTTCCAAATTATTTTAAAATTAATTTTTTTAATTTGATTCTAATTTATCAACATGTATCATTTTACAGAAAATTTCGCATTGCAGGAAGTATTTTCCCTTTTATTTTTTACGCACAGACAGTATAAAGTTAATTTCCGTGATAGTAACATTTATGATTGACAGTAGTTTTTAGACAAAATTGTATAAGCCATATTAAAACTTTCGAGGGTTGCTATTTATATTTCGGGTCCTGACAATACTAGTGTTGCCAGATGCATACTGGAACTTCAATTGGAAACTTTGACTTTTTGTCAAAGTTTCCAATAATCAACTTGTTTCGACTATTGGCTATGAAGCACCATGAAAAACCTCTGTTAATCGCTGTTACCAAGGGTTCAGTCTCGGACGCCGTTCGCTCCAGGATAAATTTCGTGAAGGACGTCCAACATCGGTCACTTTGCCAGAAACCATCAACGCTGTGCGTGAACTGATTAAGCAACACCGACGTGTGACATCAGCAGCATCAATAATATATTACATGTTAAGATAATAAGATATTACATGTTCATTTAGCCGTGAAAAAAATTTGTTCTTGTTGGATCACACATAATTTGACAAATGCTCAAAAAAAAACTCGTATGGATTGCTGCAAAGAGATGTTGAAAAATTATAACTGCAGCAGCTCAAAGGCAGTGCATAACAACGTTACAGGTGATGAATCATGGATCTATGCATATGAACCCGAAACAAAACAGCAATCGACCGTTTTGGTCTTTCAAGAAGAGCCAAATCCAACAAAAGTTGTTCGTGGTAGAAGTACATCGAAGCAAATGATTGCGTTTTTTTTGGTGTAACCGGTCATGTTGCCACAATGGCTTGATGATGATGATGAGCTATTTGACCACTACAGATGTCGAATTGATGGGCCATCCACCGTACAGCCCTGATTTGGCACCCAATGAATTCTTCTTATTCCCTAGCATCAAGAAAAAAATGCGTGGTCAACGTTTTCCATCGCCCAAAGCAACTGTTGAAGCGTTCAAAAATCTTGTTTTGTAGGTGTCTCAAACGGAGTGGAAAAAGTGATTCGAAAATTGGTTTTTGCGCATGCAAAAGTATATTAAATGAGAATATTTTGAAAAACAATAAATCCATTTCAAATGATAAAGTATTGTGTTTTTATTCCCGGACCCGAAATATAAATAGCAACCCTCTTATAAACCTAATTTTACCTTTGCCTAAAAGTACTCAATCCATATTTGGTCTTACTTTTATTTTGAATTTATTAAAAATTAATTTCAGATAATAAAGATAATATCCCTTTTACGAGTACATCTTGATTTGTTCTCGTGTTGCGATAAATGAGGATTCGTAAAATAAACCACTAGTATAAAGCCGGGTCACAAATTGAGATTTAGTTTTGAACTTTACAAAAATGCTCCATTGCGGAAAAAGTAGATTATCATTCGCCGAAACTCGAAATTACTATTTTAATGTATTTGTGGAGTGTTTTAATTTTTCGAGTCTCATGAGCTCAGATGATTAATACAACCATAGATTTGGGACAAAAAAAGTATGGGTTTCTGCTTGTAAGGACGTACCATATAAAAAAAGAAAACGAAAGTGATATGACCATTAAAAAAATAGTTGTTTAATATTATTGTAAAGAAATTTCCCTTTCTATTGCACTTATACACAATTTGCAATTAAAATTAAGAAAATACAATTGCGAATATACAAATTGAAATGGTGCAACGAAAATTGAAATTGAGAAAATAAATTTCAATTCAGCGAAAGTTTGATGGGTTAATTATTATTCGATTCAAGCATAATTCAACAAATAGGCGAATAAACTATTTTGGCAATTTGGATTTTCGTGATTTAACTGGGACCACCCTAATTTGAACTCATAATTTTAAAATAAGCTGTAAGGCTCAGCTTTTTTTTCTTACGCTGCGTATTTTGCAACTTCCGGCAGCATCATTTATTTGCAACATCATCAAAAATGGTTTTATTATTTTCAAAGTATTCTCCAGCTTGATTTATACACTTTTGCATGCGCTCAAACCAATTGTCGAAGCACTATACCCACTCCGATTGGACACCTCCAAAACATGGTTTTTGAACGTTTCAACAGCATCTTCTGGCGACGAAAAAATGACCACGCATTTTTTTTGTGCGGGAATAAAAAGAAGTCATTGGGTGCCAAATGAGTGTGTATGTGGGTGTGTAAAACCGCGGATGACCCATCAATTCGACGTTTTGGCCGGTAAAAAAAGCGATGGTTTGAGCCGATGTGTGAGAGCTCACATTATCATGGTGCACAATGATAATCTTCTCTTGTTAGTTTTTCGAATTTTTCCAAAGACTTCAGCAAACAAATTGTGGTTTACCACTCAGAATTGACCGTCCTACTTTGCTCAAGCGGAACAGTCGCCACATGACCAGTTTTGCCAAAGAAACGGGCGACCATTTGCTCCGAAGTGCTTCTTCCACGAACAACTTTCGTTGGATTTGGCTCATCTTTGAAGACCGACACGGTCGATTACTGTTTTGTTTCGGGCTCATACACATAGATCCATGATTCGTCACCTGTGACGATCTTATAAACGTCTTTTGAAGCACCGCGATCGTATTTTTTTTAAATTTCTTTGCACCAATCGACACGAGCCTTTTTTGGAGCGATTGTCAAATTGTGCGGGATCCAACGATAACAAACCTTTTTTACGGCCAGGTGTTCATGCAATATCGAATGTATGCTGGTGGAAGAAATGCCCAAGGATGCGTCTATCTCACGGCCAGAAATATATATAATAATTATAAACTTAAATTAATTGAGTCAAAACGTCAAAACGAATAAATCACATAATATCAGAAAAGGCAATAATGAAAACAAACATTGCCGAATCATAATTTAATTGTTTGAGTAATTGCTTATAGCTTATTTCTCTCTAGTTAGTAGGTAAAATATTCAGGTTAGTATCTTAGCTTAGGTGGCTCTATAACCGAAATTGAAGTCTGTCTTCAGTAGTAGAATAAATAAAAAGTATAAATAAGCAAAATATTTTTTGAATAAAAAAATGTAACAAAAAAGAATGAAGTCAAAATACCTGGGAAGTGATATTATTTTTCTTGTAGATCTTGCTGAGTACAACAAGAAACCGGTTTTGAAATTTCCCAAACACCTCCAAAATCTGGAGTTACGGAAAAAACCCGGGTTTCGGATCTTACGCACTTATATATATATGCCAGTAAATTGGTTGAATATCAACCGATTTAAAGTTTTTCGGCTGTTGTTTTAATAAAAGTTGAATAACTCAATCAGTTTCTAAGGGATTTTTAAAAACGCACCGAATTGTATTCGTAAAAACACTCTCTTTATTACTCATTTCAAAAATTGTTCGCTTCCTTTTAAAAAATTCTGTGTAAAAACGCAACCAAAGTTAAAAAATTACAACAAATTTAAAAAAAAGAGTTTACAGGAAAAATACACAGATTTTTTTCGGAGTGATTTTAAAAGTGTATACTTAAAATCGGTTGATATTCAACCAAGTTACTGGCATATAAGTGCGTGAGATCCCAAAACCCGGTTTTTTTTTACCCGTAACTCCAGATTTTGGAGGTGTTTGGGAAATTTCAAAACCGGTTTCTTGTTGTACTCAGCAAAATCTACAAGAAAAATAAAGTATTTTTTTCTCTGTCACACTGTGTTATTTAAAATTTATACAGGGCAATATTTGTCGTGTAATTTATTTCTTCAAAAATCAGATAAAAATTTGTGAAAGACTTAAGTGAAGTTGATAAGCCCTGTTTATGCAATTTGAACTAAACGACGGAAATTTCGTTTAAACTGACAGTATCACAAAAACTTGACTTTGGTCATGAATATTAGCCTATGTTCAACAGCAACAACTTTTAGTTAACAACTTTATTGAAGCAACGATTTTTATCAGAAAATTTAAAGACAAGTTAATAACACATGCTTATCAAAAATAAAATCATACCTAAATAAAAACATTTTTGAAACGTTAATTTGTTTGCAAAATGTCTTAGTCTAGTCGGTGTAGCCAGACTGAAATTTTTGAAATCCGTTACGTTTCGGTGGTGCCAAATTCAATTTGTGCTTTATTTGATACACCCTGTTTGTTATATAGAAATTGATACCATTTTATAAACGAGGGAGACAAATCAAAGAAGAATGCCTAATATTCAAATTAAAAATATCCCAATATACAAATATAGATTTTAATACAATGTTTATTAAATGAATATCGACTACTTATTAACTATTTATATGTACATACTTATACATACATACACACACACATACACGATTATGCTTTGAAAACGAATTATAATTTGAAATTATATTGATATATCAACTTAAGACTAGAGTATCGGCTAGAGTTAAACTAAAAATGCTTTTTAAGACGGATTCACATGCAAATATGGTTGGTTTCATTATTATCGTCAATTGAAGTGACGGGCTTAAACTAGACTAAACTTAAATTGGATTGGAATCAAAAATATCGAAGTGTCTAAAACAAGGAAACTTAGAGGTGATTGTTGTTGGATGAGTTGTGATTGTAATTATAGTACATGGCCGAAGGATTCATGTGCGAACTATTGACTTTCATTACTTTGGCCACCGGTTCGCCCCAGCTCACGTTCATCGAGGGTGTGGGCGTTACACTTGGAATATTTGCGCTGTGCTGAGTATTTCTGGACCACGCCTGAGCTGATAACTCCAAGTCCTGTTTGATCGATTGCAAAACCATATCTAAATTGTAGGATGAATACGATGAGTTGTTCAATGATGACGATGAGGTATTTTGGCTACTGGTCGGCGAACTCTCCGACAAATGATCAAGTATTTCATTCAGATCCGGTGTAAATGGAGCCTGGGGTGGTTGATTCGATGTTGGCACTATTCTAACCGTTGGAACTGACAGTTCCAGAGGCTTTGGAACGTTGCTTGTGGGAAAGGCAGTGCTGTACGAACGTTTCTCAGCCTGTTGCAAGGAGGGATCCTGCGAATATGACATCAAACGTTGTACGATACCTTTGTGTTCGTTCTGTTCGGCGGCCGGCTGGGCGGCTTTAGCAGAATTTCTAGCTTCTTGGGGTCCTTGGATATCCTTCTTGTACTTCATACGGCGATTTTGGAACCAGATCTTCACTTGTCTCTCACACAACGATAGTCGCTGGGCGATTTGAATGCGCCGCGTGCGGTAAAGATACATGTTGCGTTTAAACTCACTTTCCAGTTGGACAAGTTGGGAGCTGGTAAAGGCAGTGCGAGAACGCTTCAGTTTAGTGCGAGGTGGTTCCGATTGCTGTATACTCTCATCGGAGGAGATACGTTGCATTTCCACGTCCGTCGAAGCGACATTGGCGGGCACATATGACTGATCCATGGCAGTGGGATAGACTTGCTGATTGTGTGGATACATCATCTGCAATAGGCAAGAAAAAAAATGACAAATTAATTCTATATCCTTGGGGCAATTCTTTGTGCCAACTTACATTATTATAGCTGACTGCCGGTGGTGCTTGATAGACTGCTGCAACTTTTGGTGCCTGGTGCATCGGATAGTAATGCATTATGGATGACATGTCTTTGATTTTTAATAGCGATGTTTTCACTCCGAAAGCGATGAGATGACTGATGTTCTCTGCTGCAAATGCAAGCGTTTATATACGCGATCCCAGTGCGAGTACCTGTCGCATCGTTGGCCAAATTTGCCTATACTCGCGTTTGCTTTCGCTCTGTGCCATAAATCCTTTTGGTGACGCACTGTCCGTCATTGCAACGGATACAGCAGCATCAGCCCTGGCACCGACAAGGCGAGTTGTCCGCGTAACGTGAGTATTTAGTGTAATTGTCAGCTATTGTTATCGTCAGCGTCAACAGGTAGCCAGATCCTGGCAATTTTGACGAAAGGGAGAGAAAAAGATTTTTTATTACGATAGACAGGAGACAAATATTAATTTCAACAAAAATTTAACAAATCAGCATTGGCAAGTAGTTTGCATAGAAATATATCGAGATTTTTGTTTTCAAAATCTGATGGTGCGAGCAACAATCTGATTGATATGTTGTTGTTACTCGATTGGAATAATTTTGTATTGCGTTTGGTTTTTGTCTGACACATTGTCCTTTGAAAGGACAATTCAATTCTTTTTAAAGAAAGACTAAGAGATTTAAAATGAAATATATACCAAGTATTTAAAAATAAACCCAGTTATATTGTAAGTCCTAACAATCTTACATATATAGGGTGATCCATCTAGAGGTATTTTTACAGAACAAAAAAAAATATACAAATTCAAATCAAGTGTGGAATCTTTATTGGTAATGGTATTTTCTGGCTCAACGGCAAAGTTGATAAACAAAATTGGCGCATTTGTGCTGAAGAGCAACAAGAAGAGGTTCAAGAGGTGCCATTATACCCAGAGAAAACCACGGTTTAGTTCGGTTTATAAGCTTATGGAATCATCGGTGCATATTTTTTCAAATATGATGATAGCCGGAACGTAACCGTGAATGGTGCTCGTTATCGCGCCATGATATCGATCTTTATGCGCCCTGAAACTGAAGCCCGTAATCTTGACGACACTTGGTTTCAACTATTGAGAGGTCATTTCGAAAAGCAGCTAATTTCACGTTTTGGGCAGGTGAGTTGGCCGCCCAGATCGAGTGATATCACACCTTTAGACATTTTTCTTTGGGGTTACGTTAAGTCCAATGTCTATGTTGACAAACCAGCTACGATTCAGGTTTTGGAAGCCAACATTACGCGTGTCATTAAAGCCATGCCGGGCGAAATGCTCGAACTAGTCATCCAAAATTGGACCCTCAGAATGGAAACCCTGAGGCGTAGTTGCGGCCAACATTTGAAGGCAATTATATAAAAAAAAAATTGCCATAATTGTCCTTTCAAATTACCAATAAAGATTCCACACTTGATTTGAATTTTTATATTTTTTTTGTTCTGAAAAATACCTCTAGATGGATCACCCTTTAGTACCGAGTGGGCCAACTTATTTACATTTAAGTGATGTTGGCTTAGTAGACGATTAAATCACATTAAAATTTTCTAATTTTTCCATATCAACATTGAAATATGTTTAAATGGCGGATTACCATTACACCAGATCCTTCGGTATAGTTTGTTTGAGTAAATACAAGTAACTTAATCGAGTCTTACTTAATCTTAAAGGGCTTTATTAATTTCTTGTCGGCAAAGTTTCAATTGGAGACATTTTTTGGAATAGAGTACGTATTTAGGGCAGCTTCTGACGTTTCCAGACAATTTTATGAAGCTTTTGTATTTATGATCTATCACTGACGTCTTTCTAACGGGTGGGACATTTAAAATTTGAACTATTTTGACTTTGAAAGGCAGAATAACATTCAGTTTTATTTTTATTTTCAGGTTTATGTTTGACATTTGCAAAATGGAACGCAATACGCTCGAACAAAACTGGATAATATTAAAAACTTAATTCGAAAGTAGTGAGCCTTTAACGAAAACTGTTTAAAATTTACGTCGGAAGTTTCCAAGATGAGATCGGCATTTAGTTTAGTTTGAGCTTTAATTTGTAAAGCGAGTTCATGAAAATGGATCGCTATTGGACAAACCAACCTCAGTCCAGTGCCTTCAATGGTAAAAAATACCTGCTGTGGCTGAGAATGTCCGAGAGCATCCATCAGCATCAACTCGTCATCCATCAAGTAAACATTTCTCGCACTTCTTTGAGAAGACCTCGGTCTGAAGGCTTACAAAGTTCAATTGGTCGATCAGCTGAAACCTTATGACCATCCGATGCGTTTTCGATCCGCCCAATGGGCAGAAGTTTGTTTGGCAGGAGATGAAGAATTTTAACGAAAATCGTGTTTACAGACTAGGCACATTTTCATCTCGGTGGCTATGTCAATAAACAAAATTGCGGCATATGGGGTGCAGAGAACCCACAGGTTACTTACTATTGAGAAGCGAATGCATCTACAACGAGTCACCGTTTGGTGTGGATTTTGCGCTGGCCGCATCATTGTGCCATTTTCACCACTTCGCAAGGAGCCGCCAAAACTTCAAGACTTGGACAACAATTAGTTTCAAATAATCAGCCGATATTGTGATATCAATTAACCACCTCGGTGGTCAATTTTGCCATTAAGGATAAATGTTACGCAAAGCATCCAAAGGCAGTTGAATGAAGCGTTAAAACATTGCCATTGAAGGTATTCTACCCGAAACAATCGAAAATGTACTGAAAAATTATGTTGATCGGAGAAGGTACTGCCGGTCATTTGAATAATATTGTGTTCCATTGTTAAATATGAAAGTTCAACCTTTTGAATAAAAACAGTAATTTGAAAAAAATTATCACTGCTTTTTTTTAAGTCGATTGAAATTTAAAATGTTTAATCCCCCACCCTGTATAAGCAAAAAATCCCTAACAATACTACAGGGTGGAGCGCGGTAATTTGCTAATTTGGGAATGAAACAAAAAAAAATATTTTATATTTTAAATATATTGAACAGCGTCCGAGTGTTTTACACGATTCTCGCTGTGATAGCTTCAACCATGGTGCGCCATCGCAACTGGAGCCATTACCAAGCGACGGCCAGCGCCCCTTAAGGCAAATCCCGCCGGTACCAATATCATGCGTGCTATATGGACACAACTTCTCCCTTGGTCAGGGGCAGAGGCCTAAATTATACTGAACAGTAAGGGAATCGCTTTAAAAAATGTATCTTTCATATATCATGAACTCTAACATGCATCGACTGGTATTCTGCCAACTTCAGCATCAATATTGTTAATTAAGTCTTCCAAGCTGTTTGGACGGTTGATATACACCTTCGACTTCAGGTAACCCCAAAGGAAAAAATCCATTGGGGCTAAGTCTGGTCAGAGTGCCGGCCAGTTCACATCACCCCTCAAAGGGATAAGCCGTCAAGGAAACATTTGCCTCAAACAATTTATGGTAGGCCTCGCTAATTGCATTGCCTTAGGAGACTTCTGAGAAAAATCCAGGAAATGCCAACAGCAAGTGATTGCTTCCAAGCAGAGCGTTTCGGAGATTGCAGTACTGTTGCTCGAACTCCCCCGATGTTTTGTGGTGTTGTTATCCTTCTTTCAGGTCCCCTTCGTACACATGACACATTCCCTGCTGTTCTCAATGAAGTAACCCAATTTCAATTTATTGCCGTCAAGGAACACGTCCGCGTGGAGAAACAGCGAATCGTAAACGAAAAGCACGCTACACTGCAATGATCGAGTACACATTTGAAAAATACGCCTTAACACAAAATTACCTCTCCTCACGTGTCCTATGCATGATTGCGACATACGAATACAAATCTCCCGTCAGCCATTATAAGCCACGCACACTATCTTCGACTAACAGTGCCACCACAGCCTGCAGTGCAAAAAAGCAAATTATCGCGCTTCACCCTGTACAAATATAGCTATTTTTCTAGAACTTGCCTCAGTCCTTGTGTAGGAAGAATTTTTACCTCTTGACCGATCCAGCCCACTATCAAAAACAACCGTTTAGGAGCATCTAACAAATTTCTCCAAAATTTCAGCTACTTTCAATAGTGCGACCTGCAGTTTGCTTTCCAGAGACGGAGATTCAATAGTGCGACCTGCATTTTGCTTTCCAGAGACGGAGATTCAATAGTGCGACCTTCAGTTTGCTTTCCAAAGACGGAGATTCTGGGCCCGGACTCTATACTCTGATGGATGGTATGAAAACACTGTAAGTTTCTTACAACTATTTTAGGAGGCAACTTTCCAAATCTAATCCAAATCTAAACTCAGAGACTGACAACTGACATGACCAAGATGACTTATAATGCGACAACCGAACATAAAGTGGAAATTTTCGATTGTTTAATGGTCAGAAAAGGTAAGAACTGTCAAAAAGCTACTCATTTTATCCCCTTGAGGTACTATAGCGTCTGACATTCGATTTTTAGCCCAAGGAAAATCCGCAAGCGTTAAGATTATAATAACCAACCGGAGCATTGGTTCCTTTTCATTTTCATCCTGTACTATTACTTTGAGTCCTTGAGGCTACATTAAGGTGCTGATATCGGCGTTGAGTTGCCTTCGTCTGGTCTAACCAGGCGTCTGCATGCTTGCGGGTCACTTTTTATTGCCTTTTAATAAACCATTCGGTAATCTAACGAAAGGACAATAAATGGCCGCCCTCAATCACTTTTAAGAATTGTGAAAAATCCTCTTCCTCCACTACTTCAGGGGGGATAAAATGACTATTAACTGATGACTAAAAAGCAACTCAGTAGTCGTCTAGCCAAAGATCCAGCAGAGAAAACCCGTCTGATGCAAATATTATTCGTTGCAAAAAAACAAAAAGTTGCCTTGATGTGAGTGACCCAATGTTATAGGCTCGGCACGTCAATGTCATCGCAGACTCTGGACATTATATAAAAAATGTCCCTGTCTCACTCATTTTTATAGACAGTTTTAAGCCTCGACCAATGGTATGACTCCCAAATGCAGCTGCCGACATTCAATTCGGGCAGAAATCAGGCGTAAAGCGACTGACTGGCCAGACCAGTGTCGACAGTCTTCCCATGTACGGAATTCTACAAAAATGAAAATTGCCAAAGTATCGACTCGGTTACAGTCTAGCCAACTAGAAATGCTTGACGAAAACAACGCCATTCTATTGAAAAGAATTCTACAGAGTCCAGAATGTGACGACGTCGTCACACACCCGCAACGAAATCTAGCGCCACCAACGTCCACTGGCCAATGTCGCTGTTGTCTAGTCTCTGCGATCTTCTGCCACAAATTGGATTTGTTTCTTTCGCTCTAAGCGGGCCATTGTATAGACAACGCCCGGCTGCCGCAAATACTGTCCATAATCCAAGTGCAAGTATTGTTTAGCGATCATGGCTGTTGCAAAACTTTTGGCACCTGTTACGGCAGGATATTCACTGAACGGTGACGACGAGGGCGACGACGCCGATGAAGACACCACAAAATCCCTCCAAATACAAAAGCGACAAGAAAAGATTTCAATACCTAAAACTGAAAGTGAAAAGAGACGGCGACGACTGACTAGCAGTGTAAATACGCATGCGTATGTCCTTCGGAGTCTGATGTACGCAGGAGTGTTTGAAATTTAGAACATCTTTTCACGTAGTCACGGTGTGCATTTCTTTAAAGTGTATGCGTGTGTGTGTGTTATGCATATTCTTAGTACATGTCCTCGTAAAGCTGCGAAAAAGGATATTTTCTTAAGGTTTCGTGCACAATTTCACAGTTTATGGCATTGTGTAAATATTTGTTTTTTCTCTCCATGTTGCAAGGATTTCCAGTCTTTCTCTTAAAAGTCCTTCAGGGGCGCCTAGTACAAGCATTGTTCGTTCGTCGGCCGTTTATTCGTAGTTTTAGGCCGTGTCATGAAGTTTCATTTGAATTTTAGGTATTCCCATATGCCATTGTTCATATCATGGCATTCGCTGTTGTTGTTGGTAGTTCTTGTCATAATTTTATGGCTGGCGCTAACGCGGATTTTCGTTATTCCAAGAAATGTTTTCCTCACATATTTTGTTGCCGTTCCTTTGTCGTGTTTTCTCGTATTTATGTCCATAATAGAAAAGTCAAATGTTTAGGACAATAGATTTGAGATGTTGAGAAGGAATTTTAATTTGTTATGGTAGATTTTCTTTAAGAGCATCTAATTTTGGCATCCCCCTAAAAGGGTTAAGAAGATGATAATGATTGTCTTTTGATTATTTGGTAAGGCCAAGTTCGATATTCTCAAGTATTAGCGGGCAACATTTAGACTAAATTAAATTAATTTAAAACTTAAGTTTCAAACAAAAAGTTCTAATGTAATTTTTAATTAATAAAGGAACTACCAGCTTGTAAGAGGAAAGCTCCTCCGGATCTTCAACATGATCTGTACCAGGCAACATTTAGACGAAATAAAATCAAATAAAAAAATAAATTAAATTATGCTTAAAAAGATAAGCTTAATTTCTAATTAATAAAAGAACTACCATCTTGTAAGAGGATAGCTCCTCCGCATCTTTAACATGATCTTTACCAGGCAACATTTAGACAAAATTAAATTTTAAAAAAAAGTTTATATACAGGGTGGCTGATGAATATTGCTACATTAAAAAACTCAAATACCTTTTTTCATTGTATGGAATTCATTTTTCTTTTCTTCATAATAAAGCTCATTCAATTTTATTAAATACAGCTTAATTAGTTTTAAAAATAATGGAATTGAAATGCCCCCTCTGCCCGTTATACATGTGCGAAATCTTACCAAAAAGTTGTTCATTACTGCTTGGAGAGTGGATACAGGAATCTCGAAATTCTCGAGTGGAGTTTCTGAATATCAGTTTTTTTTTGGAAATTTTCGTCGCAATTCTTTCATAACAGACCGGGCTATGTGAGGAGTTGCACCATCTTGCTGAAACCACACAGAGTTGAACGAAATTCTCATTCGGCGTAATTCTGGATAGAAAAACTCTCTCAACATGCTCATGTAACGGTCTCCAGTAACCGTGAAGGTGCGACCTTTTTCTTCGGAGAAGGGCCCGACAATGCAGCGTGATGAAACTGCACACCACACTATAGCACGAAGTGGATGCAATTCCGTCCCATGGAGTATCTGTGGGTTGGAAGCACTCCATAGTCGACAAATTTGTTTGTTTATCGAAATGGGCCTCGTCAGGCATTAAAAGACAGTTCAACATAATTCCGTCCTCTTCCACCATATGAAGCATCTTCTGGTAAATTTGAAGTTTATATGGAAATAACTCAAAATCTTTGTGCATAATTGACTGCACTGACTGTCTGGTTATACAGATAAGCTTCTTGTCGAAACTTTTGGATTGTTTTGTATGGTATCAGCTTCGAGGGTTGCTATTTATATTTCACGTCTGGCAATAAAAACATAATAATTTATCATTGAAAATGGTTTTATTGTTTTTCGAAATATTCTCCTTTAAGATGAATACACTGTTTTTTGCATGCGCACAAACCAATTTTCGAAGCACTTTTTCCTTTCTTTCTTTTTCTTTTTTTGAGACAAGTCCAAAACATGATTTTTGAACGCTTCAACAGCTGCTTCGGGCGATGAAAAACGCTGACCACTCATTATTTTCTTGATGCTAGGGAATAAGAATAAGTCATTGGGTGCCATTAGGGCTGTACGGTGGATGGTCCATCAATTCGACATCTTGAGTGTTCAAATAGCTCATAGCTGATGTGTGAGAGCTCGCATTGTCGTGATGCAAAATGATTCGTCTTCTCTTATTATCTTTCCTCATTTCTTCGAACACTGTTGGCATCAGATGGTTGTATACCACTCAGAATTGAGCGTCCTGCGTTCCACTAAAGGAACTGTGACAACATGACCGGTTATACCGAAAAAAACACAATCATTGTCTTCGATGTTCTTTTTCCACGAAAAACTTTTGTTGGATTTGGCTCGTCTTGAAAGACCCATACGGTCGATTGCTGTTTTGTTTCGGGTTCATATGCATATATCCATGATTCGTCACCTGTTACAATGTTATTATACACTGCCTTTGAGCTACCGGAGTTATACTTTTTCGACATCTTTTTGCACCAACCCATACGAGCCTTTTTTTTAAGCATTCGTCAAATTATGTGGGATCCCACGAGAAAAAACTTTTTTCACGGCCAAATGAACATGCAATATCTTATTGATGCTTGTCATACTAAAGCCCAAGGATGCCTCAAGCTCACGATATGTCCAATGTTAATTAGTTTAAGCACAGCATCGATGGTTTCTGGCAGTGACCGAAGATGGAAGTCCTTCACGAAATACATCCTGAAGCGAACGGCGTCCGAGACTGCAGTCTTGGTACCAGCGATTAACAGTGGTTTTTAATAGTGCTTCGTCGCCAAAAGTCGAAACAAGTTGATTTAAATACTCTTGTCTCGATAACCCACGCCGAAAATCATAAAAAATCATCACGGGATAATTCCACTTTTTGACTAAGATGAATATTTCAACACTAGTAACACCATTTTTGTTAAATCTAAAAACCAATCTGCAAAATAAAAAATAATTAATCAGAAAAAAGTTAGTAAACTTTTTTTGGTAGCGGCTTTCATCAGCCACCCTGTAAATACGCTTTACTTCTAATTAATAAATGAACTACCATCTTGCAAGATAATAGCTCCTCCGGATTTTCAACAAGGTACCATCCCGGGCAAGCACGTCGTATTTTCTGGAGGAACGGGGATCTGCACAACACTGTGCTCCACTAACTTATCTCCTCCATATCCGACAAAAGCGGCAGTATTTCAATATTCGTTTAAACCATTTTCTACTCCTGGTTCTAACATTACAATAGGCTTTGGTATTTGACAAACGAAAAAACCGGTAATAGCAATCAAATCGTTATAAAAAATCTTATTTTATTTAATGAAAATATGTTGGATATACCTTTTCAAAATCTTTTGATTTGAGAAATTTTGATTATCTTAAAAAAAGATAATAAACAAAAATGCTTTAAACGGTCTTCAACGATTTTGAATCCGCTTACGGTTTTTGTTGGAAATTTTGAACTAATTCTAATTCGTCATTCCGTTTGCCACACGACGAAATATTGATCTGATATCGTATAAAGTATATATACAGGGTGGCAAACGAATCGTGCTTCAAAAACAAAACGTTAAAACTTTTTTTCCAATTGAGCAGCCAGCTTATTCTTTATTTTATTTGGCAGGATAGTATTTAGATTTATTTAATGCTTCGGATACCGCAAAGAGGATTTGGATAATGCAGCGGTGGCATGCTTTGCAGTCCTTTATTTCCATCCAAAGGGAATTTAGGCGGGAGTTTGGCGGAATTCCCCCTAATAGATGAACCAAAATGAGGCTGGTTGTTGTTGTACGAGTAGCGGCACACCGTACCGGGGTGACAGCCCTTGCTCAAAGAATTGCTGCTTCGTGTCGACCCGATGCATAGAACCGAATGTCGTGAGACTGGTAAAAATGTTTGTCGAATCTAGAAGCATCGCACAAAGACCGTACCATCGAGATCCCTATATTCGGGATAAATACACCATCGCGGCTGTACCATCATCAATTTAGGCAAATGCCAGCGTTCGACTCGCGACTCGAAACTCATTGGCGCAAATTGCAGTTAGCAGACGGTTATTACAACGGATAATTCAGGATGACTTAACATGCACAAATTACAAGCAAGTTAAACCATTTGGATTTGCTTATTCGAAAGGAATTTTGCAAAAAAAAAAAGTAATGAAATGGCCGAAGAAAACAACAGCTTGATAATTTGCTGCTTTATGTCTGATGAGGCTCATTTTGATCTAAACGGCAAACAAGAAAAATTACCGCATATGAAGTGAATCGAATCCACAAATACTCTATGAGGCGGAATTGAACCCAGAACCAGTTACTGTGTGGTGCACAGTTTCATCAAGCTGCATTGTGGGCCATACTTCGTTGAAGAAAACGGTATCAATGGGAATTATTCTTTAAAGATAAACGTTGAGTGAAAAAATGAAATGAATTAGTTTATTTTCATCATCATAATTTGAGCAAACAGCCCGATAAAATCAAATGTTATTTAAAGATGTTGAAAAAGTTTTTTACTTAGAACTGCGTCGAAGGCGTATCCGAATCAACAGCATTTGGAGCAAGATGGAGCAACTGCACATATAACCAGACTGGTTATGGCAGAGCTCCAAAGAAATATCCAGAAATTCCACTTTCCGCTGGCGCCCAAGGTCACCGGACCTGACTGCACCATACAAAACGAAACTAGGAATTTTACTGAATTGAAGCAGTCCATTAAAACAATAATTGAAACGATTTCAACTTCAACCCTTCAGGCCACTATGAATAATTTTATGAGTCACATTTGCATTTTCTATACAATAAAAAAACATACAATATACAAAAAAAAAATAAATGAAATACATTGATAAAAAAATTAGTTAAATTTCTTATTGTAGCACAACTGGTGCGCCAGCCTGCATATACCGTGCGTGACAACCAATTTTTTTTTTGCTAATTTTTTTTTTTAGTAAAAAAAAAAATTTTTTTGGAAATAAAGTTTCAGTGGAATTTGTAAATAAAACAATCTATAATATGCAACGTTAAAACGAGTATAAATGTTGTTTTTTTCAGACGTGTGGTTTCAAGAAGAAATAAAACGCATAGAATTTTAAGCTATGGCCAAGATTTAAGCTTTATTATAAAGGTAAGGGTTTGCCATTATGTTTTAAAACTGATTTTGAGCCGTCGCGGCTGTCTCAAATAAATTCCAGCCGAGAGGCCCATTTTTGGACAACTTTTTACAGCATTTGCGGCCGTATGTCAGCTATAACACGCCGAATATTCTCTTTCAATGCGTCAATCGTGTCGGGCTAATCTGCGGTTATCAAATCACGATATTGGAGGCCACGCCATAGGACCACGCCGCGAAATAATGCGCTCACCAAAAGTTTTCTTCAAAAATTTGATTGTTTCGGTGGCTGTATGGCATGTAGCGCCTTGTCTTGTTGGAACCAAAGGCCATCAACATCCTCCAATTCAGGCACTTCAGGCAAAAGTCATCAATCGTGGCTCTATAGCGTTCCCCATTGACGTTAACATTATGGCCAGCTTCATTTTTGAAGAAATATGGACCGATAATTCTCTCTGCCCACAGAGCACGCCAAACAGTGACTTTTTGAGGATGTAACGACGTGGTTTTGCATTACTCCAAATGCAACAATTTTGGTTATTAACGAACCCAATCAAACAAAAGTGAGCTTCATCGCTGAACAAAATTGTCGTGTAGAAATCAGGGCCGGTGGCCATCTCGTTTTGGGCCCATTCACCACGATTTGCAAGTTGTTCCGAAGTAAGTCTATTCATTTTGAAATATGTCAAAAAGACCAACTCCGATTGAAAGCCACACGTCTAAAAAAACACCCTTTATAAGCAAACTAAATAGTTTAAATATTTTTATTTCACCACAATGAAAACTTGTTAATGTCTGCTTCATCGTTGTTTTTTTTATCAGCTATTTTAAGCGTTTCTCCTTGTTTAATTAATTTAGAATATCAAAGGGGAACGTATTCTTGTATTACCTTTTTTCTTAACACAGTACAAAAGAAAAAATGATATACTTATATAAACCGTTATTACGGGCTACTATATATATTTCAAAAATGGTTTTACTGCTTTTCAAAGTACTCTCCAGCATGATTTATACACTTTTGCATGCGCTCAAACCAATTGTCGAAACACTTTTTCCACTCCGATTGAGACACCTCCAAAACATGGTTTTTGAACGCTTCAACAGCATCTTCTGGCGACGAAAATCGTTGACCACGCTTTTTTTCTTGAAGTTCGGGAATAAAAATAGGTCATTGGGTGCCAAGTCAGGGCTGTTCGGCGGTTGACCCATCAATTCGACGCTTTGGCCGGTCAAAAAGGCCCAGGTTTAAGCCGATATGTGAGAGCTCGCATTGTCATGGTGCACAATGATTCGTCTTCTCCTGTTCGTTTTACGAATTTCTCCGAAGACTTTAGGCAAACAAATTGTGGTGTACACTCAGAATTGGCTGTCCTACGTTCCTCAAGCGGAACAGTCGCCACATGACCAGTTTTGCCGAAGAAACAGGCGACCATTTGCTTCGAGGTACTTCTTCCACGAACAACTTTCGTTGGATTTGGCTCGTCTTCGAAGACCCAAACGGTCGATTGCTGTGTTGTTTCCGGCTCATACGCATAGATCCATGATTCGTCACCTGTGACGGTATTATAAACGTACCAATCGACACGAGCCTTATATTGAGCGACTGTCGAATTGTGCGGGATCCAACGAGAACAAACCTTTTTAACGGTTAGGTGTTCATGCAATATCGAATGTATGCTGGTGAAAGAAATGCTTAATGATGCCTCTATCTCACGGCATGTCACATGACGATCTTGCATTATCAGTTCACGCACGGCATCAATATTCTGTGGCACAATGGCCGTTTTGAGACGACCTTCGTCTTTGAGCGAGCGTCGGCCACGATTAAATTCATTAAACCAGTTGTTCACATTGCTATAGGATGTTGTTTCATCGCCATACAAAGATTTAAGTTTATCGATGCACTTTAGTCGCGATAATCCACGTCAAAAGTTATGAAAAATGATCCCACTAAAATGTTCACGAGTAAATTCCATTTTTTTGCCATATTGATTTTTTCAAGTCACTGTAAACAACACAAATGATGGCGGTACGTCAAAACGTTCTGAGTACTTTTCTGCTAAAAAATGTCAAACTTTCCAATGGAAATGTCAGATGGCGTCAGGCAACACTTAGTGTTGCCTTGATCAGAAATATATATAGCATTCCTCGTAATTGATAAACGCTGTTCCACGATTTCGTTTCAGTACCTAATGGCAAGAGTAACATTTTGTGAAGACTAAAAAACAAGAATTATAAATGGTCTAAAAATAATTTAAAAAAAGAGAAAATCAAAACGTGACCACCTACCTCACACTTGGGTAACAGGTCCTGTATAACTATTCAAAGAAAGGAGCATTTAATAGCAAGAGAGTTTAACAAATGTCCGAAACTAATATCTCAGGAGGTAATTAATAGTTTTAAAATGGAAATAAGGTCTCGAACTGTTGGGCGACGAGTTATGAAGATGGTCTTAAACATTATCGAGCAAAAAAACCATTAATATCTAAGAAAAATGGCGTTGCCAGGATACAATATTCAAAAGAACACATAAGTTGATCCTGACTGAAAGGGTATACTGTCGTTTTTTCGATGAGTCCAAAAAGAAATTAAAAGGTCCTGATGGATAAACTTTTGTAAAACGACCGAAAGGGAAAAGACTAAAACCCAAAATAGCAAGCAAAACTGTTAAGTTTGGGGGTAGTAACGTAATGCTGTGGGGTTGTTTTTGTGACCAAGGAATATGCCCAATTCATAAAGAAACAGATATTCTTACTAGCATATGCTACAGACAAATCCTTAGCGCTATTATGTTTCTCTTTTCTGACGAAACCCTGTCCCTGGTCTACAGGTTCCAACAAGACGAATCACCCAAAACACACCTTCCGAGGTGTTTAATAAGTGGTTACTAGCAAATAAACTTATTTTTTAATCAGTCCCCGGTTAAAACTTCATAAAAAATCTGTAGGATATACGAGTAGTAGATCCCAATATTTGCAGCCGAAATTACAATATCAGATCTCATAAACGCTGGTAATTTGGATTGGCAAACTGTCTCTTAGGATTTTATCGATAATTTTATAATTTGCACGCCTCAGCAAAGTGGCGCCGTGCTTAAAAATAATGGATACCCAACCAAAAATTGAAATCCAAAACTAGAGAATACGATTTTTTCTTGCGTAGTAAAAGTTTTCATAGTTTTGCCAATGACCTAAAAGTGATATGCATGTGCTTTATATTTTGTTTTCAAAACTTATTGGATTAATGTAAATATAAGTATTTTATTTTAACAAACAAATAAACAACCTATTAGTCCTACTTTTAAATTTTAATACACTACTTTTTAATTTTCAGTTATAAATAAGGGCTAATAACTTTTAAACTAAAAATAACATAAATATATTTAAAAATTTTCACTGTCACGCTCTGTATATTATCGTTGTCAAATTGTAAGACGACCTAGTCATGTCCGTTAGTCTGTTGAAAACACGATAGCGGTCTAACGAATAAACCTAGAATACAGAAATTTTGCATGATGTTGGTTATAAATCACGAATTCCATATAACGTACGACTACAGCGTGCGAATTATTTTGATATTTTTTCCTAATAAAATATTTTTTTTAAAAACTTATTTTACATTTTTGAAATGTCAAAGCAAGAGATCATTTGAAATGTATAAAAGTTTTATCATTCACATTTTTATCATAGAAGATTATCTGCAAAATATGCATAACGTACATGCCACAAAAATTTCACCCAAAATATGATATGTTTACTTCTATTTGAAATTTCTGCGAATCGGTTTCATATTAAAACTTTTTTTTTTCGTAATTACAGGAGACTATCCTGTACTGGGTTTTAGGTGATTTCATCTAGAAAAAATTCAATGTTAATGAGATTTTTTTAATCGGTTGCAATGTAACGTATATGTAGCACTGGTAACGTACAACTACACACTTTTAGTCGACTACACAAAACGATCAAAAACATGTCTTGATTTTATTTTAAATAATTAACAAATAAAAACAAATTTTTAAACAAATTCTTTTATCACACCACTAACTTGTATTGTCACCGAAGTTATACATGTTAGCCAAATTTCATTGAGTTTAATAAAGTCTATGTATAAAAATTTTGCATTGATAGATTTGACGACACGTAGTGTAAGTTAAATAAAAGAATTTAAAAAATAAAACAGTATTTACTGTTGCAACAAAATTATTGAATTCATTTTATTTAAAAACAGAAGTACATAAAATAAAAACATAAAAAAAAATTAAGTTAATTGTTATGTCTGTAATTTATGTATTCCGTTGTTGTACATTGTTTTGATTTGTAGGTATAGCGAGAGAGTATGCTATTGTGGGAAACTTCCAAAAAGTGCTGCAATTGTAGGTTGGGGATTTTGGGTAGATGACTATGCTGCCATATTGGACTCAACAGATTGCGAGTTTCAATATTGACGCATTTTCTCAGTTTTCTTCTTCTTTTGTTCCACAGTTGTCACTTTTTTTACTCGGTTTTCCGTGTTATTTTTCACTTTTTGTCTGTACTTTTTTATTCTCTCACGTTCCTTTTCCTTATGTTCCTTCCATTTTGATTCATTCTCTCGCATCTTCTGTCGAAATCGTCTCATAGCTTCTTTTACCCTTACCATTTTCTGAAGTTTAAAATAAAATCATGAAAAACATTCAATATTCATAATGTATTAAGTTATTGCACACATAAATATGTAGCATGTACGAAACTAATATTATCTCTTTCAAAAAAAAATAAAATATAAAGCATTTGAGGATAGCTTTATTGACTCAAAATCTACAAATAACTTTATTTGTAAGCTAATAATATTTCCTCATTTAGGCATTGTTGAAACTTAAAGACTTTTGGTAACGTACATGCTACACAAAACAAGGTACAAAACAATTTAAAGTTTTCTACCCTATTTTAGATTACTTACCACCAAATGTAGCTAATAACTGTTAACCATTAATTAATTAATTTTTCCGTAAATATAATGTTTTCTACAACTTGCACAAAATTGATGTACGCGTACCGCAAAAGTAGAGTTAAAACTAAAAAATTTTGTACAAAATATACTCACCAAGCAAAAACAAAGGAACGGTGAGCAAAACTACCGTTATTCTGAAAAATTCAACTCAAATTATGTCTCTAGGAGCCGAGTGAATATATTGAGTGTGTTTAATTTTCTTATTCTAGCACTTTGATTTTTACATGTGCGGATGACCTTTTCGCGGAATTCGTGAAATACAACAGTGTGGGATTGTAAATGGGCGAAATCGGACTAGGGGAAAAAGTTTCCCCCTACTAAAGATAACTCGGAAAATTTACATGTTTTTGAGAATTTTCTTTATAGATCATATTTATTGTATAAGGAAAGTTTTGCTACGGATCCAAATATATATTAATTTTGAAGTCTAATATGAGGGTCGGGCCGAAGAACTCAAAACCAATTATTAGGCTTTATAGCGGAATTTGATGATCAAAAAAAAACGTACATTCCTAATATTTTTTTTAACATTCTTTTATTAACAATCTATCCGAGGATAATAAGCAAATTTTATGATAACATAGGGTGATCCATCCAGAGGTATTTTTTTCAGAACAAAAAAATATAAAAATTCAAATCAAGTGTAGAATCTTTATAGGTAGTTTGAAAGGACATTTATTTATTTTTTGAATATAATTTCTTCAAATGTTGGCCGCAACTTAGGGTTTACACTCTGAGGGTCCAATTTTGAATGACTCGTTCGCGCATTTCTACCGGTATGGCTTTAATGACACGCGTAATATTGGCTTCCAAACCCTGAATCGTAGCTGGTTTGTCAGCATAGACTTTGGACTTTACGTAACCCCAAAGAAAAATGTTTAAAGGTGTGATATCACTCGATCTAGGAGGCCAACTCGCCTGTCCAAAACGTGAAATTAGCTGTTTTTCGAAATGACCTCTCAAGTGGCACCGTCCTGTTGAAACCAAGTGTCGTCAAGATTAAATTCAATTTCAGATAGCATAAAGATTGATATCATGGCGCGATAGCAAGCACCATTCACGGCTACGTTCCGGCCATCATCGTTTTTGAAATCGTTTTTGGGTATAATGGCACCTGTTGAACCTCTTCTTGTTGATCTTCAGCCCAAATACGGCAATTTTGTTTATTGCTTTGACGTTGCGCCAGAAATGGGCCTCATCTTTGAACAAAATCTTGGTTGAAAACAGCGGATCTTCCCGTTTCTCACCGAACGCTCATTTCCATAATTCAGTTGCCAACATTTGAAGGAAACTATTTTCAAAAAATTAATGCCATAAAATGTTCTTTCAAATTACCAATAAAGATTCCACACTTCATTTAAATTTTTATATTTTTTTTTTGTTCTGAAAAAATACCTCTAGATGGATCACCCAATATATAAAAAACAGAGGTTATGCGTCTCCACTGAGCTACATAACATCAAAGGAACAAATGTTGTTTTATGAATTATTTCATTCCTAATAATGGTTAAAAATTATCGCTTTAGCAGGGTTTTAAGCGGATTTGCTTGCTTGTTAAATAAAACACGCCTAATATTCCTTCTGAACGAGCAGCCTAACACTCTTGTTATTTTCCAGCAAGGTTTTGGTTCTGTTTATGTCTTGTTGAGACAGAGCCATAGCAATCTTACGTTTGTTGGCCCTAGACCGTCTTTTGTAAGTATTGAAATATGTCTGCCATGTTTCCATCAACTCGATAATGTCATAGATAGTGGTTTTTGTAGTTCGGTCTTCCAAAAAGTGCTAACTAATGCATGTTCTCTGACTATACAAATAAATCGAAACTAAAATTCCTAGGGAAAACTAAAGACACCAACTTATGACTCTGAAAAGAATAGATCGAAATTTTAAAGTTATCAATTTCCACAGATCCAGAAGTATAAGTATTTACTTTGAGTGAAATAAATTTCAATTTCTATCCTATGCGATCATGTTATTAATGTCAAAGAGTTTTTCACTTGATAAACAGCATCGTTTCATATTTATAGACCTTTTTACCAGCCCCTTATGCATGTAATCCAAAGTCGACTTTTATAACGACTTCCTACTTCCGCCAACACTTGTGGGCTAAAGTCACTGAGGGCGTTTGTTTAGTGAGTACTTGTCACTGTCACCCTCTTTAGTTATTATTACTAAAAATCCAATGTTAGGACATCATTTCAATTCATACCACATCGGGAAATTCCCAATTTTATATCAAAGAAAGGACGCACACACTCGCTCACTCGCACTGTGTAACAACATGGACAACAAGAGAGCGCCGAGCAAGCGCACAACCTTAAGCAAACCTACCTAACTGGAGTAGCCGGACGGACTGCAAGGATACAGTCGGCGGTACAATTCACAGGTATTAAAATTGAAATCGCATCCCGCGAACAAACGATCATAAAATGCTCGAAACGAGAAAAAAAGAAAATAGCCAAAGGGATTTAAATGCCAGTTTTAGTGGCATTATAAAACGATTTCATAAATTCGCGGAATTCGTTCGCGAACAGGTAGATTACTTAAGTACGCAAAAGTACAAAAATTTAAATTCATAAGATTTTCGGAAAACCCAGAATTTTACTCGAATATGAACGAATCATAGAAATTGCAGGAAATCCAACAACACGCACAGTAGAAGAATAGTATTTTATTGGCGATATATTTATGACGGCTCATCTAGGCATACATAAATCACACGTGTTTGCTGGTTCGCTGTTTTACTCTACCGAGCAGATCAGGATTGCATGAAGACGTTTGAAACTTGGATGTAATCAGGTATCAGGATTGTGTAGTTTGTGAAAAATATATTCTGTATTTCTAAGTACAGTTATAATGTTTGTATAGTTATTTTTTGTTAAGATTATAATTTTTTAAAATATCTTATAAATTCAATATAATAATAACGGTCGGCTAACAATCCTAAGGTAGCAAAGGCTTCTTTAAGCTCTAAATTGTTTGCTAAAATCCCGGAATTATAATAAATTTATAATAGTGGGCCAATTAAAAATTTAAATTTGCATCGGCTGTAAAAAAGTAGTGATATTTTTTTAATATTTCTGGTTTTATTAGAAAGGTTGAACGTTGTCATTTAATAATGGAACACCATCTGATGCGTTATCGCTTTGTCCAATAGGCTGAAGATTGTTTGCCGGGAGATGAAGAGTTTCACCGATTAATAGTGTTTTGAGATAAAACTCATTTTCATCTCGGTGGCTAAATTGCCGCATATGGGGATCAGAAAACCCTCAAGTGACTATTGAGAAGCCAATGCACGAGTCACTGGCCATATTCTATTGGCAACTTGCTTAGGAGGTCGCTAACGCTGTTTAGAGAAAACTATGGACAATTTGCGTTTAACCTCGTTTGTTTTTATTAATTAAAATTTTTGGGAATAAAGTTATTCGAGAATATCCTTAAGCGAGTTTAAGCGCTTATAGCATTTTTTGAATAATCTTTTTTTTCTACAGGCTACAAATTTTCAAACCAAGCAGTTTATTATGTACAGGGTGGGCCAAAAGTTACCATGGGGTTTAAAAATTTAATAACTTTTTCGTTTATATTTTTTTTTTCAGATTATATAAATTACACTTGGAGAATAAATAATTTAGGGATTCACAACTGAACAAAGAACCAGAATAGAATTTTATTATTTAAATCAGCGATCAATTATTTTAACGCAAACGCATGAGTGAAGAAGCTCATTTTCATTTGAATGGCTTTGTTAATAAGCAGAACTGTAGGTTCTGAAAATCCAAGTGTTATTTATCAACGCCAATTGTACAGTATGGTGTGGGATCACATCTGCAAATATCATTGGGTCATAATGCCATAATCATAAGTGCTGTAACTGTAAATGAAGAGCGGTATCGGTTTATGGTAGCCAATTTTTTACGTCCTGCTCTTCAAAACAGACCTGAGATGTGGTTTCAGCAGGGCGGAGCCACTGTGCACACTGTCCGAGACACAATGGCACTTTAAAGTCAAATTTTTGGAGAGCGAATAATTTCCAGCAATTCGGAAACTATTTGGCCAGAGCGATCGCCAGATTTGTCAGCACTCGATTACTTTCTTTGGCGTTACTTGAAGGAGCGTGTATATGTGAACAAGTCCGATACAATCCTTCAACTCAAGGCCAACATTGTTGAAGAAATTCGAACGCTACAGCCACAAATTTTGAAAGATGTTATGGAAAATGCTCTAAAACAAGCCCAAGTGACATTATTGTTCATACTTAGTGTAAAAAAATGTCCATTTTGTATACTACTAACACACCCATTTCAATAGTAGAACTGAACATACCTCGTTAATGTCATATGGGATTTCAAAGCTAACCTCAATAGCGTTAGTCTGTAACGGGATTTTTTAATTGTTTCTACTTTCATCATGGAGTGGTCAGATAATGAGAACCGTATCGCTGTAATAGCGCTTATCAAGTGTGAAATGAAAAAAGCAATCTTTTCAAAACGCTCCGGCCACTAGGGATAAGCCGCATGTTCGTCTACCAAAGCATAAAACTGTTTGAGGAGACTGGAGATGTAAAAAACCGTCACCGGTCGGGCCGCCCACGCTCTGTTCGAACACCGCATGTCATCAAATCCGTAAAATCAAGAATTCACAGAAATCCGCTACGAAAACAGAAAATTACGGCCCGTAAGATGAATATCACGCAAAAGTCCATGAGTCGAATCATTAAAAAAGACTTGGGACTTGGGGCTTTCAAACGACGTACCGGACATTTATTGACTGCAGCTTTACAAAAAAAAGGATTGAAAAATGCAAACGTCTTTTGGTGAAGCACGCTTATAACTTGCACAGAAAATTTTTGTTCACCGACGAAAAAATATTTACCGTTCAGGAAAAATTTAACAAGCAAAATGATAGAGTGTATGCGCGGTCATCTAAGGAAGCATCTGAACTGATCCCAAGGGTGGAAAAGGGTCATCACCCAGCTTCAGTCATGGTTTGGTGGAGTATCTCTTACGATGGGGTCACTGACCTGCATTTCAGCGAACAAGGAGTCAAAACATCGGCCAAAGTTTACCAAGAAACCGTTTTGGAAGCTGTTGTGAAGCCTCTTAACAATTCCCTGTTCCAAAAACAGCCATGGACTTTCCAGCAGGATTCTGCGCCGGTCCATAAGGCTTAAACGTCCCATGCCTGGCTTCGAAACAATTTGCCAGCGTTCATTTCCTCTGAAGAATGGCCCTCAGGCAGTCCAGATTTTAACCCATTGGATTACAAATTGTGGACGGTTTTAGAGGACAAGGTTTGTCACAAAAGATACCCCAACATTGGATCTCTTAAGACTGCTTTGGTTCGAGCTGTGGCCAATTTTCCAATTGACGAGGTTTGTGCAGCTATTGGCGATTGACCAGTGCGACCTAAGGCGTGTGTAAAGGCAAAAGGCGAACATTTCGAATAAGTAGATTCTTTCTGGGTATAATATATGTACATCAATAAATATATTAAACAATATTTGGTCCAAAAACATTTAGTCGTTTTTTTACAGCATAAAACGTGTGTAACAGTATTTATGTCCCTACTAAGTACATAATCTGAGAAAAAAAATAAACGAAAAAGTTAAAATAGTTTTTAACCCCTATGGTAACTTGACCCACCCTGTAAAAAGGCAATCAGATTTTGTATGCAAAAAGGTCTTGACATTTTCTTAAAGTTTTTAAGTTATCCCCTTAGCGACCACTTACTCGCTCAATAAGCGAGCACCAATAGAACATGCTTATTGTTTGGTGTGGATATTGGGCTGGCGGCATCATTGGTCCATTTTTCTTCTAAAATGAGCAAGGAAACGCCGTTACCGTCAACTGTGAGCGTTATCGCGCCATGCTCAACGAAGTTTTCTTTGCAAAAATTCAAGACAATGACATGGACGACAATTTGTCTTCAACAAGACGGGGTCACATGTAACGCAATCATCGAAATTTTACGCACTGTTTTAGAAAATCGAATAATCAGCCGAATTTGTGAAGTCAATTGACCGCCTTTGAGCTGTGATTTGAGACCTTTCGATTATTTTCTGTGGGAAGGCACGAAGGATAAATCTTACGCAAAGCAGCAAGAGATATAAAATCGAAGTTGCCATCAAGAAATTTCACCCGAAACAATCGAAAATGTACTGAAAAATTGGGTTGATCGGATGAGGTACTGCCGAGCTAGTTGTGATAGTCACATGAATAATATTGTGTTCAATCTTTCCAATAAAACCAGAAATTTGAAAAATGATCATTCGTTTTACAGCCGATAAAAAATTAAAATTTGAAATGACCCACCCGTTATATAAATGGTGTTTTTTCCGAATTGTGGTTTTCAAGAAGAAATACAAACGCATATAATTTAATATTATGGCCAAGAATTTAGCTTTATTATAAAGATAAGCGTTGCCATTATGTTTTAAAAATGATTTCGGGCAAGGGGCCGTAGGAGCTGACTCGAATAAATTCCAGCCGAGAGGCCCAATTTTCGCCCACTTTTTGCAGCATTTAGGGTCGTAAGTCAGCAGCCGAATATTCTCTTCCAAGGCGTCAATTGTATCGGGCTTATATGCGTAGACAAGCGGCTGAACATAATCCCACAAAAAATAGTCTAGTGGTATTAAATCGCATGATCTTGGAGGCAACTCCACAGGCCCACAACGCGAGATAATTCGCTCACCAAAAGTTTCCTTCAATAAATGGACTGTTTTGTTGGTTGTATGGCTTGTAGCGCCGTCGTCCACATCGACATCCTCGAATTCAGGCACGAAAAGGTCATTAATCATGGTTCCATAACGTCCCCCATTGACTGACTAACGTTCCACATTATGGTCGGCTTCATTTTTGAAGAAATTTGGATCAATGATTCCCTTTGCCCATAGAGCACGCCAAACAGTGACTTTTTGAGGATGTAACGACAACAATGGCTTGTGGATTGTTTTTAACGTACCCATTTAACCAAAAGTGAGCTTCATCGCTGAACAAAATTTTCTTGTAATAGTTAGGATCGGTGGCCATCTTGTTTTGGGCCCATTCACTACGATTTGCAAACGTTGTTCCGCAGTAAGTCTATTCACAATGAAATGGCAAACCAAACTGAGTATAAATCTAGTGACAGCTGTCAAAAAGACCAACTCCTAAAAAGTATGGACAGATTGAAAACCACACCTCTAAAAAACACCCTCAAATAGTGGTGTACGTCGTAAAAAAACCTTAAGAAAATAAAATTAAAAGAAAAGTGTGATTCATTCACGACTGGACAAATTTCACCAGCGTATTCCTTGGCTTATTTCATGAAAATATGTCCATCTACGACCATGCCCGAAAATGCAAGGGGCTGGTCCAGAACTTAGCAATGTTACTAGTTGCTTTCGATCACCAATCAGAAAAAGTTCAAGCCGATGCCATTTTTGTCCCTTGCATTTTCGGGCATGGTCGTAGATGGACATATTTTCATGAAATGAGCCAAGGAATACGCCTGTAAAATTTGTCTAGTCGAGAATAAATTACCCTGTATTTAATCTATGTTTAATCTTATATTTTTGTTTTTATTCTTAAATTGCAGTGGGCAACAAAATTTGAAAAAAAAATCTGTTTGATATATAACTTTGGTTGATTTGGGGCTGCTGATTACGATTTTGGCCTCCGATAAGCCAGGTTCGCTCTACTTTAGTCGACATTCACATTAACCGTTATTTTTATAATAACTCCATTATAGCAACCAACAAGCTAAAAAAATTACAACGCAACTCAAGATTTTGTATGAAATGGGAACAAATTTCCCCTTTGCGGGATTATTATATAACTAATAAACATGTGTGCATTTTCAAAAACTTTGTGGTACCGAAGGGAAAAGTTGTTTCCATTTCGTACAAAATCTTGAAAACGATCGAAGATAGCCCATTAATTTTATCTTCCATTTTGTCTAATGGGTCTAGATGTGAAAAAAAATTAAAGGCTGGCCTCGAACGCGAACAGGAGACATATTTTGAGAGAAGCTTGCGATATGTAGCAAAAGCAAGCCAAAAGAACAGCTGTAAATGAAAGCTTAACTACTATTCGTCGTGATATTTCAAAAACAAAGCATATGTAGAGAAAGAATATTAAAAGAAAACCTCCACTAAATACTGCCTCTAGAAGCCAGACCTTAGTTTTGCAGTGCTAACATAAGCTAATTAAAAGAGTGGCAAGGTGTTGTCTTTTCAGATGAGAAATTTTATTTGGAGGCTACCGATTGCTAGTTATTATTTGTACAGGGTGTCCGTCGGGAAGGTATATTACTGTTAATAATTTTTGATTGAAGAGAGTGGATCTTATATTGATAAATGTTTTGTTTAATGTCGGCAATTATGTATGAAATACAAGAAAAGAGAAATGACCGTCTCTGTTAGCCACACAAATGCGAGCCCTTTTGAGCACATTTTTCATTAAATTTCACGCGGCATTTAATTAATTTCATCACGAATATTTTGTTTGATTTGCTCAAGCGTTTCTGGTTTGTTTGCATAAACCTTTGCAGATATCCCCACAAAAAGAAGTCCGGAGCAGTCAAATTAGGCGACCGTGGAGGCAATCAACATCACCATTTCTTGAAATAACTTGTTGTGGAAAGAGGTTTCGCAGTAATTCCATTGTAATCCTGGCTGTATGCAATGTGGCACCGTCTTGTTGATACCACATGTTAATCAAGCCCAAAGCATGTAGTCCTGGAGTTAAAATTTTTTCAATTATGTCACGTTATCGGTCCCCATTGACAGTTACCATTACGCCATTTAAATTTGTATAGAAGTAAGGTCCAATGATTCCTCCTGACCATATTGCACACCAGACTGACACTTTTAATGGTTGCAAAGTTGACTGATGAATAATTTGAGGGTTTTCCATTGACCACAACCGACTATTCTGTTTATTCACATATCCATTCAAATGACAATGTGCCTCGTAACTCATTACGATATATACATTCATCAGGGTTGCCATGGGCGAACCTGTAACATCCTATTGGCATATGCACGGCGGCGTAAATGGTCTTGTGGAAGAAGCTCTTGTGACAACTGAATCTTCAATGGAAACAAATGCAAATCCTTGACCGCAATTGTGGCCAAAGTTGTTCTTTGAAGATCAAGCTCCTGAGCACGGCCTCGAATTGGGGTTAATAGATTGTTTTGAATACTTTCTTGAACAGCAGTAATGTTTTCAGCCGATCTTGCAGTACGTTGTGGTCCATGCTAGAGCCTGTCAGCTACACCCCCCCCCCCTTTTTTCTTCGAAATCATTCACTACACGATAAATACTGAGTTTTGTTGACGCGTTGTTTCTCCCAAAAATTTCACAAAACGTTCTCATCGTCACAGTAATCGATGATTGATTTTTATTAAATGTTTTAACGATAAAAAAAAAACACGTTGGTTTATTGAATATTTTTCCATAATGAATTTCCAACGTCTCTACTTCACGACTGCCAAATATGAACTGCCAAGACTAATGTTTGCCAATATGGCGGCAAAACAAAGTAGTATATCACCCGGCAGACACCCTGTATTATTATAAGTTATTATTATAATGGTTGGTATTTGAATCTGACCACACTGATTTTTACAAAAAAATTTGTTCAGCGATGAAGCGGAAAAAATTGAAACATTTGGAGTAATGAAAAAAATTGTCGAGACGCCATTACATCCTTAAAAAGTCATTGTTTGGTGTGCTCTATGGTTTCTTCAAAAATGAAGCCGGCCATAATGTTACAGTCAATGTGGAACGCTATAGAGCCATGATTTATGACCTTTTCGTTGGAGGATGTTGATGTGAACGACCATTGGTTCCAACAAGACGGCGCTACATGCCAGACAGCCAACGAAACAATCAATTTATTGAAGGATACTTTTGATAAGCGCATTTTCTAGCATCGTGGGCCTTGGCCTCCAAGATCGTGCGATTTAACACCGCTGGACTATTTTTTGTGGAGTTGTGTGAAGTCGCTTGTCTTCGCAGATAATCCCGACACGATTGACGCCTTGGAAGAGAGCGTTATTGCTGACATACGGCCCCAAAAGCTGCAAAAGTGGTCAAAAATTGGGCCTCTCGGATTGAATTTATCCGAGCCAGCCGCGGCGGCCACTAGTCCGAAATCATTTCTAAAACAAAAAGGGAAGCCGTTATCTTCATAACAAAGCTTAATTCTTGGCCATAACATTAAATTATATGCGTTTTATTTCTTCTCGAATATCACAAGTCTAAAAAAACACCCTTTAGAATTAAGCTCTATCATTTAGACCGACCGAAGAGCCGCATAGGTGAAGTCATTGTATAGGGGGACACCTCATATTACGGCTCTTGTTAGCTGCAACTTTTGGGAATGAAGGTGATTTCGATGAAATACAATGAATTTTTACAATCTAACTTCCCTTTCATTGAGACCTGTTTTCGACATCTGCCGTAAATATACCAACATGACAATGCACCAATCAACACTACCTTAATCGTTAATTCCAATCGTAGATCTATTAAAATGTCCAGCTTACTCATAATATATTACCAAGCCTAACCCTATCTATCAATGCTATCGAATTATCCTGAAGCTCCATTCGTCTTAATTATTTAGCCTAATTTTATGAAACAACGGCGAACAAGATCTGTGAAGTAATTATTAAAAAAGACTGCACAATTAACCATGACAACCGGTTCTATGCACCGGATCGGACGAGGGCTGTCACCTCGGCACAATGTGCTTCTACACCTAAAATTAGAGAAATAATATAGATTGACCTTAACCCTTAAGCAAACACCAAAAAGGTTTTACATAAACGAACCCCAGGGCCTGGCTGGGACCTCTTGTATTTTGTATGAACTTCATTTGCTTCTGCATGGAAGTTGATAAAATATACTTGTTGGTTTTTGAAATTAACTATATTTTTTATTCATACTCAAAAAATATTACAATTAAAACAAAACAAGAAAAAAAAATAAAAAAATTCAGTCGAATCTTTAAAATGGAGAACATATTTATAAAATCATATATAGTCTTGGTTACATTTAAAGCATGTATAATCACATTTGGAATGCTGAAGGCAAACAGGGTTTTTACAAAATTTGCAGAAGAATCTAGTGTTTCGTTTTATATTGTCTATATCCTTACAAATAACACACTTTGATTTGTTTTTCAACACCTCAGGGCCGGTTTCTTGACTCAAAATGTCTTTAGGTTCCTGTAAAAAAGCTTCTATTCCCGATCTACTAATGAAATTTGCCGTAACTTTTTTGTTCTTACTTCGTTCATCAACGCAAGGGTAAACAAGCTGTTCCGAAAGTCGAGATAAAAATGAAGAAGAAAGAAGGTGCCAGAACCTTCTTTCTTCTTCACAGACATATTTTCATCATATATTATGTATGAAGCTAAAGCCATTACGTCAATCATGTTATAAAAAAGTGCTAAGGTCCATCGATTTGTTCTTCGTTTAGTTGTATATTAACCAAGCATTTGGTCCATGACATCTACTCCTGTTTTGGTTTTATTATAGTGCATGATTGCCTCCGGTTTTTTCTTTATGCCAGCAACAGATGTATCATAGTGAACTGTTGATAACAATATAACGGCCTTATTTTTCTTTGGGACGTAAGAGCAAATTGCAATATTTTCATGAAACCCAAATTCACTAGACAATACTTCCCGTTTTGGATGTTTTTTCATTTCTAGTGGAATACATCGCTTGTTGCTTCTGAGGGTCCCAACAAAACCAAGACCAATAGCCATTAGTCGCTTGCATAAATCAAGAGTCGTAAAAAAGTTATCAGCAACTATTGTTCTCCCCGAACCTTGGTAGCGCTTTGCTAGGCGCATAAGCCCGTTTTCTCGCTGTTTTTCTGCTCGAATTTGGCCCTGCTCTCTGCCAGTATAGATATTACCTTCTAACGGGAAATGAGTTTTTGCGTCACATGCCCACCATATTTTGATGCCATATTTAGCAGGTTTCGAAGGAATATACTGGGTGAACTTCGTTCTCCCTCTGAACGGAAAAAGTTGCTCATCGACTGTAATATTTTCGTGCGGCTTATAATTATTTTTAAGATTTATGTTTAGCAAGTTCCAAATATCTCTTATTGGTGCTGCTTTGTCCTAGTACGACTGTCATCAAATCGTACAAGCAGTAAAAGATCTTTAAATCTCTTCAAGGACATTGTTGCGCGAAATAAAGGTATATTTGAGGTTTTCCAGAGCTCCGAGATAGCCTGTGTGTTGTTGTGGGTCGCTCCAGCACAAATTAATATTCCTACGAAACCTTCTAGTTCTTCCAGAGTTATTGGTGTCCAAACTGGTATTTTATCCGTATTGTTTTTGTTCGATAAATCATAAACTTTTTTTTAGCATATTTATTTGTTTCACACACTATAATTTCTTTTATGTCATTTGAAAAAAATCTTTTGAATATCTCTAGCTCTAAAACATCTCCAGTTGTAGGCCCTCCAGTACATTATGAGACATAAATCCTCTGGAAGCTGGTGGCGACTTAGACCACTTTGTTCCATCCTTTCCGTAGACAAAACTATTTGAGTTGGAGATTTCCGGATTTTCCATTTGTTCCTCATTATCTTCTTCACTATCTGATGAATCTTCAATTTTATTATCAACTTCTAAATCATATTCATTTCCATGTACTTTATTCTGAATTTCGTTTTCTATATCACTGGCAATAGCCTCTGCCAACCTTTCAAAATAGTTAGGATCAGATTTGGAAACTGTTTCTAAAATTTTGTCTACTTCAGAACTCATTGTAACACTCTACACTTGTCAACTGCCAATACAAAACTGAGAAAATTATTTATAAAATATACAAGCAAAACGATTCTGCGTTTCATAAAAAAACACAAAAAGTACGGTTGTAATTTGTTTTTGCTATCACTTGCAGAAGAAAAATGTTGTTGTCAACTTGCACAGTTCTCCGAAATAAAAGCAAGGAACGACTACTTTTGTGTTTAGTGTGTTTTTTATACGTTTTATTTTGATTTTATTCATATTTTATTCATATTGGTATAGGGCCTGGCTGGGCCCTGGTAGTTCAAACGTGAATAAAAATTTCTTAGGAGTGATTGCCACGCCCACAGATACAAAATTATAATTTTTTCGAAAAAATTTTATACAAAACACCTTTATTGAGGAATTCATAAAAAATCGGAAGGCCAAGTCTATGCTATCTATGTAAAAAATACAAAAAAATCTCAAAAATGCCTGGCCAGGACCTGGTGTTTGCTTAAGGGTTAAACATATTTCGCATACGGATCTTTATGAGTTAATTTATTTGAATCATATTTTTTTTTGTGCATAAACGGAAAATATTAAACTTTAAAAAATTATGAGTTCTATTCAAGTGGCGCGGGATGTATATGCAGACTTTGTATTGCAAAAAAAAATACAAATAAGCGAATGGATGAAAATATTTGTAATGCGTATTGGTTGCGTTGGCTATGTTACGGGTGGCCCCGTCTTTTTGAAACCAAATGTCGTCCATGTCATTCTCTTGAATTTTTGGAAATAAAAATCCGATGAGCAAGGCGCGGTAACGTTCACCGTTGAAGGTTACATCGGCTTCTAGCGTATTTTCAAAGAAAAATGCCGCCAGACCAAAATCCACCCCAAAAGTGACTCGTTTCAGATGCATTGGATTCTCAAGTGTGGGTTCTCTGAAAGCCATATGCGCAAGGTTGCTTATTGTTAAAGCCACCGAGGTGAAAATGAGCTTCATCTGAAAACACGATTTTTCGGTAAAATTTTTCATCTCCTGTCAAGCAATCTTCAGCCAATTGGGCGAAGCGAAAACGCATCGATTGTTTCATTATTAAATGATAAAGTTTAACCCCTCTATTAAAACCAGAAATTTGAAAAAATTATCAGTACTTTTTTTACAGCCGATTTGAATTTAAAATATTAAATGACCCACCCTTTTAGGTGACTAAAATTTTGCAGAAACATATGTTGATAAACTGAAACGTTTGGTAATAAAAATAGGCAAGACCGGTCGAGGGATAAAATGTTCCAAACACGAGGTCTAAGTCAACCACTAGATAAACTACTATTAGCCCTATTCCAGTTGTCGTCGTCCACGCAAGTCAACGTCGCACGAGCGGCAAAAACTAAAAAGAGTGATCGCAGAAATTTGGTTACAAGTAAACTATGTAACGTTATGAGATTGCAAATAAATTTTCGGCAAAATCGGACGAAGAATGAGAATATGGCTGTATATTTGTGGTACATATATTTTTTTTCTTATATTTCACCACTATCAACTATGATCGTTACGAAATTTTCACTACAATGTGATTGGAGAAAGGGGCGTGATACCGCCCACAAACCTCTGGATTTAAATAGACAATTCTAATGAACTATTAGAGATGTGACGATGATAATTGGAACATATGATATTGGCATGTACCGAAACACGTTCTAGTGGAAAAGTATAAATTAATGAACGGATCAAATAAAATTTTAACAAAATGAGTAGGAACATTTTATAAGTTATGCTGTCAGAGATATGACGATGGTATTTCAAACAAATGCTATTAGCACTGAATATAAAACAAACGCTTAAGAAGTGGATTGATCCTAATGAAATTTTAACATAATAATATAAAATATCAATGTCCTGTAAAAACTGGACAAAAGAGCGTGACACCACCCATACAACCCGGAACTTTGAAACGCCTTATCTTGTGAACTAGTAGTAGTTGTATGTATTAAGTTGGTATGTAAAGAAACACACCCTGTTAAGAAAGAAGCCGGCACCACACCCACTTGTTAAAATGTTCATATTGAACCCAAATCCATGGTGGATGGTATAGATGCTTCGGCCCAGCCGAATTTAAGTCTACCGACTTAGATCCACTTTTGTGGTAACATAACTTTAGCGACAAAGCTCTAGGTCCGATTATCTCAGAGTCCGACGATGTTAAAAAATTACAGCGATTAAAGTGGCAAAAATCCGAGTAAGTCGGAAAACTAACACTAAAAACAAAAAGGTTAAAAAGAAGTTCCATTCTGACTCTTGCTGTTTGCGAAGTGGTTCCATCTTGCTGGTATTATTTGTTAGGATTTTTCTCCACGTCCGGACGCAAAAAAATTGTCCTGTACAGAGCCCCTTTAATGGTTCCTGGTTGACCCTCCCTATTTTAAAAAAAAAAAAATATTTGGACCGAAAACTTTATCAGCCATAAAACCGCACCAAACAGTACATCTGGAGGGATGTAATTGACGCTGCTGAAAAACCATTGGATTCTATCACTGATCCCTGTTCCTCATAACGGTAGACTATTTAGTTCCTAATTATGTTGTTACTGGGTGCTGTTCTGAACTTTAGATGACGACTTAAATTTCGTTGAGTTGAGATGATTAGACTTGGTCCCACTAGGCAAATTTACTTGCCGCAACTCTAAGTTTGAAGGAGTGAGTGGGAAGGGGGAATTTTTAGTTAAAGAAGAGAGAGGAAAGGGGAATGGTGGATTTTTCATTCCCCTTACCACTCTCTCCTTCAACTTAGAGATGCGGAAAGTAAAGTTGCCTAGTGTGAAAGAGGATTTTCCAGAAAACTTATAAAAGACTACGTGATACGTAGTCATCACATATCTCATTAAAAAAAACTTTATAACCTGCAACAGAGAAAAAAATTATAACTAAAAAGTTGAATATTGTTGAACCTTCAGTCTTATTTGGGACTCCCTGTACAAATTATAAGGGCCACATCTCTTTTGCCTTTAAATTGTATGACCCCCATACCTTTTGATTCTTAGCAGCCACATAGTTTTCCTTCATACAAATTTGATAGTACATTCTATAACTGCAACCGCATGATTTCCAGACATTTTTTCACCCTGTCCGGAATCAGGATGAAATTGATTCACCTTGTTTATTTTCGACATTTGTCGTCGGATGTTAATACGAATATTTGATGCCAATGTCTTCGTTTTTCCAGATAGAGGCCACATTATTAAGAAGGCCAACATATGTATAATTCGAAATTTATTGAAATCTGCGAACAAATGAACCGAAATGAAATAAGCTTGAATTTGTTGACGTTTTGCATAACAGTGCTGCCAATTTAATGAATGAAACCGTTCGAGGGGTCGCCTAAATTAAACGCAAACTCGAAAAAAAGTTAAACGCAATGTGTGTGTACGGTAGTTGATACTTTTCGCCCTGTACATACGTTATGCCATACAAATTCTTAACGAGATACAGGAATCGGATGTCAATTTTTTCAAAATTCTGCTTTTATTGGAAATTTTAAATAATGGAACACAATATCATTCACATGACTACCACAACTGGCTCCGTAGTACCCAACTTTTCAATACATTTTCGATTGTTTCGGGTCGAATCTCTTCAATGGCATCATTCATTTCATGTTTCAACGCTTCAATTGTCTCTGAGCTTTGCGTAACACTTATCCTTAATGGCTCCCCACAGAAAATAATCCAAAATGCTTAAATCATAGCTCCGAAGCGGCCAATTGACATCACAATTTCGGCTGATTATTTGATTTTAAAAAACAGTGCGTAAAATATCGATGGTTGCATTGGCTCTGTGCATGTGGCCCCGTCTTGATGAAATCAAATGTCGTCCATGCCATTCTTTTGAGTTTTTGGAAACAAAAATTTGTTTAGCATGGCGCGGTAACACTTACTGTTGACGGTAACGGCGGCACCTTGCTTATTTCGAAGAAAAATTGCAATTATTACGTCAGCCCAAAATCCACGCCAAACAGTGACTCGTTGTTAATGCATAGGCTTCTCAATATTCACGTGTGGGTTCTCTGAACCCCATATGAGGCAATTTTGCGTATTGACATAGCCACCAAGATGAGAATAATGAAAAGTAATCTGAAAACACGATATTTCGTTTAAATTCTTTATCTTCTGCGGAACAATTCTTCATGGCGAAGCAAAAACGAAATCAATCTTTAATCTTTGAATCTTTAAAGTTAAACCTGAAATTTGAAAACATCGGTACTTATTTTTTGCAGCCGATGCAAATTTAAAATTTAAATGGCCCACCTTATACAAATGCCGCACAAATTTAAAATTGAGTGCAAGTTCGTTAGTTATTGTATGCTATCGTATAAACTCAGTAATTGTACTCTCTATAAATTTGGCAGCACTGCTCTGCAAAGCATGAGGATTTTCAAGTTTATTTCTGTTTTATTTGTATTCGTTTCATTTATTTGTCAATTTAAATAATGTTTTTTATTCGTAATCATAAATTAATTAATGCCGATTATTTGGAACGTGAGGAGCTTGAGAAACAACTAATTATACGGGCAAAGTTCAGACGTAAAAACATGACAAACTTCTGCAAAAGTCGAACAAGTATCAGTAAATCTGGTGGATCAAATAAAATAATAAGTCGCATTATATTATTAGAGAAAGATGACCCACTTGGAAATGAAGATGCTCAAGGTAAGAATTATATATACATATATATTTAAACCAAAAATAGGGTAACAATTCAGTAAATGTACATAAAAATGGCGAACATGTACATATATGTATGTACATTCATATATGTATGTATGTATAAATATGGCGAAACTGCTGAATCAAGATGCAGGGTGTTGCAGGAAACCCTTGTTTACACAAAATGTCAAAAATACTGTTAGGGTGTTTGGCAAGAAACAAAGGGCGCCCCATGTGATCTCCAATATGTATTTATTTCCAATTAAAAAAAACACACTTGAGGGCCTCTGTAGTAAGGTTAGTGTGCACGATTTTCATACAAATAAACCCACGAGCAAATTCGGTTAAGAAAATCTACAATGCTTTAGCGGCGTTTTTCCCACCTTTCAAAGGACGCCTCTCCTGGTAGGTGGAAAGTTTCTACTTAATTCCTACAAAATCCCTTTAAGGAAACTGAAGAAACTTATCTGAAATCAGTGAGCTGTGCACGCCATGTCTTCTGCTTACTGGCCGGGAACTACTATTTAAAGCCGGTTGCGAACGGCTCATCAACTTTATAGAGAATTTTTACATGGCTAGGAGATAAATCTCTTAATCGTAAAGTCGCCGAATTTACGAGGCTGAAACCCACAGCCCACTGATGCGGGCCGACTATACGATACCCTACAACGCTGTGGTATACCGCAGAAGATTCGCCTATGAATGGTATTAAAGAAATATTTGATTTAAAATAAGACTTCTAAAGCGTCGGGACCACAAATGAGGAGGGCACATTTGGACACATACCACGCTATGTGCTTGATTTCTTTAATACCGGTTTTATAATGGGTTTTGCTTAGTAACGCAGCCGTAAGGCGGGGTCTTTTGGAACGGATCTATAAAATCAGATGTGAGAATGAGGCTTGTAGAGTGACAGGACTACAGATCGATCCGATCTTTTGAATGGGCCAATTAAGCCCAATTTTACCATGGTTTACGATATTTGAGCACATTCTAATTAAATTTTTGATTCCTAGGACAGCAGAAACTGAAATCGGGAGGGACCTTTGTTTGGGGGCTATAAAAAAACATAAACAGTGGTCCCATTTTAACAAAGGTTGTTAATAACCTTTTTTAACACAATATTAACATAGGGTGATCCATCTAGAGGTGTTTTTTCAGAACAGAAAAATATAAAAAATCAAATCAAGTGTTGAATCTTTATTGGTAATTTAAAAGGACATTTTATGGCATTTATTTTTTGAATATCATTTTCTTCAAATATTGGCCGCAACAACGCCTCAGGGTTTCCATTCGGAGGGTCCAATTTTGAATGACTCGTTTGAGCATTTCGATCGGTATGGCTTTATGATGTTGGCTTTCAAAACCTGAATCGTAGCTGGTTTGTCAGCATAGACTGGACTTTACGTAACCCCAAAGAAGAATGTCTAAACGTGTGATATAACTCGATTTAGGCGGCCAACTTACCTGTCCAAAACGTGAAATTAGCTGTTTTTCGAAATGACCTCTCAATAGATCCATTTTTTGAGCAGCTGTATGGCAAGTGGCTCTGTCCTGTTAAACGCAAGCGTCGCCAAGATTACGGGCTTCAATTTCGGGTAGCATAAAGATCGATATCATGGCGCGATAGCGAGCACCATTCACGGTTACGTTCCGGCCATCATCTTTCTTGAAAAAATATACACCGATGGGTCCACCAGCTTATAAACCGCATTAAACCGTGGTTTTCTCTGGTTATAATGGCACCTCTTGAACCTCTTCTTGTTGCTCTTCAGACCAAATGCGGCAATTATGTTTATTGACTTTGCCGTTGAACCAGAAATGGGCCATATCACTGAACAAAATTTTGGTCGAAAACAGCCCTATAGGACTTTTTCCGAATACTTCGGAAAGTATACAGGGATTGTATATGAGAGCCAAAAATCAACTCCATACATCTTCGCATACTTTGTATAAAGAAACGCCATGAAGTAACGAAAGTGAGAAAATTTCATTCGTGGGTGATGCATCATCAAACATCTTCGCATACTTTGTATAGACACGAAGATGGAACACGATGTGGTCTCCATACACTTCCCTATACTTTGTATGCGATTGTGTTTGTATATACTGAAGCGGCCATTCCTTAATAAATGTATATTGGAAAGGTATACTGACGGACACAGTATCCCTATATCGTTTGTATACTATACGAATGCGTCTACGTATAGTATACTGGTCCTATTGGGAGCGGATCTTCCCGTTTCTCACCGAACGCTCATTTCCATAATACAGTTGTCAACACTTGAAGGTAATTTATTTCAAAAAATAAATGCCATAAAATGTCTTTTCAAATTATCAATAAAGATTCCACACTTGATTTGAATTTTTATATATTCTTTGTTCTGAAAAAAATACATCTAGATGGATCACCCTATATATAAAAATATTATGTTCGGTGTACGAGTGACATACACTTGAGGACTGCTTGACCAATAAACAACAAGCTTTGACCATATGTCACCTTAGCCTGTCGGAAGGTTTCTCCTAAGTTTGGTCCCAATAGGCGGCGCTGTCGTCTTAAAATTAAAATTTTTCCTATTTATGGTACGAGTTTATTCAAAATCAAAAAGCAATACACTTAAATAAAGATAAGTTCGCTGATGAAATTTGAACCCGCTCAGTAACGAAGGCTGCAGATTTGATGCTTGTGACAAAAAGTTAGGTTTCAACGATTATAGGGTTCGAGCACAAAGTCGAATTACTATGCATTTAGGATTGGCGCTACATTGATAGAAGGACGACAAACTCCCATTAAGTTTCTAAACAGCCAAAGGTCCGAAAAATTAAAACGGGGAAAAACATGGAAGGAACTCGATCTAACAATGACAGATTTGGGCAAGAATCAAGAAACCATGATCATTATAGTCGAGGTTGTTTTGTTTCAAACCAACTTTCCGTTATTATTCAATGTTGAGTGTCAGGTTCAAAATCTATTCACAATGACGACTTCAAAATCCAAAAATTCTCGCAATGACATCAATTAATATTATAAAACGATACAACTGCAATGGATTACTTGGAACCTGCAAAATGGGCCGTGTTCAGCTATTTAAATACATACTCGTATGTGACGCGCAAAATAGAAAGGAACCTAAGGTTAAAAAACAGTTTTGTTCAGGAGAGCCATTTTAAAGATTAGGTCCCTTTCTATTTGCGCTTAGAATCGCCGATGTAACTTTCATAAAACGCGCATATCTCTGGAAGGTAATACTTTTGGGGCATGGGATCGGTCTCATTCGATGCTCCGATGTTGTCCAAATAAAAAAAAGTGAAAGGTTGATGAAAAGTTTTGTTCAGGAGAGCGATTTTAAAGATAAGGTCCCTTTCTATTTGCGCTTAGAATCGTCGACTTCACTTTCATAAAACGCGCATGTCTTTGGGAGAGAACACTTTTGGGGCATGGGATCGGTCTCATTCGCTGCTCAGATGTTGTCCAAATCAAAAAAAGAAAATAAATGAAAATTGATTTTTTTTACCCTTAGGTCCATTTCTCTATGCGCTGTCACATATACATATGTATTTCTATACTAAGCGAACCCGGCCCGCATTGTTTGTTGTATAAACGTCATTGCGAATGCATGTAGAACCGGTGACAGGAACAGCTTGAATCTTGAACCTGAATTAAAAACATTGTCCTTTATGTAGTGCGCAAGCATTTAATCGCTTGATCGAAAGCTGTCAACAATGGTTTGTGTCTTTATCCTTTATGTTACTTTCTTTCAATTCTGTAATTATTTGTTAGCTCAGAGGTTCTTTAACCAGTTCAATTGAAGTTTTAACTGTATGCCCTTCTACATGTAAGCATATACCCTAACGCCAAGCGGCAATGCCCATGTTATAAATGTATTTACACTACAAAAGTATACATTACTAATTAAATGTACTTATGGGTTCTGGTCGTTTAACACTTTGCGATGCGTTAGCGGTGCGACAACCCTCAGTAAAAACACATCCTTCCATATTCAATGCCGTCAGTCTGTGAAAATTTACTGTTAAAAATTTAAGACGATCGGCCTATAATTACTGGCATTACAGCGCTTTAAAGAAATGGGCATCGTCGACTTCCCCAAACTTTTTTCGTTACATTCTAATAGTAGTTATTTAAATTTACATGTTCGTAGCTCTTCTAGATTATGAGTTAGTCTTAGAGTTAGAATCTGTTCAGGCATTCCAGATAAAATCAATTACTAAACTTAATTTTATATATGGACACTTTCAAACAGGCGTGACGTTACGTTCGCACGAAAAAATAATAAGGAAATAATAAAAAAATACCATAGTTTTTAAAAGTTTTTATAAATTTACGTAGCAATTAATTATGACGATAGTCAGTAACAAACTTTAACAATCGACTCTTAGGATATACAGATAGAAGCAAAAATATATGCTGGCGTGACGTGACAAAAAACTACGGTGGGTTTTTCCTTTTATTACATTAAATTGCAAAATGTGCGAATTTAGTAAGACTTTTGTATACAACTTTTTTTTGAAGGATTTAAAGGAATTTCGGTTTATTCCCCAAATTATAAAATTTAAAAATGTTTTCTTGTTTTTGTCATAAAACATTTTTAAATTCTCGTAGCCACAATTTCTGCCGCCACGTAACTAAAATTTCCGTTGGCAAATTTTAGTAAAATTTTTTTAAATTAAGTTTTTAAAAAATTTAACTGAAATACATCATAAATATGGGTCAAGGACGAAAACTGTTGGCAATCATAATTTTTTTCCGATTTCAGCACGAGCAACCAACACATTACTTTGATAATATTGCGGTCCATGTTTTCGCACAGATCCCACACAAAGATCCCTTCCGATTTGACGAAAAAGCCACAATTTAAACCCGGCACACTGTTATTACATGGTTCGTTATGATTGACCAGTAACTAGATGTGTTGAAAATGGACCATATAAGATTATATTTTCGTATAACCTTCGGCTGCTGAATAACCGAAGTTTATAGAATTTATCTTAATAAAATAAAAATATTAAATCGAATTAACTTTATTGAGATGGAATCTGTTTTCTAAATTATTCTACCACGTATCATTTTGAAGAAACTTGGTCTTTTGTGTTACGCTTAATGGTTCCAGAGACTATTTTCTTATTCGAGATTCGTCAAAATTGCGTATAGTCCCGGAGGAAGAAACCAACACATTGAATAAAAATTTACGCAGTTTATAAGAGTTAATATTCTTGCTGTATAATTTTTCTTTTTAAAATCTACAAGGTTAATTCTAATGCCGAAGCTGGTCTTATGTCGCTAACATTAGTACCAAATGGAATAAATGGTTGATTCTGAGATTATGGGCCACTTTGTTGTTCTTGGTTGTTTTAAGCGGGAAAAATAACATATATTATACTTTATTATTTACTATACATATATAGGACCTTTAAAGTCTTTAAAATTGTTTTTTAACAAAATCATTTGTTCTTCAAAAAATTTCCTACCAAAGTGTTCAAATAAAATTACCCGGTTGTCCCTAGCATTACTTTCAATTGAAAATTTCTCAATTTTTTACAAAAATATTAATTATTTATTTAATAAAACCAGTCCATAGTAAAAAATAATATTCAATTAATTTTGTTGCTATTAACGATTATAATTTTTTATTCAATTTATATTTTTATGGATGTTTATTTTCTGTCCCTGAAAATACACAGTATTCCACTTTAAAATCTAATTTCGCTAAAATTCAAATTCCAAACCAATCCTGATTTCAAGCAACTCAAATATGATTGAACATTACTTGAAGTGGGTGCACATCTAGCAGTTTTTTCGTCAACAGTCTTATTAAAATTAAGTAAGTCGTGTTTTGTCACTCGTTACGTCCGTTCACACTAAGCTGGTTGTTTTTTAAAAAGATAATTAATACTTTTTATAACTTTGCAAGTGTTTTTTGTGTTTATTGCAAGTATAAACTTCCAGCTCAAGTCAATTTTGTAAGAGTAAAATTACTTAAAGAAACATTTTAGGGGGTTTTGTAGAAACTCATCATTCCCCTGCCAACATTTTTCACAGGGGAATGACGATTAACAGATTTTTTCTTTTATTATTTTTACAAAAAAACTGAATTAAAATGAATTTGTTGATTTTAAAGAAAAAATACTATATATTTTATTGTCTTCGTCATTTCTCTGTTCAATGAGTCATTACCCTGGAGGTCATATTTTTAAATTGTTGCATGATTCCGTTAAAAATTAAAATTTTGATGTGTACTTTTTCAAAATGACTAGTATTTCTTAGAACTAAGACATCTACCTGAATTAAATGTTAAATTCTGCAAAAAAAAGGAATGGCAAAAATGATGTCGAAATTGGCCCATAATCTCAGAATCACCCATATATAGGCGATTAGCCTATAACTGATTTGTGCTTAAGAGATGATCATTGATGTGTACAGATTTCAGGAGAAGTTTATGTGCTTTTAAGTTAATATTTAAGTAGGGAGTGCGTTTATTAGATACATACTTAATATGAAAAGTATTTTTAATATTTTTCTAATAAAAATTAGTTCAACGTAAAGCAAATTAACATTATGTGAGGAAGATAAATTCGAATTTAACTTTCAAAAATGCAAAAAATCAGCGGTCCCCAGTGGGTAAAATACGAATTTATCTTCACAATTCGGCAAGACAGCAGTGTGAGCATAGTGAAGTTTAATTCGAATTTAACTTCACCTGAAGTGAAAGAATTGCAAAATTTGCTCTAGAGCGGATCTACCTGCGTCCATGGAAGACAACTGGAAATACTTTCGTCAATCAGACTACTGCCAGATGGTTGCAACTACTAGGCAACACTAAGTGTTGCCTGGCGCCATCTGCATTTCCATTGGAGATTTTGACACTTTTTAGCATAAACGTACTCAGAACGTTTTGACGTACGACCATCATTTGTGTTTTGCTTACAGCGACTCAATTTGGCAAAAAAATGGAATTAACTCGTGAACATGAAGCACCATCCTATAGCACTGTGAAAAACTGATTTAATGAATTTAATCGTGGCCGACGCTCGCTCAAAGACGAAGGTCGTGAAAGTCGTCTAAGAACATTGATGCCGTGCGTGAACTGATAATGCAAGATCGTCATGTGACATACCGTGAGATAGAGGCATCCTTGGGCATACATTCGATATTGCATGAACACCAGGCCGTAAAAAAGGTTTGTTCTCGTTGGATCCCGCACAATTTGACAATCGGTTAAAAAAAGACTCGTGTTGATTTGTGCAGATATTTTGAAAAAATACGATCGCGGTGCTTCAAAAGACGTTAATAAGATCGACACAGGTGTCGAATCATGGTTCAATGCCTATGAGCCCGAAACAAAACAGCAATCGACCGTATGGGTCTTCGAAGACGAGCCAAATCCAACGAAAGTTTTTCGTGGAAGAAGCACTTCGAAGCAAATGGTCTCCTGTTTCTTCGGCAAAACTGATCTTGTGGCGACTGACGCTTGAGCAACGTAGGACGGTCAATTTCGAGTGGTACACCACAATTGGTTTGCCTGAATTCTTCGGTGAAATTCGAAAAACGAACAAGAGAAGACGAATCATTTTGCACCATGACAATCTCTCACACATCGGTTCAAACCAGCGCCTTTTTGACCGGCCAAAACGTCGAATTGATGGGTCATCCGCCGTACAGCCCTGACTTGGCACCCAATGACTTCTTTTTATTTCCGCACATGAAGAAAAATATGAGTGGTCAACGTTTTTCATCGCCCGAAGCAGCTGTTGAGGCGTTCAAAAACCATGTTTTGGAGGTGTCTCAATCGGAGTGGAAAAAGTGCTTCGACAATTGGTTTGAGCGCATGCAAAACTGTATAAATCATGCTGGAGAATACTTTGAAAAACAATGAAACCAGTTTTGATGATAAATATTCGCATTTTCATTATTAGGCCAGAAATATATATAGCAGCCCTCGTATAGCCGTAATTGTTTCTCGAATGGATTGCTTTAGTTCATTTAAATTTGTTGGTTTTGCTTTGTACACTTTCTGTAATCACCTCACAAGAAAAAGTCAGGTGCAGTAAGGTCGGGCGACCTCGGGGGCCAACGGAATGTGGAATTTCTGGTTATCAGCTTTTTGGGAAATTTTCGTCGCAATTCTGACATAACAGAACAGTGAAGAGTTGCACCATCTTGCTGAAACCACACAGAGTTTGAAGAAATTCTCATTCGGCGTTATTCTGGATAGAAAACCTCTCTCAAAGTGCTCAAGAAACGGTGTTCAGTAACCGTAACAGTGTAACCGTTTTCTTTGAAGAAATCGGGCCGGACAATGCAGCGTGATGAAACTGCTCACCACACTGTGACACGAAGTGGATGCAATTCGGTCTAATGGAGTATCTGTGGGTTGGAAGCACTCTATATAAGACAATTTTGTTTGCTTATGTTGCCGTTTAAATCGAAGTGGGCCTCGTCAGACATGAAAAGACAGTTTAACATGTTTCGTCCTCTTCCACCATTTGAAGCATCTTCTGGAAAAATTCCAAGCGAATCGGGAAGTCTGCTGCGTTCATTTTGTTGGCCATTTGAATTTTATGGGAATAAGTCTAAATCTTTGTGCATACTTGACTGCCATGATTGTCTGCTTATGCCCATTTGAGCAGATAAGCTTCTTGTCGAACAGAAGGGTTTCGATGGAAAGTTTTCTGTTGGCTGTCCCATGTCGGAAAACTTGTCTCATTATGGTGCATCTGCTCGGATGATTGCTGATAAACGAGCGTCTATACTCTCTTTAAGCCGACTCTAGTTCGTGATAGCGGCGGAAAATCCAAATTCTTGTTTCAGTGTCCCAGCTGTCCATTTTTTTAAAATCTAAAAACCAATCTGCAAAAAAATAACCTGATTCATTAAATAGAAAAAAGTTATTACATTTTTTTGGAAGCGGCTCATCAGCCGCCCTGTATATCACTAAATCATGCAATATTATCTCATACTAGTAGCTATGATTTGACAGCGGTCTCTTTTGTCTCATTTGTTTATAGTAGGTTTGATTTAAATATCACCTGCTAGGAAAAACTACTGAAAAATAAAATAATTTACTTTTCCTGCTTTGAACCTGGCTTATTTGTGTTGCGTCGCTACGTATTATCCCAAGGAGAGGCACAATTGAAAATAAGTCCTGATTTAATATGTCTAGAGCGATATAAATCCTGTGTAATCTTATATAGAATGTTAAGTCTCTATATTAATTGCAATATCGACCTTCATGGAAGAACATAAGAAATTTCTGTGCATAATATTACGAAATTGAAGATTGGATAAAAATTACAATCAGTAGGATAGGATTACAATCAGTAGGCAGACATCGTTGATGTTGGGTCTATTTTAAATATTGCTACGTTTTACAACCATGAGCAATGAAAGTGTTCCTCGTCGTGGGGTAAACTTTGGAATCCAAATTCATAGTTTTTGTTTGAGGAACCTTTTTTAATATAAGTATATTTAGAGTAAAAAACGTGAGCAAGTCCTGTTTTTAAATTTATTACAAAATGATTTGATTACAACAATTATACAATTTATCGTTTTTATGAACAATTAAATAAAACAATCTCTCACTTAGACTTGGACTTAATACTTAATCGGAGACTAGATCACAATGTCAATTATTTTACACACAACATACATATAACAGATTTGTGAAAGACATTTGTATATATTTTTTTTTAGTCGATGCGGATATATTTATTTGTAAACAATTTCGGAATGCACACGGTTCATAAAATAATCAAATCCGATGCTTTTAATATGATATTTTCTCAAATATAGGGTTAAAAATTAATAAAACATCTCTTGTAATGGCAAAGATTGAATTCTTCTGAAATCCCTGAGCTTTTCGGGTTATTTCAATTTCAAATGAAAAGGAGGGGGAAAAGAACTCAGTTTGCCATTTTTTGTGGAGCGTAGCCAATGAGATGTGTGAAAGAAATGTCTATTTTTTGAAAAATACTCAAATTTGAATATTTGTTGTCCAAATGTAGACTCCTTAGATAAAAACCAATCCGTTGTTGTTGAAGAACGAAGTACACGTTTTTAGTAAGAGTCTCATTTTACACTTTGTGGCCAATAACAGTTTAAGAATTCCTCTATTAATTTCGAATATACCCGCAAGAGAATTTTAAAAAAATATCCTATAGAAGCATTACAAACAAATACAAAAATACTCTTATAATATATGTTACATATTTGAGACTTAAACTTTAAAGATGAAAGCTGCTGTAGTTTAGATTCAAGCCCATACATTCATCGAGGGCAGTGGTGCAAATTCATGGGCTTTGAAATTTGCAGCTCTGCCGGATGAAAAACGAATCTAAGCTAGAGCAGTTTTCAGAGGGAACATAAATTGTTTTAATTCTAATACAAACTTATAAACTAAAAACGAACTAGACACAACTAAAGACATACCTAATTTAATGATTATTAAAGAACAAAATGCATCGCACCGAAATTGTTTACAAATATAATCTACACTTACTTTGAAATCTATAACTATAATATTTTTTACGATTACAGTTGAATAATAAAATATAATAAAATTAAAAAAAAAATGCTATATAACAATTTAAAGTTTGAATTTTGTACAATCAAGGAACAACATGTTTGGTTGGTTATCGATTTACGAATATATTCGTCTTTTATACATCCTGCTGAGTGGGCGTGCTGTCAGTTAAAACAGTAGGCGAATTGTTGATTATTTGTGGATGTATTACGATGATTGTTATACGCGTGCATTATCGTATCCATCGTACACTGATAGTTCGGATCATTGGGATCAGCTGAGGCCATCTTCTGGTATTTGGCGAATGCGCCCGTACATTCTTCCATGATGTTGATGGCTGAGGGGCCAGAACCTTCGTTGCCAATAGAATTTGTATTGCTACACGCATCGTCAGTACCGTTGGCATTACTGGATACAAGCACCTAAAAGATACAAAAGAATTCAATTATTATTTACTAACAAATACTTTATACTTCAGATTGACAAATGTTGCTATAGAGTGCGTCTAAACTGTCTATTGTCATTATAGAGATGAGCGGAACCTTTAGAATTTTTTTTTAAAGAAATGCATAACTAACATGGTCTATAACTCGTATATACTTGTAATAAAAAAAACACTGATTTCTTTCTGACCGGGCAGCGGGAAATTTAGGAGAACAATTCAAAGATATCTCAGCGATGCCTTAACGATGGAAGTAGGGGCTGAATCGGTTTTTGATATAAAGGATTTTCAAATACGCGAGTATAATAAATTAAATAACAGTTATATGTTTTTCTAGGCTAAAATACTTCTTACGAGTATAGGTATGGGTAGTCAGGTAACTTTGAAGGCTGTAGAATCACCCCTGGTAAAAGCCAAACTGGTTAAGCGTTGCAAATTGTAAGTAAGTACTTTTGTCGAAATGACTGTTAGGATCTGCTGTGTTCCCGGACATAAACTTTTTAATAATCACGAAGAATCAGATACTGACAAGACTTGGCTCGTCTATAGTTGCTGCGTATGCTAAAAACTTTTTAGCAAACCCTATTTGTGCCCTTAAAGGGCTATTTAATCCCATATTTAAAAATTCTTTTGCTGTTCGAGTAGCCAGATGCTGGAATAAATTGCCTATTGATCTGCGAATTTTTTCTTACTCAAATAATACCTTTCGTCTTAAACTCTTTGATTACTTTATATCAGCTACGCCTTAATAAATATGTTTATTATTGCATTTATATTTTCATGGATATAAAACAAGTTTGCCAACAACATGACTATGTATGGTTCGTACAAATCTGGATTATATTTCTATTTCGTTTTAAGTTCTAGTTTTAGAAGTACGGGTACTCGTTGGTGTCCTGACAGGACAGAATGTAGCATCGGAAGATATTTATTAAATAAATTCACTCTTTCAAAAATAAAATCTTTTATGTGTTTTGGTTTGACTAGCAGAGATCAGAACAGTTTTTTTTTTTATTGAAAGAAGTAAAGACAAGTATAAAAGCTTCAGTCGGTTGATCCGATTTACATATACCCTAACCCATACGAGGGTTGCTATTTATATATCTGGTCCTGACAATACTAGTCTTCCCATATGCAAACTAGAACTTCCATTGGAAACTTTGACATCGGCATAACTTCACTCAGAACGTTTTGTCATTTGAGGGCGAATTGTTTTGTTTACGGTGTATTGAAAAAATTATCTCAGTCAAAAAATGGAATTATCCCGAGAACATTTTCGTGCGACGATTATTTTCACGATTTTTGGCGTGAGTAATCGAGACAAGAGTGTTTAAATCAACTTGTTTCGACTTTTGTCGATGAGGCACCATCAAAAACCACTGTTAATCGCTTGTACCAAGAGTTCAGTCTCGGACGCCGTTCGCCCCAGGATGAATTTCGTTAAGGACGTCCAACTTCGGTCACTTTGCCAGAAACCATCGATGCTGTGCGTGAACTGATTAAGCAAGACCGACATGTGACATACCGTGAGATTGAAGAATTCTTGGGCATTAGTATGACAAGCATAATAAGATATTGCATGTTTATTTGGCCGTGAAAAAAATTTTTCTCGTTGGATCCCACACAATTCGACGAATGCTCAAAAAAAGGCTCATGGATTGGTTTAAAGAGATGTTGAAAAGGTATAACCGCGGTAGCTCAAAGGTAGTGTATAAGTATAAGATAGTCACAGGTGACGAATCATGGATCTATGCATATGAACCCGAAACAAAACAGCAATCGGCCGTATGGGTTTTTCAAGATGAGCCAAATCCAACAAAAGTTTTTCGTTAAGAAGTACATTTAAGCGAATGAATGCGTTTTTTTTTCGGTGCAACAGGCCATGTTGCCACAGTGCCTTAAGTGGAACGTAGGACGGTCAATTCTGACCGTCTGTGGTATACAACCATCTGTTTGCCAACAGTGTTTGAAGAACTGATGAAAGATAATAAGAGCAGACGGATCATTTTGCATCAATACAATGAGAGCTCTCACACTTCAGCTGAAACGATGAGCTCGCTCAAGATGTCGACCACCCAATGACTTCTAATTCCCTAGCATCAAGAAAAAATTCGTGGTCAACGTTTGCTGTTGTAGCGTTCAAAAATCATGTTTTGGAGGTGTCTCAATTGGAGTGGAAAAAATGCTTCGACCATTGGTTCGAGCGCAATTAAAAGTGTATAAATCATGCTGGAGAATACTTTAAAAACAATAAAACCATTTTTGTTGATAAATATTCGCATTTTCGTTATTAGGCCAGAAAATTTGATTGTGCTCATGCAAAAGTGTATTGATCTTAAAGGAGAATATTTTGAAAAACAATAAAAACATTTCCAATGATAAATTATTGTGTTCTTATTGCCGGACCCGAAATATAATTAGCAACCTTCGTTATGGATTTTATATTTCCCTGCGTTAATTTTCCAATGCCTGAAGCGTACCGATGGCATGCGTGGCATTCACTTTTTTCTTATGCGCGCACAAAGATGAAATAACAATATTGCAGAATAAAAAATTGAAGCAAAATCTATTCATTAGGGAAAAAGTTATGTGAGGATAGTTTGTGTGGGAGATACCAGAATCAGCGTGACAGAGGCTCCATTAATCCATCAAAGCACTCCATCCATCTCCGTCTTATAACTAATTTTCGACAAATTCGTATGAAAAAAATTATAAAATTATTATGCAAATGCCAAAAGTGGGCGGAATAGAGGTACCAGTAAAAAGTGTGTCATCCACCTTTTTCTTAGGATTTTCATACACTAGGACACAAGTTATGGGGATACTATTCTACACTAAAACAGTGTAATTTGCGTTGGAGCTACCAAAAGGAGCGTGGCTAGGAATCCAATTATTTGCCACCAAGTTAACCTTATAACTCTGTATTGATTTTGAGTTAGATCGTATGAAAAGCGTTCAAGATATAACTTGAAAACCAAAAATATGCGGAATAGTGCAATGCATGGGATGTACCAGAATGAGGTGTGTCAACCATTTTTTTCACATTCTAGTTCAAAGCCATTATAAAGATATTACGAAGTTCACAATTTAAGCCAATTTCATGCACTAGGCGACAAGTTATGTGGGTACTAATCTTTAGTGTGAGAGGTACCAGAAAGTGCGTGGCTAAAAGTCCAATTCTCTGCCACCAAGTTTACTTTATACATATCTTCATTTTTTAGTATTGCTTTTTATAAGTAGTAAGATCTTGCAAATAGTATGGAAGACATTACAAGAACACCAAAAGAGGCCGAAATGATAAATTTGTGTGGAAGGTATCAGAAGGATTGTGGCAATATTGCTCATTTTTAATCCCATAGTTAGTTTTTGAAAAATATTACGACATACACAATTTTCAAACGATAGGCAGCTCCTCGCAAGAGTTAACTTGCGATCCAGCCGCACAAACGGAGACGGGCATGGCTCAAATGGCTTAAAAAGTTATGAAACGGACTTGGTCAAAACATATGTAGGTTCTAAAATGCTTTTTCGATGCTTTTCATTTTTTGTTTGTACCCAATAATCCTCTTACTCAGTAGGTTGAGTGTAAAAAAAGACTTTTGAAGGACCTTAAATCAAGATGAGTCTTGCTTGGTGACTTTAGAAAGACACAGGGTGATTACAATTTCACCTGAGTGTGTTATATGGGTCGCTCGCATTGTACCACCCAAAATTTTGAGCAAAATCGTATTTAGTTTGCCACTTTAAGAGCCACTAGTTTTCGTTGTATTGGGACTTTTACCTACTTGGTTCAATTTTATTAAGGTTGGCTATAGTCCTTTAATTACGTAGGATGCTAAATTTTAAGCCAGATTAAATGTAAAACGTATCGTCGGCATGGTGGCTATAGAAGAAAATGTACCGAAATGGTCCAATTTTACAAGAATTGTGTACCAGCTTTTTAAAACGTACCATGCGTAATTTGAGCAAGATCTGGTTTTGATTGCTTTCTCTAGAGCGGTAGGAGCTTAGATCGGGAGGGATCTTTGCATGGGCGGAAATAGTTTGTTTTACCTAGGGTTATTTAGAACATCAAACATTTTCTAGATTATGTCTCGTAGAGCGACAGCTTGTCAGATCCAAAGGAACATTTTGATAGGGCCTACAGATAACTCTAAAAATGTGAAAACATTCTTAAGTCCCACTAAGTTCCATAAAGGAACAAGGGTAACTTCTCTCAAATCAGTGAGCTGTGCATGATTCAATTCTTGTATTCACTAAACAGGACCTATTGTTTAACGGTGGCTCCGAACGAAGCCGGCTTTAGATCTTTGTTGCTGTAGCCATTGGCCGAAGAATTCCTCCTTTGGCTCGATCCGGTGCATTGAACCAGCTGTCGAGGGATCGCAATATACCCTATACTAGAGTGTGGCACATGATATAAATAGCCTAAAATGGACCAGAAAAATTCCGCTTACCTCAGATAAAGATAGAGCAGTATCATGCAAAGTCTGCTTATAAAGAATGTAATTGATTTTCAATGGCGATTTTATCAAAAAAGAATTGGGTCTTTAAATGAGAACCTACGGTCGCACATCCAATACATACCCTTAATTTTGTTTTTGTTTCGTCCATATCGACATTATCGCTGACATCGATATTATTACCTCCGGCACCATTGCACAGACTAGAATTGTCATCATTTTTTGGCGTTAGCGGTTCGTAGACTTCTGAATTCGGTGACATAGCACTCGAGGGCTCCACCGTCGTCGCACCAGAATTGCCCGATAAATTTGGTGCAGCCGCTGTTGGCATTCGCATATAGTAGGGATTGTTGAAATTATAATCCGGATCTTCTTTGATCGCTGTGGTTTGTGGTTTATGTTGCATCTGAAATTGATGAGAATGTGGGCCGTGATATTGTTGTTGATGCTGATGTTGATGGTGTTGTAGACTACCGTGTGGTGGTGGCGGCGGGTAGTACTGAGCTCCGGCAGCGCCAGCTGTGGCAGCGTAGGCATGACTCAACGGTGCATGGCCATGGTGAGGTTGGTGATGGTGCGATGGATGCGATGCATGATGGTTATTGTAATAGTAGGGATTAAAGGCAGATTCCCCATAGTGGTCCATGTGGTTTGTGGTTGGTGTTGTTGGTGTTGGTGAGGGCGTCAATGCGTTCGGTGTTGATCCACCACTGCCATTCAAACTCAACGATTGTAGGCTTGGCGGTCCCCCCGAGGAGGATGAACCACTGCTGTTGTTACTGCCACAGCTGCTGGCACTACCATGTGCCTCGGATTTGATGGGATTCGGCACCGAAGGTGACAAGGGCATACCGTCACAGGGAAATTCTTTCTGTTGGTCCGACTGAATTTTGTGACGTCGTCTACGGTTCTTGAACCAAATTTTTACTTGAGCTGTGCCCAATGCAAGTTTAGCTGATAGTTCAGCAAGTCGGGACGATGTGAGATATCTGCCTTGCAGAAAATGTTGCTCCAATTCGGCGATCTGAACGCTAGTAAATGTTGTACGGGTGCGCCGCGGTCGGCGCATAACCAATGAATCGGAAAGATCATCTTTAATGAACAGAGATAAACATATGCTCAGCAAATTGAATGGGAATGCTAAATTCTCACCTGGTTTAGGTAGTTGATTTGGAATATATGGGCGTATATAATTATAGTTGATTGCACCAGTACGTTCGTCAAAAAGCTGTAATAAAAATAATAATAGCTTTAAAATAAAAGGTCAATTTAATATTAGGAAAAAACTTGTTTTCTCAAAACTTGACTAATTAGGTTATTATAGACAACGCATGCAGTTCATCATCGATTTGTATGCGATTTGCTACGTCTATAATAATTCTCTTGTCTGTTTGGTAAAACATTTTTGGAGAAATTTTTACTTGTACGACTATGGGCGATAGAAAATCCATTCTTCTATTAAACCTGTACCCAAAATATTAAGATCTATGCGTATTAAATGAAGTTTAGTTTGAATTCATTTTAATTTTATATAAAATAGGTTAGACAATTTCACAACCTACCAACCCACCCACTGTGGTCGATCGTGGTGTAAAAGGTTTTAGTACTTATACATATCGAATTGGGGATGTTTTAAGCAGCACTATTATGCAAGTAAAACCTAGTTCAAATACGGATCCTCAGCTTTACCAGTAAGAGATTAATCTCGAAGCCTTGTAAATGAATGCATTGGCGCATCGGAGCTGGCAAAAAACAGAAGTTTTCGGCCCGTGGGTATTATAGATATAATGTACACAGCTCAAGCGGCAAGAGCTAGACGAGTTATTGCCGGAATCCTTAGAACCATGTTAAATTTCTACCAGCAGATATCTAAAATGGAATATAATGTATAAAAATTGTATTGGTCGCCAACATTCATATGACGAATAGGCATACGAGGGCTGCTTTATATATTTCTGGCCTAATAATGAAAATGCTAATATTATCATCAAAGTGGTTTTATTGCTTTTCAAAGTATTCTCCAGCATGATTTATACACTTTTGCATGCGCTCTAACCAATTGTCGAAGCACTTTTTCCACTTCGATTGAGACACCTCTAACACATGGTTTTTGAACGCTTCAACAGCATCTTCTGGCGACGAAAATCGTTGATTTTATTCTTGATGTGCGGGATAGAAAGAAGTCATTGGGTGCCAAGGCGGATGACCCATCTATTCGACGTTTAGGCTGGTCAAAAAGCTAGTGTGAGCCGAGGTGTGAGAGCTCGCTCGCGTCTTCTCTTGTTCGTTTTTCAAATTTCTCCGAAGACTTCAGGCAAACAAATTGTGGTATACCACTCAGAATTGGACGTCCTACGTTGCTCAAGCTGAACAGTCGGCACATGACCAGTTTTGCCGAAGAAATAGGCGACCATTTGCTTCGAAGTGGTTCTTCCCCGAACAACTTTCGTTGGATTTGGCTCGTTTTCGATTGCTTGGACCACACGGTCGATTACTGTTTTGTTAAGGTCTCATACGCATAGATCCATGATTCGTCACCTGTGACGATGTTATAAACGACATTTTAAGCACCGCGATCGTATTTTTTTTCAAAATTTGAGCGATTGTCAAATTGTGCGAGAACAAACCTTTTTTTACGGCCAGGTGTTCATGCAATATCGAATGTATGCTAGTGGAAGAAATGCCCAAGGATGCCTCTATCTCACTGTATGTCACATGACGATCTTGCATTATCAGTTCACGCACTGCATCAATGTTCTCAGGCACAACGGCCGTTTTAGGACGAACTTCACGATCTTCGTCTTTGAGCGAGCGTCGGCCACGATTAAATTCATTAAACCAGTTTTTCACAGTGCTATAGGATGGTGCTTCATTGTCATACAAAGATTTAAGTTCATCAATGCACTCTTGTCGTGATAATCCACGTCGAAAGTTGTGAAAAATGATCGCAAGAAAATGTTCACGAGTTAATTCCATTTTTTTTACCAAATAGATTTTTTCAAGTCACTGTAAACAACAAAAATGATGGTCGTACATCAAAACGTTCTGAGTACGTTTATGCTTAAATATGTCAAACTTTCCAATGGAAAAGTCAGATGGCGCCAGGCCTATGTCAGAAATATATAAGAAAAGAAGACAGCTCACTCCTTAATAAGAAATTGTGTTAAATAAGTAAGAAAATATCTTTAAATTAATTATGATGACAATCAAGCGCACGCCTAACATATCAAATCAAAGAGTCTAAAGAAAAATTTAAATAAACTTTAACCCTTAATATCTTATGTGTTCGATGAAGATTTAATGAAAGCCAAAAAATAGAAATTAATACATAGAATTACTCTTCTAACCTTATACAGGTTTTTCCATTTTATATTTTAACAAAACACAGAATTGAGGATTAGAGTTCAAGATTATGCCAGGTGTAATGCAAGTGTTACATTTTAAGAATGAAATTTGATTTCGGTCATATGATCGTCACGATCTTTTCTTTGGACCCAATTTTCCACCACTCTTGCACATATTTCGGCCGGAACGTTGGCAATTTCGCGTTATATTTTGTCTCTGAGCTCGTCTAAAGTTGTTGGCTTTTTGGCACAGGCCAATGACTTGATGTGGCCCCATAAAAGAAATCAAATTCGACCAGACCATTTCTCGAGATAACACGTTCACCGAATTTGCCTTTCCAAATCGAATGTTACGCTTGCTGTGTGCCCTTTACTAACTCAAATCAGTGAGCTGTGCACGATATAATTTTTATACACACTGACGGGAACCTTCTGTTTACCGAACGGCTTATGTATTTTAGAGAGAAATTTAAACATGGCTTAGAGATAAATATCTTACTCGTAGTCACCGGCATTTATGAGGTGAAAACCCGCCGCTAAATAATTGTTAGATGTTCTCACCCGAGGTTGAACCTGGCGGTGAACAACCTAAGCTAGTCAGGACTGAAAGATAAAAACCGCTTAAAACACCGGTAAGGAGATTTTTTTAATCGTTTTTAAGAATAAAGGCCCAACTAGATAAAAAGCCTGAGCATTTTTTCTTTCATGCGCTTGTAAATCTTGGATATCCACATAAAAGCCTAGGAAAAACATATTTTTCCCATTAATTGATTTTTTTAAAAGTTTTTTAACCAAAAATTTTAAATATTAGTTATGTTTTATTTGAAAAGCTAAAAAAATCGCTAGTTTAATGACAATTAAAACTCATTTACCTAAGACTCAGACAATTGGGGGGTTTTAATTGAAAAAGCTAAAACATAATTGGTGGAAATGATATTGCGCTATAAAGATTGCTCTACGCGCAGTTCGCAGTTCAGTAATTCAAATGAGTCTCCCGTATAAGTCATTTGATTTGTAGTAATCGTTGCCAAAGGATGCTGAAGAAAAACCTTGGCGGGTTTAGAATCAGCTGAACAGTCTGCCTGGCAATCAAACCAATCCATTTCACCAACCTTTACATTGATTCTGAAAAAGAAACAACAAAAGGTCTCGAACCAGAACAAAAACTGTTCAAGTCATAAAACTTATATATATATTCAAGTTTATATTAAACTAGCTGAACTCAGAGCGCGTTGCTCGACCTTAAAGCTAATGTTACGCATTTTTTATTGGAATCATTAATAGTCACTGGACTGCACCACACTGTGGTACAGGGTATTATGACTTAAAGTTTGTAACGCATGTTATGGAGATAGACCATATGCTAAGTATGCCGATCTACTCAAGCTCCAGACAGAGGTGCTTAATCCTCTGAATAGTAGAATGGTGAACAACATCTCATAGTAAACCAAGCTGGACTTAACTTTTTTTGTGTGGAAATATTAAATTTCCAGAATTTATTATATATCACCTGTGGCAAAATAAACAAGTCACTACATTAAAATCAATCAAAAAATAGATCCAACACTGTTGGATCTTGTTCTTTATTTTCAAAGTCAGTTGATGAAAAATGTTAAAAAATATGTTTCTGTGTGACGATTATTGTGAATGTTTCTTCTACAGATTTTACGTTTCAAACTTCAATAGTTGACTTTGTCACATTAGTTAACTACGCAAACATTTTAGATCAACTGATTGTATGACACTACCTTCTTTATTATACCATGATATAACAATACAACATAATAAATTCAATCAACATAGGATTGAAAATGTGGCTTTCTGCGCGGCAGGAATTTATATCTTAAATGAATTTAATCCAATAATACAGGACTTCATTAAAAATCTCTCATAATGCAATGAAAAAGTAAAACAATCGTTTTCGTGACCACAAATCGAAAGGGGCCTTTACGTGTGGGCTATAGGAAGACATGGACCGGAGTTAATTTGACCACGTTATGATATAAGTTGTGACTTCTTGAGTAACACCGACGCTATTAATTGAGAGTTATTCTAAAACTTGGGCCGATAACTTTGACTTTAGTCAAAGTTTTTAACTGGCCAGAAAACACGTCATTCTCTGGTTTCGGGGACACATAGGTTTAAACCAAATGTAAGAAATTGTAGGCGCTATGAACGAGAGGGCATGAATGACTGTGTCATGATAATCGGCGTTACCAACGTGGATAAGAGCTCCCTGCTTGTTGTTTAATACAAATGCCATCTAATGAAAAAATTTGTTGCCTAAGTGGGAGCATATAGTCCACTTTATTTGGGCAATATTGCCAAAGTCACTTAAAAGAGAAATACGAGGGCGGATCGGAAACTTCTTAGCCTAGCACAAAAAGCGCGGTATAAAGAGAAAAAAGTTAAGTTTTCCATCTCTGCTACGAACACATGTTAAATTTTGTTTCGATCTGGCAACTCCTTCATATAGAAACAGGTGTTCACAAAAGACGCATCCGCGATTTTTTTACAACGGAAAAATTAGAAATGCGTGGTGTCATTAAATATTTACATAAAAAAGGTTTATCGGGACAAGAAATTCATAATGATATGGTGAATGTGTTAGGTAAAAGTGCTCCTTCATATGCAACAGTAAAAAATTAGGTTGCTGAATTTAAACGTGGTCGTACAAGCATTGAAGATGAACCACGTAGTGGACGTCCAAAAACAGCAACAACAACAGAAATTGTAGCCAAAGTGCATGATATGGTATTAAATGATCGACGAATAAAAGTGCGTGAAATAGCTAATATCATGGGCATCTCAAATGATCGAGTCCATTTAATTTTGCATGAAGAACTACAGATGAAAAAGCTTTCTGCAAGATGGGTGCCGCACTTGTAAACAGTCGACCAAAAACGCATAAAAATGAACATTTCTCATGCTTGTTTGGATCGTTTTCAGCGAAATAAAATGGATTTTAAGAGTCGTTTCATAACTGTTGATGAGACATGGATCCACCACTATACTCCAGAGGCAAAAGAACAATCCAAACGATGGACTGAAGCTGGAGGAAGTACCCCAAAGAAAACAAAAACAATTCAATCGGCTGGTAAGGTTATGGCAATGGTTTTTTGGGACTTCAAAGGTATTTTATTGATTGACTATCTGCAAATGGGTAAACCAATAAATTCAGAGTACTATTGCAACCTTTTAGATCAATTAAATGTACAAATTCGAGAAAAACGTCCTGGCTTACAAAACAAAAAAAATTTTTCATCAAGACAACGCACCAGCGCACAAGAGTGTTTTAACAATGGCTAAAATCAACGAATTAAAGTACGAGTTGCTTGACCACCCACCTTATTCTCCTGATTTAGCTCCCAGTGATTTTTACCTGTTCCCAAATCTAAAAAAATCCTTGCTGGCAAGCGTTTTACCTCAAATGAAGATACAATTACAGTTGTAAACCACTATTTTGAAGACCTTGAGGAAAACTATTTTAATCAAGGGATAGAATTGCTAGATAAGCGTTGGACTAAGTGCATTGAAGTTTCAGGAGATTATATTGAAAAATAAAAATATTTTTGAAAAACTAACTATTCTCTTTCATTGATAGGGTTAAGAACTTTCCGAACCGCCCTCGTATACGGTGATCCATCTAGAGGTATTTTTTCAGAACAAAAAAAATCTAAAAATTCAAATCAAGTGTGGAAATTTATTGGATTTTGAAATTGAAAGGATTTTTTGGCATTTATTTTTTGAAAATAATTACCTTCAAATGTTGGCAACTGTACGAGTATTATGGAAATGAGCGTTCGGTGAGAAACGGTAAGATCCGCTGTTTTCAACCAAAATTTTGTTCAGTGATGAGGCCCATTTCTGGCTCAACGACAAAGTCAATAAACAAAACTGCCGCATTTGGGCTGAAGAGCAACAAGAAGAGGTTCACGATATGCCATTTTCCCCAGAGAGAACCACGTTTTGGTGCGGTTTATTAGCTGGTGGAATCACCGGTGCATATTTTTTCAAAAATGATGATGGCCGAAACGTAACCGTGAACGGTGCTCGCTATCGCGCCATGATATCGATCTTTATGCTACCTGAAATTGAAGCCCGCAAGTTTGACGACACTTGGTTTCAACAGAACGGTGCCACTTGCCATACAGCTGCTCAAATAATGGATCTATTAAGAGGTAATTTCGAAAAGCAGCTAATTTCACGTTTGGACAGGTGAGTTGGGCGCCTAGATCGAGTGATATTACACCTTTAGACATTTTTCTTTGGGGTTACGTAAAGTCCAAAGTCTGTAAGCATTGACTTTGGACTTTATGTAACCCCAAAGAAAACCCAGCTACGATTCAGATTTAGGATGCCAACATTACGCGTGTCATTAAAGACATACCGGTCAAAATGCTCGAACGAGTCATCCAAAATTGGACCCTCAGAATGGAAACCCTGAGGCGTCGGTGCGGCCAACATTTGAAGGAAGTTATATTCAAAAAATTAGCTTCTGATTCAGAGACTATCGTTAAAGTTTAATGTGGGTCGTCTTACTCAATACTTTTGTTAGTTGCAAACATTTCCCATGAAACTAACTTAAAATACTCTGTAACACAGAAGAGTGCATGGTATAAATACTTGTTTAGCTGACAGCAAAAAGTCGAAGGTAAAGACAATTTATTCGATTAATGTCGGGCACAAAAGTCGATCACGACTTTTTTAATTTTTGCAATAAAAAATAGGATTAGTCGTCTAATTGATAATTACTTTTTAGAACCCTAGTTGCTGAACGTTTCTGCTGTGGCACTAAAAAATACGAATCCAATAAGGTTTTTTTTGAAGTTATCGCTTATATTGGTGACAAATTTTGCAAAATTTCTACAAAACATGTGAAATATTTCCCCATGTTCGCTCTAAGAATGTTTTTGAGAAGAGGCGAGGAACTCTTCTTTATACTTTATCAAGAACTACATTTTAAAACTAGTTCGGAATAACTAATGCTCTTAGACAAATAATGCATTACGTCTCATTAGGAAAAAATTTTACTGTTAAAGTAGTCCGCTAGAAGTTTTTAAACGTATTGATATCTTGGTTTGATGTGTGATAGACTCGCTCGGAAGTTATCACACCACGACCGACCACTGTTCCAAACAAAACCAATGTAACATCTATGAATGTCTACATTAATCTAAATTACCCACTTGTTTTGTAAAGGTGCTTACAACCGGCCTGGTAAACCTATCCAAGTTCCACTCTCCATTCTCTTGCCTTCGTTTTATTTCTTTTATTTTCATAAGACAATCATGCTTAACAGTGGTGGAGAATATGATTGCTAAATAAACTGAACGGCGGAAGTTGGAAACTCGTGTCACTTCTAAATTCTAGCAAAGAAATGTCTTTACCCATACTAAACGAAAATCCGTCCTCGATGAGACCACAACATCGTCTTTTTTAATTTCTCAATTATTATTTTGAAAGTACTTATGCAAGATTAACTCTCGATGATTTTCGCTGAATCCACCTCATTACTGATATATGTGATTCCAGAGGAGATTGGGTTCAACCTTATTTTACTCAAATTGGATGCTTCATATTGCATCATGATCCAAATGTCAGTTTCAATCTTCCCCAACCAACTTCGAATTGAACAGATATTGCAGAAAGATATGCTTGGACTACATTACATACCAAATCAAATGGATTCCGAAACTGTGGCGGCAATTGCAACTGGGGATGTGGATGCGCATGTGGATGCGGGTGATGAGGATGATAGAAATTTTGATCTGGCGGCGGCTGCGCCATTTTTTATATTCGCCACTCTCTCTCGAGATTGCTTGTTTTTTTCTTCTTCTTGTACTTTTGTTTGGAACAAATATAACCGATTACATTTAACACTCAAGTAAACAAGAAAGATCAAAACGATTGCTACAAAATTTTCATAGGATCGTGTCTTTTTTCACTTTTTGTATTTACATTTTGTTGAATTATTTCACTTCTGTCGACAAAAATATTGAAAAATACAAATAAACAAAAAGCGAGTGCATTGAATTGTCACGGCGATTCCAATTACAATGATAGCGAGGAGAAAGCACAAACAACAACACTCAAGTTTATTGTCCCTTCTCTGCTTCTTTTCATTGTTTCTTCTTTCTTTTCGTTTGGGTTTACACTCTCACTTTGGTTAGAGTGAATATCCGTTACGAGAAAAGTGTCACAGCAACGATAAAGTAGAGAGTGAAGGCGAACGTGTGATAACTCAACGAATGTTTGATCGATTTTAAAGCAGAGTCGCTACGCAGGGCAATGCTAGTAAAAGACGATACAAGATGGGCGAAATGAGATTTATCGGGTAAATCGAAAAACAAGATGAGTAAAAATTATTTTGGGAATGCTGTTTTTTTTGTGTTTAAAGCGTAACTTAGTGTTTTCTGTTTGTTCCAATTTTGACTTTCTAGCGTTCTAGTGATTTACACAATCAACTGTGGAAAATGTGGAAAAATAAACCGCGAGAATTTGTGCGTTACTGAAGTGTGTTCTACATTATTGCAAAGAAGAAGCACATCGCCCATCTTGTACAATTTATCGTCTTTGGTGGTATCCAATTTTACTGAATTTTGTCTTACTTATATGTACGAAACGCATGCAAGCAAGTATATGCGGAAATTAACGTGTTTACAATGATCTTACGAGGGCACATCAATAATTCCTGTGATTTTTATTTGAAATTTTTTTTCAACAAAATCTCCTTTTAGCTCAATCCCTTCCCAAAAATATGATTTTTGGGGTCCATAGGCATTTGTTCAATCAATAATTTCATCGTTAAAGCTGAATCTCTTTTCAACGATCAATTTCTTAAGGTTTGGAAAAGGAAATAGTCACTGGGAGCTTAATCCGGAGCATATAGCGGATGAGGTACCAATTCGTAACCCAATTCTTGCAATTTTGCCATTGAAAGTGCACACCTGTCTTGATAAAAAGAACCTTTTTCTAAACCATATGGGGCCGTTTGTTTTATATCCTCATTTAATCGTACCAATAAGTTGGCATAATATTCGCTGTTTATTTTTTTCCGCCTTTGAAGGTAATCGATGTTGATTATCCCGCGTGCATCCCAAGAAACTGATGCCACCACCTTATTGGCAGACAAAGACACCTTGGCCTTCTTCGGAGCCGGTTCACTTGGAGAAACCCATTGTTTAGACTGCTGCTTGGTGTCTAGAGTGTTGTAATGGATCCATGTTTTATCCACAGTTACATAACGCCGCGAAAACTAATTCGAATTGCGGTTAAACAACTCTAAACAATCCTTTGAGAGCAAACGCGGCAGACAGCTTTCTTAAACCCAACTGATCATTTGAAATCGAATCCACACTGCCATATGAAAAGCGTATTGCATCAACAATCTCACGCAATTTTACTCTTCGATCGGCCAACACTATATCGTGGATTTTTCGACATTTTTGTGTGTATTTACCTCAATTGGCCGTCCAGAACGTTCAGCATTATTTGTTTTTGTGCGATCACAACGAAAGTCAGTTAACCACTTTTTTACCATTGAAATCGATGTGCAGAATCCCCATAGTATTTTTCAAGCTTTTCCTTGGTTTGATTGACATGTATTAAAAAAATTTACAGCTGTTAAACACAAACTAAAGAACGGAACCTCTCTTAAAGTTTGACAATAGTCAACAGATGGTAGTTAACAGATGGTACTTGAATTTAGCAGTGTTGCATTTCATATAACTCCGAGGAAAGTTGGAAAGGTCACGGAATTATTGATATGACCTCGTATTTAACTTTGCAGTTCTTTATTAAAACCAAGTATTTAACTCAAAGGAAACTTAAATTTATTTCAACACCGAGATATTGGCGTGTAGAAAAAAGTAGAAAAAACTGCCGTTATTTATTTTCAAAAAAATTATTTGAATCATATACATTTTAATCACAACATTTGTTATTTTTTCGCAAATGTTAAAAATTTCTTGGTTAAATTATTATCAGAACATCGTTGCATAAGGCGAAAAAAGTCTACAGTGCTAGTGATAAACATCCCTGTAACAGTTGAAAATTCCGCCACCTTTTCGTATTCACCTAAAACGAAATTTTCGCTTAGGAGTTTTGCATTTATCTCTACACGAAAGAATTGTAGTGTAGAGGAAGCAGCCGTTATTCATTTTCAAATGATTTTAATCATATTCATTTAAATGCCCCCAAAAACGACTTCACAACATTTGTTAATTTATTATTTTGTAAATTTTAAAAATTCCTTGACCAAACAATTATAAGAACATTAATTTTCGTTTGCAGATGGTGAACAGGTTCTACACTGCTTTATAATCATCCCTGTAACAGTTGCAAATTTAGCCACCTTTTCGTTTCAGCTGAACACCTCCAAATGCAAATAGATAACGGCATTTACCAATAGTTAATTTCGTTTGATTTGCTTCATGTTTTTCTTATGGGAGCGAGAATTTCGTTTAAGGTGAATACGTACTATGCTTCAGCTGAGTACCACCAAACGAAAATTGGTAAATTTGGCAAACACCATTCGCGGTCACTGCTTGGCCGACATCATTTTCGAATGATAACGGGTTTTCAACAATCACTCGTGGATTCTCATTTGCACAAAAAAGGCAATTCAGCTTGTTATCAACTTCACTGAGGTGAAAGTGTACCTTGTCGCTGAAGATGATTTTTTTTCCTTCTAAAGTCTCCTCAACCAACCATTCTTCTTATTGACGACGCTTGAACTGTTCAGAAAGCTTCAGCTTTTTAGTCAATTGAACCTTGTTAGAGTGTAAACTTAAATAAATCTTTCTTCAAAATTCGCATCAGTGATGTTCGTGAGATGTTCAATTGTTGGGCACGACGACGAGTCGAGGTTGACGGCGCTTCTGCCACACTATCGCGAACAACATCAATGTTTTCAGCAGAACGAACTGGTCGACCATGCGCAGAAATTTTTACACATTTCCTATATACACGGTGTGCCGAAATTTGTGTACAATCGTCCGTATTGTGGGCACATTTTTTCGATTATGCTGACCAAAAAAATCACGAAGTGTACGAAATGCATTTTGATTTGAACGTCCATTTTTGTAAAAAGATTCAATAATCTTAAGGCGTTGCTCAATTGTGAACCTTTCCATGGTTGAATTTGTTAAACATGGAAACTAAGAAACAACGTAATAATGGTGATTCTTTTATATTGGGCCAAAGACAAATCCTACAGGGAGTTAGTTAATGACTAGATATAGTTTAATTTTTGTCTAAATTACAATTATGCAATTATATGAGTTTAGATCTTCACCAAATTATGTGGGATCAGTTGTCAACGGTGGTGTAGTTGCGCCTTTTTGGTCCATGTACAGGGTGGGCCAAAAGTTACCATGGGGATAAAAACATAAATAACTTTTTAACTTTTTATAATTGGTGATCCATCTAGAGGTATTTTTTCAGAACAAAAAAAAAATAAAAAAATTCAAATCAAGTGTGGAATCTTATTGGTAATTTGAAAGGACATTTTATGGCATTTATTTTTTGAATATAATTTCCTGTAAATGTTGGCCGCAACTGCGTTTCCATTCTGAGGGTCCAATTTTAGATGACTCGTTCAAGCAGTTCGACCGGTATGGCGTTAATGACACGCGTAATGCTGGCTTTCAAAACTTGAATCGTAGCTGGCTTGTCAGCATAGACTTTGCACTTTGCGAAAAATGTCTAAAGGTGTGATATCACTTAATCGATGCGGTTAACTTACCTGTCCAAAACGTAAAATTAGCTGCTTTTCGACATGACCTCTCAATAGATCAATTGTTTAAGCAGCTGTATGGCAAGTGGCACCGTCCTGTTGAAACCATGTGTCGTCCAGATTACCTGCTTCAATTTCAGATATCATAACGATCGATATCATGGCGCGATAGCGAGCACCATTTACGGTTACGTTCCGGCCATCATCGTTTTTGAAAAAAATTGCACCGACGATTACACCAGTTTATAAACGGCACCAAACCGTGGTTTTTTCTGGGTATAATGGCACCTCTTGAACCTCTTCTTGTTGCTTTTCAGCCCAAATGCGGCAATTTTTTATTGACTTTGCGGTTGAGTCAGAAATGGGCTTCACCACTGAACAAAATGTTGGTCGAAAACAGCGGATCTTCTCGTTTCTTCCCAAACGCTCATTTCTATAATATAGTTGCCAACATTTGAAGGTAATTATTTTCAAAAAATAAATGTTATAAAATGTCCTTTCAAATTACCAGTAAAGATTCCACACTTGATTTTAATTTTTATATTTTTTTTTTGTTCTGAGAAAATACCTCTAGATGGATCACCCTATTTTTTTTTACACTAAGTATGAAAAATAATGTCACTTAAATGACCCCCGTTTTCAGCTTCGCAATGATGGGCTTGTTTTAGAGCATTTTCCATAACGTCTTTCAAAGTTTGTTGCGTTCAAATTTCTGCAACAATGTTGGCTTGGAGTTGATTGTCTCGGGCTTGTTTACATATACGAGTTCTCGCTTCTTCAAATAACCTTTAAGAAAATAGTCGGGTGCTGACAAATCTGGCGATTGCGCTGGCCAGGTAATTTCCGAATTTTTGGAAATTATTCGCTCTCCAAAAATTTGACTTAAAAATGCCATTGTTTCTCGGACAGTGTGAACAGTGGCTTCGTACTGCTGTAACCACATCTTAGGTCTGTTTTCAAGAGCAGGATGTAAACAATTTTCTATCATAAACCGATACCGCTCTCCATTTACGGTTACAGCACTTACATCTTCAATCTCGAAGAAGTAAGGCCCAATGATATTTGCAAATGTGACCCCACATCATACTGTACATCCAATAGGGTGCAATTGGCGTTGATGAATGGCTCTTGGATTTTCAGAACCCCAGAACCTACAGTTCTGCTTATTAACAAAGCCATTCAAATGAAAATACGCTTCATCACTCATCGGTTTACGTTAAAATAATTGATCGCTGATAAAATTCTATTATCTTTCTATTATCTTTGTTCAGTTGTGAATCTCTCCATTATTTATTCTCCAAGTGTTAATTATATTATCTGAAAAAAAAAAAGGAAAAAACATATAAACGAACAAGTTATTAAACTTTTAATCCCCATTGTAACTTTTGGCCCAACCTTCATCGCTTCAGAAGCTATAAGGTGCGATAATAATTCCGCATAGTTTATAAATATGTTTTGCATTTTGCCCTATTTTAACTTACCCGACCCACATGCGTATTCAATTTGAACTTTGCCAAATTTTATACAGACAAGTAAATTAAGAATTTGTTTCTAAAAACTGTTTCTTAAATGCAACTCTTTTCATATGGATAACAAAGTTCTTTGGGATAATCTTTGATCTGATGCGTTCTGATTTATATCTTTTAGGTTTATAGCCATAAAATATTTAAAAACATTCCGAAGGCAAACATTTATGGTATTAACGTAATATTTATGATTTTATAAATCTAATTATCAGAACACGTTGTGATGAGAAAAATTAGAACGCACCATCAAATTTAAATTATAAACAAAATAAGCTACATTTCTCAAAAAAAAAATAACGAACTTGCAATTAACCTCACAACTTCGAATGAAAATTTAATTAGAATTTTTTTGAGGATTTTAGTTAATTTTGTACAAAAATTCCGCTTTTAAAATCCGCCGCATTATTGCCAGTGTTTACTTTACTCATGAATTGCACTAAGCAGAGTCACAAACCTCTTGAAGTTTGTCGGCAATGTAGTTAAATTTTGTTAAACTAGTCACCGCTAGGCGGCCAAAGTGGAACTGTGACGAAATTACACGTAATGTATAAAGTGCTGAAGTAGTGGTCACGTAACGTAGGCAACGCATATGTTCTAGGCTGATCTAAAATGTTGAAACCTAATTTTGCAAGAATTTGATGCCGGGAATTCTTAATAATCAAATAAAACTGATAAACGTTGTTGTATTTAAAAATAGATGCAAGAGGTCATGAGCCTGTTAATCCCTGTTCGATGTGTAAAACTGATAAACTTTAAAAATGTAGAGGAAAATAAGATAAATAATATATTAGATGTTGTTAATCGTTGGAATTTAACTTCGAACGGCCATCTGTGGACAATTTTCGGGGTTTTCAGGAATGATACGGAAAGGTTTTATTGAAAGTTGGTAATAGGAATATGTAATTTTAAACAACATGTCTCTATAAAAGAGACAACTTTTAAATAAGTTGTAAATTAATCTAGGCTTTACGTAAATTTATGCTGTCAATTTAAGTTCTTTTCGAAGTATTCCGCAACGTCATAATTAGAGTGCCCAAAAAATTGGAGTTACCAGAAAACCGACATTTTAGGTTTTTTAAATCCGTGCTTTGAAAAAACCGACTGTTGGGTTTTTTAAAAATTAAAAAATCGACATTAGCCGACATTTCGCTTTTGCCTAAGAATGGCAATTATTTTCCGAATTAGATGTAAAGTGCCCCGGAATAGATCTGAATTTTCCCAGATTTTAAAAATTTGGTCATATTTGAATTTGTGTTTTTGGTACCCATATACTCGTATACATGTTTATATTGGTCAGATTTTTAGACATAGACCGTCACCTAAATTTAGCCCAGCTGCAAAAATTATATTTTTTATATACCTAAATGACACAATGCGGTCAAAACCTAGTTGTTGGTCAATCGAAATATACCATACCAAATTTGAATGAAATCGGAATCAAAATGGATGTTCTAGAGCGGTTTTTTTTATTAGATTGGGAGAGCTCTTTGCACTGGGCCTATATCAAAACTTGGCCCGGTATGACTCATTATTGTCGGAACTGATAACTGATCGATCGTAATGAACTATACCACAACTGAACTGTACCCAATTTCATCAATATTAGATGAACTATGTGACTTCTAGAGCTAAAGACATAAAATCGGTTAAACATGTGTGTGGAAGCTATATCTAAATTTTAACCGATTTTCATAAAAGTCGACAGCCTTTACCTAAAACACTTATTTTTGCAAATTAAATGAAGATCGTATAACAATTTCGACCTGTAGTTTAAAAACAAGCTTAAGAAAGAAAGCTGGCGGACGAATGGACGGCTTACAGATATCGTAAAATCAAATCTAGTAATGATTCTAAGTCGAGCGGTTTATTCAAAGGTGGGATAAACTTAAATATTTTTGATATTTACATATTTCGTACTTAAATATTATGAGTTTTCTTTGTTTTTACATACAAAAGCCAAAAAATCGAAAACCGGAACCTGACAGCGAAAAACCGGGTAAACTAACATGTCGGCTTTTAGCTAAACTGTTTGTAGGGTTTATATATAAAACCGGAAAATCGGTTTTAATTTTCCGTTTTTGGCTCTCTAATGGCAACACTTCAAGAATTTAAAGATTAAAATTTAAACACGTGGCAATAATTCGGTAAAAAAAACAGTGATACAAATGATATTAAATCACTGAAGTGCAAGAAAATAATAAAGTAAATATAATTTAGTAATTGTGGACCAAATCATCTATAAGTAGTTAAAAATTATATATAAAAATTGTTGTAGACATGTTAGTATTCTTACGTGTTGTTATTTTGTGAAGCTCGATGAACATACCCTATAAATTTGGTGGACTTTACTTAACCAAATTTTTTAGCAAATTTCCACAACTGACATATTATTTACACATAAATATTCAAAATTGCCATTAAAGAGTCCTTTTCTCAATTTTCTCGAAAAAAGGACAAAAAGGGAACCGATAAATTTGATTTAATGAAAGAATTGGACTACTTTGTAAATTAATTCATATGACATATGTAACATTGCAAAATCAAAACTTTATCTAAATAATTTAGACCTACTAGGACCTGTCCTTTGTGGATTAATTATACTCACCTTAGTGCTTCATTTCCCGAAGGAATCGTCGTAATTGAGTTTACAGAACTGTTAAGGAAAAAAAAACATTTTTCAAAGCTTTTTTTTTTAAATTTAAGCTCAAGTCTCTTTTATACAGGGTGGACGGTTTAACATTGAAAATTTTAATCGGATGTAAAAAATGTACTGAAAATATTAAAAACTCTTTCAAATTTTTGGTTTTTTGGAAAGGTTGAACTTTGTCACACAATTTCATTCATGTGACTACCACAACTGGCTTAGCAGTACCTCATCCGATCAACCCAATTTTTTGGTACATTTTCGATTGTTTCGGGTCAAATCTCTTCAATGGCAACTTTGATTTCATGTTTCACCGCTTTAATTGTCTCTGGATGCTTTGCGTAATATTTATCCTTAATGGCTCCCCGCAGAAAATAATCCAAAGGGCTCAAATCACAGCTCCGAGGCGGCCAATTGACATCGAAATATCGGCTGAATATTCGATTTTCAAAAACAGTGCGTAAAATATCGATTGTTGCGTTGGCTGTGTGACATATACCCTTGTCTTGTTGAAACTAAATGTCGTCCATGTCGTCGATGGCCCAATGATGCCGTCAGCCCAAAATCCACACCAAACAGTGACTCGTTGTAGATGCTTTGGCTTCTCAATAATAACGTGTGGTGTTCCATTAATTAATGAAAAAGAAACTTTCCAATGAAACCAGAAATTTGAAAAAAATATCAGTACTTTTTTTACAGCCGATTCAAATATTACGAGGGCGGTTCGGAAAGTTCTTAGCCTATCAATGAAAGAGAATAGTTAGTTTTTCAAAAATATTTTTATTTTTCAATATAATCTCCGGAAACTTCAATACACTTAGTCCAACGCTATCTAGCAATTCTATCCCTTGATTAAAATAGTTTTCTTCAAGGTCTTCAAAATAGTGGTTTACAACTGTAATTGCATCTTCATTTGAGGTAAAACGCTTGCCTGCAAGGAATTTGTTTAGATTTGGGAACAGGTAAAAGTCACTGGGAGCTAAATCAGGAGAATAAGGTGGGTGGTCAAGCAACTCGTACTTTAATTCGTTGATTTTAGCCATTGTTAAACACTCTTGTGCGCTGGTGCGTTGTCTTGATGAAAAATTATTTTTTTGTGTTGTATGCCAGGACTTTTTTCTCGAATTTGTACATTTAATTGATCTAAAAGGTTGCAATAGTACTCTGAATTTATTGTTTTACCCTTTTGCAGATAGTCAATCAATAAAATACCTTTGAAGTCCCAAAAAACCGTTGCCATAACCTTACCAGCCGATTGAATTGTTTTTGCCTTCTTTGGGGCACTTCCTTCAGCTTCAGTCCATTGTTTGGATTGTTCTTTTGTCTCTGGAGTATAGTGGTGGATCCATGTCTCATCACCAGTTATGAAACGACGCTTAAAATCCATTTTATTTCGCTGAAAACGATCCAAACAAGCTTGAGAAATGTTCATTCTTATGCGTTTTTGGTCGACTGTTAACAAGTCCGGCACCCATCTTGCAGAAAGCTTTTTCATCTGTAGTTCTTCATGCAAAATTAAATGGACTCGATCATTTGAGATGCCCATGATATTAGCTATTTCACGCACTTTTATTCGTCGATCATTTAATACCATATCATGCACTTTGGCTACAATTTCTGTTGTTGTTGCTGTTTTTGGACGTCCACTACGTGGTTCATCTTCAATGCTTGTACGACCACGTTTAAATTCAGCAACCCAATTTTTTACTGTTGCATATGAAGGAGCACTTTCACCTAACACATTCACCATATCGTTATGAATTTCTTGTCCCGATAAACCTTTTTTATGTAAATATTCAATGACACCACGCATTTCTAATTTTTCCATTGTAAAAAAATCGCGGATGCGTCTTTTGTGAACACCTGTTTCTATATGAAGGAGTTGCCTGATCGAAACAAAATTTAACATGCGTTCATAGCAGAGATGAAAGTTTCCAAAACACTTAACTTTTTTCTGTTTATACCGCGCTTTTTGTGCTAGGCTAAGAAGTTTCCGAACCGCCCACGTATATGTTAAATCGCCCTGTGCATTAAAAGCATGAGCAGTATATATATTATGCTGTAAAATAAAAAGTACTGCATGTTTTTGGACCAAATATTCTTTAATATATTTATTGATGTATATTGTATCCAAAAAGAATCTACTTATTCGAAATGTCCGCCTTTTGCCTTTACACACGGAAAATTGGCCACAGCTCGAACTAAAGCAGCCTTAAGAGATCCAATGTTGGGGTATCTTTTGTGACAAACCTTGTCCTCTAAAACCGTCCACAATTTGTAATCCAATGGGTTCAAATCTGGACTGCCTGAGGGCCATTCTTCAGAGGAAATGAACGCTGGCAAATTGTTTCGAAGCCAGGCCTGGGACGTTTTAGCCTTATGGGGCGGCGCAGAATCCTGCTGGAAATTCCATGGCTGGTTTTGAAGCAGGGAATTGTTAAGAGGCTTCACAAAAGCTTCCAAAACGGTTTCTTGGTAAACTTTGGCCGATGTTTTGACTCCTTGTTCGCAGAAATGCAGGTCAGTGACCCCATCGTAAGAGACACCCCACCAAACCATTACTGAAGCTGGGTGATGATCATTTTCCACCCTTAGGATCAGTTCAGATGCTTCCTTAGATATCCGCGCAAACACTCATCATATTGCTTGTAAAATTTTTTCTGAACGGAAAAAATTTTTTCATCGGTGAACAATATTTTTCTGTGCAAGTTATCAGCGTGCTTCACCAAAAGACGTTTGCATTTTTCAATCCTATTTTTTTTATAGCTGCAGTCAATAAATGTCCGGTACGTCGTTTGGAAGCCCCAAGTCTTTTGCGTGATATTCATCTCACGGGCCATGATTTTCTGTTTTCGGAGCGGATTTCTGTGAGTTCTTGATTTAAAGGCTTTGATGCGGTGTTCGAACGGAGCGTGGGAGGCCCGACCGGTGGCGGTCTTTTACATCTCCAGTCCTCCTCAAACAGTTTTATGCATCGGTAGACGAACATGCGGCTAATCTCTAGTGGCCGAAGCGTTTTGAAAATATCGCTTTTTTTCATTTCACACTTGAAAAGCGCTATTACAGCGATACGGCTCTCATTATCTGACCACTCCATGATGAGAGTTGAAACAATTTTAAAATCCCGTTACAGACTAACGCTATTGAGGTTAGCTTTCAAAACCCATATGACATTAACGGGGTATGTTCGGTTTTACTATTGAAATGCGTGTGTTCAATGTTGTAACAGTATTTATGTCCCTACAAAGTATACGGAATCAATATTTAATATTTTCTTTACTTCAAAAAAATACTTTTTTGAACTGGCTCGAGGTTATTAACAAATTCAAAAACCAGGTGTTATCTTGTAATCTGTTTTATTTTATCTTATTTTCAATATTTCGATCGTCTTCGACTATCATCCTCAAGGAATATTAAATTTAAAACAAAAAAATAATTTTCTTGGCTTCAGGGCAAAACACCTGACGTCCAGCCGGACAATTTTGATCAAAAATTATATATATACAGGGTGTCCGCCGGGAAGGTGCTACTTTGTTTTGCCGTCATTTTGGTAAACATTAGTCTTGACAGTTCATATTGGGCAGTCGTGAAGTAGAGATATGGCAAATTTATTATGGAAATTTGTGTGTGTTTTAATCGTTAAAACATTTTATCAAAATCATCGCTTACTGTGACGATGAGAAAGTTACGTGAATTTTTTGGGAGAAACAACGTGCCAACCAAACGCACTATTTATTGTCTGGTGAATGATTTCTAAGAAAGAGTGTCTGTAGCTGATAGGCCCAAGCATGGACCACAACGTACTGTAAGATTGGCAGAAAACATTACTGCTGCTCAAGAAAGTGTTCAAAGCCATCCATTAACCTCAATTTGACGCCGTCCTCAGGGGCTTGGTCTTCAAAGAACAACTTTGGCCACAATTTTCCACAACGATTTGCATTTGTTTTCATTTAAGATTCAGTTAACACAAGACCTTCATCCACAAGACCATTTACACCGCCGTACATATGCCAATAGGATGTTACAGCTCGCCCATGACAACACCGATTTTCATGAAAAAATCATAAATAGTGACGAGGCACATTTTCATTTGAATGGATATGTGAATAAACAGAATAGTCGGTTCTGGGCAATGGAAACCCCCCAAATTATTCATCAGTCAACTTTGCAACCATTAAAAGTGACAGTCTGGTGTGCAATTTGGTCAGGAGGAATCATTGGACCTTACTTCTATGAAAATGAAAACGGCGTAACGGTAACTTTCAATGGTGCGATATCGTGATATGATTGAAACGCCAGAACTGAACATGTGCACGCAGAAAAAAAGTATGGTTGTGGTGACAATATTCGAAGAGGATCATACTATTGTTGGGTATATGGTTGTGCCACAACAATATTATGATCCTCACAAGCAGAGAAAAGATATGGTTACACTATGGTCACCGCAACAATAATATGTCCTCTCCAATAAAAGCATGATCGTCGCAACCATAGTATTGTTTTTTGAATTTCATTTTGACAATAGTATGATTGCGACAATATTGCTATTGTTGAAATGTAACAAAAGTATTATTGCCAAATTTAGAAATGAAAATATGGTTGTAGCAACCATATAAACATGGTTAGTGCAACAAAAGTGTTGTTGTTTAAAATTTACGTTAACAAAAATATGATTACGGCAATCATACAGTATTGTTGTGACTATGAACATAACAAAACAGGTTTTGTAGAAAATACATGTATGTGCGTGCGTATGTTTTTATGATATACAAAAAAAAACACATACACACGATACAGTGAATGGTTGCTGTCCATTAAAAAAAATAACAATCGGAAGGTAGTTCGAGGGATTTTTATTGCGTTTAGTTTTTTTCGGTGAAATACTCTAATAACGACTGGTTCCGGTTATTTAAAATCTGCCTTCACTTAAGTATATAGCCATTGATCATGGTTTAATCACATTCGTTACTTGGTGTCTACGGATGGTGAAGTAGCATTCACCTCTGCTGGCAACTAAAAGTATTTTTGACCGTTGGCATATATATTTTGGTTTCTTGAATGAAATCTTCAATAAAAACGTGGCCTCAAAATTGGCTATGATCTAATAGTAATGCAATTTCTAATAACTTGCTTGATAAAAATCTCTATTTTTGAATAACAACATTACCCAATCCTAATAAATAATTTTGGGGATCATAGTATGGTTGTGTGAGAATCATACTATGGTTGTGAGGATCATACTATGGTTGTATGAGAAACATACTATGGTTGTGAGGATCATAATATGGTTGTGAAGATAATAGTATGGTTGAGTGTGAATCATACAATTGTTGTGATGATCATAGTATGGTTGTGGAGATCATAGTATGGTTGAGTGTGAATCATACTATTGTTGTGGGGATCTTAGTATGATTATGTGTGAATAATACTATTGTTGTGAGGATCATAATATTGTTGTGGCTCAACCATATAGCCAACAATAGTATGATCCTCTTCGAATATTGTCACCACAACCATACTTTTTTTCTGCGTGCACAACAATAGTATTATTCACACACAACCATACTATGATCCTCACAACTATAGTATGATTCACACTCAACCATACTATTATCTCCACAACCATATTATGATCCTCACAACCATAGTATTTTTCTCAATCAACCATAGTATGATCTTCACAACCATATTATGATGCACACGCAACCATGCTATTATTCATACAACCATAGTATGACTCACTCAACCATACTATGACCCCCAAAATTATTTATTAGGATTGGGTAATGTTGTTATTCAAAAATAGAGATTTTAATCAAGCAAGTTATTTTAAGTTTCATTACAATTAGTTCATAGCCAAATTTGAGGCCTTGCTTTTATTGAACATTTCATTCAAGAAACAAAAATATATTCCAGCGGCAGTCGAAAATACTTTTAGTTGTCAGCTGGGAAAATACTACTTCACCAACCGTAGACCCAAGTAACGAATGTGATTAAACCATGATCTATGGCTATATACTTAAGTGCAGCCAGATTTTAACAAAACGAGATCCAATCGGCAGTAGAGTATTTCACCAAACAAAATAAACACAATAAAAATCCCTCGAACGACCTTCCGATTGTTGTTTTTTAAAATGGACAACAACCGTGTGCATGTGTTTTTTTGGTATACCAAAAAAAACATACGCACACACATATATGTGTGCTCTATAAAACCTGTTTTGTTATGTTTATAGTCGCAACGATACGGTATGATTGCCGTAATCATATTATTGTTAACGTAAATGAAATATGTGCTTGAAAGGGCTCGCATTTGTGAGTCTAAAAGGCGGACATTTATCTAATATTGTATTCCATACATAATTGCCGACATTTAATAGAACAATTTATCAATATAAGATCCATTCTCTTTCATTTAATCAAAAATTATAAACAAACAAAGTAGTATACCTTCCCGACGGATACCCTGTATAATATAGTTCAACAATACATAATATAGGTCGCAATAGAATAAGTTTTTATTTGCAACATTTTCCATTCACAAAAAAGCTACATCGACAGGCTATATTGAAGGAAGACATAGACCAGGTCCGATTGGTCTAACAATTTTTCTACCTGTTTTATGTGCTAATATGATAAAGCTGGCTCAGAGTCAAGGCTTTACCTATACGAGTATGTTTCGAATTTATGCCAAAAAAACTAATTTGGGACCGGTGTGCGCCGGTCAATCTGGTCCCAATAGTAATTTTAAAGACTGCTCCATCCTGATCTACTTATAAATTGTTCCAAACCAATCACTCGTCTTCGTTTTTAATTGTACGTTTTTACGGGATCTAAAATATTTTGTTGATAAAGATTAACACCCAAACATTTTGTATTTGTGTTTCAAAAATGTCTTGATTCCATTATTAATACAACAAACAAACTAACATAAGTAGGTACTGCATTTTAACATACCTCATATGTTTAAACATCCTTCCTTCCTGTCTCATGGGAGTTTCTTCACAATTGCCACATCAAACTAACTTTGTTATGTATGTTCACTTCGCTCAGTCGGTCCTTCAGGAATTTCAGCAGCTGTCAGAGGATGACTTTATCATTCTAACATTGTCTCAAAAAATTTCAAGTCGATGATTGATGGTCGATGTCGTTCGTTCGTTTGTTCGCTTCTTTCGCCAACTGATTAATGAATGAATAATACAAGACACTTTTGAATACGACGAGCACTTTTCACTTTTATTCGTTACCAAACCGCCACTCCATTGACATGGAACGGGCAAACAATAAAAGATGAACCTTTAATAGGAGTTATACTGGAATTTCCAAGTAACTTTCAGCATGGCGTGGCGATTGCAATTTAAAGATTTTCTGCAGCAAACGAAGGAAACGGAAATGCATTTTAATTTGTAATTTCCGTAAAGAGTAAAACTACGAAAAAGTATTTGTAGTGAATGTGTATATTGAAAGATTTGTTTGTAGTACGAACAAATGGAATCTCTGTTAGATTTTAAAGGCTCCTGCTGGTTGGTATGATGGAAGTTAATCAATGATTTGTAAGGTATGGCGATATTTTGTCAAGAAACTTAAGTTGAAAATGTACTGGAAGATTATAGGTTATTTTCGTCTTGGCGCTCTGGAAGCCACATTTATTGTCTGATCTGGACCAAATTAAGTTAGATGCCATATATATTTCTGGCAACACTAAGTGTTGCCTGGCGCCATCTGACATTTCCATTGGAAAGTTTGACATCTTTTAGCATAAACGTACTCAGTATGTTTTGATGTACGACCATCATTTGTGTTGTTTACAGTGACTTGAAAAAATCAATTTGGCAAAAAAATGGAATTAACTCGTGCAATCATATTTCACAACTTTCGACGTGGATTATAACGACAAGAGTGCATTGATGAACTTAAATCTTTGTACGAAGATGAAGCACCATCCTATAGAACTGTGAAAAACTGATTTAATTAATTCAATCGTGGCCGACTCTCGCTCAAAGATAATGGTCGTGAAGGTCGTCCAAAAACGGCCGTTGTGCCAGAGAACATTGATGCCGTCCGTGAACTGATAATGCAAGATCGTCATGTGACATACCGTGATATAGAGGTATTCTTGAACATTTCTTCCTTCAGCATACATTCGATATTGCTTGAACACCAGGCCGTAAAAAAGGTTTGTTCTCGTTGGATCCCAAACAATTTGACAATCGCTCAAAAAAGGCTCGGGTATATTGTCTATCTATAAAAAATACGATCGCGAGCTTCAAAGACGTTTATAAGATCGCCACAAGTGACGAATCATGGATCTATGCGTATGAGCCCGAAACAAAACAGCAATCGACCGTGTGGGTCTTCGAAGATGAGCCAAATCCAACGACAGTTGCTCGTGGAAGAAGCACTTCGAAACAAATGGTCGCCGGTTTCTTCGGTAAAACTGGTCATGTGGCGACTGTTCCGCTTGAGCAATGTAGGAGGTCAATTCTGAGTATTACACCACAATTTGTTTGTCTGAAGTCTTTGGAGAAATTCGACAAACGAATAAGATAAGACGAATCATTGTGCATCATGACTATGCGAGCTCTCACACATCGGCGCCTTTTTGACCGGTCAAAACGTCGAATTCATGGATCATCCGCCGTACAGCTCTGACTTGGCTACTAATAACTTCTGTTATTCCCGCTTATCAAGAAAAAAATGCATGGTCAACGATTTTCGTCGCCAGAAGATGCTGTTGAAACGTTCAAAAAACATGTTGTGGAGGTTTCTCAATCGGAGTTGAAAAGGTGATTCGACAATTGGTTTAAGCGCATGCAAAAGTGTATAAATCATGCTGGAGAATACTTTAAAGAACAATAAAACCATTTTTGATGATACATATTCTCATTTTCATTATTAGGGCAGAAATATATAAAGCAGCCCTCGTATAAGTTGTTTGATTGGAAAAACTTAAACTATGTTTTTACGTTCAAGTTCAATAAATGTAAACAAAACGAGAAAACTTTTTCTTATGTTTCGTGAAATTTTTCATAAAAAATTATGAACCAATTGTAAAACTTTTATGAAAGGATTTCATGTTATTTCATATTTTAAATATGAAAATACACCATAAAACGTTTCAAACATATTTTTAAAAAATAAGAAAGAATTTCTTAAAAAATAAGAAGGAATTTCTTAAAAATAAAAAAAGAAATTCTTAAAAAATAAGAAAGAATTTTTAAAATAATAAGAAAGAATTTCTTAAAAAATAAGAAAGAATTTCTTAAAAAATAAAGAATTTCTTAAAAAATAAAGAATTTCTTAAAAAATAAAGAATTTCTTAAAAAATAAAGAATTTCTTAAAAAATAAGAAAGAATTTCTTAAAAAATAAGAAAGAATTTCTTAAAAATAACAACAATCTTTCAATAAGTGCTTTAAATTGACGTATTTTCATCATCAAACTGATATCGTAATTTTTTAAAATTGTTTTCATATGAAAATTTTCTTTGGCTGAAAAAATAAGACAAATTTCGTAATTTATATGAAATATTTCGTAATTTTCACACCAGTACAGTGCACATACCAGTACTCAAAACAATAAAATGTTCTCAAGGGTCAAAATATGACATTAATTCAACGATTTGTCTGAATTGCATACCTTGACCTTATCAATGGTCCGTTGGTCACGAAATATTTCATATAAATAACGAAAGTTGTCTTGTTTTTAGCCAAAGAACCTTTTCATTGGAAGTAAGAAAAAAATAGCGAATACAATTTTAAAGAAGACTTTTCGTACAATATAAGAAATTTTTCATAAAATATATGAAACAAAAGTGGCGAAAAATTCTGTTCGTAGAATATTGTTCGCAAATTCGTAGATTTTTTTTACAAAACACACGAAATGTACAAAAAACTTCGAATAATAAAAAGAATGTTCCATATAGGGTGGTCTAACTAAAACGCACGATGTTATTTGTAAATAGAACAAAAAGTTTGTAAATAATTTTCTTAATATTTTTAATTATGATAGAAGAATCTATGACAATTATGTATGAAACAATTTATGGGCTAAATGCTCCGGCTTCGGTGGCATACCTCTATCCGATGGTCAATATTTTCAATGACTAAGATATAATGGTTAAAGTGCCGAATTATCTCCTCCTTAAGCTCTTAAATCGTCCTGTGCTTATTGACGTACACTTTTTCTTTTAAATATCCCCAAAGAAAGAAGTCCACCGGTGTCAAATTACATGATTGTGGCGGCCAATTAACATAGCCACGACGTGAGATAACACGGCCATTGAATATCTAGCGCAAAAGAGACATTGTTTCGTTGGCAGTGTGGCAAGTGGCACCATCCTGTTGGAAACACATATTGTCCAGGTCCATATCCTTAATTTCTGGCAACAAGACGTCCGTTATCATTTTGCGTTAGCAAACACCATTTACGGTAACGCTTGGCCGACCTCATTTTCGAAGATGACGACCTGATGATGCCGCCAGCACATTAACCGCACCAAACAGTTACTCTTTGTGGATGCATCGGTTTTTCAACAATCACAAGTGTATTCTCGTTTGCTTAAATGCGGCAATTTTTCTTGTTAAGGAACCGTGGACATATTTTGCTGACCAAAAAAGTCACGAATTGCACTAAATGTATTTTGATTGAAAACCCATTTTCGTAAAAGGCTTTAACAATCTTAACAAGTTGCTCAAATGTGTACCGCTTCATGGTACATTTGTCAAATACTTAAAGAAGAAATGCCAAATTAAGTTGGGCAAAAAGCTTTGCATTAAGGTGTGACTCACAATTCATATCGTGCATTATGGTTGGACCACCCTATATTTGGATCCATAGTTTCTTATTTGGACCAATAGTGTTATCACCTTAATAGAAGCCCCTTCACGCCCAAGAACGTAGCCGGGGTGAAACTTCACTGTACGAGTATTACACAAAATGTTTACTTCATCTCCTTCAGCTTTGCGAATGAACAATTTGCATAACATTATGTGTAAATCTCTCGGGTCCAAAAAACATATCATGCTCCCCTTCGTAACCCTCTCTGCGTGCACCAGATATAGATGTATTTTGCAAAAACGAAAAAAACAGAAATAATAAATTAAATGTTAAATATGAACAAGCATGTACAACAAATAAGGACTTATATACGCACACACACACACACACATACAGATCCACTGGCTATGTACATCATTGAATGTTGGTTCGACCATTTGTACGCTTGGCCATTCCAGGGGCAATCGTATAAAATAGCCATACATAAAAATAAAAATGCATTCTATTCATTTGGTTTTATAATATAAAAGTCCAAGAAGAACGGCAGTAACTCGAATGAAACGTTAGCAAAGTACAAAACGCTGCCAGTTGTTCGTACGCTTGAGTACTGGCGCAGTGGTAGTGGCGGTGGCAGTGGCAGTAAATGCCAAACTGATACTAAATGCAGTCATGCAACCAATTTAAACAAACGAACCAACCGACTGACCAGCCAGCCAGCCAGCCAGCCAGCTAGCCGGTCAACCATCCAGTCAAATGGCCATACAGCCAGTCATCCAATCCAATCCTGCCTTTGTACCATTTCGTGTCATGTTGCCAGTTGGTTCAGCCACCAAATTCGACCTCAGCATGCGTTCGTTCCTTTATGCTGGCTGGTGTCCTTTCATCGCATCACATCGTTATGGATGTCTGTCTGTGTCCTGCACATACACATGCCCATTCACTTCACTGAACTCAGTGTGTGTCCTCGCTTTACTGCACAGTGGGTCTTCAGTTGGTCGAATTGGCTATTCTACAAGAAATGTATTGTAAGGGCCCCCGCAGACTGCAGACTTTTTATCGGCCGATAGTTTAGTCGGGTTGGGCTGAAAGTGCGCACACCGAGCCAACTAAACAGTTTGTTTGGTGAACAGGGCGCAGACTATCCAACAGTCGGCCAACTATTCTCGAAATAGTTTGTAACTGATTGTAACCATACTGATTAAGAAGCCGACCAAACTATCGGCCGATAAAAAGTCTGCAGTCTGCGGGGGCCCTAATACTGAAATACTTTTTTTTTTTTTTTAAAGGACCACCAGTTACGGATATTCAACTGTAATGTATGAACTTTGCTGCGATCTAGTACCTCTGTCCAACTGGCTGATGTCCTCCAAAAATACGGGACAGATATCACCGCCTTCCAGCAAGTAAGATGGAAAGGGCATGACCTAAAGATAATTAAAAATTACAGCTGTCATGATAATAAGTACCAATTTGGATGTGAATTTGTTGTTAAGAGGCGTCGGTAGACGTACGGCTGGCCACAAACCGCATCTAAATTTATGTACATTAGCGTAATTTGTATACATGCACCAACAGAAGATATGGACGATGCGACTTATAATACATTTTATAAGCACCTGGAACAGATATACGCTGCTCTGCCCATGCCATTAAAATCGTACTAGGGGATTTGTATGCCAGATTTGGTAGGAAAAGTATCTTTGGCCCAAACTTCGGAAAGTTCGGCCTTTATGGTGACACCTCCAACAATGGAATGAGGCTGATCGATTTCGCCGCTGCAAGAAACCTGGAAATAAGTAACACCAGGTTTAAATATCGTCGGAGAAATTTCTATTCCGAGAAAGGAAGAGACATATGGAAAGGCGACAATGTGAAAAGATCGAGTTGTACGTCAATAGACGAAAGACTTATATTGGCATTGATTCGTGTGAGATGTAAATGGTAATTTGGAAGCTGATACTTCGATAGTGCTAAGATCTAGAAAGAGCATTTTTCCAATCTATTCGCTGCTGAAGACCATACCGATGACAGCCACACTTTACCAATCACAGATGCTAGAATTGAAAATCCACACACGACGCTGAAAGAAGTCAAAACAGCAATTACCCGGCTCAGAAACAACAAAGCCGCAGCAGCCAACGAAATACTGCATGTAGAGAAATGATAGGGTTACTACGAAGGCTGCTATATATATTTCTGGCCTAATGAAAATGCGAACAGTTATCATCAAAAATGGTTTTATTGTTTTTCAAAGTATTCTCCAGCATGATTTATAAACTTTTGCATGCGCTCAAACCAATTGTCGAAGCACTTTTTCCACTCCGATTGAGACACCGCCAAAACGTGGTTTTTGAACGCTTCAACAGTATTTTCTGGCAACGGAAATCGTTGACCACGCATTTTTTCTTTATGTGCGGGAATAAAACGAAGTCATTGGGTGCCAAGTAAGAGCTGTACGGCGATAATGAGCCATCAATTCGACGTTTTTTTCCGGTCAAAAATGCGCTGGTTTGAGCCGATGTGTGAGAGCTCGCATTGTCACGGTGCACAATGATTCGTCTTCTCTTGTTCTCCGAAGACTTCAGGCAAACAAATTGTGTTGTACCACTCAGAATTGGCCGTCCTACGTTGCTCAAGCGCAGCAGCCGCCGCATGACCATTTTTGCCGAAGAAACATGCGACCATTTACTTCGAAGTGCTTCTTCCACGAACAACTTTCGTTGGATTTCGCGCAACTTTCGGGCTTATACGCATAGATCCATGATTAGTCACCTGTGACGATCTTATAAACGTCTTTTGAAGCACCGCGATCGTATTTTTTCAAAATTTATTTGCACCAATTGGCACGAGCCTTTTTTTGAGCGATTGTCCAATTGTGCGGGTTCCAACGAGAACAAACTTTTTTTACGGCCGGGTGTTCATGCAATATCGACTGTATGCTGGTGGAAGAAACGCCCAAGGATGCCTCTATCTCACGGTATGTAACATGGCGATCTTGCATTGTCAGTTCACGCACGGCATCAATGTTCTCTGGCACAACGGCCGTTTTTGGACGACCTTCGTCTTTGAGCGAGCGTCGGTCACGATTGAATTAATTAACCCGGTTGTTCACAGTGCTATAGGATGGTGCTTCATCGCTATACAAAGATTTAAGTTCATCGATGTCGTGATAATCCATTTCGAAAGTTGTGAAAAATGATCGCTCGAAAATGTTCACGAGTTAAATCCATTTTTTTTTGCCAAATTGATGTTTTCAAGTCACTGTAAACAACACAAAAGATGGTCAAACGTCAAAACGTTCTAAGTACGTTTATGCTAAAAAAAGTCAAACTTTCCAATGGAAATGTCAGATGGCGCCAAAAATATATATATAATCATACTCTGGTTGTAGGTATCACAATACAGTTGCGTGTGGATCCATTCTATGGTTATATGTAAAACATACTAAGGATCATAATGTGGTTGTGGGAATCATAATATGGTTGTGAGATCATAGTATAGTGGTATGCGAATCATACCATTGTTGTGAGGATCATAATATTGTTATACCACAACCATGTACCCAATAATAGTATGATGCTCTTTAAATATTGTTATCCCAGCCTTATTTTTTTGTACGTGTAAGGATGTCAATAATGCGGTCATGCTGCGATGCTTCCAGATTCGTCTCATAATTAATCCAACCGTCTCATAATTAATCGGAAACCGGTTCTATGGACCGGATTGACCCGAAGCACCTTCGGCCAAGGGCTGTCACCCCGGCACACAGTTGCCGCTACAACAACAACATCAGTCTCAAAATGATCCATCTACTCGGGGAAGGTTCGCCAAACTCCCACCCAAATTCCCTTTGGACGAAAATGCAGGACTGCAATGCATGGTACCTGCACTACCCAAATCTACTTTTCGATATCCCAGTCATTTTCATTCATTTTAATACATCTAAATACTAAACTTCTAAGTAAAATAAAGATTTACTTAGAAGAAGCTCACACAGAAAAAAAGTTTTACACAATTCTTGCTACAAAACGCTCTGTATTAAGATAAAGTGACTTGACCAAAATGTCAACATGTTACAAATGTACCCCTCCAGAAATTGAGATGGCTATGTTTCAAAGCATATTGGCTCTAAGTTAAGATCATTTGTTTATTTTGGTCTTCTGTTTTAACAAATTGGGAGCCATCTGTCGATTTCTTTTGTTCTGGCTGGCAGCATACGAGAGCTAGGCCAGTTTCAAGACGACACGAACGAATGGAATTTTCCTTTAATAAAATTCTCGATGTTGTAATGTTAGTCAAACGATGTATATCGACTCTGCATCAAAATATTTGTAAAATTTGACTCGATATTTTCAGCGTTGGATAGTTTCTAGTCAATAACAACCAATTTTTAAGTTGATTTTGAAAAAGAAACAACAAAAGGTCTCGAACCGGAATAAAATCTGTTGAAGTCGTAATGTGTGGGTCACCTGATTTCCCTTAAGTGATCCCAAAAGCTCCCATGCAAGATTATAATACATCTCGAATAATCCAATTCATCATCTATGATTGATGATAGCATGGAGCGAATTCTTGGTGTAGACATTGAAGCTACCAGTCAGAGAGTGTGGCGCTCAAACTGGATCAAACAGTGTATATCGACTCTGCATCAAAATATTTGTAAAATTTTACTCGATATTTTGTAAAAGATTTTTTTGAAATTCAAAATAAATCGCGTAATTTGAATTTCAGCGTTGGATAGTTTCTAGTCAATAACAACCAATTTTTAATTTGATTTTGAAAAAGAAACAACAAAAGGTCTCGAACCGGAATAAAAACTGTTGAAGTCATAATGTGTGGAGTGGGGTCACCTGATTTCCCTTAAGTGATCCCAAAAGCTCCCATGCAAGATTATAATACATCTCGAATAATCCAATTCATCCTCTATGTTTGATGATAGCATGGAGCGAATTCTTGGTGTAGACATTGAAGCTACCAGTCAAGAGTGTGCGGCGCTCAAACGATGAAAGTAGACGTGTGCTACGAGGTCGGACCATAGACTCAAGTCTGGTGCCGCGAGAGGCTTCGAGCCCCTAGGACTGTTGTTCTAGCCTGGCCTAACTGGAAACGGACCTTCGGAGTGTTTCGCGGTGGCTGTGGTTTAAACCTAAATCGCAGGTAAAGTGAATGCTTGGCGCGGAGGTGCCAACCGGGTGCTACGGCCCGAAGAATAGCAAAGGTGTTGGATAGACCTCAACCCCTTACCAAGAGGTAAGTAAAGCACGCACGTCTGATCCTTAAATTGGCTCTTCCAATTTACTGGGGGCATCGGTAGTCACATTATAGCTTACCCCAGTGCTATGGAGCACCGTGGTTTAGGCCATAATTGTGATAATACCGTAAAACTGGCATTAATCTGTTCAGGTCATAATGTCAATTATAATGTTTCTCTATAATAAACTGAAAAATATGGAAATGCAAGAGTGAGTTGTATTTTCGTGGGCAATTGTGTGAAGAAAACTTGAAAAGTAAGGTTTACAACAGTAGTTCTCATTCGTTTGGGAAGAGCCTGGCCTTATAGAGTTCGGTTTTTACTTTCAACAATTGCAGCAAGGCTTTCTGAAGAGGGTTGTCACGGACCCGAAATCATGATAAAAGTAGTGCGCAGCGCCACGAAAATCAATGTCACTTTGCCATTTTTGTTAAAAACTTGTCTTCTATTTAAATATAGAAGCAAGAGGTCTTGAGCCGGTTTAATCCCTGTTCAATGTGAAATGTTTAAAATATAATGAAATCGTCTGACACAATTACACAAAACTGTAAGCGTAATACAAATTTTAAAATTATTTAAATGCAAACTCCGAGTACAGGCACCGCACTAATTTGTTCGGTCAACCAAAATTACAAAATCAAGAATGCATTTAATATAGGATGATCCATCTAGAGGTATTATTTCAGAACAAAAAAATATAAAAATTCAAATCAAGTTTGGAATCTTTATTGGTAATTTGAAAGGACATTTTATAGCATTTATTTTTTGAATATAATTTCCTTCAAATGTTGGCCGCAACTACGCCTCAGGGTTTCCATGCTGATGGTCCAATTTTGGATGACTCGTTCGAGCATTTCGACCGGTATGGCTTTAATGACACGCGTAATGTTGGCTTCCAAAACCTGAATCGTAGCTGGTTTGTCAGCATAGACTTTGGACTTTACGTAACCCCAAAGAAAAATGTCAAAAGGTGTGATATCACTCGATCTAGGCGCCAACTCACCTGTCCAAAACGTGAAATTAGCTGCTTTTCGAAATGACCTCTCAATCGATCCATTGTTTGAGCAGCTGTATGGCAAGTGGCACCGTCCTGTTGAAACCAAGTGTTGTCAAGATTACGGGCTTCAATTTTAGGTAGCATAAAGATCGATATCATGGCGCGATAGCAAGCACCATTCACGGCTACGTTCCGACCATCATCATTTTTGAAAAAATATGCACCGATGATTCCACCAGCTTATAAACCGCACCAAACCGTGGTTTTCGCTGGGTTTAATGGCACCACTCGAACCTCTTCTTGTTGCTTTTCAGCCCAAATGCGGCAATTTTGTTCACTGACTTTGCCGTTGAGCCAGAAGTGGGCCTCATCACTGAAGTTTTAGTCGAAAACAGCGGATCTTCCCGTTTCCCACCGAACGCTCTTTTCCACAATACTTAACAGTTGCCAACATTTGAAGAAAATTATTTTAAAAAAATAAATTCCATTTAATGTACTTTTAAATTACCAATAAAGATTCCGCACTTGATTTGATTTTTTTTTGTTTTGAAAAAGTACCTCTGGGTGGCTAACCCTATACTTTTGGTATATAAACGCTTTATTTTGTTTACTTGAGTAGCAACATTTCAAGAAACTAGGAGTATGCTACCATATGTTTAAAATCAATTCGAATTGAATATATATAAAAAAAATAATAATTAAAAATGTAAATGCATTAATAGTAATGTTCTTTTTTTTGCAGCATCTGTTCCTTGTATGGAAAAAATACCATTTAACCGGTTTCTTAAGAAAATCAAAAATTAAATTCGGGTTCATAATAACTGCAATTTTTCGGTTAAACCAAAACCGATTTTTGGAAACGCGCACTTAATTGATAGTGGAAATCTGTCTTACATCACAATAACATTTTAAGGTGCGTATAATTTAACTCAAAACTAGTGGTATTGAACAAAATGAGCTTGGCGTGGCAAGGAAAGAGCCAAAGGTAGAAGTTTCAAATAGTGTGAAGCATCAATGTCATCAAATAGCATAACTAAGTAGATAAACGAGGGCGACCGCAAAAGTAACTGGCCTAACCGTTTTTTTTGGAATTATTATTATTTATTTTTCAACATAATCTCCTTCCAACTCAATACTCTTCATCAAACGTTTTTCAAGTTTTTTAATTCCATCCTAAAAATAAGATTTTTCAAGACCTTCAAAATATGCCTCAGTGTCAGCAATAACCTCGCTATTGGACGAAAATTGTTTGCCACCGAGAATTTTTTTTTAAAATTTGGAAACAAGAAATAATTAGAAGGAGCTAAATCTGGACAACACTTTTTGTTGAGTTAAAAATGCAGTGTGTGGAGGAGCATTATCTTAATGAAAAAGAACTGTTTTTTTTTCTAAATGCGGTCGTTTTATCTTGATTTCTTCACTCAACCGATCCAATAATGCACAATAATATTCACTATTTATAGTTTTCCTTTCTCAAGATAATCAATAAATATTATACCCCTTGCATCCCAAAATACTGTGGCCATTACTTTTCCTGCTGACTTAACAGTTTTCGCTTTCTTGGGACCACTTTTAGCAGCTTCTATCCATTGTTTTGACTGTTCTTGCATTCTGGGATGTAGTGATGGATCCATGTTTCATCAACAGTTATGAATCGGCACAAGAACTCTATTGGATTACGCTGATAAATCGCTAAAAGCTCCTCGGAATTGGTCCAACGGACGATTTTTTGGGACAAAGTCAACAAACGCGGCAAGCTTTTTGCGGATAGCTTTTTCATGTGGAGTTTATCATGTAAAATACTCCAAACTTGTTTTTCGTGTATTTTAACAATATCAGCAAGTTCTCTGAGCTTTATTCGTCTATCTTTAGTCACTTCATTAAATATTTTTCTAATGTTTTCAATAGTAGTAGCAGTTTTCGGTCTTCCAGAGCGTTGTTCATCTTCCGTACTTGAACGACCCATTTTAAATTGTTGAACCCAAGATTTCACGGTGGAGTATGATAGTGTATTATCACCATAACCAGAATCCAATTCATCTTTGATTAATTGTGGCGTATAACCTTTCATATAAAAGTGTTTAATTACCGCATGTAACTCCGTATTTTCCATTTTTCAAAAATTATAAAACTTGTTTACTTCAATCTCCTGCAACAAAGAAAATAATAATTAAATATTTCGGAAATTTTGACAGATGGCTTATAAAAGATTGCTTTTAAAAAACAAAAAAAAAGTTGCTAGTAAAACAGAAAATGTGCCAGGCCAGTTAGTTTTGCAGTCGCCCTCGTACTTATAATACTTGTAGAAGTCGCCAGTTGCAACCAATTTTTACGCAATACGGAAAAATATAAAAAAATTAAAGGTCGAACAAAAATTGCGTTTATATCTGAAGATAAAAAATCTACTTTGATATATGAGTCAAATTTTGGGAAAAGCTTTAAAATTATTTATACTAATGACAGACCTTTTAAACGCTTTAAAGTAAAAACCCTGTAGGAAGCCTGGGGTCATGTGTCTCCAAGTCAACACTATTGTCTACTATTTTGGTTGAGTTTTTGATGACATTGTCAAGAAAGCGTCTACACATTTAATTTTGCTTTTGAGGTACACATTGTATCCGAAAGGGTTAGATATAGTTCACGGATTTAGATCAGATATTTTTTTTACTTTTTAGGGAGGTAGAAAATTAAATTTCGAGAAAAATTATGTAAAAAATTTCCCCTGGCCGTGTTCCCATTTCCAATAACTCATGCTCTAAAAGCACAAAATCGAGTACCGCCTCGCAATGGGTAAATGGATCGCGCAATATTTCTTTCTTCTTTATTTTTTTTTCTCCAAATTTAAATCCCTGTTTCCTAAAAAACAAATTGGAGCTTTTTCCGTAAACTAAAATTAAACCAGATTGAACTGTATATAAAAATTCAAAATGTAGACAACAATAATGACAAAGTAGTAGTGAATCACTGGGTCCAATGTCATTAGCGGATTCTCAATGAGAAGCACTATTTAATGTCTGTAGCAGAAAGCATTGCCTGGGGTATAAACAGGAAAGGAACCAAAACTAGATATCATTCGTTAACCTAGTCATCATTTTTGCATGTCCTTGAAGATAAACCTTAATATTTAACTAGCAAACTACTCCCTTAACATAACGCACTAAGTGGGCTAACATACGTTTAAAGAAGACTTAACGGCGACAACTTGTATATAAATAATCTGATAGAATCGGACACGCCCCAAACCCAAAAAGTTTCACAACCTTTTCGTTGATTTTGTTATTTGTAGTTCTCTGTTGCAATTTAAACCATAATTACTAACTGAGAAACTATGGTTACTCCACAAAATCAAAATCCACAATATTTCGACTCTGAAATTGTTCTTGGATATTCTGAATATGACAACAGATGCATAATATAAAGGGCCGTTTGTATGGAACCAGTATGGAGTATAGTTTTCTAGTTAGTAATAATGGTTTAAATTGTAGCAGAGAGTGTAAACTTTTTGGAAATATGATAAAACCCGAATTAGTTAACAATTGTTTTATTTGTTGTTATATTTCTAGTCTGATTCTCTCAGAAATCGCGATTATTTATACAAATTCATTCATACATAATTTTTGCCTTAAAAATACGACTTGGAGAATATAAGTGGAATCGATTTATATTTTCTGCAAAAAAAAAATAGTTCAGGCGGCCCGTTGGATATAACTAGTACATACGCGGTCTACGGAAATAGCAGTACCAATTTATGTGAACGGCAGTGTATTTGTTTAGATTCCGTAAAAGCATGTGGCTTCTTTAGCTGCGAGTTTTGAAATCGGTAAAGTATTATACGAACCAAAACACCTTGGCCCATTCCTCAACAATGTGCAACGTTTCGTGAAAATCAGTATATTCGCTATCTGCACTTTGATTACAACAATAGATGCACGTAAAAAGAAGTATGGTTGGGATAACAATGTTCGAAGGCCATCATACTATTGTTGGTTGTGGTAAAACAATATTATAATCCACACAACAATAGTATGATTTAAATACAACCATACTATGATCCCCACAACCATATTATTATCCTCATAACAATAGTATGATTCACACATAACCATCCTCTGATCCTCCCAACCATAGTATGATTCACACTCAACCATACAATGATTTCCACAGCCATATTATGATCTTAACAACCATAGTATGTTTCACATACAACCATAGTATGATCCTCCAACCATAGTATGATTCACACGCAGCCATGTTATGATCCCTACAACAATAGTATGATCACACACAATGATTATTCCCAAAATTATTTATTAGAATTGTGATAAGTTGTCAACAAAAGATTTGAATTACGAAAATTATATAAAAATAGATCAAATTCAAAATAATAGCAGTGATTAATTTAAAAGTAGAAAAAAATCAGTATTAAAAAAAACATAATCGTTTTTATTAAACATATTTCAGTTTAATATAGCCTTAGCAGTTTGTTTGAATAAGTTGAAATTTCATACAAAAAGTACTATTATTATCCGTAACAAAAACATTGTTCTAAAAAGCATATTCAAATGAAGAAATATTGCAATCATACAGTATGATTGCCGTAATCATATTATTGTTAACATAAAATCCATTACACTACTTTTGTCACACCAAGCATATTTAAATTGTTGCTACAACCATATTTTCATTTTTAAATTTAATAATACGAGTACTATTGGTTCATTTCAACAATACGAGTATTATTATTGCGGCAATCATACTATTGTCAAAATTGAATTTAATAAACAATACTATGGTTGCGACGAACATACTTTTATTACGGAGAACATATGGGTGATCCAAGTAGAGATACTTTTTTCAATAGCCTTTTTTGACAGATCAAGTGTGAGTCATGTCATGCTGTCATGTTATTTTTCTTTAGTATTGTTTGGCATTTCACCAGGGAAAGACTTATGCCTGAACAACGTTTACAAATCGTTCAACTTTATTACGAAAATTCACGCTCTGTGAGGCATGTGTTTCGTGCACTTCGTTCAACTTATGGTCAACATAATCGGCCTCCTGTGCGTACTATTTGCAACACCATCACCTATCTTAAGACCCAGCATTCATTATTGGATAATATTTGACCGAATAGCCCACGACGTCCAGCACGCAGTGAAGAAAATGTAGCGGCCGTAGCTGAGAGTGTACACCAAGACCGTGGAGAGTCGATTCGGCGCCTTTCGCAGCAATTCGGACTGGCGTATGGAAGGACTTGGCGCATTTTACGTCTAGATGTTAAATTGAAAGCGTACAAAATGCAGCTTGTGTCGCCCGACCTTCCCAAGCTTCGTTCATCGCTTCGTTCTATGGGCTCTTGAAAAGTTCCAAGAAGATTCGTCGTTTTCGAGCCAAATTTTGTTTAGCGATGAGGCCCATTTCTAGCTCAATGGGTATGTAAAGAAGCAAAATTGCCGCATTTGCGACGAAGAGCAGCCAGAAGAGGTTCAAGAGCTACCACTTCATCCAGAAAAACAACGGTTTAGTGAGGTCTGTGGGCCGGTGGAATCATCGGTCCATATTTCTTCAAAATCGTTGCCGGTGAAAACGTAACCGTCAACGGCGACCGTTATCGGTGCCATGATAACCGACTATTTGTTGTCTGAAATTGAAGCTCGTGATCTCGCCGACATTGGTTTCAAAAAGACGGCGCCACTTCCCACACATTGAGAACACTTCGGTAAGCAGAAAATTTCACGTTTTGGACCGGTCGATTGGCCACAAAGATCGTGTGAAATCACACCGTTAAACTTTTTCCTGTGGGGATTTGTAAAGTCTAATTTTTATGCGGCAAATCCGCTTCGATCCAGGCCTTGGAGCAAAACATCACGCGTGTCATTCGAAATGCTCAAACGAGTCATCGAAAATTGGACTCAACGGATGGACCATTGGAGACGTAGCCGCGACCAACATTCTTTAAAAAATAAATGCCAAAGAATGTTCTTTCAAATGATAATAAACATTCCCCATTCAATTTGAATTTTCGGTTTTTTTTTTCTTTAAAAAAGTAGGGAACCTCGAAATGGATCACGCGTTATTATTGCCTTGACCATATATTAACCATATTTTTTCTCTGCGTGGGACAGACGGACGGGCTTCATCAGTGGATTAACATAGTTATTATGAATTCATCGGCCAAATAAAAATGGGGTGTATTTCCTTTCGCTTTGGGTGTTACAAACATCACCGCTAATTTATTATATCATGTACCACAATGTGGTATGGGCTATTCAAATTGGTTTACCAGGTCAGGACGTAAATATGAACCGACATTGGCGAAACTTTGCATATTGCCTATTTTTAAACCCAATTGAAATTGGTCCATATCGCCCTTGTTTCGATTAAATACGAAGGCCTTTCCGAATTTCTAAAGCATTAGCTGTAGAGCCACATATGATTCTGATCCAATTTCGCTTTGGTTGTTATAAGCGATTAGTTTGTTACTTAAACCTTATTGGTCTTTTATTCAAAATTATCTCCGCACTATGGTCCCTCCGGGTTGAAAGTCCTGCCGCAAAAGAAGCACCAATTTCTAACTAATCTTGCCTAAGTTTCACGTGAACCAATAACGAATACTCGTATAACCTTTTACTTGTACCCGGTGAAATTTTACCATAGCTGTCCACGCTGTCCCCAGTTTAAAAGTCACATTTTAAATCAGATCTTGTTTAAATTCCGTACCGAAGCGATGGTTCTTCTGTATACCGGATTAATGTAGGAAAAACAACTGATGGTGCGAATTAACGATGGTACTTATCAAACTTTTCCGGTCAAACAGAATTAACTGATGTTTAGTACAAATAAAAGACGACGTTATCTTTTTTTTTTAAATACGAGTGATGTATAAGTACAAACCGGACTTATTAATGCATCCTAGTAAAAATATAATTTTTTAGTATAAATGATTGTGTTTTGAACTGAAATGGATCTTCCCATTGCGTAGCTTCAAATACCTAGAAAATCCCAAAGAAATAGTTAAAATTTCGCGAATGTAAAGCTCATAACTTCTTAACCACTGTTCATTGCTCGAAATGAGAAAAGCTCCACTGGTCGTCGTTGCATCTTCATTGTTGTGATGAGTCGTCCGTTCGTCTGTCCGTCGTTTTGTGTTGGCCATTAAATGCTCCTGCATCTAGTCGTGAATGTATGTTTCTGAATCCTTAGTTGCTGCTGCTGATGTTGCTGCCACAGCCACTGATGCTGCTGCTGTTGTTTGCTACATATATGCACACACACACACACATACAACGCAGGACACAATAGAGTCCATGACCATGGGAACGCAGCGGCTCACAACTAAAAGCGGATCTGAAACTGAAAATGTCAAATTTTGTAATTTATTACTTGAATCCTGTTTCTGTTAGTGACTTTGGTCTTATTGTCTATTTGTACGAATCCCTCTCTGTGTGCCAGAGAGTGTGTGTGTGGCTATGTTAGTGCCGGTGAGGGTATGTGCGTGCGTTTTTGCGTATATGTATGTGTGTGCACGGGCCGGGGTTGCTTGGTTTATGTATGCGTGTGTATCCTTCATAAACGTTCTTCTTCGTCGGGTACATCTGTATCTCTACGTAATGTATGTGCATATGTTGCTAGCAAGTATGTGTGCATGTGTGTGTGTGTACATGCGTGTCTATGTATGAGTGTATTTAAGGAGATTTCTATTAAAAGATTTCTTATTATTATGTTAAGTTTATATTTGCCCGCAGAACGAGTTGGTCTCTATCTGCGAATGAATGTGTGTGTGCAAGAGAGTGTAAAGGAGTTTCTCTCTCTCTCTCTATGGTGTACGCGAACGTGTGTGTTTGTGCGCCCGTATTTGTGTAAGGAGTGACTTTTAGTTTGCCAGCAGTTAACATGCCATACAAAATCCACACATAATCCAAATCTAAAAGTCAAATAGACAATGATCGTCATCGTCATTGTCCTCATCCTTATTCCAACCATCATCATCGTGGCCGTAGTCGTCGTTGTTAGCATCATTATTGTCTTTAGCACAATTAAGTGTGTTAAACAACATTTAAGAGAACAAATAAAAGTTGGCTTTTAATGCGGACTCAGCAGACAATTTACAATAAATTTCAAAAGATTTTGAGATTTGTTAATGAATGCGTTATGGCTTGAATAGGCCATTACATTTCTGCGCAAACTAAAAAAAGGATTGTCTTCTTAATCACTCATAGGGAAGAGATCAGTTTCCGCAATCGATTTATTTTGCCAACAGAATGATTGTGTTTGCATATACCCCAAGTATTCCATCAGTAGAACCAAATGTTAGTTAGTTTACAAAAGTATGGTTAAATTTTAAGGGCCGATGCTGATTTTGAATAAAATACAAATTATTTAGGAAACTATTGACATTTTTCTTTGTATGGAACTAAATATCGGCCAAATGGCCGCCGCGAACTCGGCGGCACACCTCCATTCGATGGTTCAAATTTTCGATGACGCTGAGGCATAATTGAGGTTCTATGCCGTTAATGTGCCGAATTATCTCATCCTTTAGCTCTTGAATTGTTGCTGGCTTACACCTTTTCTTTCAAATAACCCCAAAGAAAGAAGTACGACGGTGTAAAATCACATGTTCTCGTCGGCCAACTAACATCGCCACGACGTGAGATAACACCGCCATTGAATTTGTCGCGCAAAAGAGCCCTTGTTTCGTTCGCTGTGTGGCAAGTGGCACCGTCCTGTTGAAACCACATATCCTCCACATCCATATTTTCCAATTCGGGCCATAAAAAGTTCGTTATCATCTGACGATAGCGAACACGATTCACTTATTATTTTGGAAAAAATACGTCCCGATGATGCCGCCAGCCCATAAACCGCACCATACAGTCACTCTTTGTGGGTGCATTGTTTTTTCGACGATCACTCTTGGATTATCATTCGCCCAAACGCGACAATTCTGCTTATTGACGAATCCACTGAGGTGAAAATGTGCCTCATCACTGAAGACGATTTTCTTCGAAAATTGATTTTTCATTTTCATAATAAGCCTGAATAACTTTAACGCGTTGCTCGCTTGTGTTAATTTCCATGGTTAAAATTGAGTTAGTCTGAAATTGAGAAATATCAAATGAAATGCAGAAAAAAACTTGACTTCAACATCGGTCCTTAAATTGAACCACCCTTTACAATTTTCAGTACATGGTAACAGGCTCACATCCTAGAGATAACATCTAAAAATGGTCCATCTGGTAAATGCCGGCGACTTTATAAGATTTAAGACATTAATCCTTTAACCATATAAAAGTTTCTCTATAAAATGACAGCCGTTCTGAAAATTTAATTTAAATGTCGGCAAAAGGAAAACAATTAATGCGAAACCGGAAGCTCTTTTAGTTCTATGCATGAAAATTCAATGTGCTGGAGCTTGTTTTGAAGTGTCCAAAAACCAAGATAATTCGATCTGCTATAAACCGACGTCATTTTGACCGGGTCGCTGGTTGTTGGCGAGGACATTAGGGTTGCTTACTTTGTTATTTTGGCCATTACCGGAATGTAAGTTGCGTATCCTTATTTTATAGCTTATACTCGTAGCTTACCTTATTCCCAAGAGTGTTCACGTGTATTTTTCGCTTGTATAGAATATCTCATGCATTCGTCGATTGTCCTAAATGGTTGTTGTTGTTGCTATAGCGGCAACTGTGTGCCGGGGTGACAGCCCTTGGTCGAAAAATTGCTCTTCGGGTCAATAAGGTCCATACGAGGGTTGCTATTTATATTTCGGGTCCGGCAAAAAAACACAATAATTTATCATGGGAAATGATTTTATTGTTTTTCAAAATAATCTCCTTTAAAATCAATTCACTTTTGCATGAGCACATTCACACCAATTTTCGAAGCACTTTTTCCACTCCGATTGCGACATCTCCAAAACATGAATTTTGAACGCTTCAACAGCAGTTTCGGGCGATGAAAAACGTTGACCACGCATTTTTTCTTGATGCTTGGGAATAAGAACAACTTTTGTTTTGGCTCGTCTTGAAAGACCCATACGGTCGATTGCTATTTTGTTTCGGGTTAATATGCATACAAGTATATCCATGATTCGTCACCTGTGACAATGTTATACACTGCCTTGGAGCTACCGCAGTTATATTTTTTTAACATCTCTTTGCACCAATCCATACAAGCCTTTTTTTTTAGCAATTGTCAAATTATGTGGGATCAAACGAGAAAAAGTATTTTTCACGGCCAAATGAACATGCAATATCTTATTGGTGTTTGTCATACTAATGCCTAAGGATGCCTCAATCTCACAGAATATCACATGTCGGTCTTGCTTAATCAGTTCACGCACAGCATCGATGGTTTCTGGCAAAGTGACCGAAGTTGGACGTCCATCGCGAAATTCATCCTGGAGCGAACGACGTCCGAGACTGAACTCTTGGTACCAGCGATTATCAGTGGTTTTTGATGGTGTTTCACCATCAAAACCACTGATAATCCAAAAGTCGAAACAAGTTGATTTAAACACTCTTGTCTCGATAGCCCACGCCGAAATTCGTAAAAAAAATACACGCACGAAAATGTTCACGGGATAATTCCATTTTTTGACTGAGTTGAATTTTTCAACACACTGTAAACAAAACAACTCGCCCTTAAATGACAAAACGTTCTAAGTGATGTTATGATAAAAAAAATGTCAAAGCTTCCAAATGGAAGTTCCAGTTTGCATCTGGGAATGCTAGTATTGTCAGGGCCCGAAATATAAATAGCAACCCTCGTAGAACCGTCTGTCGTCCGATTATCGTAAAGGGTGTTTCTTAAGGGTGTCGATCCAAAATTAAAATCAAAATAATGAGATTACCTATTCATAAGCCTAAAATTAATTGACCGTGATTTTATCGTAGCTCCGTCATACGAGGTTAGATTATTACCATGGAATTTTGGAGATTGCTAACGAAAGTCTGTTTAAAGTTTTTGCAGTTCAGACTGATTCCCAACTGGAACCAGAGCGTCCACCAAATATGTTCTTTAGGGAAATAAATGAGCCCCAGCTAAAAGTGCGCATTTTCCCATTGTTCGTTACAAAAAATTATGATTTGTAACGCAAATACCCAAAAAAGTTTGACTTTTTCCAACGTACCTTTAATCCATTTAGAGAAAATTTCGACCCCCCAATAGGCCGATTTCTCCCAATCCCATCAAACAACATATTTCAGCATCCTAGGTTAATTCGTTTGACCGTTATCGTGCTTTCAACAGACAGGCATGGCTAGATCGTCTAGAAATTTTACAATGATCAATACCCTTTATAGGGTCTCCGATCAATATTTCGTGGTGTTGCAAACGGAATAACCAATTTTTGTATATTATGTACTCTTCGTTGGCGGATATAACAAGGGGAGCGGTTAGGTTTAAAATTTTCCGTCGGTAATCAGCACACCATTTAAATTTCCATTGTCTAAAGTGTCCCGAATTCAATAAAAACTCGTAAAGGATCATTTGCGTGGGAGGTACCTGAAAGGGCTTGGCTAGGAATCTAATATCGTGTGAATATCATTAAAGATATCACAAGAACACCAAAAGTGGTCGGAATGGTATATTTGTATAAAAGGTGTCAGAAGGGATGTGGTATCATCGTTCATTTTCAATCCCATTGGCAGTTCTAACATAATTTTACGATATGCTAAATTTAGAACCTATTTTAGGAGGTTTTCTAGCGAATGACTTAAAAAGTCATTTAACGAATATGGTCGAAACATAGGTAGGGTCTAAAATGAGTTCGATGCATTACACAAATACTACTCTTAATTAGTAGGGTGAGGGTATACAAATGCGCTGATTCCGTTCCGCAAAATACATTTAAGTAATAATCAAATGATATTTGTTTGACTAAAGGGGATCCCATTTAGTCGAAATGTGTTCTCAAAGTAAAGCAAATTTTAATGAGAAGCCAAATATGTATTTTCTTAAGATTTAAATAAATTCCGCAAAACACATTTAAGTAATAATCAAATGATATTTGTTTGACTAAAGGGGATCCCATTTAGTCGAAATGTGTTCTCAAAGTAAAAGAAATTTTAATGAGAAGCCAAATATGTATTTTCTTAAGATTAAAATAAATTCGGTGTCGATGCCGTGGGCCCCAAAAAAGACCGCTACAGTCACTGGGGCCAAAAATGACAATAGCAATAGCTACCCTCACCCTACTGGGTAAGAGCGTCCATATTAAAGTATACACAAAGTGCAAAGAATCAAAAAAAAAAACATTTTAGACGTTACATATGTTTTGACCAAACCCGTTTCATGATTTTTTATATCATTTGAGCCATGTTCGTCTGCTCGTCTCGGCTCGTTCGCACAATAAAACTCAAAAGGAGCTTCCAATTATTTTTAAATTTAACATGTAATATTTTAGGAAAACTGCCATATTTAAAATCGGCCATATACTGGTGCTTCCCGCATAAATGTACAATTACGCGCACTTTCGGTATTCTTGAAATATCTTCAATCCCATTCATACGATCTAACCCAAAATACTTCAGAACAGAGTTATAAGGTTAACTTGGTGAACAAAAATTTTATTCCTAGCCACGTCCCTTTTAATACCACCCAGACAAATGACACAGTTTTAGTGCAGATTAGAACCAACATAACTTGTCACACCCAGTACGTAAAATTCGCATAAATTGTGAACTCCATGATATTTTTATAGCGGCTTTATAAACGTGTACGAAAAGAGTGGATGACACGTCCCAATCTTGTACCTTCAGTGCAAATGCACCATTCCGCCCTGTTTTGGTATTCGCATAATAGTTTTCATTCAATATATAACAATAATAAAATAATTAGCAAATTTTTTGAAGAACAAATAATTTTTTTAAAAAACAATTTAAGACTTTAAAGGCCCTATAAAGCTTTATTGTATAGTAAATAATAAAAAATATAAATATGCTATACGAGGGCGACCGCAAAACTAACTGGCCTGGCACATTTTCTGTTTTACTAGCAACTTTTTTTGTTTTTGTTTTTTAAAAGCAATCTTTTATAAGTCATCTGTCAAAATTTCCGAAATATTTAATGATTATTTTCATTGTTACAGGTGATTGAAGTAATAAAGTTTTATAATTTTTGAAAAATGGAAAATAAAGAGTTTCGTGCGGTAATTAAACACTTTTATATAAAAGTTTATACGCCACAATTAATCATGGTGATAATGCACCATCATACTCCACCGTGAAATCCTGGGTTCAACAATTTAAAATGGGTCGTTCAAGTACGGAAGATGAACAACGGTCTGGAGACCGAAAACTGCTACTACTATTGAAAACATTAGAAAAATATTTAATGAAGTGACTAAAGATAGACGAATAAAGCTCAGAGAACTTGCTGATATTGTTAAAATACAAGAAAAACAAGTTTATAGTATTTTACATGATGAACTCCACATGAAAAAGCTATCCGCAAGATGGGTGCCGCGTTTGTTGACTTTGCCCCAAAAAATCTCCGTTGGACCAATTCCGAGGAGCTTTTAGCGATTTATCAGCGTAATCCAATAGAGTTCTTGCGCCGATTCATAACTGTTAATGAAACATGGATCCATCACTACATTCCAGAATGCAAAGAACAGTCAAAACAATGGATAGAAACTGGTAAAAGTGGCCGCAAGAAGGCGAAAACTGTTAAGTCAGCAGGAAAAGTAATGGCCACAGTATTTTGGGATGCAAGGGGTATAATATTTATTGATTATCTTTAGAAAGGAAAACTATAAATAGTGAATATTATTGTGCATTATTGGATCGGTTGAGTGAAGAAATCAAGATAACAACAAAAAATGGCCGAATTACGATTTGAAATTGCTCCGCATCCACCATATAGTCCAGATTTAGCTCCTTCTGATTATTTCTTGTTTCCAAATTTAAAAAAAAAAATTTCGTCCAATAGCGAGGTTATTGCTGAAACTGAGGCATACATATATTGAAGGTCTTGAAAAATCTTATTTTTCGGATGGAATTAAAAAACTTGAAAAACGTTTGATGAAGTGAATTGAGTTGGAAGGAGATTATGTTGAAAAATAAATAATAATAATTCCAAAAAACGGTTCTTTTTATGTTAGGCCAGTATATATATTTCTGGCCTAATAATGAAAATTCAAATATTTATCATCAAAAATGGTTTTATTGTTTTTTAAAGTATTCTCCAGCTTGATTTATACAATTTTGCATGTGCTCAAACCAATTGTCGAAGTACTTTTTTCACTTCGATTGAGACACCTCCAAAACATGAGCTTTGAACGCTTCAACAGCATCTTCTGGCGACGAAAATCGTTGACCATGCATTTTTGATGTGCGGGAATAAAAAGAAGTCATTGGGTGCCAAGTACGACCGGGCTGTACGACGAATGACCCATCAATTCGACGTTTTGGCTGGTCAAAAAGGCACTGGTTTGAGCCGATGTGTAAGAGCTCTCATTGTCATGGTGCACCATGATTCGTCTTCTCTTGTTCGTTTTTCGAATTTCTCCGAAGACTTCAGGCAAACAAATTGTGGTGTACCACTCAGAATTGACCTCCTACGTTGCTCAAGCGGAACAGTCGCCACATGACCAGTTTTGCCGAAGAAACAGGTGACCATTTGCTTCGAAGTGCTTCTTCCACGAAGAACTTTCGTTGGATTTGGCTCGTCTTCGAAGACCCACACGGTCGATTGCTGTTTTGTTTCAGGCTCATATGCATAGATCCACGATTCGTCACCTGTGACGTCTGTTGAAGCACCGCGATCGCATTTCTTCAAAATTTCTTTGCACCAATCGACACGAGCCTTTTTTGAGCGATTGTTAAATTGTGCGGTATCCTTCGAGAACAAACCTTTTTTACGGCCAGGTGTTCATGCAATATCGAATGTATGCTGGTGGAAGAAATGGCCAAGAATGCCTCTATCCCACAGTATGTCACACGACGATCTTGCATTATCAGTTCACGCACGGCATCAATGTTCTCTGGCACAACGGCCGTTTTTTTCACGACCTTCGTCTTTGAGCGAGCATCGACCACGATTGAATTCATTAACCCAGTTTTCACCGTGCTATAGGATAGTGCTTCATCGCCATACAAAGATTTAAGTTCATCGATGCACTCTTGTCGTGATAATCCACGTCGAAAGTTGTGAAAAATAATCGCACGAAAATGTTGAGTTAACTCCATTTTTTGCCAAATTGATTTTTTCAAGTCACTGTAAACAACACAAATCGATATCTATACAACCTACATCAGACCAAAGATGGAATACAACTCCCATATATTGGCAGGTGCTCCAAAATCATCCTTGGAGCTTCTGGACCGTGTTCAAAGGACAGCGATGGTGCCGATAGATGACAGTGGGGTATCCAACTCTATTGCTTCCCAGGAGCATCGTCAGAATATGGGTTGTGTGTCGCTGTTCTATCGCTACTTCCATGGTGTGTGTTCTTCAGACATTCGTGGGCTTATTCCTGACGTGAGGGTAGTCGGCAGGGATACACGACTTTCCAGAAATTCACACCCATTTGTTATCGATTGGCCGGTTGACCGCACTCAACACTACAGATCGAATTCGTTTTTCGCCCGTACTGTCCGTATGTGGAATCGGCAGGGATACACGACTTTCCAGAAATTCACACCCATTTGTTATCGATTGGCCGGTTGACCGCACTCTACACTACAATCGGCAAATGTATTTCCCACCAATTACGACGAATGTCAATAAACAAGACGAATGTCAATAAACATTATTCCCTCTTTCCCTTCTTCGATCCCTTGCTTTGCAACGACCAACGCAATGCATTGCATGTACTCGTATAGGGCAAAACCCCTGAGTGTTGGCTAATCAAAAAAAAAGTGGCCCATAATCTCACAATCAACCAAGTATAGCTAATAGCAATCTTTCAATAAACACATTTTCTTAAAGGCACTTTTTTAAAGGCATTTGTCGTTTGTGTTCCTTAACAAACAGTTTTTTATCCGTTTCTTTCCTATAAACGTTGTTCTTTTATGAACTATTTTTTCTACTTAAACAAAGTAAACGTTCACCGTGTTTTAAAAAACTTTCTTATATGCGGTTTTTTCTTATACAAGATGTTCTTATATCCGTTTCTTACTGTATTCATACGATTCTGCTTAAATGTAGTTAATAGAAAATATAATATAAATTAGACTAGCTGACGAGAATTGGGAACCTAACCTATTTTTGCACCTTTCACACACACGGTACTATTGGAGCGTTGATTGAAACCCGCAAAACTGTTTTGCTAATGTCTGAATTTCGATTGAATTTTGTTTTCTGCATTATTCATTTATCTTTGTATGCACATAAGAAATAAGTGGAGGTCACGCCCCATTCAATACGTTTCACTCAATCGACCCTTTAAGAGATTTCAATAAAATTGGTTCTCTTCAGGCAATGGAGGAAGGAACGAAGCAAAAGTTTGAAATCCATATATGGGTGAGGGTATATGTAATCTTTAGGCAATGGAGGAAGAAACGAAGGACAATTGAAAATCCATATATGAGTGAGGGTATATATAATATTTAGGCATTTGAGGAATAAACGAAGGACAATTAAATTTCCTATATTAGTGAGGGTACAAGTAAGTCGGATCAACCGACTAAAACTTTTTTTTATTTTTTTCCATTTCTATAGCAAATTAATGATGAAGGGTGGGTATATAAGATTCGTTATGGCCGAACCATACGATGCAGACGAAAATTCTCAGTGATGACACGTTTTCCACTTTGATGTGCCAACTACGTCCAGGTTTCTTTGCTGCGACGACAGTCCCTTTGTCGACAAAATTCTCCTTTGGCTCAAGCGAGTTTTCTTCCACGTCCAGATGCGTACAAATTTCCAATTTTTTGTATGTGTAAAATGTCTAAGCATGTTCCCACTGGGGGTTTACAAATCGATAAAAACAAAAAACAGCATGCATGCAAAAACCATCTTCGGTGCCGAATGGATGACCATGGAGTTTTCCCCGTGAAAGTTTGGCTGGCCAGACAACAATGTTGGGCTACCTAGACTGAGAGCACAGCCAGGGTTACACGTATAGACAGACAGACACTGAACAGTCACGGTCATAAATCAAAAGCAATTTGACTGTCTATGTGTTTGTGTGCGAGTGTATCGGTTTGCGCTGTGGTGTGTGTGTGTAAAGGATATTACTCTACCTTCAAGTTCCACGAATTTTTCTAATGATTTTACCATTTTTTTTGCTGCCATTCTTGCTGTTGATGTTGTTGCTAGTGCTGGCAGTGGGAAATACGTTCCGTGTGTTTCTTGTTGTTGTTCTTTCATTCGAAAGGTCAAAGGTACACCACACTAGACTCGCTCGATTGTAAACAAACAGCAACAACATCAACTAAAAAGTAAAAGAAGGCGAAAAAGTTCTTCAACGATTTGCTCATATATAAATCGAGGCAATGAAAGTACACGTTTTCATTTCACTCGAGTGCAAAGTGACGAACGTGCAACATTTGCGTACGTACAACATTTTTGAACCAAAAAAAAATAATAAAATCAGATAAAATAAAAATAAGACGAGCGACCCAGCACAACTGTGATAAAGTGAAGTTCTGGTAAATTTTTGTTTTGAAATTGGCGCGTTTCAATGCCGGAGTCATTGCAAGACAACTGAAAAATAAACAACATCGGCGACGTCAACAACAAAGAAGCATTAATTGATAACAACAACAAATCAATTTAAAAATTGAGTACTTTAGAGCCGGGGGCAGATAACACAGGAACTGCACTGCAATCAAAACAAATTTAAAAAGATTTTTTTTGTTTCTTCTTTGGCTGCAACGCAACGATCAGAAAGAACGATCGCCCGCATATGCCCCTCGCCTGAGAGTCAAGATTAACGCACTGTAGGACAACGGCGACAGTAGCAGTGGCAACAACAACACATCAGCACAAAAAGCGAAAGTGATAACAACAACAGAGAATAAAATAGCCCTCTTGAGATACAAAAAAAAAACTCACTGGCTATAGAGCGAGAGCGAAAGAAAGAAAAGACAAACAAAAAAAAATATCCCAAACAATTCAACGACCGACCTAACGATCACTTTCGACAAAAGACTAAAGATAAACCAACGCTTAGCTCAAGCCAGCTCCAAGTCATACACCACCAAGCAGTCCATCAGTCAAGATTCGTTCGTAAGCGTTAGAGTACACTCGGAATTTGATCGGCTTTTGCGCATTTCGCTATGCATCATCAGAAGAGTTTTCACATATTTCTGGCCCTATGCCTGGCCCTGTTTTATCGCCATGCTGCCACTGGTGTATCAGCAGCTGCCACTGCTGCCTCCAGCTCCCCAGTGATTAGTGATATAACCCCCGATTTGGTGGCCAGTGTGGGTGATAACATTGAATTCAATTGCACCGTGGAAAATGTGGGCCGCATGTCGGTGAGCTGGGCAAAACGCACCAGTGAAATTGGTTCAGTGGTCCTGTCCATGCGCAACATTCTCAGCTTAAGTGATCCTCGCTACACCATCGTCGAAACGCCTGACGATAAGACAAACAGTGCCATATACACCTTTCAAATAACCAAAATCGAGTCCACCGATATGGGTGTGTACGAGTGTCAAGTCATACTCACAGCCACCGACAAGATCACCAAGAAACTCAATCTGTCCATTAAACATCCGGCCGTCATTTCGGAGGAACGCACCGCAAAATCCTCGCTCGTTACCGAAGGTCAAAATCTAGAAGTCAGCTGCTATGCTGACGGTTTTCCCCAGCCCACCATCGCATGGGAACGTGAGAACAAGGCCATAATGCCGGCCGGCGGCCATAGCTACGACGGGCAAACGTTGCGCATCAAGGAAGCCCACCGTTTGGATCGTGGCGGTTACTATTGCATTGCCAGCAACGGTGTGGGTCAACCCGATCGTCGTCTCATACGCGTTGAGGTGGAATTTCGGCCACAGATTTCGGTTCAACGTCCCAAAATCGCCCAAATGCTTAGTCATGCCGCCGAACTGGAGTGCACCGTGCAGGCCTATCCCGCGCCGGCGGTATTCTGGTATCGCAACGGCTCCAAACTGCAGTCGAATTCGAACTATGAGATTTCGAATACGGCCTCGTCGCATGAGGCGACCACTTCCGTTTTGCGCATAAACAGCATCAATGAATTGGACTTTGGCGATTACTACTGCAATGCCACCAACAAATTGGGGCACGCCGATGCCCGGCTACATCTCTTCCAGCCCGTTATACCAGTGCCAGCAGCGTATTAATTTAAATTCATTATTCAATGTCTGTGAGAATAAACAAGAAACAAAAAAAGAAAACCGAAACTCACAACAACACAGAACGGCAACGATATCGGCAGACCAGACAGACGGACGGACGGACGGACGGACAGACTGAGCGTTCTGACAAGTCGCCGACTTAAATTCTACACACAATCATATAAGTACACACACACTTACACATGCATGTGTATGCTTGCATGTGTGTATGTGTATCTATGTATGTTTGTTAAAATGTTCATTTGCAAATTTCTTCATTAATCTCACCGACTATGTCTGCATAAGCTTTTCATTGCTTTCGCCTTCACTGCCTTTCTCCTTCCTTCCTGCTCTTCTTTGGCAGTGTTTTTTTTCTGCGCAATCACAAAAACTTAAGACTTTTTTTTCGAAACGCTTTCATTCATGTTTTATTTTCGTACTGCTGTATTTTTTTTTGGCAAATTTAATTCTGTGTTTTTTTAGTGCATTAATTGAATTAAATGTTATCCACTTAATTTTTTTATTCACCCTCTATATATGTATTGTATTTGTATGTAGAATATGTACATTTTTTACTCATACCCGTATGTATGTACTCGTATGCCCCCTACCTACTCTAAGATGTGTCTTTAAGATTGTATTTTTTGAAAACATTACACCCATAACAACAAATATAAGCAAAAAAAAAATTTAAAAAAAAAATTAATTTAACGATGATTTTTGATTTTTAGGGATTCTTGCAGAGATGTCTGTGAATACAGGATATTATAAAAAAGGCTTTTGGTCATCGTTAAGGAAGGTGGACATTGATGAATGTGTTGTAGGTTCCAAATGTTTTAGAGCTTGTTCCATTGATTAATGATGCAAAAAATTGTTTCATTGCTACTGGCGATTCTGACTTCCACCGAATTTTAGTAGTCTAAATTATATCTGACATCTCAATAGGGCGGCTCGGAAACTTCTTAGCCTAGCACAAAAAGCGCGGTATAAACAGAAAAAAGTTAAGTGTTTTGGAAACTTCCATCTTTCCTATGAACTCATGTTAAATTTTGTTTCGATCTGGCAACTCCTTCATATAGAAACAGGTGTTCACAAAAGACGCATTCGCGATTTTTTTACAATGGAAAAATTAGAAATGCGTGGTGTCATTAAATATTTACATAAAAAAGGTTTATCGGGACAAGAAATTCATAATGATATGGTGAATGTGTTAGGTGAAAGTGCTCCTTCATATGCAACAGTAAAAAATTAGGTTGCTGAATTTAAACGTGGTCGTACAAGCATTGAAGATGAACCACGTAGTGGACGTCCAAACACAGCAACAACAACAGAAATTATAGCCAAAGTGCATGATATGGTATTAAATGATCGACGAATAAAAGTGCGTGAAATAGCTAATATCATGGGCATCTCAAATGATCGAGTCCATTTAATTTTGCATGAAGAACTACAGATGAAAAAGCTTTCTGCAAGATGGGTGCCGCACTTGTAAACAGTCGACCAAAAACGCATAAGAATGAACATTTCTCAAGCTTGTTTGGATCGTTTTCAGCGAAATAAAATGGATTTTAAGCGTCGTTTCATAACTGTTGATGAGACATGGACCCACCACTATAATCCAGAGACAAAAGAACAATCCAAACAATGGACTGAAGCTGGAGGAAGTGCCCCAAAGAAGGCAAAAACTATTCAATCGGCTGGTAAGGTTATGGCAACGGTTTTTTGGGACTTGAAAGGTATTTTATTGATTGAATATCTGCAAAAGGGTAAAAAACAATAAATTCAAAGTACTATTGCAACCATTTAGATCAATTAAATGTACAAATTCGAGAAAAACGTCCTGGCTTACAACACAAAAAAATAATTTTTCATCAAGACAACGCACCAGCGCACAAGAGGGTTTTAACAATGGCTAAAATCAACGAATTAAAGTACGAGTTGCTTGACCACCCACCTTATTCTCCTGATTTAGCTCCCAGTGACTTTTACATGTTCCCAAATCTAAAAAAAATCCTTGCTGGCAAGCGTTTTACCTCAAATGTTGTAAACCACTATTTTGAAGACCTTGGGGAAAACTATTTTAATCAAGGGATAGAATTGCTAGATAAGCGTTGGACTTAGTGTATTGAAGTTTCAGGAGATTATATTGAAAAATAAAAATATTTTTGAAAAACTAACTATTCTCTTTCATTCATAGGCTAAGAACTTTCCTCGTAATGGTAACTACATTTCAGAAAATGTTAGTACACCAACTCAAATTTAAAAAAAAAACATTCAGTTACCGCAACCAAAGACGAGAAATGGTACCAGGATGAAGCGCGGTAATTTGCTTATTTGGGAATGAAATAAAATAATTATGAACCTTAGAAAAATGTATTTTATATTTTAATTACAGTCTGACCTCGGTTATCGCAACCCTCGATGAATGCAACTCCTCGATTATTGCAACAAGCAAATTACACAGTACAACAGCCAATCTGGGGGGTGAGAAATTCCAAGTCAGGGTGATGGTACTAGGTCAGTATATTAAAACCCTCAAAGGGTTTTGCGTTCGTATGTGCCAGTTTTTTTTATGACCTTTTACATTTTTTCCTTATCTTGATGGTTTTTTCGCTTAGTTGTAAAATGTTGGCAAAAACGTAGTTTGACATAACTCGAGAACGACTAGTTCGATTTTGCTGAAATAAATTGAGAAAAATTAATAATTACATTTTCTTTAATACAGTAATATACTGTTTCTCTACCAAATCAACATTTTTGTAATTAGAAATAAATTTATGAAGAAAATTTTGCCAAAAAAATTTTTTTTTTTTTTAAAAAAAAAAAATAAATCCCATACGGAAAAACGTGTAGAGTCTTATAACTTTCACGTAAAGTCACATAACCTATAAACAAAATGCGACATATGTATGTAGATCATAGAAATCGATTAACGCGTTCTGCTTTTACTTACAATTAAGTAACTTCACTTAATTGTAAATAAAAGCAGAACGCGTTAATCGATTTCTATGATCTATGTCGCATTTTGTTTATAGGTTATGTGACTTTACGTGAAAGTTATAAGACTCTACGTTTTTCCGTTTGGGATTTATATGTTTTAAAAAAAAAAAAATTTTTTTGGCAAAATTTTCTTCATAAATTTATTTCTAATTTATTTCTAATTGGCACATACGAACGCAAAACCCTTTGAGGGTTTTAATATACTGACCTAGAACCATCACCCTGACTTGGAATTTCTCACCCCCCAGACAATAACCCCAAAAATGTTCCACAGTGTTATTTACATTGCTGACTCACTTAACGCAAATTTTTCAAATAAAAAACCTCAATAAACGCAACTCACATAGTAACATTTTTGAAATGTATGACTGGATATATGAACATTTATATTGCGGCACTAGTTATCCAGCTGAAGGTGAAGTGGAAGAAATAAGTAGTGCGGACGAAACCCTTGTAGAGCTTGCTCCGCTTTATCGAAAATTAACACTTGCATTCAGTGGGCAGAAGAAAATTAAATTCCATTAAAGGACATCCCTGTCGGAAATTGAGTTAACTTTAAGCTAACAAATGAATGGTTCATCAAAATTGAGTCACAGGTGACTCAAAAGCTAACTCATTTTCCATGTAAAGTCCTATTCAGTTTTAACATTTGTTGTCATCAGAGTGAGTCAGTACTCACTCACTCTGCATAAGTTTTAGTTAGCTCAATATGAGTTAGTTTTTGGCTGACATCATCAGAGGACACTTTGAGTTAGGTATAAACTGACTAGTTAATGATACGTTTGTCGTCAGCTTGTCATTAGCTAGTCAACAAATAAGTAATTAATAGTGCCCTCTTATATTATCAGCCAAAAACTAACTTATATTGAGCTAACTTGTGGTAAGCTAACTGACTAGCCAAAAACTAACTTATATTGAGCTAACTTGTGGTAAGCTAACTGACTAGTGATAAGAAAAAAAAAAATATTTTCTTGTACTTTTGGTTTGTTATTATTAATCAGTGGGTTTATTTCAAAGTAATGTTAAACAAAAAAAAAGAATTCAGTCTTTTTTTACAAATAGAAAAAATAATAGTAAAATAATAGTTAGAAAAAAAAAATAATAGTAAAACAAAATTAAAGCGCTGGGTTTGAGTTGGTTTTTTATTCATTATGACCACTTTTTGGAAATGCCGCTCCTTTACCAACTTAAACGCATTGCTTAATGCTTTTTCGGGATCTTCTTCCCCATTTATACGAATTGCATCTATAAAATGAGAAACAAATATTAGATTAAAAATTGGACCGTAAATATATTTGGTACTAACCCATTACAGCATCAAACAACGGTTTAAATTTTTTTTAATCGACAGTTTTGAGGTCCACTGAAAAAATTTCTGTCAAAGTTTTATGGAGTTTCCCTTTAAGCAACGAAGACAAGCACCGAGTCTGAAATTATATTTTTTTGTTGTTATTTAAATTAGCAATAGAGTAACGAAATACTTACACAGTCATTACGATTAGCTTCTTTAATATTGCACTTTTTGGTACATTTAAATTTTCTTCTCTTAAAATAGACAATAGTTCCTCAATGCTCTCTCTTTTGGGTTGGGCGATTTTTGTATTTAGTATTTTGTTTGCATTCCACTTGTTCTTCTTCATAATTTGATATTTCTTCCGTGATATCTTCCCCTAAACCATCCTGATTTATAATGCAAGAAGCGGGGCTTTCACTTTTTGATTTTTTTGCACAATTCAATTTGCTAACAAACACATCCTTTTCTTTTTAATTAACCTCTTCAAATTTCTTTTACTACCACCACTCTTAGTTAAAAACATAATTTTCTTTTTATTTGTCTATTAAACACTTCACTGAATTTTATTTTACCGTGTTCGATTAAAAAATGACACTTGTCTGCTGAAACCGCCAGTTAAACTGAAACAAATGAACAAAAACGCATCAATATTTACAGTTATGTTTTTGCTTACTTTCTTTGGTTCTTCAAATTTTTTCCTATGAATTTATTTTTACTTACATTTGCATCAGCTATGAGTGATCAAAAAGCTAGTTCATTACTTATCGAGAAGAAGTGTGATTGATAACAGAACACAAGTGACTCATCTCTGCACAATTAGTGAGTTAGCTAGAAGTCAGATGTAAATTAGTTAGGAAAAAGTTAACTTGATTTTGAGTCAGCTCAAAAAATTCCGACAGGGATACTGCTACTTCAATATATTCGCGAAATGGCAGTACCAAAAAATAACACCATCAAAAATTTCCGATTTCTTTTAAAAAGAATTAATAAAACAAAATGACTGATCTCCACATTTCTACAATTCGTAATAGACGAGTAATTTCATGAAATTTTAAATTTATAGTTTATTTTGCAGTAACAAAACAAATATCGTTTTATATAAATAAAATTGACTGAACATGAAATGATTGATCTCAACATGTCTACAAACATGTGAATTTTATTTTAATTTTATTTTGACATTTTAAATTTATGATTAAATTTACAGAAAACAAAATAAATATCGTGTTATACAAATAAAAATTAATGATTGATAAATCAAGTAGTGGTACTGGCCTAATACATTTTTGACTCGGTTTTCGCAGCTACCTCGTTTTCTGCAACTGGCTTGATTTCTATTAGCTGCGTTAAGCGAGGTCGCACTGTATATTGAACAGTAAGGGAATTTTTAAAATACATGGTCGACTGGAAAATGTCGACCTTCGCTATCCACACACTGCTGCAAACGTTTTCTGAAGTTTTCATGAACTCTAACAAGCATGGAGTATTTTACATGATGAACTCCACATGAAAAAGCTATCCGCAAGAACGCTGCCGCGTTTGTTGACTTTGTAAGTAATAGCCACAGTATTTTGGGATGCAAGGGGTATAATATTTATTGATTATCTTGAGAAAGGAAAAACTATAAATAGTGAATATTATTGTGCATTATTGGATCGGTTGAGTGAAGAAATCAAGATAAAACGACCGCATTTAGAAAATAAAAAGGTCTTTTTCATCATGATAATGCTCCTTCACACACTGCATTTTTAACTCAACAAAAACTGGCCGAATTACGATTTGAAATTGCTCCACATCCACCATATAGTCCAGATTTAGCTTCTTCTGATTATTTCTTGTTTCCAAATTTAAAAAAAATTCTTGGTGGCAAAAAATGTTCGTTCAATTGCGAGGTTATTGCTAAAACTGAGGCATATTTTGAAGGTCTTGAAAAATCTTATTTTACGGATGGAATTAAAAAACTTGAAGAACGTTTGATGAAGTGTATTGAGTTGGAAGGAGATTATGTTGAAAAATAAATAATAATAATTCCAAAAAAACGGTTCTTTTTATGTTAGGCCAGTTACTTTTGCGGTCGCCCTCGTATATTTTGATATCGTGCATAGTTTTTTTCGATTTTAGAACCTGCAGCTCTAAAAGTCACATATTACACCCGATTCCGACAAAATTTCACATAGAGCATTATGAGAGACCAACACGCATTTCTGTCCATGTCGGTTCAAGTTTTCAAATATCTTCCACACAAATGTCTCTCCCCATTTGATTTGATTTCAGCTCTAGAAACCACAAATTACACCAGATTACGCCCAAATTTAGCATGATATGTTATGAGCGACCACTAATTGGCTGTGGTGAAACTAGACCACAAAGGTACAAATTTTCCTATAGTCCCCATAAAAAGGCCCTTCAAAATATTTAAATTTGCAGCTTCAGAAGCCAAATTTTAAATCCGATTTCCAAAAAATTTCGCATGGAGTGTTACAAGCGACCAACACACATGTCTAGTAACATTGGACCATGTCGGTGCATATTTTCGAATCACCCCCACACAAAAATTCCTTCCATCAGCTTAAGAAGCCATACATTTTATCCCATCACTCTAAAATTATGTATGATACGTTGTGAGCGGAACGATATGACCTTATTTTAAAAATCGATAAATACTGATTCGAAAAATATTATCCATACTTAAGCAAAAGGAACGTCGTTAAAAAACCCAACATTCGGTTTTTTAAAGCACGACTTTGCAATAAACCCGAAATACCGATTTTCTAAAAATATACCCGGTTTTTTGGATACTCAAATGCCAATACAATGTCCATCCGTTTGCTATGTTTGTACGTATGAAGCTTTTACGGTGGCTTTTACGGCTGGTGGTAGTTTTAACTTCTGTATGCGAGTTTCTCCTGCCAAAGCTTCCTAATAATTTAATTAAGTGCTGCCATTAGATGAACTAAGAAATAATTTACAGGAAATGGTTGTTAATTACTTTTTTTTGGCTTTTGACTCACGTACCCAATTGCTTGAGCTTCTTGTTTTTTGTTGTTGCTCTATGTTTAATTCAGAGAAAAAACTGTTAAGAGGGAATTTGATTTAGCAAGTAAAAACAGTTTTAAGAGACTGCAATATTGAAAGACGGTACTAGTGAAAATAATTACTGGACAAAGCATGTTATGACGCCACTTATGATACTAGCCACACAAATGATCCTTTCCCAGTATATATCTGAACCCACATAATGCACGAACCCACAAATCACAACCCTGTGGTATTTGCATAACTGCTTTGTTCGTGTCAAAGAAAAGAGCGGTTGGCACGCCTCATTTTGGTAACTCCTTTGCAGCCCAACTTTCCGACCGCTTTTGGCAGATGCATAATTGCATTAACAATTAGTATTTTAAGGGTGGTCTAACTAAAACGCACGATGTTTATTGTAAGTAAAACAAAAAGTTTTAGGAGAATTATTTTAATATTATTTATTATGAAAGAAGGATCTATGACAATTATGCGTGAAACAAAATATCGGCCAAATGCTCGCCACGGCTTCGTTGGCATACCTCTATTATATATGCGATGGTCCATATTTTCAATGACTCCGAGACATAATGGAGGTACAATGTCATTAATGTGCCAAATTATGTCATTCTTAAGCTCTTGAATTTTTAATGGCTTATTGACGTACACTTTGTATTTTAAATAACCCAAAGAAAGAAGTCCAACGGTGTCAAATCATATGATCTTGGCCACCAATTAACATCGACACGACGTGAGATAACACGGCCATTAAATTTCTCGCGAAAAAGAGACATTGATTCGTTGGCTGTGTGGCAAGTGGCACCATCCTGTTGAAAACACGTATCGTCCAGGTCCATATCCACAATTTCTGGCTGCAAGAAGTCTGTTATTATCTCACCATAGCGAACATCATTCACTGTTACTGCTTGGCCGAACTTATTTTCGAGGAGCTACGGACCGATGTAGCCGCCAGCGCCATAAACCTCACCAAACAGTCACACTTTGTGGATGCATGGCCTTTTCAACAATCTTTCGTGGATTCTCATTTGCCCAAATGCGGCCATTCTGCTTGTTAAAGAATACACCGTGGGCACATGTGGTCGGTTATGCTTCAACAATCTTCACGAGCTGCTAAATTGAGTACCTCTCCATAATTGATCTTGTCAATCACTGAAACAAATAAATGTCAAAATAAGTTGGGCAAAAAACTTGACGTTAGGGTGTGACTCACAATTAACTACGTGCATTATAGTTGGACCACACTTACTTCATGGGTTCTCAGATCAATATTTCGTGGTTTGGCAAACGGTAAATTAAGTTCGAGTATACCATCCATTCTTCGTTGGTGGGTATAAAAATATGGTCGTTTGAATAGTTAACACATCAATAGCCTAATCCTGTAAAAACTACGATTTTTCTGCAGAGGGTTAGTTCATTTCTTATGTGGGTCCGTAATGCTACAAACGAGGGTAAAAATCACATCAGATATTATTTATGTATATTTGTATTTGCACTCTAACTAGGCAACAACTTTATCCTTTACGGAAAAAAATATAATAAAGATTATAAATGCAACACTGCTACCATCAAGTATCATCTGTTATTAGACTACTGTCAAATTTTGAGAGAGTTCCGTCATTTAGTTTGTGTCAAACAGCTGTTCATAACAGGCAACATCGTGGATTTTGTCAAAAGTGAATTTCGAGAGATCATTAAACAATTTTTTTTTCGAAAAAAAACCGTCAATCAAACCAATGAAAAGTTTGATAAATACTATGGGGACTCTGCACCATCGATTTCAATGGTAAAAAAGTGGTTTACCGGCTTTCGTTGTGGTCGCACAAAAACAAATGACGCTGTATACACCCGAATTCAACAAATTATGCAAATGATCATTTCGATGCGTTACACATTTTGCCCTAACAAACTATATAGGGTGATCCGTCAAGAGCTATTTTTTCAGAACAAAAAAATATATAAAAATTCAAATCAAGTGTGGAATCTTTATTGGTAATTTGAAAGGACATTTTATGACACATATTTTTTAAAAATAATTACCTTTAAATGTTGGCAACTGTATTATGAAAATGAGCGTTCGGTGAGAAACGGGAATATCCGCTGTTTCCGACCAAAATTTTGTTCAGTGATGAGGCCCATTTCTGGCTCAACGGCAAAGTCAATAAAAAATATTGCCGCATTTGGGCCGAAGAGCAACAAGAAGAGGTTCAAGGGGTGCCATTATACCCAGAGAAAAACACGGTTTGGTGCGGTTTATAAGCTGGTTTTGGAAGCCAACATTACGTTTTGGAAGCCAACATTACGCGTGTCATTAAAGCCATACCGGTAGAAATGCTTGAACGAGTCATCAAAAATTGGAGCCTCAGAATGGAAACCCGGAGGCGTAGTTGCGGCCGCAAAATAGAAAGGGACCTAAGGTTAAAAACCAGTTTTGTTCAGGAGAGCCATTTAAAGATTAGGTCCCTTTCTATTTGCGCTTAGAATCGTCGACTTCATAAAACGTGCATATCTCTGGGAGGGAACACTTTTGGGGCATGGGATCGGTCTCATTCGATGCTCAGATGTTGTCCACATCAAAAAACGAAAAAAATTAAAATTGATTTTTTTACCCTTAGGTCCCTTTCTCTATGCGCTGTCACATATAAAGGAAATTATATTCAAATAATAAATGCCATAAAATGTCCTTTCAAACTACCAATAAAGAACCCACACATGACTTGAATATTTTTTTCTGCAAAAATACCTCTAGATGGATCACCCTATATATACCCTCTTCAGCAGTAAGGGGAGGATTTAAAAATGTTTTGGTTTTTTTATTTACTAGAAACACGTTGGTTAGTCTTTTTTTTTAGTTTAGTTAGTTTTAAATTTTGAGGCAAGAAAACAAACTAGACGATGGTCGGTCTTGCTGTTTAAAAAATTTTTAGTTTCCATTAAATAATAATTCAAAAAAATTTTAAAAACAAACGATTTTTATTGAGGGAAGAGATGCATTGTAATGCAACCAGTATAAAATTTCTTTATAAATTCCTTTCTTGATTTAACCAAACACGTTTTTTGAACTTTATTGCCCACTCATTAATTTTTTTACTTTTCTTCTTTTACAGTTTCAGTTTATCTTTCTGTGTATGGCAGATTGCAATAACAAAGTTTTGATGATAATGTGTCCCAGAAGCTGTTAAGTTGTTAAACTTTCAAATACATTTCGATTCATGGATATCAAAATCAGCATTTAAACAGGTAAGGTGAGATGTGCAAATGTCTCTGTAATGCGTGTGAGAGTGCAACGTAAAGAAAGTGCGAAGAAGTCACACTTAAATGCTCTTCAAGTAAAATGGGCACCAAGGAATACAAGTTGTATAACTTGCGTGTATGGTAACAATTACTGTGTTTTTACCTTCAACCTAATTGGTAAGAGGGTACATTAAAGCGCACCACCTAACAGGTAAAAAAAGTTCGCCGTACACCTTAGAAAATAATGTATTATTGCAAGGTAGTTTCGTTTTATTTTGTTTTTAGACGAACGTAGGAATCGCGCATTTACATTTTTCTTTTTATCTTCTGCATATACAGCCAGATGAAAAGTGTGATACATACATATCACCAATTTTTCTATTTTTGATGCTTATATTCAATGTACCACCCTAATATCAGAAAATTAAAAGTCGAACTAAATTATTGAATTCTTGCTAAGGAAGTTGTCGATAATCCCAGAAGAACTTTTTTGTTTATATTACCAAAGGTAGGGGATGTATCACACTTTAAGATCCGGCTGTAAATGAAAAAGATATAAAAAGTAATTTAAAAACGCGACCCCTACGTCCGGCAAAAAAATTAACTACCTTGCGATAATACTTTATATTTGGAGGTGTACGGCGACCTTTTTTTGAGGTACTGCCTCTAAAGGTATATATCCCACTTTTGGTAGGGACAAAAAGTGTAACACATCTTAGACCCTACATATTTTTTTAAAAAAATACATTTCACGGCTTTTTTAAGTCGTCAGATCTATGTCTGTGCGGCTGGTTCGATCTGCGGATTAACCCCTATTTATACGATCTAACCCAAAATTAATACTTAAGAATAGGGTTATTAGGTTAAAAAAGTGACAAATAATTGGATTTCTAGCCACGACCCTTCTGGTACCTACCACTCAAATGACTTATGTTCAGTGCAGAGTAGAACGCACATAACTCGTCACCGAGTGCGTGAAATTCGCCTTAATTGTGAACTCTGTAATAATTTTATAACGTCTCTGTACTTGCTTCCCAAAAAAGGGGCTGACGCACCCCATTCTTGTACCTCCCAATCAAATGCAACATTCCGCAATTTTTTTATTTCCTGAAATATCTTTAATAATACTTACACGATCTAATCCGAAATCAATACTTGAGACCACAATTATAAGGTTAACTTGATGCGTGAAATTCGCTTAAATTGTGATCTCTATTACTTTTTTTACAGCGGCTTTATACACGTGTACGAAAAGAGGCGTGTCATCGCCTCATTCAGGTACCTCCAGTGCGAATGTACCATTTCACCCACTTTTGGTATTCGCATAATAATTTCAATACTATTCATACGATTGTGCGGAAAATTAGTAATTAACAAATTTAATATAGGGTGATCCATCTAGAGGTATTTTTTCAGAACAAAAAAATATAAAAATTCAAATTAAGTGTGGAAACTTTATTGGTAATTTGGGTTTTCATTTTATGGCATTTATTTTTTGAAAAATTACCTTTAAATGTTGGCAACTGTATTATGGAAATGAGCGTTCGGTGAGAAACGGGAAGATCCGCTGTTTTCGACCAAAATTGTGTTCAGTGATGAGGCCCATTTCTGGCTCAACGGCAAAGTCAATAAACAAAATTGCCGCATTTGGGCTTAAGAGCAACAAGAAGTTGGTCAGGAGGTGCCATTAAACCCAGAAAAAAACCACGGTTGGTGCGGTTGTAAGCTGGTGGAATTATCGGTGCTTATTTTTTCAAAAATGATGATGGCGCCATGATATCGATCTTTATGCTACCTGAAATTGAAGCCCGTAATCTTGACGATACTTGGTATCAACAGGACGGTGCTACTTGCCGCTGTATGCTCAAACAATGGATCTATTGAGAGGTCATTTCGAAAAGCAGCTAGTTTCACGTTTTGCACGGGTGAGTTGGCCGCCTAGATGGAGTGATATCACACCTTTAGACATTTTTCTTTGAGGTTACGTAAAGTCCAAAGTCTATGCTGACAAACCAGCTACGATTCAGGTTTTGGAAGCCAACATTACGCGTGTCCTTAACGCCATACCGGTCGAAATACTCGAACCGAGTCATCCAGAACGGAAACCCTGAGGCGTAGTTGCGGTCAACATTTGAAGGAAATTGTATTCAAAAAATTAATGCCATAAAATGTCCTTTCAAATCACCAATAAAGATTCCACACTTGATTTGTACATGGTGGTGGCATTGGAGGAAAGAGCAACTGCTATAAACTGTCGGAATTTTTGTCGGATTATCAAAAAAGTATATCTAGTTGCAATCGTTACGGTGCGTTCGTTATAATTTTGTGCAAAAACTACTAATAGAGCACCAGAATTAGGTTACAGTTGGCAGTTGAAAACAACATTTTTCAACAAAATGTATATTTTTCTTATAGCTGTAACGATTTTTATAAGTTATAATGAAAGATGCATTTCTTACCAATTAATATTACTCATGTTTAAGTGAATCGGATAAGAATTGCTGACGTTTTAGGCCGATTAATAAAAATGTCTGAAAAATTTAATGTTCGCGATGTCTCGAAAACTAATTTAATTCGGATTCAGGGGATAAGTTTACATTAGGATCAGTTGTTTTTGTCTAGGAGGGCTTAAAAGTTAATCTTTGCAGAACAGTGCTATCAGCAAGTACTTATTTTTGATTTTAAAATAATACAAAGGGTATTAAGACGTCATTACCTGGTAATGCAAATGGTAATAAGTAATACTTTCAGAGTTTTTGCTGTGATATGACAAAATTCATTAACATTCCGTTTACCATGAAGCCTTGTTTAGAATTCGGCTGTTTGCTTAACTTTATCTAATTGATTTTTAAGCGAGTTTCGTTTTTTGGGTCTTTCTACTGAATAAAAAATGGAACCACAAAAAGAAAACCCAACAAATGTTGAGGTACGAGTACATGTCTTTACAGTTGTGCTCCCATTACAGTGACAATGTCGAGCTAGTACACGCAGAGAAAAAACATGGTTACTACATGGTCACGGCAATAATAATATGTTCTCCGCAATAAAAGTATGTTCGTCGCAACCATAGTATTGTTTACTGAATTTAATTTATGATTGCCGCAATATTAATATTGTTTAATTGTAACAATAGTATTATTGCCAAATTTAAAAAATGAAAATATGGTTATAGCAACAAAATAAATATGGTTGGTGGGACAAAAGTATTGTGTTTTGCGTTTTATGTTAACAATAATATGATTACGGCAATCATACTGTATGATTGTAATTTTTCTTCATTTAAATATGCTTTTTAGAACAAATGTTATTGGTACGGATCTAATGCAATAATAGTACTTTTTTTTATCGAAATTAAAATTTTTTGAACAAGCTGCTTTGGCTTTGTTTAACTGAAATATTTTTAATAAAAACGCTTACGTTTATTTAAACTTATTTTTTCTACTGTGAAATAAATCACTCTTATTATTTTAAAGTCAATGTATTTTTAAATAATTTTCATAATTCAAATCTATTGTTGACATCTAAGACCAATTCTAATAAATAAGATTGGGGATCATAGTATCATTGTATGTGATAATACTATGGTTGTAGGGATCATAACATGGTTGCGTGTGAATCATACTATGGTTGTGAGGATCATACTATGGTTGTGAGGATCATACTATGGTTGTAAGGATCATACTATGGTTGTAAGGATCATACTATGGTTGTGTGTGAAACATAATATGGTTGTGATAATCATACTATGGTTGTGGAGATCATAGTATGGTTGAGTGTGAATCATACTATGGATGTGGGGATCATAGTATGGTTACTATTGTTCTGAGGATCATATTATGGTTGTATTTCAATCATACTATTGTTGTGAGGATCATAATATTGTTGTACCACAACCATATACCTAACAATAGAATTATCCTCTTCGAATATTGTCACCACAACCATACTTTTTTCTGCGTGTACGAGTAGCATGCCCGCACACACATGTATTTTTGTAAACACTTTTGGAAAAGTTTCTGTTTTTATTCCTTTGTGGAGGATACGAGTATCGTGAATATGTGTGAATTTGTCTACGTTCACTTTTACCATTTCCACAATACGTCCAAACGTACACACAATCCATTCCAACTGCTGAGTGTGGCTGTCGAGTTCGTACGTCCGTCCGTCCACCCGCCATCCGTCCGTCGTCTATTCGTCTGTCATTACTTGAATGTGTTTATATTTTTCATACTTTTTATGTCTGTCTAAAAGCGGTTGCCGAGCATTTTACACCCGGCAAATGGTTAATGAAATGCTCGTCTATATTGCAAATGGCTGAAAGAAGGAAAAACCCGTAAAGACAAGTGAATAACTAACCTCCCCCTCCTGGGTCACTCCCCTTCTGCGCTCAAACGCCGTGCCCCGACGTAAACAATAAACAGAAAGTGTGCTTTCAACAAAACTTGCGTGTAATAAACGAACTTCTTGCCAGGGGTTCGGACGGTGTAAAGACCACCATCCATACGCAATTGGGGGGCGATACTTGTGCGAGTACGTGCGTGTGTGACCGGCTACCCACAGAATAAAAGCTGAGCGCCAGACCAAAGCAGACTGTCTACCATAACCATATGTGTACGATGAGGAAGAACTATAGGAATCATCAAACCAAATGTTAGTCTAGCTTTTACATCAACCCGCATAATAGGTACGCTAGTCGAACCGAAGGAGTTGCCGTAACCATCAAAAAGTTGAATATTCCATTGGGATATGTCGTTAGCTCCAAACATGAAACATATCCAAACATAAAACATATCGTTCCACAAAGCGTGGCCAAATAATGGACAATCAGGAATTGAAGCTTTAAATCCAAGTAGAAATAATTAATAATGTCATTAAATTTGGCTAGCTCGAATCTTATATGCAAAAACCGTGGTGGGATTCGTTAATTACGAGCCTCATTTTCTGAAAAATTTAAAGAATAATGCCACACATGGATTCTTTACGAAATCTCATTACATTTGCGGACCCATAGTAAAAAATTTACAAGTTGTCGCTTTATCATAATGGTCGTTTTTCAGGCCCTTGGGTTCTAGACTCCAACCCCAATCTTAGACAAATCTTCGAAATATAACCATATTTAGATTTTTAGTGTAACTTGCTCCAATCTGAGTATCCATATATCCGTATCTATACTTAGTTGCTTGTTTCGATAAGAAGAAACATTTTGGGCACTAGAGTCTATAGGTCTTAACTGCAATCTCAGCTGAATCATCAAAATAAATCCATATTTAGATTCGTAGTAATTTTTGTTTTTATTTTTCCGTATTTACTATATATCTATATTTATTGGTGGTCGCTTTTGACCATAACGGTCCCTTTATGTGCCCCATGGGCCATACGTTTGAGCCAAGTTTAAGCCAGATTTTGGTAATATAAGTATTTAGCGAATTTAAATAAAATTATATTACTCGTAGATTGAATAATTACCATACGAAACATTTTTTTGTCACTAGAGCCTTTTGGTCCAAAATACATACCCATTTAAAAGTGCATCTCACCTAACGATCCCAAGTTGAACCATGGATTGTCCACCAATAACACGGTAGCACATTTTCTAACTTCAAAATCTTGAACCAATTGAGACCCCAAAAATCTGAAAGCTTATGATTAGCTAAGGTTTTTTTTAATTCATTTTTGAAGTTTTAGACTGGCGGGTGGATTATAGTACAATTTTGAAAAGACATGTACTAACTCTTAAGTCAATATCTCGAGAACTATTCGAAATATTGCTTGTCCTTCAGATAGTTATAGCCCCACAAAGTCATCAAAAATTTAATAAGTTTTTCTTGGTTTCAATTCAATAAAGGGAATTTTTGATGAATTTGTGGGGCTATAACTATTTTAAGAAGTCATCAAATAAGATCGGCTTGTTAAGTAGTGTTTTGCTTTTGGCCTGTTTCATACATTGTCTGGTCGAGTTCGTAGCAATTTCTGAAATAAGTGTGAAAAACCATAAAAATATATGACGACATTTTACGATTTTTGACAGTTTTGTTGTTTTGAGTAAGAGTAAATGTAGTTCTAATTAAGAGATAAAAATTTGCCGAAGAGGGACAAGCAATATTTCGAATAGTTCCCGAGATATAGACTTAAGAATCAGTACATGTTTTTTTTCAAAATTGCACTAAAATCCAGCCCCTGTGGAAAACTTCAAAAATGAATTAAAAAAACCTTAGCTAATAATTCAAAACCCAGCTAGGGGTTTTCTTCTACCATCATAGGCTTTCAGATCCAGTATCTCAATTGGTCCAAGATTTTATAAGTAGTGCTGCACTGTGTAATAGAGCAAATAACTAAAAATTGTACTTTTTCCAGATACTTCTTTTTTCCTTTGGGCAGACTTTGCCCAATTATAGATCCGTGTACCCTATCATTATAGTGCGCAATTTCAACGTCCTACATCATTACGCTTGACCGCAAACGAGCTTTCAACACATTTATGGCACATAGGCGGGCAAATGTCATGCATTTACGACGATCAATAATACGCCGCAAATGTCGAGCTAGTACACGCAGAGAAAAAACATGGTTACTACATGGTCACGGCAATAATAATATGTTCTCCGCAATAAAAGTATGTTCGTCGCAACCATAGTATTGTTTACTGAATTTAATTTATGATTGCCGCAATATTAATATTGTTTAATTGTAACAATAGTATTATTGCCAAATTTAAAAAATGAAAATATGGTTATAGCAACAAAATAAATATGGTTGGTGGGACAAAAGTATTGTGTTTTGCGTTTTATGTTAACAATAATATGATTACGGCAATCATACTGTATGATTGTAATTTTTCTTCATTTAAATATGCTTTTTAGAACAAATGTTATTGGTACGGATCTAATGCAATAATAGTACTTTTTTTTATCGAAATTAAAATTTTTTGAACAAGCTGCTTTGGCTTTGTTTAACTGAAATATTTTTAATAAAAACGCTTACGTTTATTTAAACTTATTTTTTCTACTGTGAAATAAATCACTCTTATTATTTTAAAGTCAATGTATTTTTAAATAATTTTCATAATTCAAATCTATTGTTGACATCTAAGACCAATTCTAATAAATAAGATTGGGGATCATAGTATCATTGTATGTGATAATACTATGGTTGTAGGGATCATAACATGGTTGCGTGTGAATCATACTATGGTTGTGAGGATCATACTATGGTTGTGAGGATCATACTATGGTTGTAAGGATCATACTATGGTTGTAAGGATCATACTATGGTTGTGTGTGAAACATAATATGGTTGTGATAATCATACTATGGTTGTGGAGATCATAGTATGGTTGAGTGTGAATCATACTATGGATGTGGGGATCATAGTATGGTTACTATTGTTCTGAGGATCATATTATGGTTGTATTTCAATCATACTATTGTTGTGAGGATCATAATATTGTTGTACCACAACCATATACCTAACAATAGAATTATCCTCTTCGAATATTGTCACCACAACCATACTTTTTTCTGCGTGTACGAGTAGCATGCCCGCACACACATGTATTTTTGTAAACACTTTTGGAAAAGTTTCTGTTTTTATTCCTTTGTGGAGGATACGAGTATCGTGAATATGTGTGAATTTGTCTACGTTCACTTTTACCATTTCCACAATACGTCCAAACGTACACACAATCCATTCCAACTGCTGAGTGTGGCTGTCGAGTTCGTACGTCCGTCCGTCCACCCGCCATCCGTCCGTCGTCTATTCGTCTGTCATTACTTGAATGTGTTTATATTTTTCATACTTTTTATGTCTGTCTAAAAGCGGTTGCCGAGCATTTTACACCCGGCAAATGGTTAATGAAATGCTCGTCTATATTGCAAATGGCTGAAAGAAGGAAAAACCCGTAAAGACAAGTGAATAACTAACCTCCCCCTCCTGGGTCACTCCCCTTCTGCGCTCAAACGCCGTGCCCCGACGTAAACAATAAACAGAAAGTGTGCTTTCAACAAAACTTGCGTGTAATAAACGAACTTCTTGCCAGGGGTTCGGACGGTGTAAAGACCACCATCCATACGCAATTGGGGGGCGATACTTGTGCGAGTACGTGCGTGTGTGACCGGCTACCCACAGAATAAAAGCTGAGCGCCAGACCAAAGCAGACTTTCTACCATAACCATATGTGTACGATGAGGAAGAACTATAGGAATCACCAAACCAAATGTTAGTCTAGCTTTTACATCAACCCGCATAATAGGTACGCTAGTCGAACCGAAGGAGTTGCCGTAACCATCAAAAAGTTGAATATTCCATTGGGATATGTCGTTAGCTCCAAACATGAAACATATCCAAACATAAAACATATCGTTCCACAAAGCGTGGCCAAATAATGGACAATCAGGAATTAAATCTTTAAATTCAAGTAGAAATAATTAATAATGTCGTTAAATTTGGCTAGCTCGAATCTTATATGCAAAAACCGTGGTAGGATTCGTTAATTACGAGCCTCATTTTCTGAAAAATTTAAAGAATAATGCCACACATGGATTCTTTACGAAATCTCATTACATTTGCGGACCCATAGTAAAAAATTTACAAGTTGTCGCTTCTCTTTATCATAATGGTCGTTTTTCAGGCCCTTGGGTTCTAGACTCCAACCCCAATCTTACACAAATCTTCGAAATATAACCATATTTAGATTTTTAGTGAAACTTACTCAAATTGGTGTATCCATATATCCTTATCTATACTTAGTTGCTGGTTTCGATCAGAAAAAACTTTTTGGGCACTAGAGTCTATTGGTCTTAACTGCAATCTCAGCTGAATCGTCAAAATAAATCCATATTTAGATCCGCAGTAATTTTTTTTTTTTAATTTTTCCATATTTACTGTTGGTCGCTTTTGACCATAACGCCCGTTTATGTGCCCCATGGGCCATACGTTTGAGCCAAGTTTAAGCCAGATTTTGGTAATATAAGTATTTAGCGAATTTAAATAAAATTATATTACTCGTAGATTGAATAATGACCATACGAAACATTTTTTTGTCACTAGAGCCTTTTGGTCCAAAATACATACCCATTTAAAATTGCATCTCACCTAACGATCCCAAGTTGAACCATGGATTGTCCACCAATAACACGGTAGCACATTTTCCAACTTCAAAATCTTGAACCAATTGAGACCCCCAAAATCTGAAAGCTTATGATAGTAGAAGAAAATTATTAGCTAAGGTTTTTTTTAATTCATTTTTGAAGTTTTCGACTGGCGGGTGGATTATAGTACAATTTTGAAAAGACATGTACTAACTCTTAAGTCAATATCTCGAGAACTATTCGAAATATTGCTTGTCCTTCACATAGTTATAGCCCCACAAAGTCATCAAAAATTTAATAAGTTTTTCTTGGTTTCAATTCAATAAAGGGAATTTTTGATGAATTTGTGGGGCTATAACTATTTGAAGAAGTCATCAAATAAGATCGGCTTGTTAAGAAGTGTTTTGCTTTTGGCTATCTTTTTTGTCATACATTGTCTGGTCGAGTTCGTAGCAATTTCTGAAATAAGTGTGAAAAACCATAAAAATATATGACGACATTTTACGATTTTTGACAGTTTTGTTGTTTTGAGTAAGATGTTGTTTTTATGATTTTATCTCAAAGCAAAAATGTAGTTCTAATTAACAGAGTAAAATTTGCCAAAGAGGGACATGCAATATTTCGAAAAGTTCACGAGATATAGGCTTAAGAATCATGTTTTTTCAAAATTGCACTAAAATCCAAATGTTTTTTTTCAAAATTGCACTAAAATCCAGACCCTGTCGAAAACTTCAAAAATGAATTAAAAAAACCTTAACCAATAATTTAAAACCCAGCTAGGGTTTTTCTTCTACCAACATAAGCTTTTAGATTTTGTGGGTCTCAATTGGTTTACGATTTTAGTGCTGCACTGTGTAATAGAGCAATTACCTAAAAATTTTACTTTTTCCAAATACTTCTTTTTTCCTTTGGACAGACTTTGCCCAATTATAGATCCGTGTACCCTATCATTATGGTACACAATTTCAAAGTCCTACATCATTACGCTAACGAGCTTTCAACACATTTGTAGCACATACGCGGGCAAATGTCATGCATTTACGACGATCAATAATACGCCGCAAAACTTTACTAAGTAAAATTGCGAGTTAGTTAAAATTAAAAGTCTTCATTATTATTCGTATGTGTTTTGAATTACTGTAATATGTTGATTACATTGGAGGTTAATATCTGCAAGCATACACAAGAAGAAGTCATTACTTGTAAGCATACCCAAGCACGAGAATAAGTAGGCAGTGTGCGAGAGCGAGTGGAAGAGAAAATTTGAGGTAATTTAAAAAAAAATACTTCTGCGGGAACTTTAACAAGGAACACTTCGGTTAGTAGTAGCAGACACAAGCCACCGCGGATATAACAGACAACTGGTATTTGTTGCTCTTTCCCTTACATACTTCGAGACAATTTATTGATTGCGTGATTGAGCTTAAATGAAGTGAGAATTAAACAACTTTATGTGGTTAGAGATAGATCATACTAATATGTACTTATTAACCCTATTATCAGCAAGTACTTATTTTTGGTTTTAAAATAATGCAGTGGGTAATGAGAGGTAATGACTTAGTAAGGGGAATGGTAATGAGTAGTACTTACTGAGTGTTTGTTGGATATGTACTTTATTTGTATGAGGAATTGCCCTGCAAAACGAGTTGACGAACAAAATTTGTTGCACTGGATTTTTTTGACTTGAGTTTAAAGTTTACGTCACAGCATGATGCTGGGTAAAACCAGGGTTACCATACGTCCTCCTTTCGGCGGAAATGTCCATCTTTTTGACAAAAGTCCTCCCTGCTTTTTCAAAAACGAAAAATTGTTCTCCTTTTGCTATAAACGACATTTTTGCAAGTGCATAAAATCACTAGAAACCGATACAAATGGGGAAATGTGTTTCAGTATTATAACGTTTTCCAGTATTATCATGGTCTAAAGCATTATAGTTTCTACTTCACATTAAATTACTTCACTGAATTTTCCTCAGTTTGGCAGCTACAGCCAAAAATTTTAAAAAATTAAAAAAGTGTCATTTTTTCAATTTTAAAACACAAAATACAGTTTTTTCGGGTAAGTTTGTTTTTCTACACCCTTTTTCTCCTCGTCTATAGCTACAATTGTGCCGTAGACTGGAAAACAAAATTTCATTGCAGCAGTTAAACTAGCAATACCTAAATGGGGGTTACGTTAGTTTCAGTGATTATAATAAAACGGCACTAGAGAAGAAATTTGCATTTTATGTGTTGCACAGTTTCAACCTATTATTTTTAAGAACAGCAGAACTTTTTCTAAAGACATATCTAAATTGAAACTTCTTGTATTCGAATGATCTATTCTAAGTTATTGACGCCTATCCTAAAACACCACCGCTATTATTATTATAGTTTTAATATGTTTTTTAGCCCATCGCCATCAATATGTTTTTAAAAACAAAGTTTAATTTTTTCAGTCCATTCTTTTTATCCATATGCACCTATTAACATGTGTTTAAATGTTGATACACGCAGAGAAAAAGTATGGTTGGGGTGACAATATTCGAAGAGGATCATACTATTGTTGGGTTTATTGTTGTGACACAACAATATTATGATCCTCACAACAATAGTATGATTCACACATAACCATACTATGAACCCCACAACCATAATATGATTCACACTCAACCATACTATGTATGGTCTCCACAACCATACTATGATACTCACAACAATAGTATGATTCACACTCAACCATACTATTATCTCTATAACCATATTATGATCCTCACAACCATAGAATATTTCTCATACAAGCATAGTATGATCCTCACAACCATAGTATGATTCACACGCAACCATACTATGATCCCCACAACCATAGTATGATTCCCACTTAACCGTAATATTATCCCTACATCCATAGTTTGATTCACACTCAACCATACTCCAAAATTATTTATTAGGATTGGGTAATGCTGTTATTCAAAAACAGAGATTTTTATCAAGCAAGTTATTTTAAATCTCATTACACTTCGCCAGATTTGAGGCCATGTTTTTATTGAACATTTCATTCAAGAAATAAAAATAGATATTCCAACGGCAGCCGAAAATACTTTTAGTTGCCAGCAGGGGTGAATGCTACTTCACCATCAGTAGACACCAAGTAACAAATGTGATGTGAACCAGTCGGTAGTCGAGTATTTCACCGAACAAAGTAAACACAATAAAAATCCCTCCAACTACCTTCCGATTGTTGTTTGGTTTTATAATGGACAACAAACATGCACTGTATCGTGTATATGTTTTTTTAAGTATATCAAAAGAAACATACACACACATTCATATATGCTCTATAAAAACTGTTTTGTTATAATCGTAACCATACGGTATGATTGCCATAATAATATTATTGTTAACGTAAATTTTAAACAACATTACTTTTGTTGCACCAACCATGTTTATATGGTTGCTACAACCATATTTTCATTTCTAAATTTGGCAATAATACTATTGTTACATTTCAACAATATTAATATTGCCGCAATCATTGTTTTTTGAGTTTCATTTTGACAACAGAATGAAACTCAAAAAACAATACTATGGTTGCGACGAACATGCTTTTATTGAAGAGAACATATTATTGTTGCGGTGACCATATAGTAACCATATCTTTTCTCTGCGTGTAGGACTTCATTATACGAGCAGTAAAATTTGTATCTTTTCCCAATTGCTGTCATTTTTAAAATGTCCCCCTTTTAAACCCTTGTAAAACAGCAAACCTACAGTAAAACATGGAGCGATCTAGTCAGATATTACCAGAGTTATTTATTGGTCGGATTAAAATGTTTGTAGAACTGCAAAAGCTTAAATATGGAGAGGGGGTTTTACGAAAACATGGGTCCAAAAGGTCCTTTGCCTAATTTCTGCAAGATTGGAATTTAAATGTGTTGTGTTTTAGAGCGACAGGACCTCTAATTGCCAGGGACTTACGTGTGGGGACTTGACTGGTAGTCGTGCCCAATGATGGAACCACACTGATGCGAATTTTATATAAAGATTTGAATTTACACGCTTACAAGGTTCAATTGACTCAGGATTTGAAGCCTTCAGACCATTTCAAGCGTCGGCCATTGCGCGAGATATTCAATGACCGTGTTATCTCACGTCGTGTCGATGTTAATGTGATTTGCCGCCGTTGGACTTCTTTCTTTGGGGATATTTTAAAGAAAGAGTCTACGTCAAAAAGTCTACAACAATTCAAGAGTTAAAGGATAAGATAGTTCGGCCCATTAACGACATTTAACCTCCATTATGTCTTAGTCATGGAAAATGTGGACCATCGGATGGAGATATGCCACCGAAGAAGTGGCGAGCATATAGCCGATATTTTGTTTTATATATAATTGTCATAGATCCTTCTATTATATCAAGTGTTTGTTATTTCCAATTAATACCGTGTGTTTAGTCGGGCCACCCTTAAGTAAATGTGTTGTTACAAATATTGGGTGGTACAAACAGCAGCACCAAGTCGTAACACCCGGTGCAGTGTATAAAAATGACGTATTATCGAAACTCTGACTCAGTTGTAAAAAGGCAACGTGATTTTCGTTGTAAGGTCGGAAGTAATTATTTCAAGGCAAATTCTACGCACCGTAGAAAATTGAGCGCAAGTACACTATTTGGCGCTAGTCAGGCAGAGAGGTGCGCACTAAAGAGAGCGTAGAACGTAGTCGAATCGACGGCGTTCACCTCAAATGGACATTGCCAGAGAGTCCATGCGGCTTGTTTGCAGTTGGCTTATCCGGCTTATTTGCAGTATTAAAGCCTGGAGCCCAAAGGCAAAGCTTAAATGCGCCACCTGTGTGCCAGAAATATTTTGGTCACAAAATCATATTATCCAACAGGACCCTTTTTTGGCTTAACAAGCAAAATTTCTGCTTTAAAAGCGAACATAAGCCGCACAAGTTCGACCAAGCATCTTTGTTTCCACAAAGATCGACGGCCTTATTCCTTTGGAAATGATGGAGAAGTCACTGTTACCGTCAATGATCCTCGCTGTAGAGCAATGTTAACATACTCTTTGTGCTTAGAGAGCCCACATACAGATATCCGAGTTGTGATTTCAAGAATAAGGAGCTTGCAGCCTAGTGTTATTCCTTATTCCTTTGGAAATGATGGAGAAGACCGTTACTGTTACCGTCTATGGTCCTCGCTGTAGAGCAATGTAAACCTACTCTTTGTGCTTAGCTAGAGAGAGCCCACATTGAGATATTCGAGTTGTGATTCCAAGCAAAAGGAGCTTGCAGCCTAGTGTTGCTCCTTTTTCCTTTGGAAATGATGGAGAAGTCACTGTTACCGTCAATGGTCCTCGCTGTAGAGTAATGTTAACCTACTCTTTGTGCTTAGAGAGAGAGAGCCCACATTGAGATATCCGAGTTGTGATTCCAAGAAAATTGAGCTTGCAGCCTAGTGTTAGATTCAGCGAAAATATTTCTAAGCCCTTTCTTCTGTCGCATCCAAAAAGAATAGAGTAAATGTTGTACTAGAATTAACGCACTGGAGAAGTTTTAGGAAAGCAGGTTCTCTAAACCGATAAGGTTCATTTCATCCGCTCCCAGGAACAGCTCAATTCTACTAATTTGGTGACTAGCTCAGAACGAATCCCGCAATCCAAAAATCGTTAGTGGCAGCACTGCTTGCAATTGTAGCCAAGAAATACGGAATACTCAGACTCGTTTACGTGCAACACATTTGCAATCATTGCGCGTCGAATTCATTTTTTCGAAGTGTACATCACCGAACCCTGCACACACACATATGCACTTAGAGATATCCTTGGATGCATACACATACTCGTAAACGTACGAGTATGTGGCGTGAGTGTGTGCTTGTCTAACTTAGATGCAAAACCATTATGGTTGACAACAACAACGACAATGACTACAGCATTTATCGATTTTTAAAAACTTCCCCTTTTTATGGGTATTGGAAATTTCTTTCAGTTCTTTTTTTTGTGGTGTGTGCAGTTTCTGCTGCTGTTGTTGTCTGCTGAGAACAGAGAAATACCAGCAAGATGTTCGCTCGGTCCTTTCACAAAATTCCCCGGTAAGGGTAGTTTTATGATAATGTGCCATCGATGTCCGTGAGCTCGTTGTGTGTTCGTATATGAACATCTGTCTCGGTGTGAGTGAGTGTGAGGGAGAGCACAGTTTGGTGGTATTGGTGTTGCTGCTGTCGAATGTGCACCATGACTATGGCGAGGACAATTGCGACGGAAGTTCTGAGGGACGTACAGAATCAGCAGCATAAATTCAACCCTTAATGTGGGCATTGTTGGCTGGCTGGCTGGGAGGTGTGTGCGTTAGTGTGTGTACACGTCCGTCTGCCATGGTGTTCGTTAGAAAAATGGCTCTTTTTTGCTTTTGTTCAAACTGTGAGAAGTCGTGCATGTGAGTGTCCCTGTGTGTGTTGTATCTCCATGCTGCTGATTTAAGCATCAGTGTCCTTCCTCTTATTCCTGTCGCATAGCTGGAATGGAATATTATTTCTTTAAAGTCCTTGCATGTGGAATGAATGTTTCGTTCGCTAAAGCAATACAGCTCTTTTTCTAAATCGGAGTTTCTGCTTTCTTTGGATTTGTTTTTGCTTCTACGCTATTGCCGATCAATGGTGGAACATTTAAGTAGCAGCGACAGCAGTAACATCAGTACGAGAGAACGAACTTTCATATGTTTTCGGTTTTTTTTTTGTTATTGGCCATTTGTGAATATGAGTGTTCGCAGCTTTCCCCCTCGGATTATGATGAACACGTGCTTGTCACTTTATGATAGAACTTTGACATTTGGTGAATTTACAACATAAGGATAACCACATGAAAGACTGCACAAAATCATTCTTCAGTTTTTATTAAATGCATCTGAAGTGCAATGAAGTATCGAATGTGACTCACGAACGTGGGAAATATTTTTTCGGAATTGATTGCCTTGGAACGTATTTAACTCAAAAGTGGTACTTTAATTATGGTATTATCCGGAGCTTGGATCATTTTAAGTTTATCTTTTATTTAACATATCGAAGCAGTGTTCTCGTTAAGATACCATTTTCAAACGGAATCCATTACAAATATTGAGTATCGGTAGAGGTATTTTTTTCAAAATAAAAAAAATTACAAAAAATTAAATCAAGTGTGGAATCTTTATTGTTCATTCGAAAGGATATTTTATGCCACTTATTTTTTTTTTAAATAATTTCCTTCAAATGTTGGCCTCAACTACGCCTCAGGGTGTCCATTCTGAGGGTTACGTTAGTAACACGCGTAATGTTGGCTTCCAAAACCTAAATCGTAGCTTCATTGTCAGCATAGACTTTGGACTTTACGTAACCCAAAAAAAGCTAAATGTGTGATATCATACGATCTAGGCGGCCAACTCAACGGTCTAAAACGTGAAATTAGCTGCTTTTCGAAATGACCTCTTAATAGATCAATTGTTTGAGCAGAGCTGTATGGCACCGTCCCGTTGAAACCAAATGTCGTCTAGATTACGGGCTTCAATTTCTGGCAGCAAAAAGTCCGATATCATGGCGCTTTAGCGAGCACCTTTCACGGGTTCGTTCCGGTCATCATCATTTTTGAAAAAATATGGAACAATGACTTCACCAGCCCATAGACCGCACCAAACCGTGGTTTTCTCTGGGTAAAATGGCCCTCTTGAACCTCTTTTAATTGCTCTTCTGCGGCAATTTTTTCATTCACGTTGCCGTTAAGCCAGAAATGGGCCTCGTCACAAACAAAATTTTGGTCGAAAACAGCGGATCTTTTTAATAGCTATTAAAGAGCCCAAACACTGAAACGGAGACGCACAGGAAGATCGTTAGGCTTCAATCCCTGCATGGGCTGTATTTTTTACGCTTTCAAACCAAGATCCTTCCATACGATAAGCCAAGTTGTTGAGAACGGTGTCGAATCGAGTTCTGAGGGCTTTCACGTACACTCTCAGCTACTGCCGCTATGTTTTCAATACTTCGTGCTAAATGTGGTCTATTGAGTCGAGCAGTATCCAATAGTGAAAATTGTGTTTCAATGTTGGCGATGGAAATCCGAATGAAGCGTTCGGTAGGCCGATTATGTCGACCAAAAAATGGTCTAAGTGCACGATAAACGTTTCTCACTGAACGCTCATTTTCATAATACATTTGAACCATTTGGAAACGCTGTTGCGGTGTAAGTCTTTTCATGATGAAATGGCAAACAATACTGAAAAAACAAATAATAAAGTTTAACACAACTCACGCGTAATCTGTGTTAACCCCATATTGAAAAAATACCTCTAGATTGATCACCAGTTATTACAAAGCGTGAAAAAAGTTTCGATAACATTTCTGGGGTTGTAGAAAGACTAAAGCCGAGTCTTAAGACGCCTCCATTTATCACCAATCGAGCAAACTTGTGTAAAACTTTACTTACTTCGAAGAATGATCTATTAAAAATCCCCACACAGTTCAATGTGCGTTAACAGAAATTCAACATGAGATTACGTAGGTACGTTTACATTAGCACAACATTTCGGATCAAACCGGAGAGGGCCTTCTCTAAAGGTAGTGAACATAGGGAACATATTCATCACCAGAATTCAAGTTTGAATTGGTACAACCAAAAGTTTATTGATGTACTATAATTTCATCAATAAATGGAACTGAAAATATGGTGGTACTGTTGTGGTAACCTTATCTAGCCTCCACCGAAGGGTCGAATGTTATACTTAATTTGTCATTCCGTTTGCAACACCAAGAAATATTGATCGGAGACCGTACCAAGTACATATATCGAGCCCTTACTGCAAAAAATGCGCAGTTCGCTTTTAATGAAATTTAAAACAAAATTGTACAACACTCTTAATGTCAAAATATAAAAAATTAAATATTTATATTTACAATGATATAGAAAATGCGATTGTATCCTATGCGCCACACGCCTTTTCTCCTGGAAAATTTCCTTTTTGGCGCTTACGTCTTTTTTAACGGTTGAGGCTCGATATTATTGATCGTCGTAAAATTCTAAGACGATCAAGCCATGTCCGAGGATCCTGAAATTTTATGCCTCAAAAAAGAGCTTTTTTGCTAGACGTTTTAGCTCATGTGTTTCAAAAAACGTCCCGCATAATCAAAACGGGTGATTAATATTCAAATGGATACTCTAAAGCAACGAATCCAAATATAGAGTAATTTGGTTGTGCCTGAGGTTGGGGAAGGACGCATGTAAGGTGAAGAAAAATTCCGAACGGCCCATAAAAAAAGTACATGACTGTGGGAAAAACTGGGAGACACGATTTTTTTGACTTTTATCACGTAGGCCGCATATGGTTATATTTCCATGACTTAAAAAATTCAATTAACCATGGATCCTGAAATGATGCCTTAGTGTCATAAGCTGTTTGCAATTGCATATGTGCAAAATCGGCAGAGGATAAATAAGTTTTTCTTTAAGGCACTAAATGTAACTCGGTAAAAAGTACACAGGGTACTAGTAAAAATGGGTACTGTTAGTTGAGACGCACTAAATACATCAAAAACAAGAGTTAGTTGTCGGACTTTTGGCTCAAAAAGGACTTTTGGCTCAAATTAGGGACGGACGCATGGTCCAGAAAATCGGACCATGTTTTGCGCTTTAGTAATGGCGTTGGAGGACATACATATAAGCCTCGGATGGGCCGAAGGGGCCCAAGAAACCGACCATTTTTTGGCGTTTTAGTAACGACGTAAGAGGGCATACGAGGGATGCTATATATATTTCTGGCATAGGCAACACTAAGTGTTGCCTGGCGCCATCTGACATTTCCATTGGAAAGTTTGACACTTTTAAACATAAACATACTCAGAACGTTTCGACGTACGACTATCATTTGTGTTGTTTACAGTGACTTGAAAAAATCAATTTGGCAAAAAAAATGAAATTAACTCGTGAACATTTTCGTGCCATCATTTTTCACAATTTTCGGAGTGGATTATCACGACAAGAGTGCATCGATGAACTTAAATCTTTTTATGGCGTTAAAGCACCATCCTATAGCACTGTAAAAAGCTGGTTTAATGAATTCAATCGCCAGAGAACATTGATGCCGTGCGTGAACTGATAATGCAAGATCGTCATGTGACATACTGTGAGATAGAGGCATCTTTGGGCATTTCTTCCACCAGCATACATTCGATATTGCATGAACACCTGGCCGTAAAAAAGGCTCAAAAAAGGCTCATGTCGATTGGTGCAAAGAAATTTTGAAAAAATACTATCGTCGCCAAAAGATGCTGTTGAAGCGTTCAAAAGCCATGTTTTAGAGGTGTCTCAATCGAAATGGAAAAAGTGCTTCGACAATTGGTTTGAGCGCATGCAAAAGTGTATAAATCATGCTGGAGAATACTTTGAATCATAAATTTTTCGCCACATAAAGCTTCTGATCATCTCCCTGTAGCGATATCTATTAACCGAAATTGCATTTTCATTTTTGTTTTTATAAAAATATGGTCCGATGATTCTTTCGAACCACACCAAATCGTGACTTTTTGTGGATGTTATGGTTGCTCTAAGAAAACTCTTGGATTCTCTTTACCTCAAATGCGGCAATTCTCCTTGTTGAAGTAGTCATTGAGCTTGATTTTTTTTTAATTCTCATTTTCTGTTTCTTTTAAAGGGCCCAAGAAACGAAATAAAAACACGTTGCTCCCTCATGTAACGTTAGATATTAACTAACCGGAATGTATTTAGAAAATAAAAATATAGAATAAAAATTATAATTAGAAAATAGTGGCAGCCAAATTAAAATGATACCTCAGTTTTGGGACACATTTTATTTTAATGAAAACCAAGAAGAGATATAGGACAGATCAAATACATGTATTTGAGGTCAAATTCTTGCAGTCTCAATTAAATACTCTTCTAATATTATTTTCTGGTGTAAACTTATTGGGAATCTGTTAATTAACCGATGCTTTTTGTCGTTATTTTATGTATAAAATAATCTTAATGTTCTGTAATATAATTCTTTTGTCGCTAAAAAAAACATTTTTGACTCTTGCCAAATAAGCGAAGCTCCAATACCACAGACCTTCATTAAAGTTGAATGCAATATTCGTTTTTGCACCACTCCTAGGAAAGACTCATTCCGCCCACTTTTCAATTTATTGGTAGACAAAATTGAAAACCTTTCAACGCTTCTTTAGTAACTCCCATGCAAATGTCTTTCTTTCTTCCTTCTTAATTTTCTAGAGTAATATCCTGTAAAAACTTATGAAATAAACTGTGTGTGGGTCAGGGTATTTTTCTGTTTGTTATTTACTTAGGGATATGCTAGAAATGGCAAATCTTTGAGATTTGTCCAAATAATGTAATGAAGCAATATTCTCTGCAGTATGAGCTGTACGAGCAGGCACTGGAGTTTTCACATCTCCTACAGATCCGGTTTGCTCAAATTTTTGCACGATTTTTCCGATTGTACGCACATTTGGACGGTTAAATTGACCCAAAAAATTACAAAGTGCACGATATGCATTTTGATTATAACGCCCATTTTCATAATAATCCTGAATAATGTTAACGCGTTGCTCGCTTGTGTATCTTTCGATGGTTCAAATTGAGAAATATCAAATGAAATGCAGAAAAAACGACTTTTAGATGTGGTTCACATTCAACATCGGCCCTTAAAATGTAACCACCCTTTATTAAGGTTGAACTTTGTCATTTAGTCATTCATATGACTACCACAACTGGCTCGGTCCGATCAACCCAATTTGTCAGTACATTTTCGATTGTTTCCGGTCAAATCTCTTCAATGGCTACTTCGATTTCATGTTTCAACGCTTCATATTTCCTTAAAGGCTCCCCACAGAAATTAGTCCAAAGTGCTCAAATTACATCTCCGAGGCGGCCAATTGACATCACAATTTCGGTTTTCGATTTTGTGGCCCCGTCGTGTTAAAAACAAATGTCGTCCATGTCATTCTCTTAAATTTTTGGAAACAAAAATCGTTGAGATTGGTGCGGTAATGCTCACCATTAACAGTAACGACGGCTCCTTCCTTATTTTCGAAGAAAAATGGCCCAATGATGCAAACATTCACTCGTTGATTATTGACATAGCCAATGAGCTTCATCTGAAAACACGATTTTTTGGTAAAATTGGGCAAAGCGAAAACGTATCGGATGATATTCCACTATTAAATGACAAAATTCAACTTTTCCATTAAAACCAGAAATTTGAAAAATGATCATTACTTTGTTTTACAGCCGATTGAAATTTGAAATTTTAAATGGCCCACCCTCTATAAAAAAAATATATATTAAATGAAACACTTTTTTAAACGGACTTTTTTACTCTTAAATAAATAACTCCTGGTATTCTGAATTCAATAAAAATAATTAACTTAAAAAAAAACAATATAACCAGATCCTAGTAAATAATTTTGGGGATAATAGTGTGGTTGAATATTATCATACTATGGATGTAGGGACCATAAAATGGTTGCTTGTGAATCATAATATGGTTGTGCGAATCATACTATAGTTATATGTGAAACACACTATGTTTGTGAGTATAATAATATGGTTGTGGGGTTCAATAGTATGTATTTGTGTGAATCATACTTTATTTGTGAGGAACATAATGTTGTTGAGTGTAAATCATAATATTGTTGTAGAGATCATAGTATGGTTGTGTGAGACTTATACTACTGTTGTAAGTATCATCCTATTGTTGTGGCACAACCATATAACCAATTATATATGCTTGTGCCAAAACAATATTGTCATCCCAATTATACTTTTTTTCTTCGGGTACTGATTTGTATAACCTTAAATTTCTATTTTTGGACAAAGAACTTTTTTCTAATAAACAATAAGTTTTCTAGTGCATTTTTGCAAAAAAAATCGAAAATTTATTATTGTCAAGTTCCAACGGTTTGTACTTTTTTAGAAAAGATACTGACAGATGTCCTCAGGTTTTAGTTTTCAACTGATAGCCCTTATGTGCAAAGTTTTCTAAATGCCTTTCAAATTAAGACACCCAGCTCAGCTTCTGTTACCCCCCACTAGACCTATTTTACAGAATTACGATCGAAAACACTAGCTAAGTCTGAGGTAATTTTCATTTACATCGCACCACACTGTCAGAAATACCAGGTTTATTTGTCAAAGAACATCGAATTCACCCACTGCAACTTATGCAAAAACTGCGTGTCATAGAGCGGTATCGTCAAATACTTCTGCATATTATAGAAGAGTTGTTTAAAAAAGTGAAATTTAATCAAAGGAGTCAATTCGAGTTTTTAGTTGGTCCTTCTACCTCTTATGATCCCTGCTGAACTATAGGCTGATTAATCTAGAAGTATTTCTTTTTTTCAAAATAAATTTTGTTTATTGGCGTTGTCGTTGAGCCAGAAATGGGACTCATCACTAAATCTAATTTTGGTCGAAAACAGCGGATCTTCTTCGAGCTTTTGAAGAGCCCAAATGTTTGCTTCAACATTTTAAAGAAATTATATTCAAAAATAAATGGCATAAAGTGTCCTTTCGAATGAACAAAAAATATTTCACACTTAAATTGAATTTTTGTATTTTAAAAAAACAACTCTAGATTGATCACCTGATACTGCAAATCAGTACTGTAACGCCCTTTTGTAGCCAGACATTTCCCTGCCATTCGAATAAAATATTTCTTTGAGTGTATGGATTTACACCCCCAACTCCCATGTGTGCGTTCCCCTCTGCTAAATCTGTGCCTGTGTGTGCATACAATCTAAACAAAAACAGTGAGTGCTCGCTCACTCGCTCTGTGGCATTTCGTTCCAAAAAAGTATGCGCAGGCGCAATAATGGCACAGCATCACAAAAGGCTACTTTACCTCCCCCGATGAGGCAGACAGACATCCATTCTCCCCTTCCCTCCTACAAGTGTGGATGCCATTTTCTGGGTTTTTTACCTACGCAGTAGAGTAAACTTCTGAGCGCTATGTTCTTTGTGCATTCAAAACAAAGTGGGTCGTGGAAATGTTACACACACACACACGTGCACACACTGGGAGACAGAAACCACCAGCGATTATTTCCAATCAACACTTACCGACCGACCGAACGCCCGTCCGTCCGAACGACCGACCGATACACATTTCCAGATGCTCACAGCGAACTGTGTTGGTGCCGTTGAAGAATCTCAGCTCAGAATTTTCAACACCTTCACACGGCATCAACTGAGATTTCGCATTCATTCCATGCTGACACGCAACAAAGGTGGATAAATTTCGAACTAAATACGCGTAACAATTTAACCGCCGACACTCGCTATCATAAGTAAGAACGTAGCACATACAAACACGCAAACACACGCACGCACGCACTCACTATCGTACGAATGGCATACTCCGTACAAAAAAGGACTCCTGCCGTCCGGAACTCCGGAACAACGCGACTACAAACAATAAATGCCACGAATATCCCAGCGTTAAGGAAAATAAATGTAAAAACGTAAAAGTGCAGAAGAGCAAAAACGTACGTGTTAAATGTAAAGGATACCTGGTTGTAAACGACTCCTGGCACCGATAGACGCTACAGCAGACGACGGACAAGGCGGCGGGCTAGGCCGTACAACAACTCGAGTGAATAAATGTGGTACGTGGAGCTGGTGATGATGATGACGACTAGGATGGGAAACAAATGCAATGTGTTTGATTGGAGGTGTCTGAAACTTTCTGCTCCTACTTCGTGTGTATGTGTGAAAACATGCATGCGAGTGTGTGTGACATCAGAATGTATGCTTGTGTGTGTGCGTGCGTGTTGAGAAAGTATCTATGAAAAGTTTTGAGTGATCGACTGCAGTTTTTAGTTTGAGAAATGCAAAAGCAATTGAGATTAATCGGCAACATTTATTTAAAACAAACTAACCGACCCCCCAAAAAACAACAGAACAGCCATAATAAAAACGATAAGCGGGACAGTGACAGTAACTACAAAAATAACAACAACAAGAACAACTGAAAGTGTCAGTGAACAATTGGAACTATCATAAATTTATGATGTGATAAATGACTATCCATATTTCAAGATAAACACAAATCATGATGCTCGCGCTGTCGTCCTCGTAGCACCACTGTGATATATGGTGGTGTGGGTATTCAATTCTATATGTGTGTGTGTGTAGATGGACAGTGTCTCACGAAGGATGTCATCGAGGTGTGGTTTACGATAAAATAGTCAACCGAAGAAGGATGTCAAATAGATAATCAAGTCAATTGTGTATCGAAGTGATGGATAGAAACAATTGCAAGCTATTTAATGATTTGCCTAGAAAGCCATAAACACAAATGTCTGATCACATTTCAAGATATCACGCCAACATAGAGGTCTCCTAAGCGGTATGTATTGCATGTATGAAAGCAATTAATAGATGTTGAAAGTCCAATTAACGGATATGCAAATTACAATGGGATGTTATCATTACTTAAATGTTGGTTACGGAGACTTATCAAAACGGGTTAAATGAATTACGATTTTATCATTTGTGGTATTTTATTATAAATCATACACACAGAGAAAAACTAAGTGCGGACTAAAACAATTCCATTGGACGAGAAGACATTCTCGTACAATCACTATACTTTTGATGGAATTTTTGACATACCAGCTTTTAATTAATTATGTCATAGAAAATTAAGAAAATAGGTTCTTCTAATGTAATACAGTGATTGTGGCAACTAATGACATTGTGTACAATTATTCCTGGCTACCAAATAATGTATAGTTACTTTAAAGGTAGATGGAAACTAATAAAATCGGGTTTAATGAATTACGTTTTTTTTTATTCGTGTTTTTTTATAAATCATACACACAGAGAAAAACTCAGTCCGAACTAAAACATTGTCATTGGACTAGAAGACCAAATAAAAAAATGATTCTACTAATGTAATACAGTGATTTAACAACCACCCGTTGTGGCAGCTAATGATATTGAAATAATTATTCCTGGTTACCAACAATTGGCAATATCACCAATATATTTCGGTCTAGTTAATAAAATTGTGTGTAGTTACTTTAAAGGTAGTTGGCGACCAATTATTTCGAGTAAAATGAATTACGATTTTATCATTCCTGTTCATTTTTATAAATCATCAACTCAGTCCGAACTAAAACAATTCCATTTGACAAAAGAACATTATTGTACAATCACTATACTATTGATAGGTTTCTTTCGACATACCAGCTATAGTTTAACTATGGCATAGAAAGCTGATGTTATACAGTGATTGTAACAACCGGCCGTTGTGGCAATCAATGATATTGTGTACAATTATTCCTGGTTACCAATAATGGGTTATATGATCAAAAAATTTCGTTCTAGTAAACAAAATATGTAAAGTCACTGACACTAATCTAATCGGGTTAAATGAATTACGATTTTCTCATTCCTGTTCATTTTTATAAATCAACACACAGAAAAAACTCAGTCCGAACTAAAACAATTCCATTTAACGAGAAGACATTCTCGTACAATCAATAAACTTTTGTGGCAACTAATGATATTGTGCACAACTATTCCTGGATTCCAACAATTAGTAATGTCAACAAAAGTATTAGTTGTGGTTAGTAAATAATTTGTAGTAATATCGGGTTTAAACAATTACGATTTTATCATTTGTGTTTTTTTTATTATTAAAAATCATACACACAGAGAGAAAATCAGTGCGAACTAAACTAATTCCATTGGACGAGGAGACATTCTTGTACTATATTGCTATATATATTTCTGGCCTAGGCAACACTGAGTGTTGCCTGGCGCCATCTGACATTTCCATTAGAAAGTTTGACAATTTTTAGAGTACCTTTATCTCAGAACGTTTTGACGTACGACCATCATTTGTGTTGTTTACGGTGACTTGAAAAAATCAATTTGGCAAAAAATGGAATTAGCTCGTGAACATTTTCGTGCCGTCCATTTTCGTGTCGTCCAAAAATGGCCGTTGTGCTAGAAAACATTGATGCCGTGCGTGAACTGATAAAGCAAGATCGTCATGTGGCATACCGTGAGGTAGAGGCATCCTTGGGCATTTCTTTCACCAGCATACATTCGATATTGCATGAACACCTGGCCGTAAAAAGGTTTGTTTTCGTTGGATCCCGCAGAATTTGACAATCGCTCAAAAAAGGCTCGTGTCAATTGGTGCAAATTTTTTTTGAAAAAATACGATCGCGGCACTTCAAAAGACATTTACAAGATCGTCGCAGGTGACGAATCATGGATCTATGCGTATGAGCCCGAAACAAAACAGCAATCGCCGTGTGGGTCTTCGATGTCGAGACAAATCCAACGAAAGTTGTTCGTGGAAGAAGCACTTCGAAGCAAATGGTCGCCTGTTTCTTCGGCAAAACAGGTCATGCGGCGACTGTTCCGCTTGAGCAACGTAGGACGGTCAATTCTGAGTGGTGCACCACAATTTGTTTGCCTAAAGTGTTGGGAGAAATTCGAAAAACGAACAAGAGGAGACAAATCGGTTCAAACCAGCGCCTTTTTGACCGGCCAAAACGTCGAATTAATGGGTCATCCTCCTTACAGCCCTGACTTGGCATTCAATGACTTATTTTTATTCCCGCACATCAAGAAAAAGATGCTGTTGAAGCGTTCAATAACCTTGTTTTGGAGGTGTTTCAATCGGAGTGGGAATTCGACAATTGGTTTGAGCGCATGCAAAAGTGTATGAATCGTGCTGGAGAATACTTTGAAAAACAATAAAACCATTTTTGATGATAAATATTCGCATTTTAATTGTTTGGCCAGAAATATACATAGCAGCCCTCGTACAATCACTATGATTTTTATGGAATTGTTTTCGACATACCAGCTATGAATTAATAAAAGCATACAAAATTAAAAATTAGGTTTTAAAAATGTAAAACAGTGATTGTAACAACCGCCCGTTGTTGCAACTAATGACGTTGCGTACAATTATTCCTGGTTACCAAAAATGGGTACGGGGGTTGCTATTTATATTTCGGGTCTTGACAACTACTAGTGTTCCCAGATACAAACTGGAACTTCCATTGAAAACTTTGACATTTTTTACCATAACTTCACTCAGAACTTTTTGTCATTTGAGGGCGAATTGTTTTGTTCACAGTGTGTTGAAAAATTCATCTCAGTCAAAAAAATGAATTTATCCCGTGAACATTTTCGGTCGATGATTTTTTTACGATTTTCGGCGTGGGTTATCGAGACAAGATTGTTTAAATCAACTTGTTTTGACTTTTGGTGATGTAGCACCATTAAAAATCACTGTTAATCGCTGGTACCAAGAGTTCAGTCTCGGACTCCGTTCGCTCCAGAATGAATTTCGTGAAGGACGTCCAACTTCGGTCACTTTGCCAGAAACCATCTATGCTGTGCATGAACTGATTAAGCAAGACCGGCATGTGACATACCGTGAGGTTGAGGCATCCTTGGGCATTAGTATGACAAGCATCAATAAGATATTGCATGTTCATTTGGCAATGAAAAAAATTTATTCTCGTTGGATCCTATATAATTGGACGAATGCTCAAAAAAGGCTCGTATGGATTGGTGCAAGGAGATGTTGAATAAGTATAACTGCGGTAGCTTAAAGGCAGTGTACAACATTGTCACAGGTGACGAATCATGGATCTATGCATATGAACCTTCAAGACGAACCAAATCCAACAAAAGTTGTTCGTGGAAGAAGTACCTCGAAGCAAATGATTGCGTTTTTTTCGGTTTAACCGGACGGTCTATTCTGATTGCTATACAAACATCTGTTTGCCCACAGTGTTCAAAGAAATAAGGAAAGATAATAAGAGAAGGCGGAACATTTTGCATCACGACAATGCGAGCGCTCTCAAACAGAAAAAAGCTGGTGTTGCAAACGGTTCGAAAAATTGCGTTGGACAAGTATACTTTCGGTTTTTTATCATCAAATGTTAATCACCTTAATGGAAATTCGGTTTGACATACCATATAATGTTATCTCTGAAAGTATTGTTGCTGAGACAAGTAATTATTCGGTTGTGCTAATAAAATAAATAGCAAATAATAATTGTTCTTTGGCACCATCAATTAGTAAATACAACAAAAAAATTAATTAATTACATCGTAGTATTCGTATTGCTAACCGCGGCATATAATCCAAAAATATAACAACATATAAGATATTGATTTTTTGTTATTGAATCTGACTAGCTATTTTACATGAATGAGAAAAACAGGGTGTCGCACCAATCGTGCTACAAGAAGAAATTCAATTAATGCGGTCTATCAACATCAAACACAATTAGTCATAAAAAATTGAATTGAATTTCACATACAATAAAAAATAAATATAAATACATTGATTAATTGAATTTCTTATTGTAGCACGATTGGTGCGACACCTTGTATTTCTCATTCTGTTAAAACACCTGATTAGAAATATACTCATTGCGTCCTGAAGGGTTGAATTTGGGATCGCCAGCATTATGGTTTCAATGTACTGCTTCAATTCAGTCAAATTCCTTGGCTTCGTTTTGTACAACTCCTGCTTGACATAACCCCATAAAAGCAAAGTCTGGTGCAGTCAGGTTCGGTGACCTTGAGGGTCAGCGGAAAGTGGGATGTTAATTTGTTTGGGAATTCTTGTTGGAGCTCTGTCATAACCACGATGCTATATGTGCAGTTGCTCCATCTTGCTGGAATCGGATATGTCTTCGGCTCAGTTCTGGGTTAAAAAAACTGATTCAACATCTTCAAATAAAGATCCCCATTGACAGTCACACCGTTTTTTTTAAAGAAGTATGACCCCACAATGCAGCTTGATTAAACTGCGCACCACATGGTATCTCGTTCTGGTTGTAGTTTCGTCTCATGGAGTATTTGTGGATTAGATTTACTCCATATACGTCAATTTTGCTTGTTTACATTGCCGTTTAGATCAAAATAGGCCTTATCAGACATAAACAAGCAATTTATCAAGATGTTGTCTTCTTCGGCCTTCGCAATATTTTTTTTTAGCAAAATTCCATTCGAATAGGAAAATCCAAAAGGGCTTAACCTGCTTGATATTAGAAGGGAAACAAATTTAAGTCATCATGAATTACTCGTATCTGTTGTTAGGACTGTCTGCTGTCTGAGTCGAAACGCTTAGATTTGCCTGAATTGATGATGTCACAGCCGCGATGGTGTCTTGAAACCGACCATTAGGATCTCGATGGTACGGTCTTTGTCTGAGCGTTCCAGATTCGTCAAACATGTTTACAAGCCTCGTAATGGTCCATCTACTGGCTGTTCCGCCGAACTCCCGCCTAAATTCCCTTTGGACGGAGATGCAGGACTGCAAATGAAACCGCTGCACTATCCAAATCCCCTTTTCGGTATACCAAGCATTCAAGTTAATAAATCTTAATACTAACCTTCCAAATAAAATGAAGAATGTGAGCCGATTGCTCACACAGAAAAAAAGTTATTACGTTTTGTTTTTGTAGCACTATTCGTGCGTCACCCTGTAAATGTTGGAAAAAACAATTAAAATATACTTCTCTAAATGCCAAGCGGGTCCGTTAAAGTAGACCAAAAGCTAAAATCTTGATTAGACTGCAAAATTATTTTATTTAAATGACTGCTTAAGTCAGCTCGTCTAAAGTTGTTGGCTTGTTGGCATAGCCCAATGACGATGTGGCCACATAAAAAGAAATCCAATGACGTTAAATCGCATGAACGAGGTGGCCATTCGACCGGACCATTTCTCGAGGTAACACGTTCACTGAATTTGCCTTTCAGTAAATCGATTGTAACGTATTTAGTGTGACTAGTGGCACCGTCTTGTTGATGATGGCCCGGAAATTCTTCTAGGCTACCCGAACATCCAAGGGAATGGGTATATTGCTAATGCTGTGGTTGATGGATTCTCTGAAGGCATTTTAATCCACTTTCTTTTCATTAAGAAACGTACGACGTTTAGCGGTTATGAAGTCGGATGTTATGTTAATGGAGATGATTATGGTAAGGTGGTCCGATCCTAACCGGATCGTTGATCGCGTCGGACGATGCCATATTTATCTGTGGTGAGCTATAGCAATCGCCAATAATCCGCGTCCTCATTCACTGTGCTGATCGTAAAGCTATCAATTTGCTCTGCCAAAGCTATGTCGTTGACAAGGAGAGAATGCCACAGTTCGTGGTGGGCATAAATGTCTCCTAGGACCAGACGGTTAATACCTTGTAGCAGATTGGTTATGTCCGACAAATAACGCGGGGCACAGCTACCAACCGGCGGAATGTATACGCTATACAGCTCAATCTCGGCAGTACCAGGCTTGATTGCTACCCCCATACATTCCATGTATGGGTCTAGAGTCAAGCTCCGACGACGTGACAGGAAAGCCATTTTCTCGTGCGTACCGTAGCACTTTGTATCCGGCACAACTGTGCTGGCTGCAGCGGCACTCAGCTTAGTTTCCTGGATCGCAACGACCATGATGTTTTTGTGACTCATAAATGCTATTAACTCACTGATTTGGTTGCCTAGGCCTTTGCAATTAAACTACAATATTGATGCACTGTCAGGGGTAGTAACAGCAATCTGTGGTGTAAGATGCTGTTGGAAGAGAGCCTGCGGGGGGTCTCATATTTGGTTGATAATGACGAAGTAAATGCTGCAGGCAGAGTGTTTATTTCGGGTCAATCCGGTACGTAGAACCCACAGTCGTGGGAACACATCCGATGAGTTTTCGCTTTGCCCAATCGGATGGAGATTGTTTGGCAGAAGATGAAGTACCGAAAAATCTAGTTTTTAGATTAAGCTCATTTTCATCTCGGTGGCTATGTCAATAAGCAAAATTGCCGCAAACGGTGTTCAGAGTACCCACACGTGACTATTGAGAAGCCAATGCATCCACAACGAGTCACTGTTTGGTGTGAATTTTAAGCTGGCGGCATCATTGGGCCATTTTTGGAAATGAGCAAGGTCAGATCTAAGGAGGAAGCGTTCAGAAATTGGCGTTTGAACAAAAACTCTATTACTGAACTGCTGCGAAAACAGACAAGAGCTTCATGTGCTAGAGTGCTTAGGCGTGAAAAATTTCTGCACAAACAACGTCTACCTACAAAGGTTCTTACTTCTCCCAAGGGAAGTAAGAGCTTTTGGTCGTTTGTAAGAAGAGTAAAGGATAGTTCTTCATCTATCCAAAGATAACCAGGCATTCACTAACCCGGTTGATAAAGCTAACCTCTTGGCTGAAATATTTGCAGGAAATTCTCCCTTGTCGAAAAGCAATCAACCACTTCCCGCGATCGAAAACGTATCATGTTCCATGCCTCAGATATTTTTTCGAATACGCGAAGTTAAAAGGGTTCTTGCGAACCTCGATGTAAATAAATCCCCGGGCCCGGATGGTATTTCGGCACTTGTCCTATGTAATTGCTCCTCGACGCAAGTCCGTCCATTACGCAACCTTTTCAACCTTGCTTATCGTGCGGGAGTCTTCTCAGCGTGTTGGAAGGTTGCGAACGTCCAGCCGATCCCTAAAAAGGGTGAAGCCAATAATCCTGCGAATTATCGGTCAATTGCGATTTTCTCTGCGCTCTCCAAGGTGATGGAGAGCACGGTGAACCATCTTGTGAGGTGAGGAGACCAACGACCTGCTAAGTGATCGACAGTATGGCTTCCGTAGAAATCGCTCTAAAGGAGACCTGTTGGCGTTCTTGTCGGAGCGTTGGAGTCGGTCTATCCACCAGTTTGGTGAGAGTAAAACCGTGGCTCTAGATATCTCCAAGACCTTTGATAGAGTCTGAAACGGTGCACTCATATCAAAGATGATCGCTTTTGGTGTCGGTAATACGTTTGCTCGATTTATATCGAGTTTTCTTAGAGATCGCACTATTAGAGTTGTTGTAGATGGGTTCTCATCCAACACACATAGGCTGACCGCAGGTTTACCACAGGGCTCTGTCCTTCTTCCCTATTTATTTCCTATTTTTATTGATGATCTTTTGGGTCAAACCGTGAATCCAATCTACTCTTTCGCAGATGACAGTAACCTCTGTCATTCATATTCATTCACCGTAGGCCGAGTCTTCAAGATATTGAAAACAAAAGGCGAATTATGGATGAGACACTTGGCCGGGATCTACTGGCCATTTCCGAATGGGGTCTAGTGAACAGAGTAGATTTTAATGTGCGTAAGACACAGTACTGCTTGTTGTCTCACAAGCGATTCGCTGACCCAACAATATCGCCAATTTCTATCGATGGTACGGATATTGAACAACCAGAAGCTCTCGATGTTCTGGCCATGAATATACAATGTGACGCTCGTTGGGCGAGACATGTATTCGAAGTGTCGAAAGAAGCACTTAAGTGCAGTGTCTGAGATTATAGCAGACTCATGGGCCCAAAAGTTTTATTATGAATCTAACTGACTGTACTTCTTGCTACCTGAGCGATTCCGCTCAGGAAAATCCTTGAAGCAATCTTTGTACAGGGTGTCGGCCGCAAAGGTATACTACTTTGTTTTGCCGTCATTTTGGTAAACATTAGTCTTGGCAAATTATTATGGAAAAATATTCGATAAATCGTTAAACATTTTATCAAAAGCAATCATCGATTACTGTGACGATGAGAGAGTTATGTGAAATTTTTGGGAGAAACAACTTGCCAACAAAAGGCACTATTTATCGTCTAGTGAATGATTTCGAAGAAAGAGAGTCTGTAGCTGATAGGCCCAAGCATGGACCACAAAGTACTGCAGGATCGGCTGCATTACTGCTGCTCAAGAAAGTGCTTAAAACAATCCAAAACCTCAATTCGGCGCCGCACAGTGTTGCGAAAGCGGAATTGGAAATCATATTGCCTAAACTGTATTTTTAATTGTATCGATGAGAAACTTCTACAGATTGGTCAGAATGAAATCCCAAACAGAATGAGTGAAAAAAAAATTTACACCGAAAAAAATTGTTGGGTCAAATTTTCAACAAAAATCAAAAAAAAAATTGTTCGAAAAATTTACAAAAAAAATTTATTTTAATTCTTCTTTTATTTCTGAAAAATACCCTATGATTAGTTTTTTAAATAAATTATAGGGTGGTCCGAACAAGAATTATAAACGTCAAATTTTCATGATTTTTCGATATTTGTTGAAAAACTCTGAAATTTTATAAAAAACCAAAATCTATTTCATTTCTTATTTGAAAGGTGGCAATCAAAGCTTTAATTTGATACCGGTTTGAAGTCAATAGCTTCATTTTTGTGGAGTGCTAGAATAGATGTAGAATAAAAAAAAATTTTGAAGATACTTTTTTATAACACAGGCATATTTTATTGCATTCTACAGAATTCTACCAATAAGTTCATTCATCTACCAATAAGTTCATTGCTTCCTCTGATAATTCCAGGTGTTTCTTCTCCTTCAGTATTCTCCTACTTGTGATTGCGGGATCAGAATTGGCGAGCAGATAATGTAATATGTCTTCACAATTGTCTTTTCTTGATGTTTTCCTCGCATGGTAAAGCCTTGTGTTTCTGAAGTCCTTGTTTCCTGCTTCCAATGCTTCTTCTGATAGTTGGCCAATGGGGACCAAAAATGAACGAATTATTTCAGCTCCATGAATAAGAACCTTGTGGACAGTTGGTGGCATATAGTGCCACGAATATTTCTTTACATAGAGACCAGCAGTTTCTTTTCCGTACTTAGAGAACTTAACTGATTCCGAGAATTTCCGTTCTATTTCTATGGAATAAATACTGAGAGGGATATACTAAAATCGCTATAACTCCCAGGAGGGCAGGTATGGGCAGCTGATTTTTTCACAGTTCGTTGAAAACAAATTATGTAACATTTCTGTAGTGGTTTGGACTTTTTAGATATTGCTTACCTAACCCAAATTTAAAGGAAAAATGGACCTTTAGTCGGGTTTTCGTTCTAAAAAAAGGTGCATATGAAAATGTCTCAAACAACATTCCTTTTTTTACAGAAGATACTTGTCCGAAGGCAGATTTTTTTTCCGAATCAAAATATCTGTCACCAAAATCAAATGAGATCATTTTGAATACAGCCCTGAAATCCCCTCTTTTCGTGAAAATTTTGTATATTTGACTTCTAAAATCAATTAAAAATCAACGGGCCAACATAAAAATAAGCTTTATGTGTTTTTGTTTACTTGGAATGTCTGTGACAAAATTGCATCATTAAAAACACTGAAAAAAATAATCGGAAAAAAGTTACTTTTCCACTAGCCGCAACACAGTGCGCCGTGCTAAATGTAATGAAAAATGTGCTAAAAGGGGCTCGCATTTTAGAGGCTAAGAAGCGGACATTTATCTAATATTGTATTCCAAACATAATTGCTGACATTAAATAAAACATTTATCAATAAAAGATCCATTCTCTTTCATTTAATCAAAAATTATAAACAAAAAAAGTGGTATACCTTCCCGACGGACACCATGTAGTATACCTTCCTGGCGGACACCCTGTATAATAAATGTATAGTAGGAAGTCCCGTATGCTGTATGGCCATGATGTATGCAGTCGGCATAAACCAAACATTTGGTGTTGTTATTAAGTTTAATAAAACTTAAACCCTGAAGCTGTAGGTAAATGAAAAAATTATTAAAAAAAATGTGTTTATACATTATACACGATTACATATACATTTGTTTGCATTATTTAATTCCCAAAGAAATTTAACTTTAAACATTAACAACAACATAAACACACAAATTGAGCTCATATTCATACAAATGGAATTAATATTTTTATATCCTAATTAGGAACAGATACACAAAAAGATACTTATGTACTTTGCATGTGTACATACTCGTAAATATGCACATATGTACATAGCCATGTCCACCATTTGTTTAAACAAAACAAAAAAGTGGTTGTTCTTTTCTGTCGTTTGTGGCGAAAATGTTTCCCAGCAAATATTTACGCCAGTTATGGCTGCCTTTACAATTATTTATGTGCTCTTATTTCCAGATGAGTGCGTTTTAACGTCCATTAAATATCGGATATCGTCTGAAACCACACGTACATATAAAGCATTACAGACACGCATACATCCGCATGGACTTTCAGTTGTTGCGATAACTCAAGGATATGTACATACGAGTACGTATGTATGTGCTCGTATGTTCAATATATTCATATGATGTGCAAATGAATACAAAAGACTTTAAATTTATGACAAATAAATAAACTAATAAATTATATGCACGAAAGGATTCAGCCGCACAGAAAAGGAGGACATTCCGCACATTCCGGATATGAAGGCCAAGCGGTGGCTCACAATACACTCTCACGTGGTCCACACCCAGCAGGATCAGGTGTGCCACTCGCGTGTGTTGGAAACAAATGAGATGTCAAGTGAAAGTACATATTTCATCCGTGGTATGCTGCCATATTTTACTCTCGGAAATCCTTTTATTTGGGGTTGGTGGGTGATATCAGAATGTCTCTGGATCATGACATTAAATGTTTGCTGCACTGCCATATTTTGCAAGAAATATTTTCGCTTACTGAACAAAAATATAGACGAGCGAAAGATATTGAAAAATTACGTTCATATCAATAAGAACTTTATTGGAAGGAAGGCTATTAAATATGGACAGACCTTACTGACTTCAGAGCGATTTCCAACTGACTTTTATCTGTGTTTAGTTCAAGTTGCATACAGATAACAGATTAGCTGTTACTGATTTTTTTTGACAATCGACTGATTGTAGTAGCAAGAAAAAAATATAAACCAAGATATAGGTGCAGTTATTTAATTTAAGGTCATACTGGTCTAATTGTTGCGCCATGTGAAAATTTGCTTTAAAATCGTTATAAACTACAAAAGTTTCGTTGCTTTTATCATCAAATGTGTACCTCTCTCTTCAACAAACCCAGAGTTGCGGCAAGTAAAGTTGCCTAGTGTGAATGGGCACTTAGCTTGTGTGATAGTCACATCTTTAGTGGGTGTCGAAGCTGTCGTAGAGTGCGGACAGTTGCTGCAAGTATGCGATAGCTTCAGTGGCAGCCACAACTAATCACAAAAGCTCAACTAATAGTTTTGCACGCAGAGAAAAAATATGATTGTATATATGGTCACGGCAATAATAATGTGTTCTTCGCAATAAAAGTATGTTCGTCGCAACCGTACAATTTTTTATTGAATGTAATTTGACAATAGTATGATTGCCGCAATATTAATGTTTTTGAAATGTAAAAATAGTATTATTGCCAAATTTAAAAATGAAAATATGGTTGTAGCAACAATATATAAGTAAATATGGTTGGTGCGACAAAAGTATTTTTTTTATGTAAACAATAATATGATTACGGCAATCATCGTGTATGATTGTAATTTTTCTTCATTTGAATATGTTTTTTAGAACAATATTATTGTTACGGATCTAATGCAGTAATAGTACTTTTTATATGGAAACTAGCTGACCCGGCCAACGTTGTTTTGCCTTCAAATTTTATTTTCACTGAAAGTCTGGTTCAGTTGCAAAGTCGTGGTGGATTCATATTTTGATGAAGAAATGCAGTTGCACCGTGCAAATGACAGTTGCACGGGATACAAATTTTATTCAAATAACTTTTACTGGAGCCGAAATAATAGAATAAGGTATTCTGATCATTTTATTGAAATCTAAAAAAAGAATAGAACAATAAATGTATTCAATTTAAGGCTGCACGATACACTTCATTTTTTGATTTCTGCATAAATAAATAGTGAGGACGGTTTCCCAACTCGAAAACATGCCCTGTGAAAAGCATGACATTTCCAGATTTATGCCGCACACTTCCAGCGGCATAAATCTTGAAATGACTTGTTATGGTCATCGCAAATGCAAGTTTCAGTGGGAACTGAATTCGTTTGAACTGAAATGGCAAATCAGTTGAAGTCAAGGGAATTCGCGGAATTAGACATTCTTCTCCTTTGAACGGCCCTTTCACTATCACATTGTTCATTAGCTTTATCACAATCAGGCGAGTTTCATTACACAGTTTTGGTGCAGATTTCGTAGCATAATGATGACAGATCCAACTTTAAGAAACAAATGATGAAGCCGCCAGGCAAATCTAAAGAGTTTACGAATTCCACTGAATATTTGACGACATCGTTTTCGTTTTCAATGTGATCGATCGATTTGTATGAAAGCTATTCTCCCGGAATTTGATTTCAAATCGTCCAATTTAAGTCATTGAAATCAGTATTTTTCGCTAATAAAATGATGCGTGCGCTCAACCAATGGTAGTTACGATGTTCGGACAAACATTAGTGATGAGTTCATCTTTGGTTGAAATAAAATGGCAAATGGTAGGTGCAATCGATATTAAACCACTGGAAGTATTTACTGGAATTTCTCCATTTACGATTCTCTGCAGTTCTTTTAAGAAAACTTCTGCGGTTCTCAATGGAATAGTTTTCACGTATCGCCACAAATAGGATGACTTCAGGCATGCATTTAATTCATCTCATTTCGGAATCACGGGAAGTGTTTGTCGGAAGTCGCCTGCCAACAGTATCCTCACGCTACCAAAGCGATTATTATTGTTGCGCAAATCTTTCAATATTCGATCGAGAGCTTCTAATGATCGTTTGTTCGCCGTCGTGCACTCATCCCATATTATCAATTTACAATTTTTCAACCCTTTTGCAATGGCTGATTGCTTTAAAAAGTTGCCAATAGGATTTTCGTTGATGTGCTGGTTTAGATGAAGCTTTAGTGCTGCATGTGCGGTTTTTCCACCTTCCAACAGTGTTGCAGCAATTCCGGTAGATGCAAAAGCAATACCACTTTGAGCACGTATTGCTGCTAACATCAATGATAGCAGGAACGTTTTCACTGTTCCGCCCGGCGCATCAAGGAAAAAAAGTCCAGCATTTCCATCATCGACAGCCTTTATCAGTGTATCATACGCACTCATTTGTTGTTCATTCAACAGTGGAATATTTGTTTGTATTTGTTGTTGCAAAGTTATTGTGTCGTAGGAACGCTCGCGTTCCAATTCACGATTTCATCTATAGGGTGATCTTTCAGAACAAACAAAAATATAAAAGTTCAAATCAAGTGTAGAATCTTTATTGGTAATTTGAAAGGACATTTTATGGCATTTATTTTTTGAATATAATTTCCTTCACATGTTGGCCACAAATACGCCTCAGGGTTTCCATTCTGAGGGTTCAATTTATTGACACGCGTAATGTTCGCTTCCAAAACCTGAATCGTAGCTGGTTTGTCAGCATAGACCTTGGACTTTACGTAACCCCAAAGAAAAATGTCGAAAGGTGTGATATCACTCGATCAAGGCGTCGAACTCACCTGTCCAAAACATGAAAATAGCTGCTTTTCGAAATGACCTCCAAATAGATCCATTGTTAAGTTAACTGTATGGCAAGTGGCGCCGTCCTGTTGAAACCAAGTGTCGTCAAGATTAAGGGTTTCAATTTCAGATAGCAAAAAAATCGATATATTATATTGTTATTCATGGTTACGTTCCGGCCATCATCAAAAAATATGCACCGATAACTCCACCAGGTTATAAACCGCACCAACCCGTGGTTTTCTCTGGGTATAATGGCACCTCTTGAACCTCTTCTTGCTCTTCAGCCCAAATGCGACAATTTTGTTTATGGACTTCGCCGTTGAGCCAGAAATAAGCCTCATCATTGAACAAAATGTTGGACGAAAACAGAGGATCTTCCCGTTTCTCGACTAACGCTCTTTTCCATAATTGCCAACATTTGAAGGAAATTATATTCAAAAAATAAATGCCATAAAATGTCCTTTTAAATTACCAATAAAGACTCTTGATTTGAATTTTTATATTTTTTTTTTGTTCTGAAAAAAGTCCTCTGGATGGATCACCCTAAGAAATATATAAATGAAATGTGTTTTGTTACTAAACCATCATACCAAATATTTTTCAAATGCCGGTTTCATGCAAACTACACATAAATCATCAACAGACCATCGTAACCTAAAATTTTGTACCGATTGTCAGCCTTCAGGCTCAAAAAACAGTTTTGTTACGCCTCCTCCGCCCACACTCCAAAATTTCGATTATGAACAAACCCCCAGAAGGAAGTATCCAGTTTTCCCCAGTCGTTTTCAAGTTTTAAGCGGTGTAGCAAAGCACATTTCATTTTTATATACTTAATGAAAAAAGAAAATTGAAAAATCAGACATTTTCAAATTTTGATATTTTGAAGTTCTTTTTTTATTTTTTTTTTATTTTTTTTTTCTAAAACCCGTGCTGAGAAAATACCTTTCCAACAAAGTACAAATCATCAAAATCGGTTTGGCCAATCTCGAGTTATGGGATTACATCGCTTCGGACACTTTCTTTTATATATATAGATTAAAATTTTTTAAACAAACTACTTTGGCTTTGTTTAACTGAAATGTTTTTAATAAAACGCTAACGTTTTTTTTAAACTGATTTTTTCTTCTGTTAAATAAGTCACTCCTCCTACAGCGTGTTTAGAGACGCGTGGTCTTTGCAATTCTGGTGTAAATGTTCTCTAGGTGCTGTGTTGTAATTTGATTTTTTTTGTAACTCGATTTATTATAAAGCGATTAAGGTTAAAAATCCTAAGACCTTTTATTTAAATCTTGAAGTAAACAATTTCGCAATAATTACCCAAAAATAATATACACATCTTAGTATTAATTAACCAAATATAAAAACTAAACATATAAAAAGACAAAAAATATTAAAGAAAATTATATACAGCGTGGGCTTAAAAACTAATAACTTTTTCGTTTATTAATTTTTTCTCAGGTTATATAATATACAAAATGGAAATTTTTTCACACTAAGTATGAAAAATAATGTGAATTAAATGAACCCCACTTTCAGCTTGCAATGATGGGTTCGTTTTAGAGCATTTTCCATAATATCTTTCAAAATTTGTGGCTGTAGCGTTCGAATTTCAGCAACAATGTTGGCCTTAAGTTAAGGATTGTCTCGGGCTTGTTCACATATACTCGCTCCATCAAATAACCCGAATGAAAATAGTAGGGTGCTGAAAAATCTGGCGATCGCGCTGGCCAAATAATTTTCGAATTTCTGGAAATTATTCGCTCTAAAAAAATTTGACTTTAAAGTGCCATTGTGTCTCGGTCAGTGGCTCCGTCCTGCTGAAACCAAATCTCAGGTCTGTTTTCAAGACCAGGACGTAAAAATGTTTTTTTTTCATAAACCAAACCGCTCTCCATTTACGATTACAGCACTTCAGTCTCAAAGAATTAAGGCTTAATGATATTTGCAGATGTGATCCCACACCATACTGTACACCTAATTGGATGCAATTGGCGTTGATGAATGGCTCTTGGATTTTCAGAACCCCCGAACCTACAATTCTGCTTATTAGTAAAGCCATTAAAATGAAAATGAAATTCATCAGTCATGCGTTTGCGTTAAAATAATTGATCGCTGATCTAAATAATAAAATTCTATTATTCTGTTTCTTTGTTCAGTTGTGGATCTCTTCATTATTTATTCTCCCAGTATTATTTATATATAATCTGAAAAAAAATATATAAACTAAAAAGTTATTAAATTTTTTAACCCCATGGTAACTTTTGGTCCACCCTGTATTAACCTTAATTAAATACAAGTTGCAATCGAATAATCTGACTTACATATACCATCACCTATATAAAAATTTTTAATTCTCCGTCGTTCTGTCCTCCAATACCTTAAATACCGAATTTTTATGAATTCTCGTTAATGGTCGTTTGTGTGGAAGGCACTAGCATCGGACATGTCAATTTTTATGTCTTGAACTACTCTGAAGAACAGGGTATAATAAGTTAGTTTTATGGCAAATAATTGTCACTACCAAAAATATTGGAGCCAGACCCACCTTAAAATGTACCGATCGACGTTTAATCACCAGCTAATTCCATTTAACGATGTCGGTCTGTCCGTCCTTCTGTTATCCATCTAAAGCTTGTAATCTAAATGCTGGTCGTAATTGTTGCCTAAATTTTGGCACACGTAGGTTTTTTGGACCAAGAAAGGATGCTATTTAAATTGAAGAAAAACGGTTCATATTTAGATAAAGCTCCAACAGATTTTTTTCAGTCGTTTTACATTTTTGGCTTTAGAAGCTACTCGTACATAATAATCCAATAATGATGAAACTTGGTACTAGACAAGTTTTTGGACCAAGAAATTGAAGAAAATCTGTTCAGATTAATATAAAGCTCCATGCTCAACCGATTTTATGTCTTAAGCTCAAGAAGCCACATAAAATAACAAATTCTAATGAAATTTGGCACAAATCATTACAATCGAACAGTTTCCAGCTTATACAAATGGATGATATCGCTCCACGTTTTAATTTGGCTCTAGTACAAAGGTCCCTCCCCGATTGTACATACACAGCTCTAGGACACCCATTTGATCAATTCTGGTATTGTATATGTATACCAAAAAACAATAAAATTAAATGGATATCGAAAAACAATGAAGATAAATGGATACTGAAAAACAATTAAACTCAATCTGCACTGAACCGAAAATACAATGATATTTTTAACCATGTATCTGGCTAAATTTTTCATGGTAAATGTTTAAAAACGAAGACAAAATAACGTTATATAAGGTCAAATGTGCATACAAAATGGCGGAGTTAACATTATATAAGATTGGATTTTTCAAGAGAGAGGCAGAAAAATGTGCGACATAAACAAAAATTTAAATATCATTTATCTCCGTTGTATCGATCTGCTTTGTGTTATACGAAGCTCAGAATTAAGTTACACAAAGTTGCAACGATTCCGACTGTCTTATCAACCCATGTATATAACAATTTAACTAAACAATAAAAATTATTTGTATAACAATCTTCATAGTTAATAGTAATAACAATTTCATTGTTAAATAGAACATGTATTGTTTCAATAAATTAACTATGAAATTTTAATATTAACAATTGTCATGGTTAAAAACAATGCATTGTTAAAACAACAATAATTATTTTAATATTAACAATTTTAATGGGTAAAAAACTCAACAATGCATTGTTAAAACAATAATTATTTTAAAATTAACAATTTTCATGGTTTAAAAACTCAACCATAGAATAGTTAAATTAACTATTATTATTGTTAAATACCAGTCAACAACAAATTGTTCAAATTAACCCTTTATAACGTAGACTCCAAATCATGTTTATTTAAGGTTAAGTTAACCTTATATAGGGTTATTTCTCTTCTCAGTGTGGGTAATTTTAGAGCGCGTCCATGGTGGTCCATAAACTTTTTTGCAATTAGGTTCAAAAACCTATTTTCTGAACACCCAGAAGTGCAGGGTATATTATAGTTGGCCGCGCCCGAATTAAGCCTTTTTTCTCTATTTTGATCAAAAAGTAAACTTACCTTATTAATCGCCTTAGTGTAATAATATTCCAAAGCACACCATCTCATTTAAAAGTTTCGGAAATTACTCTCAAGTCGTAAAGGCTGGTCCAACCATAGTGCACGATGTTAATTGTGAGTCTCACCTTAACGTCAAGTTTTTTCCCAACTTATTTTGGCATTGTGATACTTTGTTCCAGTATTTGAAAAATTTAACCATGAAGAGGTACACAATTGAGCAGAGCGTTAAGATTGTTGCAGCCTTTTAAAAAAAATCGACGTTCTAATCAAAATGCATTTCTAATTGGCAAAATGTGCTTAAAATTGGGAAAATTATGAGCAAATTTCAACCTACCAGGATTGTAGAAAATGTAAAAACCTTTGTGCATACTCGCCCAGTTCGTTTTGCAGAAAGCATCTATTGTTCGCGATGGTGTGAGAGAAGATCCCTCAACCTCGACTCGTCCTCGTACCCAACAATTGAACATTCTACGAACGTCACTGATGCGAGTTTTCGAGAAAGATTTGAATTAACACTATAACAAGGTTAAATTGACTAAATAGCTGAAGCATACTGACCATTTGGACAATATGGTTGGTTGAAAAAACAAAATTGAATAGTGAATTTACAAAGAAAATCATCTTCAGCGACGGGGCACACTTTCACCTCAGTGGATTTGTTAATAAGCAGCATGGGCAAATGAGAATCTCAGAGCGGTTGTTGAGTAGCCGATGCATCCACTACGTATGGATGACTGTTTCATGCGGTTATGGGCTGGCGGCGTCATCGGTCCGTACTTCTACGGAAATAAGGTCGGCCTAGCAGTGACCGTGAATAATGTTTGCTATCGTGAGATTATAACAGACTTCTTGTGGCCAGGCATCGTTTGCGGTATGCCACCGATGCCGTGACGAGCATCTGGCCGAAAAAATATTTTTATTTTAGTTCGACCACCCTTATAATTAGTAATAATAACTTATTTCGGCACCGTAACAAAAATATTTTTCCTCACACACAGATGGAAGCTGCGTTTTATGTTTATTAAAAGCCACTGTTGAAATCCAGCCAATGTTTACTAAAATCGAGCATTTACTACAAGTCATCTACAAATCACCATAATCTCTTTCAAAAAGTCTGCCACAAATGCCCTACAACCAGTGTGTCACCGTTTTCATCGATGTGTTTTTTTTTTTGGAAAATTAATTCACTTATAGTTCTCGCCATTTAATTGGCCAAAAGCCAATTTGTGTGCGTGTATGTCCATAAATTAATAGAGTTTTTGGTAATGAGTAAATTTGAAGAGATTTAACTAATTGTGGGTAATTTCATGGTTTAAATAATGGTGTAAATGTAATGGCCATTGAAGATTTTTATGAAACGTCATTGCTTAATTAGTTTAATGATTTTCTCTTTTTTGTGTGATACCTTTTTGGATAACATAAAAAAGTTCAAGTAGTGGGTCGACTTGGTGTAATGGTAAGTGTGCTCGACAAGCTCAATGACGGGTAAATATATTTGGGAATGTTTTCAGCGGTGGAATAAAGAGAATTATAATCGGTTAGAGTGAAGGAATGTTTTCATTGGCGGAATTATAATAGTTTTGAGGAGGACTCGAATCAAACAATAGAGTGGTTTATTTTAGTTACCCTTACATGCAATTCCGTACAAAGTATGGGCCTGAGTATCGTACTTCAAATCATGTGTGGAATCTTTATTGGTAATTTGAAAGGACATTTTATGGCATTTATTTTTTGAATATAATTTCCTTCAAATGTTGGCCGCAACTACGCCTCAGGGTTTCCATTCATAGGGTTCAATTTTGGATGACCAGTTCGAGGATTTCGACCGGTATGGCTTTAATGACACGCGTAATGTTGTTTACCAAAACCTGAATCGTAGCTGGCTTGTCAGCATAGACGTTTGTTGGACTTTACGTAACCCCAAAGAAAAAAGACTAAAGGTGTGATATCACACGATCTAGGCGGCCAACTCACCTGTCCAAAACGTGAAATTAGCTGCTTTTCGAAATGACCTCTCGATAGATCCATTGTTTGAGCAGCTGTATGGCATGTGGCACCGTCCTGTTGAAACCAAGTTTTGTCAAGATTACGGGCCTCAATTTCAGGTAGCATAAAGATCGATATCATGGCGCGATAGCGAGCACCAATCACGGTTACGTTCCGGCCATCATCATTTTTGAAACAATATGCACCGATGATTCCAACAACTTAAAACCGCACCGCTCTTGTACCTCTTCTTGTTGCTGTTCAGCCCAAATGCGACAATTTTGTTTATTGACTTTGCCGTTGAGCCAGAAATGGGCCTCATCACTGAACAAAATGTTGGTCGAAAACAGCGGATCTTCCCGTTTCTTACCAAACGCTAATTTCCATAATACAGTTGCCAACATTTGAAGGTAATTATTTTCAAAAAATAAATGCCATACAATGTCCTTTTAAATTACCAATAAAGATTCCACACTTGATTTGATTTTTTTTGTTTTGAAAAAATACCTCTAGATGGATCACCCTGTATATAGGAGTACTAAAAATATTTTGCGAAAATTGTTGGTTATGCATAGTACAATGTTATAAAGGGTGGTCCAACTAAAGCGCACAATGTTAATTGTAAATAAAACAAAATTACTCGTATTATGATAGATGGATCTATGACAATTGTATGTGAAACCAAATATCGACCAAATGCTCCCCACGGCTTCGGTGGCATACCTCTATCTGATGATCCATATTTTCAATGACTTCGAGACATGATGGTTCAATGACGTAATTGTGCCGAATTATCTCATTCTTCAGCTCTTGAATTGTTCCTGGCTGACGTATACTTTATCTCTTTATCGCCATAAATTAACTAAACAATAAAAAATATTTGTATAACAATCTTCATAGTTAATAGTATTAACAATTTCATTGGTGAATTGAACATGTATTGTTTCAATAAATTAACTATGAAATTTTAATATTAACAATTGTCATGGTTAAAGACAATTCATTGTTAAAACAACAATAATTATTTTAATAATAACAATTTTAATGGTTAAAAAACTCAACAATGCATTATAAACAACAATAATTATTTTAAAATTAACAATTTTCATGGTTAAAAAATTCAACCATAGAATAGTTAAATTAACTATTATTATTTTTAAATACCAGTCAATAACAAAATGTTCACATTAACCATATATAACGTAGACTCCAAATCATAAATGCTCCCCACGGCTTCGGTGGCATAGCTCTATCTGATGATCCATATTTTCAATGACTTCGAGAAATAATGGTTCAATGACGTAATTGTGCCGAATTATCTCATTCTTCAGCTCTTGAATTTTTCCTGGCTGACGTATACTTTATCTCTTTATCGCCATAAAAGTCCTTTCAGAAAGAAATCAACCAATATCAAATCACATGATCGTGGCGGTCAATTAACACCACTACGTGAGATAACACGGCCATTAAATTTCTCGCGCAAAAAGCCATAGTTTCATTGGCTGTGTGACAAGTAGCAACATTCTAAATATCGTTTAGGTTCATATCCGCAATTTATGGTCAGAAGAAGTCCGGTATCATCTCACGATAGCGAACACCATTCACGGTAACTACTTGGCCGAACTTATTTTTAAGGATGTACGAACCGATGACACCGCCAGACCATAAACCGCCCCATACAGTTATTCTTTGTGAATGCGCCTGTTTTTTAACAATAACTTGTGAATTCTCATTTGCCGAAATGTGGAAATTCCGCTTGTTGACGAATCTACTGAGGTGAAAGTGTGCTTCGTCGCTGAAGATGAATTTCTCTGTAAAGTCATTATTAACTTTTTTGTAAGTCACCATTAACTTCTGTCTGTTCAGCCAACAATTCGACATATTGGTGAAGCAGTAGGCACCTGCGCTTGCGTCAGTTGAAGCTACACTAAGTGTTGCCTGGAGCCATCTGGCATTTCCATTGGGAAGTTTGACATTTTTTTAGCATAAACGTTCTCAGAACGTTTTGACGTACGACCATCATTTGTTTGTTTACAGTGACTTGAAAAAATCAATTTGGCAAAAAATGGAATTAACTCGTGAACATTTTCGTGCGATCATTTTTCACAACTTTCGACGTGGATTATCTCGACAAGAGTGCACCGATAAACTTAAATCTTTGTTTGTCGTGAAGCAGCATCCTATATCACTATGAAAAAGTGGTTTAATGAATTCAATCGTGGCCGACGCTCGCTCAAATACGAAGGTCGTCCAAAAACGGCCGTTGTGCCAGAGAATATTGATGCCGTACGTGAACTGATAATCCAAGATCGTCATGTGACATACCGTGAGATAGAGGCATCCTTGGGCATTTATTCCAACAGCATACACTTGATATTGCATAAATACCTGGCAGTAAAAGAAGGTTTGTTCTCGTTGGATCCCGCACAATTTGACAGTCGCTCAAAAAACGGCTCTTGTCGATTGGTGCAAAGAAATTTTAAAAAAATACGATCGCGGTGCTTCAAAAGACGTCACAGGTGACGAATCATGGATCTATATGAGCCCCAAACAAAACAGCAATCGACCGTGTGGGTCTTCGAAGACGAGCCAAATGCAACGAAAGTTGTTCGTGTAAGAAGCACTTCGAAGCAAATGGTCGCCTGTTTTTTCGGCAAAACTGGTCATGTGGCGACTATTCCGCTTGAGCAACGTAGGACGGTCAATTCTGAGTGGTACACCGCAATATGTTTGCCTGAAGTCTTCGGAGAAATTCGAAAAACGAACAAGAGAAGACGAATCATTGTGCACCATGACAATGCGAGCTCTCACACATCGGCTCAAACCAGCGCCTTTTTGACCGGCCAAAACGTCGAATTGTTCTGTCATCCGCCGTACAGCCGTGACTTGGCACCCAATGACTTCTTTTTATTCCCGCACATCAAAAAAAAAATGCGTGGTCAACGATTTTCGTCGCCAAAAGATGCTGTTGAAGCGTTCAAAAACCATGTTTTGGAGGTGTCTCATCTGAGTGGAAAAAGTGCTTTGACAATTGGTTTGAGCGCATGCAAAAGTGCATAAATCATGCTGGAGAATACTTATACTTGGAAATACAATAAAACCATTTTTGATGATAAATACTCGCATTTATATTATTAGGCGAGAAATATATATATCAGCCCTCGTACCTACACCAACGACGAAACGTGTGTCTAAAAGACGGTGATGTGTTTGCTTTTACAGCTCTTACTTACTTGTCCTTCTCCATATGTGACGCGCAAAATAGAAAGGGACCTAAGGGTAAAAACCAGTTTTGTTCAGGAGAGCCATTTTAAAGATTTAAATACGTGTATCTTTGGTGTACCATCACTTTCATAAAACGCGCATATCTCTGGGAGGGAACACTTTTGGGGCATGGGATCGGTCTCATTCGATGCTCAGATGTTGTCCACATCAAAAAAAAAGTGAAAATAGATTTGTTTACCCTTAGGTCCCTTTCTCTATGCGCTGTCACATATGACAACAAACAACCTGATCTAATTAGCTTGTGGCGTTATTCGCACTTTCAAAAATAAAATTCAACAATTTTGACGCTTTGCTGTACAACATATGTAGCCATCCATTAAAACTATTTAACCTGCAAAAGTCAAGTCGAAGGCGTCTTTCTCATTTAAAACAGTTAACTAAATATTTTTGCAGTTTTCTTATAATTCTTTATTTTTTGTTTGAAATTCACAATGAAAGTAAGAACATGTCATGAGGCAATTCAAATGGAAATAAGGAAATAACTTACCAAGTTTTATCTTGGATGATTTCTTTGAAAAAAATGCTAAGAACCAAAATAACCAAACTGTATCTCACCAAAAAGTCAGTACAATCTTATAATGTAATGTCAATTCCGTTCGGCTTACTTAAAAAATAGATATTGTACTTCCAAACTAATGCTAATAAATTTTGCAAAACTTCTAATACAAATACATATCTCCAACTAATAAACTCGTAACAACTTTGCTCAATATTTGCGAAAACTTTCTCATCATCGCGTCGTTTAAACCGATTTAAAAGCAGTTTATGTGAACCACCCAAAGCAATTGGTTAAAAGCCAAGAAACAAAAAAATTGTTTAAACATTTCAACACTTGATCATTGAAAAGAGCCAAAACAAAAAACAGCCAATTTTAAGACCTCCTATTGTTACCAGAAATTAAAATAAACTTACCACACCATCCTGTGGTCGGCCATTTAAAGCCACTGCACACTCGTACTGTTGGTCAATGACAAAAACGGAAGCCGCATCACCGTATGCTACAGCCTCGCACCCTACCGAATCGAACCCTCCATTGGCAATCTGCAATTGAATTGGCTCATAAACTATAAACTGTAATGTCGCCTGTAACGTTTTATTACTACGAGTATGTGTGTGTGCGTGAGTTCATGTATGTATGCAAGTGTGTTATATTTCAATTTTATTTTTTTGGTTTGTTTGTATTTTATTTGTGAAAATGTAAAATCAATATCGGCGTAATTTTTCATCACAATCTGGATCCCATATGTTTTAATTGAAAATTTTGAATTTGTGCCATCAGAAAGTACAATTTATGCGGACACACATGCATATACAAATAAAGGGTGTTTTTTATTGAGGTATAGAACTTCGAATTGAAATAAAACACAAGAAAATCGTTTAAATGTCCATCAATTTGGCTTTATTGGAAGGATAATTTTATGCCATTAATGTTTAAATATGATTTCGGGGCCGCCGCGGCTGGCTCGAATAAAGCCAATTCTACAGGTCCAATTTTCAACCACTTTTTCGAGCATATGGGGCCGTATGTTGGCAATAACGCCACGAATGTTGGCTTCTAAGTCCCCTAACGTGTTTCTGGTTTGTTGGCGTAGACGAGCGACTTCACATATCCCCAAAGAAAATAATCCAATGGTCCATGTTAACCGATCCATGGTTAACCGAATTAATTGCTCTGACGGACGATTATGTCGACCATAAAATGGACGGAGCTTGCGGTGAACTTCGCGAACTGAACCATTACTTTCGAAATAAATTTGCACGATTTGCAAGCGTTGTTCTTTTATCAACCTGTTCATGATGAAATGGCAAACCAAACTAAATATTAATCACTTGACAGCTGACAAAATGGCCGCCAGTTAAAAAAGTGATGCCAACTTAAAGTTCTATACCCCAATAAAAAACACCCCTTATAAACAATCAGTGGTGGACCATCGAGTACACTCAGAGAAAAATGGCTGAACAAAGAAAAATTAGCTCTTTTTCAGAAAACATTTTCTTTTAAATGGAGCTTAAATTGTTGTTTAAAATTACAATATGTGACAGCGCATAGAGAAAGGTACCTAAGGGTAAAAAGTCATCAACATCTGAGCATCGAATGAGACCAATCCCATGCCCCAAAAGTGTTCCCTCCCACAGATATGCGCGTTTTATGAAAGTGATGGTACACCAAAGATACACGTATTTAAATCTTTACAATGGCTCTCCTGAACTAAACTGGTTTTTACCCTTAGGTCTCTTTCTATTTTGCGCGCCACACATTATAAAAATGTTTACATTTGTTTAAAATTAATATGATTTTGAACTCTTTAATGTGCACTCTTCGTTTTTTATAAATTTTGTAATTGAGATCGGGTGAAAGTGTTACAGAGCAATTTATGATATGCGAAAAGAAATTCTGAAAACTCATATTTGCTTACCCCATGGGCATATGAGTGCACAACCCAGACTACAGGACAGGGCGATTGAAGTCTTACCAGTTATAACTTTCTACCATTTGGCTAAAATGTAGGCATCAGTCCATAAGTCTATAATTTACTAGTTTTTTATTATTTTCAAACAACAATTTTTCATTTATAATTTGTAAAAAATTTTGTGTTAAATCAAGATGTCCAACTATTTGTCCTTCCTAATCGCAATCTTCTAATTGTTGATAGAATAATGTAGGTTTTTCTATTTGCCTAACATATTGTTATTCCTGTCGGAGAAAATACCTTGATATCACTTAGTAGGGACATACGTAAATACTGTTACACACGTTTTATGCTGTAAAATAAAAAGTACTGAATGTTTTTGGACCAAATATTTTTTAATATATTTATTGATGTACATATATTGTGTCCAAAAAGAATCTACTTATTCGAAATGTCCGCCTTTTGCATTTACACACGCCTTAAGTCGCACTGGCCAATCCTCAATAGCTGATGTAACCTCGTCCATTGGAAAATTGACCACAGCTCGAACCAAAGCAGTCTTAATCCAATGTAGGGGTATCTTTTGTGACAAACCTTGTCCTTTAAAACCGTCCACAATTTGTAGTCCAAAGGTTCAAATTTGTAGTTCCGGGTTCAAATCTGGACTGCCTGAGGGCCATTCTTCAGAAGAAATGAACGTTGGCAAATTGTTTCGAAGCCAGGCCTGCGACGTTTTAGCCTTATGGGCCGGTGCAGAATCCTGCTGGAAAGTCCATGGCTGGCTTTGGAACAGGGGATTGTTAAAAGGCTTCACAGCAGCTTCCAAAGCGGTTTCTTGGTAAACTTGTTTTGACTCCTTGTTTGCAGAAATGCAGGTCAGTTTCCCCATCGTAAGAGACACCCCACCAAACCATGACAGGAGCTGGGTGATGACCCTTTTCCACCCTTGAGATCAGTTCAGAAGCTTCCTTAGATGACCGCGCATACACTATCATTTTTCTTGTTAAATTTTTCCTGAACGGTAAAATTTTTTTTATCGGTGAACAAAATGTTTCTGTGCTAGTTATCAGCGTGCTTCACCAAAAGATGTTTGCATTTTTCAATCCTATTTTTTTTAAAGCTGCAGTCAATAAATGTCCGGTTCGTCTTTTGAAAGCCCCAAGTCGCAAGTCTTTTTTAATGATTCGACTCATGGACTTTTGCGTGATATTCATCTCACGGGCCATGATTTTCTGTTTTCGGAGCGGATTTCTGTGAATTCTTGATTTAACGGCTTTGATGACAGGCGGTGTTCGAATAGAGCGACGATAGCGAAATAGAGCGCGACCGGTGGCGGTCTTTTACATCTCCAGTCTCCTCAAACAGTTTAACGCATCGGTAGACGAACATGCGGCTAATCCCTAGTGGCCGGAGCGTTTTGAAAATATCGCTTTTTTCATTTCACACTTGAAAAGCTCTATTACCCCGACGCGGGTCTCATTATCTGACCACTCCATGATGAAAGTTGAAACAATTTTAAAATCCCGTTACAGACTAACGCTATTGAGGTTAGCTTTGAAAACCCATATGACATTTACGGGGTATGTTCAGTTCTACTATTGAAATGGGTGTGCTCAATGTTGTAACAGTATTTATGCCCCTACTAAGTATATGGACTACTGAATAGATCCTGAACAGGGACTAACCAGACCTAAAACTACAAATTCCTGGAAACATTATTGTATAGCTAAAATCCTAAAAATGTGACACATTTTAGCGTTTTAATACCATCAGCACTATGTAATCCCTTTGATGTGTCCTGATAAAATCAGTGTTCGTATTTTTTTTTGTTTTCTCTTTTAAAAAAAAATGTTGCATTTCAGGTAAATAGTCATAACTTTGGAGCGGTAGGACCTCTGGGCTTCGTTTAGGTAATTTTAGAAAAATCCGACCACTGCTTCAGAACTTAGGAATTTTACCCTACGACTACTAATCTGAAAATGTTCAAACCGCTGCCATTTCGCCACTCTTGCATTTTCGGGCATGGTCGCACGTAGATGGACATATTTTAATGAAATGAGCCAAGGAATACGTTGATGAAATTTGTCCAGTCCTGAATGAATCACCCTGTATATGAAAATATTTTTACGACTTGGCTTAACTTAACGCATAGGTACTGAGGACCGATAAAGCGGCCGCAAACTTTAGGGTCATTTACATTTGCCTATTTACACAGAATAAACAAGTAAGTAAGTGCTATAGTCGGGCGTGGCCGACTCTATGATACCCGCACCACTATAAATGTGAGTAAGTCTCCTGTTAATCGAAAGCACTCGTCGCTATTTCTATCTGTATCTATCACGCAAGCACTAAGCCTTTATACCCCATACCACTATGTGGTGAGGGTATAACAATTATAGTTGGTCCACATTTCCATACCTTGTTTTCGGACCCTGTGCCCTCCCACGGACGAGATAAATCATTTGGCTTGACATATTTAAAGTCCTGAGGCAATTCCCTGTCATTTGAGGGGTCACACTAAAATCCGGGTAAACCGAAACTTTTGGACCCTCCTAATGGACCCTGGGGCCCAAACAGGTCGAATTTTTTTCTGTATTTAAAATTGTAAGATAATTTCCTTTCATTTAAGGGGTCACACTTATATTTAAAATCATGGGTCCATTTTTTGGGTTCTGAAGGCCCCGTAGGTCCGAGAGGCGGGTCCAACTATTTTTTTTACATTTTGTGGTCAGTTCTACATCGAATGTCATATTTTTTTAATTTGTTGACCAATACACGCGACATCAACTGGATTTGGACCAAATCCGGGAGTTCCTTTGTATGGGGGGGTCTATCAGAAAGTACTCCGATTTGGTCCAAATTCAATAGCGCCCGTCCTTGTCCCAATATATTACTACTTGCCAAGTTTCATCAAGATCGGTGCATAAATGCGACCTGTACTTTGATTACAAGAATAGATGGACATCTTTACATCCAGCCAGCCGGCCAGCCAGCCAGCCAGACAGACATGGCTAGATCGACTCAAAATGTAATTCTGAGCAACTTTCTCTCTGGTCCCGGTATTCTAACTCGATTCCTTCGATGTGTTACAAACGCAAGCACTAAGCCATTATACCCCATACCACTATGTGGTGCGGGTATAACAAATTTTCGGTTTATTTAATAAAGTCAAATAAAAAATTTGAATAATTAAAAATTTTACATACTAACTAAAATATTTGTATGTTGTTTATCGAAAATATTTCCGATCATCAGGAGATGTGAAAAGTTGTAAGCCGATTATAAATAACATTTTTGTTATGAGGCGATGGAAAAATTCACATATTTACAAAAATAATTGTAAAAATTAAGTTACTAGCAGGGATGACTGCATTTTCGATGAGAGCCACTTCACCATCATAAGACCCCAAGCAAGGAATATACTGTAACTATGTTTAGCGGGTATACATCTAAAGGCAGGCAGTTTCACATTTAAAGAGAACTGCCGGCAGTAGTTTTCCACCGAACACAATAAAAATCCCTACATACATACTTAAACACATACACTCAACCATATACGATACAGTGCATGAATTTTATGCACTTCTTCGTTGTTTCCATTCATTAAATATCATTGCAACATCTAATCAATAGTTTCGCTTATTAACGAAGTTTTTAATTGTGGGGTGATTAAATTCACGTAGCAAAATTTTGGTTGAAATTTATAGGTTGCCTTTTTTTCTGTATATAAGCAATGAAATTTCGTTACAATTGTAAATTAGCATTTATTTCTAAGATTTGGCTTAATTTGTGGTTCTTCACACAGTCACTATAATAATATAATATATAATTTTAAAATATTATTCGCTGTAATATATATTTATAATATCTCGAAACTGTGTAAATACTTCCTAAGATATGTAAATAAAGACGATTCCAAAAATTGAAAAATATAGGCCGAGAAACTGGACCCCTTTTCATGAGCCTAACGCTAGTATGCTATTAATGTTGACATTTGACTAAAATTGGGTTTACGGATAGTCTCCTTTGATCGTGAACACGGATTTGTCGAAACTTGGGGATTTAACATGTCCAAATAGTCACTTATATTTAAAATTTTCTCAAATTCGGTGTTCGAGAAATCGGGCAACTTCTAAAGCAGACAAAATCACTGTAACGTAACATTAATTTTACGATTTGGCTAAATACACAGTGTGACAGGGAAAAAATATCTGGGAAATGATATAATTTTTCTTGTAAATCTTGCTGAGTACAGCAAGAAACCGGTTTTGAAATTTCCTAAACACCTCCAAAATCTGGAGTTACGGGTAAAAACCCGGTTTTTCGGATCTTACGCACTTATAAGCCAGTACCTTGGTTGAATATCAACCGATTTGGAAAGAAGAAACTGCGGCCTTTCGAATGGTGTATACACTTTTAAAACAATACTGAAAAAAATCTGTATTTTTCCTGTAAACTCATTTTTTTTTTAATTTTTTAAGAGAACCGAAAAATTTTGGAACTGATTAATAAAGAGAGTGTTCTTACGAATACAATTCGATGTCATTTTTAAAAATCCGAGTCATGATTGAGTTATTCAACTTTTATTAAAACAAAATTTTTGAAAAAATGCAATTTTTGGCCAAACTGCTCAGAAATATTGGTTTGACCGTTTTTTTTATTGAATTTCTCAGTATGCAGTTTGTCAGTATCCAGTGAGTTGTATTTTCGTGGGCATTTGTGTGAAAAAAACTTAAAAGGAAAGTTTAAAACAGTAGTTCTCATTCGTTTCGGGAGAGCCTGGCCATATAAAGTTCGGTTTTACTTTCAACAATTGCAGCAAAGCTTTCTGAAGAGGGTTGTCACGGACCCGAAATCATGATAAAATCAGTGTGCAGCCACGAAAAAGCATGTCACTTTGCCATTTTCATTAAAACTTGTCTTCTATTTAAATATAGATGCAAGAGGTCTTGAGCCGGTTAATCCCTGTTCAATGTGTAAATGCAACAGACCGAAATAAAACAAACGAGCTAAAATGAAAATAAAATTATTTTTTTAAATTGGCTAAATTTTAATGACGTGTTCGAAAATCCGTCCTATTTGAACATAGACCTATGCGTACCAAAAACTAATGATATTTTTTTACAAATTCAAATATGACATCATTTTTAAAATCTGTAAATCAAAAACCCCGTTTTTAATTGGATTTTCAGCACATCTAGAATGCAGGGTATAATAGTGGTGTTTTAGGTTAAGACTTGATAAATAAGACTGAATAGCAAAACCTCAATAGTTTAGTCATTTGTTAGCAAAAACTGTCAATTTTGCTCGTACCTAAAGGAATAGTCTAGACGTACTAGTCTTAAAAAAAAATTATTAGTGGTAAAATTGTTTATTTTTTTATGTTAGTACTTAGTCTGGATAACTATCGAGTATAAATAAGCCTCTATCCAGACTAAGTACTACTAAAACAGCTACAATAATTTATTTTTCCATTTTTTTCTCAATCGCTTTTTCTATAGACATGCTAAAAATTTATCACTTTTTGTTAACAAAGGATTTAACTATTGCGGTTTTTGCTATCAAGTCTTAGTTATTGAGGCTTTACCTAAAACACCTCTAATACATCAAGGTGTTGCAAATTATTGATTAATAAATTATGGTAAATGGTATATGAAATCGGGTGTGGCAACGAATCTGTTCTCCATGTGTGATTTTTTATTCAATTTATGACGGGCTATTTTCCCTGAGTGTACACTATACACATTTGTATGTGTATATGTATTTTATCTATAAATATTTTTATATAGATAAACTATATATATATAAATAGCAACAAGCACTCATCCAGTGTGCATAAAGCACAGTATGTACGTACAAATTGAAGGAAAACTGAAAATCCAACAAATTTTTATTACGTTCTTTTGTGTGTGTATGTGCGTTTTTATTGTATTGAGTCCTTTGTTCATATTTTAAGCCATTTAGATAACCACATTCATTTGCAATTAAAATACCTACACTTACACACATATACAATAACCACACATTCTTAAACGCATACACACAAACCAAAAGGAGTGAAAAGTGCACAGCTCTATGAAGCCGTACAAATGACCATAAGCTCTCTTGCTCTGATTTGTCCTTCTTTCCGGCTGGTGGTTACCAGTATAACTGCCCTGGCCACCACCAGCAGCACCACCCACTAGGAACCACCTCATACTGGCCATATTGATTTCAATGCTGCACAACTTGTGATGCCGCCACGCCACCACCACTTCTGTCGCTGTCATTGTGTGAACATGAAATGAAACTGCTCTCGCTTATCGGTAATGCGGCTGTGCGCTTTTATTAATTAAACATTTTTATGACAAAAGTTTTTCGCATGTAGTCCTTCTACCCTTTTCACCCCATTGAAACCCGTCCCTCTACTCTATTGTTGTTGCAAAAAAAGGAGGAAAATTGGCTTAAAAATTCAACAAAAGTCATTTAAATTAAATATTTAAAATTCGGTGGCTTGGGAACTCTTTCGCATCCAAGCACTGCATGGGCTGGCTTGGCTGGTTGGTGCAATGCAAATGTTATGCTTTTTATTGTGTTATTCTTTTTTTTATTATTTAGTCAAAAGTACTTCTATGATCACGTAGTGGGCATGTGACTCCGATATGTTCATTTTAATTTTTTTGAAGTTGTTAACCAACTTTTTGTTATTCGGATTGGCAATTATGAGTAGCGAAAGATTCCAGACTAATTTGAGAGTTACCCGAAAGCAGTCACAAGCGCGACTGTCTGATTTTCGATCGGCAGTGGAAAAACCAGTTGGAATTTCAAAAATTTTGTTGAAAAGGTAAAAATTCCGTTGCCATCACCGAATGTCTTAAATCGTAATGAATATGTGGATCGAAATTCCACTAGATGATAAATATGATAAAAGTACTGTGCCCACAATCAATAGATCAGTTATATCTATGAAGTACGAAACAAATATTTAGTTGTCACAACTGGAGGTTGTGGCCTATTGGTTGCCGAAAAATTATTGTAGCAACCATTTATTGGTAATAATAACAAATACTTATAATATATACTTATACAAAAGGGTAGTTTATTGGTAACGCTTTTTTGATTAGAATGTAGGCTTATTAAAAAATAATATTCGAATATACGAGTACATAATTTCATGTCGAATGAAGTGAAGGATGGTCTTACTAAAACGCATGATTTAAATTGTTAAAAAACTAAAAGTTGTTAGCGAATTTTCTTAAAACCTTTTATTATGATAGAAGACTCTATGCCACTTTCGAGGGCTGCTATATATATATTTCTGGCCTAATAATGAAAATTCGAATATTTATCATCAAAAATGCTTTAATTGTTTTTCAAAGTATTCTCCAGCATTATTTATACACTTTTGCATGCGCTCAAACCAATTGTCGAAAAACTTTTTCCACTCCGATTGAGACACCTCCAAACATGGTTTTTGACATCTTCTGGCGACGAAAATCGTTGACCACGCATTTGTTTCTTAATGTGCGGGAATAAAAAGAAGTCATTGGATGCCATGTCAAGGCTGTACGGCGGATGACCCATCAAGTCGATGTTTTGGCCGGTCAAATAGGCGCTGGTTTGAGCCGATGTGTGAGAGCTCCCATCGTCATGGTGCACAATGAATCGTCTTCTCTTGTTCGTTTTTCGAATTTCTCCGAAGACTTCAGGCAAACAAATTGTGGTGTACCACTCAGAATTGACCGTCCTACGTTGCTCAAGCGGAACAGTCGACCATTTGCTTCGAAGTGCTTCTTCCACGAACGACTTTCGTTGGATTTGGCTCGTCTTCGAGCCAATTGCTGTTTTGTTTCAAGCTCATACGCATAGATCGATGATACGTTACCTGTGACGATCTTATAAACGTCTTAGAAGCACCGCGATCGTATTTTTTCAAAATTTCTTTGCACCAATCGACACGAGCTTTTTTTGAGCGAGAACAACCCTTTTTTACGGCCACGTGTTCATGCAATATCGAATGACGATCTTGCATGATCAGTTCCCTCACGGCATCAATGTTCTCTGGCACAACGGCCGTTTTTGGACGACCTTCGTCTTTGAGCGAGCGTCGGCCACGATTGCATTCAGTAAAATAGTTTTTTCACAGTGCTTTAGGATGGTGCTTCATCGCCATACAAAGATTTAAGTTTATCGATGCACTCTTGTCGTGATAATCCACGTCGAAAGTTGTGAAAAATGATCACACGAAAATATTCATGAGTCAATTCCATTTTTTTGCCAAATTGATTTTTTCAAGTCACTGTAAACAACATAAATGATGGTCGTACGTCAAAACGTTCTTAGTACGTTTAAGCTAAAAAAATATCAAACTTTCGAATGGAAACGTCAGATAGTGCCAGGCCAGAAATATATATTCGCAATCCGTATGTGTGAAACAAAATATTGGCCAAATGCTCGCCAATGCTTCGACGGCATTTCTTTATACGGCATTTCTTTATCCATATTTTCAATAACTATGAGACATAATAGAGGTAAAATGTCGTAAATATGCCAAATTATCTCGTTTATTTGCTCTCGAATTATTCTTGACTTATTTACGTATTCTTTATCATTTGCCATTGCCACGACGTAAGATAACACGGCCATTGAAATGGCGTAATCTGGCGTAAAAGAGCCACTATTTCGTTGGCTTTGTGGCAAGTGGCACCTTCCTCTTAGAACCACATATCGTCCAGGTATATATCCCCAATTTCTGGCCACAAGATGTCCTTTATCATTTTGCGATAGCGACCACGTAACTGCTTGGCCGACCTCATTTTCCAAAAAGTACGGTCCTTTAATGCCGCCGGCCCATAAACGCAACCTCACTCTTTGTGTATGCATCGGCTTTTGGACAATTACTCGTGGATTCTCAATTGCCCAAACGCGGCAATTCGGCTTATAACGAATCCACACAAATCCATTTTCTCCTTGGTTGAATTTGAAACAAAGAAATTTCAAATTTTGTTGGGCAGAAATCTTGACGTTAAGGTGTACTCACAATTAACATCGTGCATTATGGATGGACCTCACTTATACTGGGTTTTCCATTAGGGACATTACAATTTTATATATTTATAAAATACAGAATATTTAAGATATTGAGTTCAAATTAATTACAGGTGTAGTGCAAATGTTAAATTTTAAGAATGAAATTCAATTTCGGTCATATGACCACCAGGTGCTCGTGTACCTATTCGTTGGTCCAATTTTTCACTACTCTTGCACACATTTCGACCGTAACGTTGGCAATTTCGCGTTGGATGTTGTGTCTGAGCTCGTCTACAGTTGTTGGCTTGTTGGCGTAGACCAATGACATGATGTGGCCTTATAAAAAGAAATCCAATGGCGTTAAATCTCATTAACGAGGTAGCCAATCGATGGGATCATTTCTCAAGATAACACGTTCACCGAATTTGCCTTTCAGTAAATCGATTGTAACGTGTGTTGTGTGGCTAATGGCACCGTCTTGTTAAAACCACATATCGGCGATGTCAAGCTCATCTAATTCTGGTCATAAATAACTTTCTAACATGGCACGAAAGCCCTCTCCATTGATATGACGTAACATGACGATAGCTTTCATCGACGATCCAATTACACCTCCGGCATGAAATCCACAATACAGTAATTTTTGGCGGATGCAATTGTGTCTCTTGAAGCACATGTGGGTTTGTTGCTGTCCAATAACGCATATTTTGATTATTGATAAAACCACTCATCCAGAAATGTGCTACAACGCTCATCCTGTTAAGTGGGACGATTATTACGGCCGAAAATTGGAGTAAACGCTCTAAAAGTTGTTACCACCGACTCAGAATTTTGGTAGTAATTTTTAATAATTTTTAAAGGTTGCTCGTAAGTGAACTTTACCATGATGAAAATGTTGACTTCGACTACAGTTTTGAAAGATCGTTAAATATGTATGAGGGTGCGTTGATATAAAGATACGAAATTTTTATGTCCCTTTACATAAGTATAGTCGGAAATGTAAGCGTAAGATGACGCTTAAAATGGCACCCATCTGACACTTTTTCAACGAGAAATCGACAGGATCGCCTTTATGGTTCAGAGTACTTGAAGTGAGAGTAAACAGATTTTTATTTGTTTATGTCGTTTTTGACTGGGCTGATTGGTCAGTCTTCCTTCATGAATTAAATAAAACTAATTTATTCCATGTTTTCCCAACGTTTTGTTAGCTTTTTTCTAACTTCTTCGTCATAATTTCTTATTACTATTAAAAAACTGGACATCACGAAACAATTTAATAATAAAATAATAAAAAATATAAATAAATGTAAAAATCACAGCAAAACTTAACACTAATATCACAGTAAAGCATTTCTGTTTATTTAAACTTATTGCAGCGGAGTATTGGAGCTCCAATTATGACGAATGAAATGTAAAACTAATTGATTTTCAAATAAACATCCCCTTAAAAAATTAGAAAAAAGCTAACGAAACGTTGTGAAAACATGGAATAAATTAGTTTTGTTTACACGCAGAAAAAAAGTATGGTTGGGATAACAATATTCGAAGATCATCATACTATTGTTGGGTATATGGTTGTGGCGCAACAATATTATGCTCATCACAACAGTATTATGGTTCACACACAACCATACCATGATCCCTACAACAATAGTATGGTCCTCACAACAATAGAATTATTCACACACAACCATACTATGATCCCCACAATCATATTATTATTCTCACTCAACCATACTATGATACCCACAACCATATTATTTTCCTCAAAATCATAGAATGTTTCACATACAACCATAGTATGATCCCCACAACAATAGATTGACTTACAAGTAACCATACTATGATCCCCAAAATATTGGGTTAAGTTGTTATTTAACAATAGAGATTTGTATTAAGTAAATTTTTTTAAAATGCATTAACTCTTATTAACAGGAGTAATTTATTTAACAGTAGAAAAAAAATATTTATTTAAAATATTTCAGTTATACTAATTCAAAGTAGTTTGTTTTGAAAAAAATTAATTTTCATATAAAAACATTGTAAAATTCGGAAATATTAATCAAACCGACAAAAATAAATTTTGTCAGTATGATTGCCGTAATCATATTATTGCTAACATAAAACTCAAAAAAGACAAAAGTTTTGTCGCACCAACCATATTTATATTGTTGCTACAACAATATTAATATTGCCGCAATCATACTATTGTCAAAATGAAAATTCAAAAAACAATACTATGGTTGCGACGACCATATTTTTATTGCAGAGAGCATACTATTGTTGCCGTGACCATATAGTAACCATATCTTTTCTCTGCGTGTAATTCATAATAAAATAAATGCCCATTTGGTCAAAGAAGACAGAGTTTTTGTTTGACTTATAAATTAGAATATTTATATCTAGAAACAATTGTTAAATTTCCGATGCCTTGCTTCGTATACGAATGATTTCAGCTCCATTTACGGACAATTGAAGTGAATCAACCAACATTCAGTTGTACTGATGGAACCGTTAACGAAGTGAAAACCCACCGCTGAAAAAATGTTAGAGTTTCTTACCCGGATTTGAAGCTGGGTTTACTGGCATGATGGGCGTGCACACTACCATCATATCACGGCGGCGCATATATGTATATAATACATTCACCAGATTTCAAGCCGAAATCTATTACAATATGTATGGAAAGCTCAAAACGATGAAATGAAAATCGGTGGATTTCGTTCATACTTTATACTCGAATACCAACTCGATTTTAGTTGTTCGTATTGCTTGACAAAGGTCTACTTTAAGCACAAATAATTATGTATTAAGAAAGTACCAACTTTTTGTTTCTAAACTATTCTAAACAACTGTAGTGTGGCTGACCCCTTATGGACTGACCCTATACTCCTAAAAAAAGGGGTCGAAGTCATGATAACAATTATGAATTTTTAATGTATCACAGTCAAGAAATCTTTAATTTTTTAAGGATATCGCAGAAATATCAAACCGCAGAGTGTATGTAAACGTGTGTATGTACTTAGTTAGAGTTACAAATGTACATATATACACAAATGTGTGTAAAAGTAATTGTGTTTGTTTTCACACACATCTAAATGTGTACTAACATATGTGTAACTTAAATGCATGTGTACATAAGATTGTCTCTTTACGACATTGTAAATCAGTAGATTGTTTATACAACAACGACATTACTCGAATTCATTTATGTGCACGAGTATGAATGAACACATACACACTTGCATACACATAAACATGTATGTATGTATTTACAGGGTCATGTGGGAAAACACATCAGATGTGTCCAAGTCAAAAGCTGAGAGCTGGCAAAAACTTCGTGAAAACTTTGGAACTTAGCGAATGTTATACTAGTAAATAAGGCAAAAGTCGGACGGGCCGAGTAGGTGAAACCCTCTTTCACTTTGATATTCAGAAGATTCTGCGTCACTGTTTGGAAATTGGGCAAGCTCGGTCTTAATTTTTGACTTCTAGAGCGAAAAAGATATATATTCCCTATGGCCTATAACCAAGCAGACAGATTAGTTCCTATATTAACGAAAATACTTAAAGGTCGCACATAACGCTTTGCACGAGATCGAATTTTAAATGTGATCTGTAGAGCGGCAGGACCTGAAATCGGGATGGACCTATGTACGGGGGGCTTTATTAAAATATGGATCAGTACTGCCGAGCTTCGGTAGGCGTTTAAATTTCTTTTCCTTTTTATCTTTTCTCAGTATATTTTAGAATTACTACGGAGAACAGCTAACTCTACACACAGAGCACATATTCGTTGCCACAACCGAATGATTGAGGTTATATGCATCTCAAGGAATCCATCAGTAAAACAGAATGCTAGTTGGTGCTCTATAATTTTAAGTTATTAAAACTGTAGTATCGGTGCAACATACCGGTATCCGAACCTTCAGAAGAGAATTTTTGGATCTAAAAACCACATATCACACGAAAAAATTACAATTTTATTCAGAGGCAAAAAATAAAAATTTTAGTCAGAGGCGAAATACAGTTTGCTTACACAATTGAAGTACTCGTTAAAAGGGTCATGACAAAGAAAAAGTGGAATAAATGATGGAAAAAATTACTGGAAAAAAATTTGGTTCGATTGGCCTAAAGTCAGTAATAATCGAATTAATTTATTTTTAAGAAAATATCATAGTTATGATGCATTTTTAGTTATCATCACTTCAAATTGGTTACAACAAAATCTTTGCAAAACAAATGGTTGCCACAACCACTAGTTGTTGCAACTAAATACCTTTTCGCGTTTTATTGGTATGACCGATCAATTAGTTGTGAGTACAGTAAACTGATCATATTTATCCTCTTGTGGTACCGAATATACATTACAATTATAAACATTTGGTGATTTCAACCAAAATTTCTTTTTTTTTGCAACCGAATCATTGTAATTCCAACCGATTTCCAACTAAATTTTTTTCTGTGTCTATACCTTAAAACTACGAAGAAGCTTGAATGGGAAAATAAAACAAAGGGTGGCCCAACTAAAACGATGTTTATTGTAAATAAAACAAAACGTTTTTGGAGAATTATCTTAATATTTTGTTATTATGATAAAAGGATCTATGACAATTATGTGTAACAAAAAAATATCGGCCAAATGCACAAATGCTCGCCACGTCTTCGGTGGCATACCTCTATATATCCTATGGTCCATATTTTGAATGACTGAGACATAATAGAGGTTCAGTGTCGTTAATGTGCGGATTTATGTCCTCCTAAGCTCTTGAATTTTTCCTGGCTTATTGACGTACAGTTTTTCTTATATCCCCAAAGAAAGAAGACCAACGATGTTAATTCAAATGATCGTGGCGGCCATTGAATTTCTTGCGCAAAAGAGCCTTAGTTTCGCTAGCTGTGTGGCAATTAGCACCATCCGGTTGGAAGCACATATCGTATAGGTCCATATCCTCAATTTCTGGCCAGAAGAAGTCCGTAGCCTTCTCGCGGTAGCCAATACCATTCACGGTAACTGCTTGGTCGACCTCGTTTTCGAAGAAATACGGCCAGATTTTACAACGAACTAGGCGAGCATGCATTGGTGCTTTCACATTTTCCACAGACCCAGTTTGCTAAAATTTGCGCAAAATTCTCCCGATTATGGACACAATTGGTCGATTATGGTAAACTACAAAATCACGAAGTGCACGATATGTATTTTGATTTGAACGCCCATTTCACTCAATGTGGGGAAATGTTTTTTGAACTATTGTAATAATATAATAATGACAGCATCAACACCCTGCACATTTGCATTTGATAGGCTAAAATAAATCCGCTAGATCTGACCGAAAAATGACACATTGAGTACTTTCAAGACAACTTTCATATTTTGACTTGGACAGATTCAAAAACTTACGCGATATGTTCAAACGTATCTGTTGGTAAACTATTATTACCAAAGAGACTCAAACGTCCGTCTGTCGGTCTTTCTGTCGACACTAACTACAACAGCTCCAGTTATTACCGCCAGAGCAACATCAGGCAGAGTGAATTGCAAAAAATATATCATATCCAACCTAAAACCTACAACACGTTCACACACACACAAACATATGTATGTATACGAGTGAATTGCCACATCTGATTTTACCCAACCAGAGGCGGAATTGCACAAAAAGTCATTTTTAAATGCCCCAAAAAACAATTCATCCTGTCTTCAAACTGGGGGCACGTGGTAACTCACATGTGTAACCGTACAATCCCCGTGCTCCTCCCTATTGTCCAGGGCGAAACCAAAGCTTAGAACACTAACGAGTGCTGGGATACCCAGCGGATAACTGAGCTACAATAGGAGGTCAGCATTTACTTGAGATGAAGGCTAATACCAATCAGACCGATGTTTAGTATCACCACATCCCCTTAGTCACACAATCAACTACATAAATTTGTCCGTGGCTTGCATTCTAAAATATGGGCCCTGCCTCGCCATTTTAGAGACATAAACTTTGCATTGGCCTCCCAAACTTCAGGCCTGATGTCAAGTTTGCCCAACCCTTCTCTTCGACACTGTTTGGCGAAATCATGCATACACCCATGCACAAAAGTTCATACAAACGTTTATCATTCAGCACATCAGCATAATCCACGTCCTCGTAAGTACTACAGCCACATGTGCAAGGACACACCAATGGGAGTATGTGTGCGACCGCGTGTCCGTGTGCATGGAAATGTTCATCTGTATATGAATATCTATCAACATCAAATGCCACTACTACAATAAAGATTGTGATGAGATATTGTATACTTTATGTACATGCCAGGACAAACAGACAAACAACGTTTCATTCATGGGCTACTGGGATGTATCCGGGAACACATAAACCTATCTGGTGTATGGGGGTGTGAGTTGGGGGGCGTGTGTCCCTCCTTCTGTGGATGCTGTCTGATAGTTGCTGCTTTGTTGGTGGTTTGGTTGGTGGCTTCGTTTCAGTATCGCACAGCGCAGCAACACCGCCATCGGGGAGCACTAGAACCAAGTCCCACGTACACCAACCTAATTTCGTGTAGATGCCCGCAGTCAATATATTCAGACAAATAAATCACACAGTGTAATGAAATTAAAAAAAACACACACAACAACAACGGCAAACAGCGAATGACAGTGAAAGATGGTATGCGAAGGAAAAATTGGGGTAGCAAATAATCCGATTATAAATGAAAAAGTGTCTTAGAGTCTTTAAAAACTCGCAAGTCATCGAGCTATGAAGTGAGGCTTTGTTCATGGACTTATTTGTATACCCTACACTGGAATGTTTTTACTCTGTTTTTAATGTATGGACCTTATTAACCTAGAATCCCATTTAAAACTTGGTCTAAAATGCAGTCATTATGTTAGTCTATCGGGGAAGAGCTTTTAAGAATGTCGTGTCCGAAGTGCTAAAATCGTAAATACTACATCAATTTTATACAAAAATATATCTTTTTCGATAGTTCTCGGGACTTAGTACTCACAACTTGCAAATACCGGCAACTTTACGAGAAAAAATTACTCTCTAAACCATGCAAAAGCTTCGGTATAAAGTACATCTGGCCTTTGGGGCCGTCACTAAAAACCCAGCAAAAACTCTCACTACCATTAAACTTTCCGAGTAAGTTAAAATCAAAAATATTCAGTTGTGATGACACCAATGGAAAGTAAAGGGAGGTCCAACTAAAACGCACGATGTTAATTGTAAACAAAACAAAAAGTATACAGAGAAATATCTTAAAATTAAAAAAATTTGACTCTTTAAATAATATCATCCCAACTTTACTTTTTTCCTCCGTGTGTTAAAATATACGGGACATACGCATATAATTTACAACCCAACGTTTTAAACTAAGCGGAGGGACGTATCTGCAATGTCCACGAAAACCGAAGCACGATTGACCGTGTCGAAAGCCTTGATGAGGTCAAGAGTCACGAGGACCCTCCTGTCGTTGGGCTTGTTTCGGTTAAAGCAACGATTAATAAGTGTGGTAATTGAGGTTATTGTTGCTTGCGAAACCCATGCTTATTATCGGCACATGGAAGCTGTTCAATCAGGCTAGGAAGGAGCAGTGCTTTAAGCGTCTTTGCTACACACAGAGAACATATTCGGTGCCACAACCGGATTTTTGAGGTTGCATGCACCTCGAGTATGACATCAGAACAACCGAATCTTAGCTGGTGCTCTGTTATGTTCAGTAATTGTAACTGAAGTATCGGTAGAAAATTAAAAGAATCCGAACTTCCAGAAAAGAATTTGTGGCCCAACATGCGGTATTCAGTAGACAAAAATTGTTTTCTTTATGTACTTGAAGTAATCTTAAGCATAGCAGGGTCATGTCGAGGAAAAAGAGAATAAGCAAAGGGAAGATTTTTACTGAATAAATAAGATTAAACGATTTGCTTAAAGCAGTAATAATAAAGGGGGGTCCAACTTAAATGTAAGATATTAATTCTAAATAAGACAAACAGTTTTTAATATTTCCTTAAGATGGTAAGCCAAGGAAAAATTGGGTTAGTAAATAATCCGATTATAAATGAAAAATATAGAATTGCCTTTATATTTTTTATTGGAATAGAAGGATTTATGGCAATTCTTTGTTAAACAAAATTTTGGCCAAATGCCCTTAATGCTCATCCGATAGTCCATATTCTCAATGACTCTGAGACATAATGGAGGTTCAGTAATGTTTTTGCCGAATCATCTCATCCTTTAGCTCTTGAATTTTTCTTTATTCACTTTTTTTTTAAATATACTTAAAGAAATAAGTCCAATGGTGTCAAATCAATGATGGTGGCGGCCAATTAATATCGCCACGACGTGAGTAAACACGGCCATTGAATATCTGGCGCAAAAAATCCATTGTTTCATTGGCTGTTTGGCAAGTGGCTTTATCCTGTTGGAACCATATATCGTCCAAGTCCATATTTTCAATTTCTGGTCACAAAAAGTCCTTTACGAGGGTTGCTATATATATTTCTGTCCTAGGCAACACTAGGTGTTACCTGCCGCCATCTGACATTTCCATTGGAAAGTTTGACATTTTTTTAGCATAAACGTACTCAGAACGTTTTGACGTACGACCATCATTTGTGTTGTTTACAGTGACTTGAAAAAATCTATTTGGCAAAAAAATTGAATTAACTCGTGCGATCATTTTTCACAACTTTCGTCGTGGATTATCACGGCAAGAGTGCATTGATGAACTTAAATCTTTGTAAGGCGATGAAGCACCATCCTATAGCACTGTGAAAAACTGGTTTAATGAATTCAATCGTGGCCGATGCTCGTCCTAAAACGGCCGTTGTGCCAGAGAACATTGCAAGATCGTCGTGTCACATACCGTGAGATAGAGGCATCCTTGGGCATTTCTTCCAGCAGCAGATATTGCATTCGATATTGCATGAACACCTGGCCGTAAAAAAAGGTTTGTTCTCGTTAAATCCCGAACAATTTGACAATCGATTGGTGCAAAAAAAATTTTAAAAAATACGATCGAGGTGCTTCAAAAGACGTTTATACTCGTAAGGTCGTCACAGGTGACGAATCGTGGATCTATGGGTATGAGCCCGAAACAAAACATCAATCGACCGTGTGGGTCTTCGAAGATGAGCCAAATCCAACGAAAGTTGTTCGTGGAAGAAACACTTCGAAGCAAGTGGCTTGTTTCTTCGGCAAAACTGGCTATGTGGCGACTGTTCCACTTGAGCAAAGTAGGACGGTCAATTCTGAGTGGTACACCACAATTTGTTTGCCTGAAGTCTTCGGAGAAATTCGAAAAACGAACAAGAGAGACGGATCATTGTGCGCCATGACAAGGCCAGCTCTCACACATCGACTCAAACCAGCGCCTTTTTGGCCGACCAAAACGTCGAGTTGGTGGGTCATCCGCCGTACAGCATTGACTTAGCACCCAATGACTTCTTTTTATTCCCGCACATCAAGAAAAAAATGCGTGGTCAACGATTTTCGTCGCCAGAAGATGCTGTTGAACCGTTCAAAAACCATGTTTTCGAGGTGTCTCAATCGGAGTGGCAAATGTGCATCGACAATTGGTTTGAGCGTATGCAAAAGTGTATAAATCATGCTGAAGAATACTTTGAAAAACAATAAAACCATTTTTTAAGATAAATATTCGCAATCTCATTTTAAGACCAGAAATATATATAGCCCTCGTATTCATCATCTTGTGGCATGTCGAACTGAATATTTATTACGATTAGAAACATTTGGTGATTGCAACCGAAATTCGTTTTGCAACGGAATTATAGTTCCAACCGATTTCCAACTAATTTTTTCTACGTCTCTACAACGAATTTGGTCGGTATGAAAGTAAGGAGATCGGCCTGTACGATTCGCTTTTGATTGCGTCTTTTGCCTGGTTTCAGTAGCGGTACCACTCTGCCCATTTTCAAGGCATCGGTAACTTAATGAGTGGCTAACGACAGATTGAGCACATTGTTCATTTACTTTACCGCCGAAGCAATGTGTTTCGTAGTAAAATTTGCTTTCACATATGTCGGTATTTACAATTTGTCTCTTGATTTAATTTTAACGGTCTTGTTTAGGTCTCAAGGTTTCATGAAAACGACTTCCAATATGAGTTCAATTGCTTTGAAGTCTATTCTTAGTTAAATCCTTTAAATAACTCCAAATTTTAATTTATTTGTAAGATTAAGTTAGAGGGAAATTTGGTTATATTTAGGAACCCATACGTCCATTTTTTTAACTATAGCTGCCGTTTTTTGTCACTTAAGATATCTCTAAAATTAAAAAAAAAACTCGCCCTCAAAATGTATTTTAAATTTGAAGGCCGAAAGAATCTTTGTCATAATCTAGTCCAAACTTTTATGACAAACATGGGCGGGAAATTACTGGAACATATTCGAAAGTCAAGATAAATGGTGTATTGTAACCTGTTCATTTAATGTTTTCAAAGTTTTGCTTCAATAGTTCAGTTGATGTGCTCGATACTTGCAAACAAATGGTCTTCAATTTTATTTTTGGATGATTTATATTGTATTGCTTCAACTTAAATTTATTGTTAATAAAGAAAAAAATTATTCTTTTTTTTTAGTAAACCATAATATCAATAGCGAATTGCCTCGTGCGTGGTAATACAGATGGCGCTGATTGTTTAACTCCAATGGCATCTATATTTTCGGCAGTTTCTGGTAAGTAGTCAAAGTAGTATTCTTTCACTACATTAAATAACTAAGATACGTATATAAACTGCAGGGTATTTAGTCAATCATATGTACCAAGTGTTTTTTTTTAATTTATTCCCCTTAAATTCAGTTCTGTCACACTGTGATTACGACTAAAATAGGAGAGACCCCCATGACGTTTGAACAAGCCTTCCAAAAGAGAAAAAAAAATCCATAGAGTTGATACAAAACAGTTCTCCACATTCCCGTTCATATATATCCTAGAGCTTTGTTATTCTTTGTACACACCCACACATATACAAAAGAAAAAAGAAATACACCCACCGGAACACCATCCATGTTTATCTATTCACGTCTTATGGAGAAAACCATTCTTGAAATGCTTTCGAAAGTAATCAGTACACGTAGTAAAATCTTGTTGTTTTCTTCTTTGTTTTTGGTTTTGTCATAAACGTTTTTTCCAATTTCAATGTCTGTTTCTCGTGTAGCATTCATGGGAGCCATGGATGTGATGAGACAAGATTTTCACATCGTTTATTACTTTAAGCATTAAAGTGATCGTAAGCAAAAATGCTGCAATTAAGTCCATTTCATACTTATTTTGTTGTATGTTGAAAGATATCTTTTTGATGTCGGACCAATTTTAATTTGACATGTACTTATAGTATCGTTTCTAGCAATTCAACTTTAACTCAAAGTGAATGCTTTATCTCATTTTATTCTAGTGCAGCTAGTTTGACGAATCGTCATACCGACCAAATTCTAACTTGTTCAGAAATCGAACCTGGACAAGCATTTTTGAGAACTCCGAAGAATTTCCAGGAAAATATTCTACTTGAATAATCAATTGTTGGACGAATCGTCATACCGACCAAATTGTATTTAAACTATGAGAACAATGTGACTTGAAATTGGTTTAGAATTCGAATCTTGACAAGCATTTCAGAGAACTTGTATGAATACACAGGAAAAGATTCTACTTGAATAATCAATTGAATATTCTAAAATGCGACGTACTTTTCGTTGCCTGCGCACTATAACTTTTGACTTTAGAGAAACGCCGCAAGGAGAAGTCATCAAAAATTCCGTGACTTCTTCAACATCTCTCGTAGTTATATGAAATGCAAACTGCTCCCATCAAGTACCATCTGTTTATATAGACTACTTTTAAATTGTAAGAGAGTTCCGTCATTTAGTTTGTGTTAACAGCTATTCAAAACATACAACCTCGTGGATTTTGTTAAAAATGGAGGAAAGTGAACTTCGAGTGCTCATTAAACATTAGTTTTTTGCAGAAAAAAACGTCAAACCATGGAAATGATTGATTAATACTATGGGGACTCTGCACATCGATTTCAATGGTAAAAAAAAGTGGTTTACTGACTTTCGTTGTGGTCGCACAATTACAAATGACGCTGAACGTTCTGGACGGCCAATTGAGGTCAATACACCCGAAAGTGTAGAAAAAATCCATGATATGCTGTTGGTCGATCGAAGAGTAAAAGTGCGTGAGATTGTAGATGCCATACGCATTTGATATGACAGTGTGGTTTCGATTTTACACGATCAGTTGGGTTTAAGAAAGCTGTCTGCCGCGTTTGCTCTCAATTGACCATAAACGTAATCGTGTGACAACTTTAAAGGACTGTTTGAAGTTGTTTAACCGTAATTCGAAGGAGTTTTTGCGGCCTTTTGTATCTGTAAATGAAAAATGGATCCATTACAAGACTCTGGAGAACAAGCAGCAGTTTAAACAATGGGTTCTTCGGGTAAACCAGCTCAGAAGAAGGCAAGGTGACCGGCTCCGAAGAAGGCAAGGTGACTTTGTGGCCAATAAGGTGAAGCAACAGTTTTTTGGGATGCACACAGAATAATCCACATCGATTGCCTTCAAAACGGAAAAACAATGAACTGCGAATATTATTGGACCGATTTTAAGAGGATTTGAAAAAAACGACCCCCATATCGCCAAGAAAAAAGTAATTTTTCATCAAATTTTGCAATTTTGCATAAATTGGGTAACGAATTGGTAACTTCATCCGCCATATTTTCCGGATCTAGCCCCCAGTCAATATTTCCTATTTCCAAACCTAAAGAAATGGCTCAGTAGAAAGAGATTCAGCGCCAAAAATGAAATTATTAATCAAACAAATGTCTATTTTATAGACCTCGAAAAATACTATTTTTTGGAAGGGATGTAAAAATTGAAGGAACGTTTAACTAAGTGTATTCAGCTAAAAGGAGATTATGTTGAAAAACATTTTTGTTTACAAAAAACTGCGTTTTATACGAGATGTCACGGAATTATTGATATGCCCTTGTACATTATTTTTACTGTGAGCACATACAAATAAAAAAACCAGGAAAGACGAAAGTATCCAATAATCCACAATACGGTCTGCAATAAATTATTCGGATTAACGAGGACTTACTGTATATTAATTAGGTAATTAGCTTAATTACTACAGTAATTTATAGAGCAATATTTGTAGTTCAAAACGAAATTACTGCTGAACATTTCTAGTTATTGAATTAACAATTTGAGCGGTTCGCAAAAAATAATTATAATTAATGAAGTAATTGAATCTGATAATTTCTAAATATAGGTACTCTTTCTCCAATGCAGCTTACTTATTTAAAAGAACTTTCCATACGAGCCTTAACAAAATGCTAAAGAAAACATCATCATGTAGACCACACTGAAAACCTCTTAGCCATATGAACGTAAAGCCAGGCCCCAGTAAAGGTTTTCTCTAGCGACCGCTAGAAGATTTAGCCCACAAATTATTTTCATACTCTTTTCAATTCTAATTTCTCCATTTGTGCATTCGTTATCGTATCAGCAGGTCCATCTACTGTCATGTCCTTTACTTTGCCCCTTCTCTGTTGTTGCAGCTGTCGTTGTGTTTATCTTGGCCATTCCGTTCGACATTGTGCTGCCGCCTGTCCATCTCCACAGGCCATAGCCCACAAAAGAGAAACCCCCAACCAACTGAAGGAGGGAAATGAAATTTCACCATGAATTTGCATATAATTTATGGCGTTTCTCTGTTTTGTGTCTCTCCCACTTTTTTTTTTGGTTGGTATGCCATGGCTCTTTTACCATTTATATGAGTTTGTTTTATGGCATTATGTTTTATGTCGTGTCCCATTCGCACAGTATCATCTCCTGGCCACCAAAGACCGGGCGACTGGCCGTCTTTAACACTGAATCGAAATGGTTTCATTAACGAGAGACCGGGTGTCCACGAGCATTAAAGCACAGTGCTTTTGGACATTACCCGTAATTGCAATGGGATACGCTAACGCCTCTAGCAACAAAAACAAAATAACAAAAATATATTTAACAAAATTAAATAATTTGTTATAAAAATGTTCAACATCATTAGCGGATGCTTTTGATGATATAGCTCATGATGGCATCATAATCTATTGTCGTCTGGAATATGGCATCATCTGATCCTTTGAAAGGGACACAGTATAAAGTCGTAGTCAAGTGAAATATGTCTGCGGTCAGTCGGTAAGAGAGTCTAAAAAATCTGTGGCAACGCCTTGAAACATCCTAAGTCGACAAATAAAAAATATATTCACTTTGTTTTGTTGGTTGTATTCCCTTTGTTAAGTAGCACGTCTGGACTAAAATCAAAATACGTTTTTCGAAATTTGTTTAAGAGCTCATCGGCGTCATTATACCCTCCACTGAAGAATGGATGGTATATAAAATATGTCATTCCGTTTGCAACACAACGAAATATTGATACAAGTACTCGTGGAATATATTTTCTTTAATTTATTATTATAATTCCATAATATTTGCATTTAGCTTTGTTTTGAAATTTATTTTTTAAGAGTAAGAATAGTATCTTCTTCTATAAAGTATAATAAATATTAATTCACAAAATTAATTATTTTACAGCAAGACATTAATATACTTGTAAGTACAATGTGTATACTTAGTAGGGACATAAATACTATTACAACATTGAACACACCCATTTCCATAGTAGAACTGAACATACCCCGTTCATGTCATATGGGTTTTGAAAGCTAACCCCAATAGCGTTAGTCTGTAGCGGAATTTTAAAATTGTTTAACTTTCATCATGGAGTGGTCAGATAATGAGAACCGTATCGCTGTAATAGCGCTTTTCAAGTGTGAAATGAAAAAAGCGATATTTTCAAAACGCTTCGGCCACTAGGGATTAGCCGCATGTTCGTCTACCGATGCATAAAACTGTTTGAGGAGACTGGAGTTGTAAAAGACCGCCACCGGTCGGGCCGCCCACGCTCTGTTCGAACATTGCATGTCATCAAAGACGTTAAATCAAGAATTCACAGAAATCCGCTCCATAAACAGAAAATCATGGCCCGTGAGATGAATATCACGCAAAAGTCCATGAGTCGAATCATTTAAAAAAGACTTGGGACTTTGGGGCTATCAAACGACGTACCGGACTGGAGCTTTAAAAAAAATAGTATTGAAAAATGCAAACGTCTTTTGGTGAACAGAAAAATTTTGTCCACCGATGACAAAAATATTTACCGTGCAGGAAAAATTTAACAAGCAAAATGATAGAGTGTATTCGCGTTCATCTAAGGATGCATCTGAACTGATCCCAAGGGTGGAAAAGGGTCATCACCCAGCTTCAGTCATGGTTTGGTGGGGTGTCTTTTACGATGGGGTCACTGACCTGCATTTCTGCGAACAAGGGGTCAAAACATCGGCCAACGTTTAACAAGAAACCGTTTTGGAAGCTGTTGTGAAGCCTCTTAACAATTCCCTGTTCCAGAACCAGCCATGGACTTTCCAGCAGGATTCTGCGCCGGCCAATAAGGCTTAAACGTCCCAGGCCTAACTTCGAAACAATTTGCCAGCTTTCATTTCCTCTGAAAATTGGCCCTCAGGCAGTCCAGATTTTAACCCATTGGATTACAAATTGAGGACGGCTTTACAAAACAAGGTTTGTCACAAAAGATACCCCAACATTGGATCTCTTAAGACAGCTTTGGTTCGAGCTGTGGCCAATTTTCCAAAGGACGAGGTTTGTGCAGCTATTGACGATTGGCCAGTGCGACTTAAGGCGTGTGTAAAGGCAAAAGGGGGACATTTCGAATAAGTAGATTCTTTTTGGATACAATATGTATATCAATAAAAATATTAAAAAATATTTGGTCCAAAAACATTCAGTACTTTTTATTTTACAGCATAAAACGTGTGTTACAGTATTTAGGTCCCTACTAAGTATAGACCTATCAGTTTGCTATGTTCTCTGAGTAAACTTTTGGAAAAAAAAATTAAAGAGAAGCTGTTACAGTTCATCGACACACACAAGATTCTTCCTCCCCAACAATTTGGATTTAGGAGAGAACATAACACTTCTCAACCACTTATAAAAATCAAAAATCTGGGCCAATCTAATTTTAATGAGGGGAAATCCACTGGGATGGTGCTATTGGACATAAAGTCTGCTTTCGACTCAGTTTGGCACAATGGATTAATCTATAAATTAAAAAGACTAAATTTCCCAATTGAATTAATTAAAATCGTCCAAAGTTTCTTAACTGATAGATATTTCAATGTTTTTTTTGGTTCTTCGTCCTCAGAGCATGTATACATAACGTCTGGTTGCCCGCAAGGATCGTGCTTATCTCCTACGCTATATAACATGTTCACGGCTGATATTCCAAACCATCCCGAATGTAAAATGTCTATCTTCGCAGATGATAAGTTCCGACATTCACTCGTCTGTCGTTATAGCCAATCTTCAATCTGCCTTATCCGAGTTACACAAATATTTTACAAAATGGAACATACTAGTGAATCCAGAAAAGACACAAGCAATCTACTTCACAAGGAAAAGGAAACCATGTTTTCTGCCGCAAGCACCACTTCAGTTTTTAAATCATGATGTCCCGTGCGAAAATAAAGTAAAGTCTTTAGGCGTTATCTTGGATCCCAAATTTAAATTTAAAAGTCATATACCTTACGTGATCGATAAAATCAACAAGGTTACTAGATTGATGTACCCTCTTATAAATAGGAACTCTGCCCTGAACGCGCACAACAAAATGTTAATATTCAAAGCAATATTTCAACCACTAATTTTCTACGGTGCACCAGTATGGTCTTCGATGGCGGCATGTCACACTAAAAAACTGCAGATAGCTCAAAATAAACTTTTAAAACTCATATTAAAGCTTCCATGGCATTACTCAACTCAAGGCGTACATACATTAGCTGGCGTACATCTCGTGGGTGCTAAAATGCTAAAATTTAAAGCAAAATTCAAACTTCGATGTCAACAGTCACAGTACACACATGTCAATGAAATAGTTTCAGTAAAATTTTACCTTAGAATTTTACCTTTTAATAAGATTGTTTCAAAAAGGTTTTGAAAATTTTCCTTCTATTATCTATTAGCAACATAAATTTGCATACAAAGTAGAAAAGGAATGCAATTCCTAAACTCTTTAATTCTTAAGTCAAATGTAAACATTGTTATATTACAAGAAAAAAAATTGAATTGATGTATCACCAATTCATTAATATGAGTATATACGAGGGCTGCTATATATATTTCTGGCCTAATAATGAAAGTGCGAATAATTATCATCGAAAATGGTATTCTCCAGTATTATTTATACACTTTTGCACGCGCTCAAACCAATCGTCGAAGCATTTTTCCACTCCGATTGAGACATCTCCAAAAGATGATTTTTGAACGCATCTTCTGGCAACGAAAATCGTTGACACGCATTTTTTTCTTGATATGCGGGAATAAAAAGAAGTCATCGGTGCCAAGTCAGGGCTGTACGGCGGATGACCCATCAACTCGACGTTTTGGCCGGTCAAAAAGGCGCTGGTTTGAGCCGATGTGTGAGAGCTCGCATTGTCATGGTGCACAATGATTCGTCTTCGCTTGTTCGTTTTTCAAATTTCTCCGAAGACTTCAGGCAAACCAATTGTAGTGTACCACTCAGAATTGACCGTCCTACGTTGCTCAAGCGAAACAGTCGCCACATGACCAGTTTTGCCGAAGAAACAGGCGACCATTTGCTTCGAAGTGCTTATTCCATGAACAACTTTCGTTGGATTTGGCTCGTCTTCGAAGACCCACACGGTCGATTGCTGTTTTGTTTCGGGCTCATACGCATAGATCCATGATTCGTCACCTGTGCCGATCTTATAAACGTATTTTGAAGCACCGCGATCGTATTTTTTTAAATATTTCTTTGCACCAATCGACACGGGCCTTTTTTGAGCGATTGTCAAATTGTGCGGGATCCAACGAAAACAAACCTTTTTACGGCCAGGTATTCATGCAATATCGGATGCTGGTGGACGAAATGCCCAAGGATGCCACTACCTCACGGTATGTCACATGACGATCTTGCATTATAAGTTCACGCACGGCATCAATGTTCTTTGGCACAACGGCCGTTTTTGGACGACCTTAACGACTTCGATTAAATTCATTACGATTAAATTCATTAAACCAGTTTTTCACAGTTCTAAAAGGATGGTGCTTCATCGCCATACAAAGATTTAAGTTCATCGATGCACTCTTGTCATGATAATCCACGTCGAAAGTTGTGAAAAATGATCGCACGAAAATGTTCACGAGTTAATTCCATTTTTTTGCCAAATTGATTTTTTCACGTCACTGTAAACAAGACAAATGATGGCCGTACGTCAAAACATTCTGAGTACGTTTATGCAAAAATGTCAAACTTTCCAATGGAAATGTCAGATGGGGCCAGGCAACACTTAGTGTATTTATAGCAAATCCTCATATAGATGTAGAACATTTCGTGTCATGGAATATATATACGTATATATTTGATCGTCGTAAAATTCTTAGTCATAATCGAGACATGTCCGTCCGTCCATGTGACTGTTAAAAGCACGATAACAATCAAACCGATCAACCTGAGATACCGAAATATTGCATGACGTTGGCTTATGTCATTAGCTGTGTGGGATTGTAAATGGGCAAAATCAGCCTAGGTGCAAAATGTACACTTATTTTTGGCATTTGCTTAACAAATCATAAGTTTTTGTCGACGGACAATGTTTAAAATGGGTATTGTTAGTAAGTTAGACGTTTTGGCTCATGAGGCCCAAAAACGTCCCGCATGGTCTAAACGGGCGATTTAAAGTTAAAAAAGAGTTTTTTTAAAAAGGCGAGAAGTTTTTTGGTTTTGTGTCTAATTCAATTGGGAGTTTCCGATGCAACTGAATTTGCTATATCTTTTTCAATATTAATACTTTATTTTGAATATCTTAGCTTAAGAGCGTTGTATAATTTTCTATCGAATTTTATATAAAAAAACGATAAGTTTTGTGTTTAGACGTAAGACCCAAAACTTATCGGGGTTTTTACTTCTTTGTTATTACTTCTGCATTTGCAGCCGGATCCTAATCGAGGTTTTCGTCTTAAGGAGATCTCTGATAAAATCACAGACGATGCATAAAATGCATTCGATAATTGTTCCGTTCAAAAGTTCATAATTTATTCGATATTAATCGTGACTCATACTTCAATACAATCAACACAAATTCGAATCGACTGAGGCTGCAGTTATATACTCAAGAGCAGGAGGATTACAATGTTCTAAATAAATAATCGAATTACCAGGTTAGCACAAGAAAAATAACTTAATTTAATTGTAGTTTTTGATAAAACTAAATTATTTTTTACAGTTTATCCATCTATCGTTGTAATTAATGTCCAGGATGCAGCTATCAGGGCTGTCATAGAAACCATGTCGGTTTTGCTAATTGTCGTTTTTTCAAACCAATGTTGGTTTCATTTGGTGTCATGAAACCAAGTTGGTTTTGTTCATTTCGAATGTAAATAAAACCAATGTTCGAATCAGCTGTTGCTGATAAAACCGATAACATTAGTTTTCATGACACTAAAGCATTTTTTCTTATCATTTTCAAAACCAATAGTGACAACATTGGTTTCTATGACAGCCCTGTATGAACGGATTTCGATAAAACTCGGTACATTCTTAAAGTTTAAACCATGAACGATTTGCTTTATATCAAGTTATATTTCGATATACGTCATATAAACATTTTTCCTGGTTTGAGGTCCAGCTACACTAGAAACCACAAACTAAACACGCTCGTGTTGAATTTTTGCATTATACGTTATGAGCAAAATTAAATCCGATTGTAGTTAAATTCTATAGCCATTGGTTTATTATTTAATCTTTTGGTATAGCCCCATGCAAGTGGTATTTTTAATTCGTTAAGTGCGACCTATAACTATTCCTGGAAAAATTGGACCTAACTAAACAGCATTTCTTGGTTTTGGCACCCTCAGCATCGAAAAAGTACAGGGTGGTACATTTGTAAAAAAAAGTACAGATAATTTCTGGTTTTATTGGAAAGTTTGAACTTTGTTAATTAATAATGGAACACAATATCATTCATAGGACTACCGCACCTGTCTCAAAAGTACCTCATCCGATCAACCGAATTTTTTTGTACATTTTCGATTGTTTCGGTTCGAATCTATTCAATGGCGACTTCGATTTCATGTTTTAACGCTTCAATTGTCTATGGATGCTTTGCGTAACATTTATCCTTAATGTCTCCACACAGAAAATAATTAAAAGGGCTCAAAACACAACTCCGAGGCGGGCAATTGACATCACAATTCCGGCTGATTATTTGATTTTTAAAAACAGTGTGTTAAATATCGATGGCAGCGTTGGCTGTGTGACATGTGGGTGGCTCCGTCTTGTTGAAACCAAATGTCGTCCATGACCATGAAATGCTCTTGCATTTTTGGAAACAAAAATTCGTTGGGCATTGTGCGGTAACGCCCACCGTTAAGGGTAACGACGGCTTCTTGCTTATTTTCGAAGAAAAATTGCCCAATATTGCCGCCAGCCAAAAATCCACACCAAAATCCAGAATATCATCGTTATATCACACTTTAACATCCGACTGTAAACACCGATAATACGACTAACAACTTAAAAAGCCTACTCCTGCGTTCTGCTAAATAAACAAAATCATTTTTAAAAATTGTTCTGCTGGAGTCGACATACTTTCTTGGCAAGAGTTTTATAATTTTGTGCGAGCTTTAATTTTCTGATATTTGAGTGGAGCATTAGGGTAGTATCAACTGAGATTTAATGGATAAGTACTAGAAATGGGTTCTAAGGTCAAACTTTTAACGCAGAAAAAAAACATCGACGTATAACACTTTAATATCCGAATGTAAATGCAGAAGATACTCGTACATATAGGGCGATCAACTTAGAGGTAGTTTTTCAGAACAAAAAAATATATAAATTCTAATCAAGTGCGGAATCTTTATTGATAATTTGAAAGGACATATTATGGCATTTATTTTTTGAAAATAATTTCCTTCCAATGTTGGCAACTGTATTTTGGAAATGAGCGTTCGGTGATAAACGGGAAGAACTGCTGTTATCGACCAAAATGTTATTTAGTGCTAAGGCCCATTTCTGGTTCAACGGAAAAGTCAATAAACAAAATTGCCGCATTTGCGCTGAGGAGCAACAAGAAGAGGTTTAAAAGCTGTCATAATGTCCAGGGAAAACCCAGTTTACTGCGGTTTATAAACTGGTGGAATCGGAGCATATGGCCTGAACGTAACCGTGAATGGTGTTCCATATGGCGTCATGATATCGATCTTTATGCTACCTGTAATTGAAGCCCGTAATCTTGACGACACTTGGTTTCAACAGAACGGTGCCACTTGCCATACAGCTGCTCAAACAATAGATCTATTGAGGGGTCATTTCGAACAGCAGCTAATTTCACGTTTTGGACAGGAAGTTGGCCGCCTAGATCGAGTGATATCACACTTTTAGACATTTTTCTTTGGGATTACGTAAAGTCCAATTTTGGACACCCCTTATATCAATGAAAACAAGGGGAGAAATACGTGGTTAAAATCACATACTTGCATTTGGGGTCAAATATGGATGAAACTTTTGCAGTCTCAATAAAATAATCTTCTAATTTTATATCCCGGTGTAAACCAATTGGAATTCTGTTAATTAACCGATGCTTATTACATTTTGTGGTTATTTAAAGTATAACAAAACTTCCATGTTCTCTCTTATATCATTTTTTTATTTTCTTTGATTTGTTGTTTTTATTCGATCTTTTTTCGCTAAAAGTTTTCCTGTAAGTCGAAGTCGTGCAAATGAAGCTCCAACGCCGCAGACTCCCATTAAAGTTAAATGCAATTTCCGTGTTGGCACCACTCTTGTGAAAGACACATTCCGCCCACTTTTCATTTATTAATAGACAATCTCGACAACAGAAAATTGAAAACCTTTTAACGCCTCTTTTAGTAACTCCCATGCAAATGTCTTACTTACTTCCTTCAAAATTATCTGGAGTAATATCCTGTAGAAACGTTTGAAATGAACTGTCTTGGTGAGGGTATGTCGGCTCAACCGGCTGGATTGACCTGAATTCTTTTTTTTTTCTTTTCGTTCTTTACTAAGGGAATACAAAAATGGCAAATCTTTGAGATTGGTCCAAATAATGTAATGAAAATGCTTCAAAATAGGTGGGCCATTTAAAATTTTATAGTGGAATCGGATGTAAAAATATTGACTGATATCTTTTTCAAATTACTGAAAAATTGGGTTGATCGGATGAGCTACTGCCAAGCCAGTTATGAGTCATATGGATGGTATTGTGTTCCATTATTAAATAATAAATTTTCAACTTTTCCAATAAAACCAGAAATTTGAAAAAAATATTAGTACATTTTTTTACAGCCGATTCAAACTTAAAATTTAAAATGGCCTACCCTATATAAGGTTTACGGAGAAATACCGTTTAAATGAGTTCCGCACTTTTATTTTGTAAATTATCGTACACAGCATGACTCAAGGTAGCTAGTCACTTGAAGATTTTTCATGCTGAGTGGACAGATGCAAATACAGCGCAAATATTCCCTGTTGTTTAAACACCGCTTATGAAGAAAATTTGTGTTTGCTATTTCACTTTTTGTGTATTGAAAATTGTAGTTACAACAAACCAAATTTCGACCTGTTTATAAATACTTCACTATACTGCAACATTGCATGCGTCAATGTTTGCAACTCCAAAATTGCCTCATATGATGTTCAAACTTTCTGCAAATTTGTATCATAATATTGATTGTTTTTTTAAATTGGTTTCAATTGAACTTGTATACCCGTTCAGAACTCTCTGGTACAGCGTATAATTACTTAGACCTAGTCATTGTTTGCAATCATGTTACAAATATGAGCTCTATTAGATTTAAACCAATGTCTCTTTTGTCCTAATGCTCTAATTTCGCTTAAATTATGAATTTATTCCCACTCAACATGAAAGTGGTATCCACATGCAAACAATCCTTTACAATATTTTTTTAGTACCATTATCCTTCAGGCAGTCTTTACCAAAAGTCGAATTTCGGAATATTGTGTGGAATTTAACTACGACAGAAAATTTAAAACCTTGCCATTCCTCTTGATTAAACATTTTTTTTTATATAAATCGGCTGTAAAAAAAAGTACTGATAATTTTTTTTCAAGTTTCTGGTCTTATATTAGGTTATCCATCTACAGGTATTTTTTCAGAACAAAAAAATATAAAAATTCAAATCAAATGTGGAATCTTTATTAGTAATTTAAAAAAAAAAAAATTACCTTCAAATGTTGGCAACCGTATTACGGAAATGAGAGTTCGGTGAGAATCAGGTAGATCCGCTGTTTTCGACCAAAATTTTGGCCCATTTTTGGATCAACGACAAAGTCAAAAACAAAATTGCCGCATTTGGGCTGGAGGGCAACAAGAAGAGGTTCAAGAGGTGCCCTATACCCAGAGAAACCCACGGTTTGTTGCGGTTTATTAGCTGGTGGAATCATTGATGCATATTTTTCCAAAAATGATGATGGCCCGAACGTTACCGTGATTGGTGCTCGCTATCGCGCCATGATATCGATCTTTATGCTGCCTGAAATGTAAGCCCGTAATCTTGACGACACTTGGTTACAACAGGACGGTGCCACTTGCCATACAGCTGCTCAAACAATGGATCTATTGAGAGGTCATTTCGAAAAGCAGCTAATTTACGCCTATGTTGACAAACCAGCTACGATTCAGGTTTTGGAAGCCAACATTACCCGTGTCATTAAACCCATACCGGTCAAAATGCTCGAACGAGTCATCCAAAATTGGACCCTCAGAATGAAAACCCTGAGGCGTAGTTGCGTCCAACATTTGAAGGAAATTATATTTAAAAAATAAATTCCATAAAATGTCCTTTCAAATTACCAATAAAGATTCCACACTAGGTGGATCACCCTATATAACGAAAAATGTAAAAGACCACTACGTTCGGCAAAAACAAAATCATTTTTTAACTTAATAAAAGGTGCAAAAAACCACTACAAAACGCTACAGAAATTGAAGAAAAAACACCAAAAGTTTCCCTACAACAAAAAAAAACATCTAAATATTGGCAACATTACGTATTTGCTTCGAGCGAATATTTAAAAAAAACATTTTTAGATTTTTGAAAACCGAATACAAGCAAATGTTCAATCCTGACATTTTTCTGCAACAATATTTTTTTAAGCTATTTTTAATGGGATAAAAAGTTACTATTTCAAATATGCGCAAAGCAATCGATAACAAAAACCAAATGTGCAATAATTTAGATAAACAGCACTTCAGTAACGCACAAATTTTTGGAGTTTCCTTTTCCTCGTTTGTTTGCACACAATCATAAGAATGCTTGAAAGTCTGTATTGAAATAAAAAAAAACACTAAATTCTCACACTTTAAGCACACAAAAAAACAGTATTCCTAAAATGATATTTTCTCATTTCCGTTTTTCGATTTCTCAAAAAAGCTCCTATCGCCCATCTTGTTCAATTTTTTGTCTTTAGTTTAAATCGCTACAGTCACGATTTCTTTAAAAAAAAATGCATTTTCAACACAGTTTTTTTTGGCGATGAAAAATCACCACAAGTTGTGGAAAAACCACCAAGTTGACATCGCCGAATGTCCATGTATGTTAAAAGCCAGCCGCTTTGTTTGGACTGGGGTTCATACAAATGCTTTGTTTTTTGGCTTCATTTGGCTTTTGTAGACAATTTCGTTGCTAGGTAGTGTAGGTATCGAAACTTTCATTGCTAAACTCTCGCTAGATGGAGTTCTTTGAGTAGGACTGAGGCGCAGTCAAGTCGATATGAAAGGAAAATGGCCGTCGAGTGTTAAGTTTTCTGTTATGAATCATTAGCAATCTGCCGAAAGATGGAAACATATTTTTTAAGAAGGAGGAGAAGTATTAGTTCCACGTGTGTCTCATCATGTTGACTTCGACAATATGTCAGCCATTATCGATTATGAAACTTCCTTGTGGCCTTTGGTCCGTCATTACGAACTCAGTCATCCAAGGACAATTCAAACTGAAATCAACTAAATCTAAAGCATATGTGGTGGTGGCTAATGGCCTCTGCTATAAACCGCTGTAGTTTATGTACACTGCCATTATATACAGGCATACACATGTGTTTGTATTAAGTACACATATGTACTATGTATGTGTGTATGTATGTAGAAAATAAATGGTTATAGAAACATAAATTATATTTATGTATGTACCGCTGTACAAATACTCCTATATCTAACGAAAAAAAACATTTATTGCAATTTTATCAAAGTTTAATTAAATTACCAAAACAATTTATCAAACGGAGAATTCAGTGTCTGGCAGGGCATGTGCAAATATGTAAGTAAGGGTGGATATTTAAATATTTAGCAAGGCCTGTTCATATGTGGCCTTTTGTCGGCAAAGTACCCTTTTTGTGTGCTTTGTATGTCTTCTTGTTTTTTTTAATGTCTCTTGATCAAACAAAAAAAAACGACATAAACAAATAAAAGAAATACCCATTTGGTCTAAGAAGAAGAATTTTATTTTATTATAATTTTCAAAAAAAACTATAAGGACATGGAGGTTAAAAGTAAAAAATATAATGTTCACCTTTAGGGTTTTTCCGCTAGTGTGACCTACGATAAAAGGATATCGGCCAAATAAACCATTTGTCTTAAATCACTTTCGAACTTGCCAATTTTGCGGAAAAAAATCCCGTCCCGTCTATACATATGAGATTTAGGACGAATGAAATATTAAAATTTTTTTGAAACATTTTCTAGAATCTCGAACAATTTTTTACTTTTCGTCCTGCAGAAGTTGAAGAGAAGTTTCTAGATTTTTTTTTAATTTATGACAGTTACATTAGCAAAATCCTCCAACGTTATTTTTTCCCTCCAAAAATGTTTAAACAAAATTGGAATATTTCATTAGCATAATCCTCCAACGTTATTTTTTCCCTCCAAAAATGTTTAAAAAAAATTGGAATATTTCATTCGCCTTAATATTTGACCCGCCCTAGTACACACTATTGTAATTGGAGAAATTTGGCTCAGATTAACATATAGCTCCCACACACATGTTGTTCCAATTTTAAGCCTTTAGCTCTAGAAGCCACCGTCTGCACAAAAAAAATGGTTGGGGTAACAATATTCGAGAAGCATCATACTATTGTTGTATGGTTGTGATAAAACAATATTATGATCATTACAACAATAGTGTGGTTCACACACAACTATTCTATGGCCCCTCAACAATATTATGGTCCTTTCAACAATAGAATTAATCACACACATCCATACTATGATACCCACAACCATCTTATTATTCATACTCATCCATACTAAGATCCTCATAACCATAGTATTTTTAACATATAACCATAGTATGATTCTCACAACCATGGTATGACTCACACACAACCATACTATGATCCCTAAAATTTTTTGTCTTACGGATTGTGTTAAGTTGTTATTCAACAATAGAGATTCTTAATTAGTAAACTACGATATGTACAAATACATTAAACTCATTATTAAAGGAGTGATTTATTTAAGAGTATAAATATTTCAATTATAATAATCCAAAGTACTTAATAGGGACATAAATACTGTTACACACGTTTTATGCTGTAAAATTAAAAGTACTGAATGTTTTTGGGCTAAATATTTTTTAATAAATTTATTGATGTATATTGTATCCAAGAAGAATCTACTTATTCGAAATGTCCGCCTTTTGCCTTTAAACACGCCCTAAGTCGCACTGGCCAATCGTCAATAGCTGCACGAACCTCGTCCATTGGAAAATTGACCACAACTCGAACGAAAGCAGTCTTAAGAGATCCAATGTTGGGGTATCTTTTGTGACAAACCTTGTCCTCTAAAACCGTCCACAATTTGTAATCCAATGGGTTGAAATCTGGACTGCCTGAGGGCCATTCTTCAGAGGAAATGAACGCTGGCAAATTGTTTCGAACCCAGGCCTGGGACGTTTTAGCCTTATGGACGCAAAATCCTGCTAAAAGTCCATGGCTGGTTTTGGAACAGGGACTTGTTAAGAGGCTTCACGGTTTCTTAGTAAACTTTGGCCGATGTTTGGCTCCTTGTTCGCAGAAATGCAGGTCAGTGGCCCCATCGTAAGAGACACCCCACCAAACCATTACTGAAGCTGGGTGATGACCCTTTTCCACCCTTGGGGTCAGTTCAGATGCTTCCTTAGATGACCGCTCATACACTCATCATTTTGCTTGTTAAATTTTTCCTGAACGGTAAAAATTTTTTCATCGGTGAACAAAACTTTTCTGTGCAAGTTATCAGCGTGCTTCACCAAAGGACGTTTGCATTTTTCAATCCTATTTTTTTTTAAAGTTCCAGTCCGGTACGTCGTTTGAAAGCCCCAAAGTCCCTAGTCTTTTTTAATGGTTCGACTCATGGACTTTTGCGTGATATTCATCTCACGGGCCATGATTTTCAGTGTTCGTAGCGGATTTCTGTGAATTCTTGCCTTAACGGCTTTGTTGACATGCGGTGTTCGAACAGAGCGTGGGCGGCCCGACCGGTGGCGGTCTTTTACATCTCCAGTCTCCTCAAACAGTTTTATGCATCGGTAGACGAACATGCGGCTAATCACTAGTGGTTGAAACAATTTTAAAATCCCGTTACAGGCTAAGACTATTGAGGTTAGCTTTCAAAACCATGACATTAACGGGGTATGTTCAGTTCTACTATTGAAATGGGTGTGTTCAGTGTTGTAATAGTATTTATGTCCCTACTAAGTATACTAATCCAAAGTAGTTTATTTTAAAACAAATTTAATTTACTCATAAAAAATAATTTACTCGTAACAATAACATTGTCAAATTAAAAAATACGATTTTGCCGGTATTATTGCCGTAATCATATTATTGTTAACATAAAACCCAAAAAAAACAATACTTTTGTCGCACCAACCATATTTATGTCGTTGCTACAACCATGTTTCCATTTTTAACAACAATAATATTGTTATATTTTAACAATATTAATATTGCCGGAATCATACTGTCAAAATTAAATTACAAAAAACAATACTATGGTTGCGACGATCATACTTTTATTGCAGAGAACATACTATTCTTGCCGCGACCACAGAGTAACCATATCTTTTCTCTGCGCCCGCATCCAATTTGTTGCACAGCTCACTTGGATCGAACAGTTACCAGCTCATAAAAGTGGGTGATATCAGTCCACGTTTGTATGAAGTTTCAGTATGAAGGTTCTTTACGATATTAAATACCTTCGATCTACAACACAACCATTTTATTGTGGATTTCGATCAAATGTGGTATGTTATAAGATTATAAACAAAAAACCAATCTTGGACCAATTTGGACCATATAGGCCCATTTTTGATATTGTCCCCATACAAATGGTGTGAGTGCGCAAATCCCGCTTGACATATGGGTACCACATAACTACAAAATTTTCTTACGAAGCCAAAAATACAATTATTTTCGCATTTTGACTAATTTTGGGAGTCGTACCAAAAAAACTTGTTTCACAAATTCAAATATAGCATTTGCTATGAGCCCGTGAATGGGAGTCCAATAACCAGTTTTTATTTAACATTTCTGAACATTCAAAAGTGCTGGTTCTAATATTGTTGGCCACGCCGGTTTTTTTTTTTGTTTCAATCAACTTTAAACCTGGGTTACAAGTGGGGAGAGTGCTACCCAATAACCACCTCATCAAGACAGAAAACCTTTAAAGGGTGGCAAACCAGTTGTGCTACAATAAAAAATTCAAATTACCTTTTTTACTCAATGTATTTCATTTGTTTACGAGTATTTTTTATTTAATCCAATTTATTTTGTATGACTAATTGTTTTTTGAAGGTAATATAAACCGTAAATGACCTCCATGGTCATCCACGCATGTGCGGCACCTGATCAGAATTGCGGCCTTAAGGATTGAAGTTGGGATCGCTTTAATTATTGTTTTAATGGACTGCTACAAAACAGATGCCTTGGTTTCGTGTTGTACACCTCTTGTTTGACATGGCCCCATAAAAAAGTCTGGTGCTGTCAGGTCCGGTAACCTTGGGGGCAAGCGAAAAGTGGAATTTCTGGATTTTAATTTGTTTAAGAATTTCCGTTGGAGCTCTGCCATAAACGGCCTGGCCATATGTGCTGTTGCTTCATCTTGACGGAACCAAATGCTGTTGAATCGGATACGTCTTCGGCGTATTTGTGTTAAAAAATTTCTTCATCATCTTTAAATAACAATCCCCATTGAAAGTCACTGTTACATTGTTTTCCTTGAAAAAATATGGCCCCTAAATGCAGCTTGATGAAAGCGAACACCACACAGTTACACTGCAGTTCCGTCTCAAAGAGTATTTGTGGATTAGATTCCCTTAATATTCGGATCAAAAAAAACCTCATCATACATAAACAAGCAATTTATCAAGCTGTTGACTTCAATAATTTTTTTGGCAAAATTCCTTTCGAATGGACAAACCAGGGGGTTTAATTTGCTTGTAGTTTGGACGATGTACGGAAACAGGTTTAAGTCATCTTAAATTATCCGTTTTAATGTCCGTCTGTTTCTAGTCGAAATGCTTGGATTTGCCTAAATTGACGATGCTACAGCCGCGATATGCGCCTTGAACTCGAACATAGGGATCTCGATGTTATGGTCTTTGTGCGATGCTTGCAGATTCGGAAAACATGATTTTCAGCTTCATAATGGCCCAACTACTCGGGGAAGTTCCACCAAACTCCCGCCTAAAATGCAGGACTGCAAAGCATGGTACCGCCGCATTATCGTATATCCCACGCATTAATTTTAATAAATCTAAATACTAGCCTTCCAAATAAAATAAAGAATTAGCCGATTGCTAACACAAAAAAAGTTATTACGTTTGGTTTTTTAAGACAATTCTTAAGCTTCTTCTTTTCCAATCTGGTCCTTCCTTACATGCCATAATAATTGCCGTCAAACTTCTTTCAAGTCAGGAGGCTCTGATCTTTCCTAGCCATATCCCAGCCAGCACAATCACCTATCTTAACGACGATCATGTCCAATTATAGATTTGTCCGACGTCTATCGCTTTGACAGAACGCAAACGACAAATCTTTAGCAGTATGCCCTTTACTACATGGATCATAAAAATGTTTAACAACCATATCAATTATTAAAAACAGCATTTGAAAACTTTCCGAAGGCCTTGCTCCGTTTCCCTTTCCGGCGCCGTTCGTGTCCTTGTTCGCGATTTTAGTTTTCTTTTTACAGCCTTGCACCGCGAAGCCACTGCTAACACCAACCTCGGTACGTCGGCAGGACCATATACATCAGCACTGCCAACCGCCAACCATGGCAAGTGTATCCTTTGCACTTTGCATAAAACCAACATAAATTCTTAGAACCAGAAGTGATACAACAACTCTACGAAATCTTTACAGGCGAAGCGGAAACAAAATATTTGTAGTTCCACGATAGGGCTCTGAAGAAAATGGATAAAAAGCAGAGAACTGCAAATTGTGAAAACTTTTACGAGCCCAGCAAGTGGCAGCCAAAATAATGGAGCCGCCGAGCGTCCAAGATACTGCTCGATGCAACAAATCACTACTCATGGCCTAAATGAAAAAATATTTGCCTAAATGTACACTTACATATGGAGCATACACCAGCACACTAGCAAAAATACACCACTCACTCGCTCACTCTCTACCCATTTTGTGTTGCCAACAAACATGGGCAACGGTTCCCTTCCTACAACTGTTAATGAAATACGAGAGTTAAGTCAAGAAAGGACTATACGATTCAACCGAAATAAAAACTACCATCCATAAAAGTGCCTGCATCGTTCAAAGACTTGCGTTTTCTCCTTGTCCATAGTTTCCTTCTGCGGAGTGTAAATGACACTGAACGCACATGTGCTGAGTGCGAGTGTTTAAGCAGTCCTTCTATGCTAAATTATCCACCATAAGCGAGTCTTAGACGCTTTGTTAAAAGTTTTGGGCGGGGGGAGTTTTGGAATTATGTATACATATTAAGTTGGTGAATAGTTTTCACATTTCACATAAAGATCAGAGTTTGTTTAGTTGAAAGAAATTAATTTTGGAGGATAGTCGAAAAAACTTTTCTCCGCAACAAAGCTTGAGTAGTTTTATTTTCGGCTTTTGAGCGCTGCACGGCATCAAAAAGTTTGCAAGGACATAAACGTCTTATCTAGCAGGGATATACAAGTCTTCTGTCTTGATAAAAGTTATCTTGCATCTTTCCTGTTTAAATTTAATATGAACTTATTTTTAAGGTCAGTTTGGTTGAAAAGTGGCACTACTGGATATTTTTTGCAAAAAGTTTAATTGGCTTCCAAGCGGATAATACCCAAGGTTAGAATGTGCCTACTTTGACCGAGAGTATCTGAACTTGGTTATTTCATTGACGAGGAGAAATTTGCATAAACATATAGGGATAGTAGCTTATGCATCGTTTAGACAAGGGGGTTTCAAAACACGTCGGTAGCTTATGAACATATCGGCAAAGTAGCTTATGAATCGTTTAGACAAGAGGGTTTCTAAACACGTATTCACGAAATCTCTTATAAGCTAGAAAAAAAGTAAAATCGGGCGTGACCAACTGGCTTGCAAGCAGATAATACCCAAGGTTAGAATGTGCTTACTTTGACCGAGAGTATCTGAATTTTGTTATTTCATTGACTCTTTGCACCAATCGACATGAACCTTTTTTTGAGCGATGCTGTTGAACCGTTCAAAACCCATGTTTTCGAGGTGTCTCAATCGGAGTGGCAAATGTGCATCGACAATTGGTTTGAGCCCATGCAAAAGTGTAAAAACCATGCTGAAGAATACTTTGAAAAACAGTAAAACCATCTTAGATGATAAATATTCGCATTTTCAATATTAGGCCAGAAATATATATAGCAGCCGTCGAATTCACTATTTTTATGAATATAATTTTGTGCATAAGTAAAAGGTTAATTTCCTTTAATATGAATGCCTAAAGCTTCGTTTTCATTATGTCAAATTCAATGGCAAATGTAGTCAGTTAGGTGGAAACGGGTAGTCATATGGTGACATTTACGTTTGACGTCATATATGACTATGCTTTGTCAAACGAAATGGCAGTCAAGTGAAAACGGGTAAATTTATGACAATTGACCGATATGGCATCATTTGACAAGGAGAATCCATTTGCCAACATGTTGGCAAATGCAAACACATTTGGCATGAAAACAGCTGATTTTGCTGGCATTTTCAACAAGCGAAGGAAGAAAACGAGCAAAGGAGGAAATCGCGCCAAGAACGGACTTCTGGAATTATAGAATAGACATGGACGATGTGCTAATCATGAATGTGGAAGACGTCGCCAGTTCGAAGAAGAGGGTGCGCAAATTACAGCACATTTGGACGAGCGAGCAGACGGAGCGGCTGATTGAGGCAGTCGAATTGCGCCCTGGAACCTGGGACTACCTCACCAAAGTAGTCACTAGTACCAATGCCGCTGCGACGGAAATTTGCTTATTCATGGACATTTTGTTTAAAAAAAATTGGAAATTTTGCTACCACGTCGCTTTTGACACAAAAATTTCAATTAATTTCTTCTTCTTCTCGCAAAAATCATATGACGACAGATGTGTTTAGCTAGCATAATGAAAACGGTGTGGCAAATGACTGACAACAAATGTGGATGTCAAATGTTGCCATTTGGGTTTTGTGTCAGTTATGACGTTGTAGTGAAAACGCGTTTGACACCAAATGCAAATGTCGACGAATGTGCCATTTCTGTTTGCCATTGAATTTGACATAATGAAAACGAAGCTTAAGTTAGCGTTGAAAAATACTTTAAGAAAAACTTTGGCGAATTGTAAGAGCTCGCATTGTCATGGTGCACAATGATTCGTCTTCTCTTGCTCGTTTTTCGAATTTCTCGGAAGACTTCAGCAACAAACTTGTGCTGTACCACTCAGAATTGACCGTCCTACGTTGCTCAAGCGTAAGAAACAGGCCAAAGAAACAGGAGACTATTTGCTTCGAAATGCTTCTTTCCCAAACAACTTTCGTTGGATTTGGCACGCCTTCGAAGAGCCACACGGTTGATTTCTGTTTTGTTTCGGGCTCAAACGCATAGATCCATGTTTCGTCACCTGTGACGATCTTATAAACGGCTTTTGAAGCACCGCGATCGTAATTTTTCAAAATTTCTTTGCACCTTTTTTTGAGCGGTTATCAAATTGTGCCGTATCCAACGAGAACAAACCTGTTTTATGCCTAGGTGGTCATGCAATATCGAATGTATGCTAGTGGAAGAAATTCCCAAGAACGCCTCTATCTAACGGTATGTCACATGACGATCTTGCTTTATCAGTTCAGTTGTAACAAAAATTCAAAATTTCCGAAATAAAAGCGCTTGAAAAGGTCAATTTCTCATCAAAACACCGCGCTCAAGCTTTTAAATCCCGATTGACAAATAAAGTAGTGTTTGTGAATGTCTCCTAACTTAGAGCGAAACGGGCAAATCGGAGGCCAGATTCGTGATCAGCAGCCCCAAATCAACTGAAAGTGACTATCAAACATTCTGCCGCAAATTTAGTGTTGACCAGTGTAATTAATAACAACAACAAATACATGAACAAATTCGGTTCCAATAATCATTCCAATTAGTAATGGCTATCGATACTTTGTCTCTTCAACCGAAACTGTCAGTTCCCACTACGGAAAATTGCTGTGTACCCAATCAATTTTTTGGTTTTAGCGATGGTGCATACTACCAACATTCGGTTGGCAAAAATTTGGTTGTGTCTACGCCTCTTTGGAAAAGGCCTCAACGTTTCCAAAATCAGTTGACTTTAAATATGTGCATGCGTGAAAGCGAATATGCCTGTACTCGTATGTTTGCGATTTCAAATTACATCTGAAATGTTCATTTAAGAATTTAATTATCCTTTAAATATATGCGTATTTACATACACTTCAAAAACTTCAAACCACATTTATGCAAAGTTGTGGTTAAAACAAATATTTGTTCGTTTGTATGTGTGTGGCTATGCAACTTTTACAAATGTGACCAACGCATTTAACAGTTGGTAAAATTACTTGTATAAACAGTGTTCATACTGACATTTCGATAAACATGAATGCAGCATACACTTGTTCGAAAAAGTATGCTCACAGACCTTCACCATGCACTTAGTCAGGGCTGTCATAGAAACCAATGTTGTCGCTATTGGTTTTGAAAACGATAAGAAAAATGCTTTGTGGTCATGAAAATCAATGTTATCGGTTTTATCAGCAACAGATGATTCGAACATTGGTTTTATTTACATTCGAAATGGACAAAACCAACTTGGTTTCAAGACACCAAATGAACCCAACATTGCTTTGCAAAAACGACAATTAGCAAAACCGACATGGTTTCTATGACAGTCCTGAGTGAATAATGTTCGTACCATATACGAAACATTCGTGTTATTATGTTTATCGTACAATCTTCATATCATTGACATAGTATCTCGTATACTTTGTGAAGAAGATTTAACGAATTCACGAAACGGATTCTTAAAAAAATTTCGTATTTTTTTCTTTATATGTGACAGCGCATAGAGAAAGGGACCTAAGGGTAAAAAATCATTTCATTTTTCTTTTTTTTTTGATATGGACAGCATCTGAGCATCGAATGAGACCGATCCCATGCCCCAAAAGTGTTCCCTCCCAGAGATATGCGCGTTTTATGAAAGTGTAGTCGACGATTTTAAGCGCAAATAGAAAGGGGCCTAATCTTTAAAATGGCTCTCCTGAACAAAACTTTTCATCAACTTTTCACTTTTTTTTTGATGTGGACAGCATCTGAGCATCGAATGAGACCGATCCCATGCCCCAAAAGTGTTCCCTTATAGAGATATGAGCGTTTTATGAAAGTGAAGTCGACGATTCTAAGCGCAAATAGAAAGGGACCTAATCTTTAAAATGGCTCTCCTGAACAAAACTGGTTTTTAACCTTAGGTGCCTTTCTATTTGCCGCGTCACATATGTTTTATGAAAAGTTACTTATTTTGTATTCATTTCTGGCCTAGGCACTACTATGTGAATTAACTCGTGAACATTTTCGTGCGATCATTTTTCACTTCGACGTGGATTATCACGACAAGAGTGCATCGATGAACTTAAATCTTTGTATGGCGACGAAGCACCATCCTATAGCAATGTGAAAAACTGTTTTAATGAATTCAATCGTGGCCGACGCTCGCTCAAAGACGAAGGTCGTAAAGGTCGCCAAAAAACGGCCGTTGTGCCAGAGAATATTGATGCCATGCGCGAACTGATAATGCAAGATCGCCATGTGACATACCGTGAGATAGAGACATCCTTGGGCATCTCTTCCACCAGCATACATTCGATATTGCATGGACACCTGGCCGTAAAAAAGGTTTCTTCTCGTTGGATCCCGCACAATTTGACAATCGCTCGAAAAAGGCTCGTGTCGATTGGTGCAAAGAAATTTTGAAAAAGTACGATCGCGGTGTTTTAAAAGACGTTTATTAGATCGTCACAGGTGACGAATCATGGATCTATGCGTATGAGCCCGAAACAAAACAGGAATCGACCGTGTGGGTCTTCGAAGACGAGCCAAATCCAACGAAAGTTTTTCATGGAATAAGCACTTCGAAGCAAATGCTCGCCTGTTTCTTCGGCAAAACTGATCATGTGGCGACTGTTCCGCTTGAGCAACGTGGGACGGTCAATTCTGAGTGGTACACTACAATTTGTTTGCCTGAAGTCTTCGGAGAAATTCGAAAAACGAACAAGAGAAGACGAACAAGAGAATAATCATTTTGCACCAAGACATTGCGAGCTCTCACACATTGGCTCAAACCAACGCCTTTTTGACCGGCCAAAACGTCGAATTGATGGGTCATCCGCCGTACAGCCCTGACTTTGCACCCAATGACTTCTTATTATTCCCGCACATCAAGAAAAAATGCGTGGTCAACGATTTTCGTCTCCAGAAGATGCTGTTGAACCGTTCAAAATGCATGTTTTCGAGGAGTCTCAATCGGAGTGGCAAATGTGCATCGACAATTGGTTTGAGCCCATGCAAAAGTGTATAAATCATGCTGAAGAATACTTTGAAAAACAATAAAACCATTTCTGATGGTAAGTATTCGCATTTTCTATATTAGGCCAGAAATATATAGCAGCCGTCATTTTTTTTCACTATTTTAATGAGTATAATTTTGTGCATACGTAAAAGGTTAATTTCCATTAATATGAATGCCAAAGTTAGCGTTGAAAAATACTATTAAGAAAAACTTTGACGGATTTAGAAACAGCTGTGCAGTCAGACCTGCAAGCACATTTCTCCTGAACGAGGAGACAGCAAAACTCTGAAAAGCGACTACAAAAGTTTCGAGCCAGAAGAAAAACTGTTCCATATTACTGATAAAAGACTGAATTAATGTTAACAATACGAAAACTATAAGTATTTCGTAAAAACGTTTCTTACAAATAATCTCCACACGAAGTGTGCGATTTAAGAACCTGCCGCTCTAGAAGTCACTAATTAAACATGATCTTGCGCAAATTTCGAATTGTACGTCCGACCGACCAACAATTTATCCTGGTGAAATTGTAACATATATAATTTCACCGTTTTCTAAAGCCCCCTACTTAAAGGCCCTCTCGATTTAAGACTCTTCCGCTCAAAAAACGATAAATTAAGTAAGATGTAATCCTTTTGAAACTTTACCTTTTGCATTTGTCGCTTTAGAAAAAATCCACAAATTTAACCTGATCTTGCTTAAATTTTGCACAGTACGGTACACGCGATCAATAAATAGGTTTGTAGAAATTTTACCCTATCCCCTATTCCCCGTGATTAAAGTCCGTCCGCTCCTAAAGTCACACTTTAAACTAATAATTAATTTTGTTTACATTGGACCGTATCGGTTTAAGCGACGACACGTTATAAGCGACCCTGATGAAATAATGCCATGTTTGAGGTCCTGCTAACCCAATTGTTTACTAACGATCTTGCTCAAATTTAGTATAAAGCTTTATGAGAGATTTACAACCAACTATGGCAAATTTCGCATACAAGCGACGAGTCTTCTGTATACCACAGTACTCGTATACTACATTTGCCATTCCGTTTGCAACACCACGAAGTATTGATCAGACCCCTTATAATACTTATAAAGTATATAAGTTATTAATCTTCGTCAAATTTCCAGACGACATAGCCATGTCCGTTCCTTTGTCTGTTGAAAGCACAATAGCGGTCAAGCGGATCATTCTAGGATCTAAAATTTTGAAATTTTAAATGGGCGAAATCGGCCCAGGCAGAAAATCTTTCTCTTTAGGAAACTGCACTTTTTTGAGTACTTGCCATATTTTTTTTGAGGAAAAATAGTTAAAGTTAGTGTTGTTAGTTGAGACGCAATAAATAGCTCAAAAAATGCATAGTTGCTGGAGTTTTTGGCGCAATTGTTCCGAAAAACGTACCGCATGTTGAAATCGGGCGATGAATAGTTAAAATAACCATATGCTTACTCAAATTAAAGCAAATTTTGCTACGAATCCGAATAAAGAGTAATTTTTATGTTTTTGCTGACATAAGGGTTGAATGGGCCCAAAAAAACGGACCACTTTTTTTACCCTGCAACACTCGGTTGAGCTACCAAACAAATATGGGTTAAAAACACCTTTAAGTGTAACGATCGACTTAGAATCACTAGCTTATTTGATTTAACGATATATTTCTGTCCGTCCTTCTAAAGATTGTTATCGAACAACAAGTCGCCATTGTTAGACAACAATGGCATCTTTATGAAAATTGGCAAAAGTAAGTTTATTGGACCAAGGAATGACGCTATTGAAATTGAAGATACCTCCAATCATGATGAAAATTAGCACACGTTAGGTTGTAGGACCAAGGAAGGGAGTTATTGAATATAAAGAAAATCAGTTCAGATTTAGGTATAACTCCCGCACACATGTGTTTTTCCGATGTTATATTTAAAGCTCTAGTAGTCACATATTGCATCCAATCTTGATGAAATTTGGCACAAGTCAGAACAATAGTTAATGAAAGTGAAGGAAATCGGTTCAGATTTAATTATAGCTATCACACATATGTGCATCCGCTTTAATTTTTTTTTAGCTCTAGAAGCCATTTATTAAATTAAATTTTGGTGAAATTTGGCACAAGTAAGTTTTTTTGGATCAACTGGCGGTCGTTATTAAAATCTGGAAATCGTTTTAGATTTTGATATGGCTCCCACACATATGTCCAACCATTTTTACGTCGTTAGGTCAACAAGCCACACATTACATTCAATCTTTAAGACATTTTGCGGAATCAAGTTTTGTGGACAAAGTATGGATGTTGTTTAAATCTTGCCGAATAAAGTTTTGTGGAAAATGGATGGACGATAATGAAATTGAAGAATATGGGTTAAGATTTAGTTATAGCTCCCTCACATACAGGGTGGCTGATAAAAGCCGCTCCAAAAAATATTTATTAACTTTTTTTCTATTCAATGTATCTGTTTAATTTTATTTCTATTTTGCAGATTGATTTTTAGATTTAACAAAAATGGATAACTGTGACACTGAAACAATAATTTGGATTGTCCGCCGCTATCACGCACTGGAGTCCGTAGTTTCGGTTCAAAGAGGGTATAGGCGCTCTTTTGGCGGTAATACTCCGAACAAATGGACCATATTGAGACTGGTTAACAATTTTGCCGATTGTGGGGCAGTCAATTAAATTAAATTCCATTATTTTTAAAACTAAGCTATATTAGATAAAATTCAGCTTTAACATGAATAATAGAAAAATGAATTTCGTACACTGAAAAAGTTATCGTAAAAATATTTATCAGTCAATATTCATCAATATTTTAGTTTTGAAAGTTCCATTTTTAATTTATTATAATAGTTACCAGCTTTTAAAAGTGGGTGATATCAGCCCACGAAATTGCCCCAGTTTTTAGAATTTTCGGTAAGTTTCTTCTTCTCCCGAAATTGAAGATACCCCCAATCTTGATGAAAATTAGCACACGTTAGGCTTTAGTACCAAGGGAGGGAGTTATTGAATATGAAGAAAATCGGTTCAGATTTAGATATAACTCCCTCACACATATGTTTATCCGATGTTATTTTTTTCTATTGTTATTTTTAGATCAAAAAGCCACATTTTTAATTTATTACAATAGTTACTCGTACCAGCTCTTAAAATTGCGTGATATCAGTCCACGAAATTGCCCCAGTTATAGCCACCTATATGAAAATTAGCTTAGTCTGAAAACATGATTTTTCTGTTAAATTCTTCTTTTCCCGCCGAACAATCTGCCGAGCCAGTTGTGGTAGTCATATAAATGATGTTGTGTTTCATTTTTAAATGACAAAGTTCACCCTTTCGAATGAAACCAGCAATTTGAAAAAATTATCAGTACTTTTATTTACAGCCGATTCAAATTAAAAACGTTTAATTGCCCACCCTGTACATGGACATATGGATGAGTCAACAATATTCTTTCGATGCTAAAAACAATACTATTTTCTTAATGTGTCTAAATTTGCGTGACGGACCATTGTGCCGAACATTTTCGCCCATTTCAACATGGCCATATGGGTACCAGAAAAAAATTAATGTTTCTCACAAATTCCAAAATGAGATTTGCTTTTAAATCTGGGTAAATTTAAAGCCTGGATATGGATGTCCGAAACCTTGGTTTTAATTGGATTTTCTGAAGATCCCGAAGAGCAGTTGATCACGCCCGACTTTAGCTTTTTTACTTGTTTATAAGAGATTCCGTGAATACGTGTTTTGAAACCCCCTTGTCTAAACGATTCATAAGCTACTATTATTCCGATATGCAAATTTCTCCTCGTCAATGAAATAACAAAATTCAGATACTCTCGGTCAAAGTAAGCACATTCTAACCTTGGGTATTATCTGCTTGCAAGCCAGTTGGTCACGCCCGATTTTACTTTTTTTCTAGCTTATAAGAGATTCCGCGAATACGTGTTTTGAAACCCCCTTGCCTAAACGATTCATAAGCTACTATTCCGATATGTTCATAAGCTTCTATTCCGACGTGTTTTGAAACCCCCTTGCCTAAACGATTCATAAGCTACTATTCCGATATGTTTATGCAAATTTCTCCTCAATTTTGAAAAATTACGATCGCGGTGCTTCAAAAGACGTTTATAAGATCGTCACAGGTGACGAATCATGGATCTATGCGTTTGAGCCCGATACAAAACAGAAATCAACCGTGTGGGTCTTCGAAGGCGTGCCAAATCCAACGAAAGTTGTTCGGGGAAGAAGCACTTCGAAGCAAATGGTCGCCTGTTTCTTCGGCCTGTTTCTTACGCTTGAGCAACGTGGACGGTCAATTCTGAGTGGTACAGCACAATTTGTTTGCCTGAAGTCTTCGGAGAAATTCGAAAAACGAGCAAGAGAAGACGAATCATTGTGCACCATGACAATGCGAGCTCTCACACATCGGCTCAAACCAGCGCCTTTTTGACCGGCCAAAACGTCGAATTGATGGGTCATCCGCCGTACAGCCCTGAATTGGTAGCCAATGACTTCATTTTATTCCCGCACTTTAAGAAAAAAAATGCGCGGTCAACGATTTTCGTTGCCAGAAGATGCTGTTGTAGCGTTCAAAAACCATGATTTGGAGGTGGCTCAATCGGAGTGGCTTCGACAATAGGCTTGAGCGCATGCAACAGTGTATAAATCATGCTGGAGAGTACTTTGAAAAACAATAAAAACCATCTTTGATGATAAATATTCGCATATTGATGCGTCAAACATACTTTTGTTGTAGAGACATAAAATCCGGATTACCACTACTGATAAACTAATTAATTAATTGTAAATAACACAAAAAGCTTTCGACAATTATCTTAAAAATTTTTTTTTGTGATCGAAGGTTCTATGAGAATTATGTATGAAACAAAATATCAACCAAATGTTCACCACCGCTTTGATGGCCACCGCTATGCGATGATCCACATTTCTCTGAGACTTAGTGGAGGTTTAATGTCGTAAATGTGCCGGATTATAAAAGGTGTTTTTCTATACGTGTGGTTTTTATTCTGGCCACACTTTTTTCGGAGTTGGTCTTTCTGAAAGCTGTCACTTGATTTATGCTCAGTTTGGTTTGCCATTTTAAAATGAATAGACTTACTCCGGAACAACGTTTGCAAATCGTGGTGAATGGGCCCAAAACGAGATATGCCCACTGATTATGATTTTTACAAGAACATTTTGTTCAGCGATGAAGCTCACTTTTGGTTAAATGGGTACGTTAATAATCAAAATTGAGGTATTTGAAGTAATGAAAATCCACAAGCCATTGTTGAGTTGCTGTTACATCCTGAAAAAGTCACTGTTTAGCGTGCTCTATGGGCAAAGGGAGTCATTGGTCCATATGTCTTCAAAAATGAAGCCGGCCATAATGTAACAGTCAATGGGGAACGCTATAGAGCCATGATTAATGACTTTTTCGTGCCTGAATTGGAGGATGTTGATGACAACGACCATTGGTTCCAACAAGACATGCCATAAAGCCAACGAAACAATCAATTTGTTGAAGGAAACTTTTGGTGAGCGCATTTTCTTGCGTCGTGGGCCTGTGGCATGGCCTCCAAGATCGTGCGATTTAACACCGATGGACTATTTGTTGTGGGATAATGTGAAGTCGTTTGTCTACGCAGGTAATCTTAACAAGATTGACGACTAGGAAAAGATTATTCGGCTCGTTATTGCTCACATATGGTCCCAAATGCTGCAAAAAGTGGTCGAAAATTGGGGCTATTGTCTGGAATTTATTCGAGCCAGCAGCGGCTGGCCATTTGCCCGAAGTCAATTTTTAAAACAACGGCAAACTCTTATCTTTAAAATAAAGCTAAATTCTTGGCCATAACATATGAGTTTTATTTCTTCCTAAAAACCACACGTCTAAAAAAACCCTTTAGATTAAGTTATTTGAGATCCTAGTTGCATACTGAATGAAAATAAGTAATCTGTAAAAAAAATTAAAAGAAAACAAATTGATGGCTCTCGATGTGGAGTCTCTTTAGAGGTGGCAAGAGTGAGTTGTATTTTCGTGGGCAATTGTGTGAAGAAAATTTGAAAAGTAAGGTTTACAACAGTAGTTCTCATTCATTTGGGGATAGCCTGGCCTTATAGAGTTCGGTTTTACTTTCAACAATCGCAGCAGGGCTTTCTGAAGAGGGTTGTCACGGACCCGAAATCATGATAAAAGTAGTGTGCAGCCACGAAAATCAATGTCACTTTGCCATTTTGTTAAAAACTTGTCTTCTATTTAAATATAGAAGCAAGAGGTCTTGAGCCGCTTTAATCCCTGTTCAATGAGAAAACAACGTATGAATTACACCAAATAAGCCGTAAAAAATAACATAATTTTTAATTAAACCATCATAATTTTAATCAATGAGTTTGCGATGAAGAACTTTCTTCAAAATGTGCAAACATAAGTTGTAAAAGTAATTCTGTTTTAAAAAAATTCTTTACCAACATTTTTAATAAGATTTTGTTTTCTTTTTCCATAGTTTTCAAATGTTTCCAAGTTACAACAAAAGTGGATCTCAATTCAACACGTACGTTTTAAGGAATATTTCATTTCGGATCGGATACAGTAGGTATAACATCGAAATGGTACATAATAATAATGATTAAGAAAACGCTCCCGTGACCTACCCTGTAGTTCCGGGCTTTTGTTTTAATAGCACTTCGTGTAATGAATGCATTTTACGCTTATCAGAAGCTCGTCTCTACAGGTATCTCACAGGGTAGAAATGATCAACGAAATGTGTGACGAACGAATACGAGTGGAAAAAAGTGGAATGAAAAGTGCTTTTTTGTTTTGACATTATATCAAGTGTCTGTAAATGCTCAAGATTTATTTTCAGTTATGCTCGGAACCGCCTTCTTGGACGAAAGACACATACGAGTATTTACGGAGGCATAGATGAACAAGTGTCCTTTAGGCGAAGAATTGGCAAAAGACTTAATCTGGATCTTTCTCATATCAATTGACATCGTTGTACTATTGTGTTTGTGCACATGACCCCTAATCCTAACTAGAGGGTGAGCCATTTAAAACTTTAAATTTGAACTGCCGATTACTTTGAATTTGAAAGAAAGAATAACATTCGTTTTTATTTTCAGGTTTATGTTTGAAATTTTTTTTCAATGGGATGCTGTACGCTTGAACAAAATTGGGAAATGCAGGGTGTCCGCCGGGAAGGTATACTACTTCGTCTATATTTCGATCCCATAACAGCCGGTTCTACGCACTAGATCGACCCGAAGCAGCAATTCTTCGGCCAAGGGCTGTCACCCCGGTACGGTTTGCCGCCATTTTGGCAAACATTAGTCTTGACAGTTCTTATTAGGCAGTCGTGAAGTAGAGACGTGGCAAATTTATTATGGAAAAATATTCGACAAACCAACGTGTATTAATCATTAAAACATTTTATCAAAATCAATCATCGATTACTGTGACGATGAGAAAGTCACGTCAAATTTTTGGAGAAACACCGTGCCAATAAAACGCACTATTTATTGGCTAGTGAATGATTTCGAAGAAAGAAAGTCTGTAGCTGATGGGCCCAAGCATGGACCACAACGTACTGCAAGATCGGATGAAAACATTACTGCTCAAGAAAGTGTTCAAAACAATCCATCAACCCCAATTCGAGCCGTGCTCAGGAGCTTGTTCTTCAAAGAACAACTTTGGCCACAATTTTGCACAAGGATTTGCATTTGTTTCCATTTAAGATTCCGTTGACACAAGAACTTCTTTCACAAGACCATTTACACTCCCGTACATATGCCTATAGGATGTTACAACTCGCCCATGACAACCCAAATTTTAATGAAAAAATCATAATGAGTGATTTTTTTATTTAAATGAATATGTGCATAAACAGTCGGTTCAATAGTCGGTTCTGCGCAATGGAAAACCCTCAAATTATTCATCAGTCACCTTTGCATCCATTAAAAGTGACAGTCTGGTGTGCAGCTTTGATTACAGTCTGGTGTGCAATTTGAAACCAGGACTCTCTTTTCACAACAAGTTATTTAAAAAAAATGATGATGTTGATTGGCCTGATCGCCTGATTATACTGCTCCGGACTTCTTTTTGGGGGGGAATCTGAAAAGCAAGGTTTATGCAAACAAACCAGAAACGCTTGACTCAAACAAAATATTCATTAAGTAATATTCAAAAAGTAACCGAGCCTTTAGGCCTTATATAGTAACAAAATTACTATTCGTGATGAACTTAATTAAATACCGCGTGAAATGTGTGAGAATGTAATGAAAAATGTGCTCGAAAGGGCTCGCATTTGTGAGGCTAACAGAGGCGGACATTTATCTGATATTGTATTCCATACATAATTGCCGACATTAAATTTAACATTTATCAATATAAGATCCATTGTCTTTCATTTAATCAGAAATTATAAACAAACAAAGCAGTATACCTTCCCGACGGACACCCTGTATTAAAAACTAACTTCTAAATTAGTAATTCTTTAACGCAAACTGTAAGAAATTTACGTGGAAATTGTTCGAGAAGAGATCGTCCTTCAGTTAGTTTTGTGAGTCAATTTGTGGATCGAGAATCGTTACTGGATAAACCAACACGAGTACGTTCTAGTCCATTGCGTTCAATCGAAAACATTGCTGTTGTCATCGTTCATTTTATCGAAAAATCGTGTATTCAGGTGAAGCTTATTTCATCTCGGTGGCTATGTCAATAAGCAAAATTGCCGCATATGGCACACGTGACTTTTGAGAAGCCAATGCATCCACAAGTAGTCACTCCAACGGTAAGCGTTACCGCGCCATGCTCAACGAATTTTTGTTTCCAAAAATTCAAGAGAATAACATGGACGACATTTTGTTTCAACAAGACGGGGCCACACGTCATATAGCTAACGCAAACTTTGATATTTTACGCACTGATTATGAAAATCAAATAATCAGCCGGAGTTGTGAAGTCAATTGGCCGCCTCGGAGCTGTGATTTCAGCCATTTGGATTATTTTCTGTGGGAAGGTATTAAGGATAAATGTTACGCTAATCATCCACAGACAATTGCAGCTTTGAAACATGAAATCGAAGTTGCCATTGAAGAGATTTGCGCCGAAACAATCGAAAATGTACTGCAAAGTTGGGTTGATCGGATGAGGTAATATCGAATCAGTTGTGGTAGTCACATTAATGAGATTGTGTTCCATTATTAAATAAGAAACTTCAACTACCTGACATTTGAAGAAATTAGCAGTCCTTTTTTACAGCCGATTCAAATTTAAAACTTTTAATGGCCCGCCCTGTAAATATGTACATGAAAAAAATAAAAACAGATATAATACAAATTTTACTTTTCTTTTAAATTTCAAAATAAAATAAAGTTAACTCTGGACTAATTTTAAAATTATACGCGATTACTGCATTTTAAATGATAACTGCTTCAAATAATAAAATTAGATTCTTTGGCTACAATCGTCCTTTTTATCGAAATCAAAAAAGTTGACTACACTTTTGGCCGATTATTCGGGACCACTGTGCGACGTAAGGATACCAGGCAATGGTCTGATTGATTTTAACCTGGCAAACTTCAGTAATCATCTTTTTCATTCTTAATCTCACATGAATGTAGACTTCCGGGAGTAGGAAGGTGTCACCTGGGTAGCTACTTCCCAACATTCGTGAGAGTACCGCGCCTTTACCATAGGAACGGTGCGATGAGTCGACCCTATAAGCCAACTCCATAAAAACAAAATCACAATTAAAGCGAACCATGATTTGCTGATATGTACCATGATTTGCTGACATTCACCTAGAATGTCCGATTTCTTTATTGGAAATGTTCCTCTATCCAGCTGCCGGATGTCCTTGAAAAAAATAAGGCTGACATCACCATCATTCAAGAAGTACGATAGATAGGCCACGGCGTATTCAAAACAAACAACTGCGATGTATGTTACAGACGAACCCACGGCAGCCGGTTCTATGCTCCGGATCGACCCTAAGCAGCAATTCTTCGACCAAGGCCTGTCACCCCGGTGCGGGTCATATGTAGAATTTAGAGACAGGAAGTCGAAGCCCCGTAGAGTTTACCAAGGAGTTACCGAGGGTGGTGTGATATCCCCGGCTCTGTTTAAACTCTACCTCTCTAAAATACCTGCACCACCAGACGGCGTTAAAATTGTGTCGTACGCTGATGATTGCACAATTTTGGCGTCGGGACCTAAAGTGGATGACATATGCGAGAAAATAAACCGTTACCACACTGACTTAGCATTCTTCACTGCTAGGAATATGAAAATATCCGCCTCCAAATCATCAGCCACTCAATGTGAAAGTCGATGACGCCAACATCCAGACTACTAACTACTCCAAAACCCTTGGGGGACATTGGACAGCAATCTGCGATAAGCTCAAAAAAAGGAGCAAGGTCCTTGGTTCCGTGAGTTGGCCGCCTAGATCGTGTGATAGCACACCTTTGGCTTTTTTCTTTAGGGCTACGTAATGCCCAAAGTCTATGCTGACAAACCAGCTACGATTCAGGTTTTAGAAGCCAACATTACGCGTATCATTTACGCCATACCGTTCGAAATTCTAAAACAAGTCATCCACAGTTGGACCCTCAGAATGGACACCCTAATGTATAGTTGCGGCCAACAAAATATAAATAGCAAAAACTGTCCTTTCGAATGAAGAATAAATATTCTGCACTTATTTATAAATTGAATTTTTGTATTATTTTTATTTTGAAAAAATACCTCTAGATTGATCACCCGTTATTTCAAAAACATATGTTTTATTTTAACAGGGTGTGTCACGGTTGATTTTTGGTGGAAAAAAAAGTGTGATAACTCTAACTCTTTTCTTTAGCGAGTAAAGGCCATCTCGCTTGCTAACCGAGTAACTTCCATACAAAATGCTCGTTTAGTAATCTGAAAAGAACACAGTTTTATAAGTTAAACAAGAACAGAGTCTGCAACCATTTCAACCATGTAACATATCGCCCTTGTTAAAGAAAAGGAAATCAACTTTAAAATTTTAAAAGTTCAGTAGAGGCAAAGTAACTCAGAGTAGGTCATGATGTATTTTTAAAGAAATGGTGCAACAAACTGTGGAAGACTTTTAAAGTGAATTGGAATAACATCAGTATACATGCTTCTTCCAAAAAATATACAATTTTACACATTTAAAGGTCATATCCTTTAACTGAACAAGTGCGATATGCTTTCAATAATATCCGATGTTGAATTTCAGTGATGCTTTATTTCACGCTAATTTTCGCTACGAAAGCCTTGTTTTTCGGATAAGCATCCATGAAAGGAACACATTTTCTGAGCATTAGAAAAGCTTAGTGTTTATCCCTTTTTTTTATTGAACACTAATTTGTTTCTTAAAATAATTTAATTAAAGTAAACATTTAGCCTTTACAAAATAATCTGATGTTATAAAATTATTTTACATGAATCACGGGACTTATCGCTCCTAACCCTCGACTTCTAGAATCCGACTTCTACTACGAGGGCGACCGCAAAAGTAACTGACCTAACATAAAAAGAACCGTTTTTTTGGAATTATTATTATTTATTTTTCAACATAATCTCCTTCCATCTCAATACACTTCATCAAACGTTTTTCAAGTTTTTTAATTCCATCCGAAAAATAAGATTTTTCAAGACCTTCAAAATATGCCTCAGTTTCAGCAATAACCTCGCTATTGGACGAACATTTTTTGCCACCGAGAAATTTTTTTTCGCCTTCTTGGGACCACTTTACCAGCTTCTATCCATTGTTTTGACTGTTCTTTGCATTCTGGGATGTAGTGATGGATCCATGTTTCATCAACAGTTATGAACTCTATTAGATTACGCTGATAAATCGCTAAAAGCTCCTCGGAATTGGTCCATTGGGGCAAAGTCAACAATCGCGGCACCGTTCTTGCGGATAGCTTTTTCATGTGGAGTTTTTCGTGTATTTTAACAATATCAGCAAGTTCTCTGAGCTTTATTCGTCTATCTTTAGTCACTTCATTAAATATTTTTCTAATGTTTTCAATAGTACGAGTAGTTGCAGTGTTCGGTCTTCCAGAGCGTTGTTCATCTACCGTACTTGAACGACCCATTTTAAATTGTTGATCCCAGGATTTCACGGTGGAGTATGATGGTGCATTATCACCATGAACAGAATCCAATTCATCTTTGATTAATTGTGGCGTATAACCTTTCATATAAAAGTGTTTAATTACCGCACGAAACTCTTTATTTTCCATTTTTCAAAAATTATAAAACTTGTTTCCTGTAAAAAAACCTGTAACAAAGAAAATAATCATTAAATATTTCGGAAATTTTGACAGATGGCTTATAAAAGATTGCTTTAAAAAACAAAAAAAAAAGTTGCTAGTAAAACAGAAAATGTGCCAGGCCAGTTAGTTTTGCGGTCGCACTAGTATGACTACAATTTAAGGATGGAAATCCAGTTGTTCAGCAAATTTGAGATGATCTTACCCGGATTTACACCTGTGTGATAGTCGTGCACACTCACCATTACACCAGGGCTGCCCGTAATTTAACTTCTAATAATAAAAATATGTATCTTACATAGATCATCAACGAATTAAGATAATTGTGTCTTTCATTTACGTTTATGTTTAAAATCCCAAAATGGTCTAAAACAGCATAGCCGGCACTACATCGTATTTTGCTACTTTGCTGTTCTTAAGCCGGGTTATTTCCTTTTTGAAATCATCCTACGGCATTCATCGGCATGGTATTCACCCGTTAAATTATTTTCTTCTTATGATAGCCTTGCGGACTGTCACAAACTGCAGGATGATTTGGACAGATTAAGTTCCTGGTTTGAATTTAATTTTTTGTAATTAAACGTAAAAAAGTGTAAGCATATGTGCTTCTCTAGAAGTACATTGTTGGCTACTAAATTTAAATTATGTGGCTCTGAATTGATGGACAGAAAGTTAAATTTTAATAACCATTTCAATATCCATATCATTACAATGGTAAATAAAACGTATGGTGTCTTTTATTTTATGAAACGCTGGGCATATACATACTTATACTACGAAACAACTTTATATTTCTTTAGTCAGGCCAATTTCAGAATATGTGACAGCGCAAAGGGAAAGGGAACATCTCTCCACTATAGATCGGTCATCTCTCCACTATGGATCGGTCCATAATGTGTACGTTGTCTCTACGTCATGGGGACGTGGCCCCCTCGGTCGACAGGGGCGGGTGTGAGTGGCGTGGCAACGTTCGTTCAAAAAAAATGAACAAATGTTCATTTTTGTTTTCGTTTTGAACGGCTAACATCCATTTCCATTAATAGTTTACCATATCCTTCCATGTTTTCGAATAGCCCCCACACAAAGGTCTCTCCCGATTTAAGGTCTTGCAGCTACTCGTATAGAAGCCACAAATTATACCCAATCATGACCATAACTTAACTGTAGTGAAACTTGACCACATATTAAGGTATAGCCCCACACAAAGGTCCCTCCCGAATTTACAGCTTTAGAAGCTACATTTTACATCCAATTTCTACCAAATTTTGCATAGAGCGTTGCCAACTTCCATATCGCACCATGTTTTAAAATAGACCCCATACAAAGATCCCTTCTGATTAGAGAGAGCGGCACAACAAAATGCAACCCCCTTAAAGCTAAAGTCGGACGTGGCCGACTATATTATCTCCTGCACTTCTGAAAGTTCAGAAAAACAAAATCAAAGTAGATTTATGAACCCCCCCCTTGACAGGTACTAAATTTACACAGATTTTAAAACTATGCAATACTTGAATTTGCGAGAAAAATGTTTTGTTGTTGGTAAAATCGGCTGAAAGTACTTAGTATATAAGTACATGCATATGGAAGCTATATCTTAATCTGAACTTCAATTTCATCAAGATTGGATGCAATATGTGGCTCCTAGAACTATAAATATAAAATCGGATAATTATATGTGTGTGTGGGAGCTATATTTTAATCTGAACCAATTTTCTTCAATTTGAATAACGTCCAGATTTTATCCAGATTGTATATAAGTTGTGGCTTCTGAATCTTAAAACATACAAATCTGTTAAACATATAGGGTGGGCTATTTAAAATTTTAAATTTGAGTAGGCTGCAAAGAAAGTATTGATAATTTTTTTTTTATTACTGGTTTTATTGAGCATTGTCATTTCATAATGAAACATCATCCGATGCGTTTTCGATTCGCCCAATGGGCTGAAGATTGTTTGGCAGAAGATGAGGATTTGTACCGAGAAATCGCTATGTCAATAAGCGAAATTGACGCATATGAGGTTTAGAGAACTCACACGTGACTATTGAGAAGCCAATGCAACCACAACATGTCATTTTTCTTCGAAAATAAGCAAGAAGCCACCATTACCGGCAACGGTAAACGTTACCAAATATTCAAGAGAATGACATGGACGACGTTTAGTTTTTGGATATTTGGTTTCAACAAGGGCCACATGTCACACAGCCAACGCAACCATCGATATTTTACTAATTGTTTTTCAAAATCGAATAATCAGCCGAAATTGCAATGTCAATTGGCCGCCAGCTGTGATTTAAGCCCTTTGGATCATTTGCTGTGAGAAGCCATTAAGGATAAATGTTTTGCAAAGCATCCACAGACAATTGAAGCGTTGAAACATGAAATCGAAGGTGCTTTTGAAGAGAATCGACCTAAAACAATTGTAAATGTACTGATAAATTGGGAAGAGGTATGCCGAGCCAGTTTTGGTAGTCATATGAATGATATTGTGTTCCATTATAAAATGATAAAGTTCAACCATTTCAATAAAACCAGCAATTTAAAAAAATTGTCATTCCTTTTTTTACAGCCTCTTCAAATCAAACATTTTAAATATAGTTCACATCTTAGTCTGAAACGATTTTCTGGAATTTTAACAGGGTCAGTCCTAGACACAAGGAGCTTACTTCTGCCAAATTTCATGAAAACCGGACAACAATTGCGAACTGTAGTTTTATTAACTGGTTTAGATGGAAGGACGGACAGCAACATAAATGAAACGAAATCAGCATCGGTACACTTAAAGGTGGCTCTAGCTCAAAATATACTTTTGGTAGTCAGAAACAATTGCCATGAAGCTGGTGCCGGGTATAAACATCTCAATTTCGGACGTTTTCTACAAGAAAGGATAGTTTACAACACTGAGAATACACTGAATAATATAAATTTGCCTTTCACTGAACATATCCAAAGAATACAAAATGCACAGGGTGGAGCGCAGTAATTTGCTTTTTTGCACAGCAGGCTGTAGCGGCACTGTTGTTCGAAGAGAATGGAGAGTGTGGCTTATAGTATACGATTCAGTTCCATCATGCATTAGACACGTGAGGAGAGGTCATTTTGTGTTAAAGCTTATTTTTCAAATGCGCACTCAATCATTGCAGTCTGGCGTGCCTTTCGTTTACGATTCGCTGTTCCCCCACGTGGGTTTGTAAAGAAATAAAATATGCGGTACAGGATTTAATAGAACCCCAGAGTACAGCACCAGAGATCTCTGAATTCGGACCGCGTCACAATGTAGTGCGCCATATCATGTGTAGGCATCATTGTCCTTTACTTTTTCCAGGATAACCGTCTTGCCGTTACTCTGAACTCCGAACGGTACTTGACTATGATACAGGATTTTTTCAGCCGGCTCTTGAGGCAATGCAATTTGAGGATACATGGTTCCAACAGGATGGTGCGACTGCACACACAGCGAGGGTTACCATGAATTGTTTAAGGCAAATGTTTCCTGGACGGCTTATATCTTTGAGGGGTGCGATTGTTTCCTTTGAGGTTACCTGAAGTCGAAGGTGTATATCAGCCGTCCCAAAATCTTGGAAGACCTAATTAACAATATTGGCAGAATACCTGTCGACATGCTTGTTAGAGTTGATGAAAACTTCTGAAAACGTACGCAGCAGTGGATGGCAAAGGTCGACATTGGCCAGATACAGTATTTAAAAATTTCCTTACTGTTCAATATAATTAAAATATAAAATAAATTTTTCTATGGTTTATAATATTTTATTTCATTCATTATTCAAGCAAATTACCTCGCTCTACTCTGTATAACAAAATAAAAAAAACAATTCAAACATATAAAAACATTTTAATTATTATCACCTATCTAAAATTTTAAAAAAACGTTGCCTGTGCCATTAACGGGCAGCAACAATTTTAGTAATACTATTTAATGGGTGATCCATCTAGAAATATTTTTCAAAATGAAAAAAATACAAAAATTTAAATCAAGTGTGGAATCTTTAATGTTTATTCGAAAGGACATTTTTTACCATTTATTTTTTTAATATAATTTCCTTCAAAGTATGGCCACAACAACGCCCCAGGGTGTCCATTCTGAGGGTCCAATTTTAAATCATTTCGACCGGGATGGCTTTAACGACACGCGTTATGTTGGCTTCCAAAACCTGAATCGTAGCTGGTTTGCCAGCATAGATTTGGACTTTACATAGCCCCAAAGAAAAAAGTTTAAAGGTGTGATATCACACGATCAAGGCGGCGAACTTACCGGTCCAAAACGAGAAATTAGCTAGTCTTCGAAATTACCTTTAATAGATCAATTGTTTGAGCAGCTGTATGGCAAGTAGCACCGTCCTGTTAAAACCAAGTGTCGTGAAAATTACGGGCTTCATTTTCAGGTAGCATAAAGATCGATATCATTGCGCGATAGCGAGCACCATTCACGGTTACGTTCCGGACATCATCATTTTTGATAAAATATGCACCGGTGATCCCAACAGCTTATAAACCGCACCATACCGTGGTTTTTTCTGGGGAAAATGGCACCTCTTGAACCTCTTCTTGTTGCTCTTCAGTCCAAATACGGCAATTTTGTTTATTGACTTTGCCGTTGAGCCAGAAATGGGCCTCATCACTGAACAAAATTTTGGTCGAAAACAGCGGATCTTCCCGTTTTTCCCATTTCCATAATACAGTTGCCAACATTTGAAGGTAATTACTTTCAAAAATAAATGCCATAAAATGTCCTTTTAAATTACCAATAAAGATTCCACACTTGATTTGAATTTTTATATTTTTTTGTTCTTAAAAAATACCTCTAGATGGATCACCCTATACATCAACGATTGCAGTAATACAAAAATGCTTCTTTTCAGACTTTCCCAAGTAATGTCCCCAACGAAGAAAGCATAGAATCTTGCCAGCGGAACAGTAAAATAGTTTAAGAATTACATGTAAAGACAATTTTGGAATAACAACTTAAAAAGAAAAAAAATAAATATCATCACTCAGCAAAAATTTTGAACATTCTTATAAAAAGGTCTTTAAAAAAGAGGAACATATATTTTTTTCCTATTTAGCAGCCTTTGTAGACCAATTGAAGAATGCTCAATAAGGGGGGAAAACTTCACAGTTTGGTTGCTTGAATAGATAATTTTAAAGCAAAATAGGGCAAAACATTTTGGGGTTGATTGGGTTCTAGGTATTATTGGCTTCTACTAAAGTTTAAATACTTCGTTATCACGAATCCACAAAATTAAATTTTTATTCGTTCGAGTACTCCTTTTGAGTTCCTTATGGAGTACAAAAGGAGTATTCGTTGTGATCTCGGAAAGGAGGACAAGGTGAGTAATCTCTAGGCAAACATGACGAAACCATCAGTTAAACAACAGTTATGGCAAAAAAAAACAAAAACATGCAAAATCAATCCCTTATTGATCCATTTGGAGTATTAAGCGAGGCACCAACTTTGTTTTTTCTAACTTTGACAAATTTTTGATCAAAACAAAATAAAAAAAAATTCGATTGCTCGCTTATTACTCCAAATGGATGAACAAGTCATTACTCCTTTATTACTCGATTGTGAATTAATCAATTTATTTTTTACTGCGACCATTTCTCATGTACATATGTACTTACAAATGTTAAGACATCACATTTGTAAGTACATGAGAAATGGTCGCAGTAAAAAATAAATGGATTAATTCACAATCGAGTAATAAAGGTGTAATGTCGGGTGATCAATCTAAAGGTATTTTTTCAAAATTAAAAGAAAATTCAAAAAATCTAATAAAATGTGGAATATTTGTGGTTCTTTCGAAAGGACATTTTATGCCATTTATTTTTTGAATATAATTTTCTTTAAATGTTGGCCGCAACTACGCTTCTGGGTGTCCATTCTGGGGGTCCAATTTTGGATATCTTGTTCGAGCATATCGCCCGGTGTGGCTTTAATGAGACGCGTAATGTTGGCTTCCAAAACCTGAATCGTAGCTGGTTTGTCAGCATAGAATTTGGACTTTGCGTACCCCAAAGAAAAAATCTATAGCTGTGATATTACACGATCTAGGCGGCCAACTCACCAGTCTAAAACGTGAAATTGGCTGCTCTTCGTAATGAGCTCCATTGCTTGAGCAGCTGTATGGCAAGTAGAGCCGCCCTGTTAAATCCAAATGTCAAGATTACAGGCTTCAATTTCTGGAAGCAAAAAGTCCGATATCATGACGCGACAGCGAGCTCCATTTACGGTTACGTTCGGACCATCATCATTTTTGAAAAAATATGCACCGATGATTCCACCTGCCCAATAACCGCACCAGACCGTGGTTTTTTCTGGGTATAATGGCACCTCTTGAACCTCCTATGGTTGCTCTTCAGCCAAAATGCGGCAATTATGTTTGTTGTCGTTGAGCCAGAAATGTGACTCATCACTGAACAAAATTGTGGTCGAAAACATTTTCTCACCGAAAGATCATTTCCATTATACAGTTGCACAATTTTGAAACGTTGTTTCGGTGCAAGTCATTCCATGATTAAATGGCAAACAATACTGAAAAGAAAAAAAATAAAGTTGAACACAACTCACGCGAAATCTGTAAAAAAAAGGGCTATTGAAAAAAATACCTCAAGATGTATCACCCTATATGAGCGTGGAAAAAAGCAAGTTTTGTCCGATAAAACGTGAAATCTTGCAGAATTCTCTGGTATATGCATATGAGGTATTAAACTGATTATAGAAATTCGACTAGTGTTAATATCGTTTGTTCGATAAGTAAAATTCCTTTGTATTTCTTGAAAAATTCCTTCACTCCCATTATGTACCAGGCCTACTATTTACTTGTAATTAGTGCGACACGACTATCACATCAAATACGACAAAACAAATTCCCTTGTATTCTTTGGAAAATTCCGTCACATCCTGCATAGGAATTTCTAGTCAATTTTAGCATTATACTAGCGCCACCTATATAAATTCTGACGTACTTGAAATTAAATGGCCATTGGCAACCATGTCATTTTGTACCTTCTATCTACCCATTCCTTCATGTTCAAAGGTTGGCAACCTTCTTTCAAATACATGTCAATATTTTTTTGTTATGTGGTGTCGGAAAAATTGTACAAGTACGAGTGGCGAGAGAGTGTTATAAGTTGTAAGGCTGAGAAAATTTTTCACTCAGTAGAAAATAAAGTTTTTTGTTTAAAATCGAAAAAACACAATGAAATTATCACAATTATCATATACCTATCATCCGGAATCAAGTTGAAAATCGTTTTATTTGCCCGAACACGTATTTGATATTTTCCAAGTGGCCAAGTGATTATGGATGTTACGTCTTGTAAAAAAGAAAATGTACACATTTACATGGTGCACGGTGCATAGGAAAGAGTTGGGCAATCGAAAATCGAAGGCCGAATAGTGTTTATTGTAAATTACACGCTGTTAATGGGAACAGATGCCAAAACATAACTTTTCGAGACACGATTGAAATTGTTTGAATGCATTTTATGTGACTAATCTATAAAAATAATACAGCTGAACGAACGAGTCTTCTTGCCTAACAGCTGATTCCTTGAAATTGGTGTGTAGAGAGAATCTAATAGCTTTGGCGTCATCTAGTGGCGTCTAGCTCTAATTACTGTAAAACCAACTCAACGTCTATAAGTGGTCGAGTGAAATTCTACATAGTTTGAAAAGAAGCACATTTGCGCAAATGAAAAAAATACATAATAATGGTATTTTCGGTAGCTCATAGGAAATGCACAAATTTCCAAACAGAATTGAATTGAAGCAGCGATAGTGGATATAAATAATTTGTTTGTTTATGTGTATAGTTTTCTCTAAATTCACTGAAAACGAAAAACACAAACGTGTGAGTGACTATTTTTGAAGTGGAAGTGTAGTGAAGGCAAGAAAAACAACCAACCACGTACAAAAAAAAACATAAATTTCTTGTTTCGGAAGATGTTTATTTTATTACCACTACAAACTGGAAATCTTTACAATTCCCAGTTTAACAATGCTTTTATAAAAAGAAGAAAACTAACAAAGAGTGTGCGATGGATTTGTTTTCCAAAAGAAAGGCTGCTAAGTTGACCTCAAAATGTAGCATGCATGTTTTCGTAGCATTTGACAAATTTGTGCTTTTATATAATCCCTTTTGGTGGTGTTGGGGTTTCCTTAAAGAAATACAGTGCAAGAAAATATGAAAAATTGTGTGGTGTTATAGGCTTTTCCTCTGATATTATGGACCCGATTTCCAGTTTTAAACAAAAACATTGTTTTTGTTTGCATAATATGTCCATGTATGTATGTATGTGTTTATTTAGAAGTACCTTCATAAGGGGCATTTTCGACAAGTACGAATAATATTTCAATTGACCTTTTCGTAATCTTCTTGTGGGCAGTTGGAACCTACAAAGACACTTTGATATCAGCGTAGGGGTTGTTTGTCGGAATCCCATTAGTGGTTTTGTCCTTCTGTCTAAGTATGTGATAGCAATATTGTGTTTGCCACCTGAATTATGCTTGATTGAACAAGCTCTCATTTTTGTGCACTTTTAAACTTTTTCCAAAAGAGTCTTACAAATTTGGCATTTGGTGGTGAATATGACGTAGAGAAAGAAACTCTTAAAATAAGACGGCAAGGTTTAACCTTTTAAATATTCCACCCAGTTGTCGATGTCGTTGACCTAAATAAACCGGCCGGCATGCCGTAGCCATAAACATGGTTCATTCCACGACTGAGAAAACTTCACCAACTCTGATATGTCGGAAACTTTTACAAAAAAAAAAACTATTAGATACAAATAGTACGGCAGTACCGGTCCTTCCGAATTAAAAAAAATACTACCATCCTCGAAATCAACCAGAAATTCTAAAAATCTTGATGAGAAGTTGTTTGAATCCTTTACCATAGGAAAATTACACTAGCCAACAGTCGTTTTGTTATTTGGTTCTAGCATAATTTTTCTCATTGATTTTGACCTACTAAACACGAAAATGAGTTTTAAAAATTTTTCTGTCGATTGGTTTTCGAGATACAAATTTTTGAACTTTTTTTTTAAATTTTTGGAGGTACACTTACAATTTTGAGCATATCTTTCGTCTTCTTTGACCTATTTGATCCTACTACTTAAAGAAAATTGAGCCGCCTACAACTCATTCTGAGAAAATTTTCAAATCGGGTAAGTAGTTTTGATGTTGGCGGCTTAAAAAGGTTAAAAACGGCGTTTTTTTAGTAAAAATGTGGCAGAAAAAACCATATAAAAATTCATATAAAATATAAAACACGATGCAAACAGCAATTTTGGAAAATAAGCCCTTACTTAACAAAATCTGACAACAAATGGCGGACTTATAATTTTTTTGGTAAAAAATTGTAAGTGTACCTCCAAAAATTTAAAAAAAAAGTTCAAACATTTGTATCTCGAAAACCAATCGACAGAAAAATTTTTAAAACTCATTTTCGTGTTTAGTAGGTCAAAATCAATGGGAAAAAGTATGCTAGAAACAAATAACAGAGAAAATTTTGTTATTTGTGACCTAGTGTTATGGGATACAATTGACTTTTCGGAACGTCGTAAAACAACCAAAAATACCGCCGCTTAAAATCATTAAAAAATACACTCAAAGGCTAACAAAAAAAAGTTTTGTCACAAATCGCCTAGAGTTATTCTTTTTCCCAATCAATAAAACCCGTTACTCCAAATCATAGGAAAGCAATTGAGTGATCTTTTAAGAAAGCACTTTTCATGTTGGTTGGAACAAATAAAAATAGCAATGATTATTCTGACTTTCGCAAAAGTTAAGCTTATGGAAAAAACAAAAATGTTCATTCCTTTTAGAATGATGACATCCCCACAGTGGGTGGCATAGAAAAACTACACCGCCCACTCACCTTGACAAAAGCAACTTAAATCAAGTCCAAATATGTGCTTGCATGGGGTTACATCCATGCCTGACTTATCTTAGCGGACCATTTCTTTCTTAATGAAAGTTTCCTGTGTGGCAGTCAGTCTTCTTTTAAATTTTTTTTCTATGATAAATTACCCACTTTTATAAGGTGTTAATGACATTCTTTGCATTTAAGAATACGAAAAGCAAATAAATGTTTTGCTGAATTGCAGTTTATGGGGCGTGTCGGAAATAAAATAAATATGCCATCGAATTCAGAATGGCTCAAGTATTTTAAAAATGGCTGCTTCTAGTTGAGGTGGCCCTCAGGCCCCTGAAAAAGATATCGGCCACTTTTATACAAGTGTTGGTACTCAACGAAAGGAAATTGTCCACGACAGAAAATTGTCCAAGGATACTACGGAATTATACAAGAAGTGCAGGCATGCAAAATCGGTGTGGGTCAATTTCACTAATACGAGGGCTGCTATAATATAGCAGCCCTCGTTTTGTATATATTTCTGGCCAAATAATGATAATGCGAATATTTATGATCAAAAATTGTTTTATTGTACTCTCCAGAATTATTTATACACTTTTGCATGCGCTCAAACCAATTGTCGAATAACTTTTTCCACTCCTATTGAGACACCTCCAAAATATGGTTTTTGAACGCTTCAACAGCATTTTCTGGCGACGAAAATCGTTAACCATGCTTATTTCTTGATGTGCGGGAATATAAAGAAGACATTGGATGCCAGGGCTGTACGGCGGATGAACCATCAATTCGACGTTTTGGCCGTTCAGAAAGACGCTGGTTTGAGCCGGTGTATGAGAGCTCGCATTGTCATGGTGCACAATGATTCGTCTTCTCTTGTTCGTTTTTCGAATTTCTCCGCAGACTTCAGGCAAACAAATTGTGAAGTACCACTTAGAATTGACCTCCTACGTTGCTCAATCGGAACAGTCGCCACATGACCAGTTTTACCAAAGAAACAGGATACCATTTGCTTTGAAGTGCTTCTTCCATAAACAACTTTCGTTGGATTTGGCTCGTCTTCGAAGACCCACATGGTCGATTGCTGTTTTGTTTCGGGCTCATACGCATAGCTCCACAATTCGTCGCCTGTGACGAACTTATAATCGTCTTTTGAAGCACCGCGATCGTATTTTTTTTAAATTTCTTTGCACCAATCGACACGAGCCTTTTTTTTGAGCGTTTGTCAAATAGTGCGTGATCCAACAAGAACAAAACTTTTTTACGGCCAGGCGTTCATACAATATCGATCGTATGCTAATGGAAGAAATGCCCAAGGATGCCTCTCTCACGGTATGTCACATGACGATCTTGCATTATCAGTTCACGCACGGCCTCAATGTTCTCACAACGGCCGTTTTTGGACGAACTTGGTCCGAGCGTCAGCCACGATTGAATGCATTAAATCAGTTTTTCACAGTTTTATAGGATGGTGCTTCATCGCCATACAAAAATTTAAGTTCATCGATGTACTTTTGTCGTTGTTGTTGTAGCGGCAATCCGTACCGGGGTGACAGCCCTTGGCCGAAGAATTGGTGCTTCGGGTCGATCCGGTGCGTAGAACCGGCTGTCGTGGGATCGAATCTTCGATCGATCGATCTTGTCGTGATAATCCACGTCGAAAGTTGTGAAAAATGATCGCACAAAAATGTTCACGAGTTAATTTCATTTTTTTTGCAAAATTGTTTTTTTCAAGTTACTATAAACAACACAAATGATGGTCCTACGTCAAAACGTTCTGAGTACGTTTATGCTTAAAAATGTCCAATGAAAATGTCTGATGGCGCCAGGCAACACTATAGCAACCCTCGTAAAGCAGCTAGCCTACTTTCTAAATGGAAAAAATGTTTTTCTGGAATTAAAAAGTTTCTAGGATTGGGCATGGTACAATAAAGAAAGTCGAGTTATGCTAACAGCTGATTTTAAATTTTTTCTCTTAGTAATTTAAATTGTCAATTTTGAAATTTGACAATGGCGTTATCAAAATTTTTTTTTTGTCAAAAACTGGTATTAATCAAAAAATAAATTCTCCTGAGGATGTCGGAAAAAAGCCCAAGAAACGTCGAGAAAAAAATTGAAATAATGAATTAGTTTTATTTTTAATATTGACCATAATCAGCCCATTAAAAACTAAAAACCTTTGTTGAAGTTTGTAAAGGAAAAATTCTTTATCCAACATTCACAATTACCATCAAACATTTACAAAAATGTATTTTTGGCATTCCCTTTCAAATGACTTTGACAATCAAGCGAACTACTTATGTTGTTGTTGGGCTAATGACTATACCTTAATTATTGCACCATGGGCTTGGGACACTTAAAGCTTTATTTCTTATAAAAAGTATAAAAAACATAGAAATAAATGTCAAAAACATACAATCAATTTCTGCCAGGGCTTTTCTTTCAATACTGGCACTGCAATATCATTAATTATTATACATTTTCAACATCTGTGACGCGCAAAATAAAAAGGGACCTAAGGTTAAAAACAGAAGAGCCATTTTAAAGATTAGGTTTCTTTCTATTTGCGCTTAAAATCGTCGACTTCACTTTCATAAAACGCGCATATCTCGAGGAGGAAACACTTTTGGTGCATGGGATGCTCAGATGTTGTCCACATCACAAAAAGAAAAAAAAATGAAAATTGATTTTTTTTTACCCTTTCTCTATGCGCTGTCACATATGTATATGTATTTCATTGGTGTTCAGCCTACCGGAAGTTAAGAAAAACGCAGCGTAAGATTTTTTCTTCAATGTTTCCAGACCTTTACTTGAATTTCGGTGGCAGTACTAGAAGGCTTTAAAGTTGTGAGTCCCTAGATTACATCTGTCCATAGCTGAAAATCTTTAAGGGCGCCTGAAGGCCGGTCACTCAAGAGAATGTTTGAAATAGGAAATAATTTTCAAGGCCCCTACGTTTTTTGTTCATTATTTTTGCAGAAATATCCGCCCCATTCTGGGCGGCGTGGCAAATATTTTTTTTTTATTATTTCGTGTCGCGCCCAATAAACGAACTTTTGCCAAGCAAAAAATTATTTTATATATGGCTATTTATTGCCTTTCATTTAAGTCTCATTTTGTAGAGGTAATGAGCGGTGTTAATTTCAGTCTCACTATTATTGTCGATTTGCGTGCTTCCTGCAACATTTAAGGGAAATGGCATTCTTTGTTATACCCTCCGCCGAAGAGTGGATGGTGAACTTAATTGTTATTTCACCGCGACACCACGAAATACTCATCAGAGATCCTATAAATTACAGATATTACTGATCCTGGTAAAATTCTTAGACGATCTAGACATGTCCGCCCGTCATTGGATCTGTTAAAAACACAACAACGGTCAAATCAATTAACCTAGGATCCTGAATTTTGCATGTTTATGGCTTATGGTCGTAAGCTGTTTGGGATTATAAATGGGCGAAATCGTCCCAGGGGAAAAAAGGTTTCCTTAATGGTACCTTAGGAAAAAGTATACTTTTTTGAGTATTTGCTTTACAAATTATAAAAAAACTGTTGTTAAAGGCGCACTTAATACCTCAAAAAGTGCAAATTTGCTGAGTGTTCTGGCTCATGTAGACCAAAAAACGTCCCGCATGGGCAAAACGGGCCATCATTAGTCAATGTGGACATATGGGTACAGAATTTAAAGCAAATTCAAAAAAACTACTAATCCAAATATATAGTAATTTTGAAGTTGTGGCTGATATTAGGGATGGGTGCATGAGTTATAAGGTTCCAAAAAATGTGAGGCGGTGGAGGGTACATAAGGTAAATTTTTATTTTTTTTTTATTTACTGCAGTTAGTTACTCGTATACATATACTTAAACAATTTTGTTCCGACTATAAGATATAGAAGCCAAAATAATAGAGCGATACAATTATTAGGCGTGACGTTTAGTAATTTAAATTAATTTAGGCGGTATACCGACCATGGTACTATGGACCGCAAATCTTGATGATGGAAAATTAAGCTTCGGTCCGACCGAAGTGGACTATTCAACTTGTTTAGGTGGTAGTTTTAAGAGCAATGATAACAAAACTTTTCAATTTGAACATGTAGGGAAATGAAAGTTAAAATTGTTTATATATGCACACATATCGTTTATTATTAATTGAAAAACTAAAATTTGAAAACATCTTAAGGAGCTTAACAGATCGTACGGTTTTATTATCTTTAGTCCTCTTACGGAGGCTGCTGAGTTATTGAGATTTACTGCTTCCGGATTCACATGGACCCTAAGCAAATTGTATTTGTTAGTGGCACATTCTTTGTTTCTTCGTCGACAGTTTCTATACCAAGGTCTTCGTGGATGTGACTATTTCTGACATGCCATGTTCGAACTTAAGACGTCTTTACTTTTTTTCTGTGGGTGTTCCCAAAAACTTAACTTTGGCCCTGAAATTTTTAAAAAAAAACATATTTTTGGTAAATATACTCGATTAAAAGTGATATGTATATTTACATGCATTGAAAGTAAAACTTTCACTAGAGTAACTTTCAATAGACTTCTTTCTTTTTCCACTATAAACTCTAGATGTTTAGGAACATTATTTCATTTTTTAAAAACATTATTAAGCATTTTGACGACTTTAGAATTACCTAAATTTGTTCCCAAATACAAAAAAAAAATGTTTTCTGTGGCAATACAGCGCAGAGACAAATCCACTAGCTTATATTTATTACACTCTTTTTTATTGTCTTTCTAAAGTAAAGCTATATATCCCATAGGCAGGATTTATCGCATGCCTCAGATCTAAAAATATCTAATTAAATCCCAAAGACAATCTCCCAGGCATATTACCTCCCTCACCTAATAGATCGAAAAATGCCTTCGCTGTGGTAAGGAGTCAATGCCTATATAAAACTTGTGTTGATATGTGGTCATCCTTTAACAAGGCAACTTCACATCGAGATGAAACTTCCCAAAGTCAGCTCGGTATCCTTCTGACTAACGTGCTACCAGAAGTATCTTGCAAGGTGTTAATGCAAAGACGACTTCAAATTTATCAATTAAAACACTGAACTCATCAACTGAATTGTATTTTCTGTCATGAAATAAACACACATAAGTTGCGGTCTGCTCATCACTCTGTAAATGTATGTATTTTTCACCGCTCAGGACCAGATGTATCCCTTTTATTCTATTGAACATAGACTCCCAAAAAGTTAATCTATGCTCTTGAGAAATCCTGTTTTTCAACTGTACCTATAAAGCTTTCTCACTACTTTGGCCGAGGTGCACTCCAACCTCTTAAATTCTCTGAGCGGCAGCTAAGTGCTAAATAGTGCTAAACAATGTTCCAAAGATATAAAAGAATATATTTTTTTACCTGGAATCGCCAAGACATGCAGCCAGTGTCGCCCCTGCATAACTGACATATCTGACAGTAGCTTAAGTTTAGAATCTGCAGAACTCTAGAAAAATTGACCATATGTGCAATCATTCGCCCATTCTTCCTGTATATCGCTTGACGTACTTTTTTCAGATCAAGTTAAGCTACTTACATTATCACCCGGAAAGTTCCGATAGGGACCCTTTAACACACGTGGAAACTATGACAATAAAACAGCCCTCAGACAAAGAACAAGTGGACATCTTATTAGTTCGGCCGGGAAGAAGCTTTTTACTTCCCATCATGGATTACTTTCCAGTATCGCACTGTCAGTACTGGGTGATATGGTGATGTATCCATGTTTGACAGGGCCTATAATTCGTGCCCCCATGGACTATTGGCCCGTATTGTGAAGAAATGTCATTATTTTTGTTTCCACAGCAGCTATATACCCATTGACGAAGGGCCCGTACATCCGCAACCGAAATTAAAATATCTTTACAGATAGTAAATATTTTGATTAGTCAGATTCCGGTGTTTCTGAGCACTCACATGTTCATATACGAAAGGAACTTTTTTCTTTGAGCCTAAGGGACCTTATACCCATAGGTCAAGGTCAAATTAAGCTAAATTACAGAATGTATGTTATATTTGGTTAAAGCACAGCATGTGTGAGATGGTAAACATAGGTTCAATTTTGATTATGATCCTGTCTCATTCAATATAAATATGGGTAAATCCTGTGCCAATATTAATCCCATTGCCGTTCTGAATGCGATATTTCCTTTAACCTTCAGCAACACCACTTATTTCTATTTTATAGAAAAACAACATTCTTGCCGGTGCGATCGTAACAAAAGACGGAAGTAGTTTTAGACGTTAACCTGTATATGCATCTTTTTTCAGCAAATTTTGCGTAGTAACCTAAAAAATCGAAATACGTAAGATAAAGAGGAACATTAAAGGATGATAAAATAGCTCTAATGAGGTTTAAAAATGTTTAAATGGTCTGGTGCGGACGTTGTACTTTTTATGCTACTACTTTCTTTATGAACTTTCAGTTATAAGGTCCACGAACCTTTTAGTGCCGCCCATACAAATGACCCTGTTCCAGTGCAGAATTCAAACACTAAACAGTAAATACGAATCACTTTTGTTATATATAAGTTGTCCTGTAAGACCTATACGGTCGATTGCTGTTTTGTATCCTGCCCATATGAAAAGATTCATGAATCGTCACCAGTGACGATAATATACACTGCAATTGAGCTACCGCGGTTGTATTTTTTCAATATTTCTTTGTTCAAATCGAAATGAGGCTTGGGAACAAATCACCGCCGAAAAGCGTAAAAAATCATCGCACTTATTAATTCCAGTTTTTTAACAGAGATGAATTGTTCAAGACACTTTCAACAAAACAATTCGGGCTCAAAAGACAAATCGTTCTTTGTAAAGTTATGCTAAAAAAATGTCAAACTTTCCAATGGAGTCGCATCTGGCAACATTACCCAAATGTAGTCTGTACCTGGCCTGATCCGATATAATGCGAAAGTTTCATTATAACAATATATCGGATTTGAACAAACGGTCGTGCATAGCTATTACGATTAGAAAAAGATTCTTAGTAGACCAGTGTTGAACACGGATTCTATATCTTCTATTGGATTTTAAAAACATCTGCACAAAATTATAAAGCCCCGGCCCACATTGTAGTGTATGGCAATGTGACTATTCGATACACATAGTTTACTCAAAACTATTTACGAGTATATAAGTATATGCTCATGGAACAGGCTCTGCCTTCGAAATATGTAAATTAGTACCAGCATCGATAACTTTTAGTATCAAATATAGCAAAAACGCAAACACGTTTCAGTGCATAGAAGCAAAGATAGTGTACGCGTGTTGTAAAGTACGGTTTACCTCTTAGCTTATACCCAAGCAGCACTTGTTTTGCAGTATTAGGCGTGCTTTATTGAACTAGCTAAGAGATACGCTTGAAATCCCGCCAAGGTGATATTTTAAAGACGCTGCTGAAAATCCTATAAGGTCTGCTTTACTGAAAACATGTTTAACAAAGTGTGAGCCATTTAAAATTTGAATCGGCTAAAATACTAATCATTTTTTCAAATTTCTGTTTATTTTGAAAGTTTAACCTTTGTCATTTAATAATGGAACACAATATCATTCATAGCACTACCGTCAACGGTGGCAGTACCTCATCCGGCTCGGCAGTACCTCATCCGATCAACCCAATTTTTTATTTTAGTACATTTTCGAATGTTTTCACTAAAGAGATTCGATCTCTTTAGTAAAAACTTCGATTTCATGTTTCCACGTTTGAAATGTTTCCGGATGCTTTGCGTAACATTTATCCTTAATGGATCCCCACAGAAAATTAATCAAACGACTCAAATCACAGCCGAGACGGCCAATTAACACCACAATTTCGGCTGATTATTTAATTTCTAAAAACAGACGATGGTTGCGTTGACTTGTGACATGTGGCCCCGTTTTGTTGAAACCAAATGTCGTCCAAATGCCATTCTCTTGAATTCTGGAAAACAAATATTCGTTGAGCATGTCGGGTTAACGCTCACCGTTGACGGTAACGGCGGCTCCCTGCCCATTTTCGAAGAAAAATTGCCAATCCACACAAAACAGTGCATTGGCTTCTCAGTAGTTACGTGTGGGTTCTCTGAACCCCATATGCGGAAGTTTTGTTTATTAACATAACCACCGAGATGAAAATGAGATTCATCTGAAAACACGACTTTTCTGTAAAGTTTTTCATCTCCTACCAAACAATCTTTAGCTCAATGGGCGAAGTGAAAACTCATCGGATAATCATGAGGTTTTAGTTCTTGGACTAATTGCAATTTCTAAACGAGGTTTTTATGCAAAACTCTTCTCAAAGAAGTACTAGAAATGTTTACTTCCTGAGAACGATGAGTTGATGGATGCCGTTGGACATTCTCAGCCACAGCAGCAATGTTTTCGATTGAACGCACTGGACGAGAATGTACTCGGATTGGTTTCACCAATAACGATCCATTTTCGTGAGCTCGATTCACAAATTGACCCACAAAATGTACTGAAGGACGATTTCTGCTCGAACAATTTCCATGTAAATTTCTTACAGTTTGCGTTAAAGACTCACTAGTTTGTAGGAACATTTTTAATATTTCCCAATTTTGTTCGAGCGTACAGCGTCCCATTTTGCAAATGTCAAACATAAAACTGGATATAAAAAAATAATGTTATTCTACCTTTCAAAGTCAAATAATCGGTAGGTCAAATTTTAAATTGCCCACCCTTGAGTCAAAAATCGCTTGATCTTAGCAATTGAGATTTAATGAACTTCCATATTGTTTTAATAAAAAGTGCAATTTTAAAGAATTATTTTTAGTCAAAAGGATAAGTACAAATTGGTTTATATTGGGTGATCAATATAGAGGTATTTTTTTCAATATAAAAAAATACAAAAATTCAAATCAAGCCACTTTTTTTTAAAATGAGTATAAATTAGCGTTCGGTTAGAAACGGGAAAATTCGCTGTTTTCGCCCAAAATTTTGTTCAGTGATGGGCCCATTTCTGGCGTAACGTCAATTAACAAAATTGCCGCTTTTAGGCTATAGAGCAAACAGAAGATGTTCTAGAGGTGCCATTATATCCAGAGGAAACCACGATTAGGTTCAAAAATGATGATGGCCAGAACGATACCGTGATTCGTGCTCACTATCGCGCAATTATATCGGACTTTTTGCTACCTGAAATTGAAGCCCGTAATCTTGACGACATTTAGTTTCAACATTCTAATCGAAAATTGGGTCTCGGCTAAAATTTATTCGAGTCAGCCGCTTGACCGTAATCATTTTAAAACATAATGGTAAACCCTTATCTTTATAATAAGCTTAATTCATGGACATAACATTAAATTATGTGCGTTTTTGCCATATACAAGCTCAGGTTAAATTGAAAATCTATGCGAGCCGACTCACTTAGTCTAAACAGTCCATTCTGATGCAACGGAAACTAGCCAAACTTATTATGTTAGCTTACTTAAAAGTATATCTCTTAACTTAAAGTTATAATCGTATATAGATCCTAGGATGGCCAATTGCAGCAAGGACGACTAGCTCTCAGAAATTTGGTAAATGTATGCCATTGTGTTTGGACAAAATTCAAATTTATGTTGTCAGTGACTAATTTTATTCCCACTTTGGTAAGCACAGCCATTCTGCTTCTTTTCTATTACCCGTAATAGCACCTTCATGCGTTATCTGCAGTCCAGATCGTTATAATAGTCTCAGAATTTACTTGACTTGACATGCGTCCAGGAGTGCCAGTATCCGGTTAGAGTATAGTCCCCAATACCCGGAATATCAGGCACAGTGTTGTAAAGTATACAAGTGGTTCTTTTGAACTATGTGAACGCTCCCTTAAACGTACTTTCGTACTGCAGCAGCCTGGCTTCTTATGATATTAAGAAACAGCACATGAAACATTAAATTTAGTTGCGCGGTCTAATCATTCTTTGTAGCTTATCTAGAACCTTTCATTATATGGACTTCTGTAAGCGTTCCGGAAAATGATAACCCAATTTTACATTATCGGCCCACGTCGTCAGTATACACCGGCGAACATTGTGTCATTGATTCCCTTTTGTACCCGTTTAAGGACCGAGGCATACTGAAACTTTTTCTCTCACCCCTTTTCTCTCGAACTTCCGGTTAAACTCCCCGGCTTAAATTTTGATTTCAAAATGAAGCTTATTGTTCAATCTATTACGTTAGAAGGGGCATATAATAGCAATTCACATTCTATAATTTCCTTAAAAACATATAAATATTCTAAGTCGGAGGTCCAAAACCCGGAATCGTGAGTGGTTTCAACACCCGTATCCCTGGTCTTAGCTTTGTCTTAAGCATATTTTTTCACTTGTTAAATACAAAACGCCCATTGTTCTTGAATTTATTTCTAGCTTAAGGTATGTTTATGGTTTATCCGGCACAGGCCAAATTGCCAAAACAGATGGTAAGATTTTCTAAACTTCGTGGCTACGTCCATTCGACTTTCGGACAATAAGTACAATGCAACAACTCGAATCACGAAAGACCCTTATCATGGACCGCCATGCTGGTACTTCCTTCTGCCTAGAAGCCAATAAAAATCTTTTAAACAAATTAGTTATTACAACAAATGAAAAATGCAAGGAATTTTTAAAGCGCATTATTATTTTATTTGCTGCACCATAAAGTCAGAATCTGTGTGTCCGCTGCATAACATTCAAATTAGTAATTGCAATTTGGTCAACTTTACACAAACGTTTGTAAATGCCTTTTTTTCAAGGCAATGATGTCACAAATTTCCAAAACAATTAGATCGTCTGTTTATACTTGAATATTAGCTACAACAGCATAATTCAAACAATTTTTGTTTACGGTTTTGTTTAATCACTAATAGCAGTAAATAAATGAAAATATTCCGAAATGACCTGCCGACCACATATCGTTTACTAAAAAGCAACAACTAAAGATTTTTGTTGAAAAACAGAAACAAAATATATTATACATGAAACTTAAATAAATTTTTCCATTACAACGTTTTATTCTAAATATCAGATACATAGTACAATCTGATGTTTCAAATTTGAACAGATTTTGTTGGGTGAACGAATCATTAAATGGGTTATTTTCAAGAGGGGATACACCCACGGTAAATCCGTCCAAGTTCTGTCGCGATGGTTGCTCTAAGAAAAAACCTTCCACAATATTATTTATTTTGTGAATTTAGGTATCATTTCATTGAATCAGTTTAGTTCGACCTTTTGTCATCGCCCATATACATTAATCATATACATATAATCAATTAAGTGGATGGAGAGAGTCCGCATCTCTCTCCATCCACTTAATTGATTTTTTTTGCTTTATCTATATTTTGCGCTTATGACAAAGCAAATTGGAGGACATCTTTTGTAATCTAGTGCTTTTTGACCTTGTGATTCTTCATGTCGTCACCTGAAATACAAAAAAGACCTAAAAACATAAATATGAATTTTTTATATTACAGGAAAAGACAAAAAACGATGCTGCAACATGTATTGTATATAGGGTGATCTTTCTAGAGGTATTTATCCAGAACAAAAAAAAATTAAAAATTCAAATCAAGTATGGAATCTTTATTGGTAATTTTATGACATTTATTTTTTGAATATAATTTCCTTCAAATGTTGGACGCAACTACGCCTCAGGGTTTCCATTCTGAGGGTCCAATTTTGGATGAATCGTTCGAGCATTTCGACCGGCATGGCTTTAATGACACGCGTAATGTTGGCTTTCAAAACCTAAATCGTAGCAGGTTCGTCAGCATAGAGTTTGGACTTTACCCCAAAGAAAATTGTCTAAAGGTGTGATATCACTCGATCTAGGCGGCCAACTCACCTGTCCAAAACATGAAATTAGCTGCTTTTCGAAATGACCTCTCAAAAGATCCATTGTTTGAGCAGCTGTATGGCAAGTGGCACTGTCATGTTGAAATCAAATTTCGTCATGATTACGGGCTTCAATTTGAAGTAGCAAAAAGTCCGGTATCATGGCGCGAGAGCGGGCACCATTCACGGTTACGTTACGGCCTCCACCAAACCGTGGTTTTCTCTGGGTATAGTTGCCAACATTTAAAGGAAATCATATTCAATAAATAGATGCCATAAAATGTCCTTTCAAATTACCAATAAAAATTCCACAATTGATTTGAATTTTTATATATTTTTTTGTTCTGAAAAAATGCCTCTAGATGGATCATCCTATATTAATACAAAATGTATCTTCTTAATATAAGATGGACCAACTAAAACGCACGATGTTATTTGTAAATAAAACAAAAAGTCTGAGAATAATCTTAAATTTTTTTATTTTGATAGAAGGATCTCTGACAATTATGTGTGCTTCGGTGGCATACCTCTATCCGATGCTGCATATTTTCAATGACTCTGAGACATAATGGAGGTTCAATGTCGCTAATATGCCGAATTATCTCATACTTTTGCTCTTGAATTGTTCTTGGCTTATTGACATGCGTTTTTTTCTTTTAAATAACCCCAAAGATAGAAGTCCAACGGTGTCTAATCACATGAAAGTGCCGGCCAACTAACATCGACACGACGTGAGATAACAAGGCTTTCGCATTTCGTGCGCAAAAGAACCATTGTTTCGTTGACTGTGTGGCAAGTGGCACCATCCTAATGAATCCACATATCGCCCAGGTCCATATCCTCAATTTCTGGCCACAAGAAGTCCGATATCATTTCGCGATAGCGAACACCATTCCAGAGTCGAGGTTGCCGGCTCTTTTACCACACTATCGCGAACAACAACAATGGACGTGTTCTTTTGTAACTCGCTTATTAAACAAGTAATACTCGCTAAGGCGATAACCTCAAAACTTACCGGACAATTTTTAAGTTTCTTTGTATAAGTATACATGAATTGGTTGGCCTAACCGTTTGATTTGAACATTTGTAATTTGTAGAAAAAAGTTAGTCAAGAAAAACTTCAAGCGAGTAATACGGGGGCTGCTATATATATTTCTGGCCTTATAATGAAAATGCGAATATTTATCATCAAAAATGGTTTTATTGTTTTTCAAAGTATTCTCCACCATGATTTATACACTTTTGCATGCGCTCATACCATTTGTCGAAGCTTTTCCACTTCGTCTTCTGGCGAAGAAAATAGTTGACCACACATTTTTTTCTTGATGTACGGAAATGAAAAGAAGTCATTGGGTGCCAAGTCAGGGCTGTACGGCGGATGTCCCATAAATTCGACGTTTTGGCCGGTCAAAAAGGCGCTGGTTTAAGCCGATGTGTAAGAGCTCGCATTGTCATGGTACACAATGATTCGACTTCTCCTGTTCGTTTTTCGAATTTATCCGTATACTTCAGGCAAACAAATTGTGGTGTACCACTCAGAATTGACAGTCGTCATATGACCAGTTTTGCCGAAAAAACAGACGACCATTTGCTTCGAAGTGCTTCTTCCACGAACAACTTTCGTTGGATTTGGCTCGTCTTCGAAGACCCACACGGTCGATTGCTGTTTTGTTTCGGGCTCATACGCATAGATCCGTGATTCGTCACCTGTGACTATCTTATAAACGTTTTTTGAAGACCGCGATCGTATTTTTTTTTAAAAATTCTTTGCACCAATCGACACGAGCCTTTTTTGAGCGATTGTCAAATTGTTAGGGATCCAACGAGAACAAACCTGTTGTACGGCCACGTGTTCATACAATATCGAATGTATGCTGGTGGAAGAAATGCCCAAGGATGCCTCTCACGGTATGTCACATAACGATCTCGCATTATCAGTTCATTAATGTTCTCTGGCACAACGGCCGTTTTTGGACGACCTTCGTCTTCGAGCGAGCGTCGGCCACGATTGAATTCATTAAACCAGTTTTTCACAGTGCTATAAAATGGTGCTTCATCGCCATACAAAGATTAATGTTCATCGATGCACTCTTGTTGTGGTAATCCACGTCGAAAGTTGTGAAAAATGGTCGCACGAAAATGTTCACGAGTTAATTTCATTTTTTGCCAAAATGATTTTTTCAAGTCACTGTAAACAACACAAATGATGGACGTTTATCCTAATGCAAACTTTCTAATGGACATGTCAGATGGTGCCAGGCAACACCTAGTGTTGCCTAGGTCAGAAATATATAGCAACCCTCGTAACCTAGGTCGCTTAAACTCGCCAAAAGTTATTCTTGAATTCTTTTTTTCAAAAATGTTAAATATTTGAAACAAACGGGTTTTTTACGCAAATTCTCTATAGTTTTCTGTAAAATTAATCTTTCTTTTATTTTTATACAATGGTGTGAAGTTATTGCGTTAGCGATCTCCTAAGCGATTTACCATCAGATCACGGCCAATGTTTTACGCCGAACGAACTGGCGAGCATGCACAGGTGTTTGCACATTTCCTACGGCCCCGGTTTGCTTAAATTTGCGCACAGTTCTCCCGATTGTGACTAAAACATAATTACGAAGTCCACGAAATGCATTTTAATCTGAACGCCCATTTTCGTAAAAGGCTTCAACAATTTTAAGGCGCTGTACAATTGTGTACCTTTCCATGGTTAAATTTCTCAAATACTGAAATTTGCCCACAATTTTACAGATTGTGAGCACATTTGATCGATAATGCTGACTAAAAAAAATCACGTAGTCCACGAAATGCATTTTAATCTGAACGCCCATTCCATTTTCGTAAAAGACTTCAAAAATTGTAAGGCGCTGCTCAATTGTGTACCTCTCCATGGTTGAATTTCTCAAATACTGAAACGAAGAAATGTCAAATTATGTTGGGCAAAAAACTTGACGTTTGGGTTGTACCACCCTTAATTAGTGAAAAGGTTTACAAAGGGTGAAAGAAATTTCAACTGTCTTTTTAAAATGTTTGCTGGATGCGACCGCAAAATATTTACATACCGTTTATGTCATTAACGACCGACATATGTTTTTTTTATTAATGCTTTATTGGGTATTATTGGATCTGCTCCATAGCCTAACAATAAGTATAGATTCGTAAAGTAAAAAAAAATGTTTCCAAGAAAATGACGAAAGTTTTTTGCTTGTATATGGTGAAGTGCAAAACTCAAAGAAATCTCCAACACTTAAAAATGAATTGGATAACTGGCGTGATAGCATTTTAGATATCTTGCTCAGATCACTGTGAGTTGTAACGGTCTGGCGCGAAATAAGCGATATGAAATTTAGCTATTAATAAATGTTTTACTAAACTCTCAAAAACAACTTACAATATGATATACAATCTGAAAATCATCACAAATATATTTTTTATATCGATTTTAATTAAATATTCACGCAAATTGATTTAAATCTGATTGAGCAATTAAAAACATTTAGGGGCTTCTGGTACACAATAAAATTTATGTACTCTTGTTCAACAAATGGACAAAAACTAAAATTGTATCAAATTTTCATATTTTGTAAAACAACAACATACGCTGGTCATATCTACGGACTGTAAAAATCTTCAATTGTTCTATCGCTTTATCATAAAAAATACACGACACTTTCTATGCTTAGATTACACCCAGTGTATGAGCCAACAATTCGTTGCTTCTGCTTTTAATTTGAAATATTGTGTAAATGCCTTTTTGTCGAACAAGTGCGTTTTTCATTGATTAATTTTTTGTTGTTTACGGTAAACAAACATTTCACTCGTTTGGTGATCCATGGAACTCAAAATAAATTGTAATAACTAATAAATAACTTGACAAAACGCAACTAAATGTCAAATTTAATTTACACGCGTTCTTATGAATGCATTTATACTAAAGCGATACGACAAGAAATCAACATCAGCCGTGCAGCGACAAAATATAGAACGGAGATTGTTGTCAAATATTTTCTGAGATGTCTGACTCGAGGTCTAAATTGAAGGACCTTTTATAGTCCTTCTCGTATTTTGTCTTGTCGTTTTATCAATTACAGACTTTTCCATGGCAATGGGAAATTTCTGAATAGAATTTTCATTAAAAAAGTTGGTTACTTCATTGTTATAATTTATTAAGTTGAATTCGCCTTATTGTAAATCGTTTTAACAAACATTTGGACTTTGGCCAAAAGAATTTTCGTTGATGCCGAATAATCAGTCGGGCTCGGAAATTAGAAGTGAAATATGAGTACACGCTACAAGGGATGCTATACGTATAATATTGCGCTACAAAGCTTTTAATTTGGTTTCATATGTGATTGCTTAAAACATGTCAGAGTGGGAGCTAAGCGAAAAACGTTTTGAACCGACAAAGCAGGTCGTGATGTGGTTTTGCAGTGAAATAGCTTCGTTTTGTAAACGTTTGTTTTTCTTGTGTGTTTCTTTCTAAAAATGTAAGTGTCTAATGACATTCTTCAATAAAGACTGGTACTCACCTCGAAGGTTTCAGTAAAAATGTGTCAAACTCGATTTAAAAAAAATATGTGAACTCGCTGCTGAAAAATGTAGGAAAAGGCAGTACGAGGTTCAACGACATTAAAAAATAAAATAATTGTATTTACATAACAATTGTTTTAAAAAAAATTCTAAAAATTGTTGGCACACCGTGATTTTCAGATAAATTTAATAAAATAATTTTAAATACAAAAATGGAAACTACAAACCATGTTACAATAAAAATGGTATAGCCACTAGCCTGACAACAAATAAACAGTTCGCTTGATTGTCAAAATAACTTGAAAGATAATGCCAAAATTAAATTTTTGTGTATATTTAATACTGAATTTTTACTTTACAAACTTCAACATTTATAATTATAAAATTGGAATTTTAAATCACTACAAGGTAAAGTTGTAAACCAGCTAATTGTATAACGCTACCTACCCATTTTAAAATGAACAAGATAAAGCAACTAGCCAAACTTCAAATAAATTGTTTGCTTTACTTTTAAAGTTATTTGAAAAGGAATGCCAAAAACAAATTTGTGTGAACGTCTGATGGTTATTGTGAATGTTTGATATAGAATTTTACCTTTAAAAACTTCACAAATTGTTTTTGTTAAATTTGACAATTTTAAGTACTGGGAGAAAAAATTGTAAATCTTGGATACGACATATATTTTCTGATATATTGCCTGAGTGGTCAAATAGATCATCGTTTTAGCTGATGTGTGAGAGCTGGCATTGTCGTGATGCAAAATAATCCGTCTTCTCTTATTATCTTTCCTCATTTTTTCGAAAACTGTTGGCAAACAGATGTTTGTATACCGCTCAGAATTGACCGTCCTGCGTTCCACTAAATGCACTGTGCCAACATGGCCGGTTATACCGAAAAAAACGCAATCATTTGCTTCCATGTACTTCTTCCACGAACAACTTTTGTTGCATTTGGCTCGTCTTTAAAGACCCATACGGTCGATTGCAGTTTTGTTTCGGGTTCATATGCAAAGATCCATGATTCGTCACCTCTGACAATGTTATACACTGCCTTTGAGCTACCGCAGCTATACTTTTTCAACATCTCCTTGCACCAATCCATACTAGCCTTTTTTAAGCATTCCTCAAATTATGTGGGATCTAACGAGAACAATTTTTTTCACAACCAAATGGACATGCAATATCTTATTGATGCTTGTCATACTAATACCCAAGGATGCCTCAATCTCACGGTATGTCACCTGTCGTCAGTCTTGCTTAATTAGTTCACGCACAGCATCGATGATTTCTGGAAAAGTGACCGAAGTTGGACGTCATTCACGAAACCCGTCCTGGAGCGAACGGCGTCCGAGGCAGAACTCTTGGTACCATCGATTAACAGTGGTTTTTGATGGTGCTTCATCGCTAAAATTCGAAACAAGTTGATTTAAACACTCTTGTCTCTATTACCCACATCGAAAATCGTTAAAAATCATCGCACGAAAATGATTACGGGATAATTCCATTTTTTGACTGCGATAAATTTTTTAACACACTGTAAACAAAACAATTCGCCCTTAAATGACAAAACGTTCTGAGTGAAGTTATGCTAAAAAATGTCAAAGTTTCCAATGGAAGTTTGTATCTCGGAACACTAGTATTGTAAGGACCCGAAATATAAATAGAAACCCTCGTATCAGCTACCACAATACAATACGACCTTTTTTGTAGTATACAACAAAGTTGTCAAAGTTGTTCGTTAAAATATTCAGAGAAATTATAAACTCAAATGTCATTTTAAGTTTGTAAAAGAAAACTAAACAATTTTGCTTACAAACACAATGAAAACATTATGAAATCAGTTGATTGTCGACACTACCTGTTTTATTGTGCCATGCGACCTGCCAAACTTGGATCTTTCAAGTTTGAAGTTTTTTTTGCGGCACCGTACACTTCACAGTCCCCTTTAATCCCACATCAGGTTCCATGGCCCAGATATAACCGAAGCAGCAATTCTTCGGCCAAGGGCTGTCACCCCGGCACAAGTTGCCGCTACAACAACAACATAGTCCGCCAATCCCACGGCAGTCGGTTTTAAGGACCGGCTTGACCCAAAGCAGCAATTCTTCAACAAGGGCTGTCACACCGGCAGACAGCCAATCCCACGACAGCGGGTTCTATGCACCGGATTGACCCGAAGAACAATTCTTCGGCCAATAACTGTCACCTCGGCACACAGTTGCCGCTACCACAACAACAATAAAGTCCCCATATAAATACATTGGTTCAAGATTTTGAGTTCTATTAAGGAAGGTCGCTATAAATTGTGTTTCCATGCATTTCTTGGTTACGTTCTGTCAAACCTAAAGTTTAATAGTGCACTGTACATTTTGGTTAACTCAATTATATTGCATTGGCTCAAGATTTTGAGTTTTATTTAGGGTGGCCTCTTTGAAACTTTAGAGTACAATTGCCTTTCATATAGTTTTTGGCGAATACCACCATATATTTAAATCAAACGATATCCGCAACCTTAAACAATATATAACCTAATCCCGAAACCTAAATAAAATCGAAATTACCCTTATGTCAAATAATACCTTACTGAACAAAATCAAATATGGATTTAATTTACATAAAGGCCCGGGTACACTAAAGCTTTTTTTTCTACGCTTCATTTTTCTTAACTTCCGATTGCCTAAAGACCGCTGAAATATATGTTGAAAACTTACAAAAAGTTAATGAGATTGGATTGACAGCATAGAAAGCTCTGCCATCAATCTTTTGTGGGGTTAGACGTTTATTTCAGTGGTTTTGAGATTACCGGAAGTTGAAAAAAAAGCTTCGGTGTGCCTAAGCCTTAATTTGATTTCGGCCATCATCATCGCATTTAACAAAAACACATTTTTGTTAAAATTATTTTCAATTTGTAATACAACTTTTTTCTTTTTCAAAATTGTACGTTATTTTTTAACAGATCCATCAACTATTTGCAAACATACAACAGATATTCAAGATTGCGACGTAGATTCCATCGCGATCTGGAAGGATCTACACAATTTCCGGAAGGAAATTGAAAAAAGCTATAATATAAGTTTAATGTTACATATTTTAAGATTTAACAAATGGCCACTATAGATGGAAGACCGGCACAATATGGGATATCTCTTAAGCAATTACGAGAGCTCATGGAGCATCGGGGACGTGAAGGCGTTGTCATGTTGCAAGATATGGGCGGAGTAGTTGAGATATGCAGCAAGCTATATACGAACCCCAATGATGGTAATACACCAACTATAATTCGTAAATATGATTGTTTTAATTCACACATACATACTTATCATATATAGGTATCAGTGGATCGAACCATGACGTTGAACATAGGCGAGAAACATTTGGCTCAAATACCATACCACCGAAGCCTCCTAAAACATTCTTAACACTAGTCTGGGAAGCGTTGCAGGATGTGACCCTTATCATTTTAGAAGTCGCTGCCATAGTATCCCTCGGTCTATCATTCTATCAACCGACCGATGATGATGCACGTAAGTATGGACCATTAAAAGGGTAAACTTTTATTATAAAATTCTTATTTTTCGAACTCGATTTAGCCGTATTGGAGGAGGAGGACGATCATTATGGTTGGATTGAAGGATTTGCTATATTAGTTTCTGTTATAGTTGTTGTACTAGTGACGGCTTTTAACGATTACTCCAAAGAACGTCAGTTCCGCGGTTTGCAAAGTCGTATTGAAGGTGAACATAAGTTTTCAATCATACGCGGTGGCGAAGTACGTCAGATAGGTGTAGGCGACATAGTAGTTGGCGATATTGCTCAAGTCAAATATGGTGATCTTTTGCCAGCCGATGGAATACTCATACAAAGTAATGACTTAAAGGCAAGTTTGTTACAATGGGTCACCAAATTTTTAGTATTCCATTAGTCAAAAACAGTTTTAATAAACTCTTATGATTTCACGTTTTAGGTGGATGAATCATCATTAACCGGGGAATCGGATCACGTTAAAAAAGGCATTGACCACGACCCTATGGTGTTGTCGGGTACTCATGTTATGGAAGGCAGCGGCAAAATGGTTGTAACTGCTGTCGGTGTTAATTCGCAAGCTGGTATTATCTTCACACTCTTGGGTGCTGCCGATGATGAGGATGACGGCGAAAAGAGTAAACCGCCAAAGGGTACGTGAACAATTCTGTGACCTAGTATAGATTGTATGTCGCAGCATAGCCTTGTGTTTATGTTTATAGAAGAAGCAGCAAGAACATACAATAGTCTGTTGGGGTGTTTATCAATCGATAATTTTAGAATCAGTGTCATATGTTTGTCAAAAAATTATTGTACACATTATGTAATCTGTATGTATGTACAGTAGTGAGCCCAGACACAATTCTAACGTGTCTTTCTTTTGTCCCTTTTATGTTGTACTGCCACCCAGAAGGCACACACATATTGATTCCAACATGTGTCCCTGTATAAACGAAATGTTCTTAAAACTTTGTAATATTTACAACCTCTACTTGGACTACAAGAAGTACAGTCTCAGACAAGAATGTTGCTTTTGGTGCTACATAGAATGTTTCACATAAAATGAAAAGAAATTACATTGGATTATTTGAAGTTACGTCTGTGTATTTATATATAAATATGTAGGATTGGTTCCTAAAACGATTAATTCGCTGGGTGTGTTTAAAACGTCGTTACTTCGTTGGTGAACATGTACAATAAGGCGATACGAAATTTTGTGGCAAATAGACAACAATTATCTGTAAGCTGTAGCGTAGATATCCTAATAATTCTTTAATAGTCCTTGTATACGGAAAAAAGTCGACTTTATTAAGTTTAACTAGAAACTAAGCTATCTGCTATTAGTGAACGTAGTCTGATACCAGCGCACAATACTACGCTGCTTGTCAGCGTATCAACTACTCCAAAAAAAGCTCTTTAAAATTTCTTATTTAAAAACAATTAAAAATCCCAGCGTAGGCTTTTAAGAGTTCTCATTTTTTTAGTTTTATAGTCGCGTATCCCGCGAAGTTATTTCGGAAAATGTAAAAATTGGAAGTTTGTGGCATTCTAAAAAAAATTACGCGATTCGCAAACTGTTTACACGATTTAAACCATTACCGTACGAGGGTTGCTATTTATATTTCGGCTCCTGACAATACTAGTGTTCCCAGATGCAAACTATAACTTCCATTGGAAACTTTGACATTTTTTAGCATAATTTCACTCAGAACGTTTTGTAATTTGAGGGCGAATTGTTTTGTTTACAGTGTGTTGAAGAACTCATCTCAGTCAAAAAATGGAATTATCCCGTGAACATTTTCGTGCGATGATTTTTTACCATAATTGGCGTGGGTTATCGACAAGAGTATTTAAACCAACTTGTTTCGACTTTTGGCGATGAATCACCATCAAACACCACTGTCAATTGCTGGTACCAAGAGTTCGGTATCGGACGCCGTTCGCTCCAGGATGAATTTCGTGAAGAACGTCCAACTTCGGTCACTTTTCCAGAAACCATCGACGTTGTGCGTAAACTGATTAAGCAAGACCAACATGTGAAATACCGTGAGATTGAGGCATCCTTGGGCATTAGTATGACAAGCATAAATAAGATATTGCATGGTCATTTGGCCGTGAAAACAATTTGTTCTCGTTGGATCCCAAAAAAAGGCTCGTATGGATAGGTGCAAAGAAATGTTGAAAAAGTATAACTGCGGTAGCTCAAAGGCAGTGTATAACATTGCCACAGGTGACGAATCATGGGTCTATGTCTATGAACCCGAAACAAAACAGCAATCGTTTTTCATCGCCCGAAGCAGCTGTTGACGCGTTCGAAAATCATGTTTTGGAGGTGTCTCAATCGGAGTGGAAAAAGTGCTACGAAAATTGGTTTGTGCGCATGCAAAAGTGTATTAATCTTAAAGGAGAATATTTTAAAAAACCAAAGAACCATTTCCAATAATTAATTATTGTGTTTTTATTGCCGGACCCGAAATATAAATATCAACCCTCGTAAAAATGTTCTATGTTGTCATAGGAGTTTTTTGTTAGGCAGGCAAAATACTCCGCTTAAAACCGCACTAATGCAATTTTATTCCCACCACAACTCTAAATATTTATTTCCTAAAAATATCATGTTTAGTTTTTGTAACATTTTTTAAAGATTTTCAATTAAATAATTTAAGAAGAAGTCTTAAGTGTGCAATTTAATGAACCTAAGCGAATCTTTAACATTTTTAGTGTACTTGTACAGGGTGGCTGATGAATATTGCTACATTAAGAATCTCAAATAACTTTTTTTCAGTGTACTCGTATGGAATTCATTTTCTTTCATTCATGTTAAAGCTCATTCAATTTTATTAAATATAGCTTAATTAGTTTTAAAAATAATGGAATTTAAATGCCCCCTGCTCGTTGATGCATGTACCAAAAAGTAGTTCGTTACTGCTTGGAGAGTTGAAACAGGGATAGCCGCAACTGTTTTTCGAATGGATCGCTTTAGTTCATTCAAATTTGTTGGTTTTGCCTTGTAGAATTCCTGTTTGCAATAAATAAGACAAAGTCAGATGCACTAAGATCAGTCCCCAAGGTCGACTGCCAACGGCCAACGGAATGTGGAGTTTCTGGATATCAGTCTATTGGGAAATTTTTGTCGCAATTCTGTCATAACAGGCCGGGCTATGTGAAGAGTTGCACCATCTTTCTGAAACTACACCGAGTCAAAAGAAATTCTCATTCGGCGTAATTCTGGATAGAAAAACTCTCTCAACATGCTCAAGGAACGGTTTCCAGTAACCGTAACGTTGTGACCGTTTTCTTCGAAGAAGTAGGGCCCGACAATACAGCGTGATGCAACTGCACACCACACTGTGACACGAAGTGAATGCAATTCCGTCTCAAGGAGTATCTTATGTTGGAAGCACTCTATATTCGACAATTTCATTTGTTTATGTTGCTGTTAAAAACGAAACGGGCCTCGTCTGACATGAAAATATAGTTTAACAAGTTTCCGTCTTCTTCCACCATTGAAGCATCTTTTAGCAAAATTCCAAGCGAATCGGGAGGTCTGCTGCGTTAGTTTGTTGGCCATTTGAATTTTATATGGAAATAAGTCCAAATCTTTGTGCATAATTGACTGCAATGACTGTCGGCTTATACCCATTTGAGAAGATAAGCTTCTTGTCGAAACTCTTAGATTGTTTCGTATGGCAGCTGCTACAGAAGCGATTGTTTTCTCCGTCCGAACTAAAGGGTTTCGATGGTAAGTTCTTCTGTTGACTGACCCATGCTCGGCAAAATTCTTAACAAGTCTCATTATGGTCCACCTGCTCGGAGGATTGCCGCCAAACGTGCGCCTATACTCTCTTTGAACGGTTATCCATTTTTGTTAAATCTAAAAATCAATCTGCAAAATAAAAAAAAAATTAACCAAATTCATTAAATAGAAAAAAAATCATCAATCATCAAAATAAAAAAAATGAAACAGATTTATTAAATAGAAAAAAGTAATTAATTTTTTTTTGGTAGCAGGTAGCGGCTTTCATCGGCCACCCTCTACAATACTTTTAGTTTTTTTTCTAAATAATTTAAAAATAGTATGTTTTCTATTGCCATCCAATTTTTACACACAACCCACAAGGACGATCTATTGTTTTCATCTAATGAAGGGCGTACATACTAAATGAGGTGTAAAAGAATGTACTTATAATTTTTCAAATTTCTGGTTTTATTGGATAGATTGAACTTTGTCATTTATTAAAGAAACATCATCCGATGCCCTTTTGCATTGCTGAATAGGCTGAACATTGTTTGGCAGGAGACGACTGTTTTCAGATGAAGCTCATGCTCATCTCGGTGGTTATGCCAATAAGCAAAATTGTCTCATATGGGGTTCTGAGAACTCACACGTGACCACGTGCATCCACAATGAGTAACTGTTTGGTGTGGATTTTGGGCAACGGTGAGCGTTACCGCCCCATGCTCAACAAATTTTTGTTTCCAAAAATTCAAGAGAATGACTTGGACAACATTTCGTTTCAACAAGACGCGGCCACATGTCACACAGCCAACGCAACCATTGATGTTTTACGCACTGTTTTTGAAAATCTAACAATCAGCCGAAATTGTGATGTCAATTGGCCGTCACGGAGCTATGATTTGAGCCCTTGGGATTATTTTTTGAGGGGAGCGATTAAGGATAAATGTAAAGCAAAGCATCCAGAGACAATTGAAGCGTTGAAACAAAAAATCGAAGTTGCCATTGAAGAGAAACGACCCAAATCAATCGAAAATGCACTGAAAACTTTGGATTGATCGGATGAGGTTCTGCCGAGCCAGTTGTGGTAAATAACAAATTTCAAACTTATCATCAAAAGCAGAAATTAAAAAAAATTATCAGTACTTCTTTAAAGCCAATTAAAATCGCCCATACTGTACTTCTAGACAAGGAGTGGCATATTTCGTTAGTAAGGTCGTTTGTCAAGCGTTGGTATGAATTCTACAATAAGGACCGATATGTTCTTTACTTAATAGTTGGTCGCTTATAATATGTGAACTCTAGAGTTACTGGACCTCAAATCGGGATAGACCTTTGTATGCGGGCTATACAAACATAGTGAAATATTTAAAATAATTTAGAACTAAGAGCGTTGTACAATTTTCTATCGAAAGCGAGTGGCGTTAAGCGATTGATATTTTCCAGTTTCAACATAGTTTATCATTGGTCGCTTAAAAGTTAAACGATCGTGCCTAATTTTTGGTTCTAGATATGCAGGACCTTTAATCGGTAAAAACCTTTGTAATATATGAAACATTGACCAATTTTAATTGAGTTCGTCTCAAACCTTAAAAATTAACCAAATTTAATCGATGTTGGTATATTATCGCTACCTGTATTTTGATTACAACAAAAATGGATAGAGGGACGAACGCACATGGCACATGGAATCAGATATTTATCCCTGTTAAATTTGTAAATGTATTAAATAAGCCTCAAATGAAATTAGATTGTATCAAGGTACTTTCGATGCAGAAAAAATAAAATTATATCAACTTTTCCATACTTGAAGTAAACTATTTACTTATACAAAAAGTAGTTTTAATGAGTGTATCGTCGGCATTATAGATTCCATCTTCGACATTTTTGATTCCTTCATACATCGGCATACAAGGCAATGCATTAACACATAGACCAGAAAATAATAGATTGCTCTAGCAGGAACAAGAGTCGGAAGGGAATTTTTTTAACACAACGAACAAATCTATTCAAGCGTATCTTCTGTGACGGTATAAACCTCTGGAATAGATGCTAGACTGCACTAACAACCTTTATCCGTTCCGCAATAATCTTTTTGATCACAATATCAATGAGATTTGGTCTGGAGTTTATCGTTTTAACTAGATACATTTATAAATGAATTTTAATTTATTTATGTTAATAATATATGCAAGGCTAAACTTGATTTTACTTTCTTTAATCCTTTTCTATCAATTTTGCTACGTCGGCCGCATATGGTCTTTGTAAACCTGCGTATGTATTTTATGCATTTCTTTGAAAAATACATCAATCAAAAAATTATAAAAACAAATATTAAACTCCTTTAAATTAAAATCAATTAAAATTGTATTTCTTTTACTTCATAGAACTTAAAGGTGGCTCGGATGGTATTAAATCCGATTCGGATGGAAATCATGTACAAGCGTCCTCATCGGGTGCAGCGGGTGAATCTGGTCAAAAGAAGGAAAAGTCAGTTTTGCAGGCAAAGCTTACAAAGTTGGCCATACAAATCGGTTATGCTGGTTCAACCATAGCCGTAATAACTGTCATCATCTTGATTATACAATTTTGCATTAAGACATTTGTCGTCGATCAAAAGCCCTGGAAGAATACATATGCCAATCATTTTGTTAAACATTTGATTATCGGTGTAACCGTGCTCGTTGTGGCAGTGCCCGAGGGTTTGCCATTGGCCGTCACATTATCTCTGGCCTACTCCGTTAAGGTATGTACAAAACTCCAACGTATTTGCTTTCAACTATTAAACTAATGGTGGACATTTTTTTGGTACTTTAGAAAATGATGAAGGATAATAATTTGGTTCGCCATTTGGACGCTTGTGAAACCATGGGCAACGCCACTGCCATTTGTTCCGACAAAACCGGAACGCTTACCACAAATCGTATGACAGTTGTACAATCGTACATCTGTGAAAAGTTATGCAAAGTATTACCAAGGCTCAATGATATACCTAAAAATGTAGCGAATTTAATTACCCAAGGTATATCAGTTAATTCAGCTTATACTTCCAATATCTTGGTAAGTTTCAGACATTGTAAAAAATTTATGAATTTACTTCGTTTATGAATTTACTTTAAATTATTCCTTTACTTATTAGCCTGGTGCCAATCCTGAAGATTTGCCTACACAAGTGGGCAACAAAACCGAATGCGCCCTTTTAGGTTTTGTGCAGGGCTTGGGTGTGAAATATCAAAAAATACGTGATGAAATAACTGAAGACAAATTTACTCGGGTCTACACTTTCAATTCGGTGCGCAAGAGTATGGGCACTGTTATACCCAGACCCGATGGTGGCTATCGTCTCTACAGCAAAGGTGCTTCTGAAATCATGTTGAAAAAGTAATTTGCCATTTCCATTATTATTTGAGTGTTCTTTTTGGTAACATATTTACATTCTTTTAGATGCGCTTTTATTTATGGTCACGATGGTGTTTTGGAAAAGTTTACACGCGACATGCAAGACCGTCTTATACGCGAAGTAATTGAACCAATGGCCTGTGATGGTTTGCGTACCATTTCAGTGGCATATCGTGATTTCGTTCCCGGTACCGCAGCGGTCAATGAGGTGCACATGGACGGAGAACCCGATTGGGATGACGAGGATAATATTATGTCGAATCTTACCTGTTTATGTGTAGTGGGTATTGAGGATCCAGTGCGACCTGAAGTTCCCGATGCTATACTGAAGTGTCAACGGGCCGGCATTACAGTGCGCATGGTTACTGGTGATAACATAAATACGGCCCGCTCCATTGCTGCTAAATGTGGTATTTTACATCCTAACGACGATTTCCTTATACTAGAGGGACGGGAATTCAATAGGCGTATACGAGACAACAATGGTGATGTATGTATTCTTCATTATATATATATATATATATATATATATATATATATATATATATATATATATATATATATATATATATATATATATATATATATATATATATATATATATATATATATATATATATATATATATATATATATATATATATATATATATATATTAAAGCTTTTAAATCAATAGATTAGAAGTAGTCTTTTCGATTCCATGATTCGACAATGGCATACATAAACAAAATCAATTGGGTTTTAGATTTAATCGGATTTCGGCTCCTTATTACCATACAAATTGTAATAGATTTCGACACGCAATCTGGTTAATGAGGATTACAATTGTATATGGACGAAAATTAAAAACTTGTACATTTCAAGATTTTTTTGCCAAAATTTCTTTTATGATCTTACCAAGGTGGTTCTCACGATTATAAGACTGCATTTTAAGACGCAAAATCAATTTGCTCCACTCTTCGTCATGTAGTAAGCCTGCATTTTAAGATGCAAAATTCATTCGCGTAACTTACATTCGTGGGGGACGCGAAAGTTGTGTACAATCTTTAAAATATTTTAATGCTCCTCCAAAACTAAGGTAAGACATTGAAGAAGCTTTCAATTGCACCATAACTTGAAGCAGCCAGAAGTTTGGGCTTTCTCCAGCGAATACTGTGGGAATAAAAGTCTCTCGCATACAGTAATTTTTAATGCAAATTTTTACACAAACTAAGCATTGCTTGGTATAAAAAATGCAGAAAAAATACGTTAATTTTGCATGTTTTTGGAAGTGCTTTTCATATTGATTTACTGCATAAGAATCAATCAATTTAAATCCAATGTATTATGATATATTCAATAATTAAATACCAATTCGAATTTGATTTAAATCAACCAGTTTCCATCAATCACCTGTATATTTTTAAATTCAAAACTGTATGACGCCACCGCAACAACGCGGTGCTAAATGAGATCGGTGCACTCAATAATCAGGCCAACTCGAAGAGCTGAAGTCAATCAATTAAAATATAATGCATTATAATTTATTCAAAATTTAAATACCAAAACGAACTTCGACAATAATTTGTATAAGTATATGTGTGCTGCCGACATGGTCTTTACTAATTTAACAATCTATACCGATGAGCCGTCCCACACCAACGGCGAAACGTGCGTGTGCCAGACGGTGGTGTGCCTGCTGTACTTCGCTGACTTACTTTTCCTTCCCTCTATGACAAACAACAAACCTTATCTTATTAGCTTGTGGAGTAATTCCTATTTCAAAAGAATTTGATTTAAGTCGTTCAGTTTCCATCACACAACTATGAATTTTCAAATTCAAAATTGTATGACTTCACTGCGACTACGCGAAGCTAAATGAGATCGATGTATTCAGTAAACAGGTCCACTTGAAATAATATTGCGAATATCCTACTCGACACAAGCCACGCCTCTGTTAAAAAAACGCAAACCCAAAGTATGCTAAAATCTAGATTAGTAAAACAGCTTTCTGTGGCATTATTTTATTTGATTGCACTGAAGAGCGTACAAAAAACAGCAAACATTAAAGAACGATGACTCCAAATGTGTCCTGCTATAAATTTCTACCGATTTAAGATATCTTACAAGGCTATGTGCTAGATTAATTGCCCAGATGCTAGATTGATAACCCTGGTACAGAGAGTCAAGTTTCAAAGTCGTACCCCTTGGGCGTTACATAAAAAACAAAAACAAATGTGTTCAATGTCTGGAGATATTTTTGAACTCAAAATGTCCATAAATTTAAAGTTATCGACTTTATGGCCTACAATTTTAGGCTGTGAGACCTTTTTCATTGTCTTTCATAATATATGACTACTTACCGCAAAATCACCTAATTGAAAGAGAAAAGCTGCAACTCAATTCAATGAAGTTTAAAGTTTTTTAATTTAAGTCCATATGCCAAAGAGGCATCATTATTCTTGTTGGTGTATGTATTTTTATACTGAATGTGCGGGTTAATTGACGAATCAGGGGCCTTACTTTGTATCTCGTTTCGAATTAGTTTTTTATTGGAAGCGGATTGTTGTAACTATGTATTTCGTATTCGAGTAAGACCTTTACGAACATCCAATATTCATTATCAATTTAGAACGATTTATCGATTTCGTTTAAATTCGTAGAATATTATTAGTTTAATTGGGAGTTGATAAAAATTCACTAACAAACAGAGAAGTATACATTATTGACTTTCTAAACAATTTAACGGCTATTTTTGCCATATCAGCATTTCACGCTATTTAAAAATAATGACAAATATTTATGGTTGATCATCCCGACCATAAAAATGTGTACGTGAATGGAAAAGACTCAAAATTAATAAAACAGTAATGGGTCGCAGCGTTGGAGTAGGTCTATCCACCAGTTTGGTGGGAGTAAGGTCGTGGCTCTGGATATCTCCAAGGCATTTGATAGAATCTGGCACGGTGCACTCTTATCATAGCTGATCGCGTTTGGTGTCGGTTATACAATTGCTCGCTTTATATCGAGATTTCTCAGAGATCGCACTATACGAGTTGTTGTAGATGGGTTCTCATCCAATAAACATAGGCTGAGCGCAGGTGTGCGCATGGCTCTGTCCTTTCCCCCTCTTTATTTCTTATTTTCATTGACGATCTTTTGGGTCAGACCTCGAATGCAATCTACTCTTTCGCGGATGACAGCATCCTATGTCATTCATATTTATTCGACCGTAGGCCGAGTCTTCAAGATATTGAAGACAAAAGGTGAATTATGGAAGAGACACTTGCCCGGGATTTACTAGCTATTTCCGAATGGGGTGGAGGGAATATAGCAGATTTTAGTGCGAGTAAGACACAGTGCTGCTGGATATCGAACAATCAGATGCTCTTGATGTTTTGGGCAAAAAAATACAATGTAACGCTCGTTGGACGATGCATGTATTTGAAGTGCCGAAAGAAGCACTCAAATGTATAGGCTTCCTAAAGCGAAATATTTCACTTCTTCTGATCGTTTCGATATCTATACAACCTACATCAGGCCAAAGATGGAATACAACTCCCATATATGGGCAGGTGCTCCAAAATCATCCTTGGTAAACAACTCTGTTATTTCCCTAGAGCATTGTCGTAATGTGGGTTGTGTGTCGCTGTTCTATCGCTACTTCCATGGTGTGTGTTCTTCAGACATATGTGGTCTTATTCCTGACGTGAGGATGTTCGGCAGGGATACACGACTTTCCAGAAATTCACACCCATTTGTTATCGATTGGCCGTTTGACCGCACTATACACTACATATCTAATTCGTTTTTCGCCTGTACTGTCCGTATGTGAAATCGACTTCCGGCAAATGTATTTCCTACCAATTACGACATCTAGACAAATGTCAATAAACATTACTTCCTCTTTCCCCCTTTGATCCTTTGCTTTCCACCGACCAACGCAATGCATGTATAGGGGTAAACCCCTGAGGGTTGGTTTATTAAAAAAAAGAACCAATATTGTCGAGCTTCTGTTTGTGTCAATAAGTCGCTCATAACGCCATCGAATTTGATTAGTAACTTCTAGAGCGGCTGCATCTTAACTCGGGCGGAACTAAAGTATATGCAAACATGAACATGGAGGCTATTTTTGCATGTGAAGTTTAAGTTTAAGATCGGTAATAATATATGGCTTCTAGTTCGGCAGGGAAGGATCTCAGTTTGGGGGCTACATAAATATATAGACTGATTTGGTCCAGTTTCACTAGACTATAGCATGTTTATAGATGTCCTTCAAAAACCTAAAAGTTTAGTTTAGAATTGACTTTATTTGTGTACGTCGCTCGAAAAATAAATAAGTGACTTTTGTCAGCTCTGTTTGGAATACATAAACAAAAATGTGTACTAAAATCCTATATTTTTCGAGCGAATTGGTTTCGAACGACTGAGGGTGTTAGGTAAAACCAATTTATCTATTTGTCGTTTAGCAGTCGAAAAAAATTAATCGACCAACTTTCAAAAGGCCGTTAATTATTGGTCGCTCATAACGTGTCATATGAGATTTGAGCACGAAAGCATTACTTTATGGCTTCTATAACGGGGATATTTGAAAATGTGAACCGATAAGGCACAATTTTATCGCAGCTAGATATTCAACACTCGTAACGCATTACGTGAAATTTGTTCAAAATTAGGGTTAATATGTAGATTCTTCGGGTTCTTTAATCGGGAATGAACTTTTACAAAGGTTATTAAAAAATGCACCGATATAAATCAATTTTATTAGATTTTTGTAATTGGCCCAAACCAAAATCATGTCCAAGTTTCGTCGAATTCGCTTCATATTGGCAACTTGTAATTTAAACATGGGATATTTCATATTTCCTATGGGGTGTTACAAACATTAGCACTAAGTCATAATAGCTGGCATCACAGTGTGGTGTAGGGTATAAAATGTTGGAAGGAGCAAAGAAGATGAAGGAGACTGCTGGATTGTCCAAATCCAAGAGCCTCTTTAAAAATTTCAAAAATCTCTAGCTGCAACAACTTTATTTCAATATTTGTAAACAAAATCCTAGACTTTTTGATATTTTAATTTTAAACAAAATTTCAATCAGTTTCGTTTTAAAGTATTCGGAAGTTGTACCAGTTATGCATAAGCAGTTTACTTCGTTCTTAACCCTGTTACAGGGTTATACGAGTATTTTATATTCGGATCGAATTCAACTTTTGAGTAGTTTTACTTTCGAAACGAGATACATGGTAGGGGCCTTGATACTGACATTTTCAATATAGTTTGCTCTATTGTGTTAAATTTTGTTTGGATTGGACAATATTATAATTGAGATCGAATCATATTATAATATATGGTGAGGGTGAGTCATTTAAAATTTGAATCGGCTGTGACTGACAATTTTTTAAAATTTCTGGTTTCATAAGAAAGGTTGAAGGTTATCATTTAATAATGGAACACAATATCATTCATATGACGACCACAACTGGTTTGGCACCTCGTCCGATCAACCTAATTTTTCAGTACATTTTCGATTGTTTCGGTTCGAATCTCTTTAATGGCAACTTAGATTTCTTGTTTCAACGCTTCAATTGCTCTTGTACCCTTTACCTAACATGTATCCTTAATGGCTCTCCAAAATATTGCGTAAAATATCGATGGTTGCCTTGGCGCGGTAACGCTCACCGTTGATGGTAACGGCAGCTCCTTTCTCATTACGACCATTTTTTTTTGATGATAAATATTCGCATTTTCATTATTAGGCCAGAAATATATATAGCAGCCCTCGTATCGAATAAAAATGACACAATGATCCTGCCAACCAAAAATCCACATCAAACACTAACTCGTTGTGGATGCATTGGTTTCTTAATAGTCATGTGTGGGTTCTTTGATCCCCGGCAATGTTGCTTATTGACATAGCCACCAAAATGAAAATGAGCTTCATCCGAAAACACGATTTTTCGATAGCTCATTGGGCGAAGCGAAAACGCATCGGATGATGACCCATTATTAAATGACAAAGTTGAATGAAACCAGAACTTTTTAAAAATTATCAGTATTTTTTCTTTACAACCGATTAAAAGTAAAAAAAATTTAAATGATCCACCCTATATTTAAATTTAAATATTACACTTGAATAAAATAATCAAAACCATCTAATTAAACAAAAATTAAGTTTACTTTCGATTCGATGCTCCGTATTGACCCGAAACAAACATCCTTCGGCCAGCAGCAGTCACCTCAAAATTATTTCTTTTAAGAATTATCTTAAACCTTTACTATTTTTGTCATCTATTACACACAGGTTCAACAGCATTTGCTAGACAAAGTATGGCCGAGATTGCGGGTTTTGGCTCGTTCTTCGCCAACTGATAAGTACACATTAGTAAAAGGTAAAGACAAAAATTGAGCTTCCTGTTTATCTCAATAACAATTTACGTATAAATTGTAGGTATAATTGACAGTACTGTAAGTGACAACCGTGAAGTAGTGGCCGTTACCGGAGATGGTACTAACGATGGACCGGCCTTAAAGAAGGCCGACGTTGGATTTGCCATGGGCATCGCTGGAACCGATGTGGCCAAGGAGGCCTCAGATATTATTTTAACCGATGATAACTTCAGCAGTATTGTCAAGGCTGTAATGTGGGGCCGCAATGTCTACGATTCCATTGCCAAATTCTTACAATTCCAACTTACTGTTAATGTTGTAGCTGTAGTCGTGGCATTCATAGGTGCCTGTGCCGTTCAAGATTCCCCGTTAAAGGTTTGACTATTAAGTAGTATTTATTCGATTTGATTTTTCACAATCTTATTTCCTTAAAGGCTGTACAAATGTTATGGGTCAACTTAATTATGGACACATTGGCCTCTTTGGCATTAGCCACCGAAATGCCAACAGCAGATTTGTTGTTACGCAAACCTTATGGACGCACCAAACCTTTGATTTCACCCACAATGATGAAAAACATTTTAGGTCAAGCCTTCTACCAATTGATTATTATATTTGGCCTTCTATTTGCCGGTGAGTAATCAATCACTGCAAAACACCACCAATTGTATTGTATTTTATTGAGTTTTTCTGAATTGTTTTTGCAGGCGATTGGATTCTGGATATTGAATCGGGTCGAGGTCAAGATCTTAATGCAGGACCAACGCAGCATTTTACAATTATTTTTAATGCCTTTGTCATGATGATAATGTTTAATGAAATCAATGCTCGTAAAATACATGGACAGCGGAATGTCGTGGAGGGGATATTCACAAATCCAATATTTTATACCATTTGGATATTCACCATGATTTCTCAAGTAAGTATATAAGCACATGAACATTCTCTAACATAGGAACCATTTACCCCTTACAATCAAGGCTCATCAGGAGCATGTAACATTTCATTTCATATAATTTATCTCGACTTGTAATTTATAATTTTATGCCACTTTTGAGTAAATCTTAATAAGCATAAATTTAATACGATAAGAGGCTACTGGTATCCCTCCAAAAATATGAGCAGAAATTCAGGTTATGGGGAACAACTCGAGAAAATAATGTTATCATCTTCAGAATGATCAATGGTACATGTGTGCATTTTTTTATAATGTTTAGTTTTTCCCAAACAAGCGAGAAAAAAGCTGCGCAGGAAAAAACTGCTTTAAAAAATCGCACGATTGTTTAATTTTTGTTATCGACACCAAGATTATTTGGCCCATGGTACAATTATCAAGGTATAGCCAATTGCATAAAATTCCGCTGTCTAATCATTACACAGTATGGTTGTAAAAGCGGATTATCGATAAGTCGACTAATCGTCTTTTTGTTGCAAAAACTGCAAAAAAGTCGTGATCGAATTTTGCGTCCGATATAAATCGAACAATCGACTTTTTCGGTCGACTTTTTGCTACCGGTTGATCACATATTTTTACCCTGCAGCACACACAGGTCTTAGAATCACTAGCTAGTTCGACTTAACGCTGTCAGTCTTTTCGATAGTTCTTCCGTCTGCTGTAGATCTAAAGCTTGCAATCTAACTAAAGGTCGAAATTGTTGTTCATGAAATTCGGCAGAAGCAGGTATTTTGGAACGAAGGACGGTAGCTTTGGAATTTAATGAAATTCTGTTCCGATTTTAATACATCTCCCACACATATGTTTAGCTGGTTCTATGTTTTTATCCCTTGAATCCGCAATCCTGATTAAATTTGGCACAAGTTTGTTTTCGGACCAAGGATTTGTTTTATTAAAATTTAAGGAAATTGGTTCAAACTTAGATATAGCTTTCACACATCTGACGTTCAACCGATTTTTTGTCTAAAGCTCAGAAGTCACCATCTCAGATAAAAATGGGATACGAAAATATCGGCCGACGTGTTGATATTGACAAAGGTCCCTCAAGATTTTACATACAACAGTTGGTGGCGAATCGGGTTTCGGAAGCCAATCGGGTTTCGGAAGCCAACATTATGCGTGTCATTTATGTTACACCGGTTGAAATGCTCGATCGAATCCTCCAAAATTGGACCCTAAGAATGGACACCCTGAGTCGTAGTGTCGGCCAACATTTGAATAAACTCATATTTAAAAATTAATGGCATGAAATGTCCTTTCAATTGAATAATAAAGATTCCATACGAGCTTGATTTGAATTTTTGTTTTTTTTATACATTTAAGGGCTCCCTAGGGCCCTTTCGGTTCCCCTAAACAGTGGATAGGGCCCCAAATCGGTTGTTCTGTAAAAAATTGACCCAACACCAACAAACGTACCCCCCAAAATTATTAATGCCACACAACAACGAAATCCATGGGGGAGAGTATTATTGTTTTGGTCCGATTGAAAAAATTGTCCACTTGTTTTAGACATACAGGATTTTATGCACAAATATACATCCTGAATGTAGAGAATTATTAAATAATATTCCATGTGTGAAGTCGTGAAAAAATTTTAGTGCTATTGAGCATTCATACACCAATGTTTCTAGATGACCGATTTTTATGCCCTCAATAAAAGAATTATAATATTTTTTGTTACCTATTTATCCATGTTTAAAGTGACCAGGATTTCGATAAGCTCGCGATTCTCAGTCGATCGGTACACGTAATGATGACCTTAGCTCAAATATCTCTATTATTTATGAACTTTTGCCATGAGGCTAAAATTTAAAATACTTTGTTTCATTAAGTAGTGAAGGTTATCAAAAATCCAATTTTCCCAAATATTCATGTGGTGCAAGCTTTTATAGCAATACAAAATTTAAGATGCGCCTTAGTGGCTTGATCCTAATTAAGAAAAAACTCAGACCACACTCAGGTTCAGATTCATTTAAATTAAAATTGCGAAACTGTCATTCTAATTCTGAAAAGTTTTCGCCACACTTTCGAACTTTGCAGTGCTTCTGCTTAATGTCAGTATTTTGAGTACAGCTACTAGTCCTTGTGGAATGACATTTTCAATACTATCACTGTTGACTACTCGTATGCCATTATTTTTATATTTGATAACCAAACGAAAGAAATCAACATTGCAAAAACTCCTTGGAAATCCCTAATGACATAATTAAATCACTTAATCTTCAGTTTAGCATTCAAGGTAAAACTGAAAATAATCACGACCGCATCACGGCAAATAACACACAGCAAACAGGCAAAAACTAGCATTATAATCTACGTACAATGTACATACATATATGTTTATTAGGGTGGCCCAAAACAGAAATGCAAATTAAACCATACCCGAATCAATTTTAAACCGAACTATGTCACATTTTGTCTATAACCGTAAACGAACCGTAAACATAACCGCTGTCAGAAAAAATTATCGAAAGACCAAACACGGGAAAAATTGTTTTGTTCAGTTGTTAGCCTTGGAGCAACAATATATGAGTCGAATTTAAACAAATTTTTTGGAGAGCCACATTATTAGACTATATTGAGTCATCTGAGAATCGAAAATTATGCACGGTCTTATAGATAAGCCTATCAGCAGAAATTAAGTTTTTGCAATTAATTTTGGATAGCCAAAAAAAACTTAAGTCTAGTTTATTCGATAAATATCTCTGAAAATGTCTTTTTAAGTGGACCAGTTAGAGTCTGGACCATGTGAACATTTTTTTAGGCAGTTGGGTCCCCAAAACCCTACAAATGGATTTGAAGTCCGGGAAGCGGCTTCCACATGGGAGGGTGTGGGTATAAAATAGGAATGACATTTTCGCATGAGGTCAAAAATAAACTTATATTTTGAAATTTGGCTTAATTTGGTGACGGAATATTTGGAAAATTTAAACATGGACATATGCGTACAGAAATGCAAATATGGAAAAAATAATGAAATTTACTTACATATTTAACTGTGACATTATTTTTGAAATCTGTGTAAATTTATAATCCGTCCATAGACTTGTTTTAATAACCTTTTGCGAACATTTAGAATTTCAGAACATAATAAGTAGGCCGGCCATGTCCATATTTTGCTTTTTTAATAGTATAAGTATATAATTGTACATGATTTCTTTATACACTTCACGGATGGTATATTAAATTTGTCATTCTGTTTGCAACACCGCGAAATAAATATTGATCGGTGACACTTCAGTGATCGTTTGAACGCATACGTCTTTTTGTTTTTTTTTTTGATATAAAATATTTTTAATGTTTTTTTAAGAAGCAGTTAGTTTATTTAATATTTAAAAAAAAAGTAAGTAGAAAACAAAGCAGCTATAATAGCCTGGGCCATCTAAATTAAACTTTTTCTTGTCAAAAAAAAGGACATGTTTCCATTCATCTGTCCAAGCAATATGCTTTTTGGCAAACATTTGATAAGCTAGGTTTATTTTGTAATTTTGTCCATCTTATGGATGTAGACTTAAAATAGCGTGAAGTTGTTCTAGAGGTAACAGATAAGTCCAATTTTACTTTTGTTTTGCTGCAGGTTAGCCAATTTTTTGTAGCTTTCCCACTAAATCGTCATTATACTTTAATGTTTGTTTTGAATTTTCATTACACAGTGGAAAATTTAATTAAAAACTAAAACAAGGCAAAAAATTCGTCTGCACTCTACTAAAATGTCAAAATAGGAAGTTAATACAAATTTCAAGCCAACTTTTATATTTAACTAATATTTAGTATGTCGTCCATTATTCTGTATGATAGAAAAACATCAATTTGGCATCGATTCTATCAAATTTTGAACGGTTGTGAAGCTAATGTCGGACCAACACTCCTTAATCTATATTTTAAATAGTTGATTGTTGAAAACAGTCTTCCACCCTCGTACACCTTAGCTGCGAGAATTCCCCATACATTGCAATCAGGACTGCAATGTTTTTGTCTAAAAACCAAACTTTTGTTTGCTTGGATGCATGAACCGAGGCACTATTTTGATGGAAAATTACTTCTTCGTCCACATTTGCATCAAGATGTGATATCAACACGTCCAATATAATTTTCTGAATTTTTGTTGATATAAAACAAATCGCTAACTTATTTTCATAGGAAAAGGCACCACACACCATAAGGCTTTCGCCACCAAAATTACGCCTGGATCTAACTACATTGTTTTTCTTAAAGCGTGCCAGTAGCAGCTATGACAGCCTGGGCCATCCATTCATTTGTCCAAGCCATATGCATTTTGGCAAACTCTAGCCGTTTTATTTCATGGGCATTTGATAAGCTAGGTTTATTTTGTACTTAGTAGGGACATAAATATTTTACAGCACACGTTTTATGCTGTAAAATAAAAAGTACTGAATGTATTTGGACCAAATATTTTTTAATATATTTATTGATGTACGAGTATATTGTATCCAAAATTAATCTACTTATTAGAAATGTCCGCCTTTTGCCTTTACACACGCCTTAAGTCGCACTGGCCAATCGTCAATAGCTGCACGAACCTCGTCTATTGTAAAATTGGCCACAGCTTGAACCAAAGCAGTCTTAAGAGATCCAATGTTGGGGTCCACAATTTGTAATCCAATGGGTTCAAATCTGAACTGCCTAAGGGCCATTCTTCAGAGGAAATGAACGCTGACAAATTGTTTCGAAGCCAGGCCTGGGACGTTTTAGCCTTATGGACCGGCGCAGAATCCTTCTGGAAAGTACATGGCTGGTTTTGGAATAGGGAATTGTTAAGAGGCTTCACAACAGCTTCCAGAACGGTTTCTTGGTTAACTTTGGCCGATGTTTTGACTCCTTGTTCGCAGAAATGCAGGTCAATGACCCCATCGTAGGAGACACCCCACCAAACCATCAATTCAGATGCTTCCTTAGATGACCGCGCATACACTATCATTTTGCTTGTTAAATTTTTCCTGAACGGTAAACATTTTTTCATCGGTGAACAAAATTTTTCTGTGCAAGTTATCAGCGTGCTTCACCAAACGACGTATGCATTTTTCAATCCTATTTTTTTAAAGCTGCAGTCAATAAATGTCCGGTACGTCGTTTGAAAGCCCCAATTATTTTTTAATGATTCGACTCATGGACTTTTGCGTGATATTTATCTCACGGGCCATGATTTTCTGTTTTCGGAGCGGATTTCTGTGAATTCTTGATTTAACGTCTTTGATGGCATGCGGTGTTCGAACAGAGCGGTGGCGGTCTTTTACTTCTCCAATTTTATGCATCGGTAGACGAACATGCGACTAATCCCTAGTGGCCGGAGCGTTTTGAAAATATCATTTTCTTTCATTTCACACTTGAAGAGCGCTAATACAGCGATACGGTTCTCATTATCTGGCCACTCCATGATGAAAGTTGAAACAATTTTAAAATCCAGTTACAGACTAACGCTATTGAGGTTAGCTTTCAAAACCCATATGACATTAACGGGGTATGTTCAGTTCTACTATTGAAATGGGTGTGTTCAATGTTGTAACAGTATTTATGTCCCTACTAAGTATTATTATTTATGTATAGCAAAGAATGCTAATAAAATGATTTATGTTAATGTTTTCTAAGAGCGCACGCTTCTTTAGATCGATTTTCTATATTGGTTCCGAAGTTTTCCCAATGAAGCACACCGGTCGGTACCTACTCTTTAACATCATAACCAATAACTTCTTACGCTACATAGTTTCCTTAATTCCATCTTACTTATCTTTTATTTGTTTCTATTTTTAGGTATTTATTATACAGTATGGCAAAATGGCATTCTCTACAAAGGCCTTATCACTCGATCAATGGCTGTGGTGCGTATTCTTCGGCCTCGGTACTTTAGTGTGGGGACAAGTTATAACTACGGTGCCTACAAAATTATTACCAAAATTTTTGTCGTGAGCAAAAAATATGACAAGATATCACACTCAAAAAAACTCATTTATAGACCTGAAAAATATCACAAAAATTAAACAATTAGAAATTAGAAGAAACACTTTCACCCCCACTACCATATTAATAAAGTACTATAATTCCTCATCATCTTATCCATTAACAAGAGAAATGTTCAAATAAAACAAAAAAGAAGAATTTATTTATATTTAGAAATATTATTTCGAATGTTCCCCTCTCATGTGTTGACAAATAGTGGCAACTAAAGTTGAAGTATAAATAAAATAGTATTTTATTTCAAATGAAGATCTACATGTGGTTTTATTTATATTAGTTTATACTGAAAAGTGATTAAACTAACTAGTTGGATTTAAGTCGCTAATGAAACGAGTAAGAGTTATGATGGTACACGCCCTGATTTGTAAAAAAAATATGTTTTTATCATTAACCTTAAAAAAATCAAGCAATTAGAGGTACGGGTTACTATTTATATTTCGGGTCCTGACAATACTACTCGTAGTGTTCCCAGATGCAAACTAGAACTTCCATTGGATACTTTTAGCATAACATCACTAAGAACGTTTTGTCATTTGAGTGCGAATTGTTTTGTTTACAGTGTGTTGAAAAATTCATCTCAGTCAAAAAATGGAATTATCCCGTGAACATTTTTGTGCGATGATTTTTTACGATTTTCGGCGTGGGTAATCGAGACTAGAGTTTAAATCAACTTGTTTCGACTTTTGGCGACGAAGCACCATCAAAAACCACTGCTAATCGCTGGTACCAAGAGTCCAGTCTCTGACGCCGTTCGCCAGGATGAATTTCGTGATGGACGTCCAACTTCGGTCACTTTGCCAGAAACCATCCATGCTGTGCGTGAACTGATATAGCACGACCGACATGTGACGTACCGTAAGATTGAGGGAGGCATCCTTGGGCATTAGTATAACAAGCATCAATAAGATATTGCATTGTCATTTGGCCGTGAAAACAATTTGTTCCCGTTGGATCCCACAATTTGACGAATGCTCAAGAAAAGGCTAGTATGGATTGGTGCAAAGAGATGTTGAAAAATTTAACTGCGGCAGTTCAATGGCAGTGTATAACATTGTCACAGGTGACGAATCATGGATCTATGCATATGAACCCGAAACAAAACAACAACCGACCGTATGGGTCTTTTAAGACGAGCCAAATGCAACAAAAGTGGTTCGTGAAAGAAGTACATCGGAGCAAATGATTGCGTTTTTTTTATATAACCGGCCATGTTCGCACAGACCCTTTAGTGGAACGTAGGACGCTCAATTCTGAGTGGTATACAACCATCTGTTTGCCAACAGTGTTCGAAGAAATGAAAAAAGGTAATAAGAGAAGACGAATCATTTTGCATCACAACAATGTGAGCTCTCACACATCAGCTGAAACGATGAGCTATTTGACCTATCAAGATGTCGAAATTATGGGCCATCCACCGTACAGCCCTGATTTGGATCCCAATGACTTCTTATTCCCTAGCATCAAGAAAAAAAATGCGTGGTCAACGTTTTTCATCGACCGAAGTAGCTGTTCAAGCGTACATAAATCAGGTTTTGAAGGTGTCTCAATCGGAGTGGAAAAAGTGCTTCGAAAATTGGTTTGTGGGCATGCAAAAGTGTATTGATCTTAAGAATATTTTGAATAACAATACAACCATTTCCAATGATAAATTATTGTGTTTTATTGCCGGACTTTAAATATAAATAGCAACCCTCTTACTATCAGCGAATTTGTATCTGTATCATGTGTCCAAATAGGATCAGTGAATATTCAAATCAACTCTAACTGATAGACGAAAGGAATATTTACAATGCAAAAGTGTAGCAAATAATTGAGAATTGGCCGATAGTATCTCTTGTTGCTTTATTATTTTTTAGTAAAGGTATGTAACATATGTTTCCTGAAATTTCACATGATGATAGCTTATGGTTGTTTGGGAAGGTAAATGATAATAACATTCCCCTCTAAAAGACTAAAGGAAAGGCTTTAAAAGCAGGTGTCAGCTAACCGTTGGCTTCCTTTAGATGAGCTTTTTCACAATAAAAGCTTACGCTACTATTCAGGTTTTGTTTTAAACAAATTAGCTCAGTTCATATTTTGAATATTTTTATAAGCTAACATGAGCTGACAGTGAATGTGCCGAAAACAGTGTGTACCTTTCGGTGTTGTCAACGCAGAAGAGAGAAGAAATAAATAAACTGAAAACGTAGTGACAAAAACTGCTAATACTGCATTTTCATTAGGCCATTTATTCTCGTTTTCGCTCGAAACTTTTCAAAACGTCACAACCAATTTTCACACAATTTGTGGTCGTTTTCATTCTCGTTTTATTTTTCGTTTGACAGTTCATTATTGTTTACAAACAAAGAACAACGTGGTGACTATTAAAATACTGAAATACATATTTTTCTTAAACAAATGGATAAATTAAATTATGTTTTTTTTCTTTTAGCACGCTTATTTTTACTTTTACTTCATAAAATATATATTTCACCAAATATGTTTGACGATTGATTACCAACGATAAAAAATTTTAAGGTGGCATCGCCTGTGCTAAACGTTTTCGTTCCTCTTTCGTTCACTTGAATTTGTATGGGAAAACGTCTCATTTTGACTTGTTTTGGCCAAACTTTTGAAAACACTTCAAAAGTGCTTAGTGAAAAAAGAGCATAAAACGTGAACAATTTTTTTCTGTTTAATAAAACAGAACCCATTTACTAACGATAAACATGAATACCTCAAAAAAGTCTTTTATTATTTCGTCTAACTAGTAACTTTACCTCTTTTTGTTTAAGTCGTAAGCAATGAAAATAAATGTACTTGTATCCTATGAATATAAAATTTATATTTTTTCTCTGCTTCGAAAAATAAACATTTTTATACATATTTGTAACAATATATGGCGATTAAGTATAAGAATATTTCTTGCTAAATGTTCCATTATAAAAACCCTAACCTAAATTTTCTTTGCCTGTCATATCGAGCCTTTACCGCAAAAAAGACGTAAGCGCCACTCAATTAAATTGAAGCGGAATCCACCAGATGAATTAGACAAAAAAAAACATCTTTTTTGCGGTTAGAGCTCGATTTGATGAGCAACTTTGTTAAGCAACACTAAACTCAACAAGAATTTTTTTGGTTGCGCACAATCGCTGCAGCGTTCAAACCAGTACAAATCCGCCATCAACTTCAGCTAAAAAGGCAGCATTAGTGATGCTAAAAAGGCTTCTTTTTGTTTTCTTCAGATCTATTGCTAATGCTTTTGTGTCATTTTTTAATGTGGTCGGTGAATTTTTGTATAGGGTGATCAATATAGAGATATTTATTCCAAAACAAAAAAATTACAAATATTCAAATCAATTGTAGAATGTTTATTGTTCATTCAAAAGGAAATTTTGTCATTTATTTTTTGAATGTAATTTTCTTCAAATGTTGGCCACAACTACGACTCAGGTTGTCCATTCATTCTGAGAGTCCAATTTTGGATGACTCGTTCGAGCATTTCGACCAGTATGGCGTTAATGACGAGCGTAATGTTGTCTTCCAAAAACCTGAATAGTAGCTGTCAGCATAGACTTTGAACTGTACGTAGTCCCAAAGAAAAGTCTAAAGGTGTAATATCGCACCATCGAGGCAGACAACTCACCGATCCAAAACGTGAAATTAGCTGCTCTTCGAAATGACCCCTCTATATTTTCTATTGAAATTAAATATCGTCTAGATTAAGGGCTTCAATTTCAGGTAGCAATAAGTCCGATATCATGGCGCGATATCAAACGCTATTCGCATTTATTAGTACGTCAGGCCCTCAACAATTTTGAAAATATATAGACCGATAATTTCACCAGTCCATAAACCGCACCAAACCATGGTTTTCGCGTTGTAAATCTTTCCATTATGAAAAGAAAAAATAATGGTTAACACAGCTCACACGTAATCTGTGAAAAAAAACCCTATGGAAAAAATACCTCTAGATTGATCACCTATTACGGGCCCGGCACAATAATTTATCATTGGAAATGGTTTTATTGTTTTTCTTAAATATTCTCCGTGAAGATCAATAAACTTTTGCATGCGCTTAGACCAATTTGCGAAGCACTTTTCCACTCCGATTGAGACACCTCCAAAACATGATTTTTGAACGCTGCTACGGGCGATGAAAAACGCTGACCACTCATTTTTTTCTTGATGCTAGGGAATAAGAATAAGTCATTGGGTGCCATCAAGGCTGTACGGTGGATGGCCCATCAATTAGACATCTTGAGTGTTCAAATAGCTCATCGTTTCAGCTGATGTGTGAGAGCTCACATTGTCGTGATGCAAATTGATTCGTCTTCTCTTATTATCTTTCCTTATTTCTTCGAACACTGTTGGCAAACAGATGGTTGTATACCACTCAGAATTGAGCGTCCTACGTTCCACTAAAGGAGCTGTGCCAACATGATCGGTTATACCGAAAAAAACGCAATCATTTGCTTCCATGTACTTCTTCTACGAACAACTTTTGTTGCATTTGGCTCGTCTTGAAAGGCCCATACGGTCGATTGCAGTTTTATTTCGGGTTCATATGCATGATTCGTGACCTGTGACAATGTTATACACTGCCTTTGAGCTACCGCAGCTATACTTTTTCAACATCTCCTTGCACCAATCCATACTAGCATTTTTTTAAGCATTCCTCAAATTATGTGGGATCCAACGAGAACAATTTTTTTTCACTGTCAAATGAACATGCAATATCTTATTGATGCTTGTCATGCTAATGCCCAAGGATGCCTCAATCTTACGGTATGTCAAATGTCGGTCTTGCTTAACCAGTTCACGCACAACATCGATGGAGTCTGGCAAAGTGACCGAAGTTGGACGTCCTTCAAGAGATTCACCCTGGAGCGAACGGCGTCCGAGACTGAACTCTTGGTACTCTTGGTTTTGATGGTGCTTCATCGCCAAAAGTCGAAACAAGTTGATTTAAACACTCGAGTCTCGATAACCCATGCCGAAAATCGTAAAAAATCATCGCACGGAAATGTTCACGGGATAATTCCATTTTTTGACTGAGATGAATTTTTCAACCCACTGTAAACAAAACAATTCGCCCTCAAATGACAAAACGTTCTGAGTGAAGTTAAGCTAAAATAAATGTCAAAGTTTCCAATGGTAGTTTCAGTTTGCATCTAGAAACACTAGTATTGTCAGGACCCGAAATATAAATAGCAACCCTCGTAGTAAACTAAAAAAAACACTAAATCATATAAATTAAGTTTAGTGACTAAATAGATAAATTAACTGAAAATAAATATTTTGACTATAAAAAAGTATAAATAAAGAAAATAGCAACGTTTAAAATGTTTGTACGCAATTACCTTCAACTATGATAAACACAATTGGACACAACTATGTGTTCTTGGTTTGTGGCAACAATAATTTTATGTATTTTAAACAATATTAAAAATATTCGAAACATGGCTTCAAAAAAGGATAAAAATTTAAATTTAGTCGCACTACGGTAACGTAACTTATGGTGAAAAACTTTTACTTAAAATACTTTCGATGCAAGCGTTGTACAAAAAGTGGTACTTCAAATAAAATCTGAAGAGCTAAGAACATAAAATTAAAGTACATTAATTATTTATTATCCGTAATTAACTGCACTGTTTTAATTGACTTTAGTTGACTATCTAAAAATAAATATTTTGAAGTAGTTCCTTTCTAAATTTGTATGCAATTGTGCTTAGTTCATAGTCAGATTTTAGACCATATTTCTTTAAAACATTTGTTCAAAAAGAAACCAGTTATTCAAAATGCAGTCGGATAGACTTTTAGTTGCAATTATGAGTGACTGCTGTGTCGGTGAACGCTGCCTCACCATCTTCAGACCCCAGCAATGAATGTAATTAAAACCATGATCAATGGCTATACACTAACAGATCCTATGTTAACGAGAACCGGCCGTCAGTGGAGTATTCCACCAAACAATGTAAACACAAAAATCTCTCGCACTACAATTTTTTGCTATTTTTTCATATTCTTCAAACGTTATATAGTATATCTTTCACATTTCTCGTATTTTTTTATTTTATTTGCGATTTAAGAAATACCCTTTTTGATACTTTTCATTTCTGTAACTGATTACAGCATTAGGAGAGGATGTATTGTATCAATCTTTTCAATCTGGCCACATTTTAATAGGAGTTGTCAAAAGACAGCAGTCAACTGATTTATGCTCAGTTCGGTTTGCCATTTCATAATGAATAGACTTACTCCGGAACAACGTTTGCAAATCGTGGTGAATGGGCGCAAATCGAGATGGTCACCAATTCACATTTTTACAAGAAAATTTAGTTCAGCGATTAAGCCCACTTTTTGTTGAATTCCACGACAGCCGGTTCTGTGGGCCGGATTGACCCGAAGAGCAATTCTTCAGCCAAGGGCTGTCCCTCCGGCACACAGTTGCCGCTACAACAACAAATCTTGATTGAATAGGTACGTTAATAACCAAAATTGTCGCATTTGAAGTAATAAAAAAAAACCACAAGCCATTGTTCAGACAGAGGGCAGAAGGAATTGCCCATAGAGCACACCAAACACCTTTTGAAGATGTAACGGCCATGTTTTGGTGGTGTCTCAACCGGAGTGGAAAAAGCGCTTCGAAAATTGGTTTGAGCGCATGCAAAAGTGTATTAATCATGCTGGATAATACTTTGAAAAACAACAAAACCTTTTTTGATGATAAATATTTGCATTTTCATTATTAGGCCAGAAATATACTTATATATAGCAGCCCTCGTATTCGTGCCAGTCGCAGCGGCCACTTGCCCGAAATAATTTTTAAAACTTAATGACAAACCCTTATCTTTATAATAAAGCTAAATTCTTGACCATAACATTGAATTAAATGCGTTTTATTTCTTCTTGAAACCCACACGTCTGAAAAAAACACCCTTTATAGATCTTAAACAAAAGGATGAATTTTGACATTTCACCAAAAAAATCTTCATATTGAGCGCATTGTTCCTAATTGTAAAAAAAGATACCAAAGTAGTGGAAAAGAAATTAAAAATACCCGATTTATTTTAAATTGCGTAAAAATGTTTTAAAAAAATCGAAAAAAATACGCAAAACTCTTAATATCTCTAGTAAAAAAAGAAATTATTTTAATGCAGTGTACACTTACTAGCACCGTTCTTTTATTTTTGGTCATCTATTTGGCCAATAGTATAAAATCAAGTATGTTATGAAGGAAATTTGATTTATTATTGAAATTTTTGAAACTGTTCCAACGCACACATGCAGTCTGCATGTCTTCAGAAACCCATCCCAGACAATATTTGTTACATAGAAATAAAACAAGTATTTTTTTATTAAATCATATGCAAATTTTGTTTTATTTTAAAAGAAATTACAATTTCGAAAATAGTAATTTAAAGAGATGAAACATAATAGTATTTTAACATTTTCTTACAAAACTTTTAACATTCTAAATTGCATTTGCATGTTTTTCTGCTTTGACTCAGTATGAAAAGTAACTCAAAAGAAATGAAAACTTTGAATAAAAAAAACTCTAGACTCATCTAAGCTGTAACAGTTTTCAGGCAAAACATGGGTTTTGATCTAGAAAATATATTTAATAACTTAATGCATTCTGTTTTAAACCTAACAGTTGAAGCAAGCTGACACATATTAACAAAATTCTGTTTGTCTTGTTGTAGTGGTTGGTATCTTTAAGCAGGCATTAAGTAATATAGTTTTAAAAAAATAAAAATCAATACATTACAAACTAATATCAAGGTTTTGTATCAACAGTTTAATTCATGTCAGCCTTGAAATAGGCAAATTCTCAAGACTAACAAAATTCAAGTTTAATAAGAAAAAAAATATATGAAATTTAAGTGTGGCTATGGGGTTTGTTTGCTTTTGGATGGTCATACTGTGGCGACAAAGTCAAATTTATACCAAAATGAATTCATCGCCATTCAAAGCATATTTTTTTTCTATTAGCACAACTATCGGTTTAATTCGTTACGTTTACCACACTTTTAAAAAGAACCTCCAATGTTACAAGTCAGCTCTTCCTTACCAATAAACGTAAACCGATAACTAGTTGCTTTGAGAGGTGGTTTTAGGCCTTAAAATAAAAATAAATTATAATCATTCAAATTCTCTACTTGTTTGGAAGGGTTTAAAAAAAAAGAATAATAACTAGCTATTGAAAATTAGAAACTATTGTTTGACATTTCTTAATAGGGTGGTGGTTTTTATAACTTCTGCAATCTTTTAAGTGTTATGGAACCTATGCTTAATGACTTCTTGTATATTTTGTTTTTATAATATCACATGTTTATCAAAATGCCAACAAAAATACTCTTTGAGAATTTCAAGAAGGATGCCGTTCGGAAGGGTAACAATATTTGTCTAAATTTTTATAAAAATACAATCCTATCAAAAACCTTTTATTACATATAACAAGTGATTACAATATCATATTACATTACTCTGTCCCCTCTCTTCTTAATTATGTTTGTCCCCCCTAACAATTCCATAGAGTATTCTACTTGGCCAAACTAATTATGAAAAAACTTAAAAGAAAAAGAAATATAAAAACATACTTAAAATGAATTTAACTTTGTTTTCGCTTTTTGTTTTTTGTTTTTTTTTTGGCAAACAGAAGTAGGTTTAATTCTATTGTATAGAATAAATTGCAAGTAGAAAACTATTTTGAGGAAAATAAGAAACATCAATTCATTGTCATCTTTATCTAAAATAGGAAAAAGATTCCCCGACTAAGGCCAACAGAAAATAAAAAATAAATATAATTTGTAAATATCTTGCAATAGTTGTAGAAGTAGTAGTGGTGTTGTTTTTGTTGTTGAATATTTTAGTTTTGATACAGCGAGTACATAGCCGTCAAATTTTACTATTTGAAGCTGTTGCATTGGCTGTAGCATTAGAAGAAGGAGACGACGATGACGCCGGCGACGGCGTAGGCGATGCTACAGTTTTATTAGCACTTAGTTTTGCTTTCATTTTCATCAGAAGTGCTTCAAAGGAGTCCTCTTCTTTGGGCGCCTGTGCTTGTTGTGGGAAAACAAACGACTGGTAGGTGTTAATGCCGGCATTATCTGTAATTACAATTGTAACTGAATGAAATATGAAGTGTGATTTTGATGTTTGTCATTGTTTACCTAAATCTGCGTAAGATGCTCGACAGAATGCTCGTCTACCGCCAAAACTGACATCATACATATTGATTTGAGGATCACGCGTACTGTTGTCTATTGCATTAAAGGCATCTTGGGAACGTTCGAAAGTAACAAATCCATATTTCATGCTAAAAATAAGTAAGTATTGATAGAAACATACACTAAACTATTATTCACGATAAAAATTATTTTATTTATGCAGTAAGTGTTTAAAAATAATGTTTTAAAAAAATTAAGAGAGAATTACGGGAAGCTTATATATTTATATTTCTTTTAAAACCTTAATAATGTACTTAAGATTTGTTAGAGGATAGAAGGGGTCGTTTGTAAGAAATCTATTGAAATTTTCTACACATATTTAAACTGATTATTGCAAGGCATTTGATCAAGTAGATCAGCGTGATTTATTATTTTTTTTTAAAATCGCGGTGCTACAAAAGACGTTTATAAGATCGTCACAGGTGACGAATCATGGATCTATGCGTATGAGCCCAAAACAAAACAGCAATCGACCGTGTGGATCTTCGAGACGAGCCAAATCCAACGGAAGTTGTTCGTGGAAGAAGCACTGTTACGCTTGACCAACGTAGGAGGTCAATTCTGAGTGATACACCACAATTTGTTTGCCTAAAGTCTTCGGAGAAATTCGAAAAAACGAACAAGACGAATCATTGTGCACCATGACAATGTGAGCTCTCACACATCGGCTCAAACCAGCGTCTTTTTGACCGGCCAAAACATCGTATTGATGGGTCATCCGCCGTACAGCCCTGACTTGGCACCCAACGACTTCTTTTTATTTCCGCACATCAAGAAACGATTTTCGATTTTTCGTCGCCAGAAGATGCTGTTGAAGAGTCAAAAACCATGTTTTGGAAGTGTCTCAATCGGAGTGGAAAAAGTGTTTCGACAAGAGCGCATGCAAAAGTGTATAAATCATTCTGGAGAATACTTTGAAGAACAATAAAAACATTTTTGATGATAAATATTCGCATTTTCATTATTAGGCCAGAAATATATATAGCAGCCCTCGTATTTAGCTAAATCAAAGAAGGGGAAAATCTTAATTAATGAAACCCAGAATGAGATCTAAAATTTTAAAGGCAGATGAAAATATTGGGAAACCTCTTCGGAAAAGTCGGGAAATTGGAAAAATCAAAAATTGATTTTTAGTATGGAATTTTGTGTGCAATTATTCTGAATGGGCTTTTCGAATGACAAAATAAAAAACTCTTAGTTTGAAAACTCGAAAAGGGTTGACGATGAAACAAACGGAAGGCATTTACTTGTTCGAAGCTCCCTGTGGCATAGGCAAGACATTTGTCATTTCGTGGATTCTGGCAACAATTCGGTCAAGATCTCAAATTGCGTAGGCTGTTGCATCCCCAGACATTGCCGCCACATTGTTGGAAGGCGGTCGAACTGCACATTCCGCATTAAAGCTTCCGATGAATCTTCTCAAGGAAGACAAGCGAACGTGGACAATGACGAAGAAGGCGACAGCAAAATACGAGAATGCAAAATTAGCATTTGGGATGAATGGCAGTTGACCGATCTATGAATGAATTACGAGGTGATTTAAAACAATTTGGTGGGGCTATGATATTGCTCTCTGGAGATTTTCTTTAAAGCTTTTCGTCATTCTAAAATCTACTGCTGCCGATAAACTTAATGCATGCCTGTAATCGTCGTCTTTGTAGCGGCATGTCAAGAAGTTGAGAGTCGCGTTGCGGAACGATACAACGGCTCTTCAATTCATTGGAAGTCGGTGTGATTAATCTTGAATTTGCGGTCAACTGTACTTTGTCTGTTCGCGTGTTGGGAAACCTTCTCCGTTGTTTGTTTTTGTACCAGAAAACAAATGAAAAATATTGTTTATCATATCGCTCTCTACTGATTTCGATTTCATTGCAATAAATCGCATTTAAATTTGAACTATCTGTGTTTTATTATTACTCTGGAGTTTATCTGAAGGTGTTAAATAGGGGCGAGTCGAAGTTCGCCGGGTCCGCAAGTAATATGATAAAGTTGATCATTTTGCTGTCTGTCCTGTCCTTTACTTTATTTTTATTTTATTGTTTTCATTATAATATACAAAAGCCTTCAAGGCCAATTACATATTCAGCTACAAATAGTTTTGATGAAATATATTAACTTTTATAGTGGATATCAATTAGAAAATAAAAATATTAAAAAATAAAATAGAAAATGCCATTACAATGAAAATTAAAAGAATGAGAGTGAAAACTTAATGACAACAGAGTCATAACTCTTCACAGAAAAACGCTGAAGACGCACACAGTTTTATTTTGGAAAACAAAAAAGTATTTTTCAACATAATCTCCTTTTAGCTTAATACACTTAGTACAACGTTTCTCCAATTTTGTATCCCTTCCAAAAGATATGATTTTTTGGGGTCCATAAAATAGACATTTGTTTGATCATTAATTTCATCGTTTGAGCTGAGTCCCATTCCACCGAGCCATTTCTTTAGGTTAGGAAATAGTCACTGGGGGCTAAATCCGAAGGTTGTGGCAGGTGAGATACTAATTCGTATCCCAACTTATGCAATTTTGCCATTGAGACTGCACACGTTGGCACTCGTGCATTATCTTGATAAAAAAAAAACTTTTTTCTTGGCCATATAGGGTCGTTTCTTTTAAATCCTGGTTAAATCGGTCCAAAATGTTGGCACAATATCCGCCGTTTATTGTTTTTCCCCTGTGAAGGTAATCGATTTGAATTATCCCGCGTGCATCCAAAAAAAATCTGTTGCCATCACCTTATTGGCCGACAAAGTCACATTGGTCTTCTCCGGAGCCGGCTCACCCGGAGAAATCCATTGTTTAGAATGCTGCTTGGTCTGCGGAGTGTTGTAATGGATCCATGTTTCATCCACAAACTCATTCAAATTGCGGTTAAACAACTCCAAACAATCCTTTGAAGTTGTCACACGATTGCGTTAATGGTCAATTGAGAGCAAACGCGGTAGACATCTTGCAGACAGCTTTCTTAAACCCAACTGATCATGTAAAATCGAAACCACAATGCCATATCAAATTTGTATGGCATCTTCAATCTCACGCACTTATACTCTTCGATCGGCCAACACCATATCGAGGATATTTTCGACATTTTCGGGTGTTTTGACCTCAATTGGCCATCCAGAACGTTCCGGGTCATTTGTACTTGTGCTACCACAACGAACGTCCGTAAACCAGTTTGTTACCATTGAAATCGATGGTGCAGAGTCCCCATAGTATTTTTCAAGCTTTTCCTTGGTTTTATTGACGGTTTTTGTCGCAAAAAATAATGTTTAAAGAGCACTCGAAATTCACTTTTTTCTATTTATAAAAATCCACGAGGTTGTATGTCTTGATCAGCTGTTAAACAGAAACTAAATTAAGGAACTCTTTCAAAATATGGCAGTAGTCTTTTAACAAATAGTACTTGATGGGAGCAGTGTTGCATTTCATACGAGGGATGTTGGAAAAGTCACCGAATTGTTGATATGCCCTCGTATAGACGTAGCCCGTACACAATGTGTACAATTGAATAAAAAGCTACTTTTACACCACGAAATCTTCTATATTGATGTCTTTCCTAACGATCATTTTTGATTGTAATCTTGCACTGGAATTTTACTATGGGTCGTACCTCGACGATGCCACGGAAGCGGTTGAAAAAATATAATTTTCAAAACATAGTGATATTGAATATACATGCCACGCGATGTAAATTCTTGATTTATTTTCATACAGTTGGGATATATTCCAAATTAATTTCTGTATGTATCTCATAAGTTATAATTAAATAAATGAAAATATCCACTTACCCAGTATCCTTGTAGTGTATGCTAATCTGTTTTATTGTGCCATATTGCACAAATTTTCGCCTTAACATTTCTTTTGTCGTTTCCTGCTCTATACGTCCCACATACACAATACGACGCTCTTCCACGGCTGGTTGCGATACATTCCTATCCGTAAAATTATTATTCTGGCGGTAGCTTGAACGTCTTGAACGCGTTGAGTTATTAGATCTACTGCGTGACCGTCGGTACAACGGGCTACGCGATCGATCAGAATCGGATGTAAAAGAGGACGAACTATACGGCGAACGAGACCGTTTTCGCGACGAACGTTGCTTGTAGCTAGTACGCCGTTGACGTCGACCGCGTGCAACACGCTCAATTGATTCTGAATATGATGATGAGATGGAGCTGCGATGCTTACGACTACTTCTGGATGAATAACCTCCGGTTCCAATGGCACTGTCGTACGTACGCATACGTTCGACTGATGAGGAAGAGCTGTTGTCACGAGAACGTAATATCGACGACGAGTGGGAATGGTCCGACTCTTCATCTGATGAATATTCGGAAGAAACTGGAGATGACGTTTCCTTGTTTTTGCGATATTGACGTTTACGATGCTTACGCATTCGTTCCCGTGATTTGTGTTGCAAAGCAGATTTGGGCAATGGCAATGGAGGAAATTCAGGTTGTAGCTCTGTTTGTATAGCAATAGTACAAGTACGTTTGCGTATTCTATCCTTGCGCAAATGCATTATTACTTTATCCTCGCCATGATGTTCCTGTTTTGACTGCTCTTTGGAAGGAATTTCACTATCGTTAGTTTCCACCGGCAATGTTTTCTTTACCACAACGTCTTGTATACTGGCTATAAGTGAATTTGTGGAAATTTTCCCATTCTCGTTGGCTTTGACTTTTTGAAAAGTATTGGAAATCGAAGAAAGTAGTGCGGACGACTTTAATAAAGATCTTGTGGCTGTATTTACAGATTGTGTACATTGCTCGGGCTTAGGAGGTATGGAAATATCAGTGTTGCAACTGGCAGAGACAATAATGATTTCCTCATAATCGGGATGGCTATTGGCGGAGTGGTTGGAGTTAGCATTCTTCCCTTCCTCGTTTAAATATGGCGTACCTTTGACTATTTCCCTTAGAGGTAAAAGTTTTGTAACTCTTGGAACTTTAGCCGAAATTGTTGAATCGATAATACGCATTTGTTGGGCTTTCTTTAGCTCTTGCATGCGTAGAACTTTGTTCTTAGCTTCTGTAATGGGATCAACTGCAAGCTTCTGTTGAGGGTTTGGATTCTCCTTAAGACATTTTACGATCGATGTGACCGCGTCACTATGTTTAGCATGGATCGTCGTAGCGTTATAAGGTTTCTTCTCATTGCAGTTTATTTGAGATGAAGGCTTTTCTTCCAGCTTTGGTATCTTATAACATTCAAATTTAGCTTTAGTTTGAGTGGCACTCGTGGGAACTTCCCCGCGTCTTCTTTTGTATTCTTCTAGGTTTAGTTTTCTCTTAACAGCTTGCGACACCTTTAGTGCAGGGGTTGTTTCTTCTTCAGTAGTACTAAGAGGAAGTGCTACTGGCGACGCTTGCTGTTCAGTTTTGATACTACATTTCAGAGGTGTATTATTTTCTTCGGAACTCTGTTCCGATATACTAACGCGTTCATGCTTCAGTAAAGCCAAGTTCTTTCCACCCATTCCGATGCCGGTTTTCCGTTCATTGCATATCGGTTTAATTTCCTCTTGTGAAAGGTTTTCAACCTGTTTCGCTTTGACGTTTTTTGTGGTCTTTGGTGCTGGCTTGGGTTTGCCTTTTCCAAATTTCCCCTTTAAGATATCGCATTGTTTTTTGTTGGGAACCAGAGTTATATTTCGTGTAAAGCTTTGTTTTGGTACTAGTGGTTTATCCTGAAAAATATGAATTCAAAAAATTTCAAATAAGTGAAGAGTGCAAAGAGCTATGTCTAGTTTGTAAAGATTTAAAAAAAAAATGGACGGACATTTCTTTATGACACAAGAAATCGCAATGATTTTTAGTTTATGTATTTTTTTAAACTGTTTTCCTTTTTAAGTATGACAGAAGATAACAACATACGAGTATTATAAAATTTTGATTATGTATAAGAGGATTGGTTTCTTAAAAATCGTTAAATTGATATTAAATGAGACCAGTCTTATGACAGGGAAATTTATGGGCGTGTTTTTATAAGGTAAAGTTCCGTGGTAATGGCGGTTTGCATTCCTGGATTTTTCCATTGGGAAATCCCGGTAAATTTATACAATTTTATTTTCCGTGTCCCGGGGTCCCTGCAGATTAGTTTAACATTTTTTACACTAAAAGACTAAATCCAAATTTACAAGAAAACAGCTTTGTGACACGCATTCATAATATGTCTCGCCATCAGTATGATAAAGTAATAGTTATACTAGCAGTGAAATATAAAGTATTTCTTTTTCTTCAATTCGGAATTTCGGTCTTTTACCAAAAAAAAATATAAGTCCGCCATTTGTTGTCAGATTTTGTTAAGTAAGGGCTTATTTTCTTTGTAAAAATGCCAGATATACGTAAAAATACCAAAATTGCTGTTAGCATCGTGTTTTATATTTTATATGAATTTTTATATGGTTTTTTCTGCCACATTTTTACTAAAAAAACGCCGTTTTTTAACCTTTTTAAGCCGCCAACATCAAAACTACTTACCCGTTTTGAAAATTTTCTGAGAATGAGTTGTAGACGGCTCAATTTTCTTTAACTTGAGTAGTAGTAGGATCAAATAGGTCAAAGAAGACGAAAGATATGCTCAAAATTGTAAGTGTACCTCCAAAAATTTAAAAAAAAAAGTTCAAAAATTTGTATCTCGAAAACCAATCGACAGAAAAATTTTTAAAACTCATTTTCGTGTTTAGTAGGTCAAAATCAATGAGAAAAAGTATGCTAGAAACAAATAACAGAGAAAATTTTGTTATTTGTGACCTAGTGTAATTATATTCGTCTAGAGAATTATTAGAATAAAATGGTCACTTATTGATTATATATAAGTCATAAATATAAAAGCCCCATTAAACTGTCGAAGCATTAGACGCTGACATAATTTTGATAACAATAGAAACTGTTCCGAATACTCTGCGCCAAAAAAAAGTGTCCTTGCCGATGAGAAATTATTCAAGCCCTTAAAGATTATGTAAGACTCCTTCAAGTTAATTGCTCAGTCCTTTACCGAAGGCAATAGTAGCAACAATGGATGTGGTGTTGTAATGATAATAAACCATTTAAACATATTTAATTTTTGATATGGAATATATTTACTAAATATTTAGCCAATATTTTTTGATAGTAAATGATTTCGTTTACTTGGTACTATTTTATCCAAAAAAAACATGTTCCCAATTATTCGATAAAAGGACGTCCTATAGAGAAGTTCTGTATTTGAATTGAAAAACTAAATTTTTAAATTCCTTATACAATATTTATATATAAATGTGCTGTAAATTAAAACCAGAAAATGTATTATACCGTCCCGGGATTCGAGAAAAATATTTCTCGTGCTCCGAGTAATGAAAACAAAGGGAAATTGCGGGCCTTAGTGTTAACTACTGGAAAATGGTATATTATAATCTGAGGGAACGAACGCATGATCTTTGAATACCATGTCCTTTTCACATAAAAAAGCCAAGACCGTTTGTTGATGTGGAACAAATCTTCTGTCCATCGCGTCTTAAATACTATAGACTATACTGTGTGAACCAACCGTATCGGCGTGGCTTTAAACTGACGTAAAAATATGCGCACTGCGCTAAATCCTGGATATGATACAAAAGAAGTAAATCGACACATACAACATCTGCATAGAAGGCATGATTGCAATCGACAATCCGACAAGAAATCAAGTAAAAACGGCGTTAAGTTCGGCGAGGGCAAACCTTATATACTCTCTATCCCCGCTTCATGATGTCACTAAAGTGCAAAAAAGTTCCGTTTTTGGTCCCATTTCCGTCCAAGCTTCCAAGCCATATTTCTAACAAAACTTTCAAAAAAACAAACTTGGATTCGTAGCAAAATGACCATGCGGTCGTTTTTTTTGGCCACATCAGCCAAAACGTCCAGCAACTATGGTATTTGTTGAGGTATTAAGTACATCCAAAATAATAGTACCCATTTTTTTATTTTTTCGACCACAAAGAATAACGATTTATGAAGCAAATACTGAGGAACTGCCGAGAAACCTTAAGACCCGTATAAGGGAAATTTTTTCCCACTGGGTCGCTTTCGCCTTCTTACAGTGTGATACCAAATCCACATTTTAGTAATCAGTACTGCAAAAGGGGTCAGTGTGACAACTCATTTTGAAAAAAGCGAAATCACTAACCAGGAGAGTTTTACCGACTTAGTGTACAGTAATGCTTCTTTTGATTGCTGGTAACTAAGATTTGCATCCATTGATTTTTCCAACGAAAAATCACGATAAGTTTTTACAATATTATTTTCCGTGGCCAAGAATTTGCCACGGGATCCGGGAGTTTTGTTAAACTCTTTTTACACAAAAACATGAACCCAAAATTACAAGACTGCTGCCAATTCTTCATTTATAGAAATTGGACCGTTTCCCAGAATTGTGCTTGGTTTAAGGTTAACCGTTGCCTGGAACTTATAGTGGTGTAACTTTCCGTATCGTTGTTGTTTGACTACATATCAGTTGCGGGAAAAGCGCAATCGTCTAAAAGCGAGCCTGACGGTAAATGATAACAAGGCAGAGATGATGTAGGTAACTGCTTTTAAAGCGCCATGACTAAAGAACGTCAAGATACTTTCGGATACGAATATGAATACTAGGGCTGGTGGATTTGTAGGGAGGCAAAAAAATCGCCAAAGTGGCAAGGAAATATGAATACTAGGGCTGGTCGATTGGTAGGGAGTCAAAAAATCGCAAAGTGGCAAGGACAAAGCGTATTTTAGGGATCAAAATAAAAAACTTTGCCCGAGGAACTATACCTCTAAAACGAATTCTGACGTTCCGACTTTTGACCCGCCTTAATGAATAACTAGAATGCGACCTAAACCAAAAGACCAACGCAACCACAGTATTTAAAAGAGAAATCGGTGATAACAACTTTATAAGAAAACTCTTGTAGTTGTTGTTTAACACAAAATGCTTGTCTGCTGTAATCTTGATTATATAAGTAGTAACTCTAAAAAGAATTTCAATAACGTCGTCGCACAGTGTAACAGAATCAAATTTCATCGGCCGATGTCTAAAACATATGATCTTGTAAATATTTTAGTGTTCTGCAAAAAGGACGATTGTCCAGAACTCAAGGATTATTTAAAGCTATTGACATTAAAGATCGGAAAATCAGGTACATTTTAGAAACTAAACCAAATTTTACTACCTTTCCTATTTTGCGATCTAAAAGAATACAATTTTTAATTTTCTTCATTTTAGTTTTTCAGTTAAATATATGCATGTAATTGTTCATAAACAAAGAAATACATTTTAAGACCTATTGCACGCAATGTTTTTCTAAAGTGTTGTTTCTTAATTTTAGTCTGACATCAACATTTTTTTGTACCAAAAATATATGCGGGGGGTTCTGAGATTATGGTCCAATTTCGACATCATTTTTGACATTCGATTTTTTTGCAGAATTTAATATTTAATTTAATAATAAGACTGTTGACGAAAAAACTATTACTTTAGATGTGCACCCACTTCATGTAATGTTCAATCATATTTGAGTTACTTTAAATCAAGATTGGTTTGGAAATTTTAATTTTAGCTAATATTAGATTTTACAGGGATATACTGTGTATTTTGAGGGACAGAAAATAAAAATCCATAATAATATAAATAGAATAAAAAATTATAATCATTAATAGCAACAAAACTAATTGAATATTAGTTTTTACTATGGACTGGTTTTAATAAATAAATAATTAATATTTTTGTAAATAATTGAGAAAATTTCAATTGAATGTAGTGTTAGGGACAAACAGGGTAATGATATTTGAACACTTTGGTAGAAAATTTTTTGACGAACAAATAAATTGTTTATTTATTGTATAGTAAATAATAAAGAGTAATACATTTTATTTTTCCCGCTTAAAACAACCAAGGACAGCAAAGTGGCCCATAATCTCAGAATCAACCATACATATTTTGGTTTTAGTAACTTTAACAAAACGTTTTACCTTTAAAAGCTGATCTAATTTGGAAATTGAAATAATAAAAAAAAAATTATCACAATAGGACTTCATTTGCCGGTGCTATGCTCCATAAACTCCCAATTATTGTATCAAATTCGAATAACTTAAAAATATAAGAAACTGCACTTTATTATAAAAAAAAAACATTTAGTGCAATAGCTCATATATTGTTCAGTTCGACAGAAAATTAAAATCTGCAATACGAAAAAAAATATTTTCTTGTGTTTTTTTAAACAACTATTAACATGAAAATATGTAAAAAGAACAAAAAGCGAAACATACAAATATTATTTTTGCAAAGTGAAAAAGTCAACTTTGGAATAATTTCTAAAAAATCGTGATTCTGCCTGTGAAGCATAGGGCCTCAAAAATAATATACGTGATTACCTAAATTTTAATGCAAATAGTTCAAAATAATCTTTGATCATATCATGGATCAAAAGGTATAGACTTTTGGCCGATTGAAATTGTTCCTGGACCACTGTGCGTCTTACACATTTCTGAACATCGATTTCTTTAGTAATTGTGTTTAATTTACTAACATTCTTTTTATTTTATAAGGTTCATAATGAGTGAGCGAGTAAATTTATATTTTAACTCACCTCGGGTTTCACACTTTCCGCCTTTTTCACCAATTGACTGGGACACCATGATGGATCTTTTGTAACGTTATCAGTGTAAGATAAATCCTCATCTGGTTGTGTTTGAATAACCTCAGACTTTAAAAGTTCAGATGCTTTTCTCAACGAAATTACATCGTTGTCATCCTCAGCTTCAACTGTTTCAACGTCAACAATAATATCAGAATCTGAATCAGAATCCGTTAGATTGGCCGATGCAACATGTAAGACAGACTGGTTCGTCGTAGTGCCAGCGCCTAAAAATGTGGCGCTGGTTGTTGAAATCGATGATGTATGATTTTCGGCAACGGTATTTATTGTAAAGTCATCTTTGGTTATAAATTCCGCTAAATCAAAAGTATTAGCATCGATATTCAAACCCAAGCCATCAACATCAGAGTTTATGGTGTTTGTGCTTAACGTGCGATTTTTATGATATGATGTATCCAGCATAATATCGCCTGGGGTCACTAGAGCCGCCTCAATATCTAAAATCGAATCATTCGCATTTGCCAAATTAGCTTGGCCAATTGCTAATGGTAAATCATTGTTTCCAACTTCTTCGATTTCATCTTCATCATCATCATCATCGTCATCATAATCACTGGTATGTGATTCATAATCGCCTATAGATGAACTATCTGTTCTTGTACGAAATGTTAAGTTACTAGTTTGACTTTGACGATCGAACTCAATTAAAGCATCATGGACCCCATGACTGTCTTCTTCATCTTCATCGTCATCGCTGTCGGTGTCGTAGACATCAGCATTTGGATCAACCGTTACTATTTCTATGGCTCCGCCAGCTGTTAAATGTTGCCCAGCAAAGTCGTCATAAATAAACTATTAAACGATTTTTTTATGATGAGAAAAAATCAAATTATTTTTGGTCTTAAATTGTGTTTCCTTGTATAGACGGAAACCTACCGCATTTTTATTGTTCTGTAAACTTATTGTTGTTGTACTATCTTCTTTGCGAAAATCATCTGTTGGTGCTATGGGCAATATGCCATGCAACGTCTCTGTTAGCTGCATGCCCATTGTGCTATAAAAATGTGTTTAATTAGAAAAGCTGGTGCTTTTTTCGGCAACAATTTTGTTTTAGAGTAACTTACTCGCTTCCACTGGACCAAAACTCGGTATCATTGTCATATTTTGTATAGTTTCCGTCAAACGGATCATCATAAGCAATGTTTAAAAGTCTAGAATCCATATCCGTGTATTTTGTGGGCCTGATCGTTATTAATTGCTATAAACAAAATGGAAATTACTTCTTTACTTTATATAAAAGAAATAAATGGGTTAACAAGTGAAGAAGGGCAAATCGGCGGGCGTGGATATGGTGGTTCATAGTAACTAAACGGCATAGATAAAATTTAGTCAAAAGTCACACAATATGTATGTTTAATTTCCATCATCCAAGATTAAAGTTCCCACTGCCACTGTTCGCAAGTACTGTCAGAGGGTACGATTTCTAAAAACCATACGCTTGGCCGGTTGTATTTCAGAGTGATGTGGCAATGTTGGAAATAAAAGAAGAAACGCGCTTTGCCAGTATTTAAAATTCCAAACTTGCCGGAAATCCCTTTAAGAAAAGTGTATTACGATTTTTCTTTCACTTTATGATCGGATTGCCATTTGCGAAAAAATATTCGCAAAACATTCGTTCATGAACCCTTTGGCCAACCGTTAAAAACCGGGGATTTCTAACATGTTCCACCGGCACCAGGCTTTTTGGAAGCAGTAGGAACTTCTTACTGAATTGCTTTATTTGTAAGTGGCGGTAAACGAAATGTACCAGTACCACCATTCGTCTGTCTATCTGTTATTATCACGGTCAATTATGCCTAATATAGAAAAGTATACTATTTATAATTTTGAACAATTTGTCTCTATTTTTCTAAACAAACAATGGCTTAATTTGGAATAGTTTGACATTTCACACTTAACATTTCCAAGCAAGCACTATTGTAGGACCTATGGGCCCTGTGGACCAAAAAACGGTTCGTATGGAACTAAAAAACATTTTTCATAGCCATAGACTTTACTACACGAAATTTGATTTATTTTTAATATCTGTCAGAAAAGGATAACTAACAATCTACAATTTCGGACAAATTTGTAACGTTTTTTTAAATATTTTTGCTTTTTTGTTTGGCAATGCCATAGATATTAAGACAATATGGTTCCTCGTCTAAAATGAGAAAACTCAACAGTAGGTGTGTGCAATAAATTGTCAAAGGCAAATTTCAGCAATAACCAATTATAATTTACAAAAAAAACAGCATTTAGCAGCGAAAAAGTGCTTTATAAGGGCTAATGAAAAACGGCATAAAACATGTTTTTAAAAATATTAGGACTGGAGTGTTCCACCATTCGAAGATATTTGTCAATCAGACACAAAAAACATACAAATGACAAAAATTTAAAAGCTTTGCCGCATAAATATTCTGATGAAGAGTCTAACAGCTTTAAGCTAATGTCAACTTGTAAGCCTTTCAAGTCTTCTGAAGTAGAAAACATTTAAAACAGCAGTTTCCAGAAGACATTAAGGTAAAAATAGCGACAAAATCACATTATTTGAAATTACAAAAAAAAAATAGGAATTAGAAAAATCTAAAATAAATAAAATTGGTAATGAAAAAACTTGGGTAGACAGCCTGAAAATAAAGAACTTTGTTCCCGCTATCCGACAGGCATTTCTAGGCATTAAGTATGGTCCATATAATGGATTAAGAAAAACATGGATACAAATATATAATGCGATATCCTGAGCTATGTGATAATGTTGTTTCTGAATAGAAAATGCTTTTAAAATTAAAAAACAAAACACATTTCGTCTTGTAAAAAAAATTGTTCTTTATGACAACTCTTTGGTATTCTTTTGAAAGAGAATTTCCAGTATTTGGTGGACCCAATGCCAACAAGATGCAAAATGTATTACAGAATAGAAGTAATTCTACTAAAGATAAGCTCCTAAGCTGAAGATTTGTAGATAATTTTTGTTTTCCGTCCAGTTTTTTGTCCGTTCGAAAACAATGTATCCAATGAACTTTTTTGCTTTCTATTTTTCTAAGTGAACTATTTTTAACTTGTATACTTATATAATACGGATATATGTTGTATATCACACGGATATACTTAGTAGGGGCATAAATACTGTTACAACATTGAACAAACCCATTTCAATAGTAGAACTTAACATACCCCGTTAATGTCATATGGGTTTTGAAAGCTAACCTCAATAGCGTTAGTCTGTAACGGGATTTTAAAATTGTTTTAACTTTCATGATGGAGTGGTCAGATAATGACAACCGTATCGCTGTAACAGCGCTTTTCAAGTGTGAAATGAAAAAAAGCGATATTTTCAAAACGCTCCGGCCACTAGGGATTAGCCGCATGTTCGTCTACCGATGCATAAAACTGTTTGAGGAGACTGGAGATGTAAAAAACCGCCACCAGTCGGGCCGCCCACGCTCTGTTTGAACACCGCATGTCAACAAAGCCGTTAAATTAAAAATTCAGAGAAATCCGCTCCGAAAACAGAAAATCATGGTTCGTGAGAAGAATATCACGCAAAAGTCCATGAGGGCTTTCAAATGACGTACCGGACATTTATTGAATGCAGCTTTAAAAAAAATAGGATTGAATAATGCAAACGTCTTTTGGTGAAGTACACTGATAACTTGCACAGAAAAATTTTGTCCACCGATGAAAAAATCTTTACCGTTCAGGAAAAATTTAACAAGTAAAATGATAGAGTGTATGCGCGGCCATCTAAGGAACGTCCCAGGCATGGCTTCGAAACAATTTAACAGCGTTCATTTCCTCTGAAGAATGGCCCTCAGACAGTCCAGATTTGAACCAATTGGATTACAAAATGTGGACGGTTTTCGAGGAAAAGGTTTGGATCTCTTAAGACTGCTTTAGTTCGAGCTGAGGCCAATTTTCCAATGGACGGGGTTCGTGCAGCTATTGACGATTTGCCAGTGCGACTTAAGGCGTGTGTAAAGGCAAAAGGCGGACATTTCGAATAAGTAGATTCTTTCTGGATACTATATACATCTATAAATATATTAAAAAAATATTTGATCCAAAAACATTCAGTACTTTTTATTTTACAGCATAAAACGTGTGTAACAGTATTTATGTCCCTACTAAGTATATAATACGGATATATGTTGTATATCACACGGATATATAAAATAAAAAATTGAATAAAATTATCATTAGTTCATAGTCAGATTTGATACCAGGTTTCTTTTGAACAATTGCTTAAAGAGAAACCAAATAGTTATTCAAAGGGCAGTCGCAGTTTGGGTAAACTTTACTTTTCCATCCTGAGACCACAAGCAACGAATATGTTTTTACTTCAATGTGAGAAACTGTCGGCAGTAGAGTATTCCACCGAAAAAGTAAATACAATGAAGATCATTCGCACTGCCTTCTGATTCTCATATAGCATTCACACATGGTTCAAAGCGCCTGAGTTGTCCGCTTACTAAAGAATAAGACATCATATAAGCATCTCTATTAAATGCATTAGCCGTTCATAGCCGACTTAATACTTAATTCCCTGATCTATAAGTAAAAGAATTATATCGAACAAAGCTTACTGATTTGAAAGATGATATACGAGTGTTCCTTAATGTGATGTAGAAAAAATGCAATGTTAAAGGACACAATTTGTATTCATACGAACAAATACAAAATTTCTAAACTGGAAAATATTGCCATTCTCTATGTGTTTGCGTACATCTTTAGAATTGTATGTATGTATATTGATTTATTTAATTTAAAAACAAAATTCTGGTTGACGACAGTTATTTTAAAAGCTTTCACTTTTTTTAACACATTTGCATTAAAAACGAACAATTATCTATCACTGCATATTTTCCGAATAAGTTTGCAGTTTGTTTGTGAAACATGCAGAATCTTTAGAATAAAAACATATTTTATGGCCTTCATTCTAAAATCCATAAAACTTTGTATGTTAACCATTTAAAATTAAAACTCTGGTGTTTAGCGAGTTATGTTGTCGCAATATTACTTTAATAAAGTAAGAAGTTATTCTAGCAGAATTTTATGAAAATTCGATTTTATTAAAAATTTAATATTTCACAACACTCTTAAACTATGCGTAACATCATTTCGATACATATCTAATTAAAATAGACTTTGAAATACAAAAATAAGCTAAAGTTAAAAGGGATAGCAAGTGCGCCCTCATTTTTGCTCAATTTTCATAGATATTTATACTAAAATATGAAAACAGTAACTTTCGAATATGCGAATGTACTATATACACAAAAAACTCCATTTCCCAATTTTGAAGAAACCACTTCTATGTGGGCAGACGAAAAAAAATCAAGAAATACGTTGAAACAAACCATGGCTTTTAATCTGTTTGGATTAAAAGGTTTCTAAAAAAACAACGAAGGTATACTAAGTAGGGACATAAATACTGTTACAACATTGAACACACCTATTTCAATAGTAGAACTGAACATACCCCGTTAATGTCATATGGGTTTTGAAAGCTAACATCAATAGCGTTAGTCTGTAACGGGATTTTAAAATTGTTTCAACTTTCATCATTGAGTGGTCAGATAATGAGAACCGTATTGCTGTAATAGCGCTTTTCATGTGTGAAATGAAAAAAGCGTTATTTTCACAACGCTCCGGCCACTAGAGATTAGCCGCATGTAAAAGACCGCCACCGATCGTGCCGCCCACGCTCTGTTTGAACACCGCATGTCATCAAAGCCGTTAAATCAAGAATTCACAGCTTTAAAAAATAGGACTGAAAAATGCAAACTTCTTTTGGTGAAGCACGCTGATAACTTGCACAGAAAAATTTTGTTCACCGATAAAAATTTTTTACCGTTCAGGAAAAATTTAACAAGCAAAATGATAGTGTATGCGCGGTCATCTAAGGAAGCATCTGAACTGATCCCAAGGGTGGAAAAGGGATTGGTGGGGTGTCTCTTTCGAAGGGGTCACTGACCTACATTTCTGCAAACAAGGAGTCAAAACATCGGCAAAAGTTTACCAAGAAACTGTTTTGGAGGGTGTTGTGAAGCCTCTTAACAATTCCCTGTTCCAAAACCAGCCATGGACTTTCCAGCATGATTCTGCGCCGGCCCATGAGGCTAAAACGTCCCAGGCCTGGCTTCGAAACAATTTGCCAGCGTTCATTTCCTCTAAAGAATGGCCCTCAGGCAGTCTAGATTTGAACCCATTGGATTACAAATTGTGGACGGTTTTAGAGGACAAGGTTTGTCACAAAATATACCCCAACATTGGATCTCTTAAGACTGCTTTGGTTCGAGCTGTGGCCAATTTTCCAATGGACGAGGTTCGTGCAGCTATTGACGATTGGCCAGTGCGACTTAAGGCGTGTGTAAGGGCAAAAGGCGGACATTTCGCATAACTAGATTATTTTTGTATACAATATACATCAATAAATATATTAAAAAATATTTGGTCCAAAAACATTCAGTACTTTTTATTTTACAGCATAAAACGTGTGTAACAGTATTTATGTCCTTACTAAGTATTTTTTCTTTCTACTGGTGTAACATTCTAAACATACTGCAAACACTCTGTCAAAATGACACACATTACTGCCAACAATCGAACGTATTTAAGTGCAACAATTAAAGCAGAAAATAAATACAAACTATTTGTATTCCAACCTAGGATTAACCTTTCTTGTAGCACGTCGTATTCGCTCCTATTTTGAGTGTACGCGTTAAATTTGTTTCGTATGCGTAGAAAATACAACACTGTAGGCAACAGATGTTTTATATTGTAACATTCTACACCGTAGACTGTAATGAGAGCAGAAAATGCGTCATTTTCGCACGCAACACTTTGCAACGTGCATGCAACACTTTGACAAACAAAATATGTTGGTAGGGTTGCTTTTTTTTACAAACGAAAATAATAATACTGGTTCAATGCAACATGCAGAAAAGATATAACATTTGTTTGCACAAATGAAACCCGATTATTTACATCCCTAATACGTATACCAAAAATGAGAGCACGTGGAATCTTCCAAAAACGATGCATTAAAGATGATTCATTAAACCGAGCAAAGCATAAATGTATACAAATTTCATAAATTCATGGTATCGTTAAACTTTATCACAACAAAAAAATTTAGACCGATTTATTTTCATTTTTTCATTTATTGATATTCAAAAAGTAACCGAGCCTTCATTAACTAGCGAACCTATATTCAAGATGTTTATAACAGGCCCGTTGTTTCTATAATATCACATGACCTGATTATGCTAACGGTCCTCGTAATTTCGTCCAAAAATCTTTTACAATTGGCATAAAAAATGACTTACGAAATGAACTTAATTTGGAGTTATTTCAAAATTCGTACGGCATTTTTAAAAAAAAAAAAGAAATGAAAAGAAATCTTCCAAATTAATCTGTGCGATAAATAAGCTCAATACTTGTAAGTTTGGATCCAAACAGTTTCAGTGGCTAGGTAAGTGTAAAAGTGTCTGGAGATGAGCTGACATTTGCTAATCGGGGCGAAATGAAATTTATTCCACTCAGAATATTTCTACGAACCTCACCTAATATACAAGAGCGAGTGTCAAACTAGCGATGCACAACAATGTACAACAACACCAAACATGTGTGTTTCAACGTTATTATTCGGCATTTGTATAGGTTGAAGAAACTACAATGAAAGCAAACGAGACAAAATAACAAACACGGGGCAAACAAAATACCATGTGCTTTTTTCACTAGATTTTTGGAGAACTCAGTGGGAACATATTCAAAACATAAATAAGAAACTAAAAATAATATTTTCAGTACATGCATATATATGAAAGTATTGATATTAAACCCAAAAAAATTATCATGGTGCACCGATCGATGATGGCAGTTAAATCAAGCCATTGGAATTGTATTCAAAGATTTGCCAACATTGACACGTTGCATTTCGCTCTATTATTTCACAGCTTGTATAGTTTTTGTTTATTTTAAGTTTGCACTTTTCATATTTTATTTACAATTGTGAATAATTGTTATTTTATTTTACCGTTATTTTTTATTATCGTTTCCAAGATTTTAGGCAAAATTTGGATTAACCGTTAAATTCAATTGCATATATGTATACACCATATATGTACATGCATACATAAACAGAAAAATATGAAAGATCAAGAAACGACGAGTCACAATTTCCACGAAACAAAAGTTTTGAAACACCCATCACACCGCCATATTCATTCACCCACTCAACACCAAACGATTTAAACTTTTCAAACCGATTTAATTTCTACACAACCAACTTACCCGTAAGTTGTTTCGTTATTAATATCTGTTGTTTTTATATCCCGAACACTTTTATTTTTCTTCCGATAATATATTATTATTAAAAGATGTTGTTTTAATTTGAGACAAAAACGTGTTCACTTGATATGCTTGCTTGTTGCCGTATGTGGTGGTGTTTTCGTTTGTTGCCTTTTTCACTGATTGGTTTCTATAAATGTCTGCTTCTTGCTCCGTCTGTTTTAACCTCAAATCTCACATGTTGCCTACTAACAAAACTTTTGTTTATTTTTGAAACACTCTTCCGCCTTGTTATCACCCACCTATTTTAGGTGTAACTTCATAAAAGCCAACAGACTTTTTACTTTTATCTGGTTTTTTGCTCTTGGTTTGGTTTTTCTAATTTATAATTTCACTAAATTCTTATTCTTCACACTTCACAACGTCGACGGTCCACGCGACATGAATTGGAATGTTTGACATTCCCTACTTTATGCTATTTCGCTTGCGGCTTCTAACCGAATTGTAGTTGGGGCGAATTTGCGAAATTCAGTGTAATGTCGGAATGTCAAAATTCTTGAGCACGTGTGGCTTTAGAGATGCCACACTTTTTTCGTAAAATAGTAGTGGGTACTCGATTATTTTTTCACAACAGAACGTAGTGTTTTTTAATTTGTCATTCCGTTTGCAACACTTCAACATTTTGGAGCGGAAACCATATAGTGGGTAACTGATGTTAGAAAGTCAATAAATACCTCAACTTTCATTCTTATATGCGTTTTTTCTTCTAAGAAATTATTGATTATAGGTAATAAATTTCTGGTTTAAATATTATATCGATTAAAGTATAGGCAAATTGTAGCTTATAGAAAAATATGATATAAAAATATTTTTTGAACGAAGAAAAAATAACCAAATCCACTGGATTTTACTGTTATTGGCTGTCAATTTACAAACATATTGTAATAGATTTCTCCAAGAAATCCGGCATGTACAGATTTCAATTCTAAATAAGTAAAACAATTAAAAAAATTAATTTCAGAACAGAATTAATGGGACGTTTTTTAAATACATTAAAATTTGTTTTGAGATTTTAATTTTCCAGGGTTTATCAAATTTGTACATAATTCTGTCGAATAACGATTTATAACTTATTATACCCTCTATATATTATCTATATATTACTTTAATCGGAACCCTAAATAGTATATCATATATTTTTGATCGTCGTTAAAATAGATGACGATCTAGACATGTTAGTTTGTCTGTCTGTAGGCTAGGTTTTGAAGAGGTATGTCGTGCTGATGCTCTTAAGTGGTTGGTATTGAAACTGGGCCCATCGCCGAAAACTCTATTTCTAAAGGCTTTAGTTCTTTTTGTTTGTACTGTCGGTAATACGTTTGCTCGATTTATATCGAGCTTTCTTAGAGATCCAACACACATAGGCTGACCAGGTGTACCACAGGGCTCTGTGCTTTCTCCCTCTTTATTTCTTATTTTCATTGACGATCTTTTCGGTCAGACCGTGAATCCAATCTACTCTTTCTCTGTCATTCATATTCATTCGACCGTAGGCCGAGTCTTCAAGATAGTGAAGACAAAATGCGAATTATAGATGAGACACTTGGCCGGTAGAGTGAATAGAGTAGGTTTTAATGCGCGTAAGGCACAGTGCTGCTTGTTGTCTCACAAGCGATTCGATGACCCAACATTATCGTCAATTTCTATCGATGGTACGGATATAGAACAATCAGAAGCTCTTGATGTTCTGGGCATGAAAATACAATTTGACGCTCGTTGGGCGAGACATGTATTCGAAGTGTCGATAGAAGCACTCAAGTGCATAGGCTTTTTAAAGCGGTGCAAGAAATATTTCACTCCTTCTGATCTTTTCAATATCCATACAACTTACATCAGACCGAAGATGGAATACAACTCCCATATATAGGCAGGTGCTCCAAAATCATCCTTAGAGCTAGTTGACCGTGTTCAAAGGAGAGCTATGGTGCTGATTGGTGACAGTAGGGTATCAAACTCTATTGTTTCCCTTGAGCATCGTCGGAGTTTGGGTTGCATGACGCTGTTCTATCGTTACTTTCATGGTTTGTGTTCATCAGACATCCGGCGCCTTATTCTTGACGTGAGGATGTTCGGCAGGGATATGCGACTTTCTAGGAATTCACACCCGTTTGTTATCGATTGGCCAGTTGACCACACTATACACTACAGGTCAAATTCGTTTTTCGCTCGTGCAGTCCGTATGGGAAACAGACTTCCGGCGAATATATTTCCCACTACTTGCCACATCCAGAAGTTCAAGGAAAGTGTCCACTCGCCAACGCAATGCATGTATAGGGGGCATCCCCTGAGTGTTGGTTATTTAAAAAAAATGTGCCGAATTATCTCATCCTTTAGCTCTTGAAATGTGGCTGGCTTACCGACGTATACAAAAAGTTTGTTATTTAAAAATTTATAAAAATGAGACAATAATCACAGTTTAGGACTAAAAGCATTTAGTTCAACATATTTCGGATAAAAAAGCTTTATTTCATTGAAATATGTGCGCAACATTCGATTTTGTAAAAATCGCGATTTACATACAAAAATAACGGATTTTAATACGTGTGTTTTAGTCAAAAATGGCTTTAAAGTTTCAGTCAACGCAAAAAAGCTTATTTTTGTTTCCTTGTGAAATAGACGAAAAACTAAAATTATATAACTGCGACCTGTACATTGATTACAGCGATAGATGGATAGACGAATGTATGTCGCTCAATGGAATCACATAGTAATTCTGAATCGATCGGTAAGCTTAACATAGGGTCTATCTGCAATCCTTTAAGGTGTTGCAAACATCAGCATAAGCAGAATACCCTGCACTAGAGTGTAGTTTGAGTGAAAGATATGGTATAAGTTAAAAAAACACCCCTAAAAGGTTGACGATCCTCACAAAAGTTAAAAGGGCTAATATTTGCGGATATTTATCTAAACTCTTAATTGGAAAGTTGGCAGCTGACAGATAGCTGCAAAAAATATTATTCCGATATAACCGGCTTACTCGTATTCAACACGAATAACTGTGACGTACGAGTATCTTCTGTCATTATATTATTCATTAATTTGGATGATAATTTATTCGTCTTTAACAAGAGGCTTCAGCACCTCGAATCTATATTTTCACTTCTCTACCACACCACGAAATATTGATCTGAGACCCCATAAAGTTATTTATTATTGGTCGTCATGAAATTCTAAGATGATCTAGCATGATCTGTTTGGGAATGTCAATGAGCGAAATCAGCCGAGGTGGGAAAAGTTTACCTTTAAGGGACTAAAAAAATTGACACAGAAAATCCATCTCTTTATTGTCTTTGTAAAGGCAACTGTGTGCCGATACCTTGGCCTAAAAGTTGCAGCTTCGGGTCAATCCGGTACATAAAACCGGCTATTGTGGGATTGATCTATCTCTTTGTCGATTATAACGCCGACATCGACAGAGCAATAAGAATGGATCTGTGTTAAAACATGCCTGACTTTGTGTCGAATTTAGGGCTGTACACCAAAATCAACGCAGAATATGTCTGAAAGGAAATAGTTAAAAAATGATTTCGGAATAGTGGTTAGGGCTGCTATGTATATTTCTGGCCTAATAATGAAAATGCGAATATTTATCATCAAAAATGGTTTTATTGTTTCTCCAAGTATTCTCCAAAATGATTTATACACTCTTGCATGCGCTCAAACCAATTGTCGAAGCACTTTTTCCACTCCGATGGAGACACCTCCAAAACATGGTTTTTGAACGCTTCAACAGCATTTGTCAACGATTTTCTCTGGTGAAAATCGTTGACAACGCATTTTTTCTTGATGTGCGGGAATAAAAAGAAGTCATTGGGTGCCATGTCAGGGCTGTACGGCGGATGACCTATCAATTCGTCGTTTTGGCCGGTCAAAAAGGCGCTTGGTTAAACCGATGTGTGAGAGCTCGCATTGTCATGGTGCACAATGATTCGTCTTCTCTTGTTCGTTTTTCGAATTTCTCCGAAGACTTCAGGCAAACATGTTGCTTAAGCGGAATAGTCGCCACATGACCAGTTTTGCCGAAGAAACAGGCTCACGGTATGTCACATGACGATCTTGCATTATCGGTTCATGCACGGCATCAGTGTTCGCTGGCTCAACGGCCGTTTTTGGACGACCTTCGTCTTTGAACGAGCGTCGGCCACGATTGAATTCATTAAACCAGTTTTTCGCAGTGCTATAGGATGGTGCTTCATCGCCATACAAGGATTTAAGTTCATCGATGCACTCTTGTCGTGATAATCCACGTCGAAAGTTGTGAAAAATGATCGCACGAAAATATTCACGAGTTAATTCCATTTTTTTGTCAAATTGATTTTTTCAAGTCACTGTAAACAACACAAATGATGGTCGCACGTCAAAAAGTTCTGAGTACGTTTATGCTAAAAATGTCAAACTTTCCAATGGAAATGTCAGAAGAAAGGCCAGAAATATATATAGCAACCCACGTATTTTAATAACATATATGCATAATAAAAATATTCTTAGTTGACTTGTTGTAGAGTCTACAACTGTAATATTGTCTCTACCGCTCAGAGATAGTAACATAGAAATGGATAACTTTACGTTCCAAGACCGCTATCTTGAAACAAATTTAAGATTGGAAGAAAAATCTGCTGGTTGAATCTACAAAAACGATGTCGAAACAACATCTTTAGCGAAGAGACTGCAAACAATTGAAATTTAGGCGTTGTCGACGTGTTCATCTTTCTGGTATTACTGTATTTTCATGTGTGATGGACGATACATCATCATGGGTTCTTGACTCCGGTGCGACATGCCATATAAGCTTACAACGTTCTTATTTTTCATTGCTGAAAATCAATGTTCAAGAATTGGTAATCAAAACCAAGTGACTGCTAGATCTGAGTCACACTGAAGTTTTTAAAAAGATAAAGAGTTTCCTAAAATCGTTAAATAAAAAATGTTTATGATTTCCGTCAATCTTAGGGCCGGACAATGGTGGGGAATGCACAAGTAACAACATAAGGAGACATTTAGAAAGTACAGTTCAATATCAGTATACCGTGCCATATTGTCTGCGAGAGAACAGGTCACTTGTCGAAGTGGCGAGATGTTTGAAAGCGGTGGCAAAGTTGTCTAATATTTTAGGGGGCAAGGCTATTGTCACATCATATTACTTAGGGACATAAATACTGTTACACACGTTTTATGCTGTAAAATAAAAAGTACATAATGTTTTTAGACCAAATATTTTTTAATATATTTATTGATGTGTATTCTATCCAATCAAGAATCTACTAAATGTCAGCCTTTTGCCTTTACACACGCCTTAAGTCGCACTGGCCAAACGTCAATTGCTGCACGAACCTCGTCCATTGGAAAATTGGCCACAGCTCGAACCAAACCAGTCTTAAGAGATCCAATGTTGGGGTATCTTTTGTGACAAACCTTATCCTCTAAAACCGTACACAATTTGTAATCCAATGGGTTCAAATCTGGACTGTCTGAGGGCCATTCTTCGGAGGAAATGAACGCTGGCAAATTATTTCGAAGCGAAGCCAGGCCGACGCAGAATCCTGCTGGAAAGTCCATGGCTGATTTTGAAACAGGGAATTGTTAAGAGGCTTCACAACAGCTTCCAAAACGGTTTCTTGGTAAACTTTGGCCGATGTTTTGACTCCTTGTTCGCAGAAATGCAGGTCAGTGACCCCAACGTAAGAGAGACACCCCGCCAAACCATGACTGAAGCTGGGTGATGACCCTTTTCCACCCTTGTGGTCAGTTCAGATGCTTCCTTAGATAATCGCGCATACACTCTATCATTTTGCTTGATACATTTTCCCTGAACGGAAAAATTTTTTTCATCGGTGAACAAGATTTTTCTGTGCAAGTTATCAGCGTGCTTCACCAAAAGACGTTTTCATTTTTCAACCCTTTTTTTAAAGCTGCAGTCATTAATGTCCGGTACGTCGTTTGAATGTTCCAACTCCGAAGTCTTTTTTAATAATTCGACTCAAGGACTTTTGCGTGATATTCATCTCACGGGCCATGATTTTCTGTTTTCGGAGCGGATTTCTGTGAATTCTTGATTTAACGGCTTTGATGACATGCGGTGTTCGAACAGAGCGTGGGCAGCCCAACCGGTGGCAGTCTTTTACATATCCAGTCTCCTCAAACAGTTCTATGCGTCGGTAGACGAACATGCGGCTAATCCCTAGTGGCCGGAGCGTTTTGAAAATATCGCTGTTTTTATTTCACACTTAAAAAGCGCTATTACGATACGGTTCTCATTATCTGACTACTCCATGATGAAAGTTGAAAAAATTTCAAAATCAAGTTACAGACTAACGCTATTGAGGTTAGCTTTCAAAACCCATATGACATTAACGGGGTATGTTCAGTTCTACTATTGAAATGGGTGTGTTCAATGTTTTTATTTATATTTTATGTCCCTACTAAGTATTTACAAAATCGCTTATATTCAAAATCAATCAGTTCCACTCCATTTGAATTGTAGGGCGGCAGACGGCTTTATATGGGACACTTGAAGATTTTCTGTTTACGTTCTCGTACCAAAAGAAAAACGTAGATAATTGGATAACAATGCAAATAAAACGTTTGTTGAATTGGTAATCAAAACAAAAGTTAGTTTATACGAAGAGTAAAAGGATAACTATAATCTGAGACATTTAATTTATTTAAAGTGGTTTACACCTTAATGAAAATCGAATTTATTTTGTGTTACCGATTGACGTTTTTCAGAAGTGTAAAGACAACAGTGATAGTAAGAAGGATGACACTAAAGAATCGGAAATTAAAGTACTGTTTGATGAGGACATATTTTACTTTGAAGGTTCTTCGGAGGAAAGCGACATACAACGAACAGTTAAGCGAAAATCTACTCGCAGTACTAGAGGCAAAACTGAAAGGACTATAATGTTGTCGAACCAAATGATAAATAAGGAATTTACAGCTTTAAAGAATTCCAGTACATAGGAACTGGTAAAACCTCCGGAAAAGTCAAACATAGTAAGTTACAAGTCGACTTACAAAATAAAACGAGATTTCTAAGGAAAAACTCAAAGGTTTAAAGCTCGTTTAGCTGTTCGCAGGTTTTCACACAAATATAGACTGGGCTATGACGAAGTTTTCGCTCCAGTGGTTAAGTAACTCTCCGGACTTTGCTGTTCGTTAAAGAAGAAAATAATTTGTTAGAATAAATCAAAAAACATATATGTATGTATTAAAACAAGCTGCAAATCATTGCATGAAGTTCTACGTTACGGTGACTTCAAACAATCGTCTGCTGATTTTTGTTTATATACAAAATATAGCAACGAGAAATAAATGATATATGGGTGATTCTGAGATTGTGGGCCAATTTTGACATCATTTTTGGCATTCGATTTTTTTGCAGAATTTAAAATTGAATTCAGTTAGATGTATTAGTTCTATAAAGACGTCATTTTTAAAAGGTACTCTTACACATCAAACTATAATTTTTAACGGAATCATGCAATAATTTAAAAATATGACCTCCAGGGTAATGACTCATTGAACAGAGAAATGACGAAGACAATAAAATATATAGTATTTTTTCTTTAAAATCAACAAATTCATTTTAATTCAGTTCTTTTGTAAAAATAATAAAAGAAAAAATCTGTTAATCTTCATTCCCCTGTGAAAGTTTTTGGCAGGGGAATGATGAATTTCTACAAAACCCCTGAAATGTTTATTTAAGTACTTACCCTTACAAAATTGACTTGAGCTGGAAGTTTATACTTGCAATAAACACAAAAAACACTTGCAAAATTATAAAAAGTATTAATTATCTTTTTAAAAAACAACACAGGGGAATGACCCTGTTGGCGAAAAAACTATTAGATGTGCACCCACTTTAAGTAATGTTCAATCATCATCAATCAGGATTGGTTTGGAATTTTAGCGAATATTAGATTTTACAGGGGAATGATGTGTATTTTCAGGGACAGAAAATAAACATCAATAAAAATTTAAATTGAATAAAAAATTATAATCGGTAATAGCAACAAAATTAATTGAATATTATTTTTTTTCTATGGACTGGTTTTATTAAATAAATAATTAATATTTTTGTAAAAAATTGAGAAAATGCAATTGAAAGTAGTGCTAGGGACAACCAGGGTAATGATATTTAAACACTTTGGTAGGAAATTTTTTGAAGAACAAATAATTTTTTAGGAAACAATTTTAAAGACTTTAAAGGTCCTATAAAGATTTATTGTATAGTAAATAATAAAGTATAGTATATTTTATTTTTCACGCTTGAAACAACCAAGGACAACAAAGTGGCCCATAATCTCAGAATCATCCATATATATGTTGAGAAGTTATACTGATATCAACAACCTCGGAAAAGTAAATCACTACTTGGGATTAGAGATATTCAAGGAATCCTTATCAAATTTTTGCATTTTTAGATGACTTACATTTAAAAAATGTCCTTTGGGAAATTATATAAATATCTTAGGCTATGGCAGAAAAGGAATATCCAGTTACTAGACAGCGTTTAAGTGTTTTACATGCTGTGATAGCTTCAACCATGGTGTGCCATCGCAACTGGAGCCATTACCAAGCGACGGCCAGCGCCCTTAAGGCAAATCCTGCCGGCACCAATTCGAAGCGTGCTATATGGAGTTACTAGACAATACAAAGTGTCAACGATTTGTCGGATCTCTCTTGTACCTGAGCGTAAATTCAAGTCCTGATATTGCTATTAGTGTCGATTCTCCCTAGGAAAGTAAGTAATCATACGCCATAAGATTGATCTAAAAATAAAGAGGGTTGTGATATATTTAAAGGGTACATAAAATGTTTATCTCAGCCTAAGTAATAAAAATGATAAGCATTATGGACTGAAGGGCTATGCTAACGCTAATTGGGCTGAAGATAGGCTGTGCAGAATTCGGGTTATGTTTTATTTATTTATTTACCTTTTCCCTAATTAAGAAGCCGTTAGGCCGATAAAGCTTATTACAGTAAACTACAGCTTAGATAGAATTAATCTAAAGAAACATTTTGAAGTACTAAAAAAATTCAAGTTTAACAGTTACTCAATAGTAGTAGTAGAAAAAAATATTTATATATAGAATACTCATAAATAAGAATTCAAAAACGTTGTACATATTTATGCAAATTCATGACATGATAACCAAAAACTAAAGTAAATGTTCCCAATTTAAAGAAAACAGGGAAAAAAATCACAAAGACCATAATCAAAGCATTAAAAACTATTAAAAAAAGACAATAAGAGTTGTATAAGTAATATATGCAACTACAAAGTGCCTAAGAAGCTTTTTGCGAAATGTTGAATCGGACATATTAAACGTTTTTAGATAATCAGGTAGCTTGCTAAACACTCGAGCAACTCTGACTTGAAAAGATTTTCCTAACAAGCAGTCAACTCTAGGAATAATTAATTGATAACTACGAGTGGAACGCGTGAATGTAAACGACTGAACTAGGAACAGTGGGAATTGGTTTCTGTAGACCTTATAAAACTGCAAAAGATATCGTGTGTCAACAAGTTGATCAAATAAACAACCTAAAAATTGTTTTACAAACGGTTGAATATGCGAAAAACTCACTCACATGATACAACTAGCGCATAGCTGAATTAAAAGCAATTTTTATTTTTTTCATATATTTCTTTGCAGTCCCAGCATGTACTTCTTTACTCGTACAAAAAAATATTAGACGTTACTAAGGCATGCAACAACTGCTTCGTAGCATAAAGTGGTAGCACAAAGTCTGTGTCGTAAAGTTGACGAAGGGTATGATTAATTCGGGAAACTACAGCGTCAATATGATGCTCAAAGTTTAATTTGTCATCAACAACAACCCCCAAACATTTAATGCTACGATCAATTTCAATGAAAACATTGTCGTATTTCAATTGCAAGTCTACAGGCCTCGTAGAAAATAGTAGAGCCTTAGTCTTTGATTTATACAAAGATTACTAGACACCATCCAGCTATGCAATAATTCCAGCACAACATCAACCCATGCTTGAAGTACATCAATAAATTGATGCTCACCCTTAAACACAAGCTGAACATCATCAGCATATGCATAAGGAGTGCATGAGCCACCAAACAGGTCATTTATAAACAATGTAAACAAAATAGGCCCCAGGACCGACCCCTTGGTCACCCCACTCCTTACCGACAAAACGCACGATGAACTCTGTCAAACGCCTTTACTTAGGCGCTGATTAGTAAAATAACTACTCAATTCATCAGTTAAGCCGGCTAATAATGTTGATGTATTCCTTTTATTGCGAAATCCACACTGACAATCATTAAGCAAAGACTTTTCTTCTATGTACTCTAACAATTGTCGCTTTAAGTGGGACGTGCAGGAAACAATCCTGCGCTTCGTTATCGTTACTAGAGGCAAGGACTTGGTTCCTATAGCCGCGGCTTGCAAAGAAGCCATTTGTTTGCGCAATTTATTGGATGATATGCATATAAAAAACCAACAACCGTCATCAATGGGTCTGCGGGTTATAAAAGATAAAGGCCGAACAACAAAACTAATCATATCGATACTGACATGCATTTCCTAAAGGACCATATCGAGAACAATCGTCCTAGTAAGAGGATAATTGCACCCATTTTGTCAAAGCCGTTACTCGAAACTCAGTAAGTAATAATGGCATAAACATTGATTAAAGAAGGGTGTTGCAATATAAATCAACTTTAACCACTTAATAAGTTTTCGTTTATTCAAACATAAAATGCATTAATTTTATTTTGTTTTTGAATCAATATGGAAATATATTTTTTCATTCCATAATATAATTTCGTCAATAGAACTCGTGTGTTTTGTGTGTTCCTTAAGAATAGTTTTCCACTCACCGTATTCTGCTACAGTTAGGATTTAATTCAGAGATACTTTGCGTGAAAGCTTTATCTAAATCTAAACAGATTTTTTTCGATTTTAATATTAAACTAAAAGAGAACTTGATTTAGATGTGACACGCAAAACGTTACGTTATCATTGAAAATATATTGTTAAATCGAAGCAGCTAGTATGTATTCTAAGTCGAGAGGATCTAGCACAAATATTTTTAATATATAGTTGCAAACATTGGCTAAATTAAATACTTACTGACTGGGACCTAATTAGTCTAATGCCTGCTCCGAATGGCTAATGCATTTTATAGATAAGATTTTATGGGGATTATATATTAATTTCTAACTGTAAAGTTACCTTCATTTAGAGATGGCAAAACGCTGTTAAAAAATATTAATTGTTCCTATATGGGGTTTAACCTAGTGTTACTTGTACATGGTGGGCCAAAAGTTATCATGGGGTTAAAAACTTTAATAACTTTTTCGTTTATACATTTCTTTTTATTTTTTTCTCAGATTATATAAATATACAAATTGGAAATTTTTTACATAGAGCATTTTCCATAACATCTTACAAAATTTGTGGCTGTAGCGTTCGAAAATGTTCTATCATAAACCAATACCGCTCTCCATTTACGGTTACAGCACTTCCATATTCATTCTCAAAGATGTTAGGCCCAATGATATTTGCAGATGTGATCCCATACCATACTGTAAACCTAATGGGGTGCAATTGGTGTTAATGACTGGCTCTTGGATTTTCAGAACCCCAGTACCTACAGTTCTGCTTATTAACAAAGCCATTCAAATGAAAATCAGCTTTATCACTCATCACGTTAAAATAATTGATCGTTGATTTAAGTAATAAAATTCTATTATTCTGGTTGTTTGTTCAGTTGTGAATCTGTCCATTATTTATTCTCAAAGTGCTATTTATATCATCTGAAAAAAAATATATAAATAAAAAAAGTTATTAAATTTGTAAAACCCATGGTAACTTTTGGCCCACCATCATACAAGGGTTTATATATATATATTTCTGGCCTTGGCACTTAGTGGCGCCATCTGACATTTCCTTTGAAAAGTTTGACATTATTTAGCATAAACGTACTCACAACGTTTTAATGTACGACCATCATTTGTGTTGTTTACAGTGACTTGAAAAAATCAATTTGGCAAAAAAAAAATGGAATTAACTCGTGAACATTTTTGTGCGATCATTTTTCACAACTTTCGACGTTGTGCGACAAGAGTGCATCGATGAACTTAAATCTTCGTATGGCAATGAATCACCATCCTGTAGCACAGTGAAAAGCTGGTTCAATGAATTCAATCGTGGCCGACGGTCGTTCAAAGACGAAGGTCGTCCAAAAACGGCCGTTGTGCCAGAGAACATTGATGCCGTGCGTGAACTGATAATGCAAGATCGTCATGTGACATAACGTGAGATAGAGGCATCCTTGGGCATTTCTTCCACCAGCATACATTCGATATTGCATGAACACCTGGTCGTAAAAAAGGTTTGTTCTCGTTGGATCACGCACAATTTTACTGCAAAGAAATTTTGAAAAAATACTATCGCGGTGCTTCAAAAGACGTTTATAAGATAATCACAGGTGACGAATCATGCAACTATGCGTATGAGTCCGAAACAAAACAGCAATCGACCGTGTGGGTCTTCGAAGACGAGCCAACTCCAAAGAAAGTTGTTCGTGGAAGAAACACTTCGAAGCAAATAGTCGCCTGTTTCTTCGGCAAAACAGGTCATGTGGCGACTGTTCCGCTTGAGCAACATAAGACGGTCAATTCTGAGTGGTGCCCCACAATTTGTTTGCCTGAAGTCTTCGGAGAAATTCGAAAAACGAACATTCTGCACTATGACAATGCGAGCTCTCACACATCGACTCAAACTAGCGCCTTTTTGGCCGGACAAAACAAATTGGTGGGTCATCCTCCGTACAGCCCTGATTTGGCAACCAATGACTTCTTTTTATTACCGCACATCAAAAAAAAAATACGTGGTCAACGATTTTCGTCGCCATAAGATGTTAAAGCGTTCAAAAACCATGTTTTGGAGCTGTCTAAATTGGAGTGGAAAAAGTGCTTCGGCAATTTGCATAAATCATGCTGGAGAATACTTTGAAAAACAATAAACCATTTTTGATGATAAATATTCGAATTTTCATTATTAGGCCAGAAATATATATAGCAGCCCTCGTAGCTGTGCATATTACAAACTTTTTTATGTTTGTGTAGTGCAAATATTTTATATAAATTGGGTTTTTGGATGGTTATGTTACAAGCATAAGATTGCCAGGGTATCACAGTGTAAATAAAAAAGTTTTAAGTCTAACATTAAGCTCGTTGAATTTTTAGCAAGAAGACTTTTTCCTTTTCTAAATCTGGCATTACCAGATTTTAAAGGTTTTACATGAAAGTATGTTACTGCTGGCACTATTAAAAACAAGTTAAAATTTTATATTTTTGTTTCCCTCATACATATTATGGTTCTTAGTTTTAATGTTTATTTTTATTAAATTCTTTTAAAAATCGCCGTTTATCAACATTTTCCGAAGCAGAACAATAGTTATGTATATTATTCAACATGAAATATTTTAACGACTTTGACCTTAGTACTGCAATTTACACAGCTTTACAGCAGCGAGAACGTCATTTTTTATTTGTAGTTTGTCACATTTTTGCAGGAAACATTCGACTTAGAACTTTTTCATAAAAAATGACAATAGGTTGAGACATTTTTATAAGAAAAAATGGAATTTTAAACCTTACACAATAAAAATTAAAATAAATAAAATTGAATATGGCCCCTTGACCTTTATGACTTCAAGTAATTAAGAACATTTTACATTACTTTTGCACCACCTGACAACTTCGCTGGGGATAGTCAGAAAATTAGCCAAATTTGACCAAAATTGGACTTCGGATAAGGTGTTTAAATCCACAGAGCTAGTTTTATCACAGCAATGGTTCAGCCTTAACGTTTTAAATTTTAGAAAAATCGGATTAAACGTTTTAGTCGGTTAATCCGTTATACATAAAAGGGTGCAGGGCGTAATTTGAATTTTCCGTGTTAGATTAACATATCAGTGATAACCATAACTACACATTTTTACTACCATCACAAATAAATATATTGCAGAATACAAAATTAAGAGCAAATTGAATGCATTATGGAAAAGTTTTGGGGATTTCAATCTACCGTTTGATAGATTCATTTGTGTGGGAAGTACAGAAAGGGGCGTGTTTATGGATCCAATTTTACGTCAGAGGATGCACTTTTTAATAGGTTTTTCTAATAAATAATTTCCAGCATTATAATTAATGTGTTAAAAATATTACACAAATGCCGTAAATAAGCAGAATGAAGCGTTAAATACACTTACAATAAAATGCCAAATGGGTTCAAATAGTACATTTGTACTGGAGCTACCAGAAAGGGTATGGTCCATTTTCAATCCTTTAGGGTATTTTGGAAAAATATTATAAGAGCGATGAATAAGAGGAATATATTGTTGTTTTATTTAAATAAAAATTATAGTAGGAAAAGGTTAATCGTCAGAAATATAATGTCCGCAACAGAAGAATTTAACATTGATAGAGCTATTTTTTATACCTTAATATTCCTCTTTTTTCTACGTATTTCAGTGATTTAAAAAAAACTGTTTTGAGAAAAGTTCTCTCGTTAGTTTTTCATTGATATGCTGAGGAAAATATGCATGTGTGTTTCGAAGATAAATCAGTTTTCACTCATAACTTTCTTTATTTCACGTTTAGCCATACACATGTCAATACCATGCCTTATTAATAAGCAAAGTTTGATACATATGGGTCCTATCGTTTAAACGCGAAGTTCAAGCGAGATGCGAAAAACAGATAGCCAACTAATTTCCTACAAATTAATTAAATAAAAAGCACATTTATCCTCCGCGCATTGTTTTCATTATACTGTAATAAATTTATTTAAATGATGTTTTTTTTAATTTCGTGCCGCGTAGTCAAGACACCACTTTTATATAACTTTGTATGTATATGCGTTATTATCTACGTCTTGTTTTTTTTATATCATTGTTGAATAAGTATGTAGATTTCTATGAATATGCAAAGTTTTTATGTTTAAGTGCTGATAAAAATTAGAGACACCAATACAGTGAGTCTTGTCTGAAAGTTCTCGAGCACGAAAAAAATCTCCTTATATAGTCCGTCCTATTAAGGAGTTATTACAATGCTTAAAACTTAAAAAGATAAAATACAAATAAAAATTAGCATGTATATAAAAAAATTTGTGTTTAGAAAAAAATGCAGGAGGGGTTGTTTTCTTGCTCGTTTTTATATTTGAATTGCATTTAAGAAAACATGGGTATGAGATGGTCTAACGACGTCTAACATTGGTCCATTCGCCATCATCCTTATTTTCTGAAATGGATACAAAAAGTCAATATTTTTTTTCATTTCTGATCATTTGATTAGACTAACCTTTATCTTGTTGCTCTTTTTTAGGGATTTCCTTGTCATCACGTGCGGCAGGACGATCAGTACGCCAACTTCCACCAGCACCACCACCACGTTCAGGTCGCTCGACGCGGTCACGACGATCACCTCCTGGGCGACGATTATCGCGATCGGTGTTGGATCGAGGAGGAGCATCTCGCCAGCTCCCACCGGTATTTTCATCACGACGTCCTTCACGGCGATCATCTCTATCACGATCACCACGTCGGAAATCACCGCCTCGAGGACGTTCGTCGCGGTCACCTCGTGGACGTTCGTCGCGGTCACCTCGTGGACGTTCGTCGCGGTCACCTCGTGGACGTTCGTCGCGGTCACCTCGTGGACGTTCGTCGCGGTCACCTCGTGGACGTTCGTCGCGGTCACCTCGTGGACGTTCCTCGCGGTCACCTCGTGGACGTTCGTCGCGGTCACCTCGTGGACGTTCGTCGCGTTCGCCACCACGTCGGAATTCGCCTCCACGTGGACGTTCATCAGCTGCTCCTCCGCGTCGCCATTTGTCATCACGACCGCCGCCAGTTCCATCACGTACAGGAGCTGCTGCTTCAGGATCTGCACGACGATTACGCCATGATGAACCACCATCGTTGCCCTCTCCTTCTTTACGCTCTGATGGACGTTCGCGTTCACCAGTTGGTGGAACACCACGGCGCCATTCACCACTTGAAATATTATCAGAAACACCACCGCGTTCGCCACCACGATCACCGCCGCGTTCAGCAGCCCGTTCGCCTCCGCGTTCTACGCCACGATCACCGCGTCCACGCCACACATCACGTCCCTTATCAGGGTTCTTTTCACGTTCACGCTCACGCTCAACAGCTGCTTCACGAGACAAACGTTCTCGCTCCTCTTGGATTCGGCGATCAGCTTCCTCTTCCTTGGCACGCTGCTTCTCGTACTGAATGCGTCGTTTCTCCTCTTCGGCTTCGCGCTCCTTACGGCGAGCTTCTGCAATTACACGTTCCTCCTCTTCCTTGGCACGACGAATCTCCTCTTCTTTGCGCATACGTTCTTCTTCCTTTTCGCGCAACCACTGTTGTCGACGCTGTTCACGTCTTAATTCCACACGTTTAGCCAAACGCTTTTTGCGCTCTTCAGCCAAAGCGATGTCAAACTGTTTGACCTTATCGGCATAAACAGAAGCACGTTCCGTTTTTAACGCTTCCAAGAATGCATCACGATCAGGGTGCATACGTTTTAGACGTTCTTGTTGTGCTACAGCATCCTTACGTTCTACAATGGCATTTTCAATGCGTGTTGCTTCTTGAGCTTCCCAGAATTCTCTGTCTTTGACCATCTTTTCTCCCAAATACTTCTCGAAAAGGGGAATTTCCTTCATGCGCTTGCAACGTTCAAAGTAATCGATCTTCTTTTCTTGAGATTTAAGTTTGTTCTGCAATTCTTTACGTTCACGCTGTAATTCTTCTGATTCCCGAGCGGCAATTTGTTCTGCATCCAATTTCTTGATACTTTCAGGATCAAGTTTTTCCAACATCTTCTTGCCATGAGCAGTTTGGGATATTTGTTCTACCTTTTCCTTTAAGCTCTTCTCCTTGATGGCTTGGATTTCGTTTTGATGACGCTTGCGTTCGCGCTCTTCGTTTTCTTGTTCAAGACGTTTTTGTTCGGCCAATTTAGCTTTACGGGCTTCTTCCTCCAAACGGCGAGCTTCTTCCTCCTCACGGGCATTATTCTGCTTCTCAATAAATTCCTTGCGGTCCTCAATGATCTTTTGACGCTGCAAAATACGTTGATGTTCACGATCTTTTATTTCGTGATAATGTTGAACCATTTGGTTACGGAATTTGGCACGTTGATCACGTTCGCGGTTGGGATAAACCACGGATACGGCGCGATGCAATACAGTAGACATATTAACCAATTGCGAACGTATTTGTTCCGATGGCATTGATTGTAATGATGGGCCATCAGGATGATCTTCACGTTGACTTTCGGTTAGATCAGTGCCGAAGTAAATGCAACGTTTTTGGTGATCAATGCGAATTTGCATGTCATTGTGGCGAACAGACTCCACCAGCAATTTCTCCAAATCAAAGATGTTGCTAAATGAAGCCAATGTTAGCAGACGAGAAAATTCGATACTCTCATAAACTTGTGATATTTGGCGTATTAAACGCATAATTGTGACATCCTTCAAAGGACGTATGTATGACGAAAGAGGATTGTTTTCGCCGGGAATTGCTTCAATAGCATCGACAACAGCTTGAACTCGTTTGCACAAGTTCAATGGGTTGAAATCAACTTCAAGCCAATTGTACAAGTTGCGATATTCCTCGGCAGCAAGTTGGGGAACACTAAGACGAACCTGAAATCGAGGTGTTCGATATTAAAAACATTAGATATTAGAATTCAAAGTATTACTTACCACTTCCTTGAGAAGGGACGCCCTGGTGGGTGGTTGTTGGAGTCCCAACAAAACTGCCAATTTCTGAGCCTTTTCCAAAGGACTTTTATCAGCTTCAATAAAACGATCAAACTCAGGATGAGCCGATGGCAAAGGGATGGACAATGTGGCAATCAATACATGTGATGCCATACGCTGCATATCTTCTTTAGTTAAGTTCTTCTTCAATTCACGAGTCAACTGAAATAGCTTTAATAAAGCAGCAGCATGGAACAATTGATTACCAGCCTTAGAGAAGACCATAGCCAATTTCTGATAATAGTTTGCCATTGTCTTTGGTACAGGAGTTTTCTTAGACAATGCCATAAGACCATGAATGTCCTCGATGGCTTTGTAAGCTTCTTGCCACAGCTCCATTTGAATGGCACAGTCCAACTGGTATAATCTGGTTTCAAGACACAGCTGTTGCGTTTCCAACTTGGTAATGGATACACCGGTAGTTTGGTTAGTGCTTTTGCAAATATCCTCCAAATGCTTGCGCAGCTTATCGCATAAGCGACGGAATTCACTCTTCCTATTGTATTTCAAACAAAACTGGAAAGCCATGCGCGCGATATCGTGATACAAAGCCTCACAATGGGTATTAATGCGCAATAATTCCAAACACTGGCAGTAAGATTCCCACAAGAATTTAACCCATGGCAACAAGATGGTACGGTCCGAACGATCTTGGGCATCTTCACCGCATACAGCACTCATTAGAATACTTTCCGGTGTGGCAATGTTGTCCAAATCGTCCAATTCCAACACGGCAACAGCGGCAGATGACTGTTCTTGAGCAGCTTCAGTATGTTCCTCAGCCATGCGTAAGTAGGCGCGAATGACATTTTCCAATGAATTGACATTCACCAATTGGAACATATTACGGTACTGGAACAATCCCTCCTTGGCAATATGCGACTTTTTGAGCTTCACGCACAAGTATAAATACTTGTACATGAGAGGCTCAATAATCGTCTCCGAGTAGGCATAGTTCCAGCGCTTGTTTCGAAAAACCTCCTGCAAAGTGTCCAATGCACGCAAAGGTTTGCCCACATCAATGAATTCTAAATGGAAAAGAAACCAGTATATTAGCGTAAATGTTAAATTGCATGATTGCCAACAACTCTCATATCTACATCTTCTTCTTTCTTCTGTTAATTTCTTTTACCAACACATTTACAATACTACACACACCCTTGTCGTCACACGGATATTTCTATGTGTAGTGGTTGGTGTCCGCATGGATTTTTTTCTTCGCAAATCTTGAGTCATTAGTTGAACTTACCATTCGCTCTTTTCAAAGCATTTTCCGGTCGTTGGGTATAACGTGCCATGTTTAATTCATATAATTTTTTCACAAAAACACTTGAACTAGGGTTTAAGATAAAACTAGCACAATTTTATTGTGATTTAATACGGGAAAATTATAAAAATCTTCGGCTAAATCGTGTCTGCCGTCGAAATTTATGCAAAATGGCCGAGTGTAATTTTTTTTGACGACACGACAAAATATTCAGAGTTGCATTTTTTTGGACCAATGAGGGGATTATTAGTTCAACAACTTCTGTTTGTTATAATCATTTCACACTGCAGCTCATTTTTTTATTAATTTGTGTAAGATGTTTACATTTTTGATTAAATGCCCAAAGTATTTGGACACAATTTTAATTTACTCTAATTTTGTATGTACGAGTACAAACTGTAATAGATTTCTGAAAGAAATTTCGTAAGCATATGCCAGTGCCGACAACCGACAAAACCAATCTGCTCTGCTAGGTTTCACATATAAAATATTCTGGTTAAACATGTACATATACAAATTGTTTTTCCTTTTACATCAATAATAACAATATTTTAGTATATAATAACAATTACAATATTAAATTTCGTTTCATAGTTTTCTTTATAATTTTGTACATCTTGCCAAATAATTACTGCAAAGATGATTAGTAAAAGTTAAGTTCTTATTTGTTGACTTTGTTCAGTGTATGATTCCTGAATTGTTTTTTGTAGAAAACATTCCAAATTCACATGTTTTTATATCATCGCAATTGTTTTTCTTTTGTCGAAAACAGTGTTTTTTTTTTCAAAACTCCTCGGTGTGAAAAGCTATAACACACATTTCTATTATAGCGATATGCCAAAATGTTCGATGACAGGATACGATTTGTAAATAGATTTTAATACAGACTTTACCTTGCATTTATACCAGACAATTGGCAGAAAACAATTGAGAATATGTATTAGTTGTCAAAAAAGAGAAAAATTGTCTGTGTGACGTAGGCGTCCAGACAATAATGTAGACAATACAATTTTAAGCGACCGTCGATAGTGTCGGTTTGTGCTCTGATTTTGTTTTGTTTACATTTAACTGCCATCAATTATACACACATTTAATTCTGCCATCAATTATACACACATTTAATTCTAATAAAAAAAATACAAATTGTTTATATGTGAAAGAGGCATAAGATTCTCGTTTTTTTACCTTGTCAAATAATTTGGTAGTCATTTTGCCTCACATGGATATAGGATACAGGCTGTCATTCGAAGTAACCGTTACTCTTTTTCAAATAAATTATTTAAATTTAAATACCCTCAAAAATTACATCACTCATTTTTAATTTTTTTTATTGCAAATGTAAAAAATTCCTTAACCAAACAATTATCTGAACATTTATTTTTGTTTGCAGATGGTGTCTACAAAGTCAACACTGCTTTTATAAACATCCCTATTAGGCCTGTCACAGAAATCGAATCCGGACTGTTTTGTTTTACCTTCTTTAGATTCCGATAGATTTAGGCAATTCCGAAAATTTTAAAAATCCTGGTTATTCTAATTTGCTATGGCAACTCTAAGTATATCAGAAAACAAAAACCATATGTATATTTTAAGTAAACAAAATAAACAAACGGAGTTAAGAAAAAATAGTTTTACAAAAATTGTTTAACAATATTTCCTTTACTTTATAATGGGCTTCCAAAATATTGCACAGCCTATATAATTTTTCATATTGTTTTCGCATTTCATCGCGCTGTTCTTCCATAAGGTGGACAATATTTTCCACTATGTTTTCGACTCGTTGGTCTTTCAGCAACTTAGCAATTTTCCACAAGTGGTTATTTCCTTCTACTAAAAGGCTGCTCAATTCAGGGTTGGATACATGTGGAGTACGTGATATGTGGCGCTTAGGAGTAGAAGATAGTGTGCGGGAAAGACGCCTCTTTAAAGCTGCACTTCGCTTTCTTGCCAAATCATTTTCTTTTTTCCTAGCACTGTCAGATGTTGAGGGAGTAAAACCAAGATCTTCGTCGTTTTCTTTGTCAGATTCACAAATGTGAGCGATCAGATCCGCTTCTCCAAATCTTTTGGCGCCAGGAAAGCCTTCTACACTTTTCTCCATACCGGAGACTAACAACAGCTTCCTCAAGCTCGGACAATACATGTTTGTTTTTTTATTTTAGTTTATTTTGTTCAAGGCAATCACTTGGCTTGTATTGTTGGCTTAGTGCTATTGAAAAGAAAAAAGATTTATTTAAATAAATGTAAACTAAGCAAAAATTTAACGTAATTAAAGATTACTATAAACTTTATTCAGAAAAAGTACTTTCATCAAAGTTTTTTGTGTTTATGGAACTAAAAATATCAATTCCGATCACACAATCAAAAGTGGTTTCACTTCTAAGCGAAAATTTCGTTTACTGTGAATGCCAGGCTTAAAAATTAAATCCACAATGACCGGATTTTATTGAATATTTATATAGAAATTGACAGCTGATACACAACAAATGCACAATCCATTGTAACGCCGTATTGCATACTTCTATGTCAATTAATAAAGAAATTGTAATAGATTTTTAGACCAAATTATGAGAACTGTAACTGCACAAGCGAATGTCTTAGTAGCAGGACAGCGCCAAAAAAATATAAAGCCTCATTTCATATACATTTGAAATCCACGTATTTCAAGTCGAAATCTATTACAATTTGTAGCTAATTTGACAGCCGAAATGAAATCTGGTGCATTTCGTTTGTATATGCGAATACAGTATTTCCAATTAAATCCCTAAAATAGCAACGCTGGGAATATCTTTGCTAACACATGAGATTTTCGGCAAGTGCTGATTGTTGCCATTGTTTATCTGTTGTTGTAATGCCCAGTTGGTTGTAAATGAATTGTAAATGTGCCTTGGCCACTATCAATATTGTTCAAGATGACTAAAAATTGGAAAAGATATATTCTATGGTTTGCTCAGGAACATGTCGATTTTCGCCAGTCGGTAAGCAAAGTTATAATTGAAATATACTCGACATACAAACATTTAATTCTAGGAGTTTAATTCTCTCGTAAAACTTTTTGGTTTGGAATATCGAAAAATTGGTCCGGACTCATTGGTAAGACTCACAATCGATTTACGGATTTAAAGCAAAAAACTTTTTATCTCCTCTTCATAGAAACCTTTCTGGATAGTGGAGTTCCCAAACGATGAGTCCGTCGAGAAATTGGCTTCAAGATCTATAGGGTTGAGGGCAGTTTTGGAATTGTGGTCACACGGTCAAGATTTCAGTTGTTTCCACAGTAATTTAAAACGCTATGTTAAAGATAATTCTACAGCGGTTAAACCTTACTTTCATGAAAATTGTACTTTTAAAATCACCGTTGAAACCTATAACAAACATTTTTCACATAAGGAAAAAATAGAGAAAATCGAAACTATGGATTACTTGCCCCTAGAAAGCAGCGTTGACCTTAAAACGCCTCAAGTTGAATGGTGGTATATAGAGTTTTGGGGATTAGACCCCACTCATGTACCTGATCAACCAGAAGATGTTTTGTTTGGAAGATGGGTATGTGCTGTTTCGATGCAAACATTTCAAGATTCTAATGGATGTTCTGCTTTCTAGCTTTATTGTGGGCAAAGACATTTAGTCAAAGAAATGTCTTTAAAAAGGCGTAAATTTATTGGAAACACTAGTATGGATGCACAACTAAGCCTGCTTATGGCCAACCAGGCTTTAGTGACGTCCGGTGATCTCGTCTTTGATCCCTTTGTCGGAACAGGATCTCTTCTGGTCAGCGCTGCCAAATTTGGAGGATATGTTTTGGGTGCGGACATAGATTATATGATGCTTCATGCGCGTGCTCGGCCAAGTCGAATAACACAGAAAGTCCGCGAAAAGGACGAAAGTATACGCTCCAATTTGAAGCAATATGATTGCCAAGATCGCTATATGGATGTAGTAGTGTCAGATTTTTCGAATCCCTTATGGAGAGATACAATAAAGTTTGATAGCATCATAACTGATCGTAAGTTGCCCAAATATTTTCGAATGATTTTTATAATAAACCTAAATTCTCCAGCTCCCTATGGTATTAGGGAATCCACAGAAAGGGTAGAAACTAAAGTAAGCGGGAAGCAGAATTTAAAAAATCAAGATGTGCCGCATTATCCCTCTACCTCACACTACGCTCTGCAACACTTGTACAAAGATTTACTATTATTTGCAGCTCGGCATTTAAGAATAGGTGGAAGACTAGTATGCTGGTTGCCATTTCACAAGTATGAATCAGTATGAAATGTGCATTAATTTTTCTAATTGTTGATTTTGTTTTGTTTTTACAGAGACGATTATTCAGATAGAATGGTACCACAGCATACAAACTTAACGCTAATTTCTAATTCTGAGCAACCGTTAAGTGGACAAACAGCAAGACGTCTACTAACGTATGAAAAACAATCAGAAGTTTCAGGTAATAGTCAGGACCTAGGAGTAATTGTGGATGAATCTGTGACTTTGGACTTTCGAGAACGCTATTTTGACAGTGCTTTAGAAAGTAGAAGTGAGAGGCGCATGCGGAAAGCGGAACAAAGAGAACAAGGGCGCTTGGAGGCTATGAAACGGGGCAAAATTGTGACTGACGGCCGTAAACAGAAGTGCAATTTAAATAAAGCTAGATTTGAAAATATTAATTTGAATGACAGTGAATAAATATGTACATCTAAAATTTTATTTACATATTTATTGGATTTTTTATTACATCGAGCCATAAGCGCTAACCTATCGTAAGTGAAAAAATGCAAATTTTACAGGAGACGGTTTTTATTATTTATTTCAAACAACTTTATTAAAAATGCAAATGTTTTAATGCAAAAATTTAAGATTTCTACCTACTCATATAACTGTATCAAAAAACAAAAAAAAAAATCATGAACACATTTGCGATTGCTGCAGCAATTTGATGTGTGACTTACGATAAAATTGCTACACAATAAAATTTAAACAATCATTTACGACAAAATGCAAAAGCTTTTTTTTTGATGTTTTACTAACAATTTTGTCATTTTAAAAATACAAAACGATGAGGTTTGTCCTAACGATTATTTTTCAGCAATAAAATTTTTTTTCCAAAAATTTGACTTACGATAGGTTAGCGCTTATGGCTCGACATAATACAAACATTTTACTTTAAGATTCCCATAGTTTGGTCACCAGTAGGGATCGTTATAGTATTCACTAAAAACAGGTTTAAAAACGCGGCTATATATTAATCCTATATGTCCATAGTTATGGGTCCCAATTGGGCCACACATCTTATTTGTTGGTACATGTTAGGGCTTGTGAGACATTTTAAGTGTTTTTTAGGATTACCGTATGTACCCGAACATTAGAGAACTGGCTTTACATGTTTGTGGATTCATAAATGTACCTAAACATAAGACGACGGGTTTCTGGGGCCTATTTATGGAATTTAATTATTGAAGGTATAAAGAAAATGTGTTACTGATTTTTTTTGTCCGATTTGCTTCATTTTCCATAAGAACTCATAATCAACTATATATATGGTGTTTTAAATAGACGGACAGTTGGACAAGTGTACGCCTTTAAAATAATATATACTTCCCAAACGGACTGACAAACTTATATGTATGTATATACATCCTATTATTATGGTGGAAAGTATAAAAGGAGAAGAATAAAATGACCGGTAAAAGAACATTTAGAAGAAATTTTAGTAAAAGAAAATCGACCGTTTCGACCCTCAATTTTACCAAATCCTCAATTTTGCCCAATAGACGGCCCCTTAGTATGCCCTTATTAACTTTTGAATATTTGACATATTTAAGCAATTTCGTTTAAGTAGCCACGAGTATTATCTTCGAGGCCCTAAGGGACCCATGTGCCCTTATTCATTATTTTTTCCGGATATTTTTTTGACGTCAAGCCCCTAGTTTGTTTTTTATTATAATAGAACCTACATAAATAGATGCACCAAAAAAAAAACTATTCTACAAGGAAGTAAGTTTTTAAAGACGAGAACGTTTTTCACTCGAAACGCTTTAACATTAAAAATAGTTGTAGATGTATTACAAATACCTGCAGTATGTACCAACAATTAAAGGAATGAACAAATTTTCAAAAAAGATGATTGTATGATTATCTATACAAATCTGTTTCGACTAGAATGGTGTTCCCTTATTAAATGACAAAGTTTAACGGTTCTAATAAAAAAAATTTAAGTACATTTTTTACAGCATATTCAAATTTAAAATTTTAAATGGCCCTACCTATATCTGCATTTTCACGCAGCAATGAACATTTAAAAGGAATATCTTTGTTAATTATTTCACAACATCTCATTTAGGAACAAGAGGAAACTTATCTTAAATCTTTGAGCTCTGCATGATATAATTCTTACACTCACTGACTGGGACCTACTATTTAACGCCGTCTCCGAACGTCTTAAGTATTTTACAAGGCTTAGAGATAAATCTCTTACTCGTCAAGTCGCCGGCATTTACGGGGTGGAACCCGCCACTGAGAAAATTGATAGATGTTTTTACTTGTGATAATCTTCACACTACCATCACAGCACGGTGGCTCAATAAAAGGAATATGTTTTACCAATGCATAAATCTGACCACAACATCGAATTTTCGTTCTTTCTTGGAACTTATTTAAATAAAGAGTTATCCGTTATTAAAGGAACCCAATCCTTCTAATGAAACCCCAATGTTAAAATCATACAGGTTTCACCCTAGTCGAATCACTTATTCAGCACACGAACCGCTTCTTGGACTACATTCCGGTCTTTTCATTTTTTGCTAGGAATAGTGCAAAATTTGTCATGGGTATTTAAGTCTTTTCGTTTCAACTTAATCTTGCTTTCAACAGAGGAACGTGGCTAGACCGCCTTATACGTTTATGGCGATCTATAATATACTTATATACTTTACATCGTCGCAGATTAGTATTTTGAAATGTCACCTACGAAATGACAACCCTCTATATACACTCTATATACATACACCCTATAGTGGGAGTATAAAAATCATTAAGCAATAGCTTAGAACATATAAAAAAGAAAATTAGGTTTTTATTTTCAAATAGTTGTTGTTGTAACAACAATATATTTATTTTGAAGTCTTGTTCGTCTTTGGGAAATCTGCTTCGATATCCAAGTGGAGGAAACGCGCCATTTGAACTGGATGCGTCCACAGAGACCTGGGGGTCAGCTGAGAGGGCTTCGCCGGACAATTGAAGAGGTGCAGCACATCATGTGGTCCCTGATGGCAGGCGGGACATATGTCCGGAACTTTAGCATCAATTCGAGCCCAGTAAGAATTGAGGCGGGTGCACCATCCAGATCTCAGCTGCGCCAGAACCACGCGCGTCTGTCGAGGTAGTACCTTCTCATGTAAAATGTTCGGGGGATGTTCCCCTAGCACTACATTCACACGGTAGCTGGATACTGCTACTGCGACTTCATCGGCGTGAATGTTGTTCAGACCTGCCTGATAGTTTCGATGATTTAAAGGTTCTCTCTTATACCGCTGGAACTCTTTCTAGATCATGAAGATCGTACCTGATCTGCCTGGGCGGAGGCATCCTGTTCAAGAGATGGTGGTAAGGGTGACTGCTGCGAAAACACCCTAGCAGGTATTGCTTAGACAACAGGAAATTGTGTCTGCGCACGGTAAGGACCTTCGTCTCCTCATGTAGATGGTATTCAGTTATAAACCAGTGTGTTGTGCTAAATGCATATTCCTAGTAGTTTATCTAGTGAGTGCTGTGAATTGTTCTGCACATTACATTGGAAAACTTCAGAAAACGTTCGAATCAATCGCTCCGAAGTTTCCTCCAACGTTACATGTCGTTTTAGTTCTTCACTCAAGGATGTAACACCCTTGCCCTCGATGCCACATGGTACAATATGATCGAACCATGCCAAGTCTGTAGAACAATTGAAACCAATGCCATGTGTAGTGACATATCGTGACCCGTGGACTCCAATTGCACAAATTTTACGTTCGTTTACCCATATGCCAGTGTCTTTTGTGGTAGTGGCATTCGTTATGCCCATTTTATGGCATGTCTCAATGACCATTTGTTCCAGTGCGGCAACATACCATCGCATGCTAGGCTTAAATTGTTTTAAATGGATTAAAGGGTATACCACAAGCTGGCCCGGGCCATGAAATGTTATAAGACCGCCCCGATTTGTTCTGTGGAATTCTGCGCCTAATTTTACCAGTCGTCGTTCGTCTTCTTGCGTGTATCCTTGGGTACGAATACCAATAGTATACGCAGGGTGAAATTCCTGTAGCACCAAATAATTTCGAAAATTCGCATAAGGTTCATTCGGCTGACTAGTAAGAAGCTTTTGTAGCTGCAGACCCTTTTGGTATGATATGAGACCAGCTTTTATAATTTCAACTGAAGGCTTTATTTTAGCCATTTCTTATATAATCTATTACTATTGTGCGAATTTTCAACTAATTACAAACATCTGATAATCATGAAGCAGACATTGTTTACATTTTGTCAATATCTGAGAAGCAGATGTTTCTTTGGCTAGTTCATAATAAATTCATATGTACGATAAGTGATTATAAATACAATCTCGTCGATTGTCGACAATAAAGGCCTAAAGGAGTTTTCGTAATGGTAGTTACTCACGAGGCTACCATTGCAGCATCACAGCCATGTTGAAGCTAACGTTGCATCGTGTGTACCAAACAAAAAATTTAGCTTTTCATAAGAATTATTCGTGTTTGAGTGTACAAAAATCAAATAAAAATTTTTGATTCGATCTTTTTCAAGAGATATGCATAAGAACGCTACAAAAATATGTCGTTCCCATAAGAAACATACGTGCTTGTGTGTGGGTGCAATAGAATACACTGAAACATACATACTTAGTAGGGACATAAATACTGTTACAACATTGAACACACCCATTTCAATTGTAGAACTGAACATACCGCGTTAATTTCATATGGGTTATGAAAGCTAACCTTAATAGCGTAAGTCTGTAACTAGATTTTAAAATTGTTTCAACTTTCATCATGGAGTGGTCAGATAATGAAAACCGTATCGCTGTAGTAGCGCTTTTCAAGTGTGAAATAATAAAAGCGATGTTTTCAAAACGCTCCGGCCACTAGGGATTAGCCGCATGTTCGTCTACAGATGCATAAAACTGTTTGAGGAGACTAGAGATGTAAAAGACCGCCACCGGTCATGCCGCCCACGCCGCCCGTGAGATGAATATCACGCAAAAGTCCATGAGTCGAATCATTAAAAAAGGGGCTTTCAAACGACGTACTGGACATTTATTCACTGCAGCTTTAAAAAAAAATAGGATTGAAAAATGCAAACGTCTTTTGGTGAAACACGCTGATAACTTGCACAGAAAAATTTTGTTCACCGATGAAAAAATATCTACCGTTCAGGAAAAATTTAACAAGCAAAATGATAGAGCGTATGCGCGATCATCTAAGGAAGCATCTGAACTGATCGCAAGGGTGGAAAAGGGTCATCACCCAGCTTCAGTCATGATTTGGTGAGGTGTCTCTTACGATGGGGTCACTTTCCTGCATTTCTGCGAACAGGGAGTCAAAACATCGGCCAAAGTTTACCAAGAAACCGTTTTGAAAGCTGTTGCGAAGCCTGTTAACAATTCCCTGTTTTAAAACGAGCCATGGACTTTCGAGCAGGATTCTGCGCCGACCCATAAGGTTAAAACGCCCCAGGCCTTGCTTCGAAACAATTTGCCAGCGTTAATTTCCTATGAAGAATGGCCCTCAGGCAGTCCAGTTTTGAACCCATTGGATTACAAATTGTGGTTCGAGCTGTGGCCAATTTTCCAATGGACGAGGTTCGAGCAGCTTTTGACGATTGGCCAGTGCGACTTAAGGCGTGTGTAAAGGCAAAAGGCGGACATTTCTAATAAGTAGATTCTTTTCGGATACAATATACATACATCAATAAAAATATTAAAAAATATTTGGTCCAAAAACATTTAGTACTTTTTATTTTACAGCATAAAACGTGTGTAACATTATTAATGTCCCTTCTAAGTACTCAAACAAATTTATCCTGGAGACATCTAAGATGTTTACTAAAGGAGAAAGAACGAAGAAAACTTTAAAAACTCTTGCTGAGATTTCTAATAGTATTGAATAGGGCACAACAAATGTTTGTTATTTTCATAACTTTATGAGGCTGATACCATAATAAACGAGCTAGACACCTAAATCAGCGTTTGTGTCCCTTTTTTCTACATTATATATTATATACCTTTCTGATACAATTGATTTGTTCTTTTTGTGTTGAGGCGAACCTGCACATGGGTTCCTAAAAGGGCAAAGAAAATATCCGTAATCTGGCAGAAGCCGAAAATCACGTCAACCATTTGTATGTCTGGAACAGTACAAATCTTTTGAAATACTAAACAAAGGAATCGTGAAATCTTTTTCCTTTTGTCGCAAAAAACACAAATAGAAAAATTTCAAACTCTTTTCTTCCATTGTGAAATGAATCAAACGAAATATGTGAAAATGCTTAGAAATTTGTATATTATGTATTGCTGACCTATATTATATATATATTTTTTTTTGATTTGAATTGTCTGGCTCGAGTTTATATACAAATTCAAAAAACAGGTGCTGGTGCTACGTAATTTGTTTTATTTAATTTATTTCCAATATTTCGATCGTCTACGACCATCCTTAGGGAATATTAGGTTAAACACAAAAACTTATTAAAATACAAAAAAACGACGAATTATTACAAAAATTAACCAAATTAACTTCTGGGCTTCAGGGTTTTTTGTGACTTAACGCCTATGTTTGTATCCATATTTAGAGATAACATTTTAAGGAACAGTGGGCTGTAAGAGCGGTCTTTTGTTCTAAATGCCAGTTGAGGTGCAGAAAGTCTAGTTTTTATTTTTTTTGTCCAATATATACCTTCTGGCATACGTTGGACTAGTCACCGTTACATGTCATCTTATACAATGTTTGATTTGTCTTCATTTATGATTTTCGACTTTGTTTGCTAATAAAGTTATTCCTTGCGTTGGTCGATATTAACGCTAATTGATATTTATCTTATTTCTAAATGTCGGTTAAATATTTTTCTAATAAGTGATAGCGACAAAAAAAACTTCGTTGTAAATATGCTAGCGGCAGTTGCGTGGAAGCCCCGACTTTCGCAGCGAAAGCGTTGCGTCGAGTTAGATTTTACGTAGTGACATAAAGCCTAGTATTCACCTAAAACAAAATTCTTGCTCCCATAAGAAATACATGAAGCAAAGCAAACGAAATTTACCATTTATAAGTTCCGTTTAGCTATTTTCGTTTGCTGGAACTCAGCTGAAACGAAAAGGTGGCGAAATTTGCAACTGTTACAGGGATGGTTAAATGAGCAGTGTAGACATTTTTCACAATTTACAATCGAAAAATAATGTTCTGATAAAATAAGGGAATTTTTGAAATTTACAAAAAAAATATATTAACAAATGTTGTGAGGCCGTTTTTGAAGGTATTTAAAAGAATATGAATTAAATCATTTCTTTGAAAATTAATAACGGCTGCTCTCTCTACACTGCTCTACACTACAATTCTTTCGTGTAGAGATAAATGCAAAACTCCTAAGCGAAAATTTCGTTTTTGGTGAATACTAGGATTTAAGTCTAGTGCTCACCAACAACAAAATTTTAGCATGGTAGATCAATGAATTATTTTTGTCATATCCATTAAAATGCCATCGAAAAGGTCATCCTTGAATAATCAGAACATTAATTTTGGTTGCAGATGGCGAAAAAAGTTTACACTGTAACATTTGCAAATTCCGCCTCATTTTCGATTCAGCTGCGTACCACCAAGCGAAAAATCTGAAATGAATTTCCAAAACGTTCATTTCGTTTGCTTTGCTGTATTTATTTCTTATGAAGTGCAAAAATTTCGTTTTTAGTCAAAGAAGGCTTTTTGTACAAAATATTTTTGCGCAAAATATTACAATACATATATTGTCAGATGTCCAAAACTGCAACCAACTTCATTAGGTTCTTATTTGACGTTTTCTCTTTCATCCATTTCGTATTTCGTGACCAGTTTAGGCATTGGCATTTAGCAAGACAAGCAAAAACATTGTGCTTTGTGGTTTTATTTTTTTTAAAGAATTAAACAAATATTTGTCTTTTATACATTTTATTAATTTCGTGAAATTCGCTAAAATAGAGTACATTACAGAAAACACCAATCTTTCCAAAGATATGGTTTTAAATAAGTGTAGCAGTAGAAGGAAAAAGTCGTGTGAAATCTTGTGTATTAATGAGAATAGTGGGAAGTGGGAAAGAGAAAATAAATGAAGAAAAATTTAGTTTTTTGCCATTTAAATCAGATCACCACGTAAACGGTCGTGTGTTTTGCAATGTCAACACCATCACAACAAAGTGATGGAAATGCAGGAGAAGACTTTTACAGAAGTGGTCTAAATCCGAATGTTCCACAACCTCCACCTCTTCAGCAGTATGTGGCCGGACATCAGACACAACCACCGCAACCGCCGCCGCAATTTGTTCATTGGACAAATACTTTAATGGGTGGCTCTCCATTTATGCAACAACATCACCCACACCCTCCACCACCACAACAACTCTTTAATGATGTGTTATTCAACATCCAAGCACAGGCGGCATATGCAGCATCGGTTCCTCCATCGACACCAGCAGGAACTCAACAGGAAACTTATTCGGTTCTAAGGGTGGGCAACGGTAATTTTCTGAAAATTTATCACTGTCCTCCAGAGAACGCCATGGGCCCCATGCCGGGGGAGACATCTTTCACTCCTATCCATCCATATAGCCCACCGCCACAGCCAACACATCAGCAACAGACCGCTGCTTTCCATCACATACAGCAACAATCAACACAACATCAGCAGCAACAAGCTCCATCACAAATGCCACCGAATTCCAATAGCAACGGTGCACCACAAGTTTACAATAGCTATGAATTGTTTTCAAGCAATACATTCACTCAACTGCCCACAGCTGAAATGCCACCGGTGCTCTTGCTTGGCCCTAACAACAACACCCCAAACGCAGATCCCATCGCAATGCTGGAAGAGATTGACGACGGGGAACAACAACAATTGACATCCGAATCCATAAATAACATCACACCTAATATGGCCAACAACTGGCTGGGAAATTCACAACTTCCACCTCTTTATGATCAATTTGAGAACACTTCAACGCAGATGCATATGGAAATAATAGATTATCTTGCCCAAATCAAACCGGACACACCTAAAACGGAAGACCCTGAGCAAACTATTGACGCCCACATTGTCATACAACAACAGCAAACATCACAGCACAATTCTTCCTTAAAAATACAATCCAAAGAGAAAATTTTAAAATCTTCAATAGTAGGCTTAGGCCATAAATCAGAGATTCCACGACAAGATGCTCCCAAGAAACGAATTGTTGCCGAAGTCAAACCAATGCGAATGACATACTCGGATGTCTTGAGTAAAATCAATAACCAAACTCAGCAAAATACGTCAACATACTCTACGAATAATCAGAACAACAACGCTATCAATTCCAATGCAACAAATAGAAATTCACAGAAGTCGTCATCAGCGAAATCCTCATCGTCTTCGTCATCGTCTGCTACTGATAATAATGTCAGTTTCCCTAACAATATCAGTACCGCAAACTTTTTGAATGCACGGCGTAATTTAGAGGAGTTTTCAGCTGCATTGCGCTCTTCATCGAAGAAATCTCCAACACATGATAATAAAGAAAGTCAACAACAACAACCACTGGTTACAAATAAAATAATCAACAATAAACGTTCTTCGGCAGCAGCAGGAGCAACTGTTAATCACAGCAATGGCAATAGCTCTTCGGTGAACAATAACAATGGCACTGGCAACAGTTCTTCAAGCAACAACAGACAATCCACCACGGCATCAGCAGCAACAATACAAAGGAACCCAATAAACAACTTAAAGACGAATGCTAATGACACGCAGCAACAACAAAAGAAGCGTATTAATAAAAACATAGACATACAAACTAATGGAGGTGAGTTTAAACGTGTTATCATCATAAATATTCATCATAAATTTTATTCGTAAAGCTAATGCATGCCAAATGTCAAAGATTGATACTCTTGTTTGAAACGATACAGTCACTCCCAAGTCAAATTTCGCCAGTTGTGCGATATTTTGTTATCTTGCTTAAACAAGTCAGAACCGAAAATAATACCAAAAACGCTTGTTTGCGCAATACGTATAGGAACAATATCTATATTTTGAACCGCGCTCTCTATATATATGTATACATTAAGTATAGTTGACGTTTTTAATGTAATTTAAATTTAGCATTCAAAGTAAAAAAACATATGCTAATCAAATGATATACTTTTATGCTTGTTCTTGAGAAAAATCCACGTAATATCTGGCTAATATAACCGCAGTTTCTAAATCAGCAGGTGTCTGTATATAAAAACATGGACCGATATAATTTAGTTTTACTATTCTAAATTTAAGCAAGATCAAATTTAAAATGTGGCTTCTTAGGTTAAAAGGACTTGTACAGGTGTCTAACCTTAAAAAGTTGACACGCCTTACCTGCACTCCGTGACACATAGAGGGTCCATAGTGATTATCCTCAAGGAAAAAAATTACGCTGTAAGCTCTGTAGGTAGCTGCACTTGAGCCAGGACAACGTGTTTATAGATCTTAGGATATCAACCATTTGGAAGGAAAACAACTCTTTCAGGAGTTTTTTCCGGAGCATGTATATAAATGTTGTTCCATTGGGTCAATCTTCTCCTTATCCTTACACAGGCGGCAGTATTCGACCACTGCCACCCGCCATTTTGTAGTCATCTCTCTAATACGAGGGTTGATATTTATATCTCGGATCCAGCAATAGAAACAATAATTTATCATTGGAAATGGTTTTATTGCATCCTTTAAGATCAATATACTTTTGCATGCGCAAAAACAAATTCTAAGCACTTTTTCCACTCCGATTGAGACTACCGCAAAACATGATTTTTGAACGCTTCAAGCGATGAAAAACATTGACCACGCATTTTTCTTGATGATAGTAAATAAAATGAAGTCATTGGGTGCCAAATCAGGGCTGTACGGTGAATGGCCCATCAATTCGACATATTGAGTGGTCAAATAGCTCATCGTTTCAGCTGATGAAACATTGTCGTGATGCAAAATGATCCGTCTTCTCTTATTATCTTTCCTCATTTCTTCGAACAATGTTGGCAAACAGATGGTTGTATACCACTCAGAATTGACCGTCCTACGTACCACTAAAGGAACTGTGGCAACATGTCCGGTTATGCCGAAAAAAACGCTTCGATGTACTTCCACGAACAACTTTTGTGGAATTGGCTCGTCTTGAAAGGCCCATACGGTCGATTGCTGTTTTGTTTCGGGTTCATAAGCATAGATCCATGATTCGTCACCTGTGACAATGTTCTTCACTGCCTTTGAGCTACCGCAGTTATACCTTTCTCCTTGCACCAATCCATACAAGCCTGTTTTGAGCATTCGTCATATTATGTGGGATCCAACGAAAACAAATTATTTCCACGGCCAAATGAGCATGCAATATTTTATTGATGTATGACGGTTTGTCACATGTCAGTCTCGCTCAATCAGTTCACGCACAGCATCGATGGTTTCTGGCAAAGTGACCGAAGTTGGACGTCCTTCACGAAATTCATCCCGGAGCGAACGGCGTCCGAGACTGAACTCTTGGTACCAGCGATTAACAGTTGTTTTTGGTGGTGCTACGTCGCCAAAAGTCGAAACAAGTTGATTTAACACTCTTGTCTCGATAACCCACGCCGAAAATCGTAAAAAATCATTGCACGAAACGGGATTATTCCATTTTTTGACTGAGATGAATTATTTAACACACTGTAAACATAACAATTCGCCCTCAAATGACAAAGCGTTCTGAGTGAACTTAAGCTATAAAATGTCTAAGTTTCCAATGGAAGGTCCACTATGCAACTGGGAACACTAGTATTGTCAGGACCCGAAATATAAATAGCAACCCTCGTGTTACAATGTCCCGTCGGGACATCTACGAGCACTTTGACGTTACGTCTGTTAGTTTAAAGAGTTTTGTTTATATTCTCGTCATTGGCCACAAGTTATATTCTCGCCTAAGGCCACAAAACCCTAGAAACCTTACATTTGTCGTTCCTAGTCCCTGCTAGGTTAACCTCGGTAGGTAACCATGTTTCTAACAACCTGTTGAGGTTACAGATAGGGGATTTTAGAGTTGTCATCATCTGCAGTATTCTTAGCGGAGCCAAAAGGTGCCAGTACATCTACCACCTCATTTCCTTTAACATAACTGTATCCGGGAACCCAACGGAGTCTATAAGCTCAGTTTTTAAAGGCGGTAAGGGACATTTTGAAACTCTTAACCGGTTTGAATTTTACTAGGGGTGGCTGTGCAGCCTTCAACTATAGCGCAGCAAGTCATTGTACTTTCTCTAGTGCTTTTCTTAAGGTTTCCTTACTCCTGGAGACTATACAGTCACACCGAGGTATTGGGGCTCTGTTGAAAGATACGTTTCTACACCATCCAATGCCGGTTTTCTACAGCTCTTATACTTTTACAACTTGTGAACGAAACTAGTTGAGCCTCCCAGGGCTTTTTCATGACCTCGCTGAGCGTGAAAATTAACTTTCCTCCCGCCAGAACTACGTCGTCTGCATATGTAACAACCATGTCGCACATATGGACGAACAAAAACACATATTGTTGAGGTGACTGCCCCTGGCCGAAGAGTGTTTGTTTCGGGTCAATCCGGTACATAGAACCGGCAGTCGCGGGTTTAGTTGACCCGAAAATCCTTGGGGTCACATTGGACAGCCTTTTTCAATCCTCTGCTCATGCTATAGATATCTGCGATAAACTCAAAAGTAGGAACAAGGTCCTCAAGTCACTTGCCGGCAGTACTTGGGGGGCCGACAAAGGAGCCTTGTTGACCTCTTTCAAAGCATTAGGTCGGTCTGTAGCAAACTACGCAGCGCCTGTATGGTCGAACGTGAGTACGACGCAGTGGGAGAAAATTCAGACTTGTCAGAATGCCGCCCTTAGAACATAAACAGGGTGTCTTCTTATGTTTTCTGAGGACCATCTACATGAGGAGACGAAGGACCTTACCGTGTGCAGACACAATTTCCTGCTGTCTAAGCAATACCTGCTAGGGTGTTTTCGCAGCTGTCATCCTAACCATCATCTCATGGACAGGATGCCCAGGCAGATCAGGTACGATCTTCATGATCTAGAGAGAGAGAGGTCCAGCGGTATAAGAGAGAACCTTTGGATCATCGAAACTATCAGGCAGGTCTGAACATTCACGCCGATGAAGTCGCGGCAGCAGTATCCAGCTGCCGTGTGAATGTAGTGCTAGGGGAGCATCCCCAGGAGATTTTACCTGAGGAGAAGGTACTACCTCGGTAGACGCGCGTGGTTCTGGCGCAGCTGAGATCTGGATGGTGCAGCCGCCTCAATTCTTACTGGGCACGAATTGATGCTAACGTTCCGGACATCTGTCCCGCCTGCCATCAGGGACCACATGATGTGCTGCACCTCTTCAACTGTCCGGCCAAGCCCACTCAGCTGACCCCCAGATCTCTGTGGACGCATCCAGTTCAAATAGTTCAATCCAGTTCCTCCACCTGGATATCGAAGCAGATCCCCCATAGACGAACAAGACTTCAAAATATATTGTTGTTACAACAACAACCATGCCGCAGTGAGACTAAAGCGATTTGAGAAAGTTGTTTATAACCAGCAGCCAGAGCCAGAGAAGTGGGAATGAACCCGGACCTAAGGTGTGCCTCAAGCAACTCTCTAATTCTACTCTCGCCAATGTAAGAGTTGACTATGTCATTGTATAACAACGAGTCTATTCATTCATTCTGGAAGTCTCTGAGTGGCTACAATCGCTTTGGTTTTAACATTGTTTAATGCTCTTTCCACATCAAGAAATGGTGCCAATCTGTACTCCTTCGCCTCTCAAATTAGCTTACATCATTTGTACTTTTGACAGACATACTCTTTACATATTATTGTTGTGCTATAATCACTAGTTGTCCGTTCAGATTGTTTCTCAAATGATGTCAGTTAAGATATATTCGAATTTAACTTTCAAAAACGCAAAAATTCGCGGTCGCCAGTGGGTTAAAAAAGTTGAATTCGAATTAATCTTCACTATTTGACGAGACAGCAGTGTGTGCCTAGTGAAGTTAAATTCGATTTTAACTTTATATAGAACGACAGAATTGCTGAAAAACTTTCGTCAATCAGACTACTGCCAAATTATTGCTACAAGTATACTCTGAAATAATTTTCAGAATATTGAATTCCTCACCTGCAATGTCAAATTTGGTCATAAGCAAAAAACAGATGTTGGTGTTTTTATAATTTATTTTATTTTAAATAACCCAATATTTCGATCTGACTTCGTCGTTCATCATCAGGGGTAATCAATTTAAAAAATTGTGTTACTCCTGTCCTGTTGTACTTTTAATATTCAACTGGAAATTGATTCAGCCTGATGATGAAAGACGAAGTCAGTTCGAAATATTGGCTTATTTAAGTTTTTTGTTTTTTGCTAATGACCTGAAGCCTAACTATGACTGAAAAATAAACAACAAAAGTTAAACTATACAAATACAAATATGGTATAATTTTGATAATTTGGCTGAGTTTGAAGTAGACGGTCTCATGGATCGAAGGGCGGCAAAACTGTCCGTATGATCAAAGGAAGCGATCACTAGTAAATACGGAAATTTTTAAACTCAAAACGATGGTTTATTTATTGAAGATTTTACGGCGATTTTCTATTAAAGCTTATCCACGGAGAGGGTATTAAAAGATAGGCTAAACGACTCTTTTACCCATTAATAAATATATTCCTTACTTATTTTCTTCCATTATTGTATTAGGCAAAAATGTATATGACAATCGTGGATCCGCTAAAAGTAATGGAAATGCACCAAACAATTCTGCAGCTTCTGGAAATGTATATAATGCCACAAATAATACATATGCTCGAAAGGCAACAAAATCTCCCAATTCTGGGAATTCATCATCGTATGCGTCATCAACCAATGGTCAACAACGATCACGTTATCCAAATAACTCCAATGCATCTTACTCGTATTCATCAACGAAGCGTAATCGCAACAACAGCTCATATGGCACATCTTCGATGAACAACTCCTCGTATATCCATGGATCTGGAAGCAGTCGTAATTATGAACTGGCAAAACGATTCCTGCAGGCGTGGTACATATACACATTGAAAATATTGACATGGCTATTCAATTTGGTCTATGATATTGTTGTGGTCGGCTGTAGTATACTCTATGACCGCCTAACTACTGGCTATGACTACTGTCGAACATACGCTACTCAATTGTACAAAGATCTGAAGCAGAATTCAAACAAACCGGGTATTTGGTTTAGGAACTCATGTCGACGTTTTGATTTGAAATTTGCGAAAACTAGCAAATGGGCTTTTTGGCGACGGTTTTATAAGAAACGTCCACCAGAAGCAACAAGTGAAACTACAAAAACCGGGCGTTTACCACAGACAGGCGAAGAAGCTATGTACCAATTGCTAAACTGTAAAGGAAAAGATGCCTATAGGTATGTTTTTAACGTTTTACATTTAAATAAACTGCAACCCATTTAATATGTTTTTTCTTCTTTTCACTTTAGTATTTTGGGAGTCCCTCCAAATAGTTCCCAAGAGCAAATTCGCAAGCATTACAAGAAAATCGCTGTACTTGTACATCCTGACAAGAATAAGCAACCAGGTGCCGAGGAAGCATTTAAAGTACTTCAAAGAGCCTTTGAATTAATTGGGGAGCCAGTAAGTCTAACATGCTACTCCTGCTTAAAATGTTATTTTCATTCTCTAATACAATTTTTTTTCTTTTTGTCATACAGGAAAATCGACTGTCGTATGATCAAAGCTTGGCGGAAGCACTTCATGCAGAAAAGGCTTGGACAGAGTTACACGATTTATTATCTCAATTGCAAACAAAAATTACTGAAGCTGCTAATACCATTAGGTATGTTATTGAACATTATTACCCTTCGTTTTGTGAACTATTAAACGTTTCAAATTGTTTGTTTATCGGATTCAACGATAAAAAATACTACGCTTTATAAAAATTATGCGAGCTTTCGGCGCTCGTGTATTGCCCCCGTCAAATTTCGCAGCACTCCAATCGTTTCACTTGGTCTTTTCAAATTATTTACATGTATTCGTTGGACGACCTTCGCTGCGTGACCTCAAATCGGAGAATACCTTTGTGTGAGGCTATATAAACAGTACATGGACCGATATGGTCGAACTTTACTAGGCTTGATTTTTGATTTTCGTAATGCACCACTCACTTTTAAGCAACGCGGGAAGTAAAACCATGATCTTAATGCTAGAGGGACCTTTACATGGAAGACTAAAGGAAGGACCGATATAGTCCTCTTTACTTGCATAAGTCCGACAAATAATTTTAACCGCTTTTTTTTGCTTTTGGCATCAACAATTGAGAGTTATTCGAATAAAAAACTTATCATTGACACCTTTAAAAAATTAAAAAGGACGAAAATCCAGACTAATTTAATGTGCCAAAAAATGTCAGCGATTTTTTCGGTGTTTTTTGCTTTTTGGAATTAAAAATTGAGAATTTTTAAAGTAATGAAAATCAAAAAATCGGCAAAATTTTTGTTTTTTCTAAAAGAAAAAAGTCAAAACTTATTTATTGTTATTTATATAAAAATGTCACCGAATTTGTTAATGTTTTTTTTTTGCTTTTTTGTTATCAAAAATTGAGAATTTTTTCAACAAAAAAAATCGTGGTACACTTTTAAAAAATGAAAAATATGAGAAAAGGCCAAACTAATTTATCGTGCAAAAAAATTCACCGAGTTTTTGGTGTTTTTTGCTTTCTGAAATCAAAAATATAGAGTTTTTCAGTAAAAAAAATAATCAAACAATGGCTCTGAGTCCAAAAAAAACAATTTCTTTGAGTTTTTTGGTTAGTTGTGATCATTTTGTTGTTATTACTCTAGAGATATAGTATTTAGTTTGTGGTATCTAGGTCGGCCTGACTCTTGATCGAAATTGGTGTAGCAATTTGCAAATATTGTCAGACAAGGTCCGATTTCATCAGAGTTGATTACACTGGATTTGTATGTGAGCTATATTAAAAAAAATATATCCTTTTTTAGTTGTGATTTCGGTAATAGTGTAATTTGAGATGACCATGATCCATGATCCTGGTGCTGGAGCTGCCAACTAACCTATAGACGGAAATAGTGCATCGGAATTTCCTCTGCGCAAATGTGGAGCTACATCGCCTCAGATCGGTCGTCAGAGCCTCGTTTGTCAACTAGGGACACCAATTCAATTTTCCCGTTGACCCCCATATATTAAAATTGACATCGATATTATTTGTTCAATTCGCAAAGTTTCATCGAGATCGATAATACAAATAATATGTGTAAATGCGATAGTTTTGTATTTGTAGGTTAATGAAAACATTATATTTTCATATATAATAAGAGTAAAGGAAGATAGTCGGGCTAGACCAACTACATTTAGACTCATTATACGCATAAGAGTCATTTTTGTCCCATGTGCGGTCTAATGCTACACATCTAATACTTTTATAATCTGATAACATTTTCTAGTTATCAGATTAAAAAAAAGGCATGTTCATTTGATGAACACAATATCAAAACCAAGACCGATCTGGACGACTTTCAAAAATGTTTTTTCTGTGTGCAAAACGCTACAAACCAAATTTCGTTGAAATCTGATGAAATTTGTTGCTGTTGAGTCGGTTAGACTCCAAATTAAAAGGTACTTTTGTATAAGAGCTATATCAATATTTGAACAGATCTGGTCCAATTTCAGCAATGGCTTTCTTGTGTACAAACCAACGCTTTGTATGAGGTCCACAATCAAAATTTCGTTGAAATCTAATGAAAATTTGCCGCAGTTTGGTAGATTAGACCCCAAATCGGGAGTAACATTTGTATGGGGATTATATAAGAACTTGGACGGATCATGAGCCGAAATTAAAATATTGTGAAAGGTTTCATCTAGATCCGTTCATGCTTGCGACCTGTACTTTGAGGACAATAATAGATAGACAGACGGCCATATGTGTATATGTCTAAATCGATTCAAAAGTCATTCTGAGTTAATCTGTTTCCTGGGTGTTAAAACATAAGCACAAACCTATAATACCCCTGTACCACAATGTGGTGAGGCTATAAAAAAAATACGAGGATTCCTATTTATATTTCGGGTCCTGACAATACTAGTGTCACCAGATGCAAACTTCCATTTGAAACTTTGACTTTTTTTAGCATAACTTCACTCAGAACGGTTTGTCATTTGAGGGCGAATTGTTTTGTTTACAGTGTGTTGAAAAATTCATCTCAGTCAAAAAATGGAATTATCCCGCGAACATTTTCGTACGATGATTTTTTACGATTTTCGGCGTGGGTTATCGAGACAAGAGTGTTTAAAACAACTTGTTTTGACTTTTGGCGATGAAGCACCATCAAAAACCACTGCTAATCGCTGGTACCAAGAGTTCAGTCTCGGACTCCGTTCGCTCCAGGATGAATTTCGTGAAGGACGTCCAACTTCGGTCACTTTGCAAGAAACCATCGATGCTGCGCGTGAACCCATTAAGCTAGACCGACATGTGACATACCGTGAGCTGAATCTCACATCCCTGTGCATTAGTATGACAAGCATCAATAAGATGTTGTATGTTCATTTTGCCGTGAAAAAATGTGTGCTCGTTGGATCTCATATAGTTTGACGAATGCTCAAAAAAAGGTTCGTATGGAAAAGGCTCGAAGAGATGTTAAAAAAAGTATAACTGCGGTAGCTCAAAGGCAGTGTAGAACATTGTCACAGGTGACGAACCATGGATCTATGCATATGAACCCGAAACAAAACAGCAATCGACCACATGGGTCTTTCAAGACGAGCCAAATCCAAGAAAAGTTGTTCGTGCAAGAAGTACATCGAAGCAAGTGATTGCATTTTTTCGGTATAACCGGCCATGTTGCCTCAGTACCTTTAGTGGAACGTAGGAGGTCAATTCTAAGTGGTATACAATCATCTGCTTGCCAACAGTGTTCCAAGAAATGAGGAAAGATAATAAGAGAAGATGGATCATTTTGCATCACGACAATGCGAGCTCTGACACATCAGCTGAAACGATGAGCTATTTGACCACTCAAGATGTCGAATTGATGGGCCATCCAACGTACAGCCCTGATTTGACACACAATGACTTCATCTTATTCCCTAGCATCAAGAAAAATGCGGGGTCAATGTTTTTCAACGCTTGAAGCAGCTGTTGAAGCGTTCAAACATCATGTTTTGGGGAAGTCTCAATCGGAGTTGAAAAAGTGCATCTTTAAAGAGAATATTTTGAAAAACAATAAAACCATTTGCAATGAAAAATTGTTGTGTTTTTATTGCCGGACCCGAAATATAAATAGCAACCCTCGTATACTTTCATAGCGAAAACAAAAATTCTATTTTCTTAATGAAAATTATTCGTACATGTTTTAACTTTCATGTTAAGTTGAAATCACTGCGTGGAGGTCCTTTTCTTCTCATGCTTTAGTCGACCCTGAGCCCACAAATGTAACTTTTACTGTAATCCAGAAATAATACCCATTTTCTATTACTCACAGATGTAGTACTTGTGGCTTACGTCATCCTCGTAAGATAACCGATCGCCCACATTATGCAGCCCGAGAATGTGCTTCGTGTAAAATTCGACATTCGGCAAGAGAGGTACTAAGCCCTTGTTATATCATATACTGGTTTGGTTTATAATAACTCTGGGCTTCTTGTTATACAGGGCGACATATGGGCTGAAACTAGTATGCTTGGTTTACGCTGGAAGTATTTGGCCTTGATGGAAGGTAAAGTATATGACATCACTGAATGGGCAAATTGCCAAAAAGGCGCATTAGCACATTTGGAACCAAATTCCCATATGGTACAATATCGGATTGTTCGCGGTGCTCAACAGCAGCAGCAAAAGCAACAATCACATCACCAACAACAGCAACATCAACAACACACAGGATCTCATTATCCCGGCAGTGGACCAGCAGGTGGTAAATTTAAACGTGATAATATACCAACTACGTAAGTTTTTTTTCTAAATGTGTTTTAAAAAATGTGTTGCTTTTAATATTTATTATAATCTTCAATAGTGAGGCGTCTTTGCATGAGTTCCTCGACAACTTATATAGTGGGCAGCATCCTCAGCAGCAGCAACAGAACACTTCGGCATATGCCGGTTCTGGCCGTCGCCGAAATCGCCGTAATTAAGTTTAGTTTACTTGTCTTAACACCACCCACTTCGCTTTAATCTCATCGTTTCTGTTAACTATTTAAACGTATTCTTTTTTACGTTTGCTACTATTTTTTGCCATTTGAAATGCAGTTTGTATTCTTATACGTTTGTTTTACATCACTTCACTATCGAATTTCTTCGTTTTTGTTAATATTTTGTAATTTTTTCCAATATATGTTTATATTTTTTTTAAGTATAAATTTGTTTCATACATCTATGTATTCATTAAAGTTTAGTTTTTACCATACATTAGTAATTTTTACCAAATAATATGCAACTTCTATTAAAGAAGCAAAAACAACTTAAAAAAAACATACACTTATATTTAAACTCAAATAATATTAACGCAATACATTTAAATGTAGTGTTAATTACTCATAACTGTAATTCTTATTAAATTAAACAAATGAAAACTCAAATTCTTAATGAATTTCATTTTGAATGTATAAAAATAAAGAAAGCAAAACATAACATTTTTTGTTTGCGTTATGAAAAAGACAAGGCAATTCGATGTGGGAACATTTAAAACATGCGTGTCCGTCGTGTTTGATTTGCACGAATATGACACTAGTAAAAATAGACCTTAGCCTTAAAAACTATCTGAGAAGTCATACGCTTCTTCTTGATGGTCTTGTCGAGTAAAACATGAATCGACTCGTGAATTTTCCCAAACAACCCCTAAGTGTGAAAATCCTGTTTAAAACCAGGTTTTGCGTACTTTAAACAGCTGAAGGTCTGTTCTAAGCTATCAACCAATTTTCTGGTTCTCACCGGATTAAAAAAGAAGTTCTTTCGACACAAACAATATACGATTGTTGCTATTTAACGGGTAATCAATCTAGAGGTATTTTTTCAATTTTTTTTCTTTTCAGTACTATTTGCCATTTCATCCTGAAAAAACTAACATCGCAACAACGTCTCCAAATCGTGCAACTGCATTATGGAAATCAGAATGAGAAAATCCACTGTTTTCGACCAAAATTTTTTTCAGGGATGAGGCCCATTTCTGGCTCAACGGCAACGTCAATAAAGCAAATTGCCGCATTTGGGCTTAAGAGCAACCAGAAGAGGTTCAAAAAAAAGGAGGTCCAGAAAAAAATACGGTTTGCTGCGGTTTACGGGCCGGTGTCATCATCGGTCCATATTTTTTCAAAAATGATGATGGCCGGAACGTAACCGTGATTTGTGCTCGCGCCAAGATATTGACTTTACCTAAAATTGAAGCCCGTAGTCTTGACGACATTTGGTTTCAACAGGACGGCGCCACTTGCCATACAACTGTTCTATTGAGAGGTTATTAGAAGAGCAGCTAACTTAACGTTTTGAACCGGTAAGTTGGTCGCCTAGAGCGTGTGATAGACTTTTTTCTTTGTGGCTACGTAAAGTCCAAAGTCTATGCTGACAAACCGGACCCTGACCCTGACCCTAAGAATGTACACCCTGAGGCGTAGTTGCGGCCAACATTTGAAGGAAATTATATTCAAAAAAATAAATGACATAAAATGTCTTTTCGAGTGAACAATTGCTTTGAATTTATGTATTTTTTTATATTGAAAAAATACCTCTAGATTGATCACGATATATGTCGGGTCCTAGCAATACTAGTGTTGCCAGAACACTTGGAACGTTTTGTCATTTGAGCATGAATTGTTATGTTTACAGTGTGTTGAAAAAGAAATTAGAAAATTAGGAATTATCACGAATTATCATTACCATTTTCGGCGTGGGTTATCACGACAAGAGGGTCTCAATCAACTTGTTTCGACTTTGGGTGATGAAGCACCATTAAAAACCACTCCAAATTGCTGGACCAAGAGTTCAGTCTCGGGCGCCGTTCGCTCCAGGATGAATTTCGTGAAGGACGTCCAACTTCGGTCACTTTGCCAGAAACCATCGATGCTGAGCACTGATATAGTTGAGGCATTCTTAGCCATTGGTATGATCCCATATAACTTAAATGCTCAAAAATAGGCTTTTTAATGGGCTGAAAAAAAAGTATACTGGTTACACTAAATTTGCGGCAGAAAAATTGTTAGTCAAGTTTAGTTGATTTGAGGACGCTGATCACAATTCCGATTTACAAGATTAATTCTAGTTTAGGAAATATTCAAATAATCCGTTATTTTCGTATTATTTTTAATAAAAGAACCCTAACTGCTTTACGGGTAAAGAATCTAAAATATTTGGCAGGAGATGAAGAATTTTACCGAAAAATCGGGTTTTCAGATGAAGCTCATTTTCATCTAGGTGAATATTTCAAAATGCAAAATTGCCTCATATGTGGTTCAGACTATTGAGATAGTCACGTAAGGGTGTGTGGGCGCCAGTCATATGTATGTCGAATTAAGAGACAGGAACTCGAGGCCCCGTAGAGTTAACAAGGAGTTCCACAGGGTGGAGTGATATCCCCGGCTCTGTTTAACCTCTACCCCTCTTAAACTCCTGCACCACCAGACGGCGTTGAAATTGTGTCGCACGCTGATGATTGCAAAATTCTGGCCGACATATGCGAGAAAATAAACTCTTACCTCACTGACTTAGTACGCTTTTTCGCTGCGAGGAATATGAAAATATCCGCTTCCAAATCATCAGACACACTGTTTGCTGCACCGCAGAGGTTCGGTTGTCACTCAATGTGAAAGTCGATGACGTCAACACCCCGACTAACAACTACACCTAAATCCATGGGGACATTGGATAGGATTTTTTGATCCTCTGCACATGCTACAGCTACCGCGATAAACTCAAAAGTAGGAACAAGGTCCTCAAGTCAAGGGAGCCGACAAAGAAAGCTTGTTGACCTCTTACAAAGCCATAGGTCGGTCTATAGCGAACTACGCAGCACCTGTATGGTCGGCGAACTTGAGTACAACGCAGTGAAAGAAAATTCAGACTTGCCAGAGAGCCGTCCTCAGAACATCAACAGGGTGTCTTCTTATGTCTTCTGAGGACCATCTACGTGAGGAGACGAAGGTCCTTACCGTGCGCAGACACAATTTCCTGCTGTCTAAGCAATACCTACTAGGGTGTTTTCGCAGCATTCATCCTAACCACCATCTCTTGGACAGGATGCCTCCGCCCAGGCAGATCAGGTACGATCTTCATGATCTAGAGAGAGAGAGAGAGGTCCAGCGGTACAAGAGAGAACCGTTAGATAATCGAAACTATCAGGCAGGTCTGAACAACATTCACGCCGATGAAGTCGCAGCAGCAGTATCCAGCTACAGGGTGAATGTAGTGCTAGGGAAACATCCCCCCGGAGATTTCACCTGAGGAAAAGGTGTTACCTCGACCACATGACGTGCTGCACCTCTTCAATTGTCCGGCCAAGCCCTCTCAGCTGACCCCCAGGTCTCTGTGGACGCATCCAGTCCAAATGGCGCGTTTCCTCTACCTAAATATCGAAGCAGATCCCCCATAGACGAAGAAGACTTCAAAATAAAAATATTGTTGCTACAACAACATCTCCTGCCAAACAATCCTCAGCCCATTGAGCGAAGCGAAAACGCATCAGATGGTAGGTATTCCATTATAAAATGACAAAGTTCAACGTTTCCAATAAATCCTGACAATTTGAAAAAAAAAAATTCAGTAAATTTTTTACAGCCGATTCAAATTTAAAACTTTAAATGGCCCACCCGATAATAATTAAATATTTAAAAAAAAGTATTTCTAAAAAAGGGGCATCAAATGTAGTCGAATTGTCACTTTAGCCACACAGCGGTAAAGCTGATCCTAGCCAGCTCAAACGCTATGTTCTTCTACGCTTGACTACATTCATGTTTGAATACAGCCAAGGTTTCGTTCAATGTCTAAACTCTCGATGACCAAGGTGGGCCGGTAAATTTTCCCAAGAACTTTTCTCCTGAATATGTCCAATGCTGTTCCATTAACGATTCTAACGTTATGGCATGTTCTAGGCGGCTTTCCTTACTCCGATAAGAGATACATTATTGGGAACCATGTCTGTGTATGGGATACCAGCAAAATTTGTTAGCCTTTATAGAATGGCACCAAATATTACGTTAATATTGAAAGTGACCTCTGTGAACCATTCACCACTACAAGAGGTCCCAGACAGGGTGAAAGTTAATCGTGTTATTTTATCGACATTTTAATGGAGAATAATCTGGAAAATGCTAAGGTTGATAAAATTTGGCACAGTTAACATTAAGGGTTATGGAGAGAACAGAACGAGATAAGTGAGAATTTTTTTAAGAATTAAGGTACAATCGTTTAACAAGTGGTTAATAAGGACATGATCTACTTCATGCTAGCATCTGCCAGAGAGTCGGCGCAGCGAATGAAGTGCGAGATAGTTTCAGACGGCAGTTGTACGTCGAGATCGTAAAGTTTGTTGTACATCTAGGATCCGCCATAAATCAATAGAAATGGAACGGTGAATCGTGTTGGCAAATAGGTTCTATTTTGGACTTGAAAACACCATAAGAATAGAGACAGAATCTCTCGGCAGACAAATTTACAACCTGTGGAACAGGGTATTTGAAGTTAGTTTCATGGCAAATGTTTGTAACTACGAGGGCAGATCAATAATTAAACATGAAACAAAACAGCAATCGCCGTATGGGTCTTTCAAGATGATTCAAATCCAACAAAAGGTGTTTGTTGAAGAAATACATCGGAGCAAATTATTGCGTTTTTTTCGGTATAGCCGGCCATGTTGGCACAGTGTACGAGGGCGGTTCGGAAAGTTCTTAGCCTATCAATGAAAGAGAATAGTTAGTTTTTCAAAAATATTTTTATTTTTCAATATAATCTCCTGAAACTTCAATACACTTAGTCCAACGCTTATCTAGCAATTCTATCCCTTGATTAAAATAGTTTTCCTCAAGGTCTTCAAAATAGTGGTTTACAACTGTAATTGCATCTTCATTTGAGGTAAAACGCTAGCCAGCAAGGATTTTTTTTAGATTTGGGAACAGGTAAAAGTCACTGGGAGCTAAATCAGGAGAATAAGGTGGGTGGTCAAGCAACTCGTACTTTAATTCGTTGATTTTAGCCATTGTTAAAACACTCTTGTGCGCTGGTGCGTTGTCTTGATGAACAATTATTTTTTTGTGTTGTAAGCCAGGACGTTGCCATAACCTTACCAGCCGATTGAATTGTTTTTGCCTTCTTTGGGGCACTTCATCCAGCTTCAGTCCATTGTTTGGATTGTTCTTTTGTTTCTGGAGTATAGTGGTGGATCCATGTCTCATCAACAGTTATGAAACGACGCTTAAAATCCATTTTATTTCGCTGAAAACGATCCAAACAAGCTTGATAAATGTTCATTCTTTTGCGTTTTTGGTCGACTGTTAACAAGTCCGGCACCCATCTTGCAGAAAGCTTTTTCATCTGTAGTTCTTCGTGCAAAATTAAATGGACTCTATCATTTGAGATGCCCATGATATTAGCTATTTCACGCACTTTTATTCGACGATCATTTAATACCATATCATGCACTTTGGCTACAATTTCTGTTGTTGTTGCTGTTTTTGGACGTCCACTACGTGGTTCATCTTCAATGCTTGTACGTCCACGTTTAAATTCAGCAACCCGATTTTTTACTGTTGCATATGAAGGAGCACTTTTACCTAACACATTCACCATATCATTATGAATTTCTTGTCCCGATAAATCTTTTTTATGTAAATATTTAATGGCACCACGCATTTCTAATTTTTCCATTGTAAAAAAATCGCGGATGCGTCTTTTGTGAACACCTGTTTCTATATGAAGGAGTTGCTAGATCGAAACAAAATTTAACATGTGTGCATAGCAGAGATGGAAGTTTCCAAAACACTTAACTTTTTTCTGTTTATACCGCGCTTTTTGTGCTAGGCTAAGAAGTTTCCGAACCGCCCTCGTATACCACCGTCTGTTTGCCAACAGTGTTCGAAGAAATGAGGGAAGATAATAAGAAACAAAACGTTGAGCTATTTCACCACTTAAGATGTCGTATTGATGGGCCATCCACCATACAAACCATTACCAATGATAAATTATTGTGTTTTTATTGCCGGACCTGAAATATAAATAACAACCCTCGTAAACAAAACAATTCGCCCACAAATGACAAAACGTTCTGAGTAAAGTTACGCTGTACACGGGCTCGTGGTGTTCATATGACCGAAATCGTATTTCATTCTTAGAATGTAACACTTGCACTACATCTGGAAAAAAATTGAACTCTATATCTTAAATATTCTGTGTTTTCATAAAATATAAAATTGTTATGTCCTTAATGGAAAACCCTGCAACTGTTGTGGTTTTGCTGTTCAGTTTTAGCCAATTTGATCAAATTTGGCACTTTTTGTTAACAAATAACTTAACTACTGCGGTTTTGCAGTCCAGTCTTAGTCGAGTCCAGTCGCGGTCGAGGATTAACCTAGAACACCTCTAATATTTTTGATTTAAACCATTAAATAACCTTTTCTCGATGAAGCAACAAGAGGGTCTACGACGTGGAGTTTACCGCAGCTTGCATCCGTCATCTATAAAATAAGATTAAGAGATGAGCTTTTGTTAGGTCAGATTACACATAACCGTATTGGTCCAGATCTGCACAAACCCCGATTTTTAAGCGCTTCGATTTTCGGAGTGACTTTTTCAGTTTCCAGTACCAATGCTAAACCACCATTGACCGACCTGACCGACCTCATTTTGGACCGATGATGCCGCCAGCCCATATACCGCACCAAACAGTCACTCTTTGTGTGTGCATTGTTTTTTTGACAATCACTCTTCGATTACACTGTGGAACATTTTTGGGGTTATTGTCTGGGGGTGAGAAATTCCAAGTCAGGGTGATGGTACTAGGTCAGTATATTAAAACCCTCAAAGGGTTTTGCGTTCGTATGTTTTTATGACATTTTACATTTTTTCCTTATCTTGACGTTTTTTCGCTTAGTTGTAAAATGTTGGCAAAAACGTAGTTTGACATAACTCGAGAACGACTAGTTCGATTTTGCTGAAATAAATTGAGAAAAATTAATAATTACATTTTCTTTAATCCATTATTATACTGTTTCTCTACCAAATCAACATTTTTGCAATTAGAAATAAATTTATGAAGAAAATTTTGCCAAAAAAAAAATTTTTTTTTTTTAAAACATATAAATCCCAAACGGAAAAACGTGTAGAGTCTTATAACTTTCACGTAAAGTCACATAACCTATAAACAAAATGCGACATAGATCATAGAAATCGATTAACGCGTTCAGCTTTTATTTACAATTAAGTGAAGTTACCTAATTGTAAATAAAAGCAGATACGAACGCAAAACCCTTTGAGGGTTTTAATATACTGACCTAGTACCATCACCCTGACTTGGAATTTCTCACCCCCCAGATTGGCTGTTGTACTTATCATTCGCCCAAATGCGGCAATTCTGCTAATTGACGTATCCACTGAGGTGAAAATGTGCCTCATCACTGAAGATGATTTTCATTTTCATGATAAGCCTGTGTATCTTTTCATGGTTCAAATTGAGTTAGTCTGAAATTGAGAAATATTAAATGAAATGCAGAAAAAAACTTGACGTTTAGGTGTGGTTCACATTCAACATCGACTCTTAAAATTTAACCAACCTTTAGTTAAAACCGGGGAAAAAACAATTTCTAGCACCATAAGAAGAAAAGAAAGATATCCGATAAATTCAACATTCAATATAAATTTATTTATTTATTTATACTTAAAACATAGTACTAAAATACAATACATTTGTTTAATTAATAATTTTAAATTAACGTTACTTTTATAAACAACTAAATAAAGGATTTTATTTGTTTTTGTTGTGTTTTAATTTCAAATTAAAATCCATTAGAAAGACAGTTTAGCTTAACAATAAAGCAGTAGAAAAAATATAAACGTAGATTTGAAATGTATTTGAATACAGCAAATAGTTTTTAAATTGAATAGACATAAACCTAACTAAACTAACATTATAAAATAGAGTTGGTTAGATATAGAAAACTTAACTAAGCAGGTTAATAATAATAAAAAAGAACAGAAAAAGTAAGCAATTAAAAAAATCGAATTTAAATCAAAAATAAAAACAAAATGAATACGAGTAATTAATTACAACATGTCTGGTTAGGGCTTACCAAGAGCTATAAATTTCAAATTCATTAACTTTTGGTTAGCCCCAACATAGGTCAGCTAGACAAGTGGAAAATGGGAATAAGTTTACTTTAGTATTAGATTTCTCATATTTTATCAGCACATAGAAAGATTTTATACATTTACTATACAAAATTACGTTGTTTTATTTAAATAAAAAAACGCAGTTTATGACTAGTATTTTTTTTTAGATTTAAGTTGTTTTGTTTTTCAGTTATGTTTTAAATCTTTTAAAGATTTTGTTCTGTTTAAATTTTCGACACAAATACATACATATAAAACTGGTTGCGTTTTTTTTAACACTTATAACATGTAATAACATCGAGTTAACATTTTTCATATGAATATTTTTGTTTTTTTTTTTTTGAAAAACATAAATTTTAACAATAGTTAAAAAAAAAATAGTGTTTTTCAAAAAGATACTATATCAATTAGGTGATTTTGTAGTTACTGATTTGAAATTGTAATAAAATTCAGCATTTAAAAAGTATCTAGGAGGTTGATGCCAGAATGGCAAATCTCACATTCGGGGTTTCAAGGTTTAAATAAGTTTTCCGTCACAGAGCACGTATTTGTTGGACATATTTTTCTGTTTAAGGAACTGAAATAGTTCTGCAGTCGATTATAAAGTTATAAGAGACGATAAAAAGTACATGGAAAACTTCTTTCTCTTATTAAAATTCAAATGTGGAATAGCCTACTTTGGCATAAACCACCCTCCCTTGTGCAGCAATTGTTGGAGAAAAGTTTTTTATGCGGTTTTGCGAAAACAAAAAAAATGATTTCTAGCTATCTTTGAAAATTTTTTATAATATACATAGTTTTCTTGCTTAGAATTCTCCATTTCGCCCAAACCAAACCGTATGCATTTTATTTACGTGTAAAATTTAAAAAATATCGCAATTTTTTAAGTTTTTTTTATATCTTTTATACAAAATGGTCTAAAGTATTAATTTTAAATACTAATTTAAACAGGTACAAATTATATTGTTAAATTAAATATGTTGTTAAGTTTATGATACACATACAGATATTGAAAATACATACGCAATTTTACAAACTAATTAATTATGAATTTTATTACAATTTCAAATAATCCACGAGTACGAGGTACACCTAAATTATAAGTTTTATCTTTAGTTCATCTTTATAAGATTATTTGTTTATTTTTAATTTTAACACACATTATTATTTGTTATTTTTTTGTTTTGATTTTATAAAAGTCCATTTTAATACAGTAGGGTTTAAATTTCATATAATTTCAATTGCTAATTCACCTTTTGTTTTGTATTTTTTCAAAAATATCAGTAAACATCAATATTAGTTAGCCATGTACTTGACAATAGGTATGGATTTTGTAAATCCATCTAGAAAAGATTATTCACTTTTTTATGTTCAAACTGTTTTCGATTTCTATTTTGGCAGAATTCATAAGGCCAAGTAAGAGTATTTATTTACTAAACGTTTTGTTAAATCAATAAAAAATTCATTCATTAATCATTTTTAAGGCATCTAATGTAAAATATTAGTTCTAGAAATTCTGCAAATGCAACTGTGACTGACAAAAACCCAATTTAATTAAATTTCCTCCGCTGACGAATATATTTTATAAAAATAGTATAAAGACATATTTCTTTATCTAGCTAATACTAGTATGCTCCAAAGAAAAAATACCGAATTTGAAAGAATTTAGTTTTCCCATAGTATCAGTTATGTTGAACACCAATTAAAATTTTTTCGAAATAGACTAAACATTTGCAAAGTAAGTTATTTTCGCTTCAAAAATATTTAATATTTCTGGATTTTTTCCAGCAGCTTCAGAGACTATATGTGATTTCCTACACTCCTGTGGCATAAATAAGAGTGATCCCTTCTACTAGGTTAAGACGGAGGGATTACGTTTTTATATTTTAATTTTTGCTCTTTATTTAAGAATATTGTTTGCAAATTTGAGATAAATCGTAAGCGAAATTAACGAAGATACAGCATTTATACAAAAATGTAAAAGCTTTTTTTTCCATAATTTCAAAACTTCTGCACCGCTCCTTTTTAAACACTTTTTCTTTATATAACTTAGCAGAGAACGCAGAAGAGTTCCCCCCCCCCCCTAATTTGGTTCCAATTCGATTTTGGTACGTTTTGGACGAAATCGTCCATTTGTTATTTGCATTAAAGTCGAACCTGGATAAGAGGGATCGCATGTGACCGCCTGTATAATCCCCACCTAAAGAGGTTTTTCCACTTTTGTAGGTAATTTGATTTGTATTCCTCTTAAAGTGTTTAAGAATGGTTATTTTTTTTAGAAAAAGGCAGTTTGTGTGGTGTGCATTCATAAATTATATAAAGGATGGAACAACAATAATTCAAGTTGTATATTTTTTTTATCATGCGTTCGCAACATCGTACCAGAGTTGTCAGTTTTTTTTGGCCTCTGTCGCCAAATTGTTGATCAAAATAACCCAAAAAAATTGTCAAATTAAAGCCGCAGTAATACTATTGCCAATGTCTATGTCCCTCTATCCGTTAATGGAAGGTACAAAAATACGGGTTTGAACCAAAATATCAAAAATAACGACTAAAAATTGAGACTTTCGCCGTTTTGAAGTAAGCTACATTTTCTTTAAGACCTTTAAAAGTTAAATTAGGGCGTTTTCAGAGAATCCGCCAGGATAATCGTGAAATCACCAAAATTAGTCCCAAATTAGTCACCAAAATATAGTCGCCAAAAGTCGTCGATCTCGCCATATTTGGCTGGAAATCGCCAAACCTGTATCACACTCCGCAAAAACTCTTTTAGTAAAAAGCAAAACCCAAGAGATAAAGGAAAAAATCCGCCAGGATAATCGCGAAATCACCAAATATAGTCGCCAAAAGTCGTCGATCTCGCCATATTTGGCTAGAAATCACCAAACCTGTATCACACACAGCAAAAACTCTTTTAGTAAAAAGGAAAACCAAGAGATAAAGGAAAAAAATTGACAAAAAAATACTTTCGAAAGTACTGCACCGACCCACTTTAGACGTAAATTCTAAAAAAGTCAAGTCCCACTTAAAGAGGTTCGAACTCCTAAACGAGAAAAATTCCCACTTATAGAGGTAAATTATAAAAAATCAAGTCGCACTTTAAGAGGTTCGAACTCCTAAACGAGTAAAAATTCCCACGTATAGAGGTAAATTCTAAAACATCAAGTCCCACTTAAAGAGGCTCGAACTCCTGTTTAAAGAGGTTTGTTTTTTAGTTCGAAGTGTGCAGCGACCATCAAAACCGTCCCACTTATAGAGGATTCCCACTTATCCATCCTGTATTAACTGGGGACTTCGATTATCGAACGAAATAACTTTGATTTTTGATGATCCAGCACCGACTTATGAGGGGCACCTTAATTGAACTGTTGCCGAGACGCGTTTTCAATGAAATGGTGTTCTGCACACAAAAATGTCTAAAATCACCTCATTAGAAATTGGACAGCAGAATGACCGCTAACTTAAATCCCTTACTGGTTTTCTCTATTTCTTTATCATGTTTGTAATTTTCGATTCGTGACAATAAGAATTTAAGATGCTAATTTCAATTTATTTAGGTGAAAGTCAATTGTTTTCTGCACATATCGCATACTGGTCTGTTCTGAAACCACAAGGTTTTAAAACTCATCATGTTGAATGAAAAAAAAATGACAATAAGGACCTTCATAAATTATTAATTTCAATCAGATGACGGGGAGTAAGAAAAATCATCGCCAACATTTCGAAATGCTCTATTTGTTAGTAGGTTCGATCTCAAATCAGCCGATCGTAAGGTAAACAACGCCAAATCAACCTGTTACTTGCGCAAGTACTGGGCTAAGTTTCAAAGGGACACTACTTAGAATCGCCGATCCACAGGGGGTCTTTTATCAAACAAAAGCAAAATCTAACAAGTGAAAATCCCCAATAAAGTGATTTACAAAACCCAAACACACTTTGGAGTACATGTCGCTATGTTAATGAGGTCATTTTGACAAGATTTTGTTTTTCTTTTTTCTTTGTTTGTCTTTAGCACAGTTAATAAGAAGCATTTGTTGTTACAGTTTGTTGTGTTGATGGTGGTTGCTGGTATACCTTTAGATTCTAGCTATAAAACCATTATATGATTTTTGTTTTCACAGAAGTCTGAGGTAGTTGTTCCATATACATGTACATATTTATATAATAGTATGCTTTGTTTTTTTGTTGTTTTTTTTTGTTGCTTTCACGTCCGTTGTTTCAAGGATAAGCGGCACGGGACTACTCTATCCCTGGGTTAGTAGCTTGTACAACATTTGCAAAATAATGTATTCCAAAAAGAATATCTATAAATAGTTGACAAATTCTAGGAAATACACCGCATATGCTCTTACCAACCGTTGGCATTTGTGATGGCCTCCAATTTGGCCTTGGCCATTGCTGCTGCCGTGGCCGCCACTGAGCCATTCATGACCGGCGGATGTTGTTGCTTGCCGGCCGCAACAGCAGCCGCGGCGGCTGCAGCAGCCAAGAGGGACGCAGATGAAGTGGGCATAAAATTGACATTGATATTAATCGGGTGTACGACGGGCATGCTGGTGAAGTTCTTCTCCAAAAGATCAATGCCATTGAGGAAGGGTATCAATAAATTGTAGTCCACATTGAGGGGTACGTAGTAGGTGCCCTGGCTGTGTAATGCAAAGATGGGCACAGCAAAGCTACGTGTTGGCAGTGGGGCGGTGGTACTGGTGGGAGCACTCAGATGGGCCTTCAAACATCCCGTCGTTGCTTCTGTCTTAATATCACTGAATGGAGCGAAAGGTTTTTCTTCCCGTACTGCTGTAGCCAGCAGTGCTGCGTTGGTGGTTCTTGCGGAGGCTGTCAATCTAATATCGGCTTCGTCTACGGTATTCTCGCAATGTGTGTTGGCCGCTTCGGCCATTTTGCGTTTTTTGGCTATAATGGGAGCTATTTCTGGTTCGGTGCCATCCTTTGAGTGGTCGGAATGGGCATGCGAATGTTCACTTTGTAACATCGGTGCGGCAGGGCAATGTTCACTTGAGGTCTCCTCGTCATGCAGCTCATGGTTGAAACGTTCTTTAATGTGATTTTTGTACTTGTAGTTGTTGTTGTGCTCAATATCATGCGAAGATTCGGAGAAATTGCGTAGACGGCCTTGCAGCAAACTGTCCTGGTGATGGTGACTTAGATGGGCAGGATGATGGTGGCTATGATGATGACCATGGTGGGCGAGCAGAGTATCCCTCGGTGGTGGCGAATGCATATTCGAGGTGTCCGTATGTAGTATAGGCTCTCGCGACGAATCAAAGTCATGATTACTCGAATCGGTGTGATGATGCAGGGAAGAAGGAGCTGTCGACGTTATAACTGGCGCCTGGTGAGGCTGTTGCGCTGTCGAGCTACCACCAACGCCGGCATTGCCACCGATCGCTGTCGAACTTGTGGCATTATTCGATGTGATCACGGATCCCGATGATGATGTAGTCGAATTACTAGTGATATTGTTGGCGCTGCTGTTGTTGTTGTTGCCGCTACTGCCCCCATTATTGTGATGTGTATCATTGGCTGTACTGTCCAAATGAGCACCACCATTGTTGCGCTGCAGTTGATTGAGGTGATTGCGAAAACTGAGATCTTTGACATCGTTATGGTCGTTGCTATGCTCGATATCCGAGGTGCCCAACATGTCGCGCAGCTGACACAAAGGCGGCGCCGGATGAAATGTCTGGTGCGGACTGCCACTCGAGGCACTGACATTATCGGCGGCAGCATGACAACCACGGCTACGAAAACAGTCAGCTGAAAACCAAGATTAAGAAAGGAGTGTATTATATTTTATGCCAGCGTATATACTTCAGGGTTATCACTTACTTTTCATGACCTCTTCGCAGTGTTCTTGCAGGCGAGCCAACAGGCGATAACAGAATTCCTGCATTTGACTGTCGTAGAGAAACTTTGCCGCTTCCTTCATGCAGTCCGTGTAGCCCATGCGATAGTCGTTCTCCTTTTGCATGCATTCACTTTGCAAGTGTTTCAAGTGTCTGATGGCCATTTCGATGATTTCCGTTTTTTCGATACGACCACGGCCTTTACGTTGATATTGCGGTGGGATAAGGCGTGACAAATCGGCCAAACATGAATTCATCCGATCTCGTCGTCTCTTCTCGATAATGCGATGTGAAAGGGGATCTTGCTGCATGGGCGGGAAGAGAAACAAAAGAGGAAAGCACAAATCAAGAACTTGTCTTAAATCGCATGTCAAATAATTAGGAATCAAAACTTAGCCGATAAGTAACCAAAACCTCGAGAAGAAAAATAAAAAAAACACATAAATAATTTAGATATTGAACTTTTAATACATATTCAGAATTATTTACTTTTACATTAGTACTACGCATATAGAGTATTTATAAATATTTTATATTATTCGAAATGTATTATTATTAGCTTTTTTTAGAAATACAACACTTTCCACAAATAAAAAATGGTATTTTTTAATCAAGAGTTTCAGTTCAATCAATAGATCGCTCTATTTAAAAAAAATAAGAAACGCAAAATAAGATCTAGAAAATGCCAAATAAAATTGAGAAACGCGAATTGAAAATATACAAATTTAGATTGAGAATATACAAATTGAAATTGGAAAAAGGGAAATTGATATAAAAAATAATTTACTTCCTCCAATTCGAATGCTAGTAAAATATTTAAATATTGATGTGGGCCGCCGTGGCGTGATGGAAGTGTGCACTTCTATATTGTCAGTTAACCCATGTTCAACCCCAGGTATGAACATCTTACAATTTTGCAGCGGCAGGTTTCCACCTCGTCAATGCCGGCGACTTTACAAGCAAGAGATTTATCTCTAAGCCACTTCTTTATGAAATGCATTAGCCATTCGGAGCCGGCATCAAACAATAGGTCCCGGTCAGTGAGTATATGAATTGAATCGTGAACAGCTCACAGATTTGAAAGAAGTTCCCTCTTGTTCCTTAATGGGATTATGTGGGACTTAAGCAAAATATTGCATTGCGCTAATTTGTAATAATTAACCGCCATTGTATTTTGAAACACGGTTTCAATTCTCCCCTTATCGAATTCCCAGATCTTGCCATTTACAAATAATCTTACCAATGCTTAAGCATCCTCGTTATAAAGACTAACACCTCAACAACGTCTCCAAATTGTGCAACTGAATATGGAAATGAGAGACGAGAAGATCCGCTGTTTTCGAACAACGGTTTATTCAATGATGAGGCCCCTCCCTTTCTGGCTCAACGGCAACGTCAATAAAAAATATCCGTATTTGGGCTATACCCATAGAAAACCGAGGTTTGGTATGGTTTATAAGCTGGTGGAATTATCAGTGCATATTTTTTCAAAAATTATGATGGCCGGAACGTAACCGTGAAATGTGCTCGCTATCGAGCCTTGATATCGGACTTTTTGCTATTGGAAATTGAAGCCCGGTATTTAGTTTCAACAGAACGGTGCCACTTGCCATACAGCTGCTAAAACAATGGATTTATTGAGAGGTCATTTCAAAGAGCAGCTAATTTCACGTATATGACCGGTGAGTTGGCAGCCTAGATCGTGTGATATCACGAGTTTATACTTTTTTTTTTTGGGGCTACGCAAAGTCCAAATTATATACTGACAAACCAGCTACGATTCAGGTTTTGGAAGCCAAAATTACGCGTGTCATCAAAGCTATACCGGTCGAAATGCTCGAAAGAGTCATCCAATAGTGGGCCTTCCGAATGGACACGCTGAGACTTAGTCGCGGTTAACATTTGAAGGAAATTATATTTAAAAAATAAATGGCATAAATGACTGATCACCCGATATTTACAAAAATTCGATCAAAAGACAATCGAAGAAATTCGATCGAAAGATGAGAAGAGATCGCAATTTGTGTAACTGATTTCAATCCTAATGTTCTTAAAGCAAACTACGGTTTCTCGTAGTGATTACGTATATGCAAGAACCATGTTTTGGCGAAAACAAAGAATTTAAATGAAATAATTTGATTTGTTTTAATATGAACTCCTCAATTTCAGTTCGCATTTTCTCAATATCAATTTGTCACTCGTCAATATCAATTCAATTTGAATTTTCTCAATATCAATTTGTCCTATTATCAATATCAATTTTTAATTCAATTTATATTTTTTCATCAATATCAATTTTCAATTCAATTTGTATTTTCTCAATATCTATTTGTCTTATCTCATATCAATATCAATTTTTAATTCAATTTATATTTTCTCAATTTCAATTTACGTTTCTCAACTTTAATTTGTATTTGATCAATTTTAATCTACGTTTCTCATTTTCATTTTGTATTTTCTTATTTCTTGATTTTAATTTGTATTTTCCTAATTTCAATTGGTATTTCCTCAATTTTAATTTAAGTTTATCGATTTGAATTTACATTTCTCAATTCAATTTTTTTTTTTAATTTCAATTGAAGTAGTCTGTTCAAGAAGGGCTTCTTTTGCCATTCTCGATTCAATATTTAAAATTTAAATGAAAATTAAAATTGTTATAACACCGAGGAAATAATAGGTTAGTTCTATACCAATATGGGACCAACACCAACATCCAAATCAACATTTGACATGGTTTCACCGTTTTGGGGTGAAGTGTTATTTTTAATTCTGGTATCTGGCCATATAATTTATTCTCAAAATTTAATTGGTCTTAGAATGAAGACATTGAACATGTCTTCGAATAAAAAAAAACGATTTCTAAACTAAATACTGCTGAAGAAAAACCTTGGCGGGTTTAGAAACAGCTGTACAGTCTGCCTGGCAACCGTAGCAAATACATTTCACCAATTTCTTCTTTTTAAGTTGATTCTGAAAAAGAAACAACATAAAGGTCTCGAACCAGAATAAAAAACTGCTCAAGTCATACTAAATAACTATATCTAAACTAAATTTAGAATCATGACCATAATTCCCTTCAAGACAAATATTTAAGCCCTTTTTGTCGCACAGGTCTTTAATCCGATACACAAGCTCGCATCTATGGATCTGGTGGAAAGTGCGTTCATGTGAAATATCTCAACTTTTTTTTACATAATTTCGAATAATATTTACAATTTTCTCTTTTGTTTTAATTTTTTAATTCTAATTTTTAAGTTTAAGTATAAACTTTATGACGTTTTCATTTACGACAAAAAGTGCAATACTTCTTTAGCTCCTTGAGCGTTATTTTATTTCAAATTGAAAACGCCATTAAAGTTTCATTATAAATTTTAGTCATTGTTTTATGTATTCTAAATATTCTGTACAACTATTAGAGTTAGGACTATTAAGTGCGGTGATGCAGAACATTGAGAAGCTTCCTCAGGTCCGGCGGATAGTGTTCCTGTTAGATGGCCACCCAATAAATGTAAGTTGTACATCGGTTGAAAGGGTGGTTTCGGGTTGGTGTGTAAATGAAGAAATGTAACGTGTTAACAACTCATAAATGTACTCAAAGCTTCTATTGTCCCCGTCTATTAGAAAATCACTTTAAATCTTAAATTCTTTCTACGAAGAAAGTTGTGACTTTTTGTGCTTTTATTTTTATTTTGTTTTAATATTTCTAATAAAAATAAATATTTACCCTCGATGTTTTGTTACGTCTTCCGGTGGCATATTCTGCATCATCCTCACTGTAGGCGGTGGCATTTGTGGAGAAATTTAAACTAGAGTCTGTGCTGCAATAGGGAAAACTGGAGACGGCTGCATCACTGCAATGTGATTATGTTTGGTTGGGAATTATGATGGCGTGGTTGGTGGTTGATTTTGTTCGTTGGTAATTGTAGTAGTTTTGGGTTTTAAAGATTTTGATTTTTGTTTGGTTGGTTTATGTAAAAAAGAAACAGAGGAAGAACAAAATACTTTAGTTTAATTGGTTTTTGCAAAATGATTTATTTAGATTTATTAATATTATCAAAAAAAAAAAAAAAAAAAACAGAATTTGTAACTAAAGTCAAATAATGATAAGCCATCATTAGGGGCAGAAGCTCCAAGCTCAATTGCACTCATTGTGTAGCACGCACGCACGAACACACACACATACTCGGCTCAGCATAATACCAGGGCCTTTAGTGGGGTATCATCAAGAACAAGGTCTCAAGAGAATATTCACCAACATGACACACCAAGGCATCCATGTGAGTTTAAAGGACAGCCATGTCATATAAGGACTGACAGTCTTTCGAGAAATAAAAAAATGTGTACAATTATTTACAAAGAAAAAGAAATCCACTGGTTTTACAAATATTTTAGAGATGCGATCTATGGTATTTTAATTTGCATTATTGATAAATTTGGAATTTTTTCAATTAAACAATATATAAGACCATATAAATCACACCGTTGTTACACATCTAAAGCTTTTTTTCCTAGCTGCGTAGTTTTTACCTTTCACACGCAGAGAAAAAATATGGCAACAAGCATATGTTCTCTGCAATAAAAGTGTGTTCATCTTAACTTAAGTATTGTTTTTTGAATTTCATTTTGATAATATCAGAATGGCGGCAATATTAATATTGTTGAAATGTAACATTAGTATTATTGCCAAAGTTAAATTATGGTTGTAGCAACATTAAAAAAAGTGCGACAAAAGTATTGTTTTTTTGTGTTTTTGGTTAACAATAAAATGATTATAGTAATAATACTGTATAATTGTAATTTGCCTTAATTTGAATATGGTTTTTAGAATAACGATATTGTTGCGAATTTTGTGTACTTTTTATATTTAAATTAAATTTTTTTTCAAACAAACTGCTTTGGATTTTGCTAACCGAAAGAATTTTAATAAATGAAACACTTATGTTTTTGAAACGAATTTTTTCTACTGTTGAATAAATCAGTACTATTATTTTGAATTTAATATATTTTTAAGAAATTTACTTAAGACAAGTTTCTGTTGTTGAATACGAGGGTTGCTATATATATTTCTGGAGCCATCTAACATTTCCATTGGAAATGTTTGACATTTTTTTAGCATTAAAATACTCAGAATGTTTTCACGTACGACCATCATTTGTGTTGTTTACAGTGACTTGAAAAAATCAATTTGGCAAAAAAATGAAATCAACTCGTGAACATTTTCGTGCGATCATTTTTCACAGGACAAGAGTGCATCGATGATCATAAATCTTTGTACGGCGATGATGCACCATCCTATAGAACTGTGAAAAACTGGTTTAATGATATCAATCGGGGACGACAAAGAAGAAGGTCGTTTAAAAACAGCCGTTGTGCCCGAGAGCATTGATGCAGTGCGTGAACTGATAATGCAACATCGTCATGTGACATACCGTGAGATAGAGGCATCCTTGTGCATTTCTTCCACCAGCATACTTTCGATATTGCATGAACACCTGGCCGTAAACAAGGTTTGTTGGACGAACAAAAAACATATATTGTTGAGGTGACTGCCCCTGCCCGTCGGGTCAATCCGGTACATAGAACCGGCAGTCGCGGGTTTGTTCTTGGTGGATCCCGCACAATTTGACAATCGCTCAAAAAAAGTTTTGAAAAAATACGATCGCAGTGCTTTAAAAGACTTTTATAAGATCGTCCCAGGTGAAGAAACATGGATCTAAGCGTATGAGCCCGAAACAAAACAGCAATCGACCGTGTGGGTCTTCGAAGACGAGCCAAATCCAACGAAAGTTGTTCGTGGAAGAAGCACTTCGAAGCAAATGGTCGCCTGTTTCTTCGGCAAATCTGGTCATGTGGCGACTGTTCCGCTTAAGCAACGTAAGACGGTCAATTCTGAGTCGTACACCACAGTTTGTTTGCCTGAAGTCTTCGGAGAAATTCGAAAAACAAACAGGAGAAGATGAATCATTGTGCACCATGATAATGCGAGCTCTCACACATCGGCTCAAACCAGCGTCTTCTTTACCGGCCAAAACGTCAAATTGATGGGTCATCCGCCCTACAGCCCTGACTTGGGACCCAGTGACTTCTTTTTATACCCGCACATCAAGAAAAAAATGCGTGGTCAACGATTTTCGTCACCAGAAGATGCTGTTGAAGCGTTCAAAAACCATGTTTTGGAGGTGCCTCAATCGGAGTGGAAAAAGTACTTCGACAATTGGTTTGAGCGCATGCAAAAGTGTATAAATCATGCTGGAGAATACTTTGAAAAACAAAACCACTTTTGATAATAAATATTCTCATTTTCATTATTAGGCCAGAAATATATATAAGAGCCCTCGTATTGCTGAAAATTGCATTTACTTTTTATATGTAAAATAAATGTATTCCAACAAACTGCTTTCGATTTTTTTAACTGAAAGATTTTTAATAGATGAAACGCTAACGTTTTTAAAACGATTTTTTTTCTACTGTTGAATAAATCAGTCCTATTAATTTGAATTTGATGTACGAGTATTTGTTAAATAATTTACTTAATAAAAATTGCTGTAGTTGAATAAAAACATCAACCAATTCTTGTAAATGATTTTGTGGGCATAATGTGTGCATAATATGTGAAACATACTATGGTTGTGAGGATCATACTATGGTTGTGGGGATCAATGTATGGTTGAGTGTACATCATAAGATGATTGCGGGGATCATAGTATGGGTGTGTGTAAATCATACTTTTGTTGTGAGGATCAAAATATGGTTTTGGGGATCATAGTATGTTTGTATGTGCATCATACTATTGTTGTACGAATCATAATATTGTTCTTATGCAATCTCAATTTGGTGACTTTATTTTCACAAGTGGTGCTGTTCACTGGCCCCCTCGTTGGAGTGATTCATTGCCTCTGGATTATAATTTATGAGGCGAAGTTAAGTCATTGGTTTATGTCGACAAACCAGAGACTTTTGAAGCATTAGATTGGATGACATTCTAACAATATTTCTGTCTTTTAATATAATTTAAGATTATCAAGCTCTTAAAAACAACACCCTTCATATGAGTAACGCTATGGTGAAGAGAGTATAGTTATCGGTGCGAACTTAATGCCTTTTTTGATTTATAAATATTGTTATACAAAAAATACTGAACACAATTAAAGAATTTTGCCCTCTTCTTAGTTTTTTTTTAATTGGTTTCACCCAATTTTGTTTTGTATTGAACGAACGAAAGTACATACATACGAGTATGCACATACATGTATGAACCAACAAGCATTTATCCATTAATTTATACTCGTAATACAAAATTTTGAAAAATAGTCTGAGTCATGATCAATTCAAATTGAAAACGACCGACCGAGTATAACACAAAAACAGAAGCACACAAATTAATGAATGTGTATTTATTTCATCGTACGAGTATGAACACGTTTTGCTCACATGAGCTGTCCAAAAAGAAAAATATTGAAATAAACACGTTTTGTTCTTAAAATACTTGCTCACACTTGTGCACATGCAGGCGCACATATTCTGACAAAGACACGTCGTTAACTTTTGGCATAAATTTCATAGTTATTAATAAAATAAAAACGAAAACCCGTGTGCGTGCAGGTCTTAAACACACAAACATTAAAAACAACAATGTCGATGTGGTGTTATTTTTTTATATTAAAATTATATGGTGTGCCAAAATTCACGCTTGATTTGAATTTTCTGCCAGTTGTGGGGAAAAGCTGTGCTACAAAAAAACACATTTATCAGCTTACAATTTTGAATTTATTGTGGAACATCGACATGTGAATGCTGACGTTTTGAGGAAATTCATCTTAAGAACCCATTTAGATTTACAAAAACCAGAAGTTTTTCAGCATGTTTTTCTATAACAAATATTTCCACATGATAATTTTTTCCACTGAGAAAACTAGCAGAAAAGCTTTTGGCTTAGCTCATATGAAAAGCCCATAAGTGATGGCTTTGTTTATCATCAATACTGTCGCATTTGCGTTTCAAAGAATGTAAACATGTAATTGCGGAAAAAGACAATGGACAATCGAAACAAGCCATTTAAAATTGTAATTGAAAAAGTTTCCCCTTTAGGGACTAAATATACATATCTCTGAGAAGAAACCTTTTTGTCGACATACACACCTGCTCATATTAATAGATACACCTTAATGGTAAACATTAAAGTGTTGTTTAATGTGGGGCTTGCCCCCTGAAATCTCGACATTATATTTTTTTCTTAACATTTCGATCTGGCAATGCCATTTAAGAAGTCAAATGTGGCAAGTATGACCGTTCAAATTGTTTTACACAAAAAAATTAATTTGTACCACACAAACTTGTTGATCATAATAATAGATACACCTAAATTATTTGTAATTTTTATACATAATATTGCAATCTAGTGTTTCTTTTAATTTTGATTTCTTGAGCGGTAAGAATTCTCTGATTTCGAAGAAATTTTGTTTAAAAACTAATCTTTTTTTTAAGAACAAGAATAAGACATTTTTCCGAAAAGATAAAAAAATTTTAAAAGCATGGTAAATCGTGGAAAGTCGTGGCGAAAAGCAAAAAGCTTTGGATGATTTTTATATTTTGTCCAAAATGCTTTATCTAATTAGCAGGCTGGGGAAACTAGCGGTAACTCACATAAAACAAGTCTAGAAACTAACAGACGTATTGTTTTTTTCAGAGCTAAAAAAGACTCGGTCAAGTCTTCAAAATCTATTTCTGCTGAAACTGGTAATGAATTTAGTCCACAAATCTTCTGCCTTTTGCAAGCCAAATTACCAGAAAAGTTTCACTCATGCCTAAACCAAATATAATGAGATTAGAATTTGCTAAAATACATTTACTTTGGTCTAGATGTGAAGGCGAAAAAACGTGGCGAAACATATTATGGAGCGAAGAAACAAAAATTAATTTATTTGTAAATAACTGCCAAAGGAATGTCCGCCAACCTTAAGGTAAAAAATTCCACGAAAAATTCTCAAGGAAGACCTTAACGGTCTGTTGGTGCCAATATATCGCATTGTCATGTAATGCTTAAAAATGCCAGAGAATATGGTAATTCTTTGGTTATTCCAGCAGGTTATTCCAGGTTAGTTCAGAATTGGTTTTCGCAGAATAGCGTTCGTGTTTTAAGCTGCCCGAGTCAATCACTTATCTAAGTGCAATATAAATAATAATTGTGGAGCGAATTAAAGAAAAGACTCTCAAAAGAAGTTTTCGAAAATAATAATGTTTTCTCCCACAAATCGGCTATATTTTTTTTAAACTTCTGTTGTCTTTTGTATTTTAAGAAATTTTACATGCACATATGTAAAAAAAGACTAAAAACGACAAAATAAAAATTGTACCTTTCGTGAAAATCGCAAAATAAGAAAAGTAGTCACCATTGGGCTAATTTCTAAACTATACCTGTTTTTTAAAGTCCAGTGTTGTTTACTCCTGAAATCAAAAATTGGCTACATTTGCAATTGAAAATTGCTAGAAATGGCTAAATAATCAAATGAAGCAAAATACCAAATTTATACCTTTACAAACTCAAATTTAGATTGTTGAATAGTTCCTAAATCGAGTCTTTTACACAACAAGGCCATTCAATCTTCACTGTATCGAACATTTTTCGTATTTGCATATGGCTTTAGGCGGAACATTTATGTCCTCCATATTTTGGGGTGACTACGATCAAACTAAAATAAATGCACTCATTAAAAAATGTTTTCGTTTTGAAAGAAGACCCCTACTGCACTTAAAAAAAATTCAAATTAAAAAATGGGAAACAAAAACCTTTTTTAAGATCTTCCGGCTTGATTCAATTTATCCAATTTTAAATTGCGTAATGAAATATAAACCGCTAAGTCTAGTCAGAAAAACGTAAAATTGGCAACAGTAGCGGCGGCGCCAAGCCAGCTTTAAGCCACGCAACTTGGACCTCTACTTAGACCCCATTCACTGGACAACTTTACTTGCCGCAACTCTCAGGTTTTAGGAGAGAGAGAGAGGAAAGGGAATTTTTTCCTTTCTAATCCCTTTTACCTCGCTCTATCTCTTTCCTACAAACTGAGAGTTGCGGCAAGTAAAGTTGCGTAGTGGTAATTGGGACTTGGGCTTGCTTACATCAAACAAAAGAGTTGCCAAACATTTATCGGATTTATATCGGAAAACAACTATTTTTCTTCAGACTAAACTACCTTAGACGGGCGATAGGTATTAGATTTTCAGTCCCATTCAGACCAAAGAAAATCCATAGTGTTCCCGTACAATCAGATAAATGGTTTAAAAGTACTTATGTTTTTTATATAATACCAAATGTCACAAATTTTAAAACATACACTGAACAAACGAAATGGACAGCATGAATTAGTGAACTCATCGCAGAATGTTGTCATTTTTTAATTGCTATTCGCGCGCTGTTGTTATTCGTCTAATGCGGCCAATAAGTAGCGTTCGATTGTACCCGTCGCTCCCATATTTATGCTCTATGATGAGTTGTCGCCGTCTGTGTCTGTCTGTCTGTTGCTCATTTTGGCACACGTTTTTGAGATGATGACTACGATGTGTGTGAGTGTAGCAACATCATTCTGCTTGTTGTTTCCCCTCACCACCATTTCGAAAATATATTTCGTGGGAGTGGAGCATGGGAGGCGGCGGGCTATTTGTTATAATCGCTAATTGTTCGTTGTATACATCAGCGATGCCAACTTGGCGGTTTTCCACTACTAGTGGTGATTTTTTATCACCAAAAAACATGGCGTGTTCTATTGATACTCGCTTATTAAACGAGTATATATTCGTTGAGGCGATAACTGCAAAGCTTTACGAGAAATTTTCTAAATCTATTTGTATAAAAGAACTGATTGGCCTTATGTGTCATAAAGTGTTTGATGTGAAAATGTGTAATTAGTAGAAAAGTTATTCAAGAAATACTAAAAGGTGGTTCAATTTTAAGGGCCGATGTTGAATGTGAACTACACTTAAACGTTAAGTGTTTTTTTTTTTCATTTTATTTCATATTTCTTAATTTCAGACTAACTCAATTTGAACCATAGAAATTTACACAAGCACGCAACGCGTTAAAGTTATTCAGGCTTATTATGAAAATGAAAATCAATTTTCGAAGAAAATATTCTTTAGGCACATTTTCACCTCAGTGGATTCGTCAATAAGCAGAATTGCCGCATTTGGGCGAATGATAATTCAAGGGTGATTGTCGAAAAAACAATGCACCCACAAAGAGTGACTGTTTGGTGGGGTTTATGGGCTGGAGGCATCATCGGGCCGTATTTTTTCCAAAATAAGGCCGGTCAGGCAGTTACTGTGAATGGTGTTCGCTATCGTAACATTTTATGGGCCGAATTGGAAGATATGGACGTGGACGATATGAGCTTTCTACAGCACCGTGTCACTTGCCACAACTAATGAAACAATGGCTCTATTGCGCGACAAATCAACATCGGTCCCTAAAATTTAACCATGCATTATATGCATTTAATAACCGAGCTCGCTTAAGCTCGCTAACGGATATTCCTGAATAGCTTTCTTCTTAAAATTTTTAATTATTTAAAACAAACGGGTTTTAATAAAAATTGTCTATTATTTTTTGTAAAAAAAAATATTTTTTATAGTTTTGAACAATGGTATGAAGTTATCGCGTTAGGAACCTCTTAAGCGAGTAACCGTTTTAATGGTTTTTTTTTTGGAAAAGTGACGTTTTTTAATGGGGCGATTTTAACTACTATTGCGTAGCACCTAGCGATTTTTCCTGAAAAAACGTTAATTTTTTTAGCATAAAATTTTCTTTGGATTTTTATGGTAGTCTTTTCCTACCAGGATTTTTGAACATTCACTTGCACACGATTTTCAAAAAAAAGCCTAAATATAACACTTGTTACTTTTTTAAATTTGCACTCGAATCAGAATATTTTTACGTAGCGATTTTTTTTGTGTTTTTCATTAAGTTCTGTAGCGATTTATAGCGTTTTTTGCACATTTCATTTTCCTTCTTTTCAGCATCAGTTGTCCTTGGTATTTTTGAGGTAGTCCTTCCTTTCCTATCAGGTTTTTTGAACATTCGCATGCACAAGGTTTTCAAAAACCTGGCACATTTGTTGCATTTTTTAATTTTCTCTCGAATTTTCAATCAAAATAATTTGTTGGTGTTTTTCACAAGTTCTGTAGCGATTTGTAGCGTTTTTTGCGCATTTCATCCGTAGCGATTTTAGCTTCGAAGCAGGTGGCGATATACATATATATATATACTGATATACATTCAATTATATAGTAGGTTTATGCAATGGCGTAAATCATGTATGCTATTCGCGAATTTCGATATCTATATCGAAGAAGCTTGCATATAAAGAAACTGTTTTCCCATTCCGTTGAATGTTTTCGCGATTTATGCTATCGTAGAAACGTAGCAGCATATGCATTTTTCAATCTAAACAATTTATACGAAATGGAGGGATTTGCGTGAAGAAAAAATGGCGCTAAACGTTCGTTTTAATTAAGATGACTCAAGTGTTCGCCACTTATACTCGTATAGTGGTGACAGTGAGGCGGGGGCGTATGTAGCTATTAATTTGTTAAAATTAAATCGGGTGATTGTAAACAAAAAATAAATAAATGAATCTTAATTATAACAATTGCCATTCATACATACATATGTACGAGTATCTGCAAGTGTATAAGTATTCAAATAGAATTTAAGTTAAAGAAAATAAATCGTTGTTGTTCCAAAAAAAAGGCACACACTTTGTATTGCAAAATTTTGCAATATTCTTAAAAACACACTCTTAATGACCTCATTCGCATACATGTATTAAAAAATTGAATTAGTTTTATAGCATTGTACAAACATGTAAGTACTCGTTTATGAGTGTACTTACGTCTGGACTTGTGTACGTTAAAATATTTAGAAACATACGTATGTAAATAACCGATTACATGGACATATATATTTTTATGTCTGCGTTGTATGAGTAATTTCAATACTTACAATTCACAATTGTTTCATACTGACAGACAAACTTATGGCAAAAAGTAACAAGCACTGGTTGTCCTAACAATAGGTGGAGTCGGTACCTAGCGAACGTATTGCATATGAATGAATTTTTGTAAATACTATATGTGACGCGCAAAATAGACAGGGACCTAATGGTAAAAACCAGTTTTGTTCAGTATCTTTGGTGTACCATCACTTTCATAAAACGCGCATATCTCTGGGAGGGAACACTTTTGGGGCATGGGATCGGTCTCATTCGATGCTCAGATGTTGTCCACATCAAAAAAGAAGTGAAAATTGACTTTTTTACCCTAAGGTCCCTTTCTCTATGCGCTGTCACATATGCATACCTCTAACATATGTATGTGTTATTTACCGTCGTATATACTATGCGTAAATATACTTAGTAGGGACGTAAATATTGTTACAACATTGAACACACCCATTTCAATAGTAGAACTGAATATACCCCGTTAATTTCATATGGGTTTTGAAAGCTAACCTCAGTAGCGTTAGTCTGTAACGGTCAGAGCGGTCAGATAATGAGAACCGTATCGCTGTACTAGCGCTTTTCAAGTGTGAAATGAAAATAGGCGATAGTTTCAAAACGCTTCGGCTACTAGGGATTAGCCGCATGTTCGTCTACCGATGCATAAAACTGTTTGAGGAGACAAGAGATGTAAAAGACCGCCTCCGGTCAGGCCGCCCACGCTCCGAAAACAGAAAATCATGGCCCGTGAGATGAATATCACTCAAAAGTCCATGAGTCGAATCATTAAACAAGACTTGAGACTTTCAAACGACGTACCGGACATTTATTGACTGCAGCTTTAAAAAAATAGGATTGAAAAATGCAAACGTATTTTGGTGAAGCACGCTGATAACTTGCACAGAAAACTTCAGGAAAATTTTAACAAGCAAAATGATGGAGCGCGATCATCTAAGGAAGCATCTGAACTGATTCCAAGAGTGGAAAAGGGTCATCACCCAGCTTCAGTCATGGTTTGGTGGGGTGTCTTTTACGATGAGGTCACTGGCCTGCATTTCTGTGAACAAGGAGTCAAAACATCGGCCAAATTTTACCAAGAAACCGTTTTGGAAGCTGTTGTGAAGCCTCCAAAACCAGCCATGGACTTTCCAGCAGGATTCTGCGCCGGCCCATAAGGCTAAAACGTCCCAAGCCTGGCTTCGAAACAATTTGCCAGCGTTCATTTGCTCTGAAGAATGGCCCTCAGGCAGTCCAGGTTTGAACACATTGGATTACACAAATTGTGGACGGTTTTAGAGGACAAGGCTTGTCACAATACATTATTCAAGAAATATAAGCACACAAAAATAATTGTCAATCTAGATAAAAAAAGCATATTTAATTAAAAAAAATTTAAAAATGGTGTGATAAAGAAATGTATACAATCAGCGCAGTCGTTTATTGAATTTTTACTCAATAAACCAATTGTAGTAAAGACTAAAAATATTGTATATCTTTCATCAGGAATATATGAATGAAAAAAATATATTTTTAATTAAAATAACTGTATCAAAAAATATCTGCTTTCAAAAATATTTCCCTATACCTCATTTGCATAGAAAAAATTAAATCCTAATCCACCGCATTCGGTTTTAAAATCAATAATAATTTGTTTAAAAATTGACAGTCTAAGTATTGGCAGTTCGGTATTAGGAACACAAAAATGGTGTTTATGAGCGCTAGAAGAAATTGCGACCCCAACCCTCTTTCTTTATTAACATATACATCGGGTAATAAATCTGGAGGTATTTTTTTCAGTAGGGGGTATTTCACAGTTTACGCGTGTTTTGAGTTAAATTTTCTTTTTCTTCTTTTCAGTATTGTTTGTTTTTTATCATAGAAAGGCTTACACCGCTAAAACCACGGTTTTGTACGGTTTATGAGCTGTTCGAATCATCGGTCCATATTTTTTTAATATTCAAACGAGCGATCAACTAGAGGTACTTTTTTCACAGATTACGCTTGAGTTGTGTTAAACTTTATTTCTTTCTTTACATTATTTTATTGTCATTTCACCATGGAAATACTTACACTGCGAAGTCTACGGTCTTCGAGCATTTCGCCATTAAGGTCAAATTGCTCGAACAAGTCATCCAAAATTGGACCCTCAGAATGAAGTCCCTAAGGTGTAGTTGCGGCCAACATTTGGAGGAAATTGTATTCAAATTAATGACATAAAAGGTCCATTCGAATAAACAATAAAGAATCCATACTTGATATGCATTTTTTTATTTTTTTTATTTTGAAAAAATACCTATTGATTGATAACCCTATATGAAAAAATTCTGCATAGTATAAAAATAACAGCCAAATAAATTTTTTTTTAATACTTTAAAATGTTTCTTTATATTAATGTTTACTGTAATTAGCTTTATCGGCCGAAAGGCTTCTTAATTACGGAAAATGTAAATAAATAAATAAATAAAAGATACCTAACACATGCGTCAAAAATGCATCAAAAATCATAAACCATTCTGATAAATTATATATTCAAAAGATTAAATTGGGTGCCACTTTTCGCTTTTTCTAAATTGTTTAACATTTTTAACAATTCAGCAAAAATATTGTTTTTTTGTGTAACATTTCTCAACGGCGGGTTTTCCTTGTAAGTGATGGCAACTGTAACAGTAAGAGATTAATCTCTATGTCATGTTTAATTTCTCTATAAAATGCACAGTTGCTTAAAAAAAAAGTCTCCCGGTTAGTAATTAATTGTGCACAGTTTACTGATTTGATAGAAGTTTCCCGTTTGTTCATTATTGGGATGCTAACGAATCTAAATATTCCTAAGAAGTTAGGTTCTTTCTTTATTAAACGGCTCAGTACTTTATTTTATTAGTTACAAACCAATCTACTATAGCTGGGTGAGAAAAAAAAATCACGAAAAAAAGTTAAGCGACTTGCAAAGAACCTACCAAAAGTTTATCTGGAATGAGTAGGAGTTACTAACCAAACACGTCTATTACGATTGTTTTGGTGAGTTGCCTTGAATTCTAAAAATGGCATGTAAATAATGTCAATGACTGTATTTGCTTAACGTATTTCGATCCATACATGTCACTCCTTTGTGTGTAAGATTGTCATAACTTCAAAAATCTCTGTTCAAGGAAAACGTCAATAAAGTTTTCCCTAAAAAATCTAAATTATAAAATGCTTAAATGCCGAAACTAATACTGACATTTTGTAGTACTCAAAGAAAAAAAGTTTATTTTGAGTTGCCACCTTCATGCATAAAATGAGCAATAACTTTGAACTTACGCATACATACATTTACACATTTCGTCGATAGTTATTTTATCTTGGCGACCTTCCGATAGTTCAGCGTCATGGATATTTAGTATCATTGAAATCGGTAATTCATTAAAAAAAAACACCGATATACACGTGTTATCCAAAAATCACGTGAATAACATGAAAATTATGAATGAACATGTCGTGCTTTTGCCGGAATCTCGGACGTAAATTGAAACAATAAGTACGAGTATCTTATGATACAGACCTGCCCGTTCACATGCCCATCATTTATTCATGTTTCCTCCTCTGTTTATTTTAAACTAAATGCATACGTCAATTTTAAGATGAGAAGAACAAAAAAAAAGAACACAGTTGTGAAAAAAGAACGACGTCAACTGAAAAACTAGCATCCCCACCTTAAAAATAGCCAACGTGTTCAAACAAGCGCAGAAGGTAGAGGTATCACTCGTTTAATTCATGAAAAACGTACGTCTAATCGTATGTATTATTCTTCTGTCTGCAGACGTGCCGGGTGTTGGTTTAGAGATTTCCACGTGGAATGGGGGTGTATACTGATATTCTGGGATTAGGGATTGAAAACGGTAAAATGCATAAACGGACGCCGCTAAAAAAATTGTTTAGGCTTTAAACTGAAAGGGACCTGAAAACCATCTTTTAGTTTTCCGATAGCGTAAATATTTGTGTTAAAATATATTAATTTCTTTGGTTTTAAGTTTTTAAATATTGAGATCAGTTTTTTAAATCCTGCAGAAAAATCTAGTGACTTTTGACCATCCAGCTTTGGACATTCTAAGCAAAGGTGTCCATTATTAGTTGGCGCATGGTTAGATACAGTAGTTAGAGTACAAGGTTCTAAAATAATGTTTGGAGACCCATATCAAACATTGTTCCGTTTGTATCCAAATATTTATCAAACACATTGGGATGGATATACCGGCTCGAGACTTCTTGCATTTACATTTTAGTTTGATTTAAATCCTCCCCACAATATTATTGGATTTAAACATTTATTATTACTTCGGCTAGCTTTTAATCATTTTACATATAAATTTCCCCTATTGTGAATAGCGCTAATTTGCCAACAAAACATAGGCTAACATTCAGAAATATTAACGAAGGATTTAATATTTAATATTATTTTTATAAAAATAATATTTATGAATATAGCGGGAATTTCTTTAAAAATGCCGGGAGACCGATTTATTTTATTTGGTGAAATCGGTTTTGCAAACCCTATCATCTTAGCGTGTGCTTTTTACCTACACGTACTATGAGTGATGATAGCCATGATGGTATCGTGATGACTCTCCCTATAAATGTGATCATTAGACACTTGTTTCGTTGTCGCCAAAGATTAAATAATTATTCGTTTGAGCAGTTGTAATTGTTTTTTTGTTTTCATGTTTCGGCGATGATTTAGAAATAGTTTCAAGCACAGAAAAAGGGGGCGTACGTACAACCATCCCATTGCGCGACGTAGCCAATTCGGTTATAATGACGTTAACGACTGATCATTCGGACAAAGTCTGCTCATTGCAGACATGCAGTATATTCGTGTCTCTCTGAGGCATAATGCCCGATCTAGTTGCGGATACATCGTCCAATACGTACGTCGTGCGTATTGCAGGGGCTGGGTATTTGTAGATCGATTTTCGGTTTTATACATACTTCCTAACGAGAGCAAGAAAAATCAACCGACCTAACAATTTGGCGTTAAAATGAAATTCAAATGAAGATGAATACGAACGAGTACGAATTCATGCCAAACACACCCGTAAATTTTGTATTTTTGAGAAACTTTAGACAAATTCCCTGCCAAATATCAAAAGAAGAGAAAAACAAATAAATATCTATATGTTTGTGGTGCTAGATCCGTATGAAATTGTAACTTGGTTCTGAAGTATGTACCAACAATTGGTATTGTCAATAAATCATTTTGTTTTTAAATATCAGAAATAGGCAATTTTATTGAAGCATCTTTGTATTGCTTACACCTACAAAATTTAATAGTGCTGACCTATAAAATTGTCCATTCTAACTAGTAAAAATTAACTACAGGTATAAAAAAAAATATTTTATAATTGACTAAATATATTTTGAAATCTCTGTACGGAAGATATGATTGCCTCTCTTTTTTTTAAAAAGTTTTTTTTTTGTAATTGTTAGGCTTGAGGTCATGAGCAAAAAACAGATGTTGATAATTTAATTATTTTTAAATATCCCAATATTTCAAACAGACTTCGTCGTTCATCATCAGGGGTAATCAATTTAAATAATTGTTAGCTTCTGTCCTCTTTTACTTCTAATATTCAATAGTTGAAATATTGGGATATATAAATATAAAGGAATAAACAAAACATCATCTGTTTTTGCTCATGACCTCAAGCCTAACAATAACTGAAAGATAAACAACAAAATGTCAACTATACAAATATAAAAAAGTATATTTATTTATTGCTCGAAATGTTCACTAACTTCGTTTGTCGATTCCAAGAGATCCATTTAAATACAAATATTCGCTGTGTTCTTTTCAGGTTTCTAAAGTAGCATTTAAAGGGATGTCGATAAAAACACTTGATTAAAAAAAAATTAACATGAAACACCCTGCTTTTTAAACACAAAAATTTTTTGTTATGTAAACAAAAAAAAACCCTGAAGCGATAAAGTTAATTCTTTTGTTTAAAATTAATATTTCCTGAGGGTGATCGTCGATTGGAAATAAATAATATAAAACAAATTAAAAGACAAACCCTGTTTTTTTCTGAATTTGTTAATAACCTTGACTCAGACAACTCAGATCAAAACAAAAATTAAACAAGAAGAGGTCTCATCGACGAATTCGTATTGGGTACATATGGACGAGATGGGATAGGTGAAACTATAAATAAACGTAAACTCATAGTTCATAGCCATTTTACTTATTTTTACAAAGTTAAAGTGAAGCAATTAATTGATTAAATATATTTCATTTTAAAACAATTTATCGTGTTTTAATGTCTGCTTTTGACGAATTGACGAATAAATGCTTTTGTTGTTCTGTTTTCTTTGGTGTCTACAAAGGAACAATGTTGCCATATTAGTCTCAACTTCGTTCAATCTTGCCATATAACCATATTGCAAACTAACTAGGTAACTAAGCTGTTACCTCAAAACAAAAAAAGGCAAATTTAAACTATTTGCATGTAAATATTAAACCCGATTATAGTTATATTGCGATTGAAACAAACGCGGTTAAACGCCATATTCGGGATTATAACTTCTGACATTAATATACGAGTATACTTAAAACATATTTTTTTAATTTTTTTGAGAGAATATGTACATTTTTAACTCGTCCCTGAGGATTATAAGCTATGACAAATATTATTATTTTGAAAATACATTTTAATATTTAAGACTCGATTATTGTAATTCATGATATAGGTAATGTATCAGCTGATTGTTTCTGGTTACCGAAAATGTGTACCTACAAACAATTTGTGTTTTTCAAGGGACCTGGAAAATACTTATTGTCTAAAAAAAGAAAAATTATCGAGAGATTCAAATTAGCGAGTGTCGTCTGTATTTGCTTCCATCAACATCCCATTAATGACCAAACGGGGAACTTCTTACAAGTCGTTGAGCTGTAGAAGATATTCTCTTTTACCAGAACCTACAGTGTTATGCCGGCTCCGAATGCCTTATGCATTGTATAGGGAAACGTTTTAATCAGTGTTAATGTCATATTTAAATATTTAATATTTACCATGATGGTATATAATTTTCAGGTCAATATATTGATCCGATATTTTTTTTTATTTTTACATCTATTTTTAATGCATTAAAGTCATCGCTTGCTTGCCACCGTTGCAATAGCTGGCCGTTTATACGCTTGTTTAGGTATTTGCCACCCTATTTAATTAATCTTTTTATAGATTGTTCATGCTTTAGGTTAAATGACAAGAACCCAACCTGCTGAAAAAAAACTTACTTTACTTTTATCTATAGCCAATTGGCTTTGATACTTTTCATCCCCTCCGCGAGAGCAGTTTTTAATTTGCCAAGAGGACCTGCCAAAAAGTGGATCTAACAAAATACATACATATACGAGTAAAACAATATAGAAGCATATTTTTATAAGTACAATACGACATTCGCATATGCGATCAAAATTCACCGGAATCTGTCAACTTCCATACAAATTGCAATAGTTTTCAATGAGAAATCGGATAAATTCATAAGCGAATAATATTAATTTAATTAATATTTTTCTGAATTGTCTGACTCGAGGTCATACAGAAAATGAAAGAATGATAGTTTTAAATTATTTTGTTTATTATATTTGTTTCCCAATATTTCGATCGTCTTCGACGATCATCCTCAGGGAGGATGATAAAGTAAACCGGTAAGCTTGAATATTAATTTTATTTTAAGTTTTCTTAAATTTTCTTTTGTACCATTTGGAAAAAATAATAGAATTGTTAATTGGAAATTTCAAGAACAACGACAATGGTTATGGTGCTGCATTTTATTTCTAGTAATAACGTAATTCCCGATGCTTTAGCCCATATCATGGTACAATAAAGAAGGTAGTCAGCTGATTTACAATTTTTTCTCATAGACATTTAAAATTTCAAATTTGAAATTTGACAGTGGCAATTATTGAAGTTTGTAAAGCCAAATTTTATTTGGGGAATTTGACTGTACAGCGAACTGTTTTTTTGTTATTGTTGGGCTAGTGACAGTACCTCGTTTATTGTACCCTGACCGACCCAAATTTTTTTTAAATCTCTGAAATGTTTTCGTTACACAAAAACATGCACAGACACAAATTGTTTTTCTCTTTTTCAACACTTACAAATTTATTGGAAACAATTGTAATTTTTAAATGTGTTTGCTTTCTATTTTTTTGTTTGTTTTCTATTTATTCTTTGAGCATTTTGTCAAAAATTTATTTAATGGATATGTTCAGTGAAAGCCAATTTCCTATAGTGGTGTCCCTGTTCAGTGTATTAAATGTTTTCTGAAATGTTTTGAGATGTTTTTATATATCATCTCAATTTATAAACAATTTTCCTTTCAAAAGGAAAACAGCTTGACATTAAAGCAAAATGTACTGGCTGCTGGGTCCGAAATCACAATTAAGTTTGGAGAATAAACAAATCCTCTACAAATCTATTTTGAAATCTGTTAGGACGTAAAGAATCTAACTATGGATATGGATGGATATCCTGTCTTAATATCCCAACGTTGATATCCTTCAAGTATTAGGCAAAAACTTTGAGATTAATAACTAACGCTTCTTGGTCTGTAAGAAATAGCACCATAGATAATGATCTTGGTATTTCTTTAATAACTGATGAAATAGATTTTGCACAAACTAACCTAAAAGGGTTAGCAACCATTCAAATGTATTGGCTATATATTTATAAGGTGATAGCGATTAAATCAGAAGACTTAAAAGAAGGCACATATTAGATCTCCCATTTTTATTGTAAGCTAATCCAATAATATAAATTTCGTATGTGTACCTGTAAATTCGATGGAGTTTAAGGATTATTTTTTGTCAAGTTTTTATAAAATTGTTGTTTTTATTGAAAAAAGATTGCAAAAAAATAAATAATAAAAAAAATGTGGGCAATATAATTGAGTTTTTGGCTGCATGTGAAATATCGCCGGCATTGACGAGTTGAAAAACTCCGGCACTGGTAGTAGCCCAGCTTTCACACTGGGTTACTGCTGTGATAATCGTGCACACTAAACGTCACACAAAGCTCTCCTACATCAATTGTGAAAAAGTACATACACTTCAAATTTCGACATTATGACCGAAACCTTGAAAAGGGCGACATGAAACTAATTTCAAGATAGCTACATACTTTTTTTTTAAATAAATTTAACAAATAATTTTAAAAAAAAATTACTCCTCTTCCCTATGCTCGACTTAATCGAAGAACCACAAACCTTTCCAATTACTCAAGCACGTGATGGCTGATTAGATTTTGGTAAAATGGCGACTAGGCTTTGGAATATGGATTGAATGTGTGAAATACAAAAATACATCATGATTTTTAAATAGTCGAAAGATACGAGTAACATAACATTTCGATACAAAGTAATATTCAGAAAGTTCGGGTAATTATCATAATTATCGGGTTGAAACCGGTTTAAAACAGTTTAAACTGCATTAATTGCTATCTCAGTCAGCCACAATACGTAATTGTGTTAATTATTCAAATACATTCGAAAACGTTTTTTTCCGCTTTCCTGTTGTTCAGGTGAATTCAGGTGATATCGTGTTGATTTTGTTTTTTTCTTTCTATGTGTTCATTTGCTTCTGTACTTTTCCAACGACGATAGCGTTTGCCTTGACGTCAATGATACGATACGAGACGGTACGAAACGACGCCTGCTAAAGTAGTTTACAGATATACGTGTACGTATGCTCGACGTTATCGGGAGACACGTGTTGTAAAACCCGGCTAGGTGCATATGTATGTGTGCACTTTAGGTTTCGTACCGATAGCAATTCTTGTATTTCCATTATTCATAGGTTATTGATAACGACCGTATAACAAATATCCTTTGTTCGACTACTCTGTCGGTGTCGGTGGGGTGTGGCCAAACTCTAGGAAAACACGTGACGTTTCACATACGATACGAAAATAAATGTATGTTAATTGTGAATTGTAAATAAACGCCAACGAAATACTAAAAACGATTTTTATTTATAGAACATGGCTATTTGTTTGAGAGGTTTTATTAAATTATCATCAATCGCAAGAGCGATTATATTAATATCAATCAAATTTGTAAGAAAAAAATTCCAACACAACTGATAAAAAAAGAATTCGAGGAAGATAAAAGAACGCATACAGAATTTAAATTTCTCGACTTTTGTTCAAAAATTTGAGTAAGCCTCGATAACTATGACTGCACGCAGAGAAATAATACGGTTACTGTATGGTCAAGGCAACAATAATATGTTCTCGGCAATAAAAGTATGTTTGTCGCAACCATAGTATTATTTTTGAATTTCATTTTGGACAATAGAATGAATGAGGGTAGTACTAATATTGTTTAAATGTAACAATAGTATTATTGCCAAATTTAATATGGTTGGTTCGACATAAGTATGTATTGTGTTTTGGGTTTTATTTAAAGTAACAATAAAATGACTACGGCAATCACACCATATAATTATAATTTTTAAAAACTTAACTTTTGATTTTACAATAATGTTATTAATACGAATCTTATGCAATAATAGTACTGTTTATCTGTAAATTAAAATTTTATAAACGTTAAATTACGTTTTTTTAAAATGTGTTTTTTTTTTAAATATGTAATATAATAATTTATTTAATGAAAATATCTATTGTTGACAGCATAACCGAATCCAAATAAAAAATTTTGGGGATAATAAAGGGTGGTTAATATTTTAAGGGCCGATGTTGATTTGTCGCCCAAAGAGCCATTGTTATGTTAGCAGTGTGGCAAGTGGCACCGTCCGTTTGAAACCACATATCGTCCACATCCATATCTTCCAATTCAGGCCATAAAAAGTTACGATAACGAACACCATTCACAGTCACTGCTTGACCGGCCTCATTTTGGAAAAAAAACCTTTGATGCCGCCAGCCCATAAACCGCACCAAACAGTCACTTTTTGTGGGTGCATTGTTTTTACGACAATCACTCTTGGATTATCATTTGTCCAAATGCGGCAATTCTGCTTTCTGACAAATCCACTGAGGTGAAAATGTTCTTCATCACTGAAGATGATTTTCTTCGAAAATTGATCATCCACTACATAGTAGGGACATAAATACTGTTACAACATTGAACACACCCATTTCAATAGTAGAACTGAACATACCCGTTTATGTCATATGGGTTTTGAATGCTAACCTCAGTAGCGTTCGTCTGTAACGGGATTTTAAAATTGTTTCAACTTTCATCATGGAGTGGTCAGATAATGAAAACCATATCGCTGTAATAGCGCTTTTCAAGTGTGAAATGAAAAAAACGATATTTTCAAAACGCTCCAGCCACTTGGGATTAGCCGCATGTTCGTCTACCTTTGCATAAAACTGTTTGAGGAGACTAGAGATGTAAAAGACCGCCTACGCTCTGTTCGAAAACCGCACGTCATCAAAGCCGTTAAATCAAGAATTCACAGAAATCCGCTCCGAAAACAGAAAATCATTACCCGTGAAATGAATTTCACGCAAAAGTCCATGAGTCGAATCATTAAAAAAGACTTGGGACTTTCAAACGACGTACCGGACATTTATTGACTGCAGCTTTAAAAAAATAGGATTGAAAAATGCAAACGTCTTTTGGCGAAGCACGCTGATAACATGCACAGAAAAATTTTGTTCACCGATGAAAAAATTTTTACCGTTCAGAAAAAATTTAACAAGCAAAATGATAGTGTATGCGCGGTAATCTAAGGAAGCATCTGAACTGATCCCAAGGTTGGAAAAGGGTTATCACCCAGCTTCAGTCATCGTTTGGTGGGGTGTCTCTTACGATGCATTTCTGCGAACAAAGAGTCAAAACATCGGCCAAAGTTTACCAAGAAACCGTTTTGGAAGCTGTTGTAAAGTCTCTTAACAATTCCCTGTTCCAAAACTAGCCATGGACTTTCCAGCAGGATTCTGCGCCGGCCCATTAGGCTAAAACGTCCCAGGCCTGGCTTCGAAACAATTTGCCAGCGTTCATTTCCTCTGAAGAATGGCCCTCAGGCAGTCCAGATTTGAACCCATTGGATTACAAATTGTGGACGTTTTTAGAGGACAAGGTTTGTCACAAAAGATACCCCAAACATTGGATCACTTAAGACTGCTTTGGTTCGAGCTGTGGCCAATCTTCCAATGGACGAGGTTCGTGCAGCTATTGACGATAGCGACTTAAGGCGTGTGTAAAGGCAAATTGGATACAATATACATCAATAAATATATTAAAAAATATTTGGCCCAAAAACATTCAGTACTTTTTATTTTACAGCATAAAACGTGTGTAACAGTATTTATGTCCCTACTAAGTATATACTCGTAATAACATGAACGCGTTGCTCGCTTGTGTATCTTTCCATGGTTCAAATTGAGTTAGTCTGAAATTGAGAAATATCAAATGAAATGCAGAAAAAAACTTGACGTTTAGGCGTGGTTCACTTGCAACAACAACCCTTAAAATTTAACCACCCTTTAGAATGGTTGAGATAGTTCATGCTATGGTTGTTGGGATCATAACAAATATACTATGGTTTTGAGGGTCATACTAAGGTGGTATGTAAAACATATTATGGTTGTGAGGGTCAAAGTATGGTTGAGTGTGAATCTTTCTACGGTTGTGAGGATCATAGTATGGTTAAGTGTGAAACATATTAATGTGGTTAGGATCATAACATTGTTGTGGGGATCATAGTATGGTTGTATGTGAATCATACTATTGTTTTGAGGAACATAATATTGTTGTGCCACAACCATATACCCAACAATTTTATGAAGTTCTTCGAATATTGTTAACCCAACCATACTATTTCTCTGCGTGTGGATAGCAAAAACGCAATAGATAAGTTATTTGTCAACCAGAATTGTCAAGTTTATGTTTGTGGGAAACATGCAGCAACATATCATGACACTTCACAAAATAATTTAAAAAACGAAAATTTTTTAAGCCTCAGTAAGTACTTAGTTCAGTAACTATCAATTTTGTAATAGCCGGCATTATCAAATATATAGCCGGCATTCTCGAAAACAATTTTTAGAAAAGTACTACGTACATTTTTTTAACGGAAGTAAATTTGAATATTCTTTTTGTCACGTGTTGCTACAATTTAAAATAAAATTATATTTTTTATTGTTTTCGAATCAAGCCATATCGAAATCCCTAGCCTGTTGTAGCACAGTCGGATGTAGCACAGGCATTCACCCAACTATCCCTGAATTGTGCTAAATATTTCCCACTGATTATCTTGGTTTGGGAAAAAAAATCTCCCCCGACTGCGTAGAATTTTTTGTTTTCGTTAAACGAGTATGTATGTACGAGTATGTACTAATGGTGCATGTTCGAAATAAAAACAAAGGGTAATTAAACACAAAATGTTGTCGAATACTGTTTGGAATTCCCCAACCTAAGGTGACAGAAGCGAATACTCTGAAACCGGATACACCAGCAATAAACGCATTCGTGCAAAGTAATGAAAACGTGATGATTGCATGTACGCCCATACGAGAATATGGTATTTGAGGTAATTTTATTTTCACAAAGAATACAAATTAGTTGTCCTAATTAAAGGCATAACGCTTATTTGCGAGAAGGCAGTCATAAAAGCAAATTTATTATTTTGCAATACTACAAAGTAGTGTTCATTGAATCGTCGAGCTCTTTTGAAAAATACTTTTTACTCAAAAGAAAATCTAAGAAGAAAATGTCCAGTATTTGTGGTTTTTAAAAACAAAATGTTTTTAAAACATTTTGCTGTAGTATGCTAGATAATATTTAATCCTTACAAAGAATTTCTCTATAGCACAAAACTAGTTTTCAGAAGTTTTTCTCATCGACTGGTGGCTTTAATCAGTATAATTATAACTAGTTCACTACGCCTGATAAATATATTAATGGAATTTTTATTTTTTTTATTTATATAAGCAATACAGAAGTTTTCCCCCGATTTATTTGTTTTGAGTGTAATTAATAAGAATAAATGTATATATTTAACATAAATTAAGTTCTATATATATATTTATTTCCAGTATAATATAAATAAAATAAAAAAAACACCTTGTGTTGGCACCTCATTATCACTAAAAGCGAAAGAAAACAAAATATATTTGCAATAATAAATAGAACTGGTACTGAACAGTGTAGTCAACTGAACAAAAAAATATAAGACCGTATTTAGACGAAGCGACTTGTTCTAATGCCTCTTCGTAAATTCGTTTGTGTTTAGACCATGCCACTAAGTCGGAAGAACATTTTTGGCATTTAATATGTATTTTATGTGTTAAGAAAACGTACGTTTTTTCCCTTCTTATGGACCAAATATAAAATGTGTTTATTTTATGAAACATATTACATTTTTTTAAATAAAGTCTCGTACTCCCTGAAGCTTTTGTTTTAACAAGGCACATTTCTGGTAGTCTTAAAACCATTGAAATAAGTGTCAAAAACTTACGACCAATTTATGAGAGGGATTTTTTACGCCGACACTGCAAGAACATGGACTTTTTGTAAGTTCTCAATGGTTTTTAAACCGGAAATGAAGAAAAACGCAGTGCAAAGCGAAAAAAACTTCAGTGTGTCCGTGCCTTAAGACTACACAAATTAAAGCATTTTATTTGATTAACAAAAAAATTTTAATTTTTGAAAACATATTAAAAATAAGTATAAATAAATTTCGTATTTATAAAATTTTATGAAATTTGTACTACAGAATTTTTAATATGGGAGCTACTCGGCTGTTTCTTTCTTTTACTTTAAAAGAGAAACGTGAAAAAACCGCTTACATTTTCAACTCGTGCGACTTTGGCTACCCCTCTTGCTTCTAGCACTTCTCATCCACCACAATGTGTCGTGTCGCAACCAAAAACGTCTCGTGTAAATACGGTCTAATTTGTATATGAATGGAAGTAATGCTAATTTCTAATAATTTTTAAGCTGTAAACAAAAAAGTCATTAGCCCTGTTAAGGTAACTAGCAATATGGAAATCTGGCAACAATGAATAAAAGTATATAGATTAAAGTAAAAAGTGCTATTTTGTAGTTGCAATTCCGCTAACTGGATGCTAAACAAATAAAAGAAAACATTCGAAAAGCTTAGTTGCCACGCGAAATATACTGCGCTCACTTTTTGACATTTATGACTAACTACTCTGGCAATCATCATGAATAGATTCACGCATGATACAATTATGGATGGTAAAATCAGGCGAACAGCTAGCTGATTAAAATTTTTTCATTTAGGGATGCTATAAAAGATTTTTTAATTGTCACTCATTGTTAATTTTTTTTTGTTTGTTTACATTACACAGTGGATCATTTTTGGGGTTATTGTCTGGGGGGTGAGAAATTCCAAGTCAGGGTGATGGTACTAGGTCAGTATATTAAAACCCTCAAAGGGTTTTGCGTTCGTATGTGACAGTTTTTTTTATGACCTTTTACATTTTTTCCTTATCTTGATGTTTTTTCGCTTAGTTGTAAAATGTTGGCAAAAACGTAGTTTGACATAACTCGAGAACGACTAGTTCGATTTTGCTGAAATAAATTAATAATTACATTTTCTTTAATCCATTAATGTTATGTGACTTTACGTTAAAGTTATAAGACTCTACACGTTTTTCCGTTTGGGATTTATATGTTTTAAAAAAAAAAAAAAACTTTTTTTTGGCAAAATTTTCTTCATAATTTTATTTCTAATTGCAAAAATGTTGATTTGGTAGAGAAACAGTATATTAATGGATTAAAGAAAATGTAATTATTAATTTTTCTCAATTTATTTCAGCAAAATCGAACTAGTCGTTCTCGAGTTATGTCAAACTACGTTTTTGCCAACATTTTACAACTAAGCGAAAAAACATCAAGATAAGGAAAAAATGTAAAAGGTCATAAAAAAAACTGGCACATACGAACGCAAAACCCTTTGAGGGTTTTAATATACTGACCTAGTACCATCACCCTGACTTGGAATTTCTCACCCCCCAGATTGGCTGTTGTACTGTGTTATCATTGGTAGTTCTGAAAATTAGGAGAAAAAAATTTTGTGAGTACGCACGGACGAGAATGTGGCTATAGTAGCCAAGAATGCGCAGCTCAATCCAAGCGCAATAACTCAACACTTCACGCACCAGTCTGAGGATAATTCTGTACAAAGGTCAGATTGTTTGCAAACATGGTCCAATTGACTCAGAAATTTAAGGCGCACGACCATCCGCTTTATTATAGCTTAAAGCAGCTTAGAACTGGGAAAAACGTTTTGGTCATCGGTGGGCGTTACAAAGCAATATTTGTCCGAGTTTTTTTTTACTACTGGTAATATTAAAGACATGGATTTGCCGAACCTCTGGTTCGTGCAGGATGTCGGGCCATGCCACACAGTCTATTTTCCACACGATTGACAGCTTCACTACTTCATTAATTGTTGTGTTGTTTTTGTACTTTTTTTCACAAATGTCATATGAACTTTGCCAATCGAAAGTCACAGGGTTGCATCTGATCATTTGTTGTTGGCAAATGACTTTAACTTCTTTGATTGCACCATGAATTCACGCTTGGGCAATGCTATCAAATTTACTTGGAAAATTAATTATCGATTTAACATGTATTAATATTTTGAATAAAAAAAAATTATTGTTTAAAATTTAATTTTTTTGTGTTATTTTTTAAGAATTTAAAAAAGCTTGGTTAATAGCTTATATTGTTTACAGCTTAACGATTAAAAAAGTTTCTCTTTTTATGTTTAAAATTTTTTTTCTAATTTTTAGCAAAAGTTTTGATAGAAGTCAGCATTTTTTCTTTGTTTGTAACCACAGTACGCTGTTGTCTGCGATATCACAATAGGTAGGGTCTAAAACACAAGTCAAGTGCTTAAGGCAATAAATAAAATACGATGTGGGGTTCAGTGCTGCGACTGCATAATTTCCTGTAGCGAAAACAAAACTAATGTGGGTATTGAGTTTGTTAATCAACACAACAAGAAAAACGGCAACACCAGCAATTGCCGCGAAAACGTGTGCACGTGTCGTAATCGTGAAATGTTAGAGTACTTGGCAACACGATAGATAGTACGAAAGTTATAACACATGAATGCTAGATACATCCATACAAATGTACGTGTCGGTATGTATGTACATATATCCATTAATACCGACGACTGAACGATTTTTTCTTGCGGTGTACCGTGTTTGTACGAATACGTATATTGAATGTACCTACCACACACGCTAAACTGTATTTTCATAGGCGACCGGTACTCGTAAGTGTAAATAAGGTAACATTTTGTGTTCCCTTTCTTTTTTCCTCGCTTCTCTTTCTCGATAATTCAAGTGTATAAGCGAAGAGGTTTGTCCTCTACTCGAAAATTCTCAGTTATCCTATTAATGAACTAGTGCGTCGGGTAGGGGTTTAGTTATCTTGTGCTGAACTCCGCCTTTGAAATTCGCGTGGCACAAGAGGTTTGTTGCAACTGTGATTTTTCTCTTTAATTTGCTATCCAAAAAGTAAGAGCCTAATTAGAAAATTTCGCCACAAGATGCAGTGCATAGTTGATGTCCATCATGAAAAACAACAACAATCGGAAGGTAGGTCGAGGGATTTCTATTGTGTTTACTTTGTTCGGTTTGTTCTACTACCGACTGGTTCTTGTTTATTTAAAATCTGCCTGCACTTCAGTATATACTCGTAGCCATTGATCATGGTTTAATCACATTCGTTACTTGCGGTCTACGGATGGTGAAGTAGCATTCACCCCTGCTGGCAACTAAAAGTATTTTCGACTGCCGTTGGAATATACTTTTGTTTATTGAATGAAATGTTCAATTAAAACGGTCTCAAATGTGGCTATTAACTAATTGTAATGTAATTTAAAATAGCTAACTTGAAAAAAACCTCTATTTTTGATAAGAACATAAGATTGGGTAAGAACATTACCCAATCTTAATAAATAATTTTGGGGATCATAGTATGGTTGAGTGTGAATCAAACTATGGTTGTGAGGATCATACTATGATTGTATGAGAAACATACTATGGTAGTGAGGATCATAATATGGTTGTGGAAATAATAGTATGGTTGAGTGTGAATCATACTATTGTTGTGAGGATCATAGTATGTTTGTAGAGATCATAGTATGGTTGAGTGTGAATCATACGCGACCACTTACACGTTCAATAAGCGAGTAGAAATAGAACACGTGTAATGGCTCATTGTCTGCCACACACTGGTTAAAACTATTAATCTGCAAAGTTTAAGTAATATTTTAAATGAAAATTTACAATACTTTTCAGCGATATGCAAAAAATATGTATTAACAAAAGTGCTAATACATAAGATGTCAGAATATATATCAAATAAATCAATTGAAAAAAAAGATGAATTAATATTAAGCAGACAATTTTTTTTATTTGACCTTTTTTTTAGTATTTAAGTATTTTTTGCATCCAAAACAGGGCGCAATAAATAATACGCGTGCAAGGGTAGTAGTTATTGAAAGCGAAGTAGTTAATTTTATTTCATTTATTTGTTTTGTTGGGCTAATTGTGGTCAGTTTTTCCTTGATGTAAATAAAAGTAATCTATTTCATCTTTGTTTCTTGACGTTTCGCCGGCTTTTTTCCAGCATCTTCAGGAGAAAATTGTTTATTGAAAAGCGATTATTAAACGATACCATGGTGTAACGAAAGAACTGTACAATTTGTATTTAGATATACTTTTTATATTAATATCGAAATATATTTTAACTTTCAAAAATTCGTTTACGATTTTAAGTAAAACTTTTGTGGCATATTCGAAAACTTTTTTATAATTTTTAATCAAAGTGAAGAAAATAAAATATTGTAAGCCAGTTGTATTTTTCTCGAAAAATCTATTCTAACACGGAAAATTTTATATAAATTGTAAGATTAATAACAGAAACTCGACTGCACGTTGTTGTTGAATCACTTAATTGTGTTTTGAAATCAATTAATTGAGATTGCCAAGCATATTTAATTAATCAAATTATACGATAACGTCATTACGAGTCAGAAAATGCAAAACAGAATGGCAATTGTTTATCGTAATTAAAAACGCAGGGTCTTTATTGATTCAGCAGTTTAACTAACCGCATATTGCATATTGTTAAGTTTTTGCTTAGATAATTGCAAACGGTGTAAATATGAACCAAAATGGCTTTTAAGTATGGCGACTTTAACTTGACCGAGATTATCTTTACAGAGGATAGCCGAAAAACGTAAATAAAAAATTTCGTTAAAGGTTATGTTTAGCTAAACAAAATCCATTTCGAGCCACCCTGTACTATAAATATATTGTTAATAAACCCCCTGCTCTCTCAGCAAATTCAACCTTTGCAATGCACTTTCTTGTTCCTTTTCCAATTTCAATGCTCGTGTTTTAGCATTTTCGTTTTTTAGCGCAGAAAACAAAACTGATAATTTCTTCATTTCATTTCCAGACTACGTTTTGCTGATACCGCCAGACTGGTGTTGACGTCGTCTTGTTGTTTTTTATTCAGTATCTCAAGTGTTGCGAGTTATTTTTATAAATAACAAAAAATATTTATTTTACGGTGGAGTACGTCGCGCTGTTGCTGACCGACTACGATGACCAAGCCAACAAGTGATTGCCAGCTTGACTCTTCGGGAATTTAGTAGATGTCTGAGTTGGTGCGTGCATGCCTCTGCAACTGGTGTGGTGTGGCGCATGGCATACGTGCTGGTGCATTTTAAATGTCAATGGTGGTCATCATCGAGAATACTCGTATCGCATATACCATATTTGTTGTTGTTGTTTTTGGTCTTTACCATTTTGGAATTTATATTTCTAGTAATCGCCTTGTTTTTTTTTTATTTATTTTGATTTATTTTTATGCACTCACAGTGTGTTGAAAAGTGTTTGTTTATGTATTATTTTGGAAATATGTATTAAAAAAAATCTCATTACAATTAATGAATTTGATATGTTAAAATAATCAGTAAGAAGACTTTAAAGTTTTATAGGAAATTTTTAATAAACTAAATGTAAAAATTCAAAAACTTAAAATTTTGCTATTAGAAAAAATTAAACTATGTATTTTAATAACAATCTTTTTTGCATAAACTTCAACATTTAAATAAAGTTTAGTATTATAGTTTGAAGTCGAGTTCTAAGACATATTTCATAGCCACAGTGTAAATTTGAAGTAACCATCACTTCAAATATTGTTAACGATTTTCTAGAATATTTTTTACTATGCAAAGTTTTTATTTATCTAGTTAGAAAAGTTAAATGTTCTTTTTTAAGGTACTCGTTATTGATTAAATAATACTGAAATTAAAACAATATACCATGAAAGCCCGGCTACACTGAAGCTTTTTTTTTTTGTTACGCTGCGATTTTCTTAACTTCCGGTTGTCTGAAAACCGTTGAAATATATGCTTAAAATTTACAAAATGTTAATGATATTGAATTGAAGGCTTAAAAAAGACATTCCACCATTTTTTTTGTGGGGTTTGGACGTTTATTTCATTGGGTTTCAGACTGCCGGACGGTGAAAAATACGCAGCGTAAGGAAAAAAACATAAGTGTGTCTGAGCCTTTAAGGATTCTTTCTATAATAAATAAATAATAAATTTATATCAATTTTTCTAACATTGTAAAGGGTATTTTGAAAGAGTACATTATTTACCAACTTTTAAATTCACGTAGTCGCTAGAAAAGACGTTAAGAAATCGATTTAAAATTTTTAAAAACATCCAATTATGATTTTAATATCGAAATAAAAGGAGTCAAATATCCTTCAACACAAGGTGAAAACCTACTTTTAAATCAGTCACTTGTTCCAGAAGTTACAAGGGATTGAAAAAAGACTTTAAAATTAACAGACATAATTTGCAAGTGTTTTCCATACTCCAACATCTTATATGTTTTTATATACATGTATGTATTTTCGAAATTATAGGGAATTAAGAGATTTTCTAAAACCTTATTTGAGCGGTTTTAAGTTACGTTCGCAAACACTCAAAAATATTTTTAAAAATTTGTTCATTTATGTTGAAATTCAACCTGGAGTTGATTGAATTAGGTTTATGTTTTTAAACAGTTTAAATAATTATTTTCATATAAAAATATATGGAATGCCTTAAATGTGAAAGAAATGGGAGAATTGTAAAAAATGTTGCTCACATTGTTCATGCAGCTTTATAATAAACTTTTGTTAGGGAGCACTGTTGAAATTGTTTTATTAAGCGTTCTTATGTTTAAGCTCGATAGCTTAAAAGCTAATCGATAAATCAAGCTAAAATATTAAAATACTAAAACTATATAATCAAAAATAATTTTTTTTTAATTTTGAAAACAAAGACTGAACCATTTCTGTTATAACATTTATACATACAAGAAAAAAACGTCACGCACACTAACCAAAAATTATTGACACTCTTGGAATGGTTCTATTTAGCGTTATTAGAACGTTATTTTTAATTATAAGTTCGATAACTTGAAAACTAATCGATAAATCAAGTTAAAAATTTTCTAATATTTAAATTAAGTAACCAAGAAAAACATTTGTATTTTTAAAACAAACACATACTTTCGATCATTTCTGTTAAAAAATGTATACACACAAAAAACACGTCAAGCACTCTTACCGAAAATTATTGACATCATTGTTAATGTTACGGGTTCATTTGATGATTAAACATTTTTGTAGGAATGTTGATTTCAAAATTTATTGTGTTGATTTTCAAACGTGTTGTCTTATTGAACATTTGCCATATGTAAGGTAATATTTTCCATTTGCATAGCGACTGTTTTTTTCGACCTCTTCTTTATTAGGCTTTTCGCATAAACGCGAAAATATTAAGCAAACGTAACAAAAAACAAACACACATTTTCTTCTTCTCCTTATACAGAGTAGTACGACTAGTAGTCAAAGCGATATGTATGACATCATTTAAACGAAAAACGCATTTTCTGCTACTTTGTATGTTTTCTCTCATTCCCGGAATTCTCGTTAAGGTATTGATTTGAGTTAGTAAAATTTATTGAGTTAAATTTTTCTATTTTCAGTCGTTGATTGCACTTCACACGAATGCTGTTATCAAATAAATACTTATACATACTACACTTACTTTGTTTTTTTTTGTTGATTATTTCGTATTCATTACTTATCACTTAAGTGAATAATTGTTATCTCTTTCGAAAGCATAACATTAGGGGTTTTTTTTTGGTTCATGTTATTTATTGCACTCTTACTATATCTCTCTCTCTCACTTTCTTTAGAAATTAAGCAAACGTTTAATTTCCTGTTTTTGTTTCTTATATGATCACATTGCTGATAATAAGATCCCGAAATCGAAAACAACGAAAGGCAATCGAGTATTGTATAAACGGCGATAACACCTAATCCACCACCCCACGGGAGGGGAGTAAACATACCCGACCACCACGCACAGAGTCGGCCGAGCATGAGTGGGATATTATCGGCGTACCAACTGTCGCTTCGCCCAACAAACCCGAGATCTTAGTTGATTGTGAACATACGCACATACATACATATGAAAGTGTATATCACCAAGCCCATGAACGCGCGTAGCGCTCTCAGAGGAACATACACACATAATTACTGTTGTTGTTGCCTTTAATCTAAATCATATTGTTTTGAGTGTGACCTCAGATGGCCTCTTTGGTACGATTATCATACTTTTATACATACTTATACAAGTGTATGTATTTTTATTTACATAGAAGTTAATCACTTGCTTGTTGTTATGACTGTTACTTTGTTTCTCACACCGACACAACACACGCACACAAGCCCAGACGTGCTTATCTATTTTTCCGTTGTCATCGCCTTCCTGTCACATGCAGCGTTGTATTTTTAATTTCATATGCAGTGTTGTATTTGATTTTCGCATGCATCACCTTTGCTTATCACTGTTGGTGGATTCACGTCACGCATATTTTGCTATCTTGATTAATTCGCTCTTTGTGTTGTTGTTGTTGCCGTTTCGTATCCATTAAATAAATATTTATAAATTTCTTTTTGACTTTTATTTTATTTCTTCATTTGAGTCGCATGACTTGATATCATAAATTCGTAATTGTTTGTTTTCTTATTCACATGTATTTTTTTATATTTTTTATTCGTGTTAGTGTTAAATACACATAAATTTAAACATGTATGTATTTATATGCATACATATGTATATATAAGTACATTAATGGTGCTATACTTTCTATTGACGTCGTGTTATTTTCATAACTGATAAATTTATATTGAATTTTCTTTAAAATTTCGATATTTTGAAATTTAAATTTAAAACTGTGAATGTACTTGTACTTACTTGTATTATACATAAATCCCAAAAACGTTTAGTGCCGATTTCTGATAAAACTTTGTGATCTCAGTCAGTTTTAAATTTTTTTTTTTGTATTTCACGTCACCGTCAAAACGTCGTTTTTTAAAGTGTGCACTGTGGGACAAAGCGCCCGCCAATGCAGACGCGAGAAAATATTCTTTTGCTTTTTTGTGAATAGCAATTTCTTTTTTTTAATTGAAATTATTTAATTACGTAGTCAAAATTTTGGAAAAAGCTGAGGTAAATTGCTTGGTTATTTTGCGATCACGTTTCGTTTTTATACTTATACAATGTTAAGATAAAAACGGTTGCGATTTTTGAGGTTTTGCAACAAACATAAACGGTTGACTTAATTTCAGTTTTATATACCTTTTACCACTGCTACCTCAGTTTATTTATAATGACATTTAATAAGCACATTTTCATTTCGAGTAAGGTTGGTATAAATTTGTTGCAGTCATATTTTGTGAACACTGCGCAGACAAGCCGAAAGGAGTTTTGGAGTATATACCTAAAACCCTAAACAAAGGAGTATATACCTAAAACCCTAAACAAACCCTTAATCAAAATAATTGAACTGTTTAAAACAAATTACAAGATAAATTATAGATTCGATTATATATGTACATATGAAGGTCAGTCCAAAAGTACACGTGCTCAAGATAATATTTTAGCACCTTCTATTATTTATTAATAAAAAATATTGTAAAATTTTCTAAACGTTGATATTTGATATGTAATTTTCCAAGAAATTTCACAGCAAATCTATGACAATCGATTCACGTTTGGGACTCATGCATATTCTATTCAACAACAACTATATAAGGCCTAAAGGCTCGGTTACTTTTTGAATATCAATAAATGAAATGAAATGAAAAGCGCAAAAAAATAGTGTGTGTGTGTTATTTCACATATAAAAAAACTTGAAAAATACAAATCGTTTTCTTCTATCAGGTGAATCAAGATCATGACTCACGAACTTATGTATCATTAATCATCTATGCATCCACACTTGACGAAAACAACAATGACCCATTTGAAAATCAAATAAAAACACACATTTGTGTATAAAAATAGAAAAACCAAACTCCGACACGTAAAAAATATCAAAAATTAAACGAATATTCAACTTGTGCCCTACAAAAGTGTTTATATTGCATTAATATTTAAAAAAAATAAAACTATTTTTAAAACTGACCGTATTCGAGTGTAGTATATACGGTAGGTAGTACAAGAAATACCACAAACATAATAGCAGCTAATTATACATACAAAAGATATAACATATATTAGTACCGGCTCTACTATAAATAGTAGGAATAAACTGAATATTGTAATTTTGTACACGTTGACAAACGATAACGCTTAAAACCGATTTTTCTCTTTTGGTGCGTGTACTCATAAACTTAATATATGGGTGAATAATCTTAAATGACTCCTTTCTGTGTCCGGCTGTTTAAAATTGTGTTGTATTAACTAATTTTTTTTATAAATATGTTCTAAGCAGCTTATTATATTTGTTAAAATAACCCACGTATTAGTTTTTAAAATTTTTAATTTGTTAATATCGAAAAAAAGAAAACAGTACATGTAGTCTCAGTCCCGTGGCGTGTCCAAAACCGACGCAGCAAAATAAACCGTACTTATTATGTATGTAAATATTAAAAATCTGTAATTGCATTCAAATGAATTTATGCACTATCACTTCAAGTCACATATACTCTTTTTTTGATTTAATTAAATTAATTTTAAGAAATTATAAAAATCATTGACTTTTGTCCGGAACATTTTCTCTCAGTCCCGTGCCTGGTGTGGTTTTCTGCTTAAAAAAAAGGTAACGGCCGTTACGTTCAATTTGTAGTGTTTCTCTCGCGCTGAAGTATTGTTCTCTTCGAAGGTTCTCGAAGAAACTCTACTTCTATTTTAGTTTGCGAATTATTTTCGTCGGAGTGGTCGGTGGACTGTCCCCTTTTTCGCAAAGAAAAGGAGTCATTTCAGATTATTCACCCATATGAATAATTTAAATTTAAGAGGAAAGAAAATCATGTTTTTCTCTGTGCAATTTATCGCCCGTTTATGTCTTTTCCCGCCTAAGGTTGTTGTCAAAGGGCTCGATTTAAGCGTTGCGATAAGCGATATTTCTTGATATAACATTACTTCAAGATGTACAAAAGGAAGAACGAGGCGAAAAGCGTGTGTATACAACAAAGTAGGCTGCGGAATGGAAGATTGTGATAGTTTTTTATTATTAAATTCCAAACCACAGAACGTGTAAACACTTCTGTAATAAAAGATTCGATATCACTCTTCTTTTTACTTTGGACAAATAAGCACCTGTTTGACATGTAAACAAAAAGCCTTAATGTAGCCTAGCACTCAAAAAAACGAAATTTTCGCTACCATACGAAATACATGTAGCAAAGCAAACGAAATTTACCAATGGTTTCGATTAGTGGTACTCAGCTGAAACGAAAAAAGGTGGCCGAATTTGCAACTGTTACAGGGATGTTTATAAGAGCAGTTACACTGCAGTTACAATCTGCAAACGAAAATTAATATTCTGATAATTGTTTAGTGAATAAAGTACTAGGCTTGAATTGGAATTCAAAAACCATAGACTTCCTGAACTCAATCCACCTTAAGGTCTAGAATGATACAACATAAAACAGCTGATGTCTGATGTGAAAAATAACGACGTCGCCATTATTTAGGTTAAGACGTTGTTAACAAAAGGAATTCTAAGCTTTTTTTAATTACAAGTATTTATTGAATTTAGGACTGAATATATAACTCATATTAGTTTACAAAAGTTTTGGAGAGTATACCTCAGAAGCTACGCTCTCAGAAATATCTTAAATATCTAAGTCCATTGGTAATGTTCTGTCTAATCGCCTTGGTGCGTTTCGGTTTTCGAAGATTTGACCATGTTCTTGGTTTTCATAGGTTTGTAGGTTTCTCGAATGTTTTCTCTTAGTGCTGTAAATTTGCTCGATTGTTGGCCGAAAAAATGTAACATTTTAATATTTTCAAACGTTGTACTGTTAGAAAGTAAACTATTATTTTAAAAACTAATTCACCATTAGCTCCTAAGTTCGTTCATGTGAAAATTATTAATCGCCTAAATTATTAATCAGATCTTGCCAAGATTATCATTTTTGTGAAATAATATCCAGTACATTATTTACCAGGGAACTAGCAAAAAACATTATATAATTGTGGAGTGTTTCAGATATTGACCAAATATAGTTTTTCCAGCAATTTCGAAACATTTTTTTTTTCATTTTAATGTGAAAAGACAATCTTAGTACCAGGCTTTAGTTTTAAATATAAGAATTAAATCATGAATCTAATTTAAACTATAAGTACATCCAACGGTCAAAATTGTATATGTGACAGCGCATAGAGAAAGGGACCTAAGCTAAGGGTAAAAAAATCAATTTTCATTTTTTTTTGATGTGAACATCTGAGCATCGAATGAGACCGATCCCATGCCCCAAAAGTGTTCCCTACCAGAGATATGCGCGTTTTATGAAAGTGAATTCGACGATTCTAAGCGCAAATAGAAAGGGACCTAATCTTTAAAATGGTTCTCCTGAACAAAACTTTTCATCAACTTTTCACTTTTTTTTTGATGTGGACAACATCTGAGCATCGAATGAGACCGATCCCAAGTCCCAAAAGTGTTCCCACCCAGAGATTTGCGCGTTTTATAAAGTGAAGTCGACGATTCTAAGCGCAAATAGAAAGGAAAAATGGCTCTCCTGAACAAAACTGGTTTTTAACCTTAGGTCCCTTTCTATTTTGCGCGTCTCATATGTACCTTGAAACCCCTACAAATATTTGGGTTCTGTATAACAGTCGTCACAGCAAAGATTTTACAATGGTTTGTCTTTCATAAGCTATCCGTGTTAGCCTTATCAATCAAATTTTAGTTCAAGGTACGACAGATCACGTTCAAAATTTTTAAACAAAAAAGTTGTCTAGTGTAAACGGGCCCATTAAAAAATTGTGTGTATCGTATGAATTAAAAGCAACAAAAATAGACACACACAAAAAGAATGAAGCAGTCTAATATAATGATAGACATTGTATAGATACAGACAAACAGTGAAATCCGAACAGTGGCAACAGTGATGACCTTCTAAAGGACACCTAACATGCACGTGAACGAATGGCGGACACAAACAACTAAGGAAGCAACGGCACACGTAGGGTTGTCAGAGATATAAATTTTTCGCCAAAGGAGGCGATAACTTTTTTTTGCCAAATGAGGCGAGTTTGTGGAACTTTTAACGACAAAATTTTTGATTTTAAGATATGACAAGTATGTTGCTAATATTTCTATGGAAATACTTAATACTTTTCCATCCATACCCAATATTAATCCTTAAAATCTTGACAGTTGCTGAAGTTTGTGCCGGTTTCCCTTAAAAACTTTTCAAAAAAATAAAGTTTGCTTTTTAGAAAAAAATATTTGAAGCTCACGAGATGTTGGGTTGTTGTATTACCCAAACATAGAAAGTTGTTTACCTTCCCAATATACATACTAAGAAAAATATGTTTTATTAAACTAATTTCAAAAATAAAACTGCCAACTCTAGCGCCACTTACTCTAGACAATGAGCCCGAAATACATTCATGTCGTGTGAACGAGCCTCTCTCTTTTTTCGCTAAAGAACGAAGGACGCACGCAGGCCTACCCCACATAGAAATGAAGGCCAACAGTATTTATGACATGCAAGGAAACCTCTTCCGCTAAAAACTCCCCCTAACTTCATGGTCTTGGAATACTTTTGAAAAATTAATAAAACATAACTAAATAGTCAGAGTTTTTGTGGCAGAGTTTATGAGGTCGGTCATTCTCAAAGGGAAAACAAAAAAGAGAAAAATTAATTAAGATGTTACAGCAATAGTTAAAGTTACCAGTAGCAGTCATAAATAAATGCACGCTGTAGTATTTTATTTTTAAGTTGACCAAGGTTGTTTCTTAGTGTGGAATTATACTGATTTGAATGTGAAAATGTCACGTTTTTTATCGTGCGTTAGTTTTTCGCATACCCTCCATACGAGTACAGCGCCATCGCCCGCCCCATCAGCGTCATCAAATCCATCGATGTAGACCTGCCATCATTGGACAGACAGACATACTCGTACGAATGAAGCAACGACTAGCGTGTGGATGAATAAATAGCCAGCGGCAAATGTGCGATTGCACACTTTATAAAAATAGATATTTTTGGGTGGTTTAATGGGGCCCACGTTTTTGTTTTTGATTTTCTTTTAATTATTTATTTATTTTTTATTTTATTCGTACACGCCCGAATTCACATAAACTGAATTTTATTCATGAGTGCCACAGACTATTTACAGTGAAGGAAATAAGTATGAGGTTGGAAGCTAAAACGATGTTGGAGCAATTATCTTAATTATTAAGATTTTAAAAGTATTTGGTATAGAGTAACTCCAACTCCTTGATCGGTTTACACCTTGATACAGCCCCTAATTCAAATGTACAACCCGATTGTGGGCCTAACCGACCTAAGACCAGAAAATGTTCTTCAGATTGATGTGTAGAATTAAACCTCACATAGGAAAGTGAAGTATAAAACGTGTGATGAGGATATAGCAAACCACACTTTAGACTTCAACATTTTTTTTATTATTTTTCTATTTTTTGTTTGTTTGCTTGTTGTCTTAGTTATCGAGGTTTAACCTAAAACACCACTATTATATACATATGTGACAGCGCATAGAGAAAGGGACCTTAGGGTAAAAAAAATCAATTTTCACTTTTTTTTGATGTGGACAACATCTGAGCATCGAATGAGACCGATACCATGCCCCAAAAGTGTTCCCTCCCAGAGATATGCGCGTTTTATAAAAGTGATGGTACAACAAAGATACACGTATTTAAATCTTTAAAATGGCTCTCCTGAACAAAACTGGTTTTTACCCTTAGGTCCCTTTCTATTTTGCGCGTCACATATATAGATAAGTATATATATGGAAACTGTATATCTGTAGATTTAAATATGTATAGTATTTAATGAATCGTATATCGATACAGAAGTTGTGGACTGTTATTAGATTTAAAGATTTCAGAAGTTGTATTATTTTCTTGAAAGCGCAGTTTTGTTGACTTACGACTGTCCTTTTGCAAATTAAATATATAGCACACATATATATAAGTATCAGCGATGTTAATATATGGTTTTTATCGATTTAATTAAAAATATGTGATTCGTTTTTGTTTTCCCCCCTTATTTAATAGCTCAGTTTTTATTTTTCGCTCATATTGTTGCTTATCTGTTTAATCTTATTCATTTTGAATAATAATAAAACACAATACCACATTTCACAATTGTGAATTTTTGAAACTTATCACGCTCACGTTTATTCGACATATGTATGTAGATGAATTTATATATATTTATTCAAATATACTATAAATTTATACTTTTGACTCGCAAAAGTAAAACTGTATAAACAAAAATGCTACTTGGCGGACAACAACAATACGGACCGATTGTTTTTAAAAAACTACAACAATATGCAGAAATATGTTTACACAGTCGTACGTATAAAAAGCATGTGCTGAATTTTTAAATATTGCTGATCGATATGCTATTATAGATTAAGAGGTGAAAGTTCGAAAAAAAGGTTGTCTGGTAAGTTATTAATACTAGACAAACAATATCGTTTCAAAATACGATTTTTTGTTTACTGAGTTGCTCATTATTTATATATAAAACGAGTATTTTTGATCAAAAACCAGTTTATTTAATAATCTAAAAGGAATTTTGAGCTTGAGAACGCAATGTCACAGCGTCCGTCTGAAATCATTTTTTATTGCTTCATTACTTTGTAGCTGGCGCTAAGCAGCTGTGCGAAAAAAAAACAAAAACAATATATTTTTTTTCAAATGTCATAATATCATATAATTGTTGTGTGTTGATATTTTTTAAAATCTTTTTAGACGCACTCTAATCATTTATACCAAAATTTCTGTATACGAAAGTGTTATAAAACAGCAAAAAACACATAACACTCAGAAAAAAAAAATCTAAAATATTGTAAAATCGTTTTGAATCGAATTGTTTTAAAATATTAAAAAATGAAACTCCATAGAATAATCTCGTTGGCCGTGTGTCATAGTCGAAAAGTTCACATTATTTTTAAAAATGCGTCAAAAGTTTAAAATAATAAAAAACGAGGTCCTTTTTTTTTGAAGTTTAATTTTTTTATTTCCCCAATATTTCGCAATTTCAAAAATATTAATTTTTAGAAATAAGAAAAATGCTTAGCGAAACTTTTAGCAATTTTAAGAAAGCTCACAAATGATTGAAGCTCCTACATTTCTTTATAAAAGAAATTGCTTCCAAAGACATCGCAATCTTCACATGTTCGGCCCTTTCCGACTTAAGATTTTAAAAACTTTTTTCGTTACTTAAATTTTAGCGCTTAATTATATTGCAATGTTTAATTATTATCCACTTTTTTAAAACTCGAACGTCTCATTAGTTTCTATTAAAAAAGGAACGAAAATGAAGACTCCACTATTTGGGTGTTTGAGCTTTTAATAATAAAATTATAAATTTTTGAAATGTAATTTTAAATGTGGTCATGGAAAAGTCGTGTGATTTCAAAGCCACAATTATTTTCTTTTCGTTTATAGACAGTTAGATTTTTCTCAGCCAAATTTCTTAAAAAAAACGGCTTAAGAATAAATGTTGGATAAAAACTTTCCAGAACGTTATCGTCTGGATCGTTATATCGATATATTAAATAATATTAGACATCTGGTAATAGCAAATGAGGTGTATTGGAGTCGTGGGATATAACGATCCAGACGATAACGTCAAAGAAATTTTTTAATCGAATATTTAATGTAAAGTAGAGGGTCGAAACAGACTGTAGAGCCTAATGTCGTCCACACTAATTATTATTAGAAGAAGGAAACAATCTTTAGATCAAGTATTTTGATATAAATTATATGTATGGGATTTATTTGAAAGCTAAAAATTCCGTTTTTTTCTTTTGCATGTGATTTTTTATCAATTCCGCTTAAGCGTCTTTTTCCATCTCGGCTTATTTGTGCAGCTTAGATCATTTCGGTGTTGCAAAGCGTAAAGTTTTTGCAGATGTCCGAAGGCAGACAGTGCTGCCAAATCAATTTGTATGTAGATTTTTGATTTTTCTGCATAGTTTTTTTGCATATCACTTAAAAGTGTTGCTATCATTTATTTTAAATGTTACTAAAAATAAGAAGCACATTTCAGTGAAACAAAGTATGAATGCGCTTAATTTCTTGTTTAAATCATGTTAAACTAATTGAAGAAATTTGGTTTTTTGTTTCGTCGCCTCAAGAAATAAAAAAAAACCCATGGGAACAGAAAAAAGAAGCAAGGGCCAAATCGGTATTCCTTTCGTCCAAATAATTACAATTAAGCAATAACGTGTGAGCAGTAATGTTAGAAAAAACTCCGCTGTCACGCGCTTCAAGCACAAAATTTCCAAAATATTGTTTGGCATCAGCCAGTGATATGCCGACATTCTCTGCAGCATACCTAATAATGATACGATGATTCTTTATTATAATTATCTTTACATTCTCAACATTTTTATTGGTTTTTGATGTGATGGTTCTGATGTGATGGTTCTGATTCAGAGTACAATCAAAATAAGTGCTTCTGAGCACTTAATTCCATTTATTACAAAAAAATGCAATGCAAACTCTTTAATCCATTTTTTTTCAACGGCAGAAAATCGCCAAACAAGCAAAACTCGTCTAACTGGTATGCTTTGCAAACAAACTCAACTAAGACCATATGTTTGAGGCAAGTGTGTCTACATAAAAAAACTAATTAAATACATGTAGCCCGAGAATTTTCAAAATTTAATTTAATGCAAACTCTTTAATCCATTTTTTTTCAACGGCAGAAAATCGCCAAACAAGCAAAACTCGTCTAACTGGTATGCTTCGCAAACAAACTCAACTAAGAACATATCGAGCCATAAGCGCTAACCTATCGTAAGTCAAATTTTTGGAAAAAAAATTTTATTGCTGAAAAATAATCGTTAGGAAAAGCCTCATCGTTTTGTATTTTTAAAATGACAAAATTGTTAGTAAAACATCAAAAAAAAAGCTTTTGCATTTTATCGTAAATGATTGTTTAAATTTTATTGTGTAGCAATTTTATCGTAAGTCACACATCAAATTGCTGCAGCAATCGCAAATGTGTTCAGATTTTTTTTTTGTTTTTTGATACAGTTATATGAGTAGGTAGAAATCTTAAATTTTTGCATTAAAACATTTGCATTTTTAATAAAGTTGTTTGAAATAAATAATAAAAACCGTCTCCTGTAAAATTTGCATTTTTTCACTTACGATAGGTTAGCGCTTATGGCTCGATATGTTTGAGGCAAGTGTGTCTACATAAAAAAAAAAACTAATTAAATACATGTAGCCCGAGAACTTTAAAAATTTAATTTAATTAGAGTGTCCGAAACCGAAAGCCGACATTCTGGTTTGTATGTCCAAACCCGACAGTCGGTTTCTCAGAAATAGGTAAAACCCGACGTGTCGGTTCACCCGGTTTTTTGCTGTCGGGTCACATTTTTGGTTGTTGTAAGTAAAAGCCGAATGCCGGTTTTCTAAAAACCCCGGGTTTGGGCCACTACCTCGTATAGACTATTTGTGCGCCATAAAAAAAATAAAATGATTTTCCAAGCAAGTTTGGGTAATATGATAGTGTTGTTCAACCGTGAATCTATTCATTATCTTTGCCAGATTGAACTGATAATAAATGTCAAAAACTTAAACGCCGTTTAATACGAGTAGTTCGTTTGACAGCTTACCCATTCGTGAGTTATATCATTGCATTAAAAAAAACTATATTCCAATTTGTATGAAAAGTAAGAAAACCAAAGTGCACCATCTTCTGTTCTACTTATAGATGATTCAAAAACTTTGCCGGCAATTTGGGGAAAAAAAATTCGAAACAAATTTTCTAATCAGCTTTTTATACGGTAGGTTGCTGTATACTACAAATGCGTAGTTTACGCACTTATTGTTTGCAAAAGTTTGACAAACGAAATCGTTCGTAGGGTACCTTTATTTTTAACAAACGAACACAAAAATGTGGGTTCATACTAAAAGAATATTTATTTATTATTTTCAACAATTGAAAAACACTTAATTGTAGTTCCCATATAAGCCTGCTTAATTTAAGTTTGCACTAACTCAATTCATACATAATTTTTGTCTGAGTGTACCCTAAGAAATTCGGCGGAATTCTGACATAGCAACAAAATAATTTTTATTAGACAGACAAATCTCTTCTTGTCTGTTGTTATTAAAGTTTTTGTGTGAGTGTGTGGGTTTTTGCCGTTTTCTTTCTTTTTTTTCATATTATTTTATTATAATTTATGCCAGAAAGAAATTTCTAGCAGAAACGTGTAAACACATTTATTAGCAAAAGAAGGAAAAAATTGTGTTTTTTTTTGCTGCTGTTGGTTGGTGTTTATTTAACAACGGTGGGAATATATGAGGGGCGAGAGTATATAAAACGTGATTTGTTATGAATGTGGTATTTTGTTTTGATTATACAGCGCCCATACATTCCGACATACCTACAGATGCATGTACATACAAAAATATCTCTATATAGACACAAACATAGTACGTCCAAAGCGGTGACGACGCTTTTGTTATCGAACGAGCTCGAACGAGCACAACACTTTTCAAGTGTTCCCAGCGATTAGGAGCTTTGCTGCTGTTGCTTTTCTACGTTTTTTTCTATTTGAATATGGAAAATATGAAATATGGATGTGAAATGTTTTGTGTGTGTGTGCGTTTTATTAATTTTATTAACTTGGCTTTCTTTAATTGCACGTCACTAAGAGAGCGAAGCGTTAAATTGACGCCCGTCCTGTTGTGATAATGAATTAACACAAACACACACACATTTCTCACTCGCTTAAGGGAAACTAGATACATACTTATGTAATAAGCGTCCAGTGGTCCATTATCCGAAGGAGGTTACATTCTCAGAATCTTATACTGCTGATTGACGTCAAACTGAGTAGGAGTCAATTAGCTTATAGAAATTGCATGTATTTATAACACGTCCCTCGTTATTCGAAATAATTGGACTTTATATTGATAATTGAGATTATACTGGCATTTTCTGGTTATTGTTGACACAGCAAGAGATACGTTTGGAGTGGCAGCGATAAGTATTTTTAACCCCTCGAAAAATATGCTTTGTCGCAATTCGTGAGATTTTTTTGTAATCTCTATTTTTATATTGAACTCATACTTGCAAACAGATAAAAAAAATTAAGGAGTTTTTAAATAACCCCGAGTTATGTATTAAGGAAAATATAATAAATATTTTCATCGAATTTTTATAAAGTTTGCAGTTAATATTTATTTATTTCCAAGGTACAATACCCCAAAGTTCAAAGTAGTATGTGGGTAACCTGTTCAAGCGATCATTGCCCGGCTTAAAAAGCAGATGTCGGCTAACCATTGGCTTTCATTAGCTAAGCTTATGCTTTCACCCTTTATTTGAAATGAAAGCTTACGCTATTGTTTTCCACAAATTAGCTCAGCTCATATTTTCAAACTGAAAACGAAGTGACAAAACCGCTAAGTGTTAACGATGTTTACGGACGTTTATTACTAGCAGTGCAGACTTTTTCGCTACTTGCCACGAAAATTAATGTACTCATAATTGTTTGGTCAATGAATATTTGACGTTTGTAAAAAAAAATACAAAAATGGCTTGTTGCTCGTTGAAACAAAAAGAATTATGTTTAAATAAAGTAATTTTGTAACTAACTATATATTAGGCCTAAAAGCTCGGTTACTTGTTTAATATCAACATACATTTTAAATATTTAAGCTATGTTATTTTTTTGGTCAAGTTTTCTTTTTTTCAGGGTAGTTATGTAAGCTATTATGACCTAAGTTGTTGTAAATAAAAATTCCTTTTTATTTCATTCTTCCCGACGTTTCGTCAATTTTTGTTGACTTTTTTAAGGGATTCGTAATTTTTTTTTTTTAGAGTTTTTAGTTATATTATTGACAATTTTACACACAATTAACATCACAACACTCATTTTTAAACAGACAACTTAATTTAAATATCAAAGCTATTTGATTGCAACTCCGTAACAGATGTTACGGATTCCATTTACAAATTAAAATACGATGCATTTGAAAGAAGACACGGACACCATAAGCATCAGCTACGGAGTTGCAATCAAATAGCATTGATATTTAAATTTTAATTATTTAGTTTAAAAACGTGTTATAATAAATATTAAATAATAAATGAAGGGTACAACCATTTGGGATTTGATTAAAAAACAATTGGAAGTCAATTTAAGCATTAAATAAGACTATTCTTTCAATCTTAACAGATAATGATCTCACAGTCGCAGAGCATCTCTTAAAGGCTTGGAACAAGGAATCCAAAGAACAAAACGTAACACTTTAAATTGATTTAATTCGAATTTCGAACAGATGGCCATTTGCGAAATGAGTGCTTACAAAACACTTCTTTGTTGGGTAACCGTTAAAACCCGGTGCCTTGCAAGTGCTTTTTTACTTGTACCACCAGAACCAAGTGCTTTCTTTTTGGAAGCATCCACAATTCACTTATGAAGCTTAATTTTGTAAAAAATCATACATATTTTTATCTCACTTAAAAAAAGACGCCAACAAAATGTTTTTGACACTTTTTCCTAATTCTTATTCTTTTCAAATTTGATTTAAATTATATGTTTTTATATGATTTGTTTTATACCAACAGAAGAAAATTTAAATTTTATCATAACAAATTAAGTTATTAAATTTGCTCAGTGCATCAACGAGATGTACTTTAAGAGCTTCGACTTGTGGGAAGTTTTATATATTTTTTAAAGCTTTCCAGTTTAAAACTGCCCAGCTAGTTTAGTTTGAATATCGAAATTTCATTTAAAATACTATTAGTCAAATAACTGACCAAATATAATAATAATGTTCCAGTCCTTGGACTTTGCATTAAAATAAAATTAAAATTATTTTAATGCTCGACTTTCATGAAATTCAAAATAAATCGCATATTTTGATTTTTATTTTAGATTTAATAATACCTTGATAACTTCTCTCTTTTAATAATTTTCATTCCTGTAACCTAAAAAAATACCAGACTCAAAATCGAGTCAATCCCCAGGATTTCGGAACAAAAAAATTACGGTGTATTTTCCGGGAATTTGCGAAAGAAAAACTATGTACGATATTCATATAAACACAGGTTTCGGAACTGAAACCCTGATAAAATTTATCTGCTAATCTAAAGTCGGAAAGCAAAACAAAATCATAACATTAACAAATAAATCTATGAAATTATTTCGCTTTCGTACGAAAACATTACCCTGTGTGATATGGAATTGTTGGCCGAATATCTTCCGGGCTCTAGTATTTGGTTTGCTTAAGTCTCCTGTGTCATAATTATTTACACTACACAATAAAAATAGCAGTTCTCGTATCATAGTACATGGTATCTTAATATTTACTAGTATTATTTACAAAAGATTACATATACCTTATACGAGTACAATATTATTTAATTAACTAATGGGAAAATTGGCAAGGCCTTCTCATAAGTAGACCTTCTAGAAGATCTCTTATTACGAATCGTTTATGCCTACCAAAATATGGTATTTCTCAGAAGTCTTTCTTTTCTTTGCAAATGAAAAATGATCCCCCACACATTCTCATGTCGCTTCTCTTAGAAGACCTTGTAAGAAATCCTCTACTCATTTATTGGTGCATTTATTGAGAAAGCATGCAAAAAGGCCTTTATAATTCCAATGAGAGATCCAACAAACATTCCTAGCTCCCTTCTTGTGAAAGGCCTGGTAAGTGAAGGCAGCAAGGAAAATATTCGCCACAGCGATGAACAGTGAATAAGGTCGTATGTCAAGTTCCATTATAGGCATATCAAAAAATAAATTAAAAAAGTACAACGAAAAAAATTAAGTTATTTAAAATTAGTTTGTCAATACACAACAACTTTTTTCTTATTGGCAGCGTGGAAGGGCTTATACTGCACTCCAACCCTATGTTACCTTGAAATTAAGGTATAACGCTTCAATCATACCTCCGAGCATCTTAAGAAGGGCTGCTAAAAGGCCTTGCTGGGCCCTTCCACTTCCCGCTGGGTGGTCATATGATCCTAGACAACAAAATAACCTACACATGTGCGTACACGAATTTTGAAAAACGTGAGCACATAGGGTGGGGTGTATGTACTCGTATACATGGCTGTATACATACATTTCAGGCTTCTTCTCGAACGCAACAGAGCAAAACAAAACCAAAAAAAGAATACAAAATTGTGGTCCACAACAACTGTATATAAAAACAAGGCTTTTGCTTTGGTTGTTGTTGTTCTTTAGCGACCTTGAGCTTTTACAGGCATTAAACATATGTACATACATATCTACGACGTAGATGTATACATACATACATACATATGTTTGTACATCAATCCGTAAACAAAGGTAAGTATACAACAAAATAATGAAGAGAAGAAAAAAAATCGGAGATGCTAGAAAAAATAAATGAACTTACTTCTCATATTTAACGGAATGCGGAGCATGACCGTTCGCTTCACTCCAATACGGTTCCATAATTTCGCTTTTAATTTTCGTTTGGCGCCTGCTGCTGCCGCTGCTGTTAATGATGAGGCTGGCTTTGACAATTTTCGATGAGGAGACCGTCGTCGTTTTCAACGACAATGTTGAGCTAATGCCTGACGTGGAAGGGGGTGGTAGGGATGACGTTGTCGTCGACGACGACCTTAAGGTGGTGAAAGTATTAAAAATAGTCGTAGGTGGTGTGCAGCAAAATGGCGACAAGGATGAGGAGGATGGCGATGATGGTGACAGCAGCGTAGATGACGCTTCTAAACGAGCTGGCCGCTGTTGTGGTGGAATGTTGATTTTTGTTGTTGTTAAATCCAGAATAACAGAATCAAAAATTTTTGTTTAGCTGGTTGGCGTTTAAACAACAACGAAACGAAAGAAATGTCTCGTTTTTTCGTTGTTGTTATTGTAGATTTTCTTTAGGAGGTTGATATGGGTAGGTGGTGGTTGTGTGCCAACAACACTCAAACAGGTTGTTGTTTTGCTTGGGATGGCTCACGATGATGTTGACGAACGAACGAACGAACGAACAAAGGAAGTAATCCAAAGAAGAAAGCGAAAACGACGAAATATACACCTTGTGCCTGCTTACTTCTTGCGGAGAAATGTGAAACACTTGTTTTCTTTTGTTTTTCTTTTTGTATAAATTTATATAGGTGGGTGTTTTATTTTTGTTGTGTTTGGGTAAATTCACTGGTTTCCTTTTTTATTTCGAAAAATTGAATATCCAAAAATGATTGCAGCCACTATTGCTGCGGATGATGACGCCTTCGTTCACGTTTTCTTTGACTGATGGTTTTAAATAAAACATAACATTTCACTTGTATATCTTCTTTATATTTCTATTTAAATGCTTTTCTTTTTCTTCTCTATTTTTCTAGGGAATTTGTTTTTGATTGAATTTGCTTTTCGTTTTGATCAATTTTACGAAGTATTGATTTTTTTTAACTTAAAATTTGTTGATGCGAAACGTTTTCTTGAGTTGTTTATTTTGCACAAAAATTTTATTTTAGATAGGTTTATTTTTCATTAAATATCTTAAATAACTGTTGTTAGTGTTTTCCAAGTTATTAGGCCACTTTTTATATTTTTTTGTGTCTTCTAAAAAGAAAAAGAAATTAAAAAAAGGTCAAAATTTTATTTCATTGTTTACGTTTTAATTTTAAAAACACAATCATTTTTTTTTATAATATTATTAAGTTTTCTAAAAAGAAATTAACAATTTTATAAAAAATAAAATAAAATAAAATCTGTTTTATTATTATAAATATTTTAATTTCTTTACGAACTGTCATTGATTTTTTACAAGCTTTGAGCATCTTTTTCAAAAACATATAACTTTTCCTTGAAAGTTTTAAAGAGATATTTCTTTACAATTAATTATTAGTGATTTTAAAAAGAACAAGTTTTACGAAACTAAAACTTTTTGAATTATTGAACATTTGTTTTATGTTTTTTTAAGGTTCGAAATCTAAATAATGTGACTATATTAATTGGTCAAAAAATTGTCTTCTATTACAATACAGACAGAAGAGATCACGAGGCGATTATAACCCCAGTTCCGTTCCTCAATAATTCGAGTATTTTTTTTGTTTTTATACCAGTGTTATTTTTTATGTTGTTTTTTAGTAGTTTATAAATTGTCGTCTACGTTTTTAAAATCATCAGCAGGATATTTTGATAGATTGTAATATGTTTGTAAAATGTTTGTTTTTTTTATACACTTTCCGGTACATATGACAAGTAATTATAACTTATTTTAATAAAAAATTTTCGAAACGTGGTTTCTTTTTGATGCTGTTTTTATTATTTGTGCCCTAAATATGACAGTTAAATAATTTTTTTAGTCTTCCATATTTTACTTTCGAAATAATGTTTTCTTAAAATTTGTTTACGCTATTTTATTTGTTTTTGCGCGACATGTAAAAAGTAATTAATTAAATATTATTTTACAGCCTCTTTTATTGTTTAAAATTTTGCATTTATTTAAATTATCTATTATTTTATCTACATTCGAAGCAAGTAAACAATTATAAATTGTTTTTAAGAATTTCGTAACATTTTTGTCGCAGCTATGCTTTAATTAAATGCTGTTTTTATAATTTGTATATAACTAGTATTTTTTTAAAGCTTTTTATTTATTTTTTTTTTAAATACCTTTATAATTAAAATAACTTTAACATTTTATTATTAAAATAAATCAAGCATACTTTTGCTGTATACATTTATTTGTTTTTTTTTCTTTAATTTAAATTTGATTTCACAACTTGATTTTGTTAATATAATTTCTATACAATTTGTGGTTTATTTTTGTTTAATACGTATTTTTTCACTACGCTTAATTTTAATTTATATTATTTAATATTTAAATGACGTTTATGTTTTTGTCATTTGTTTGCATTGTGGTGTTCGTAAGTATATGTACCGTCGCCGCCGCCGTCGTTAACGTGCGCGTAGCGTATGTAACATTCCACGTCTGTTATTTTTCAACAATGAAACAGCAACAACAATAACAAGAAACCAATCAAAACAAAGAATAGCAAAAAACAAAATAACCGAATGAAAACGTTTCGTCGTCGTTCGTTGTGAAGTGAGCTGCTTAACCAGATATTTCATTCTGCTCTTCTTATCAAAAAACTGCTGTCCGTCTCACGTAGACCGTAGCGTGAGCGGGTCGGCTGTTGTTGTTTTTATTTTAAACAAATTTTGGAACTTTTTTTTTGTTATTAGGAAAAAACAACACGAACGTTACGTTTTGTTTTTGGGGTTTTTGACAGGTTTCTTTTTTGTTCACTTTAAAAACGTGATCGTTTTATAATTCTCATTTATGCGTACATATGTACATACATTTGCGTACGTGTGTCGCTATGTGGGTTTGTATATATGTGCACACACACACATATGTATCTGTGTTGTTATGTGGTTCATCTATGAATAGCCTGACTGTTCGCTCTTTTTAACTCGGCCGACCGAATGAACACAAACTTGTTTACTTGTAAAAAATATTTTACTTTTGGAATTTTCCATGCGTTTTATTGTTGCTGCTCCATTGTTGCAGTTGTTGTCGCGTTTATTTTATTTATTTTTTTCAAGTATACAACGTACGACGTATCTTTGGTGCTTTTTATGTTGTTATCTTGTGGTTGTTGCTCTTTTTTATTTTTTTTCTGTACGAGGCACCGCCCGGTTTTTAAACTATAATTTTTCAGTGTACTTTGGCACTGATTATTCACTTCATATTTATATTCTTACAAACCTATTATTTTTTGTTGGGTGATTTCCTCCCAAATTTATTCTTTGTTTCGGAGAAACGTGATATTCATGTGCTGCTGCGGCTGGTGAATTTCAAAATACACCTTATTTTCTTTTATTCTTCTTTTTTTTCTTCACGTTTTGCATTCGGTGTGTGTATCTCTTTAGAGGCAAAAAAATAATAAATATGCACAACCTTTGTAGTTAAAGCACGTTTATTTACACAATATTGAATATTTTCTATAAATTTGCACTCTAATTTTATATCTTATTATTTCATTTAATTACTTTTACACCTGCAATAGAAATTCATTTAATTTTGATTTCTTTTCCACTTCTGCTTCTTCTCTTTATCAGTATTAATTTTAGTCGTTGCTGTTTTTTTTGTTGTTTTATTTTAATAAAGCAACAACGTTCCGCTTACTAAAAACAACTTCACCCGTTTGCCACAGTCACTGAATTGAAATGAATTGTATTTGAGGAAATTTTCTAAAATTAACACGAGACACACACACGAAACCCAAACAGCACTAAAAAAACAACAACACAAAAAACAACTTTGTACTCAGAGACGACGACGACGACCGACAACAAATGAAATTGAATGAAATGTAGAAAAAAGCACATTCATGCAGACACACAAACACACACACACACTCATCACGAAGTGTGTTTCGTGCTGCTAACTTGTTTGTTGTTTGGTTGGTCGTGCGGGCTTGTGTTGTTTTTGTTGCTGGTTGGTTTAAGTTGTGCGGTTAACGTGTGAACGATCGAACCTAAACCTAAGCGTCAAACGGTCTGATACCATAATACCCAATTGGAAAAGGGAAAAGTAAATATGTAAGTCCCCATTTACACTTGGCGACTTTACTTGACGCCACTCACAAGTTTGTTAGAGAGAGAGGTAAGGGAAATGGAAAGGATTTCCATTTCCCTTACACTCTCCTACAAACGAAGTGTTGTGGCAAATAAAGTTGTCTTCTGGCAAGCCTAGTATTGACCTAAAACGAAAATTTCGCTCCCATAAGGAATACATGTAGCAAAGCAAATGAAATATACCATTGGTAAATTCCGTTTGGTGGTACTCAGCCGAATTTGCAACTGTTGCACCAGTACGATCAGTGTAGATTTTGTTTACCATCTGCAAACGAAAATTAATGTTCTGATAAGGAAATTTTGACATTTGCAAAAAATTAACAAATGTTGTGAAGTCATTTTTTAAGGCAGTTAAATAAATGTGATTAACATAATTTATGTGAAAATTTATAACGGCTGCTTCTTCTACAGTGCTCTACACTACAATTTTTCCTTCTTGAGATGAATGCAAAACTCCTAAGCGATTATTTCGTTATAGGTGAATATTCGTTCTAGGCTTTAATGAGGACTAACACTTTGTGTGGTCGGTTTGGGTTTTTCCGACCAAATTTGATCGGATAGATTTACAATTTTGAGGTTTAGTCGATCCAACTTGATTTTTGTAGATTTTGGACGTATTTGTCAATGGTAGAAAACTATACGTAGACAGTGATCGATTTTCCGCCAACGTTCTTTATTGTGTTAAGGCACACATTAACAAATGTCCTACAAAAATATATGATTAGGTACAGTGCTGCTCAAAACATTTGCAACCATGTCACCAGTTGGACAAAAAATGTCAATGTAATGAAAATTGAAATATTAAAAGATAGATTTAAATGCAAAGTTGTTGTTTATTAATAAATTTTTAAGGATTATATAAAATAAATTACTTATCGACAACGATTTGTTGATAGTCTATAAAATAACGTAACAAGTAATGTTTTACTGTGCTCAAAACATTTGCAACTTATACTAAGTGACTTCGGTATTAAACAAAATTTAAGACTTTTTATTAGTAATTTATACCGTAACCACGACGTTTAGTGGACTGGATTAAATGTGTGCTTGGGGCCGTTATCGTGTTGAAACACCCAAGCAAGCGACATTTCCCAAGTTGCGTAGGGCAACATTACGTCAGGAAAAATGTTTTTGTAGTCCTTTTGGCCTTCGCACCAGACACCTGCCATCCGACCGTGCGAGTTACATTTTGACTCATAGGAAAATATAACACATTTCCATTTCTGTTCAGACCATTTAAGATATTTTTTTGCGAACTGAAGACGAGCTAACCTATTTTTCTTAGAAATAAATGGTTTTTTAACAGTTTTGTAAGCTTAAAGTCCGACATCTACGGCTCTACATCTGATCGTTGGCGCGGATATATCCAGTTGAAGCGAATTTTTGATTTCTTTTGATGATATTTGAGGGAATTGTTGTACAATTCTTTTAATTTTCCGATCTTTTTTTATGTAGTCTTGCGCTTTCTTCCACCTCTATGCGCTGTTTTGGTGTTTTCACTACTTATAACACGAGATACTGTTGATTTATGGATTTTGTACTTTTTCGAAATGTCTTTTTGTGATACACCTGCTTTTTAATCGTCGATAATTTGCTTTTTAATGTGGTGATTATATTTATTGCCAGCCATTTTATTGATTTTTTCAGAAATATAGCACATGGACCTGTACCGATCAGTTTATGATGAAATTATGCAATCGACTGACTGATATTGCTTTGATGCTTATTGTATACATTAATCTTTCAATTTTCAAGCCGTTCTACTTTTTACAGTTACAAAAATACGAAAATAATACCAAAGAAGAAGAAAATAATGCAGGGTGTTAGGTAGTTGCAAATGTTTTGAGCAGACCGAAACACTTAATTTTTTATTCTTCGGAAAATAATCACAAATTATTGTAATATATTTATTTTTCCAAATTGAAATTAGAAAGCTCATCCCTTAAAGATTATTTCTTAGTTAGTGTATAAAGTATAAAACCAATAACATCTGAGTTTCACCTAGAATTAGTTTGCAAGCTGTTAAAAAGCCAAAGCTCTGTATTAACTTGTTCTTGCGAAGGCGCGAAGGACTTCACAATGTAGTTACTATGAAAAAGCCTAGACAGATGACAGCGTAAATTGCATTATCTCCCCCAAACTGCATTAACCCTGGCGAAAATGCACAACACCAAACTGAATATATTTAGTAGGGACATAAATACTGTTACAACATTGAACACAGCCATTTCAATAGTATAACTGAACATACCCCGTTAGTGTCATATGGGTTTTGAAAGCTAACCTCAATAGCGTTAGTCTGTAACGGGATTTTAAAATTGTTTCGACTTTCATCATAGAGTGGTCAGATAATGAGAACCGTGTCGCTGTAATAGCGCTTTTCAAGTGTGAAATGAAAAAAGCTATATTTTTAAAACGTTCCGGCCAGGGATTAACCGCATGTTCGTCTACCGATGCATAAAACTGTTTGAGGAGACTGGAGATGTAAAAGACCGCCACCGGTCGTGCCGCCCACGCTTTGTTCGTACACCACACGCCATCAAAGCCGTTAATTCAAGAATTCACAGAAATCCGCTCCGATAACAAACAACAGCGGTTGTTTGTGAAAAATTGTGACAATGTTGCCAGATTGTAATACCTAAATGCTGTATATATTCGGTTTGATGTTGTTCATTTACGCCAGGGTTAATGCAGTTTGGGGGGAGAAAATGCACATTTACGCTGTCATCTGTCTAGGCTATAACATAGTACTAAGTAGGGACTTAAATACTGTTTTACACGTTTTATGCTTAAAATAAAATGTACTGAATGTCTTTGGACCAAATATTTGTTAATATATTAGTCTTATGGGCCGTTTTAGCCTTATAGGCCGGATCCTGCAAAATCCTGCTGGAAAGTCCATGGCTGGTTTAGGAACTGGGAATTGTTAAGAGGCTTCACAACAGCTTCCAAAACGGTTTCTTGGTAAACTTTGGCCGATGTTTTGACTCCTTGTTCGCAGAAATGTAGGTCAGTGACCCCATCATAAGAAACACCCCACCAAACCATGACTGAAGCTGGGTGATGACTCTTTTCCACCCTTGGGATCAGTTAAGATGCTTCCTTAGATGAACGCGCATACACTCTATGATTTTGCTTGTTAAATTTTTCCTGAACGGTTAACAATATTTTCTGTGCAATTTATCAGCGTGCTTCACCAAAAGACGTTTGCATTTTTCAATCCCATTTTTTTAAACCTGAAGTCAATAAATTTCCGTTACGTCGTTTGAAAGCCCCAAGTCTTTTTTAATGATTCGACTCATGGACTTTTGCGTGATATTTATCTCACGGGCCATGATTTTCTGTTTTCGGAGCGGATTTCTGTGAATTCTTGATTTAACGGCTTTGATGACTTGCGGTGTTCGAACAGAGCGTGGGTGGCCCGACCGGTGGCGGTCGTTTACATCTCCAGTCTCCTCAAACAGTTTTATGCATCGGTAGACGAACATGCGGCTAATCTCTAGTGGCCGAAGCGTTTTGAAAATATCGCTTTTTTCATTTCACAATTGAAAAACACTATTACAGTGATACGGTTCTGATTATCTGACCACTCCGTGATGAAAGTTGAAACAATTTTAAAATGCCGTTACAGACTAACACTATTGAGGTTAGCTTTCAAAACCCATATGACATTAACGGGGTATGTTCAGTTCTACTTTTGAAATGGGTGTGTTCAATGTTGTAACCGTATTTATGTCCCTACTAAGTATATTAATCGACTGCTTAAAAAAATAAACTTTGTTTTTAAAACCTAAAATAAGAATAATTTACAGACTACCAGAAGTTTTTAAGTTTTTTAGTTACTTTATATTAAACCTATTTGGATAAAATAAATTGGAGAACATTGAGACGATTTTTTCAAAACATGTAAAAGCTTTGAAAATAATAGTTTTTTAGGATAAGCTTCAGTTTGACATTTTTTTGCGTAAACGTACTCAGAACATTTTGACGCACGACCATCATTTGTGTAGTTAACAATGACTTGAAAAAATCAATTTCGCAAAATAATGGAATAATTTCGCGAACATTTTCGTGCAATCATTTTTCACAACTTTCGACGTGGATTATCCCGACAAGAGTGCATCGATGAACTTAAATCTTTGTATGGCGATGAAGCACCATCCTATAGCACTGTGAAAAACTGGTTTAATGAGTTCAATCCAAAAAAGGCCGTTGTGTCAGAGAACATTGATGCCGTGCGTGAACTGATAATGCAAGATCGTGGGCATTTCTTCCACCAGCATACATTCAACACCTGGCAGTAAAAAGATTTGTTCTCGTTGGATCCCGCACAATTTGACAATCGCACAAAAAAAAAACTCGCATCGATTGGTGCAAAGAAATTTTGAAAAATAAGATTGCGGTGCTTCACAGGTGACGAATCATGCATCTATGCGTATGAACCCAAAACAAAACAGCAACCGACCGTGTGGGTCTTCGAAGACGAGTCAAATCCAACGAAAGTTGTTCGTGGAAGAAGCACTTCGAAGCAAATGGTCGCCTGTTTCTTCGGCAAAACTGGGTATGTGGTGACTGCTCCGCTTGAGCAACGTAGGACGGTCAATTCTGAGTGGTTTAGCACAATATGTTTCCCTAAAGTCTTTGGAGAAATTCTAAAAACGAACAAGAGAAGACGAATCACTGTGCACCATTACAATGCGAGCTCTCACACGTTGGCTCAAACCAGCGCCGGCCAAAACGTCGAATTGATGGGTACAGCCCTGACTTGACACATCAAGAAAAAAATGCGTGGTCAACGTTTTTCGTCGCCAGATGATGATGTTGAAGCATTCAAAAACCATGTTTTGGAGGTGTCCCAATCGGAGAGGAAAAAGTGCTTCGACAATTGGTTTGAGCGCATGCAAAAGTGTATAAATCATGCTGGAGAATACTTTGAAAAACTATAAAACAATTTTTGATGATAAATATTCCCAGCCTAATGTTGTGGAGAACTATTAGTTATAGTTCTCCACATATTCTAAGTAATAATGGGTGATCCATCTAGAGGAAAATTTTCAAAACAAAAAAATAATATAAAAATTCAAATCAAGTGTGGAATCTTTATTGGTAATTTGAAGAGAAATGAAAGTGTAACGTTGGCTTCCAAAACCTGAATCGTAGCTGGTTTGTCAGCATAGACTTTGGACTTTACGTAACCCCAAAGAAAAATGTCTAAGAGTGTGATATCACTCGATCTAGGCGATCCTGTCCAAAACGTGAAATTAGATGCTTTTCGAAATGACCTCTTAATAGATCCATTGTTTGAACAGCTGTATGGCAAATGGCACCGTCCTGTTGAATCCAAGTGTCGTCAAGACTACGGGCTTCAATTTCAGGTAGCATAAAGATCGATATCAATGCGCGATAGCGAGCACCATTCACGGTTACGTTCCGGCCATCATCATTTTTGAAAAAATATGCACCGATGATTTCACCAGCTTATAAACCGCACCAAACCATGGTTTTCTCTGGGTATAATGATACCTCTTGAACCTCTTCTTGTTGCTCTTCAACCCAAATGCGGCAATATTATTGACTTTGCCGTTGAACCAAAAATGGGCCTCATCACTGAACAAAATGTTGGTCGAAAACAGCGGATCTTCCCGTTTCTCTCCGAACGCTCATTTCCATAATACAGTTGCCAACATTTGAAGGTAATTATTTTCAAAAAAAAAAAACGCCATTAAATGTCCTTTCAAATTACCAATAAAGATTCCACACTTGATTTGAATTTTTATGTTTTTTTTTTGTTCAGAAAAAATACCTCTAGATGGATTACCCTTTATTAGTAGGTAAAGGAGAACATTTTCCACGGTTTTAAAAATGATAGAGTACAGTAATCAAAAAGGAGGACATGTCCTTCGAAAGGAGGATGTTTGGTAACCCTGCCTGTAGCCGAACATTGCCCCAAAATTGCACTCTACAGAAAGGGCTTGCAATATTTTCGAGACACCCTATATTCACGTAATCGCTGTTGTTACATCTGCTGCTGTTGAATGTCTGGACATGTTTACCGAACGAAGTTCGCTGTTGAAACGGACTATGGGCGAACTACATATGTGTATAGAAAACTAACGCATACACATGCATGTACAGAGTCCATACAAAACGTACAATATGGCGATTAGAAAATGGCAAAAATAATACATTTTATCGAGAAAACGTGTGTTTCTTCAAGTTAAGCACATAAAATATAACAAGTATACTTGCGCTACATAATGGTTTTATTTGTTTTGCCCATTAACATATCTGAGCTTTTGAACGGCAAAAAAAACTCTGATTTCATTCACAGGTCATAAAAAGCAGCATTTAAATTGAAACTTCTCATTAGCGTCTTATAAAAATTCCAAAATATCGAACAGACACAAACTCACATGGCGATGCACTCGAATAAATGTATGTATGTACAATGTGGGGAAGGATAGACTTATATGTAAAGTACATTACTTAGTGTGCCTTGACTTATGAAAAGCCAAAAAAAACTGCAACTGTTTTCCTTTGGATATGAAACTAAATATGTTTACCTTTGGATCCAACAAGGCGGCGCTACATCCATACATCCAACGAAACAATCAATTTATTGAAGACAACTTTTAATAAGCGCATTATCTCGCGTCGTGGGCCTGTGGCGTGGCCTCCAAGATCGGGGCTATGTAAAGTCTCTTGTCTTTTTATTGCTGACATACGGCCCCAAATGCTGCAAAAAGTGATCGAAAATTGAGCCTCTGAGCTGGAATTTACTCGAGCCAGCCGCTGGGCCACTTGCCCGAATTCATTTTTAAAATATAATGCCAAACCCGTATCATTATAATAAACCAAAATTCTTGGCCACAACATTAAATGTTATGCGTTTTATTTCTTCTTGAAAACCACACGTCTGAAAACAACACTCTTTATCATTAAAAATGGCGTTTCTTTCAAAACCAATAGTGGTATTTAAGGTTAAGGCTCGCTAAATAAATCCCCATTTACACTAGCCAATTTTACTTGCCGCAACTCTCAGTTTGTGCGAGAGAGAGGTATGGAGATTGGAAAGGGAAAAAAACTTCCCCGTACTGGCAATTCTTTTGTTTTTTTCGTAGTGTGAAGTTGGCTGAACATGAGTTTACAATTTTGATTTTGTATCCTTTGTAAAAATTATAAATTTTATTAATTGAATAAAAAAAGCTCTTTTATTTGTCCATGTATGTTTTTACACAAAAATCAGAACGAATAAATTACAGAATATCAGCAAAGTCAGTAATAAAAACAAAAATTGCCGAAACCGAATTGACTTGTGTGAGCACAAGAGGCAAATGCTAAAGGGAATCATAAAAATTTAAGGAAGTGAAATTGCTTACTGGGTATGGGAATTGCGAGTGAACAGAAAAACTACAATCGTTGTTATTCTTCGATGTATAGCCACAGTACCGTCCTTTCCCCTAGCAGACATCTGTGGAAAATTTTCGTCAATCCAATATTGTCTGTGCAACTCGGCAACTTCTGTCATGCCAAGGGGAAATTCAAAGAACCCATTCTCTTGTAATGGGCCTTTCACATTTTCCGTGGATGAGTTTAAATAATTTTAAAAATAGGTTTTCGCTGGAAATTTTTAATTTTGAACAATTTTATCGATTTTTTTCATTTTCATGAAATTCAAATAAATCACATGTTTTAATTTTTTGTTTCGATTAGGTTATCGTTGGCACCGTCTATTTCAATACTTGTATTTTGTGCCTTTTTAAACTATTAAGAATACGAGGGTTGCTATTTATATATCGGGTCCGGCAATAAAAACACAATAACTTATTTTTGGAAATCGTTTTATTGTTTTTCAAAATGTTCTCCTTTAAGTTCAATGCACTTTTGCATGTGCACAAACCAATTTTCGAAGCACTTTTTCCACTCCGATTGAGACACCTCTAAAGCATGATTTTTGAACGCTTCAACAGCTGCTTCTGGCGATGAACCACTCATTTTTTTTTGATGCTAGCTCGCATTGTCGTGATGGAAAATGAACCGTCTTCACTGATAATCTTTCCTCATTTCTTCGAACACTGTTGGCAAACAGATGGTTGTATACACTCAGAATTGGCCTCCTACGTTCCACTAATGGCATTATGGCAACATGGCCGGTTATACCGAAAAAAACCCAATCATTTGCTTCGATGTTCATCTTCCGAGAAAAACTTTTGTTGGATTTGGCTCATCTTGAAAGACCCATACGGTCAATTGCTGTTTTGTTTCGGGTTCATATGCATAGATCCATGATTCGTCACCAGTGACAATATTATACACTGCCTTTGAGCTACCGCAGTTATACTTTTTCAACATCTCTTTGCACCAATCCATACAAGCCTTTCTTTGAGCATTCGTCAAATTATGTGGGATCGAACGAGAACAAATTTTTTTCACGGCCCAATGAACATGCAATACTTTTTTGATGTTTGTCATACTAATGCACAAGGATGTGAGATTGAGCTCACGGTATGTCACATGTCGGTCATGCTTAATCAGTTCACGCACAGCAACGATGGTTTCTAACAAAGTGACCGAAGTTGGACGTCCTTCACGAAATTCATCCTGGAGCGAACGGCGTCCGAGACTGAACTCTTGGTACCAGCGATAAACAGTGTTTTTTGATGGTGCTTCATCGTCAAAAGTCGAAACAAGTTGATTTAAACACTCTCATCTCGATAGCCCACGCCGAAAATCGTAAAAAATCATCGTACGAAAATTTTCACGGGATAATTTGATTTGTTGACTGTTCGATTTTTTCAACACACTGTAAATAAAACAATTCGTTCTCAAATGACAAAACGTTCTGAGTGAAGTAATGCTAGAAAATGTCAAAGTTTCGAATGGAAGTTCCGGTTTGCATCTGGGGAGACTAGTATTGTCAGGACCGGAAATATAAATAGAAATTCTCTATTAATCCGTTGTCAATTTTAATAAATCATGTAGCACAAGTTCAAGCAATTGGAAATGAATCGGAATTTATTTTGCCAAATTTATTTGAATTGGAAATGAATTGCAATTCATTACGACAAATTCATTTGAATTGAATTAAATTTAATTCAATTAATTTTTTGGGATAAAAGCTAATTTAAAATTTAGACTATTCGTAATGAATAAAAAACAAAAAAGAATGATTTATTAATAGCACTTGTTTTTGGTCATTCATTTGACAAAAAGTTTAAATTCGAGACCGCAAAAATCCATTTGAATGTTGTTTTAAAACTGGTCTAGTTCACGAATTCAACAAACTGGACACGAAATATTGAGGAAATCGCTCTAAAATATTGCAATTTCCATTTCTAAAGGGGAGCATTTGACTTTACATAGTTAAGGCAATCTAATGTTCGAGTACATGCATGTATTTTTCAATACTCAATATTTAATGCACAGAAAGAACATGCTTCCTCTGACCCATACTCATTTGATGATATTTTGTATACTCTACACCTTACACACTGTAACCAATTTTTGATGTTCGTTACTCATAAAACGAAAAGAGATGGATATCATAATTATTAGACCGATATCTAATTCCATCGAGCCATGTTCGTCCGTTTGTCCAATTAAAGAAAATAAGTTCAGATTTAGATATAAGTAGATCCTACACATATATTTAAAACTTATATATGATCTTGATTCTTGATGAATTATGCAGTTTTTTACGATCGATCGGTTATTTGCTTAAGTAAAAATAAATTGTATCAGTACAAATGTCCATCGCGATTTTAAATACAACCATATTTTTGACGATTTCGGACAAACTGGTATAGAATATATTTTTTTAATTGACTAATGCTCAAGGGTTTTCCCCTATACATGCGGTGCATTGCGTTAGTGGGTAGAAAGTAAGGAGCGGAGGGGGAAGGATGAATTAATATTTATTGACATTTGTCTTGTATTTCTGAATGCCGTAATTGGTGGGAAATACATTTGCCGGAAGTCGATTCCACATACGGACAGAAAAGGTCGAAAAACGAATTCGATCTTTTGTGTAATAGGCTGTTTCCACTACGGTCGCGTCCACGCCCGCGTCCAAAAATCAATGAACGCGCGTTACAGCCTATACAAAAAACATAGGCAGTTTGGTATGGGAAAAAGTCCCGTTCATATTGGACGCGTTTTTCGATAAGTCGCGTTTACTATAAATTCGATTATTTTGCAATCGAAACCCACCCATACCTATTAATGGCAACACCGCAAATTGCACATCCCTATTAAAACAGCTGTTTATCAGCATAAACATAAAGCGCTGCTGCACACACATTTCCATTAGGCGCAATACCATTTGATCCTCATTTTCCACTGCGCTTAGCAAAATAATATCATTTAACTTCTTGATAATGTCACAACACAAAAATATTACAAAATATTACACCGCAAAAAAAAAACAAATAAACACAAACAGCTGTTTGAACGCAAACGTGAACGCAAAACACAAGGGAAACACCATTAAATTTTTTCGATAAATCGTGGACGCGGACGCGACCGTAGTGGAAACAGCCTATAAATTGCGGTCAACCGGCCAATCGATAACAAATGGGTGTAAATTCCTGGAAAGGTATTCCTGCCGAACATCCTCACGTCTGGAATAAGACGACGGATGTTGGAAAAACACACACCATGAGGTAACGACAGGACAGCGATACACAATCCACTTTCCAAAGGTGCAATAGAGTTTAATACCCCTCTGTCACCTAGCAGCACCATCGCTCTCCTTTACACGGATTTTTGGTTGATGCCTTTTTTACAAGAAAAATCCCGGCTGTCAGTTTGAACAATATTTTCTGAATGCCGGTTTTTGGCACTATAATGACAACAACTGATTTATTGCTGATAATGTCTGTCGCATTTGGTGTAGTTGGCTTGAGTACACAGAGCAAAGTTAGTAATACGTTTGCATGAACATTTCCTGTCCGCAAAGAAAGCGTTACACAAAATTCCCGCGGCAACTTCCCTGGATACGGAAAAATTTTTTCCGGGATTTGCCGCGGGAAAAATCCTGAAATGCAAACTCTACGCACAGGACATCGAAATAGGCGATAATGCACAGCGTTATTGGTTATATATTTTACACTAAGTGTTGCCTGGCGCCATCTGACATTTCCATTAGAAAGTTTGACATTTTTTAGCATAAACGTACTCAGAACGTTTTGACGAAGACCTTAATTTGGCAAAAAAATTGAATTAACTCGTAAACATTTTTTTGCGATCAGTTTTCACAACTTTCGACTTGGATTATCACGACAAGAGTGCACCGATGAACTTAAATCTTAGTATGGCGATCAAGCAATGTGAAAAACTGGTTTCATGAATTCAATTGTGGCTGACGCTCGCTCAAAGACGAAGGTCGAGAAGGTCGTTCAAAAACGGTCTTTGTGCTAGACAACATTGATGCCGTACGTGAACTGATAATGCAAGATCGTCATGTGACATACCGTGAGATAGAGGCATTCTTGGGCATATCTTCCACCAGCATACATTCGATATTGTATTAACACCTGGCCGTAAAAAATCGCTCAAAAAAGGCTCTTGTCGATTGGTGCAAAGAAATTTTGAAAAAATACGATCGCTGTGCCTTAAAGGACGTTTTTAAGGTCGTCACAGGTGACGAATCATGGATCTATGCTTATGAGCCCGAAACAAAACAGCAATCGACTGTGTGGGTCTTCGAAGACGAGCCAAATCCGACGAAACTTGTTCGTGGAAGAAGCACTTCCAAGCAAGTGGTCGCCTGTTTCTTCGGCAAAACTGGTCATGTGGCGACAAAAACAAACAAGAGAAGACGAATCATTGTGCACCATGACAACGCGAGCTCTCACACATCGGCTCAAACCAGCGCCTTTTTGACCGGCCAAATCGTCGAATTGGTGGGTCATCCGCCGTACAACCCTGACTTGGCACCCATTGACTTCCCTTTATTCCCGCACATCAAGAAAAAAATGCGTGTTCATCGATTTTCCTAGCCAGAAGATGCTGTTGAAGCGTTAAAAACCCAAGCTTTGGAGGTGTCTCCATCGGAGTGGAAAAAGTTCTTCGACAATTGGTTTGAGCGCATGCAAAGTGTATAAATCATGCTGGAGAATACTTTGAAAAACTATAAAACCATTTTTGATGATCAATATTCGCATTTTCATTATTAGGCCAGAAATATACATAGGGTCTAAGCAGCTGACTTTAACGATGATTTTACTTGTTTAACTTCAAATGTATCGTAGGTCTATCTAAATTTTATGGTAAGTCCATAGTCAGTTTTGAGAACTTTGTATCTAATGAAATTTCATGCCATATATTGATTACAAGCATTTGTCCGATTTAATTGGTGAAAAATCCCTGATTTGCTTTAAAATTAATTTAACAAATGTGCTGACGTGTTTTAACGATTGTTCAAAAACAAATCAAAGAGACAATTAATGGCCGAATATATATTGTAAATAGGTACATATGTACAAATACGAGTGTGTATCTACTTTTTGAGCAACACGTGACTTTTGAATGGAAGCGAAACTTGCGGCTCGTAATGTAAAAATATCGCTGACACGCTGGAATCGCGTGAGATATTACGTCAGTCGAAATGAATTTCGTTCAGCCCTCGCTCGACCGCTCAAACACATCGGGTACACATACGCATAGACACTCACCCTACAGCCAATGTTGGGATGTCGATATGGACTGACTTTTAGAATTCCCGGGATTCGGGAGTTTAGTTTCGGGATTTCGGAATTTTTTTTTATAAAGATTTTTCAAATTTCAGGACTTTTTCTTTTGCTTCATATATAAATAAAAATACTTAAATTAATGCTTTACGAGGGCTGCTATATATATATTTCTGGTCTAATAATGAAAATGCAAATATTTATCATCAAAAATGGTTTTATTGTTTTTCAAAGTATTCTCCAGCATGATTTATACACTTTTGCATGCCAATTGTCAAAGCACTTTTTCCACTCCGATTTAGACACCTCTAAAACATGGCTTTTAAACGCTTTAACAGCATCTTCTGGAGACGAAAATCTTTGATTTGCATTTTTTCTTGATATGCGGGAATAAAAATATGTCATTGGGGGTCAAGTCAGGGCTGTATGGCGGATGACCCATCAATTCGACGTTTTGGTCGGTCAAAAAGGCGCTGGTTTGAGCCGATGTGTTAGAGCTCGCACTGGCATGGTGCACAATGATTCGTCTTCGCTTGTTCGTTTTTCGAATTTCTTCGAAGACTTCAGGCAAACTAGTTGTGGTGTACCACTTCCATTGCTAAAGCGGAATAGTCGCCACATGACCAGTTTTGCCGAAGAAACAGGCGACCATTGCTTAGACGTGCTTCTTCCACGAACAACTTTCGTTGAATTAGGCTCGGAAGACCCACACGGTCGATTGCTAATTTGTTTCGAGCTTATACTCATAAATCCATGATTCGTCACCTTTGACGATCTTATAAATGTCTTTTGAAGCACCGTGATCGTATTTATTCAAATTTTTTTTTGCACCAATCGACACAAGCCTTTTTTAAGCGATTGTAAAATTGTGCGGGGTCCAACGAGAACAAACCTTTTTACGGACAGGTATTCATGCAATATCGAATGTATGCTGGTGGAAGAAATGCCCAAGGATGCCTCTATCTCACGGTATGTCATACATGACGATCTTGCATTATCAGTTCACGCACGGCATCAATGTTCTCTGGCACAACGGACGTTGTTGGACGACCTTCGTCCAGTTTTTCACAGTGCTATAGGATGTTGCTTCATTGCCATACAAAGATTTAAGTTCATCGATGCACTCTTGTCGGGATAATCCACGTCGAAAGTTGTGAAAAATTATCGCACGAAAATGTTCACGAGTTAATTCCATTTTTTTGCCAAATTGATTTTTTCAAGTCACTGTAAACAACACGTCAAAAACGTTCTAAGTACGTTTATGCTAAAAAATGTCAATCTTTTTAATGGAAATGTCAGATGGCGCCAGGCAACACTGAGTGTTGGCCATAAATAGCAACCCTCGTATTTAGGAAATTATTTTATAGTTCATATTGACGTAGAAAACGTCAAGAAAAACCAAAAAGTTTATGTTGACATAAATAAGCAATTCTCTTATTTAAAAGCGTAAGAAAATTAAAACAAGATTCAAAGAGTTGATAACACGATTGACTTTACCTGACATTATCCAGATTAGAGGCATAGAATGAAAGTCGCATAAAAACTTTTTCAAAAGAACAAAATTCTGAAAGTGGTCTCCCAAGGCTGAACTATAAAATAATGGGAGCGCTCAACAGACCGATCTCTCGCTGAAGTGTATGTGTATCAGGACAATTATGGTTAAAAAAAAATATTGGTTTAAAAAACTTCTCAAGGTAATTTGAGAATCTAAAGGAAAATCAGATAGTCTTGTTCGTGTACATTGGTCGTGTTCTATTGGCAACTCGCTCAGGAGATCCCTAACACGATAACATCACACCATATTACAAGAAAGGAGATCCCTAACACGATAACATCACACCATATTACAAGAATACAAAAATATTTTTGTATTCTTGTAATATGGTACGTCGCAACTAAGTATGGTTTATTAAATTTAATTTTGACAATATCAATATTGCGGAAATATTAATGTTGTTGAAATATAGCAATAGTATTATATATTGCCAAATTTAAAAATAATATGATTACGGCAATCATACAGTATGATTGCAATTGCTCTTCATTTAAATATACTTTTTAGAACAATGTTATTGTTACGGATTTAATGTAATAAGAAATTTTTCAAACTGCTTTAGCTTTGTTTAGCTGAAATATTTTAAATAATAACGCTTACGTTATTTTAAAATGATTTTTTCTATAGTTAAATTCATCACTCCTAATATTTTAAATGTGATGTATTACCTAGTAGGGTCATAAACACTGTTAAAACATTGAACACACCCATTTCAATAGTAGAACTGAACATACCCCGTTAATGTCATATGGGTTTTGAAAGCTAACCTCAATAGCGTTAGTCTGTAACGGGATTTTAAAATTGTTTCAACTTTCATCATGGAGTGGTCAGATAATGAAAACCATATCGCTGTAATAGCGCTTTTCAAGTGTGAAATGAAAAAAGCGATATTTTCAAAACGCTCCGGTTACTAGGGATTAGCCGCATGTTCGTCTACCGAGCATAAAACTGATTGAGGAGACTGGTGATGTAAAAGACCGCCACCGGTCGGGCCGCCCACGCTCTGTTCGAACACCGCATGTCATCAAAGCCGTGAATTCAAGAATTTACAGAAATCCGCTTTGAAAACAGAAAATTATCACGCAAATATCACGAAAAAGTCCATGAGCCGAATCATTAAAAAAGACTTGTTCACCGATGAAAAAATTTTTACCGTTCAGAAAAAAATTAACAAGCAAAATGACAGAGCGTATGCGCGGTCATCTAAGGAAGCATCTGAACTGATCCCAAGGGTGGAAAATGGTCATCACTCAGCTTCAGTCATGGTTTGGTGGGGTATCTCTTACGATGGGGTCACTGTCCTGCATTTCTGCGAACTTTTGGCTCCTTGTTCGCAGAAAAGCAGGTCAGTGACCCCATCGTAAGAGATACCCCACCAAACCATGACTGAAGCTGAGTGATGACCATTTTCCACCCTTGGGATCATCATCATCGGCCAAAGTTTACCAAGAACCGTTTTGGAAGCTGTTGTGAAGCCTCTTAAGAATTCCCTGTTCCAAAACCAGCCATGGACTTTCCAGCAGGATTCTGCGCCGGCCCATAAGGCTTAAATGTCCCAGGCCTGGCTTCGAAACAATTTGCCAGCGTTCATTTCCTGTAAAGAATGGCCCTCAGCAGCATAAAACGTGTGTAACATCATTTATGCCCCTACCAAGTATTAAATAATTTTCGTAATTCAAATCTATTGTTGACTACTTAACCCAATTCTAATAAATAATATTGGGGATCATAGTATAATTGTGTGTGATCATACTATGGTTGTATGGATCATAACATGGTTGCGTGTGAATCATGCTATTGTTGTGTGTGAAACATACTATGGTTGTGAGGATCATAATCTGGTTGTAGAGATCATTGTATCGTTGAGTGCGAATCATACTATGGTTGTGGGGATCATAGTATGGTTATGTGTAAATCCATCTTTCGTTGTGAGGATCATAGTATGGCTGTATTTGTAGCGTACTATTGTTGTAAGGATCATAATATTGTTGTACCACAATCATATACCTAGCAATAGTATGAATATTCGAATATTGTTATCCCAACCATACTTTTTTTCTACGTGTATTATTTTCAATTTATGTCGCTTAAGAAAGCGGCTCTCTCAATCAACGTTGGTAGGTATAAAGTAATTATTTAGAAATAGCTGTGTGCTGCGTGCAAAGTAAAGCAAACAAATTTAGTGCTCTTCCAATATTATTTCTGATATCAATGTTAACTGACTTCGAAGACCTCTTACACCTTTTTATAATGACGTGTATATTTTTTTGCTACTGTGACATTTTTTAATTCTTCCGAATCCTTAATTGAGCCTCTATCTTCGATATAATTTTTTTAAATTTGCAATTTTTTTTAATTTTTGTATTTTTTTTTTAAAATTGCACTTTTTCTTCTGAGCATTTGTTCCATTTACCAAAAACTGAATTCAAACAGCAAAAACTAGTTTTACTACACTTTAAATTTATTTTTTAGATTCTAATACTTTTCGACTCTTCGTCGTGTCCAACAATTGAACATCTCACGAACATTACTGATGCGAATTTTGAATAAAGATTTGAATTAACAGGTTTCAAAGGTTCAATTGACAATTGAAGAGCTGAAGCCTTTTCAAGCGTAATCAATACGCCGAATGGTTGGATGAGCAGACAGAATTGAATGGTAACTTTACAGAGAAAACTATCTTCAGCGACAAGTCACGCTATCTCTGTGGGTTCTTTAACAAGCAGAATTGTCGCATTTAGGCAAATGAGAATGCATCTGCAAAAAGTGAGTGGCAGTACTTCTTCGAAAACGAGGTCGGCCAAGCAGTTACCGTGAACTTCTTTTGGCCAGATTTGGAGGATATGCACGTTATGCGGTTCCAACAATGTGGTGCCACTTGCCACACAGCCAACGAAACTATAGCTATTTTGAGCAAGAAATGGCCGTGTTATCTCACGTTGAAGCGATCATGTGATTTGACACCATTGGATTTTTTTCTTTGGGGATATTTAAAAGAAAGTGTGCAAGTCAATAAGCCAAGAACAATTCAAGATCTATAGAAGAGATAATTCTGGACATTAACTAAACGACATTGAACCTCCGTTATTTCTCGGAGTTATTGAATATATCAAATATGATCGCATAGTCGTATGCCACCGAAGCCGTGGCGTGCATTTCGCCGATGTTTTGTTTCACACATAATTGTCATAAATCTTTAAAATTTTGTTTTAATTGCAAATAACATCGCGTGTTTAAGCTGGAGCACCTCTTGTATAGAATTTTTCAGTCTATTGATGATTATATGATTGTTCGAAAAAATATTTTTTTTTAAATTTTCAAAATTTAAGCGTAATTTAGGTGCATTTTTAAGGGGAGAAAACTAGTGTTGGTATTTCCATTTTCTGCACCGCAACTAATATCGAGAGCATCTGCAATTTGCACAATCTTCTTGAATCTATAATTGTTGTAAAGTTTTTGATTTGAGATTAATTTTATTCAAAATTGTTTTAATTTTTGGTAGAATAATTTCTATTTTATTTTTACTGACGTTGTTTTTCACATAAGACAAAAATTTACATTCTGAAAAATATGCATAAAGGATGGAACTTTAAATAAAATATGAATTAAAACTGAGTATTTAAACAAATTATGCAAAAAAAAAAAAACAAAAATTCAATAAATCAATGGCATATTATTGCAAAATCATTGATTCGCAAAGATATTAACTCAAAGTTATTTTTAGACTGACAACAAAAAATATGCATTTGCATAGAATTCCGATCCCTAAGCATAACTATGGCAATTTTTCTATCCAGTCTTAGTTACCAAGGCTTAATCTTAAACACTTACGCATGTACATTTACAATATTAAAAACTGCGGGATGAGGAAAAATCTCGAGATTTGTAATTTTATAATTCCCAGGATTTCACGATTGACATCCCTACCCCCCAACCAACACGCACACACACTCAGCCAGACACAAACTGACTCCACCACTCACTTACTCGGTCGTTTACGAAAAGGGAGTGGAATTGTTGTTTTGTGTGTTTTTCGCTTGCGTTTATTTAACGTTGAGAATATTAAAACGAGACAAATGAAACAACATTAAAATTTTACATATACTCGTAATTTCGTTGGCAATTCAACAATTTCTCAAGTTGCAATGAATAATGTATGTTAAGATGTGATTTTGTCTGTATGTATCGGAATGTTTCATTGTATGTGAATGTGTATTTAAATCACAACTTAATTCGTCATCATTCGAATGGATCTATCTAACATGAATTTTTATATACTTAGTAGGGACATAAAAACTGTTACACACGTTTTATGCTGTAAAATAAAAATAACTGAATGTCTTTGACCAACTATTATTTAATATATTTATTGATGTCATAGATGGGCAAAAACCGTTAAAAAAGTACTGCATTACTATTTCCATTACCAATAAACTTTTACTGGTACTGCAATTTTTCATTTAATTACCAGTAAATTTTTACTGGTAATGAAAATTAAATTCCAGTACCAGTAAATATTTATTTCTAATTAAACAAAAATTACATTACCAGTAAACATTTACTGGTAATTAAATGAAAAATTGAAGTACCAGTAAAAGTTTATTGGTAATGGAAATAGTAATGCAGTATATTTTGTAATGGTAAAAAAATTAATTTTTAGAAAAAAATAAATACATAGTAATTTTGTCGTGTAAAAAAATGCATAATCGAACTAAAAGTGATCGATGACTCGTATTCATATAACCTAATGAAGGGCATCATATGGTCGGACTTATCCAATACTGACTCGTGCCTACCGTGTTTTTCTTATGTTTTAATAAATGCAACCACTTTTGCCAGATTGGAAGATAAAAAAAATCGTCAAAATAAAGATAATTCGTCAAATCTGGCATCAGTGAATGCAACATGTGATAAACTGTAATTCTAACTGTACTCAAAACTTAAATTTCTGTGTGAGATTAAATTTGAAGTAATTTTGTTTCTTTGTTTGTTTTTTTTTAATTTTGATTGAATTGTCTCAATATAATTTACATTAATATAAACTTCTAAAAAAATATATTTTTTTTGAATATGCATACATTTTTTTTAATTTTATTAAATTTTTACTGGTACTGCTATTTTTTTTAATTACCAGCTAATATTTACTGGTACTACAATTTTTCACTTAATTACCAGTAAATGTTTACTGGTAATGTAATTTTTGTTTAATTAGAAATAAATATTTACTGGTACTGGAATTTTCATTTAATTACCAGTAAAAATTTACTGGTAATGGAATTTCATTTTCATTACCATTAAAAATTTACTGGTACTTGAAGTTGATTTCAATTACCAGTAAAACAATTTACTGGTAATTGAAATTTTACTGGTACTGGAATATGCCCAACTATGATTGATGTATATTGTATCCAAAAAGAATCTACTTATTCGAAATGTCCGCCTTTTGCCTTTACACGCGCCTTAAGTCGCACTGGCCAATCGTTAATAGCAGCACGAACCTCGTCCATTGGAAAATTGGGCACAGCTCGAACCAAAGCAGTCTTAAGAGATCCAATGTTGAGGTATCTTTTGTGACAAACCTTGTCCTCTAAAACCGTCCACAATTTATAATCCAATGGGTTCAAATCTGGACTTCCTGAGGGCCATTCTTCAGAGGAAATGAACGCTGGCAAATTGTTTCGAAGCCAGGCCTGGGACGTTTTAGCCTTATGAGCCAGCGCAGAATCCTGCTGGAAAGTCCATGGCTGGTTTTGGAACAGGGAATTGTTAAGAGGCTTCACAACAGCTTCCAAAACGGTTTCTTGGTAAACTTTGGCCGATGTTTTGACTCCTTGTTCGCAGAAATGCAGGTCAGTGACCCCATCGTAAGAGACACCCCACCAAACCATGACTAAAGCTGGGTGACGATCCTTTTCCACCCTTGGGATCAGTTCAGATGCTTCCTTAGATGACCGCGCATGCACTCCATCATTTTGCTTGTAAAATTTTTCCTGAACGGTAAAAATTTTTTCATCGGTGAACTAAATCTTCTGTGCAAGTTATCAACGTGGTTCACCAAAAGACGTTTGCATTTTTCAACCCTTTTTTTTAAAGCTGCAGTCATTAATGTCCGGTACGTCGTTTGAAAGTTCCAACTCCGAAGTCTTTTTTAATGATTCGACTCATGGACTTTTGCGTGATATTCATCTCACGGGCCATGATTTTCTGTTTTCGGAGCGGATTTCTGTGAATTCTTGATTTAACGGCTTTGATGACTTGCGGTGTTCGAACAGAGCGTGGGTGGTCTTTTACATCTCCAGTCTCCTTAAACAGTTTTATGTATCGGTAGACGAACATGCGGCTAATTCCTAGTGGCCGGAGCGTTTTGAAAATATCGTTTTTTTCATTTCACACTTAAAAAGCGCTGTTACATCGATACGGTTCTCACTATCTGACCACTCCATGATGAAAGTTGAAAAAATTTTAAAATCCCGTTACAGACTAACGCTATTGAGGTTAGCTTTCAAAACCCATAATGCATTAACGGGATATGTTCAGTTTTACTATTGAAATGGGTATGTTCAATGTTGTAACAGTATTTATGTCCCTGCTAAGTATAAAGTAATGCAAAACCAGTATGATTGGAATATTGTCCGATCCACAAAGGCCCATTTAGACGAAGGCATTTTGTACCACGTATTCAAGAAGAAGAAATCCCACACAAATTCCCTTCGGATTAGGACCTTAAATTTAAACAAATCTTAAAAATAAAATTAAAAAAAATCTATTTCTTACACACACAGAACAATTTCGCTGGCATAGCCGAATTTTTTGCCAAGCCAATGATTGTGATAACACGCACCCCATGGATTCCATCAGTACAACCGAATGTTAGCTGGTGCTCTGTAATTTTCATACTAAGTATCTGAACATTCAGAAAAGAATTTTTGGATCTAAACAAAAATATGTACCCAAATTAAACTTTCGTCAGAGGCAAAAAACGGTTTGCTTACACAATTAAAGTGCATAGAAAGGGTCATGGCGAGGGAAAAATTGAAAAGGTGATGTATGATTTTTATTGGAAAAAATTGGGTTAATCGATTGGCTTAAAGTCATTATAATCGAATTATTTTATTGTAAAAATATTTTGATTTGTGAAAAATGTCGATGTCCTGGATACCATATGCCTCCAAAGATTACGGGATGGTTATGGAACCGAGAGCACATAGTTCAAGGCCTCCAATTCAGCTTTATTGTAAAATAAATGACATATTCAGACTCCTTAGAAAATTCCTTAGTTTCTGTGTACTCATATATAAGTCCACTCTCGATAGGACCTTTTATTCGGCACCCTAGGCACTTTAGACCGATAGGTCAAGAACTTTTGATTATAATATTCGGATCCCTGACTCTATAAAAATGTTTTTAATACCCATATGTATACAGTTCAAGGAGGGAACCCTATGGATACTCTTATCAGAAAATATAGGCCGGTGTGGCTAAAAATTCGTAGAATAATAAAATTATTACAATATTTACTAAAATCCGTGACAAAATTGTATTGTTTTTTAATGCTCATATATCCAAAGTTAAATATGGCCGATTTTTGGCCCCATATAGGAAGGTTCGAGTTCCTAATTGGAACAAATCTTTAATTACGGTACATATTTGGACTTGAAAGAATATTTCCTTGTTTTTGAATACCCATATGTCCACGAACATTAGAGACCCATGGGTCCATTTTAGTCAAATCGTAAAGTTTATGTAATATTAAGATTCTTCAGAAAATTCCACTGTTTCAGAGGTCACATATGTCCATATTCGAAAGGACACCCTAGGGCGCTTAAATCCATGGGTCAAGGACTTAAATTTCTTCGAATCGTAAAATAAATATGATGTTTTAGTGTGTGGCGTAATTTTATTGGTTTTCAATACTCGTTGTCCATAGCCCAAGGAGGCCGATTTTTGGGTCGATATGGCCTAAATGGGATGCTCCAAGTCCCCAACAACTCCAAATCTTAAATATGTGTTTATTTTAAGCTTTGTAAGAAGATATCAATGTTTTAGGATACCCATATGTCCTCTAAAAGTAAATAAATAAAATTGCACAGTGAAAATTTCAGAAAATTGAAAAATTTGGTCCCAGAGACCAGTGACTATTTTTGAAAAGGTTGAAGCATCAATGCCTTCCACTTTCAACGAAAGCTGATTTAAAAGTAAATAAAATAAATTGCACAGTGGATATGGCAGAAAATTTAAAAAGGTGGGCAGGATTTTTTTATTCACTCAACTAAGAATTTTTACCCTTGTTGTTACCTACTTACTTAAGTCCCACAACATCCCAACTTTTTTCAAATCAGTGAGCTGTGCACGATCCAATTCTTATACTCACTGACCAGGACTTACTGTTTAAAGCCGGTTTTAAAAGCCTGATGCATTTAATATTGAAGTTTTTAGATTGCTTAGAGATAAATAAAGAAATAAATTACTCCTTAGGTCGCACGGCGTCGAATTGGGGTGGTGGATTGTTTTAAACACTTTCTTGAGCAGCAGTAATGTTTTCAGCCGATCTTGCAGTCGTTGTGGTCCATGCTTGAGCCTATCAGCTACCTCCTTTCTTCGAAATCCTTCACTACATGATAAATAGTGCGTCTTGTTGTCACGTAGTTTCTCCCAAAAATTTCACGTAACTTTCTCATCGTCACAGTAATCGATGATTGATTTTAATAAAATGTTTAACGACTTATCGAATATTTTTCCATAATAAATTTGCCACGTCTCTACTTTACGACTGCCAAATATGAACTGTCAAGACTAATGTTACCAAAATGGCGGCAAAACAAAGTAGTATACCTTCCCGGCGGATACCCTGTATGTTACAATTTCGAAAACACATTTATTTTATTTGTATTATGTGCGGTTATTTTGAAAACCTGGTCACCATCAATACCATGAAATATTGGTGAGTTAGTCCAACCGAATTTTTATAATTCGGAACAATTTCCAAACGATTTTTTCTCTGTGTCTACGAAAATAAAGCCTAAATGGGCATGCACCGTTAAATCTTATGCGGAATTAAATTCATCCAACCATAAAAACGGGAGTTGAGGCTGGTGATGGCTAATTAAGCTGATCTGTACAGGTCTGTCTGGTCGCTCCGTCTATGTTTTCTTCACTTTAGAGTAATTTTGACCTGGTTGTTGGCATAAGGTCTAAAAGAGTTTACTGACGCTTAAGTTCAGAGGGCGGATTCCTGGTCTAACATTGCACAAAGAACGTGTATAATTTATACCTGCTAATTCTCTTTGACTTCGCATCTACTGCGTAAAGTGACCGCTGCAAATGGACTACAGAAACAATAGCCATGTTCTTTTCAGGTTACTAAACAAGCATTTGTATGGAAGTTACTCAGTAAGCAAGAGAGTTGGCTGTTACTCGGTAACGAAACGAGTTAGAGTTACCTGACTTATTTTTTAAACAAAAAAAAATTTTATGAAACACCCGGCTTGTATAACAAAATCAAAAACATATGGTTTTTGTCATTGATACAGAAAGAAAATGAATAGAATTAAAGGGAAAGAAAATAGAAAAAGCGGGATAAAATCATTTCCATAAATTACAATGATGCAAATACGGCGAGTGAAAATGTTAGTTACTTGAAAAGAACACGGCTACTGATCTTTTTCTGAAACACACGTGAACATTTCTAATTCAATCTCGTTTAAACGAGAACTGTTTTTGTCAAAGTCGTGATGCACACATAAATACTTAAAACTGGAACGTCAGACGTAAACCGAAATGTGAATATATTGTACAGTGGGTCACAGTAAAATGTCGCACTTGTGACTAATCAATTTATTGTGTAAGAACAATCGGCATATAAAGTCGATTTTTTCGCTGAATTTATTAGCTTATGGTATCCTTATATTAAATGCGTAAATTGGTAAAGTAATTTAATAACATTTCCCACAAAAAATAGCATTAGGCGAAAGATAACAACTCATGTGATAGTGAAAATGTTACACTCCGGCTTACATATGTGTTTTTAAATAAAGGGTGGTCCAAATAAAGGGTTACAAAGAAAATCATATTCAGCGACGAGGCACACTTTCGCCCCAGTGGATTCGTAAACAAGCAGAACTGCTTCATTTGGGCAATGCACAAGTGTTGTTGAAAAGCTGATGCATCCACAAAGAATGACTTTTTGGTGCGTTTTATGGGCTGGCGGCGTCATCGGTCTGTACTTCTTTCAAAGTGAGGTCGGCCAAGCAGTTACCGTTAATGGTGTTCGCTATTGCAATATGATAAGGGGCTACTTGTGGCCAGAAATTGAGAATGTGGACCTGGACGAAATGTGGTTCCAGCAAGATGGTGCCACACAGCTAACGAGACAATAGCTCTTTTGCGCCAGAAATTCAATGGCCGTGTTTTCTCTCTTCGTAGCGATGTTAAAAAATCATGTGACTTGACACCGTTGGACTTCTATGATCCATCTAGAGATATTTTTTCAGAACAAAAAAAAAATTTAAAAATTCAAATCAAGTTTGGAATCATTATTGGTAATTTGAAAGGACATTATATACCATTTTTTTTTGAAAATAATTACCATCAAATGTTGGCAACTGTATTATGGAAATGAGCGTCGTCGGAAACGGGAAGATCTCTGTTTTTGACCAAAATTTTGTTCAGTAAAGAGGCCCATTTCTGGCTCAACAACAACGTCAATAAACAAAGTTGCCACATTTAGGCTGAAGAGCAACCAGAAGCGGTCCAAGAGGTGTCATTATACCCAGAGAAAGCCATGGTTTGGTGTAGTTTATGGCCAAGTAGAATCATCGGTCCATATTTTTCCAAAAAGATGATGGCAGTAACGTAACCGTGAATGGTGCCTGCTCTGGCGCCATGATATCGTACTTATTGCTACCTCAAATTGAAGCCCGTAATCTTGACGACATTTGCTTTCAAGAGGAGTTGCCATACAGCTGCTCAAACAATGGATCTATTAAGAGGTCATTTCGAACAGCAGCTAATTTCACGTTTTGGACTGGTGAGTTGGCCGCCTAGATCGTAAGACATCAAACCTTTAGATTTTATTCTTTGGGGATACATAAAGTCCAAAGTCTATGCTAACAAACCATCTACGATTCAGGTTTTGAAAGCCAACATTAGGCGTGTCATTACCGTCATACCGGTCGAAATGCTCGAAAGATTCATTCAAAATTGCGCACCCTGAGGCTTAGTTGCGGCAAACATTTGAAGAAATTATATTAAATAAACAAAAATAAAGATTCCACACTTTATTTAAATTATCTTATATTTTTTAATATCAATAAATATAATTTAAGAATTTTATCACACAAAGTGACTTCAAATAAAAAATTAGCATGATTTAGGTTTTTAAGTGGGAAAAAATTAAACTACCTGGATAAGTGGGAAATCTTTTTAAGTAGGAATAAACAGGCGGTCCCTTGCGATCTCACTTATCCAGGTTCGACTGTATTTTTATTTTTTTTCCATAATCCCTTCAATTTAGTTCAACTCCAAATACCATCTCAGACCAGCCACACATTTTAATTTGACGAGTTCTCCAACTAAAAACATTGGATATTTTTGCATAAACATGTAACTCCATTTCTGTCATTAGCAAATCAAATTGTTCTCAAACCAAATAAAAATTTAACTGCTCACAGATATCAATTATAGTTCTGTTTTTCGACCAATGTTAAAAAAACAAGCAACTACATTTGACAGACAGTACAAAAACGTACATCAAACGGCAATAGCCACTGAACAGCTGCTGCGTTTATTAAAATTTGAAAAATCAAAATTTTAAAGGGGTTTCTAAATGAGACTGTAATTGTTTTTTACAATTTGGTAATTTTCACTGTGACTCACTGTTAATATCTACTCACATTCCATAAACCTAATGGGAGTATGTGCACATGTTTCTCTGGAATGTACTACATCCATACATATTTCTTTCAAATATGTATGGATATACATATGTATGTATATCTACATTCATATATAGCCATACATGCACAATTGACATGTGACATGACCGATTGTGAAGTTGGTCAGTTTTATTTTTGCTTGTTCCTTTTGTTCTCTGGTTAAAACCAAAACAACAAAAACAAAAAAGTCCACACCAACTTAGAGAAAATGAAAATTTAGTTTGAAGTGGGGCAAGGCAACACAGACAGTGCACACATGGACGCGCACAGTCATACAGGCACAATCATAAGCACAAAACATGTGAAACGTGCTTTTCGAGTGGGGTCGTATGCAACAACCAACAAGTTTGAAACATTTGTCACGTACCCACACGTGTTTCGGTGCTTTTCTCAAACTAACGACGACGGCGACGTTGTCGACGGCAGGGTTTGCTGCACCGAGTATGGGTTGTCTCTGTGTGTATGTTTGAATGGCTGTGCCTCGAGAGTGATTGTGTAATGCGTGTTGTTTGTATATCTTTTCACGTTTTCAACGACAACAGCCACCAGCAACAACAAAAACAACGACATCAAGCCAGCCAACCAAATATCCATTGCTTGGTTGGCTGTTCGGCTGGCCGTCAGTCATTCATACACCGACTACCGACTGACTGACTGCCTACATAAGCCAACCAACTACAACAGTAACCGTCGTCGTTGTTTGTTGCTGCTGTTGTTTTGTATTGTTTTACGTTGTTCACATTGTTACGTTGTTGTAGTGTATACATATTTTTGTTGTGTGGTTACGAATGAACTGTCGTCGTCCGCATCGCGCCTCGGCTGCTATGTGAATGGAGGAGCGACGAGTAGCGAGCATATGGCAAAAGAACGTGCAGAAACCGTTAAATCTAAACATGGACAAATTATAACCATAAAAACGAAACGGAAAAGGAATAATGTTAAGTTCAGACCAAATATGTAAAATGTGTATGTCTCTTAAGTGTTTCCGATCCAACGCTCAATGTAGGTATTTAACGGGAAACGGGTTTTTACCATACATATGTACAGTGAGCGTAAAAAAGAAAGTTTACACTTGCAACTTACGTGTGCATCGTTATAGTATACAGGACTAATCGCGTATATGCACATCGGAATTTGCACGTATTTCAGTGCTTATAAGCAAGAAATACATTTAAAAGAACTCGGTTCAAATAAAACCAAATTTTAATTATTCAAGTTAGGCTGCATCTAAGCGATAAATGCTTATAACCGAAGTGCATATAAACGGTAAAAACTGACACATTTTCAAAATTAAAAAGTCAACCAAATTGTTTAAGAAGAAAACTTTATTGAGGAACATTCCTTCTAAAAAGCATACAGATTTCTAAAAAACCAAAAAAGAAACTCATAACAAAGCTAAAATCAGGCTTGGCAAACAATATTACTTAGTAGTGACATAAATACTGTTGCAACATTGAACACACCCATTTCAATAGTAGAACTGAACATACCTCGTTAATGTCAAATGGGGTTTGATAGCTAACCTCAATAGCGTTAGTCTGTAACGGGATTTTAAAATTGTTTCAACTTTCATCATGGAGTGGTCAGATAATGAGAACCGTATCGCTGTAATATCACTTTTCAAGTGTGCAATGAAAAAAGCGATATTTTCAAAACGCTCCGGCACTAGAGATTAGCCGCAGAAGTACATCGAAGCAAATGACTGCGGTCTTTTTTCGATGTAATCTTCCATGTTGCTACAGTGCCTTTAGTGGAACGTAGGACGGTCAATTCTGAGTGGTATACAAACATCTGTTTGCCAACAGTGTTCGAAGAAATGAGGAAGGATTATAAGAGAAGACGGTTCATTATGCATCACGACAATGCGAGCTCTCACACATCAGCTTAAACGATGTGCTATTTGAACACTCAAGATGTCGAATTGATGGGCCATCCACCGTACAGCCCTGATTTGGCACCCAATGAACTCTTGCGTTCCTCCAAAATCATGTTTTGGAGGTGTCTCAATCGGAGTGGAAAAAGAGCTTTGAAAATTGGTTTGCGCGCATGCAAAAGTGTATTGATCTTAAAATAGAATATTTTGATAAACAATAAAACCATTTCCAATGATAAATTATTGTGTTTTTATTGCTCGACCCGAAATATACATAAATAGCAACCCTCGTATACACAAAAATCAGAACGAATAAATCACTAAATATCAGAAAAGGCAATAATGAAAACAAAAATTGCCGAAACCGAATTGCCTTGTGTGAACACAAGAGGCAAGTCTAAAAGGGAATCATATGAATTGGCTCATGTAACAATGCCTAGTGTGAAAGGGAACTTAAACTAAGAGCAGATAAAAATACTTTTCTAAAAATGTGGCATTGTTTGTTTCGTTAAATTGTAAAGTCATAAAATTGTTTCAACCAAATTGTATACGAAGGCCCGAAGTTTCTTTTGACGCTCACTGTACACACAAAAGCCATTTGATTTTATGCTGATGTGTGTAAGTAAAGCTCAGAAGGGAAATACATATTAAAACTCGACTTTTGTTAGTCGAAAAACACGTTTTCTAATTTACCTTTTGACTCATCGGTGTTGGTTTTTGTTCACAATTTGTTCAAATTTGCAGTACGGGTACACAATAAGTGTCGCAATTCAGGTGGCAATTGCACACTGCAAACATACACTAACTTGCAGAAGTGTTCGCAATCTGCTCGGTCTTGGCTATTGTTTAAAAACATTATGATATCGTAGCTTACATTTTGATGATGTTCTCTGTTTTGCTTAAGCTTTTGCTTTATTCGTACAAAAAAACAAAAATTTTACAACGCTCAGCTCAGAAAGGAATGAATTTATGCAAAAGGAAAAAAATAAAATTTAATTTTTTCGATCGAAAAAGACATAAAGGCTAACTGAATTTTTGGGGAAAAAAGTTATTCAAGAAAACCTTTAGCGGGTTTAAGTGTACTCGATTATTACTCGCTTGCAATATTTTTTAAATAGCTTTTTTTAAAAAAATACAAATTTTTAAATCAAACGGTTTATGATGCATAAATCCAACCAATTCTTGTATACAAAGAAACTAACATTGTTATACAGGGTGGAGCGCGGAAATTTGCAGGCTGTAGGGGCCCTGTTGGTCGAAGAGAGTTAAGAGTGTGCTTGTTTAATAGTGGCTGACGGGAGATTTCTATTCTTCTGCCTTTCAGTTGCAGTGCAGCGTGCTTTTCGTTTGCGATTCGCTGTTTCCCCACGTGGACGAGTTCCTGGACGGCAATCAATTGTAAATTGGGCAACTTCATTGAAACCAGCAGGGAATGTGTCATGTGTACGAAGGGGACCTGGAGAAGGATTACAGCACCGCAAAACATCGAGGGAGTTAGATCAGCAGTACTGCAATCTCCGAAACGCTCTGCTCGGAAGCAATCACTTTCTCTTGGCATTTCCTGGATTTTTTTCAGCCGGCTTTTGAGGCAATGTAATTAGAGGATACATGGTTCCAACAGAATGGTGTCACTTCACACACAGCGAGGGTTAACATAAATTGTTAGAGGCAAATGTTTCCCGGACGGCTTATCTCTTTGAGGGATGATGTGAACCGGTGATGTGAACTGGAAAACTTTAGAAAACGTGTGCAGGAGTGTGTGGATAGCGAAGGTCGACATTTGCCAGATACACTATTTAAATCCATGTAATTTAAAAATTCCCTTACTGTTCAATATAATTAAAATATAAACTACATTTTTTAAGGTTCATAATTTTTTTATTTCATTCCCGAATAAACAAATTACCGCGCTCTACCCAGTATTATGCTGATGTGTGCAACGCACAGGAAAAAAGTTTGATAGACCCAAAAAAGTTATACCGAACTGTTAAGAAATATTTAATCTTAGACATGACCGCCTTCTTGTAATCAAAGTATAGGTAGCAATTAAGTGCCATTTTCGATAAAACTTTGCACATTATTTAGTTCTTAGCTATTGACGGTCGCTATAGTAAAACCGGTTCAATTTCTGATAAAGCTCCCATACAAATGTACCTACCGATTTTTGGTCTAACTTCTGAACTAGGGTTGTAACGAATATTCGCATCATATTGAACATTCGCTTTTACATTCTCAAAACAACAATTTTGGAATTTCGCTTTAGCATTCGCAAAAACAAAATCAGTATTCGCTTTAAATATTTTAAATATTTCTCTTTTTCGTTTAAATAAATATTTAAGGTCATATTTATCAATATTTTAGGCTATATTTATAAATATTTAGTGAAGGTTTAAATTTCGAATTTTCTTTATAAAATGTTTCTTTAAAGCTATTGTAAGTTTTTATGAACAAGAGGATTTATGTTTAATAACTCAACTCCAATTTATAAGGGAGGAAACCGACTACATGATTCCTTAACGCTTTAGACTCAATTTTAACCTATCAGGAATGTCACAGAACACAATTCCGATCGAAAGTGGTTTCAATTCCGTATTTTGCTTCTTCAGAAAACTAATTCCGAAAGATTTGGACGGAATGAAACCACTTTTGATTATGTGGTCGGAATTGATATTTTTAGTTCCATAAACACAAAAAACTTTGATAAAAGTACCTTTTCTGAATAAAGATTATTGTAATCTTTAATTACGTTTAATTTTTGCTTAGTTAACATTGAGTTTAATAATTCCTTTATATTTTCAATAGTACTAAAACAACAATAAATGCCTTGAGCGAAATAAAATAAAATCAAAAAAAGTTGCGAAATTAATTTGTAATTTATATTGTTTGTGATCGTCTTTTGTTGTGGCGTGTAATATTCTGGCTGACGAAAATAAAACAAATAAGAAATGTGAGTTTTTTATAAGTTTGTTCCCAATATTTTCATTTACAAATAAATATTTTGGGGAAAACAGAGAAACGGTGCTCAAGATAAAATTTTTGTCTAGTTCACGGAATGCCACAATGATAAAGCCAGAGGATTCGTGAAGGGAGATCGTGTGGTGGTAGAAGCGCTTTGGATCAGATTCAAAGAGGCGTCTTTCCAGCACACCTTCTCCTACTCCTAAGCGTCAAAGACCACGTACTCCACATGTATCCAACCCAGAATTGAGCAGGCTTTTGGTACAAGAAAATAAACACTTGGGAATAATTGCTAAGTTGCTGGAAGAGCAACGTGTCGACAACAAAGTGGAAAATATTGTCCACAGCGTAATGAAATGCGAAAACAAAATGAAAAATTAGATAGGCTGTGCAATATTTTGGAAGCCTATTATAAAGTAAAGGAACTATTGTTAAACAATTTTTGTAAAACTATTTTTTCTTAACTCCGTTTGTTTATTTTGTTTACTTAAAACATAAGTTTTGGTTTTCTCATACGAGTATGCATAGAGTTGCCATAGCAAATTAGAATAACCAAGGTTTTTAACATTTTCGGAATTACCTAAATCGATCGGAATCTGAAGAAGGTAAAACAAAACCGACCGGAATGGTAAGTAAGGAATTAAAATCATTGCGATCAATTTCTGTGACAGGTCTATATATGCTGTCAAATGCCACACAACAAATACGAAATGCAACGCTGCTCCCATCAAGTACCATCTGTTAATATACTACTGTCAAGTTTTGAGAAAGTTTCGTCATTTAGTTTGTTTTTACAGCTGTTTAAAACATACAGCCTCGAGGATTTTGTTAAAAATGGAAAAAGTTAAGTTTGAGTGCTCATTAAAGATTATTTTTCGCGGAAAAACCGCCAATCAAACCAAGGAAAAGCTCTGCAACATTCATTTTTAATGGTAAAAAAAGTGGTTTACTGACTTTCGCTGAGTCGCACAATTACAAATGACGCTGAACGTATTGGACGGCCAATTGAGGTTAATACACCCGAAAATGTCGAAAAAACCCACGATATGGTGTTGGCCGATCGAAGATTAAAACTGCGTGAGATTGTTGATGCCATAAGCATTTTATATGATAGTGTGGTTTCGATTTTACATGATCAGTTGGTTTTAAGAAAGCTGTCTGCAAAATGCGTGCCGCGATTACCATTTTATCAAGATAATGAACGGGTGCGCACGTGTGCAGTCTCAATGGCAAAATTCCATTAATTGGGCTACGAATTGGTACCTCATCCGCCATATTCTCCGGATTTAGCACCCAATGACTATTTTCTATTTCGATTTTCAATAATCAGGATAACAACGTGAATGTAATAACATGTCCCGCAGAACTCCCTGATCTTAATCCTGTAGAATATTTTTAGAAAATAGTGTGATTGACCTCATTCCAACAAGAAGAAAACTGTTTTCGAAATAAAGGATATACAAATAAACCAAAGTTTTATAGATAATTTTTGTTTTCATCTTGTCTTAGATTTTTGTCCGTTCGAAATCAATGGACCTGGTAACTTTTATGTTCAAGTCATAGTTTTTTAACTTTTTAAGTGAAAAGTTTTAAGCTTTTGTATACTTAGTAGGGACATAAATACTGTTACACACGTTTTATTCTGTAAAATAAAAAGTACTGAATGTTTTTGGACCAAATATTTTTTTAATATATTTGTTGATGTATATTTTGTATCCAAAAAGAATCGACTTATTCGAAATGTCCGCCTTTTGCCTTTACACACGCCTTAAGTCGCACTGGCCAATCCTCAATAGCTGCACAAACCTCGTCCATTGGAAAATTGGCCACAGCTCGAACCAAAGCAGTCTTAAGAGATCCAATGTTGGGGTATCTTTTGTGACAAACCTCATCCTCTAAAACCGTCCACAATTTGTAATCCAATGGATTCAAATCTGGACTGTCTGAGGGTCATTCTTCAGAGGAAACGAACGCTGGCAAATTGTTTCGAAGCCAGCCTGAGACGTTTTAGCCTTATGGGCCGGCGCAGAATCCTGCTAGAAAGTCCTTGGCTGGTTTTGGAACAGGGAATTGTTAAGAGGCTTCACAACAGCTTCTAAAACGGTTTCTTGGTAAACTTTGGCCGATGTTTTTACTCTTTGTTCGCAGAAATGCAGGTCAGTGACCCCATCGTAAGAGACACCCCACCAAACCATGACTGAAGCTGGGTGATGACCCTTTTCCACCCTTGGGATCAGTTCAGATGCTTCCTTAAATGACCGCGCATACACTCTATCATTTTGCTTGTTAAATTTTTCCTGAACGGTTAACAAAATTTTTCTGTGCAAGTTATCAGCGTGCTTCGCCAAAAGACGTTTGCATTTTTCAATCCTATTTTTTAAAGCTGCAGTCAATAAATTTCCGGTACGTCGTTTGAAAGCCCCAAGTCTTTTTTAATGATTCGACTTATGGACTTTTGCGTGATATTCATCTCACGGGTAATGATTTTCTGTTTTCGGAGCGGATTTCTGTGAACATGCGGCTAATCCCTAGTGGCTGAAGCGTTTTGAAAATATCGCTTCTTTCATTTCACACTTGAAAAGCGCGAAAAGCGATATGTTTTCATTATCTGGCCACTCCATGATGAAAGTTGAAACAATTTTAAAATCCCGTTAAAGACTAACGCTATTTAGGTTAGCTTTCAAACCCCATATGACATTAATGGGATATGTTTAGTTCTACTATTGAAATGGGTGTGTTAAATGTGGTAACAGTATTTGTGTCCCTACTAAGTATGTTTATAATTTCATTTTTAATGTTTCTTAAAAACCAACACTGAACAAAATTGATACATAAAATATGAGAAGTCAATTAATATTAAGCTGGAAAACGCAAGTTTTGTTATTATGATCGTTTTCTTTTCAAATGAAATTTATTAAAGTATCTGAGAAGCATATTATAGATCAAACGGAAAGCAAAAAAGACTTAGTTTTGTGGAAAATATTTTCAAAAAGCTTGAAAAAAATAATTTTTCCAACATTTTGCTTCATAAGCACAACAAAAATTTTCTAAATCAATTTTTTAATTGTTGGACAGGTCTCTAGCAATAATTGGCTTTTACAGATTGAAAAAATACCAATTAGTCGACGACTTATAGCCAAAAAACCATATGTGACAGCGCATAGAGAAAGGGACCTAAGGGTAAAAAAAATCAATTTTCATTTTTTTTTTGATCTGGACAACATCTGAGCATCGAAGGAGACCGATCCCATGCCCCAAAAGTGTTCCCTCCCAGAGATAAGCGCGTTTTATGAAAGTGATGGTACACCAAAGATACACGTATTTAAATTTTTAAAATGGCTCTCCTGAACAAAACTGGTTTTTACCCTTAGGACCTTTTCTATTTTGCGCGTCACATATAAACAATATGCTGAAAATCGGCATTTGACTGCAATGCAAAGTTCGAAGGTCGATTAAAAAAATTCGAACTAACATAAACAAACGCCGCGATACGGGTCTTCTAATTTAGCCTATATTTTCACCTCTCACTCTCGGAATCGACCTAACTTTTGCTAACCTGAATTTGTTCCACAGTGTAATTCTACGATTCGACGAAATTTGATCTGCCTTAAAATTGGTCACTATTAGACTATATTTGGGATGCCAAAAATAGGTCATTACGAATATGGGTAAACAGTGAGAGTATTTAGAAACAGTGAAATTTCCTCACTAATCTAAATGTGCCCTAACTTTTAAGATTTATCTAAATTTCGAGTCCGAATCCACTGGCCCCAGCGAATTAAAAATCGACCCTCTTTAATAACAGATATGTATGAGTACTCAAAAATAGTAATAGGGTCGATGAGTGAGTGTCGCATGTCTCATTTTTGTTACGGGCAAAAATACTTTCGCATTGAGCTATTCATTAATTTGAATTTTTTCCTCAACTCACTTTCTTATTAACAATAAGTTGCTTTACGCAAACATGTCTAATTAATATCTTATCAATCAAACAAAATAAACTTTAAATGTTTGTAGTGACAATATCAAATTAATGGCAACGTATTTTTTTCTCAAAAAGCAACTGGTTTTTACGTACACGTGATCTTTATTTTAAAATAATCACATATTCAATGAGTTCGTTTTGGTAAGTAAGTTCGGGTGTGGCTGTCTGACTCTTAAAGTCGTAATTCCAAAGTGCTAAATATAACTTAGCAAGCGTCATGCTAGCTGCTGAGCAAGCAGACCATTTGTTCAAATTGAAGTGAAACCGGATATCAGGGAAACGCAGACATGCCACGAACGAACGAACGAATCGACTATGATGACATACGTAGTCAGCTACTCGTGACATAAAGCATAACAGTGTCGGTGGACGATATTATAAGGGCAACCATTTTCGAGTTAAAAAAATAAAAAAAAATACATAAAGGCGACTTCAAAATTTAAGCGAAATTCGTGCATTAGGGTACAATTAATATTATGGCTTTCAATCAAAGCTGGAATAGCGCCATTTGTGTTGGAGGTTCAAGAAGGGACGTTTTTAGGCTTTTAGAAGTTATTTTCTGTAAAATAAGGCGTGGCTACCACTTGTTGCAATCTTGAATAAAAATGAAATAAATATGTCACAGAATACAAAATTTAATTAAAATTCATGCATTAAGAAAAAGTTATTTTGGTTTCAACCTTTGCTCTGATAGTGTCATTCGTGTGGAAGGAAGAAGATGGGGCGTGTCTATGGCTCCATTTTTTAGTCAGCTAGTTTACATTACGAAGTTCTAATTACGATTTTTCAGCTAAATAGCATGAAAAGCCTTACAAATATTATCCTGGGCGGAATAGTGTAATTCCACGGGAGGTACCAGAATGGGCAGTGCCAACCACCCTTTCCGTACACTAACCACTTTTTCTATTATCTGCTATATATATTTCTGGCCTAATAATGAAAATGCGAATATTTATGATCAAAAATGGTTTTATTGTTCTTCAAAGTATTTTCCAGCATGATTTATACACTTATGCATGCGCTCAAACCAATTTGTCGAAGCACTTTTTTCCACTCCGAACGCTTCAATAGCATCTTCTGGCGACGAAAATCGTTGACCACACATTTTTTTCTTGATGTGCGGCAATAAAAAGAAGTCATTGGGTGCAATGTCAGGGCTGTACGGCGGATGACCCATCAATTCGACGTTTTTGCCGGTCAAAAAGGCGCTGGTTTGAGCCGATGTGTGAGAGCTCGCATTGTCATGGTGTACAATGTTTCGTCTTCTCTTGTTCGTTTTTCGAATTTCTCCAAGACAGGCAAACAAATTGTGGTGTACCACTCAGAATTTACCGTTCTAACTTGCTCAATCGACACGAGCCTTTTTTTGAGCGATTGTCAAATTGTGCGGGATCCAACGAGAACGAACCTTTTTTACGGCCAGGTGTTCATGCAATATCGAATGTATGCTGGTGAAATAAATGCGCAAGGATGCCTCTATCTCACGGTATATCACATGACGATCTTGCATTATCAGTTTACGCACGGCATCAATGTTGTCTGGCACAAAGGCCGTTTTTGAACGACCTTCAAGACCTTCGTCTTTGATCAAGCGTCGGCCACGATTGAATTCATTAAAGCAGTTTTTCACAGTGCTATAGGATGGTGCTTCATCGCCATACGAAGATTTAAGTTCATCGATGAACACTTGTCGTGACAATCCACGTCAAAAGTTGTGACAAATGATCGCACGAAAATGTTCACGAGTTAATTCCTTTTTTTTGCCAAATTGATTGTTTCGAGTCACAACACAAATGATGGTCGTACATCAAAACGTTCTGAGTATGTTTATGCTAAAAAAATGTCTAACTTTCCAATGGAAATGTCAGATGGCGCCAGGCAACACTTAGTGCTGCCTAGGCTATATGAAACCCTCATATGAAAACTATGGAGTTTATAATCTAAGCAAAAGCCATGCACAAGGTGAAAAGTTATGTGCGGGCTTATTTGCACTAGCACAGGTTCATTTGTGTAGAAAGGGCGTGGCTTTAAATGGTACCTAGTTTCTTAAGTTTTTAAATTATAAAGTTTTGATTTTTAATTGGATCGTGGGAACAGCAATATATTGTGGGCTATTTAATAGTTTACATTTGAATCGGCTGTAAAAAAAAGTACTCACAATTTTTTCAAATTCAAGGTTGAACTTTTAAATTTTATTATGGAACAGAATATCATTCATACACACAGAGAACAGATTCGTTGTCACAACCAATTTTTTTGCCAAACGAATGATTGAAGTTGCATTCACCTTGAGTATGACATCAGTACAACCGAATGTTAGTTGGTGCTCTGTAATATTTAGTTATTGTAATTGAAGTATTCGAATAATCCAAATCTCCAGAAAGGATTTTCTTGGTCTAAATGCGTACTTGTTTAACGAAAAAATTTTAAATTTTCAGTAGAGGAAAAAAACTGTTTCCTTGTACTTATACTTCAAATACTTTTAAGCATAGCAACAAGGGTCATTAGGTTAAGAAAAAAGAGGAAAAGATGATGGAAGATTTTTACTGAATAAATAAGATTAAACGACTTGCTTAAAGCAGTAATATAAAAAATTTTTTCGCTCTAGTCTATGATGAAATTTTAGATATCACTACCACTATTCGGTTGCAACAACAAAATGTTGTCTTAACTATTGGTTGCTATAACCACCAGTTATAGTAAACAAATGCATTTTATGCGTTTCATTGGTATGACCGATCAATTAGTTGTTATCATTTCATTTGGTGTTTGCAACCGCATTTCATATTTTGCAACGGCATTTTAGTAGTTCCAACTGATTTCTAAATTATCTTTCTCTGTGTGTATGACTACCCCAACTGACTCGGCAGTTCATCGTCCAATCACGCCAATCTGTCCGAACATTTACGATTGTTTCGGGTCGAATCTCTTCAATGGCAACTTCGATTTCATGGTTCAATGTTTCAATTGTCTCTGGATGATTTGCGTAAGATTTATCCTTAATGGCTCCACACAGAAATAACCCAAAGGGCTCAAATCAAAGCTCCGAGGCGGCCAATTGACATCACAATTTCGGCTGTAAATTCGATTTTCAAAAACAGTCCGTTAAATATCGATGGTTGCTTGCTAAAACCAAATGTCGTCCATGTCGTTTTCTTGAATTTTTTGAAACAAAAATTCGTTGGAAATAGCGTGATAAGCTCACTGTTGACCTTTACGACGTCTCCTTGCTAATTTTCAAAGAAAAATGGCAAATACAGTAACTCGTTGTGGATGCATTGGCTCCTCAATAGTCACGTGTGAGTTGTCTGTACCACATATGCGGCAATTTTGCTTACTGACATAACCACCGAGAGGCAAATGAGAGTCATCTGAAAACACGATTTTTCGGTAAAATTCTTCATCTTCTGTCAAACAATCTTCAGCCCATCGGAAAATGTTTCATTATTAAATGACAAAGTTCAACATTTTCAATAAAACCAGAACTTCGAACAAATTATCAGTACTTTTTTGCAGCCGATTTTAATTTAATATCGCCCACCCTTTACAACACAATTCATGGTGGAAGCTTCGTCCCGGCCAAACTTACGAATTTTCCACTTGTTTTTGTGTGTAATTACTTTTTATTGCTTGAAATTGCAGTGTGTGGAAATTATCAAAATTTCAGAATACATTTATTTCAGCTCAATGTGGCCAAGTTCGTGCAAGCTCAACAACATCTTTGCTTTTTGACACTTTTTTGCTTTGGTGTAAGATCGTGTGCCTTTTGGAACTTGTAAGGATCTTCGTTGAACTCATTTTGGAATATGCATCGAATGATTCGCTGGGATATTTTCAGTTCTTTAGCCCATTGAATACCACTACGAAGTGGATTTCGGTGAAGACGTGGCTTTACATTTCGCACCATTTCATGAGATGTTAGGGTTTTTTGCGCCCATACATAAACGCGTTTTTCACTTTGAGATGGTCCACCTCACGAACTAAAGCTGGTTGTGATTTTATGGACAAGTATAACAGCCAACGAAACAATCTTTCTTTTGCGCAAGACAGTCAATGGCCGTGTATCTTAATTCTTTCTTTGGGGATATTCAAAAAAAAGTGTTAGTCAATAACCCAGAACAATTCAAGAGCTTAAAGATTGGATAATTCGGCAAATTAACGACACTGTACCTCTATTATTTCCTACTCATTGAAAGAATAAACCATCGGTTAGAGGTATGCACAAAAACCGTGGCGAGCATTTGGCTGATAATTTCTTCCACACATAATTGTTGTAGATCCTTCTATCATAATAAAAAATATTAAGATAATTCTCTAAGGACTTTTCGTTTTATTAAGATTTAACATCGTGCGTTTTAGTTGGACCACCCTTCTATCATAATAAAAAATATTAAGATAATTCTCTAAGGACTTTTCGTTTTATTAACAGTTAACATCGTGCATTTTAGTTGGACCACCCTTTAGATGCACATGCTTGTGGTAGTAAACAATATACTCGTAAACAGCTATTATGGGTATGAATTTGGCATAGCTCGCATTACCGGTTTGATATAAAGTGTAGCTATCATCTTTGGAGATTTTAAACGATATTACCTATCAAGATTTTTAAAAAATGGGTTTTTCGATAATGGAAATGCTTCTTTCTGTACAACCGATTTTGTTTAAATCAAACTATGTATTTATAAATGGTAAACGTGGTAAATCGTTAACAGTCTAACATTGTGTAACGGTACTAATGTTTTGGAAAGATACTGTATGCCAAACCTATGTATTTATTACAAATAAATACAAATACAAAAACAAAACTGCAAAACTAAATAAAAACGTTCCTAAATATATCAATCCATGTAAAGGTATGAGTACACATGTGCCCTAAAGATATAGGAGAAAATTAAATCGCACGTGTATTTTATTAGCAGTGTTTTCTCCAACAGATCGGACAGCGTTTGTAAGTCTGGAGACATACTTTTCAGAATGATGTAACTGCATACAGAGAAAAAATCAGTTAGAAATTGATCCGAAATACAAAATTATCAGTTCCAATCATCAAATCTTAATAATCATGATGGATATTCGGTTGCACGTGTCATAAGATGATTGTATTGCGCATAAAATGGTATATGTAACTTACTATTTGGTCACATTAACCGAATGATGTTGAAAGTATTGGTTGGCAGAACCGACATGGTGTAATGGAAGTGTCTACGATTATCATGCCAGTCAACCCAGGTTCAACCCCGGGTAGTGGCGGCGACTTTACAAGCAAGAGAATTATCTATAAACCATATTAAAACTTCTCTACACACAGAGAAAAAATCAGTGGGAAATCGGTCCGTACTACAAATACTCGGTTTGGTAAACATTCTTCTGTTGCAATCACCAATTGCAATTTCATGGTATTGACATGGTTCGATTTACCATAAGATCGTATCCAAGAATTGGTTATTCCAGGAAAATTCAGTAAAACTGTTTGTTCCTGCAACTGGTGGTTATGACAAGCAACCAATTATGAAGTTCATATTAGTTTGGTACCAATAACTGGTGATGACAACAAATCGATTCTTTGTAGTAACCAAACCCCGTTTAGTTTGCTGCTGTGACATAATACAATATGCAACAAAAGTTCGAACTTCCGGGCTTAATGACTTCTTCTAAAAAAAGAAAGACATAGGTGATTATAGTAAATTTTCAAAAGGATGACATTCTTTTTTTTGTATGGGCCTAGGAAATTTTTAGTTTGCAACGCCATACCGTATGAATAAGTTAAAAAGTAGTAAATATTCCTTCCTTTTAAAGAATTTACGTGGCGGGACGTCTTGAAAAAATGCCCAATAAATTCAGTTGGGGAGTGTCATTTTGTAAATGAAATATACATAACTGTTTTTAACGAAATATAACTGTTTTTAAAAACATTTATATTTCATTAAAAAAAAAGGACACTCCCCAACTGAATTTAATTTGACAACATTTTATCACTTTTCTGTGCTTTTTTCAATCATTCACTTAAGACAACACAGAATGTTTTTGGGTTAAAATGTTCTACTGAATAACTATATGTGACGCGCAAAATAGAAAGGGACCTAAGGGTAAAAACCAGTTTTGTTCGGGAGAGCCATTTTAAAGATTTAAATACGTGTATCTTTGGTGTACCATCACTTTCATAAAACGCGCATATCTCTGGGAGGGAACACTTTTGGGGCATGGGATCGGTCTCATTCAAAGCTCAGATGTTGTCCACATCAAAAAAAAGTGAAAATTGATTTTTTTGCCCTTAGGTCCCTTTCTCTATGCGCCGTTACATATGGTGCTCAATCTAGAGGTATTTTTCCGAAACCACGGTTTGGTGCGGTTAATAGGCTTAAGGAATCCTCAGTCCATATTTTTTCAAAAATGATGATGGCCGGAACGTGAATGGTGCTCGCTACCGCGCTATGATATTGGTCTTTTTGCTACCTGAAATTGAAGCCCGTAATCTTGACGACATTTGAATTCACTATTGAGAGGTCATTTACAAGGACAGCTAGTTTCACGTTTTGGACCAGTGAGTAGGCCGTCAAGATCGTGTGATATCACACCTTTAAACTTTTCTCTTTGGGGCTACGAAAAGTCCAAAGTCTATGATTACAAACCAACTGCGATTCAGGTTTTGGAAGCCAACATTACGCGTGTCATTTTGAAAATAATTTCCTTCAAATGTTGACTACTGTATTATGGAAATGATCATGCGGTGAGAAACGGGAAGATCCGCTGTTTTCGACCAAAATTTGGTTAAGTGTTGAGGCCCATTTCTGGCTCAACGGCAAAGTCAATAAACTTAATTGCCGCTTTTGAGCTGAAGAGCAACAAGAAGAGGTTCAAGAAGTGACATTATACGGTTTATAAGCTGGTGGAATCATCGGTGCATATTTTTTCAAAAATGATGATGGCCGGAACGTAACCGTGAATATCGATATTTATGCTACCTAAAATTGAAGCCCGTAATCTTGACGACACTTGGTTTCAGCAGGACGGTGCCACTTGCCATACAGCTACTCAAACAATGGATCTATTGAGAGGTCATTTCGAAAAGCAGTTATTTTTACGTTTTGGACAGGTGAATTGACCGCCTAGATCGAGTGATATCACACCTTTAGACATTTTTCTTTGGGGTTACGTAAAGTCCAAAGTCTATGCTGACAAACCAGCTACGAAATAGGTTCTGGAAGCCAACATTACACGTGTCATTAAAGCCATACCGGTCGAGATGCTCGAACGAGTCATCCAAAATTAGACCCTCAGAATGGAAACCCCGAGGCGTAGTTGCGGCCAACATTCGAAGGAAATTATATTCAAAAAGTAATTGCCATAAAATGTCATTTCCAATGAACATTAAAGAATCCACACTTAATTTTAATTTTTGTATTTTTTATGCTGTAACAATATTTCTAGTTTGATCACCCGAGACTATTATTATTGTAGAATAGTTCGCCTGCAATAAAATCACACTATCTTCAAAATAAATTGGTCCTTTTCGTCCTTAAATAATTTTTTTAATAAAATTGAATAAGTTAAGTTTAGAATGGAAACCAAAATCTACACAGAGGGGGCGATTTATTAAAATGAGTGTTTCCACCCATTTTTTTAAATAACCTGTTTAAAAGAATATATTTTTCTATCAGATGTAGCTAAAACTGCAAGAATTCATTTAAGGTGCATTGTGTCACATTACTTTAAGTAGCCGGAAATTCTTGGGTTTAGTATTGCACTTTAGTTTACTTAATTAATTTATCATAATTTTGTTGATCCACTTTACCAATTCGATGCATAAAATCGTCCCACAAGTAAAAACCAAGTCTTAAAAAAATCTGCTCATAAATCAAATAACAGAATAAATATTTTTTAATCGTTAAATATAAAAAGTAAAAAAAAATATTATTTCGGTCAGTTTACCGAAAACATCAAATGTAACCTTTGGTCTATTTAACAAATGTTCGTGGTAATGACAATCAATTTAAAACAGTCCTTATAGCCAATATCTATAACTTCAACCAATACATGTTCCAATTCAGTTCCAACAATCATACTTATTCTTAAGGCTCATAAATCAAATGACAAAGTTCAACCTTTCTAATAAAACGAGAAATTTGAAAAAATTATGAGTACTTTTTTACGGCTGATTGCAACAAATACAGCGGTTCCGAAACTTCTTAGCCTAGCACAAAAAGCGCGGTATAAACAAAAAAAAGTTAAGTGTTTTGGAAACTTCCATCTCTGCTATGAACACGTGTTAAATTTTGTTTCGATCTGGCAACTCCTTCATATAGAAACAGGTGTTCACAAAAGACGCATCCGCGATTTTTTTACAAGTTAAAAGTTAGAAATGCGTGGTGTCATTAAATATTTACATAAAAAAGGTTTATCGGGACAAGAAATTCATAATGATATGGTGAATGTGTTAGGTGAAAGTGCTCCTTCATATGCAACAGTAAAAAATTGGGTTGCTGAATTTAAACGTGGTCGTACAAGCATTGAAGATAAACCACGTAGTGGACGTGCAAAAACAGCAACAACAGAAATTGTAGCCAAAGTGCATGATATGGTATTAAATGATCGACGAATAAAAGTGCGTAAAATAGCTAATATCATGGGCATCTCAATTGATCGAGTCCATTTAATTTTGCATGAAGAACTACAGATGAAAAAGCTTTCTGCAAGATGGGTGCCGGACTTGTTAACAGTCGACCAAAAACGCATAAGAATGAACATTTCTCAAGCTTGTTGGATCGTTTTCAGCAAAATAAAATGGATTTTAAGCGTCGTTTCATAACTGTTGATGAGACATGGATCCACCACTATACTCCCGAGACAAAAGAACAATGCAAACAATGGACTGAAGCTGGAGGAAGTGCCCCAAAGAAGGCAAAAACAATTCAATCGGCTGGTAAGGTCATGACAACGGTTTTTTGGGACTTCAAAGGTATTATATTGATTGACTATCTGCAAAAGGGTAAAATAATAAATTCAGAGTACTATTGCAACCTTTTAGATCAATTAAATGTACAAATTCGTGAAAAACGTCCTGGCTTACAACACAAAAAAATAATTTTTCATCAAGACAACGCACCAGCGCACAAGGGTGTTTTAACATGGCTAAAATCAACGAATTAAAGTACGAGTTGCTTGACCACCCACCGTATTCTCCTGATTTAGCTCCCAGTGACATTTACCTGTTCCCAAATCTAAAAAAATTCCTTGCTGGCAAGCGTTTTACCTCAAATGAATATGCAATTGCAGTTGTAAACCACTATTTTGAAGACCTTGAGGAAAACTATTTTAATCAAGGGATAGAATTGCTATATAAGCGTTGGACTAAGTGTATGGAAGTTTCAGGAGATTATATTGAAAAATAAAAATATTTTTGAAAAACTAACTATTCTCTTTCATTGATAGGCTAAGAACTTTCCGAACCGCCATCAAATCCATTGAAAATTTGGTTGTTTTTATTAATTTGATCTTTTTTTTGAAAAATATTTAGGGCTGTGATAGAAACCATGTCGCCTTTGCAAATTGTCGCCTTTGCAAACCAATGTTGATTTCATTTGGTGTCACGAAACCAAGTTGGTTTTGTCCATTTCGAATGTTAGTAAAACCAATGTTCGAATCAGCTGTTGCTAATAAAACCGATAACATTGGTTTTCATGACACCAAAGCATCTTTTCTTATCGTTTTTTAAACCAATAGTGACAACATTGGATTCTATGACAGCACTGATTAAAACAATTTGTAGCTTTCTAGAATTAAGTTCCATTTTAGGGGCCGAATACCCTACTGTGTGGCGCTATATTACATAATGATCCCGCAGACGGTAGTAACGTTTTGTGGTTTGCTGTGGTTCGTTTTTTTAGTTGTTCGTTATCAAGCATCGTCCTTTGTGTGCATTTTTTCAATTGACAGTTTTATTTTGTCAGCTTTTGATTAATGGGATTAACTCTGGCTAAAGTGCATGAAATTCAACTTTAAACTTAAGGAGGCTGCTATTTATATTTCGGGTCCTGACATTACTAGTGTTTCCAGATGCAAGCTGGAACTTCCATTGTAAACTTTGACATTTTTTTAACATAACTTCACTAAGAACGTTTGGTCATTTGAGGGCGAATTGTTTTGTTTACAGGGTGTTGAAAAAACCAACTCAGTCAAAAAATGGAATTATCCCGTAAACATATTCGTGCGATGATATTTTACGATTTTCGCCGTGGGTTATTGAGACAAGAGTGTTTAACTCAACTTGTTTCGACTTTTGTCGATGAAGTACCATCAAAAACCACTGTTGATCGCTGGTACCAAGAGTTCAGTCTCGGACGACGTTCACTTCAGTATGAATTTCGTGAAGGACGTACAACATCGGTCCCTTTGCCAGAAACCATCGATGTTGTGCGCGAACTGATTAAGCAAGACCGACATGTGACATACCGTGAGATTGAGGCATCCTTGGGCATTAGCATGAGAAGCATCAATAAGATATTGCATGTTCATTTGGCCGTGAAAAAAAATTTGATCTCGTTGGATCCCACAAAATTTGACGAATGTTCAAAAAAGGATCGTATGGATTGGTGCAAAGAGATGTTGAAAAAGTATAACGGCGGTAGCTCAAAGGCAGTGTATAACATTGTCACAGGTGGCGAATCGTGGATCTATGCATATGAACAGCAATCGACCGTATGGGTCTTCAAGACGAGCCAAATCCAACAAAAGTTGTTCGTGGAAGAAGTACATCAAAGCAAATGATTTCGTTTTTTGTCGGTATAACCGAACATGATGCCACAGTGTCTTTAGTGGAACGTAGGAGGTTAATTCTGAGTGGTATACAACCATCTGTTTGCCAACAGTGTTCGAAGAAATGAGGAAAGATAATAACAGAAGACGGAACATTTTGCATCACGACAATGCGAGTTCTCACACATCAGCTGAAATGGTCAAATAGCTTAGGCCACTCAACAATGTCGAATTGATGGGCCATCCACCGTACAGCCCTGATTTGGCACCCAATGACTTCTTCTTATTTTCTAGCATCAAGAAAAATATGAGTGGTCATTTCATCGCTCGAAGCAGCCGTTAAAGCGTTCAAAAATCATGTTATAAAGGTGTCTCAGTCGGAGTGGAAAAAGTGCTTTGAAAATTGGTTTGTGCGCATGCAAAATGTATTGATCTTAAAGGAGAATATTTTGAAAAACAATAAAAAACCATTTCCAATGATAAATTATTGTGTTTTTTTTGCCGGACCCGAAATATAAATAGAAACCGTACAGTCACTAGGAAATTGATTCGGCATTTAATTATTTTAAGAACTTAGTTTGTTTTCAAAATTTATATTTAGTGTATGAATTTGCACCTCGTAATGTAACCTCCTACGCTGTTTAGAAAGTTGCGAGTGTATAAAAACACGACTATTATCTGGTTATATACGAAAAGACCAAATTAAAAAAAAAGTTGTTGCTTTTGATGACTAAGTACAATTTTAGAAAGTTGCGAGTGTATAAAAACACGACTATTATCTGGCTATATACGAAAAGACCAAATAAAAAAAAAAGTTGTTGCTTTTGATGACTAAGTACAAGCCAAGAATAAAATTTGTAGCAACGAGCATTTGCATTGCACAACGCTCTTGGGGACACGAAACACGTGTATTTCTGTAAATAAATATATGCATGAACTTTGTATATGAGTACAACATACCTGTTTACGGGCATTGGTAAATTGTAAGCTAAACCTAAAATCGAAATAAATGCCACATAACAAATGCGAACGCGTTTATCAAGCACGTTTGCGAATCGAACAAATACTTCGATGAAGTCGTGTTTTCGTCTTAACTAGGGTTAAACTCAAATATTCTAAACTAGGTTTAAACTTAAATAGAGTTTCAAGTTGAAAAGTAAAAGTAAACACAATGAACAGATTCGTTGCCACAACCGAATTTCTTTGCCAACCGAATGATTGTGGTTGCGTGTGCTTCCAGTCTAAGAACAACCGAATGTAAGTTCGGGCACTATAAGTAGAATAGTCAGAACATGGATAGTAAAATATAAAATCAATTCTATAACGCAAGCTTTAACTTCGCTAATAAAATTATAGGCTAATTATTAGTTGTCAGTTGTTTTTTTTTAATTGTTGGAGATATAAATAGCAACCCTCGTAGCTGACGTAGATTGAATTTGTTTTTAAAATTTCTCTGTGATATTCTTGCATTATCTGTACCCGATAATAACAATTATTTATAAACCAAACAATCACTAATCCCCAAGCGATGAGACTTTGTTATGATAAGAGTTTATGCTAAGGCATCTACAATCGTTGTTATACCCTCCACCGAGTGGATGGTATACTAAATTTTTCATTCCGTTTGCAACACCACGAAATATTAATCGAAACCTTAAACAGAATATTATTGATGTTATTGATCATCAAAAATTCTAAGACAATCTAGCTTTGTCCATCCGTCCTTGTGTTTGCTGAAAGCACGATAGCGGTCAAACGAATCAACCTAGGATCCTAAAATTTAGCATGATGATGCCTGTTTGGGATTGTAAATGGGCAAATCGGCTTAGGGGATACAAGTTTTCCTTTAAACGACTTAGGGTACTTCGGTACAGCAACAAATTATTGGATTCATGTTCGTACAAGTATCTTTACTTCCTTTTAGGTATGACAGTAAGTTTCGTAACAATAACATCGTTGTAAGAACCATAATTGATAGTCGTAATCATATTATTGTTACCATAAAACCCGAATATCAATATTTATTGCATTTTTATTTTTTTCTCTGCGTGTGTATTCGCATCTTATTCTTTACTTAGGATTCTCAATTTCAAAAGTTCAAATCAAGAGATCAAAATCAGTTCGTTATACCGAGTTTAAAATCAGTTCGTAAAATCTCCAATTTTTTAACTGATGTTTCGTTATATCTACATTTGGAATTAATTCTTATCAGAAAAAAGATTAAATCTAAAGATTTAAAATAATTTACAAACCAACTTAATACACGAGCAATTTACTGTAGTACTCGTATAAACGGTTTTGTCTTCTTCACATGCAAAAATTGAGTTGGACGTAGAAAGATTTAGATGCAGTAGCACCTTATAAAAGTGTTGCTAATATACACCTCTAGAAATGGAGATTAAAAAAAATAGAGATATTTTTAGTAATTTTTTTTATTAAGCAGGTACCTTAAGCTCTTCTCCACTTTTATTTCAATAAAATCGGTTTAGTAGTTAATGAGAAATTCAAGGTCAAAGTAGAACTTTTGATTTTTTATATTTTGCATGGAATGGAATGTGGTGTTCTAATTTTTTCATCTTCTTCATTTATAAAAAGAAGGTCATACGTTGATAAATAAACCATTTTAATAATAATTTTTTTAAAAATTAAAAAAAAACTTAGCACAGCGAACGTTTTTAATTTTAGTTTAGTTAGTTTTTCTTTAAATAACATTAAGGGGAAAAATAATTTTTAACCTATATAACAATAATTTTTATTTTTTCCGTTAAAAAATCGGCTGGAAATATTCCATGTTCAGTTCCGTACTATTTCTGTTCTATAGCACTCCTTTTTGCTTCTTTATCTACGTTCCTATGTTCTACTTTTCATTGATTTTGATTGCTAGTGATGAGCGAATCGGACGCTGGCAAAAAAATATTAAATATACGGGGGCATATCAATAATTCCATGACCTTTCGAATAAAACACATTTTTTTTCTTTCAAAAATAGAACATTTTTCAACATAATCTCCTTTTAGCTCAATACACTTAGCCCAACGTTTCCCCAATTTTTGTATCCCTTCCAAAAAAATAGGATTTTTCGAGGTCCATAAAAATAGGCATTTATTTGTTTGATCAATAATTTCATGGTTGGAAATGATTCTCTTTCCACCGAGGCTTTTTTTTAGGTTTGGAAAGAGGATATAGTCACGCGGGGCTAAATCCAGAGAATATGGTGGATAAAGTACCAATTCGTAACCCAACTCATGCAATTTTTCGATTGAGACTACACACCAGTGTACCCGTGCATTATCTTGATGAAAACTACTTTTTTCTTGGCCATATGGGGTCGTTTTTTAAAATCCATGTTAAATCGGTCCATTAAATTGGCATAACATTCGCCGTTTACTGTGCATCCCAAAAAACTGTTGACATCACCTTATTGGCCGACAAAGACACCTTTGCCTTCTTCGGAGCCGGTTCACCCAGAGAAACTCATTGCTTTGACTGCTGCTTGTTCTCCGGAGTGTTGTAGTGGATCCATGTTTCATCCACAGTTACAAAACGCCGCAAAAACTCATTCGATCTCCGGTTAAACAACTCCAAACAATCCTTTAAAGTTGTCACACAATAACGTTTAAGTTCAATTGAGAGCAATCGCGGCAGCCATCTTGCAGACAGCTCTCTTTAACCCAACGGATCATATAAATTCGAAACTACACTGCCATATAAAATGCGCAAGACATCAAAAATCTTACGCACTTTACTCTTCGACGGGCCCTTCGCATTATCGTTGATGTTTTCGACATTTTCGAGTAAATTGACTTCAATTGGCCGTCCAGAACCTTATGCGTCATTTGTACTTGTGCGACCACAACGAAAGTCGGTAAACCCCTTTTTTACCATTGAAATCGAGGGCGCAGAGTCCCTACAGTATTTATCAAGCTTTTCCTTGGTTTGATTGACGGGGTTTTCCCGCAAAAAATCCACGAGGTTGTATGTTTTGAACAGCTGTTAAACACAAACTAAATGGCAGAACTCTCTCAAAAATTTGACAGTAGTCTATTATCTGATGGTACTTGATGGGAGCAGTGTTGCATTTCATATAACTACGAGGGAAGTTGAAAAGTCACGGAATTATTGATATGCCCTCTACAAACGCTTTTGTCTTGTTCGCATGCTAAAATTTAGTTGGGCGTAAAGGGTGATTCAACCATAATGCATTATGTTAATTGTGAGTCACACCTTAACGTCAAGTTTTTTGCCCAACTTAATTTGATTTTGCAGTGTCTGACAATTATAACCATCTACACAATTGAGCAGCGCATTCAAAACAAAATGCATTTGATTTGAATGTCCAGTTTTGGTTAGCATAATCGACCAAATATTTCCACAAACGGGAGAACTGTGCGCAAATTTCAGCAAACCGGGTCTGTAGGAAATGTGAAACACATATGCATGTTCGTTCGCCCAGTTCGTTCTGACATCGGGCCGTACATCTCCAAAAATGAGGTCGGCCAGGCAGTTACCGCGAATGGTGTTCACTGTCGCGAGATGATAAAGGGCTTTTTGTAGGCAAAAATTTAGGATATGGACCTGAACAATAAGATGGTGCCACTTGCCACACAGTCATAGAAACAACGATGCTTTTGCGCGATAAGTTCAACAACCGTGTTATCTGACGTCGTGGCGATGTTAATTGAAAGTCACGATCATCAGATTTGACCAACGGACTTCTTTTTTTGTGATATTTAAAAGCAAAAGTGTACGCCAATAAACTAAGAACAATTCAAGAGCTAAAGGTTGAGATAATTCCATACATTAACTACATTGAACCTCCATTATGTCTCAGAGTGTATGAAAATATTGACCAACGGATAGAGGTATGTCTCCGAGGCCGTGGCAAGCATTTGGCCGATATTTTCTTTCACACATAATTGTCATAGATCCTTTTATTAATATTAAGATAATTCTCTGAAAACTTTTTTTTAATTACAATTAACATCGTGCGTTTTACTTGGAACACCCTTAATGTCTTATGTTTGTATGTCAATTGGTATTGCAAGTGGACAAAATCCAGCAGAAGGGGAAAAAGTTCTCTTTGAGTCCTAAAAACATTTTTTGGACTTTTGTATTATGTAACTTCAATAATTAATTTGAAAAACAGCTGTGCTTGGAAGTTGTAGCCGTACTTATTAAACATCCCAAAATTGGCGTGGCCATTGTCCCAAAAATACCCCGTTATGTTCGGAAACAAGGAGCCATTTTCATTGATTTTTTTTTGAAATTTTAATGTGTTTTTATAATTTAGATTTGGGTCGCGAATCGCGCCATATTGTCCCTAGGGGCGAAAAAACAGTTAAATTTAGTCACGAATCCGAATACAACATATTACAGTTTTTTTTTAGGCCATAACGCATACGTAGGGTGCCAAAAAAAGGTCCTTTTGAGAATGGACACATGGGTTTTTAGAAACAGTGGAATTTTCTAAGAAATTTTTTTAATTTTACGATTTGGCTGAATTGGAGACGTTGACCATTGGTTTATGAACACTGGGGCCAAGAAACCGTCCCGTAATTTTCGGTGACATATGGGAAAAAAGTATGTTTGGGTTAACAATATTCGAAGAGCATCATACTATTGTTGTTTATGGTTCAAACACAACCATACTATGATCCCCAACATTTTTTGTAAGGATTGGCTTAAGTTGTTATTTAACAATAGCGATTTTATTAAGTAATTTATGTAAAATACATTAAACTCTTAATAATAGCAATGACTTATAAAACAATAGAAAAATATTGCAGCTATAAAAGGTATCCGCCGGGAATGTATACTACTTTGTTTTGCCGAAATTCTGGTAAACATTAGTCTTGACAGTTCATATTTGGCACAACCATACTTAGTAGGGACAAATTGAACACACCCATTTCAATAGTAGAACTGAACATACCCCGTTGATGTCATATGGGGTTTGAAAGCTAACCTCAAAAGCGTAAGTCTGTAACGGGATTTAACAATTGTTTCAACTTTCATCATGGAGTCGTCAGATAATGAAAACCGTATAGCTGTAGTAGCGCTTTTCAAGTGTGAAATGAAAAAAGCTATATTTTCAAATCGCTCCGGCCACTAGGGATTAGCCGCATGTTCGTCTACCGATGCATAAAACTGTTTGAGGAGAATGGAGATGTAAAAGACCGCCACCGGTGGGGCCGCCCACGCTCTGTTCGAACACCGCATGTCATCAAAGCCGTTAAATCAAGAATTCACAGAAATCCGCTCCGAAAGCAGAAAATCATGGCCCGTGAGATGAATATCACTCAAAAGTCCACGAGTCGAATCATTAAAAAAGACTTGGGACTTCCAAACGACGTACCGGACATTTATTGACTGCAGCTTAAAAAAAATAGGATTGAAAAATGCAAACGTCTTTTGGTGAAGCACGCTAATAACTTGCACAGAAAAAGTTTATTCACCGATGAAAAAATTTTAAAAAAAAAACCAGCCATGGACTTTCAGCAGGATTCTGCGCCGGCCTATGAGTCGAATCATTAAAAAAGACTTGGGACTTTCAAACGACGTACCGGACATTTATTGACTGCAGCTTTAAAAAAGTAGGATTGAAAAATGCAAACGTCTTTTGGTGAAGCACGCTAATAACTTGCACAGAAAAATGTTGTTCACCGATGAAAAAACTTTAAAAAAAACCAGCTATGGACTTTCAGCAGGATTCTGCGCCGGCCCATAAGGCTTGGCTTCGAAACAACACGCAGAGAAAAGATATGGTTAATATATGGTCACGGCAACAATAGCATGTTCTCTGCAATAAAAGTATGGTCGTCGCAACCAAAGTATTGTTTTTTGAATTTTATTTTGACAATAGTATGATTGCGGCAATACTAATATTGTTGAAATGTAACAATAGTATTGTTGCCAAATTTAAAATTGAAAATATGGTTATAGCAACAATATAAATATGGTTGGTGCGACAAAAGTATTGTTTTTTTTGGGTTTTATGTTAACAATAATATGATTACGGCAATTATACCAGCATAATTCTTTTTTGACAATGTTTTTGTTACGAATCTTACGCAATAATATTACTTTTATATGTAAATTAAATTATTTCAAAACAAACTACTTTGGATTAGTATAACTGATATATTTTTAATAAGTAATTTTTTCTACTGTTAAGTAAGTCACTCCTATTATTAAGAGTTTAATGTATTTTTACATAAATTACTTAATAAGAATCTCTATTGTTGAATAGTAACTTAACCCAATCCTTACGAAGAATTTTGGGGATCATAGTATGGTTGTGTGTCAGTCGTACTATGGTTGTGAGGATTATAATATGGTTGTATGTTAAACATACTATAATTATGAGAATCATAATATGGTTGTGGGGATCATAGTATGGTTGAGTGTAAATAATAATATGGTTGTGTGTGAGTAATTCTATTGTTTTGAGGACCATAATATTGCTGTGGGGACCATAGTATGGTTGTCTGTGAATCATACTATTGTTGTGATGATCAAAATATACCCAACAATAGTATGATCCTCTTTGAATATTGTCACCCCAACCATACTTTTTTCTGTGTGAATTTGCCAGCGATCATTTCCTCTGAAGAATGACCCTCAGTCAGTCCAGATTTGAACCCATTGGATTACAAATTGGGGACGATTGTAGAGGACAAGGTTTGCCACAAAAGATACCCCACCTTGGGACTCTGAAGACTGATTTGGTTCGAGTTTTGGCCAATTTTCCAATGGATGAGGTTCGTGCAGATATTGACAAATGGCCAGTGCGACTTAAGGCGTGTGTAAAGGCAAAAGGCGGACATTTCGAATGAGTAGTTTCTTTTTTGATACAATATAATGATATTTATATATGATATATATAAATATATTAAAAAATATTTGGTCCAAAAACATTCAGTACTTTTTATTTTACAGCATGAAACGTGTGTAACAGTATTTATGTTCCTACTAAGTATATTAATTTTTAAATTTGGCAACAGTACTATTGTTAGTACATTTCAACAATATTAATATTGCCGTAATCATACTATTGCCAAAATGAAATTCAAAAAACAATACTATAGTTACGACGACCATACTTTTATTTCAGAGAACCAACTATTGCTGTCGTGACCATATATCAGCCATATCTTTTCTCTGCGTGTGGGGCGCCGAAAAAAAGGCCCTTTCGAATATGGATATATGGGTATTAGAAAACAGTGAAATTTTCTAAGGAATCTAAATACTCGTATGACATCAATTTTACAATTTGGAGGCATTAACCTATGGACGTGGCGTCCCGTTTCGTTTGAGGACAAATGGGTATTCATGAACAGTAGCATTTTCTCAAAAATCCATATAAGTACATATGCCAAATTGAAACTCGCACCAGCCTATAGGGGCCCAAAAATTGGCCTCCTGCAACTACAGACCAAAAAAATCACAAAAATCGATCATAACCAAACAAAAAACCAAATTAATTGTTACATTACAATGAAAGCCCGCCTTCATTGTAGTGTCAACAACATCGTTGTTCTATAAATAAAAACTTTCAAATCATCGACATACGTGTGTGTATGAACGAAAGTGAAACGTCAGTCGGACAGGACAGTCTGTCAATATGATAGGAAATGTTTCAGTTAGTCGCTTGTGTCCTTACTCTTCGACAATAATACTTCGCATATGCAAAATCAACCAATCTTTTATATCGTTAAACGTGTAGAGACCTTGTCAACAGCACATAATGGTATTGAGAAGCCATCCAACACCAACGGCGAAACGTGCGTCTACCAGAAGGTAATGTGTTTGCTTTAACTTCGCTGGCTTACTTTTGTCTACCCATAGGACAAACGACAATAAAACTGATCTTATTAACTTGTGAAGTAATATACTTTAACTTTATTTAGGTCAAAGTCTCCAGAGCCTGAAAAATAAGGTCCTTTCCTTTAATGACATAAAGTTACTTAGAAACAGTGGAATTTCTCAAAAATACCAATAGGCATTAACTTTTAAGAGTTGTCTTAATTTAAGGGCCTAGGGAGCCGGTTTCCCTATAACCCTTCGGCCATTTTCAACAATAGACATATGGGTTCTCCAACATTATAAAAAAAATTCAGCAATTCTGCAGAGGACAATGGTTTATAGGCCCCCAAAATGTAGTTCTGTCAAAAATGGACTCACCACCCAAACTGACCATGGTGGTGAGTTAAAAATCTTCGGCCCGGCTGAAATTACTACTGTCCACTTTTTGTAATACCAACAAATTCCCATTTTTCTGTTTGTAGATTTCATAAAAAATATCAAAATCAAAAAGTTTATGACAAAATCATGTGATTAAGAAATTAAATAAAAATATTTATAACAACAATAATTTTCTTAATGTACCGGAAAATCTAATTTTTTAAAAACGTGAGGGTTAAAAATAATCTCTGTTCGACAATATCGACATTAATATTCTGACCAAACTAAAGTTTGTCATTGCCCTACTTTTACATTGTCTGTTTTACGATCAACATTTTAGCCAAAAGGTGATAAGGTGTGAACGGTTGGCTTTTTGGTAAGACAAATGTTATGTAAGCAACACGTTTTTACATTCAAAACAATAAGTTAACCTATAACTGCTCTCAAAATGTTAATCGTTTGTTTTTATTTGTTGTATTTTGACTATCATAAACATAGTTTATGTTAATTTTGGTTTTAGCTTCTTCGAAATGTTCATGTGCGAACGAATGTTGATTTACTAAATCAAATCCAAAATTAGATAATTTCAATGAAGTCACGTTTTCTCGCGATTCAATTGAGAAAGAAAAAACAAAGAAGAACGGCATTTGAACCGCAAAGTCGACATTAAACATGCAAACATGTGATAAGATTAGACCAGAATACCAAACTAGAAAAAACAATTGCGGGAGAAATAAGTTCATTTTTTGTTCTCGCTACACCGTTTCCAATTGAAACTGAGAAAATTAAAATTGAGAAACCTAATTTGAAATTGAGAAAGGCAAATTGAAATTGAGAAAATTCAAATTGAAAAACACAAATTGCAATTTAGAAAATACAAATTGAAATTGAGCTACGCAAATTGAAATGGAAAACATTCAAATTAAAATTAAGAAAGATTTTTTGTTCTCGCTACACCATTTCCAATTGAGATTGCAAAAATTAAAATTGAGAAACGCAAATTAAAATTTGAGAAATACAAATTGAGAAAATGCAAATTAGGTAAAATTGAGAAGCACAAATTCAAATTGGGAAAATTAAAATTGAGAAACGCAAAGTAAAATTAAGAAAATTCAAATTAAAATGGAAAAAATACAAATTGAAATTGTGAATATATAAATTGAGAAATTGCATATTGATATTGCTAAAAGACAAATTGATATTGAGAAAATACAAAATTAAAATTGATAAACGCAAATTGAAATTGAGAAAATACACATTAAAATTCAGAAAGTACAAATTAAGATTAAGAAACGTTAATGAAATTGAGAGCATACGAATTGATATTGATAAAATACAAATTGAAATTAATATTGAGAAAACGAAAAATGATATTGAAAACTTCTTTGCAACATGCATATCCTCCATCTCTAGCGCTATTTGATAAAATCTTTTTCAATGTTGAAAATATCTTTTCAACAGGTATATATATCCTCCAACTCTAATGCTTATTGATAAAATCTTGTTCAATGTTGAACTGCTCTGAGTCATTGTTGGTGAATTCTTGGACAGACACATTTCGTGTATTGTGATGCATTTTTTGCATAAGACTTGATTTTTTTATATGTTTTAATTGGGACCATTGTGTAGTTCCTAGGTTAAGACATGCAGCTGTTGTATTTTGAAACAAGGTTTCAATTCTCCTTTTCTTGATTTCCCAGCTCTTTCCAATTACCAACTATTCCTTCCAATCTTCAAGAGCTATACAAGACCTCATTCGAATTGCGGTTAAACAATCCTTTGAAGATGTCACACGATTACGTTTATCGGTCAATTGAGAGCAATCGCGGCATCCAGACAATGTTTAATAGGGCCCCAAATTTCAATTCTCCTTTTCTTGATTTGCCAGCTTTTTCCAATTACCAACTATTCCTTCCAATCTTCATGAGCTATACAAGATCTATAAATAATATTCACAAAAATTTTATCTGAAAAAGAAATTTCATATAAATAAAAAGGGAAAACGCAATTTGTGTAACTGATTACAACCCTAATGTTATCTAGGCAAACTGCGGGTCATCGTAATGACCATATAAAGTGTGGTCCAACCATATGCACAGTTGTGAGTCTCACCTTAACGTCGAGTTTTTTGCCCAAATTAATTTAACATTTCTTTGTTATGGTGTTTGATCAATTTAACCATGGAGAGGAACACAATTGAGCATAGCGTTTAGATTGTTAAAGCCTTTTACAAAAATAGGAGTTTAAATCAAAATGCACTTCGTGATTTTTTGGTCAGCATACTAGGCACACTTTCATCTCAGCAGATTCGTTAACAGACAGAATTGCCTTATTTAAGCAAATGAGAATCCAAGAGTTATTGTTGAAAAGCCGGTGCATTCACAAAAAGTGACTGTTTGCTGCGGCTTATGGGCTGGCGACGCCATCGGGCTGTACTTATACTTCTTCGAAAATGAGGTCAGCCAAGCAGTTACCGTAATTGGTGTTCGCTATCGCGAGATGATAACGGACTTCTTGCGGCCAGAAATTGAGGATATAGACCTGGACGATATGTGGTTCCAATGGGATGGTGCCACTTGCCACACAGCCAACAAAACAATGGCTCTTTTGCACAAAAATTGAAAGGCCTTGTTATCTCACGTCTTGGCGATGTTAATTGGCCGTCACGATCAAGTGATTTGAAACCGTTGGACTTCTTTCTTTGGGGATATTTAAAAGAAAACGTGTACGTCAAAAAGCCAAGAACAATTCAAAAGCAAATAAGATAATTCAGTACACTAACCACATTGAACCTCCGCTATGTTAGTTATTAAAAATATAGACCATCGGATATTGGTTTGCTACCGAAGTCGTAGTGATCATTTGGCCAATAGTTTGTTTAACACATAATTGTCATAGATCTTTCTATAATAATTAAAACTATTCAGATAACTCTCTAAGCACTTTTTGTTTTACGTACAATAAACATCGTGCGTTTAAGCTGAACCACCCTTTACAAAAACCAAGAAACATAAATACAATTGTTTATTTTGTTTTTCAGTATTAACTTCTCAATATTAATTTGTATTTTCTCAAATTTAATTTGACTTTTCTCAATATCACTTCGAATTTTTTTTTAATTTGTATTTTCTCAATTTTAGTTTTATTTTATTTATTTCAATTTGAGTTTCTCAATTTCAACTTGTAAAGAGTGGCTAAATTTTAAGGGCCGAATGTGACTTGTTGAATGTGAAACACACTAAAACGTCAAGTTTTTTTTTTGCGTTTCTTTTAATATTTCACAATTTCAGACTAACTTATTTGAACCATGGAAAGATACACGCGTTAAAGTTATTCAGGCTTATTAGAAAATGAAAATCAATTTTCGAAGAAAATCGTCTTCAGTGATAAGGCAGATTTTCAACTCAGTGGATTCGTCAATAAGCAGAATTGCCGCGTTTGGGCGAATGATAATCCAAGAGTGATTGTCGAAAAAACAATGCACCCACAAAGGGTGATTGTTTTGTGCGGTTTAAGGGCTGGCGGCATCATCGGGCCGTATTTTTTCCAAAATGATGCCGGTCAGGCAGTTACTGTGAATGGTGTTCGCTATCGTGAGATGATAACAAACTTTTTATGGCCCGAATTTAAAGATTAGGATATGGCCGATATGTGGTCTCAACAGGACGGTTCCACTTGCCACACAGCTAACGAAACAATGGCTCTTTTGCGCAACAGCGGACCTTAAAATTTAACCACCCTTTATTTTCTCAACTTTAATTTTTGTCTTCTCAATTTCAATTTGTTTTTCGCAATATCAATTCGAATTTTCTCAATTTCAGTTTGTATTTTCTTAATTTCGATTTTTATTTTCTCAATTTACGTTTATCAATTTCGATATTTTTTTTCTCAATTTAAAATTGTATTTTCAAAATGTTAATATGCGTTTACCAATTTCAACTTGCATCTCTCAATTTCAATTGGAAATGGTGTAGTCTATTTCCCGCCATAGCCAAAAGAGGAAAATGACAAAAACAGGTGATGTTAAAACCAAAAGAAACGGATTACGTACGTACACGTTCTGTATGCAACAACTGTCACACGAATACATAACGTACGTAGTTTGAATGTATAGCCTACGTAAGTTCTAGTACAACATGCTTTTGTTGCATGTGACATTGCATTACTAAACAGTTGACACATTGTATAACAACAACAGCAACATCAAAATAAAACACGCAAAACCTTGTGAGGCAATAGGCGTAAAGCGCCAATATCCATATTTGCACATGTGTGTATGGGCAACACTGTTGCATTTCTATACAGAGGTTACACACAGAAATCTGTTTCGTTGCAGCAACTGAATGTTGGTAGTCCCGTGTACAATTCCAGTTTGCAGTTGTGCTAACGACACTTAATTCTTTTAGTAATAATGAACTTTAATAAAAGCAACTAATAGATTATATGCATATACATAATTGCATTCGGTTATGGCGAAAATTAAATTCAGTTGGATCCACGTGTACATCGAAACTTTTTTCCAAAACTGCCTATCTGATTAAAATGGGCCATATCGCTCCCACCTCTTCTGGTAACTCCCACACATATGTACCATTAAACCCCTCTTTTGGCGTAACCACTGCGTGCACGATCTTACTGAAAATCAATTCATAACAATCAAGTTATAAGGCAAACTTGGTGACAAATAATTGGATTCCTAGTCACGCCCATATTGGTACCTTTCACACAAATGACACTGTTTTAGTGCAGATTTGAATCCACATAACTTATCACCCAGTCGCCCCTTAAACTGTGAACACCATGATATTTTAATAGCGGAACTGTACACGTGTACAAAAATTGTCGATGACATGCCCCATTCCGGTATCACTATTGTAAATGCACCATTCCGCCCACTTTTGATATTCGCATAATAATTTCAATACCTTTCATTCTGCTGAAATTTAGTAATTAAAAATCGAAAATAAATTAGACGAGCTGACGAATGCTCATAAACCAAAATATGCCACGCCCCATACTTGCACCTTCCACTGGAGGGAAAATGTTTAATTCATATATGGAAGAGGCTATATGTACTTTAGATGGATCAACCGGCTGAACATTTTTTACTTGCTATATTTGACTTAGATTTTACTTCGTGATACTTTCTCTATTGTGGGAATTTGTAAAAGACCTATGCACAGTGGTGTATTTGACTACCATAACGGCGCTTAATTGAAAAATGAACATAGATATTTCCGATTATATATTGGTATACCATAATTGTATACAAAATTCTACATCACTAATTTATAGAATGGATAAGATATGTTGTTTGCTTCTTCTTCTGTATTCCATCAAAAGAGAAAATTTTTTCGTTTTGTTTAAAATCTTTCAGAAAGTCATATTTCAGTTGTTTCAAGTGAGAATTTTTTCTATTCAACCATTCCAAAACAAAACTATTGCTACAGAACCTTCAACTTCAGGTATTTTAGAACAAATATACATATAGGTTGTCAGTGAATATGTAGTATAAGTATTTTTAAATATTTTTGGAAAAAAAATGGTCTTAATTTAAGGCATTTTTAATACATTTGTTGATTTTTAAAAGGGTACCGGGCAAAAACCTCCAAAAAATATTATAGATATATGTAACAGAAGGTGTGTACTTATATAATTAAGAAAAACATCTTGCGTGTTTTTGCGCCAATTCATGTATTTACAGATTTTCTAAAAATATTCACATGTAGTCAAAATGTAGAAAATTAACAGTGGCTGTATTTTATTGTGTTTACATTTAAATCGTTGCTGTGTATATTGTTATTATAATCTATATTTGTAACTAACGGTGCATTAATTACCATGCATCCTACAGTATTATTTTTTTTATTTTATTGTTAATATTTTATATTAACAATAAAATGATCACGATAACTATTTTAAAGATTTTTTTGTTAAATAAAATTTCGTTTCAATAAGTAAGTGTAAAGAAAAATGTGAAGTTGACGGCAGTGATGATGAAACTGGAGATGAAGATTGATGAATTAGATAAGGTATGAATTATCAAAACACGTACCAAAAGAAATATATAAAGATTTAAACCCGCTTTCTTTTCACAGCAACATTAATAATTTTACGAATATGAAGCAAAAGTTTTCAAAATTACAAAATAATTTACTTAGTAGTATTTACTTACAGCCGTATTCATAAAAAATTAAAACAGCTTAAAGTATGAAAACTGTATTCATAAACGATTGTTTGCTTAATAATCGTTTTGTAAACCATTATTAAATGTGTGCATTTTAATATTCTTTCGACCCTACTATGTTTTAAAGTGACGTTTGTGTTTGTTTACATTTACACACATATTTTTGGAATTTTTCGAATACAACGAAGAAAAAAATATTTTTAAAATATACGAGTAGAATGGATACTTTATTTTTTTGCGTTTGCAAAAAAATAAAGCAACATTAATAATTTTACGAATATGAAGCAAAAGTTTTCAAAATTACAAAATAATTTACTTAGTAGTATTTACTTACAGCCGTATTCATAAAAAATTAAAACAGCTTAAAGTATGAAAACTGTATTCATAAACGATTGTTTGCTTAATAATCGTTTTGTAAACCATTATTAAATGTGTGCATTTTAATATTCTTTCGACCCTACTATGTTTTAAAGTGACGTTTGTGTTTGTTTCTCTACATTTACACACATATTTTTGGAATTTTTCGAATCAACGAAGAAAAAAATATTTTTAAAATATACGAGTAGAATGGATACTTTATTTTTTTGCGTTTGCAAAAAAATAAAGTATCCATTTTCATTTATAAAAACTTCTTTATGGAAAAATACAACATAAAAAAGGGAAAATTGTAAAAAGTTCACTAGTGATGTGTAAACAATCAAAATAAGAAAAATATTATTCGTTATTCGAATACCTTTTTTTTATCAGTAATACATAATTGATCTCAATTTGTCTTTTATTAAAACATGATTTTGTTTTTATTATATATTTAAATATATAAATATAATGATTCTTGACATACTGTATATATATATATATATATATACAACACAATTTTAAACAGCCGGACACAGAACGGAGTCATTTAAGATTATTCACCCATATATATATATATATATATATATCTATATATATATATATATATATATATATATATATATATATATATATATATATATATATATATATATATATATATATATATATATATATATATATATATATATATATATATATATATATATATATATATATATATATATATATGGGTGAATAATCTTAAATGACTCCATTCTGTGTCCGGCTGTTTAAAATTGTGTTGTATTAACTAATTTTTTTTATAAATATGTTCTAAGCAGCTTATTATATTTGTTAAAATAACCCACGTATTAGTTTTTAAAATTTTTAATTTGTTAATATCGAAAAAAAGAAAACAGTACATGTAGTCTCAGTCCCGTGGCGTGTCCAAAACCGACGCAGCAAAATAAACCGTACTTATTATGTATGTAAATATTAAAAATCTGTAATTGCATTCAAATGAATTTATGCACTATTACTTCAAGTCACATATTCTCTTTTTTTGATTTAATTAAATTAATTTTAAGAAATTATAAAAATCATTTCCTTTTGTCCGGAACATTTTCTCTCAGTCCCGTGCATGGTGTGGTTTTCTGCTTAAAAAAAAGGTAACGGCCGTTACGTTAAATTTGTAGTGTTTCTCTCGCGCTGAAGTATTGTTCTCTTCGAAGGTTCTCGAAGAAACTCTACTTCTATTTTAGTTTGCGAATTATTTTCGTTTGGTTTTTATTTGATTATAAAGACTGTCCCCTTTTTCGCAAAGAAAAGGAGTCATTTCAGATTATTCACCCATATATATATATATATATATATATATATATATATATATATATATATATATATATATATATATATATATATATATACAGTATGTCAAGAATCACTTTACACATTACAAAAAAATTATAATTTTCAACTTAATTTGTATGAAAATGTAAGTTTTTGGTTTTTAACTTATTTTTTTTATTTATTATGATTACATACAGTATTCGCAAAGGGGATAAATAAAAAGAACGTTAATCCAATGTGTAAAAAACAAAAAATAGGACTTAAAGAATTAACAATATTTTTTTTACTGTCAAGAAACTCTTTTCACAACTCGCATTTGTTATTCCTTTTGACACTCACTTAACGGCCAACGGTACTTTACAGTTATTTGCGATTTACATTGCTTTTGTATATGATTGTGGTTGTCAGTTAGTGATCAGTTTTTGTTGTGCGCGTATCACAACGTAACATATTGAGTTTGCAAAATGCCAGGCAAAAAATTATCGTTCGATGTAATTCAGCTTACTACAATCACCAATTGGGAAAAAGTGTGAAAGAATTGTCGGAAATGTTTTCAGTAACACGAAAGACAATTTATAATGTAATAAATCGAGCTGAAAATGAGGGTAGATTGGAGCCAACACGTGGAGGAGGATCGAAGCCAAAAATAACTGAACGTGCGGAGCGCCTAATGATACGGAAAATTAGTCGAAACCCCCAAATTTCGACCAGAACCCTTGCAAGGGAGCTCGAGAAAGAGTGTGGAGTAGTTGTTTCTCATGAAACAGTTAGACAGGCGATTCTAAAGAACAAATATTCATCAAGAGCTGCACGAAAAAACCACTCCTTTCTTCAGTCAATGTAGATAAGCGCTTTTCCTTCGCTGTAATGAATGTTTCCCTAACGGCCGACTATTGGGACGACGTCATATTCTGCGATGAGACCAAAATGATGCTGTATTACAACGACGGGCCGTCTAGAGTGTGGCGAAAGCCATTAACATCGCTAGAAAATCACAAAATCATTCCAACTGTCAAATTTGGAAAAATGTCGGTTATGATTTCGGGGTGCATCTCAAGCAAAGGAGTGGGAGACTTAGCCTTTATAGAAACTACCATGGACGCTATGCAGTATTTAGACATTCTAAAGAGCAAATTGGTAAGCAGCGCTAGGAAATTTGAGTTCTTCAGAGGCAACAAACCAAAATTCAAATATTCGTGTCGATTATGCATGCCGACGGATGGCATCGGATCGGATTTTTTCCGCAGTTGCGTATTTTGGTATTATATAAGCCGATGGTAATGCAGTTGCGGAAAAATGGCAATTATGTATTCCGAATGCGACTCACTTCGCACACAAAAATATCCGAAAGAAATTCATCGCTGATTTGGTGCGGAAATGTTAGTTTTTGGTTGTGTTTTTCTTTATTTAATTTGATTTAATTTATTTTCTAATGGAAGCTAAGAGGTAAGATGAGAAAAAATAAAATGTGTATGTAAACGGGTTAAATTATTTGTTTTTTTATAGACAGCGTACGACAAACCGCTCTCAGTTCACTACTATGGTAGAGAATATGAAGAAGCACCCTGACATTGCCACCAACATGACCAAACAATCTCCAGATGCTGTTTTACAATTTTGGGACTCCTTGGCGGCAGAGCTGAATAATTTAGGACCGCCATGTAAGAGCGTCGCTGAGTGGAAGAAGGTACGTATATCAAAGTTTCTTCTGGTTCAACATTCGATGAAAGTTACTTTATGTTTAGGTGTGGTCAGACTACAAGTCCGGCATTAAGAAGAAGCTCACCCACAACAAGAGAGAGCAGAACAGCACTGGAGGTGGTCAAAACACCCAGATGTTTTTGTCCAGTTTGGAGGAAGAAGTGGTTGCCATCACATCCATGAACACCATTGTCGATGGCATACCAAAGGTGGCGAGTTTTGGATTGCCAGGGCGTGAGAGAAATGAAGGCGCCTTTACTGTAAGAACACGCGATGACATTCCTTCAACCTCAAGGGCGGTGGAATCAATGAATGTTGATGTTGAGGTGGAACAGGCAACCGAAGAGGTGGAAGGCCCAGCTACATCAGCTAGCTTAAAAACACTTACGGCCCTGTTCCGTACCTGTCTTCTATTGCCACTTTTTTCTTCACAATTTATAAAAAATCCAATTGACGAATTCATTGCATTTCATTTTATAATTGTAATATTTTATTTCTTTTAAAATTTATGACAATTTCAGCGCACTATCTTTATTACTTTTGTTTTTTATTTGTTTATAAATGCCAATTTCGCAGCTGTAATGTAACATCGGCTTCATGTTGGTAATGTAGTCATCCGACGGAATACCTAATACCATTTTCCTAACAAAGTGAGTCGAGTGCGGTTCGAGTCAATCCGATCCGAAGCAAATCCGTCGGCGTGCATAATCGACATGATTATCAGGATAATGACCCTAACCATAAGTCGCATATGGTGCGGATGTGGCTACTTTATAATTGCGGAAAAGTTATAGATACACCTCCTCAAAGTCCTGACCTAAACCCTATTGAAAATTTGTGGGTGCATTTAAAGAAAAATGTCGCCAAACGCCAACCCAAAAACATGACAGCACTCAAATCCGCTATATTGGAAGAGTGGGAAAATATACCGAGCAATTATGACCTCATAAAGTTGATCCATTCTGTGAAAAGGCGATTACAATGCGTGGTGGATGCAAAGGGTGGTTATACGAAATACTAAATCAATTAAAAAACATCGTAACACGTCTTAAATTTAATACAAACACTTTTGTGAAAAGAGTTTATTGACACTAGCAAAATTGAACTCTACTTGATTTTGTTTTACGTTTAGTTTCTTTAGCATGGAATTTACTTTATTTTTTTGTTAACCTTATGTAAATAATGTATATAATTATAATAAATCAAAAAAAAATACTTGATAGAATAAAACAAATTACTTTCTTGCTTACAAAGATGAATTTTTATATTTATTTTCTTTGTGTAAAGTCATTCTTGACATACTGTATATATATATATATATATATATATATATATATATTTTTTTTTTGTTTATTAAACCAGTTCTTTGTAAAATAAACAATACAAAAAATATAGATTCGAATACTCGCATAATTGATAATCGTATTACTGCATCATTAAGATTGAAATGGCAAGTCAAAACGACAGTGTTGCCAGCATTGAATCGACAAATTGATTAAATTGTATACTAGTTAAAGTAGTGTTTATGAATACGTTTTCTTAACAATCATTTTTTAGACAAAAAGTGTTTGTTAACTAATATGTACTTTAAGTCCCAATTAAGATTTTTTTATGAATACGGCTGTTAGTCTTTAATAAAATATATTCTTTTATAAAAATATAGCTTTTGTTACGTTTACTCGTATGTAAAACTATTTGAAAAGTATTACATAACACAATGTCAGCAAGTTTATTCTCATGTAAGTTTGAATTAAGGTACGGGCAACATATAATAATTTTTCTGTTTAAATATCTGTAAGGCTGTAAGAAGTCGGTCAAATGGTTGGGGATTGTATAATATGTATGGTAGCATGTATAATATAATGCATGGTACACGCAGAAAAAAAGTATGGTTGGGATGACAATATTCGAAGAGGATCATACTATTGTTGGGTATATGGTTGTGACACAACAATATTATGATCCCCACAACAATAGTATGATTCACACATAACCATACTATGATCCCCGCAATCATAGTATGATTTACGCTCAACCATACTATGATCTCCACAACCACACTATAATCTCCACAACCACACTATGATCCTCACAACAATAGTATGATTCACACTCAACCATACTATTATCTTCACAACCATATTATGATCCTCACAACCATAGTATGTTTCTCATACAACTATAGTATGATCCTCACAACCATACTATGATTCACACGCAACCATACTATTATCCCCACAACCATTGTATGATTCACACTCAACCATACTATGATCCCCAAAATTATTTATTAGGATTGGTTATTGTTGTTATTCAAAAATAGAGGTTTAATTATGTTATTTTAAATAGCATTACTATTAGTTCATAGCCAGATTTGAGGCCATGTTTTTATTAAACATTTCATTCAAGAAACAAAAATATATAAAGGTCAAAAATACTTTTAGTCAGCAGGGGTGAATGATACTTCACCATCCGTAGACACCAAGTAACGAATGTGATTTTATCATCATCAATGACTATATACTTAAGTGCAGGCAGATTTTAAATAAACGAGAACCAGTCGGTATTAGAGTATTTCACCGAACAAAGTAAACACAATAAAAATCCCTCGAACTACATTCCGATTGTTGTGTTTTTTTTTAATGGACAGCAACCATTCACTGTATCGTGTGTATGTGTTTTTTTTGTATATCAAAAAAACATAAGCACACACATACATGTATGCTATATAAAACCTGTTTTGTTCATATTCGCAACCATACTGTATGATTGCCGTAATCAAATTATTGTTAACGTAAATTTTAAACAACAATACTTTTGTTGCACCAACCATGTTTATATGGTTGCCACAACCATATTTTCATTTCTAAATTTGCCAATAATACTATTGTTACATTTCAACAATAGCAATATTGTCGCAATCATACTATTGTCAAAATGAAATTCAAAAAATAATACTATGGTTGCGAAGAACATGCTTTTATTGTAGAGAACATATTATTGTTGCGGTGACCATAGTGTAACCATATCTTTTCTCTGCGTGTAGATGCATTACTTTGGTATCTGAGGGGTTTGCATTCACAGAGTTATATTGGTATAGCCTTACGTCGGTTGAAAAGATTTTTCGGCTGTCGGTTTTAATTTTTTTAACTCATTTCTCGGCTGATTTCAGCGCAATTAACGTTAAAAGATGGACTTCTTTAAGGGCTATCATATTGATATTTCAAGGTTCCGCGTGGGATATACACATCGGAAGTTATAGCACAATATCGGATGTAAATATATATTTTTGAAATACTATAATCCATATTGTCGCCAGTTGATTACCGAATTTAATGAAATTAACTGCAATAGAGATCTCAGTTAGGGCTATCAAATGGTTCTCTGAAAGCTCCACATGGGATATACATATCGGGAGTTATAGCCCAATATCTGCCGTAAATGTGTTTTTTCGACGTAATAGTAAGGCCATTTGAATTGCGATTTTGATTAAATTAAGTGCAAAGGACGCAGATTGTTGAGGTCTATAATTTTAGTATTTGAAGGTGCCACGTTAATACATACATCGGAACCCAATATACGTTAACAAACTATATTTTTGGCATATCTTTTCCAATGTTTCAGACATATCTAAGCCATTTTAAGACCGATTTTGAAAAAATCAACTGGAATCGGCTAATAATCTCAGAAAGAGTAAATATACATAAACATTACATCTCCGGAAAGCGTCTCTTAATTAATCTCCATTTTGGGGGTACAATACCCCACTGTGCGATGTTACGCAAGTAATCTGTTAACGATTCAGACCTTTAAGGCGTCAGCAAGGAAAATGAAAAGTGACAGGATGCGATAAATGAATTTGTGTCCCATATAACGCGTGATCCATTTCGAGGTTCCCTACTTTTTTAAAGAAAAAAAACACAGAAAATTCAAATTGAATGGGAATGTGTATTATCATTTGAAAGAACATTCTTTGGCATTTATTTTTTAAAGATTATGTCTATAAAATGTTGGCCGCGGCCCAAAACGTGAAATCATCTGCTCACCGAAGTGTTCTCTCAATAAATCCATTGATTGATGCGATATGTGGGAAGTGGCGCCGTCTTGTTAAAACCAAACGACGCCGAGATCACGAGCTTCAATTTCAGGCATCAAAATGTCGGTTATCATGGCACGATAATGGTCGCCATTGACGGTTACGTTCTCAGCGGCATAATTTTTGAAGAAATATGGACCGATGATTCCACCGGCCCACAAACTACACCAAACCGTTGTTTTTTCTGGATGAAGTGGCAGCTCTTGAACCTTATCTGGTTGCTCTTCGTCCCAAATGCGGCCACTTTGCTTGTTTACATACCCATTGAGCCAGAAATGTTAGCCGATTATGTTGAACATAAGTTGAACGAAGTGCACGAACACATTCCTCACAGAACGTGAATTTTCGTAATAAAGTTGAACGATTTGTAAACGTTGTTCAGGCGTTAGTCTTTCTATTATAAAATGCCAAACAATACTAAACGAAAATAACATGACAGCATGACACGACTAACACGTGATCTGTCAAAAAAGGCTATTGAAAAAAGTATCTCTACTTGGATCACCCATTATAATGGAAATGTTTGCCCATTTGAATGAATATAATAAAATGCCGAACAAATTGAATTGTTTGTTTTTTGATTTGAGCCAACCCAACTACAACAACTTTACTTGCCGCAACTCTCAGAAAAAAAACGTCGTCGTACGATCAATTCCTTTTGTATTTTTCATAGTGCGAAGTTGGCTGCAGATTATTTTAGTATTGTTTTACACAAAAATCAGACCGAATAAATCACAGAGTGTCAGAAAAGACAATAATGAAAACAAAAATTGTCGAAATCGAACTGCCGTGTGTGAACACAAGAGGCAAGTTTTAAAGGGAATCATAAAAATTGACACAAGTAAAATTGCCTAGTGTGAATGGGGACTAAGATCTACTGGAAGTAATTAATTTTTATTGGTTATCACACTCAGAAAAATATGGTATACATTTTTTAGTACAATCCATACTTAAATGTAGTTTATAGTTTTTATTACCACGTAGTACAATTTTACTTGTATGTTGGAAAATTTATTCAGTACAAGAAAATTTTCCTTATTTTTAGGACAAAGTAAAAATGCATGTACTAGAAATTTAGAAGCAATTTTCCTAAAAGTAATTTCCATTGCTAGAGTAAATATTTACTATAACTGCATAAGTTTTTTCGTTCATTAAGTAAAACTGACATAAATTTTAGGAAAAATATACTGAAAAAATTTTACATATAAAATAAAAACAACTTAAGAAATATTTACTAAAAAATATGAAATAATCCTAACATGTCGTTCAAATCGCTTATTGACAGTACTACACATTTACTTAGTTTAAAATAATAGTTTTATTAATACTAAACAATATAATTCGTTAGGTGTGGGAAACTTTTTTTTAAGCTAATAAAAAAAATCATAAAAAATAGTAAATATTTACTTTCTGTGCAGAAAATTGTAATAGATCAGAGGAGAGAAATACTGAAAGGATGTTTCGAATTAACTCAACCGTATTCCATATATATACTAAGAGCAAAAAAAACACACTACAGTTAAGTTCAAATATATAAGAATGAAAGAAATTTTCTTTTAATGTAGAGAAAAATCCATAATAGACTTTAGTTCAATATATTTTTTCAAACATTAAAAATTTCCTTAAACGAAAAGAAATGAACCAACAACGAATACAACTTCATTATTTCAAATTCAATACTTCGTACATACAAACATACATTTCCTTGAATCTAGGAAAACATGAACTAAAATATTCTCAACGAGAAAATTGAAGTACGAAATTCAAAAGCAGGAAGTAGGCGTTGTGTTTTTATTTCGCTTTGTTCGGTTTGTGATACATACAAAAACAAACAAAATATTATTTGTCAAACGAATTTGGTGTAACAACAACGGGTAAGTAAAAAATGATAGAATTTGTTTATAAAGGAGATTAAACTTTCAATTTTTGCAGATTTTTGTCGCAGAGAAGCGCGGCCTGGGCTCAATAGGTGTTTCGGGAGTATCTAGGAAGAAATCTAAGGTAAGTGTAGTGAATTTTTAGTTAATTAAAGTGACCTAAAGTGAAAATTTAGTGTATGTATACATATGTGAAAAGTGATTGTGTGTGTATGTTGTTTGTACGTTAGAGTGGATCGGTTTTTTTGGTTTATTGACCAGATTTTTTTTGTTGTTTTTAAGAATTTTCGTTGTTGCAACAACTTAAGTCAAAAATCATTTTTGAATTTACGAGTAATTCCCTCGTTCACATAAGAGTTCAAAAATGATTTTAGATAGATTAAGATTCTTCAGCGACAGTTTTTAGAAATATACATACGAAAAACTTAATGGTCAACGGTGACACCTTTTCCATGTTGTCTAAAAAAGTCGATCTACTCTAATTAATTTGCAAACAAATAAGGATGTACTGAAAATTGAGCAGATTTCTGAAATATCAAACGCATGTTATCTTGCTTGCATTTGATGTTTCGAATACTTAACTGTTTTGAATATCAGCATTTTCAGTACAACCTAATAAAATACAAAATACAATCAAAATACACGTGATATAAGATTATTCGCCTCTTAAATGTAGCCCGGGCTTTACTCTGGTCGGTACTTATCCACTAACTTAGGTCCAGCATCCTGTTAAATCGCTATTAGGTCATCACATCCGCAATCCTTAGTTATATGTCCGTATGTCATAGTTTCCCAGGCGTTACTAAGGTTGCTTTGGTTGCTGATGTTCCGAGATTACAGCAAGTCTCTGTTGACTAAAGTAAAGGATAGCCACTAGAAAAGCAGGGATACATTCAAAATTTCGCTCTGATCATATTACGTATTATCATGTTCAAACTCCAAGTGCTATAATTGGAAATATTGTTCCATACAATAGTATGCAATAGTATTTCATCTTTTTTCAACACTTGGAGTTCTCATTATGGTAATGTTGTAATGTATCAGGGCGATTAGATGATACAGTTTTCAACAATGATATTATTCCAACATTGTATATAAAATATTGATGGACGTTCTTTTTTGTCTATACATACATATCTATTTTTACATAATCAATCAATCAATCTCTAGGATTTTAAACAAATATTTCGTCCCCTTGCTTATTTTACCTATTTTCATATGCAAACTCCAGGTGCAATAATTGGAAATATAATTCCATTGTATTCTATGATGTAATTGTATTTCATCTTTTTTCAACACTAGGAGTTCTCATTATGCAATAGTGTAAGATAATCAGGGTGATTAGAAGAAATTGTATTCAGCAATGTATTTTAAACTCTTCGCTAATTTCTGTATAATCAATATCAGATTCGCTGTACTCGCCCCCTTGCTTATTTTACCTATTTTCATATGCAAACTCCAGGTGCTATAATTGGAAATATAATTCCATTGAATTCTACCCAATATTCATGGGATTTCGATGTAATTGTATTTCATCTTTTTTCAACACTTGGAGTTCTCATTATGCAATGGTGTTAGATAATCAGGGTGATTAGAAGAATCATTTTCTTTACAAAAATTTCTGATTCTGCACTTGTTTGCATAATTTTTCTCTCAGTTAATCACATTTAATGTTATTCTTTCACATCCATATGTTAATAATCAGTATTAGAAAGGTAGGTATTTGAAAGATGATTCGTCAATTGAATGTATCCCGAGCTTTCTTCTGGTCGGTGTTTATGAATTAGCTTAGGTCCAGCTTCCTGATAAATCGCTATTAGGTCATCACATCCGCATACCTTGGTTATATGTCCGTATGTCATAGTTTCCCAGGCGTTACCAAGGTGGCTTTGGTTGCTGATGTTCCGAGATTACAGCAAGTTTCTGTTGACTAAAGTAAAGGATAACCACTAGAAAAGCAGGGATACATTCAAAATTTCGCTCTGATCATATTATTTAGTTTCATGTGCAAACTCCAAGTGCTATAATTGGAAATATTGTTCCATTGAATCATTCCAAAACTTAATTGGATTTCGATGCAGTAGTATTTCATCTTTTTTCAACATTTTGAGTTCTCATTGTTAAAATGTCGTAAGATAATCAAGGCGATAAGACTTAGCACTTTTCCACTATTACATTAAACATTTTAAATGGTATCATTTTGTTAGGTATTTAAATTTTACACTTTTCGCCCATACCAGTCCGCAAGATTTATTTTACCCAGTTGCATGGTCAAACTCCAAGTGCTATAATTGGAAATATTGTTCCATTGAATTTTACCAATTATTCATTGGATTTCGATGCGATAGTATTTCATCTTTTTTCAACACTTGGAGTTCACATTATGCAATAGTGTTTGATTATCTGGTTAATAAGAATAAATTTCCATAATAAATACGAGTATCACTACCGCAGGATTCTGAAAAATTGTTCATCTTCTAGATTATTTTACCCAGTTGCATGGTCAAACTCCAAGTGCTATAATTGGAAATATTGTTCCATTGAATTTTACCAATTATTCATTGGATTTCGATGCGATAGTATTTCATCTTTTTTCAACACTTGGAGTTCACATTATGCAATAGTGTTTGATTATCTGGTTAATAAGAATAATTTTTTTTCACCGTTAGTTACGATTGCACACTTTGAATTAAATTAGTATTCTTCGATATCCAGTCCTCACGATAATTTATTTGTTCAACAACATAACATTATTTGCATATTTTTATAATTTCCACCATTGGATATGTAAGTTTTTCCGTCTGTTGCATGAACTTTAAAAATGTTTCTAAATTTAAAACCCTTATCTATGGGCTGCCCTTCTTACCCTTTCGGTCCTATTCAACAATAGACATATGGTTCTCAAAAAACATTGACATTTTCTTTACGAACTGAATAGAACAATGGTTCATTGGGCCCCAAAAATTAAGTTCTGTCAAACATGGACCCATGACCCAAAAACCAAAAATCCTGCATTTGTTGTACTAGAAACAGTCCATGGTGGAGATTTTAAATGCTTCGGCCTAGCCGAATTTAACGTCTTTTCTTAATCAATTTTTTTTTGTTTTCTATTGAAGAAGTTTAAGTAAGAACCTTAAATGGGAAAAATGTTCTAAACATTTATAAAAATAATTCGAGGCTCAACCAAAAGTATCGAAGAATTTCGGGATGTGTTACGGAATTCCTTCTCGAAACTTCAATTACGCCTTCTCCTAAACATTTTGAAATAATAGCAGAAAGTATTTCAAGTTTTTTCCAACAGAAAATAAAGTAAGTATTATATATAAAAATGTTCTGTAGTGGGCATTTCTTAAAATATTATTATTTATAATTAGGAAATATATTACATTCACAAGAAAGGAAGAAAACCTGATGGTTGCCTTTACAGCAAATTTATTCCTCATACAAATTAAGAAAGGAAGGCATTTTTCAGAAACCTTCAACCATGAACAGACCAATACAATAGAAGGAGGTATGTATTGTTTTGTTGTATGTGTTCTTTTTGACGGCATTTAACAAAAAATAAATAAAAATATATACACGTATGGCTGTTACCAATAAAGATAAAAGACTTATTTAATTTGACAAAGCTAAAATTTCAAATCCTATTAAAAAAATAAACTTACTTATTGGCGGATAATATGTGCAAATTTCCTGTCAAATGTCGTTTTTTTTAATTTGTAGAACAAAAATTTATAGAAGAAAGTGCGTTGAGCCAATTAAAACGGAATAAAATAAATAATTTACTCAGATTTTAAATCTAATGTGAGAAAATTACATTTTTTGGTAAAATTGTTTTGCCACCTTTTTGGAAGTTCCGTCAAATACTAAACCTATTTTCTCCAAAGCTCAAAAATTGCACTTGTGCAAAGTTTCATCAAGATTGGATGTAGTATATGATTTCTATAGTTAATTATAATCGTGCAACCGGTTGGACATATGTGTGTGGCAGCTATATCTAAATCTGAACCGATTTTCTTCAGTTTCATAAACGTAATTACTTTATCATAAAACAAACATTGCGGAACCAGTTTCAAAGAGATGTTTCCGCTCTAGAAGAATACGAAATATGTATTAGTTTACCTTAAGCGAAATACAAAAGTGGGTAGGTTGCACTTGGAATCTACTTTATTTATTGTTAACGGCACTTAATACAGACAACACTGAAATTTTGATGGTTTGAACTATACCTTTAGTTGCAAAGTAAGGCTACCTTTTTGAATTTTTAAAATTTCTTAGGTGAAACCAATGTTGCGTGGTTGAAATTTAATGTTGAGCCGGAAAAGCAAGTTTTGCAAAAATGGGAAGAAACATTTGCTCTCAGGAAAAAAATCATAAAATGCAATCATTCGCTTTATGAAATATTGCAAGAGTGGCCGTCGTTGAAGCAATCATTTGGTCATCAACTTGTAAACATACGATTTTGCAATACAGAACAATTTTTCTTATTATGAGTATTTTAGATTACATCGGATTTTTCAAATTTTTTCCCAGGAAAAGAAGACTGTCTTTTTTGAAATTAGGATAACTTCTCCACGTCATTAATTAAGTTGAGCAAGGAACAAAGCAAAAACCCCGATATCTTGCATCTTATTGAAAAGTATGAAGAAACCAAAGATAATTCAGGTAATTAAATATGTAAAACTATAGTTTCGTTTTTCTTGTAGTAAGTAAAGGGTGTTTTTTTATTGGGGTATAGAACTTTAAGTTGGCATCACTTTTTTAACTGGCGGCCATTTTGTCAGCTGTCAAGTGATTAATATTTAGTTTGGTTTGCCATTTCATCATGAACAGGTTGACAAAAGAACAACGCTTGCAAATCGTGCAAATTTATTTCGAAAGTAATGGTTCAGTTCGCGAAGTTCACCATTTTATGGTCGACATAATCGTCCATCAGAGCAATTAATTCGGTTAACCATGGATCGTTTTTGCACTACGTTTACTCTATGTGATAATACGCATCCGCAGAGACTTCGAACAGTGCGCACCGAAGAAACAATTGCCGCTGTAGAGCAAAGTGTTGAAGAGGACCCGAATGAATCGATTCGCCACCGTGCACAGCACTTGGAGCTTTGTCCATCAACTTTAAAGTGGTTGAAAATTGGACCTGTAGAATTGGCTTTATTCGAGCCATCCGCGGCGGCCACATGCCAGAAATCATATTTAAACAATAATGGCATAAAATTATCCTTCCAATAAAGCCAAATTGATGGACATTAAAACGATTTTCTTGTGTTTTATTTCAATTCAAAGTTCTATACCTCAATAAAAAACACCCTATATAAGTGTTGTGAGATTGTTGCATGTTTGTTGATTACCCATACAGTTGTTTAGTCAAAACTGCTTATAACGATATTCATCTAACTGGCGAAATTGAGTTTTGCTAGACTATGTGCTGCGAAACGGATATGATAAATTATTGGTACGGTTTGATGAAAGTCGCTCACCACATTTCAGTTCATAGTATCGCAGTTTTAAATATACATATATATATATATATATATATATATATATATATATATATATATATATATATATATATATATATATATATATATATATATATATATATATATATATATATATATATATATATATATATATTTAAAACTGCGAATCTATGAACTGAAATGTGGTGAGCGAATTTTTCATTCCGTGTTTGAAAAATTTATATATGCGCTAAACCCTATGGTGTTCATTATTAGTCTTACTTGCACTTTTAAAAAATTTAACTTAAAGGACAATGTTTTTGTATCAATATAATGGTTTAATTATTTTTTTTCCAGAAAAGCAAAACCTTATATTAATTCATGTAATGCATAGTATTTTAAAGTCAAGTGCCAGAAAATGCTTCATAAACACAGAAACGAAGAAAAAAAAATTACTAAAACAACGATCGCAGACTCACGGGATGCATTTTTTATTTGGGCTTCAAATACATCTGAGCTCAAGCCAAAAATTAAGATTAAAATTGATTACCAGTTTTCTCAGAAGAACATCCTGCAGCCTTTTATATGTATAATTGGTAACTCGTATCACGAAATAAATGAATATTTTGTTTACTACGGCGATATTTTCTACAAACTTGCGAATATAGTAGTATGTATTGATGTAGTTTTTAAAATATTTCACGTCCTTAATCTTAAGTATCCAGATGAATGCAAAAAGGTCTGGATGTTTATTCAACAACATTTTTCCCTACTTGCACTCGATAGTTGTAGAGGCGAATTACGAGTACTGCATGTGTTCTTGCTTGCGTTAAAATCAGTCACTAACATTCTTTAAATAGACTTAACAGCCTAATTTATGTGCATTTTATTATTATTTATATTAAGTAAACCAATTAATAAACCATTTTTGTGTATTTAGTTTACTTATATAATTAATATTTAAAAAAATATTAACCCATTTACTTTTAAAAATTAATACACCTCACATAGTCTGAACAAATAAATTTTATGATAATTTTATAACAATGTATTTAATAAGCAAATAATATGTTTCAATAAAAAAATTTTGCATGGATACCAAAAACATTTCTATAATAAACTGAGTAACTGCTCATAAAGCTTTAAATTTGGTAGCAATTAGTGGATTCAAAATGAATGTTATGCAAATAAATGTATTTCGTTTTTGGACTTGTAAGAATGTGCAAACCATAATAATTTTTAAAGTTAATGTTTAAGATTTCTATTTAAGATTCATATTACTTCAGTGGAAATGGAAAAAATATATATTCATTAAAAACATATTAAAATTTTTGTTTAGAATTTTTAATATCTCGGTACAACAATAAAGTTCAGGACCACTGGACGATGTCAATTTACACTTTTAGCTGGTATTTTTTAATCTTCAAGGTACATACTTATATGTAATTTTTCTGTGTAGAATACGAGTAGTGCATATTTTTTTGTTAATGAAGGAATTCATAGTAAAAATATTAATTTTATAAATAGTTTCTTCTTTTTCTCACTGACTGATGTATTACTCTGGCTTTGGAATGGATATTGCGGATATTTCAAATAAAAACCGACAAAAAATAATGGTGCGTATTGAGTTTTATATGAAATAAATATGAAATTGTAACTAACTAAAATTTCTTTTTTTTTCAAGATCTTCCACAAATGCGAATGGGAATACTCAGAATGATTTATTTATTACATTTAATTATTTTATGTATACTACTGATTTATTTATTCTTTTTATTAGCTTATTATGTCTTATTGTATTTGACTTAAACATTTTTACCTTAATTTTTATTATTTTTTTGTATAAATAAATTTATTTCAAATAAAACACAACTAGTATCAATTCGAGACACATCTAAAATCGAGAACATTTCAAACTTTATTTAATCAATAAAATGCTAATTTTTCTTATATTGAGTAATTTTTTTCATTAATGAACTTGGAACAAGTTTTTGTCGAACTTCACTTTAGTAAATTTTTGCTTGTTGTAATGACAAGATTTTTTTACACCGAGGATTTTACATACTAGAATGAAGTAAATTTTTCATTAATCTTATGACACCATGAACTAACTAATACGAAAAACATTCTTCTAAGAATGACTACTTGTACTGCAGAACAGCACAACATTACTAACACCTAGGAAAAACTAAACCATGTATACTGAACAATTTTCTGCTTTATAATTTATGTTGAACTAACATCAATAACCATGTCCTAATTTCAAAGAAAAATGTACATGGTTCCAAGACAAACAATTTTCAAATTTCCTCGGTCTTAGTTCAATTGCACTAGCTTGTAGTAAATTTTTTCCTTACATTATGTAAAAAACGTTATTGATTTGAGGACAAAAATAAATTATTATGAGCAAAAAAAATTGTTATATGAAGTAAAAATAAACTAGAATCAAGTTCAACCATATCCTAATTTCAAGGAAATACATGAACTTGACGTAAGGAAAAAAAGCTTTAGTGCCATACGAAGTTCAATTTTCCTAAAATTTAGTTCATTTTTACTTGTCTCTTGGTTCACATTTTTTTGAGTGCAGTTGATAAATATAAAAACGAAAGAAATCACATACACTCTATTAATATCCAGCAATTCAATGTAAAAATGATTGAAATAAATTATTTCTCTGCATTAGCGGAACTTGTCATTGACTGTAACACATGTAACGTATATGAGACTGACTCATTCCCTTAATTACGCTCCTTTCGTTCAGTGTACCACGTAATTGAAACGTACTAACGTTACAAAGTGAAAGCGTGAAATGAAACGTTCATTCATTTCAATTGAATTTATTTAGAATCTAATTATCGTTCAATCAGTTTACGTTATATAATGCCAGCACTTTGTTGTTGTACGTATTGTCTATCGGATTTGCATCCGTTTGCGGCGGTTGCGGCGTTCAGGTTGTAGTTTTATAAAGAAAAAGAAAAAAAACAATAAATAAAAATGCATACGATTATCATTTCAATTGCATGCCATCGATAAATTAAATTATTATTAATAAATTATATATGTGGAAAGATATACACAAACTAACGATTCCATTCACCGAGTGTTTGCCGTCAATGCATCCATCCGTCCATTCATCCATGCGATACTTGTCGCCCATACCAACACATGTGCTAATTACGTAACGCCATTTGTGAACTTACGGACGTCGTATCACGTTATTCGAGAGAACAAAACAAGAACCGATTAGTAGAGGCGTGCAAGACCAACAATTTAATGCCCTACGGTTAGAGATTCGAAAATATAAGAACGCACATGGAAAAATCGTTTTGATCTACTAAATTTCTGATAGACCAACCTGGCCATTGCAGGGTTACATTTGTGGAATACAGCCAAATAATTAGTTGACATAACTAGTGGTTGTGGTAACAGAGTTGGACGCCTGCGATGCGATTTTTGCTGTTGTAACAACATTATATTTATTTTAAAGTCTTGTTCGTCTATAGGGGATCTGCTTCGATATCCAGGTGGAGGAAACGCGCAATTTGAACTGGATGGGTCCACAGAAACCTGGGGGTCAGCTGAGTGGGCTTGGCCGGACAATTGAAGAGGTGCAGCACATCATGTGGTCCCCCATGGCAGGCGGGACAGATGTCCGGAACGTTAGCATCAATTCGTGCCCAGTAAGAATTGAGGCGGCTGCACCATCCAGATCTCAGCAGCGTCTGCCGAGGTAGTACCTTCTCCTCAGGTGAAATCTCCGGGGGATGCTCCTCTAGCACTACATTCACACAGTAGCTGGATACTGCTGCTGCGACTTCATCGGCGTGAATGTTGTTCAGACCTACCTGATAGTTTCGAAGATCTAAAGGTTCTCTCTTTTACCGCTGGACCTCTCTCTCTCTCGATCATGAAGATCGTACCTGTTCTGTCTGGGCGGAGGTATCCTGTCCAAGAGATGGAGGTTAGGATGACTGCTGCGAAAACACCCTAGCAGGTATTGCTTAGGCAGCAGGAAATTGTGTCTGCGCACGGTAAGGACCTTCGTCTCCTTATGTAGATGGTCCTCAGAAGACATAAGAAGACACCCTGTTGATGTTCTGAGGACGGCCTTCTGGCAAGTCTGAAATTCCTTCCACTGCGTCGTACTCACGTTCGCCGACCATACAAGTGCTGCGTAGTTTGCTACAGACCGACCTATTGCTTTGTAAGAGGTCAACAAGGTTTCTTTGTCGGCTCCCCAAGTACTGCCGGCAAGTGACTTGAGGACCTTGTTCCTAGTTTTGAGTTTATCGCTGATAGCTGTAGCATGTGCAGAGGATCAAAAAAACCTATCCAATGTGACCCCATGGATTTAGGGGTAGTTGGTAGTCGAGATGTTGACGTCATCGACTTTCACATTGAGTGACTGACAATCAATCGCACCTCTTCGGTCCATGTAGTAAACAGTGTGGCTGATGATTTGGAGGCGGATATTTTCATATTGCTCGCAGTGAAAAAGCGTGCTAAGTCCGTTATAAGCTTTAAATCGGCTGAGCCGTTGTTAAAATTTATTTTATTATTTTAAAAACGTGTTATATTTTGTCGCTGGAAATTTGGCCCATTAAATAGATGAATCCCACCGAAGCCGTGGCGAGCATTTGGCCGATATTTAATTTCACACATTACTGTCATAGATCCTTCTATCATTATAAACAAATTGAATAAATAGTTATTATAAAAGTTATAAGCCAGCCAACTTCACGCTACGAAACCACAAAAGGAATTGCCAGTTCGAATATTTTTTTCCCCTTCCATTACCTTTAGTCCCCATCCTCAGAGGAATGGGAAGGAAAACAACTTACCCGTAATGTCAATTCCTTTTTGGTTTTTCGTAGTGTGAAGTTGGCTGCAGATTATTTTAGTATATTTTCACACAAAAAGCAGAACAAATAAAAACAAAAATTTCCGTAATCGAATTGCCTTGTGTAAACACAGGATGCAAGTTTAAAAGGGAATCGTAATTGCTTCGTGTAAATGGGGACTTAGGAGAACGGAGAATTGCGGCAAGTAAAATTGCCTAGAATGGGGCCATAGTCGTTGTTAATAATGCTAGATACGCACGAGGTTACCGTTGCATTCTCTCATTCATTGTTCACTTCATTGACTCGTTTAGTTCGTCGGAAACAAGCGAGTAAAAAGGTTCGTGCTAAGTGAAATTATGCGAAAAAAATGAAGAAAAGAAAATCGTAATTGTGAAAGGATTGAAAATTATTTTAACTTTATTAACGAATGGTATAAAAATTTGAGGTATAAAAATTTGGGACATATTTGGTGAAAACTACTATGTAGGGACATAAATACTGTTACACATGTTCTATGCTGTAAAATAAAAAGTACTGAATGTTTTTGGACCAAATATTTTTTAATATATTTATTGATGTATATTGTATCCAAAAAGAATCTACTTAGTCGAAATGTCCGCCTTTAGCCTTTACACACGCCTTAAGTCGCACTGGCCAATCGTCAATAGCTGCACGAACCTCGTCCATTAGAACATTGGCCACAGCTCGAACCAAAGCAGTCTTAAGAGATCCAATGTTGGGGTATCTTTTGTGACAAACCTTGTCCTCTAAAACCGTCCACAATTTGTAATCCAATGGGTTCAAATCTGGACAGCCTGATGGCCATTCTTCAGAGGAAATGAACGCTGGCAAATTGTTTCGAAGCCAGGCCTGGGACGTTTTAGCCTTATGGGCCGGCGCAGAATCCTGCTGAAAAGTCCATGGCTGGTTTTGGAACAGGGAATTGTTAAGAGGCTTCACAACAGCTTCCAAAACGGTTCTTGGTAAACTTTGGCCGATGTTTTGACTCCTTGTTCGCAGAAATGCAGGTCAGGCACCCCATCGTAAGAGACACCCCATCAAACCATGACTGAAGCTGGGTGATGAACCTTTCCTACCCTTGGGATCACTTCAGATGCTTCCTTAGATGACCGCGCATACACTCTATCATTTTGCTTGTTAAATTTTTCCTGAGCGGTAAAAATTTTTTCATCGGTGAACAAAATTTTTCTGTGCCAGTTATTGGCGTGCTTCACCAAAAGACGTTTGCATTTTTCAATCCTATTTTTTTTAAAGCTGCAGTCAATAAATGTCCGGTACGTCGTTTGAAAGCCCCAAGTCTTCTTTATTTGATTCGATTCATGGACTTTTGCGTGTAATTCACCTTACGGCCCATGACTTTCTGTTTTCGGAGCGGATTTCTGTGAATTCTTGATTTAACGGCGTTGATGCGGTGTTCGAACAGAGCGTGGGCGGCCCGACCGGTGGCAGTCTTTTTTATCTCCAGTCTCCTCAAACAGTTTTATGCATCGGTGAAAATATTTTTTTTTTAATTTCACACTTGCAAAGCGCTATTACAGCGATAAGGTTCGCATTATCTGACCACTCCATGATGAAAGTTGAAACAATTTTAAAATCCCGTTAAAGGCTAACGCTATTGAGGTTATCTTTCAAAACCCATATGACATTAACGGGGTTTGTTCAGTTCTACTATTGAAATGGGTGTGTTCAATGTTGTTACAGTATTCATGTCCCTACTAAGTATAAAAATAAAAATCTATGAAAAAACATACGTTTCTTTCGCTTGCGTCTTTTCTGTACCACAACTACACACAGTACTGAGATTGCGGCGACAATCGCCACGTGTCTAGTGAACCAACAAAACACGTTACTTTGATGGTTGCCTCGTGTGAATCTAGCATTCGAAACAAGAACAGATCATAAGGCAAGCAATTGGCGCCTTATCTTGTTTCCATTTAAAAAATTTAATTGCAATATTTGCATAAATATTGATAAAAAGTTTATCTTATTTTCAGAATATTTAATTATGTGGTGATAATAATCAGATACCAATTATTAAATTGAAATTTTAAGGTTGTAATTTTTTTGTTTAGATGCATAAATCAAAAGACCGGAGTCCTGAGCCAAAGATAGATCAATAAAATACTCTTGCTATATGTGACGCGCAAAATAGAAAGGGGCCTAAGGCTAAAAACCAGTTTTGTTCAGGAGAGCCATTTTAAAGATTAGGTCCCTTTCTATTTGCGCTTAGAATCGTCGACTTCACTTTCATAAAACGCGCATTCATATCTCTGGGAGGCAACACTTTTATGGCATGGGATCGGTCTCATTCGATGCTCAGATGTTGTCCACATCAAAAAAAGAAAAAAAAAATGAAAATTGATTTTTTACCCTTAGGTCCCTTTCTCTATGCGATGTCACATATATATTTTTGGAGCACTTAGTGTTGCCTGGCGCCATCGGACATTTCCATTGGAAAGTTTGACATTTTTTAGCATAAACATGCTCAGATCGTTTTGACTGACGTACGACTATCATTTGTGTTGTTTACAGTGACTTGAAAAAATCAATTTGGCAAAAAAATGGAATTAACTCGTGAACATTTCCGTGCGATCATTTTTCACAACTTTCAACGTGGATTATCATGACAAGAGTGCATCGATGAACTTAAATCTTTGTATGGCGATGAAGCACCATCCTATAGCACTGTGAAAAACTGGTTAAATGAATTCAATCGTGGCCGACGCTTGTTCAAAGAAGAAGGTCGTCCAAAAACGGCCGTTGTGCCAGAGGACATTGATGCCGTGCGTGAACTGATAATGCAAAATCGTCATGTGACATACCGTGAGATAGAGGCATCCTTGGGCATTTCGTCCACCAGCATACATTCGATATTGCATGAACACCTGGCCGTAAAAAAGGTTTGTTCTCGTTGGATCCCGCACAATTTCTCGTGTCGTTGGGTGCAAAGAAATTTGAAAAAAAAATACGATCGCGGTGCTCTAAAAGAAGTTTAACAGATCGTCACAGGTGAAGAATCTTGAATCTTTGTGTATGAGCCCGAAACAAAACAGCAATCGACAGTGTGGGTCTTCGAATACGAGCCAAATCCAACGAAAGTTGTTCGTGGAAGAAGCACTTCGAAACAAATGGTCGCCTGTTTCTTCGGCAAAACTGGTCACGTGGCGACTGTTCCGCTTAAGCAACGTAAGACGGTCAATTCTGAGTGGTACACCACACTTTGTTTGCCTAAAGTCTACGGAGAAATTCGCAAAACGAACAAGAGAAGATGAATCATTGTGCACCATTACAATACGAGCTCTCGCACATCGGCTCAAACCAGCGTCTTCTTTACCGGCCAAAACGTCGAATTGATGGGTCATCCGCCTCACAGCCCTGACTTGGCACCCAATGACTTCTTTCTATTCCCGCACATCAAGAATAAAACGCGTGGTCAACGTTTTTTAGCAGCTGTTGAAGCGTTCAAAACCCATGTTTTTGAGGTGTCTCAATCGGAGTGAAAAAAGTGCTTCGACAATTGGTTTGAGCGCATGCAAAATTGTATAAATCTTGCTGGAGAATACTTTGAAAAACAATAAAACCATTTTTGATGACAAATATTCGCATTTTCATTATTAGGCCAGAAATATATAAAGCAGCCCTCGTATATATACTTTAAAGGGTCTCCGATCAATATTTCGTGTTGATGCAAACGGAATGACAAATTTAGTATACCATTCACCCGTCGGTAGAGGGTTCAAAAATTGTTAAATTTACAGGATAAATTAATGTAATGGTTCAAGTACTCCTACAAAAAAGGTGAATAACTCTTAAATCGGTTAAGCTAAAACTGAGATATCCGAATATGAATAAACACCAGTTAAGCGAGTTTTCAAGGATTTGCAGAAATATCTCTGTTAATAAACCTTCTCCTTAGATACGTATAAAATCGTTTTAAAGACAAATAATTTCAGAAAATGTTAGTCGTGGACATTTTTTGTCCGGATTGACATGGAATCAGTTGTCTCCCAAAGCTCTTGCTAGAATGATTGGTAGGGAGAAGCTGTCCTTAACTTTTCTTACATCAGTAAGCCGGTCTTGCTCTTTGAAAAAAGGACTATTTAGACATTTGTACTGAAAATCTAGCCTGCATTGCTAGGAATATATAAGCATTTAGTTAGACTTTTCAACTTCAGCGACATGCATAGAGGACGGTGCCTCTTCCTAAAGCGTAGGCGGAATTCGTCCATCATTCTGATTTTCTGTTACTTTTTTGTTATTTTTCTGTTACAAACACCCCCTTATATTTATCATACAACAGCGTAGGGTGTTTGACAATAGAATGGAAACTTACAATACGTGATTTATACGACAAGATATATTACGTTAAATTTTTTTTTTTTATAAAACCAAACGCGAGTAAATAAAATGGTGAAGAAATAGGTACAAGTTCTACCAGAGTGCTGGTGGCTTGGTTGGCTGTGTTGTTGGAATGTAATTGACAGTAAGAACTTTTAGCAAATTCACACAATAATATAAATAATGTCTTTATGGACTTCTCCAGTGGTTAATTTTTAAACCATTTTGTTTTATTTATAAACACAGAAACCAAATTTGACTCAACTGATTTTTTTTTTTTCGGTTTTAATAACTACCTAGTCCTTTTAGTAATAAATTTTTCCCATACCAACTAAAATAAAATACATTTGGTTAGGGCAACAATTAGATTCAGTTGAAGTATATCCAAACTGGTTACAGAATATGCCTGTTTATGCAACTGCATAAGAAATCATTATTGCACTGACAAGAATTAGAAGACATAGGTATGCAAATTGTCAACAAGGTCGTCTTTAAAGGGTCTCTAATCTAAGTTTCGAGATGTTGCAAATGGAATGACAAATTTATCATAAACTCCATCCTGAGGTGAAGCGTATACAAATTTATTATTCGAATTATTTAAAAAATAAGTCCCCAATCACACGAGTCAACTTTACTTGCTGCAACTGGGAGAGATACGGGAAATGGAAAGGGAAAAAACCTTCCCGTACTGTCGATTCCTCCATCCTGAGGTGAAGCATATAAAAATTTATTATTCGAGTTATTTAAAAAATAAGTCCCCAATCACACGAGGCAACTTTACTTGCTGCAACTGAGAGAGATAAGGGAAATGGAAAGGGAAAAACTTTCCCGTACTGCCAATTCCTTTTGTGTTTTCGTAGTGTTGTTGTAGCGGCACATAGTACCGGGGTGACATCCCTTGGCCGAAAAATTCCGCCTTTAGGACGATCCGGTGCTTAGAACCGGCTGTAGTAGTGTGAAGTTGGCTGCAGATTATTTTAGTATTTTTTCACACAAAAATCAGAACTAATAAATCACTGAATTTCAGAAAAGGCAACAATGGAAACAAAAATTGCCATAATCGAATGGTCTTGTGTAAACACAAGAGACAAGTTCAAAAGGAAATCATAAAAATTAAAGCAAGCACAATAGCCTCTTAAAATGAAGACTAAGTATTTAGAAAAAAATATGTTAAAAAATAAAAGGTATATTTTTACTAAAAATATTAAACAAACATCAGGATATCTAGGTTTTTTCAAATCCGCTTTTCTCTCAGCCCTAAAATGTGTTTTTTAAATCGCCACTTAACAGTCTAATTTTAATTTAAAGATGAGTTCTAGTAAGTAAATAATTTTCGGCATCGACAGCGACCCTCTTTAATGTATACTTATGCATTTGCTGTTAATATGAGACACGTGTAAATAAAAAAAGCTAACGTACGACTAAAAATTATTGAAAAGTTGTTATAACGAAAATAAACAATTACATGATAGCATTGCAAACAGACAAGTGTACGAGGTTCACTTTTAAAGTTCATTATAAATATACACAGAGGCATAAGATTATTTCAAAATCAGTTTTGCTAAGGAAAGTTTTACGGCAAAATCATTATACTTAGTAGGGACAAAAATACTGTTACACACGTTTTATGCTGTAAAATAAAAAGTACTGAATGTTTATGGACCAATTATTTATTAATATATTTATTGATGTATATTGTATCCAAAAAGAATCTTCTTATTCGAAATGTCAGCCTTTTGCCTTTACACACGCCTTAAGTCGCACTTGTCAATCGTCAATAGCTGCACGAACCTCGTCCATTGGAAAATTGACCACAGCTCGAACCCAAGCACTCTTAAGAGATCCAATGTTGAGGTATCTTTTGTGACAAAACTTGTCCTCTGAAACCGTCCACAATTTGTAATCCAATGGGTTCAAATCTGGACTGCCCGAGGGCCATTCAACAGAGGAAATGAACGCTGGCAAATTGTATCGAAGCCAGGCCTGGGACTTTTTAGGCTTATGGGCCGGCGCAGAATCCTGACTGGTTTTGGAACAGGGAATTGTTAAGAGGCTTCACAACAGCTTCCAAAACGATTTCTTTCTGCAGAAATGCAGGTCAGTGACCCCATCGTAAGAGACATCCCACCAAACCATGACTGAAACTGGGTGATGACCCGTTTCCATCTGGGGATCAGTTCAGATGCTTCCTTAGATGGCCGCGCATACACTATCATTTTGCTTGTTAAATTATTCCTGAACGGTAAAAAATGTTTCATCGGTGAACAAAATTTTTCTGTGCAAGTTATCAGCGTGCTTCACCAAAAGACGTTTGCATTTTTCAATCCTTTTTTTTTAAAGCTGCAGTCAATAAATGTCCGGTACGTCGTTTGAAAGCCCCAAGTCCCATGCCTTTTTTTAATGATTCGACTCATCGACTTTTGCGTGATATTCATCTCACGGGCCATGATTTTCTGTTTTCGGAGCGGATTTCTGTGAATTCTTGATTTAACGGCTTTGATGACATGCGGTGTTCGAACAGAGCGTGGGCGGCCCGACCGGTGGCGGTCTTTTACGTCTCCAGTCTCCTCAAACAGTTTTATGCTTCGGGAGGCGAACATGTGGCTAATCCCTAGTGGCCGGAGCGTTTTAAAAATATCGCTTTTTTCATTTCACACTTAAAAAGCGCTATTACAGCGATACGGTTCTCATTATCTGACCACTCCATGATGAAAGTTGAAACAATTTTAAAATCCCGTTACAGACTAACGCTATTAAGGTTAGCTTGCAAAACCCATATGACATTAACGACAATGTTCAGTTCTACTATTGAAATGGGTGTGTTCAATGTTGTAACAGTATTTATGTCTCTACTAAGCATAGAGTGATCCATCTAGTGGTAGTTTTGTAGAACAAAAAATATAAAAATTCAAATCAAGTGTAATTTGAAAGGACATTTTATAGCATTTATTTTTTAAAAATAATTACATTCAAATGTTGGCAACTGTATTATGGAAATGAGCGTTCGGTAAGAAACGGGAAGATCAGCTGTTTTCGACCAAAATTTTGTTCAGTGATGAGGCCCATTTCTGGCTCAACGACAAAGTCAATAAACAAAATCCAGAGAAAACCAAGGTTTGGTGCGGTTTATAAGCTGGTGGAATCATCGGTCCTTTTTTTTCAAAAATGATGATGGCCGGAACGTAACCCTAAATGGTGCTCGCTATCGCGCCATGATATCGATCTTTATGCTACCTGAAATTTAAGCCCGTAACCTTGATGACACTTGGTTTCAGCAGGACGTTGCCACTTGCCATACAGCTGCTCAAACAATGGATATATTGAGAGGTCACTTCGAAAAGCAACTAATTTCACGTGATATCACACCTTTAGACATTTTTCTTTGAGGTTACGTAAAGTCCAAAGTCTATGCTGACAAACCAGCCACGATTCAGGTTTTGGAAGCCAACGTTACGCGTGTCATTTAAGCCATACCGGTCGAAATGCTCGAACGAGTCATCCAAAGTTGGACCCTCAGAATGGAAACCTTGAGGCGTAGTTGCGGCCAACGTTTGAAGGAAATTATATTCAAAAAATAAATGTCATAAAATGTCCTTTTAAATTACCAATAAAGATTCCACACTTGATTGCAATTTTTATATTTTTTTTGTTCTGAAAAAATAACTTTAGATGGATCACCCGATATTTATTGCCTTAATGAAATATCATTATTATACTTTCTAAAGTAATAGAGAAAAAATCATTTCTTGTAATGTAAAATGCTTTGAATGCCATACAATCGTTGCTTGAAACGAGTGGGCGATTTAATATTTAAAAGTACTGACGATTTTTTAAAGGTTGAAATTTGTCATTTAATAATGGAACACAATATCATTCTAACGACTACCACAACTGGCTCGGCTGTACTTTATCCGATCAACCCAATTTTTCAGTTCATTTTCGATTGTTTCGAGTCGAATGTCTTTAATGACAACTTCGATTTCATGTTTCAACGCTTCAATTGTCTCTGGTTGATTTGCGTAAAATTTATCCTTAATGGCTACCCACAAAAACAAAATATAACGGGCTCAAATCACAGCTCCGAGGCTGTCAATTTACATCACAATTTCGGATGATTATTCGATTTTTAAAAACAGTGCGTAAATATCGATGGTTGCATTGACTGTGTGACATGTGGCCCCGTCCATATCAGTCTCTTGAATCTTGAAACAAAAATGCGTTGAGCATGGTGCGCTACCGCTCACCGTTGACGGCGGATCCTTGCTCATTTTCGAAGAAAAATGGCCCAATGATGCCGCCAGCCCAAAATCCACACCAAATTGTGACTTGTGTTGGATGCAATGGCTTCTCAATATAAGTAGTCACGTGTGTATTCTATGCACCCCATATGCGGCAATTTTGCTTATTAACATAGCCATGGAGATGAAAATGAACTTAATTTGAATACTTATACACGATTTTTTTGTAAGATTCTTAATCTCCTGCCAAACAATCTTCAGCCCATTGGGCGGATCAAAAACGCATCGGATGGTGTGGTCCATTATTAAAAGACAAAGTTCAACCTTTCCAATAAAACCAGAAATTTTTAAAATATTATCAGTACTTTTTTTTACAGCCGATTCATATATAAAATTTTGAATGGCCCACCCTATATTATATGTCAGTCATTTTTTAACTTCTTTTATAGCTTGGCAAACGAACTTAAGTCATATTTAATTGACCATAATAAATTGTTAGTTTCCGCAACCAGTATTATTTTTTTTTGTTACAATAAAATATTAGCAGTAGAATGGAATTCGTAAAAATTAAGAGGGCTCGGTCATGGCAACTTGCGTGGCATGTGAAGGCAAAAGTTCACAAATATCAATTGGTCAGACACCACGCCATAACATCGGAGTTTTTTTTTAATTGTACTCCTCTGTATAATGTAACCTCTTTGCCATTACAAACATGAATGAAGGTTCTGATACATCTTTATGAATACTCGTATGTACTACCAAGAATATAATCGATTATTCTCAAACTAACTTATGAACTGTGGCTATAACCCTCGTATTAGAATGCCTCAACCTCAAAAAAGGGTCAACAAACCTTTTTTGATGCTACCACCACCATATGGACGTTGTACTCGTAGATAAAAACGCACTGACCACAAAAATGTCTTTTTTCTTTACTTAAAGACCAGCGTTGCCAAATAATTTTCAAAGAAAAAACACTTATTTAAAAATTGTTCTAAAATTTTCTACTTTTGTTGGACGAAAATTTGACAAAAGCTAACTTTTTATGAATTATAGGGTGGGCCATGAACTATAGGGTGGGCTTCGAACTATAGGTAGGACAATCATCGCCCAACAGGCTAAAGATCGATTAACCGAAAAATCGTGTTTTTATACGAGGGCTGCTATATATATTTCTGGCCTAATAATGAAAATGCTAATATTTAACATCAAAAATGGTTTTTCAAATTATTAATTTAAACACTAAACGCATGCGCTCAAACCAATTGCCGAAGCACTTTTTCCACTCCGATTGAGACACCTCCAAAACATAGTTTTTGAACGCTTCAACAGCATCTTCTGTCGACGAAAATCGTTGGCCACGCATATTTTCTTCATGTGCGGGAATAAAAAGAAGTCATTGGGTGCCAAGTCAGGCGGTACGGCGGATGACCCATCAATTCGACGTTTTGACCGGCGCAGGTTTGAGCCGATGTGTAAGAGCTCGCATTGTCATGCTGCACAATGATTCGTCTTCTCTTGTTCGTTTTTCGAATTTTCCGAAGACTTCAGACAAACAAATTGTGGTGTACCACCCTGAATTGACCGTCCTACGTTGCTCAAGCGGAACAGTCGCCGCCACATGACCAGTTTTGCCGAATAAACAGGCGACCATTTGCTTCGAAGTCATTCTTCCACGAACAACTTTCGTTGGATTTGCCTAGTCTTCGTAGACCCACACGGTCGATTGCTGTTTTGTTTCGGGCTCATACGCGTAGATCCACGATTCGTCACCTGTCACGTTTTATCTGTCTTATAAACGTCTTTTGAAGCAACGCGATCGTATTTTTTCAAAATATCTTTGCACCAATCGACACGAGCCTTTTTTTGAGTGATTGTCAAATTGTGCGGGATCCAACGAGTACAAACTTTTTTACCGGCCAGGTGTTTATGCAATGTCGAATGTATGCTGGTGGTAGAAATGTCCAAGGATGCCTGTATCTCACGTTATGTCACATGACGATCTTGCATTATCAGTTCACGTACGGCATCAATGTTCTCTGGTACAACGGCCGTTTTTGGACGACCTTCGCGACCTACGTCTTTGAGCGTGCCTCGGCAACGATTTAATTCATTAAACCAGTTTTTCACAGTGCTATAGGATGGTGCTTCATCGCCATACAAAGATTTAAGTTCATCGATGCACTCTTGTCGTGATAATCCACGTCGAAAGTTGTGAAAAATGATCGCACGAAAATGTTCACGAGTTAATTCCATTTTTCTGCCAAATTGATTTTTTCAAGTCACTGTAAACAACAGAAATGATGGTCAATGTCAAACTTTCCAATGGAAATGTCAGATGGATCCAAACCACACTTAGCCAGAAATATATATAGCAACCCTCATATGAAGCTCATTTCGATCTCGGTAATGTCAATAAGCAAAATTGCCGCATATGGGGTTCAGAGAACCCATACACGGCTATTGAGAAGCCAATGCATCCACAACGAGTCACTGTCTTATGGATTTTGGGCTGGCGGCATCAATGGGTCATTTTTCTTCGAAAATGAGTAAGTAGCCGCCGTTACCGTCAACGGTGAGGTTTACCGCGCCATAATCAATAATTTTTTTCTGTTTCTCCAAAAATCGAATATCTTTCGGTTAGATCTCAGTAAAAAATCGTCGAACTATATTTTTTTTACTTTTCAAGTATCGAATTTTATCCAATATGGTTTAATTTACTATTTTAAAATGCACGTCCCATTACGTTACAAAATGTTTTTTAACATTAAAAAAATTAATTATTCAAATTGAAAAAATTGGTTTTGTAAATTTTTTCCACTGAAATTGCGTCAGGCACCCTAATGCACATTTGTGCACTTGTTGCGATTACACTTATAGCAATGAACTTAAAAACTAAACAAAACAAACAAGAATGGAAAATTTTCTGGAAACGTGCACTTCATAGCTGCCGTAGTACGAGTATGTACTTAAAATTGAGGGGATATGTTGCGAAGGTTATCGAAGAATGCCAGTTGTCTATCCGGACAACACACAGCAATGGACAATGAAAATATAAATTGTAACTACCCAATGAGCACAAAGTCGGACTCGGATCCGATTCGGATCCGATTTGAGTCCGATATGACGGACTCCGCTTTCTCTGTTCCGATTCGGATCCGATTTGAGTCCGATATGACGGACTCCGCTTTCTCTGTTCCGATTCGGATCCGTTTTGAGTCCGAGATGTCGGACTCCGCTTTCTCTGTTCCGATTCGGATCCGATTTGAGTCCGATATGACAGACTCCGCTTTCTCTGTTCCGATTCGGATCCGATTTGAGTCCGAGATGTCGGACTCCGCTTTCGATTAAGGTTTGCAGTAAAAATTTGGAGTTTTATTTTTATATTTATTAATGAATTTATTTATTATTTCGAATTTATTACTTAGTATATATGTGGTGAAATAAGCAACAATTATTGGGTAGCGTAAGAAATATTTAATATCCACTCACATTCCAATAAATCGTTAACATTTTATTTTTTATAGTTTTAGTAATGTCTTAATGTTGTGTTGCCTTAGATGAATATTGGAGAGACAGCCAATAGTTTCTCGAATAGAATGTATACAAATTAAAACGTTTCTAAGATATGTGTACATTAAAAATTATAATTGCACTTTTGACTGTCAGTTTGACACCAACTACATAATGCATAGATGTGTTATTTTCAGTTTTTTTTACTAAACTGGCATTTGTATAGACTTACTCGGTTAGCATGCGAGTTGGCCTCAAGTCGCTAAACAAACGGTTAGGAGTTACCATACTATTGCTTTATATATGTTTGGCCTAGGCAACACTTAGTGTTGCCTGGCGCCATCTGACATTTACATTGGAAAGTTTGACATTTTTTTAGCATAAACGTACTCAGAACGTTTGACGTACAAGCATCATTTGTGTTGTTTACAGTGACTTGAAAAAAAACATTTTCGTGCGATAATTTTTCACAACATTCGACGTGGATTATCACGACAAGAGTGCATCGATAAACTCAAATCTTTGTATGACGATGAAGCACCATCCTGTAGCACTGTGAAAAACTCGACGAAGGTCGTCAAAAATGGCCGTTGCGCCGGAGAACATTGATGCCGTGCGTAAACTTATAATGCAAGATCGTCATGTGACATACCGTTAGATAGAGGCATCCTTAGGCGTTTCTTCCACAGCATACATTCGATATTGCATGAACACCTGGCGGTAAAAAGGGTTGTTCTCGTTGAATCCCGCACAATTTGACAATCGCTCAAAAAAAGGCTCGTGTCGATTGGTGTAAAGAAATTTTTGAAAAAATACGTTCATTTCATTATTTCCTACGCTTAAGATAAAAGTGGTTGCCACGCCCCATTCTGGTACATCCCACACAATCGTCTTACGTTAGTTAGTATTATGATTATATTTTTTTTAAATACAACCTATTTTTCCTGACAAAAATTTGTTTGAATACATTTTAAAAACAATTTTGGTGACATCTTCTCTGAAAATCGTGACGAAAATTAAAAATTGTTCATTTATAAAAAAGTAATCTAATTGTCCATCAACCTTTAAAACTAGATATAGATCTTAAAATTGGTTAAGCCAATACCGAGATATAAGATTATAAATATTTTTAATGATTTGCCGAAATTCTTAAGATTTTTTTTCCAATGGCTCGTATAAGTTTTTTAAGGACGAATATATCATGGAATTTTCAGAAAAAATGGACACAACATAAAATGGAAAAAGATGTCCTTGTTTATGTCGTTTTTTCTTGGTTTATTGTCTGTGTTTAACGAATTCGACGATGAACCCTCTTGTTGTCCAATTTGCTTGTTGCCATACTGCTCTCAATTTAATTCAATGTCATTAATGTAGCCCGTTTCTGTAAGTAAATCCTTAAGTTATCGCGATAACTACTGTTTCTGTACGTTAAAATCAGTAAAAATTCGGTCTGTGATAGAAATAAACACAAATCAAAAAGAAACGGTAAGAATTGAAACAGATGACAAGCAGCTTAAACAGCTGCTTTTTTTACGAAACAGTGAAGGTGAGAATGTCGCCAGAGTGACGTCAAATCGGTAATTTCAGTCGGTAACTGAGATCGGTAGGAGTTAAAGAAACGGGCTACAATACAGCCAATGTTTATAATTTGAACAAACGACGATTGACGCCATTTTAGTGCATAAAGCTGATAGTGAAGTCTTAAAAACTCATAAATTATGTAAAATTAGGAGAACACCATATGTGTGTATATACATTTGCAAATGTTTAGCATTTGTTTAAGTTTAAGTTTTACGTGTTGTTGTAATAATTTATTAAGACAAAAATTTTTAGACAAAGATTGACATTACTTGAAATGCAAAATAGAAAAATATTTTTTTTTGGTTTCTTTACGGATGTGGTTTCATATTGAAATTAACATTACGCAGCTCACAGACCAAAGCTATGTTTTTATGTTATTTTCCCTTCTACTAATATTCAAAATAATAAAATAATGTGTAGGGCAGGTCGGTATAATATGTGACAGCGCATAGAGAAAGGGACCTAACGGTAAAAAATCAATTTTTACTTTTTTTTTGATGTGGACAACATCTGAGCATCGAATGAGACCGATCCCATGCCCCAAAAGTGTTCCCTCTTCCAGAGATATGCGCGTTTTATGAAAGTGATGGTACAACAAAGATACACCTATTTAAATCTTTAAAATGGCTCTCCTGAACAAAACTGGTTTTTACCCTTAGGCCCCTTTCTATTTTGCGCGTCACATATGCATAAAAAGGTATTGACTAGTCGTCTTTCACCACGACAAAGCATGTCTAACGAGTGGTGTTGTATGTACAGGGTGATTTATTTACGACTGAACAAATTGCACCAGCGTATTCCAAATTGCACCAGCGTATTCCTTCCATCTACGACCATGCCCGAAAATGCATGGGGCGAAATGGCAGCGGTTTGAACATTTTCGGATTGGTGGTCGAAGGGTACTAGGGTAAAATTGCTAAGTTCTGAACCAGTGGTAGGATTCTTTTTTGTTTGTTTTCTCTTAAAAGATGGTCCTACCTCTTACCTTTCCAAAATTACCTAAACGAAGCCTACCATTCCAAAGCTATGACTGAAATGACAATTTTTTTGATTTCTTCGAAAATGATGTAGGCCAAGCAGTAAATGCTGATAGCTATCGCGAAGTGATAACGGACTTCTTGTGACCAGAAATAGACGATATGGACCTGGAAGTGGATGAGGCCACTTGTCACACAGCTAACGAAACAATGGATCATTTGCGCGGGAAATGCAATGGCCGTTTTATCTCACGTCTTGGCGATGTTAATTGTCCGCCACGATCATGTGATTTGACACCGTTGGACTTCTTTCTTTATACGTCAATAAGGAAAGAATAATTCAAGAGCTAAAGGATAAGATAATTTGGCACTAACGACATTGGCACTCCATAATGTCTCAGAGTGATAAAAAAAAGGGACCATCAGATGGAGTTATGCCTCCGAAGCCGATCATTTAGCCGACAGTTTGTTTCATACAAATTTGTCATAATAAAAGTTATTAAGATAATTCTCTAAAAACTTTTTGTTTTCTATACAACTAACATTGTGCGTTTAAGTTGAACCCCCTGTTAAAATTCATTACTTCACGTATTCATTATTTCATTATTAGTAACTAGGGAACCAATAGACTTCGAGTCACCAGTTGATGCGATTAAAACATATCTTTCTATCCGTCCATCTGGTGTCTTTCTAAAGCTTGTTATTAAACTAACAGTCGCAATTGTTGCCCGATCTTCATGAAATTTGGTCCAAGCACGTTTTTTGGGCCATGGACGAACATTATTGAAATTGGAGAAAATTGCTTTAGATTTAGCTCCCACACATATGTTTATCCAATTAAAAGTTTATGACTCTAGAATTGATCAGATCTGATAAAAATGGGTCATTCAGATCTACGTTTTCCAATATTGCCCCAGTACATACATGTCAAAGATCGATCAAATTTGGTATAGTATATAACGATAGACAAACAACCAATCTTGGATCGATTCGGATTATCTCTATGCTTATTTTTTGATTTAGTCCCCGAAAAAATTGTCTGGGGGCCCAAAAAATGGTTTAAAACATAATTAGTTGGGACATAAATACTGTTACACACGTTTTATGCTGTAAAATAAAAAGTACTGAATGTTTTTGGACCAAAAAATTTTTTTAATATATTTATTGATGTATATTGTATCCAAAAAGAATCTACTTATTCGAAATGTCCGCCTTTTGCCTTTACACACGCCTTAAGTCGCACTGGCCAATCGTCAATAGCTGCACAAACCTCGTCCATTGGAAAATTGGCCACAGCTCGAACCAAAGCAGTCTTAAGAGATCCAATGTTGGGGTATCTTTTGTGACAAACCTTGTCCTATAAAACCACCCACAATTTGTAATCCAATGGGTTCAAATCTGGACTGCCTGAGGGCCATTCTTCAGAGGAAATTAACGCTGGCAAATTGTTTCAAAGCCTGGCCTGGGACGTTAAAGCCTTATGGGCCGGCGCAGAATACTGCTGGAAAGTCCATGGCTGGTTTTGGAACAGGGAATTGTTAAGAGGCTTTACAACAGCTTCCAAAATGTTTCTTGGTAAACTTTGGCCGATATTTTGACTCCTTGTTCGCAGAAATGCAGGTCAGTGTCCCCATCGTAAGAGACACCTCACCAAACCATGACTGAAGCTGGGTGATGACCCTTTCCACCCTTGGGTTCAGTTCAGATGCTTCCTTAGGTGACCGCGCATGCACTCTATCATTTTGCTTCTTAATTTTTTCCCGAACGGTAAAAATTTGTTCATCGTTGAACAAAATAATTCTGTGCAAGTTATCAGCGTGCTTCACCAAAAGACGTTTGCATTATTCAAACCTATTTCTTTTTAAAGCTGCAGTCAATAAATGTCCGGTACGTCGTTTGAAAGCCCCAAGTCCCAAGTCTGTTTTAATGATTCGACTCATGGACTTTTGCGCGATATTCATCACACGGGCCATGATTTTCTTTCTGTTTTCGGAGCGGATTTCTGTGAATTCTTGATTTAACGGCTTTGATGACTTGCGGTGTTCGAACAGAGCGTGGGTGGCGCGACCGGTGGCGGTCGTTTACATCTCCAGTCTCATCAAACAGTTGTATGCATCAGTAGACGAACATGCGGCTAATCATTAGTGGACGGAGCGTTATGAAAATATCGATTTTTTCATTTCACACTTGAAAAGCGCTATTACAGCGATACGGTTCTCATTATCTGACCACTCCATGATGAAAGTTGAAACAATTTTAAAATCCCGTTACAGACTAACCCTATTGAGGTAAGCTTTCAAAACCCATATGACATTAACGGGGTATGTTCAGTTCTACTATCGAAATGGGTGTGTTCACTGTTGTAACCGTATTTATGTCCCCACTAAGTACATGGATAAATGGCTTCAAAATAACTATTACATTTTCTCAAGAAACCAAAAAATTACTAAATTTCGGATACGGAACCTTAGTCCGTGCAATCACATGTGGATACTAAAAACAATGCCATTTTCAAAAAAGAAAAATAAATATGACCTGATTTCAAACCCCTTTTTCAATTGGGGTTTCTGCACATCAAGAAGTCAAGGATAGAATAAAGTTAGTCATGGCAGACTTTAGCATTTAGTATAAGTAGTTTATTTTTAAAATAAAACCGCGATTCGTAGAAAGTGATTTTATTTCATTGTAGAGTATGGAGACAATTACCTAATTTCTGATTGGGGATATCATGCCTATTCCTTGGCAAAGGGCTATAACCGGAATGTCGGTTAATGCCGGTTTTAAAGCACGGTTTTGAAAAAAACTCGAAATGCCGGCTTTTAAACACGGTTTTGAAAAAAACTCGAAATGCCGGTTTTCTGAAAACCACAGTTTTTTTTCGGTGTAAAGGATCACGGCTTAAATAGTATATAATATAAACAATATGATATATAATATACGCAGTATATCGTTATAAACAATGTAAATAAAGTACTACTTTGATTAGGATGTGATTGGTTTTAAATATAAACCTAGCTTAAACTAGACTAAGGTTAAGGCTACACAAGCAACTGCTGAATTGTCATCATTACTCCGGATTGGTATATTTAAACTTCATTGTAAATGTCAAACAAAATACACCACAGTATGCAAATTATACACAATCCGATACTAAACAATTACAACGAGAGAAGTTTAGTTGGAAATCAGTTCCGCTTATGAAATTCCATTGCAACAACATTATTTTTGTTCCCGTAATGAAATATCTTAAGCCACAATATATTTTTTTCCGCATTTCTTGTAATGGAAAATAATTTTTTTTTGCGAAACAATTATTGCCTGGACTATCTGCCAATCATTTTACAGTAGAAACGACCGAAAAAAAGTCGAATATTACAAATTCTCACGAGTATAAGTTCCAGTATAAAGTTTTTTACACAGTGAATAATCAACATAAGTACGAGGGCTGCTATATATAATTCTGGCTTAATAATGAAAATGCGAATATTTATCATCAAAAATGGTTTTATTCTTTTTCGAAGTATTCTCCAGCATGATTTTTATACACTTTTGCATACGCTCAAAGCAATATTCGAAACACTTTTTCCACTCCGATTGCGACACCTTCCAAACATGGTTTTTGAACGCTTCAACAGCACCTTCTGGGACGAAAATCGTTGACCACGCACTTTTTTCTTGATGTGCGGAAATAAAAAGAAGTCACTGGGTGCCAAGTCAGGGCTGTAGGGCGGATGACCCATCAATTCGTCGTTTTGGCCGGTCAAAAAGGGGCTGGTTTAAGTCGATGTGAGAGATCTCGCATTGTCATGGTGCACAATTATTCGTCTTCTCTTGTTCGTTTTTCGAATTTCTCCGAAGACTTCGGGCAAATAAATTTTGGTGTACCACTCAGAATTGACCGTACTACGTTGCTCAAGCGGAAGAGTCGCCACGAACAGTTTTGCCGAAGAAACAGGCGACCATTTGCTTCGAAGTGCTTCTTCCACGAACAACTTTCGTTGGATTTGGCTCGTCTTCCAAGAACCATTTGGTCGATTGCTGTTTTGTTTCGGGCTCATATGCATAGATCCATTATTCGTCACCTGTGACGATTTTATAAAGGACTTTTGAAGCACCGCGATCGTATTTTTTAAAATTTCTTTGCACCAATCGACACGAGCCTTTTCTTTTGAGCGTTTGTCAAATTGTGCGGGATCCAACGAGAACAAAACTTTTTTTACTTACGGCCAGGTGTTCATGCTATATCGAATGTATGCTGGTGGAAGTAATGCCCAAGGATGCCTCTATCTCACGGTATGTCACACGACGATCTTGCATTATCAGTTCACGCACGACATCAATGTTCTCCGGCACAACGGCTGTTATTGGACGACCTTCACGACCTTGGTCATTAAACCAGTTTCTCACAGTGCTATAGGATGGTGCTTCATTGCCATACAAAGATTTAAGTTCATAGATGCACTCGTGTCGTGACAATCCTAGTCGAAAGTTGTGAAAATGAACGCACGAAAATGTTCACGAGTTAATTCCATTTTTTGCCAAATTGTTTTTTTCAAGTCACTGTAAACAACACAAATGATGGTCGTACTTCAAAACGTTCTGAGTACGTTTATACTAGAAACTGTCAAACTTTCCAATGGAAATGTCAGATGGCGCCAGGCAATACTTAGTGTTGCCTAGACCATTAATATATAAAGCAACCCTCGTATATTCAATATTTTTCTGGTTTTCAAATTGTTTGAAGATATTTGTTCATCGAAAATGTAATAAATGCAACTATTTTTTTGTTTTTGAAATAAATTGACGTTAAGATAAACATATTCGGTCGCCAGTTTGATATTCAGGTGGCTTTAACTTAATTTAATTGTTATCCAAACCGATTGTATTTAAAATTCTGTATAATCTTTTTATAAAAGTTTTTAACCCCATGGTAACTTTTGGCCCATCCTGTGTAGCTGAAATTCAGTATCTCAAAAAAGTAAAGGTAGTCTTACAACTAAAAAGTGAGATAGTACGAGGGACTACCAAAATTCACTTGAATTTAAATTCGATCGCAGCAATAAAACAGTTTTCTGTATTATTGTGATATTTTTGTATTGAGGTTTTGAAATATTGTTTCGGAAAATTTGTATTGTAAGTATTTTATTAAATGCAAAAATAAAAGTAAATTTTAGAATACAAAAAAAGATTTTTATTCGGATATAACATTAGTTGGAAATATCTTTGCATAGTAGTTTCAATTGATTCTTTTCCCTTGTCAAATTTGTATGCAAAATTAGAATTTCGTGGACTAATGATTTTGTCATATTCAAGACCTGGTGCATAAAGTTTGTACAAATTTGTTTCTACAAGCACGCAGAAATATTTAGCAAAGACACAAACACTATTTAAATGTCACATACAGGGGCCGTTTTTTTTTAGAAACGTCACGGGGCTGCCATACTTTCGGAAGGCACAACAATCAGTGTTAAAGAAATTTGTTTGTTAAAAAATGACAAAGTTTGTTAAAAAATGACAAAAGGTATTTTCCATGCAGTAAAATTACAATTACAAGTTCTTGAATTGTCAGAAGTGGACAAGATAAATTCTAGTCTTAGGGAAATTCAGGCGCAACAACGATCAATTATTTTTGGGCTGTTAAAAAGTCTAAAGGCAAAAAAAAAATTATTTGGGCCTTACTAACAATCTTGCTGCTCTAAAACAAATTGACCGTTTGTACGAAATTTCAGTTATATAAAAGAGACTACAATGATCCATAATATTGAGACAATTTTTTTTAAATTACGTTTTCACGTTCATTTTTATTAGTGCTTCCTCCCAAAGCACACAAGCGAAATGCGCAGTTACCTCTAAAAAAAATGCCCGTTAAAATGTACATCGGATCAACGCCAGTTTTTCGCACATAACTTAAATATTTATGGCGATCCCAAAAATCTATCTACTGTTTTGGATTTGTTAGCATTAAGAGCAATTTTGGTAAAAGTTTACAAAAGCAGCGACTATGAACATTAAAAAAAATACAACAGTAGTTCTCATACGTTGGGTGAGAACTTGGTCTTAAAGAGTTCAGTTTTTCCTTCAACAATTGTTGCGAAGCTTTCTGATAAAGATCACCAAGCCCTTGAAATCGCTATTAAATTAGTGTGAAGCCACATGACTCAATTTCACTTTGCCATCTTGTTCAAACTTATCTTCTATTAAAAGATTTTTCATTTTAAAAATTTAAACGCACCAAGAAAACACAAAAAGAAGCTATAAACTTTTCGAGCAAAAAAAGGTACGTAATATACATATATTTTGACTCAATTTTTTAAGCATTTTTTTGATTATGTGTATCAGGTACCGACCAGTGTTTTGCCCATAACTTCTACAATTATGGAGGTCCCATAAATATAATTACTATTTTCGATTCGTTAAACCCCCACAAAAAATTTCTTACAAACATTTATACGAATATAACGAAGAAGCATTTTAAGAACTTTTCGAGCAAAAAATAACTTTTTTATTAACGTATTTAATTTTTTTTGACCCATACGTAAATGTATGTTCTCAATTTCAATTAAAAATAGTGTAGCTATTTTGCAAAACACAGCCGGCAGTGTTTATTGCTTTAAAACCAAGTTCATTAAAAGCGATCGAGCAATTTAAAGGTATTGCAGTTTAGTGCCATTTCGCAGGTGATAAATAAAGTTTTAAAACAAAAGGACGGCGTATCGAAAAACATATGTTAACCTGGCGAAAATTAGGCTGTTAATCAAAAATTCAACGCAGAGTAGAATGTCTTGTACAGAAAATATAATAAAACGAATGGCACGAGTTGTGTGTGGCCACCTGACCAAATCGAAAAAATTCCTTTTATTTTGCTTCTTTGCGCGAATTTCAAACTTTCTTGAAAATAAGCTGGAGCGTTTTCTAATAACTAAATTCGCTAAAAAAAATATGCCCTTGATGAAATTATTCATTAAAACATCGAAAACTATGCAGTAAAGATTAAAATATGCACTAAAAACAGTAATTCGAATAACAAAAACCATAACCATAAGGGTTCTCATTTGTTTATGAATAGTGAAGGCAAGCCAGGGTTTGAAAAATTTATATCTGAACGAATGTTAAGCATCGGCGGCAGTATTTGGCGTATATTTATAGCAGTGGTAGGCAAATTTAGGGCGCAACAGCTTTTTGTTTTCTCTTTTATTACGTACATGTGGAGACAAATTATAGAGAATTAAGCAACATTATTCAGTCTCTAAAAACGGCGTTGCCACAGAATAGTTTGTTCCTACCAAAATCTTTAATAAACACTATGAATTAAATTTTTTATTTTCAGAAATTTTTTTGGCAAACTGGAAAGTTTTGTTCGTCAACGTGTGTTGTCGCGCTTACAAAAAACATGATATGCAAAGGCATTATTACGAATTTCACAAGGAATACGAAAGTATTACTGGTAATGCACGAGAAGCCCTTGTTAAGCTTAAGAAAATTTTGTGAAAAAAGTGAATGTTGATTCGAGAAAATTAAGCGGAGAAGAAACAGTCGAAAAACGAAGGATTAAAAAGTCATTTATCTTAATATTTTCCCTTCTCTTCGTCATGAAAACCAATGTTATCGGTTTTATCAGCAACAGCTGATTCGAACATTGGTTTTATTTACATTCGAAATAAACAAAACCAACTTGGTTACATGACACCAAATGAACCCAATATTGGATTGCAAAAACGACAATTAGGAAAACCGACACGGTTTTTTATGACTGCCCTGAAAAAAATAGACAAAGGGAATTTTAACTTTTAAAATAAATAAAATTCTTAAGCAAAACATTTTAAACGATATCAAAAATAAGATTGCCATTACAGATTAAAAATTTTCAATTGGGTATTTGAGATAAAATTTTACTGGCAACGCCGATTTTGGTAAAAGCGAGAATGCATTTAACACATACACTGGAAAATGTAATAGTATAGGTTACCTTTCACTGATTTAAAGGAATTCAGGATCGTCCTAAGTATTTAAAGCAATTTCTTGTTGCCATTTCAATCTTATCCTGGATAACTATCGAGTATAGGTCTATATCCGGGCTAGGGCTGTGTGTGTAATGGAAACTGTTTACCATCCCAAATCAAAATGTTTAAGTTTGTAAAAAAAAGATGTGTGCGGTAGGTACATCTGTTTTTAGTTTGTTATATTAACAAATGCACATTTTTGTTGTTTTTAATAATAATAATGATTTCATATTCCATTATTTGCTCATTGGCTAGGAAAAAATGTGCTATTCAGTCATAGTTATCGAGGCTTGACACTATTTATTGTGCCATACATGGCAACTCTGACGCTCAGAATAATTTTGACAGCTCTACTCGAGAACATTTTATTGACAGTTCATACTACATTTTTATTCACATTGGACACTTCTTTAGCCTTTAGTAAAATTATTTAAAATTCATGAAATAAAACAAGAAATATCTCGCACACAATTTACAGAAATTATTGGCAGTTTTTCTGAAATTTCTAAACAATTGTAAGTTGTGGCATATGGAATTGTGGACAATTTAAATAGAGAGAACAATGGAGCTGTACAACAACATTACGCAATAAAGTTAATGCTTCGGCTGTGTGTGTGTGTGGGGGAGCGGGTGACATTTTGACTGATGCCCCTTCGTACACCAGAGAACACATGACGACAAACGAGTTACAAAACATGTGTTATATTTTCAATGTTAATTTAATTTGCTCAATCGTATCTAATCTCTCCTCTTGTTTATAGAATTCTTAGCAATGGGAAATGCAGTTTCAATAGCTCAAATGCAGGCCGCTCAGGGTAGCATGCCTAAAAGCCATGAACAAATGATGGCCTCCGGCGCTAATCCTCCTCCCGAATGTCCCATGCACCAGAAGGATGGCAGCGCGGGTGCTACAGCCGTAACTAAGCCCCCTCATCCTAAAATGCAAGTCACAACAGTCTCTGCCTCTGAATGCCCTGTGAAACATGACAACAGTGATGTAAGTCCCTTAAATATGATGCCTCCTGCCAATCAGAAACCAGCTCCCGATCAGCCCTTCCCCCTGCCAACCGATCGCCAGACTTCGAGTATACCCAAGGTTACGGAAGATGGCAGTGTGCAATTCTGGCAATATCCTAGTCAGCAGATGTTTTGGAATGCTATGTTGCGCAAGGGATGGCGTTGGAAGAACGAGGATGTTTCACAAAAGGATATGGGTGATATTATCCGTATACACAATGCCAACAACGAACAGGCATGGAAGGAGGTGCTCAAGTGGGAAGCATTACACGCAAAGGAATGTGGCAATCCTCGTTTAAAGAGTTTCGGTGGCAAGGCTTCCGACTACAGTCCCCGGGCCCGTTTACGCAGTTGGATGGGGTAAGTTAACGATGATGTGTTTATGGAAACAGTAATAAGTGGAATATAATCTCGTTGAAATTTTGGTTTTGTGAAAGAGAATTCCTCGATCAGAGGATAATTTAATGTATTGCCATAATTTGAATTGGGTGTGAATGTATTTATACCCTCCACCAAAGGGTGGTTTATACTAAATTTATCATTTCGTGTGCAATACTTTGGAAAATTGGTTGGAAACCTTTTAAAGTGTATAAATTATGGAACATCGTAACATTCGAAGATGATCTAACCATGTTCGTCTGCCCGCGTGTCTGTTGATAGTACGATGGCGGTCAGAAGAATTATGGTAGGACCATGAATTTTGATGGCTTATGGGATTGTAAATGGTCAAAATCGGGCCAAATCGATTCAAGGCTAAACGGTTTTCGTTTAAAGGCTGGTACTAAAAGATTGCATTTTTATGAAAAACGGGTCAATCTCCATAAAAAAATATTGTGAATATTCAATGAAAATTGTATTTGATAAATATCTGACATACTGTTCATAGTAATACAAACTTTTTTGATTGCTCTGGGAAGTTATGTACATGTCTTATATTTCGCATAGAAACATTTTGGCATAATCTCATCTAAAAGTACTTTTAGGCGATGTATGTTTTTCACGTAGTCCCACTTACTACCAGGCTTAATGAACTTCATGTATCTTGGGGATAAAATAATCTTTTTGAGTTTTTAACTGTTTAACGCCGGCTGTGAACGGCAAACGAATTTTAAAAATAAGCTTTTACGTGGAGGTACATCTCTTACTCGTATAGTCGCCGGTTTTTACGAGGTGGAAACCCGCCGCTAAATATTGAAAGATATTCTTACCCAGAGTTGAACCAGGGTTTATTGGCATCATACTTTTATCACACCACTGCGGTCTACTATTCATTATGGGTGCTTAGAAATCTAAGACATAAAAAACTTGGTTATTTTAGCTCCCACACATGCACTTAACCGATTTTAGGTTTTTAGCTCTATAAGCACAACTTAGTTTTTGGACTAAGAAAGAACGCTATTAAATCTGACAAAATCAATTCAGGTTCAGATATAGCTCCCACACAAGTTCAACCGAATGTATGTCTCATAGCTCTAAAATGCATTTATTACATACAACCTTGAAACTTGGCACAATTAAGTTTTTTGGCTGTGTCCGAAACCGAAGCCCGACATTCCGGTTTGTATGACCAAACCTCACAGTCGTTTTCTTAAAAATTGCTAAAACCGGTTTGTCGGTTTGACCGGTTTGTGCTGTCGGGTTTTTTGGTTTAAAAAAAATCTGTTTGCTCGCACGAATTATCTTGTTTATGCCTTGCACTACTCAATGCAACAGGGTATTATAAGTTATCTAAACCCACCTTTAAATGTATCAAGTGACTTTAAATCACCAGCTGATTCGATTCAATAAATTCTACGTCTATCTTTGCTAATCTAAAGCTTGTAATCAAACTGCTGGTCGCAATTGTTGTTTGATCTTTATGACATTTGGCAGAATTACGTTTTTTGGTCCAAGGTCAAACGATATTGAAATTGAATAAAATCAGTTCAGATTTAGAAATAGCTCCCACACATACGAGGGCGGTTCGGAAAGTTCTTAGCCTATCAATGAAAGAGAATAGTTAGTTTTTCAAAAAAAAATTTATTTTTCAATATAATCTCCTGAAACTCCAATACACTTAGTCCAACGCTTATCTAGCAATTATATCGCTTGATTAAAATAGTTTCCCTCAAGGTCTTCAAAATAGTGGTTTACAACTGTAATTGCATCTTCATTTGAGGTAAAACGCTTGCCAGCAAGGATTTTTTTTAGATTTGGGAACAGGTAAAAGTCACTGGGAGCTAAATCAGGAGAATAAGGTGGGTGGTCAAGCAACTCGTACTTTAATTCTTTGATTTTAGCCATTGTTAAAACACTCTTGTGCGCTGGTGCGTTGTCTTGATGAAAAATTATTTTTGTGTGTTGTAAGCCAGAACGTTTTTTCTCGAATTTGTACATTTAATTGATCTAAAAGGTTGCAATAGTACTCTCAATTTATTGTTTTACCCTTTTGCAGATAGTCAATCAATAAAATACCTTTGAAGTCCCAAAAAACCGTTGCCATAACCTTACCAGCCGATTGAATTGTTTTTGCCTTCTTTGGGGCACTTCCTACAGCTCCAGTCGATTGTTTGGATTGTTCTTTTGTCTCTGGAGTATAGTGGTGGATCCATGTCTCACCAACAGTTATGAAACGACGCTTAAAATCTATTTTATTTCGCTCAAAACGATCCAAACAAGCTTGAGAAATGTTCATTCTTATGCGTTTTTGGTCGACTGTTAACAAGTCCGGCACCCGTCTTGCAGAAAGCTTTTTCATCTGTAGTTCTTCATGCAAAATTAAATGCACTCGATCATTTGAGATGCCCATGATATTAGCTATTTCACGCACTTTTATTCGTCGATCATTTAATACCATATCATGCACATTGGCTACAATTTCTGTTGTTGTTGCTGTTTTTGGACGTCCACTACGTGGTTCATCTTCAATGCTTGAACGACCACGTTTAAATTCAGCAACCCAATTTTTTACTGTTGCATATGAAGGAGCACTTTTACCTAACACATTCACCATATCATTATGAATTTCTTGTCCCGATAAACTTTTTTATGTAAATATTTAATGACACCAAGCATTTCTAATTTTTCCATTGTAAAAAAATCGCGGATGCGTCTTTTGTGAACACCTGTTTCTATATGAAGGAGTTGCCAGATCGAAACAAAATTTAACATGTGTTCATAGCAGAGATGGAAGTTTCCAAAACACTTAACATTTTTCTGTTTATACCGCGCTTTTTGTGCTAGGCTAGGAAGTTTCCGAACGGCCCTCGTATATACATCTAACCGATTATCTCTCCTTAGCTCTAGAGCCACATATTTTATTCAATCTTAATGAAATTTGGCACATGACGATTTGAATCATGACGATCCATCAGTAACCAGCTCACGGTTCAGTTCACGTTTTGATATACCTCCCGTTCAAAGGCCCTTCCCAATTTTACATATAACCACTCTGGAACACCCATATATATATCAATCCCGCGACTGCCGGTTCTATGTACCGGATTGACCCGAAACTCTTCGGCCAGGGGCAGTCACCTCAACAATATATGTTTTTTGTTCGTCCATTTTTTCGTCGTGGGAGCAGCACTTCCCGGAATGCCTGCTCCGAATACTACTGGTCCGAGCCGGGATCGAACAAAACCCCGGACCTTGGATCTGCTCGGTTTGTCACAACCGAATACACCATCGTGCTACGTCTGTAAGGTGTAATCGTTGCATGGAGTGGGTGCACTTCAGGTGCTGTTCAGGTCTGAACCACATCAGGGAGTATAGCGAAGCAGACATTGTTGCCTCATGCTGTATCAACGAAGTTAGCAGTGGGTCTCTGGATTTGGTGTTATCATCGTCGTCTGCATTTTCGTCGTCGTCGTCATCATCATCATCTAACTACGAGACTCCCCCGCAGTCGCCCTCGCAACAGCATCAACACATACAGCATCTTACACCACAGATTGCTGTTGCCACTCCTGACAGTGCATCAATCTTGCAATTTAATTGTAATGGCCTACGCAACAAAATCAGTGAGGTCATAGAATTTATGAATCGGAGAAACATCATGGTCGCCGCGATCAAAGAAACTAAGCTGAATGTCACCTGCAGCCTGCACAGTTGTGACGGATACAACGTGCTACGTAAGGATCGCACCAGAAGTGGAGGTGGGGGACTTGCTTTCCTGTTACACCATTCTGTGCAGTACAGACCTATTTCGCCTCAGCTTGACTCTAGAGACCCATACATGGAATGTATGGGGGTAGCAGTCAAGTCTGGAACTGCCGAAATAGAGCTATACAACGTATACATCCCGCCGGTTGGTAGCTGTGCCCCGCGTTATCTGCCAGACATTAGCAATTTGCTACAAGGCAATAACCGCTTGGTCCTAGGAGACTTTAATGCTCACCACGAACTGTGGCATTCTCTCCTAGACAACGACCAGAGGGGCATAGCTTTGGCAGAGCAAATTGATAGCTCTACGTTCTGCACAGTGAATGAGGACGCCCCCACGCGGATTATGAGCGATTGCCATAGCTCGCCAGACATCACTTTGGCATCGCCTGGCCTGATCCACGACGTCACCTGGCAACCCGTCATCTCACTAGGATCGGACCACCTTCCCATAATTCTCTCCATTAATAGACCACCCGATTTCATAACCTCTGAACGCCGTACGTTTCTCAATCAAAAAAAGGCTGATTGGGAGGCCTTCAGAGAAGCCACCAACCGCAGCTTTAATAATCTAGCTATTCCGTCGGACGTTCGGGTAGCCGAGAAAAAGTTCCGGGCCATCATCAACGCAGCAGCCGCTCGCCATATCCCTGCTGGTCGAATACCCGAAGTACGACCAAACTTCCCAGCAGAGGCAGCGGGACTCGCAGACGAGCGTGATGACATTCGTCGCTCCAACCCTACTGACCCTAGAATTAGGGATCTCAACTCCGAGATCAGTAGGTTGGTCAACGAATATAAGCGGAACAATGGCTAGACCTCTTAAAGCAGTGCAACTTGAGTTCCGGAATTGGTAAGTTGTGGACAACGGTCAAATCACTCTCTAACCCTGTAAGGAAGGATGATCGGACAGCTGTCACGTTCGGTGATAGAACAGTGACAGATCCGAAGCGGTGCGCGTGTTATTTTAACCGGCTTTTTATTGAGCACCCAGAGAGTGATAAGGCGAAAAGGAGAGTATTGCGTCGTATCCGCGCTCTCCGAGTCGAAGAGGCACCACCACAATTTACCGTTGGCGAAGTTGCCCATGTCATCCGCAGCGCAAAGTCATCAAAGGCGCTGGGTCCGGACGGAATCTCAATGCTGATGTTAAAGCACTTGGATACCCCGGGAGTAGAGTACATGACCAAAGTGCTCAATCTGTCGCAAGCCACTCACGAAGTTCCCGATGCCTGGAAAATGGGCAGAGTGGTCCCGCTACTGAAGCCAGGCAAAGACGCAAGTAAAGGAGATTCGTACAGGCCGATCTCCTTGCTTTCTCCAGTAGCAAAGACGCTTGAAGCACTGCTCCTCCCCAGCCTGATCGAACACTTTCTTAGTGCTGATCATCAGCATGGATTCCGCAAGCAGCACAGCACAACAACTGCTTTACACGCCATCACCACACGTATAAGTCGCGGCCTTAACCAGAACAAGCCTAACGACAGGACGGTCCTCGTGGCTCTTGACCTCACAAAAGCCTTCGACACGGTCAATCATGCCATTCTGTTCGAGGACATTGAAGAAACGTCCCTTCCGCCCAGTTTGAAACGTTGGGTCGTAAACTATATGTGTGGGCGCCAGTCATATGTAGAATTTAGAGACAGAAAGTCGAAGCCCCGTAGAGTTAAACAAGGAGTTCCCCAGGGTGGAGTTTTATCCCCGGCTCTGTTTAACCTCTACCTCTCTAAAATTCCTGCACCACCAGACGGCGTTGAAATTGTGTCGTACGCTGACGATTGCACAATTCTGGCGTCAGGACCTAAAGTGGATGACATTTGCGAGAAAATCAACTATTACCTCACTGACTTAGCACGTTTCTTCACTGCGAGGAATATGAAAATATCCGCCTCCAAATCATCAGCCACACTGTTTACTGCTTGGACCGCAGAGGTGCGGTTGTCACTCAATGTGAATGTCGATGACGTCAACATCCCGACCACCAACTACCCCAAAATCCTTGGGGTCACATTGGACAGCCTTTTTAGATCCTCTGCACATGCTACAGCTATCTGCGATAAACTCAAAAGTAGGAACAAGGTCCTCAAGTCACTTGCCGGCAGTACTTGGGGAGCCGACAAAGAAACCTTGTTGACCTCTTACAAAGCGATAGGTCGGTCTGTAGCAAACTACGCAGCACCTGTATGGTCGGCGAACGTGAGTACGACGCAGTGGAAGAAAATTCAGACATGCCAGAATGCCGCCCTTAGAACATCAACAGGGTGTCTTCTTATGTCCTCTGAGGACCATCTACATGAGGAGACGAAGGTCCTTACCGTGCGCAGACACAATTTCCTGTTGTCGAAGCAATACCTGCTAGGGTGTTTTCGCAGCAGTCATCCTAACCACCATCTCTTGAACAGGATGCCTCCACCCAGGCAGATCAGGAACGATCTTCATGATCTAGAGAGAGAGGTCCAGCGGTATAAGAGAGAACCTTTAGATCATCGAAACTATCATGCAGGTTTGAACAACATTCACGCCGATGATGTCGCAGCAGCAGTATCCAATTCGTACCGTGTGAATGCAGTGCTAGGGGAACATCCCCCGGAGATTTCACCTGAGGAGAAGGCAGACGCGCGTGGTTCTGGCGCAGCTGAGATCCGGATGGTGCAGCCGCCTCAATTCTTACTGGGCACGAATTGATGCTAACGTTCCGGACATCTGTCCCGCCTGCCATCAGGGACCACATGATGTACTGCACCTCTTCAATTGTCCGGCCAAGCCCACTCAGCTGACCCCCAGGTCTCTGTGGACGCATCCAGTTCAAATGGCGCGTTTCCTTCACCTGGATATCGAAGCAGATCCCCCATAGACGAACAAGACCTCAAAATAAATATATTGTTGTTACAACAACAACAACCCATATTAACACTGATGTCGATCAAATTTTGTAAAATATATTACTATGGAAAAGAAACCAATCTCGGATCAAATTTTTTTGTTATAGTCCCCATAAAAATGTGGCCCTCCAATAATGGCTTATACATGAACATTTGAAATTTAATTTCATTTTTCTATTTGGCATAATGGGTGTGACGGACGAAAACTCGTCCCTTTTGAACAAAAAACAAACCTTTTTTTCTTAACATCACTTCATTTCAAAAAAGGAAAATATTTTCCATTCTTAGGCAAAAGTCTAAAACCGTAATGTCATTTAATGTCGGTTTTTACTAAACCGACCCATAAAAGCCGAAATGTGGGTTTTCTGAAAACGCCGTTTTTGCACACTCTAAAGCTCTTGTTTAAAATATAGCGATTGAACCAGCTCAGATAAAAATGATTCATATTTTGATATAGCCCCAGTGCAAAAATCCCAAAGGTCCGTCCCAATTTTACACTCAATTGCTCTTGAACATCCATATTCATTCGATTTCTATCAAAATTGGCATAGTAAGTTCACGTGCCATGTCATTGTTTGGTTCGCTGTTGGACGTTTTGATATAGCCCCAGTGCAAAAATCCCAAAGGTCCGTCCCAATTTTACACACAATCGCTCTTGAACATCCATATTCATTCGATTTCGATCAAAATGGGCATAGTAAGTTTACGTGCCATGTTATTGTTTGGTTCGCTGTCAGAATTTAGAGTTGCCCTGGGCCTATTTGACACTAGAAATTTACCACGCAAACTTCATAATTTTTGAAGGTACAAACAATTTTTTCATATCTGCACACAGATTCATACATATTTGGGATTGTTGAAGTCGCCGCGAATTCAAGAAGAAAGTAAGTTTTCAAAGCAAAATTTAAAGAAAAAAATTGCATTTCAGTCAAATCGTCGTAACTTTAGAACGGTAGGACCTCTGGGCTTCGTTTAGGTTATTTTGGAAAGCTAAGAGGTAGGTCCGTCCACTGGTTCAGAACTTATTAACTTTACCCTAGTACCCTCCGACCACAAATCCGAAAATTTTCAAACCCCTGCTATTTTGCCTCCTTGCATTTTCGGACATGGTTGTAAATGGATATTTTTTCATGAAATGAGCTAGTGAAATTTGCTAAGTCGTGAATGTATCACCCTGTATAAGAAGGCAGAATAAAAATGAAATTCTGCAAGATCAAACCATCAGCTGGTGATTGGGACTGGCCAATACGGAAAGTTAATAGATCTTTTCGTTTTCTATGTGGGAGCCCATAACATTATCGAGAAAAAGTTTACAAAACCGAAACCGAAATAAAAGAGTTCAAGAACCGTTGTGATTTTTACATAATGGGCAACAGTTATACAAAGACTAAGCATTATTTCTAAACAGCTATTTTTAAAGGCAATGGACAAAGAAAGTTCCTCTGACTTGTTGGAAGCATTAAACCAGCAATTCAAGGCCACGTGAAAAGGTCGGCTATGTGAATTAAAAAGTCTGTAGACTGAAATAAACAATGAGTTAAAAATTAAAGGAGATCCTAAATTGCCAGAAATGTTACTTATTTGTAAATTCTTCACATGTTGCCCAGCTCATAAAAAATTGGCCATTGGATATGCGAATGTGGTAAATGGATTTCGAACAGATAGACTAGTGCCACGTGTTTTGAACATTCAGACATAGCTCCTCATTAAATTCAAGCGAAGCAAATCCGGTGTTATTTCCTAGGGAATATTGGGTGGACAACGAGGCATGTCACAAATACACCCGAGTATTTTATAAAATGTGAACCGTTGGTGAACCACATTTTATACAGACAGCAGGCAGAGAATCGTTAAAGGCTCTTGGTAAAGGTACGATTAAAGTTATATCTAAAGTCAATAAGAATGAAATTTCAATGAAATCTGGTACGTTCCGTGTATATCAAGAAAACTTTTCTCTATACTGGCCACATACAATACGAGTAGTAACGCCTCATGTGAATTCAAACCTACCATAAACAAATGCTAATTAAGTATAAATGGTCATATTGTTTTAAGTGGACATCGTTAAGCAAATGGAACTTTGTACAAGCTAAATTTCCATCATATATTGCCAATTCACAAGAACTTACGTCATGTCCAAGGAAAATTGCAAAAGAAAATGGGAATAAAAGGCAAAGCAATTAACCATATTTTTGGGCATTTTTTTTGTTCAGCAAGTTGGTTACCATTTGGATGGTGCAAGACGGCAAAACTTCCAGACGACGAAGCTGTGCAAGATGCCGAACACATTGGTGATTACTGTCACGATGAAGCGCAAGATACGAAAAGCGAGTTAGGGGATTTTGAAGATTTTATAGGCTCTGTTTCAAAGGCTGAGGGTGAGAGTTTGTTTAAGGTCTTTTCGTTTTCCGGGAAAACGGAAAAAATTAACTGGGATCCTGGCCGGAAAATATAACAAATGTTGTAGCTGCACATAATGCCGAGGTGACAGCCCTTGGTCGAAAAATTCCTTCTTCGGGTCGATCCTGTGCATAGAACCGGCTGTCGTAAATTTGCGCGACGTTGAGCCACATTTATTAGAAAAGTTGTAGAATACTATCCATGTAGCAAGAAAACACATTCCATATTAAAACAGGAACTTAAATTGCACTGTTCAGCAGCATAAACTTCTACGGAAATTTGTGAGCCTTATAAATTCTCATGTCTTAAGGTCATTACGGAGTTTTCTGTTAAATGATTTCTCCATATGAATTATACGTGTTTGTGTGAAAAAAACTTACAGACCCGGTTTGCTGAAATTTTCGCACAATTCTCCGGATGGTGGACATATTTGGTCGATTTTGCTGACCAAAAAAAATGACGAAGTTCATGAAATGCATTTTGATTTGAACGTCCATTTTCGTAAAATGCTGAAACAATCAACGCGCTGGTCAATTGTGTACCTCTCCATGGTTAAAATTGTCAAACACTAAAACAAAGAAGTCTAAATTAAGTTGGACAAACAACTTAACGTTAAGAAGTGATCGTGCATTATGGTTGAACCACCATTCTATCCTTAAGTAAAATATTGTTTTGCGAATGCAAATATTCCAATACTGGTTTTTGCGAAATCGAATATTTCAAAATAAGTTTTTGCGAATGTCAAAGCAATAATTCGCATTTGCATTCTTCGTCATAACCCTAGACTTGACAAGGGCGTCAAAGCTAGCACATCAAAATATTATTCTTATAACATTAATTTTATTTCTTTCTAAAGTCTTCGGAGATCAATCTTCGGATCGCAGATATATAGGGTGATCCATCTAGAGGAATTTTTTAAGAACAAAACAAATATAAAAATTCAAATCAAGCGTGGCATCTTTATTGGTTACTTGAAAGGACATTTAATGGCATTTATTTTTTTAAATAAATAACTTCTAATGTTAGCAACTGTATTATGGAAATGAGCGTTCGGTGAGAAACGGGAAGATCCGCTGTTTTCGACCAAAATTTTGTTCAGTGATGAGGACCATTTCTGGCTCAACGGCAAAGTCAACAAACAAACTTGCCTCATTTGGGCTGAAGAGCAACAAGAATAGGTTCAAGAGGTGCCATTATACCCAGAGAAAACCACGGTTTGGTGCCGTTTATAAGCTGGTGGTATCATCGGTGCATATTTTTTCAAAAATGATGATGGACGGAACATAACCGTCAATGGTGCTCGCTATCGCGCCATGATATCGATCTACCTGAATTTGAAGCCCGTAATATTGACGACACTTGGTTTCCACTTGCCATACAGTTGCTCAAAGAATGGATTTATTGAGAGGTCATTTCGAAAAGCAGCTAATTTCAAGTTTTGGACAGGTGTGTTGGCCGCCTAGATCGAGTGATATCACACCTTTAGACATTTTTCTTTGGGGTTACGTAAAGTCCAAAGTCTATGCTGACAAACCAGCTACGATTCAGGTCTTGGAAGCCAACATTACGCGTGTCATTAAAGCCATACCGGTCGAAATGCTCGAACGAATCATCCAAAATTGGACCCTCAAATTGGAAACCCTGAGGCGTAGTTGCGGCCAACAGTTGAAGGAAATTATATTTAAAAAAGAAATGCCATTAAATGTCCTTTCAAATTACTAATAAAGATTCCACACTTAATTTGAATTTTTAATTTTTTTTGTTCTGAAAAAATACCTCTAGATGTATCACCCTATATTATTGAATGATGTACTCGTATTGAATGTTATTAAATATTTCTTTATTTCTCCCGTTTTACACCTTTTCAGTTATGAACTACCATTTGATCGTCACGATTGGATTGTTGATCGCTGTGGCAAAGATGTACGCTACGTTATCGATTACTACGATGGCGGCATTGTAGACAATGACTATAAATTCGCTCTACTCGACGTTCGTCCTGCTTTAGACTCGGTGGATAACATGTGGGATCGTATGCGCGTGGCCTATATGCGTTGGAAATTTGCCGCCGTTGATATGATACAAGGATCAGCAGCGGATAGTGCATCCAGCGGAAAAGTGGATCACTAAGCGGGATGAATAATCGGAAAGTCATCAACTTAACTACTTCTGTTCAAAGAAATACAAACCTCGTAGGTTAAAAACTTAATTTTTATTATTTATTGCAATTGAACATAATAACTACCCATCATCCCAACATATATTCACAAAACAAAAACGACTACAAACTAGAGGAAAATTGCTAAAAAAAAAACTCATAACATTTTGCATGGAACTAGGATATTGGATTAATTTGTTCTATTTTAAATATCGTCCATGTATAATGAATGATAAACAAACACTATTAGAAAATATAGCCAGTAATGATAAACTTCATTGAACGATCCATGATGCCATGTTATTAGTTTTAAAATCGATATGACGAAATAGATATGGATAATAAAAAATTATTTCGATGGTTAAAGGTTGATTTTTTCGCTATGTAACAACCATTAACCAGACGAAATGGATTTCTGTTATTTTTATCTAACAAAAACTACAATATTAGATATGTACTACCTAAAATAAAATAAAAATGTAAATTTTAATTGGAAAACAAAGAAAATTTGTTTTACTTTTTTATGTTTGTATGAAAATACATATATCCCTCAACAATTCATTAATGATCAAACGAAGAACTTTTTACAATTCAGTAAGCTGTATGCAATGTAATTGTTATAGTAATTAACGGGGACCTACTGTTCAATGCCGGTTTCGTGATTGTTATCAAAAACACGAAACATGTATATTTACAGAAAATACATTTTAAATTTTTAGAAAAAAAAAGTTATTGAAGAATAAGGAGCCGGTTCACCCGTAGAAACCCATTGTTAAGACTGCTGCTTGGTCTCCGGAGTGTTGTGGATGGATCCATGTTTCATCCACAATTACAAAACGCCGCAAAAACTCCTTCGAATTGCTGTTAAACAACTCCAAATAATGCTTTCAAGTTGTCACACGATTACGTTTATAGACAATTCGTCGTTCGTAAGTTATAGTGTTCTATAACGCAAAATAGGAAAAATTGAGATAAGACTGATTTTTGGGTCAATTTATCGAGATCTGTCGATCTGTGTAATCAGTTTGCTTTTATTCTTTATAGTTTCCGAAGTATTATACATCGACTTTGTGCTATACAATACTTTACTGACAAGCATCGTACATGGATCATGGATTTCCCAAAAAAACATTTTTGTCATATAGAACACAATAACTTGCGAACGACGAATTGAGAGCAAACGCGGCAGTCAGCTAGCAGAGAGCTTTCTAAACCCAACTGATCATGTAAAATCGAAACCACACTGCCATATTAAATGCGCATGGCATCAACAAACTTAACAACCTTGAATGCGCATAGCATTCAATCGGCCTACACCAAATCGTAGATTTTTTTCGACACTTTCGGTTGTAAAGACCTCAATTGCACTTGTGCGACCACAAGTCAGTAAACCACTTTTTACCATTGAAATCGATAGTACAGAAACCCCATAGGATAAATTCAGCTTTTCCTTGGTTTGATTGCCGTTTTTTCCGCAATAATGTTTAATGAGCACTCGAAATTCACTTTGTTTCATTTTTAACAAAATCCACGAGGTTGTATGATGGAAAATGACGGAACTCTCTCAAAATTTGACGGTAGTCTATAAACTGATGGTACTTGATGGTAGCAGTGTTGCATTTCATATAACTACTGGGGAAGTTGAAAAAGTCACGGAATTATTTATATGCACTCGTAACATTATTATAACATGAATTAAGTTTATTTAATGTCGCATCCAGACATTTATTTGAATTATTACATTGTGAAATTCTCGGTGTCGCTAGGGACTTAAATCCGCTGAGTTTACGATAAGAATAGATTCATTTCTAACTTGTTCAAAAGTGTCCTTTTATGGAAACACATTCAAAATGATTTTTTCCATCTTCAATAACACAATTTCATTTATTTCCATAAAAAGCCGAAAATTGTTCTACAATAGCTAGAAAATCTTATACTAAATTCACTCTAGATTTTGTTATTCCATTAAGGATTTCTGAAGCAAATGGACTTTATAGGCTTTTAAGAGTTCACAGGATTCCGGCGAAATTGAGGGTATTAAAGAGTCGGTTCTACTTAGTTGTGACATAAATACTGTAACACACGTTTTGTACTGTAAAATAAAAAGTACTGAATGTTTTTGAACCAAATTTTTTTAATATATTTATTGATGTATATTGTATCCAAAAAGAATCTACTTATTCGAAATGTCCGCCTTTTGCCTTTACACACGCCTTAAGTCGCACTGGCCAATCGTCAATAGCTGCATGAACCTCGTCCATTGGACAATTGGCCACAGCTCGAACCAAAGCAGTCTTAAGAGATACAATGTTGGGGTACCTTTTAGGACAAACCTTGTCCTATAAAACCGTCCACAATTTGTAATCCAATGGGTTCAAATCTGGACTGCTTGAGGGCCATTCTTTAGAGGAAATGAACGCTGGCAAACTGTTTCGAAGCCAGGCCTGGGACGTTTTAGCCTTATGGGCCGGCGCAGAATCCTGCTGGAAAGTCGACCGCTGGTTTTGGAACAGGGAATTGTTAAGAGGCTTCACAACAGCTTAAACAACGGTTTCTTGGTAAACTTTGGCCGATGTTTTGACTCCTTGTTCGCAGAAATGCAGGTCAGTGACCCCATCGTAAGAGACACCCCACCAAACCATGACTGAAGCTGGGTGATGACCCTTTTCAACCCTTGGGATCAGTTCAGATGCTTCCCAAGAAGACCGCGCATACACTCTATCATTTTGCTTGTTAAATTTTTCCTGAACGGTAGAAATTTTTTCATCGGTGAACAAAATTTGTCTGTGCAAGTTATCAGAGTGCTTCACCAAAAAACGTTTGCATTTTTCAATCCTTTTTTATTTTTTTAAAGCTGCTGTCAATAAATGTCCGGTACGTCGTTTGAAAGCCCCAAGTCCCAAGTCTTTTTTAGTGATTCGACTCATGGACTTATGCGTGATATTCATCTCACAGACCATGATTTTCTGTTTTCGGAGCGGATTTCTGTGAATTCTTGATTTACGGCTTTGATGACATGCGGTGTTCGACCGGTGGCGGTCTGTAACTTCTCCAATCTCCGCAAACATTTTATGCATCGGTAGACGAATATGCGGCTAATCCCTGTAATTACCAAGTAATGGCAAAAATTATGACATGTCATTAACTTTTTGGTGAGTTAAAATAGGTTGATTTTGCAGAAAAATCAAACAAATTTTTGCAGATGTTAGCGAAAACGGTCAAGGGTATATAAGAATAACCTTAAGAGAACTTACCGTTTTCACTCTTTTACAGACCCTCATAGAAAAGAGGGTATATTTGCATGTCATTCCATTTGCAACACTTCGAATTACTGGTCGGCGATCCTAGCAGAAGCTTATGTGTTTTCCGATACTTTACAGTAGAGCCAAAACCCTGTTGCATTTATTCATTCCGCGGAATTTCCGAAAATTAGTAATTGTAGTCGATTCGTATGTATTATATTCGACACGTTTTTACTACAAAAAATTTGTGTGACACAGCAATAAATAAAAAATGTCACATAGGCCCTTTAAGTATTGCCTTTTCTATATAACAATAAAAAAATGATAATTTTTGACATAGGCCCTTTTATATCCTCCACCATAGGATGGGGATTTATCAAATTTTGCATTTCATTTGGTACAACTCAAAATATTAATCTGGTACCCTATAAAGTATACATGTTTTTGATCAGCGTCCAATTCTAAGGAGCTCTAGCGATATCCGATCGTCCTTCCGTCAGTGTGTCTGTTGAAAGCACGATAGCACTCACAATAATCAACCTAGAAAGTCCAAACTTTGCAGAGAAATGTATTGTTGTTGCAGGTTGTTTGAAATTTAATTTGTTTGGAATTTAATACGTATGGTCCAGATGGTTCTCTATTCAAGGGCTCAAACAACATCTGTAAAAATCACACTTTTTGGGTGCATTTAGTATAAAAGTTAGTACCATGGTATTGACCTAGACTGCTGAAACTAGATATGAAAGTGTCTATTGTATAAGACCTATTTAGGATTGAATATGGGTCAAATCGGTAAATGTTTTGATATAGACCCCATACATTCACGAGTTCACGAGTACCGGGCTCTTGAAACTGAATTTTTAGTCTGATCTCGACGCAATTTGACACAAAGTAGTTTCATGGCATGGAAATTAACTGTTTATAATTTAGACCATATCGGTCCATAATTTTATACAGCCCTCGTACAAAGGTCCCTCCCGATTTTAGGTCCTGACGCTCTGGAATCCTCATTTATTGTCTGATCTGGACAAAATTTAGTACTAAGTAGTTCTATAGAACAGCAATTTACTGTTAAAGGTCAGAACCATATTGATCCATATTGATTTAGAAATAAAAAAGTCCTATGTGAAGAAAAACAGACCTTTTACAATAATTTTATGATAATTTCTATAAGGCAATGCTGCACATAGGCTTTCTCTAAATCCTGAACCAATAAAGATATCGAAAAACGATTTGGTGGGTACATGTATGACCAGAATTATTAAAGGCAATAATAAAAAAAATCTGCTGGGAACTACGACGAACAACACAATTTCATATTTATCTTTGAAAAGCTGAAACTTGTTCATAGAAGATAAAAAAATGCCAATTCGAACAAGCTTTAATACTCGGATCTAATATTAAATTCACTTAAAAGTATGTTATTACATTAAGGATTTTCGAAGCAAGTCGGCTTCATAGGTTTTTAAAAATTTCCCGGGAAATCGAAAAACATTAATAACTAAATTCCTGTAAAGTACAAACATTTCTGCAATTACCACGCCACTTTTCTGTCAGTGCCAATTTGGAAAGTATTTCGTTATTGAGGGTATCTGTTTTGATATCGGAAACACATCATTCTTCAGAACTTTTCCTTTTTGTAATCTACTAAGTAAGAAACTATGAATCAATTATGTCATAAATCAGTCATTATTCCATGGCTTAAAATAATGCATAGGGTAATGACCTATAATTACCAAGTAATGCAAAAAGTTATGACATGACATCAACCTTTTGGTAAGTTAAAATGGGCTGATTTGGCAGAAAAAATCAAACAAATTAGATCGTTTAACGAGTGGAACTTGTCGGTAGCACACATAATGGTACTGAAAGCCGCCCACACCAACGGCGAAACGTGCGTCTAGCAGCTAACTTACTTTTCCTTCTCTCTTCCGAAATTGAAGTTGAATGTGTACTAAATTTGTCTTTCTGTTTGCAACTCCTCGAAATATCGATCGGAGACTATATAAAGTATAGATACTCACTCGTACGATATATACTTATATGTTTTTGATCGTCATAAAATTTAAAAACCTGTTGTTGAAAGCGATCAAACGAATGAAGGCAGGTCCCTAAATTAGCTGTTTGCGATTGAAAATGTGCGAAATCCACCCCTGGGGTAGTTTGTCTTTGGGGTAGTTTGTCTTTGGAACTTAAGGTTCGTCGGAAAAACTATGTACGTTTTTTTGAGTATTTGTTCAACGGTGAAGGGTATATTAGATTCAGTTTAAAATAACTTACTGTTTTTGCTCTCTTTTATACCCTCCATCCGTTTACAACAAAACGAATAGCTGGTCGGAGATTCTTTAAAGTATATATATTCTGAATCGTCGTCAAATTCTAAGATGATATAGCCTTGTCCGCTTGTGGAAAGCAAACCACAAGTCACAATACTAAAGCTAGGGTGCAGAAATATGTGTTGATGGATTGTTTGATGGTTAGTTTCAAAGATGGCCCAGATCCAACAGGAGGTAAAAATATGCTTCACACAAGGACTGAGTCGACCTCTGGAAAAATCACCATATTTGTTTTTATTTTTGGTCTGAACACAGGGTGGGCGATTTAACATTTTAAATTTGAATAACCTGAAAAAAATGACTGATAATTTTTTCAAATTTCTGGTTTTATTGGAAAGGTCAACCCAATTTTTCAGTACATTTTCGATTGTTTCGGGCAATTTCGATTTCATATTTCAACGCTCCAATTGTCTTTGGATGTTTGGCGTAACATTTACTCTTAATGGCTTCCTGCAGAAAATAATGCAAAGGACTCAAATCACAGCTCCAAGGCTGCCAATTGACATCACAATTAAGGCTAATTATTGGATTTTCAAAAATATCGATGGTTGCGTTGGCTGTGTTGTTGTAGCGGCAACTTTGTGTCGGGTTACATCCCTTGGCCGAAGAATTGCTCTTTGGATCAATCCGGTCCATAGAACCGGCTTCGTGAACCGGCGGTGTATGACATGTGGTCCCATCTTGTTGAAACCAAATGCCGTCCATGTCATTCTCTTGAGTTTTTGTAACGCTCACCGTTGATGGTAACGGCGGCTCCTTTTCGAAGAAAAAGGGCCCAATGATGCCGCCAGCCCAAAATTCACACCAAACAATGACTCGTTGTGGATGCATTGGCTTCTTAAAAGTCACGTGCTGTTGTGTTCGAATGAAAGACGTTGTACACGCAATTAAACGTTATAAACATTTATTTACAAGTAATACGAGACAATGTGATGGCATGTCGCACATCGAAAGCTTGATATCAAATTGAAACATATAATACAAAAAATGGACACTTAAGATGCCACACTATGTGCGACATTTTAAATGTTATAGTACTAAATAAAAACATAGAAAACAATGATGCAAATATGATGTTGTAGAAGATCGATGTTGCCAGACTTTAATAGTTTCTTATAACCGCTATAACAATCTCCCACACTAATAACGAACATGGTCATTCAAACGGGCTGGTGGGCGTCTAGCTCTAGTCGACCTTCTAGGGGTGAACAGCTCTTGCTCCAGTTGAGGTTCTGTAGTGGCATGGTGGCTTGTATTGCTTTCCGTTGGCTCTAGTGGATATCGATGAAAGATGACTTCTTTTATTTGCGGATTTTTCCTAGTTGGAGGATCTGTAATAGAGACAGGTTGGTTTTGGTTGTGTACCATTGATTTAAATAATTGATTAATGTGACGTTTTAAAATATAGTTATTATCGAGTTTAATTTGATAATGAATGTTTCCAAGTTTCTGTATGACAGTACCAAATTTCCAAGTGGGAATGCTTTTTTCGAACCATCGGACTTGGACTCTCTCTCCCACACTAAGTGTGCGAACAACCGGTTTAAGTGAATTCGATTTTGAATGTTTTATTGGGCGAATAGCATCCAATTTAATCCTCAAGTCTCGGCCAAGATACAGTTGAGCCGGACTTTTCCCATTGGCATGCGGTGTAGCTCTATATCTTGAAACAATTTCTTGAACTTTAATGTGAAGCGGCATTTTTTCATTTTCCATTGTTTTCAATTTGGTTTTCAGGGTTTGTACATGTCTTTCTGCAAGTCCATTGGTTGCAGGGTGTCCCGGGGCGCTAAATTTTTGCAAAATACCAAACTCTGTGCAGAAAGATGTAAAAGTTGAACTTTTAAAAATTGTTGCATTGTCAGAAACGATAATTTGTGGTAAACCGTGTGTTGCAAAAATATGTTGCAACAACATAATTGTTTTTTCAGATGTTGGAGCATCTTTTGTAATTCTGATTTCAGGCCATTTTGACTTTGCGTCGACTAAAACGAGAAAATGATGATTTTGAAAAGGTCCAGCGTAATCAATATGAACTCTTTGAAAATTTTCCGTCGGTTCCTCCCAACGATGAGTCTCTACTTTTACTGGATTTTTTCTTACCATAGCACAATCGGGACAAGATCGAACTATGCGCTCAATATCGGAATCGATTCCTTTCCAAAAGCAATATTTTCGAGCCTATTGTTTCATTTTTACAATGCCGATATGTGTGTGATGCAATTCCTTTAAAATTTCTTCGCGTAACTTTGTGGGAATCATAACTCGATCGTTTTTGAAGACGACACCATTTTGAATTGAATACTCGGAATTGAAAACATTTCCATTTACTAAAGATTTCTTCAGACTGTAAAAGCTCTTTATCGCGATCTGTTTCTTTTGCAATTGAAGTCGCAGTTATTGAAAGTGTAGAAATTTCGTTGATTGTCTGCAAGGGTCAAAATTTTTCAAAGAAGTTTAGGCCAGCATTTCAGAACAACAGCACGCATTTACTCCAGCCTTATTGCTCGTCGGACGGGGGGGTTCTAGTTCCTAAGCTGCCATATTCGACACTACACTCTGAATTTGCGTGCTTTACAATAATAAAAGTAGAAAAATTGAAGGAAGAATGGAGAAATAGAAAAGAAGGATAGAGGGATACCATATTCGGCGTATGCTGGAATGAGTCTCAAGCTGTACCTAAGGTGTTAAAGTACCAGCTGTTTTTCCCACCCAACCTGATCATAAAGTTGCGGCAACATAACTTTTACTTTATGATCCCACATTTTGCCTAGCGAACCATTTTCGGATTGGAATCAAACAAGGTAAAATTTAGGGTCTACTCAGAATTCATTTTGAGTTTATTTAAAATGAAAAAAAGAAGAAAGAATCTCAACTAAAAACATTTGATCGAAATTGGTACAAACATATATTAACTTGTACATGAACGTGTAACTGCATATATATGAAGTCCATAAATAATATAAATATTTAAAATTCAATTAATTATATTTCAATATGGAAAAATGTTATCATCAAGAAATAAAAATAAATTTAAGTTACCCATACGGGATAAAAAATTAAACTAAACGAAATAGACGGGAAATTAAAATCTGCTAAAATGACAGGAAATGGAAATAGAAAGGACTAAGATAGTTCCATACACTCTCAATGTCATGGCTGTATTTCGAAGTTTTAAAGAGAACATCGGTTCATACCAACACATGAAAAAGTTGAAGGAAAAGGAATTCAAAGAAAAAAAATAATTTTTGGTCCAAATAATTCGTTAGAGAACATAAACGTTTTCCAATAAAAAAAAATAATATTTGGCCCATAGGTTTATGGTTTAAATCAATTTAAAAGTTGTATAATTTTTATTATAATTATGTATACTTATACGTGTGTGCATTTCTTTTGCTTATCTCAACCGCATATATCAGCTGTTTGGGTCATTGGCCCTTTTTTTAGATAAATTAAAAAGTTTTGTCAAAACAGTGGAACCACTGTAAAGCGCTTGGAAACATTATATTGAAAAATTAAAAATTCTATCGTAAAAATGGGACAAAATATTTAAAAATGGGCGATAAATGACTTCTCTTCACCGAAGCAATAATAATTTACACGCAATCACTTTGATATTTAAATTGTTATTCACGCGAACTGCAACCATTTCAGAGAAAATATCAATCGATAAGTAGGTCTCACTGTAGGGAGAACTTTATAAACAAAAGCTTTTCACAAAAGTGGTTTGTGTCCACACTAATCTAAGCCAAGCTTTCACCCATTATCTGTGGATTCTAAGAGAGAGCTTGTATTTTAAATTTGTTAAATAAGCTCTCCGCGTGATACTGAGTGAGAGGGCTCAGATTAACTAGCTTCTGAAATGATTACAGCCGCATAAATATGTTGGTGAGAGAGTCTACTTAGGGACGGAGAGCCATTAAGCTATTTATGGGTTATGATTCTATAGATCGGATGCGCACAGAGAAGTGGTGGGATTTTCAATACTCTCTGCGCACATTGATCAAACAATCACCAAAAATGCAGTTTAAAAAAATACAAAAACAAAGCCACTTACTTGTATGTATGGAGTCCCTCGATGAAAGGCCTTTCAAACGATGTTGACTTTGAGTGGTAATGATGATGAGGGGAATGTAAAGGGGATCTTTGGTAGGTTATTAATTTGCCCTTGAAACAGCTTCACACTTTTTAATTTAGTTGTAATATTGTTTCTGATATTTAGGTTTTTTTTCAAAGAAAATGCACACAACGAGGAAAAAAAATATAAAATTTAAAAAAAATTAAAATAAAGTAATTTTCTTCTTCCTTATATCTTCTTTTTTTTTACGAAAAAAACGCACTTTAAATTTCCATTTCCGATTTCACAAAATTTGGGAATGTATACAAGCGAAAGAGCTAGCAATAGTAACAACTAGAAAAATAATAAAATCAAAAATTATCAAATTCTTAATTATTTTTTTTTTTGACTTTGCACTCTTTTCTTTAAAATTAAAGACTGACAAATAAACTGCCAACGGGGTTTTGAATTTTGCACTTTACACAAAAAAACACCGACGGGATCTGTTCTTTTTTTCTTAAAAGGAAAAGACGACGGACACTTTGCTTTTCGCGGAGATAATTGCACTGATCTCACTGTTGTCTTGGGCAGTAGAGTTGCTTGCGAGTTCCCCTCTGCAAGTTACCAGCGCAAATAGCTGAATACGCGCTGTTTACTTTAGAGCATTGCGGGGAAAACACTCGTCGTTAACATTGGAGTTAGGACATTTTAAAGATAAATAACCTTACCATCCGTCGTGTGCTTACAATTACAGAATTTTCCCTTTTTTTTATTGGGATGAACAGAGTAAGTTTGCGCTCGTGTCAGAGCCCACAGGCAGGAACGTGAGATGCGAGATCCAAGGGTTAGCGTTAGTCCAAGAAATTTGGATGACTTTGATGGCGATAAAAATCTAGTAAAGCAAATGGTTATAAACAAAAATCCCTTAAAGACTGTTTGCTTTTGATTAATAAAAGTGAAAAGAACTTACTTTTCTTCAAATAAGGAAGCCACAGAAAGTTGTTATTTATTGACATGAAGTTAGTTAAATTAACTTAAGATTTGCTTCCGGCAGAAACGTCCTTATAGTTCGGCATTTGGATTAAAAAGACAGAAATGGCTGCAACTTATGTCTTATGAGACCTGGCTTTTGCCACAAAAATTGGAATCGGGTCGTCGCTTAAACAAACACAACGATCCTACTTCCAAGGCCAAAATGTCTTCCCCAATAAAAATGCATCCCTTCACTAACACCAACAAACGATCTCTCCACAATCTGACATGTTGCCGCAAAACGCAAAGCTACAAGTTTTCGTCGCTTAACGAAAGAAAGTTTCAGAAAAAAAAAAAATCTTATATCTGCACTTGCCGCTAGCGGGATTCGAACTCGGATCTCGAGATCCAAAGTGTGGAACACATCCTGTGCGCTACTTCCGGTTTGCAAATCAATGAGCCCAACACTGTCAATGATTAGATCTCACTTACTGTGAGATACGAACAAAAGTAAGTGTTGGTAAACAAAAAAAACTAAACATCCAAATTACAAGAGGAACAACAATATCAGTTAGGAGATAAATGTAAAAATATCTACAAGCGCCACTACAAATACCCCCCGCAAAAATCAGGTTTCGGGGATTTTAATAACGCGAAAACTGATACCGCTTGTAGATTCTTCTCACTGCCTTATATCCTTCGCGTGATAGATGCCGATGCTGGTCCCCTTCATATCTCCCAGTTCGTAGTAACTGTTACCAAGCTTTCTCAGAATACGAGCCTTGACAAAAGTAGGACCTAATTTTGCACTATAGCCATGCTCGAAACTGCTCTGTCTGAAATTCCTTCTGAACACCTCTTGATTAACATCATAGGAAACTTCTTTGGATCTAAGGTTGTAAGCCCTTTCGTTTCTTTCAAATTGCCGGCGCATCGTTTCAGCCGCTTTTCTACTCATTATTTGGCGAGAGTCATCGGCGTTAAAGCGCACTGACCTATCTTCAAGTAACTCCAGCCTGCGTAATAGTTCGTAAGTCTTCCCATGAGTTACCATATGTTGTCCGAAAGTCAAATAATATGGCGATGTTCCAACTGCTGAGTGGACCGCAGATCGTAGTGCACAACATATGTTGCTCAGTAATTCATCCCAATCTTTTTGATTCGGCGCCACGTAAGATTTGATTGCCGATATCACCGATCTGTTTACCCATTCGGATGCATTGGCTTGAGGAGCGTGTACCGCTGTGCAGACGTGGTTAACTCCATACTTTTTAAGGAAATCCTCAAACTTATGGGATTTAAACTGTGTCCCGTTGTCAGACACCACAACTTCCGGCACTCCAAATATGTGAAAGAGTTCTCTTTCCATGTAGCTCACTACACCATCTGTCGAAAATTTCTTCACTGGTTTGAGGAACGGAAACTTCGAGTAGTGATCAAGAACAACAAATATGCCAATATTACCAGTTTTGGATCTGGGATATGGACCAAGAAAATCTACATAAAGCCGCTGGAAAATCGTGATGTCTCCGTCATCTTTCCTAAAGGAGGACGAAGTGTCTGGTTTGGGTGTTTGGAGGATTTGCACACTTCGCAGCTGTTGACGTAATTCCTCACATCTGCAACTAAATTTGGCCAAAAATAGTGCCGACGCACTCGTTCTAAGGTTTTGTTTATGCCGCCATGTGCAGACAAGGAACTGTCGTGAGCCTTCCGAAGGACTTCGGGTATCATCGGGGTTGGGATCCACAACTTGTACACCAAGTCATCATGTAGACGGTCTCCTGTAGCATGTTCCGTTCGTCTGTATAGGTATCCGTCCAAAACTTTTAAGTCAGGAGTTTGATTATTGTTTTGTTCTATTTTGTCAATAAGTTGTCGGTACTCGTCCGATTTAAAATGGTGGGAATCTAAGTCCACGAAAACCCCACTGTCGTTGCCAAGATCGGAAAGACTATTGACATTAAAAAGCAATTCGGACAAGTCGTCTGTATTGGTCCTAGAAAGAGTATCCGGAACAATGTTCATACTGCCTCGCCTGTGCTGAATGTTGAACTTGTAAGCCTGAAGCCTTAAAGCCCATCGAGCTAGCCGCGTACTTAGGTCCGTTTGGGACATAAGCCATTTCAGAGAGGCATGGTCGGTCACGACTGTGAACTCCTGTCCTTCCACATACGCTCTGAATTTCTTTATGCTTAACAAAGCTGCCAAACATTCTTGTTCGGCAACAGAATAGTTGCGTTGGGCTTGGGTTAGTTTCTTCGACATAAAGACGATAGGAACTTCATCACCGTCCGCATTCTTTTGTACCAATACGCTTCCTATTCCAGTCTTACTAGCATCACAATGGATGTAAAAAGGTTTTAAAAATCTGGGCTATGCAAGACTGGTGCGGTAGTCATATGGGTCTTCAAAGCCTCAAAAGATTCTTGAGCGTTTTCGTCCAAAGAAATTTTCTCTTTCCTTTAAGCAAATCAGTCAAAGGCGCTGTAGTTGAAGCATAATTCCGGATAAACTTCCTATACCATCCAGTCATTCCCAGAAATCTGCGAAGTTGTTTAACGGACCTGGGAACTGGGAAATCTGTGATTGCGGACAATTTCTCCGGGTCCGTACGAATTACCCCGTTACCAACCAAATGTCCTAAATATTTTACCTCACGGACACAGAATTTACTTTTACCTACGTTGATTGTCAGCCCTGCGTCTCGTAGTCTCTGTGCAACTATTCGCAAGACCTCAAGGTGTTTTTCGAAGGATTCCGAAATTACTAGCAAATCATCTAGATAAACAAAAACCTCTGTTCTAAGGTTAGGAAGTATCACTTTGTCCATTAAGCGAGACATTGTTTGAGGCGCATTACATAGCCCAAATGGCATAACATTAAAGTGATATAGTGGCCTCCCAGGTACAGTGAACGCCGTCTTCTCCTTAGAACGCTGATCTAGAGGGATTTGCCAAAATGCATCTTTGAGGTCTAAGCTTGTAATAAATTCCGCTGTCGGTAGTCTGCTAAGGATTCCGTCAATCTGAGGCAGTGGGTATGCATCACCCACTGTTCCAGAGTTTAATTTTCGGCTGTCTAAGCACAGTCGGTCCTTCCCAGGTTTTCGGTGCAAAACCACTGGTGATGACCAAGCACTATTTGACTCCTCTATGACCCCTAAAGTCAACATCCTGTCCAGTTCTGCATAAATCAATTTCTCCACGGCAGGAGACACAGGAAAATGACGTTGTTTAATAGGCTTGGCATCGCCAGTGTCAATTTCATGGCACATGACCGAGGTCCTTCCTAACCCTTCTTTTGCGAACGAAGGAAAAGTATTAATCACTAACTGCAATTTCGAACGCTGAACTGCAGATAAATCTATCTGATCGCATACTTCGCTCACGCATAAGAAACTTTTCTGCGCATTAAATGAACTAAGTTCAGGCGGTAAAAGTTCAAAAAGTTCCCAGAAATCGATACCTAAAAACAAGTCTCGGTGTAGGCTTGGTATAATAAAAATGGTTATCGACTTCTCAACTCCCTTAAACCGAATCGTTGTGTCGACAAGACCTACAACACGTTGCTCACCACCATCTGCTGTCTTTACCGAGGAATTTAACCTTTTGTACGACAAACCAGACGTCATGAAATCTTCGGCAACTTTACCGCCAATACAGCTGATTGATGCACCGGTATCTAAAAGACCTAACAAGCTTTTACCAAAGAGAGTAACCTCAGCATAAGGTCGTACATCATTTGGTTTATCTAAGACAGAGCAGATCATTTTTCTTTTCAGGCCCCTAACTTTTTGCCAAAAATCTCGCATTCTCTTGGAAGATCGACTTTGTTTAGAAGAAGTACCAAAGATTATAGCCCTAGCTTCCCTATACTCCTGCAACCTGATATGTAGTGGCTTAAATGAGTAATGAGTATGAGATTGATGTAGTTTTTTTCTTTTTGAATTTGAATCACCATGGCTAGAAAGAATTTTGTCGCTTTCGGGCATATTAGTTGTGTTTCCGACCGCATCGGAAGCACTTTTTATGTCATGTTTAAGTAAGGTTAATTTTTCTCGGGGTCCTGAAGTGAGGTATTCCGCTGTGTCCGGAATGTTCCCCTCTGTGGACCCGCTCGGCCGTTTTTTGAACAGCTTGGGCAATTTGGCCTATAAACGTTAGGCGTACCACATCCAAAACAAAACACGCGCCTCTCAGCCATGCAATCATGGTATCGGTGACCCGATTCGTTGCAGTTCCAGCACGATACGTTCAGTTCTTCTACTAAAACATCGTCGGTGAACTCCAATGCTTCATAAGCACAATCATCATGATTTATTTCAGCAAGTCTTCCTTTAGCTGGACTAGTCTTCACAACGCCCAGGCCATGCTTTCTTTTCATATCCTGTAAGAAGAATTCACGGCGTCTGCAAACATCTCTGAGCCTCTGAACCGAATTCAACTCCAAATTCAAGATTTCGTGTTGGATCTCAGGGAGCAGATTTCTCCGTAAGATTTCGACAAGTGTGTCGTCACTAAGAGGCACGGAAAGTCTGTCAGTCAGATCGACAATCGCTTCGTAGAAAGTGTCGAAGTTTTCACCAGGTTTCTGTTTCCGTTCCCTAATCATATCTCTGTAATCTATATCGGTACGCGAGTCTCGGTACTGCTGTCTTAGAGCACCACACAAGTTGGACCACGTGATGTGAGATACAGATTGGTGGAAGCGCTAAAACCAGTCACTCGCTTTTCCTTCGAAAAGAGAGCTGGCGTTACTGCAAAGCAACTTAAAATCTCCATTCAACGTTTGTGCAGTCAAAGCTTCTACCCTATATAGAAATTTATCCACAGACAAACTATTCGCATTACCAGTAAATTTGAGTCTCCAATTTGAAATAATTTGAAGGACCTTATCCGGATGATAAGCTAGATCTGACGTGGAATTAAAATTATTCGTGTTTACACGATTAGCATGTAGCCGCCTAGTACTGGATGCTCCGCTGTCCTGAGTTGGAATTCCCAATAGCTGCTGAAACGCTTGAGTTTCTACATCGGGCAAAGTTTGCATGCGTGGAAAAGTCTGATCACCAGTAGGTGTCTGATTCAGTGAAGTTCCTGACCCTAGATTTAGTCTAGCCAAACTAGCCTCAACACTTTTGGCAACTAATGCTGAAATATGATCAGCCAATGACTGCGCTGCTGGGCCGCCTATCAGAGATGCTGTCATATTCCTTAAAGTATTCGCCTGAACTGTTTCAGGGTTACCCCCCGCATAGTTTGTTGAACCGTTGTCAACGACAGAACTCGAAAAATTAGCGCTTCGGTTATCGCCGATACTCTGATCTTGTGGTACATTTTAAGGGCCTGATTTAATTGGAGTAAACATCTCACCTCCTAGCCTTGAGTTACATCTTGGACAAAAAGGTCTAATTCTCGCCAACTGAGATAAACACAACGGATGGAAAGAATGTCCACATGCTGTCTTTTGCAGCTGAGTCCCAAAATCTATAGCATTATTGCAACCATCGCAATTAACCCGCTGAGATTCGCCAGAATTGCCGGGACTCGCATTATGCCGACCAGAAGCCATAGCCATATTTAAGCAAAGAGCCACAACGGTAAACACAAAAAAAAATTATTCAAAACAGAAATAAATTGCCAATCAAAACAAAAAACCAATGTAAATAAAAAAACTAATAATAAAAATATAGCAAATGAGACAAAAAAATCTCTTTAATTCCTAACGTTCAATTTTGTTATTCACTTTCGACTATACCTGTTACAAATACTATGTCGAAATTAGGAACTATTTGAGAAATAGTTTAAAAAGTTTTTCAGAAAAAAACAAAATTATTTATATTACTTGCAAAAACAAATGAAAATATATATACGGTTACTGAAATCAATAATTTCATAAAACCCTGTTTGAATCCAACTGTGTCCAAATAAAAACTCGCAAGGAATATAAAAAAAGGACTCAATCCAACTCAATCCGAAATATGGTGGAAAAGATAGTTTAAGGAAAAGCGGAAATAGATAAGGTATAGGAAAGATTACTATAAAGGATAGCTGACATAACATGCCCACTATAATTCCGTTCAAAGTATAATAGGGTAGTCACCATCAAAAATCTTCACATCTTGGTTAGCTTTAGCTCAGTTGTCCAAAGTCTAAATTCCATCAGACGATCTGACTTAATGAAGGCACCACAGAAGAGAAAAGTAGTGTATACGAGGAGAAAACTATCACCTTGGGTTGTTGCTGAAAACCTCAACGTTTTTATCAGCAGCAAATTCCACCAGGTGTACGAATTCATTTGAAGGGAAAAAAAATAATTAAAATGAAAAAACTTGAAAACTAAAGAGACAGTAACAGAAGTTAAATAAGAAAAAATAATAGGAGCCGAACATTGTCTTAAAGATTACCATTGAGGTAAACCAAGTTGGTGTAGTTTCCTGGAAGATTCCCAATGTTTCGGGCCCCACGTTGGGCGCCATTTAAATATAGTGTGCAAGGGTCAAAATATTTCAAAGAAGTTTAGGCCAGCATTTCAGAACAACAGCACGCATTTACTCCAGCCTTATTGCTCGTCGGACGGGGGGGTTCTAGTTCCTAAGCTGCCATATTCGACACTACACTCTGAATTTGCGTGCTTTACAATAATAAAAGTAGAAAAATTTAAGGAAGAATGGAGAAATAGAAAAGAAGGATAGAGGGATACCATATTCGGCGTATGCTGGAATGAGTCTCAAGCTGTACCTAAGGTGTTAAAGTACCAGCTGTTTTGCCCACCCAACCTGATCATAAAGTTGCGGCAGCAACTTGAATCCAGCAACATAACTTTTACTTTATGATCCCACATTTTGCCTAGCGAGCTATTTTCGGATTGGAATCAAACAAGGTAAAATTTAGGGTCTACTCAGAATTCATTTTGAGTTTATTTAAAATGAAAAAAAGAAGAAAGAATCTCAACTAAAAACATTTGATCGAAACTGGTACAAACATATATTAACTTGTACATGAACGTGTAACTGCATATATATGAAGTCCATAAATAATATAAATATTTAAAATTCAATTAATTATATTTCAATATGGAAAAATGTTATCATCAAGAAATAAAAATAAATTTAAGTTACCCATACGGGATAAAAAATTAAACTAAACGAAATAGACGGGAAATTAAAATCTGCTAAAATGACAGGAAATGGAAATAGAAAGGACTAAGATAGTTCCATACACTCTCAATGTCATGGCTGTATTTCGAAGTTTTAAAGAGAACATCGGTTCATACCAACACATGAAAAAGTTGAAGGAAAAGGAATTCAAAGAAAAAAAATAATTTTTGGTCCAAATAATTCGTTAGAGAACATAAACGTTTTCCAATACAAAAAAATAATATTTGGCCCATAGGTTTATGGTTTAAATCAATTTAAAAGTTGTATAATTTTTATTATAATTATGTATACTTATACGTGTGTGCATTTCTTTTGCTTATCTCAACCGCATATATCAGCTGTTTGGGTCATTGGCCCTTTTTTTAGATAAATTAAAAAGTTTTGTCAAAACAGTGGAACCACTGTAAAGCGCTTGGAAACATTATATTGAAAAATTAAAAATTCTATCGTAAAAATGGGACAAAATATTTAAAAATGGGCGATAAATGACTTCTCTTCACCGAAGCAATAATAATTTACACGCAATCACTTTGATATTTAAATTGTTATTCACGCGAACTGCAACCATTTCAGAGAAAATATCAATCGATAAGTAGGTCTCACTGTAGGGAGAACTTTATAAACAAAAGCTTTTCACAAAAGTGGTTTGTGTCCACACTAATCTAAGCCAAGCTTTCACCCATTATCTGTGGATTCTAAGAGAGAGCTTGTATTTTAAATTTGTTAAATAAGCTCTCCGCGTGATACTGAGTGAGAGGGCTCAGATTAACTAGCTTCTGAAATGATTACAGCCGCATAAATATGTTGGTGAGAGAGTCTACTTAGGGACGGAGAGCCATTAAGCTATTTATGGGTTATGATTCTATAGATCGGATGCGCACAGAGAAGTGGTGGGATTTTCAATACTCTCTGCGCACATTGATCAAACAATCACCAAAAATGCAGTTTAAAAAAATACAAAAACAAAGCCACTTACTTGTATGTATGGAGTCCCTCGATGAAAGGCCTTTCAAACGATGTTGACTTTGAGTGGTAATGATGATGAGGGGAATGTAAAGGGGATCTTTGGTAGGTTATTAATTTGCCCTTGAAACAGCTTCACACTTTTTAATTTAGTTGTAATATTGTTTCTGATATTTAGTTTTTTTTTTCAAAGAAAATGCACACAACGAGGAAAAAAATATAAAATTTAAAAAAAATTAAAATAAAGGAATTTTCTTCTTCCTTATATCTTCTTTTTTTTTACGAAAAAAACGCACTTTAAATTTCCATTTCCGATTTCACAAAATTTGGGAATGTATACAAGCGAAAGAGCTAGCAATAGTAACAACTAGAAAAATAATAAAATCAAAAATTATCAAATTCTTAATTATTTTTTTTTTGACTTTGCACTCTTTTCTTTAAAATTAAAGACTGACAAATAAACTGCCAACGGGGTTTTGAATTTTGCACTTTACACAAAAAAAACACCGACGGGATCTGTTCTTTTTTTCTTAAAAGGAAAAGACGACGGACACTTTGCTTTTCGCGGAGATAATTGCACTGATCTCACTGTTGTCTTGGGCAGTAGAGTTGCTTGCGAGTTCCCCTCTGCAAGTTACCAGCGCAAATAGCTGAATACGCGCTGTTTACTTTAGAGCATTGCGGGGAAAACACTCGTCGTTAACATTGGAGTTAGGACATTTTAAAGAAAAATAACCTTACCATCCGTCGTGTGCTAACAATTACAGAATTTTCCCTTTTTTTTATTGGGATGAACAGAGTAAGTTTGCGCTCGTGTCAGAGCCCACAGGCAGGAACGTGAGATGCGAGATCCAAGGGTTAGCGTTAGTCCAAGAAATTTGGATGACTTTGATGGCGATAAAAATCTAGTAAAGCAAATGGTTATAAACAAAAATCCCTTAAAGACTGTTTGCTTTTGATTAATAAAAGTGAAAAGAACTTACTTTTCTTCAAATAAGGAAGCCACAGAAAGTTGTTATTTATTGACATGAAGTTAGTTAAATTAACTTAAGATTTGCTTCCGGCAGAAACGTCCTTATAGTTCGGCATTTGGATTAAAAAGACAGAAATGGCTGCAACTTATGTCTTATGAGACCTGGCTTTTGCCACAAAAATTGGAATCGGGTCGTCGCTTAAACAAACACAACGATCCAAGGCCAAAATGTCTTCCCCAATAAAAATGCATCCCTTCACTAACACCAACAAACGATCTCTCCACAATCTGACATGTTGCCTCAAAACGCAAAGCTACAAGATTTCGTCGCTTAACGAAAGAAAGTTTCAGAGAAAAAAAAATCTTATATCTGCACTTGCCGCTAGCGGGATTCGAACTCGGGTCTCGAGATCCAAAGTGTGGAACACATCCTGTGCGCTACTTCCGGTTTGCAAATCAATGAGCCCAACACTGTCAATGATTAGATCTCACTTACTGTGAGATACGAACAAAAGTAATATTGGTAAACAAAAAAAACTAAACATCCAAATTACAAGAGGAACAACAATATCAGTTAGGAGATAAATGTAAAAATATCTCCAAGCGCCACTACAAATACATTAGGCTTCTTTATCAAGATAATGTTTAACTGGAGCTCTCGATAAACAATCAACGTGCACAATTTGTTCTGCTTTTCTATGCTCAATCTTGTAGTCAAAACCTTGGAGGAATGATGCATATCGTAACAATCTTGCTGACGTCATAGCAGGTGTTTTTGCATTTTGATGAAAAATTCTCGAAAGTGGTCGATTGTCGGTAACTAACGTGAATTCCCTTCCATACACGTACATAAACAATCTATCAACAGCGAAAATAATGGCCAATGCCTCTCTGTCTAGTTGGCTGTAATTTTGCTCGGCTTTTGTAAGGGCCCTCGAAACAAACGCAATAGGACGTTCCGTTTGGTTGATAACGTGCGAAAGTACTGCAGCTACTCCTGTCGGGCTGGCATCGCATGTTAGTGTAAGCGGTAAGGATTCATCATACGGCACCAATACTCTATTTGTTAAAATTTCTTTCTTCAACATAGTAAATGCTTCTTCACATTTTCGAGTCCACGAGAATTTGTTACCTTTTTCCAACAACGTGCGAAGTGGAAATGTTATTGTTGCCATATCTGGAATGAAACGAGAATAATAAGTTACATTCCTAAAAATCGTCTAACGTCATCTGCACTTTCTGGACGTGGAAGGTTACGCATTGCATCTGTTTTTGTTGGACATTTAGAAATCTCGTTAAAGCTGATGACATACCCCAAATAATTGATTCGTTCCTTGAAATATTCACATTTGTTTTTGTTGACATGCAGTTGATATTTTTGCAATCGCTCAAAACATTGTATTAACCGTTTCTCACACTCAATTAATGTAGCGCCATGTACAATCATATCATCAAAATATGAGATTGTGCCTTCTAGGCCTTGTAAAATTTGGTCCAATATTCGATTAAATTCACTTGGGGCAGTTTTTATACCAAAAGACAATCGATTCATTTGATACGTACCTGTATGGGTTGAAATTGTTTGAAGTTGCTTACTTTCTTCATCCACAGCAACATGTAAATATGCCTTATTCAGGTCTAATTTGCAAAAATATTTAGAGTTTTTTAAAGTGTTAAAAATTTCATCTATTTTTTTAATAGGGTAATGAGCTGGTTCCAGTTGAGGGTTTACACCCACTTTGTAATCGACACATAACCGAACATTTCCATCGGGTTTTGGGATGACTACCAGAGGTGATCCCCAATTGCTGGTGTTTACTTTCGTTATAATGCCGTCTCTCTCTAAGGAATCCAATTCTTTTTCCACTTTTTCACGCAACGCAAAAGGAACCTGTCGTTCTCTTAGAAATACTGGTTTGAAGCCTTCATGTAATTTTAACGAACATATTAAATCAGGAATACAACCTACTTTTTCTTGAAAAATTGCACAATATTTTTGTAAAATTTCTGATATCGATTTAATAGATGTGTTAATTGAATTTTCATTTACCTTTAAATAATCTCTGTCGATGTCATTCAGATTTATTTTAAGATGCCTTATCCAAACTCGTCCAAGCAACGGTGAATGTTTTGACTCTACCACAAACATTTGCTCCTTTGAATTTTTGTTCTTGTATCTGACGTTTACATCTACAACTCCCAGCGGCACAAAAATATCCCCAGTATAAGCACGAAAGGCAATATTTGTTTTCTGCATTCTCACGTTTAGTTTTAAGTTATCAAAATCGTTTTTTGGAATCAAAGTGTAGCCAGCTCCAGATTCTACCTCAAATGTTTGTTGTTTTCCTTCGATGTAAACAGCTGTGAAAAATTTCTGCAGTTCTGGATTTTTTATCTCTGTTTTGTTGTATATGTCTATTACTTGATGAATACCATAATCGTCATCACCAAAATAATCGTCATCCGACGAGCACGAATCGACAGCATGCAAGGAATTTTCCGACTTTCGTTTTAACTTAAATTTTATGCAAACTTGTTTGACGTGACCTCTTTTATTACAGGCTTCACATTTTAATTTTTGTTTGTTTATTCTGCATTCGTTTGACATATGATTACTACGCCCGCACCGAAGACACAAACCCTCCAGGCCAAGTTGTTTATAATCGATTCTTGATGGAGATGAAAATCGATTTCGATTATCTGATGGCTTGTACCGGTTACTTGACTTGGTTGAAACCGATTGTTGAATTTTGTTCACCTCACTTGCGGAATTGTTAATTATTTTATTATTGCCCACTTTTGCTGCTTCCAAAGCTTTTGCTTTTCCGACAATGTTTTGAAAAGATTCATCTGGCGTCTGCAGCAGTTGTTCGCGAATGGTGTCGTCCCGAATTGCTCTTATGAATTGTGCTCTACAAAAAATATCAGATACTGATTCATTACACACACACACAAACCCACAATCCGCTGCTTTTTTCTGCAAGACACCAACAAAATCTGCAATACTTTGATTTTCATTTTGTATTTCGTTTAGAAACAAGTGTTGTTCCACCAAAACATTCTTTTTGGGACAAAAATGATTTTCAAATATTTTAATTATTTCGTCGTATTTTAACGAATTGACGCACTTAGGGGCAGCCAACGACGATAATAATGAATAATTTGTTGAACCCACATATTGAAGTATCAGTTTGGCACACAATGTTTTGTTGCCGAAAGCGTTTTTTAGTTGAAAATGATTTTCGAGCCGCTCTTGGTACATTTTAAAATTTTCAGCCTTTGGGTCGAACGCTTCGAAATTTGATATTACGCTAACCCCGGTAATATTTGATTGTTGAGCTTGTTGTTGAGCTAACGCAGTTGTCATTGCCGTCATCGCCTCCAATAACTTCGCCATTTGATCCGCGTCCATATCGAATATTTATTTTGATGGGCTGGTTTGATTTTGTTTTTCTGTTTTATCCTCGTCGCCAATTGTTGTGTTCGAATGAAAGACGTTGTACACGCAATTAAACGTTATAAACATTTATTTACAAGTAATACGAAACAATGTGATGGCATGTCGCACATCGAAAGCTTGATATCAAATTGAAACATATAATACAAAAAATGGACACTTAAGATGCCACACTATGTGCGACATTTTAAATGTTATAGTACTAAATAAAAACATAGAAAACAATGATGCAAATATGATGTTGTAGAAGATCGATGTTGCCAGACTTTAATAGTTTCTTATAACCGCTATAACACGTGCGTTCTCTGAACCCGATATGTGACAATTTTGCTCTGAACATAGCCACCGATATGAAAATGAGCTTCATCTGAAACACGATTTTTCGATAAAAATTCTTCATCTACTAAACAATTTAAAGCTCATTGGGCGAAGCGAAAACGCATCGGATGGTTTTCAACCAGAAATTTGAAAAAATTATCAGTACTTTTTTATAGCCGCTTGAAATTTAAAATTTTTAATGGCCTATCTTTTATATCACCGCTATAAAAACCGATCGTTAGAAATTTGAAAATTAAGTTACGTTCGGCCAGGTGATATTTGTAAGCTACATTACGATGTGATTGGACAAGGGGGCGTAGCATCGGCCACACAAACCTGGGGGCTAATCACGGCCTTCGACGACGAATGCAAATTCGAATAGAAAAATATTTCGATACGTTTAAATGTTTGGATCATGGCATTCGATCGTAATGTTTTATCGCATACTACTTTTTTTTGCAATGCTGCAAAACAAAGACTTTCAACTCAAAAGATGTGTCGTTGGCTGATTCGAGCACGACGTGGGACTGTTAAAAAATTATATAGATAATAAGAAACATTTTACGCATTATTGCAATGCAAAAATGTAACGATTAATTATTTTATTGTAGTTAATTTATTATTTTATAACAATTCATGGTGTTTTTACGTAATTTTTGTCGAAACCACTACTGTGATAACACAAATGGAGTTTCCTAAAAGGCCGATGAAACATCTTTCTTTGTTGATTCTCTTTGCGGCAAGCATACGAGTATGATGACAAGCAGAAAAACAAAACAACAAGCGATTGTTGGTTTGGTGCAAGTGAATATTTTAATAAATCTGATAAAAATATAAAAAGTAATTAGTTATAAATGGATCCAATGCTATTTTTTTTACTCATCATCGTCCGATTCGGAGGAGGATTGCAATGTAAACGTAATTAGAAGAAATATTCGAGATAAAAGCAATCGTTTTTTCATTATCTTTGTCCCTAAAAATAATAAAAAAGACGAATATTTTTACGTTATTTCACAAAATATAGAAAAATACCTACATTTCTTTTGTTTTACTCTGTTGTTTTGTTTGGCGTCATTAAAAATGGTAGTGTTTGGTTTTTTTCGATGACGGTTGTGCTTTCGAATTCAACTTCGGGTAGTTGCAATTCGATAACGATTGCCGTGATCCAAATTAATTGCGTTTCGAAGTAAATTTGGTCGTTAACGAATGCGGTGATTAGCCCCCTGGGGCCTAATTACGGCATCCGCTATCGAATGCAGAATCGTATCGACATGAATTACGACTCGAATTTATTGTTGGGATGATTGCATTCGATCGTAATTTAGTATCGAATTTATCGATTTTGTTACATTTGAAAATGTCAAATTTGCCATCTTTAAGAATAAAAAAAAACACGTTGTTATTTATTTGGTGAAAAAGTGAAATTTTGCAAAAATGGATGAGGAATTGTGTTTTTTTATGTCATCGTCGGATTCAGAAGATGATTTCAATGTAAACATCTTAAGAAAACAAATCAGCGATAAAAGCAATCCTTTATCTTTGCCAGAAAATATGTAAGTACACTCATTTTAATAAACCACAACCGCTGTTACAGTTTTTCTTCACATTGAAGGTTTAAACATCGCTTTCGTGTTTCAAAGGAAGCTTTTAAATATATTTTGTCAGAACTGGACTTTACTGGCCATATGTCAACAGCGGTACCACCTACTCTACAGTTAGCAGCTACACTATCACTTGTGGCTACCGGCAGCTTCCAGCACTGTGTCGGGTACGACTTTTTGATTGGTTTGAGCCAAAGTGCTTTGTTCAAAACCGCATACCGACTTTTAAAAGAAATGGAGAAGAAGTTGTGTCACAAAAAAATAACATTTCGATTGGAAGAGTCGGTAAAATGCCAAGAAGCTTTTGTGTCAAAATACAACATTCCGGGAGGTATGTATATGTGATTTAAATGTAATCAATTTTAATAATAAATATTTAATAATATTCTTATTTTTAGTAATTGGTTGTATAGATGGAACGCACATTGGAATTAAAAAACCTTCCGAAAATCAACGTATTACTTTCAATCTATGTGGATATCACAGCCTCAATGCCATGATAGTGAGTATTGAGATATTTAATTTAAGTCGCGATATTAATAACATTTAATTTGAAAATAGATTTGCGATCACGAATATAAAATTCTGGCCATCAACTGTAAGTATGGCGGAGGTGCACGCGATTCGCTCATATGGAAGCATTCCGAGGAGCGAGCAATGTTAGAGGATAGTTGGAACAAAAACAAACAAAATAATGCTTGGCTTTTAGGTACAATACATCATTTAACTATTGTATTTCATTAAAATGTGTAAACATTTTTCTATGCTACCAGGTGACTCCGCCTACCCCATAGAACCATGGTGCATAACACCTTATAGAAATGTTGAGGATGGGACATCAAACGCTCATTTTAATGACGTTCACTCAAAGGCAAGATGTATTGTAGAACGCACCATAGGCATTCTAAAAGCGCGATGGAAAATTCTTAGCAATGGGAAGAAAAGTCGATATAGTGGAAAAAAAATGGCAATGTTTGCAAATGTGTCAGCTGCTCTGCACAACATTTGCATAGAATTTAAAGTGCCTCAATATATAACGAATGAGACTGAACCAGAGCGAATTTCTTATAAAATCTTTTACATTGGAGAAGAAACACGTTGTAAAAAAATAGGGGAACAAATTAGAAATAATATTAAAACAACCCTTATTAATAATTAGCTTTAAAATAAATTTTTATTAACTATTAAAAAGGGCACACACAGAAACATTTTAAAATTTCAATGATAACAAAAAAAAAGAATATAAACTAAAACATGAATTCACTATAAGTTAAAAAATAAAATACATAAAACATGACATTTCACTATTTGTTTTTTATTTTAACATTTCCAGTTCTAGTGTTTTTATTTCTAGATCCACTTTGTTCACGCTTATTCTTGCGGCATGCTCTTCTGCTCTCATTTTATGGTCTTTTAAACGAAGTGAATTTTCCTCCTTTTTGAGACGATAAAATTTTTGATTCAAAGCATGTTCTTCCTCCTTAATCTTAAGTTCTTTCTCTTTTATATCACGAATTGAAATTAATAATTCTTTCAGCTCTGATCTCCATTCAACATTTTGTTCCACACTTTTTTCCAAGAGTGTTGTTTTTGTGACTTTTGTCATTTTTTTCGAGGTGCACTCGTGCTTGGAGTAAAATCTATCAAATCATCTTTTTCTGTGGAAGCCAAATTCTCGTCCTCATGGTTTGAGTCTTCCAATATATTCTCTAGGATTTCGTCGATATTCATTGATGTACCGAACGTTTTTACCGATGAGAGACCTTCGACTGCGGCAGTTAATCCAGCAGCCTCAACTATTTGCTCTTCGGCAGCACTTAACAGTTTTCCTTGAAAGGTCCCCCACCGGTTTCCTTCTTGGAAGTTTTGTTAAAAGATAACTTTCTCTTCACCTGATGTTTCTGGTCAGTGTAAACCTAGCAAAAATAAATCAATTAACATCTTGATACATTCAATCGGAAAATCATACCTTTCGCCACATAGCTGCGGTTTTAACAGGAGGGCCAGATGCATTCAGCTTAGTCGTTAAACTGTTCCAAAGCCGACTTACTGTCGCTCTCGCTTGTGAACAATTTGAAAGTTTGTTCTTGGCCAAATCAGGATGGTCTGTCATAAAATCGGCCAAAATAATTTTTTGCTGGAAGTTTATTTTGTTTGAGTTTGACCTACAACATTTGAAATCATAATAATTATTCAATTATTTAATATTTTTTTAAGAAACTTACATTTTGTTTTTGAATTAATGCACAAATTATGCTCCAATCAGAATTATAACACTTTAAATTGTCGTATACGATACAAATAGACGCGGGCAAAAACTCGCATGGTTGCATTCGACACTTCCATGTCAAGTACTCGATATCGAAAGCCGTCATCCAAAAATAAGATTACGATATCGTAACTTCTCGATATCGTATGCGGTAATTAGACCCCTGAAATAATAAAAATGACGATTATATTTGGAGTATATGACATTGGCAGGCGGTACTACCTGCATTGATGTCCAAAGTAATAGACCGATCGTTATACAATTTTAACAGAATGAAATTAATAAGAAGGAAATGGTTATAGGCCTTGTAATGTTAAAGTTGGACAACTGGCGTTGCACCGACTATATAAGTACATCTCTGAATTTGAAAGGCCATATCTCGTGAACTAATAGTGATATTACCGTGTATACGATACGGTATGGAAAGAAACACACCCTGATGGAAGAGAGACTAGCAACAAGACCCCTTGAAAAAATCCCCCCCCCCCCCCTTGACAAAATTTCTATATTGGAACAGAACACATGATGGAGGCTATATACTAACCATCGTTCGGCCGAACTTTTTTTGCCTACTTGTTTTTGGTTTTATTTTATGCATTTATTAATTAATTTATTTATTTTATTTGCTTTAGTTAGAAAATAGTTGGTCTTGGTTTGTTCTTCAATAAACCCATTGAAAATAAAGTCATTATTTACCTTCGTTTGCAGCTTGTCCTGCATAGTTTTTAACGGTTGCAATTAGCCGCCCTCTAACAGTTCAGTAAACGGCTCATAAAGAATTGCTTTGACATAACGTACTTATTTTCACAAATGATTCATTGAATGAAAAATATAAGGCAGAACGCTTTTACCAAAAGTGATTTCCCGGCTTAAATGTGGATTGATGTTTCATTTGGCCGCTGAAAAAGCACTTTACGATCACTTCATTTTCAACATTTCACGCAGTAATCTGAAATAAAACCGGCCAAGCGTATAATGTTGCTTTTATTCTGGACAATGACAATACTTAATTTTAATAAATCTAGCAATACTTGCTGGACCGACAATTTATTTTTCTCAGCCCTCTCAAAGCACGGAAAAGCGATTTGTAGTGGTCGACAAAAATAGAAATGTGTTTGCATTCGATTTGAATATCATTGAATCGAGTTTGCCATGTCCTAGACCGCAATTCTGTTAAAGTGATCGACTATACTAGATACGAGTATGTGGTCTAAATGACTTTCTCCTAGATGCTTCACTATATTATGACATAATATTCTGTATAACAGTGTAATGCTGTTGCATTCAGTAGCAGGTTATGAGCTCTCAATGATAATTGCTTACTCAATACTTTTAACAGGAATATACGAGTACTCATGGCATCGATATTCTGTTTAGATAGGTATACGTGTCTAGTACGAGTATCGATACGTTTCTGCTATCGACTCTTCAGTGTGTCTTGCACGGTTTGTCAAGACACCATGAGATAATTTGTGTGCATTGTAATGCACTATAATTGTGAAATAAAAATTCTGCTAATCCATGCATGATACACGACATCAATCTTCTCGATACAGTCAGTCATAAACATTATACGGCTCTTTAAAATAGAAACAGCTGAAAAACGGCGTTAAGCCTTTTCACCATGGATCGACATTGAAATGGGAGGAACAACATTTGCTATATTTATTGCGTCATTTTTAAGGAACTCAAATTTGATTCAATTTGAGTAACTGGTATATCGGAGGTATAAATTGTATAAAGTATTGGTGCTAAGACACTACCTTAAGAGACTTCACGCACATTGCTGAAACTTCGATCTTCGAGATAGGATTTAAAAATCAGGTAGAAAGGAGCAGGGATAAGTTTTTTGAATTTATACAGAAATCCTTAGTGTCAAACTCTACCTGCTCTGTGATGTTTTACATCTAAAAACATCACAGAGCATTATTGTTTTTTTAGGGCAGCTGTAATGTCATTTATAACGCGGTGGCACTGTTCGGGCGTACAGTGTTTATGAATAAACCCGAATTGGTAATCAGGAATGATGTTTTTCGATTTCTCTTATGGGCCCCTAGGATGTCATGAATATGATCCTCAATTTTTGTCTGATCTTACAATCGTATGCATTTTCACATTCGTACTGAATACGAATTGTACTTTTCGGGCTCCCTTAGATCTTTGCGTCTAAGCCATATATTTTAGTAGATCTGAAACATATGTTTGAAAATCACGAGTGCATGTCCATTTCTCTATAAAATGTATAAGCCGTTCCAAGCCCGTTTTAAGCAGTTGGTCTAGGTATAAGAATTATATTGTAAACAGCTCACTGATTTGAGGGAAATTTCCCCTTGTTCCTTAATAGGATGTTGTGGGCATTAAGTAATATGTCCTCATTTACTAATAAATGTTTATGAAGTCCATAGGGAACCAAAAGGCCACCTGGTCCAACAATCATGTCTATTTTGCAACAACCATGCCTATTTTTTTTTCCAACAACCATGCCTATTTTTTTAAGTTTGTCTTCACTAACGATCCAATGTTAAGACATGGTGAAGAAATGCCGAACAAACTGGCTGACTTCCTAAATGCATGTTGCTTTGTAGCAATAGATTGCAGGGTGTTCGTAAACGCAACCCTGAAAATTTTGACATTGTATTTTTTCCCCTTTTGGTACACTGATGTAGTTAATATGCACGGAAAAGGAACAAAGGCATCCAAATAAAAGAAGAGTAAGCATTTTTTCTTATTTATTGCTATGAATGATACACTGCATATACGAGGGCGACCGCAAAAGTAACTGGCCTAACATAAAAAGAACCGTTTTTTTTTTGAAATTTGTATTATTTATTTTTCAACATAATCTCCTTCCAACTCAATAAACTTCATCAAATGTTTTTCAAGTTTTTTAATTCCATCCGAAAAATAAGATTTTTCAAGACCTTCAAAATATGCCTCAGTTTCAGCAATAACCTCGCTATTGGACGAAAATTTTTTACAACCGAGAAATTTTTTTAAATTTGGAAACAAGAAATAATCAGAAGGAGCTAAATCTGGACTATATGGTGGATGCGGAGCAATTTCAAATCGTAATTCGGCCAGTTTTTGTTGAGTTAAAAATGCAGGATGTGAAGGAGCATTATCTTGATGAAAAATAACTTTTTTTTCTAAATGCGGTCGTTTTATCTTGATTTCTTCACTCAACCGATTTAATAATGCGAAATAATATTCACTATTTATAGTTTTTCCTTTCTCAAGATAATCAATAAATAGTATACCCCTTGCATCCCAAAAAAACTGTGGCCATTACTTTTCCTGCTGACTTAACAGTTTTTGCCTTCAGTCCATAGTTTTGACTGTTTTTTGCATTCTGGGATGTAGTGATGGATCCATGTTTCATCAACAGTTATGAATCGGCGCAAGAACTCTATTGGATTACGCTGATAAATCGCTAAAAGCTCCTCGGAATTGGTCCAACGGACGATTTTTTGGGGCAGTCAACAAACGCGGCACTCTACTTGCGGATAGCTTTTTCATGTGGAGTTCATCATGTAAAATACTCCAAACTTGTTTTTCGTGTATTTTAGCAATATCAGCAAGTTCTCTGAGCTTTATTCGTCTATCTTTAGTCACTTCATTAAATATTTTTGTAATGTTTTCAATAGTAGTAGCAGTTTTCGGTCTTCCAGAGCGTTGTCCATCTTCCGTACTTGAACGACCCATTTTAAATTGTTGAACCCAGGATTTCACGGTGGAGTATGAAGGTGCATTATCACCATGAACAGAATCCATTTCATCTTTGATTAATTGTGGCGTATAACCTTTCATATAAAAGTGTTTAGTTACCGCACGAAACGCTTTATTTTCCATTTTTCAAAAATTATAAAACTTGTTTACTTTAATCACCTGTAACAAAGAAAATAATCATTAAATATTTGGGAAATTTTGACGGATGGCTTATAAAAAAAGATTGCTTTTAAAAAACAAAAATAAAACAGAAAATGTGCCAGGACAGTTAGTTTTGCGGTCGTAGGGTAGTAGGGACATAAATACTGTTACAACATTGAACACACCCATTTCAATAGTAGAACTGAACACCCGTTAATGTCATATGGGTTTTGAAAGCTAACCCCATTGACGAACGTTCCCACGCCACTCACACCCGCCCCTGCCGACCGTGGAGGCCACGTCCCCATGACGTAGGGACAACGTACACATTATGGACCGATTTATAATGGAGATGACAAGAAACGTCATCCATGCACGAGTAAATTAGCTGCAGATATTTATCAACAGCCAATCGGTACAAAAAAAAATATTAATAATAATCACTTGAAAACTTGAAACCTTAATTTAATACAATAACACTGTGGAAAATTTTTGGGGTTTTTGTCTGGGGGGTGAGAAATTCCAAGTCAGGGTGATGGTACTAGGTCAGTATATTAAAACCCTCAAAGGGTTTTGCGTTCGTATGTGCCAGTTTTTTTTATGACCTTTTACATTTTTTTTCCTTATCTTGATGTTTTTTCGCTTAGTTGTAAAATGTTGGCAAAAACGTAGTTTGACATAACTCGAGAACGACTAGTTCGATTTTGCTGAAATAAATTGAGAAAAATTATTAATTACATTTTCTTTAATCCATTAATATACTGTTTCTCTACCAAATCAACATTTTTGCAATTAGAAATAAATTTATGAAGAAAATTTTGCCAAAAAAAAAATTTTTTTTTTTTAAAACATATAAATCCCAAACGGAAAAACGTGTAGAGTCTTATAACTTTCACGTAAAGTCACATAACCTATAAACAAAATGCGACATAGATCATAGAAATCGATTAACGCGTTCCGCTTTTATTTACAATTAAGTAACTTCACTTAATTGTAAATAAAAAACTGGCACATACGTCACCCTGACTTGGAATTTCTCACCCCCCAGATTGGATGTTGTACTGTGTAATACAATCCAATCAAGGTATGAGAAGGACTAGAAGCATGCAATACAAAATCAAAATACTCGTATAACCACCACCACCTTTCTTTATAACAATATTAAAATCTAATAAAAATAATATAAAGCATAATATACATAAGTATTTACGAATAATAACAATTACTCAATTTGTTTATAGCCGCCTAAATTGTTATGACGACAATGAGCCTTGGTGTAATGAGTTTAAATAAAAAATTATTACAGTTTTTAATGAATCAAAACCTAAGGAGAAATCAATTAAATGATATAACGAATTAAAATCAGCACACATTCTACGAAATGGGTCACCACATGCATAATTGTGCCTTTGAAAATCCAAGTGTAAGAACTGATAGTATCTAGTAGGTCTAACTGGGACGTCAATAGAAATTTTTGATATTAAGTATTCAGAAGCCACAACCCCACATATAATTTTATATACCATCATCGTATTCATCATAGTTCGCCTACTCTTCAATGAGGGCAATTTAATAAAATTTAACCTGGCATTATAAGAAGGAAGTTCATAACCAGTATTCCAGTAAAGACCTCTTAGGCAGAATATTAAAAATTGTTTCTGCACGGACTCAATTTTGTTAACATAGTAATCATATTGGGGATCCCAAACCACTGATCCATATTCTAAAATTGGCCTAACTAGGGAAATATAAAGCTGTTTCGTAGTATATGGATCAGTAAACTCTTTTGCCCAGCGTTTCACAAAATAAAAGACACCATACGCTTTATTTACCATAGTAAAGATATGGTTATTAAAATTCAACTTTCTATCCATCATAAAACCGAGATCAATAAATGAATCAACCGATGCCAATTCAGAGCCACATAAATTAAATTTAGTAGCCAACAAACTACGTCTAGAAAAGCACATACGAGGGCGGTTCGGAAACTTCTTAGCCTAGCACAAAAAGCGCGGTATGAACAGAAAAAAGTCAAGTGTTTTGGAAACTTCCATCTCTGCTATGAACACATGTTAAATTTTGTTTCGATCTGGCAACTCCTTCATATAGAAATAGGTGTTCACAAAAGACGCATCCGCGATTTTTTTACAATGGAAAAATTAGAAATGCGTGGTGTCATTAAATATTTACATAAAAAAGGTTTATCGGGACAAGAAATTCATAATGATATGGTGAATGTGTTAGGTGAAAGTGCTCCTTCATATGCTACAGTAAAAAATTGGGTTGCTGAATTTAAACGTGGTCGTACAAGCATTGAAGATGAAACACGTAGTGGACGTCCAAAAACAGCAACAACAACAGAACTTGTAGCCAAAGTGCATGATATGGTATTAAATGATCGACGAATAAAAGTGCGTGAAATAGCTAATATCATGGGCATATCAAATGATCGAGTCCATTTAATTTAGCATGAAGAACTACAGATGAAAAAGCTTTCTGCAAGATGGGTGCCGGACTTGTTAACAGTCGACCAAAAACGCATAAGAATGAACATATCTCAAGCTTGTTTGGATCGTTTTCAGCGAAATAAAATGGATTTTAAGCGTCGTTTCATAACTGTTGATGAGACATGGATCCACCACTATAATCCAGTGACAAAAGAACAATCCAAACAATGGACTGAAGCTGGAGGAAGTGCCCCAAAGAAGGCAAAAACAATTCAATCGGCTGGTAAGGTTATGGCAACGGTTTTTTGGGACTTCAAAGGTATTTTAATGATTGACTATCAACAAAAGGGTAAAACAATAAATTCAGAGTACTATTGCAACCTTTTAGATCAATTAAATGTACAAATTCGAGAAAAACGTCCTGGCTTACAACACAAAAAAATAATTTTTCATCAAGACAACGCACCAGCGCACAAGAGTGTTTTAACAATGGCTAAAATCAACGAATTAAAGTACGAGTTGCTTGACCACCCACCTTATTCTCTTGATTTAGCTCCCAGTGACTTTTACCTGTTCCCAAATCTAAAAACATCCTTGCTGGCAAGCGTTTTACCTCAAATGAAGATGCAGTTACAGTTGTAAACCACTATTTTGAAGACCTTGAGGAAAACTATTTTAATCAAGGGATAGAATTGCTAGATAAGCGTTGGACTAAGTGTATTGAAGTTTCAGGAGATTATATTGAAAAATAAAAATATTTTTGAAAAACTAACTATTCTCTTTCATTGATAGGCTAAGAACTTTCCGAACCGCCCTCGTATGCTTACACTTTTTAAGGTTAATTCCATAAAATTAAATTCACACCAAGTACTAAATCTGTCCAAATCACCCTGCAGTATGTGATGTGTCCGCAAAGCTAGCATAAGAAGAAAATAATTTAACGTCGTCTGCAAACATTAGTAAATTAGAGTTGATAATAGAGTCGGACAAGTCGTTAAAGAATAGTAAAAAGAGAATAGGTCCAAGGTGGCTGCCCTGCGGGACACCAGAGGAAATACGAATTGATCTGGAAAGACTTTTTTCAAATAAAACTACTTGTTCCCTCCCAATTAGGTAGGAGGAAAGCCAATTTATGAAATTAATATTAAACCCAATTTTGTTTAGCTTGAATAGTAAAAGTCTGTGATTTACTTTATCAAATGCCTTACTAAAATCAGTATATATAACGTCAGTTTGCTTGCGACGAATAAATGCATCTATAACTTCAGAGGAAAACTAAAGTAGATTTGTAATAGAAGAGTGGCCCTTACGAAATCCATGTTGGCATGGATGGAGTATGGGCGCCACATTATGTGAAACACAATTTGTTACAATTTTTTCAAATAACTTAGGAATTGCGCTTAATTTAGCAATCCCTCTATAGTTCGATACATCCAACAGACTATCAGATTTGTGAAGTGGAAACAAGTAAGACCGTTTCCATAAATCAGGAAAGTACCCCAATTGTAATGATGAATTAAATAATAAGGATAAGGGTAAGACCAGGGATTCAGAACAGCCTTTCAATAAAACATTCGGAATGCCATCGGGTCCAGAAGTACTAGTGGGTTTAAGACGATGCAAGTTTAATTCAAGTGTGAAATGAAAAAAGCAATATTTTCAAAGCGCTCCGGCCACTAGGGATTAGCCGCATGTTCGTCTACCGATGCATAAAACTGTTTGAGGAGACTGGAGATGTAAAAGACCGCCACCGGTCGGGCCGCCCACGCTCTGTTCGAACACCGCATGTCATCAAAGCCGTTAAATCAATAATTCACAGAAATCCGCTCCGAAAACAGAAAATCATGGCCCGTGTGATGAATATCACGCAAAAGTCCATGAGTCGAATCATTAAAAAAGAATTGGTACTTGGGGCTTTCAGACGACGTACCGGGCATTAACTGACTGCAGCTTTAAAAAAATAGGATTGAAAAATGCAAACGACTTTTTGTGAAGCACGCTGATAACTTGCACAGAAAAATTTTGTTCACCGATGAAAAAATGTGTATGCGCGGTCAGCTAAGGAAGCATCTGAACTGATCCCAAGGGTGGAAAAGGGTCATCACCCAGCTTCAGTCATGGTTTGGTGGGGTGTCTCTTACGATGGGGTCACTGAACTGCATTTCTGCGAACAAGGAGTCAACTTAAGACTGCTTTGGTTCGAGCTGTGCCAATTCTCCAATGGACGAGGTTCGTGCAGCTTTTGACGATTGGCCAGTGCGACTTAAGGCGTGTGTAAAGGCAGAAGGCGGACATTTCGAATAAGTAGATTCTTTTTGGATTCAATATACATCAATAAATATATTAAAAAATATTTGGTCCAAAAACATTCAGTACTATTTATTTTACAGCATAAAACGTGTGTAACAGTATTTATGTCCCTACTAAGTACATATAACTTAAAGCTCTCCGATTAATATTCCCGAAAATGAGTACCACAACCACCGCTTTTGTACCTCAGATACAAATGACACGACCTTATATGTCTTTTACCATATTTGTACACTCTCAAGGTAAAAGTGGGTCCCTTTAATTTCTAGTGCTGTGTTGTCTATGAGTTGTTGGTACTCGAGGGTTGCTATTTATATTTCAAGTCCTGACAATACTAGTGTTCCTAGATGCAAACTGGAACTTCCATTAGAAGCTTTGACATTTTTTAGCATAACTTCACTCAGAACGTTTTGTCATTTGAGGGTGAATTGTTTTGTTTACAGTGTGTTGAAAAATTCATCTCAGTCAAAAAATGGAATTATCCCGTGTACATTTTCGTGCGATGATTTTTTACGATTTTCGAGACAAGAGTCTTTAAATCAACTTGTTTCGACTTTTGGTGATGAAGCACCATCAAAAACCACTGTTAAATGCTGGTACCAAGAGTTCAGTCTCGGACTCCGTTCGCTCCAGGATGAATTTCGTGCTGTGCGTCAACTCATTAAGCAAGACCGACATGTGACATACCGTGAGATTGAGGCATCCTTGGACATTAGTATGACAAGCATAAATATGATATTGCATGTTCATTTGGCCGTGAAAAAAGTTTGTTCTTGTTGGATCCCACATAAATTGACGAATGCTCAAAAAAAAAGGCTTGTATGGATTGGTGCAAAGTGATGTTGAAAATGTAAACTGCGGTAACTCAAAGGCAGTGTATACCATTATCACAGGTGGCGAATCATGGATCTATGCATATGAAGCCGAAACAAAACAGCAATCGACCGTATGGGTCTTTCAAGACGAGCCAAATCCAACAAAGTTGTTCGTGGAAGAATTACATCGAAGCAAATGAAACGTGCCTTTAGTGGAACGTAGGACGGTCAATTCGGAGTGGTATACAACCATCCATGTCAACAGTGTTTGAAGAAATGAGGAAAGATAATAAGAGAAGGCGAATCATTTTGCATCACGACAATGCGAGCTCTCACACATCAGCTGAAACGATGAGCTATTTGACCACCCAAGATGTCGAATTGATGGGCTGTTCACCATACAGCCCTGGTTTGGCACCCAATGACTTCTTCTTATTCCCTAGCATCAAGAAAAAAATGCGTGGTCAACGTTTTTCATCGCTCGAAGCAGCTGTCGAAGCGTTCAAAAATCATGTTTTGGAGGTGTCTCAATCGGAGTGATATACTCGTAAAAGTGTATTGATCTTAAAGGACAATATTTTGAAAAACAATAAAACCATTTTCAATGATAAATTATTGTGCTTTTATTGCCGGACCCGAAATATAAATAGCAACCCTCTATTAGGGTGACATACATCGACTTTTGAACAATCGATATTGTAAATGTGAAAGTTGAATTATGATTTGTGAATTAATAGAATAGTCGACTTTGATCTCGAGTTTTTGTCAGATTATATCAATATAAATATGATTGCATAGATAAAACGATATATTGGACTTCTGTTGTGAGTTATATCGTGACATGTCATTACTGTGAAACAGGTTATTAAAGGGTGTCCAACTAAAATGCACGATGTTAGTTGTAAATAATACAAAAAGTATTTAGAGAATTATTTTAATATTTTGTATTGCTATAAAAGAATTTATGACAATTATATGTGAAACGGCAAAATGCTCGCCACGACTTCTGTGACGACTTCCCATGGTCCATATATTCAATGACTCTGAGACAAAATGGAGGTTCAATGTCGTTTATGAGCCGAATTATCTTATCCTTTATCTCTTGAATTGTTCTTGGCTTTTGACGTACACTTTTCCTTAAAAATATCCCAAAGAAAGAAATCCATCGGTGAAAAATTACATGATCGCGGCGACCAATTAACATTGCCGCGACGTGAAATAACACGGCCTGTGCTATTTTCTTGCCTCACAGCCATTGTTTTGTTGGCTGTGAGGCAAGTGGCCCTGTCCTGTTGGAACCACATATAGTTCTAGTCTATAGCCTCAGTTCCTGGACACAAGAAGTCCGTTATCATCTAGCGATAGCGAATCATTCACGGTAAATGCTTCGCTGACCTCATCTTCGACCAGATGACGCAGCCTGCCCATAAAACGCACTATACAGTCAATCTTTGTGACACAGCGGCTTTTCAACAATCACTCCTGGATTCACATTTTCTCAATAGGGCAATTCTATTTGTTAAAGAATCCACTGAGGTGAAAGTGTTTCGGTTATGCTGACCAAGAAAATCACAAAGTGCACAAAATGTATTTTGTATATATATTTGAAGTAAGTTACTTAAAAAATATAGTAATTCAACATAAATTTTGAAAATGATGATGACACTTCAGTGCTTCTCTTTTTTATCTTAGACAATAAAGGTGAGCTCGGTCGACCTCGTTGTTCTGGTTACAAAAAAAGGAAAGGTGGGAGTGTATTCTTTTAATCTACTTATGCCTTTATTTGCTAATGTCTTTATGCCTTTATTTGCGAATGTTAAACAAAACTATAAATTTTATAAAAAAAATGTTCAAGAAATTTCATTTCAGTAATTTAAAGAAGTACTATAAAAGTACTATAAAAAAATAAAAAAGTACTATTAAAAAAAATATTTTAGTGCTACCAATAATATCAAACATTTCTTAATGATTATTTTACATCAATTTAAAAGAAGTGCATACGGAAAAAACACAAATACACCATGATATGAATTTTCTAGTATTTAGCAAGTGTTAAAGTGTCGAAAAAATATCCCTAAAAGTGTGCACTGAAAAATGATGTATGTATGTCAATCAATCAATAAATTTATAGTAAAATTTGATTTTTATTTGATATTATTGGTTAATTAAAATGAAATGGTAATCCATGGCCCCAAAATTGTTTGCAAATGTTTAACTAACGTATTAAGCTTTAGTTATTTATATAGTTATATACGAGGGCTGCTGTATATATTTCTGGCCTAATAATGAAGATGCGAATATTTATCATCAAAAATGGTTTTATTGTTTTTTAAAGTATTCTCCAGCATGATTTATACACTTTTTCATGCGCTCAAACCAATTGACGAAGCACTTTTTCCACTCCGGTGGAGACACCTCCAAAACATGGTTTTTAAACGCTTCAACAGCATCTTCTGGCGACGAAAATCGTTAACCACGCATTGTTTTCTTGATGTGCGGGAATAAAAGGAAGTCATTGGGTGCCAAGTCAGGGCTGTACGGCGGATGACCCATCAACTCGACGTTTTGGCCGGTCAAAAAGACGCTGATTTGAGCCGATGTGTGAGAGCGGCATTGTCATAATGCACAATGATTCGTCTTCTCTTTTTCGTTTTTCGAATTTCTCCGAAGACATCAGGCAAACAAATTGTGTTGTACCACTCAGAATTGACCGTCCTACGTTGCTCAAGCGGAACTGACCAGTTATGCCGAAGAAACAGGCGACCATTTGCTTCGAAGTGCTTCTTCCAAGAACAACTTTCGTTGGAATTGGCTCGTCTTCGAAGACCCACACGGTCGATTTCTGTTTTGTTTCGGGCTCATACGCATAGATCCATGATTCGTAAACGTCATAAACGTCTTTTGAAGCACCGCGACGTTTTTTTCAAAATTTCTTTGCACCAATCGACACGAGCCTTTTTTTGAGCTATTGTCAAATTGTGCGGGATCCAAAGAGAACGAAACTTTTTTACGGCCAGGTGTTCATGCAATATCGAATGTATGCTGGTGCAAGAAATGCCCAGGATGCCTCTATCTCACGGTATGTCACATGACGCTCTTGCATTATCAGTTCACGCATGGCACCAATGTTCTCTGGCACAACGGCCGTTTTTGGACGTCTTTCACGACCTTCGTCTTTGAGCGAGCGTCGGCCACGATTGGATTCATTAATCCAGTTTTTCACAGTGCTATAGGATGGTGTTTCATCGCCATACAAAGATTTAAGTTCATCGATGTACTCTGGTCGTGATAATCCACGTCGAAAGTTTTGAAAAATGATCGCACGAAAATGTTCACGAGTTAATTCCATTTGTATGCCAAATTGATTTTTCAAGTCACTGTAAACAACACAAATGATGGACGTACGTCAAAACGTTCTGAGTGCGTTTATGCTAAAAAATGTCAAACTTTCCAAAGGAAATGTCAGATGGCGCCAGGCAACACTTAGTGGAGCCTAGGCCAGAAATATATATAGCAACCATCGTATAGTTCCCACACATATCGATGTTCAAACGATTTTCTGTCATTAGCTCCAGAAACTACATATTTCATGATGCAATTTGGCACAGTTCATTACGATCGATCAGTAAGCATTTAAGAAAAAAATGGATCATATTGGACCACGTTTTGATATAGCCCCTGTACTGCTCTAGAACAAAAATATTCATTCTGAGTTCGGTGAATTTTGGTATAATACAGTGTGGGTGACTTTCTTTCTTTGTTATGGAACTGCCCGGAGCTTCTTATTGTTTACAAAGTCCAAATTACAAGCAAGTTAAACCCTTCGGATTTGCATATTTGAATGGAATTTTGCAAAAAAAAAAATATTAAAATGACCGAAGAAGACAACAGCTTGATAAATTGCCTGTTTCTGTCTGATGAGGCCTATTTTGATCTAAACGGCAATGTAAACAAGCAAATTTGCCGTATATGGAGTAAATATAATCGAAAAATACTCCATGAGACGGAAATGCACCCAGAACGAGTTACTGTGTTGAGCGCAGTATCATTAAGCTGTATTGTGGGGCCATACTTCTTTGAAGAAAACGGTGTAAAAGTGACCATCAATTTAGATCGTTAGTTAAGGATGTTAAAGGAGTATTTCTACCCAGAACTGCACCGAAGACGTGTTCGATTCAACATCATTTGGTTCGAGCAAGATGGAGCAACTTCACATATAGCCAGACCGGTTATAGAAATGCTTCAACGAAAATTCCCAAACATATTAATATCCAGAATTATATTTTCCGCTGACCTCCGAAATCATCGAACCTGACACTGCACCAGACTTTTTTGTATTGGGTTATGTCAAGCAAGAGGTGTACAAAACGAAACCAAGGAAATGGACTGTATTGAAGCATTCCATCAAAGCAATAACTAAAGCGATGCCAACTTTAACCCTTCAGGTCGCTATGAATAATTTTCTGATCAGGTGTCGCAAATACAACTCACTCTTGCCACCTCTAAAGAGACTCCACATCGAGAGCCATCAATAGATTTCTTTTACAACGTGTGTGTGTTGTTGCACGGCACGGCACACAAGTTGACATAGTCAGCTAAACTCTTTTTACAACACACACACGTTGTAAAAGAAATCTATTGATGGCTCTCGATGTGGAGTCTCTTTAGAGGTGGCAAGAGTGAGTTGTATTTTCGTGGGCAATTGTGTGAAGAAAACTTGAAAAGTAAGGTTTACAACAGTAGTTCTCATTCGTTTGGGGATAGCCTGGCCTTATAGAGTTCGGTTTTACTTTTGAACAATTGCAGCAAGGCTTTCTGAATAGGGTTGTCACGTACCCGAAATCATGATAAAAGTAGCGTGCAGCCACGAAAATAAATGTCACTTTGCCATTTTGTTAAAAACTTGTCTTCTATTTAAATATAGAAGCAAGAGGTCTTGAGCCGGTTTAATCCCTGTTCAATGTTATTTGAATTTCTTATTGCCGCACAATTGGTGCTCCACCTTGTACATTTAATATATCTGGGTCCCAAAGTCGGTTAGGTGTAACTTATTTGTCCATGTTTGGTTTGGTGTCGGTCAATCAGTTGTGAACTTTAGGCGCTTGTAGATATTTATATTAATTTATAGATTAAAAGAAAATACCGAAAAATTTGGGTTTGTGTAAATTAAGTATAAGTAGCTATAGTGTCATGGAATTTTTGAAACTAAAAATTAACCTAAAAAATTCAATTGTAATAACATGTGCCAAATTTGACGAAAGTAATATTTTATAAGATCTAATTATGAAGAGATTGCAATTTCATGAAACGAGTTTTAGAATAGGATTAATTTTTAAACCGTAAACAATGCATTAGAAAACTGTGCTTATAAACCTATTTTTTATTTGGCTATCCGCACCAACAGCTTTGTCATTTTTCCTTTTTATTTTGTATATTAGGTTCAACTAATACTCGAAATACGAGACCTCTAAGACAGTCTAGTAAGAAAAGGAAAGAAATAATCGTTAGTAAATCGAATAGTCATAAATATAGTAACAAACAAATCTTTTGCTTCAGCTTTAATCCGAATTTCATAATATACTCTCAAGAAAAAATCAGTATTATAAACATGTCTTAACTGTATGAGTGGATAAATAAGAGGGTATTACATCTTCGATCGACATTATTCATGTCGATCTTAATATAGAACCGAGACAGATACATTGTCTATAAAGCCATAGGCATTAATCGGCGACACCTTAGTTGTAAAATAAAGACCTTATAAACCACACAGTCTGTAAACAATTTATTAGGAATATTAAAAGAAATTTAATTAAAAATAGTAACTCTCAAAATCTTTAAGTTTAAATCGCTAAAGTGTAGTAACAGACATACTCATGTCGTTCAAAATTAATATGTGGTTTATACTAATGTCGCAAATCGGCATCTCGTCCGTCTCATCCGAAACGAAAAACGTGTTTCAATGTGTAAATCCCAAATATACGGGCGCCTGTGTTGCTCTGAACGAGTGTCCAGTTCTATTCGATATGATTAAAAGATTTCATCATTTGACGGCAAGTGAAAAGCAATTACTACACGATTCGCAATGTGGTTACACTGATGCCGCTGCCGGGGTGGCCGGCAAGGTATTAGTATGCTGTCCCGTTGACAAAAGGGATTCGGGTGTTAACGAGATGTTAGAGGAAAATGTTGATATCGAAAATTCAATTTGTGGCGTGGTTAAGAAAAGAGAAACCAGCCCCTTGGAACGGATGTCATCCACCAGCCAAAGTGATTTTCCCTGGATGGCCCTTATTGAATATGTGGATATAAGAGGTAATTACTTGAGCGTAGATATTTTACTAGACCGGCTAAATTTAAATCGTTGCACACAATTAAATGCGGTAAATAATTAAGATCAATGTACTGACGTTGATGTAGGTCACGATCAATTACAGAATGTTTAAAAAGAAAAAAACAGTTTAGGGACAATTCCTAATTCAAAATTTTAATTACCAAAATCTGAACCTGTTTTAAACATGAAAATCTGAACCTGTTTTAACCAAAAAAGTGTTTAAAGTTGGAGTTATTTAGCTTCATGGAAATGTAAAACGTCTTACGTCTGTTATTTTGACGAAGCTTCATATAATCTTAAAAACTAATGAATTACATTCGTCTTCGGGTTCACTCAGATTTCAAGGTAGGGGTTAAAAGACTTCTTAAATCGGTCATTTACGGGTTATAATTAAATTTGTTAATAGTTCTTACCTTATTCCTTTTAGCTAATAGTTCCATACTCTTTTCATTCTAGATGAAACCCGCAGAGGCTTTAACTGCAGTGGTACCCTGATTAATAGCCGTTACATATTAACAGCAGCCCATTGTGTGAATGATGTCTATTGGAAGCCTCGTCGTATAATGCTGGGACATTGGGATCCACACACCGATATCGACTGTGAAAATAACATCAATTGTTTGCCAACGAATGCTCAGAGACTTGCTGTGGAAATCGACAAGATCATCGTTCATCCCAATTATCCAGTCGATCTCTATCATGACATAGCCCTTATACGCATGAAACAACACATCGAATATAGGAATAATATTCGACCAATATGTCTACCGTTCGGCTATACTTTAAATAAACCGAATTTGAGCAATACTATGGCTGAATTTGCCAGTTGGGGTATACCGACCAAATCACGTAGCGATGTGGCCGCTGGGAAATTTAAAATTTCTCTACGAATCTGGAATACTCACGAATGCCGCAAACGTTATCGACTAATGAAGAGGCCGATCCATTTGAAGTATGAAATATGTGCTGGTGGCGAACAAGACGAGGATACTTGCAGAGGCGATTCGGGTGGAGCCTTGATGTATTCTGTTGATGAGCTTCATAGGAAGGTGTACTATGCGGTTGGCGTGATGGTGGGTGGAACAGATCCCTGCGGTCTTCAGGGTTGGCCCAATATTAGCATTGATATTCATAGTCATTTACAGTGGATACTGTATCAACTGACCCAATGACACCTATAGAGAGACCGAGATAGGGAGATAGAAAAATGCACTGAATTATATTAGCTAATTTTAAGAATATTAATCTGTGATTCTAATTTAAGACTTATTATTTATTATATATATTTATTTATTTATTTACTTTAAACTGATGTACAAATTTTACGTTTTGTTTTTATTTAATAAACCTTGTGTTGCGATTGTCAATTAAATCATTTTACACAATTTTCTTTTATTTAAAACCTTCTGATTAAATATTAAGGGCCAATGTTAAATGTGAACCACACCTAAACGTCGTGTTTTTTGCTGCATTTCATTTGATATTTCTCAATTTCAGACTAACTCAATTTAAACCATGGAAAGATACACAAGCGTGCAACGCGTTAAAGTTATGCAGACTTCGGGAAACAGTGGATGTTTTTTTTCGAAAAAAATCATCTTCAGTGTTAAGGCACATTTTCACCTCATTGGATTCATCAATAAACAGAATTGCCGCATTTGGGCGAATGATAAATATGTTATGATAGTTTTAAACCCCTTCGTGACTTTTGCCGCACCCTGTACTAATGCTCAAGGATGCCTCGATATCACGGTAACTCTATGTCGGTCTTGCTTAATCAATTCACGCACAGCATCGATGGTTTCTGGCAAAGTGACTAAAGTTGGACGTTCTCCACGAAATTCATCCTGGAGCGAACGGCGTCCGAGATTGAACTCTTGGTACCAGCGATTAACAGTGGTTTTTGATGGTGCTTCATTGCCAAAAGTCGAAACAAATTGATTTTAACACTCTTGTCTCGATAACTCACGCCGAAAATCGTTAAAAATCATCCCACGAAAATGTTTACGGGATAACATTTGGGCAAATGATAATCCAAGAGTGGTTGTCAGAAAACAATGCAACCACAAAGAGTGACTGTTTGGTGCCGTTTATGGGCTGGCGGCATCATCGGGCCATATGTTTTCCAAAATGAGGCCGGTCAGGCAGTTACTGTGAATGGTGTTCATTATCGTGAAATGATAACGAACTTTTTATGGCCCGAATTGGAAGATATGGATGTGGACGATATGTGGTTTCAACAGGACGGTGCCAATTACCACACAGCTAACGAAACAATGGCTCTTTTGCGCGACAAATTTAATGGCCGTGTTATCTCACGTCGTGGCGATGTTAATTGGCCGCCAAATCATGTGATTTGACATCGTTGGACATCTATCTTTGGGGTTATTTGAATAAAAGGTGTACGTCGATAAGCCAGCATCAATTCAAGGGCTAAAGGATGAGATAACGCCATAGAACCTCAATTATTCCTCAGCGTCATCGAAAATTTGGACCATCAGATGGAGGTGTGCCGCCGAGGTCGCGGCGGCCATATGGCTGATATTTAAACCATACCAATATTATCATAATAAAAAGATATGACAATAATTTCCTTAATTATTTGTGTTTTATTTAAAATCAACATCGGTCCTTAAAATTTAATTACCCTTTACTATTGGATGGTAGAAGGGTTTCTTAATTTGTCATTCCCTTCGAAACACCTTGAAATTTTGATCGGAGACATTTTGAAGTACACACAGTGACAGACAATAAAATAGGGTCACTTATAATCTGCACATACTATTTTAAACATCGTAGTTTTGTAATTATAGTCTTTATTTTATTCAATATTTCTTCTCTCTTTGAGATACATCTTCAGAAATTCTGTAGATGAAAATATTCCAAACATTTTTGGTTTAAAATTATTGTGAATGGAAAGAGTTTTTAATAACTATGATCTTGCAACGCCTTACAATTTAAGTACATCGTCTAACATGAGAAATGTCGGCCCTAGGAGCGGACCAATAACCAATTATGATTTACAAGAACAACAACTTTCAGTCGAAAAAAACGCTTTTAAAGTGCTTATAGGTCAGCCCACGAGAAGTGTGACATAGTGGTTCAGAGATTTTGATCTTTGGTCTAAATAAGGAAAGGGTATGTCTATAAATAAAGCTGTACAATAAATGAAAGTAAAATTCCTAAAGTTGTTGCAATTTAAATATTACCAATTTCAGAAATTAAGTATTTTTCTAATTATTTAAAATTTTATATCTCGAAAACGACTTAACATATTTTAATTTTTTAAGAATTATTAAGAGAAAAAATTAAAAATCAGAAAATATTCTACACTGAAAAAAAATGTTCGGAAATGTAGTTTAAATCAATCAACCGCATTTTAAATAAAAAGCACCAGCTAGAAAAATAATGAATCGTTTATGAGAATTGAGGAAATCTAATTTTCTCTTAGAAACAGAAAAAGAAAATAATTATTCTCAAGTAGTTTCTGAGACACTCCATTTTAAGTGAGACAACCTTTACGCCTTAATAGCCAAAAAGCAATGTTTACAGCCGTATCAATTTCTTGTTTTTTATTATTAATGTTTTATTTACATTTACGTAAGTAACATAAATTATTTGTTGTCGTTTCTTTCTGTCTTCGACGCTTCGCTCATTGTTGTTTGTGCTTGCAAAATTCGGGAATAATTAAATTTTTGTTGTTGTTCTGGCTAATCGCGAACCAGCTCTAGAAGCCACATATTACCTTTATTCTAACTAAATTTGGCTCAATGCGCGACGGGTGAACAATATCTAACTCTAGTTAAATCAGAAATTCATGTTTTCTAATAGACCCCACAAAAAGCTCCCTTCCGATTTGAGGTCCTGCCGCTTTCAAATATTGTATAATATGTGCTTTATAAGTGATTAACTCTGGTGAAACTGGATCATATCAGTCTCTATTTACCGATAGCCCCGATTCAAAAGTAAGACATTAAAATTTTGCATTAACCGTTGTACGTGGCCTATAGTTTACCTTGGTAAAACTGGAAAACAGTCCATGTTTTCGATTAGTCAAAGGACTTTCTTGATTTGAGGTGCTGTCGCTCTAGAAGCCAGAAATTAACCATATGAAGCCCAAATTTTACATGCTACGTTATGAGCCACCATTAATTATTTATTCATATAGTAATACAAAAGCATTAAGGGCAAAAAATATATAAACATACACTAAACAAATTACATTATTGGCTTCCTAGCCGTAATTACATTAAACCACGATTGTAAACAACATCAAAAATAGTCCTAGCTGGCAACAAAAAAAATAAAATAATTTAATTGTTGACATGATCGAATTATATTTTACTTATTCGGCAGATGATTATATTATCATTATTCGGGACTGACCAAAATAATTTAACATTTTTAGACGAGAGGAATTATTAGAAGGAAATTATTAAGGAAATTAATTCCAAACTTGAGCAACTCGCATAACGAAACCCCTTTTAAACGTTGAAAAATATGGATATAATAACTTTCGTATTCCTACCTACAAAGCTTTAATAACTTTTTCGTTTATTCATTTTTTTTATTATTTTCTCAGATTATATAATATACAAAATGGACAATTTTTTCCCACTAAAAAATAATGTCAGGATCCTTTAAATTTTGTGGCTGTAGCGTTCGAATTTCTGCAACAACGTTGGCCTTCAGTTGATAGATTGTCTCGGGCTTGTTCACATATACTCGCTCCTTCAAATAACTCCAAAGAAAATAGTCGGTTGCTGACAAATCTGGCGATCGTGATGGGCAAATAAGTTCCGATTTTTTTTAGAAATTAGTCGTTCTTTAAAAATTTTACTTAAAAGTGCCATTGTGTCTCGGGCAGTGTGGGCAGTGGCTCCATCCTGCTGAAAACACATCTTAGGTATGTTTTCAAGAGCAGGACGTAAAAAATGTTCTACCATAATCCGATACCGCTCTCCATTTACAGCACTTCCATCTTCATTCTCGAAGAAGTAAGGCCCAATGATATTCGCAGATGTGAATCCACACCATACTGTACACCTAATGGAGTGCAATTGGCGTTGATGCATGGCTCTTGGATTTGCAGAACCTACAGTTCTGCTTATTTACAAAGCCATTCAAATGAAAATGAGCTTCATCACTCATCACATCGCGTTAAAATAATTGATCGCTGATTTAAGAAATTTAATTCTATTATTCTGGTTCTTTGTTCAGTTGTGAATCTCTCCATTATTTATTCTCCAAGTGTTATTTATTTAATCTGAAAAAAGAATATATAAACGAACAAGTTATTAAATTTTTAAACCCCATGGTAACTTTTGGCCCACCCTGTAGAAAGGAAAAAACTAAACAAACCACACAACAAAGTATGTACACCACTCCTCATTACCTATTAAAACAGAAATGAATTTCTATAATGGATGGATTTCTATAATTTATACAACGAACTGAATCAATGTGAGATTCGATTATTATGTCAATTATTATACCTAGTCATTTATGATGATCTACAAAATAACTTTTGAACTGTCTTAAAATTATATATATAAAAGGGTTTTACAATAAAGAATTACAAGACGTGCACTGTAAAATGAGGTTAAGGCTAAAATTTTAATTGTTTTCTAGGACATCTAGAAAATCACGATGAGAACTAAAAAGAAGCAAGACAGCATCCGCAAATAGAAGCAAACTACGAGGGCGACCGCAAAAGTAATTGGCCTAACATAAAAAGAAGCGTTTTTTTGGAATTATTATTATTTATTTTTCAACATAATCTCCTTCCAACTCAATACACTTCATCAAACGGTTTTCAAGTTTTTTAATTCCATCCGAAAAATAAGATTTTTCAAGACCTTCAAAATATGCCTCAGTTTCAGTAACAACCTCGCTCGCTATTGGACGAAAATTTTTTGCCACCGAGAATTTTTTTTAAATTTGGAACCAAGAAATAATCAGAAAGAGCTAAATCTGGACTATATGGTGGATGCGGAGCAATTTCAAATAGTAATTCGGCCAGTTTTTGTTGAGTTAAGAATGCAGTGTGTGAAGAAGCATTATCTTGATGAAAAATAATTTTTTTTTCTAAATGCGGTCGTTTTACCTTGATTTCTTCACTCAACCGATCCAATAATACACAATAATATTCACTATTTATAGTTTTCCTTTCTTAAGATAATCATTAAATATTATACCCCTTGCATCCCAAAATACTGTGGCCACTACTTTTCCTGCTGACTTAACAGTTTTCGCCTTCTTGGGACCACTTTTACCAGCATCTATCCATTGTTTTGACTGTTCTTTGCATTCTGGGATGCAGTGATGGATTCATGTTTTATCAACAGTTATGAATCGGACTCTAGAACTCTATTGGATTACGCTGATAAATCGCTAAAAGCTCCTCGGAATTGGTCCAACGGACGATTTTTTGGGGCAAAGTCAACAAACGCGGCGGATAGTTTTCGGATAGCTTTTTCATGTGGATTTCATCATGTAAAATACTCCAAACTTGTTTTTCGTGTATTTTAACAATATCAGCAAGTTCTCTGAGCTTTATTCGTCTATCTTTAGTCACTTCATGAAATATTTTTCTAATGTTTTCAATAGTAGTAGCAGTTTTCGGTCTTCCAGAGCGCTGTTCATCTTCCGTACATGAACGACCCATTTTAAATTGTTGAACCCAGGATTTCACGGTGGAGTATGATGGTGCATTATCACCATGAACAGAATCCAATTCATCTTTGATTAATTGTGGCGTATAACCTTTCATATAAAAGTGTTTAATTACCGCACGAAACTCTTTATTTTCCATTTTTCAAAAATTATAAAACTTGTTTACTTCAATTACCTGTAACAAAGAAAATAATCATTAAATATTTCGGAAATTTTGACAGATGGCTTATAAAAGATTGCTTTTAAAAAACAAAAAAAGTTGCTAGTAAAACAGAAAATGTGCCAGGCCAGTTAGTTTTCGGTCGCCCTCGTATAAGCTTACAAGCAGAGCACGAAAATTTAAATTCATCTCTAAGCTTTCTTATTAAAATTTTAACAAATACAATTAAACGCTTTAGACAAATCCAACGGAACTAAGGCACTTGATTTATTATGATTCACGTAATTTCTCGCAGTATCTGTTAGACATAATTACAGTGACTGTGGTAGAACAACATCGACCAATGTTTTCAAATATCGCCGAATTTCAGCCGCTCTAGGAGTCAGGAATAAAATCCAATTGTGCTCTTTTGTATCCTTGAGCGTTATTAACGACTTATAGCTATTCCTACTGAAGCCCTACAAAACACCTTTTCAATTCCTGCCGCTATGCAGAAAACATTTTAAATTTGGAATTCCGTTATTGTAATACATCGAATAAGCTACGTGTTTAAAACATTTCCAGACCGTCTGTGTGGCTAGTTAGCATAATAACTTTTGAAAGGAGTGACAAATCGTGCAATTTCCTTCACTAAATGCAATCATTCTGAACTGTATTGATATAATTATTAATCACGGGTCGGGATCTACTGTTTAATACGAGTACCATGTACAATCTCCGAACGGATGATTTTTTTTTTGGAGACATTTTTTTTTAATTTGTATCACGTACTCGTAAAGTCTCCGGAGTTTACGAGGTATTTGTTCCTGGATTTACTAGTACTGCACACTAACCATTGAAACACGTCGGCCTACAAAATTCTTTTTATAAATTAAATATGTACTCGTATGATCACAACTGAAAAGTCTCTAACAACGGGAGACTACAAAAGTTCATTTGAACTCAGTATGTCTATTTCATACAATTTCGTAATGTAAACTAACAGTCATCAGTCTAAAAACAATAGAGAGAACTCCCCCGGTGGTCTATCGTTAGGGAAGTGACCGTCATTATGCACGGTGCTATTTATAATGAATTCTTTCATACGCGCGACGGTATAGTGTTTATGAATGAAATTGTGGTTTCCGTTTATCTCAGTGTATTCATCGTGTTGTACAACTCGTAGTAAACATTTACTCCAGACCGCAAAGGGGTATTTTGTCAGGTTTGTTAATATTTCATAAGTAACTTAAAATCATCACGTTTGATTTTTATCAATATGATTAAAACTTGTGATGTATAATATTTCTTATGGATTTCATTGGCCAAGAAAAATGGGTTCAACTGATGACGATGTGGTTCATATCAGAGACACTACTTGTTTATGGGTCTTGTCGCAGATGTTTAAAAAGACTTCCTTGAATGAATAAAAATTTAGTTTTATAAAGTTATTTTTATCTTGTTCAAAGCAAATTCGACTAGTTAATTTTTTTAACTTTAAAAAAATTTTAAATAAGTTTAAATTTTTAAATTTTCTAAAAAAAAAAAATTTTTAACCTGTTGTAACTTTATTAAAATTTTGAGATAAGTTTTCATTGTTATATAGGGTGATCCATCTAGAGGTATTTTTTCAGAACAAGAAAAGTATAATATTAAAATTTTGAGATAAGTTTTCATTGTTATATAGGGTGATCCATCTAGAGGTATTTTTTCAGAACAAGAAAAGTATAAAAATTCAAATCAACTGTGGAATCTTTATTTGTAATTTGAAAGGACATTTTATGGCATTTATTTCTTGAATATAATTTCCTTCAAATGTTTGCCGCATCTACGCCTCAGGGTTTCCATTCTGAGGGTCCAAGTTTGGATGACTCGTTCGAGCATTTCGACCGGTATGGCTTTAATGACACGCGTAATGTTGGCTTCCAAATCGTAGCAGACTTTGGACTAACCGTAACCCCAAAGATAAAAGTCTAAAGGTATGATATCACTCGATCTAGGCGGCGAACTCACCTGTCCAAAACGTGAAATTAGCTGCTTTTCGAAATGACCTCTCAATAGATTCATTGTTTGAACAGCTGTATGGCAAGTGGCACCGTCCAGTTGCAACCAAATGTCGTCAAGATAACGGGCTTCAATTGCAGGTACCAAAAAGTCCGATATCATAGCGCGATAGCAAACACCATTCACGTTTACATTCCGGCCATTATCATTTGGGAAAAAATATGGACCCATGATTCCATCAGCCCATAAACCGCACCAAGCCTTGGTTTTCTCTGGGTATAATGGCACCCCTTGAACCTCTTCTTGTTGCTCTTCAGCCCAAATGAGGCATTTTGTTTATTGACTTTGCCGTAGAGCCAGAAATGGGCCTCATCACTAAACAACATTTTGGTCGAAACAGCGGATCATCCCGTTTCTAACCGAACGCTCACTTCCATAATACAGTTGCCAACATTTGAGGGAAATTATTTTCAAAAAATAAATGCCATAAAATGTCCATTCAAATTACCAATAAAAATTCCACACTTGATTTGAATTTTTATATTTTTTTGTTCTGAAAAAATACCTCTAGATGGATCACCCTATATTTGTTATCTTCTATAGCCCTTTTGCTGCTTTACTGTATCCTCGAAATCGCGAATTTTGATTAATGCATTTCTGGTGTCTGTAACACCGGCGTGTTTCAACCACAAAATTAAAAGATAGGAAGTCGAAGTCCCGTAGAGTTAATTAAGGAGTTCCCCAGGGTGGAGTGATATCTCCTGCTCTGTTTAACCTCTACCTTTCTAAAGTATCCGCCTACAAACATCAGCCACACTGTATACTGCATGGACCACAGAGGTGCGGTTTTCACTTAATGTGAAAGTCGACGACGCACAGTGGCTGACAATCGTTTTTCGTTGGCCAAAATTCTGTAACTTTTGACCGATCAAAATATTTAAGTTATTTTTTTTATGGATAGATATTTAGTTCTGCTTGACTCTGTTTTAATTACATTAAAATTTATTGAGGACTTTTAAAGGAATTCTAGGTCAAAGTTAAACTTTTGATTTTTTTTTTAACTTTTAGAGTGAAAAAAAAAATTTAATATTTGGATTTTAATAATTATGAATTATAAATATTTTTTGTAATAATGGAATTTTTTTAATGTTACATTCAAAAAAATTTTAGAATCAAAAAAAAATAGTAAAATCAACTGGAGATTTTGCTTTTATTATAGAAAAATTAAAAAATGTTTGCTGTCAAATTTGCAAATTTGTTTACACTCAAATAATATTTACACTTAAAAAAACGTTAATAATACAGGGTGGCCCAAATAAGACCAGCTGATGTGAAACACAAATAACTTTTTTATTTTTTAACATAATTTATTTTTTCTTTTTGCAGATTATAACTAAACACTTGGAAATTTGAAATGAATACGTACAGTCCACAAAAACGGATTAAAATTATCGATTTTTATTATTCTTCTCAACGATCAATTGTTCTGACGCAGCGAAATTATCGCCGTGTTTTTAACGCAAGATCAGCGCCCTCATCTTCCATGATTACAAGTTTAGTTCGCCGTTTTGAGGAACTGGGTTCAGTTGCCGACCGTCCACGAAGAGGGGGTCATCGAAATATTCGTACTGAAGAAAACGTGGAAGCTGTGCAGCAGAGTGTTGCAAATGATCCATCTGTCTCAACTCGTCGCCGTTCCCAGAACAACATTACAGAGAATCTTAAAGTTGGATCTTAAGATGTATCCATACAAAGTTCAAATTGTGCAACAGCTTCTACCGCAAGACCCCCAACAACGACTACAATACGCTATTCGCTTTACACAATTAGCCATACAAAATGATTTTTTAAATAATCTTTTGATGACGTATAAAGCGCATTTCCATTTAAGTGGTTATGTGAATAAACAAAACTGTAGGTTGTGGGGCCCATATTTCTTTGAAAATGAGGGTGAAACGCCAGAAACGGTCTCCGGGGCTTCTTACAGAACAATGATCACAACTTTTTGCCGCCAATAGTGGAGTAAACCTTACTTTTCAAATTTTCTTCACACAATTGCCTACGAAAATACAACTCACTCTTGCCACCATTTTGTTAAAAACTTGTCTTCTATTTTAATATAGAAGCAAGAGGTCTTAAGTCGGCTTAATCCCTATTCAATGTGTAAAAGCAACAGACCGAAAAAAAACAAACGATCTAAACAAAAAACGTTATTACAAGAGTTATACGTGTTTAACATCACTAGGTCTCATTTGGGCCACCCTGTATTATCTAAAAATCTTGCTATTACTACAGAAAAATTTATTATTTTTTGCTGTCAAATTTGATAATTTAAAAAAAAAACATTTTTAGACTTTAATGCATTAGATTTTAATAGCATTTGTAACAATGGTAGGTTCTGTTTATTATTATTTTTTTTACTAATACTATGTTTTTCGTACCTAAATAACAATGAAAGGTAATTATAATTATTATTCATTTGACTCAAATATTGATTGCAAATATTCCATATTTTGTTCTGTGCTATTTCTGTTCTTTAGCAGCTTTTTGGCTTCTTCATCTAAATCCCGGTGTTCCACTTTTCATTGATTGCGAATACTGGAGATGAACGGATCTGACGTTGCGAATAATATATTAAATAGATCTTCATTTGTGGAATTTCGTGAAATTTTTCTAGTATTGTGCTCTCTATAGAATCTGTAATCCTTGTTCCTTTTTTCCTGAGCCTCCTCTGATAGTTCTCCAAGTGGCACCAAATTATGTTTAATGGCATCTTCTCCATGGTAAAGGATTTTGTGAACTGCTGCAGACATATTTCTCCATGGGCAGTTGGTTGTATATGTGACAGCGCATAGAGAAAGGGACCTAAGGGTAAAAATATCAATTTTCAATTTTTTTTGATGTGGACATCTGAGCATCGAATGAGACCGATCCCATGCCCCAAAAGTGTTCCCTCCCAGAGATATGCGCGTTTTATGAAAGTTATGGTACACCAAAGATACACGTATTTAAATCTTTAAAATGGCTCTCCTGAACAAAACTGTTTTTTACCCTTAGGTCCCTTTCTATTTTGCGCGTCACATATATTTTGGCAGTTTCCCTTGAATAGTCTCCAAATTTTCTAGATTCAATTTCGTCATTGCACGCAAGTGCTTCTAGGATTATTTTAAATCTTGTTATTTCAGATGCTGTTTTTGGATCCGAAAAGAATCTTCTTGCGGTATTGCCATCATTTTATTGCCTGACGCTTGTTTTGGCTGATCTATAATCAATCCAAATATATTCATCTTAAACATGTTGCTTTTTTGAACTTCATAAATCTTTGTTGGTTTCGTTGTTTCTTATTGGTCCTGAAGACCCGAAATCCAAATCATAACTGATTTTTAGTATAATTTCATAAGTCGTATTCTTGCATGTAGTGGTGATAATCCAAATTCATATGCATCGGTATTATCTAATGATTATGTCGGTACTTTATTTAATTGGGTTGATGTTGCTTGGCATATAATGCAGCTGGATGCAGCCTTCGTGTTAGTCATAGCCTGATGTACTTTTCCATCTATTATTGTCAGCACTAATTGGTAGCTTACTTCAATTTGCTGCTCATCTAACTGTAATTATAATGGCTGTAGTGTTGCAACTTGGGCCTTGGTATCACTAACTTCTTTCTTAATGGCATCATAAGTTTCTTTTTTGAGTTCAAATTTGATTGGCCTGCAGTATTTCGTAGAAGATGGTGTCTCATTTTTCCAAATATCCATTGTTTGCGTTCTACTAGTTGAAGGCTCTCAATCTTCCAAAATCTTTTTCAATCGCAATGGTACAAATGATACCATGAACATATCTGAGTCCGAAATATTTCCAAACTTGTTTGTATTGTTTTCGTCCCGAAGAACCATCACATCCCCATTTACAAAAAAGAGTTAACTTTGTGTTTCCATATTTCTTTAACTCAGTTCCTGTTATTGATTAAAGCAAGCGTTCGGCTGTATGATCGAGTAGAGATTGTAGTTGTACCTCTGCCGAAATTGGTGTGATTGTAATAGTGTCCTTTGATGGCAGTCCATTTTAGCAACGGTTATGTGATGATATGCTGGATACAAATTTGAGCCCTTTTCAATTGCACGCAATCTGAGCTGAATTAATTGCTGTTTTGTTAATTTTAAATCCAGAAATAATGCTAATGCCTCCTCATTTGTGAACTGTTTTGCATCGCTCGGAGTTGGTATACTTTTAAGAATCCGTTTTGTTCTCACTGGACTAGCTTTAACAACTTTTTCAATGATATGCACTTTTTTAAATTGGTTCTGTGATCGTAATTGGTGTTGGAAAGATTCTTTTATATTTGTACAACCAATTTCATCGTTAACATCTTTAAATTTCCACCTCTTAGATCCATCGCTGCAGTTGTACAATGATTTGCGTGGTCTTCCAGACTTACGTATCTTGCTTTGCTGTTTCTGGTAAGTTGGTCTTCTAACCAGTTTGCACTTTTTATATAAAACTTTTGTTTACTGTAGCTGACTTCTTTGTACCGTTTTTTAGTGCTTTGACGAAATTAGATATTTGTTCTTGTATTTCGGTGCCACACGAATTTAAGTTTAATTTAATTTTAACGTAACTAAGAACATCTTTCTGTTTTTTGTTTCTAAAATACTCTTCGATCAGTTCCTTATAACTGAAGCTCTCCATATTTTTCTGAATACTCTTATTTGCGTCTGTTATGTTTTATCACTTGCGAATATACGTCCTTACTCTTAAAGGATTAACTTATTACTGAGTAAACACTTATCGAATCCGTAATTGTATAGATTTTTAGATACATGATATTCACACTGATCTTTAATTTCATAGCAGGTAAAACTTAAATTGAACAAAACTGCACTTATTACCAAGACAGATCAGGTAAAACTAATTAATATCTCGCCAATATGGGGTTTGTTTTTTATCTTTAGTGGTTTAGTGTTGCGATTATTGACACACTTATAAAATTGTTTATGAATTTGGTTGACCCTAAAATTTGATAACAGGTAAACTTTGAAAGAGAGCATATGTCTACTGTAGAGCCTATTGTGATAATTTTATGACTTATTTTTTGTTGATCAAAACAAAGCCATAAAACCCGTTCGCAGGTATTATATTTAATTATTTCATTATAAGCTATAAAATACCTAAAGCATTTTATTTAATACACCATTGTACACGAGTACTTATAGCGCTCTTTAAATTATCTTAATTTGAATTTTCAAGAGTAATTTCATTAAAATGAAAAAAAGTGTTTTACCCGCGGGTCGTCGCGGGTATAAAAGTATACATATGGTTAAAGAAGACACTTTCGCCTTTCTCCGGGTGGTACACGTTTCATGTTCCCTAGAAGTTCTATTCCACTAAAGTTTAAATTTGAGAAAAATATAGCAGTTTCATAAATATTTCATAACGCCCCTAATATTAAACGCTAGAGCTGTGGCCACTTACAACAACTAAAGACTATAATCCTACCAACATTATAAAAAAGACCGCAGCCATTATCGATGATAGCTTGCGAGTAGTAATCATTTATTTTTGATAAAAAAAACGCCATTTTCTGAAATTAAAAAAAAACAGTTGAGTTTGACAGCATGCCACGCCCACAATAAGCAATAGTTTAACCTAATTTTTTGGCTACCTTAATATAATATATAAGCTACAAAAAGGCGTAAAAATTTTAAAAATCGGTGACAAAAAAAAATACACGAAATAAAAATTTGGCCAACGAAATCAAAATTTCAGCCACAGTGCGCCGGTGTGATCGGCGAACGTGAGTGCGATGCAGTGGAAGAAAATTCACACTTGTCTCAGCTGAGATCTGGATGGTGCAGAAACCTCAATTCGTATTGGGCACGAATTGATGCTAATGTTCGGACGTTTGTCCCGCCTGCCATCAGGAACAACATGACGTGCTGCACCCCTACAATTGTACGGCCAAGCCCACTCAGCTGACACCCAGGTCTCTGTGGACACATCCAGTTGAAATGGCACATGAAGTGAGAGTAATCAGAAATACGGACCGTTTATAATTCGTTAACATAAGCGCGTTTTGGACGATTTTTATTCAAAATCAAAAAATCTATCAAAAAATCTATCTATATCTAAATAAAACATGTCTACTGTTTAAAATCATCATCATCATAGAGACCTCGCGGGGGCCTGTCGTTATAAAAGAGATAGTCATTTTGAAAGATTTTATTAGTCATAATCAATTCTCTCATGCCCGCGTTGGTGCTGTTTTTATCGATGAAGTTGTGGTTTCCACTTTACTCAGTATGGTTAGGTTACATCTCGTAGTACACTTTTACTCTAGACCACATAAGAGTATTTTGTCAGTCCATATAATTAATGCTTGTGACGTAAAGTGACCTATGACCACCTGTCGTTTAGGTTAGGATTTTATCCAGGGTAAAAACCAACTTCACATATGGAGCAAAAGGAGAATGTGATAGACTCTTCTCTATTGTTTTTTATTTTATCAAGTTTTCATTTGGCATAAAGTTATTCAAATATTACTAGGAGTTTCATAGTTTTTTTATTTTGTTCTGTTGACAAATCGTTACCAAATAAACATGCAATTTTGAGTCTGATGCGACTCGTACTGGGTGTTTGAACCGTCGAAACGATAAAACGGTTCCTAATTGCTTGCAAAATAAGAAATCTTCAAATTCTATAGTAAAGGACAGTCCAACGCTAAATCCTTAAGCCCGGCTGGAGTTTAAACTTACATTGGAATGATTTCCAAGCACAAACTGTTTGAATGGGTCCAACGGTGCTCCTGTGCCTCCTGAGTACAAAAGGTGAGTAAAAACGAAAACAGACTGTGGTATCCAAACAATGGTCTTACCTTATAAATATGGATGCTTAAAGGAAAGAACGTTTTGTTCTCGAATCAATAAAGTATGAGTAGTATACGCTAATCATAACGATTGGTTTACATTTTAAGTATTTCCTACATTGAGTCTGTAACTAAAGACATAGCAGCACAATTTCTGTGACAGATTAAACTGGCAAATAGTCAGTCAGCTTTGAGGGAGGTTCAGTTACTTCCGCCGAAATCAAAAACGGCACAGAGTTTTAAGAAGTCACAAGTATCTTAACAAACCGGTCCATTAGAATCTATTGGACTCTTGGACAGAGAAATGTTGAAGGAACGAAGTAGCAGATGAACTGACACGTCTAGTCTCATCAAAGGATGCTGCAAGTTCTGGAAATACTGCATAAAATTCAATGTCACCTTAACGGAGAGCTAACTAATATCGGTAATAAATAAATATTATTTATTAAAAGTAATCATGCACGGTCAAAGATCGACTTATACAAGAGCACTAGGACTCATATACTAAATATACTAAATTGACCATAACCAAAAGTCTGCTGAATAATTAAGAAGAGTAAAGGGAACTCAAAAGTCTCCTAGCGGGCATTGTAATGGGCAAAGAATAAGTAATAGCAGAAATTGGCAACGCATACTTCCGCTTGTGTGAAGGAAGATCAGGAGATCATGGAGTTACTGTGAAACACCTGTTTTATGACGCCCGTCCGGAGCGAATACTTTAATATTTCAAAAAGTAATCCATTGCTGCGATTCGTAAAGGTATAGCTTATTCTTAATTGATAAAAAATCAACTCATCCTCCTGCAGGGAAAGTTATTTAAAAAAAACGACTTTTGAGGTTCCCAATTCATATAAAATGTGCCCGTGACGCTAAAATTTTGTAACTTTAAAAATAGTATTATAATATGAACCGAGTTTCGATGCAAGCGATCGGTTAAGTCAGTCCTGTAGAGTACGAGGGCTGCTACATATATATCTGGCCTAATAATGAAAATGCGAATAATTATCATCTTAAATGGTTTTATTGTTTTTCAAAGTATTCTCCAGGAAGATTTATACACTTTTGCATGCGCTTAAACGAATTGCCGAAGCACTTTTTCCACTCCAATTTAGACACCGACGTCTGCCGAGTATGCGACTTCTCCTCTGGTGAAATCTCCGGGGGATGTTCCTCTAGCACTACATTCACGCTATAGCTTGACTCTGCTACTGTGACTTCATTAGCGAGAATGTCGTTCAGACCTACCTAATAGTTTTGATGATTTAAAGGCGCTCTTGTACCAATGGAACTCTCTCTATAGATCATGAAGATACCTGATCTGCCTGGGCGGATGCCTCCATGTGATGGTGGTTGGAATGACTACTGCAAGAAATAGTGTATGCGTATGGTAAGGACCTTCATCCCCTCATGTAGATGGTCCTCAGTGGACATAAGGAGACACCCTGTAGCTGTTGTCAGGGCGACATTGTGGCAAGTCTGAATTTTCTTCCACTGTGTCGTCCCCACATTCGCCGACCCCACCGGCGCTGTGTATACAGGCCGACCTATCGCTTTGTAAGAGATCAACATACAGGCCAACCTATCGATACAGGCCGACCTATCGCTTTGTAAGAGATCAACAAGGTTTCTTTGCTGGCTACTGACTTGAGGACCTTGTTCATACTTTTAAGCTTACGCAGATAGCTGGTCATTTCCGAATGGGGTCGAGTGAATAGAGTAGATTTTAATGCGCGTATGACACAGTGCTGCTTGTTGTCTCACAAGTGATTCACTGACCCAACAGTGTCATTATCTATCGATGGTATGGATGTCGAACAATCGGATGCACTTAATGTTCTAGGCATGAACATGTATTCGAAGTGTCGAAAGAAACACTCAAGTGTATAGGCTTCCTAAAGCGGTGCAAGAAATATTTCACACTTTCTGATCTTTTATATCTACTCGTATACAACCTTCATCAGGCCAAAAATGGAATACAACTCCCATATATGGGCAGGTGCTCCAAAATCATCCTTGGAGCTTCTGGAACGTGTTCAAAGGAGAGCGATGGTGCTGATAGGTGACAATAGGGTATCCAACTGTATTGTTTCCCTGGAACATCGTTGGTATGTGGGTTGTGTGTCGCTGTTCTATCGCTAATTCCATGGTGTGTGTTCTTCAGACATTCGTGGTCTTATTCCTGACGTGAGGACGTTCGGCAAGGATACACGACTAACCAGAAATTCACACCCATTTGTTATCGATTGGCCGGTTGACCGCACTATACACTACAGATCGAATTCGTTTTTCGCCCGTACTGTCCGTATCCACATACGATCGACTTCCGGCAAATGTATTTCCCACCAATTACGACATCTGGAAATTCAAGACAAATGTCAATAAACATTACTCCCTCTTTCCCTCCTTCGATCCCTTGTTTTTCTGGGCTGGGGATCCAACAAGGCTGTCCAATGTGACCCCAATGATTTTGAGGTAGTCGGGATGTTGACGTCATCGACTTTCACATAAGTGACAAACGCAACTCTGCAGTCCATGCAGTGAGATTTGGAGGCAGATATTTTCATATTCCCCGCAGTGAAGTAGCGTGTTATGTCACGCATGTCATCTATGAGTCGCGGTAATCGTTAAGTTGTAGATCGATGTCGACTCGAAGTTTATGGCCTCAGTCGCCCACTTTCGGATACGCAAGCTACCTTCCCGACGGGGACTAAGAGTGTTGTCCACTACCATGCCAGCTCCACGAAATTTTTGCAGAAACGGTTACTCTACCCGAAATTCCATTATTTCCAAAGAAATTCAAGCGTAAAGTAAATCATTTCGTTGCACGCAGATATGATTCCGACTTTCTGTCAATATTTTTAGCGGGAAAAAGCTGTCACTGTCAAAAAAAAACATATGATTCATCAAAAACCCCACAGTTGTTTTTTTAACTGTATAGGGTCTCCGATCAATATTTTGAGATTTTGCAAATGCATTGACAAAATTAAGAATTGGATGAATGAAGCCTGTCGTGCAGTGTATAAAAAACTTCCCAACACAAAAACAAATAGAACACTGCTACTTAATTCCAGTATGTAAATAAACAACCAATTTTTTTATAATACATTCTGTCTCAGAGTACTTACATGCATCTACCGGCCTGGGTCACAGGGAATGAAGCTGCAAGTTCGAACTTCAATTTGGTTTGTGGCAGTCCCTTAGATGCACTTAATTCCAATTACTGCCACCATTACGACGATATAGTCTTCTTTTCTTCTTTTATACAAAATTCACAGCAATTAAATACAATAATTTATTGAATAGTCGAACATCAATGCAACACGCAAGAAAATAACTTGAAATTAACACCGAGTTTGACAAAATTTCACTAAAATTCCACATTTAATCGGACTTATTTAAGTATTTCGACATCTTCGAACAAACGACAATCCAATAATGGCGACGAAAATCCTAATTTGCAAAATTCACTGATAAGAGAGCAGAAGAGAATTCAGCTGTTTTTGATCGAATGTTCTCTCAGGCGAAACTGAACGAAGAAGGCGAATTGTTTTTGCGGAAAACAAGTAGAATTTAACAAGTATTTTTATTTAAGTGGGAAATTTAAATAATTTGGATTTTTGCTCCAAACAGTGCTGCCAATACAGAGATCAATAAAATCCAGTAATCAGCTTCCGAAAATCCCATTTTTAAAAAAAAAATATTTTTTTTTGTTTATTAAAAATTAAAAAAAGTGTATAATATAAAAAACCAAACATGTGTTTGTACATATTAGTGTGATGAAGTTTTAACCCAGTTTATATACTTCCATGTCGAAACAAGATGTAGTTTAATTAAGCTTCAGTATGCTGTATGCCACACAGTGTTTCATTTTCTAACCTATTTCCAATTTTTTACGATTATTGCAAAAATCGCCTTTCTGCCGCAGCACTAGAATGTACAGGGTGGGTGATTTAACATTTCAGCTTTGAATCGGCTGTAAAAAAATACTGATGGATTTATTGGAAAGGTTGAACTTTGTCATTAAATAAAGGAAGACAATATCATTCATATGACTACAACAACTGGCTCGGCAGTACCTCATTCGATCAACCAAATTTGTTAGTACATTTTCAATTGTTTCGTATCGATTGAATTGTCCCTGGATGCTTAGCGTAACATTAATTCTAAATGGCTTCACACAGAAAAATATCCAAAGGGCTCAAATCACAGCTCCGGGGCGGAAAATTGTCAACAATTTTGGCTGACTATTGGATTTTGAAACACAGTGCGAAAAATATCGATGGTTGCGTTGGCTGTGACATGTGGCCCCTTCTTGTAGAAACCAGCATTTTTGGAAACGCTCACGTTGACGGTAACGGCGGCTCCTTGCTCATTTTCGAAGAACAAATGGCCCAATAACGCGCCAGCTCAAAATCCACACCAAATAGTGACTTATAGTCACGTGTGGGTTCTCTGAACACCATATGTGGCAATTTTGCTTATTTAGATGAAAATGTGCTCCATCGGAAAACACGATTTTTCGGTATAATTCTTCAACTCCTGCCAAACAATTTTCAGCCCATTGGGCGAAGCGAAAACACATCGGATGGCGTTCCATTACTAAATGACAAAGTTCAACGTTTCCAATAAAACCAGAAATTTGTAAAAATTATCAGTAATTTTTTTCACAACCGATTCAAATTTAAAATATTAATTTCCCTATTGCAAACAGAATATATGGTTGATTCTGAGATTATGGGCCACTTTGTTGTGCTTGGTTGTTTCAAGCGTGAAAAATAAAATATATTATACTTTATTATTTACTATACAATAAATCTTTATAGGACCTTTAAAGTCTTTAAAAAAAATTATTAGTTCTTCAAAAAATTTCCTACGAAAATGTTCAATTATCATTACCCTGGTTGTCCCTAGCACTACTTTCAATTGAAATTTTCTCAATTTTTTACAAAAATACTAATTATATATTTAATAAAACCAGTCTATAGTAAAAAATAATATTCAATTAATTTTGTTGCTATTAACGATTATAATTTTTTATTCAATTTATATTTTTATAAATGTTTATTTTCTGTCCCTGAAAATACACAGTATTCCGCTGTAAAATCTAGTATTCGCTAAAAGTCAAATTCCAAACTAATCCTGATTTCAAGCAACTCAAATATGATCGAATTAACGATTATAATTTTTTATTCAATTTTTATTTTTATTATGAAGTGGGTGCACATCTAATAGTTTTTACGTCAACAGTCTTATTAAAATTAAGTAAGTCGTGTTTTGACACTCGTTTCGAACGTTCACACTTAAGTTGGTTGGTCATTCCCCTGTGTTGTTTTTTAAAAAGATAATTAATACTTTTTATAATTTTGCAAGTGTTTTTTTGTGTTTATTGCAAGTATAAACTTCCAGCTCAAGTCGATTTTGTAAGAGTAAGTACTTAAAGAAACATTTCAGGGGGTTTTGTAGAAATTCATCATTCCCCTGCCAAAATTTTTCATAGGGAAATGACGATTAACAGATTTTTTTCTTTTATTATTTTTACAAAAGAACTGAACTAAAATGAATTTGTTGATTTAAAAAAAATACTATATTTTTTATTGTTTTCGTCATTTCTCAGTTCAATGAGCCATTACCCTGGAGGTCATATTTTTAAATTGTTGCATGATTCCGTTAAAAATTAAAATTTTGATGTGTACCTTTTAAAAATTACTAGTCTTTCTTAGAACTAAGACATCTACCCGAATTAAATATTAAATTCTGCAAAAAATCGAATTCCAAAAATGATGTCGAAATTGGGCCATAATCTCAGAATCACCCAATTATCATCAAACATCAGCAAAGTATTTTAAACCCTTCGCCACTTTTTATCGCTGTATTTTGAAAATTTGTTCGTCCCCTTGCTTAATTTACCTATTTTCATATGCAAACTCCAGGTGCTATATTTGGAAATATAATTCCGTTGAATTCTACCCAATATTCATGGGATTTCGATGTAATTGTATTTCATCTTTTATCAACACTTGGAGTTCTCATTATGCAATAGTGTAAGATAATCAGGGTGTTTAGAAGAAATCGTGTTCAGCAAAGTATTTTAAACTCTTCGCTAATTTTCATTTCTGTTTAATCAGTATCACATTCGCTGTATTTTGAAAAAAATTTCCTCCCTTGCTTATTTTACCTACTTTCATACGCAAACTACAGGTGCTATAATTGGAAATATAATTCCATCGAATTCTTTTTCAAGTGACTTTGACAATCTCGCAAACTATTTTTGTTGCTGTTTGGCTTATGACTATACCTTGTTTATTGTATCATGACAGTAAGTATAAAACATTCACAAACATTTATTTTTGTCATTGTTTTTCAATTGACTGACAGTAAAGCGAACTTTCTGTGGAAATACCTAAATTTTCTTTTCAATATTCTTTTAAAAAATATATAAGTATATATAAAAATATTCTTTTCAAAAAATTCAAATTGTCTAAATTACCCATTTTAATAAAACTCCTCGCTAAATTCTAATTGTTTTTCGCAAAAACAATTCGCCCTATTCGTTCAGTTTCGACTCAGAGAACTTTCGATCAAGAAATCTCTTCGGCTCTCTTTTCATCGCATTTTGCAAATTAGGATTTTCTTCGCTTTTATTGGATTCTTGTTAGTTGCAATTTGTTCGAAGATGTCGAAGTACGGAGAAGTCCAATAAAATATCAATAAATTATTGATTTTCATTGCTGTGAATTTACTCCCACTATTACGACGATATCGTCGTAATAGCGGGAGTACATAATTGAAATTAATTGCATCTAAGGGGCTGCTAAAATCCCAGTGAATATTAGTTGAAGCTCGAAATTTGCATCTGTATTCAATAAATCCTTAGATATATGGAACAAATTGTTATATTCATGTAAGTACTTCAATGTGTTAAAACTTATGTATGTATGCAAGTATGTACCCTGTCGGAATTTTTTGAGCTGACTCAAAATCAAGTTAACTTTTTCCTGACTAATTTACAACTGACTTCTAGCTAACTCACATATTATGCAGAGATGAGTCACTTGTGTTCTGTTATCAATCACACTTCTTCTCGATAAGTAATGAACTAGCTTTTTGATCACTCATACCTGATGCAAATGTAAGTAAAAATAAAGCCATAGGAAAAAATTTGAAGAACCAAAGAAAGTAACCAAAAATATAACTGTGAATATTGATGCTTTTTTGTTCATTTGTTTCAGTTTAACTTGCGGTTTTAGCAGACACGTGTCATTTTTTAATCGAACACGGTAAAATAAAATTCAGTGAAGTGTTTAATCGACAAATAAAAAGAAAATAATGTTTTTAGCTAAGAGTGGTGGTAGTAAAAGAAATTTGAAGAGGTTAATTAAAAAAGAAAAGGATGTGTTTGTTAGCAAATTGAATTGTGCAAAAAAATCAAAAAGTGAAAGCCCCGCTTCTTGCATTATAAATCAGGATGGTTTAGGGGAAGATATCACAGAAGAAATATCAAATTATGAAGAAGAACAAGTGGAATGCAAACAAAATACTTTGCGTGAAAAACTAGGTGTTTGGTATAACAAAAATCGACCAAGCCGAGAGAGCTTTGAGGAACTATTGTCTATTTTAAGAGAAGAAAATTTAAATGTACCAAAAAGTGCAATATTAATGAAGCTAATCGTAATGACTATGTAAGTATTTAGTTACTCTATTGCTAATTTCAATAACAACAAAAAAATATAATTTAGACTCGGTGCTTGTCTTCGTTGCTTAAAGACAAACTCCATAAAACTTTGACAGAAATTTTTTCAGTGGACCTCATTGTTGCTGCTAATATTGACGGCATTCACGGAAAACTGTCGATTAAAAAATTTAAACCGTTGTTTGATGCTGTAATGGGTTAGCACCAAATATATTTACGGTCCAATTTGTTATCTAATATTTGTTTCTCATTTTATAGATGCAATTCTTATAAATGGGTAAGAAGATCCCGAAAAAGCATTAAGAAATTCGTTTAAGTTGGTAAAGAAGCGGCATTTCCAAAAAGTGTGCATAATGAATAAAAAACCCAGCGCTTTAATTTTGTTTTACTATTTTTTTTTTTAACTATTATTTTACTATTATTTTTTTCTATTTGTAAAAAAAGACTGAATTCTTTTTTTTTGTTTAACATTACTTTGAAATAAACCCACTGATTAATAATAACAAACCAAAAGTACAAGAAAATATATTTTTTTCTTATCACCGTCAGTTAGCTTACCACAAGTTAACTTAATATAAGATAGTTTATGGCTGATAATATAAGAGGGCACTATTAATTACTTATTTGCTGACTAGCTAATGGTAAGCTGAAGACAAACATATCATTAACTAGTCAGTTTATACCTAACTCAAAGTGTCCTCTGATGTTGTCAGCCAAAAACTAACTCATATTGAGCTAACTTGTGGTTATCTGAAACTTATGCAGAGTGAGTGAGTACTGACTCACTCTGATGACAACAAATGTTAAAACTGAATAGGACTTCACATGGAAAATGAGTTAGCTTTTGAGTCACCTGTGACTCAATTTTGATGAACCATTTGTTAGCTTAAAGTTAACTCAATTTCCGACAGGGTACCGACGAAAATATATGTATGTATCTAGGGATAAACAACAAGAGTCTAATGTTGGTCAGTGCCGCTACACGATTCCCTAAACCACATTGGTATACAGAAAAGCACAAAAATGAATAAAAGATCTAATTTAAAATGTCACTACTAGAGCGCTAGGACCTTAAACCTGGTATAGGAAAACGTGGACCGATGTGCTTGCATTTCGTCGTGGTTGTATACTGGACGCTCGTCGTATGTAAAATTTAAATCTCTAAAATTTAAACTTGTAGGCTATATAAAAACATCGGCCGATATGGTTCAATATTACCAAACCTTGGTTTAAAGATTCTCATAATGCACAACGCTTACTTTGAGCAATATAGAATGTTCCTGGGAAGTGTCAGGAACGTATACCGAAAAGGACCTTTTTATAGGGACTGTTGGAAGCTATGGCCTATAATCATTAGGATTAATTTTGGCTACTCTAACTCACCATACAAAATTTGAGCTGAATGGTAGGAACCAAAGAACTATTCTCGGACGAACTCGCAGATACCCCATCGAAGAGAAGAGTGGGTTTGAGAGGGTTGTGAATATTTGTTTTCCTCAAATTAAAAAAATGTACATTAATTCCGATGACAGCGACTAAAAACAGAAGACTATAGTTATAAGTACCTAGATTAGGCTTGTCATAAGTGTTTAATACGTTTGATGGACGAGCCGGGATAAACAATTCATTGGAAAAAACAGAAAACATGTCAAATTATGCGTATACATTTTCAGCGTCCATTTTTCGAGAGTTTTTCTAAACACGACAGCCACACGTGCCATCATAAGTTCAAAACCCAACACATTCACATTAATTTTGCAAATATGCATAAACATTTCAATCTAGGGTTTGCATCTCGGTATTTTTCTCGCTGAAAATTATCTCAATTTTATATCCCGTGTCACGGGATTCTGTGTGAATTTCGGACATTGACTCCGGCTTCTTGTAAGAAAATAAAGAAGAACCTTAAAGACACTAGTAAAAAATTTGCAACGAAGCGTCACGCAAAGCCTCAGAATTTACCAAGACATTAGCCCAGAATTCGGTTCGAAATGTGGACAAAAACATCAGAACTGAATAAGACAATGCCAAAATTCTGACCGAAATCGTTCAGAATTCGATCTAAGAAGCCTCGCGCAAGAAGCGTAAGAATTTACTAAAACATACCGTAAAACATGACCGAAATCGTTCAGAATTCGATCCGAGAAGTGTCACGCAAAGCCTCAGAATTTTCCAAGACATTAGCCCAGAATTCGGTTCGAAATTTCTAATTTCCTTCCATTTGACAACACATTGGATCAAATCAGTAATAGCGTTTGGGAAATATAGTCCAAAAATTGAGACATCTCATAAAAAATCGTAAAAAAAATTCCAAAAATTCAATCTTGAAAACTCATCAAAGGGAAATTTTTTAAAATATATTTTCGAGTTTTGGAGACCATAATCTCTAAGAAAAAAATAATTAGAAATGTGGACTAGGAAAAAATCATAAATCATAAAATGTGGACTAGGAAAAAATCATAAATTGCAAACTAATGTTATTAAATGACAGTTCAACCTTTTTAGAAAACAGAAATTTAAAAAAAAAGTTATTAGTACTTTATTTACAGCCGATTCAAATTTAAAATTTTAAATTGCCGATTCAAATTTGAAATACTGATTTTATAAGAAGTCTTGTCTGTTGGTTCGAGTGAAGGAAATGGGACTGAAAAATGTTTCAGACTCCACAAATTTTTAATATGTTTTAAAAGAAAAAAAATAATATTCCCCAACATTAAATTCAGTAAGTTTCCATAGGCTTGTTAATTTTGCCAAAGCTGCATTGTGAGGACCACGCACAAACAAGTCCACAATTAGTACAAATATACCTTGCTTTCCATCAGTAGAGTGATTTTGTGCACAAATCCAAATGATTAAAATGTCCTATTTCAAAAAACTCGTAAAATTCCACTCCTTTTTTTTAGCAAAAACAATTCGCCCTCTTAGTTCAGTTTCGATCAATAACAGCTGAATTCTCTTCGGTTCTCTTTTCAGTGCGAATTGCAAATTAGGATTTTTGTCGCCATTATTGAATTTTTTTAGTTGCAATTTGTCATTTGTTCGAAGAAGGCGGAATATGTGAAAAGTCCGATTAAATATGGGTTATTAGTGAAATTTTGTCAAACCCGGTGGTCGATATTTCAATAAATTATTGTAATTAATTGCTTCGTATTTTGTGTAAAAGAAGAAACGAGCGATATCGTCTTAATGGTGAGGTGGTCTATATTTCAATAAATTATTGTAATGGCTTCGTATTTTGTATAAAAGAAGAAAATAAGGCGATATCGTCTTAATGGTGAGAGTAATTGGAATTAAGCGCATCTAAAGGGCTGCCAAAAACCCAGTGAATATTACTTGAAGCTCGAAATTTGCATCTGTACTTAATGGATCCTTGGAAATCTTGAAAAAAAATTTAAATTCATGTAAGTATGTACTCCAATGTGTTCACACTTATGTATGTGTGTATGTACCGACGAATATATAGTATGTATGTATGCAGCGATAAACAACAAAAGAGTCTAAGGTCGGTCACTGCCGGCTACATGATTCCCTAAACCACTTTGGTGTACAGAAAAGCACAGAAATTAAATGTCACTACTAGATCGCTAGGACGTAAAACCTGGACAAACCCTTTAACTGATATAGGAAAAAGTGGGCCGATCAGCTTTACTTTCGTCCTGGTTGGTTGCTGGACGCTCGTCACGTAGGATTTTTAAATTTGAATTTCTAGGCTTTATGAAAACATCGACCGATATGGTCCGATAATACCAACTTTGAGTTTAGGAATGCCATAATGCAGTTTGCTTACTTTGAGAAATATTTAATGTGTCTGTACAGTGTCAGGATCCTTTATCAGAAGGCCATTTTTATAGGGGCTGTTGGAAGCTATGACCCATAACCACTAGGATTAATTTTTGCTACTCGTACTACACCATACTATGGTCGTGTCGGGATAAATGATACATAAAAAACACAAAACATGTCAAATTATGCACATCAATTTTCAGCATACAGTTTTCTATTTTTTTTATACAGGGCGGCCGCAAGTGCCGGTGTTAGTACGAAAATCTCTACACATTTACATTTCTTTTACAAATAAATGCATCTAGGAATTTTTCTCGTGGGAAATTTTTTCCCGTGTCGCAGATTTCCGCTGGAATTTTGTTGAACATATTTCCCCCTTAAAAGACCGAGTTAAAATTAAAAGGTAAGGCAGTGTTGCTTGGTAAACTCAGTGGTGTTTTGGTTAAGCCTCGGTGACTCAGGCCGGATAGCAAAAGCGCAATAATAAGGGGTTAGACTTATGGGTCAAGGACTTAATATTCGTACATCGTAAAATTAGTTTGATATTCGGATCCGTTACAATATTTACATATTTTTTAATACCCATATGTCCTTAGTTCAAGGAGGACAATTTTTGCTCCCCTTGGGCCAATATGAGTCTATATGGTCCGAATTCCAAATTAATCCTTTAATAAAGGTACATATTTGCATTTAGAAAATTTCACTGTTGCTGGATAACAATATGTCGCCGAACATTAGGCCGTGGTTGGTTACTAAAAAAATTAAGACTGGGTTTGATAAGTGATGTTTTAATACTTGTCAAATGATAGTGATTAATAGCAGAAGGCTTTATAGTCATGAGTCCAAAGACTAGTCTTGTCCGTAACTAAAAATCTTTAATCAGGGCCGAATGCCGGGCCATGCCAAATGGATCTCCAGGAACAGAAAATATGTCAATCTATGAATATACATTTTCTGCGTCCTTTATTCGAAAAATATGGACTGCCAACCTCATTTTTTTTTTGTTTGTTTTTCTATTAGCGTCCGCACTTGCAAGCAAGGTTTATAAATACAAGGTTACGCCATCAGCAAAAATTGCCGTTAGGTGACGTAGTTGGTGACAAACATCAAAAAGAAGTGGGTTGCCAGCTCTATGTCTGCCTACTTTTAGTTAACAAAGCTAAGATTTCATGTGAAAAATGTACATATTGCAGTGAGTTGGCAACCCTACAGCTGAAATCACTTTGTCAGATTTGTGAAGAAATAAAACAACAAATCGAAACGTAAACATTAAGTGTGCAGTGGGCAAATGTATGAAAACCAACAGTAAAAAATATGTGAGTATGTGTATAAGTAACATTTTTATTGTTTGATTAGAAACATTTAGTTTGTGTTTATCAATCAATATTAAAAAAAACACATAGAAGAAGCTGAAGGTGTTGAACTTGAAGAAAATGTAAAAAGAATGTTTTTCCGGTGCAGAATGTACTTTAGGTTAAGAATATTAAATGCCGACATTACCAAAAATATTTATACCAAAAAAAGAAAATTAAATAAAACTTTAACTTAATATACAAAAAATTGTTTGTTTTTCGCTAATAAATAAATTGATGGCAAAAATAGTCAATTGTCCCACTGTTATGAATACACAAATATTATCAGCTGTTAGCTCGACATTTTTAGCCAATAGGAACAAAGTTTGCGTGTAGTTTGGTCGGATCTTGTTCGGATTTTTGGTCATTTTTGCCGCTAAAATAAACGACATAAATATACGACAATGAAGTCAATTAAAAAAAAAGAATTAGTAAAATCCGCTGGAGTCATATGTAAACAAAAAGTGCCTATTTTCAGCATGTCTCGATTCTGGAACAAGCATCTCAAAAAAATAATTTATTGGCCTTTATGGTTATGCATTAGAATGGCTACAAAAATTAATTTTATGTCCTTTTTAACTTTTTTTGAAGACATACTTCTTTCCGGACTGTTCCTTTAGACACGAACATCATTGACACTTTTTGTTATTAAATGACTTAATTATTGCGGTTTTGTAATCTTATTTGTCGAGGCTTTACCTAAAACACCAATATTATCTGTGTATCAATGACTTTTTAACGTTTTGCTTGGAAGCAGTCGTTTTCCGGCCGTTTTGGTCGCTAGGGTTTGCATTGTGGGACATATTCTGCGGGATTGCATCAAAAGTCACGTCAGTGCCATTTATAAGACATGCTTAAGGTTGACACTTTTTGTTAAAAAGTGACTTAACTATTTCAGATTTTCTATCCAGTCTTAGTTATTGAGGCTTAACCTAAAATGTTACTAGTTTTTAGCCTGGATAACTATGCACTAAAATCTGGCAATACTAGCAAAAAGGAGTACGTACGTACGGGACAGACTTCTTATCAGTTTCAGTTATGTTAGCCTTTATTATGCTAGTATAAAGTTACCAATAACATATTTTCCATCGCAATAATTCGCTGCATACCTTTACAAATTTAATTTACGTAAAAGCATATTTTTCGGCAAAACCTACCAAAGGAATGAAAAACCTATCGAAATTGGTAGGAAAAGCCGAAAACGGCAACTGCATAATTCAAATTTCCCATTCAAATTCTACTCCTTTTTCGCCAAAACAATTCGCTCTCTTCTTCTGTTTCGACATTCGATCAAGAACAGCTCCATTCTCTTCGGCTCTCTTTTAAGTGAATTTTACAAATTAGGATTTTCGTCGCCATTATTGGATTTTCGTTAGTTTCAATTCGTCATTTCTTCGAAGATGTCTACATATGTGAAAAGTCCAATTAAATATGGATGGAATATTATTGAAATTTTTGTCAAATTCGGTGTTAATTTAAGTTGTTTTCTTATGCAATGCATTGGTGGTCGATTATTCAATTAACTAATGTATTTGATTGTTTCGAATGTATAAAAGGAGAAACCAAGACGATATCGTTATAGTGAATTAAGTGCATCTAAGCCGCTGCCAAAAGCTTGGAACTTGCAGCAATATTCAATGGTTCCTTAGAAATCTGGAAAACCAACGTTAAATTCATGTGAGTACTCCAATGTGTTCCCACTTATGTATGTACCGGCGAAAAGATATACGTGTCTATTATGCTCGCCGACGGGTTCACCGCGGAACCGATAAACACGATCCGCGTTCGTATCATTTGTAAGGAAAATGGTATTATGCTAACCGTCGGATGATCTCTATTTCGACATGCGGTCGCTCCATGCGGTAAATGACGATAAAACGTCCATATTGGCTGCCCTGCTCTGGACTTCAGGAGATTTTAGTATCTACCGATCCTTTGTTGCTTTCCCCTATTTCCAGAGGTTGACTTACGAAAAACAAATTGGCCAAATATCAAGACCAAATATTCAACAAATCAACAACGGACACCTTTAAAAACTTTTAGAATCTTATCACTAATATTATGATTTCAAGATTGCTCTCCTCATACAGACAGACGGACATGACTAGATCGTCTCAGATTTTTTGAATCAGCTCACTGTGCTCCTTTTCATTGACAAAAATCAGAAAACTGACCTTCTTCGAAGTTAAATTTGTTGATGTCATTTTGAAGGTATTAGTCGAACTAAGAAAAGTCCGCAAATACTTAAAAGGGACATAAATACAGTTACACACGTTTTATGCTGTAAAATAAAAAGTACTGAATGTTTTTGGACCAAATATGTTTTAATATATTTATTGATGTATAGTATTGTATCCAAAAAGAAGCTACTTATTCGAAATGTCCGCCTTTTGCCTTTACCCACGCCTTAAGTCGCACTGGCCAATCGTCCATAGCTGAAAATTGGCCACAGCTCGAACCAAAGCAGTCTTAAAGGATGCAATGTTGGGGTATCTTTTGTGACAAGCCTTGTCATTTAAAACCATTCACAATTTGTAATCCAATGGGTTCAAATCTGGATTGCCTGAAGCCAGGCCAGGATTGTTCGAAGCCAGGCCTGGGACATTTTAGCCTTATGGGCCGGCGCAAAATCCTGCTGGAAAGTACATGACTGGTTTTGGAACAGGGAATTGTTAAGAGGCTTCACAACAGTTTCCAAACGGTTTCTTGGTTAACTTTGGCCGATGTTTTGACTCCTTGTTCGCAGAAATGCAGGTCAGTGACCCCATCGTAAGAGACACCCCACCAAACCACCCTTGGAATCAGTTCAGATGCTTCCTTAGATGACCGCGCATACACTTTATCATTTCGCTTGTTAAATTTTTCCTAACCCGTAAACATTTTTTCATCGGTGAACAAAATTTTTCTGTGCAAGTTATCAGCGTGCTTCACCAAAACACGTTTGCATTTTTCAATCCTATTTATTTAAAGCTGCAGTCAATAAATGTGCGGTACGTCGTTTGAAAGCCCCAAGTCCCAAATCTTTTTTTAATGATTCGGCTCATGGACTTTTGCCACGGGCCATAATTTTCTGTTTTCGGAGCGGATTTCTGTGAATTCTTGATTAACGGCTTTGATGACATGCGGTGTTCGAACAGAGCGTGGACGTCCCGTCCGGTGGCGGTCTTTTACATCTCCAGTCTCCTCAAACAGTTGTATGCATCGGTAGACGAACATGCAGCAAATCCCGGAGCGGCCGGAGCGTTTTGAAAATATCGCTTTTTTCATTTCACACTTGAAAAGCGCTATTACAGCGATACGGTTCTCATTATCTGACCACTCCATGATGAAAGTTGAAACAATTTTAAAATCCCGTTACAGACTAACGCTATTGAGGTTAGCTTTCAAAACACATATGACATTAACGGGGTATGTTCAGTTCTACTATTGAAATGGGTGTGTTCAATGTTGTAACAGTGTTTATGACCCTACCACTTAGACACGGAAATAAACAAGTGAACTATTAACTGTCAGTCAGGGCGGGCCGGCTTCATGTATAGAATTCTAAAGCGCCAGTGCCTTAACCTTAGTTATGCTCTCATTTTGCTGTGGTTGGTTACTAAACTCGCAGATACTTTATTGAAGAGTGGGTTTGAGAAGGATGGTACTTGATTTCATCGAATTGAAGAATTATCTAAATATCAAAATGCTGCGTCTAAAGAATAGGCTTGTCCAGTTGCGTAGAGACCGTGGGGGTATATACGGTTCGACCTGCCCGAAATTTATAATGACCATCATTTGTGTTGTTTACAGTAACTTGAAAAAATCTATTAACTCGTGAACATTTTCGTGCGATCATTTTTCACAACTTTCGACGTGGATTATCACGACAAGGGTGCATCGTTGAACTTAAATCTTTGTATGGCAATAAAGCACAATCCTATAGCACTGTGAAAAACTGGTTTAATGAATTCAATCGTGGCCGAAGCTCGCTCAAAGCCAAAGGTCGTCCAAAAACGGCCGTTGTGCCAGAGAACATTGATGCCGTGCCGTAAAAAAGGTTAGTTATCGTTGGATCACGCACAATTTGACAATCGCGCAAAAAAAATTTGAAAAAATGCGATCGCGGTGCTTCAGAAGACGTTTATAAAATAGTCAGAGGTGACGAATCATGGACCTATGCGTATGAGCCCGAAACAACACAGCAATCGACTGTGTGCGTCTTCGTAAACGAATTATGCACCATGACAATGCGAGCTTTGAAAAACAATAAAACCATTTTTGTTGAAAAATATTTGCATTTTCATTATTAGGCCAGAAATATATGTAGCCGCCCCCGTACAATATAATTCTTGTGTCGGCTCAGAACGGCTAAACATTTTTAAGAGAAATATCTCCTCAATTTTCCCACCCGGATTTAAACCTGAGTTTACTGTCATGATAGTCGTGCACATTCCCGTCACACCACGACGGCCCTTACACTATAATTCATTACAAATATCAAACCGACAGCAAAACGATTACAATCCAATTTCTTTTATCCTGTGGGCTGCCATAGTACGATGCTTGTCGTGCACGACTATCATGCCGGTAAATCCGGGAAGGAGGTCTAAACATTTTTGTCAGCGGATGATTCCCACTTCATAAATGGCGGGTCTTTACGAGTAAGACATTTTTCTTTAAGCCATGTTAAAACTTCTCTATAAAATACATTAGCCGTTCGGAGCCGGCACTGGTTAAATGTAGGTCCATGCGTATACAGATTATATCGTCCACAGCTTACTGTTCCTTAATGAGATGTTGTGAAATTTAAGTACTCGTAGAAATACACTGCCAAATATCAGAAATGCCTTCATTCTTGCCTTTTGAGCACACTTGTTGATGTATGTCCGTATCAGCTCGTTTTGCCGTCATTCAGGGCTGTCATAGAAACCAATGTTGTCACTTTTGGTTTTGAAAACGATAAGAAAAAATGCTTTTGTGTCATAAAAACCAATGTTATCGATTTTATCAGCAACAGCTGATTCGAACATTGGTTTCATTTATATTCGAAATGGACAAAACCAACATGGTTTCATGACACCAACTTTAGTTTGCAAAAACGACAATAAGCAAAACCGACATGGTTTCTATGACTGCCCTGAATGTATTGCTTTGGCGGTAGTCACACTTTGACGTTTATCTGATCTCATTTTATGTTAGGGGGTTGACATTCAAATCAAAAGTCTGTGGTATCAACTGCATCTTCGTCCTCTAATAAATGGAATATATGTCGTTTCCAAATTCCCAGCACAACCGACGTATCTGTAATCAGATTTCTTTCCATTTATTTATATTTTACTCTCAACAAAGGTTCCAATAGGTTAATCTGTTGTTAAAAGTTTTACCTGATCGTATAATTTTTCTGCGTTCTGTTCTCCAAATCTCAATCTTCTCACATTTTCGTCTTTCCTTTTCTTTGATTTTTCCAAATGAACTACTTAGAGATTTAAAATCTTTTTAGTATCATATCAATCTGTTACTTTGTTCAGCTATACCCTAACTATTGAAATAAGATAGTTCGATTTGTATTTTAGTTGCTTTAATGTTGTAACAACATCGGGTTTTTCTTTTATTAAAGCAACAGCTTTCGATTTGATTAATTAATGGGAATATTAGGGTTTTCATTTCTTTACGTGTGTCTGTAGGTAGTACAAATGTTGACAAAATTTTATAACGAATATTTTAAAAAAAAGAAACTAAAAAAAATCTTGTATTTATAAAAAAAATGCTTATAAACTGTTGGCTTAAATTTCTGCTCTTTTTATAAATAGTCCTTTTTCTGTAGTATTATTTTATTCAGTGTTTTTTTCCTTAAGTGCCTCCCTCTGCCCTGCTTCTGTTTACTTATTACCGCCGCCATAGGCGTAAACAGGTTGGAAAGCTTCACCGTCATCACCCTCACCATCATCACCATCGTCACTTTCGAATGTATTGTTGGGGATGTCATACAAACGAATCATGGGCTTGTTGGGATCCTTCATGATCAAATATCTGCCGTCCTTTTGCTTCATAACGATATCGATGATGCAGCGTAGAATACCCCAAGCGTTGTCCATGCTCAAATTGATTTGGGTGGCAAATTCATGGGGTTTAAATTGTTGAGTGCCCAAGATGACGTGGCGTGATGGATCGCGGGGATTGATACGTGAGACGTAGCCTAGCTTCAGTTGGTCGGAACCGGCCAGCACGGCTTGCACAGTCCATTTGGCCAACTTGCAGGCATTGTTGCGCAATTCATTGGCCAACACAGCACCACGTTGGGTGTCCAACTTTTGGCGCCACTCCACGCCATTCGCCAATTTAGAATCCCATTCATTCAAAGCCTTGATCGAGAGGAATTGTGGCTCATTGTTGGGAGATTGCAAGACACCATCATGTTCGCAGCGAGCAACCAGAACCTATGAAAATGCAGAATAAATGAAATATTTAAGATTGGTGTGTAGATAATGATACTAACAATATCACTGCCCAAGTTCCATTTCTTGTAACGATAGCCAACACTGGCCACTTCGATGTCTTCGTCTTCGGTAATGAAAGGATTTGCCTCTTGGAATTTGAATTTGGATTCATTGGGTCCGGTCCTCAAGACTTGTTGACTGAAATTGTGATTAATGAACGTTGCTTCGATGGCCAAATTACGTGGGGAGTTGGGTGAACTGTCGTCATCGGTTGGTGGCTCGACCGATGTTTCATTTACAGTCAGTAAATCGAATTCAGTATTGTCACGTTTATCCATGAAGATTTTATCGCCTAAAGTAAAGATGGATATTTTAGTTTCAAAACTCAAGGCATTATTTTTTAAAAAAGAGGCAAAATAAATGTTGTCGCATGGAAAACATTGTCCAGGACAACAATAAAGGTGTCCGACATAATTTTCGTATGGAAAATTTTGTCTTGGACTCAATTTTCGTACAGAAAATTTTGTCTTCGACTGAATTTTCGTATAAAAATTTTTGTCTTGGACTCAATTTTCCTACAAAACATTTTCTCAAGACAAAGTTTCGAAATTATACTCACAGATCTTATCGACGACGATATCCCACGAATAATTTGAGCGTGTCGAGCACATGATTGTGGCCAAAATCGCATCAGTTGCAAACACATTGCCCATAGTCTTGGACAAGCGACGAATGACGGGGTCATCAGTGGTTGTGACGGTATGAACAATACGATCGATTTTTTGCAAAGACTTCTCATTCTTAACGTTGATGCGATCATAGATCTTATCGTAGAATTCCAAAGTACCACAGGTAACAACATCCTCACCCTCCTTAATATTGGGCAAGGACAGCTTTATCAAGCGTGGGAAGTCCATTTCTTCAATGGAACTCCAGTCGGAGCGAACGGCAACCGAAGATTCACGCATCTTGGGTGGAGCATTGCGACCACCGAATTTCTTGCCCATGCCTCGTCGATTATCGCGGGTCTTAACGTTTTTGCCACCCAAAGTAGTCATGGCAGATGTAGCGCCACCACGAGTATTGCGACCACGAGCATTTCTATACGAATGATGGGGAGAGATAACTGAAATCCTTGCGATAGATGTAAAAGTAAAAGCTTACCTAGAATTGCGAAGATTGCGCAAATTGAAGCGACCGCGTTGGTGAGGAGGCTTCTGCACACGGGCGGTGTCCACCAAATGGAAAGTAGTTTCGTCTTCTTCGTGGTAGTAGGCATATTGGTTGCCGGTACCAAAGGAAGAGGCATATTTATCTACAAAAGAAAAGATTTTTTGTTAAATCGTCATTAGAAAAAAACATGATTGTTGTTGATCATCAATTTTGTTTTGATATTCATTTTCTTCAACGCCTCGTTCTGTAAATTCCCCTTCAAAATGTCAAAACTAAAAAAAAAATGCAAGGGAAATTTTGCTTTTGCCGTCAGTCACGAAAAATGGCTGCCACATATTTTGATGTCTTAACATAACCCAACTTTTTTTTGGCATACTGAATGCAAAATTTCTCATTTCTGCAATTATAAAATTACTCGTTCTTTTTTTTTTGGAAACTTTTGTTCAACTCACTTTGATACTTCTTATCGTTGTTCGATGTATTGGTCCAATCACAGATTTTACCCAAACGATCGCTTTTGCTGAACGGCTGATAGGGCACATCTTTGAAAGTATCCGACAACTCGCATGGTCCCCAGCCTTCCTCGTTAAATTGCACTTGGGGCTTCTCAAAGTGCAGGGCCCCAGACGTCGTTTTTACTGTTTCGCTCATTTTGGACTTTCCACCACAGTTTTCTTATGAATTTTCGACAATTTTCCGTAAAAAATTATAATTTTTCTGCAACCAGACACAGTTTGACGTGACAATCGTGAATACGATTTACAAGAGAAAAGAGAGATGAAAAAATGCGGCATTGCCAGATGGGATTTTTATCGGATTTGACAAGAGGGGAATTTTGTATTTAGAGGTTGGCAAGTCTACATTGTTGCCATTTATGCTGCTTGGAATAATGCTACGTTTATAGTAGGGATACACGCTGAAACAATAGTGGATGTTGGATTAGGATTTGTTCAAATAAAAAAACATTTCTTGTTTGACATTGCGGAGTTTTTCGTTCAATTTTGTTCGCCATAAAAAATGCTGGAATGTGCGATTGTGGAAAAAAAATTAAAGGAGAATTATCACTTTGCGATAGCAAACATCGTAAAAAATTGAAAATGACAAAAAACGCATTATTGGGCTTTAGGTTAATTGGTATTGTAACTTTGTTTCCATTTCACTCACAGCCATAACATTTATTTCGTTCCAGAACATCATGATTTTTATTAAATTCCAAAAATGCATATACGAGTATGGTCATTTTTAAATTGTTCCACTTAAAAATTTATACTCGAAGAACATATAATTAAGTATTAGTATTGTAACTTTTTGGAATTAGACTTTGTGTGTCCCATATGATCCCAATTAAAATAACAAAAAAAACGTCTTAATAAATTGAAACTTTTTGCTGTAAGATTACTAAAAGCGCAGCGAATTTCTATGCAAACTTGAAATTAGTTTAGTTTTGGCACAGTGGTGCCAGAAGTGACGATTTTTCGTCATTTTGGCGATTTTTTGCGAAAATGTACCCAAATTACGATTGACGATTTTTGGTACAATCCCATTTATACAGTATGGGCAATTTAAACTTTTAAATTTGAATTTGCTGTAAAAAAACTGATATTTTTTTAAATTTCAGGTTTTATCGGACAGGTTGAACTTTGTTTGTCATAATGTAACACACTATCATTCATATGACTACCACGACTGGCTCGGCAGTACCTCATCCGGTCAACCCTTATTTTTCAGTACATTTAGAAAATTGGAGTGATATCTTCGATACTTTAAGTCGTTGCTGTGGTGTGATATTTTGTTTAAGCCATGAATAAGCTTCTCTATGAAATGTATTGGGTGGGCACTTTTACATTTTTAATTTAAATCGGCGGTAAAAAAAATTATTATAAATTTGTCAAATTTCTGGTTTTATTGGAAAGGTTGAACATGTGATTTAATAATGGAACGCAATATAATTCAAATGGCTACCACAACTGCCTCGGCAGTACCTCATCCGATCAACCCTTATTTTTCAGTACATTTTCTATTGTTTCGGGTCGAATTTCTTCAATGGCAACTTCGATTTCATGTTTTAACGTATCAATTGTCTCTGTATGCTTTGGGTAACATCTATCCTTAATGGCTCTCCTCAGTAAATAGTCCAAAGGGCTCAAACCACAGCTTAAATGCGACCAATTGATATCACAATTACGGCTGATTATTCGATTTTCAAAAACAGTTAACAATCGTCGTCCATGTCACTCTTGAATTTTAGAAAACAAAAATTCGTTGAGCATGGCGATGTAACGCTCACCGTTGACGGCAACGGCTCCTTGCTCATTTTCAAAGAAAAATAGCCCAATGATTCCGCCAGCCCAAAATCCACGCCCAACAGTGTGGATGTTTTGGCTTCCCAATAGTCTCGTGTGGGTTCTCTGAACCCTATAGGCGGCAGTTTTGCTAATTGTCCGAGATGAAAATGAGCTTCGCCTGAAAGCACGGATTTTCGGTAAAACACTTCATCTCGTGCCAAACAATCTTCAGCCCAATGGGTGAAGCGAAAACGCATCGGATGGTGTTCCATTATTAAATTCAATTCAATTCAATTTATTCGTCCAAATTTTCTTATTTACATAATATACATGTTTATATACATTTTATGGGATTTATCATTGAGATATTACATCAACTTATATCCAAAAATTTGAAAAAAATTATGAATATTCGATTCTTCGAATCGCACAATGAATATGTGACAGCGCATAGAGAAAGGGACCTAAGGGTAAAAATCATTTTTAATTTTTTTTCTATTTTTGATGTGGACAACATCTGAGCACCGAATGAGACCTATCCCATGCCCCAAAAGTGTTCCCTCCCAGAGATATGCGCGTTTTATGAAAGTTAAGTCGACGATTCTAAGCGCAAATAGAAAGGGACCTAATCTTTAAAATGGCCCTCCTGAACAAAACTGGTTTTAACCTTAGGTCCCTTTCTATTTTGCGCGTCACATATGATATTGGGGTATTGTTTTTAATACCCGTATGTACATAGTTCAATGAACCCGACTTTTGGAAACATAAGGGGACGGTAATTGGCCCCCTAGGGCTCCAGGTCCCAGTAACCACGCCCACTTATGGAAAGGTTAAAGAAACTATCTCTACCAATTCTAAAAGAAAATTTACTTAAAAGTTATATAATCAGATTTCATAGAAAAAATTTTAAAAAAATACTGTTGATATATGTTAGATTTTCCCAATAATTTATTCCCGATAAAATGAATTAGAACAATGGAGACGGTTTTAGTTTTAAGAATTTTCTTTTAATTTAAAATTATTGCTTGCTTCTATAATAAAAGAGAAGACAAGTTTTTAACAAAATGGCAAAGTGACATTGATTTTCGTGGCTGCACACTGATTTTATCATGATTTCTTTTCGCAACATGTCACGTTCAGGGTTAACGCAGGAATAAAATGAAAAACTCTCGAACATTTGAAAAATCAGTCAAATAAAAAACTCAAATGAAACAAAAATTCAAATATGAAATCTCCATAGAAACAAAAACTTAAACCTACTTTGATCGATGTACTTTTGCTCAGAAAGAAACTCAGAGAACACATTAAGAATTACTGTGGCCATACTTACTTTTTCCAACAATATACACCTTCGAAAGGAAAAAATCGCATGGGGCTAAGTCTGGTGAGCGTGCCGGCCAGTTCACATCACCCCTCAAAGAGATAAGCCGTCTAGGAAACATTTTCTCAAACATTTCATGGTAACCCTCGCTGTGTGTGCAGTGGCACCATCCTGTTGGCACCATGTGTCCTCTAATGGCATTGCCTCAAGAGCCGGCTAATAAAAATCCTGTATCATAGCCAAGAACCGTTCGGAGTTTATAGTTACGGCAAGACGGTTATCCTGGAAAAAGTAAGGGCCAGTGATGCCTACTCGTGATATGGCGCACCACACAGTGACACGGTTCGAATGCAGAGGTCTCTGGTGACGTTCTCTGCGGTTTGTTTCTCGTAAACGAAGAGCACGCTGCACTCCAATGATCGAGTGCGCATTTGAAAAATACGTTTCAACACAAAATAACCTTTCCTTACGTGTCCGATGCCTGATGGCAACTGAAAGGCAGACGAATACAAATACAAATCTCCCGCCAGCCACTATAAGCCACGCACACTCTCTACGACCAATAATGCCGCCACAGCCTGCAGTGCAAAAAAGAAAATTACCGCGCTTCACCCTGTATATGTCCATATGGTCGCTGATAAGAATTTCGATGTGTTACAAACGGAACGACAAACTTATATACTTTATATTACCATCTTATGGCGGAGAGTATAAAAAGTCATTCGATTAGGCTCTAGTCTTTAAATTTCAAAATCTAAAAAGCCTAAAACAATAACAATACACTGTTTTAAACAGAATTTAAAATCGCACTAAAGTACATTTTGAGTTTAAAAGAATTGCTTGGTAAAACATTTACAGAAAGTTTTTTGTTTCTCTAAAATTTGAAATAAAATTTGAAAGGTCCACCTTTTGCCATCTTTGGTTGTTTTAAATGAAACAAATTTTTAACAATCACAATTTATTTAAATACACAATGGGCGTGTTCTTTTATTGCTCGCTTATTAAGCGAGTAAGAGGTCGCTAATGCCAAAACTTCGCTTCAATGTTTAAAAATAGAAAAATGATTTTGTTTACAGAAAATTATTAACAATTTGCGTCAAAAACAGTTTGTTTTGGAAATTTTAAGTTTTTGGAAAAACATTTATTTCAGAAGGACTTTTATAGAGCTCGGTTTTACACGTTTATTGAGTTTCTTAAATAACTTATTTTTCTATAAACTACAAGCTTTCATAACAAACTGTTTAAGATGCATATAATTAATCAGGTCTTATATACACAGAAGTTGCTACAGATTTTACAAAGTTTTGAGTTTTATTGCCTTAGCGACCACTTACTCGCTTAATAACCGAGCTCTAAAGAATAAAACACGCCCAATATTCTATTGACAACAAAACTATCTTAAAAGGCAACGATTAGGTTTCTTCCAACATCTTTTTAACACTTTTCCAAAGAAATGCCAAATTTCTCCTGATATTTACGACAGAATGCTCTGGAGAAGTTGTACAATATGGAGCGCTGTTTCCAAGGATCAAAACCCTAAGAAAAAATAAAAAAGAAACATAAAATAGAAAAACTCCCTCTGGTTTGATGGATGAGGACTTACTCCTCCAAGGCCTATAGAGGGCACAAATGTAATTTCTATAGCATCCGTTTTGTCGCCATACTTTTTCAAAATCTCATTTGTCGAACGGGTGGCCTTGCAATTTTTGGCCGCTGTCACATCGATGTTCAATTGCTGGGCACACTGTAAACACGCCCAAAGCGATGATATTAAATTCGGTATTCGGTATGTCTACCAAGTACTTACGGTGTCTATGTCCGTGGAATAACCATTCAGCAGACAAGTGATCATATCCAATTGTTCCCGTATCGTATTGTGTTCCACAATGCAGGCATGCAAAGCATTCAATTCACATTCCCTCGTTCCATGTTGACAGTAGAGATTGGTTATGTTGGTAGCAGGATCTGTCCAGGCCTTGAAAGATTTGACAGAGCAAGTTCATTTATTTAAAGTAGTTATGTCTTACAGAATTTTATACTTACACCAACTTTTCCATAGGGTATGAACTCCAAATCTGTGTATTGCAGCAAACTATCCTCGGTCATGGCAGCATACAATTGATTGCGTATAAAGCGCATACTATCGGGGCATAACGTTTCATAGTAGACTTCAACTTTTAGCTTATTCGGTTGCAGATCATCGGCCTGGAAATTCAAAAAATAATCAAAAAGTTTGATTAAATAGTAAACCGAATGTTCGAAAAGTATATTTAGATCGATGAACACTAGCAGTTTTCCACACACGAAAAACTGTTTCATTGCAGCAACCGAATTTGAATTTAACTGAATTTTGGTCGTCCCATGTTCTCTCGCACTTTTCAGGTAATAATTTCAGTAATACCGATTTTTAAGTAAACCAACTATAATTTAAAACAGATTCGGTTATAACAACCATTAAATTTAATTGCCATGTGCAAACTGGTGATAGAATATCGAAAATAAGAAAATTATCATTGGTAATGGTTTTATTGTTTCTGAAAATATTCTCCTTTAAGATCAATACACTTTTGCATGCGCACAGACCAATTTTTGAAGCACTTTTTCCACTCCGATTGAGACACCTCCAAAACATGATTTTTGAACACTTCAACAGCTGCTTCGGGCGATGAAAAACATTGATCATGCATTTTTTCTTGGTGCTAGGGAATAAGTAGAAGTCATTGGGTGTGAAATCAGGGCTGTACGGCGAATGGCCCATCAATTCGACATCTTGAGTGGTCAAATAGCTCATCGTTTCAGCTGATGTGTGCGAGCTCGAATTGTCGTGATGCAAAATGATCCGTCTTCTCTTATTATCTTTTCTAATTTCTTCGAACATTGTTGGCAAACAGATGGTTGTATACAACTCAGAATTGACCGTCCTACGTTCCAGTTAAGGCACTGTGGCAACATGGCCGGTTATACCGAAAAAAACGCAATCGTTTGCTTCAATGTACTTCTTCCACAAACAACTCTTGTTGGTCTTGAAAGAACCATAGGTCGATAGTTGTTTTGTCTCGGGGTTCATATTCATAGATCCATTATTCGTCACCTGTGACAATGTTATACACTACCTTTGAGCGACCGATATTATATATTTTTGAGCATTCGTCAAATTATGTGGGATCGAAGGAGAACATTTTTTTTTCACGGCCAAATGAACATGCAATATCTTATTTATGCTTGTCATACTAATGCCCATGGATGCCTCAATTTCACAGTGTGTCACATGCCGGTCTTGCTTAATCAGTTCAAGCACTGCATCGATGGCTTCTTGCAAAGTGGCCGAAGTTGGACGTCCTTCTCGAAATTCATCCTGGAGCGAACGGCGTCCGAGACTTAACTCTTGGTACCTGCGATTAACAGTGGTTTTTGATGGTGCTTCATTGCCAAAAGTCGAAACAAGTTGATTTAAACACTCTTGTCTCAATAACCCATGCCGAAAAACGTAACAAATCATCGCACGAAAATGTTTACGGGATAATTCCATTTTTTGACTGAGGTGAATTTTTCAACACACTCAAAACAAAACAACTCGCCTTCAAATGACAAAACGTTCAGAGTGAAGTTATGCTAAAAAATGTCAAAATTTCCAATGGAACTTCCAGCATTGTCAGGACTCGAAATATAAATAGCAACCCTCGTAATCTGCACGCATCTGGTTTCAATAGGGCGGTGCCACTTGCGATACAGCTGCTCTTACTTATACAATGGATTGTGAGAGGTCATTTCGAAGAGCAGTTAATTTCACGTTTTGGACCGGTGAGCTGGCTGCCTAGATCGTGTGAAATCACACATTTAGACTTATATCTCTGGGGCTACGTAAAATCCAATGTCTATGCTAAGAAACCAGCTACGATTCATGTTTTGAAAGCCAACTTTACGCGTGTCTGTAAAGCCATACCGGTCGAAATGCTCGAACGAGTCCTCCAAAATTGTTCCCTTAGAATGAACACCCTGATGCTTAGTTACGGCCAACATTTGAAGGAAATTATATTCGAAAAAATAAATGGCATAAAATGTCCTTTCGAATGAACAATAAAGTTTCTACACTTGATTTATTTTAAAAAAACTATTTCTAGATTGATCACCCGATATTAGTAACTTAGTAGAACAGTTTAATCCTAAAACGACCATTTGTACAATTTCACTATAAAAAGTACACGCTCCAACTAAAATAATAAGCCAACAATTTTGAAGAACATAATAATACTAAAACTACCGTTTAAGAATAGTTTTTTCACTTTTCTTCGCTTTTTCATACGAAGGAAACTCCCATCTTAGATATAGGATGTTAATATCTTCTACGAAAATAAACTTTATACATTTCTCTTAAGACATCTAATTACGAAAATTCGCTTAAACAAGGAATATTTACTACACACAGATAAAAAAATAGTTGGAAAGCGGTTGGAACTACAATGATTCGGTGGCATAAGAAGCATTTTCGTTGCAATCACCAAATGTTTATAATCGTAGAAGATATTTTGTTCGAAATACGATACAACAATATGCCAAATACTTGTATGATCATCGTACTGTACACGCAACTTATTAATCGGTCATACTAATGAAACGCGAAAAAGGTATGTAGTTACCACAACTGTTGGTTGCCGCAACCAATATCTTTGCGAACATTTTGTTTTGTAACCAATTATTATTGATGATTACTAAAGCTTCATCATAACCTAAATGGTATTTTGTCTTTTAATTAATTCGATTATTACTGACTTTTAGCCAATCGATTAACCAAATTTGTTTACAGTAAAAATCAACCATCATCTTTTCCACTTTATCCTCGTCATGACCCTCCCCTATGAGCACTTCAATTGTGTGAGCAAACAGGTTTTTGCCACTGACTAAAATTTTATTTTTTTCGTTGAACAAGTGTGGGTTCGAAAACTTAGTATGTTGCACCTACAAGTAAACTAAAGTTTCAATAACTGATAATTACAGAGCATCAACTAAAATTCGGTTTTAATGATGTATAAGTATTTAAGTGAAGTAAAGTGGAATTTTTAACCTAAATATTTCCAGCTACTTACAGGTTAATGGGTAACAAAATTTCCCAAATGAATGCTTAAAGCCTTGGCTACAAATGTGCTAAAAGTATATAAGTATATACTTTCATAACGGACATATTTTGTAGTTTTTTTTAAAAAAAAAATGGAGAAGAAATGTTTTTCATATCGCAACTCTGTGTAGATTTTCTTTTCAATTTTGATTTTTTAAAAAAAAAATATATTTTTAAGGACGAAAAGAGAAAGTTTTTCTTAAAAATATTTAGATTTTATTTAAGATGATCTATACCGTAAATAATGAGTATCCAATCTAGAGGTATTTTTTTCAATAGGTTTTTTCACAGACCACTCGTGAGTTGTGTTAAACTTTATATTTTTTTCTTCTCTTCGGTATTGTTTGCCATTTCATCATGGAAAGACTCACGCCGCAACAACGCCTCATAATTGTGCAACTGTATTATGGAAATGAGTGTTCGGTGAGAAACATCTTTCGACTAAAATTTTGTTCAGTGATGAATGACGCGCCATGATATCGGACTTTTTGCCACCTGAAATTGAAGGCCGTAATTTTGACGACATTTGGACGGTGCCACTTGCCATGAAACTGCTCTCACAAGGGCTGCTTTATATGTTTCTGGCTTAATAATGAAAATGCGAATATTTATCATTAAAAATGGTTTAATTGTTTTTCGAAGTATTCTGGTTTGAGCCGTTGTGTGAGAGCTCGCATTGTGATGGTGCACAATGATTCGTCTTCTCTTGTTCGTTTTTGAATTTCTCCGAGGACTTAAGGCAAACAAATTGTGGTGTCCCACTCAGAATTGACCGTCCTACGTTGCTCAAGCGGAACAGTCGCCACATGACCAGTTTTCCCGAAGAAACAGGCGACCATTTGCTTCGAAGTGCTTCTTCAACGAACAACTGTCGTTGGATTTGGTTCGTCTTCAAAGACCCACACGGTCGATTGCTGTTTTGTTTCGGGCTCATACTCGTAGATCCATGATTCGTCACCTGTGACGATCTAATAAACGTCTTTTGAAGCACCAACCGACACGAGCCTTTTTTGAGCGATTGTCAAACTGTACGGGATCCAACGAGAACAAACCTTTTTTACGACCAGGCGTTCATGCAATAACGAATGTATGCTGGTGGAAGAAATGCCCAAGGATGTCTCTATCGCACGGTATGTTACATGACGATTTTGCATTATCAGTTCACGCACGGCATCAATGTTCTTTGGTATAACGGCCGTTTTTGGACGACCTTCACTTCTTTGAGCGAGCGTCGGCCACGATTGAATTCTTAAAACCAGTTTCTACAGTGCTAGAGGATGGTGCTTCATCGCCATACAAAGATTTAAGTTCATCGATGCACTCTTGTCGTGATAATCCACGTCGAAAGTTGTGAAAAATGATCGCACGAAAATGTTCACGAGTAAATTCCATTTTTTTGCCAAATTGATTTTTTCAAGTCACTGTAAACAACACAAATGATGGTCGTACGTCAAAACGTTCTAAGTGCGTTTACGCTAAAAAATGTCAACCTTTCCAATGGAAATGTCAGATGGCGCCAGGCAACACTAAGTGTTGTCATGCTTGGGCCACAGCCTATCAGCTTTACCACAATGTACTGCAAGATCGTCTGAAAATAATACGGCTGCTCAAGAAAGTGTTCTTCAAAAAGCAACTGTGGTCACAGTTTTGCTCAAGGATTTGCATTTGTTTCCATTTAAGATTCAGTTGAAACGAGCTTCTTCCACAAGACCATTTACGCTGCCAATAAGTTGTTACAGCTCGCCTACGACAACCCCGATTTTCAACATGAGAAAATCATAATGAGTGACGAGGCACATTTTCATTTGAATGGATATGTGAATAAACAGAATAGTCGGTTTTGGGCAATGGACAACTTTGAAATTATTTATCAGTCACCTTTGCATCCATTAAAAGTGACAGTCTGCTGGTGTGCAATTTGGTCAGGAGGTATCAGTGGACCTTACTTCTATAACTGTCAATGGTCAATGATTGAAAACTTTTTAACGCCAGAACTGCATGCTTTGGGCTTGGTTAACACGTGGTATCAACAAGACGGTGCCACATCGCATACAGCCAGGATTACAATTTAATTACTGCGAGACCCCTTTCCACAACAAGTTATTTCAAGAAATGGTGATGTTGATTGGCCTCCACGGTCGCCTGATTTGACTGCTCCGGACTTCTTTTTGTGGCGATATCTGAAAAGCGAGGTTTATGCAAACAAACCAGAAACGCTTGAGCAACTCACACAAAATATTCGTGAAGAAATTAATGAAATACCGCTTGACATGTGTGAGAATGTAATGAGAAATGTGCTCAAAAGGGCTCGCATTTGTGAGGCTAATAGAGGTAGACATTTGTCTGAAATTGTCTTCCATACATAATTGCCGACATTAAATAAAAAATGTATCAAATTATCAAAAACCACCACCACCAATTTTGCCAACCAATAGTTTTTCTGAATTCGGTTGGTGCAACCGACCTGTGGGCTGTAAGTATCGTTATTTTACGATGGTCTCAACAAGCAAATGAAAAGATATTTACTTACGAGTATATAAGGTAATAAAAGAAAATAAAATGTTCAATTTCTAAATACATTTAAAGTGATTTTTTTTTAAATAAATGTGTTCAGATACTTAAGGCATTCATTCTACGAGGGTTACCGAAATTGAACCCGATTTCTGCGACAAAAAAGCAAGTGAAGAAAAAAGCTGAAGCTTTCTACCTGCTTAAGTCTTAAGAGTCGGCTTAGACTGAAGAAAACTGATAGCTCTCTAGGTTGAATTTACATACAAATCAAGTCAAACGGTAGATTTGACTTGATTTTTCTAGATTTTAATAATTCATGTTTTTGTCATTTGCTAATTTCCCTCTTTTTTCCAGACAATGAAGACACATCGCCATGACAAATTGCAGCCTTTTCCTATGGCAACGATGCATCCTTTGAATCCATATTGCGGCTTACATGAACAAGAGGAAAACATGCGGCACTCAACTCAGCGCCCCACAACTAATTTCGTCGAATTATCCATTAGAACATGGCCTTAACAAATTGCAACTAACCTACAAGCCAAAGTTAATTGGTCATAGCCCATGCAATGTGTTTGTGAACTGCGTCTTGCAGCAATTGGAAGTGGATTGCGATTTCAGCAAACGAGCAAGAGATGAAACTTCTACAAGACAAGGCCCAATTATGGATAAAAAGGCTACATCGATATAGCAAACTAGCGGCCACAGAAATGCACTATTCAGTGTTAATAGTTGGCCGGCAGCATCATCGGTCCATAGTTTTTCGAAAACGATGACGAAATTCATATCAACAACATTGGAGAGCGTACGAGTATCGATCGACGTAGTTTTTCGAAAACGATGACGGACCTGATATCATCAACATTGGAGTGCGCTACCGAACGACGAAGAAATAATTCCCAACGAAATGACCCATTTTTTGAATGAACAAACAATATTGTGGCGATCTACTCGATACAGTGCAACCACAGAAAGTCAATATTCGAGGTGGACTGTGCCGGCGTAGGGACTCGGAAAAAAGTATCGATACTTTCATGCATCGATACTTTTTAAATGGAAATTAATACTTAACAAATTCAAATAGAATAACTTATTTTCTTCATAAATTTTGCCCCTTTTTGTCAAATGCTGTTGTAATATTTTAATCAATTGTCTTGTTCGATTGATGCTCGCCTATTAAGCGAGTAAGTGGTCGCTAAGGCTTATATAAGTAATATCAAAACTAACCATAAAAATCTTGAAATGTCTCTGTATACAAGAACTGATTGACTCTTTGCATCATAACTTGTTTGATTTAAAAATTTAGATGTTAAAGAAAAAATTGAATAAAGTAATAACCGAGCTTGCGTAAAGTTATTCTTGAATATTTTGTTTTCCCAAAAACTTAAAATTTTGAAAACAACCTGTTTTGGCGCAAATTGTAAAGAGTTTTCTGTAAACAAAGACATTTTATTTATTTTTATGCAATGGAGTACTTGCGACCTTTAAAGCGAGCAATCAATCAAACACGATTAATATCTGTAAAACTTTTTAAAAAGCTGCCCTTGCGCTCATTCGATTTTCAATTCATTCTATAAATCTTGACATACCAATAGTATTTTTCAAATTTGAAGGGCATTTTTGTCTTGAAGTCTTTTTAATACCGATACCTTTAGTATCGAGTACCTTTAGGAATAATACTTTTTGTTTAAGTATTAAAATGAGTACAGTATCAATACTTTTCATGCAATACCGAGACCCTAGCCCGGCGACATCCCACAACTCGTCCGTACTTCTGCAAAAAAGACAATGTCTTCAATGTCGGGTAACGTCATCGACCGATGATTACCCATTATTTTTTGGCCAAAACTGTCTCATATGGATGTCAACGACTTGAGGCACCAACATGATGGTGCTACGTGCCACCACAACGGATATTCTACAAAAGCGTCTTGAGTTCATGGTTATCCTACGCAAAGGCAATGTGAATAGGCCACAGAAATGTGAACAGGCCAACCTCGCTGGACTATTTCTTGTGAGATATAAGAGGCATGCGAAAAAAATCCAGTGGCCTCTAAAGGCACACCAAACCAGCGCCGGCTCTCAAATTCAGCCTGATCTCGGCAGCAGCATTAATATCTTAGACTCAAATTTAAAAACCTACCAAGACCTATTGGAAAGCTCGAAATATATATATTGGTAAGTTTCTTTAGAAACATCTATACTTTTAATAATACCCCGTGCCAAATTGCACAAGTAAATTTAGTACCGTTTCGTCTATGTGGGCCATTTACAATTTTTAATTTTAATCGTCTTACATTTTAAATTCTTTCGTGACGAATCGCTTCAATGGCAACTTCGATTTCATGTTTAACGCTTCAATTGTCTCTGGATGCTTTGCATAATTTTTATCTATAATGGCTCCCCACAGAAAATAACCCAAAATCACAGCTCCGAAGCGGCCCATTGACCATACTTTCAGCTGATTCGATTTACAAAAATAGTGCGTAAAATATCGATGGTTTCGTTGGCAGTGTGATATGTTTCCCCATATTGTTTAACCAAATGTCGCTCATATTATTCTCTTCAATTTTTGTAAACAAAAATTCGTTAAGCATTGCGCTGTAACCCTCACCGTTGACGGTAACGGCGGCTCCTTGGTAATTTTCGAAGAAATATGGACCAATGATGCAAAACAGTTACTCGATGTAAATGCATTGGCTTCTCAAGAGTCACGTGTGGGTTCTCTGAACCCTATATGCGGCAATTTTGCTTATTGATGTCGGTAAAATTTTTTATCTCCTGCCAAACAATGTTCAGCCAATTGGCCGAATCGAAAACGCATCGGATGGTGTTCCATTATTATTGACAAAGTTCACTAAAACTGGAAGTTCAAAAAATGTATCAGTATTTTTATTACAACAGATTCAAATTTAAAATGTTAACTCAGATTTTCTTGTAAGAAATCCTATCGCAGTGGCTAATGTCCTTGTAAAAATCAATATTTATTTTTGTAACTGATTTTAGGTTATCTTTTGAAAAATCTTATAGTGGATATGATATGAAAGTGGATAAGACTGAGATTAGCTGGTAGAAAATCGTATCTCAGTTTCCTAGACTAAATAGTAAATCTTGCCATAGCTATCGAGAAAAAAAAGTAGTTTTACTTACCAATCTCAGATTTTCTTGTAAAAAACTTATCTCAGTTACTGAGACTAACTACCACTAGTAAATCGGGACGGAATTGATAAATATTCTTCTATAGATACCTTCTACAAATCTATACACCTCTGGTAAATCGGAACCGTTTTTACTTACGGACTTAAATTTTCTTATAGAAAACCTTTTTTAGTTTCTTTAGCTAAGAAAATCTGTTTGAACATTGGTTGGAACTACGAAAATTTTGTTGGAAACCAAGAATTTCCACTGTAGTCACCAAATGTGTATAGTCACATCATTGTTAGATCGTCTTGAAATTTTTACGAGATAGAGAATTATTATTATTCAATGGGTTTCGGATCAAAATATTGCGGTGTCGCAAACGAAATGACATATTTAGTATACACTATAGTATGGTGAATGGTATGTAATATAAACATGTTTCGATAACGATGAACCAAAGATGCTTGCTTGCATGGGTCGAAATTCGGACTTTCAATATACACAGAGAAAAACTCAGTTGAAACCCACTTTCTGTTGCAATTTCCAACTTTCCCTTGTATTGACAGTTGTGATATCGACATGTCATAAGACGGTGGCTACGATAATATTACGGTACTCATAGCCAATAATTGGGTTATACCAACGGCATTCAGTAACAATTTTGGTTACCAAATCCGGCGGTTATAATGGTGATAACAGATAAGTTTTTTTTTTGTAGTAACCAACAGCGAAACGCGTCTACGTACCAGACGGAGATGTGTTTGCTTTAACTTTGCCGACTTACTTTTCCTTCCCTCTATGACAAACAACACCAAACCTGATTGGTTATCCCAATATCGGAATATATGTAATCCCTTTCATGATTTATCTGTTCTCGTCACTGCAAAATAATAGTTTAAGACGAAAACACATTTCGCAATCTAAAAAAAAATCGAATAGTAGTTAGTGTTTAATCATTAGGTTAAATGTTAAAATAATTAGATTTCTATCCCCATTGGATTTAAAAGTTTGTAGAATAAGAAAAATATATTTTCGAATTTCGGCCGAAAATCTCCTTGAAATTTTTTTTAAACTTATAGATTTTTTAGATAGGCCAAATTCCAAAAATTTTACCATCTATAACAACAACAAATACCAATTCAGCTCCAATAATCGTTTATATAAGTTGGCGTTACCGATATTTTGTATTTTCAACCGATAGTGTCAGTTCCCTCTACTAAAAATTGCCATGTACACAATAAACATTCGGTTGTAGCGATGGAATACATGGAAAGTATATGCAACCATCAACAATCGGCTGGCAAACAAATCGGTTGTACCCACAAATGAGTTCTCTGTGTAATATCTAAAAGAAAAATCTAATTCGTAGTTACGCTTTCCAATGATTTATTCTCATATGTGACAGCGCATAGAGAAAGCGACCTAAGGGTAAAAAAACTCAATTTTCACTTTTTTTGGTGTAAACAACATCTTAACATCGAATGAGACCGATCCCATGTCCCCTTAGGTCCCTTTCAATTTTACGCATAGAGAAAGGGACCTAAGGGTAAAAAAAATCAATTTTCATTTTTTTTTCTTTTTTTGATGTGGACAACATCTGAGCATCGAATGAGACCGATCCCATGCCCCAAAAGTGTTCCCTCCCAGAGATATGCGCGTTTTATGAAAGTGAAGTCGACGATTCTAAGCGCAAATAGAAAGGGACCTAATCTTTAAAATGGCTCTCCTGAACAAAACTGGTTTTTAGCCTTTCTATTTTGCCCGTAACATATACTCGTAGAGTTTCACATGGAACATTTTGTCCTAGTTTATTGTGAACCACATTAGATCCATTGATTTGTGTTTTAAATGTAATCTGACATTTCGTGAGACTTTTAAATGAAGTCTACGACTTTGACTGATCTGTCGTAGATTCATTAATTCTTTCTTGAGACAGTTTAAAATAAGGCTTCCTTCCATGTTAAGCTCTGATTTAATTCCATTGTTTGGTCAGTGGTATTAATTTCTTTTTTTGTTGTTGTTTTTTTTTTTGTTAACAAATCATTTGTTCCAAATTAACATTTTAACTCACATTGACACCGTTAATTGCACTGGTCACCACAATAAATGCACAAAGAGCTGATAATAAAACAATAGATTTCATTATGGCAAAACTACACCAAAAAAAAAAGTGCCCACACAAAGTTAATTTTTGCTGGAGTGAAAATTAAAAATTCCAAACAAAAGAATACGGTTCGTTCTAACGAATAGATTTAGATTAAAGTGTTTGCTTTGTTCTGGCTTCGTTTCGATTCCCAGACAACGGAGGAGATGAGTTGTCGAAGATAAAAGCGCGCGTCTTTTCACAGCGAGTCTTGCGTTGAAACTAATTCGAAAAATTAAACCGAAAATATTTCCTCTCATTAAGCGCAGCTTTAGTTGAGATACTTTCTTGCTATTGTTTTTGTTGTTCTTTAGTTTCACTTTGGTTCAGTGATCACAGAAAATACAACAAAAAGAGAAAATATGAATCCAAGTGAAAGAAACAAAGATTGATATGAATGTAAATACTCGTATATACAAATGTAGTTAGTACTTGTAGTACGCCCAGATGTGCCTACAAACGTATTTGGAGCAATGTTCTACGGTGGCTTGGCATCATGCTCACGTATTGCATATGCACACATTAATCGGTCTTTATCAGTTTGGGATTTTCGAATAATCACATTGAGAATTGATTGGCACAGTGGGGACTCTTAAACGGAGAGCAGCGAAGTCGATGTAGATTCGCACTCGCAAAGAAACAGCTGGCATGGACTTAAAGTCGTCTACAGCCGAAAGAAAATCGGCGGCTAAACCGTTTACTGTTGTTAAAACACCCATAAACGTCAATTTGTCTGATTTTATTTTGTTTTTTTTTTCAACAACTAGTTAACTTTTGAGCTCATTTGTCCCTTTTAGCATACAACCAGAAAAATTTGTTGGAAATCAGTAAGAACTACAATGATTCGGTCGCAAAAGAGAAACTTCGGTTGTAATCACCAAATGTTTATAATCGTAAGGGCTATTCGGTTCGTACTGTACTCACAACTTATTGCTCGGTCAAACCAATGATATGCGAAAAAACTATTTAGTTGCCACAACTGATGGTTATGACAACTTATAGTTTTACTGAATTCGGTTGTTATAACCGAGTTATTCTACCATCCTATGGTATGTCGAACCATGTAATGTTGGTGATTGCAACAGAATGTGTGTTAATTCAACCGTAAGTTTGTAGTTTGGTCCCATTTCCAACATTTTTTTCCTTTGTGTGTAGTCTATGTACAGAGAATAAATTAGTTGAAAATCGGTTGGAACTACAAAAATACCGTTGCAATCACCAAATGTTGATAATCGTAATCGATATTCGGTTTGACATACCACAAGATGATAAATATAATCATCGAATGGTACACACAACAAACTGAATGGTCATGCCAATAAAAGGCGGAATAGGTATTTTTCTGCCACAACCAGCAGTTGTTAGAAGTTTTGCAAATATATTGTTCTTGTAACCAATTATTGGTAATGATAACCAAAATTGCATCATAACCAAAACGGGTTGCTTACTTGTATCTTATTTTTGGTTCGAATAGACTATTAAAATAAAATGATTCGATTATTGCTGAATTTAAGCCAATCCCGTTATTTTAGTAAAAATCTTCCCTCATCTTTTTACTTTTTCCACAACATGACCCTTCCGATGGTTTGGAATACTTCAAGTGAAAACAGTGGTTTGCCTCTGACGAAAATTTTACATTTTGTTGTTAATTAAGTGCGGCGTGTGGATTATTAAATTCAAAATTTATGTTCTGGAGGTTCGGATACTTTGCTGTTGTTCCTACTCTTCAGTACCAAATTCTGAAAATTATATATAATTATAGCACTAATTATATATAATTATAGCATATTCGGTTGTATTGATGGGATACTCGTGGTGGATGCAACCTCAATCTTTCGGTTGACAAACAATTCCGTTGCGGCAACGAATCTGTTCTCTGTATTAAGTTTGGATTGTTGTAGGTTCCCTATAATAGGTCCATAGGCAATGGAGCTTTGAAACCAGTGTCTAAGGCGTATTTCTGTCGTCGCCATTTGTCTGTCCAGTATATTGAGAGGTAAATGAAATTGCCTGTAGGACTAGTTTTAATTTTTCACAATTCAACTAAAAAACGCAATCGGTGCAAATGTGCTGTAAATAATAATATATATCGGTTCTAGAACTTAGTATTTCTAATCATTTTGTTTAAAAATGTGTCTGTGTTGCTAAATAAAAGATGCCTACGTATTAATGTATTCGAAATCCATTGCACCAGTTCTTTTTTTAACCTTATTCTGCTGCTATACTTAGTAGGGACATAAATAGTGTTACACACGTTTTATGCTGTTAAATAAAAAGTACTGAATGTTTTTGGACCAAATATATTTTTAATATATTTATTGATGTATATTGTATCCAAAAAGAATCTGCTTATTCGAAATGTCCGCCTTTTGCCTTTACACACGCCTTAAGTCGCCCTGGCCAATCGTCAATAGCTGCACGATCCTCGTCCATTGGAAATTTGGCCACAGCTAGAACCAAAGCAGTCTTAAGAGATCCAATGTTGGAGTTTCTTTTGTGACAAACCTTGTCCTCTAAAACCGCCCACAATTTGTAATCCACTGTAATCCAAATCTGGAGTGCCTGAGGGCCATTCTTCAGAGGAAATAAACGCTGGCAAATTGTTTCGAAGCCAGGTCTGGGACGTTTAAGCCTTACGGGTCGGCGCAGAATCCTGCTGGATAGTCCACGGCTGGTTTTGGAACAGGGAATTGTTGAGAGGCTTCACAAAAGCTTCCAAAACGGTTTCTTGGTACACTTTGGCCGATGTTTTGAATCCTCGTTCGGAGAAATGCAGGTCCCCATCGTTAGAGACACCCCACCAAACCATGACTGAAGCTGTGTGATGATCCTTTTCCACCCTTGGGATCAGTTCAGATGCTTTCTTAGATGACCGCGCATACACTCTATCATTTTGCTTGTTAAAATTTTTCTGAGCGGTAACAATTTTTTCATCGGTGAACAAAATTTTTCTGTGCAATTTATCAGCGTGTTTTACCAAAAGACGTTTGCATTTTTCAATCCTATTTTTTTTAAAGCTGCAGTCAATAAATGTCCGGTACTTCGTTTGAAAGCCCCAAGTCCCAAGTCTTTTTTAATGATTCGACTCATAGACTTTTGCGAGATATTCTTCTCACGGGCCATGATTTTCTGTTTTCGGAGCGGATTTCTGTGAATTCTTGATTTAACGGCTTTGATGACATGCGGTGTTCGAACAGAGTGTGGGCGGGCCGACCGGTGGCGGTCTTTTACATCTCCAGTCTCCTCAAACAGTTTTATGCATCGGTAGACGAACATGCGGTTAATCCCTACTGGCCGGAGCGTTTAGAAAATATCGATATTTTTCATTTCACACTTGAAAAGCGCTATTACAGCGATACGGTTCTCATTATCTGACCACTCCATGATGAAAGTTGAAACAATTTTAAAATCCCGTTACTGACTAACGTTATTGAGGTTAGGTTTCAAAACCCATATGACATTAACGGGGTATGTTCAGTTCTACTATTGAAATAGGTGTGTTCAATGTTGTAACAGTATTTATGTACCTACTAATATTAATGAAAATGCGAATATTTATCATCAAAAATGGTTTTATTTTTTTTTTCAAAGTATTCTTCAGTATGATTTATACACTTTTGCATGCGCCTAAACCAATTTTCCCAGCACTTTTTCCACTCCGATTGAGACACCTCCAAAACATGGTTTTTGAAGACTTCAACAGCATCTTCTGGCGGCGAAAATTCTTGACCACGCATTTTTTCTTGATGTGCGAAAATAAAAAGAAGTCATTGAATGCCAAGTCAGGGAAGTACGGCGGATGACCCATCAATTCGACGTTTTGGCCGGTCAAAAAGGAGCTGGTTTGCGCCGATGTGTGAGAGCTCACATTGTCATAGTACACAATGATTCGTCTTCTTTTGTTCGTTTTTAGAATTTCTTCGAAGACTGCAGGCAAACCGTTCTACTTTGCTCAAGCGGAACAGTTGCCACATGACCAGTTTTGCCAAACAAACAGGCGACCATTTGCTTCTAAGTGCTCCTTCCACAAACAACTTTCGTTGAGTTTGGCTCGTCTTCGAAGACCCAAACGGTCGATTGCTGTTTTGTTTCGGGCTCATACGCAGAGATCCATAATTCGTCACCTGTGACGATCTTATAAACGTCTTTTGAAGCACCGCGATCGTATTTTTTCAAAATTTCTTTGCATTAATCGACACCAGCCTTTTTTTTTAGCGATTGTCAAATTGTGCGGGATCCAACGAGAACAAAACTTTTTTACGGCCAGGTGATCATGCAATATCGAATGTATGCAGGTGGAAGAATTGCCCAAGGATGCCTCTATCTCACGGTATGTCACATGACGATCTTGCATTACCAGTTTACGCACGGCATCAATGCTCTCTGGCATAACCGCCGTTTTTGAACGGCCTTCACAACTTTCGTCTTTGAGCGAGCTTCGGCAACAAATGAATTCATTAAACCAGTTTTTCTCAGTTCTATAGGATGGTGCTTCATCGCCATTCAACGATTTAAGTTCATCAATGCACTCTTGTCGTGACAATCCAAGTCGAAGGTTGTGAAAAATGATCGCACGAAAATGTTCACGAGTTAATTCCATTTTTTTGCCAAACTAATTTTTTTAAGTCACTGTTAACAACACAAATGATGGTCGTACTTCAAATCGTTCTGAACGACTTTCGTTGAATTTGGCTCGTCTTCGAAGACCCACAATGTCGATTGCTGTTTTGTTTCGGGTTCATACGCATAGATCCATAATTCGTCACCTGTGACGATCTTATAAACGTCTTTTGAAGCACCGCGATCGTATTTTTTCAAAATTTCTTTGCACCAATCGACACCAGCTTTTTTTTAGGCGATTGTCAAATTGTGCGGGATCCAACGAGAACAAACCTTTTTTACTGCCAGGCGTTCATGCAATATGGAATGTATGCTGGTGGAAGAAATGCCCAAGGATGCCTCTATCTCACGGTATGTCACATGACGATCTTGCATTATTAGTTCACGCACGGCATCAATGCTCTCTGGCATAACGTCCGTTTTTGGACGGCCTTCACGACCTTCGTCTTTGAGCGAGCATCGGCAACGATTGAATTCATTAAACCAGTTTTTCACAGGATGGTGCTTCATCGCCATACAAAGATTTAAGTTCATCGATGCACTCTTGTCGTGATAATCCATGTCGAAAGTTGTGCAAAATGATTGCACGTGATAATCCACGTCGAAAGTTGTGAAATTAGATCGCACGAAAATGTTCACGAGTTAATTCCATTTTTTTGGCAAATTGGTTTTTTCAAGTTACTGTCAACAACACAAATGTTTGTCGTACGTCAAAACGTTCTGAGTACGTTTATGCTAAAAAATGTCAAACTTTCCAATGGAAAAGTCAGATAGCACCAGCCAACACTTAGTGTTGCATAGGCCAGAAATATATACAGCAAGCCTCGCACAAGACCTTGAATTATTTGAGCTTAACACACCACTGTGCGCTAGCAAATGTTTGAACAGATTGTACAATGCAAATAGCACATACGTGAAGCAAACGAGAAGCGTGTATTTATTTCCCAATAACGTCACAAAGAATATCAAAACAATAATTGTCTATGACATATTCCCATATACTAGGTATGGGAGAGGGTTTTTTCTCCGGGTCGTAGAGTACAAAGAGAAAATTGGACTAGAATGTTTTTATTTCAATCAAAATACGTATACTCGTAATTTTTGCGCCTCTTGGAGAAAATCTATATACTCCAATAGGCAGACATTTGTATAATCTAATATTACATTAGTCCATAGAGGATGTATTGTGTCTGTGCTGATGTTTGTCACATCACCCATTCAAATTTATACTTTTTGAAATGATTTAGACAAGTCCCTTTTATTTTCTTATAATTCAAGAGCAGGTCGCCACTCGAAGTGATCTCAAAGAAATCATTTGTAATATTTTAAAAAAAACCGTTTTTAAAAACATACAGGTTTTTCTATTAAGGACATAACAATTTTTATATAAATAAAACACAGAATATTTAAGCTATAGGCTCAAATTTATTCCATGAGTAGTGCAAATGTTACATTTTAAGAATGAACTTCAATTTTGGTCATAGGATCACCACGAGCCCGTGTACAGCGATCTATTCTTTGGATCCAACTTCCCACCACTCTTGCTCACATTTCGACCGGAACATTGGCAATTCGCGATGGATGTTGTCTATGAGCTCGTCTAAAGTTGTTGCATAGTCCAATCACCTGACGTGGCCCCATAAAAAGAAATCCAATGGCGTTAAATCTCATGAACGAGGTGGCCATTCGACCGAACCATTTCTCGAAAAAACACATTCACCGAATTTGCCTTTCAGTAAATCGATTGTAACGCTTGCTGTGTGGCAAGTGGCACCGTCTTGTTGAAACAACATATCGGCGATGTCAAGCTCATCCAATTCTGGCCACGATAGCGCTCTCCATTGACGGTAGCATGACGATGGTTTTCATCGACAAAAAAAAAGGCCCAATTACATCTTCGGCATGAAAACCACACCACACAGTAATTTTTTGCGAATGCAATTGTGTTTCTTGAAGCACATGTGGGTTTGTTGCTGTCCAATAACGCATATTTTGTTTATTGACAAAACCACTTAGGCAGAATTGTGCTTTTTCGATAAAGATGATTTTTCGATGAAATTCTGGATTTTCGTGAAACTTTGCCAGGGCCACCGACTCAGAATTTCGTTAGTATTTTTTTATGATTTTCAAACGTTGCTCGCAAGTGATCTTTACCATGGTGAAAATGTTGACTTCGACTAATGTTTTGACACTGAAAGATCATTAAATATGTTTGAGGGTGCGTTGCCATAAAGATACGAAATCGTATGAAACCCCGTTACAATTTTTTTAAAAAAATTGAAACACCAACCAATGGTAATTAATTGGACAACAGTTTTTCATTTTTCTTTACTTTTTTGAAAAAAGGACCAAAAGGAAACCCTTATCTTAGAAATAGGATGTTTAAACGTTCTTCGAAAATAAACTCCATACAAAGACATGAAGACATCTTATCTCGAAAATTCGGTAAAAAAGGAATATTTACTACTTTTTTACTAAGTCTTTTCAGCTAAGTCTTTCATTTCTAAAAGAAGTCATTCACCCCCGAAAAAAGTCCGAACTTATGTTGCATGGTTTAGTTGGTTTCAAAAGCGGCCTAAACGGAGTTTGGTTACTACAACTACTATTTTTTGCTGTCACCATCAATTACACAGTGGAACATTTTTGGGGTTCAGGGTGATGGTACTAGGTCAGTATATTAAAACCCTCAAAGGGTTTTGCGTTCGTATGTGCCAGTTTTTCTTTATGACCTTTTACATTTTTTCCTTATCTTGATGTTTTTTCGCTTAGTTGTAAAATGTTGGCAAAAACGTAGTTTGACATAACTCTTTGCAATTAGAAATAAATTTATGAAGAAAATTTTGCCAAAAAATTTTTTTTTTTTTTAAAACATAAATCCCAAACAGAGTCTTATAACTTTCACGTAAAGTCACATAACCTATAAACAAAATGCGACATAGATCATAGAAATCGATTAACGCGTTCTGCTTTTATTTACAATTAAGTGAAGGTATTCCATTTTGACAAGAATATTGATATGTATATTTTTTTACTCAAAAAAGTGTCATTTATCGCCTTTTTTTTTTATAAATTTTCCCCAATAACTCCAGACTTCTGGCCATAAACTACTAAAAAAATAAAGTAAAAATTTTTATAATTTTTTATTTTTATTTTTATTTTATTTATTTATTTTTATTTATTTTAATAAATATTGCCTAGACTTTTTCGATGGTGGTTGTTTGGGACTAGTGGCATCGCATTCATCGCTGTCATCAGTTTCTGAACCACACATAATGTCAATGTGTGACTCCACTGCTGGCCCTTCTGCACCTCCTGAAAATTCTTTATCATCAGGATCATCCTTGTCTTGGCACACAAGCTTACGCCACCAGCAAATTTCCGCAAGTATTGCACTTGGCGACTTTTTCCCTCTATATCTCATTTCAAATGGCATAGCAACTTGATGATAGCGTTCGCCTTGTTCATCAGATTCGGTAGCCAATTGTTTGCTGAAGTAGTCCAGATGATGATGTAAATAATGGATTTTCAAGGACATGTGGACACCAATTTCCGAGAACGATCTTAACATCCTTGCGACAGAAACATCGTAGTTGGTAGAACGATGCTTTCCCAACAATCCTTCTATTACTTCTTTGATTGCCTGCCATGCGTCCAATTCAGCGTCAATCAAAATATTGTTGAATGCGCCACTTTTAATCAGCTTTCGTATATCTGGACCATTTAGTATGCCTGATTGGAAAAAATGAAGTTGTTAAGATGGAAAATCATGGGAAATGAATGTGATATTATAATTTACCTTCTTCAATTTTACTTTCGCTGAGTCTCGGGTAAATTAGTTTCAAACACAAGAAAACTTCATCTCTTTTGCCGACAGTTTTGATGAAATTCTTAACAATTCCAAGTTTAATATGCAGTGGAGGCAGCAATATCTTCTCCTTCGGCACTAGAGGTTCACGAATAATATTGGCCGTTTGTAACCTGCTGTGCTCTCTGAGTTTCCATCCGTGGCATGCATATTGGTCACCGGAAAATCGTGTGTGCTACAACTTTTAAATCGCAGCATATGCGCCACATATGCTTGGCGTAGTTAACCATTTTTAAAATATTTTCCAGTGCATCATATGTTTCTTTCGTTTCTGTACTATAGGCGATTGGAACTGAAGGTTTTTTATTGGTCTTATGCAGTAAAACCGCCTTCAAGCAGAGTTTTGAACTGTCAATAAATAGCCTCCAGTCATCTGCTTCATATTTTATTTCCATTGCGTCCATCAATTTTCCTACATCCGGGCAATATGCAGAAGTTTTTTCATCATTCACAAGGAATAAAGTTTGGAGTGTTGTCTGACGACTTCGATAAGCTGTGACTTTCACATCGGGTGCCAAAAGATTGTTTGATTTCATAAAAGAAGCCAGTTCTTCTGATTTATGCTGTGTTAGTTCCAATTTGGCAACAATTGAATCAAGGCTATTTTGATTTACTAAAATAGGCTCGTTGGACACAGATGGTTCGGGATTATATGAGGTATCATTACTTAAACCGTATGCTGCTGCAAAACTCGGAGCGGTCATAGAAGATACAATATCTGGGCTAGAAGCTTTTGGCACAGGAATGTGGTCCGAGTGAGGCAATGGTGTTGCGGCACTTGCAACACCAACGTAATTATACGATTTTCTTATCCTTTTTGCGGCTCCTTTATTCGCACATGCATAGCAATTAAATGGATTGTGACCTTCGCCAGGATTAGTCCAAATCATTGGGATACCGAATGGCATAGTTTCACGACTTCTATTTTTCCAATCCATTAGATGGTTGTAGCAGCTTTTACACACCACATTTGGTACCCAATTTTTGTTCAATATAACATTTTGGTTGAAGTACATCTCGTATATTTGAACAAAATCAGTACTGAAATTTTCCATTTTTTTATGTGTTGAGACATATTGACCACAGCAGTAGCAGAAGCTATTTATATCTGGCTTGCACAGTTCCATATTCTATTCACTTTTGTTCACTTTTAAACAACTGGAGGGAAAATACTTGATCTCTTCGCAATCGTCGGCACTTGTTTAATGACAAAAAACGAACAATGAACACCTATTTATACTATTTCATTTTCATATTTTTCAATATTTTACCGACAGGTACTTATGAATTGGCGCATCTTGCAACGTTCTAAAACATGACCACTCATGAATGTGGGTGGAATTCGTGTAAAAAAAATCATGCAGGTAGCCAACAGAAAAAAACCCAAATAATTACAAAAGTGCCCTTGCTTTTTTCCTTTTAATTGTTCACGCACATTTATGATCGTTTTTTAGTTTGTTACAGCAACCATAAAAATGTAATAACCTTTTGTTTATTACTCTTTTTTTTAATTCTGAGAATCATAAAAAAAGTCATCAACCTTTTTTCCAAGGAATTTTGAGCATATCTCGAGCAAATTTTTGAAATTCATACCTTTACTTAATTTTGAATAAAAGCAGAACGCGTTAATCGATTTCTATGATCTATGTCGCATTTTGTTTATAGGTTATGTGACTTTACGTGAAAGTTATAAGACTCTACACGTTTCTCCGTTTGGGATTTATATGTTTAAAAAAAAAAAATTTTTTTTTGGCAAAATTTTCTTCATAAATTTATTTCTAATTGCAAAAATGTTGATTTGGTAGAGAAACAGTATATTAATGGATTAAAGAAAATGTAATTATTAATTTTTCTCAATTTATTTCAGCAAAATCGAACTAGTCGTTCTCGAGTTATGTCAAACTACGTTTTTGCCAACATTTTACAACTAAGCGAAAAAACATCAAGATTAGGAAAAAATGTAAAGGGTCATAAAAAAAACTGGCACATACGAACGCAAAACCCTTTGAGGGTTTTAATATACTGACCTAGTACCATCACCCTGACTTGGAATTTCTAACCCCCCTGATTGGCTGTTGTACTATGTTATTGGTACCAATGTAACATGTACTTCATAACTGGTTGGTTGTCATAATCACCAGTTGTGGCAACCAATAGTTTTACTGAATTCGGCTGGTATAAGTCGAACCATGTTACCATTAATACCATGAAATTTTGGTGAGTGCAACAGAAATTTGTTTATCCAATTAAATATTTGTAGTTCGGACCGATTTCCAACTGATTTTTGCTCTGTGGTCGAGGAAAAATCGGTGAAGATGATGGATGATTTTAAATGGAAACAAATTTGGTGAATCGATTGGGTTGGGCAATAATATTCGAATTATGTATTTTATTTTTTAAAACGATTATTTTTTATGGTTATGAGAAAGTATTACTATTTTTTATTTATAATTGGTTACATCAACAAAATATTTGTAAAACTATTGGATGCAACAACCACCAGTTGTGGCAACTTAATTCCTTTTTTGCGTTTCATTGGTATGAACAATGAATAAGTTGTGAGTACAGTACGCTGATCATGTTTACCATCTCGTTGTATTTGAAACCGAATATCCATTAAGATTATAAACATTTGGTAATTGCAACCAAAATTAATTTTTTGCTTTCGAATCATAGTCCAAAGGATTTCCAATTAATTTTTTCTCTGTCTGTGCATTAAATCTTATTATTCTTTGGAAATACAGATTACATACTTGTTGTATTTAAAATATAAATAAAAAATATGAACTATTCCAAACGACAAAAGCCACCCATAAATTGTTTACTTACGACTTGGTATCTCGCATCAACGTCCAGTGCCATTGTAAACAATTAAGTTACAATAGTTTTGCATTTTTAGCATTAAATTTGACATAATAAGACAGCCAGACGAAAATAACCAATTGGCTGGCGTTTGCGGACGGCTCTTAATGTCTGGTAATTGAGAAAATGACACGTTACGGACCAGTACCACCACAGCACTACACCGCAGCACCAAAATGCAGCTTGTTATGGTAAAACACGTCCATTTTTCACGTGTACGACATAAGTGAACTGTCGGTGTGTGTGTGCGTGTGAATGGTTTTGTATAGATTCACCTTGACAGTGAAAACCAGATTAGATTTTACTAAAAGTATGTATAAAAAAGAAACGGCAAAAAACTGGTGTTTAAACCGGTAACCGGTTACAAGTGCATAGTTACCGTTTTTCCTTAACTTGTGCCGTTGTTTCTGAATGTTGCAGCCACCAAATTAAAAGTGGTCAATGTCGCACGCAACATAAGGAAACACGTCTGTCTTGATAGGCTTGATGTAAAAAATGCACTGTGGAGCAGCAGTGGCATAGGTTTTGTTCGCTTTATGTTCGGAATGTTGCAGTGACAAACAAGTGAACACTAGTAAAGTCATTTGTTAACAAAAAGTGTCTATTTTGAGAATGTCTATAGGAAAAGCACAGCTGCATTTGATCATAAGTACTCAAATTTAGTACTCCAGGCTAAGTACTAAAATGACTACAAAAAAATTAATTTACTATTTTTGTTTTTTTGCATGAATCGTTGGGTTATGAAAACTGTTGGCCTATGAAAACGAAATGGCTTTTAGTTGCAAGCAGGGGTGACTGCAGTTTCGGTGAACGCTAATTTAAAATCTTCAGACCGTCAAGCAACGAGTGTTTTTTACGATACTCATACACACTTAAGTGCAGGGAGATTTCAATTCAATGAGAAACTTTTGGTAGTAGAGTATCCACCGAACAAAGCAAACACAATGAAAATCCGACGCACTGCGCTGTTAATACTTTGTTCGGTGGTATACTCTACTGCCGCCAATTTCTTATTGAATTGAATTCTGCCAGCGCTTAAGTGTACAGGCTTTGATCATTGTAAAAAAACACATTCGTTACTTGGGGTCTGAGGATGGTGCTGAAGCGTTCACCGAACCTACAGTCACCCCTGCTTGCAGCTAAAAGTCTTTTCGACTGCCTTTCAAATAAATTTTTTGTTTCTCTTCGAACAAAAAATTTAAATGAAACATGGTTTTCAATCTGACTATGAATCAAGCATTTACTACACAAATCAGTTGGAAATCGGCCTGAACTCCAAGTATTTGGTTGGATTATCTTACTTTCTGTTACAAACACCAAAATTCCATGGTTTTGATGGTAACATGGATCGATTTACTATAAGATGGTAGCTACAATAATATTATGATTTTGACAGTCAATAAGTCGGTTATACGAACCGAATTCAGTAAAACTATTGGTTGCCACAACACATGGTTATGACAATCAACCAATTATGAAGTACATGTTGCTGTGGAACCAATATTTGGTGGTGACAATAAATAAATATTTTGTAGTAACCATAAAATTATTTTTTTTTCGCTGTTGCAACTTATTCAATTGTTTAACAAAATTTAAGACTTTTTCGGGGTTGAATTATTCCTTCTAGAAATGAAAGACTTGTAGTAAATTCGCAAAAGGACCGTCTGCCCTCGTAGGTCCGAATTATTTTTTAGGCAATTTTAAGCAACGCTATATTGTTTGAAATAAGTAAAACGTATTGCATAGTCCTAGTTTCGCTTGGATTTTATTTACGTAAACATTTTAACATACTGTCTTTAAGATGTACAGGGTGGAGCGCGGTATTTTGCTTATTTGCAAATGAAATAAAAAAATTTTGAACCTTAGAAAAATGTTTTTTATATTTTTAATTATATTGAACAGTAAGGGAATTTTAATATTACGTGGTTTGAAATAGAGTATCTGGCAAATGTCGATCTTCACTATCCACACCCTGCTGCATACGTTTTCTGAAGTTTTCATGAACTCTAACAAGCATGTCGACTGCTATTCTTTATTCTTTTCAATTTAGCCTCAATATTGTTAATTAGGTCTTCTATGTTGTTGGGAGGTTGATATACACCTTCGCCTTCAGGTAACTCCAAAGCAAAAAATCGCATCGGGCTTAGTCTGGTGTGCGTGCCGGCCAGGTTACATCACCCCTTAAAGAGATAAGCCGTCCATGAAACTCACAATTCACGGCAACAACTGTCGCTGTGTGTGCAGTGATACCATCATGTTGGAACCATGTATCCCCTTATGCCTCAAGAGCCGGCTGAAAAATAGCCAGGAAATGCCAAAAGGAAGCTTTTCGGAGATAACAGTACTGCTGCTCTAACTCTCTCGATGTTTTGTGGTGTTGTAATCCTTCTCTCAGTTCCCCTTCGTACTCATGACACATTCCCTGCTGTTCTTAATGAAGTTACCCAATTTACAATTGTTAGCCGTCCAGGAACAAGTCCGCGTCCCCTTCGTACTCATGACCCTGCTGTTCTTAATGAAGTTACCCAGTTTACATTTGATAGCCGTCCAGGAACAAGTCCGCGTGGGGGAACAGCGAATCATAAACGAGAAGCACGCTGCACTCCAACGATCAAGTGCGCATTTGAAAAATAAGCTTTAACACAAAATGTCCTCTCCTCACGTGTACAATGCATGATTGCAACTGAAAGACAGACAAATACAAATCTCCCGTCAGCCACTATAAGCCACGCACACTTTCTACTCTCTGCGACCAACAGTGCCCCCACAACCTGCAGTGCAAAAAAGCAAATTACGGCGCCCCACCCTGTAGAATGGTCCTTTTTCGAAAAAGTGAAGAAAAGTCGAAAAATAATTCTTTAACGGGAGTTTGAGTATTTTTATGTTCAAAAAAAATGTTGTCCAATTAATTTCAGTTGGATGAGGCCAGTACTTATTTTAATGATACTGTATAATTTTTTTAAAATATTGTCGTTGTTGGGTTAAAATATTCTACTTAATTCTTTTTATTATCATTTTAGTATAGATCGTCTAAAAAACAGAATATTTTTTAAAACAGCCAAGACTTCAAGCATTCATTTGAGGTATTTTGTGTCACATTTAGCTGCTAATATTGAGGTTTAAAATGCCACTTTACTTCACTTATACAGGGTGGCGCAACACTACCGTTGTGGTTTAAATGTTTAATAACTTTTTTATTTATTGATTAATTGTTATTATTATTTTTTGTTATATAGTATATTAACGGAGAATATTTTTGGCTTAAGTATGAAATGTGGCGTATTTTCGGCTGCGCACATTCGTCGTCTTTCCGCGATAGCCCCAGTTGTGCCGATTGTCTTCTTGTTGATGTTTCTAAACTGTCCTGCACACTATCCACAATACGTTTAATATTTTCGTCCGTGTGGACCGTACATGGTCTTCCGGTACATGGAAGGTGTCTTATAGTAAGACATGTCGAAAATGTCCAACCTAGCCGTTCATTGTTGGTACTGAAGGTCCAGTACGCACATTAAAAAAGCGACGATAAGCACGCTGCGTCAAAACAATTGATTTGATTTTTAAAATAAAATTCAGCAATTGCTGATCGCTGTTCTGTTGTGTAGTGTTCCATTTCAAATTCCCCAAGTTTGCTTCACAAAATTCTGAAATAAAAATAAAAATTATAACTTTTGTTAAAAACTTGTCTTTTATTTAAATATAAAAGCAAGAGGTCTTGAGCCGGTTTAATCCCTGTTCAATTATAACTAAATTTAAAAAGTTATTAGACATTCAAACCACAACGGTAGTTTTGCGCCACCCTGTTTAATATAGGGAGGCCGATTTAACACTATAAATTTGAATCTGCTGTAAAAAAAAGTACTAAAAAATTTCTAATTTCTGATTTTATTCTAAAGGTTGAACTTTGTCATTTTAAAATGAAACACCATCCGATGCTTTTTTGCTTCGCCCAATGGGCTGAAGATTGTTTGGCAGGAGATGAAGAATTTTACCGAAAAATCGTGTTTTTAGCTAATGCTAACTTTCACCACTGTGGCTATGTCAATAAGCAAAATTGCTGCATATGTGGTTCAGAGAACCCACACGTGACTATTGAGAAGCCAATGCGTTCACCACGAGTGGATTTTGGGCTGGCGGCATCATTAAGCCATTATTCTTCGGAAATAAGCAAGGAGCCGCCGTTACCATCAACGGTGAGCGTTACCGCGCCATGCTCAACGAACTTGGTTTTCAAAAATTCAAGATTCAAATTCAATTCAGCCGAAATTGTGATGTCAATTGGCCGCCTCGGAGCTCTGATTTGTGCCTTTTGGATTATTTTCTGTTGGGTGCCATTAAGGATATATGTGACGCGCAAAATAGAAAGGGACCTAAGGGTAAAAACCAGTTTTGCTCGGGAGAGCCATTTTAAAGATTTAAATAGTGTATCTTTGGTGTACCATCACTTTCATAAAACGCGCATATCTCTGGGAGGGAACACTTTTGGGGCATGGAGTCGGTCTCATTCGATGCTCAGATGTTGTCCACATCAAAAAAAAAAGTGAAAGTTGATTTGTTTATCCTTAGGTCCCTTTCTTTATGCGCTGTCACATATGCTAAGCAAAACATCCAGAAACAATTGAAGCGTTGAAAAATGAAATCGAAATTCGATAAAATTATCAGTATTTTTTTTTACAGCCGATTTAAATTTTAAATCGCCCACCCTGTATATTATGAGTAGCTTTATCATAATCTTAGCAATAACCTATAACAACAATACATGTAGAAATTCAGTTCCAATAATCATCTTAATTAGTTAGGTCTGCCGATGCTTTGCCTGTTCAACCGAAACTGTCAGCCCACTACATTGCCGTTTACCCAATCAACATTCGGTTGTAGCCATGGAAATTATGGATATTACGTGAAACTACCAACATTTGGTTAGCACAAAATTCGGTTGCGGCAACAAATCTGTTCTCCGCGTGTAATACATGTTCAAATTCAGTTTCTATAATCATCTATATAAGTTTGGGTTACCGATACTTTGTCTTATCAACCGATGCTGTCAGTTCCCACTACTGGAAATTGCCATTTACACAATCAACATTCGGTTGTAGCGATGGAATTCATAGATAGTACATGAACATTCGGTTGGCAAAAAATTGGGTTGTGGCAAAATATTTGTTGTCTGAGTGCAGTTGCTATTTTTCTACGATACTGAGAGCTTTTCAGAATTGCTTCCGTGATTCGCCATCTATCGTGTTTTCTAAACTTCTCGTAAATGTCCATTTCGCCCATCTTCTACTGCTTATCGTCTTTGATTTAAATAAATTCTCGTAACTCGATTATTAATGATCCAAGCAAATCGATTAATCCAATGTTTTTCGATAAAAATTCATCGTTATCTTTTCCATTTTTTCCTTCCTATGTTTTAGAGTACTTAGAGTTTTTGAAACTTCGTATATTCCACAGTTATAAGTACTTCAGTTCCAATTACAGAAAATTGCAGAGCACTAACTAACATTCGGTTGCACTAATGGAATAAACGAGGTGCACGCAACCTCAATCATTCGAATGGCAAACATTCGTTCTGTTTTCTGTCTCTTGCATTGTTGACTGACTTTGGGCGAAGTAACTGTTTCCCACAGCTCCTACGAGACATAATCGCTGCAATGCCTGGATTTGTATCCAAATCACTGGCAATAATAAGTGGCGATTGCAACAAAAACCCCATGTACTCGCGTCTTTACGTTCTGGCCTCACTGTACCACCACAGTCGTCATTGAAAATCACTGCACAGCAACATTTGCACAAGTCCCCTTCAAACAGGTTGTCTGTCTTTCTGGTTTTTTTGTTGTATTTTTTCGTAGTTTAAATGCGTTTTTTGAGTTACAAAGAATTAATGGAACCACTGAACATTTTTGTGAACCAGTTCAAGCGCATAAACTCTTAACGCGGTAGTCGAATAATGCACCACTACTACTTACCATGGCCAGTAAAATCACATGCATAAGTATAAGTGCGCGGGTTCATTGTTAACTTGGCTTTTCTGGCTGGCCATGATTGTTGTCCAGCACAATTTTTTGTGTTTGTCTTTTCGTAGTTTGAGCCTTTTTCTTGTTCGGAATGTAGCCGCCTGCGTGGAAAATGGTGCATGTTGAAATGCCGTCTTTCAACTGGCAATTATTTATTGACTTGTTTCATAACAACTTGAAGCTTGTCCTCCCCCCGTATTGACTGGACAAACAGCGTACATTCGACATTTGTGTGAGTAGGATCATCACAAAAGTCGCCTTTGATTGAGTTGTCAATGTCGACCGAGTGCACTGAACTTCATTCGCTTCATGCCAGTCACTTTTGGCCAGACAAAATTGATTGGCGATGTCAATGGAGGAATGTCCATTAACTTTGTCTCGGCATTATTTCAATTAGCCTCTAATTTAATCGCTGTACATGATTTTGTGTGTTCAAAATGTTTCCCTGTCGGAGGCGTTACTAATGCGATTACAAATAAAAATTATTGTTTGTTTTGTGGAGGTTTTTGTATACGAAAAAGAAAAGATTACAATTCGACGAATTCAGTGTCATAAAGGGGGCAATTGAACCTTTTGGTGGAAAAACTGTCAAATCATTTATATGAATTATGTTGGAATGTCACTTAATGATATTAATTGAGGTAAGGCTCCTCGTCAGTAGAAACGTGGTTAAGTTTGACCGGGCCGAAGTTTCAAATTGCATTCCAGCAGCAGCGAATGTGACTGTGTGTGGGTTTGACATGGGTCAAAATCATGCACTCAAAGAAAATGTCATTTGGAAATTGGTCCGAACTATTAAAGAAGACTTTCGGTTGCAATCAGCAAATGTTTTAATGTTGTTGGTTATACCATAAGATCGTTATGATGATAATAATATGGTCAAACGACTGACCATTCTTTTCTACTAATGAAATGTTTGTTTGCTTTTATATGTTGGGATAACCAAGGATAAGATCGTAATTAAGAGGGAATTATTTCATAATCATTACCAATTTTATACAAAATTATTGGTTGTCAGAATCGTCAGATGAAGCCGATAAAAACGTGTGTGCTTTCGGTGGCTAACAACAACAAATCCTACCTAAACGCACTTACACAAAGACAAAAACTAGGGTTGGAGTAACATTTTTCGAAGAGCTTTATACTTTTGTTGGGTATATGGTTGTGACACAACAGTAGTATGATTCACACACAACCATACTATGATCCCCAAAATTATTTATTAGAATTTGGGTTAAGTTGTTATTCAACAATAGAGTTTTGTATTAAGTAAAGGGTGGTTAAACTTTAAGGGCCGATGTTGATTTTGAATAAAACACAAATTATTTAGGAAATTATTGTTATTTCTTTTAATTATGATATTATTGGTATGGTTCTATTATGTATGGAACAAAATATAGGCCAAATAGCCGCCGCGACTTTGGCGGCACATCTCCATCCGATGGTCCAAATTTTCGATGACGCTTAGGCATAATTGAGGTTCTATGCCGTTAATGTGCCGAATTATCTCATCCTTTAGCTCTTGAATTGTGGCTGGCTTATCGACGTACACCTTTTTATTTAAAAAACCCCAAAGAAAGAAGTCCAACGGTGTCAAATCACATGATCTTGGCGGCCCATTAACATCGCCACGACGTGAGATAACACGGCCATTGAATTTGTCGTGCAAAAGAGCCATTGTTTCGTTAGCTGTGTGTCAAGTGGCTCCGTCCTGCACGCAGAGAAGAAACATGGTTACTACATGGTCACGGCAATAATAATATGTTCTCCATAACAAATGTATGTTCGTCGCAACCATAGCATTGTTAACTGAATTTGTTTTTGACAATAGTATAATTGCTGCAATATTAATATTGTTGAAATGTAACAATAGTATTATTGCCAAATTTAAAAATGAAAATATGGTTATAGCAACAATATAATTATGGTTAGTGCGACAAAAGTACTGTGTTTTGCGTTTTATGTTAATAATGATATCATTGCGGCAATCATACTGTATGATTGTAATTTTTCTTCATTTAAATATGCTTTTTAGAACAAATGTTATTGGTACGGATCTAATGCAATAATAGTACTTTTTTATCGAAATTAAAATTTTTTAAACAAGCTGCTTTGGTTTTGTTTAACTGAAATATTTTTAACAAAAACACTTACGTTTATTTAAACTTAAAAAAACGTACTTAAACTAACTGTGGAATAAATCACTCCTATTATTTTGAATTTAATGTATTTTTGAATAATTTTCATAATTCAAATCTAACTTAAACCAATTCTAATAAATTATGTTGGGGATCATAGCATAATTGTGTGGGATCATACTATGGTTGTAAGGATCATAACATGGTTGCGTGTGAATCATACTATGGTTGTGAGGACCATACTATGGTTGTATATGAAACATACTATGGTTGTAAGGATCATACTATGGTTGTGGAGATCATAGTATGGTTGAGTGTGAATCATACTATGGTTGTTGGGATCATAGTATGGTTATGTGTGAATCATACTATTGTGAGGATCATAGTATGGTTGTATTTGAATCATACTATTGTTGTGAGGACCATAATATTGTTGTAGCACAACCATATACCCAACAATAGTATTATCCTCTTTGAATATTGTCATCACAACCATACTCTTTTTCTGCGTGTGTTGAAACCACACATCGTCCACATCCATATCCTCCGATTCGGGCCATAAAAAGTTCGTTATCATCTCACGATAGCGAACACCATTCACAGTAACTGCCTGACCGGCCTCATTTTGGAAAAATACAGCCCAATGATGCGGCCAGTCCGTAAGCCGCACCAAACAGTCACTCTTTGTGGGTGCATTGTTTTTTTGACAATCACTCTTGGATTATCATTCGCCCAAATGCGGAAATTCTGCTTATTGACAAATCCACTGAGTTAAAAATGTGCCTCATTACTGAAGATGATTTTCTCTAAAAAATTGATCATCCACTGTTGCCATTTCTTGCCACCATTCCGACCATTGATGACGTTTGGAATGGTCAAGAGGCTTTAGTTCTTGAGTCAATTGCACCTTGTAAGCGTGTAAATGCAAGTCTTTATGCATAATGTTCATCAACGACGAGCGTGAGAGGTGCAATTGTTGAGCATTGACCGAAAAAATCACGAAGTGCACGATATGCATTTTGATTTGAACGCCCATTTTCGTAATAAACCTCTTTCGAGGTGGCAGGAGTGAGTTGTATTTTCGTGGGCAATTGTGTGAAGAATACTTGAAAAGTAAAGTTTACAACAGTAGTTCTCATTCGTTTGGGGAGAGCCTGGCCTTATAGAGTTCGGTTTTACTTTCAACAATTGCAGCAAGGCTTTCTGAAAAGGGTTGTCACGGACCCGAAATCATGATAAAAGTAGTGTGCAGCCACGAAAATCAATGTCACTTTGCCATTTTGTTAAAAACTTGTCTTCTATTTAAATATAGAAGCAAGAGGTCTTGAGCCGGTTTATTCCCTGTTCAATGTGTAAAAGCAACAGACCGAAATTAAACAAACGAGCTAAACAACCTGAATAACTTTAACGCGTTGCTCGCTTGTTTATCTTTCCATGGTTCAAGTTGAGTTAGTCTGAAATTGAGAAATATCAAATTAAATGCAGAAAAAACTTGACGTTTAGGTGTTGTTCACATTCAACATCGGCCGTTATAAATTAAGCACCCTTTAATGGGCTATTTCTTACAGGGTGGCTGATAAATATTGCTTCAATAAGAAAAAAAAATTGATAAATACAGCTTAATTAGTTTTTAAAAAGAATGAAATTTAAGTGCCTCCTCTGCTGCTTGATGCATGTGCGGCATCTTACCAAAAAGTTGTTCATTACTGCTTGGAGGGTTGAGACAGGAATAGCCGCAATTGTTTCTCGAATAGATTGCTTTAGTTCATTAAAATTTATTGGTTTGCTTTGTAGACTTCCTGTTTGCAATAACCCCACAAGAAAAACTCAGTTGCAGCAAGGTCAGGCGATATGCTGGGCTAACGGAATGTGGAGTTTCTGGATATCAGCTTATTGAGAAATTTTCGTCGCAATTCTGTCATAACAGGCCGGACTATGTGAGGAGTTGCACCATCTTGCTAAAACCACACAGAGTTAAAGGAAATTCTCTTTCGCCATAATTCTGGATAGAAAAACTCTCAACATGCTTAAGTAACGGTCTGCAATGACTGTCTGCTTCTAAGCTTCTTGTCGAAACTCTTGGATTGTTTTGTATGGCAGCAGCGATTGTTTCCTCTTTCAGAACTTAAGGGTTTCGATGGCAAGGTCTTCTTTTGACTTCCTATGCTCGGCACAATGGTTACCAAGTCTCATTGTGGTTCATCTGCTCGGAGGATTGCCGCCAAACCTGCGCCTATACTCTCTTTGAACCGAAACTACGGACTCTAGTGCGTAATAGCGGCGGACAATCCATATTCTTGTTTCAGTGTCCCAGCTATTCATTTTTGTTTATTCTAAAAATCAATCTGCAAAATAAAATAAACAGGATTCATTAAATAGAAAAAAAAAATATTAAATTTTTTTTGTAGCGACTTTCATCAGCCACCCTTCGGAAGCGTTTGTGAGGACAGTGTCTTGTTCGCTGTTTGGGTGTCTGTGCATATTTTCACATAGTCGTATTTGGATAGGAAAATTTAATATGTTCCTAAATTTTGTGCCTGCCCGAAAAGTTTACAAAACGCTTCTTTATACGAGGGTTGCCATATATATTTGTGGCCTAGGCCACACTAAGTGTTGCCTGGCGCCATCTGACATTTCCATTTGAAAGATTGACATTTTTTAGCATAAACGTACTCAGAATGTTTTGACGTTCGACTATCATTTGTGTTTGTTTACAGTGAATTGAAAAAAATCAATTTGGCAAAAAAATGGAATTAACTCGTGAACATTTTCGTGCGATAATTTTTCACAACTTTCGACGTGGATTATCACATGAGTGCATCGATGAACTTTAATCTTTGTATGGCGATGAAACACCATCCTATAGCACTGTGAGGAACTAGTTAAATGAATTCAGTCGTGGGCGACGCTCGCTCAAAGGCGAAGGTCGTCCAAAAACGGCCGTTGTGCCAGAGAACATTGTTGCCGTGCGTGAACTGATAATGCCAACTCGTCATGTGACATACCAAGAGATGGAGGCATCCTTGGGCATTTCTTCCACCAGCATACATTCGATATTGCATGAACATCTGTCGGTAAAAAAGGTTTTTTCTCGTTGGATCCTGCACAATTTGACAATCGCTCAAAAAAGGCTCGTGTCGATTGGTGCAAACAAATTTTGAAAAAATACGATCGCGGTGCTTCAAAAGACGTCACAGGTGACGAATCATGGATCTATGCGTATGAGCCCGAAAAAAAACGGCAATCGACTGTGTGGGTCTTCGAAGTCAAGCCAAAACCAACAAAAGTTGTTCGTGGAAGAAGCACTTCGAAGGAAATGGTCGCCTGTTTCTTCGGCAAACAGGTCAAGTGACGACTGTTCCGCTTGAGCAACGTAGGACGGTCAATTCTGAGTGGTACACCACAATTTGTTTGCCTGAAGTCTTCGGAGAAATTCGAAAAACGAACAAGAGAAGACGAATCATTGTGCAGCATGACAATGCGAGCTCTTACACATCGGCTCAAACCAGCGCCTCTTTGACCGGCCAAAACGTCGAACTGATGGGTCATCCGCCGTGCAGCCCCCACTTGGCACCCAATGACTTTTTTTTTATTCCCGCACATCAAGAAAAAAATGCGATGTCAACGATTTTCGTCGCCAGAAGATGACGTTGAAGCGTTCAAAAACCATGTTTTGGAGGTGTCTCAATGCAATATCTTCTTGATGTTTGTCATACTAATGCCCAAGGATGCCTCAATCTCACACTATGTCACATGTCGGTCTTGCTTAATCAGTTCACTCACAACATCGATGGTTTCTGGCAAAGTGACCGAAGTTGGACGTTCTTTACGAAATTCATCCTGGAGCAAACGGGGTCCGAGACTGAACTCTTGGTACCAGCGATTAACAGTGGTTTTTGATGGTGCTTCATCGCCAAATGTCGAAACAAGTTGATTTAAACACTCTTTTCTCGAAAATCGTAAAAAATCATTGCACGAAAATGTTCACGGGATAATTCCATTTTCTGACTAAAATGAATTTTTCAACACACTGTAAATAAAACAATTCGCCGTCAAAACCAGCGCATCTTTGACCGGCCAAAACGTCGAATTGATGGCTCATCCGCCGTACAGCCCTGACTTGGCACCCAATGACTTTTTTTTTATTCCCGCACATCAAGAAAAAAAAGCGATGTCAACGATTTTCGTCGCCAGAAGATGATGTTGAAGCGTTCAAAAACCATGTTTTAGAGGTGTCTCAATCGGAGTGGAAAAAGTGCTTCGACAATTGGTTTGAGCGCATTCAAAAGTGTATAAATCATGCTGGAGAATACTTTGGAAAACAATAAAACCATTTTTGATGATAAATATTCGCATTTTCATTATTAGGCCAGAAATATATATAGCAGCCCTCGTAAATATCACTATATTAGTACTTAATTTAAAGCAAATTTAACTACTAATTCAAATATTGCCTTCTTTAAAAGTTTGGCTTGGTTATGTTTTTAAAGGGGTGTTTGTTTTTAAAATATGGCCCACATGCGACACAGACACCCATTCAATAGAGGGTTCATAATATTCGGCTTGGCCGAACTTTATGTCGTTTTGGTTTAATATTGCATAAATGGTGCACTTTTTGACTTGGCAAATATTCTGGTATAATGTTAGGCCACAACACCGGTAAATAAATGACAACCTGGTTGTTAATCTCACTCCACTTACTTGTTTGTATCCTTCACTAATGGCAAATTTAAAATTTCAGCAACATTTTGGAATAAAAACGTGGAACAACCAAAAATCGGTAAACGGATTGACCTCTGTTAACTGCTTTGCTGTTAACTACAAACCGTTGGTTTATTCTTGTCCGCTGTTGGTTTAATTCTGTTCGTGTGCTTTTATTTGTGTAAACAACCGATTTGACCTGTTTTGGACCTCAAACCGCATAACTGAATTTCGCCTGCCTTTTTTTGCGCAATTCACGGTTAAACGAAAGAAAGATTTAAATTTTTCCCTGTCATATTTAGTTACTAGTAATACAAGCGTTTCAACTTAAAGTAAAAAAGCATTCGACTTTTTCCCGCTGTTATTTGTTAAAATCGCCTAACAGAAAAAAACTGTTACCAGTCAATCTCTCTAAAAGGCATTTTTTCTCTGAACGAATTATTATGTATGTGGAATTAGGCTTTTTTGAAGTTGCAATGTGGTTTTAACGATGATATACGAGAAAATAAATGGTTACAATATGGTTACGTCAATAATAATATATTATTTTCAATAAAAGCTTGTTCGTCGCAACCATTGTATTGTTTTTTTGAATATAATTCGACAATTATATGATTGCGGCAGTATTAATATTGTTGAAATGTCACAATATCTCTATTGCCGGATATAGAAATAAAAAATATGGTTGTAGCAACCATTTTAATATGGTTGGCACGACAAAAGTATGGTTTTTTGTCCCTTATAAAAAACAATAACAACAGCATACGGCTAGCGATGCAAAACTATGCGGAATCAGAAGATAGAGCGAAGGACTTTTATTGTGGTTACTTTGTTCGGTGGAATACTCTACTGCCATCTGATGCTTGTTTATTTAGAATCTGCCTGCACTAAATCAAACAGCCATTTATCAAGGTTTTATTACGTCTTTTGCTTGGGGTCTGAACATAATCAAGTAGCTTTTACCGAAACACAGTCAATAGAAGACTTTTCGACTGCCATTTGAATAACTTATCTTTAAATACAATTGTTTAATGGTCTCAAATCTGACTATGAACTTATTGTATTGAAATTTCAAATAAATAATTTAATAAAAATCTCTTCTGTTGAATAACAACATGACCCAATCCTAATAACTAATTTTGGGGATCATAGTGTGATTGATAGGGATCATACTATGGTTGTAGGAACCATGACATGGTTGCGTGTGAATCATACTATGTTTGTGAGGATCATACTAGTGTTGTATGTAAAACATAAGAACCAAATTATGTTTTACATACAACACTAGTATGATCCTCACAAACATAGTATGATTCACACGCAACCATGTCATGGTTCCTACAACCATAGTATGATCCCTATCAATCATACTATGATCCCCAAAATTAGTTATCACAATATTATTGTGGGGATCATAGTATGGTGGATTGTAAATCATAATGAGGTTGTGGGGCTCATAATATGGTTGTGTGTGAATTATACTGTTGTTGTGAGGATCATAATATGGTTCTGCCACAATTACGATGGTTGCTATTTATATTTCGGGTCCGGCAATAAAAACACAATAACTTATCACTGAAAATGGCTTTTTTTGTTTTTCAAACTATTCTCCTTTGAGATCAATACACTTTTGCATGAGCACAAACCAATTTTCGAACACTTTTTCCACTCCGATTGAGACACCTCCAAAACATGATTTTTGAACGCTTCAACAGCTGCTTCGTGCGATGAAAAACGTAGACCACGCATTTCTTTCTTGCTGCTAGGGAATAATAAGAAGCCATTGGGTGCCAAATCAGGGCTGTACAGTGGATGGCCCATCAATTCGACATCAATTCGAGTGGTAAAAGAGCTCATCGTTTCATCTGATGTATGAGAGCTCGCATTGTCGTGATGAAAAATGATCCGTCTTCTCTTATTATCCTTCCTCATTTCTTTGAACACTGTTGCCAAACAGATGGTTGCATACCACTCAGAATTGAACGTCCTACGTTCCACTGAAGGCACTGTGGTAACATGGCCGGTTATACCGAAAAAAACGCAATCATCTGCTTGTACTTCTTTCACGACTAACTTTTGTTGGATTTGGCATCGACCATACGGTCGATTGCTGTTTTGTTTCGGGTTCATATGCATAGATCCATGATTCGTCACCTGTGACAATGTTATACACTGCCTTTGAGCTACCGCAGTTATACTTTTTCAACATCTCTTTGCACCAATCCATTCGAGCCTTCTTTTTAGCATTCTTCAAATTATGTGGGATCCAACGAGAACATTTTTTTTTCACGGCCAAATGAACATGCAATATCTTCTTGATGTTTGTCATACTAATGCCCAAGGGTGCCTTAATCTCACACTATGTCACATGTCGGTCTTGCTTAATCAGTTCACTCACAGCATCGATGGTTTCTGGCAAAGTGACCGAAGTTGGACGTTCTTCACGAAATTCATCCTGGAGCGAACGGCGTCCGAGACTGAACTCTTGGTACCAGCGATTAACAGTGGTTTTTGATGGTGCTTTATCGCCAAAAGTCGAAACAAGTTGATTTAAACACTATTGTCTCGAAAATCGTAAAAAATCATCGCACGATGATTCCATTTTTTTGACTAAAAAGATTTTTTCAACACACTGTAAACAAAACAATTCGTCGTCAAATGGCAACACGCAGAAAAAAAGTATGGTTGGGATAACAATATTCGAAGAGCACCATACTATTGTTGGTTATATGGTTGTGGCACAACAATATTATGATCATCACAACAATAGTATGGTTCACACTCAACCATACTATGATCCCCATAAGAATATTATGGTCCTCACAACAATAGAATCATTCACACACAACCATACTATGATCCCCACAACCATATTATTATTCACATTCAACCACACTATGATCCCCACAACCATATTATGATCCTTATAACCATAGTTTGTTTAACGTACAACCATAGTATGATCCTCACAACCATAGTATGACTTACGCACAACCATACTATGATCGACAAAATTATTTGTAAAGACTGGAATGAATACGTTGTTATGCAACAATAAAGAATTTTATTAAGTAAGTCATGTAACAATAGGAGTGATTTATTTAATAAAATTTAGCTATACTAATCTGTAGTTTTTTTTTAAAAAAAAATATAATTTTTATTACTATTATTGCGTAAGAATCGTAAAAATAACATTGTCAAATTAAAAAAAAGAAGGTTTTGCCGATATGATTGGTTGGTTATATTGTTGCTACAACCATATTTTTATTTTTAAATTTGGCAACAATACTTTTGTTACATTTCAACAATATTAATATTGCCGCAATTATACTATTGTCAAAATGGAATTCAAAAAACAATACTATGGTTGCGACGACCATACTTTTATTGCAGAGAACATACTATTGTTGCCGTGACCATATATTAACCATATCTTTTCTCTGCGTGAAACGTTCTAAGTGAAGTTAGGCTAAAAAACGTCAAAGTTTCCAATGGAAGTTTCAGTTTGCATCTGGGAACACTAGTATTGTCAGGACCCGAAGTATAAATAGCAACTCTCGTAAAGAAAAATAAACGTTTACGTTTTCTGTTAGCGATTTTAATTTATCTCCTAAGAGATATTTTAATAAAATTTTTCGCTTGTTTAATAAAACACTTCGATTATATATTTTTTCTCTAATTAGACAAATGTACTCGTATTTAAGGCGTTCAAAAAACTGTTTTCCTCTTCTCTCGATGTTTTTATTTTCTTTACCGTTCATGATCCTACGTTATTTGTATGCATTTACTTTTGCGATGGAATCATTTAACCAAACTCACGAATAAACACGGATGGACAAGTTTGCAGTTTTTTCCAAAAAAAATTGTTTTCCGTAAACTCGGGAAGCATGAGTATGAGTGCATTAAACCTCTTAATTTGAATGTCTGTTTGAATTCACGAGTGTGTGTCTTGTGGACTCGCTTAAATGCAACTGGCAAAAAGTTGTTTTGTTTTTTTGGGACTTTGAAACTCGTGCATTTTAAGTTTAGTGGGTCACGGTATCAAGACCAGTTTATAAATTTTAATAAACGTTATTTAACGTTTATTTGTGTTGTCACATGTGCCGAACGTACTGCACGTAGTGTGAATATGTTGTAGGCAGTCACTGGATTAGTTTTGTACCTCATACAATGTTGCATGCAGACATACGATGTACGACGTCATATCCATTAGAGTGAGTTTTTTCCCCCCATTTTTTCATATAGACAAGTGGTTTAATGTTAGGCAATACAAAGTCATGAATGAAACTGGCTTTATGGTTTTTTTGTCGTTAAAATGAGTTGAAATTTACAAAAATACTAGCTGAATCCGGCTCGCGTTGATGGTCCTAAAACTTATTGAAACCAACAACCTATTTTCGATCTCTAGGTTGGGTTTTGGTTTTCTTCGCGGATTTATATTTTTTTTTTTTGCATTCCCATATAAATTTTTAATATTTTTAGACTTTTTTAATTGATTTGCCAAAAACCCCGTTCCTACAATTGTGAACAGCCCAAATCGATCGCTTCTTTAACAAGCGTCGGACTGTCTGTCCTGCATATGTCAGATGTTTTCCTCAAACTCGAAACTCATATAAATACTCCCCTCCTCCTTGAAATGCAATTTAAATTTAGAACAACACTTGTGTTCATTTTTCACTAGGCACTTTTGAAGTGTTTTCAAAAGTTTGGCCAAAACAAGTCAAAATGAGACGTTTTCCCATACAAATTCAAGTGATGAAAACGTCTCACTTTGACTTGTTTTTGTACGAAAGAGGAACGAAAACGTTTCGCACAGGCGATGCCACCTTAAATAAAGTGTGTCATCTCCAAAAAAAATCGTTTTTTTATCGTTGGTTTGTCATCTCAAGGCACACATTTTTAATCAATCGTCAAACATATTTGGTGAAATAGATATTTCATGAAGTAAAAGTAAAAAATGAGCGTACTAAAAGAAAAAAAACTTAATTAATTTATCCATTTGTTTCAGAAAAATATTTATTTCAGTATTTTAATAGTCACCACGTTGTTCTTTGTTTGTAAACAATAATGAACTGTCAAACGAAAACCACAACGAGAATGAAAACGACCACTAATTGTGTGAAAATTGGTTGAGACGTTTTGAAAAGTTTCGAGCGAAAACGAAAATAAATGGCCTAATGAAAATGCAGTATTAAGGCTGATTATAAAAAGCTGTCGTCGTATATACAGGGTGTCCGTCGGGAAGATATACTACTTTGTTTGTTTATATTTTTTGATTAAATGAAAGAGAATGGATCTTATATTGATAAATGTTTTATTTAATGTCGTCAATTATATATGGAATACAATATAAGATAAATGTTCGCCCCTGTTATCCTCACAAATGCAAGTCCTTTTGAAAACATTTTTGAGTTGTTCTTTAAAGACCAAGCTCCTGAGCACGGCGTCGAATTGAGGTTGATGGATTGTTCTGAACACTTTCTTGAGCCGCAGTAATGTTTTCAGCCGATTTCGCAGTACGTTGTGGTCCATGCTTGGGCCTATCAGCTACAAACCCTCTTCGAAATGATTCACTACACCATAAATAGTGCGTTCTGTTGACACGTTGTTTCTCCCAAGAATTTTACGTAACTTTCTCATCGTCACAGTAATCGATGATTGATTTTGATAAAATGTTTTAACGATTAAAACACATTGGTTTATTGAATATTTGTCCATAATAAATTTGCCACGTCTCTACTTCACTACTGCCAACTATGAACTGTCAAGACTGATGTTTACCAAAATGGCGGCAAAAGAAAGTAGTATACCTTCCCGGCGGCTACACTGTATAAATTGTCACGTGAAATACAAAAGGGGAAGAATACACGAATACACCAAACTTAATGCTTGCACTATTAAAATCTAATTTTTGTACTTCTGCCTTAAAGCCCGTTTCCATCCAAATACCGGCTTTTTAAGGATCCATTCCACGATATGTTAAAATCCAGCTTTAAATGGATCTTTTTCTGAGCATCAAAAACCCGTTTTGCATCGCTTTCTTCGCTAACATTTCGAAAAAGCTCAATCTTAATCTGCTATTGATCTATTCCGTGATCAGTAATTCATATACAACAAATTTTGTCTTTCTAGCATAAAAGCCTATTTCAGTCACGGTTCTCGGCCCACGGTCAAAAAAATTCACTTAGCACATATTTTCTTACACATGCCGATATATCTGTGTCCCAATACCCGGTTAGGCGCAAATAATAAGGATATGAATACTCATAGTTTTTTGTTTTGTAAATTTCTCAAGTTCACTGCCACTGTGCAGGTTCAAATGCCATAAAAAAAGTTATCTTTAGTTTTTTAAATCGTACCATAAGTACACAATTTTTTAGAAAATGTATACTTACGAGGGCGACCGCAAAAGTAACTGGCCTAACATAAAAAGAACCGTTTTTTTTGGAATTATTATTATTTATTTTTCAACATAATCTCCTTCCAACTCAATCAATACACTTCATCAAACGTTTTTAAAGTTTTTTAATTCCATCCGAAAAATAAGATTTTTGAAGACCTTCAAAATATGCCTCAGTTTCAGCAATAACCTCGCTATTGGACGAAAATTTTTTGCCACCGAGAATTTTTTTTAAATTTGGAAACAAGAACTAATCAGAAGGAGCTAAATCTGGACTATATGGTGGATGCGGAGCAATTTCAAATCGTAATTCGGCCAGTTTTTGTTGAGTTAAAAATGCAGTGTGCGAAGGAGCATTATCTTGATGAGAAAGAATTTTTTTTTTCTAAATGCGGTCGTTTTATCTTGATTTCTTCACTCAACCAATCCAATAATGCACAATAATATTCACTATTTATAGTTTTTCCTTTCTCAAGGTAATCAATAAAGAGTATACCCCTTGCATCGCAAAATACTGTGGCCACTACTTTTCCTGCTGACTTAACAGTTTTCGCCTTCTTGGGACCACTTTTACCAGCTTCTATCCATTGTTTTGACTGTTCTTTGCATTCTGGGATGTAGTGATGGATCCATGTTTCATCAACAGTTATGAATCGACACAAGAACTCTATTGGATTACGATGATAAATCGCTAAAAGCTCCTCGGAATTGGTCCAACGGACGATTTTTTGGGGCAAAGTCAACAAACGCGGCACCTTTTTCGCGGATAGCTTTTTCATGTGGAGTTCATCATGTAAAATACTCCAAACTTGTTTTTCGTGTATTTTAACAATATCAGCAAGTTCTCTGAGCTTTATTCGTCTATCTTTAGTCACTTCATTAAATATTTTTGTAATGTTTTCAATAGTAGTAGGAGTTTTCGGTCTTCCAGAGCGTTGTTCATCTTCCGTACTTGAACGACCCATTTTAAATTGTTGAACCCAGGATTTCACGGTGGAGTATGATGGTGCATTATCACCATGAGCAGAATCCAATTCATCTTTGATTAATTGTGGCGTATAACCTTTCATATAAAAGTGTTTAATTACCTGTAACAAAGAAAATAATCATTAAATATTTCGGAAATTTTGACAGATGGCTTACAAAAGATTGCTTTTAAAAAACAAAAAAAAAGTTGCTAGTAAAACAGAAAATGTGACAGGCCAGTTAGTTTTGCGGTCGCCCTCGTAGTAGGGACATAAATGCTGTTACAACATTGAACACACCCATTTCAAAAGTAGAACTGAACATACCCCGTTAATGCCATATGGGCTTTGAAAGCTAACCTCAATAGCGTTAGTCTGTAACGGGATTTTAAAATTGTTTCAACTTTCAGCATGGAGTGGTCAGATAATGAGAAGCGTATCGTAATAGCGCTTTTCAAAGGTGAAATGAAAAAAGCGATATTTTCAAAACGCTCCGGCCTCATGGGATTAGCCGCATGTTCGTCTACCGATGCATAAAACTGTTTGAGGAGACTGGAGATGTAAAAGACAGCCACCGGTCGGGCCGCCCACGCTGTGTTCGAACACCGCATGTCATCAAAGCCGTTAAATCAAGAATTCACAGAAATCCGCTCCGAAAACAGAAAATCATGGCCCGTGAGATGAATATCGCCATGAGTCCATGAGTCGAATCATTAAAAAAGACTTAGGGCTTGGGGCTTTCAATCGACATACCGGACATTTATTGACTGCAGCTTTAAAAAAAATAGGATTGAAAAATGCAAACGTCTTTTGGCGAAGCACGCTGATAACTTGCACAGATAAATTTTGTTCACCGATGAAAAAATTTTTACCGTTGTGGAAAAATTTAACAAGCAAAATGATAGAGTGTATGCGCGGTCATCTAAGGAAGCATCTAAACTAATCCCAAGGGTGGAAAAGGGTCATCACCCAGCTTCAGTCATGGTTTGGTGGGGTGTCTCTAACGATAGGGCCACTGACCTGCATTTCAGCGAACAAGGTTTTGACTCCATGTCGGCCAAAGTTTACCAAGAAACCGTTTTGGAAGCTGTTGTGAAGCCTCTTAACAATTCCCTGTTCCAAAACCAGCCATGGACTTTCCAGCAGGATTCTGCGCCGGCCCATAAGGCTAAAACGTCCTAGGCCTGGCTTCGAAACAATTTGCCAGCGTTCATTTCCTCTGAAGAATGGCCCTCAGGCAGTCCAGATTTGAACCCATTGGATTACAAATTGTGGACGGTTTTAGAGGACAAGGTTAGTCACAAAAGATACCCCAACATTGGATCTCTTAAGACTGCTTTGATTCGAGCTGTAGCCAATTTTCCAATGGACGAGGTTCGTGCAGCTGTTGTCGATTGGCCAGTGCGACTTAAGGCGTGTGTAAAGGCAAAAGGCGGACATTTCGAATAAGAAGATACTTTTTGGATACAATATACATCAATAAATATATTAAAAAATATTTGGTCCAAAAACATTCAGTACTTTTTATTTTACAGCATAAAACGTGTGTAACAGTATTTATGTCCCTACAATGTATATACAGGGTGGCAGATGAATACTCAGTCTATGGAAACTATTTTTCTTCTATTCATGCTAAAGCTCATTCAATGTTATTATTTTTAAAAATTTATTAGTTTTAAAAATAATTTAAATGCAATTATTTATGTTTCCGTTTAAATCGAAATGGGCCTCGTCAAACATGAAAAGGCAGTTTAACATGTTTCCGTTCTCTTCCACCATTTGTAGCATCTTCTGGCAAAATTCCAAGCAAATCGGGAAGTCTGCTGCGTTCAGTTTGTAGGCCATTTGAATTTAATGTGGGAATAAGTCCAACTATTTGTGCATGATTGACTGCAATGACTGACTGCTTATACCCATTTAGGCAGATATGCTCCTTGTCTAAACTCTTAAATTGTTTTGTATGGCAGCAGCGATTGTTTCCTCCGCCCGAACTGAAGGGGTTCGATGGTAAGGTCTTCTGTTACCTGTCCCATGCTCGGCAAAATTGTATCAAGTCTCATTATGGTCCATCTGCTCGGAGGATTGCCGCCAAACGTTCGCTTATACTCTCTCTGAACCGAAACTACGTACTCCAGTGTGTGATGGCGGCGGACAATCCAAATTATTGTTTCAGTGTCCCAGTTATCCATTTTTGTTAAATCTAAAAATAAATCTGCAAAAAAAAAACAAAAAATAACCAGATTTATTAAATAGAAAAGAAGTTACTACATTTATTTTTGGTAGCGGCTTTCATTGTCCACCCTGTATATGGATCAAGATACTTGCGTCACACAGTGGTCCAGAATTAATTTTCATCGGACTAAAGTCTATTTCTTTTGATCTATCAAAAATTTTAGAGTTGTGTAATCGCTGATAAGACCGAACGCTGATTTTCGTAAACAGCTGCTGCATAATAAGAAAAAGTCTTGGTAGAGTACTAGGTTTTCCGGATTGTCAACGAATACTAATAAAAACGACTGTGATAAATAGACACCAGTCGCGAGTAAAAAAAACACCACAGAAAAAACACTAATAGCGTGCCTCTATTTCATATCATTTCAAATAGAAGATCCATAAACTCGAATATGCTCCTCAAATCAATTTTACGCTAAGTTAAACTTGTCGTTACAGCTGACTCGATCGAACTCATCACGATTTATATTTTTTTTTTCAAATTTTAGCTTCTTTTGATTAAGAGCTCGACCAAAACCATGTCGCATAGCGAACGATAACTGAAATTTTCTTGTCGCACAAACTTTTCTTATCGTTTTTTGTGATAAAAATAATTTATTTTAATAATTTTTGTTCCATTTATCTTGTCAAAAAATGTATTGGAATTTTTTTTTCAATAAAATTTGCCAGAAAAGGTAATGATCGAAAATTTTAGTGAAACTGACTTTATAAATAGGTGGCAACGACAACAAAATAAAAAAGTATTTAAGTTGGAGTCTTGTCGCCAGCCGTCACGACTTTCACCAATAAAATGTGTTCGCCTACACGCAGAAAAAAAATATGGTTGGGATGATAATATTTAAAGGGCATCATACTATTGTTGGGTATATGGTTGTGGCACAACAATATTCTGATCCTCACAGCAATAGTATGATTCACACACAACCATACTATGATCCTCGTAACCATAGTATGTTTCACACTCAACCATACCATGATCACCACAACGATAGTATGATCCTCACAACAATAGTATGTTTAACATACAACCATAGTATGAACCTAACAACCATAGTATAGTTCACACGCAATAGTAAGATCCCATTCTACCATACTATGATCCTCAAAATTATTTATTAGGATTGGGTTATGTTGTCAACAATAGAGATTTTTATTAATTAAATAAATTAAAATTACATTAACTTTAAAAGAATATTAGTGTTTATTAAACAGTAAAACAAATCCATTAATATAAACGTAAGCGTTTTTATTAAAAAAATTTCAGTTTAAGAAATCCAAAGCAGTTTGATTGAAAAATTGTAATTCCCATTATTATTTCATAAGATTCGTAACAATAAAATTGTATATAGTATGATTGCTGTAATCATATTATTGTTAACACAAAACCCAAAAACAATACTTTTATTGCACCAAGCATATTTAAATTGTTGCTACAATCATAGTTTAATTTTTAAATTTGGCAACAATACTATTGTTACAATAGTATTGTTTGGCAACAATACTATTGTTATTGTTAAATTAAAAAAATAATGCTATGGTTGCGACGAACATAGTATTATTACAGATAACATATTATTGTTGCCGTGACCATGTAGTTACCGTATTTTTTCTACCCGTGCATATGAAACACATGACAAAGGGCGACTATTTAGTTTTTGTGGGAAAAAATACGTCTTAAACATCTTTATATTATTGTAAATTTATTATCGTAGGTCAGTTAAACAACAGACTCATCCTAATATCCAAGCCACATTAATGAACATCAATTCTAGTACGAGTACATATAATATTTGCGGGCCCGATATCCACAGAAGTGCATTCAAACATGTTTTTGATAGCATGTGGTGTTGGTCAGTTGCGAGTGGCACCTTTTTTTAAGCTCACAAAGAGTTTGTTCATATTCCATGTGCATGTGGAGAAGACATCTTTATCAAATTGGCTTAGTAATCCACAGACAGCCACTGTTGTATCTGCGGCAATTCGCATCCGGCATTGCTACCAAATGACGCAATATTAAAACGAGTACTACTTGCTGACCTTTGGATATCAAATAAACTTATCATCCCAGCGCAGTGGGTAGTAAATTTCGACGTAATTAAACTTGGAAGCAAATGCCAAAGAGTAAGTTCATGTTAAACCGATCTATTTTCAGTAGTGATATAACACCAAATTTCAATGCGGAGTTTGCTGCTATAAAAGACACGGTTAATACCCTCCATCTAAGGAATAGTTAACACTAAATTTGTCATCGCTTGCAAGAACTTAAAACAATAATCAGTGACCCCATATAATATACAAATTATTAATTGTAGGAGTAGTAAAATTATAGCCATGTCTGTCTGTCCGTGATTCGATTACACTATAGCAGTTTAACTAAATTTTGGATAAATCGGCAAAGGCACGAAATGTTTCCTTTAAGGATCAAAGTTTTCCTTTAAAGGATCAAAGTAAGCTCTTTTATAAATGTACTGCTATTTTCTGGTTTTATTGGAAAGGTTGAAATTTGTCATTTAATAATGAAACACAACAATTTCCATATGATTAGCACAACTGGCTCGGCTGTACCGACCTCTAGCTGTACAACCTTCATTGCGCAATGATATTGCACTATGAAGATTGCTTTTCGCACAGTTCGAAGACTATACTCCAATATAAGTTGTTGTTGTTGTAGTGGCACACACAGTGTCGAGGTGACAGCCCTTGGCCGAAGAATTGCTGCTTCGGGTCAATCCGGTGCGTAGAACCGACTGTCGTGGGATTGTCCTATATAAGTCATTTAATTTGTAGGCGAAGTAATCGTTGCCAAAGATTGCTGAAGAAAAACCTTGGCGGGTTTAGAAAAAAAAGTTCAGTCTGCCTGGCAACCGTAGCCAATATAAGTACATTTCACCAATTTTGTAGTTGATTCTAAAAAAGAAACAACAAAAAGGTCTCGAACTACGAGGGCGGTTCGGGAACTTCTTAGCCTAGAACAAAAAGCGCGGTATAAACAAAAAAAAATTAAGTGTTTTGGAAACTTCCATCTGCTGCTATGAACACATGTTATATTTTGTTTCGATCTGGCAACTCGTTCATATAGAAACAGGTGTTCACAAAAGACGCATCCGCAATTTTTTTACAATGGAAAAATTAGAAATGCGTGGTGTCATTAAATATTTATGTACATAAAAAAGGTTTATCGGGACAAGAAATTCATAATGATATGGTGAATGTGTTAGGTGAAACTGCTCCTTCATATGCAACAGTAAAAAATTGGGTTGCTGAATTTAAACGTGGTCGTACAAGCATTGAAGATGAACCACGTAGTGGACGTCCAAAAACAGCAACAACAACAGAAATTGTAGCCAAAGTGCATGATATGCTATTAAACAATAGACGAATAAAAGTGCGTGAAATAGCTAATATCATTGGCATCTCAAATGATCGAGTCCATTTAATTTTGCATAAAGAACTACAGATGAAAAATCTTTCTGCAAGATAGTTGCCGGACTTGTTAACAGTCGACCAAAAACGCATAAGAATGAACATTTCTCAAGCTTGTTTGGTTTGTTTTCAGCGAAATAAAATGGATTTTAAGCGTCGTTTCATAACTGTTGATGAGACATGGATCCACCACTATACTCCAGAGACAAAAGAACAATCTAAACAATGGATTGAAGCTGGAGGAAGTGCCCCAAAGTTAAGGTTATGGCAACGGTTTTTTGTGACTTCAAAGGTATTTTATTGATTGACTATCTGCAAAAGGGTAAAACAATATATTCAGAGTACTATTGCAACCTTTTAGATCAAATTAATGTACAAATTCGAGAAAAACGTCCTGGCTTACAACACAAAAAAATAATTTTTCATCAAGACAACGCACCAGCGCACAAGAGTGTTTTAACAATGGCTAAAATGAACGAATTAAAGTACGAGTTGCTTGACCACCCACCTTATTCTCCTGATTTAGCTCCCAGTGACTTTTACCTGTTCCCAAATCTAAAAAAATTCCTTGCTGGCAAGCGTTTTACCTCAAATGAAGATGCTATTACAGTTGTAAACCACTATTTTGAAGACCTTGAGGAAAACTATTTTAATCAAGGGATAGAATTGCTAGATAAGCGTTGGACTAAGTGTATTGAAGTTTCAGGAGATTATATTGAAAAATAAAAATATTTTTGAAAAACTAACTATTCTCTTTCATTGATAGGCTAAGAACTTTCCGAACCGCCCTCGTAGAATAAAACCTGTTCAAATCATAATAATGAAAAGAGACCGAATAAATGTAAACAAAACAAAAAAATAATTAGTAGGTTAATTTAATATTAAAATTGTAATAGTAACTACATTTCTAGTTTAAAGAGGTCAGCAATAATTAGCTAACTTAACCATACAAATTTCTATAACAATCTTCAAGTTAATAATATTAACAATTCCATTATTAAATTGTACATGTATTGTTTCAATAATTTAACTATGAAAATGAACTGAAGGCCAATCTCTTCTCAAAAGTTTTCCACGCAAATTGCTTACAGTTTGCGTTAAAGACTCACTACTTTGGAAGTTAGTTTTTAATATTTTTCAATTTTGTTCGAACGTATAGCGTACCATTTTGCAAATATTAAAGATAAACCTCAAAATAAAAATGAATGATATTCTCCCTTTCAAAGTCAATGCAATCGGTAGCTAAAATAAAAAATTTAAAATGGCCCACCTTTTTCATTATTCATTGACAAATTTGTGATATTATCCCAGCAAGGTTGTTCAAAATGTTCTGATTTAAGACCCTCACAGCTCAGCTTCTGTTAGAATCACTATGTCTATAGTAGAGACTTTAATTTGAAAACACTTCAGCTTCGTCTGTGTTAAATGTTATTTAAATTGCTCCACGCTGTTATTAACATATAAATTATTTAAAAAAACAGATTCTTCCTTTGTCACCAAAACACATATTACAGCGCGCTTCCATCATTTATTGCTGCATAATATCGCTGAGTTCTTTAGAAAAAAAGTCAACTAAGTCATTAGTGCCAAAAAAATTAATTTAGAGTCAAAATTTAAAAAGCACAAGAAAAAAACGTTTTGATTCTTAAGAGTCACCAACTGAACGCTTTTTTCACCTCATTAAAATCGGGACCCTCTTTAAATAAATTGTATTAAAACAAGTCAAAATTTTGTACTATCGCTTAGAAAAGTTTTTTGAGAATGAAATAAATTTAAACCAATACTCCTTGTTATTTTGAGCTGCAGACAAAACCATACGCATTTCTTTACTGTCTCAATGGCCGCATTATAATGACACTCTTTTTTTAGGTTTCTAGCGCGCAAACACTGAATTCTTCACGTAATTACTTTAAATATCTACGGAGATTATTTAATTAATTTAATCAGCTTAATGTGAAAAGAAAACACGATTATGTTGGCGTTCGACATTGTCGCCACGACGACATGTCTCACCCACCTAAACAGACAGAGCAGCCACTTCCGCCACAACGACAGACAGATAGACGGACTCATTTCAAAGTCGCACAATAAACGCAATTACGCAGTGAAGTGACATACATTGACTTAGAATTCATAGCGAGGTGAGCGATGAGGGTGCTACTCTTTTAACGGGGACGCCTGAGGTTAAACTGTGCTTTCTAGCGGCCTAGCAGAAAAAAACAAATCGGAAACAAATAAATTGGGTACAAAATATTTAACAGTATTATTTTCCTTTAACAAGCCTTTAAAGTTAAACAGATCCAAATCGTCAGATCAGTTATCAAGCCTGCATAATTTTAACAATAAAGGCAGTTGCCTGTCATGTATTTAAACTAATAGTCGACACCCGGATTACGAAAGAGCCAATTATAAATTTTTATATTCCCCACTATAGGATAGAAGAAGTACTAAGTTTTGTAAACCTTGAAATATTGACCGGGGATTATATATGTGACGCGCAAAATAGAAAGGGGCCTAAGGTTAAAAACCAGTTTTGTTCAGGAGAGCCATTTTAAAGATTAGGTCCCTTTCTATTTGCGCTTAGAATCGTCGACTTCACTTTCATAAAACGCGCATGTCTCTGGGAGGGAACTCTTTTGGGGCATGGGATCGGTCTCATTCGATGCTCAGATGTTGTCCACATCAAAAAAGTGAAAAGTTGATGAAAAGTTTTGTTCAGGAGAACCATTTTAAATATTAGGTCCCTTTCTATTTGCGCTCAGAATCGTCGACTTCACTTTCATAAAACGCGCATATCTCTGGGAGGGAACACTTTTGGGGCATGGGAACGGTCTCATTCGATGCTCAGATGTTGTCCACATCAAAAAAGGAAAAAAAATTAAAATTAATTTTTTCACCCTTAGTTCCCTTTTGTTGATCGTTGTCTACTTTAATGTTTGTCTACCCATGTCCGACCATCGGTCCATTTATGTGTCTGGTTAAAGCACGATGGCGTTCAAATGGAATAAGCCAGGACCCTGAACTTTTTAAAGATGATAGTTTATTGGAATAAGTGGCTTATGACTGTCAAAAGGTACAATCAGCCTAAGAAATTTCGTTATTTTTTCTGAGTGCTTCGTAAAGGTTATACGAGGGCTGCTATATATTTCTGGCCTAATAATGAAAATGCAAATATTTATCATCAAAAATGGTTTTATTGTTTTTCAAAGCATTCTCCAGCATTTATACACTTTTGGATGCGCTCAAACCACCAATTCTCAAAGCACATATTCCACTCCGATTGAGACACCTCCAAAACATGGTTTTTGAAAGCTTCTACAGCATCTTCTGGCGACGAAAATCGTTGACCACGCATTTTTTTCTTGATGTGCGGGAATAAAAATAAGTCATTGGGTGCCAAGTTAGGGCTGTACGGCGGATGACCCATCAATTCGACTTCTACAGCATCTTCTGGCGACGAAAATCGTTGACCACGCATTTTTTCTTGATGTGCGGGAATAAAAAGAAGACATTGGGTGCCCAGTCAGGGCTGTACGGCGGATGACCCATAAATTCGACGTTTTGACCTGTCAAAAAGTCGCTGGTTTGAGCCGATGTGTAAGAGCTCGTCTTCTCTTGTTCGTTTTTCGAATTTCTCCGAATACTTAAGGCAAACAAATTGTGGTGTACCACTCGGAGTTGACCGTCCTATGTTGCTCAAGCGGAACAGTCGCCAAATGACGAGTTTTTCCGAAGAAACAGACGACCATTTGCTTCAAAGTGCTTCTTCCACAAACAACTTTCGTTGGATTTGGCTCGTCTTCGAAGACCCATACGGCCGATATCTGGTTTGTTTCGGTCTCATACGCATAGATCCATGATTCGTCCACTGTGGCGATCTTGTTAACATCTTTTGAAGCACTGCGATCGTATTTTTCAAAATTTTGTGGCACCATCGACACGAGCCTTTTTTTTGAGCTATTATCAAGTTGTGCGGGATCCAACGAGAACAAACCTTTTTTACGTCCAGGTGTTCATACATCGAATGTATGCTGGTGGAAGAAATGCCCAAGGATGCCTCTATCTTACGGTATATCACATGACGATCTTGCATTTTCTGTTTACGCACGGCATTAATGTTATCTGGCACAACGGCCGTTTTTAGACGACCTTCGTCTTTGAGCGAGCGTCGGCCACGATTGAATTCATTAAACCAGTTTTTCACAGTACTATAGGATGGTGCTTCATCGCCGTACAAAGATTTAAGTTCACCGATGCACTCTTGTTATAATCCACGTCGAAAGTTGTCAAAAATGATCTCACGAAAATGTCCACGAGTTAGTTCCATTCTTTTTTGCCAAATTGATTTTTTCATGTCACTGTAAACAACACAAATGATGGTCGTACGTCAAAAGGTTCTGATTGACCTAGAACTAATCTTCCATCGATTTGAGTCATACGAATAGACGGGGTTTTTTAAAACATGGTTCTAAAAAAAATCCGGAATGTCGGTTTTCTCAAAACTGTTTTTTTTTTAATTGGCTGCACTGGTGCTAAGATCATGTTTTCGTTTGTGGAACTTATAAAAAATAATATCTTTTCTTTCGTTTTCTTTTAGCGCCCACATAAAGCCAATGCCGATGGAAGGACTTAATTCCATTCAGATAAATACTTACGTCTCCTTAAAGGCCATGGACGTTGTGTGGAGTTTGTTTAGAAATAAAATCTACCGTTCGTGTTGGTCGGTGGTGATGGCTGTACAATTCGCAATGTAGGCGTAGAGATTCCAAATGAGAATCGGAATACAACAGAATATCTGGAGAAAATCAGAAATCGGTAAGTAAATTTCACTTCTTACAATTGTTCTGTTGTTGAATGTGATCTTTGGGCTGAAAATAGTAGGAGGGCTCTGTGAGTGCAAACTGTACGTGTCAACGTAGCCTTTAATTTGTTGGATTACACTGGTGTCGCCAATGTTAAAGGCTAGTCATCCAGCGAAGGGTAGATGGTATATTAAATTTTCCATTCTGCTTGCAACACCACGACGTATTAATCGAAGACCCTATCAAAAATCTATATGTGACGCACAAAATAGAAAGGGACCTAAGGGTAAAAACCAGTTTTGTTCAGGAGAGCCATTTTAAAGATTTAAATACGTGTATCTTTGGTGTACCATCACTTTCATAAAACGCGCATATCTCTGGGAGGGAACACTTTTGGGGCATGGGATCGGTCTCATTCGATGCTCAGATGTTGTCCACATCAAAAAAAAAGTGAAAATTGATTTTTTTACCTTAAGGTCCCTTTCTCTATGCGCTGTCACATATATTGGTCATCGTCGTAAAAATGAGAGACGATCTAGCCATGTCCGCTGGTTCGCCCGCGTGCCTGTTAAACCACGTTAGCAGTCGAAAAAATCAACCTAGGGATCATGCTAAATTTCAGGATCAAAGGTTCATCCTTTTTTCGACCGAGATGACCTCAAATGACAATACGTTCTGGGTTAAGTTATTTTATAACTTGGGATCGGAATTAAACGCAAATAAATCGCGTTTTAAGCGCTTAAATATACAATATATAATCGAACGCCCCTACACGCAGAGAAAAGATATGGTTACACTATGGTCATCGCAACAATAATATATTCTCTACAATAAAAGCATGTTCGTCGCAACCATAGTATTGTTTTTTGAATTTTATTTTGACAACAGTATGATTGGGACAATATTAGTATTGTTGAAAGGTAACAATAGTATTATTGCATAACAAAACAAGTTTCTACTTTCTTTAAAATCTGCCTGCACTCAAGTATGTATATAGCTTAATCACATTATGGTTTAATCACATTTTGGGGTCTACGGATGGTAAAGTAGCATTCACCCCTGCTGGGAACTAAAAGTATTTTCGGCTGCCGTTGGATAATTTATTTTTGTTTCTTGAATGAAATGTTCAATAAAAACATGGCCTCAATTCTGGCTATTAACTTATTGTAATGCAATTTAATATATCACGAATTCCATATAACGTACGACTACAGCGTGCGAATTATTTTGATGTTTTTTCCTAGTAAAATATTTTTTTTAAAAACTTATTTTACATTTTTTAAATGTCAAAGCAAGTGATCATTTGAAATGTATAAAAGTTTTATCATTCACATTTTTATCATAGAAGATTATCTGCAAAATATGCATAACGTACATGCCACAAAAATTGTCTCATAGCTTCTTTTCCCCTTACCATTTTCTGAAGTTTAAAATAAAATCATTAAAAACATTCAATATTCATAATGTATTAAGTTATTGCACACATAAATAAGTAGCATGTACGAAACTAATATTATCTCTTTCAAAAGAAATTAAAATATAAAGCATTTGAGGATAGCTTTATTGACTCAAAATCTACAAATAACTTTATTTGTAAGCTAATAATATTTCATCATTTAGGCATTGTTGAAACTTAAAGACTTTTGGTAACGTACATGCTACACAAAACAAGGTACAAAACAATTTAAAGTTTTCTACCCTATTTTAGATTACTTACCACCAAATGTAGCTAATAACTGTTAACCATTAATTAATTAATTTTTCCGTAAATATAATGTTTTCTACAACTTGCACAAAATTGATGTACGCGTACCGCAAATGTAGAGTTAAAACAAAAAAATTTTGTACAAAATATACTCACCAAGCAAAAACAAAGGAACGGTGAGCAAAACTACCGTTATTCTGAAAAATTCAACTCAAATTATGTCTCTAGGAGTCGAGTGAATATATTGAGTGTGTTTAATTTTCTTCTTCTAGCACTTTGATTTTTACATGTGCGGATGACCTTTTCGCGGAATTCGTGATATGTAACTTGCTTGATAAAAATCTCTATTTTTGAAAAACACCTTTACCCAACCCTAATGATTAATTTTGGAGATCATAGTATGGTTGTGAGGATCATACTATGGTTGTATGAGAAACATACTATGGTTGTGAGGATCATAATATGGTTGTGAAGATAAAAGTATGGTTGAGTGTGAATCATACTATTGTTGTGAGGATCATAGTATGGTTGTGGAGATTATAGTATGGTTGAGTGTGAATCATACTATGGTTGTGGGGATCATAGTATGGTTATGTGTGAATCATGCTATTGTTGTGAGGATCATAATATTGTTGTGGCACAACCATATACCCAACAATAGTATGATCCTCTTCGAATATTGTCACCCCAACCATAATTTTTTTTCTGCGTGTAAAGGAAAAAATCGAAAGTTGTGCCCCTAAATTAAGAAAATATGCCTACAAAATTGAAAAATATGTAAAAAAAAGAGGCAGAAAAAAAAATCTAAATATATGAACTAAAAAAAACTCTTAAGTATTTTCTAAATTTTTTAATGATTTAAAATGCAACCTGTAATTTGTTCAGCAATTAAAAAATATGTTAAATCTTTTTTGTGCTCTATGTTTTTTTATTGGTGTTTTGTTTCAAATAAAATAAAGGTCTTTAAAGTATCGGAAAGGAACATCTCAAAGTACCATAAAATCGAAAATTTAATGCAAAAATTTGCAAGTTATTTTGAATATCATGAAATTTTTAGTTTCTCTAGCATAAAAAAACAAATTTAATGTTGTGTTAATGCAAAGTCCAAGTCCAGATTACTGTCCAAGGTAATACAGTAATACAGTATTTAGTCAGTTATTCGACTAAAAGTATATAATCGAGAGTAATTGAAAAAAGAAAATTATGTACAAAATAAAAAAATTGCGGTTTTCAATTTATTCTGTTTCTAACGTTTTGTTTTTTTTTCCACTGTTTCTGTTTTAATTCCCTGAGATGATCGGCGAAGGCGATCGATATATTGGATAAAGAAAATAACTTAAAAACACCATCTTTTAATTCTGTACATGACCTTGAGCCCGACAATGCAGAAAAATGTAAATAAATAAAATTGGGTCAACTATAACTTAATACTAACATAAACATTTTTTTAATGACACTCGATTTATACTTTAAGTCAAATAACTGACTAAATATGGTACATTTGTATTTTTAGAAGTGTTTTGAAATCGACGATCTAAGTTCTTGTCGTCGATATAAATCATAAGTTGACAAACTCCATTTCAATATCTTTGATCTGAAGCTAATAAAATGTTAATATAAGGGTAAATTGTCACACATTACCATCTGGTAGACGCACTTTTCGCCGTTAGTGTGGGACGGCCCTTCGATACCATATATGTGTGCTGCCGACATGGTCTCTACTAGTTAAAGGATCTATATATGTGACGCACCTAAGGGTAAAAACCAGTTTTGTTCAGGAGAGCCATTTTAAAGATTTGAATACGTGTATCTTTGGTGTACCATCACTTTTATAAAACGGGCATATCTCTGGGAGGAAACACTTTTGGGGCAGGGGATCGGTTTCATTCGGTGCTCAGATGTTGTCCACATCAAAAAAAGTCAAAATTGATTTTTTTTACCCTTAGGTCCCTTTCTCTATGCGCTGTCACATATATGAAACATTGCATTGATTTTGAATATGCGAAGTATTATTGTCGAAAAGTAAACCACATGCGACTCACTGAAACATTTCCTACCGTATTGCCAACACTCTCCGACTGACGTTTTTCCAAAACGAGATCATTTTTTTTAAAGAGGGAATTACTCTACATGCTGGTAAGATCAGGTTTTTTGGTGTTGTTCGTCATAGAGAGAAGGAAAAGTAAGCACACACATTACCTTGTGGTAGACACACGTTTCGCCGGTGGTGTTTCTCTTTGCAGTTCAATATGCAACAAAATTTAGAACTTTCTCGGGAGGTGAATGATTTCTCTGAAATTAAAGACTAAGTTAAAAAGTGGTAAATAATCCTTCATTCCGGCCAATATTCGTAATAAGGTGTCTTTAGTGAATCGTATAGAGTTTATTTTCGTATCTCTAAGATTGGAGTGTCGTTTTCTTTCCTTTTTTCGAAAAGTAAAAAAGTGGTGAAATGAAGAGAAGCGATATTTTCAAAACGCTCAGGCCACTAGGGATTAGCTGCATGTTCGTCTCCCGATGCATAAAATTGTTTGAGGAGACTTGAGATGTAAAAGACCGCCACCGGTCAGGCCGCCCACGCTCTGTTCGAACACCGCATGTCATCAAAGCCGTTAAATCAAGAATTCACATCAATCCGATCCGAAAACAGAAATTCATGGCCCGTGAGATGAATATCACGCAAAAGTCCATGAGTCGAGTCATTAAAAAAGACTTGGGACTTGGGGCTTTCAAACGACGTAAAAACTTTTTACCGTTCAGGACAAAATTTTACAAGCAAAATGATAGAGTGTATGCGCGGTCATCTTAGCAAGCATTTGAACTGATCCTAAGGGTGGAAAAAGGTCATCACCCAGCTTCAGTCATGGTTGTAGGGTGTCTCTTACGATGGGGTCACTGACCTGCATTTCTGCGAACAAGGAGTCAAAACATCGGCCAAAGTTTACCAAGAAATCGTTTTGGAAGCTGTTGTGAAGCCTCTTAACAATTCCCTGTTCCAAAACTAGCCATGGACTTTCCAGCAGGATTTTGCGCCGGCCCATAAGGCTAAAACGTCCCATGCCTGGCTTCGAAACAATATGTCAGCGTTCATTTCCTCAGAAGAATGGCCCTCAGGCAGTCCAGATTTGAACCCATTGGATTACAAATTGTGGACGGTTTCAGAGGACAAGTTTTGTCACAAAAGATACCCCAACATTGCATCTTTTAAGACTGCTTTGGTTCGAGCTGCGGCCTGTTTTCCAATGGACGAGGTTCGTGCAGCTATTGACGATTGGCCAGTGCATTTTAAGGCGTGTGTAAAGGCAAAAGGCGGACATTTCGAATAAGTAGATTCGTTTTGGATACAATATACATCCATAAATATATTAAAAAATATTTGGTCCAAAAACATTCAGTACTTTATATTTTACAGCATAAAACGTGTGTGACAATATTTACGTCCCTACTAAGTATACGAGTATTTGTGGCCTAGGCAACATTGAGTGTTGCCCGTCGCCATCTGACATTTCCATCGGAAATTTTGACATTTTTTAGCATAAACAAACATCATTTGTGTTGTTACAGTGACTTGAAAAAATCAATTTCGCAAAAAAATGGAATTAACTCGTGAACATTTTCGTGCGATCATTTTTCACAACTTTCGACGTGGATTATCACCAGAGAACATTGATGCCGTGCGTGAACTGATAATGCAACATCGTCATGTGACATACTGTGAGATAGAGGCATCCTTGGGCATTTCTTCCAGCAGCATACATTCGATATTGCATGAACAAAGGGTCGTAAAAAAGGTTTGTTCTCGTTAAATCCCGCAAAATTTGACAATAGTCCAAAAAAAGGCTCGTTGGTGAAAAAAATTTTTTGAAAAAATACGATCGTGGTGCTACAAAAGACGTTTATAAGATGGTCACAGGTGACGAATCATGGATCTATGCGTATGAACCCGAAACAAAATAGCAATCGACCGTGTGGGTCTTCGAAGACGTTCCAAATCCAACGAAAGTTGTTCGTGGAAGAAGCACTTCGAAGCAAATGGTCGTTTGTTTCTTCGGCAAAACTGGTCATGTGCCGACTGTTCCGCTTGAGCAACGAAAGACGGTCATTTGTGAGTGGTACACCACAATTTGTTTGCCTGAAGTCTTCGGAGAAATTCGAAAAACGAACAAGAGAAAACGAAGCATTGTGCACCATGTCAATGCGAGCTCTCGCACATCGACTCACACCAGCGCCTTTTTGACCGGCCAAAACGTCCAATTGATGGGTCATCCGCCGTACAGCCCTGACTTGGCACCCAATGACTTCTTTTTATTCTCGCACATCAAGAAAAAAATGCGTGGCCAACGATTTTCGTCGTTATAAGATGCTGTTGAAGCGTTCAAAAACCATGTTTTGGAGGTGTCTCAATCGGAGTGGAAAAAGTGCTTCGACAATTGGTTCGAGCGCATGCAAAAGTGTATAAATCATGCTGGAGAATACTTTGAAAAACAATAAAACCATTTTTGATGATAAATATTCGCATTTTCATTATTAGGCCAGAAATATATATAGCAGCCCTCGTAAATGTAGAGCGGTAATGGTTTTTAGCAGAAAATTGTTTGCGTCCTTCTCTTTAAAACAGACCTGAGATGTGGTTTCAGCAGGACGGAGCCAGACCTGGGAACAGTCCTGAGATGTGGTTTTAGCAGGACGGAGCCACTGCCCACACTGCCCGAGACACAGTGGCACTTTTAAGTCAAATTTTTGGAGAGCGAACAATTTCCAGATACTCGGAAATAGTTTAGACAGCGCGATCGCCAGATTTGTCAGCACCCGACTATTTTCTTTTGGGTTATTTGAAGGAGCGAGTATCTGTGATCAAGCCGGAGACAATCCTTCAACTCAAGGCCAACATTGTTGCAGAAATTCGAACGCTACAGGCACAAATTTTGAAAGATGTTATGGAAAATGCTCTAAACCGAGCCCATCATTGCGAAGCTAAAAACGGGGGTCATTTAAGTGACATTATTTTTCATACTTAGTGTAAAAAATTTCCATTTTGTATTTTACATAATCTGAGAAAAAAAATTATAAACGAAAAAGTTATTAAAGTTTTAAATCCCAATGCGACTTTTGGTGCACCCTGTATAATAAAAAAAACATGCACTAACAAACTGATGGCATACTCGTATTGATGAAAAATCGTTGATTCGCCCAGAATTTTGGTTGAAGTTTCTTCAAGACTAACCACCACTTGACTAACCATGATTTTGCGTAGAATTCCGATCCCTTCAACTTACGATTACTCAACACTTACCGTTAAACAACGCTGATATCTTGACATATCGTTAAAATACTCAACACGGAATTCAAAAAAATTAGCCAGAACAATAGAAGCAATAAATCAGCGAGGAGCAGCAGTAGTAGCAAAGAACAATAATCCAAACGGATATGGATAAAATCATTATAGAATCGTAAAAGCACTCTAACACTGTCCATTCATCCGTCCGTTCGTCCGGCCAACAAACATTCGTTTGCGTAGTCCAACAAATGGGAAAGAACCGCTTCTCAAGCGAAGTCAGAAGTCAAACGGTGCTGAAGAAACAATCAGCACATAAAGCAAATATTAGCATATAACCATGAGTAAATATGTATTCCTATACAATCATACATATATTTACACATGTTCATATGTATGTGTATGTTCCATTTACTTGGCAATACATTATTTACACTCTTGTAGCTCCTCATACCACTCACTGACATTACAACGGAAATACTTAATTTTCAAATGTTTTATTTGTTTTTTTCATGTTTCAGTTGTTGTTGTTTTCTTTGCCTTTGTCTTGTTCTCTCCACTGATTCTTTGTGGCTTCCTTCTCGTCGTGGTGTTACAAAAAAAACACACACAATAAGGTTGTTCTATTGTCGGGTCGACAAAGAGTGGAACAACAAAAGCCCCAAAGGCTTTGAATTAGAATTATGAATGAAGTTGCCAACGTTCGTCGTACGTCCGTCTGTCCGTCCGTCCATGCGAATGTTCCTCAATGGCAGCCCGCCCAGAGTGGAAGCCAAAGATTGCAGAAGCGTTACTGAATCATCAACTAAAGTCATCAGCATGATTTTAATCGCAACATTATTATGCAAGGCATGTGTGCAGACACAATTCACACTTTATTAAAAAACATAAAAGAAAACATTTCTATTAGAGCTGAGGAATGCTAAATGTGACGACTAGAAAGACGACGGTTGGTGATGGACTGACGGAGGGACTCATATGCACATAAGCGTATGCACAAATGCCAGGGTATGTCTGGTCTTGAAAGGACGCGTAAAAATTTCGGGTTTTTTGAGTGAACATGAACTCAAATAATTAATGAAGCATAGAAATTGTTTTGAGAAAATATTCATGAGAATAAATAATTTCCACTCCGGAAAACTGTTAACTTACCGTTAGTAAAATATGTGTGACGCGCAAAATAGAAAGGGGCCTAAGGCTAAAAACCAGTTTTGTTCAGGAGAGCCATTTAAAGGTTAGGTACCTTTCTATTTGCGCTTAGAATCGTCGACTTCACTTTCATACAACGCGCATATCTCTGGGAGGGAACACTTTTGGGGCATGGGATCGGTCTCATTCGATGCTCAGATGTTGTCCACATCAAAAAAAGAAAAAAAAATTAAAATTAAATTTTTTACCCTTAGGTCCCTTTCTCTATGCGCTGTCGCATGTAGTATCTTGGTACAATGGCAGCTGTACACTGATAGAAATATGTTTGTACTAAAGGGTGGTTAAATTGTAAGGGCTGATGTTGATTTTGAATAAAACACAAATTATTTAGGAAATTATTGTCATTTCTTTTTTTATGATAACATTGGTGTGGTTCAATTATGTTTGGAGCAAGATATTGGCCAAATGGCCTCCGCGACTTAGGCAGCATACCTCAATCCGATGGTCCAAATTTTCGACGACGCTGAGGCATAATTGTTGTTTTATACCGTTAATGTGCCAAATTATACCATCCTTTAGCTCTTGAATTGTTGCTGGCTAATCGACGTACACCTTTTTATTTAAATAACCCCAAAGAAAGAAGTCCAACGGTGTCAAATCCCATGATTTTGGCGGCCAAAATTAACATCGCCACGACGTGAGATGAGACGGCCATTGAATTTGTCGCGCCAAAGAGCCGTTGTTTCGTTAGCTGTGGCACCGTCCTGTTGAAACCACATATCGTCCACATCCATATCTTCCAATTCGGGCCATAAAAAGTACGTTATAATCTCACAATAGTGAACACTATTCACAGTAACTGTCTGACCGGCCTCATTTTGGAAAAAATATGGCCCGATGATGCCGCCAGCCCATGAACCGCACCAAACAGTCACTCTTTGTGGGTGCATTGGTTTTTCGACAATCACTCTTGGATTATCATTCGCCCAAATCCGGCAATTCTGTCTATTGACGAATCCACTGAGGTGAAAATGTGCCTCATTACTGAAGATGATTTTCTTCGAAAGTTGATCGAATTTGAACGCCCATTTTCATAATAAGTCTGAATAGCTTTAATGCGTTGCTCGCTTGTGTATCTTTCCATGGTTCAATTTGAGTTAGTCTGAAATTGAGAAACATCGAATAAAATGCAGGTTCACGTTCAACATCGGCCCTTAAAATGTAACCAACCTTTATTTACGAAACAGTCATCTTATTTTCTTCGTACATTCTTTATACATGGTGTCCGTCGGGAAGGTATACTACTTTGGTTGTTTATAATTTTTGATTAAATGAAAAGAATGGATCTTATATTGATAAATGTTTTATTTAATGTCGGCAGTTATGTATGAAATACAATATCGGATAAATGCCCGTCTCTGTTAGACTCACAAATGCATTCTCTCACAAATGCATTCTCACACATTTCACGCGGTATTTCATTAATTTCATCACGAATATTTTGTTTGAGTTGCTCAAGCGTTTCGGGTTTGTTTGCATAAACCTTGATTTTCAGATATCCCCACAAAAAGAAGTCCGAAGCAGTCAAACCAGGCGACCGTGGATGCCAATCAACATTACCATTTCTTGAAATAACTTGTTGTGGAAAGAGGTCCCGCATTAAATTCATTGTAATCCTGGCTGTATGCGATGTGGTTAATCAAGCCCAAAGCATGCAGTTTTGGCGTTAAAAAGTTTTCAATCATATCACGATATCGCTCCCCATTGACAGTTAAGTAAGGTCCAATGACTCCTCCTGACCAAACCAGACTGTCACTTTTAATGGATGCAAAGGTGACTGATAAATAATTTCAAAGTTGTCCATTGCCCAGAACCGACTATTCTGTTTATTCACACTTCAATTCAAATGAAAATGTGTCTCGTCATTCATTATGATTTTTTCATAAAAATCGGGGTTGTCATGGCCGAGCTGTAACATCCTATTGGCATATGTATGGCGGCGTAAATGGTCTTGTGGAAGAAGCTCTTGTGTCAACTGAATCTTAAATGGAAACAAATGCATATCCTTGTGCAAAATTGTGGCCAAAGTTGTTCTTGGAAGACCAAGCTCATGAGCACGGCGTCCAATTGAGGTTGACGGATTGTTTTGAACACTGTCTTGGGCAGCATTAATGTTATCTGCCGACCATTCACTACGTTGTGGTCCATGCTATAGGCCCTCTTTCTTCGAAATTATTCACTACACGATAAATAGTGCGTTTTGTTGCACGTTGATTCTCTGAAAAATTTCACGTAACTTTTTCATCGTTTCAGTAATCGATGATTGATTTCGATAATAAATGTTTAAACGATTAAAACACGTCCGTTTATCGAATATTTTTCCGTAATAAATTTGCCACGTCTCTACTTCACGACTGCCAGATAAGAACTGTCAAGACTAATGTTTACCAAAATGGCGGCAAAACAAAGTAGTATACCTTCCCGGCGGACGCCCTGTATATGTCGATATCAGGAGTTGATAATTGATAAATTTAAATTTTTCATTTCATCATTTTATTTTAAAGTCAGTAACGAAAAACTCTTCTTTAAGTGCACAACAATGATCGTAAAAATTTAGTACTGTAATACTAAGTCTAAGTCTTAATTTGCATAGATCCATGACCGAGTCATGTGTAGCCAGAAAAAACTCGTTTACTTTCAATCCGTTTTATAACGCACTACATAAGTTTAGAAAATATTTTGAGAATCGGACAAAATATTTATCAAACCCAGCAAAAGTACGAAAGAACATTACAGGTAAACACTTGCCATAAGGCAACCACTATCCAAATAACCTGCAGATGTGGTTCTCATTAGTGGAAAGTTATTTTTCCAGAGTGAGAGCGAGAAGGAAAGAGACTGACAAAGTTTAAAGGAGATTAATATTGCATTTTAAGTCATAAAGCCAGGCAACATTTTATACCCTCTTAAAATTATATTAATTATGATATCCGTAGTTTTAGGTCCCTTGGGTCCGTGAGTCTGACCACAATCTACGGAGAATCTTCAAAATAAATCATTATTTGGATTCGAATTGAAATTTGTTTTTATTTGTGTACATACGAGGGCGACCGCAAAAGTAACTGGCCTAACATAAACAGAACCGTTTTTTTTTTGGAATTATTATTATTTATTTTTCAACATAATCTCCTTCCAACTCAATACACTTCATCAAACGTTTTTCAAGTTTTTTAATTCCATCCGAAAAATAAGATTTTCAAGACCTTCAAAATATGCCTCAGTTTCAGCAATAACCTCGCTATTGGAAACGAAATAATCAGAAGGAGCTAAATCTGGACATATATGGTGGATGCGGAGCAATTTCAAATCGTAATTCGGCCAGTTTTTGTTGAGTTAAAAATGCAGTGTGTGAAGGAGCATTATCTGATGAAAAAGAACTTTTTTTTTCTAAATGCGGTCGTTTTATCTTGATTTCTTCACTGAACCGATCCAATAATGCACAATAATATTCACTATTTATAGTTTTTCCTTTCTCAAGATAATCAATAAATATTATACGCCTTGCATTCCAAAATACTGTTTCCATTACTTTTCCTGCTGACTTAAAAGTTTTCGCCTTCTTGGGACCACTTTTACCAGATTCTATCCATTGTTTTGACTGTTCTTTGCATTCTGGGATGTAGTGATGGATCCATGTTTCATCAACAGTTATGAATCGGCGCAAGAACTCTATTGGATTACGCTGATAAATCGCTAAAATCTCCTCGGAATTGGTCCAACGGACGATTTTTTGGGGCAAAGTCAACAAACGCGGCACCCATCTTGCGGATAGCTTTTTCATGTGGAGTTCATCATGTAAAATACTCCAAACTTGTTTTTCGTGTATTTTAACAATATCAGCAAGTTCTCTGAGCTTTATTCGTCTATCTTTAGTCACTTCATTAAATATTTGTCTAATGTTTTCAATAGTAGTAGCAGTTTTCGGTCTTCCAGAGCGTTGTTCATCTTCCGTACTTGAACGACCCATTTTAAATTGTTGAACCCAGGATTTCACGGTGGAGTATGATGGTGCATTATCACCATGAACAGAATCCAATTCATCTTTGATTAATTGTGGCGTATAACCTTTCATATAAAAGTGTTTAATTACCGCACGAAACTCTTTATTTTCCATTTTTCAAAAATTATAAAACTTGTTTACTTCAAGCACCTGTAACAAAGAAAATAATCATTAAATATTTCGGAAATTTTGACACATGGCTTATAAAAGATTGCTTTTAAAAAAACAAAAACAAAAAGGTTGCTAGTAAAAGAGAAAATGTGCCAGGCCAGTTAGTTTTGCGGTCGCCCTCGTATATGTTCATCGATCGTTTTGACTATATGGATCGCTTTTTGGGTCCCGTCAGTTTATGAGCCTTAGTCTTGATATTAAGCAAGTCATTAAAGCAATTTCATATTTAGACTCGTATGGAAAATTGCTTGAATTTTAGTACGCATATTACAGAGTACAACACGATTACAAACTACGGGGTTCTGCCAACGGATTCTGATAGTGGAGACCAAAAAAATAAATACGTTTGTCGGCGTTTTGATAGTTTTAGAGACGGTTAAAGTTTCCCAGCTCTGGCCTGTTCTTGCAGCATATCGGTATATACAATTAGGTTTTATTTACATCTAAGGTGTAGGGTCTGTTCAGCAACTTTGTAGAAAATAGTATAGCAAATATTTTTGTAGAACATAATACCCCTCTAACATTTTGGCTTTATAAGTACTCTAACAAATTGGAATAAAAACACAACGAAAAAGGGCAAGGGCGGGAATGAAATGTTCTACAAAAATGTTGGCCATTAAATTTTACTATATATGTTGTCAGAACACCCCAAAACATAACACAAACAGAAGCACGAGTTGATGTATTGAAACGGTTAGTGTTAAAAATAGTCATGAGCGGTTAGGAGATAAACATTTTTTCCACACCTGGAACCAGTAAATTTCTGGAAAAATCATCAACCCTGAACTTAAAAACTTAATATATGTGACAGCGCATAGAGAAAGGTACCTAAGGGTAAAAAAAATCAATTTTCTTTTTTGATGTGGACAACATCTGACCATCAAATGAGACCGATCCCATGCCCCAAAGTGTTCCCTTCCAGAGATATGCGCGTTTTATGAAAGTGAAGTCGACGATTCTAAGATATGATGATGATATGTGGAACATATAATGTTTGCATAGAATGAAACTCATTCTGAATGCAATTGATGATTAGCATATTATTATAGACTATATTGTGTTAAGATTGGACAAAAGGGCATGGTGGGTCCACATACAGCTTGACCTTTGAAAGGTCATATCTTAAGAACTTATACCGATGTTAGGCTATTTTTGTATGGTAAAAAACACAGCCTTATGGAATAGAGGCAGACAGGAACTTTTAGCTCTAAAAGCTACATATTAATCCAATATTGATAACATTTGCCACAAGTAAGTTTCTTATGCCAAGGAAGGACGCTATAGAAATTGGAGAAAATCGGTTAAGATTTACTTATAATTGTGAAAATTTTAACCGGCAGTACTCAATTTGTATTACTTCCACCATGGGCCACAATGTTTGGCACTGGGAAAACGGTTTGCCGATTGTATTTCTCTGTCAGTGTAGTTCTTTTAAGAGTTTTGCAGCGAAACTGTTTAAAGTTTACAGTCTCAAATAAATATTTACAGATTTACAAATAAAATATTGAACTTATTTATACACGCAGAGAAAAAACATGGTTACTACATGGTCACGGAAATAATAATATGTTCTCCGCAATAAAAGTATGTTTGTCGCAACCATAGTATTGTTTACTGAATTTATTTTTGAGAATAGTATGATTGCTGCAATATTAATATTGTTGAAATGTAACAATAGTATTATTGTCAAATTAAAAAATGAAAATATGGTTGTAGCAACAATATAAATATGTTTGGTTGGACAAAAGTATTGTTTTTTGGGTTTTATGTTAACAATAATATGATTACGGCAATCATACTGTATGATTGTAATTCTTCTTCATTTGAATATGATTTTTAGAACAATGTTATTGTTACGGAATGCAATAATAGTAATTTTTATTAGAAAATTAAATTTTTTCAAATAAACTGCTTTGGCTTTGTTTAATTGAAAAATTTTAATAAAAACGCTTACGTTTTTTTAAATTAATTTTTTTCTACTCTTAAATAAATCACTTCTATTATTTTGAATATAATGTATTTTTAAATAATTTTCATAATTCAAATCCAGTGTTGACAACTTAACCCAATTGTAATAAATAATATTGGGGATCATAGTACATTTGTGTGTGATCATACTATGGTTGTAGGGATCATAACATAGTTACGTGTGAATGATACTATGATTGTGAGGATCATACTATGGTTGTTTGTGAAACATACTATGGTTGTGAGGATCATAATATGGTTGTAGAGATTATAGTATGGTTATGTGTGAGTCATACTATTGTTGTGAGCTTTGATCCTCATGGTTGTGAGGATCATAGTATGGTTGTATTTAAAACATACTATTATTGTGAGGATCATAATATTGTTGCTCCACAACCATGCACCCAACAATAGTATTATCCTCTTCGAATATTGTCACCGCAACCATACTTTTTTTCTGCGTGTACAGAGTAAACATTTCTCATCAAACCAGTTTTTTACAGTGCAATAGGAAACATACAAAGATTGGAGTTCATCGATGCACTCTTGTCGTGATATTTCACGTCGTTGTAAAAAATGATCGCACGAAAATTCACGAGTACTTTTATTTTTTTTTGGCAAATTGATTTTTTCAAGTCACTGTAAACAACAAAAATGATGGTCGTAAGTCAAAATGTTCTGAATACGTTTAAGCTAAAAAATGTCAAACTTTCCAATGAATATGTCAGATGGCGCCAAGCAACACATTGTTTTGTCGTGGTCAGAAACATATATAGCAACACGTATATAAAGTAGTTAAAAAAATAGGTTTTAAAGCATATTTCGCTCAAAATAACATCTAAATCTGTTTGTACTTAATAGGGACATAAACACTGTTACAACATTGAACAAACCCATTTCAATTGTAGAACTGAACATACCCCGTTAATGTCATATGGGTTTTGAAAGCCAACCTCAATAGCGTTAGTCTGTAACGGGATTTTAAAATTGTTTCAACTTTCATCATAGAGTGGTCAGATAATGAGAACCGTATAGCGCTTTTCAAGTGTGAAATGAAAAAAAACGATATTTTCAAAACGCTCCGGCTACTCGGCACGTTCGTCCACCGATGCATAACTGTTTGAGGAGACTGGAGATGTAAAAGACTAAAATTAAGTGGGGCAAAAAACTTGACGTTAAGGTGTGACCCACAATTAACATCGAGCATTATGGTTGAACCACCCTTTAAAACAAAAGTACCAACCATTACTTTTGGTTTTAACTGGAAATTAAAATTCAATTTAAGGTGAATAATAGAATTAATGCACGTAGAAAAAATATGGTTAGGATAACAATATTCGAAGAGCTTTATACTATTGTTGGGCATATGGTTGTGGTACAACAATATTATGATCCTCACAACAATATTATTATTCAAATACAACCATATTATGATCCTCACAACCGTAGTATGGTTCTCATGCAACCATATGATCCTCACAACCGTAGTGTGGTTATCACGCAACCATATTATGATCCTCACAACCGTAGTATGGTTCTCACGCAACTATGCCATGTTCCCTACAACCATAGTATGATCACACACAATTATACTATGATCCCCAAAATTATTTATTAGAATTGGATTATGTTGTGTACAATAGATTTGAATAATGAAAATTATTTAAAAATACATTAAATTGAAAATTATAGGGGTGATTTTCTTAACAGTAGAAAAAATCAGTTTAAAATCTAAAAAATCGTTTTTATTAAAAAAATATTTCATTTAAACAAATGCAAGACAGTTCGTTTGAAAAATTGTAGTTTCCATATAAAATGTACTAATATTGCATTAGATGCGTAACAATAACATTGTTCTCAAAAGCATACTCAAATGAAGAAAAATTACAATCATTCAGTATGTTAGCCGTATCGTATATTGTTGTTAATATAAAACCCAAACACAATCCTTTTGTCGCACCAACCATATTTATATTGTTGCTACAACCATATTTCCATTTTTATATTTGGCAATACTACTATTGTTACATTTCAACAATATTAATATTGCGGCAATCATACTATTTCCAAAATTAAATTCAAAAAACAATACTTTGGTTGCGACGAAGATACTTTTATGGCGGAGTAAGATATTATTGCCGTGACCATATACGAGTAATAACCATATTTTTGTTCTCTCTGCGTGTGCATCAACACAAGGCCCAAAACAAAAGGAACTACTTTGCGCTTCGCGCTTATAGCGCACAACTTTCTGTTATGTAGTTTTCCAAACAAGCTAGCAAAAATGTCAATTCTGTTGACAATTGGGGCCCCCTTTACTTATTCCCTTTACCAACCATATGTGGTCCCTAGACCACAACTCTGCCATTACACGCACAATGAAGTTATCCAAGCGAACAAATTGCTTGACATTTAGTTCAAGGTCGCGTGCACATTGGCTGACTTTTCTTTTTGCTTCTCTTCAACGGAGCAGCGTTCTTGACCGACTGTGTGTGATCTTCTCACTTCTCTGCATACGCATTGTGCGATGGCGTCTTAGCTTACGAAAACTTCACAGACAATCATGTTAACTCGTACGGACGCGTCTAAAGACTTCATGTACTGTTAATTAAATCCACATACAAGTGGGTCTAGGTCGACGATGTCGCCGTACGCCCATTGGCAGCCGGCGAAAACGACGACTGATGGTGGTCGCAACCAGAAACACCAACACAAACTGCTCCTCCATCTCACCGTGACACAACACTTGGTTCTTGGTTAGTCATTCATTGCATTCCAACCCAACAACATTTGTATAAATCGACTTGCGATGTTGTTGCACATGTGTGTAGCTGTGTATTTGTCTGTTGGTCATTGCCATCACATCATACGTACCATCCGTCCAAATTTATGGGTTTCGCTTTTATGGCCTGCCTGGTGGTTCTTATGTAGCCGCTAGCTGCTCTATGATCTGCTCGTATGCAGACGTCCATACGTTCTAACGTTGACTTGACGCTGTGTATTAGAGGCGTTGGACGCAATGTGCACCAAGGCGTGAATGAAAACAACAATAGCAGCAGCCAGCAACAACCGACAACTTTTCATTGTTGCTGAAGACGAATATTTTGAGAACAAACACAAGACCAAGCAAGAACCGAAATGAAAACAACAGCTCATTGTGGCAACAGACGTCTGTCTGCCTGCCATTATGACACAGAAACAAACATGCAGACAAAACAAAATTAAAATGTTTTAATGTTTAAACCAACTGAAATAAGAGAATTTGAAACGGTAGCCAATTTTGGCTAGGTCGAATCGTATATACCCTTTTACAGGGAGAGCCTGAGTTTCGGCTGTTAAATTTACACAGAAAACCCTGATTGAAACATCTATAAATTTCGGCGCCGAGTTTTCCATTTGTATATGCAGGCGACCTTTCCAGTAAGATACCATTTAAAATACATATGTATATGCAAATTAGAGAATCTTGTCATTTATATCTTAATAGGCTGTTGAGTTGTTGACACCTCGGATCGCGCAGGAAGCGTGCCTTCCTTCTTTTACTTACTTAACGGCCTGACAAAGGTGCCTCAGTAAGATTGTAATTTTTTCCTTTTTAAATTAAAACTCACATTCTTTGAGATATCATGTGATTTTTTAATTGGATTGTAAAAAAGATATGTTTCTATTAAGTATGAAATAAAATATCCGTCAAATAGCCTCCATGACTCATAATGAAAAAGTGCATTCTTCCTGAGACTTTTTCTAGATAGATACTTGATTTAAAAACTCCTAGGTCTTGAGCGTATCTTTTCCTGTTGTCTATGCAAAGAATTAGTAGGGACGTAAATACGGTTACTAGGGTTGCCAGACGCTCGGGATTCGTCGGGATTATCCCGACTTTCTATGATTGTCCCAAGTCCCGAGTATTGAAATAATGTAGGGGAAAATCCCGACTTTTCAAGTTTGCATAGTTAAAGTACCAAATAGACAGCACCACATTTTGTGCAACAAACGACAACACAAAAAATCGATAAAAGCATTTCTGAATGGCGACAGGCGGATCACACACAACAGCTCTGTAGCGCAAAATGTGGTGTGGTGTAAGCCCCCCTTTAAGTCCAGTGGACTTCTTTGGACTTCTATGAAGATTCAAAAGAAAAGTCAGAAGACATATTTGCGAAATTGATGGAAATTACACTTAAGAATAATTTACGAATTGAAAAGTTATCGGCATACAGTGCGGATAATGCATCTGTAAATTATGGAGTTCACAATTCAGTATATCAAAAACTCAAAATTGAAAATGCAAAAATTATAAAAGCTAACTGTCATGTCATAAATAATTGCGTTAAAAAAGCATTGAATAAATTATCTTGTGATATTGAGAATATTGTAATAAAAACGTTTAACGAGTTTAGCTCATCTGCCAAAAGGACTGAACAATTAAAGCATTGCTTTGAATTTGCTGGAATAGAGTACAACAATTTATTGCGTCATGTTCCAACAAGGTGGCTGTCACTTTTACCTGCAATAGATCGACTGGTATTGTCTTGGCCAGCTGTTAAGAAATACTTCTTATTGAAAGGGGAAGACAACTGTCGACCAGCGATATGGCAATTTGTTTCCAGCGGTTTTTCAGTTTCAGAAATGAACAGCGGTAACGATGAATGTATGTTGGAAGGTATGTCGGAGGCCTATCTGTACTTTACTCATAATGTTTTGCAAGATTTTCAGAAGGCCATTTTAGCTCTAGAATGTGATTCGTGTACAATAGTGGAAGTACATGGCATAATGACTAAATTACTAAATAGTCTAAAATGCCGCATGAATGATAAATTTTATGGTAGCAAAGCATTATCTGTAATAAGAAAGCTTGCAGCAACTGATAAATTAATATTCGAAAAAGAGGCGAACAACTTTTTCAACACAGCAATCAACTATTTAAAAAAACGATACGATTTTGAAGAAAATTCTGTTTTTGGCCGAATATCGGCAATTAACATAAAAGAGTCATTATTATCTTGGGAGCAAATATCGGAAATTCCTAGAATTTTACAAATTTCAGATGCTATTGATAGCGATATGTTTTACAGCGACTACTGTAGTCTTCGGGCTGTTTATGAAGAATTACCCAAAGACATACCAAATGATAAAATATGGTCATATTTTTTTGCTAAATGTGGTAAAGAAAACCACTTGAATTTATTAAAATTGATCTCTTTCATATTTTCCATACCCATAAGTAATGCTCATTGCGAAAAAGTATTTAGTATTTTAAATAATTTATATACCAAAGACAGAAATAGAATGTCTTTTGATCTCATAAAGGCTGAATTAATCATAAGATTGAACATTGATATGAATTGTCAGGAATTCCAGACATTTTTGACAACTGACGAGGGAGTAATACTAGTCAACGCTGTGAAAAATAATTCGAAGTATTTATGTCAAAATTAGTTTAAGTTTATAGTGTGTATATAAATCACTTTGTTACTTTTTATTGTTTGTATGTTATTTTTATAAACATGTATGTCAGTATGAAACTGTTTTTTTTTTGTTAATAAAACCCTTTTTCCTTTTTGAGAAATCCCGACTTTTACTATTGGATGTCCCGATTTCTTGCATTTGGCATCTGGCAACCCTAACGGTTACACACGTTTTATGGTGTAAAATAAAAAGTACTGAATGTTTTTGGACCAAATATTTTTTACTATATTTATTGATGTTTATTGAATCCAAAAAGAATCTACTTATTCGAAATGTCCGCCTTTTGCCTTCACACACGCCTAAAGTCGCACTGGCCAATCGTCAATAGCTGCACGAACCTCGTCCATTGGAAAATTGGCTACAGCTCGAACCAAAGCAGTCTTAAGAGATCCAATGTTGGGGTATCTTTTGTGACAAACCTTGTCCTCTTAAACTGTCCACAATTTGTAATCCAATTGATTCAAATCAGTACTTCCTGAGGGCCATTCTTCAGAGGAAACGAACGCTGGCAAATTGTTTCGATGCCAGGCCTGGGCCGTTTTAGCCTTATGCCGGCGCAGAATCTGGCTGGTAAGTCCATGGCTGGTTTTGGAACAGGTTTTGGAACAGGGAATTGTTAAGAGGCTTCACAACAGCTTCCAAAACGGTTGTTTGGTAAACTTTGGCCGATGTTTTGACTCCTTGTTCGCAGAAATGCAGGTCGGTGACCCCATCGTAAGAGACACCCGACCAAACCATGACTGAAACTGGGTGATGACCCTTTTCCACCCTTGGGATCAGTTCAGATGCTTCCTTAGATGACCGCGCATACACTCTATCATTTTGCTTGTTCAATTTTTCCTGAACGGTAAAAATGTTTTCATCGGTGAACAAAATTTTTCTGTGCAAGTTATCAGCGTACTTCGCCAAAAGACGTTTGCATTTTTCAATCCTTTTGTTTTTTTAAAGCTGCAGTCAATAAATGTCCGGTACGTCGTTTGAAAGTCCCAAGTCTTTTTTAATGATTCGACTCATGGACTTTTGCGTGATGTTTATCTCACGTGCCTTGATTTTCTATTCTCGGAGCGGATTTCTGTGAATTTTTGACTTAACGGCTTTGGGCGGCCCGACGGTGGCGGTCTTTTACATCTCCAGTCTCCTCAAACAGTTTTATCGGTAGACGAACATGCGGCTAATCCCTAGTGGGATTAGTCGCTTTTTTCATTTCACACTTGAAAAGCGCTATACGGTTCTCATTATCTGACCACTCCATGATGAAAGTTGAAACAATTTGAAAATCCCGTTACAGACTAACGCTATTGAGGTTAGCTTTCAAAACCCATATGACTTTAACGGGGTATGTTCAGTTCTACTATTGAAATGGGTGTGTTCAATGTTGTAACAGTATTTATGTCCCTACTAAGTATTCTCCTCTTCCTGTTTGCGAAGTCAGTGAAAGTTCACGTCTAACGCCTTTCCAAGCTGAAGGGTTCGTTTCCGACACTCATCTCACTCAATCTTTGCAATTCCTTCACTTATATCTCGTTCTGTCCTTCCGATCATGTCTGTCTTTTCCTAATAGTTTTAGTCTAATTTCCTTAGATTATTTAGTTGTCCTAATACAATAATATTTCCCAGCAAACACTTAGTAAATACTATAAGTACTTATTACCCTTTGCATTACCAGGTAATGACCCCTCATTACCCTTTGCGTTTTTTATAACAAATTAGTAACCCTAATACAGGAATATTTTGCAGCAAACACGTAGTACGAAGGCTGCTATATATATTTCTGGCCTAATAATGAAAATGCGAATATTTATCATCAAAAATGGTTTTATTGTTTTTCAAAACATTCTCCAGCAAGATTTATATACTTTTGCATGCGCTCAAACCAATTGTCTAAGCACTTTTTCCACTCCGATTGAGCCACCTCCAAAACATGGTTTTTGAACGCTTCAACTGCATCTTCTGGCGACGAAAATCGTTGACCACTCATTTTTTCTTGATTTGCGGGACTAAAAAGAAGTCATTGGGTGCAAAGTCAGGGCTGTACGGCGGATGACCCATCAATTCGACGTTTTGGCCGGTCAAGAAGGCACTGGTTTGAGCCGATGTGTCAGAGCTCGCATTGTCATGATGCACAATGATTCTTCTTCTCTTGTTCGTTTTTCGAATTTCTCCCAAGACTTCTGGCAAACAAATTGTGATGTACCACTCAGAATTGACCGTCCTAAGTTGCTCAAGCGGAACAGTCGTCACATGACCAGTTTTGGCGCAGAAACAGGCGACCATTTGCTTCGAAGTGCTTCTTCCACGAACAAATTTCGTTGGATCTTCAAAGACCCACTCGTCGATTGGCGTTTTGTTTCGGGCTCATACGCATAGATCCATGATTCGTCACCTGTGACCATCTTATAAACGTCTTTTGAAGCACCTCGATCGTATTTTTTCAAAATTTCTATGCACCAATCACCACGAGTTTTCTTTTTAGCGATTGTCAAATTGTGCGGGATCCAACGAAAACAACTCTTTTTACGGACAGATGTTCATGCAATATCGAATGTATGCTAGTGGAAGAAATTCCTAAGGATGCCTCTATCTTACGGTATGTCACATTACGATCTTGCATTATCAGTTACGCACGGCATTAATTTTCTCCGGCACAACGGCCGTTTTTGGACGACCTTTACGACCTCCTTCTTTGAGCGAGCGTCGGCACCGATTGAATTTATTAAACCAGTTTTTCACAGTGCTATAGGATGGTGCTTCATCGCCATACAAAGATTTAAGTTCATCGATGCACTCTTGTCGTGATAATCCACGTCGAAAGTTGTGAAAAATGATCGCAAGAAAATGTTCACGAGTTAATTCCATTTTTTGCCAAAATGATTTTTTCAAGTCACTGTAAACAACACAAATGATGGTCAAAACGTTCTGAGTACGTTTATGCTAAAAAATGTCAAACTTTCCAATGGAAATGGAAATATATATATATATATATATATATATATATATATATATATATATATATATATATATATATATATATATATATATATATATATATATATATATATATATATATATATATATATATATATATATATATATAGCAACCCTCGTAAATTCTACTCATTGTCATATGCATTACTTGGTAATGACCTATAATTACCCTCTGCATTATTTTAAAACAAAAAATAATTGTGGTAATAGGCTAAATCAGTAAATATCAGTTTGATTGATATCACACATGATAATCACACGCATACGATTATATTAAAAGGACCAATCACTAAACAACATTTCGTTATCGACTCCTTTCTCACAATCGTATGCAGACCACATCGTAAATTAAAAATTATTGTTATAAGGGCTGAGAAGCAACCAATAACTATCATCTGGTTGTGGCTCAGGGGCTTTTGACCAAACACGCAGAGAAAAGATATAGTTACGATAAGGTCACGGCAACAATAGTATGTTCTCTGCATTAAAAGTATGGTCGTCGCAACCATAGTATTGTTTTTTGAATTTAATTTTGACAACAGTATGTTTCCAGCAATATTAATATTGTTGTCAAATTTAAAAATGAAAATATGGTTGTAGCAACAATATAAATATGGTTGGTAGGAAAAAAGTATTGTTTTCATGGGTTTTATGTTAACATATAGCAAAATCGTATTTATTTTTAATGTAATAATAATAATGATAATAAATTTTTTTCAAAACAAACTACGGATTAGTATAACTTAATTATATTTAATTAATGATTTTTTTACTGTTACTCATCTATTAAGAGTTTAATTTATTTTTGCATAACTTACTTAATAAAATTCTCTATTGTTGAATAACAACTTATCTCAATTTTTACAAAAAATGTTGTGAGGATCATACTATGTGTGTACGTTAAACATAATATGGTTATTATGATCATAATATGGTTGTGGTGATCATAGTATGCTTGAGTGTGTATACTAATATGGTTGTGGGGATCATAGTATGGTTGTACGTGAATACATTTATTGTTGTGAGGACCATAATATTGTTATGGGGATCATAGTATGGTTGAGTGTGTTTAATAATATGGTTGTGGGGACCATAGTATGGTTGTGCGTGAATAAATTTATTGTTGTGGGGACCATAATATTGTAATGCCACAACCAAATGACCCAAAAGTCATACAATAGTATGATGCGCTTCGAATATTGTTACCCCAACCATACTTTTTTTCTGCGTGCATGGAAGCGTATTTTTATTTTTCCATAGTTTCTCAGAATTTACTCTCCCTCTCTGTTGCACACAGCCTACTTATTCTTGATCTATGATTACAAATAAGTACTTATTCCTGGGCTTCGTGTATACTCTGCAAGTACTTTTCTTCAATGCCATCTCCATGTTCAAATAATTTGAAAGGAATTCATATAATAGTGAAGACTTTTGATTTGAGCTTACTCTCAATGTAACTTGGTAACAAGAGTTTTTCCCTTGGTTCTTTTGCTGCATTTAAAGGCGTTGCAACCGAATCGACAAACTTGGTATGCGTCCCATCCTATGATGAGTAAAAAAATATTTAAAAGCTTTTAATTTTATATGCTTGGCAATTTGTGCCAAATCGGAAAACACAACGGCACACGGAACCGACCAAATTTATTTCGTCGATTTGTACGAGTGACACATTTCCCGTTTGTGTTGGTGTGGCCCGGCGTGGGTCTAGACAAGAAGACAAAAAGGTGTGTTCTAATTTTGAAGGGGTTGGCTCGCCCGTTTGTCGGTTAATTTCATCGCTGCAAATGCTCTTTTTCTCTATGCATCTGTGATTTCTATTTTGGCTACGTACGAACTCGTTTGTGTTTTTCATCATTCTACAAACAATTTAATGTGCCACACGCTACTGGCTGAAAGGGGGGGGGGATTGTGAAAAACTGGGGGTTGTCGAATGTGTCTTCATTATAAATGGCATGTGTACACAAACCATTGTACGTTTGATTTTGATAAATGTACTATGATTTCAAAAATAATTTGGCTCTTTTCAATCAAATGCATACATTTAAAAGGAATATTTTTAATAATGGGTTTTTTTTCAGAAGATGAATGGGCTACAATGTGAAATGTGCAATTTGTAGTTTTGTATTTGATTTTAAACGTTTTTTTTTCTTGTTTCTTGCAGAACACTATCGTCAAAAGAATTTCGCATTTAAAAATAGTTTTGCCTAGAAACTGAACATTTCTGAAATAACCTCAGAATCGGAAAAACATACCTATTATAAATACTATCATTTGTGGCCCGTAATTGCAAACTGAATCGTGATATAAACGATTAAATAAACAAAGTTAGGGGACAGAGTGAATAAAAATAGAAACTATGGCAAACGAATTTTTTAAATTCTCAGAAATATGAAATTGAGGTACAGACAAAATTACTACATATTTCGAGAAATATGGTCAGACAAAATATGGATATTTTATGCCCTTACCCTACTGGGTTGGAGGTCAATACGAGTATGTGAAACTCATAAAAAGCATTTTAGACCCTATATACGAGTATGTTTAGACCAAATCCGTTTCATGACTTTTTGGGTCACTTGAATCATGTCCGTCGGTGCGGCTGGTTTGCATGATAACTTTTGAAAGGAGTGAGATATTTGATGGACTGCAATTATACACTTAGCCTATAGAGGTTGTAATTTCTTATAAAAATAGTCAAAACAACCAAAAAGTTGTTTTGACTATGAGATAAATTCTTCGCATGCATTTTCCAATTAATTGGAGACATTTCCGTTTATGTGGCTTTTAAGCACCATATCAGAGGTGGCGAAACCTTGAAGCAGATGATCCAACTTGGCTCATTTCGGATTATAATGGATCTGTCATTAGTTACTGTAAAGGTAGAAAATGATTCGAATTTTCAAGGATATACTTTTTTTTTTCAAATTTTACTTACTGCGTTTTACAAAAATTGGAGCTATAACGGCGGGATGATATTATTACTTTTATAATTACTTTTTGGGTAAGCTGTACTGGGGTTATTAGGAATTTCTTTTGCAAATTTAGCGTGATCCAACCAGAAATTTTTTTTCAGAGCAAAAAAAATATAAAAATTCAAATCAATGTAGAATCTTTATTGGTAATTTGTAAGAACATTTTATGGCATTTATTTTTTGAAAATTATTACCTTCAAATGTTGCATTATGGAAATGAGCGTTCGGTGAGAAACGGGACGATCCGCAGTTTTCGACCAAAATTTTTTTCAGGGATGAGGCCCATTTCTGGCTCAACGGCAAAGTCATTAAACAAAATTGCCGCAATTGGGCTAAAGAGCAAAAAGAAGCGGTTCAAGGAGTGACATTATACCCAGAGAAAACCAAGGTTTGGTACGGTTTATAAGCTGGTGGAATTATCGGTGCATATTTTTTGAAAAATAATATTGGCCGAAACGTAACCGTGAATACCGTTCGCTATCGCGCCATGATATCGATCTTTATGCTATCTGAAATTGAAGCCCGTAATCTTGACGACACTTGGTTTCAACAGGACGGTGCCACGTGCCATACAGCTGCTCAAACAATGGATCTATTGAGAGGTCATTTCGAAAAGCAGCTAATTTCACGTTTTGGACAGGTGAGTTGACCGCCTAGATCGAGTGATATCACACCTTAAGACATTTTTCTTTGGGGTTACGTAAAGTCTATGCTGACAAACCAGCTACCATTCAGTTTTGGAAGCCAACATTACGCGTGTCATTAAAGCCATACCGGTCGAAATGCTCGAACGAGTCATCCACAATTGGACCCTCAGAATGGAAACCCTGAGGCGTAGTTGCGTCCAACATTTGAAGGTAATTATTTTCAAAAAATAAATGCCATAAAATGTCCTTTCAGAATCCGGCGCAGAATCCTGCTGGAATGTCCATGGCTGGTTTTGGAACAGGGAATTGTTAAGAGGCTTCACAACAGCTTCCAAAACGGTTTCTTGGTAAACTTTGGCCGATGTTTTGACTCCTTGTTCGCAGAAATTCAGGTCCGTGACCCCATCGTAGCAAACACCCCACCAAACCATGACTGAAGCTGGGTGATGACCCTTTTCCGCCCTTGGGATCAGTTCAGATGCTTCCTTAGATGACCGCACATGCACTTTATAATTTTGCTTTTAAAATTTTTCCTGAACTGTACAAAATTTTCATCGGTGAACAAAATTTTTCTGTGCAAGTTATCAGGGTGCTTCACCAAAAGACGTTTGCATTTTTCAATCCTATTTTTTTTTAAAGCTGCAGTCAATAAATGTCCGGTACGCCGTTTGAAAGGCCCAAGTCCCAAGTCTTTTTTTATGATTCCACTCATGAACTTTTGTGTGATATTCATCTCACGGACCATGATTTTCTGATTTCGAAGCGGATTTCTGTAAATTCTTGATTTAACGACTTTGATGAAATGCGGTGTTTGAACAGAGTCCAACCGCTGGCGTTCTTTTACAACTCCAGTCTCCTCAAACAGTTTTATACCTTGGTAGACGAACATGCGGCGAATCCCTAGTGGCCGGAGCGTTTTAAAAATATCGTTTTTTTTCATTTCACACTTGAAAGGCGCTATTACAGCGATACGGTTCTCATTATCTGACCACTCCATGATGAAAGTTGAAACAATTTGAAAATCCCGTTACAGACTAACGCTATTGAGGTTAGCTTTCAAAACCCATATGACATTAACGGGGTATGTTCAGTTCTACTATTGAAATGGGTGTGTTCAATGTTGGAACAGTATTTATGTCCCTACTAAGTATGTGAGCGCAAATATTTTTAAAAACGCCATACATTCTTTTTTATGATGTGTTTATTTTAAGATTTAGCTTAATTAAAAAACTTGGACCCGAGGTTCCCAAGGACAAAAACACGGCCTTTCCAATATGAACCCAAAATCCAGCTATAGATCCATTCAAAATTCATTACAATTAGTTCACCACTACTAACAAGGTTACACTTGACCGATATAAGGGTAATACATTTCTGTCAAATAAAACTACTTCTGTATCCCCCAGTAATGTCAATGCCACATTGGAACGCAACCCATAGTGGCGATTATATCAGCTTTGGCCTATACGAATTAAATGAATTACCCGCTTATTTTTTATATTTTTTTTTTTAGTTTTTATTCAATGTCAACTAAGTAAAATACCAGGCACTACACGATCTTGTTTCACAATGAGACCATGTTTTTTTAGTTGAATGATTAGTCACAAAACTCTATAAAAATGTGGAAGCCCATGTCACCCTTAAACATAGCTTCGTTTTCTTGTAATCATCCCACCGTATTTCTTGTAAACTGATCTTTTAACAAACCACGAAGTGTGAACATGTTTTCGTTGTTAATTTCTTTAACAACAAAACGAAAAGCGTTAAGAGGATTAAAACACAAATGCTTATTTGTAGACATATTCGACGATTCGAGGCAAAATTCCCGCAGGTGGAGGCGGCCGCTCTGTGAGTCCCAGTCACACTTTGTGCTCTACATTGCTTATCAATAAAAACTGCTTGTAATTGATCATGAAATGTTTAATTAAAACATACGCCCGAATGACAAGCAACAAAATAAAATTATCACAAAGTTCTCTTTGTGTCCTTTGTCCGCGTGTATATTCGGTATTTTCCGATAAATCACAAAAACACAAACGATTTTAGCTGTCATTCATCATAATTTCAGTTTAGTCCGATAAAAACAAAACAATATATATTTATGTAATCTCCGCCAACTGTTTGTGAGAAACGCACACGGATTTATTATCAGATGTACGAGGGCTGGGCGAAAAAGAGCATGGTGTGATTGCCATGAGAAAAGTGATGAAAGGCTAAAAAGTTTTACAAATGTGTGCGCCGGGCGTGCTTTAATTTGTGACAGCGCATAGAGAAAGGGCACTAAGGGTAAAAAAAGCAGTTTTCATTTTTTTTTTTTTTGATGAGACCGATCCCATGCCCCAAAAGTGTTCCCTCCCAGAGATATGCGCGTTTTATAAAAGTGAAGTCGACGATTCTAAGCGCAAATAGAAAGGGACCTAATCTTTAAAATGGCTCTCCTGAACAAAACTGGGTTTTAACCTTAGGTCCCTCTCTATTTTGCGCGTCATATATAGGCACTAAAACGGCATTGCCGTTGAGAAGTTTCTTAAAAAGTAAAAAATCATAAACTCCTAACAAACATTCAAAACATGTCAAAAGGTCGTTAATTTCTGCCAGGCCGAACTTTATAAATTCTCTATCGTGCCTTCTATTGAAGAACAAAAAAGTACAGGATGGAGCGCGGTATTTTGATTTTTTGCACTGCAGGAGGCGGCGTATTTTTCAAATGCAGTGCAGCGTGCTTTTCGTTTTCGATTCGTTGTTCCCCACGCGGACTTGTTCCTGGAGGCAATCAATTGTAAGTTGGGTAACTTGCGTGGCTTATGGTTGCTGACGGGAGATTTGTATTCGTCTGCCTTTCAGTTGCCATCATGCATTGGACACGTGAGGAGAGGTCATTTTGTGTTGAAGCGTATTTTTCAAATGCAGTGCAGCGTGCTTTTCGTTTTCGATTCGCTGTTCCCCACGCGGACTTGTTCCTGGAGGCAATCAATTGTAAGTTGGGTAACTTCATTGCGAACAGCAGGGAATGTGTTAGGTGTACGAAGGGGTCCTGAGAGAAGGATTGCAACACCACAAAACTTCTAGAGAATTGGAGCAGCAGGACTGCAATCTCTGAAACGCCGGCTGAAAAAAAGCCATTACTTGCTTTTTTTTCCGCCGACTCTTGAGGTAATGGAATTAGAGGATACATGGTTCCAGCAGGATGGTGCCACTGCACACACAGCGAGGGTAACCATGAATAGTTTGAGGCAAATGTTTCCTGGACCGCTTATCTCTTTGAGGGGTGATGTGAACTGGCCGGCACGCTCATTTTACTTAGCCCCATGCAATTTTCTCCTTTGGGTTACCTAAAGTCGAAGGTGTATAAGTATATCAACCGTTCCAACACCTTGGAATACCAAATTCACAATATTGAGGCTGAAATTGGCGGAATACCATGAAAAGCATGAAAACTTCAGAAAACCTATGCAGCAGTGTGTGTATAGCTAAGGTCGACATTTTCCAGATACACTTTTTAATTTATTGTAATTTAAAAATTCCCTTACTGTTCAATATAATTAAAATATAAAATAAATTTTTTCTAAGGTTCATAATTTTTTTTATTTCATTCCCAAATAAGCAAATTTCTGCGCTCCACCCTGTATTTTGTAAGCGCACCGTAACCACAGTCAAATCTTTAAAAGAAATCCATATTGGAATTTGTAGAGATTTTTTTTAATTTGAGAACTCATATGTCCATAGTGGTGGTTCTTTTTGACCTACGAATCTCAACTAATAGTCCCCATTTTATCCTGATTTTAATTTTAGCACTTCACAGCTGTGTTCTGATAGCGCCACCAGGCTTATTATAACATTGGAAAACGCATAAGCTAAATCTGTGTAATTATCATAGGAGTCACTCGTGGCTATTAAAAAAACCGGATTATGTATAAAAAAAATCGAATTTACCCACTACAATTCATACAAATAATGCTTAATATGAAAGTTGTCCCCAAAATTCAAGTCGCAGCTCATTTTTTCGCTGTGCACTTCTCTAAAAGTGAAAAAGAGTCAGTCAACTGAGGGTTGTAAAAAGAGTTAAATTCAGAGAAAAAAGGGAAAAAGAGTCAATGTCCAAAAAACAGTAATTTTTCTTCTTTTTCAACCTATCCGTCTCGTATTTTCGATAAATTTAAAGAGTTTCTAATGATGTACATTTGTAAATGTCTTGATTACTGGAACCGTTTCAAGCTCATATCAATTTAGATTCTACATCGTCTTCATCGAGGCAGCTCAACTGTCCGCTTTAGGGTTGTTTGGACTCCTGTGAGAGTGCTGATAGCCCTTTTCTAACAGCCAGAAGCCCTTTTGTTCCCAAATGCTTGACTATAATGCTCGTGGTAAATTTACAACTGTCTATCGGTTTCCATCTTGACCCAGCCTTCGCACAGTGCTCCGTTTCATTGTCAAAAATCAGAAAACTGATCGGCTTTGAATTTAAATTTTGTATATAATTTTAAAGGTATTTTTCATAAAAATAAAAGTTGCTTTTTGGTCTCCAGAAGCCATACAAAGTGAGCGGTTTTTATCTAGAATTAGTTCCTGAGTAGTTGAATGAAAATATTCGTCAAAGACGCATTTTTAGACGGAATTGAATTGGATTATAATTTTTGAATATTTAAGGAGTGGTACAATTCTAGATTTTTTTTAAATCCTTTAAATATTATTTTTAATTAATTTTTTAATATTAAATTTTTTAGATGAGATGTAAAAAATTTTTATCTTTTAATAGTAAAATAATAAAACGTAAAATCCGGTGAAATTTTGTTGCACAATTAAATAGTTTGGACTTTTGTCAATAAGAAAAAACAAAGTCTTCGCCGATTATGTTCGATTATTTTTGACTTTAAATTTTTAAAAATGAAGTTTTTTTTCGAAAAATTCTCAATTTTTGATTATAAAAAAACCTTCAAAAAATTCGGTGAAATTTATTTGCACAATAAATTATTTTAGATTTCTGTCTTTTAGAAAAAAACGAAATCTTCGCTGATTTTGTCCGATTCTTTTTTCGATTTTCATTTTTCAAAAAGTGTCCATGATGAACTTTTTATTTGAAAAATGCTAAATTTTTGATTCCAAACAGCAAAAAAACACAAAAAATTTAGCAAAATATTTTTGCACAAGAAATTAGTTTGGACATTCTTCTATTGGAAAAAACGAAATCTTTGCCAATTTTTTTTTTAAATTTTTAAGAAGATGATTCAATGATTCAGTAAAAACCAAAAAAAGTTAAATTTTACAAGAAAACCATAAAAGCAGATACTATTTTTGAAATCACAGCATCACAATCCATTCAAAAATCAAGTGTCGATGTATTCTGAAAAATTCTTCTATTTGTTTCCATTGGTAGTATGGGTACAGAGCACTGAGCTTCGATCTTGCCAGGTTATCTGAGGCCTCGGCCGCGTCCGCTGATTCGGAACCTGTCTAATCACAGTCGTTTGGCAGGCAGTAGCTGGGAATGTTGATACCATACTAGGGTTGCTATTTATATTTCTGGTCCTGACAATACTAATGTTCCTAGATGCATACTGGAACTTCCATTGGAAACTTTGACATTTTTTAGCATAACTTTACTCAGAACGTCTTGTCATTTGAGGACGAATTGTTTTGTTTACAGTGTGTTGAAAAATTCATCTCAGTCAAAAAATGGAATTATCCCGTGAACATTTTCTTGCGAGGATTTTTTTACGATTTTCGGCGTGGGTTATTGAGACAAGAGTGTTTAAATCAACTTGTTTCGAATTTTGGCACCATCAAAAACCACTGTTAATCGCTGGTACCAAGCGTTCAGTCTCAGACGCTGTTCGCTCTAGGATGAATTTCGTGAAGGACGACCAACTTCGGTCACTTTGCCAGAAACCATCGATGCTGTGCGTGAACTGAGTAAGCAAGACCGACATGTGACATACCGTAAGATTGAGGCATCCTTGGTCATTAGTTTGACAAGCATCAATAAGATATTGCATGTTCATTTGGCTGTGAAAAAAAATTGTTCTCGTTGGATCCCACATAATTTGACGATTGCTCGTAAGGATTGGTGCAAAGAGATGCTGAAAAAGTATAACTGCGGTAGCTCAAAGGCAGTGTATAACATTGTCACAGGTGACGAATCATGGATCTATGCATATGAACACGAAACAAAACAGCAATTGACCGTATGGGTCTTTCAAGACGAGCCAAATCTAACAAAAGTTGTTCGTGGAAAAAGTACATCGAACCGGCCACGTCGCCACAGTACCTTTAGTGCAACGTAGGACGTTCAATTCTGAGTGGTATACTTATACACCCACCTGTTTACCATCTGTGTGCGAAGAAATGAGAAAAGATACTGACAGAAGACGGATCATTTGCATCACGACAATGCGAGCTCTCACGCATCAGCCGAAACGATGAGTTATTAGACCACTCAAGATGTCGACTTGATAGGCCATCCACCGTAGAGCCCAGATTTGGCACCCAATGACTTCTTCCTAGCATCATGAAAAAATGCGTGGTAAACGTTTTTCATCGCCCGAAGCAGCTGTTGAAGCGTTCAAAAATCTTGTTTTGGAGGTGTCGCAATCGGAGTGCAAAAAGTGCGCATGCAAAAGTGTGTTGATCACATAAAGGAGAATATTTTGAAAAACAATAAAACCATTTCCAATGATAAATTATTGTGTTTATATTGCCAGACCCGACATATAAATAGCAACCCTCGTTTGCTTCGATTTGGGAGATGTAAATAAGGCGGTGAGAGACGTATCGTAACTTTATTTAGATTTATAGATAACTTTTCATAATTAGCAGCTAAGTGAATGGTGAGAATCTCTGTCTGCAAGACAGTTCAACCCGTCAGTACACAGGAAACGATTTCGATTTAATAAAAAAATTCAAACAAAAAGTTAGTTAGGAATCACGTGATATAAACAAAAGATTCGTGCGTTGGTAAACGAAAATATTTCCGATTTTAGGTGATAAACAGATTCACATATTTACAAATCGAGCCGGCTTTATGCACCGGATCGACCTGAAGGAGGAATTCTCCATCCAAGGGCTGCATGCCGTCTGTCGCAAATATTTTTGTTATAAGGCGATGAAAAATCAATTCATTGTCAGATTTGAGACCATATTTCTTTACGGCATTGCATTTAATAGAATCCAAAAGTTATTCCATACGAGCAGAGAGAGAGAGGTGATTGCAGTTTTGATGGACTCTACTTCACCATCACCAGACCTCAGGCACCGAAGTTTCTGTAACCAAGCCTGCACATTCGTTGCTTGGGGTTCTTATAATGATGAAGTGGCGCTCACCGAAACTGCAGTCACCTGTGTTTGTAACTAAAAGTCTTTTCGACCGCTTTTGAAAAATGTTTACAACCTCTTTCGCGTCAATACAAGAATTTTTTCATCACCTCACATCGAAAAAATTTTAATAAACAGCTTAGAACTTTTTTTGTAAATATTTAAAATAATTTACATCACCTCATAACTAAAATACTTTCGATAAACGGCTCTCAACTGTTTTTTTTTCGTAAATATGCAATTTTTTTTAACGCCTAATTATGAAAATTTTTTCCACAAAAGCTTTGAATTTTTATTTGTAAAAACTTGAGTTTGTTAATCGCCTGAAATCGGAAGTATTATCGATAAAAAAAAATTACGAATATTTTAGTAATATGTGCAATTTTTTATCACAGGACTCCCAACTAATTTTTTGTTTGCATTTATTAATTAAATCGCATTTTTTTCTTGGTATCGTTTTATTTTTTGATCAACTTGTTTCTTTGCCAATAGCAGAAGTGGGTGCACCCAAAAGGGTTTTGTCTGCTTCGCCTTATTCGGTAGATAGAAAACTTTGCACTCTGCCCTCGTATTGCCCTTTGTATGAAACTTCGTGTGTATGTATGTGTAAATGTACACACACTCGTATATATTCTGATTTTTATTATGTAAATTGATTATAAGCGAAGCGATTGATAATTTCGATATGTTTTGAAAACGGGGGGAAGTGTTTTTCAATTGCAGAAAATACTTTCTATCGCAATCATATCGAATGGAGCAGAGTGCCAGAGGTTTATCAGCATAAATCTAGTTGCAATGAATTTTATGATGTGCCAAAGCAGCTTTTCATATGCTTCATTTCACAGCAAATATTGAGTGAAAGAATGCCGGACACTTTGTGCTTAAAGGTGTGGTATGTTTAATTTAGATAAACTTTTGCAATCGAGTTTGCGTTGTTTTTTTTTCATTCCGGGAAATGGAATGGAACGGTTTTAGTGATCCGGTGATTACCCAGCAGCAAAAGCATAGAACGTTTTATGACAGGGGATTCAAAGGTGTGACAACATCGATAAGATAAAACCTTCTTATATTGATATGGCTATACATTTTCAAATTGATAATTGAAATCGCCAAGTAATGGGAGAGAACACAAAAATCCACTTAAAGTAATCGAAAAGTAGGGATAAATGGGTTTACTAAAAAAACGTACAGGTGAAATCCTATAATTCCATGCCCGATAAAATACACTGCTCGTAGCTCTTTTCAATCTAGGGACTGAGAGCAAAGCTCTATAGTAGACGTCATAAGTCTAAGTGTGTGGAAATTTAATTGAAGGTGAAATCCCTTACGAAATTTGCCCGCAGTGTTAAATATAGCATTCTTTGGGTGTGGTCTGCTAAGATCGTCCCGTCTGAGAGTTGTGGGGTGGTTTTAGCTTAACCGAAAGTTGCGAATCAAACGAGAACAAATACCTTTATAGTAATTGCAAAGTAGAGCATTTCTTGAATTCTTAGCCGCTTATAAGCTTGATCTGGAGTATTGTATTATTGGGACTCTGGGGTCCATATTACGAGTCCCCGCTTTTAGCAAAATCTTAAAAATAATTTGAAAATTAGGTTCGTAACGAAATTTCTTTTAATGTGGGTGGGTCGATTTGTAAAGACAAAAATTTATTTTTCGATAGCTTTTTGGCAAGAGGAAGAAAAAAAAGTTCCACTACGACATATCAAAAAAATCATTTTCGAGGCGCCCACATTTAATGTTTTTGATTTTTTCTCAACTTTTATTTCAAAGGTTTTTTTAGGACATACAATACGTACAACTATACATTGCCACATACAATACAATATAACTTATAAGCGCGTGAGAATAAAAATACGAGCGAGAGAATCGTGGAGAACCGAAGCAGTTGTACAGTTGTACAAACCAAAACTAGCGTTGTTGTTTGAATGTTAAATAACTTTTTTTACTTATTGATTAATTATTATTATTATTTTTTGTTATATAGTACAAGTGTTGCTATATGTGACGCGCAAAATAGTAAGGGACCTAAGGGTAAAAACCAGATTTGTTCAGGAGAGCCATTTTAAAGATTTAAATAGGTGTATCTTTGGTGTACCATCACTTTCATAAAACGCGCATATCTCTGGGAGGGAACACTTTTGGGGCATGGGATCGGTCTCATTCGATGCTAGATGTTGTCCACATCAAAAAAAAAGTAAAAAATTATTTTTTTACCCTTAGGTCCCTTTCTCTATGCGCTGTCACATAAATATATTTCTGACATTTCCATTGAAAAGTCTGACATTTTTTAGTATAAACGTACTCAGAACGTTTTGACGTACGACCATCATTTGTGTTGTTTACAGTGACTTGAAAAAATCAATTTGGCAAAAATATGGAATTAACTCGTGAACATTTTCGTGCGATCATTTTTCACAACTTTCGACGTGGCACGACAAGAGTGCATCGATGAACTTAAATCTTTGTATGGCGATGAAGCACTGTGAAAAACTGGTTTAATGAATTCAATTGTGGCCGACGCTCGTTCATAGACGAAGGTCGTGAAGTTCGCCCAAAAATGACCGTTGTGCCAGAGATCATAGATGCCGTGCGTGAACTGATAATGCAAGATCGCCATGTGACATACCGTGAGATAGAGGCAGTCATCTTTGCGCTGTGGGTCGTGTGGGTCTTCGAAGACGAGCCAAACCCAACGAAAGTTGTTCGTGAAAGAAGCACTTCGAAGCAAATGGTCGCCCGGCAAAATTGTTCATGTGGCGACTGTTCCGCTTGAGCAACGTAGGACGGTCAATTCTGAGTGGTACACCACAATTTGTTTGCCTGAAGTCTTGCGGAGAAATTCGAAAAACGAACAAGAAAAGACGAATCATTGTGCACCATGACAATGCGAGCTCTCACACATCGGCTCATACCAGCGCCTTTTTGACCGGCCAAAACGTCGAAGTAACCGGCCAAAAATCCGCCGTACGGCCCAAAAAACAATTGCTGATCGCTGTTCTGTTGTGTAGTGTTCCATTCCAAACTCTCTAAGTTTGCTTTATAAAATTATAATATAAAAATAAAAAATATAAATAAATTTAAAAAGTTACTCGTATTAAACATTTTTCATTAAGGGCATAACAACATATAAAATTGTTGTTATGCCCTTAATGAAAAACCCTGTACATAACTATAACATTTTCTCACGAAGCCGAAAATAAAATTATATTTGCAAACCCATTTAAAGATGGGCATATGGGTTTCAAAAACAATAAATACATTTTTAAGACAAAATCAAATATGACCATATTTTTTAATCTAGGTAAATTAAGAGCCCGTTTAATGGGTTTAAAACATGCTTTTCTTTACATCCAGAAGTAAACGATATATGTAATAAAGTCGCTTATGCCAGATTTAAGCAATTTTACTATTTAATTTTTAAATAAAAAACAAAAATCCAATCGCAGCAAGTGATTTCATTGCATTCTAGGGACTAGAAATCGGTACAATTACTTTACTTCTGATAGGGGAAATATTTTATATTCTTAGGCAGAAGATTAAAACCGGAATGTCGGTTTGTAACTATTTAAAAAAATCGTTTTTTTTTTAAACACGGTTCTGAAAAAAACCCGAAATGCCGAAGTGAAAAGCCCGGTTTTTTGGACACTCTAATGCGAATATACTAGAAAAAATTCTTGAGCTCAATTCTGAGTTCCAACGCGTCATTGGACACATACAAACAGCCATCTCTGTGAAAAAGTCATTGAAAATAACATGAAAAGAATAATGGCCTGCCATCAGAGCCATGGGGCCAGTTGATGGGTCCATACTTAATCGGAACATGACTTCTTTACAAGCCCATAAAAAATCTCAACTACCTAAAAAACATGTGTTTTCGTTTTGAAAAAGCGCATTCTTGCTGAGTTACCCTTTATTAAGGTCCCAGTCGGGTTATATCTTAAATGTCACCTCTAAGAGATGACTTTCCTTTCCGCTTCTTAAATTAAAACATTTACTTAAACTCACTGAAACGAACCAGCCTTAAATGATATTTACATTTTCTTTCTCTCACTATTCAGTAAACCAGATCTGATGATGGGATAATCGAAAAATTCAAAATTTTTCAATATTTTTTCGACATAGCCCTACTATGGCGATGTGAACTTTCTTGCCCTGGAAAAGAATGAAAGTACTAGCTGAAAATTGGGCCCACTACTTAAAACAACAGCACAGCAATATCTACACAACAGGTAAGTGTATGTTTTAGCTTTATTTTTGTCATTTTTTATGCGATTAAATGGGATCGAAACGATAGAAGAAAATTGGGATATGTTATATTGATGAATGCAAAAAAATTTCCAGTACAAACTCAAAAAAATATTTTTGATTACAATATGTTGGTGTTATAAAGGAGCCCAAAACTCAGCAACCCTTTATGCAAAACATTTATTTTTCCTCAAAAAAAATAAAAATAAGTTTTTGTGGCCACAAAAGCGTGTTTTTCAAAACTATTTAATTATCCTCTTAATTTATTAAAAATTATGGTGAATGACAATCGCATATGAAACTAGAAAATGTTTGGCCGATGCAAGTATCGTGGACCGCGGCACACTGGAGATTTCGCGAAAAAAAAATAAATTGTCCACATTGTCTTTATGCAATACACAGTGGTATTTTGAAATTCAAGACTTTATGGTTTAATCAAATCAAAACGAAATACTTCGATTTGACTGCTAGTTTTTGTTAAAGCCGTTTCAAACTCTGTACTTTTATGTTTTACCGAACTGACTTAATATAAACCTAAGAATTTCCAGACGAATATTATTTTACTAGGCGGTTCGGAAAGTTCTTAGCCTATTAATGAAAGAGAATAGTTAGTTTTTCAAAAATATTTTTTTATTTTTCAATATAATCTCCTGAAACTTCAATACACTTAGTCCAACGCTTATCTAGCAATTCTATCCCTTGACTAAAATAGTTTTCCTCAAGGTCTTCAAATAGTGGTTTACAACTGTAATTGCATCTTCATTTGAGGTAAAACGCTTGCCACCAAGGATTTTTTTAGATTTGGGAACAGGTAAAAGTCACTGGGAGCTAAATCAGGAGCATAAGGTGGGTGGTCAAGCAACTCGTACTTTAATTCGTTGATTTTAGCCATTGTTAAAACACTCTTGGGCGCTGGTGCGTTGTCTTGATGAAAAATTATTTTTTTGTGTTGTAAGCCAGGACGTTTTTCTCGAATTTGTACATTTAATTGATCTAAAAGGTTGCAATAGTACTCTGAATTTATTGTTTTACCCTTTTGCAGATAGTCAATCAATAAAATAACTTTGAAGTCCCAAAAAACCGTTGCCATAACCTTACCAGCCGATTGAATTGTTTTTGCCTTCTTTGGGGCACTTCCTCCAGCTTCAGTCCATTGTTTGGATTGTTCTTTTGTCTCTGGAGTACGAGTATAGTGGTGGATCCATGTCTCATCAACAGTTATGAAACGACGCTTAAAATCCATTTTATTACGCTGAAAACGATCAAAACAAGCTTGAGAAATGTTCATTCTTATGCGTTTTTGGTCGACTGTTAACAAGTGCGGCACCCATCTTGCCGAAAGCTTTTCATCAGTAGTTCTTCATGCAAAATTAAATGGACTCGATCATTTGAGATGCCCATGATATTAGCTATTTCACGCACTTTTATTCGTCGATCATTTAATACCATATCATGCACTTTGGCTACAATTTCTGTTGTTGTTGCTGTTTTTGGACGTCCACTACGTGGTTCATCTTCAATGCTTGTACGACCACGTTTAAATTCAGCAACCCAATTTTTTACTGTTGCATATGAAGGAGCACTTTCACCTAACACATTCACCATATCATTATGAATTTCTTGTCCCGATAAACCTTTTTTATGTAAATATTTTATGACACCACGCATTTCTATTTTTTCCATTGTAAAAAAATCGCGGATGCGATTTATGAATATATGAAGGAGTTGCCAGATCGAAACACACGAAACTTTTTTCTGTTTATACCGCGCTTTTTGTGCTAGGCTAAGAAGTTTCCGAACCGCCCTCGTACCTTGGCTGAGCCATGATTACGGCATTCCTTTCGGCCAAAAAATTACGAACATGCAATGACGAGTTCGCAGCAATATAGAAACGGAACGGCTGCCACACGCTTAATGCTTTCCGAAAGAAATTGTAAAACATGAGCCAACCGATAGGCCGACATCCTCTGCAACTTCTCTAATTGTGATTTGACGATTCTCCATAACAATTTTCTTCACTTTCTCAAAATTTTCATTGGTTTTTAATCTAATGGATCTTCCAGGACGAGCTTCGTTATTGACATCTTCTTGACCTTCTTTTTAAAGCTTATATCACTTGGAAACATTTTTCTGATTTATAGTACAATCACCATATGGCGCTCTCAACATTTCAAGTGCTTTTAAGGACTCTTCTTTTTTTGATACAAAATTTGATGCAAATTCCGTTTATTTTCCACAACAGAAAATCGCCAAACTAGCAAAACACGACTAACTGTAACAAACGTTTTCATCGTCGACTTAAATCGTGAAAACATTAATTAGATTAATAAGAGAGAAATTAAGAGAAACCCAATAAAAGAGGTACCGCACAAAGTCTTACAGGGTGCCTGATAAATATTGCTACATGACAAAACTCTTATAACTTTTATTTCTGTGTATGGAATTCATTTTTCTTTTATTCATGAAAAAGCTCATTTAATTTTATTTTTGTTTTATTAATTATGATATTACAGATAGTTCCTTATTATATTCAATAAAAAGAGTTCAAGTATATTTCTTTTTCTTCTTAAATATTAATACAGTCTTCTAAAATTAAAAATTTAAAGCATTAACAAAATGATACTGAAGAAACAATATGCAAAGCTCATTCAATTTTATTAAATATAGCTTAATTAGTTTTAAAAATAATGGAATTTAAATGCCCCCCAACCTGCTCGTTGATGCATGTGCCGCACATGTCTTACCAAAAAGTTGTTCATTACTGCTTGGAGAGTTCAGGCAGGAATTGCCGCAATTGTTTCTCGAATAGATTGCTTTAGTTCACCCAAATTTGTTGGTTTTGCTTTGTAGACTTTCTGTTTGCAATAAACCCACGAGAAAAAGTCAGATGCGGTAAGGTCAGGCGATCTGGGGGGCCAACGGAATATGGAGTTTCTGTATATCAGCTTATTAGGAGTTGCGTGAGGAGTTGCACCATCTTGCTGAAACTACACAGAGTTGAAAGAAATTCTCATTCGGCGTAATTACGGAAAGAAAAACTCTCAAGATGCTCAAGTAAAGGTCTATAGTGACCATAACGGTGTCACCTTTTTCTTCGAAGAAGTAGGGCCCAACAATGAAGCGTGATAAAAATGCACGCCACGTTGTGACATGAAGTGGATGCAATTCCGTCTCATGGAGTACGAGGGCTGCTATATATATTTCTGGCTTAATAATGAAAATGCGAATATTTATCATCAAAAATGGTTTTATTGTTTTTCAAAATATTCTCCAGCATGATTTATACACTTTTGCATGCGATCAAACCAATTGTCGAAGGTGTCACCTCCAAAACATATTTTTGAACGCTTCAACAGCATCTTCTGGCGACGAAAATCGTTGACCACGCATTTTTTTCTTGATGTGCGGTAATAAAAAGAAGTCATTCGGTTGCCAAGTCAGAGCTGTACGGCAGATGACCTACAATTCGACGTGTTGGCCGGTCAAAAAGGCGCTGGTTTGAGCTGATGTGTGAGAGCTCGCATTGTCATGGTGCACAATGATTCGTCTTCTCTTGTTCGTTTTTCGAATTTCTCCGAAGACTTCAGGCAAACAAATTGTGGTGTACCACTCAGAATTGACCTCAGAACATGACCAGTTTTGCCAAAGAAACAGGCGACCTTTTGCTTCGAAGTGCTTCTTCCACCAACAACTTTCGTTGGATTTGGCTCGTCTTCGAAGACCCACACGGTCGATTGCTGTTTTGTTTCGCGCTCATACGCATAGATCCATGATTCGTCACCTGTGGCGTTCTTATAAACGTCTTTCGAAGCACCGCGATCGTATTTTTTTCCAAATTTCTTTGCATCAATCGACACGAGCCATTTTTTGAACGATTGTCAAATTGTGCGGGATCCAACGAGAACAAACCTTTTTAACGGCCAGGTGTGCATGCAATATCGAATGTATGCTGGTGGAAGAAATGCTCAAGGATGCCTCTATCTCACGGTATGTCACATGATGATCTTGCATTATCAGTTCACGCACGACATGAATGTTCTCTGGCACAACGGCCGTTTTTGGGCGACCTTCACGACCTTCGTCTTTGAGCGAGCGTCGGCCACGATTAAATTCATTAAACTAGTTTTTCACAAAGCTTAAGGATGGTGCTTCATCGCCATACAAAGATTTAATTTATCGATGCACTCTTGTCTTGATAATCCACGTCGAAAGTCGTGAAAAATGATTGCACGAAAATGTTCACGAGTTAATTCCATTTTTTTTTGCCAAATTGATTTTTTCAAGTCACTGTAAACAACACAAATGATGGTCGTACCTCAAAACGTTCTGAGTACGTTTTTGCTAAAAAAAAAATGTCAAACTTTCCAATGGAAATGTCAGATTGGCGCCAGGCAACACTTAGTGTAGCCTAGGCCAGAAATATATATAGCAACCCTCGTATCTGTGGGTTGGAAGCACTCCATATTCGACAATTTTGTTTGTTTATGTTGCCGTTTAAATCGAAATGGGCCCCGTCTGACAGGAAAAGACAGTTCAACATGTTTCCGTCCTCTTCCACCATTTGAATCATCTTCTGTCAAAATTCCAAGCGAATCGGGAAGTCCGCTGCGTTCAGTTTGTTGGCCATTTGAATTTTATATGGGAATAAGTCTAAATCTTTGTGCATAATTGACTGCAATGACTGTCTGCTTATACCGATTTGAGCAGATAAGCTTCTTGTCGATACTCTTGGATTGTTTTGTATGGCAGCAGAGATTGTGTCCTCCGTCCGAATTAAAGGGTTTCGATGGTAAGGTCTTCTGTTGAATGTCCCATGCTCGTCTCATTATGGTCCATCTGCTCGGAGGATTGCCGCCAAACGTGCGCTTATACTCTCATTGAACCGAAACTGCAGACTCCAGTGCGTGATAGCGGCGGATAATTCAAATTCTTGATTCAGTCTCCCAGTTATTCTAAAAATCGAAATCTAAACATTTTTGTTAAATCTAAAAATCAATCTGCAAAATAAATGGAAAACTTAACCATATTCATTTAAAAGAAATGAAATTATTAAATCGAAACTCTCGGATTGTTTTGTATAGCTGCAGCTATAGCAGCGATTGTTTTCTCCGTCCCAACTGAAGGGTTTTGATGGTAAGGTCTTCTGTTCTATTCTGACTGTCCCATGCTCGTATCATTATGGTCTATCTGCTCGGAGGATTGCCGCCAGACGTGCCCCTATACTCTCTTTGAACCGAAACTACGGACTCTAGTGCGTGATAGCGGCTTTCATCAGCCACCCTGTATTTAGATCTATTCATTTAAGTTAGGAAGGGTAGCACCAATATAATATAAATATAGAATGAAATGATTTTGACATGTCACCAAAAAACACTCGTGACTTTTTGTTCTATGGTTTATTAAGATTCGTACAATTGATTGATTGTTCCGATAGGGAAAATATTTTCCATTCAAGGCTAAAATGGGAATGTTTGATAATGCTAGTTTTTTTCTTCTTAAGCAACTCGACGGTATTTAAGAAAAACCCGAAATGTCAGTTTTTATCACGTTTAGTATCACAATGAAATTGTCTAAATTTCTGTTCTAGAAAAACTAGCAAATCACCCGCTGATACTAGTAAGTGGAAAAGGTTACTTTGATGGTTTTTATTTAATATAAATGAAAACGCTAGCACAAAGTTTTGCTGGGCTCTGCTGACCTTATTCAAATCTAATCAATTCTATTATGAATAATTCTATTATTACTCGTATATTTTAGCATTTACACCGAGTGGAAAGTTTTGCTGGGCTCTGCTGACCTTATTCAAATCTAATCAATTCCATTATGAATAATTCTATTATTACTCGTACATTTTAGCATTTACACCGAGTGGAAATTTAATGAGACTGTCTGTTGTTGTCTTTGTTGTTGTGCTGATTTGAATAAATCTCTTGCAGTCACTCCATTCTGGTTTGACGCCAGCCACATATGAGCGATCACATCATCATTGCCATCATTAAATGCGATATTAACGTAATTAAGTGGAAAATGTCCCGTAATTAATTGGAAAAACAGCGATCTCAATCGTGAATGTAATTGAGAAGAAAATGCCGATGTTTCACAATTAAATTTAATTGGATTTATTTGCATTGAATTGAAACAGGTCGTGTTTGTTTGTATTGTAAGTTTCACAAACTTAGCTTGCTGGCTTGCAATGTGAAACAATTTATTTTCACACGTTTTATGTTTTTTTCCCTCTGATAATTTTTCTTCTTTTTTCAATGTTGTTTGAAGGAAATGCGAGAGAATGACGCTTTGCTGCGACATGTTGCATGTTGCACAAAGTAATAAAGCTGTTGGTTTGTGCCCTTTGACATTTTCAAAACTGGTTTGTTTGAAATTGAAATCGATTTTTAACTTTTCTAGTTGAACAGTTGTGCTGTAGAAGCATAAAGCGTGAGTGTAGCCATTAAAACGTTTCGTCTGGCGTTTTAATCGTCATTGTTTGTTGCACATTTGTTGGCTTTATTTGTGTGGAAGTGTCGCTCGTATTGTTTTTATTCAATTCAATTTGTTTGCAATTTGTAAACATTTGAGAAAATTCCCACAGCAAAAGTTCCTCTTGAGTGAAATTGAAGTGGACGATAAGTGCTCGATTTAGAGTCTGCGTTTAAAAGCAACGTAGCAGTTATTTATAAGAGAAAATTAAATGGATTCGCTTAAGATAGGGACAACTGACGGACAGACAGGCATGACGGAAGACTCAATGACCTCTGTACGAAATTGAAAAAAGGTCTGATTTTAAATTTAAATTCTAGAGTGTTAGAACCTTAAATCAGGAAGTCCTAAACGTTAATGATATGTTTTTTATATTCTTTGTTCCAAAATTTCACCAGGCTTGTTTTCTGGCCGCTTGGATTGATTTTTAGAAAGGCAAACAAGAGGACAAATCAGAGTGTTCTATTCAACACCAACATCATACAGACTAACTGTCGGCTGATAAATCTTGAGGTATTTTTTTTCAAAAAAAAAATTAAAAAATTCAAATCAAGTGTCGAATCTTTATTGTTCGATTCGAAAGGACATTTTATTCTATTTATTTTTTTAATTTAATTTCCTTCAAATGCTGGCCGCAAATACGCCTCAGGGTGTTTATTCTGGGGTCCAATCTGGGATAACTCGTTCGAGCATTTCGACCGGCATGGCCTTAATGACACGCGTAATATTGGCTTCCAAATCCTGAACCGTAGCTGGTTTGTCAGCATGGACTTAGCCCCAAAGAAAAAAGGCTTAAGGTGTTATAATGGGTGATGCAAGTAGATATTTTTTTTCAATAGCCTTTTTTTGACAGCAACAAAGTATTACTTGGGACCGGGTCGGGTTTAGCTAGTATAAATATATTTATATACACTATATAATGGGTGATCCAAGTAGATATACTTTTTTCAATAGCATTTTTTTGAAGGATCACGTGTGACTCGTGTCATGCTGTCATGTTATTTTTGTTTAGTATTGTTTGGCATTTCCTCATGGAAAGACTTTCGCCTGAACAACGTTTACAAATCGTTCAACTTTATTACGAAAATTCACGTTCTGTGAGGAATGTGTTTCGTGCACTTCTTCAACTTATGGTCAACATAATCGGCCTACTGAGCGTACTATTCGCAGCACCATCACCCATCTTGAGACCCAGCATTCATTTTTAGATAATATTCGACCGAATAGACCACGTCCAGCACGCAGTGAAGAAAATGTAGCGGCCGTAGCTAAGAGTGTACACCAAGACCGTAGAGAGTCGATTCGGCACGGTTCGCCGCAACTCGGACTGACGTATGGAACGACTTGGCGCATTTTACGCCGAGATCTTAAATTGGAAGAGTACAAAATACAGCTTATGCAAGAACTGAAGCCGCCCGACGTTCCCAAGCAACATTGCTTTGCTCTATGAAGATCCGACGTTTTCGAGCCAAATTTTGTTCAGCGATGAGGCCCATTTCTGTCTCAATGGAAATTAAACAAGCAAAATTGGTGTATTTGGGACGAAGAGCAACCAAAAGAGGTTTAAGAGCTGCACTTCATTCAGAAAAAAACAACGGTTGGGTGTGGTTTGTGGGCCGGTGGAATCATCGGTCCATGTCTCTTTAAAAATGAAGCCGGTGAGAACGTAACCGTCAATGGCGTCCGTTATCGTGCCATGATAACCGACTATTTTATGCCTGAAATTGAAGCTCGTGATCTCGGCGACATTTGGTTTCAACAATACGGCGCCACTTCCCACACATCGCATCAATCAATCAAAGGATTTGTTAAGAGAACACTTCGGGGTGAGCAGATAATTTCACGTTTTGGGCCGGCCGAATGGCCACCAAAATCGGGTAATATCACACCGTTAGACTATTTCCTGTGGGGATATGTAAAGTCTAAAGTTTATGCGGACAGACCCGCTTCGACTCAGGCCTTGAAGCAAAACATCACGCGTGTCATTCGCCAGTTACCAGTCGAAACGCTTTAATGAGTCATGGAAAATTGGACTCAACGGATGGACCATCTGTGACGTAGCCGCGGCCAACATTTGATAGACATAAGCTTCAAAAAATAAATGCCAAATAATGTTCTTTCAAATGATAATAAATATTCCTTATTCAATTTGAATTTTCTGTGTTTTTTTCTTTAAAAATATAGAGAACCTCGAAATGGATCACGCGTTACAAGTATCACACGATCTAGGCGACCAACTAACCGGCCCAAAGCGTGAAATTAGCTGTTCTTCGGATTGACCTCTCAATAGATCCAGTTTTTGAGCAGCTGTATGGCAAGTGGCCCCGTCTTAATTTCGGGCAGCAAATAGTCCGATATCATGGCGCGATAAGAGCTCTATTATGGGTTACGTTCCGGCCATTATCATTTTTGTAAAAATATGCACCGATGATTCCACCAGCCCATTAACCGCACCAAACCGTGCACCTCTTCTGGTTGCTCTTCAGCCCAAATGCGGTAATTTTGTTTATTGACATAGCCGTTGAGCCAGAAATGGGCTGTACAACTCAACAAAATTTTGTTTGAAAACAGCGGACGCGCAGAAAATCTAAAGGCTTGAATTCTTGTACGAGCTTTAAAAGCAAGAATCTTCCGAAAAATGCTCCAAGTTGTGTCATGCTGCAAACCAAGTTGTGAGAACGGTGCCGAACCGATTCCTGGGGGTTTTCACGTACACTCTCCGCTACTACTCTTAGGTCTAGTATTATCTAATAGTGAAAATTAGGTTTCAATGTTGGCGATGGAGCTTCTGTAGATTAAGCTATTTTTTCTTTAATGGAATTTCATCAATTTTAGGAGCTGTAAATATTAATATATAATATTATATATTTACATATATAAATATTAATTACTAAATATTATATATATATATATATATATATATATATATATATATATATATATATATATATATATATATATATATATATATATATATATATATATATATATATATATATATATATATATATATATATATATATATATATATATATATATATATATATATATATATATATATATATATATATATATATATATATATATATATATTAATTACTACTGTAATTAATATACGATCTACTGGAATTACTTTTGATCGAATTCCATTATTTGTTTGATTTGTATTAAATTCAGCTACGAAAAGTGCTTTCGGTAGGCCGATTCTATCGACCATAAAAAGGTCTAAGAGCACGGAAAACGTTGCTTTCCCTAATACAGTTGCACAATTTGGAGACGTTGTTTCGGTGTGTCGTTTGCCATTTCCATGATGAAACAATACTGAAAAGAAAAAAAATAAAGTTAAACACAACTCACACGAAATCTGTGAAAAGACCCCTATTGAAAAAAATGCCTCCAGATTAATCGCCCTTTACTATTGTCAAATCGGTATCGGTTCACGAGATATATGGCCTTTTGGAGTTCAGGTTTGTATGGGCGGTGCCACGTTTTTTTTAATTAAATTTTTACACCACAAAGTCTATAACAATATTGTAATCATTAATTTAATGCTGTTAACATTTTATAATGATCAGTCCATTACTTTGGGCCTAAATTGGAATTTTTATAGGGTGCTTGGCACTGCCCTCTTTTGCATGTGCCTCGATCCATGCCAATATCATATGTTCTAAATATCGTGGTCATATCTCTTACTAGCAAATACCCTGTACATTGGGAGCGTTTGCGCATTTTAATTTTTTTAGTCAAGCGCTAATTAATTTTTTTATCCCCTTAATTTTTTTGTATATTCCAACTTATCTAGGTAATATTGCCTCTCCCACTTTGTTTTTTTAATTTTTAGGCCGGACTTAGTTTTTTGCGACCTTTTCTTCCACTCTTATCAGTTCCTACTAATGTTGTTGCAACAACAATATATTCTGGTTTGAAGTCCTGTTCGTCTTGAGGGAATCTGCTTCGATATCCAGGTGAAGGAAACTCGCGAACTGGATGCGTCCAATGAGTGGGTGGGCTTGGATGGAAAGTTTAAGGATGCAGCACTTCATGTAGTGCCTAAGGGCAGGAGGGATATACGTCCGGAACGTTAGCATCAATTCACATCCTGAACGTTTGCATAAATTTGCGCCTCACACGAATTGAGGCGGCTGCACCGTCCCAATCTTAGCTGAGCCATTACCACGTAAGCGTCTGCCTCGGTAGCGTTATTGTAACAACAATATATTTTAGTTTGTAGTCCTGTTCGTCTGTAGGCGATCTGCTTTGGTAACCAGGTGAAGGAAACTCGCCAATTGAACTGGATGCGCCCAAAGAGACCTGGGGGTCAGCTGTGTGGGCCTGGCCGGAATATTGAAGAGGTGCAGCACGTCATGCGGTCCCTGATGGTAGGCAAACTTAGGACCGTTACCATCAGTCCGCGCCTAATACAAATTGAAGCGTTTGCACCATCCAGATTTCATTTGAGCCAGAAACACGCGAGTCTGCCGAAATAGTACCTTCTCCTCAGGTGAAATCTCCGGGGGATGCTCCCCTAGCACTACATTCACACGGTAGCTGGATACTGCTGCTGTAAATTTATCAGCGTGAATGTTGTTCAGACCTGCCTGATAGTTTCGCTGATATAAAGGCTGTACCGCAGGACCTCTCTCTCTCTCTAGATCATGAAGATCGTACCTGATCTGCCGGAGCGTTGACATCCTGTTTAAAGGATGATGGTTTGGATGACTACTGCAAAAACACACAAGGTATTGCTTAGACAACAGAAAATTGTGTCTGCGCACGGAAATGACCTTAGTCTCCTAATGTAGATGGTCCTTAGAAGACATAAGGAGCCACCCTGTTGATACTCTCAGGGCGACATTTTGGCAAGTCTGAAGTTTTTTCCACTGCGTCGTTGTTGTTGTTTCGGCACACATTGTGCCGGACTATGAGCCCTTGGCCGAAGAGTTACTGTTACGGGTCAATCCGCTACAGAGAACCGGCTGTATTGGAATTATCAACTGCTGCGTAGTTTGCCACAGACCAACCTATCGCTTTGTAAGAGGTCAACAAGGTTTCTTTGCCGCCTAGAAACTGGAGGACCTTGTTCCTATACTAAAGCTTATATCAGACAGCCGCAGCATGTGCAGAAGATCGATAAAGACTGTCCATTGTGACTCCAAGGATTTTGGGCAGTTCGTAATCGCCTTGTTAACGTAATCAATCAACTTTCACCTTAATGGAAAACCGCACCTCTCCGGTCCATGCAGTGAATTGTGTGGCTGATGATTTGGAGGCGGATATTTTCATATTCCTCGCAGTGAAAAAGCGTGCTAAGTCAGTGAGTTAACAGTTGATTTTCTCACATATGTCATCCACTTTAGGTCCTGTCGACGTAATTTCAACGCCATCTGGTTTTGCAGGAATTTAAGAGAGGTTAAACACTGCCGGAGATAACATCCCGGGGAACACCCGTCTTAACTTTAGGGTGCCTCAGCTTGCTGTCTATAAATTCTACACATGACTGTTTACGACCCAACGTTTCAAACTGGGCGGGGGGACGTTTCTGCAATGTCCTCGAACAGAGTGGCATTATTGACCGTGTCGAAAGCCTTCGCAAGTTCCAGACCCACAAGGTTTTTAGGTAGTTAATGCCCACAATCATACAAATGGTTTTGGCTCCCGAAATACGGCATCCACGTGGACATATGGGAGGATGGGTATCAAATGTTAATTACATTTTTGCACATGGTCAAAAATAAGCTTATATAAGGTGATCCATCTAGAGCTAATTTTTCAGAACAAAAAAATTATAAAAATTCAAATCAAATGTGGAATCTTTATTGGTAATTTGAAAGGGCATTTTATGGCCTTTTTTTGAATAAAATTTCCTTCAAATGTTGGCCGCAACTACGCCTCAGGCTTTCCATTCTGAGGGTCCAATTTTGGATGACTCGTTCGAGCATGTTAGCTTCCAAAACCTAAATCGTAGCTGGTTTGTCATCATAGACTTTAGACTTTAGGTGTGATATCACTCGATCTAGGCGGCCAACTCACCTGTCCAAAACGTGAAATTAGCTGCTTTACGAAATGACCTCTCAATAGATCCATTGTTTGAGCAGCTGTATGGCAAGTGGCACCGTCCTGTTGAAAGCAAGTGTCGTCAAGATTACGGGCTTCAATTTCAGTTAGCATAAAGATCGATATCATGGCGCTATAGCGAGCAGCATTCACGGTTAGGTTCCGGCCATCATCATTTTTGAAAAAATATGAACCGATGATTTCACCAGCTTATAAACCGCATAAAACCGTGGTTTTCTTTGGGTATAATTACACCTCTTGAAACTATAGTTGTTGCTCTTCAGCCTTAATGCCGCAATTGTTTTATTGACTTTGCCGTTGAGCCAGAAATGGGCCTCATCACAGATCAAAATTTTGGTCGAAAACAGTGGATTTTCCCGTTTCTCACCGGACGCTCATTTCCATAATACAGTTGCCAACATTTAAAGGTAATTATTTTCAAAAAATAAATGCCATAAAATGTCCTTTCAAATTACTAATAAAGATTAAACACTTGATTTGAATTTTTATATATTTTTTGTTCTGAAAAATCACCCTATATTTTGAAAAAAAAAAACAAATATGCAAAATAATAATCAAAATTTCTCACAAATCAAATTGGGACATTGTTTTTAAAATCTGGGTAGATTTAAAATCGGCCCAAAGGGGTCCATAGACCTGTTTAATTTGCCTTTTCTGCACAATTTATAGTCGCTACGCCCAAATTTAAACAAATCAACATAGGATCTTTAAATCGTCTGCGAATTACGACGATCAATAATACTCGTATATTATAATATTTTATTGAGTATTCAGTCAATATTTCGTGGTGTTGCAAACGGAATGACAACTTTAGTAAACCATTGAGCTGTCGTTGGATGGTATACAAATTGTGTAAAGTAACTAACATTTCGTGAAGAAAAAGTCGAAACAAAAAAGTCGATTAATCGGCTTTTATTTTCTTCAAAAAATCGAAAAGATGGAGTTCGACTTTAAATAAAATCTTTTTTAAATTCGAAAGTCAACTTTTTGCCTTGGCTATGTAAACCTACTTTGGTCATGTACTCCACTCGCGGGGTATCCAAGTAATTTTCTAATAGCCTGTAACACAATTGTAGCGCATACAAACAAGTTTAACCCTGAAAAATATTATTTTATTGAAGTCGCAACACTGGCTGAATGTTCGGTCTTCACCTTGCTTGCCCCATTTGCATTGACAAAATTCCTCGGTGACATTCATATTTGTTCGCTTTCATGTGTCAGTTGCCGGTTTTTTTTGCTCATCTGAGTTTATTAAAGATGAGTTACGACATCATTAAAACGTCTCTGGCCAGGAATCCTTGTGCAAATTTGTCCAAGTAGAAATGTCGAAAACAACCTGTTTTTTATGCCCACAAATTATGACACACATTCAGATGTGAACGTTACGAAAAATAAAAACGTGTATGAATGCAATGACACAAATTGTAAAGAAGTTCTTAAATTCAGCGCAAAGAAAAAAAACCAACCAAAAAAATAAAACGAAGAAGCACACGCAGACATACTTTACATTCGCAGATCATATGTCAGTTGAATTCAATCGACAGTTTTGACCAACTTATTGGTAGGGGGATTTTTAACAAATTTTTCTGGATTTCATATGCTTATTTCGCGAGCATGGCCGGTGCAATTTTTCTCGACACGTTGCAATACTCGTATATGCGACAGTATTTCGACAATAGCATCTGCCTCGAGCTCGTCTAAAGTACTTAGTAGGGACATAAATACTGTTACACACGTTTTATGCTGTAAAATAAAAAGTACTGAATGTTTTTGGACCAAATATTTTTTAATATATCTATTGATGTACTCGTATATTGTATCCAAAAAGAATCTACTTATTCGAAATGTCCGCCTTTTACGTTTACACACGCCTTAAGTCGCACTGGTCAATCGTCAATAGCTGCACGAACCTCGTCCATTGGAAAATTGGCCACAGCTCGAACCAAAGCAGTCTTAAGAGATCCAATGTTGGGGTATCTTGTGTAACAAACCTTGTCCTCTAAAACCGTCCATAATTTGTAACCAATGGTTTCATAGACTGTCTGAGGGCCATTCTTCACAGGAAATGAACGCTGGCAAATTGTTTCGAAGCCAGGCATGGGACGTTTTAGCTTTATGGGTCGGCGCAGAATCCTGCTGGAAAGTCCATGGCTGGTTTTGGGCGGCCCGACCGGTGTCGGTCTTTTTCATCTCCAGTCTCCTCAAACAGTTTTATGCATCGGTAGACGAACATGCTGCTAATCCCTAGTGGCCGGAGCGTTTTGAAAATATCGCTTTTTTCATTTCACACTTAAAAGGCGCTATTACAGCGAAACGTTTCTCATTATCTGACCACTTCATGATGAAAGTTGAAACAATTTTAAAATCCCGTTACAGACTAACGCTATTGAGGTTAGCTTTCAAACCCCATATGACATTAACGGGGTATGTTCAGTTCTACTATTGAAATGGGTGTGTTCAATGTTGTAACAGTATTTATTTCCCTACTGAGTAGTTGGCTTCTTAACTTACACTAAGGACTTAACCTAGCGCCAGAGAAAAATGTGAGGTATTAAGTCCCATGTGTTGTGTAAGATGGCACAGTCCCCCTAATTGTTCCTTCGCAAATTCGACCCATTCTAATACTTACAGATGTATGAGTAATTTTGTAATGCAGGTGGAAAGTAACCGCCCACCTTATCATTTATTTTGACAATCATTTCGTTGAAGATTAACACTGTTTGTATTTTTGATATACGAGATATTTTTATTATTATCAGAACAAAGCAAATAATATCATGGTGATGCATCAAGGGGAAAATGGCAATGAAAAAGCAACACATGTTTGAGTCGAAATTTGTATACAGCAGGAGCATATAGGATGAAATTTATAAAAAAAAAATAAAAACGCAAAAAAAGTTAAATTTTAATGTGAGGAGATGTAATTTTAAGTAGTGGCATATATACCTGAAGTACATAAGCCTCTTTATATACTCGAAGTACTCTTAAGCATAGGGGGGGAGGGAGGGTCATGTCGAGGAAAAGATAAGAAAGATGATGGAAGTTTTTCCTGGTTAAATTAGATTAAACAATTTGCTTTAATAAGCAATAATAGGATTCGCTTTTGGTTATGATAAAAGTTTAGATATTATCACCAATAATCGGTTACAACAGCAAAATGTCGGCTAATCTATTGGTTGCCCCAACCACCAGTTACTAATACGCTTATGCGTTTCTTTGATATTACCGAATTAGTTGCGTCTACAATACGACGATCAGAATAATCATCTTGTGGTATGCCGAACCGAATATCCATTACCACTACACACATTTGGTGATTGCAACCGAAATTATTTTTTGCATCGGAATTTTAGTAGTTGCAACCGATTTCCAACCATATTTTCTCTGTGTGCAGTTGTGAATAGATATTAGGACATGCAAAATGTAAAAACGGTGGGTAACTCCAACTGAAAGTTGTCGTGCGACCTAGCCGCTCAGACGGACAGGGCTAAAATGACTAAAAATATTTATGAAATTGATTTGGTAAATTCATATGTAAGCTCTTTAATGCTTTTGTCGGTATTAATATATAGCCTCTTACCCAGTGAGAGTGAGGGTATAAATAGGAGGTTATAAAGGGTAGTCCAACTAAAACGCATAATGTTAATTTAAAATAAAACAAAAAGTTTTCAGAGAATTATTTTAATATTTTTTATTATGATAAAAGGCTCTGTGGCAATATTGCGGGAAGTAAAATATCGGTCAAGTGCTCGCCATACCTCTATCCGATGGTCCATATTTTCATTGACTCTGAGACATAATGAAGATTTGATGTCATTGATGTCCTGACTTATCTCGCCTTTAAGCTCTTGAATTTTTCTTGGCTTATTGACGTTTACATTTCCATTTCAATATCCCCAAAGAAAGATGTCCAACGGTGTCAAATAACATGAGCGTGGCGACCAATTAACATCGCCACGACGTGAGATAACACGGCCATTGGACGAACAAAAAACATATATTGTTGAGGTGACTGCCCCTGGCCGAAGAAAGTTTGCTTCGGTTCAATCCGGTACATAAAACCGGCAGTCGCGGGAGTGCGACGCAGTGGAAGAAAATTCAGACTTGTCAGAATACCGCACTCCGAACATCAACAGGGTGTCTTCTTATGTCTTGTGAGGACCATCTACATGAGGAGACGAAGGTCCTTGCCGTGCGCAGACACAATTTCCTACTGTCTAAGCAATACCTGCTAGGGTATTTTCGCAGCAGTCATCCTAACCACCATCTGTTGGACAGGATGCCTCCGCCCAGGCAGATCAGGTACGATCTACATGATCTAGAAAGATATGTCCAGCGGTACAAGAGAGAACCTTTAGATCATCGATACTATCAAACAGGTCTGAACAGCACTCACGCTGATGAAGTCGCAGTAGCAGTAATGCTAGGGGAACATCCCCCCGGAGATTTCACCTGATAAGGAGGTACTACCTCGGCGGACGCCCGTGGTTCTGGCTCAGCTGAGATCGGGATGGTATAGCCGCCTCAATTCTTATTGGGCCCGAATTTATGCTAACGTTCTGGACATTTGTCCCGCCTGCTATCAGGGACCACATGGCGTGCTGGACCTCTTCAAATGTTTAGCCCAGCCGCCCACTCGCCTGACTCCCAGGCCTCTGTGTTCAAATGACGCGTTTTCTCCACCTGGATATCGAACCATATCCCCTATTGACTTAAAAATAAAATAACGCGTGATCCATTTCGAGGTTCCCTTCGTTTTTTAAAGAAAAAAACACAGAAAATTCAAATTGAATGAAGAATGTTTATTATCATTTGAAAGAATATTCTTTGGCATTTATTTTTTGAAGCTTATGTCTATCAAATGTTGGCCGCGCCTGCGTCTCATCCATCCGTTGAGTCTAATTTTCGATGACTCGTTCGAGCATTTCGACTGGTAACTGGAGAATGACACGCGTGATGTTTTGCTTCAAGGCCTGAATCGAAGCGGGTTTGTCCGCATAAAATGTAGACATTACATATCCCCACAGGAAAAAGTGTATCGGTGTGATAGCACACGATCATGGTGGCCAATCGAACAGATCACTACGTGAAATTACCTGCTCACCCCGAAGTGTTCTCTCAATAAAACTATTGATTAATGCGATGTGTGAGAAGTGGCGCCGTCTTTTTGAAACCCAAAGTCGCCGAGAGCTTCAATTTCAGGCATTTAATAGTTGTTTATCATGGCACGATAACGGTCGCCATTGACGGTTACGTTCTCACCGGCATCATTTTTGAAGAAATAAAGACCGATGATTCCACCGGCCCACAAACCACACCAAACCGTTGTTTTTCTGGATGAAGTGGCAGTTCTTGAGCCTCTTCTGGTTGCTTTTCGTCCCAAATGTGGCAATTTTTCTTGTTTACATACCCATTGAACCAGAAATGGGCCTTATCGCTGAACAAAATTTGGCTCGGAAACGTCGGATCTTCTTGGAACTTTTCAAGAGCCCAAACAACAAAGCGATGTCGCTTAAGAACGTCGGGCGGCTTCAGTTCTTGGAAAAGCTGTATTTTGTACGCTTTCAATTTAAGATCTCAACGTAAAATGCGCCAAGTCGTTCCATACGTCAGTCCGAGTTGCTGCGAACGGCGCCGAATCGACTCTCCACGGTCTTGGTGTACACTCTCAGCTGAGGCCGCAAAATTTTCTTCACTGCAAGCTGGACGTGGTCTATTCGGTCGAATATTATCCAATAATGAATGGGTCTCAAGATGGGTGATGATGTTGCGAATAGTACGCTCAGTAGGCCGATTATGTTGACCATAAGTTGAACGAAGTGCACGAAAGACATTCCTCACAGAATGTGAATTTGAACGATTTATATACGTTGTTCAGGCGTTATTCTTTCCATGATGAAATGCCAAACAATACTAAACCAAAACAACATGACAACATGACACGAATTAAATTTCATTAATTACTCGAGCGAAAGAGCTATTGATTCGTTGGCTGTGCGGCAAGTGACGCCATCCAGTTGGAACCACATATCGTCTAGGTCTCGATCCCCAATATCTGGCCACAAAAAGTCCGTTATCATCTTGCAATAGCAAACACCAGCCCATTAATCGCACCAAAAAGTCACTCTTCATGGATGAATGCGCTTTTCAACAAGTACTCGTGGATTCTCATATAAATGCGGCCATTCTGCGAATCCACTAATTAGATTTCATTTGCTTTTTCATTTAAAGGATCATTTGCGTAAAAGGCTTCAACAATCTGAAAGCGCTCCTTAATTGTGTACCTCTCCATGGTTAAATTTGTCAAACACTGAACAAAGAAATGTCAAATTAAGTTGATCAAAAAACTTGATATTAAGGTGTGACTCACAATTAATATCGTGCATTATGGTTGGACCATCCTTTATTATTAGACAATACCTTAACATAATGTGATTGAAATGTCAGTTGACTAGTCAATTAAAAGGCTGTATTTCAAGTCACCTACGAGTATGTCCTTTCTTAACTCCAATTTAAAATGACGTTTAATACGACTTTTCTAATAACATTGGTACACTTATTTCTTCGAAGCTTTTATTAAGGGTGTCCTTGTAACATGCCTTACCTAACTTAGTGAGGTGATCTACTGTTGGTATTGAGGCATGCTGACATATAAACATGCACATGGCCGCTTCATGAAGCATTCCCAACAAGTCAAAACGCTTTAGAAATAGTTTGTAACAAACTTACTATTATAAGCCTTAATCTTAGAAAAGCGCTGTGGCAACTATTGTAAAAGGCTATTTTATTAATGCTCTTAGGTTAAGAAATAATTATTTTTGTTTTTTTGCTCTCTTTACTAGTTTTTGGCAAATTGAAAAAATGATTTTGTACTGTGGAGAAAATTATCCTCGTTCAATCCAATAGAAAGAAACAGCAGCATCTGTACAATTTAAGAATAAATTAAACTTTAAATGCATACAGTATTCGAAATAATTTATGTGCAGACTTCTTATGGCTTTTGCTGCATTTTATACTTGCGTTATTTATTTTCATTTACTTTTATGGATTTCACAACTTCACTTCATTCCAACTTCACCTATCAACATAATCAAGAAGACTGAGAACTACGAGGGCGACCGCAAAAGTTACTGTCCTAACATAAAAGGAACCGTTTTTTTGGAATTATTATTATTTATTTTTCAACATAATCTCCTTCCAACTCAATACACTTCATCAAACGTTTTTCAAGTTTTATAATTCCATCCGAAAAATAAGATTTATCAAGACCTTCAAAATATGCCTCAGTTTCAGCAAAAACCACCTCGCTATTGGACGAACATTTTTTGCCACCGAGAATTTTTTTTAAATTTGGAAACAAGAAATAATTAGAAGTAGCTAAATCTGGACTTTAGGATGGATGCGGAGCAATTTCAAATTGTAATTCGGCCAGTTTTTGTTGAGTTAAAAATGCAGTGTGTGAAGGAGCATTATCTTGATGAAAAATAACTTTTTTTTCTAAATGCGGTCGTTTTATCTTGATTTCTTCACTCAACCGATCCAATAATGCACAATAATATTCACTATTTATAGTTTTTCCTTTCTCAAGATAATCAATAAATATTATACCCCTTGCATCCCAAAATACTGTGGCCATTACTTTTCCTGCTGACTTAACAGTTTTCGCCTTCTTGGAACCTCTTTTACCAGCTTCTATTCATTGTTTTGACTGTTCTTTGTATTCTGGGATGTAGTGATGGATCCATGTTTCATCAACAGTTATGAATCGGCGCAAGAACTCTATTGGAGTACGCTGATAAATCGCTAAAAGCTCCTCGGAATTGGTCCAACGGACGATTTTTTGGGGCAAAGTCAACAAACGCGGCGGATAGTTTTCGGATAGCTTTTTCATGTGGAGTTCATCATGTAAAATACTCCAAACTTGTTTTTCGTGTATTTTAACAATATCAGCAATTCTCTGAGCTTTATTCGTCTATCTTTAGTCATTTCATTAAATATTTTTCTAATGCTTTCAATAGTAGTAGCAGTTTTCGGTCTTCCAGAGCGTTGTTCATCTTCCGTACTTGAACGACCCATTTTAAATTGTTGAACCCAGGATTTCACGGTGGAGTATGATGGTGCATTATCACCATGAACAGAATCCAATTCATCTTCGATTAATTGTGGTGTATAACCTTTCATATAAAAGTGTTTAATTACCGCACGAAACTCTTTATTTTCCATTTTTCAAAAATTATAAAACTTGTTTACTTCAATCACCTGTAACAACAGATGGCTTATAAAACATCGCTTTAAACAACAAAAACAACAAAAGCAAAATTCATGCGTTCGAATGACGGGACATTATATGCAAAAACACTTACAAAACTATTGTGAGCATAAGTCTTTTGCAATCATATTTGCTTTACTGTTATCTCGACGAAATCTATAGCAAATGTTATTGCAAATACTGTGTCGATGGGAAGCGTTTTTGAAACACTGTTTAAAAAGACTATATTTTGCACATTAGTTAACCTTTTATATTTAGTAGGGACATAAATACTGTTACAACATTGAACACACCCATTTCAATAGTGTAACTGAACATACCCCGTTAATGCCATATGGGTTTTGAAAGCTAACCTCAATAGCGTTAGTCTGTAACGGGATTTTTAAATTGTTTCAACTTTTATCATGGAGTGGTAAGATAATGAGAACCGTATCGCTGTAATAGCGCTTTTCAAGTGTGAAATGAAATAACCGATATTTTCAAAACGCTCCGGCCACAAGGGGGAATTAGCCGCATGATCATCTACCGATGCATTAAATTGTTTGAGGAGACTGGAGATGTAAAAGACCGCCACCGGTCGGGCCGCCCACGCTCTGTTCGAACACCGCACGTTAAATCAAGAATTCACAGAAATCCGCTCCGAAAACAGAAAATGATGGCCCATGAGTCGAATCATTAAAAAAGACTTGGGACTTGGGGCTTTCAAACGACGTACCGGACATCTATTGACTGCAGCTTTAAAAAAAATAGGATTGAAAAATGCAAACGTCTTTTAGTGAAGCACGCTGATAACTTGCAAAAAAATTGCACAAGCAAAATGATAGAGTGTATGCGCGGTCATCTTAGAAAGCATCTGAACTGATCCCAAGTGTGGAAAAGTATCATCATCCAGCTTCAGTCATGGTTTGGTGGGATGTCTCTTCAATGGGGTCACTGACCCGCATTTCTGCGAACAAGGAGTCAAAACATCGGCCAAAGTTAACCAAGAAACCGTTTTGGGAGAAGCTGTTGTGAAGCCTCTTAACAATTCCCTGTTCCAAAACCAGCCATGGACTTTCCAGCAGGATTCTGCGCCGGCCCATAAGGCTAAAACGTCCCAGGCCTGGCTTCGAAACAATTTGCCAGCGTTCATTTCCTCTGAAGAATGGCCCTCAGGCAGTCCAGATTTGAACCCATTGGATTACAAATTGTAGACGGTTTTAGAGGACAAGGTTTGTCACAAAAGATACCCCAACATTGGATCTCTTAAGACTGCTTTGGTTCGAGCTTTGGCCAATTTTCCAATGGACGAGGTTCGTGCAGTTGTAAGCCGCAATTGTTTCTCGAATGGATTGCTTTAGTTCATTCAAATTTGTTGATTTTGCTTTGTAGACTTCCTGTTTGAAATAACCCCACAAGAAAAATTTAGGTGTAGTAAGGTCAGGCGACCTGGGGGACCAATGGAATGCAGAGTTTCTGGATATCAGCTTATTGGTCAATTTTCGACGCAATTCGGCCATAACAGGCCGGGCAATGTGAAGAGTTGCACCATCTTGCTGAAACCACAGATGGTTAAGAGAAATTCTCATTCGGCGTAATTCTGAACAGAAAAACGCTATATGTACATGCTCAAGTTACGGTCTCCAGTAGCCGTAGCGGTATGACCGTAAGGCGAAGAAGAATGGCCCGACAATGCAGCGTGATGAAACTGCACACCATACTTAGACACGAAGTAGATGCAATTCCGTCTCATGGATAGTCTGTGGGTTAAAAACACTCCATATTCGACAATTTTGTTTGTTTATGTTGCCGTTTAAATCGAAATGGGCCTCGTCAGACATGAAAAGACAATTCAACATGTTTCCGTCCTCTTTCACCATTTGAAGCGTCTTTTGGCAAAATTCCAAGCGAATCGGGATGTTTATATGGGAATAAGTCCAAATCTTTGTGCCTAATTGACGGCAATGACTGTCTGCTTATACACATTTGAGCAGATAATCTTCTTGTTGAAACTCTTGGATTGTTTTGTATGGCAACTGATGGGTTTCGATGGTAAGATCTTCTGTTGACTGTCCCATGCTCGTCTCATTATGGCCCATCAGCTCGGAGGATTGCCGCCACACGTGCGCCTATACTCTCTCTGAACCGAAACGACGGACTCCAGTGCGTGATAGCGGCGGACAATTCAAATTCTTGTATCAGTGTCCCAGTTATCCATTTTTGTTAAATCTAAAAATCAATCTGCAAAATAAAAATAAATTAACCAGATTCATTAACCCGTTACTGCCTACCCATAGATCGGCTCGTACAAATTTGGAAATTTATGTCCAAAAGACTATAGAAGTTGAAAGAAAAAGAACCTTGTTTTAAGTGCAAGGTGAATTTGCATCCCGCTACTTGCTTCCTGGATTATCCCAACGGTGTTGCACCAGATCAGAAGAAAATTGCTAAGGCTATGTGATTTATTTCTGTTAAGTACCATGTTTACTTAATAAAATTACCCATTTGCATTTGACCGGATCTGGAGGCCAGGTGTGTTGACGTATCGCTGCCTTTTTTCATTGCATAGTAGACAACTTAAGCTATTCGGTAAAATTAGAAATTTTTAAGTAGTACCATTTTCCTATGTTTGACAGCACTTTTCCGCAGCATTTTGCGAAAAAAACAATCTTTCAATCGATTTTTTCTCTGCTAAAAACAAAAGATAAAAAAATCCCGATAAATGCCATAATTTAGCCTAATCTTTCCTCTTTTCAGTATTTGCATGTCGCCTTGTAGGACTCATTAATGTCCTCTTTTAACCAATCCTTCAAAATGTAATGTTCCAAAATGTTATTTTGGAACCATTTTTCGTCCACTGCAAAATTGATCAGTTTAGTTAAAAATCCACACTGCACTGCAGTTATGAGTATTTTTAATTTAAGCGTTTTTTTGTGCTTGTCGTTTTTTGTAGTCTTTAAAAGTTTTCTTGGTTTTGAGTGGTAGCAGCCGTAGAGAACGATAAAATCGCCAAAATTGAATAAAGCTACTTATAAAAAAAATCGCTAAACAGAAAATCTATAGCAATTTTTCAATGGCAAAATGAAAAAAAAACGCTAAATCTAACCAGAAAGTAGCTAAATTGGCAACAAAGCCCATTGTCCCCCTTTCCACCTTACAAACCACCCTGTAAATCCAGAGAATATGTCCCTTTGACAGACCACGCTAGTATTAATGTTCCTAGCACACTCTATTACTATGTAAATACGGCCAGTTTGTATTAGCAACATGTTGAATACTTTGGTGTCGCGGACTAGCGACATGTTGCAATTGCCATGAAACAGGTAGTTGTCATTGTTTGTATATCAACATTGCATTTTCTCTCTCTCGACAGATGTTGGTTTTCGTTATTATTGTTTATGTTTCTATTTTGCTTTTCGAATGCATTATTTTCTCTCACTCTCGATGCCAGCGTCGCTCTCTCACTCTCCTCTGCTATGATGAGAGTTAATTGTGCCAGTGACTTTGGGTTTATTGGAATTTCGGTGTGTTCTGTTCTGTTTGCTTACTGCCGCTGCATTGTGTGTGTGTTTGCTTTTGTTTTTTGAATTTTGCTTTTGCTGCTCTGTTGTGTTATTGAGGTTAGTAACTCGTTTTGTTTACTTTTCGGTGGCTGCGATGCGGTGGCTGCGATGCGGTGGATGCAGAAATGTTCAATTAGAAATCAGCTGTTTCCTAAGTATCTACTTGCACATCCATTCATTCATCATATATATTGTATGTAAGAGCGCGGATATATGACAAGAACATCGTGTGTGTTTTTGTTTTTTTTTTTTTTGATTTTTTGCGATATTCTGAGAGCGAGAGTCGTTTGTATCTAGGCCTGTGGCAAGTTATGTGCGCTTTGTTTTTTTTGTTTCTAAAAATAACTGTTTTCTGTTTCCTTGAAGTTTACTGCAGCGCTTACGGGGTGAACCGATTAAAATTGAGTAGAGTTTCTCTACCGACAAAAATGCACTGGAATTTTGTTGATTTTTCGGTCCGGAAATTTTGAATTTATTGTTGTTGAATTATCTCAGTATTTATCGCTTATATGAACGAACTTTAGTGCTTATAAGCGGAAAATGCATTTTTGGTTCTTATAAAACCAAATTTACATTGTTCAAGTTAGGACGTATATAAGCGATAAATGCTTATAACCGACGTGCATATAAGCGGTAAATACTGTATCGCGATCCCGGTGATGAATCGCCTTTTAAACATGGTAGAAAAAATCATAGATCTCATAAATACTGTAGCCATAAACCTAAAGAAATTAGTGACCACTCACTAGTCACAACAATTGGTGTTTAATCTAAAAATACATATGGGTCAAAATGTTTTATACGAAACTTATTTTTTGCTTCTTTATAATCGCATGGATAGCTGCTTTTATTTTTTTTATATTTTTTGGGGGGGTTGAAAATTACATTTGTCCAAAAATTCACTTTTCGGCATTATTAAAAATCTTGCTGTTCTGGATCCAAAATATCTTATTATTTGTAAGACCTACATATGTGCAAAATTGGTAAAATTAAAATAAAAAATTAACACCAAACATAAAAACAAATACAAATTTAAAAAATAAATATAACACTTTTTAAATTTTTTTTTCATACTGTTACTGTTTTGGCTTTATTATACTTATGAGCAAGTTTTAAAAAAACTTTTAGAAAATTGGAGACCATTTCAATATTTTTAACTTAAAAAAAATTACGATCTACGCCACTGTTTTGCACACAACTTTTATGACGGTTCCAAAAATCGTATTATTTTTTGGATTTGTAAGACTTATGCGCCAATTTTGTGAAATTGAAAAAAATTAGGATTAACCATTTAAAAAAAAATTTTTTTAAACAAATAAATAAATTTTCTTAAACAAATGTACTACATAATATAGATGGTAAGTGTTTGTTATACAATAACTCCGTGAATTTTCTATCTTCCCTCGTAGTTACATGAAATGCAACACTGCTCCCATCAAGTACCATCAGTTAATAGACTACTCTCAAATTTTGAGAGAGTTCCGTCATTTACAACCTCGTAGATTTTGTTAAAAATGGAAAAAATTGAATTTCGCTCATTAAACATTATTTTTGGCGGAAAAAAACCATTAAACTAACCTCTGCACCATCGATTTTAATGGTAAAAAACTGTTTTACTGACTTTCGTTGTGGTCGCACAAGTACAAATGATTCTGAACGTTTTGGACGGCCAATTGAGGTCAATACACCCGAAAATGTCGAAAAAATCCACGATATGGAGTTGGCCGAGCGAAGAGTAAAAGTGCATGAGACTGTTGATGCCATACACATTTCATAAGGTAGCGTGGTTTTGATTTTACATGATCAGTTGGGTTTAAGAAAGCTGTCTGCAAGCTGACTGCCGCGTTTTCTCTCAATTGACCATAAACGTAATTGTGTGACAACTTCAAAGGATTGTTTGGAGTTGTTTAACCGCAATTCAAATAAGTTTTTGCGGCGTTTTGAAACTGCGGATGAAACATGAATCCATTACAACACTCCGGAGACCAAGCAGCGGTCTAAACAATGGGTTTCTCCTGGTGAACCGGCTCCGAAGAAGCCCAAGGTGACTTTGTCGGCCAAAAAGGTGATGGCAACCGTTTTTTTGAGATACAAGCGGCATAATCCACATCGGATACTTTTAAAAGGGAAAAACAGTAAACGGCGAATATTATGCCAAATTATCGGACCGATTTTACGAGGATTTAAAAAAACACACCCCATATGGCCAAGCAAAAAGGTTTTTTTACATCAATATAATGTAACGATGCACACGTGTGCATGTTTCAATGGTATAATTGCATGGACTGGGTAACGAATTGGTACCTCATCCGACATGTTCTGCAGATTAAGCCCCAGTGAATATTTCCTATTTCCAAACCTAAAGAGATGGCTCGGTGGAAAATATTCAGCTTCAACAATGAAATTATGAACCTCGAAAAATCCTATTTTGTGATAGGGATACAAAAATTGGAGAAACGTCGGACGAAGTGAATTGAGCTAAAAGGAGATTATGTTGAAAAATATTTTGTTTTGCAAAAAAAACCGTTTTATTTGAAAAGTCAAGGAATTATCGATCTGCCCTCGTATTAGTATTCAAATGGCCGCATCAGCTTCGCTGGTCCAATTTTGCTGCCTCGGTAGCCCTAGAAAAGATAATCGATTGCGGTCAAATCGTTTGATCGCTGCGGCCAATTGATAAACACATGCCCTTTATATCGGTAGATATTTCCGAAATGTGCCAGAGACACCGAGATAATCGCATATTATTTGAAAATACATGTACAAAAATTGGGACGTGTTTGTGCCAAATCCCAAATAAATTTAGACTAACCTTAATAAAGTAAAGTAAAAAAAAAATAAAGAACTTTGATCCCGCCAGACAATAAAAACCGATTACACTCTGCGACAAATGGTAAGGGTCAGTGATCGGTTTGGAATGAAACCACCGGGGAAAGTTATATTGGTAAAAAAAAAAGTCATACGTGTTCCAGCGTTTCGCTGGGTCTCATCTAGGAATCGAGATATATCGATTTGAAGTTAGTAAGTATCGTATAGGGGAATTTGTCACGTTTTAGGCTCTTTTGTTTGACATAACTCGAGAACCACTCGTCCGATTTAGCTGAAACAAATTTAGAAAAATTAAGAATTACAATTCCTCTAATCTGTTCTTAAACCGTTTTCCTACTTAAGCAACAGTTTCGCAATTATAAATAAATGTATGAAAAAAAAAAATTATTTTTGCCTAAAAATTAAAATTTTTTTTTTAATTCATAAAAAATCCAAAACGGTAAAAAGTGTCAAGTCCTATTACTTTCACGTAAAGTCACATAACCTATGACCAAAATGAGACATAAATCATGAAAATCGATGCAAAAGAGCCAAAAACGTGACAAATTCCCCTATACGATACTTACTAACTTCAAATCGATATATCTCGATTCCTAGATGAGACCCAACGAAACGCTGGGACACGTATGACCTTTTTTTGACCGATATAACTTTCCCCGGTGGTTTCATCCCAAACCGATTGTGGCTGTCGCACAGTGTTATCATGGAAGAAATAATATCATAGTTTAAAAGTGTTTTTTTAGGTATGATGTATGGTCCATGCAATGGATTAAGGAAAACATGGCTAAAAGCCTAGACTACCATATCCTTTGCGAAGTGGTGCTACTCTATTCAGAATAAAAAATGTCCCTAAAATTAATATACCAACTGAACAACGACGCTGCAATACGCACTTCAAATCATGTAAAAAATTGCATTCATAATACGTAAATGTAATATCTTTTCCTGCCGTAAATGTAATATCTGATCCTGTAGAATTAGCAAATAGTCAAGGAAAAAAATGGACTAATAGAATACAAGGATTAAGGACGAATTGTCGATTAAACATTTAATACACATGGTATTTCATTTTGAACAGAACTTGCCAGTATTTAGTGGGACTAGGGCCAACAAAAAGTAAACTCTTTTAGGTAATAAAGGTAATACTTCTCAATATAAGCTCGTAATTTTTGACTTTTATCTTGTTGTTTCAAATAACTACTAAGTAGGGACATAAATACTGTTACACGCGTTTTATGCTGTAAAATAAAAAGTACTGAATGTTTTTGGACCCAATATGTTTTAATATATCTATTGATGTGTATTGCTGCACGAACCTCGTCCATTGGAAAATTGGCCACAGCTCGAACCAAAGCAGTCGTAAGACATCTTTTGTGACAAACCTTGTCCTCTAAAACCGTCCACAACCAATGAACCAATGGGTTCAAACCTGGACTGCCTGAGGGCTATTCTTCAGCGAAATGAACGCTGGCAAATTGTTTCGAAGCCAGACCTGGGCCGGCCCATAAGGCGTTTTAGCCTTATGGGCCGGCGCAGTATCCTGCTGGAAAGTCCATGGCTGGTTTTGGAACAGGAAATTGTAAATAGGCTTCACAACAGCTTCCAAAACGGTTTCTTGGTACACTTTGGCAGATGTTTTGACTCCTTGTTCGCAGAAATGCAGGTCAGTGACCCCATCGTAAGAGACACCCCACCAAACCATGACTGAAGCTGGGTGATGACCCTTTTCTACCCTTGGGATCAGTTCAGATGCTTCCTTAGATGACCGCGCATACACTCTATCATTTTGCTTGTTAAATTTTTCCTGAACGGTAAAAATGTTTTCGTCAGTGAACAAAATTTTTCTGTGCAAGTTATCAGCGTGCTTCACCAAAAGACGTTTGCATTTTTCAATCCTATTTTTTTTTTAAAGCTGCGGTCAATAAATGTCCGGTACGTCGTTTAAAACCCCAAGTTCCAAGTCTTTTTTAATGATTCGACTCATGGACTCTTGCGTGATATTCATCTCACGGGCCATGATTTTCTGTTTTCGGAGCGGATTTCTATGAATTCTTGATTTAACGTCTTTGATGACATGCGGTGTTCGAACAGAGCGTGGGCGGTCTTTTACATCTCCAGACTCCTCAAACAGTTTTATGCATCGGTAGACGAACATGCGACTAATCCCTAGTGGCCGGAGCGTTTAGAAAATATCGCTTTTTTCATTTCACACTTGAAAAGCGCTATTACAGCGATACGGTTCTCATTATCTGACCACTCCATGATGAAAGTTGAAACAATTTTAAAATCTCGTTACAAACTAACGCTATTGAGGTTAGCTTTCAAAGCCCATATGACATTAACGGGGTATGTTCAGTTCTACTATTGAAATGGGTGTGTTCAATATTGTAACAGTATTTATGTCCCTACTAAGTATAATCTGAAAAAAATATATATAAACGAAAAAGTTATTTAATTATTAAACCGCATGGTAACTTTTGGCCCACACTGTACTTCTCAATATTAGCTTGTAATGTTTGACTTTCAGCATATCTTTTGAAGTGACCCTATTTTTGCGTCCGTTAGATATAAATGGATCTGAAAACTTTTAATGTGTTTTTTTATTAATCTAAGCGTATTTTTTCAATGTTCTGTTCTATACTAAAATAAAATTAAATGACAAACCAAAAATTTGTAAAAAAAATTCTTTATTTCTCCTTTTTTACTTTTCTCTTGTATTTTTTTTACCGGAACCTGGCTAAGAACACCTAATATTTTTTAGAGGCGGCTTACAACCTTATACTTAACGTTAGGAGCCGTCGTAGTTATTGAGATCCCGCATGTTAAATAAAACCCACCTAATAAACTCTCATCTCACTCGACACCCCCGCATAAATACGTTAAATATTCTTTTAATGTGCACTTACAACTTATCGAATCTATTAAAGTGATTGCTACCCGATTGTTCATTTAATTTATTTTAAGACGCTACCAGTTCAGTTCAATTTCTGTTCAAATTTCATTTTGCAATCGTTTTGACAAAAGTGCCATTCATTCATTCATTCCCTTTCGTCAGTTTGCATCAACCCGGAAACTATTGAAATATCACCTTCAACCTAAAATTAAATCAAGTGAGTGTATTTTTAAAACCGCCCATCAAACGCACGCGTCTGCTTAACTTCCTGGAGGGAAAAATCATCACATCGTCAATTCGTATGTATTTTTAGTGCAGCGCAATTTGTTCGTGTGTGCCATCAGGCGGCGGTGTGTCATAAAAATATTAACGGTAAACAAGTAAAAATGGCGTTCGGCCAGACCGAACCTTTTATACCCTGCATCATCACAACGCTAATAAGGTACTTTTTTGGGCTCTTATGTCCCATGCTTCCATCCCTAATTTCAGTGAGAATTTTAAAATTACTCTACAGGGTAATACATTCACGACTGGACAAATTTCACCAGCGTATTCCTTGCTTCATTTCATGAAAATATGTCTATCTACGACCATACCCATGCTAGGGGCGAAATCGCAGCGGTTTGAAAATTTTCGGATTGGTGGTCCAGTCGTAAATAAATCACCCTGTATATAAAGATTACTCCTTATTGACTGTAATAACCCGTTTTGACCAAGCGTGAAGTTTTTTGGGCTACAACAAATTTAGTTACTATGTAAACTTTGGACGTATTTGGATCGTTCTCAACCAAGAGTACACATTTTAACCTGTGTCAGCCCACAAAACTTTATGATTTGTTAAGCAAATTCTCAAAAAAGTGTATTTTTTTACCGAGGAACCTTTAATTCCTTAAAGGGAAACTCCCATCCTGGACCGAGTTCGAGCATTTACAATCCCAAGCAGCTTTTGGCCATAATCTATCATCATTCAAAATTTTAGGATCCTAGTTTGTTTGACCGCTATCGTGCTTTCACGGATGGTCATGACTATCGTCTTAGAATTTTACGACTATCAATTATATACAGTAAGGGACAAAATTGTTCACAAAATGAACATTATTGACACAATATAACACAAATTGTTCTTATATTGAATTTTATATCAAGTTTTTTTTATTCAATTTAAATTCATTACCTCTACAGAATACAAAAATATAAACACTTAAAAGTTTTCTTTGTCTATAAAGTTTTAGCAGGTAATAATTCAAAGGCTGAAGTGTGAACAATTATGTCTCCCAAGCGAAAATCTCGCCCGTTTCTGGCCACAGTATTTTGTGAACCCTCCTCGTGCTTTTTTAACTGCTTTAATTCATTTAGAAATCCTTTTTTTGAGATTATTTAACTCACCTGGGCCAATATTTATCCAAGCTTAAAGAAAACGTTTGCAAAGTTTATCGGCAGTCTTGGGCGAATTCTTTTTAGCAAAAATCGTTCTTCTTAATACTGACCAAAAATGTTTGATCGGTTTTAAATCCTATGCCTGTGGGTGTCAGTCCAAAAACTTGATCCCATTTTCTTTGAAAAAGTTTGTCTTTTTTGCGGTACGCTTAGAATCGCTGTCCTGCATAAAGATGTCGTTTTGTCCCGGTTTTAAACCGAACATGTCCAAACTTGGAAGATATCAGTCTTTATTTTACCCCCACTCCGGCGAAACACCCCAATCTGGTTTCCACAAAAACAACCCCAAGCCATCAATGAGCCACCTCTAAATTTTAATGTTTGGCAAATATTTCGATCTTTGACTCTGACTTCAACACTTTTATCTATCTTTGTTCACTGCCGTTCAGCTGACCCAAATAATTGTTTTTTGTCTCGTCGGACCCAATTTCACTTATCCAATCATCTATTGGAATTTTTTTATGTTTATCTTAAAAACTCAAGCCGTTTTTTGCTGTTTTTGTCGCACGCAGAGAAGAGATTCGTTTTTTTTTTGCGAACCGTATGATTGATCGAGTATTCCATCAGTACAACCGAATTTTAGTTGGTGCTCTGTAATTTTCAGTTATTGAACCTGTAGTATCGGTGCAGCATTCCAAGTATCCGAACATTCAGAAGAGCATTTTTGGATCCAAAAATCCACACGCCACACTTGTTCCACGAAAAGAAATAAAATTTTAATCAGAGGCAATAAATAGTTTGCTAACACAATTGAAGTACTCGTAGGTTGGAAAAAGATGAATAGACGATGGATGATTTTTACTGTAAAAAAAATAGTTAAAGGCAGCAAAAATCGATTTTTAAAAAAAAAAATTCTGTTTAACAAACCGTTTTATGTTATGGTCATCCCTAATAATTCTTTACAGCAACAAAATGTTTGCAAAACTATTGGTTGCCACTACCACCAGTTGTGGCAATTCAATATTTCGCGTTTCATTGCTATGACCGATCAATAAGTTGCGAGTACGATGATCACATTTATCATCTTGTATTTTGAACCGAATATCCATTATGATTATAAAGGGTGTTTTTTATTGAGGTATAGAACTTCGAATTGAAATAAAACACAAGGAAATCGTTTTAATGTCCATCAATTTGGCTTTATTGGAAGGATAATTTTATGCCATTAATGTTTAAATATGATTTCGGGCATGTGGCCGCCGCGGCTGGCTCGAATAAAGCCAATTCTACAGGTCCAATTTTCAACCACTTTTTCGAGCATATGGGGCCGTATGTTGGCAATAACGCCACGAATGTTGGCTTCCAAGTCCCCTAACGTGTTTCTGGTTTGTTGGCGTAGACGAGCGACATCACATATCCCCAAAGAAAATAATCCAATGGTCCATGTTAACCGATCCATGGTTAACCGAATTAATTGCTCTGATGGACGATTATGTCGACCATAAAATGGACGGAGCTTGCGGTGAACTTCGCGAACTGAACCATTACTTTCGAAATAAATTTGCACGATTTGCAAGCGTTGTTCTTTTGTCAACCTGTTCATGATGAAATGGCAAACCAAACTAAATATTAATCACTTGACAGCTGACAAAATGACCGCCAGTTAAAAAAGTGATGCCAACTTAAAGGTCTATACCCCAATAAAAAACACCCCTTAATTAAGTATAAGTAAACATTTGGTGATTGCAACCGAAGTTCTTCTTTTGCAACCAAATCTTTGTAGTTCCAACCAATTTCCAATTAATTTTTTCTCTGTGTGCGGTCAAATCCACTGGCTTTTAAACTTCTACGGACAGTTTTGGTCATTTAATATTGGTTTGACCTCAACTGCTTTATTTACTGCACCAGTAACGATTTATCAGTTAGCAGCTTCGCGTCTATCCGCGGGCGTAAGTTTTTTTTGCCAGATTACCTATAATATCCAAGTGGTTCTGTTTCTTATTTTATTTACAAAGCCGTCAGATATGTTGTATAATTGGGCTAAATGACGATATGGGGCCCCTTTTAAATCGTTTATCAAATTTTGTTTCAAAAGAGTTCCCTTAGCTTGTGCCATCACAAACGCGAAAGGAAAAGAAGAAATAAAGTTTAATACATTTTTAAGCAAGTACAGGGTGGCGCATAAATATTGCTACATTAGGAAACTCAAATTACATTTTTTCAGTGTATGGAACTCATTTTTCTTTTATTCGTGTTGAAGCTCATTCAAATTTATTAAATACAGCCTAATGACTTTTGAAAATAATAAAATTTTAATGCACCGTGCTCATTGATGCATATGCGGCATCTTACCAAACAATTGTTCATTACGAGTACTGCTTGGAGAGGTGAGACAGGAATAGCCGCAATTGTTTCTCGAATGGATTGCTTTCGTTCATTTAAATGTATTGGTTTTGTTTTATAGACGTCCCGTTTACAATAACCGCACAAGAAAAAGTCAGTTGCAGTGAGGTCAGGCTACCTGGAGGGCCAACGGAATGTGGAGTTTCTGGATATCACTCTATTGGGAAACTTTCGTCGCAATTCTGTCATAACAGGCCGGGCTATCTGAGGAGTTGCACCATCTCGGGGAAACCACACATTGTTTTGAAAGAAATTCTTATTCGGCATAATTTTGGATTGAAAAACTCTCTTAACATCCTCAAGTAACGGTCTCCAGTAATCGTAATGGTGTGACCGTTTTCTTCGAAGAAGTAGGGCACTGTGACACGAAGTGGATGCAATTCCGTCTCATGGAGTATCTGTAGGTTTAAAGCACTCCTTCGACAATTTTGTTGTTGTTGTAGCGGCACACAGTGCCGGGGTAACAGCCCTTGGCCGAAGAATTGATGCTTCAGGCCAATCCGGTGCAAAGAACCGGCTGTCGTGGGAGTGCGACAATTTTATTTGTTTATGTTGCCGTTTAAATCGAAATGGGCCTCGTCAGACATAAAAAGACAGTTCAACATGTTACCCCCATCTTCCGCCATTTGAAGCATCTTCTGGCAAAATTCAAAGCGAATTGGCAAGTCTGCTGCGTTCAGTTTGTTGGCCATTTAAAATTTTATGTGGGACCAAGTCCAAATCTTTGTGCATACTTGACTGCAATGACTGTCTGCTTATACCCATTTGAACAGATAAGGTTCTTGTTAAAACTCTTGGATTGTTTTTTGTATGGCAGCAGCTACAGCAGCGATTGTTTTCTCCGTCCAAACTGAAAGGTTTCGATGGTAAGGTCTTCTGCTGACTGTCCTATGCTCGGCTAAATTGTTAACAAGTCTCACTATGGCCCATCTGCTCGGAGGATTGCCGCCAAACGTGCGCCTATACTTTCTTTGAACCGAAACTACGGACTAAACTGCGTTAAATCTAAAAATCAATCGGCAAAATAAAACAGATTCATTAAATAAAAAAAAGTTATTAAATTTATTAAATTTCACTTTCCACTTACTTTTTAAAAATATCCGCCCTCAAAAATTTAGGGCCAATATTGTTTACACAAGTGGCTTTACTGTTTAAATACAGGGTGGAGCGCGGTAATTTGCCTATTTGGCGGTAGTTTGCTTAATTATGAATCTTAGCAAAATTTATTTTATATTTTAATTACATTGAACAGTAAGGGAATTTTTAAAATACGTGGGAATTTTTAAAATACACATTGCTGCATACGTTTTCTAAACTCTAACAAGCATTTCGACTGGCCAATTTCATCCTCAATATTTTTAATTAGGTCTTCCAAGGTGCTGGGACTGTTGATATACACCTACGACTTCAGATAAAAAATCGCAAAAATCATCACCCCTCAAAGAGATAAGCTGTCCAGGAAACATTTGCCTCAAACAATTCATGGTAACCCTTGCTGTGTGTGCAGTGGAACCATCTATCCTCCAATTACATTGCCTCAAGAGCTGGCTGAAAAAAACTCCTGTACTAGTCAAGTACCGTTCGGAGTTCACAGTTACGGCCGAGCAAAGCGTTTCGAAGATTGCAGTACTGCTGCTCTAAATCTCTCGATGGTTGTGGTGTTGTAATCCTTCTCTCAGGTCCCCTTCGTACACATGACACATACCCTGCTGTTTTCAATGAAGTTACCCAACTTGCAATTGATTGCCGTCCATCGTAAACGAAAAGCACGCTGCACTGCAATGATCGAGCATTTGAAAAAATACGATTTAACACAAAATGACCTCTCCTCACGTGTCCAACGCATGATAGCAACTGAAGGGCAGACGATACAAATCTCCCGTCAGCCGCTATAAGCCACACACACTCTCCACTCTCTTCAAACAACTGTGTCGCCACAGCCTGTAGTGCAAAAAAGCAAATAACCGCGCTCCACCCTGTATGGAAATAGAAAACAGAGGAACTTTTTAAAAGAAGGTTATTAACAAAATAATACCTAACCACGTAAAAAATAGAGTTGCCAAGTCTGCGAATTTGACATTTTTCTTACGTCAATCTTTTTCTTAGGATTTCGTGAACAATTTTGCCCCTTACTTTATATACCTTATCTAGGGCCTCCGTGGTGTTGCAAACGGAATGACAAATTTAGTATACCATCCACTCTTCGGTGGAGGCTATAAAAATACGTCACTCGTTCGTCATTAACACTAAACCCCAGCAAACTTGTAACCAAAACCATTTAAGACACATGGCACACACGCACAAACGCAAGCACGCACCGAGCACTTGCCAAAAACCACTTGTCAAAGAACAGCCGAAGAGTGGGATGAACCGCAAGAAAAACAGTTCGTTCGTTCGTTCCTTCATACCTCAAGAAAGCTTTCTTAAAAATAACACATTCTGGCCGTCAAACATGCGGCCAGGCATACCACCCCACACACACACACTATCCATGCATACATACTCGTACATACGATTATTTCTTCTTGCGTGTTGTTTCCTTGGCCAAAGAAAGCACGAAGAAATGGGAAAGATTTAAATTAAAAGAGATAGTGCGACCCCGACTAAGCGCGAGAGAGACTGTGTGGACAACAGGAAAAGACAAAAACTCATCCATTGATAGAGACAGAGAGAGCGCGCTCTCACATTCTTATCAAAACAGAGATTAATATTCTCGAGTATAAAGTAGAATTTATCACACTGCACAGTGGGACAGTAAATGCCGTATTTGTGGTGTTTTGTTTTTTATTAGAAAAATTGTGATTGTTGTTTTAATACATACAGTATCGGACAAAACATTTGCCATTATCTCTACATTTCAGTATTATGTCATAAGAAATCATGTAGGGTTATAATATTACATTTTTTTTTGTTTTTGTATATATTATAGACTTCAATTAATATTTCAGATGAAACTTCAATTGATTTCACTGATATTTCAAATTTTATGAAACTAAATACCAGCTAAGCTCCAACTTTAATAAGACAAAACAATTGCAACTCGATAACATTTTGAGTTCAAAGGCTTAATTTCGAATATTTCGTAGCGAATCCTTTATTTTCAATAACAGCCTTACATCGTCGGGGCATGGACTCTATTAAATGATAAATTGTATCCTGTGTTATATTATTCCATGTACTTTGCAGCCGTATGAATCTTCACGATTTTTTACATTATTACGATCAACAATCATGATAACAGAACGCAAAACACATCTGAATTTATTGTCTAAGTAACAAACATCAACATTTTACATAAACATGCGAAATAAAAAATAATGAATTTCAAAATTCCTAGTAAAAACTGAATTTGGCTTATGACTTGCAAATGTTTTGTCCAATACTCTACAATCTTCCTCGCTTTATTACCTCCATGCCTTATTGCCTTTCACATTTAGTTGCCTTAGATTTCGATTTAGATTTCCCTGTTTTTTCTTCACTCTTTCAACATTAACATCCAAGGTTAACTACCCATTTCGTTTAAATACCCAAACATTTTCCCCCAAAATGAAGAGTCCTTTGAACGGCCATCGCATATTTACGCCCAGGTACAAATTTGCGCGAATGTTTGCGTGGTGTAGTGCCGCTCTTACCTTAAGAATTTTAAACGGAAAATCTTGCAAATACCATGAATTGACGCTTGTTAAACAGCTACATTTGTATAACCTTTACAAAGCAGGAAGTGTAAAGGAACCTATTAAAAATATAAACTTTTTGAGCATTTGCGTTGAGTATCGTCGTTTTTTTGCGACGAACAATGGCTTATATTTGGTCGTTTAGTTGCCACGCGCTTAATACCTCAAAAAGCGCTTAGTTACTGGAGGTCTTGGACCAAAAAACGACCTTTGATTAAAACGAGTGACCTATAGTCAATGTGGACCAAGTTGGACCGTATGGACGCTTTTTTGGAATTTTCCCCATACAAATGGTTTGTGTATGTGGAATCTAAAGTTCAGCTGCTGCAGGGTCCTGATGGATACTGACAAAAGCTGTATCATCGACAAAAGTTGACATATGTTTTGACGGGGAAGTGAGCATATCCGCAGTAAATAAATATAATGTATAGAATAGGCCCCAATATGCTTCCTTGGAGGACATGTGCTTTTGTTTTCAAAATTTATCTTTCTACTTTGAACGATCGATTTGATAAGTAGCTCGAACAATGTAAAATTTAATGTAAGGTTTTATTCCTTTTAGAAAACTCTTTTCAAACATTTTATCGTTCGATAGAATTGATTTGAGTTGGGCCATTGTCAGGCTTCGGAATCATAACTATTACAGATTGCTTCTATGATTAAGGGATAACACCGAGGTATAAAATGTTGTTGAAGATAAATAAAATTGTTTTGATAGCTGAATGATGAAGTTCTTTCGCCATCCATCCCCTCCTAGAGGTGAATCATAAGCTATCGATTTTTGCATGTATAAGTATATGTGGCTTTCCACAAATAATTATCTCTGACTTCTGATGGTGCCAGGTTCCGTAGGTAATTCTTGAAATCGTCTGCCTCGTTTGACTTATAGGCAGCGTTTAAGTCAAAAATAAAATTATTTTTGTTATTAAGCTAAATTTGAGTTTTAACCGTCATTTAGGAGCCAAAAAAAATAATAAAATTTTACACAAATTCAAATATAATAGTTTTAAAAAAAAAGTAAATTTGAAGCCTGTCTAAGGGAAGCCAAAAACCCTGCTAGAAGTTCAGGGTTTAATTTAGCCGTTTTTTACTAGTTTTATTTAATCGTATTTTAGGATTAACTTAAATGTGGGCTAATTCGCCGTATTTATATAATTACCCATATTAGGGTAATTCTTTAATTACCCATATGGGGGTAATTATAAATTTACCCCTATAATGCCCCTATAATTGCATTACCCGGATATTTAAAAAAATTCTTGAGAGAGGTAACTTTTGAACAAGGTAATTAAGCGGGGTTTAGTAAATCGTACATCGTTGCTCTATCAAAAGTTTTATTCATATCGTCACTTTTATACCCCTCGTTCTCCTTATGTAATCAACGAATAATCAATAATCAACGAATTTTACTAGCATATAATGCTAGTAAAATTTGTTAAACTACTTATACTTATATATGGGACTAAATAAAAAAACTTTCATGATAGTTATTTTCTGAAATGGCAATCGTTTGTTTTTAGAAGACATTTTTAACTTTTACGAACGAGACATAAAATCTCAGCAAGATTGTTTTTAGTTTTTATAACTTATAAAAAATATAAAATTTTTTGTTGTTGTTAGTGTAAAGCTTTTTGCCATAACATATATCCGTATGTAAAAAAAAATTTAAAAAAATACATTAAATACATCAAAATTTACTTATTTAGGCATTATTTAAAATTAAAGCCGATTTTCTAGAGACAAAAGCAAAGATGAGTATTTAATTCCTTAAGTCATAAATGTTGAACAGTATTTTTTTTTTAAATATCGAAACAGATTTTTTCTTAAGTAATTTTGATTTTTTCGTCTCGGTGGACTTTTCGCTGGAAATGCCCATCTGTCATATCAGGCTAGTAAGCACCATTTGAAAGAGCGCGCAAAAAGTAAATTTCGAAATAACTATTGTCATTTACGGCCTTTAGTTGCCAATCCCTCACGAAATTTTATCATTCTGATTTCAGAGGCTTAAAACGCTTACATCTGCCGGTTGCATCATATGTGTGGTATTTGGTATACAAAATAATTCCATTTGATTAGCAAAATTCTCTCAACTCCAATAAAAAGCAAAATTGGGCGTTTAACGTTGTTTTTATTATGCCGAATTTGCACTCCATTAGCGACATATTCAAAAAAAGGTTCACTAACAATCTATCCAGTCTCTGACTTTCCAAGAATGCAATCCTTTGGCAGGTTGTTCACCACTTTTTTTGGGGGTCGCACTTACGTAAAAACATCCAGCGGGACCACTGTCTTTCCATTCGCTAAAAAAATACAGAAGTACAGTCACTGTTTTTTTCCCCGAGTTGAATAGAACTTTCATTGCGATTTTCCTTCGGAGCAAGAACTTTTCCTGTTTTAGGACTCATAGAGAAACTTGTCTTGGATCATTCAAAATATCCGAAACATTTTCCTCTTTGAGAAAAGTTTGTAACTCTTCAAACCATTTTCGGCGACTTTCGTTAAAACTGTTGCTGATTCCTTCTGCTTCTCTGACAGCTAAGCTGGGATGCCTTTTCATAAAACCTGGATACCAATTTCTTCCATGACGACCATTTGCAAATGGTGTTGTTCGATTATCTTCTTTGACGATTGCTTGAACTGTGTTCAGCAAATCATTAGCTTTGACTGGAATTCCACATTTTGCATGGTCGTAGCACCATTTTAACAAACCGGCTTCTACGGCATTTGATAATAAAGTTTGTGGCCCATTATCCTAGGACCTTTGGAATTGTGATTATAAATTCTGCCTTGTAATGTGGAACTCCATATTTTGTGCTAGCTCCTCAGCTCGAAATATTGATGAGATGCTCTTTTTCCTTTGGCGGCCACATTTTGAATTTTAAAGACTAAATAATTAAAATTGTTTCTAGAGATCTCAGAATTTCATACCACTTGGGAATATTTGATTAGAAAAACATATAAATACAATTAAGGGGAAAAGATCCTGCCGACTTTAGGAATTATGAAAAAATTACAATTTACCAGTAGTCGCCGTCCCTGTGCCGGCAATTGTGGAATATTTTTTTGTTTGCCCAGTTTTTCACATTCATACTTATATTTTAATAAAAGATCTGCCATTTAAACCATTTACGGTTAAAATATAGCATAAATTAATGTGTTTATTTACCTTTTTAAATTTAGTCTTTTCACTATTTTTTTTCTTTCAAAAACGTCACTGGCGCACTTGTTAGTAAACTGTTACCGAATAAAGATAAAACCACGCCAAAATAATCATCTCAGTGCAATTTAATCATTTCAAAGAGAGAGAGACAACTATATTTTCAATGCAACTCGATCATTTTTAAATATTAACCTTTTGTGATTTTTATTTAAATTCAAAACATGCCTAACTTAGGCGCAGTTACCCTACGAACAATTTAATCCAGGCACTGACTGATCTTGCCCTTTCCAAGCTTTTATTTATTTATTTATTTAATTAACCCATTCTTTTTTTTAATTTTTCTTAAATTTACTCTTAATAGAATACATAAGGCCACAATCTATAAAAACATTACATATTTTCTAAAGTATATAGTCTTGGGAATTAATGGGTTAAGTTGTTGCTTGATAACGTCTGAACGCTTTTTGCTTTCTCACAACCCAATGTGCCTTGTTTAGCTAATAAAAATGCACAATATTTTGTTTGATTATTTGTTTTTGTTTATTACTAATGCGACGACATGCTATAAGTCACGAGAAAGATAACAGAGAGAGAGAGTGAGAGCCATGCCGTCACTAAATTGGTTATTGCTCTCTAAACAACGTACTCCCTCCCTGTGCCGCTCTTTTGCGTTATTTTTGGTAGAAGTAATAATAATAATCAGTAACAAACACTTTTCACTGGGGGAATTATCAATAATAAGGGGTGAGAAGGGGAAAGAGCTTCTCTAAAAAAATTAAAAAAAGATGAGCTTGGCTTTGCTGTCGTTTATTGTTCGGTGAGGTGAGCCTGTTTGTTGTGTGAGTGCTTAAACACCTAGAAACTGAAGCGTGCTAAAGAAAAGTCAAAAACGAGTGTCGAATGGGTATTAGCGAACACACACACATGACGAAACAAGAAGAAAACCTGTAAGAGTTCAAACTAAGTATGTTTTGTACGTACTATGTGTGCATGTAGAAGACTAAGAAGGCATGCAAAAGCAAAACAAAACCAAATTAAAACCTATGAACGAACAATAACAACAACCACGACGAAGAAAAATCACACTCTACTACGGCACGGCACAATAACAACAACAACAAACAATAAGAAAAACCAAAATTGTGTGTTACACTCCGCCGCTGCTGCCGACGTTGCGCTCGACGGCTTGCTGCCGCGCTGCTTTCTGACCAAGCAAACGAACGAACCGAACCGCTGAGGTACAACAAACAGAGCAAACAGTTCACAACGAAACTTTGTAGACAGAGGAAGACGGTTACGGCTGCTGTCACGAGTTTTATTTTTTGTGTGTGCGTTTTTTAGTCGCTTTTTTTGTGCTTTTTGGGCCCCAACACCAAAAAATTAAAATAAAAAAAAATCAAAAGAAACGGAAATTAAAACGAATTGTTTTAAGTGTCGTGTCAGTCGTCCAATTGAATTGTTACGTTTTCATTTGCAATCTTGGGCTATTTAATAGTGTTTTGTATAAGGCGACGGCATTGATTTGAAAAGTTTCCTGGTTGTTTGTGTTTCACGTTCAAAGCAAAAGCGAAAAAACAACAACATAAAAACAGAAAAAAAATAAAATTCGTACTTTTCGCGTCGAGAATTTTTCGGTGTTTTCCTTTTTTGTGTGTTCCTACACGACGACGACGACACTTTCCACGGGCCGCGTTTGTGACATAGAGGCCAGCAACGTAGTTCGATTGCGCGTATTTTCGTTTTTCACGGCAAGGCACCAACAAAAACAAGATACAAGCAAAAAGTTTAACCCCCTTCAAAACAAAAAAGAGAAAAATCTCCCAAATATATTAAAATAGCTTTGGTTTTGGGTGTTCTGTTTGGACGTCCTACTCCTCAAGCTCAAAGAATCAAAAAAATCGGGAAAACGGCCAAAGTGTAACAAAAAAAAAAAAAAACAACGTGTGAAAAACAAAAACAAATACTTTGTTACTTGTCAGAAAGCAAATAGCAAAACAACCAACGACAACAAAGAGAATAAAAGTAAAAATACATATTTGATATTTGATTTTCCCCAAAAGAAAAATTAAAGATTTAAGTTTGTTTTATGGTTAAAATAAAAGCTACAGCAAGCTAAGCATCAAAGAAAGAGAAGAATATCTTAAAAAATCTAAAATATCCTTTAAAAAAAGGAAAGAAATAAAAAGGGAAAATCTCAAATTGTTTTCCCCAAAAAAGAAATAAAAGAAAAAGTATTCGGTGCAATAAGAATCTTTGGAAAAAAGAATAAAGAATTTCAAGTTGTGGTAAACAAAAAATTTTCCCCAGAAAATCTACAGATCTGCAAAAAAAAATCTACAAAGTATAGAAAGAAAACCCCAAATCATTCGCCCTACAAACATAAAAGGTAAAGTAGAGTGTTCCAGTGATTATCACGTATGATACATACAGTGATGGGCAATAAAATAGAGCCAGCACTATAATAATTGTTTAGATCGATATTTCTCGAGATACTTAGGGTTTTATATAAACGTTGGACCAACTAAAACGCACGATGTTAATTGTAAATAAAACAAAAAGTTTGTAGAGAATTATCTTAATATTTTTTATTGTGGTAGAAGGCTCGCCGCACCTACGGTGGCATACCTCTTCCCGATGGTTCATATTTTAAAAGACTCTTGGTACACAAGGGAGTTTGAATGTCGTTTATATGCCGAATTATCGAATCCTTTAGCCCTTGAATTTTTCTTGGCTTATTGATGTACACTTTTTCTTTAACATATCCCCAAAGAAAGAAGTTCAACGCTGTCAAATCACATGCTCTCGGTGGCCAATTAACATCTCTACGACGTGAGATAACGCGCAAAAGAGCCATTGTTTCTTTGGCTGTGTGGCAAGTGCATTATCCTGTTCGAATCACATATCGTCCAGGTCCACTTTCTTAATTTCTGGCCACAAGAAGTCCGTTATCATCTCGCGATAGCGACCACCATTCACGGTAACTGCTTGGCCGACCTCATTTTCGAAGAAGTACCAGCCCATAATCCGCACCAAACAGTCACTCTCTGTAGATGTATCGGCTTTTTAACAATCACTCGTGGGTTCTGATTAGCCAAAATGCTCCCACTCAGCTTGTTTACGAATCCTGTGAGGTACCTCGTCGTGCACGAAATGCATTTTGATTTTAAAGCCCATTTGCGTAAAAGGCTTCAATAATCTTAACGCGATGCTCAACTGTGTACCTCTTTATGGTTGAATTTTTCAAACACTGAAACAAAAAAGGAAGGATTTTTGTCCTTCATAGGAAGGATTTTTGTCCTTCATAGGAAGGATTTTTGTCCTTCATATGAAGGATTTTTGTCCTTCATAGGAAAGATTTTTGTCCTTCAGAGCTATTCAAGCTACTCGCCATACATTTCCAATAGGGTTAAAGTCAGGTGACTGGCGGTCAGCTCAAAACCAGGACTTTATTCTGACTGAACCATTATTTTGCTAGTCTTGAAGTGTGTATCTGGTCGTTTTCTTGCTAATAGGCTGTTTCCACTACGGTCGCGTTTTTCGAGAAGTCGCGTTTACTATAAATTCGATTATTTTTGCTATCGAAACCCACCCATACCTATTAATGGCAACACCGTCAATTGCACATCCCTATTAAAATAGCCGTTTATCAGCATTAACATAATACGCTGCTGCTACTGCACATTTCCATTAGGCGCAATACCATTTGATCCTCATTTTCCACTGCGGTTAGCAAAATAAAATCATTTAACTCCATGATAATGTTACAGCACAAAAATATTAAACTTTTCGCACCGCAAAAAAAAAATAAACACAAACAGCTGTTTGAACGCAAACGTGGACGTAAAACATAATGGAAACATCATTACAAATTTTCGATAAATCGTTGACGCGGACGTGGACGCGACCGTAGTGGAAACAGCCTATAAGACTTCCATCGATGCGGCATATTATATTCTGCCTCGTGAGATAACATTGTCTCAGCTAAGAAAATTTTGCATTGACAAGCATCCACTCTAAAACAGCCTATAAGACTTCCATCGATGCGGCATATTATATTCTGCCTCGTGAGATAACATTGTCTCAGCTAAGAAAATTTTGCATTGACAAGCATCCACTCTAAAAGAGACACCCCAAATTATTCGCCCATGTGATGGCAATCGCATGAATTTGCGATTTCGACTTCAAATCGCATGGCAGGTGTGATGGTGTACGCAATCGCCAAGATCTGGCAACTTGAAACCCCAAGCACACACTAAGGTAAAATTAATATGTTTATTTTCATTTCTGATAAACACTCAAATTGTTTACAAACAATTTTCAAACAATACATAATTTTAAAAAATGTATTAATAATTTTTTTTTAATGACTCCTTATGAACTGGCGATATTATAATACGCCCAGTAAACCAAATTTGCCGACAATGTCTGACATCAGACAATTATGAACAATATCTGAATTCTATCGAGAATTTTTACCGAAATCGTTACGAATTCTTTTTGATTTGTCTGAGGATATTTGTTCAGATTAGTAGCTCAGAATTTTTGTCAACCCTCTCATATGTTTTTCGTTACGAACTCGGCAAGAAATCAGAACATTTTGCCGATTGTCGTACAGAATTCTGACCTAATTCTGAAGGCTTGGTTTGCTGGGCAAGTACAACACAAAAATTGGGTTGATACCAGATGATCGGATTTGTCAATGAGGGTTCGATTTCCTTGTTTTTTGTTTGTTGAATAGACACCCTGAGACGTAGTTGCGGCCAACATTTGAAGGAAATTATTTCCAAAAAATAAATGGCATTAAATGTCCTTTGGCATAAACAATAAAGATTCCACACTTGATTTCATTTTTTTTTATTTTTTTATTTTGAAAAATTACCTCTTGATTTTGATCACCCGTTACAAATTTGAAAAAATATGAATGGATGATTTCACCAGCCCATAATTACTGAAAAAAATAAGTTTTACACAATCTGTGAAAAAACCCTATTTAAAAAATTTTTTTCTAGATTGATTACCCGTTATTTTTCAATAAAAATTTTTAAATACAAATTGGACAACATCGAATCGTAAGTAAAACGCGCGAACTCCATCACATGACCTAATAAGTCGTGCGATTTACAAATCGCCAGAGATTTTTTAATCGTGCGATTCTTATCACATGCCCGGTCAGAGTTTAATATATTAACTTTAGTTTCGTTAGACCAAAAAATGTTTCTTCACTTGGTCATTGGTCGATCCTAATGATCTTTGGCAAATGTGAACAGTTCAACATTAACTTTGGAGAGGAATCGTATTTTCCGTGCCCTTTTAGTTTTCAAATTGATATTAATAAGCAGTTCTCGTATTGTTGGGGTATTCGTGTCTAAGATGTATTGCTTTTTAATGACGAACGAGGTAGAGAAAGAGAAAGGATCTTTTTTGACATGGCGAAGGATTCGTCTTTGCAAAAATGCCTTGATTTTATGTTTTCCCCCTCTAGTTTCGATTGTATTTTTCTTATTGTATTTTCGGAAATTTCCCTTTTGGCCTTCGTTATAATATTTCTGCACTGAACACTGCTGTATTTGGCCCTTTCCCCTGATTATATCTATTTTATACGACGAACGAGGTAGAGAAAGAGAAAGGATCTTTTTTGACATGGCGAAGGATTCGTCTTTGCAAAAATGCCTTGATTTTATGTTTTCCCCCTCTAGTTTCGATTGTATTTTTCTTATTGTATTTTCGGAAATTTCCCTTTTGGCCTTCGTTATAATATTTCTGCACTGAACACTGCTGTATTTGGCCCTTTCCCCTGATTATATCTATTTTATATTATATACTTAAAATTGTATAAAAATTATAACAATAAGAACCTATACCCTCGTTATATGGCAATTTTTTTGTAAAAAAGCTTATTTCGCTATTTTTTGCCGAAGTTTTTGCACTTGGATCTATTTTAAAGCACAGCACACGTTGTTGCTCAGTGCCCAGCACAATTTGAGTGATTCGCCAAAATAAACGCCCAAATTTTCCAAAATTTACGGTCCAACTAATTGTTGAACTATTGTCAGTAAATTTAAGTTGCTTACAAAAACTCAGACGAAGTAAACGCTTCAATGAGAGCGTGTCCTTATTTCATCGCACATCACTGTAGATACCACTTTTATGTTGCTGCCTCCTCCTTAAAATCAGGGATAATTGCTTAGTCTTCTTTGTGAAATCATCTTCATCTCTCGGCCCATAAAACGATTTGATAAAGAATGACTTGTGATACCTTTGTCGGTGCATTATCTAACATTGGCTTGGTTTCGTTTCAATTTTAGTTTTTCTACATTAATTGAATTTCCTAACCAAATAACGAAAAATTATATTTGAATGAAAATCTCACGTCACATCTCATCCATACATTTTTCCTATCACATTTTGTATCGTTTGTTTTTGTTGTTTTATTATTATTATTGTTGTTTGTTATTGTTTTTTTATTCCGTCTCTCTCTCAATGCTCAAATTCTCCCCGTACGCTCTTTTTAAGAACATTCTCTCTGTCACTAAATTGCGCTCTCTCTCTATTTCTCTGTGTGTGTCTATCGCGTGGTTGTATCTCTCTCTTTGGCCACTTGCTTTGCTGCTGGCTGCTCAGTCAGCTGTCTGCGTACAAGTGTTGTCATTGCTGTCAGAATTTTGTCGTCTTATCACAGATTACGCTGATACTCTCATACCCTCTACACTCGTTTTTTTTTGTGTAGTCTACCGTTGTTGTTGTTTTTAATAAACTGTTTGCTGTGGTTGTTTTTTTTTTTTTACATATTTTCTATTTTTCATTTCTTTTAAGCGATTTATGTGTTTTGCTTTTGAGTTTATTTGCCGTGTGCTGTTGTTGGTTAGTTAGTGGCTTCTTCTTATCATTCATTCACAGAGCGTTCATCGTTATTATTATCAGCCATTATGATGTGTGGTTGCTGTCTGTCTGGTCCGTCTGAGAAAAGTCAAACTGACTGACCGACCTGACCTGTTAATGGTATTTCTGTTGTTGTCTTTGTTTTGAAATACGAATGGTTTTAAGAAGAAGACAGTCTTTGTTGTTTTTAATGATTTCTGAGTAATTTGCGTTCTCTGTTTTCAAAAATTTGGCTGGCGGCATTTGACAGTGTCTAGCAAAATACAAAAAATTTACTTCAACTCGTAAATGGATTTTTTTTTATTTTTCGCATTCGTAAACGTTGTCCAAATTTTGATTTTTTTACGTGCACGCGGTACTTTATATGGCAGAACTTTTATAAATGAAAACTTTAATACTGCGACCGAAAAATATTAGTAATAAAAAATAAAATTAAAGCGGTCCGCGCTAGACGCTAAGACGATATCGGGTAATTTTTTTATAGTCCCTATACCTTGGTCTATAGTGTCCAAAACCGACGTTTCGGTTTTGTACGTTCGAATCTCTCGACACAGCATATCGTGAACACACGCGCACAAAAGATGCGCGTTTTATGAAAGTGAAGTCGACGATTCTAAGCTCATATAGAAAGGGACCTTATTTTTAAAATGGCTCTCCTGAACAAAACTTTTCATCAACTTTTCACTTTTTTTTTGATGTGGACAACATCTGAGCATCGAATGAACAAAACTGGTTTTTAGCCTTAGGTCCCTTTCTATTTTGCGCGTCACATATCGACTTCACGAGGTTTAAACAAAACGTGGTTTAAATGCCCTGACAAGTGATCCTTATTGCAGCCAAAGAAACAAAACGGAAATCTCTGGCTATAGAGGCCTCAAACTTACAAGGTTTTATTAAACCTAATCTATTTTCATATTCTCAGTTATGTGGACGCTCAAGGGCCTACAGTAGTACGTACAATACCGCGCATAAGAATTAAATCGACTCTACCAATCAAAAGTTTCATAAAACTATAGTTCTTCACTCTACAAGCCTAGAGTTCTCAAATATGTGACGCGCAAAATAGAAAGGAACCTAAGGTTAAAAACCAGTTTTGATCAGGAGAGCCATTTTAAAGATAAGGTCCCTTTCTATTTGCGCTTAGAATCGTCGACTTCACTTTTGGGGCATGGGATCGGTCTCATTCGATGCTCAGATGTTGTCCACATCAAAAAAAAGTGAAAAGTTGATGAAAAGTTTTGTTCAGGAGAGCCATTTTAAAGATTAGGTCCCTTTCTATTTTCGCTTAGAATCGTCGACTTCTCTTTCATAAAACGCGCATATCTCTGGGAGGGAACACTTTTGGGGCATGGGATCGGTCTCATTCGATGCTCAGATGTTGTCCACAAAAAAAAAAAGTAAAAATTGTTTTTTTTTACCCTTAGGTCCCTTTCTCTATACGCTGTCACATATAGATATCCATGTCAGGATAAAACACGACATGTCAGTTTATCCTGTTTTTTGCTGTCAGGCTTTCGGGTTTTCGGTTTTGGTTTTTGTAAGTGAAAGCAAAGAGAAAGAAAACTCACAATATTCAAGTACGAAATAAGTAAATATCAAAAATATTTTAGCTGGACCCACCTTTACGTGTACCGCTCGACTCAGAATCACCCAGATATCGATTTTACGATATCTGTCTGTTCGTTCATTCGTCCGTCTGCTGTCTAAAGTTTCTTTGAAACTACAGGTGGTAATTGTAGTCCAATCTTCATGAAATTTGCAAAAGCTAATTTTTAGAATAGAGGCTGTTGACTAAAAAATCGGTTAAAATTAAGATATAACTCCCACACTTACGTTTAAATGATTTTTTCTCGATATCTCTAGAAGCCATATAGTACTTATAATATCAGATAAAAGTAAGTCAGTACTGGTCAACGTTTTATATAGCCCCAGTGCAAAGATCTCTTCCTCCATCCATTTTAATTCCGATTTTAATCAAATTTGGTATGGTGTGTTTGTATTGACAAACAACTAATTTTTGACCGATTTAAGTTAAAGGTATAGCCTTATTTTTTGTATAGTCCCGTTATAAATTGTCTGTGCCCAAAAAATTGCTTCCGAAACAAATGAAAAATATTTTTGCAGTTTGGCTTAATGTCCAAATGTGACATTATTAGAGTATGTCCGTTTAGCAACCGATATTGTGCCATCGACTTTTCGATAGCTTTTGGCATAAGGAAAACAAAGTTCCACTAGGACTACGGTAAATTTCTACGGTAAAGTTCTGAACCAGTTCGAAAGAAACTGCAAATAGTCATAACTTTTCGTAATTTTGGAAAGGTAAGAGGTAGGGCTATCTTTTAGTCCGACCACTGAAGCAAATAATAAAAAGTAAACTAAATAAAAGTAAACAATGGTAACCCTGATCATAGGGCATGATGTGCGGCCTTTTCGAATGGGACCGTGTAGGGTATATTTGCATGGAGACCCAATTACATACAGCTGTGTTTAAAACAATAGCATAATAGTACCTCTTTAAATTAACTAAAGTTGTACTAATCAAATTGAACTTGTAACACATATTTTAGGAATTTGGTTGTGATGCATTAATGTATGTGTATGTATAGCAGGGCGAGGAATTTTTAATGCCGGCAGTTCTCGTTGAATACGATACTGCCTGCTCTTAAATGTATAGCCGCTTAACATAGTTAAAGCACAATTGTTGCTTGGGGTCTTATGATGGTGAAGTGGCAAAACTGCAGTCAGCCCTCTAGTGACTTTAAGATACAGACTTCAAATGTCTTTGAGGTGTAGTGCAAATGTTACATTTTAAGAATGAAATTCGATTTCGGCCATATATCCACCAGGAGCCCGTGTACTGAGATCTATTCTTTGGGCCCAATTTTCCACCACTGTTGCACACATATCGAACGGAACGTTGGAAATTTCGCGTTGGATGTTGTCTCCGACTCTGAGCTCGTCTAAAGTTGTTGGCATAGAACAATGACTTGTTGTGGCCCCATAAAAAGAAATCTAATGGCGTTAAATCGCCTGAACGAGGTTGCCATTCGACCGGACTATTTCTCCAGATAACACGTTCGCCGAATTTGCCTTTCAGTAAGTCGATTGTAACGCTTGCTGTGTGTCTTGTTGAAACCACCTATCGGCGATGTCAATTCTGGCCAAAAATAATTTCCTAACATAGCCCGATAGCGCTCTCCATTGACGGTAACGTGCCGATTGTTTAGATCGACGAAAACCACATCACATAGTCATTTCTTGCGGATGCAATGGTGTCTCTTTAAGCACATGTGGGTTCGTTGCTATCCAAAAAAGCATATTTTGTTTATTGACAAAACCACTCAGCCAGATATGTGCTTCTTCGCTGAAGATGATTTTTCGATGAAAATCTGGATCTTCGAGAAGAGCCACAGACTCAGAATTTCGGTAGTATGTCCCTATTGGAACACCCTTATTTTCTTTTTTCTTCGCCTCTTAACGTAAACATTTTCAATAAACGCCTTATAACTTCTTTTTTGTAAATATGTGAATTTTTCATCAGCTCATAACGAATATAAAGGGTGGGCCAACTAAAACGTACCCTGTTAGTTGTCAATGAAACTAAAAGTTTTCAGAGAATTATCTTAATTTTTTTTTGTTTCGGTCTGTTTTATTTCGGTCTGTTCACGCAGAGAAAAGATATGGTTAATATATGGTCACCGCAACAATAATATGTTCTCTACAATAAAAGCATGTTCGTCGTAACCATAGTATTGTTTTTTGAATTTAATTTTGACAAAAGTATGATTGCGGCAATATTAATATTGTTGAAATGTAACAATAGTATTATTGTCAAATTAAGAAATGAAAATATGGTTGTAGCAACCATATAAACATGGTTGGTGCAACAAAAGTATTGTTGTTTAAAATTTACGTTAACAATAATATGATTACGGCAATCATACAGTATGGTTGCGACTATGAACATAACAAAACAGGATTTTTAGATCATATATGTACGAGTATGATATACCATAACAAAAAACACATACACACGATAGAGTACATGGTTGTTGTCTATTGTAAAAAACAACAAGAATCGGAAGGTAGTTCGAGGGATTTTTATTGTGTTTACTTTGTTCAGTTAAATACTCTGGTACCGACTGGTTCTCGTTTATTTAAAATCTGCCTGCACTTAAGTGTTTAGCCATTGATCATGGTTTAATCACATTCGATCTACGGATGGTGAAGTAGCATTCACCCCTGCTGGCAACTAAAAGTATTTTCGACTGCCGTTTGGTGATCATAGTATGGTTGAGTGTGAATCATATTATTGTTGATCCCCAGATCATAGTATGGTTGCGTGTGAATCATACTATGGTTGTGAGGATCATACTATGGTTGTGAGGATCATACTATGGTTGTATGAAAAACATGCTATGGTTGTGTGGATAATAATATAGTTGTAGAGATAATAGTATGGTTGAGTGTGAATCATACTATGGTTGTGAGGATCATAGTATGGTTGTGGAGATCATAATATGGTTGAGTGTAATCATACATAATAATGTTGTGCCACAACCATATACCCAACAATAGTATGATCCTCTTGGAATATTGTCACCCCAACCATACTTTTTTTCTGCGTGTTGCTTTTACACATTGAACAGGGAACAGGGAGAATTCTCTTAATAGTTTTTATTATGATAAAATGATCCATGACAAATATGGGTAAAACAAAATATCGGCTCAATGCTCGTCATGGCTTCAGTTTTCAATGACTCTGACATATTTGAGGTTCAATTTCGTTAATGTTCCGAATTATCTCATTAAGCTCTTGAATTGATCTTGGCTTCTAACGTACACTTTTTCTTTTAAATAGAGCAAAAGAGCAATCGTTTCGTTAGGTGTGGCAATATATCACCCAGGTCCACATTCTCAATTTCTGGCCACAAGAAGAAGTCCGTTATAATCTCGCGATAGCGAACACCATTCACCATTCGAGGTTGAAGGCTTTTTTGCCACACTATCGCAAACAACATTAATGATTTCCGCAGAACGAACTGGGCGAGCATGCATAGGTGTTTTCACATTTCCTACAGACCCGGCTGAAATCTGCCTACGATTCTCCCGATTGTGGACACATTTGGTCGATTATCCTGCCCGAAAAAGTCACGAAGTGCACGAAAGCATTTTGCTTTGAACGCCCATTTTCGCAAAAGACTTCTACAATCTTAACGCGATGCTCAATTGCGTACCTCCGGTTGAATGGTTCAATTTGTCATACACTTAAACAATGAAATATCAAATTAAGTTGGGCGAAAAACTTGACGTTAAGGTGTGACTCATAATTAACATCGAGCATTATGGTTGGACCACTGTTTTTTTTCGATGAACGCTTACAATTTTTTTTGTAAATATGTATATTTGTTTATATTTTAGTCAGTATGTCATATTTTTTATCATCAAGTTGTTTTTTTAATTGAAACGAAAATTGTTTTTTTCCGTTGACATTTTCTTAAAAGTAAGGTTAGGTTCTTAGGATGGGCTGAAGTTGAAAGTGTCATTCAACATTACTTCAAAACGGCTTACAACGCGTTGTCGTTTATTAAGTTTTTTGGTCATTATAAAATTGATAACAGTCTGTCAGCCTCTCTGCCTGCTTAACTTTCCCATATACCGACAGGGCTTAAATTTTAATGCACAGCGGGAATTATTAGGGAAGAACCAGTTTTATTCCGCCCGATACGCTTGAGTGCTGCATTTCATTTTCGAACAACATTCATTTCATGTGATTGGTTTTCAATCATTCCGCTTGACTTACAAACGAGTATTTGTGTACCTATTTCCAACTGTGTTTTGGTCATATCAAGTCAATAACACAATGCTGTGAATTTCGGACGACCACAAAAATTTCACTGTCGAAAAACTCCAAAACAGTTGCAGAATTTCCATGAGACCATTTCCGCATGGCTGTTTTTGTATTTTTTGCCAATCAGGACACAAGTGAACTGAATTCACTAGTAAACGTGTTTTGTTGCAGTTGCTTTTTAAATCGTTTTCGATTAAAAATGAACTTTAAACTGTGATTACCTGGCCTTAGTGACCTGAGACTCAGATAAAGGTCCAGCTAATAAAATCGTCTTTATGTCTGTGCTGTTTGAGAATTTGAACTGAATGCGTTACTTGCTTGCTCTGCTGCTCTTAATATCTGTCCATATCATCCACTATTGATTTATGAGGACAATTGAAGTCGGCAGGATATTTGATTTACGCAAACTTTCGTCCTCTTTGTGTCAATCGAATTGTATCGACATGTGTACGTTGCTAACAATTGACATCATCTCTTCTGTGCCATTGAAGTTGCAAAATGATGTCAAACTGTCTAGTTTGATTGTGTACTAGAAACATAGATGTGCTCTAAAACACCACTTGCCATTGCATTTGATGACTTGTATGCCCTTAGGCACTAGGCCCCCCTGTTTTCCCCAGCCCTCTCACCTACCCACAACAAAGTTGTTTTGTTCATAGACATTAGCTTCTGGATACAGATGTAATAATGTAACTCATTAACTGTCCCCGTGAGATTTGCTTTAATGAGGAATAGTGTTTTAGTCAGGAAGCAGCAAGCGAGATAGGTTCACACACGTAGACTTTTGTGTATCAGTAACGAGGGTCGCCCAATAAGTGTGGTGAAAGTCTTATTTACAATGGAGTATGCAAATCTTGCATGCACTATTTAAAACAAGAAAGAGCATTATTAATGGTCTTTAATAAATACGCTACAAAGGCTCTTTTTAAAGTCCAAATTTGTCCGTCTACTGGTGCTCCTGTACATACTCGAGATTTTATTAAAGCGAGAAGATTTCCGAGAATTCATGTCCTAAATCAAAACAAGTACGGAAAGTCCGTTCTGTAGTAGTATAGGGTGGAGCGCGGAAATTTTCTTATTTGGGAATAAAATAAAAAAAATGATGAACCTTAGAAATATTTTCTTTATATTTTAATTATATTGAACAATAAGGGAATTTTTAAATTACATGGTTTTTAATAGGCTATGTGGAACAATAAGGGAATTTTTAAATTACATGGTTTTTAATAGGCTATGTGGAAAATGTCAAACTTCGCTATCCACACACTTCTGCACACGTTTTCTAAAGTTGTCATGAACTCTAACAAGCATGTCGACTAGCATTCTGCCAATTACAGTCTCAATATTGTTAATTGTGTCTTCCAAGGTTTTGGGACGGCTGATATACACATTCGACTTCAGGTAACCCCAAAGGAAAAAAATCGCATGGACTTAAATCTGATGAGGCATCCAATTCACATCACCCCTCAAAGAGATAAGCCGTCCAGGAAACATTTGCCTCAAACAATACATGGTAACCCTCGCTGTGTGTGCAGTGGCACCATCCTGTTCGAACCATGTATCCTCTAATTCCATTTCCTCAAGAGCCGGCTGAAAAAAAAGCAAGTGATTGCTTTTTTTCAGCCGGCGTTTCAGAGATTGCAGTCCTGCTGCTCTAACTCTCTCGATGGTTTGTGGTGTTGTAACCCTTCTCTCAGGTCCCCTTCGTACACTTGACACATTCCCAATCAATTGTAAATTGAAGTTATTCAATTTACAATTGATTGCCGTCCAGGACCACGTCCTCGTGGGTGAACATCGACTGCAATGATCGAGTGCGCATTTGAAAAATACGCTTCAACACAAAATGACCTCTCCTCACGTCTCCAATGTACAATGGCTACTGAAAGGCAGACTAATAGAAATCTCCCGTCAGCCACTATAAGCCACGCATACTCTTCACTCTCTTCGACCAACAGTGCCGCCACAGCCAGCAGTGCAAAAAGCAAATTTTCGCGCTCCACCCTTTACAACTGGTTTTCCTAGCCTAGAGTGTGTGACTTATTCCTGCCATATGCACGAAGAAAATTAGTATGGTTAGGGTGACAATATTCGAAGGGCATTATACTATTGTTGGGTATACGAGTGAAGAAACTTCTTAGAGACTAAAGAAACAACTTACAATTATCATAGTATGGTTCTAGTTTTCATAACATTTTTTGTAAATTTTCCAACACAACTATTTATTTGATGATCACAAAACAATAAAATTATGATTCCACACAACTCTGTTATGATTCCCACAGCCATATTATGGTTACACGTATCCATATTATGATCACAACAACCGGACCATGATACCCTTACACAACATGATTCACATTTAACCATACTCTCCACAACCAAAGAATGAACCTCACAACTTTAGTGTGATTCTCACTTAATAATATTATAATTCCCACATAATCATACTATGATTCCCAAAACTGTATAATGTTTTTCACAACCATATAATGATCTTCACAACCATATTATGATCTTCACAACCAAAGTATGAATAACATGCAGCCATTTTATGATACCCACAATCACACTATGATTCTTACAATCATAGTATGATTGACCACAACCATGTTATAATCCCCACAACCACACTACGGTACATGGTACATGGTACAATAAAGAAGGTAGTGTTATGCTGTCAGCTGATTAAATTTTTTTTCCTATAAATTAAAAACTCTCAAATTTGAAATTTTACGACAGTTTTTAAAGATTGTAAAGCTCAATTTCAAACATATACAATTACGAGGGTTGCTATATTTATTTCTGGCCTAGGTAACACTATGTTACCTATCTGACATTTCCATTGGACAGTTTGACATTTTTTTAGCATAAACGTACTTAGAACGTTTTGAAGTACGACCATCATTTGTGTTGTTTACAGTGACTTGAAAAAATCAATTTGGCAAAAAAATGGAATAAAATCGTGAACATTTTCGTGCGATCATTTTTCACAACTTTCGACGTGGATTATCACGACAAGAGTGCATCGATGAACTTAAAACTTTGTATGGCGTTAAAGCACCATCCTATAAAACTGAAAAACTGTTTTTATGAATTCAATCGTGGCTGACGCTCGGACCAAGGTCGTCCAAAAAAGGCCGTTGTGACAGAGAACATTGAGGCCGTGCGTGAACTAATAATGCAAGATCGTCATGTGACATACCGTGAGAGAGCGGCATCCTTGGGCATTTGTTCCACAAGCATACAATCGATATTGCATGAACGCCTGGCCGTAAAAAAGGTTTGTTCTCGTTGGATCCCGTACAATTTGACAATCGCTCAAGAAAAGGCTTGTGTCGATTGGGACAAAGAAATTTTGAACAAATACGATCGCCGTGCTTCAAACGACGTTTATAAGATCGTCACAGGTGCCCGAAACAAAACAGCAATCGACCGTGTGGGTCTTCGAAGACAAGCCAAATCCAACGAAATTTGTTCGTGGAAGAAGTACTTCGAAGCAAATGGTAGCCTGTTTCTTCGTTAAAACCTGTCATGTTGCTACTGTTCCGCTTGAGCAGAGTAGAACGGTCAATTCTGAGTGGTACACCACAATTTCTTTGCCTGAAGTCTTCGGAGAAATTCCAAAAACAAACAAGAAAAGACGAATCATTGTGCACCATGACATTGCGAGCTCTTATACATCGGCTCAAACCAGCGCCTTTTTGTCCGGCCAAAACGTAAAATTGATGGGTCATTCGCCGTACAACCCTGACTTGGCACCTACTGACTTCTTATTCCCTAGCATCAAGAAAAAAATGCGTGGTCAACGATTTTCGTCGCAGGAAGCTGCTGTTGAAGCGTTTAAGAACCATGCTTTGGAGGTGTCTAAATCGGAGTGGAAAAAGTGCGTCGACAATTGGTTTTAGCGCATGTAAAAGTGTATAAATCATGCTGGAGAATACTTTGGAACCATGTTTGATGATAAATATATGCAGATTCATTATTAGGTCAGAAATATATATAGCAGCCCTCGTATACCCAACAATAGTATGATGCTATTCTCATATTGTTGTCCCAAACATACTTTTTTTCTACGTGTAACATTTATCCTTAATGCCTAACCACAGAAAATAATTCAAAGGATTGAAATCACTGTTCCGAGGCGGATAATTGACATTACAATTTCGGCTGATTATTTGATTTTTAAAAGGAGTGCATAAAAAAAAAAAATCGATTGTTGCTGTGGCCTTATTTTGTTGAGACCAAATGTCGTCCTTGTCATTCTCTAGAATTTTTGGAAACAAAAATTCGTCGAGTTTTAACGTTAGCCGCTGACGGTAAAGGCGGCTATTTGCTCATTTTCTAAGAAAAATGGCCCAATGATGCCGCCATTTACACCAAACCGCGGGTTAAGGGAAAACGCATCGGATGGTGTTCCATTAATAAATGAAAAATAAAACTAGAAAATTTAAAAAAAATTATCAGTACTTTTTTTTACATCCGATTGAAATTTAAAATGTAAAATCTGGAAACTATGGAGTAATTTCTCTATGGCAATGCCCAGCTTTTGAGAGATCGAGACTTCTTCAACAGCTTTCGGTTAGTGTGGCAAGCCTGAGATGGAGGAGATTTAAAAGTTTCGTAGACGTTGCAGATCATGTCAGACAGAATTTGAGAAATCGTCGAAAAAGAGCGCCAACCAAGCCGTGTACTGGCATAAGTGTAGCTTTTAGTTCTTTCTTTCAAAACCTCTTAACTTCAAACCAACCAGTAAAATAGAATTGTTAAATTTAGTAAAAGATTTGATTTTCCAGTTTTTTTTTCCTTGTGGCTTATTCTAAAACTCAAATTTGTAGCTACTTTCGATTTTAACGAGAACCTAACTTTGGTCTTAAACTTTTTCTCTGTTGGCAATCCTACTCGCTACCGTTTTCCCATTGCAACACCCTGGCCTCTCCTCTCTCAAATACCAAAATAAAATTACAAAAACGACATTCAAGTTTGATTAAGTACTTTCCTATGTCGTTACTCTGTGTACCTCGCTTTTGCAATATATGAAATTAAGTTTTATTTACTAAATTAAATTTGACATGATGATGGCGATGATGTTGAGTGAACACGATGACAATAATAATGGGAGACGGGGGAATTTGAATTTCAATTTTTTACATTTTGAGAATAAACTCTGTCACTCGCTGCTCCGTTAGTGTAATTTTGTTATAGTAATAATAATACAATAATGGAAAATAAGCGAAAATGAAAAAAATACATGATTTCACAAGTCGTTTTTTCCCATATACGAACGGACGGATGGAGGTGCATGGCATGCGGTGCATAGCAAAATGTGAAATTTTTTCACAAAATGAAAAGTTTCATTTCACAAATGATGACATGTCGGTCTGTCGGCCCGTCGGTCTGTCGTTCTGTTTGTACGTACTTTTCGTTAATGTGACGCTTCAAAACGTATATGGATTGTATCGATGACGGGTTTGCTTTTCTTACTTCCTTGCCTTGGCTTTTTTTTGTTTTGATTTTATTATTTGAAAAAATGCAATTAAAATTGTGTCGCATAAAACGCAAAGTTGCTTGGGAGAGGAGGGCAAAAAGCGATAACGGCTAAAATGTAATGGAAAATATATTTCAGTAAAAATTTGTTGCCATAAAATGATAATGACACACCCGACTCCTCCATGGGTATTTATTTTATTTCGTGTTGTAGTGAAAAATGTTATCAACAATTTTGAATTAAGCCTGTTAAATATGAATAAATTGTAATTGACTGATTCTGTCTGGATTTATTTTTTTACGTGTTTGCAGTCTTATTACAATGGGAAATTTAAAAAAATTTTCGAGTTTTTTTTTTTTGGAACAAACAACAATATTTACTTGATCGGTGGACATGGTATTGGGATCTCTTGAACAAGTGTGTGAATCTAGTTAAATAAAGGGTGGGCCAACCATAATGCACAGTGTTAATTGTTAGTCTCACCTAAACGTCAAGTTATTTTTGCCCAACTTAATTTGACATTTCTTCGTTTTAGTGTTTGACAAATTTTACCATGGAGAGCTACACAATTAAGCAGTGCCTTAAGATTTTTGAAAATGCGCGTTTAAATCAAAATACATTGCACTTAGTGATATTTTTTGCTCATTATAATAAAAACTTCATTAATAATTTGAAAGGAAATTTTTTATTTCTTATTTTCATTGACGATCTATTGGGTCAGACCGTGAATCCAATCTACTCTTTCGCAGATGATAGTAACCTCTGCCATTCATATTTATTCGACCGTAGGCCGAGTCTTCAAGATATTGAAGACAAAAGGCTAATTATGGATGAAACACTTGGCCGGGATCTACTGGCCATTTCCGAGTGGGGTCGAGTGAATAGAGTAGATTTTAATGCACGTAAGACACAGTGCTGCTTGTTGTCTCACAAGCGATTCGCTGACCCAACATTATCGTCAATTTCTATCGATGGTACGGATATTGAACAATCAGAAGCTCTCGATGTTCTGGGCATGAAAATACAATGTGACGCTCGTTGGGCGAGACATGTATTCGAAGTGTCGAAAGAAGCACTCAAGTGCATAGGCTTTTTAAAGCGGTGCAAGAAATATTTCACTCCTTCTGCTCTTTTCAATATCTATACAACTTACATCAGGCCAAAGATGGAATACAACTCCCATATATGGGCAGGTGCTCCAAAATCATCCTTGGAGCTACTTGACCGTGTTCAAAGGAGAGCGATGCTGATAGGTGGCAGTAGGGAATCCAACTCTATTGTTTCCCTTGAGCATCGACGGAATGTAGGTTGTGTGACGCTGTTCTATCGTTACTTTCATGGTGTGTGTTCATCAGACATCCGTCGCCTTATTCCTGACGTGAGGATGTTCGGCAGGGATACGCGACTTTGTAGGAATTCACACCCGTTTGTTATCGATTGGTCAGTTGACCGTACTATACACTACAGATCAAATTCGTTTTTCGCTCGTACAGTCCTTATGGCTTTAATGACTAGCGTAATGTTAGCTTTCAAAACCTGAATCGTAGCTGGTTTTGCAGCATAGGCTTTGGACTTTACGTAACCCCAAAAAAATGTCTAAATGTGTGATATCACTCGATCTAGGCGGCCAACTCACCTGTCCAAAACGTGAAATTAGGTGTTTTTCGAAATGACCTCTCAATAAGTCCATTCTTTCAGCATTTGAGAGAATTGTGCCTAAATTTCGACAAACCGGGTCTGTAGGACATGCGAAAGCTCCTGGGAATGCTCCTCCAGTTATTCTGCGGAAAACATCGATGTTGTTCGCGACAATGTGACAGAAGAACTGTCAACCTCGAATTGTCGTCGTGCCCAACAATTGAACATCTTACGAACATCACTGATTCGAATTTTGCATAAATATTCGAATTTAAACGCTTAAAAGGTTCAATTGACTCAAGAGCGGAAGCCTTCTCACCAGTCCATCATCGCCAATACGCCGAATGGTTGGTTGAACACGCAGAAGTGAATGGTGACTTAACAAAGAATATCGTCTTCAGCGACGAGGCACACCTTCGCCTTAGTGGATTCGATCCACGACAGCCAGTTCTATGCACCGGATCTAGCCGAAGGTATAATTCTTCGATCAAGGGCTGTCACACCAGCACAATATGCAACAACAACAACCTCAGTGAATTCGTTAACAAGCAGAATTGAAGTATTTGGGCATATGAGGACCCCACGAGTGATTGTTGAAAAACCGATGCATCCTCAAAGAGCGACTGTTTGGTGCGGTTTATGAGCTGGCGGCGTCATCGGGCCGTACTTCTTCGAAAATGAGGTCGGTCAAGCAGTTACCATGAACGGAGTTCGCTATCGCGAGATGTTAAGGGACTTTTTCAGGATATAAACCTGGACGATATGTGGTTCCAACTGGATTGTTTTACTTGCCTCGCAGCCTCTTTTAAGCGAGAAATTCAATGGTCGTGTTATCTCACGTCGTGGCGATGTAAATTGGCCGCCACAACTATGTGGTACACACAGAGATCAGATTTGTTGCCACAACCGAACTTTGCCAACCGAATGCTGGTGGTTGCACGTACTATCCATGTATTCCATCGTTACAACCGAATGTTGGTTGGGCACAGCAATTTTCAGTAGAAGGAACTGACACTTTCGGTTGAAGAAAACAAGTATCGGTAATCCGAACATATTAAGATGATTATTGGAGCTAAAATTGTACATGTATTGGTTGTTGTTATAGATTGTTGGTTATAAGTACTTTTTGAAAAAATGTAGAATTTTACCGCCTTGCAATGGGTCAAGTGGTCAGTAAAATAACTCGCGAAAAAAGGGTCCCCACCAAACAAAAAGGGTTGTTTTGAAGAATAAGGAGGAGGGTAAATACGACTCAAATTTTGATCAAGTCTTTGTAATGTCGCTAAATTACTTATTCTGGAAAATATTTTTTGGAATTTGTAGTTTGGTTTATTGAACCGAGTTTTTATCGTTTGAATCGATTTCCAAGTGATTTCTTTCTTTGTGTGTATAACACCGTTGGACTTCTTTCTTTGGGGATATTAAAAAGAAAAAGTATATGTCAATAAGCCAAGAACAATTCAAGAGCTAAATGATGAGACAATTCGGTACATTCGCGACATTGAACCTCCATTTTGTCTCCAAGTCATTAAAAATATGGACCATCAAATATAGAAATGCTACCTAGGCCGTGGCGAGCATTTGGTCGATATATTATTTAATACATAATTGCCATAGTTCCTTCTATCAATACAAAAAATATATATATATAATTCCCTGAAAACATTTTGTTTTATTTACAATTAACATCTTGCGCTTTAGTTGGACCATCCTTGTTATCGTTCTTGTAAGTGCTGCGACTCTTGTCATCCGATAATTTTGATCAATCAATCATTTGTATCGTATCAATTCTCTAAAAAAACGTACCTAATGCCAATTCTTACTAATTTTATTTCTTTTCATTTCAGGTAAGTTTCGGCATACGTGAAAAAAAAATGTCTGCTACTCGATTTATGTTTACGGATGTAATTCCAAATCATGGATATTTATGTAATTACATGTAATTGAGTAAGTATTCAAACTTGCAATACATTGCTTTAATTGCGTTCAAAGGATGGACTATCACATTCATAATACATATTTAAGGACTGATTCCTTTAAGGCACTCATATAGGGCGATCCATCTAGAGGTATTTTTTCAGAACAAAAAAAATATAAAAATTCAAATCAAGTGTGGAATCTTTATTGGTAATTTGAAAGGACATTTTAGGGCATTTATTTTTTGAAAATAATTACCTTCAAATGTTGGCCGCAACTACGCCTTAGGGTTTCCATTCTGAGGGTCCAATTTTGGATGACTCGTTCGAGCATTTCGACCGGTATGGCTTTAATGACACGCGTAATGTTGGCTTCCAAAACCTGAATCGTAGCTGGTTTGTCAGCATAAACTTTGGACTTTACGTAACCCCAAAAGAAAAATGTCTTAAGGTGTGATATCACTCGATTTAGGCGGCCAACTCACCTGTCCAAAACGTGAAATTAGCTGCTTTTCGAAATGACCTCTCAATAGATCCATTGTTTGAGCAGCTGTATGGCTAGTGGCACAGTTCTGTTGAAACCAAGTGTCGTCAAGACTACGGGCTTCAATTTCAGGTAAAGATTGATATCATGGCGCGATAGCGAGCGCCATTCACGGTTACGTTCCGGCCATCATCATTTTTGAAAAAATAGGCACCGATGATTCCACCAGCTTATAAACGGCACCAAACCGTTTACTCTGGGTATAATGGCACCTCTTGAACCTCTTCTTGTTGCTCTTCATCCCAAATGCGGCAATTTTGTTTATAGACTTTGCCGTTGAGCCAGAAATGGGCCTCATCACTGAACAAATTTTGGTCGAAAACAGCGAATCTTCCCGTTTCTCACCGAACGCTCATTTCCATAATACAGTTGCCAATATTATTTTCAAAAAATAAATGCCATAAAATGTCCTTTTAAATTACCAATAAAGACTCCACACTTGATTGGAATTTTTATATATTTTTTGTTCTGAAAAAATACCTCTAGATGGATCACCCTATACAATAAGTTGTAGGACATGTTCTAGAACAACAGGTTCTAGTTTGAAGTAAATCTACAATTTCATATTGGAACAGCTTTAACAAAAATCATGCCTGAGAGAACAGTTATTTGAGTAGAGTGTCCAAAACTGAAAACCGAAATTCCAGTTTTTATGTCCAAACCCGAAAATAGGTTTCTCAAAAACAGCTTTAACCCGATATGGCGGTTTACCCAGTTATGTTTAATCGATTTTATGTCTTTAGCTCTAGAAGCCACAAATATATTAAATACATCTAATCCAATACGTACATCCAATACTAATGAAGTAGGGTTCAGTTCACTATGATCGATCAGTAATCGGCTCAGATAAAAATGGGACATACCGGCATTCGTTTTGATATAGCCTTAGTGCAAAGATCTCTCCTGATATAACATACAACCGAACGATGACATCCGTTAATTCCGATTTCAATGAAATTTGGTATGATATATTACGATTCACAAACAAGCAATCTTGGACCAATTTGAGGTATGTAGGACTTATATACAAATTGTCTAATGGCCCTAAAAATGGTTTTCCGTATTAATGGACATATGGCTTTAAAATAACTTTAAAATGTTCTCAATTAGCTTAAAATAAATTTATTTGTGTAGTTTGGCTAAGTTTTGGTGACGTACCCTATATCCGAAAATCTGACCCATTTAAACATAGACATATGGTTGCCAAAGCTATGCAAGTTGCACACAAATTCAAATATGACCTTATGTTTAATGCCTTGGCAAATTTATAGCCTGTTCAGCGCCACAATTACTTTACTTTTGATTCGGAAAATATTTTACACTCTTAGGCGAAAGGCTTAAACTGGAATGTCGGTTAATGCCGGTTTTCTACTTAAGTTGGCTTTAAAAAAAAACACGAAAGAGGTCGAATGGAGAGTGTGCGCTACGACTAGGTTGGCTTTTTGGCAGCGTAATCTCGCGAGCTATGTTGACTTTTAAGGATTAAATCGTAGATAGCATACCCTCTCATCGCTTTCATTTCTTTGGGATGTGTTTTGACCCATGCCAACATCATATCATCGTCATATCTCTATTAGTTAATGAGATCTTGTCTTTTTAAGTTTAGGATTGTGCGGGCGGTGCCACGCCTCCTTGTCCAATTTCATCATCATATTGTCCATAATAATAACCGAGACATTAATTTCATTCTGTAAACATTTTAAAACGATCGGTCCATTAGTTTGGCCATAAATGCGATTTTTTAATGGGGCGTGGCACCGCCCTCTTTTCCTGCAGAATGTGTTTTGTTGACTCATTTCATATCATATGTTCCATATATCATTGTCATATCTCCAGTTCATGAGCCTTGTGTTTTCAAGTTCAGGATTGCTGATTTTTTTTAGAGGTTGACCCAGTCCTTTTGAGGGTAAAATTTTTGATCTGATCATCTCAAATTTTCAATACCAAGCGTTTCAGCACATGTTTTTGTAAAATTTCAGCAACCTAAATTAAAAAGTGCGACCTGTAGTCTGCTTTCCACAGACATACAGACGGATAGAAGGACATGGCTAGCTCATCTAAAAGTGTTTTTTCAGTGTTTCAGAAAATACTGGAATATTCCTTATGGGGTCTCCGGCCAGTATTTCGTTGTACTGCAAACGGAATGGCAAAGGTAATATACCCTCTATCCCATGATTCGGGGTATACAATTCTATACAAACAACCAACCTGTTATTAATAATTGTTTGATATCATCACCAATAATTATTATAACCACCAGTAGTGACAACTCAATCCACGATAACCGGTTCTATGTACCAGATTGACCCGAAGCAGCCGAAGCGAATTCTTCGGCCAAGGGCTGTCGGTATGACCGATATGTTGGTTGTGTGCACAATACTTTGATCATATTTGTTATCTAGTTCGACATACCGAACTGAATATTCATAACGATTTGAGTCACTCGGTGACGGCAGCGGAAATTTTGCCGATTGCCGACTAATTTGCCTGCTTGTAGTAAAAATACAGGGGTTCACAGCTTATTTCAACCAGCAACCATTTAAATATTAAACCGATTATATATTTTAAACTAAAAAAAATCTATACAATTTAAATAAAGAATTGTTGACAAACAGTAATGTCTAAAAAATAAAGTACAAAATAATTTTTGTCTGGCCTGAGAGAATTTAAAAACATTTGCACCACATAATTTGACCTCACAGCTTATTTCAACCAGCGATGTTACTTTTGTTCTTGTGAGAACTGCTCCGCTAATAGCGGTACTTTCTTTAAGTCAATTCTTTGTTGATGTTCTCTAAATCATTTAGAGTTTTTAGTGTGATTTTATCAGTCAATTAGAACATTAGCGGCGTTTGTGAACATGGGTCGACGTACTACCATTGAGCACACGCAGAAAAAAGTATGGTTGGGGTAACAATATTCGAAGATCATCATATAGGGTGTTTTTTATTGGGGTATAGAACTTTAAGTTGGCATCACTTTTTTAACTGGCGGCCATTTTGTCAGCTGTCAAGTGATTAATATTTAGTTTGGTTTGCCATTTCATCATGAACAGGTTGACAAAAGAACAACGCTTGCAAATCGTGCAAATTTATTTCGAAAGTAATGGTTCAGTTCGCGAAGTTCACCGCAAGCTCCGTCCATTTTATGGTCGACATAATCGTCCATCAGAGCAATTAATTCGGTTAACCATGGATCGGTTAACATGGACCATTGGATTATTTTCTTTGGGGATATGTGAAGTCGCTCGTCTACGCCAACAAACCAGAAACACGTTAGGGGACTTGAAGCCAACATTCGTGGCGTTATTGCCAACATACAGCCCCATATGCTCGAAAAAGTGGTTGAAAATTGGACCTGTAGAATTGGCTTTATTCGAGCCAGCCGCGGCGGCCACATGCCCGAAATCATATTTAAACATTAATGGCATAAAATTATCCTTCCAATAAAGCCAAATTGATGGACATTAAAACGATTTTCTTGTGTTTTATTTCAATTCGAAGTTCTATACCTCAATAAAAAACACCCTTTACTATTGTTGGTTATATGGTTGTGGCATTACAATATTATAATCATTACAACAATAGTATGGTTCACACACAACCATACTATGATCCCCATAACAATATAATGGTCATCACAACAGTATAATTATTCTCGCACAACCATACTATGATCCCCACAACCATATTATTATACACACTCAACCATACTATGATCACCACAACCATATTATGATCCTCATAACCATAGTATGTTTAACGTGAAACCATAGTATGATCGTCACAACCATAGTATGACTTACACACAACCATACTATCATTCCCAACATTTTTTTTGGAAAAATTGGGATAAGTTGTTATTCAACAATAGAGAATTTTATTAAGTAAGTTATGTACAAATAAATTAAACTCTTAATAAAGGAGTGATTTATTTAACAGTAAAATAATTCATTTATTAATTAAAAATTAGTTATACTTATCCGTAGTTTATTTTGAAAAAAATTAATTATCATTCCTATTATTGCGTAAGATTCTTAAAAATAACATTGTCACTTTACAAAAATTCGATTTTGCCGGTACGATTGCCGTAATCATATTATTGTTAACATAAAACCCATAAAAACAATACTTTTTTCCTACCAACCATATTTATATTGTTGCTACAACCATATTTTCATTTTTAAATTTGACGACATTACTATTGTTACACTCAAAAAATTCTGTACGTAAAATTAACTGAAATTGTAATATAAAATAAATGAATATTCAGTTAAAAACCGGTCTACTTAATATTCATTTAATTTTAACGAAAAGTTCATTTAATTTTAAATGTTAAAATATTGGCTGACTTTAATCCGTAAAAATAACTGACATTCCATAATTTCATTTATTTTAACTATCAAAAGAACAAGTCATAACTTCCGTAAAAATAAAAGATTTTTCATTTGATTCTGCTATTTATACTGTCAAAAATTCAACCCCGAATTCCGTAAAATCAAAAGAATTTTCAGTTATTTTATGTATTTTAACTATCAAAAAATTAACCACAAATTCCGTAAAAACAACAGAATTTTCAGTTATTTTATGTATTTTAACTATCAAAAAATTAACCACAAATTCCGTAAAAACAACTGAATTTTCAGTTATTTTAGTAATAAGTGTTGCCTCCATGGTGCTTTATTACTTCCGAAGCGATAATAACAAACAATAAAAAATAGTATCTAAAAAAAATAATTTCATCTTTTTGTTTTGTTTGGTTGATCAAAAATTCGCAGTAACATGTAACTTTTTTGCTGTTGTTATTTAAATGAACTGGAGTGTATTTGTATTTTGTTGGTGTAAAACAGTGTTCTTCACAAACCTAAACACAAGTTGTCAATTTTAAAAAAAACTTTTTGCGTTTCAAGTAACCACATGGTTATATACATACATATGTATGTATGTATGTAACTATTAATACTTACTTTGGTTGTTAAAATATATAAAATAACTGAAAATTCTGTTGTTTATACGGAATTTGTGGTTAGTTTTTTGATAGTTAAAATATATAAAATAACTGAAAATTTTGTTGTTTTTACGGAATTTGTAGTTAATTTTTTTGTAGTTGAATTATGTAAATTAACTTAAAAATCATTTGTGTTTACGGAATTCACAGTTGAATTTTTGATAGTAAAAATAGCATAAACAAAGGAAAAATCTTATATTTTCAATCCGTGACTTGTTCTTTGGATAGTTAAGTCAGCTATTTTAACATTTAAAATTATATGAACTTTTTGTTAAAATGAAATGAAAAATAAGTAGATCGGTTTTTAAGTAAATTTTCAGTCATTTTAAATTACAGTTTCATTTAATTTTACATACAAAATACTTTAACGTAAACAACTGCCAATATTAAATGCAACTGAAAATCCGTATTAATGTGCACTTAGTTTTTTGAATAAATGTTAGATTCAGTTAAAAATAAATTTTCTTAGAATTTTAAATGCATTTTAAGTTAAAAACAACTGCACGGAATACTTCCTAAATAAACTACAGTCCGTTACTGTAATAATATTGTGAGTGTACATTTCAACAATATTAATATTGCCGGAATCATACTTTTGTCAAAATTAAATTCAAAGCACAATACTATGGTTGCGACGACCACACTTTTATTGCAGAGAACATACTATTGTTGCCGTGACCATATAGTAATTAAATATTTTCTCTGCGTGCAGCGAGATTTGGTCCTCAGCTATTTCAAAAATAATTATTCACGGCGGAATATAGCAGAAATGGTCGGCTTAAGTGATTCTACGGTACAAAGTATAATATCACGTTATGTACAAGATAACCGAGTCCAAAATTAAGACAGGAAAGCCCCTAATAAAATATTTAATGAAACGGACGAGCGCTAAATTATAAGAAAAATAACAGATAATCCAAAGCTATTGGCTACCAAACTGGCCATTGAAGTTAAAAATGAGTTGCGTAAGTCTTGTAGTGCAGAAACCATCCGCCGAGTTCCTCGGGAACATGATTTTAATGATAGAGTAGCTCACAAGAAGCCCTTCATTAACAAGAAAAATCAACAAAGCCGATATTTTTTGCAAAGGAGCATATTAACAATGAACAAAGCTTCTGGGACAATGTGATATATGCCGATGAGTCCAAATTCATTATTTTTCGTTCTGACGGGCAGTTATATTTCTATTTGGCGCAAACCAAATACCGATTGCAAAACAAGAAATTGAAAGCGACAGTAAAACATGGCGTTGGAAACGGCATGGTTTGGGCTTGTAAGTCAGCCAATGGTGTTGGAAATTTCGAAATTATAGAGACTACAATGGACAAGACCATCTACCTTAACATATTAAAAAGTAATTTGTTGCAAAGTGCTAAGAAACTGGGAATATGGGAATATTTTCAGTTTTATCAAGATAACAGCCCAAAATACGAGGGCGGTTCGGAAACTTCTTAGCCTAGCACAAAAAGCGCGGTATAAACAGAAAAAAGTTAAGTGTTTTGGAAACTTCCATCTCTGCTATGAACACATGTTTTGTTTTTTGATCTGGCAACTCCTTCGTATAGAAACAGGTGTTCACAAAAGTCGCATCCGCGATTTTTTCACATTGGAAAAATTAGAAATGCGTGGTGTCATTATATATTTACATAAAAAAGGTTTATCGGGACAAGAAATTCATACTGATATGGTGAATGTGTTAGGTGAAAGTGCTCCTTCATATGCAACAGTAAAAAATTGGGTTGCTGAATTTAAACGTGGTCGTACAAGCATTGAAGATGAACCACGTAGTGGACGTCCAAAACAGCAACAACAACAGAAATTGTAGCCAAAGTGCATGATATGGTATTAAATGATCGACGAATAAAAGTGCGTGAAATAGCTAATATCATGGACATCTCAAATGATCGAGTCCATTTAACTTTTCATAAAGAACTACAGATGAAAAAGCTTTCCGCAAGATGGGTGCCGGACTTGTTAACAGTCGACCAAAAACGCATAAGAATGAACATTTCTCAAGCTTGTTTGGATCGTTTTCAGCGAAATAAAATGGATTTTAAGCGTCGTTTCATAACTGTTGATGAGACATGGATCCACCACTATACTCCAGAGACAAAAGAACAATCCAAACAATGGACTGAAGCTGGAGGAAGTGCCCCAAAGAAGGCAAAAACAATTCAATAGGCTGGTAAGGTTATGGCAACGGTTTTTTGGGACTTCAAAGGTATTTTATTGATTGACTATCTGCAAAAGGGTAAAACAATAAATTCAGAGTACTATTGCAACCTTTTAGATCAATAAAATGCACAAATTCGAGAAAAACGTCCTGGCTTACAACACAAAAAAATAATTTTTCATCAAGACAACGCACCAGCGCACAAGAGCGTTTTAACAATGGCTAAAATCAACGAATTAAAGTACGAGTTGCTTGACCACCCACCTTATTCTCCTGATTTAACTCCTAGTGACTTTTACCTGTTCCCAAATCTAAAAAAAATCCTTGCTGGCAAGCGTTTTACCTCAAATGAAGATGCAATTACAGTTGTAAACCACTCTTTTGAAGACCTTGAGAAAAACTATTTTAATCAAGGGATAAAATTGCTAGATAAGCGTTGGACTAAGTGTGTTAAAGTTTCAGGAGATTATATTGAAAAATAAAAATATTTTTGAAAAACTAACTATTCTCTTTCATTGATAGGCTAAGAACTTTCCGAACCGCCCTCGTATAAGACCGGCATTGTTCAATATTGGCTTATTTGGAATTGCCCTCACCTAATAGAATAAGCAGCACAATCACCGGCTCTCAATGTAATAGAAAATGTATGGGCGATTTTGGATCAAAACGATCGCAATCATGAGATTTCAAACGAAAATTACCTAAAAAATGCTTCGAAGGCGGAATGGGCGAAAATCACACCCCAAACAACTTGAAAGTTATTTGAATCCATGCCAAAAGGCTGAAAGCGGTTATAGATCAAAAAGGACATATAAAGTATTTTAAAGTATACAAATTATTCCAGTATTTAAGAAAATTTGTGTTTTGTTTAAGCTGATTGAAATAAGCTGTGGCCTTTTCGTATCACTATTTTTAGTTATTAGGTTAAATGATGTAATAATAATTATTTTGAACTAAATTAATTTCGTTTGTAAATTTTTAAACTTAATCTAAACAACCTGCATTACAATTTTTTTTGATATCTTGTTTCGTTCAGAAGTTATACACACTTAAACTTCAGACCAGGTGCTGGTTGAAATAAGCTGTGAACCACTGTGTGTATGATTTACGTGGATTGCTTTCGCTAATTCGAGGATGACAAACGGAATGACGTATTTAATATCCACTCTATCCTTCAGTGGAGGCTTTAAAAACTAGTTCCATTTAGAAATTGTTCTTAGCATTATCATTTAATCATTTTGATTGCCAACCCACCCATCGCATTAGATAATAACTTCACCCGTTTTACGCATGGCCAAGCGTAATCCGCTTATCAATCACAACAATTTAAGTTAAATATTTAATTGCATTTTAATTCAGTTACGCAGGCTTACTTTAAATTGTGTACTCTGGAATTTCTCCGACAATTTAGAAAAAATGCCAACAATTGTCTTTCCATTTTAATGCCGGTTGTGCGTAATTTGATCGTTTGGCTAAACGGGAATTTCCTCGGGTTCCGCTTTCGACTAGATTTTCTACCAAACGGCAGTTTGGGCACAGAAACGAGAAATGAACTCAGAAATTAACTTCTCTCTAAGACCTGAAACATTTTAATGACACTCTAATGTCAAGCTTAGCCCAAAAACTCGAAAAAACAAACAAACAAACAACGAAATATAATTAGTGGAAGCCATAGCCACTCATTTAGACACACTCCATGTCATGGCCCCCATGTAGCACGACTTCTCCCACCACACACCACCGCCTACACCAAGTGTCATTTGTTTAAATTTACTTGTGTTTTGTTTATTGTATTGGAGACCCTGTTAGAAAAATGACAATTTTTTCCTCCAAAACTGCTTTGCACTAATTTAAGTATGTCACCAGCAGAAGAAGAAGTGCCATCACCACCATTGTCATCAGCGTCGATGGTGGCACTGACAGTGCGCTCTCACTCTATGCGGCCGCCCCACTGTTACACACTCAGGTCGCGTCATCGCCTAAGCACTCTATAAGTCACAGTGTCCGAGAAGAGGCAGACGGCGAACAACGGCCACCCCCAACTGTGAGTGGACCGACTATACGCTTAAATTGGCCTTCAACGCTATGTGGAAGAACAATGTTGTGTCGGAACAAAAGCTTGTCTTGTTAAAGTCCACTTGTGAAATGTGAATGCACAACAAATGTAATTTTCTCTTCTAAACGTATTGGGTGGGGGGACGAGGCGACAAGGAAGGCGAATGAAAATTAAACGTAACGACATTAGTATCAAATGGCCAGTTTAAGATATGAAATACGTAAGTGTCATTTAGCAGTATTTGTTTTCATTTTAGGCATGGCACCGTGGAACCACAAGGGCATTGGGAAGAAAAACTACGAGAACAATAAAATCGTCTCTACACACAGAGTACAAATTCGTTGCCACAACCGATTTTTTTTGCCAACCGAATGATTGAGGTTACTTGCGCCTCGAGCATTCGATCATCACAACCGAATGGTCATTGGTGCTCTGTAATATTCAGTTATTGGAACTGTAGTATCGGTGCAACATACGCCAAGTATCCGAACTTTCAGAAGAATTTTTTTTGAATCTAAATCAACATACGATACTTGTTCAAGGAAAAAAAATTAAATTTTAGTCAGAGGCCAAAAACTGTTTGGTTACACAATTGAGATACTTGAAGCACTCATAGGGGGGAGGGTCTTACCGGGGAAAAAGTGTAAAAGATGATGGATAATTTTTGCTGGACACAAAATTGGTTTAAAGTCAGTAATAATCAAATTATTTTTAAAAGATTGCAATTAAACAACCCTTTTTTGGTTATGAAAAAGTTTAATTTATCACCACTAACAATTGGTTACTACAACAAAATGTTTGCAAAATTATTGGTTGCCACAACCACCAGTTGTGGAAACTAAATACTATTTTAGTTTTTCAATGGTATGGCCGATTAAAAAGTTGTGAGTACAGTACGATGATCATATTTATCATCTTGTTGTATATTTCGAACCGAATATCCATTAAGATTTTAAACATTCGGTGATTGCAACCAAACTTCCTCCTTTGCAACCGAATCATTGTTGTGTCAATCGATATCCAACTAATTTGTCCTCTGTGTGTATGGAAAAACTGGTGCGTCAGGTCCCTTTCTATTTTGACGCGCAAAATAGAAAGGGACCTAAGGTTACAAACCAGTTTTGTTCAGGAGAGCCATTTTAAAGATTAGGTCCCTTTCTATTTGCGCTTAGAATCGTCGACTTCACTTAAAGATTAGGTCCCTTTCTATTTGCGCTTAGAATCGTCGACTTCACTTTCATAAAACGCGCATATCTCTGGGAGGGAACACTTTTGGGGCATGGGATCGGTCTCATTCGATGCTCAGATGTTGTCCACATCAAAAAAAGAAAACTGATTTTTTACCCTTAGGTCCCTTTTTCTATGCGCTGTCACATACTATGTCGTACATAAGATTTTTGTTGGGGTTAGTCTCTTAAAGAAATGTTGGTGAAAAGGCTCTGTTTCCAGTCTGTAGTACCGTGGATCTTAGCTTCTACCGCTTGTTCTGACTTACTTAAGCGGATCTTTTGGTGTTCGTATTACTTCGTAACTTTGTTATTGAAATATAAAAAAACTTGTAAAAACATAAATTCGGGCATAGCCGACTATATTAAACCCTGCACTTCTGTGCACACACAGAGAACAGATTTGGTGCCGAAATTTTTTGCCAGTCGAATGTTGGTGGTTCTACGTAGTATCTATGCATTCCATCGCTACACGCAGAGAAAAACATGGTTACTATATGGTTACGGCAATAATAATGTGTTCTCCGTAATAAAAGTATGTTTGTCGCAAACATAGTATTGTTAACTGAATTAAATTTTGACAATAGTATGATTGCCGCCATATTAAGATTGTTGAGATGTAACAATAGTATTATTGCCAAATTTAATAATGAAAATATGGTTGGTGCGACAAAAGTATTGTCTCTGGGTTTTATGTTAACGAAACCATAATTACGGCAATCATACTGTATGATTGTAATTTTTCCTCATTTAATATGCTTTCAAGAACAATGTTATTGTTACGGATCTAATGCAAAAATATTACTTTTTATATGGAAATTATAAATTTTCAAACTGCTTTGGCTTTGTTTAACTAAAATATTTTTAATAAAAATGTTAAGTGTTTTTAATTATGTCAAGAAGGCATAGCACCCGTTTTTTTTCTTTATAATAACGGTCTATTCTTGATACGGTCTATTAATTTTTTTCTACTTTTAAATAAATCACTTCTATCATTTTGAATATAATGTATTTTTAAATAATGTTCATAATTCAAATCTATAGTTGACAAGTTGTTGACAATTCTTATAAATAATATCGGGGACCATAGTATATTTGTGTGAGAATCATACTATGGTTGTATGTGAAACATACTATGGTTGTGAGAATCATACTATGGTTGTGAGTATCATAATATGGTTGAGGAGATCATAGTATGGTTTAGTGTGAATCATACTATGGTTGTGGGGATCATAGTATGGTTATGTGTGAATCATACTATTGTTGTGAGGATCATAATATTGTTGTACCACAACCATACACCCAACAATAGCATTGTCCTCTTCGAATATTGTCACCGCAACCATACTTTTTTTCTGCGTGTACAACCGAATGTTGATTGGTAACACTGCAATTTTCAGTACAATAAAAAAAAACATACGCTCCCACGATACAGCTGTTCATTATAAAAAACAACAACAATCGAATGACAGTGTGAGGGATTTTTATTGTGTTTACTTTGTTCGTGGAATACTCTACTGCCGACTGCTTCTCGTTTATTTAAAATCTGCTTGCACTTCAGTATAAATCCATTGATCGTGGTTAATTCACGTTCATCACGTGGGGTCTACAGATGGTAAAGAAGCATTCATCCTCTGCAGTCACCACTGCTTGCAACTAAAAGTCTTGTCGACTGCCTTTTGAATATATTTTTGTTTCTTTAAATGTTCAATAGAAATATTGTCTTAAATCTGGCTCTGAACTAATTGTTGAATAATAACATAACCCAATACTATAAAATTAATTTGGGAATCATAGTATGGTTGAGTGGAAACATATTATGGTTGCTGGGATAATAATATTGTTGGGTGTGAATCATACTTAGGTTGTATGTGAAAGATAATATGGTTGTGAGGATCGTAATATGGTTTTGGGGTTAATAGTATGGTTGAGTGTGACTCAAAGTATACTATTAGTTGTGGGAATCATAATATTATTGTGCCACAACCATATACCCAACATTAGTATGATCCTCTTCGAATATTGTCACCACAACCATACTATTTTTCTGCGTGTACAAGTCGTTCTGCCCTAGTGACTACTGTACTGAATGGTACGGGAAGTCTACGGACCTCATCATACATAATATTCCAGAGAAGGAGACCGAGCACAGATGTTCTCATTAGACTCATACTATGGTTGTGGGGATCATAGTATAGTTGTATTTGAATCATACTATTGTTGTGAGGATCACAATATTGTTGTACCACAACCATATACCCAAAAATAGTATGATGATCTTTCTTCTAGCTTTTAGCATTCCGATCGTACGGGAGTTGCTATTTATATTTCGGGTCCTGACAATTTTAGTGTTAACAGATGCAAACTGGAACTTCCATTGAAAACTTTGACATTTTTTAGCATAACTTCACTCAGAACGTTTTGTCATTTGAGGGCGAATTGTTTTGTTTACAGCGTGTTGAAAAATTCATCTCAGTCAAAAAATGGAATTATCCCGTGAACATTTTCGGGCGATGATTTTACGATTTTCGGCGTGACTTAGACAAGAGTGTTTAAATCAACTTGTTTCGACTTTTGGCGATTATGCAACATCAAAAACTACTGTTAATCGCTTGTACCAAGAGCTCAGTCTCAGACGCCGTTCGCTCTAGGATGATCTTCGTAAAGGACGTCCAACTTCGGTCACTTTGCCAGATTCTGTGCGTGAACTGATTAAACAAGACCGACATGTGACATACCGTGAGATAGAGGCATCCTTAGGCATTAGTATGACAAGCATCAATTAATTATTGCATGCTCATTTGGCCGTGAAAAAAATTTGTTCTCGTTGGATCCCACATAATTTGACGAATGCTCAAAAAAAGGCTCGTATGGATTGGTGCAAAGAGATGTTGAAAAAGTAAAGTATAACTGAGGCCGCTCAAAGGCAGTGTATAACATTGTCACAGGTGACGAATCATGTATCTATGCATATGAACCCGAAACGAAACCGAAATCGACCGTATGGGTCTTTCAAGACGAGCCAAATCCAACAAAAGTTGTTCGTGGAAGAAGTACATCGAAGCAAATAATTGCGTTTTTTACGGTCATGTTGCCACAGTGCCCTTACTGGAACGTAGGAGGTCAATTCTGAGTGGTATACAGCCATCTGTTTGCCAACAGTCTTCGAAGAAATGAGGAAAGATAATATGAGAAGACGGATCATTTTGCATCACGACAATGCGAGCTCTCACACATCAGCTTAGACGCTGAGCTATTTGGCCACTCAAGATGTCGAATATATGGGCCATCCACCGTATAGCCCTGATTTGGCACCCAATGACCGCTTCTTATTCCCTAGCATCAAGAAAAAAATTGTCAACGTTTTTTTATCTCCCGAAGCAGCTGTTGAAGCGTTCAAAAATCATGTTTTACAGGTTTCTCAATAGAAGTGGAAAAAGTGCTTCGAAAATAGGTTTGTGCGCATGCAAAAGTGTACTCGTATTGATCTTAAAGGATAATATTTTGAAAAACAATAAAACCAATGATAAATTATTGTGTTTTAATTGCCGGACCCGAAATATAAAAAGCAACCCTCGTATGTCATTCTTCCACCTACAAAATGTTTGTTCACTCTCGGGCAAAGATTCGGCACACCTCATTTTTAAGATGTCTTTGACCTCACGTAAGGCATTTTCCTCTGATCCAGGTGGACTAGAAGCTGAGCGGATATCTTCCTCTAACATTCCCTATCGAAAGTGGACTATTTCCAATTCGGCTCAGTTGTTTTTCGTTCTTTGCTGACTGTGTCTTCTCTGTGTAGGAAATATTGTGTATCGATTCACTGACCCGGAATCTGCATTTTAATGGTCTGTGGTGGCACAATTTGGCTGCTTGCAAATCCATGTCTCTCCGGCTGTGTCACGCCAATCACTGTGCTCTCTTCGCAATAGCTTATCTAACTGCAGTGTTAGTTTTGGATGATACTTCTGCACATGCCACCCCCCGCGTTGCCCTTAAGTTTTCGTACCGCTGGGAATCCCACGTTGTGCGTTTATCGCCTACTGTGCTGCTGCGCTGGCAACATCTAGCGTTGGGTAAGGGGGTGAGTGGGTGTTTGGCAATGTGTATACGTACGTACATTTATTACACGTTTGTGCAATCACTCGTTATTGTTTGTGTTGTTGCTGTTCTCATCCATTGTCGTTACGTCTTTATCGCTAGGATTGCCACCTCCGTTTTGTGTGTGTGTGCGGTTGTGGGATTGTGCTATTGTTTGCTGCTTGGCTGTATTGCAGCAATTTGCTGTAAATAATTTATCGCAACGTGCAAAATGTTGCACTAATAATGAGTGACAGTGTGTCGCTGCCGCCGACGCTGTTGCCTCTGTTGTCGCCGTGGCTCGGCGTCAAAGTTTATTTGCCGCCACTGCCTCTGAATGTGTGAATAAATCTCGTGCAGCTCTACTTGAGTGTTGTTGCGCGGAATGGGAATGGGAAGGGGAGGAAGGTGGGTTGGATGTGTGAGTGGGTGGTGGTGGATTTTGTTGCTTCTTTGCTGGCACTTGCTGGTAGTGTGAAAATAAATTAAAACTTGTGTTTCGTTTGCACTGTCAAAACTTGTGTTTTTGTGTTTTTTTTTGGGAGGGTAGACAACAAAAACCGTGCGATGAAAAATGTCACAACAGCGTCAATTGCACGTATATACGTATGTGTGTGTGTGTGTGTGGATGTAAACTTAGCTGGCACTTAACAAGTGCTGAGGTTGTTAAATCTATAAATAGATCTTCAAGCAAATGTCATTAGCAACCAGACGGAAAAGTGTCAAAAACGGGATGTTAAAGATTTGTGGGTTGGCGCAGATTTGCCAAAAAAAACCAAACATTTACCTAAAATGATTAATAAAGGCTAGTTTCTCTTACAAGTTTTAGTGCCTCTCTCTCTCTCCGTCGTCCTGTTTTTGTTACACATTTATGACATTTCTCTGACATGCGCTTTTTATACTTTCTCTTTGCCTTCCTCTCTTTCTCTCCGAGAGCTGCCAGGATTTTTTCTTTCTCTTATATTTTCTTCTCTACCCTTTTTGTGTTTATCTTCATTTATTTTGTTTTTATCTTCAGTTTCTCGCCCTTCCACCATGAGTCCTTTAAGCTTTTCCTTTGCCATTCTATCGCATAGAGCTTTGCATCCCTAACCTTTTCTTCTTGTTTACATTTTTCTTGCTTTTGCTGTTGTTGCTGTTGTGGTGGTTTGTTTATTTACTCTCGCCTGACATTTAAGTTAATCGCTACACTTATTTTGACATTTGAACTTTGGCCAACAAAAATTTTATGGGCCATATGAGCAGAACTTTCCTAAAGTTATTTTAAGACTTTTTAATACTATCAGCATCAGCACAGCTGCCTGGGTGGGGGGAGGTTAGTGTGGCAGGGAGAAGCTTGATATCAGTGATTTTGACTTTAATGGCCAAGTGCCGAAGAATCTTATGAAAACGTTAAAAGTTGAAATGTGATTTTAAATTGTGTCTGTATAAATTATGGGACGGACAAGGCATTTCATATTTGGTAGTTAGTTCTGGTTGAGAAGCTAAGAAATATACGTGGGATCTATGATAATGCTGGTAAATGTGTAAAATGATTGCAGTCACATAAAACGAGGCAAAAATATATACCAATAAAAAATATTTCTTGGCAAACTAATGGCAACCCCTTTACAAGGATAAATGAAAGCGTCCATGACCGTTTAACCTCAAAGTTAAATGCTAAAGAACACTTTTACATTGCGAGAGGCGCTATTAAGTTTGTGTTTGGCAGCTTTTAAAACCAAACAAGCTACGAGTACGAGGGCGACCGCAAAAGTAACTGGCCTAACATAAAAAGAACCGTTTTTTTTGGAATTATTATTATTTATTTTTCAACAAAATCTCCTTCCAACTCAATAAACTTCATCAAACGTTTTTCAAGTTTTTTAATTCCATCCGAAAAATAAGATTTTTCAAGACCTTCAAAAAATGCCTCAGTTTCAGCAATAACCTCGCAATTGGACGACAAATTTTTTGCCACCGAGAATTTTTTTTAAATTTGGAAACAAGAAATAATCAGAAGGAGCTAAATCTGGATTCTTGATTTCTTCACTCAACCGATCCAATAATGCTTGTGCATTAATAATATACACTATTTATAGTTTTTCCTTTCTCAAGATAATCAATAAATATTATACCCTTTGCATCCCAAAATTCTGTGGCCATTACTTTTCCAGTTTTCGCCTTCTTGGGACCACTTTTACCAGCTTCTATCCATTGTTTTGACTGTTCTTTGCATTCTGGGATGTAGTGATGGATCCATGTTCCATCAACAGTTACGAGTATGAATCGGCGCAAGAACTCTATTGTACTACGCTGATAAATCGCTAAAATCTCCTCGGAATTGGTCCAACGGACGAGTTTTTGGGACAAAGTCAACAAACGCGGCACCCATCTTGCGGATAGCTTTTTCATGTGGAGTTCATCATGTAAAATACTCCAAACTTGTTTTTCGTGTATTTTAACAATATCAGCAAGTTCTCTGAGCTTTATTCGTCTATCTTTAGTCACTTCATTAAATATTTTTCTAATGTTTTCAATAGTAGTAGCAGTTTTCGGTCTTCCAGAGCGTTGTTCATCTTCCGTACTTGAACGACCCATTTTAAATTGTTGAACCCAGGATTTCACGGTGAAGTATGATGGTGCATTATCACCATGAACAGAATCCAATTCATCTTTGATTAATTGTGGCGTATAAACTTTCATATAAAAGTGTTTAATTACCGCACGAAACTTTAATTTCAAAAATCATAAAACTTGTTTACTTCAATCACCTGTAACAAAGAAAATAATCATAAAATATTTCGGAAATTTTGACAGATGGCTCTTTTATAAGATTGCTTTTAAAAAACAAAAAAAAAGTTGCTAGTAAAACAGAAAATATGCCAGGCCAGTTAGTTTTGCGGTCACCCTTGTATAACATAATTGTCTGAATAGAAAGAAGGAAATATGTCGTTAAGTTCGGTTTGACCATATCCTATTTACTTTGCACCCTGCATTCGCTATTGCCCGTTTTTTGGGCCCATTGGACCAACCCTAATCTCAGCCAAGCCCTCAAAATAAATCCATATTTGGATTCGTAGTGAATCTTTTTAAACTGAAGTTTAGTATCCACATTTACTATTGATCCATTCGTATGCTAAGGGCTGATTTTTGGGCCACAAGAGCCTAAACGTACAAAAAACATGCCCCTTTTTGAGATATTAAGTGCGGAAGCCATGGTTTTTCCGCAAAATATAATATAATGAGTAGACAGATCGTCTAACAATTTTATATGATATACTTATATTAGGGCGGGTCGATTTAGCAATTGATATTGTATCATATATTTTTCGAAAGCCGGCATGCGGAAAAAAGTTTCTCTACAACATCTACGAGGCGCCTAAATTTTTCCCTTTTTTTTAATTTAAGTTTTAATTTTTTTTTATAAGCTAAAAAAAATATTTATTTTTAAACATATTACCTTTCCAAGGTGACATGCAATACATACGAACGGATTAGAATAGAAATACGACTGAGAGAATCGAATCACTCAGCCAGTCCTTGACCGATCTCTTTCAAAGTTTGTGTCTAAACTACAATCCAATAGGACAAACCTTGGTGCAAGTTTCATTCGCATTGGAATACATCGATTCCAAAAGTTGTACTCGTTTGTTCTCGTTGGATCCCGCACAATTTGACAATCGCTCAAAAAAGGCTCGTGTCGATTGGTGCAACGAAATTGATGGGTCATCAAATTGATGGGTCATCCGCCGTACAGCCCTGACTTGGCACCCAATGACTTCTTTTTATTCCCGCACATCAAGAAAAAAATGCGATGTCAACGATTTTCGTCGCCAGAAGATGCTGTTAAAGAGTTCAAAAACTATGTTTTGGAGGTGCCGCAATCCGAGTGGAAAAAGTGCTTCGACAATTTGTTTGAGCACATGCAAAAGTGTATAAATCATGCTGGTAAATACTTTGAAAAACAATAAAACCATTTTGGATGAAAAATATTTGCATTTTCATTATCCTTCACGAAATTCATCCTGGAGCGAAGACTGAACGCTTGGTACCAGCGATTAACAGTGGTTTTTGATGGTGCTTCATCGCCAAAAGTCGAAACAAGTTGATTTTTAAACACTCTTGCCTTCATAACCTACGCCGAAAACCTTAAAAAATCATCGCACGAAAATGTTCACGGGATTATTTAATTTTTTGACTGAGATAAATTTTTCATCACACTGTAAACAAAACAAATCGCCCTCAAATGAAAAAACGTTCTGAGTGAAGTTATGCTAACAAAATGTCCAAGTTTCCAATGGAAGTTCCAATTTGCATCTGGGAGCACTAGTATTGTCAGGACCCGAAATATAAATAGCAACCCTCGTACAAATCATTAGCTTTAAATTTTCTTTTGACACTTCAAATGCGCACTATACCAATTTGATGCAGAAAATCGTTCCACTTGTGCACTCAAACTTAATTAGATTCGATAATTAATACCACGTTTTAAAAAAACTGCTAATAATTCGAATAAAATAGTTAATATTTTAAAATCCTTAAATATAAAAATTTAACTAAAAATAAATGTATTGAATAAATAAGTTTGTTCGGTTAGCAAATCTTCGTGGTAATGGCAACGCAATTCAAAGAGCACTTACAACCAACAATCTATAACAATAAACAATACAAGTACAAATTCAGGGTTTAGGGTTACCGATACTTTTTATCTTCATTCGAAAGTGTCAGGACCCTCTACTGAAAATTGCCGTGTATTGAATCAACATTCGGTTGTAGCGATGGAATGCGTGTAAAGTACGAGCAACCACCATCATTCGGTTGGCAAACAATTCGGTGGTGGCAACAAATTTTTATGTGCAAAACAGTTTGAATGCACCTACTTGCCACATTTGACTTTTCAAGTGGCTTTAGCAGATCGAAATGTTGAGAAAAAATATATTGACGAGCAGAAACCCCACATTTAATATTACTTTAATGTTAACCAATGAGTCTATTATTATGAGCAGTTGTGTATATTTAAAAAATACTAGTCCTCGTTTTCGAGTGTTTCAAATATCCCAGGCTTTCCTCTTTCGATCATTACAGGTCAGTGGTCAACAACTTTAACAGTTCATTCAGTTTTATGCCTATGCTTCTGCTTTGTATCAGCCGAATTATAGTTTAAACGACTGCGCAATAAAAATTGACAATTTTCCAAACCCCCTCCCACTAAATAATCATAATCTTTATTTCTAAGTTAAATTTCATAACGATTATGTCATAACATCCGCTTTAGACGCAAAATTAAATATTTTTATGTTTAATAACATTTATGCTCTGCCATAAAATTAAACTTCAAATAAAGCGCAAAACAAATTTTTTCGGCTGCCAATAAAGTTCTTTGTGGCCTAAAATATTTTTTTTGGTGAATTCCTCTTTCGAAAAGGGGGGGCGCGCATTTATTATTCCGCATACAGAGTTTCCTTAGTTACACAACAATTTAAATTTCATCATCTGAACAGTTTTAAACAAAGAACAACAACAACGGGAGAGAATAATTCATTTCATTTCCCTACACTTTGTGTGTGTGTGTGTGTAATGCATTTACGAAAACAGTCACACACATATAATAATCGAATATATCCCATTTGAATACATGACGCCGGTCGGTGGGTCGGCTGGCCGGCCGGCCGGTCGTTCGTTCGTTAGTTGGGTTTGCCCTTCAGCCCGCCTGTCAGCCGCTATGTCTCTATTCAACCATTTACAGATAGCAATCATACCCATCCGTTCAACATATACAATTCAGTAAACGTATTATGTCTACGGATACGTCCGTCCATCCGTGCGTCCGTCCGTCCGTCCCTCTGTCTGACTCACTGGGCCTACGGCCAGTAGACTTGTGGACAGACGCACGGACAGCTAGATACTGGTATATCCACACATAAACATTCTGCTGTCGTTTGGTGGCAACTATTGCGTCGGCCAAGCCCCTCGGCCCACCGCCCCCTGTCGAGCTGCGGCTCCACTGCAACTGCTACTTCATAACGTTTGCTGAAAATTACTGTAAAACGTTCCCATTGTTGTAAAATTGGATTTGATAATAAAATGGAATGGAAGACAACGTTTGGATTGAATTGAATATATTAAAATCCATACTAAAGTCTCTTCTAAACACAATAAATTCAAAATAAAATGCTCAGAAAGCAAAATGAAAAATGTTGCTGCTGGTTGCTGCTGCTGCCGTTGTTGTTGTTATCATTTTATATCAATTTACATGCGAACATTGCTCGGACGGTTTGTGTGTATTTCTCATATCGCTACACTCAAGGAAAAAAGTGCATAGTTCAGGGAAAATATTATCGTCCTAAAATTGGAAAACGATTAAGCCATCTGCCTGTGTGTGTATCTACTTAGTAGGGACATAAATACTGTTACACTCGTTTTATGCTGTAAAATAAAAAGAACTGAATGTTTTTGGAACAAATATTTTTTAATATATTTATTGATGTATTTGTATCCAAAAAGAATCTACTTATTCGAAATGTCCGCCTTTTGCCTTTACACACGCATTAAGTCGCACTGGCCAATCGTCAATAGCTGCACGAACCTCGTTCATTGGAAAATTGGCCACAGCTCGAACCAAAGCAGTCTTAAGAGATCCAATGTTGGGGTATCTTTTGTGACAAACCTTTTCCTCTAAAACCGTCCAAAATTTGTAATCCAATGGGTTCAAATCTGGACTGCCTGAGGCCCATTCTTCAGAATAAATGAACGCTGGAAAATTGTTTCGAAGCCAGGCCTGGGACGTTTTAGCCTTATGGGCCGGCGCAGAATCCTGCTGGTTTTGGAACAGGGAATTGTTAAGAGGCTTTGCAACAGCTTCCAAAACGGTTTCTTGGTAAACTGTGGCCGATGTTTTGACTCCTTGTTCGCAAAAATGCAGGTCAGTGACCCCATCGTAAGAGACACCCCACCAAACCATGACTGGAGCTGGGTGATGACCCCTTTCCACCCTTTTCAGTTCAGATGCTTCCTTAGATGACCGCGCATACACTCTATCATTTTGCTTGTTAAATTTTCCTGAACGTTAAAAATTTTTTCATCGGTGAACAAAATTTTTCTGTGCTAGTTATCAGCGTGCTTCACCAAAAGATGTTTGCATTTTTCAATCCTATTTTTTTTAAAGCTGCAGTCAATAAATATCCGGTACGTCGATTGAAAGCACCAAGTCCCGTCTTTTTTAACGATTCGACTCATGGACTTTTGCGTGATATTCATCTTACGGGCCATGATTTTCTGTTTTCGGAGCGGATTTCTGTGAATTCTTGATTTACCGGCTTTGATGACATGCGGTGTTCGAACAGAGCGTGGGCGGCCCGACCGGTGGCGGTTTTATACATCTCCAGTCTCCTCAAACAGTTTAATACATCGGTAGACGAACATGCGGCTAATCCCTAGTGGCCGGAGCGTTTAGAAAATATCGTTTTTTTCATTTCACACTTGAAAAGCGCTATTACGAGGGCGGTTCGGAAACTTCCTAGCCTAGCACAAAAAGCGCGGTATAAACAGAAAAAAGTTAAGTGTTTTGAAAACTTCCATCTTTGCTATGAACACATGTTAAATTTTGTTTCGATCTGGCAAGTCCTTCTTATAGAAACAGGTGTTCACAAAAGACGCATCCGCGATTTTTTTACAATGGAAAAATTAGAAATGCGTGGTGTCATTAAATATTTACATAAAAACGGTTTATCGGGACAAGAATTTCATAATGATATGGTGAATGTGTTAGGTGAAAGTGCTCCTTCATATGCAACAGTAAAAAATTGGGTTGCTGAATTTAAACGTGGTCATACAAGCATTGAAGATTAACCACGTAGTGGACGTCCAAAAACAGCAACAACAACAGAAATTGTAGCCAAAGTGCATGATATGGTATTAAATGATCGACGAATAAAAGTGCGTGAAAAAGCTAATATCATGGGCATCTCAAATGATCGAGTCCATTTAATTTTGCATGAAGAACTACAGATGAAAAAGCTTTCCGCAAGATGGGTGCCGGACTTGTTAACAGTCGACCAAAAACGCATAAGAATGAACATTTCTCAAGCTTGTTTGGATCGTTTTCAGCGAAATAAAATGGATTTTAAGCGTCGTTTCATAACTGTTGATGAGACATGGATCCACCACTATACTCCAGAGACAAAAGAACAATCCAAACAATGGACTGAAGCTGGAGGAAGTGCCCCAAAGAAGGCAAAAACAATTCAATCGGCTGCTAAGGTTATGGCAACGGTTTTTTGGGACTTCAAAGTTATTTTATTGATTGACTATCTGCAAAAGGGTAAAACAATAAATTCAGAGTGCTGTTGCAACCTTTTAGATCAATTTAAATGTACAAATTCGAGAAAAACGTCCTGGCTTACAACACAAAAAATAATTTTTCATCAAGACAACGCACCAGCGCACAAGAGTGTTTTAACAATGGCTAAAATCAACGAATTAAAGTAAGAGTTGCTTGACCACCCACCTTATTCTCCTGATTTAGCTCCTAGTGACTTTTACCTGTTCCCAAATCTAAAAAAATTCCTTGCTGGCAAGCGTTTTACCTCAAATGAAGATGCAATTACAGTTGTAAACCACTATTTTGAAGACCTTGAGGAAAACTATTTTAATCAAGGGATAAGCGTTGGACTAAGTGTATTGAAGTTTCAGGAGATTATATTGAAAAATAAAAATATTTTTGAAAAACTAACTATTCTCTTTCATTGATAGGCTAAGAACTTTCCGAACCGCCCTCGTACAGCGATACGGTTCTCATTATCTGACCACTCCATGATGAAAGTTGAAACAATTTTATAATCCCGTTACAGACTAACGCTATTAAGGTTAGCTTTCAAAACCCATATGACATTAACGGGGTATGTTCAGTTCTACTATTGAAATGGGTGTGTTCAATGTTGTAACAGTATTTATGTCCCTACTAAGTATAAGGTTCGGTCTGGCCGAACTTAACAACGTTTTTATATGTTAATTTTTTAGACTGGTTTTGCCGTCTATGACAAAAAAGATTTGAAACTAAGAAGGCAACATGTAAATAACAGCGTTACAATGATGACAGTAGCATCACTTTTATTCTCTGAACAGAAACTGTAGATGGCGCTGTAGTTGGCGATCAGCTGCCCGATCATCAACATCAGACTAATCTGCAGTAAAACAAATTTCCTTTGAACAACCACCTTCAAAAAAAACTTCAGGATGCAATCGAATTTGGTTGGGTGAGGTACAAGTTTTAAATGTCATAACATGTTTTGTCGCCTACAGACACCGACGATAGCTCGCCCCATTTTTATGAACATTTTTCTCTGAGTCTGGTCAGTTTTGTTTAGTATTTGAATTTTCTAACCAAAATATTTTAGTATCGATTTTGTTTGGTATCATGTGTCTTTTTTTGTTGTTTTTGGGCGCTACAAATTTCCATATCAGTCCATATGTGAGTTTGTGTGCGTGCGCGTGAGTGTGTGTTTAGGACAAAGAGTTTTTAAATGGTTTTTGTTATTTCGCTCCGCTGTCAAAATTTTATGCAAAACTGCCATACACAACAATTGCCCTTGAAATTTTTGTTATATTTCTATTTTTTTGCTGGCGTATCCAGCGATTTCGATTGGTTTGTTGTCGTCGAGTTGGTTTTTAAAATTTGTTAGGCTTTTTTTTTTGGTTTTTCTTTTCGTTTTCGTTTTAAATGGCACAAATACCTGCTGGATGGATGGATGGATTGTTTAATGGCAGCATTGTCGTTGTCAATTCGGTGACTAGGAATTTGTGTACGAACACATGTTTGCGGTTCGATTTGTAATTACCTGCGATTAAATATTCATCAAAAGAGTCTTAACTAGACAATGTTTTTTATTCGAACAAATGACTAGGGCTAGTCGAATTGATGAAACACAAATTTCAAAATTTATTTGCCATTTGGGTGAAAATGTTGATTACGTTTTGGAGATATTTGTGGGTTGGTCGAATAAAAATGTGATGGATAGTGTTTGTTTACACTAACATTTGAATAGACAATGATTTATGGCTACTCGGGGGTAGGAAAACGGAAAAAGTATTAATGCTTTCATGTAGCGACAGTTTCTTATTGTTGGTAAAACTTATTTACTCAATGCAGTATCGAATATATTAAAAAAAGTATCACATTTTTCAACACGTTTACCAAATTATTCAGATACCAGGTCGGTTTAATAGAAAATGTGAAATGGTTTATTTTCTAAAAAATATTTATTTATTTATTAAATTCTATTTTGTCTTTCCCCTAACTTGTGCCAGTGGGTTTCAATCCCCGAAACAGTCCTGATATGTACCTTTTGGTATGGCCTATACACTGAGCCGAAAATACAATGATTTTTAATCATGTGTCTGTTTAAATTTTTCACGGTAAATGTTTGATAACGAAGACAAAATAACGTAACTTATATATAAGGTCAAATGTTTATACAAAATAGTTCAGTGAACATTATATAAGGTTGGTTTTTTCAAGAGAGAGGCAGAAATTTGTGCGACATAAACAAAAATGTAAAGATCATTCGGCTCTGTTGTTTCGAAGTTTTTGATGTACTTTGTGTAATACGAAGTTCAGAATTAAGTAATACGAAATTGCAACGATTTCGACTGTCTTATCCCCCACTCTTTTTCCTTTCTTCCTCTGCTCTGAACTTTTTTAATTGTGAGAAAGATCATAAGACAATTTATCTCGCTCTTTTAAAAAACCACCACCAAATGAAATGGTAGCTGTACAATCATTGCGCTATGAAGATTGCTTTTCGCACAGTTCGAAGACTATACGCAAAGCGTAATTCTCAATAGTCATAATGGGACTCCCCTATAAGTCATTTAATTTGTAGCCGAAGTAATCGTTGCCAAAGACTGCTGAAGAAAAACCTTGGCGGGTTTAGAAGCAGCTGTACAGTCTGCCACGCAACCAAGCCAATACAGTTCTAAAATACTAAAAAAACAAACATTAAGAAGGTCTCGAACCAGAATAAATAGGTTCAAGTCATAATAATGGAAAAATCCCGAATAAATGTAAATAAAATAAAAAACAATTAGCAAATTAATTTAATAATAAAAATTGTAATAATGACTATATTTCTCGTTTAAAGAGGTAACCAATAATTAGTTAACTTAACAATAAAAATTATTTCTATAACTATCTTCACAATTGATAATATTAACAATTTCATTGTTAAATTGAACTATAAAATTTTAATATTAACAATTTTCATGGTTAAAAACAATGCATTGTTAAAACAACAATAATTATTTTAATAGTAACCATTTTCATGGTTAAAGAACTCAACAATGCATTGTTAAAACAACAATAATTATTTTAAAATTAACAATTTCCATGGTTGAAAAATTCATCAATAGAATAGTTAAATTAACTATTATTGTTGAATATCAGTCAACAACAAAATGTTCAAATTAACCTTATATAACGTAGACTCCACATCTCACATAAGGTTATTTCCTTCTTAGTGTAGCTCTCTCAGTGATTCGGCTCTTACCTCCTTAAACGTCACAAAACGAAGTCTTTTCATGGGACTCTTCCATCGTGCTTACAGGAAGAAGTGGCAGGGTTGCAAATCTGGTAGATACGATGGCTTTTGGTATTCCTTTTGGCCAAAAAATTACACGAAAGTATTCTAGCATATGTGACAACTCATAGAGGAAGGGACCTAAGGGTAAAAAAAAATCAATTTTCACTTTTTTTTTTGATGTGGACAGCATCTGAGCATCGAATGAGACCGATCCCATGCCCCAAAAGTGTTCCCTCCCAGAGATATGCGCTTTTTATGAAAGTGATGGTACACCAAAGATACACGTATTTAAATCTTTAAAATGGCTCTCCTGAACAAAACTGGTTTTTACCCTTAGGTCCCTTTCTATTTTGCGCGTCACATATTCTGAATATGACATTAGAAGCGCAATCGGATGGAGTATCTCTGGTTGCAATTTGCGATTACCCATTTAAATCTGTTCGCCCACAGTGGACGATTTTGTAATTAAGATTTATTCTAAAAATCAAAACATGTCGACTCTGAAATGGTCCTAGGATATTCTGAATATGACATTAGCCGCAGAATATCAAGGGCTATTTCTGTGGTACCAGTATGGGAGTCCCATAGTTTCCCAGTTAGTAATTTAAATTGCGTTAGAACTAAAAATACTATAATCAACGTAGAAGTTTGTGCAAACTTTTTGGAATATGATAAAAGTCGATTAAGTTTGCAATTGTTTTATATTTTGTTATATTTCTTATCCGTTTATCTCAGTAATTGCCATTATACGTAGAAATTATCGCTGTTAAGTGATCTTTATATGTTTGTTAACCCACTGACAGCGTCTAATATAAAGGGCGGTATGCGTTGCTGCTAGTTAAATTTTGAAATTTATCTTTACGGACATATAAAATTAAAAAAAATCGATACATTGAAACGTTTTTTTTACATGAATGGATTTAAATGGGTACAAAATCTTAGTTTTAATTGAAGTTTTTGTTTTAGTAAGTTCCAACTGTAATATTTTACTCTGTGATTATTTGTATTATTAATATATTGTGTTGTGAAGTCCAGTTTTTTTAATAGTATAAATAATTATAAGAAGTTAAATTAATCATAAGTTGAAATGCAATACTAAAACATAAGAACTATTATTAATTTGTGAAAAAATTTTAATTTGTGTCAATAGGATTTGCAATAAATAATGTTCTCCTGAGGATGCTGGAAAAAAGCCGGCGAAACGTCGAGAAACAAAGATGAAATAGATTGGTTTTATTTACATCAAGCAAAAACTGACCACAATTAGCCCAACAAAACAAACAAATAAATGAATAATTACACTAGAACTTGGTCGTAAACAAAACAGAAAAACAAACATAACACCAAATAATATAACACCAACAATTTTTTTAATTGATTTTCTTGACCAATCTTTAAACATTGAACCGAACTAGAGTACCTTAAAACCGTTCCTTCCAATTGTTCTGACCCGTTCTGAACCACTGAATCGTATCAACTCGAATTCTGAAATGGTTTGCATCTCTGCAAAAAATTACCTTTTTTAAGAGAAGGGACCACTGGTAAATATAGGCGTAAATATGGTTTTACAGGGTGTCTCAAAAGTTATCATGGGGTTAAAAACATTAATAACTTTTTCGTTTATTATTTTTTTTTTATTTTTATTCTGAAATTATACAAAATGGAATTTTTTTACACTAAGTATGAAAAATAATGCCACTTAAATGACCCCCGTTTTCAGCTTTGCAATGATGGGCTCTTTTTGAGCATTTTCCATTACATTTTTCAAAATTTGTAGCTGTAGCGTTCGAATTTCTGCAACAATTTTGGCCCTCGGTTCAAGCATTGTCTCGGGCTTGTTCACATGTACTCACTCCTTTAAAAAAAACCCCAAAAAATAGCCGGGTGCTGACATATCTGACGATCGCGCTGGCCAAATAATTTCCGTTTTTCTGGAAATTATTCGCTCTCCAAAAGTTTGACTTAAAAGTGTCATTGTGTCTCGGGCAGTGTGGGCAGTTGCTCCGTCCTGCTGAAACCACATCTCGGGTCTGTCTTCAAGAGCAGGACGTAAAAATTTTCTATCATAAACTGACACCGCTTTTCCGTCTTCATGCTTGAAGAAGTAAGGCCCAATGATATTTGAAGATGGGTTCTGTTCCCACACCATACTATACACCTAATGGGGTGCCATTGTCGTTGATGAGTGGCTCTTGGATTTTCAGAACCACCGAAACTAACGTTCTGCTTATTAACAAAGCCATTTAAATGAAAATGAGCTTTATAACTCATCACTTTACGATCGCGGATTCTTCTGGTTCTTTGTTCAGTTGTGAATTTTTCCATTATTTATTCTCCAAGTGTAATTTATACAATCTGAAAAAAATATATAAACGAAAATGTTATTTGAAATATTTGGGTGCGATGGGGGTCAGAGTCAGGTGTCCTTAAAATTAAATTTACGGGGGAGGGTATACAGTAGAGCGGTTCGATTTGTAGGGAGGCAAAAAAAAATCGATCAAGTGACAAGGAAAGTCATATTCTAGGGATCAAAATAAAAAACTTTGCCTGAGGAACCATACCTCTAAAACGAATTCTGTATCCCGACTTTTGACCCGTAGCAAAAACAACTTTAAACAATAATTTTTTTATTTTCTTTTCTATTACGAATTTAAATTATTTTTGTCCATATGTTCTTACTCAATAAATTTCTAAAGAGAAAAATAAATTCCAAAAAGAAAAAAACGTAGCCATTTCGCTGATCCGACCACTAGTTCAGCACTTAGTCATTTTACCCTAGTACCCTCCGACCAAAGAAAAAATCATAGCCATTTCGCTCCGACCACGGGTTCAAAACTTAGCAATTTTACCCTAGTACCCTCCGACCACCAATCCAATATATTTAAACCGCTGCCATTTCGCCCCCGTGCATTTTGGGGCACGGTCGTAGATGGACACATTCTCATGAAATGAGCCCTGGAATACGCTGGTGAAATTTGTCCAGTCGTGCATGAATCACCCTGTATAACGTTCGGGCTGGTGGAACTTAATAATATATTTTATTTGTTTTTTTTTTGTTATTTTTTTTTGAAATTTAAAACAAAAACAAGCTGGCATAAAAAAAATTTAAAAGGTCTGAGATCGATATTTCTAAGAGTAAAAATATATTAAGACAAGCTTAGAACATATCTTATCCTCTACTGAACAAATTTCGTTTAAATTACCTTAGCGTTGTTTAATTTTTTTATATCCCAAAGATATTTAATTTCGTATAGTCTATAAAATATCTTAACTTCGGTGTAAGTTAAAGGCCATTTTTAAAGAGTCTACGGTTTAGGGTTATTAAAAACTAACTGAGCTTTAAAACTAAGATCAGATGATCTTAGTTTTAAAGCGACAACATTCACCTAAACCGTGATTTTGAAAATAATTGTTCACCTTTTTCGCTCTTGGAAAAAACCATTTAAGTCTTGCCTAGAATAAACCAACAATTTTATGTGCAATAACAAAGACAAATCAAGGTCTTTGTTCTGTAGACATTAAATTACGCGTTAAGCGTTTGTATTTTTAACTACAGCATAACAACAACCAATTAGGGCTTAATATTAGAATGTAAGCCCAGTTAAGCAAAGCCCAGCCAAGCTAAGCCACGTTGCCTGTGGGAGCCGGTCTTTTTTGAAAAGTCGACAAAGTTTAACGAACTAAAGTCTTACACACACACAAACACATTCAGACCGACAGACAGCCAGACCTCTATTGATTTTTATCTCCCCGGGTGTATAATTAGCCGGGCCATTGAACTTGCAACAAAACAAATTGGCGTTGTTAGCCTCGTAGTCAACGAAGCCATTGATGCCTGGCTAAAGGTAGAAACTCCAGTGCAAAGAAGATGAAGAAATGAAACAATTTGCTTAAATATTGGATGGATGACTCTGATTAGCCATTACACGGTTACGGCGTTTCGCTTTTTGTCAGACAGTTTGTCTTTCATGGCTTTCAAATTTGGGTTTTCTTCGTTTTTTTTCTTTCTTCTGTAGGTAAATTTTTGTTTTGCTAGCGTTTCATGAGAGTTTGAACTTGAATTGAAGGCTTCACAATTGCTTCACAGCATTATCTAATTGCCGATAATATTTTTTTTTGGGAAAAGGTTAACGTTTGCTTTCTTTTTTATGGCAAACTGTTCGCAGCCCCTTCTGGTATTCGTTAAACTTTAGCCAGAATTTAAGTACTTTGGAAAAGTGGCTAGATTAGCGGTGTTGGGTAAACTCGGCAGCATAAATAATTGACTTTAATTGTTTAGCTACAATTTCGCAAAAAAAAAACTGTTTCAAGTATTTGCGGAAATTGCTTTCTACGAACTAAAACCATTTAAGCAATTCTGAATGTGCTCATAACAAGTCTCTAACTTATATTCTCAGTATCTTTGGCTACAAATGCAAAATATTTAAGTCGTCCAATCAACTCAGATGTGTTTTATATGTGTAGGCTGTTGTTTTGACAATTTTCATATGGACATTTAATTAAATTACCAAATACGAAATATTAGCAATGTTCATTTACCTTAAACGGTAATGAGTTAGCCGTTTTGAATGCATGTCGAAATTGGATCAATGTCAAGCAAATCCGGGTGAATCTCTCACACAGAGAAAATGTCAGTTAGAAATCGGTTCGAATTGAAACAAACAAAAACGTCGTTAAGTTCCAGGTTTATTCTTATATACCCTCCACCGTCACTAAGCTACTAAAGTGAAAAAATCATTAATCATTCTCTGTCCACAACAATTATTATTTTTTAAGCAAATACTTAAAAAGTGTTCTTTTTCCGAGGTACCTTTAGTCCCTTAAAGGAAAATTGTTTTCCGTGGGACTGTTTGCCAATTTACAATCCCAAATTACTTATAACCATAAGCTTACATCATGCCGAATTTCAGGATCCTAGCTTAAATAGTTTGACCGCTTTTGTGATTTTCGTCTTGGAGTTTTACGAGATCTCTAATACATCTACAGGGTGGCGCGCGGTAATTTGCTTATTTGGGAATAAAATAAAAAAATTAAGAACCTTAGAAAAATTTGTTTTATATATTAATTATATTGAACAGTAAGGCATTTTTTAAATTACATGGTGTTAAATAGTGTTTCTGGCAAATGTCGACCTTCGCTATCCACACACTGCTGCATACATTTTCTGAAGTTGTCATGAACTCTAACAAGCATGTCGACTGGTATTCTGCCAATTTCAGCTTCAATATTGTTAATTAGGTCTTCCAAGGTGTGGGGATGGTTGATATGCACCTTAGTCTTCAGGTAAACCTAAATAAAAAAATGGCATGGTGCTAAGTCTGATGAGCGTGCCGGCCAGTTCACAACACCCCTCAAAGGGAAAAGCCTTCCAGGAAACATTTGCCTCAAACAATTTATGGTAACTCTCGCTGTGTGTGCAGTGGCACCATCCTGTTGGAACCATGTATCCTCTAATTGCATTGCCTCAAGAGCCGGCTGAAAAAAATCCTGTATCATCATAGTCAAGTATCGTATCCTGGAAAAAGTAAGGGCCAATGATGCCTACTCGTGATATGGCGCACCCACAGTGACGCGGCCTGAATGCAGAGGTCTCTGGTAAAGTTCTCTGGGGTTTTCTTCACTCTAGTACCGCATATTTTGTTTGTTTACACATCCACTGAGATAAAGCAAGTTGCACTGCAATGGTCGTGATCGCATTTGAACAAGCTTCAACACAAAATGACCTCTCCTCACGTGTCCAATGCATGATGGCAACTGAAAGGCAGACGAATACAAATCTCCCGTCAGCCACTATAAGCGACGCACACTCCCCACTCTCTTTGACCAACAATGCCGCTACAGCCTGTAGTGCAAAAAAAGCAAATTTCCGCGCTCCACCTTGCACTTTATGGGGAGCCCGATCAATATGTTGTGGTGTTGCAAATTGTGTATATCACTCACCCTTCGGTCCTGACCAATTTTTTTTTATTTATTGTTCCCACTATGCAATTTAATTAATTATTTAATTACTGAAATGATAGCTAAGTTAATTAATTGCCATTTTAAGTGTAGTCGTAGATGCTTTAAACTTCCCATACGAGGGTGACCGCAAAAGTAACTGGCCTAACATAAAAAGAACCGTTTTTTTGGAATTATTATTATTTATTTTTCAACATAATCTTCCAACTCAATACACTTCATCAAACGGTTTTCAAGTTTTTTAATTCCAATCCAAAAATTAAGATTTTTCAAGACCTTCAAAATATGCCTCAGTTTCACCAATAACCTCGCTATTGGACGAACATTTTTTGCCACCGAGAAATTTTTTTAAATTTGGAAACAAGAAATTATCAGAAGGAGCTAAATCTGGACTATATGGTGGATGCGGAGCAATTTCAAATCGTAATTCGGCCAGTTTTTGTTGAGTTAAAAATGCAGTGTGTGAAGAAGCATTATCTTGATGAAAAAGAACTTTTTTTTCTTATCTTGATTTCTTCGTTTTATGTTGATTTCTTCACTCAACCGATCCAATAATGCACAATAATATTCTCTATTTATAGTTTTTCCTTTCTCAAGATAATCATCCCAAAATACTGTGGCCATTACTTTTCCTGCTGACTTAACAGTTTTCGCCTTCTTAGGCCACTTTTACCAGCTTCTATCCATTGTTTTGACTGTTCATTGCATTCTGGGATGTAGTGATGGATCCATGTTTCATCAACAGTTATGAATCGGCGCAAGAACTCTATTGGATTACGCTGATAAATCGCTAAAAGCTCCTCGGAATCGGTCCAACGGACGATTTTTTGGGGGCAAAGTCAACAAACGCGGCACCCATCTTGCGGATAGCTTTTTCATGTGAAGTTCATCATGTAAAATACTCCAAACTTGATTTTCGTGTATTTCAACAATGTCAGCAAGTTCTCTGAGCTTTATTCGTCTATCTTTAGTCACTTCATTAAATATTTTTCTAATGTTTTCAATAGTAGTAGCAGCTTTCGGTCTTCCAGAGCGTTGTTCATCTTCCGTGCTTGCACGACCCAGGATTTCACGGTGTTGAACCCAGGATTTCACGGTGGAGTATGATGGTGCATTATCACCATGAACAGAATCGAATTCATCTTTGATTAATTGTGGCGTATAACCTTTCATATAAAAGTGTTAATTACCGCACGAAACTCTTTATTTTCCATTTTTCAAAAATTCCATTTTTCAAAAAACTTGTTTACTTCAATCACCTGTAACAAAGAAAATAATCATTAAATATTTCGGAAATTTTGACAGATGGCTTATAAAAGATTGCTTTTAAAAAACAAAACAAAAAAAAGTTGCTAGTAGAACAGAAAATGTGCCAGGCCAGTTAGTTTTGCGGTCGCCCTCGTATATCGCTCACCCTTCGGTTGAGGGTATAAAAAAGTCCTGACCAATTTTTTTTTTATTGTTGCAATTTAATTAATTATTGAAACGATAGCCAAGTTAATTAATTGCCATTTTAAGTGTAGTCGTAAATGCTTTAAACTTTAAACCATAAATGGACGCCATAGGTACTTAAAGCGTGCCTTAATATTCGGCGATAAATGTTTATCCAGACACGTTAAAATCTTCTCAAATATACAAATTGGGATTCGGAATGCCAACCAATATAGGCCCCCAGAGGCCCAAAAGCCGCTTTCCTTGAACTAAGGACATATGGGTACTTAGAAGCAGTGGCATTTTCTGAAGAATCAGAATACGACATTAAACCGTCCCGTAATGCTCGGACCCATGGTTATAAACAGTGAACTTTTCTCACAAATCCTTATACGAAACTTTATTCAAGATTTGATCCAAGTTTTTACCCGGACCGGTATCCATCCAAAAACTTCAAAATCGGTATCCATTAACTATATTGGCTGTATAAGACAACAAAAAGTTTCATCAAGAATCCGAATATATGTTCGAGGTCCTGGCCCATAGATCAAAGGTCCCTAGAGCGCCGAGGTGCCTTTAAACATCTTTAAACATGGTTGCTCAGAAACAATGGAATTTCCTCACTTATCTCAATATGCTTTAACTGTTAAGATTAGTCTTAAGCTAAGGTCCTAAACTACTAAGTCCACCCTGAGATTTTCCAAAACAATGTGCACAAATCTGAATAGGACAACGGTTCATAGCGCCCTAATAATTTAGTTCTGTTAAACTTGGAGAGAGAGAGAGAGAGAGAGAGAGAGAGAGAGAGAGAGAGAGAGAGAGAGAGAGAGAGAGAGAGAGAGAGAGAGAGAGAGAGATAGATAGAGCGAGAGAGATAGATAGAGCGAGAGAGATAGAGAGAGCGAGAGAGATAGAGAGAGCGAGAGAGATAGAGAGAGCGAGAGAGATAGAGAGAGCGAGAGAGATAGAGAGAGCGAGAGAGAGCGAGAGAGACAGAGAGATAGAGAGAGGCAGAGAGATAGAGAGAGACAGAGAGATAAAGAGAGAAAGAGAGAGAGGGAGGGAGTTACGGACGACAGGTCGATTGCCTGTCAATTTAAGAGCAATTGGTTGAACCGCCGAATAGACTGACAAACATACCTATTGAATAAGAGACTGATGGATAACTGGTTTATTGACAGCGTCTCTGTGGGGCAGCCCTGGACCGATTACACATTCCGTCGACATTGGTAAAGCACCTGGTTACGCTGCAATTTTTATCCAAGTTACCACGATACTCCCCCAAAGGCAGAACCTACTAGTCAGGCCATCATGAGAACCCTTCGTCGAATCTATTTATCTAATGTTACCTACAGCTGACGCTCGGAATCGTGTATCCGACGGGCGAAAAAAGAAAATTTAAGTGCTCACCTAAAAATGCTTTCAATTAAAAGAAAAGCAAAATTTTGTACTAGTCAATCATTTCATTTTGAACTATAAAAAAAAATCATTTTAAGTAACTTCAAATACAAATACTTCAAATTGCATGTCTCAAAACACAGAAGGCGTTTTTTGATGTAACTACAAAATCAACACTGTCGACTTCAAAACTTTGAAGTATGAGCATGTCTCCCCAATACCTTAACCTTCTTCACATTTCGCTAAACTAAATTAAAAACATCCCGCAGTTGTCGCACTAGTCAAATGGTGTGAATAAATATCACTTGAAGTCATACACGCACTTGAATTAAGTTCAGTTTGACCTTAATATCCGCCGTACTCTACCCTACTTCATTAGCGGCTGAATAATTGTGCAAAACAAAAGTAAAAGTTGACATCGTTGGTAAATTTAGCACCTTCAATTTAGCACTGTCGCTTGAATGACAGCCGCCTAATCGCATACGGTGTGGCCAGCAGAAGTCTTATCTGACCGGTGTCTGTCTGTCTGTTGTCTCTGGGAACGTCAGGGGTCTGATTGATCTTTGGTGGTGCGTGATCAAACTGACTATGATGGAGATTATGGCCCAAAAAGTCAACAGCGGCATTAATGACACCCGACGTCACAACTCACTCACTGGCTGGCAAATTACGAACGTAAACTATTAAGTAGTTCATATTCCAAAACATGCAAGAGCTACAAAATAGAAATTAAAACAAAAAGAAAAATGACGAACTCTATAATTTACATTCTGTCTGCTCAGTCATAACACTTGCCTTCTCAAATGTCGCACAGTGGTTTCGTATATATTTTTATTTATTTTTTTTATTTGCTCTTTTTTTATTTTTTTTTGCTCTTTAGCTTCAGAATACTAAAAGAATATATTTTAAACTTTTGGTTGTGGGATACGAGTATATTATTTTTGTATTACCTGCATTAAAGCCAAAGCTTTTATTCAATAAGATAATCTTTTTTGTTCGATATAAATTATTAACTAGCTAAACATTCATTATCTGTATTTTTTTCTATTTTCAGGTATGTTTCTTCTTGTGTAAAATTTATACAAAATTATTTGTCTCGTGGTAAGTTTTATGTTCTTAAACCTTCTCTACGCATATACTAGTCTCTGCTTATTAACCAAAAACAAGTTTTGGAGATTAAGCCTATGTGAACGGAAAACTTATTTTAAAACCAGAAATCCGTGTCCGGGACCTACTGTTAAAAGCTGGCTCGACAGCTGATGTACTTAGTAGTGACTTACATACTGTTACACTCGTTTTATGCTGTAAAATAAAAAGAACTGAATGTTTTTGGAACAAATATTTTTTAATATATTTACTGATGTATTTGTATCCAAAAAGAATCTACTTATTCGAAATGTCCGCCGTTTGTCTTTACACACGCCTTAAGTCGCACTGGTCAATCGTCAATAGCTGCACGATCCTCGTCCATTAGATAATTGGCCACAGCTCGAACCAAAGCAGTCTTAAGAGATCCAATGTTGGGGTATCTTTTGTGACAAACCTTGTCCTCTAAAACCGTCCATAAGTTGTAATCTAATGGGTTCAAATCTGGACTGGCCATTCTTCAGAGAAAATTAACGCTGGAAAATTGTTTCGAAGCCAGGCCTGAGACGTTTTAGCCTTAAGGTCCGGCGCAGAATACTGCTGGAAAGTCCATGGCTGGTTCTGGAACAGGGAACTGTTAAGAGGCTTCACAATAGCTTCCAAAACGGTTTCTTGGTAAACTTTGGCCGATGTTTTGACTCCTTGTTTGCAGAAATGCAGGTCAGTGACCCCAACGTAAGAGACACCCCACCGAACCATGGCTGAAGCTGGGTGATGACCCTTTTCCACCCTTGGGATCAGTTCAGATGCTTCCTTAGATGACCGCGCATACACTATCATTTAAATAAAAATTTTCCTGAACGGTAAACATTTTTTCATCGGTGAACAAAATTTTTCTGTGCAAGTTATCAGCGTGCTTCACCAAAAGACGTTTGCATTTTTCAATCCTTTTTTTTTAAAGCTGAAGTCAATAAATGTCCGGTACGTCGGTTGAAAGTCCCAAGTCTTTTTTATGATTCGACTCATGGACTTTTGCGTGATATTCATCACACGGGCCATGATTTTCTGTTTTCGGAGCGGATTTCTGTGAATTCTTGATTTAACGGCTTTGATGACATGCGGTGTTCGAACAGAGCGTCGGCGGCCCGTGGCGGTCTTTTACATCTCCAGTCTCCTCAAACAGTTTTATGCATCGGTAGACGAACATGCGGCTAATCCCTAGTGGCCGGAGCGTTTTGAAAATATCGCTTTTTTTCATTTCACACTTGAAGAGCGCAATTTCAGCGATACGGTTCTCATTATCTGACCACTCCATGATGAAAGTTGAAACAATTTTAAAATCGCGTTACAGACTAACGCTATTGAGGTTAACTTTCAAAACCCATATGACATTAACGGGGTATGTTCAGTTCTACCTTTGAAATGGGTGTGTTCAATGTTGTAACATTATTTATGTCCCTACTAGGTATTTAATAGAGAAGGTTTTACATGACTTGAAGATTTATCTCTCACGTATCTCTTAAGTCACCACCATTTAGAATTATAGAAGTTCTTAGGCACGTTTGGACCTGGGTTATTAGTGCGATGGTTTTGCTTAACAATCACACCTTGAGGGGTTGTCATAAATTATTATGTCTATTTATAATTTTTTTTACAATTTTTGTTTACAAACCGAAAGACGAACGATTTACAAGTAAAAAAGATAAAGAAAGTAGTGAAGACTATGACATACTCTACGGCACTCGGGTATTCAAAGGATTCCGAGCTTTAACTTCTCCAGGAAAATTTATAGACCGCACTGAAGGCTCTATGCTTCATTTGAGTTAGATCGAAATTGGAATGTTATTTATTTTTTGAAAGAGTGAATTACTACGCAAGCTAATAAGATCTGGTTTTCTATTAATAGGAAACAAAGACGTGTGGCCTATTCGAAAATATAGAACTACATGGTCCAATTCTATTAGAGTTACCCTAAGGACTCGTAGAACCCACTATGCTTAATTTGAGCTTTTATTGATGTAGTATGTGTTTGTACTAGGGCGATGTGGCTTTATAGGGACTCAAGGTCCTACAACCTAGACTTTTCCTGGTCATAACTGAAATCCTTAAAGCCCTGCCAAAATCCGGCTTCTTAGAAGAAGTTATCATTACGCTAGACAAAAGATCGAACCGGGGGTCTATCTTACATCAATTTTTTTTAATTTTTGGCTTATACGAGAGCTGCTGTATATATTTCTGGCCTGATAATAAAACTGCAAATATTTATCATAAAAAATTGATTTATTGTTTTTCAAAGTATTCTCCAGCATGATTTATACACTTTTGCATGCGCTCAAACCAATTGTCGAAGCACTTTTTCCACTCCGATTGAGACACCTCCAAAACATGGTTTTTGAACGCTTCAACAGCTGATTCGGGCGATGAAAAACGTTGACCACGCATTTTTTTCTTGATGCTAGGGAATAAGAAGAAGTCATTGGGTGCCAATCAATTCGACATCTTGACCACGCATTTTTTTTTCTTGATGTGCGGGAATACAATGAAGTCATTGTGTGCCAAGTCAGGGCTGTACGGCGGATGACCCATCAATTCGACGTTTTGACCGGCCAAAAAGGCGCTGGTTTAAGCCGATGTGTGATAGCATGCATTGTCATGGTTCACAATGATTCGTCTTATCATGTTCGTTTATCGAATTTCTTCGAAGACTTCAGGCAAACAAATTGTGGTGTAACACTCGTTGCTCAAGCGGAACAGTCGCCACATATATATTAACAAAAAACATATATTGTTGAGGTGACTGCCCCTGGCCGAAGAGTTTCGGGTCAATCCGGTACATAGAACCGGCAGTCGCGGGACCAGTTTTGCCGAAGAAACAGGCGACCATTTGCTTTAAAGTGCTTCTTTCACGAACAATTTTCGTTGGATTTGGCTCGTCTTCGGTCGATTGCTGGTTTGTTTCGGGCTCATAGATCCATGATTCGTCACCTGTGACGATCTTATAAACGTATTTTGATGCACCGCGATCGTTTTTTTTTTTTAAATTTCTTTCACCAATCGACATGAGCCTTTTTTTGAGCGATTGTCAAATTATGCGGGATCCAATGAGAACAAACCCTTTTTACGGCCAGGTGTTCATGCAATATCGAATGTATGCTGGTTGAAGAAATGCCCAAGCATGCCTCTATCTCACGGTATGTCACATGACGATCTTCCATTATCAGTTCACGCACGGCATCAATGTTCTCTGGCACAACGGCCGTTTTTGAACGACCTTCACGACCTTCGTCTTTGAGAGAGCGTCGGCCACGATTGAATTTATTAAACAAGTCTTTCATAGTGCTATAGGATGGTACTTCATCGCCATATAAAGATTTAAGTTCAATCAATCTTGTCGTGATTATCCACGTCGAATGTTGTGAAGAATGATCGCACGAAAATGTTCACGAGTTTATCCCATTTTTTGCCTAATTAATTTTTTCAAATCACTGTAAAAAACACAAATGATATGGTCGTACGTCAAAACGTTTTGAGTACGTACGAGTACCTTCCCATCGGCCACCCTGTATTTATTCGTACTGAATAAATTATATAAAACAAATTGCCTAAACCAGTAATAATAGGATTACTTCGCTTTTGGTTATGATGAAAGTTTAGCTACAAGAACCAATATTCAGCTACAAGAACAAAATGTTGGAAAAACTATTGGTTGCCACAACCACCAGTTATGGCAACTAAATACATTTTAAGCGTTTAATTGGTATGACCGATCAATTAGTTGCGTCTACAATACGATGATCGTAATTATCATCTTGTATGTCGAACTAAATATCTATTGGTGGTTGCAACCGATATTTTTTTGCAACGGTATTTTAGTAGTTCCAAACGATTTCCCACTATTTTTTTCTCTGAGTGTGATAGTGAAATATTTTATATTTTATTATAATCGACATTAGTACTCACTTAAAAATATGGGACCACTGTGCTTCGCCAAGACTTGTGTTATGTTTCTTTAATTAATGACAAACAAACCTCAAAATCACGACCCATTTAATTGAATTTCTAAACATTCGTTAGGTTTTTTTTGGGGGCGTTGAAAACAAAATTAATTTAAGCACCAAAAATAATTCGTAAACACAAACAAAAAGCGCGCCGCAGATTGTTTTCATCGAATGTGGACACGATCATAAACGATTTTAAGAACAACTAAATAATTATGAGACATTTCGATGATATGGGAGAGGAGGTGGTGTTGACGGTTGCCAGGCACCCTCACATCACCAGCTGCCTGCGTGCCCCAACCACCAGTCAGGGGGCGGACATGAGTGCGTGGCTGCCACACATGTTTATAAATCACGGGGGGAAAACCCCCAAAAATTATAGTGTTGAGCACAAGTGTACCGCATTTTTTAATGTTGCGTGCTGCTGCTGGTGTTGCCTGCGTTTTGTTTCGAAAATTCGTGCGAACGAATGGGTCTCATTTCTCATACAATTGCCAGCCATTAACTTGTTCCTGTCGCTGTCGCCTTGGCTGGCCGGCCGGCACTGGTTATGAACTCGATTTGTTCGTCATGAAACGAAATGAAATATGGACATCTTCGAAATGTGGTGTAGGTCAGTGTTTCCCTGTGTGCCGCGTTTGTACATTTCTCCCGTTTCACTTGGCGTTGTTTATCGCCCGCGCGAATTTGATGCCCCTGCTCCAATGATGGTGGCCAACAGACACGATATTTTTTTGGTGGTCTTGTTTTATGAAGTGTGGGTCATATATCGTGTTTAATGAGGTTTATTTGTTTATTTGCTTGTTTTTTCCTCTTGAGCAATGGAAATTATTGTTATGAGTGTGTGAGGCTACAGAGATCATCAAATTTATGCTTCACACTCTGTTTGGGGAGAACGGGGGGACGAGTGTGGTTGGGGGTCTAATTGTGGCTAAAAAAAAAGAAAAAAATTACGGGCATTGGACAATTCATAATTGACAGCGAATTTTATTTCGGTTTGGTCGAATCTTATCTCCAAAAAGGTGTGCGTTACTTGCGGGGACCACTCCTCAGGGCACTATGAAGCTATGAGCAACAATTATCACTTTACGCGTGTGCCTTTACAATTGGGAAGCAGACTGGAATTTTTGGTTATACACTTGAGCTTTGCCGGTTCTGCCGTCCCCACATCTATCATTGTAATCAAAGTACATGTAAAAGGTGGTCCAGCTAATGACAAACCGGTGGTCCAATGACAAACCGGTGACAAACAACAACAAACTTGATCTTATTAACTTGTGGAGTAATCCCTCTTTCAAAAGTAAAACGCACAATGTTATTTGTAAATAAAATATTTTTTTTTAGAGAATTATCTTAATATTGTATGTTATCATAGAAGGATCTATGACAATTATATGTGAAGCAAAATATTGGCCAAACGCGTGCCACAGCTTCGGTGCCATGCCTCTTTTCGATGGGCCATATTTTTTATGACTCTGAGACATTATTGAGGTTCAATGTCGTTAATGTGCCGAATCATCTTAATTTTTAGTTCTTGAGTTGCTCTTGGCTTATTAACGTAGACCTTTTCTTTCAAATATCCCCAAAGAAAGAAGTCCAATGGCGTCAAATTACAAGATCGTGGCGACCTTTAAACATCGCCACGATGTGAAATAACACGGCTATTGTATTTCAAGCATAAAAGGTCCATTGTTTCGTAGGCAAGTAGCACCGTCCTGTTGATCCAAATATCGTCGAAGTCCATATTTCGAATTTCTGGCGCGCGATAGCGAACACAATTTACGGTAACTGATTGGCAGACCTCATTTTCGAAGAAGTACGGCCCGATGACGCCGCCGGCCCATAAACCGCACCAATGACTCTTTGTGGATGCATCGGACTTTTAACAATCACTCGTTCATTCTCAATGGCCCAATTTTGCTTGATAACAAAGCCACTGTGGGTGGACACATTAGGTCGATTATGCTGACCGAAAAAAAATCACAAAGTCCTCAACAAGCATTTTGATTTAAACGTCCATTTTCGTAAAAGGCTTTAATAATCATTTCGTAAAAGGCTTTAATAATCCTTACGCACTGCTCAATTGGGTACCTCTCCCTGGTTAAATTTGTCAAACACTAAAACAGAGGCAAGTCAAATTAAGTTGGGCAAAAAACTTGACGTTAAGGAGTGACTCACAATTAACATCGTGCATTATGGTTGGACTTCACTTTAGCTTTCGACGAAACTTTGCATTGCATCGGACTACTCAAACTGTCGGTCAGTCTATATATCATACAACGGTATTTTCATATACCATACAATCGTTATCAACGATACTAAACCTGCTCTCTTGAAATTCGACCTTATCGGCCAAAGTTTTTTACAGTCCCCAATGAAAGACCCCTCCCGATTTCAGATACTACTGCTGTAGAAGCTGAAATTAGACCTGATCGTAATAGATCGACTCAATTTTTCCATGGTCATTATAAGTGACTGACAAAACTAAGCCTGACGGCTTTTGACCTTTTTGGTGGATATTTTGCCATAATCGGCGCTCAAAAGGCCCTTCAGTTTGAGGTCCTTACGCCTTATTCAATCCGATCTTGTTCAAATTTCAAATCTTCCTTGGGAGCGACCAATAATTAACTCTGCTACTAAAATGGCGCCATATCAATCAATGTTTTGAGTACCCACCAATAATAGGTCTTTCATTTTCAAAGTGAATGCTTAGAAGAAGGATTCTCTGCAAAACGGATAGAAAGCATAATTTTATAGCTTCAGAAATGACATAAGGCTATGTAAGGGAAAGGTGGGACCTGTGTGCCTTTTCCCCACAACAGGTCGCAGCAATTTTCTATGAGTTTGTGGTTTTCAAGTTGTCATAACATCGGCCAGAGTTGAGATATTTTGTCAGACGAAGTTGGGCTTACAATAGATTTTGATTTTATTTTCTACATTATTTTGGCAAAAAAACATATTTTTTTTTAAAATAAGTAAAAAAGTTAAAGCCGTTAATGGCAGACTATGAAATGCCCTACACTGCTCTGCTATTCAGAGGATGTAGCACTCTGTCAGGAGCTTAAGCAAGGTCAGACTTAATATGCTCGAGTTCATTATGTGATGGGTGGGACTTTGGCGTTGGTCGGTACTGGAATATAAAATGTATTTTCTAAAGCTGCAGATTCTGAAATCTGCAAGGACTTTTGCATGGGGGCTATACGAAAATTTGGACCGTTGTGGTCCAGTTTCATCACTGTTAGCTTATGGTTGCTTATAACTTACCATGCAAAATTTGGACTTAAACGGGTATAATTTGTGGCTTAAAGAGCTGCAGGACCTAAAATTGCAAAAGAATTTTGTGTGGAAGCTATTCAAAAAATTTGATATGGTAAAACTTTCCAGAGATGGGTGTTGGTCACTCGCTATGCTTTGTGTAACTTTGAGAGCTGTAGACTCTGAATCAAAGTGGCTAGCATGCACAAACGTTCTCGCCATCCTCCTCATCCGCTTCTAATTCAGCAGTGTCTTTCCGCAGATAAAGCGACTGAAGTGTGTGTCCTTTCTAGTTTAGTGGTAGTTTTCGTTACCTATACGAACAATAGGCATAAAATGCACTACTACTCGCTCTAAACACCCGAAAATAATGTACACCCTATGTATCCGTTAAAGGTCTTCATAGTCTCTAACAACTGCAGTGTTGTAAGATGGACATGGATAGATGGTCTAAGAATTTTACAATTTATAAATTATAGGGTATCTGATCAATATTTTGAGATGTTGCAAGAGCAATGACAAATCCATGTCCATCCTTTGGGTATGGCAGGATACACAAATCCCCGGTATCTTACTCTCAACTTGTTCTATTACACAGGCGAACAAAATTGATCTTTTATGTGTTGACTAGAACTTTAAAACATTTTTTTTACTAACTTGATTTGAAATTCAATCTCCAGTTTTCTCTATCAGCTCAACTTTTTGTCAAAAATGAAGGCACTTTCACTAAATATATTCGAATAACTTGAAAACTTTTCATCACATTTAGTTGACAAAAAACTCAAAAATCGCCAACAAAATCATCTTTAAGCCGCGCTTACAATGGTTTTAAATTTTCCCAGTACAACAATTTCAAAAAAAAATAATTTGTTCTTTAAAAGTTTATACAAATTTAAACGCGACAAAAACACAGTTTTGGTCTAAAAACATTTAGATCAATGTATTTCGAATGAAATGAGCGTCCCAAATAACCTTTAAAACAACATTCAGTTCTTAATCAACAAATACCTTGTTCTCTTGTGTTCTTCCATGTACTTAGTAGGGCCATAAATGCTGTTACACACGTTTTATGCTGTAAAATAAAAAGTACTGAATGTTTTTGGACCAAATAGTTTTTAATATATTTATTGATGTATATTGTATCCAAAAAGAATCTACTTATTCGAAATGTCCGCCTTTTGCCTTTACCACGCCCTTAAGTCGCACTGGCCAATCGTCAATACCTGCACGAACCTCGTCCATTGGAAAATTGGCCACAGCTCGAACCAAAGCAGTCTTAAGAGATCCAATGTTGGGGTATCTTTTGTGACAAACCTTGTCCTCTAAACCGTCCACAATTTGTAATCCAATGGACTCAAATGTGGACTGCCTGAGGGCCATTCTTCAAAAGAAATGAACGCTGGCAAATTGTTTCGAAGCCAGGCCTGGGAAGTTTTAGCCTTATGGGCCGGCGCAGAATCCTGCTGGAAAGTCCATGTCTGGTTTTGAAACATGGAATTGTTAAGAGGCTTCACAACAGCTTCTAAAACGGTTTCTTAGTAAACTTTAGCCAATGTTTTGACTCCCTTTTCGCAGAAATGAAGGTCAGTGACCCCATCGTAAGAGACACCCCACCAAACCATGCTTAAAGCTGGATGATGACCCTTTTCCACCCTTGGGATCAGTTCAGATGCTTCCTTAGATGACCGCGCATACACTACATTTTGCTTGTTAATTTTTTTCATTGGTGAACAAAATTTTTCTTTGCAAGTTATCAGCGTGCTTCACCAAAAGACGTTTTCATTTTTCAATCCTATTTTTATTTAAAGCTGCAGTCAATAAATGTCCCGTACGACGTATAAAAGTCCAAAGTCCCAAGTCTTTTTTAATGATTCGACTCATGGACTTTTGCGTGATATTCATCTCACGGACCATGATTTTTGTTTTCGGAGCAGATTTCTGTGAATTCTTGATTTAACGGCTTTGATGACATGCGGTGTTCGAACAAAGCGTGGGCGGCCCGACCGGTGGCAGTCTTTTACATCTCCCGTCTCCTCAAACAGTTTTATGCATCGGTAGACAAACATGCGGCTAATCCCTAGTGGCCGGAGCGTTTTGAAAATATCGCTTTTTTCATTTCACACTTGAAAAGCGCTATTACAGCGATACGGTTCTCATTATTTGACCACTCCATGATGAAAGTTGAAACAATTTTAAAATCCTGTTACAGACTAACGCTATTAAGTTTAGCTTTCAAAACCCATATGACATTTACGGGGTATGTTCAGTTCTACTATTGAAATGGGTGTGTTTAATGTTGTAACAGTATTTATGTCCCTACTAAGTATAGTCAGCTGGCCCCACCCGACTTCAACATTTTTTTTATAACGCATTGTATTTGCTTATCAAAAACAAGGTCGACACGTCCCGTTCTGGTACCTCCCATGCTAGTGCATCATTTTGCGCACTTTGAAACTCTTAAAAAATCTTTATTAATACGCAAACGATCTAACCCAAAAACTACTATAGACCACAATTATAAGGTTAACTTGTTGCAAATAAGTGGATTCCAAGCCACTCCCTTCAGTGCAGATTCAAGCCCACACAACTTGTTTTATTAAATATACGAGACTCAGAATTGGACATTGTAATTTTTCACATAAATATATTATTGAGAAAAGTCAACCTCCATCGTGCACCTGTGGTGAAATTGTGAGCGTTTCGCATTTATTTAATGACTGCGAACATTTAAGTGAAAAAAGAAGAAAATTTAAGATTAACAACATTCCAGTACTATCAAGTGATGAATATTTTGAAAATGTTAAACAATTTTTAAACGAAATAAATTTATATAAACTGATTTAAACCTTGATCCTGAAACTGTAAAAATAACAACAATGTAATTATTTATATTATTACTACTTATATTCTATGGTCTATGTAACCTTATTGTAATTCTTTGCATTATTTCTACTTATATTCTATGGTCCATATAACCTTATTGTGCTGGGACCTTAATATCTTAAATAAATAAATAACTTGTCACCCAGTGTGTGAAATTCGCTTTCATTGTGACCTCCAGTATATTTTTATAATCCCTTTACGAAAAGAGTGGACGACACGCCATATTCTGGTACCTTCGCCCACTTTTTGTATTCACATACTAATTTTAATTGTATTCACAGGATTCTGCTAAAAACTAGCAATTAGCAAATAGAACTTAAAAAAGACGAGATAACATTTTAAGACTTAAATTTGCGAGCGTAGATTGAAACCCACATATCCTTTTTTCTAATTCAATCATTTCTATTTCCTGTAAGACACTTATTTCATGTTTGTATGCGCATAAGAAAAAATATGATGCCACGCCCTATTCTAGCACTTTCCACTCAATGGGCTCTTCTAACGATTTCGATGGTGGACGGAAGGGAGGAAAAATTAAGTTCCAAAAACTGGCGAGGGTGTATGTAATTTGGATCAATCGACTGAAACTTTTGTATTTGTTTTTTCAACATCTACCAATCCCTATTGAAATAATCATTCAGACAAATCTTAAAAGTCCATCTCAGGTTTTTTGAGATCATCTGCCCTGACTTAAATCCCAATCTTTTAATGTTGTAGTCTTTACTTTAATTTTTGATCCTAGTCCTTAAATGTTGCAAGTATATTTGTACAATTGAAGCACTACTTCAATTGTACAAAAGTTTCTAACTTTTCCCCTTAAAAAAATGTATTGAAAGGAAGTAACATCATCTTTCGGTTTCCTTTTTCCAATCAAAACACTTTCTCCTTAAAAGCTTCCTAGTCTTTGTTTTTTTTTCTTGTCCTTTACCTCTTAAGTTCCAACAGTTGCCATAAGATGTCGCCAGCATATAAGAACATTTATTTCTTCTTCTTGTCGCAACAATTTATTTGGAATACGCTGAGAATTCCAACACAAACTAAACAAATTGCCACTATTTCATGCAACCCCTAACGAAATGGAAACATTCTTATCAACAACATCCCAGCGGTGCAAAAAAGCTTTCAGGACAAAAAAGCTTTGCATACAATTTTTCCAACCCCCCAAGCTGAACGTATGCGAGCACCTGTTGCTTTACATTTCACCCTATCAACGTATGAATGAATTTCCCGCTCGTTGCTTTAACACGGGTGAGGAGCACGGGAGAGAGAGAAAGAGAGAACAGGGGTTTCAGCGGCTTTCTTACCGCTTTGCTGTGGCGGGCGATTTCCAGCATTCGAACAATGTCACGTTCGAAACATTAAATGAGTATTTGTTATCACGAATGCTGACTTATTGTTTGAGTAAACTTGGCTATCATTCGAAATTAATAATGTTTAAATTACCAAATTATAATGATTAAGTACAGCCACTCGAATAATGAACGATTATTACTCGAGTTTGTTTTAATGCTTCGATAAAGATACAAATTAAGAAAATAACTGATAATTGAACTAATTTAGCACCGAGGCGGGTAGTATTTAATAGTAGTAGTTGTTGGTTGTATAGCAAATCACATTTTTATAAGATCCAACATAGGATTGTGTATTAGGGTGGTCGGTATTGTGCCATCGATAGATTTTGGCATGAGGAAAAAAGTTCCACCACGCCTATGAAATAGGCTCTTCTGATTTAGTTATATTGCCTGATTACCTCCTAAAAAGCCTATCATATCAGCTGCAAATAAAAAATGAGTTTTTGTTAAGAAGTATTTGGAGAAGCCATATTTATTTTAAGACAACGCTGTACGAGGGCTGCTATATATGTTTCTGGCCTAATAATGAAAATGCGAATATTTATCATCAAAAATGGTTTGATTGTTTTTCAAAGTATTCTCCAGCATGATTTATACACTTTTGCATGCGCTCAAACCAATTGTCGAAGCACCTTTTCCACTCCGATTGAGCCACCTCCAAAACATGGTTTTTGAATGCTTCAACAGCTGATTCGGGCGATAAAAAACGTTGACCACGCATTTGTTTTCTTGATGTGCGGAATAAGAAGAAGTAATTGGGTGCCAAGTCAGTGCTGTACGGCGGATGACCCATCAATTCGACGTTTTGACCGGTCAAAAAGGCTCTGGTTTGAGCCGATGTGTGAGAGCTCAATGTGCACATTGGTTCGTCCTCTCTTGTTCGTTTTTTAATTTCTTCGAAGACTTCAGGCCAAGAAATTGTGGTGTATCACTCAGAATTGACCTCCTATGTTGCTCAAGCGGAACAGTCGCCACATGACCAGTTTTGCCGAAGAAACAGGGGATTATTTGCTTCGAAGAGCTTCTTCCACGAAAGGTTTAGATTGGGTTTTAATTGATAGCCGGCCAAAGCATAGCTCCCTTGGTTCCATAAGTATACTCCATATGTGACGCGCAAAATAGAAAGGGACCTAAGGTTAACAACCAGTTTTGTTCAGGAGAGCCATTTTAAAGATAAGGTCCCTTTCTATTTGCGCTTAGAGTCGTCGACTTCACTTTCATAAAACGCGCCAATCTCTGGGAGGGAACACTTTTGGGGCTTGGGATCGGTCTCGTTCGATGCTCAGATGTTGTCCACATCAAAAAAAAGAAAAAAATCGAATTTTTTTTACCCTTAGGTCCCTTTCTCTATGCGCTGTCACATATACTCTTGACGAATAATTTATCCATGTTACGTGGCCGCAGCCTGTTTTATCGTTCAGTCAGACTGTTATCATAGTAAAAGTGTGGAGACAGCCCAAATCACCTTCGAAGGCAGGTTTTGTCGGCTAAGGTCTACAGTATAAAGAGTTTTCGACTTAACTCTACTTAAGTCAGGCATTGACAGAAAAGATGTTCAGTTTGCTCTTATTCTCTTTCTTGCAGCAATTCCTACAAAAGTCGTTGTATGGGAGACCTAGCTTGCACGCCCAAAGGCCAGTCTTTGGCAGGTTTATGGCGGTCTGCGATATCTAATCTTCCAAGCCAAATCCTGTAATGCAACTCTGTGCAAATAAAAAGAGCCATTAGAACACTTTTAATACAGTAAATTTTTTTTAATATGATGCCACATTTTATTTTAGGAAAAAATTGATCGTGCATTAAATAAGGGGCAGTGGTAAATGTTTCTACAGTAGCAAATTATATAAATTCTAAAAAAAATTGTATTCTCCTTATGGTGTTAACACATTGTAATGTATTGTATTCAGAAAGTTTTTTCAAATAGTTTGTTATGAGTTAAAACAAAAATCTTGTGACTCCATTACTTGACAAATGCATGAGGGTGGAAGTACTTCACAAGGCTTTATAGAGTATTTATAGAAGCATTGGACCACAGTAAATCTGCTCCGTAAACAATGAAGCCGAATTACAACACCCTGAGAACGCAAACTTATTGTCCGGGAGTGAAAACAAATCTGCAAATGAGATTCGAGTTGCAGTCTTTGAAGAAAATGAAGCCAAACCATCAGCAGACACAGTAAACCGACGATTGCGAAAAGCTGGACTCAACGAGCGTAACCACAGTGGAATGGAAAAGAGTGATATTTTCGGACGAATCACAAATTAATAGAGTTTCACCTGATGAAACAACTTTTGTTCGCCGACTTAAGCCTAAAGAGTTTGATCCAAGGTGCAATCGGTCCACATAAAAAAAACGGTGCAGCATCCATCATACTTTGGCTTGCTACGTTGTCCTGTAGAGTTGGGACTTTGCACCATGGACCGGTGATATTACGAAACTATCCTTAATAACAAAGTGTTATCTTATGCAATATGCCTTTAACTAGGACATTCCAGCAGGGAAATGATTCCAAGCACACATTTCAGCGCGTAAAACATTGGATGGCAAATTATTCGGTTACTGTTCCTAATGGGCCGTCTTGCAGTCTTGATCTCAACCCGATTGAGAACTTATGGCATCTAGAGTCGGCTTGTTAAAGATAGAGAATTTCAACAATCTCGATGCCGAAACCGATTTTTTTTTTTCAAAAAGGACATACAAATTTGGTAAACTCGATCGATGCCTTGCAGATGTTAAGCAGTTACTTTCTTTCTGTCACGGGAGGAATGTCAATATCGCAAGGGTCTCAGCTGTACAACTGCCATCAATGTCTTGTATGTCCAAAAACCCATATGTAACGCGCAAAATAGAAAGGGACCTACGATTAAAAACCAGTTTTGTTCAGGAGAGCCATTTTATTTGCACTTAGAATCGTCGACTTCACTTTCATAACACGCGCATATCTCTGGGAGGGAACACTTTTGGGGCATGGGAACGGTCTCATTCGATGCTCAGATGTTGTCCACATCAAAAAAGGAAAAAAAAAATGAAAATTGATTTTTTTACCCTTAGGTCCCTTTCTCTATGCGCTGTCACATATAAGGATTACTACAAAATGTTTCTTTGTCTCTTTCACATCCTTCATTATTGAACAATTTTTCGAGGTGGAATACGCATTCTCCAGCAACCAAATTCCCGCCTTGATGTCTATAAATCAATTATAATCACATGATTTACTAAACGAACTGATTTATTTAATACGCTCTTCATCTTCAGCTGGAGCGCATAAAATAGGTTACCTTTAATTATCACCGATGAGAGCATTTGGCTGACCGGCTTTTTAGTAGCGAGTATTTGTCATTATTTTTGTTTGAAATCGTTTAGATTTACGATTCAAGCAAACATGTGTCTTAGCACATCCAGTTAACATCTCTTTGGAATGTGTGTCATCATTCACGAAAAAAAACCAAATAAATGTTTAACTTGTTATGAGGCATCATCAGCGGCAGCAGCACCATCATCATCGCTGGCATCAGCTTCTGGTTAAGTAAGCACAACCTGGATCTGCTTCAGCTCCATCATTATCGTCTACGATTTCGTCACTATCTTCACACATACCGTTAGAATGAATGAGCGAAGATAAAAACATAAAATAATCTCATTAGAAATTCAAACAAATGAAAGAATTGAAGACAGCAATTTGAATATTTACAGAAACATTCACACAGGTACATTCAAATCGCCGGCAACGAGCGAGCGTACCTGCATAGTTTTTTTCTTCTTCGTCATCTTCTTTTGAGCTCTCTAGCCCACAATGAAGGAGGAACTCGGACAAGTTTAACGGGTTTCCAGACACGAGCATCAAACAGACAAAAAAAAATCAACGAAACATGTCATTAATCCATGCCCGCTAAAAACTTAAATTTTCAATTCAATGAAGATTTGCAGAGAGAGATTTCGTTGTTTGCCGAAATGATTTTAAATTGACGGTGAATTTGTAACACGTTATACGAGTACTTAGGCCAAGAATGGAAATAACTGAATTTGTGTATATATGTATATGAGCCAGAGATGGGCCTCATCGCTGAACAAAGTTTTGGTCGAAAACTTTATTTCCATAATACAGTTGCCAACATTTGAAGGTAATTATTTTCAAAAAATAAATGCCAAAAAATGTCTTTTCAAATTACCAAAGAAGATTCCACACTTGATTTGAATTTTTATATTTTTTTTGTTCTAAAAAAATACCTCTAGATGGATCACCCTTTACTATCGCACTGTAATCCAATTTTTTTTACTCATGGTCGTTAGTGTTTTGTTCTTAATACTCTTAATCATTTAGTGTGAGTAATCTATTATTATGAAATCACTACTAAACAAGTAAAAGAAGCTGGCAAGGCCGGTTCTCGAATCAGTCCATTTATGCACTATTTGGTATGGCCTTGAGCTCTCTCAGCGATTTGCTTTTTATCTCCTTAATCGTGGAAAGACGGCATCCTTTCATGGGTCTCTTTAATTTTATGAACAGAAAAAAGTCGCTGGTAGCCAAATTTGGCTGGTGGCTGAGACACGATTGCGGTATTCCTTCCGCCAAAAAAATTACGCAAAGCAACTCCTTATTAACCGTAGTACCATGTGGCATGAGCTCATGATGCTCTAAGCCACATAATCGAAGAAAACAGTGAGCAAAACCTTGGCATTTGATCGAACTTGGTGTGCTTTTTTATTTTTTGCGTTTGGAGTGTGTTACGATGTCATAACCATATATCGATCACTCGTCACCACACGCAGAAAAAAAGTATGGTTGGGGTAACAATATTCGAAGAGCACCATACTATTGTTGGTTATATGGTTGTGGCACAACAATATTATGATCATCACAACAATAGTATTGTTCACACACAACCATACTATGATCCCCATAACAATATTATGGTCCTCACAACAATAGAATTATTCACTCACAATCATACTATGATCCCCACAACCATATTATTATTGACATTCAACCATACTATGATCCCCACAACCATATTATGATCCTCATAACCATAATATGTTTAACCTACAACCATAGTATGATCCTCACAACCATAGTATGACTTACACACAATCATACTATGATCCCCAAATTTTTTTTTATAGATTGGGTTAAGTTTTTATTTAACAATAGATTATTTTATTAAGTAAGTTACGTAATAATATGAGTGATTTATTAAACAGTAAAAAAAAATTATTTATTAAAAATATTTCAGTTATACTTATTCGTAGTATGATTCGAAAAAATTTAATTATTTTTACTATTACTTCATAAAACTCGTAAAACTAACATTGTCAAATTAAAAAAAAATACAATTTAGCCGGTATGATTGCCGTAATCATGGTATTGTTAACATAAAACCTATGAAAACAATACTTTTGTTCCACCAACCATATTTATATTGTTGCTACAACCATATTTTCATTTTTAAATTTGGCAACAATACTATTGTTACATTTTAACAATATTAATATTGCCGCAATCATACTATTGTCAAATTGAAATTCAAAAAACAATACTATAGTTGCGACGATCATACTATTATTGCAGAAAACATACTATTGTTGGCGTGACCATATAGTAACCATATCTTTTCTCTGCGTGCAGTTATGATCCTTTTAAGCAAATCTGGATCATCGTTATTGTCCTTAAACATTTCCTAAGCGATTCCCAAGCGATGGTTTTGGTTCAAAATTCACCAATTTTGGAACGAACCTTGCTTCCACGCGCATCATGTCCATTGGTGCAACAAACGTCCCTCTTGTTCAAAAAAGAACACAGATTTTGGATCAATATCGCAATCCACCCGGACCATATGAAGCCCATAAACTAAGGAACTAAGGTACCAAAAATCAATGAAATTTAGTCACGCATACGAACATAACACGATTCGACTAAAATTAAGGCCTAAGGGCCTCAAGTTCGCCAAAAAAATAGGCATGTCCTTCGAAAATGGACACAGAAACAGTAGAATTTCCTAATTTTACCTAATCAAAATAGACTGTAACTTTTAATGTTTGTATACATTTTGTAGCAAAACTGCCAGCACTATGGGCCTAAAAATTGGCCCTTGCAACAATAAATATATGGCTATTTAAAATCAAGGAAATTTTCTTGCAAATCGGCATATAACATTTTTTTTTTACAATTTGACAGAACCTGGAGGTTTATCCAGGTCTTTCAGTAAGCCCCCATAAATAAGGTTCCGTCAAACGTGGACAGCAACCACCATACCCCCCAATACTGCCAATGCGATACTAGACAACAATCAACGATTTGGAGTATAACGGGTGATCAATCTTGAGGTATTTTTTTTTTCAAAATAAAAAAAACTACAAAAATTCAAATCAAGTGTGTGGAATCTTTATTGTTACTGTTATTCGAAAGGACATGTTATGCCAATTTTTTTTTTAATATAGGGTGATCCATCTATAGGTATTTTTTCAGAACAAAAGAAATATAAAAATTCAAATCAAGTGTGTAATCTTTATTGGTAATTTGAAAGGACATTTTATGGCATTTACTTTTTGTAAATAATAACCTACAAATGTTGGCAACTGTATTATGGAAATAAGCGTTCGGTGAGAAACGGAAAGATCCGCTGTGTCGACCAAAATATGTTTAGTGATGAGGTTATATTTTTTTCAAAACAAAACAAAAACAAAACGTCAAATCAAGTGTGCAATCTTCGTTGTTCATTCGAAAGGACATTTTATGCCATTTATTATTGAATAGAATTTCCTTCAAATATTGGCCGCAAGTATGCCTCAGGGTGTCCATTCTGAAGATTCAATTTTGGATGGCTCGTTCGACCGGTATGGCGTTATTGACACGCGAAATGTTGGCTACAAAACCTGAATCGTAGCTGGTTTGTCAGCGAAGACTTTGGACTTAACGTGGCCCCAAAGAATAAAGTCTAAACTCGTGTTATCGACACGATCTAGGCGGCCAACGAACCGGTTTAAAACGTGAAATTAGCTGCTCTTCGAAATGACCTCTTAGTAAGAGCAGCTATGGCAAGTGGCACCGTCCTGTTATAACCAAATGTGGTCAAGATAACGGGCTTTAATTTTAGGTAGCAAAATGTCTGATATAACGGCGCGACAGCGAGCATCCTTCAGGGTTACGTTCCGGCCTTTATCATTTTTGAAAAAATATGAACCGATGATTTCATAAACCGCACTAAACCGCGGTGTTAGTCTTTTCATGACGAAATGGCAAAAATACTGAAAAGAAACAAAAATAAAGTTTAACACAACGCACACATAATCTGTGGAAAACCCCCTATAGAGAAAAATAACTAGATTGATGACCCGTTAACAACTTTTATCCGGCCGATCTTATATATCCTTTATTCACAATTTAAATCCGATAACAGAGTGCGGTGTGAGAGTCCTAAAACCGGCCTTAGTAAAATTGCACTATATAGGTCTATGTTGTCCTAAAGCCACCATACGAGGGCTGCTATATATATTCTTGGCCTTATACTGAAACTGCGAATATTTATCATCAAAAATGGTTATATTGTTTTTCAACGTATTCTCCAGCATGATTTATATACATTTGCATGCGCTCAAAACAATTGTCGAACACCTTTTCCACTCCGATTGAGACACCTCCAAAACATGGTTTTTGAACGCTTCAACAGCATCTTCCGGCGACGAAAATCGTTGACAACGTATTTTTTTCTTGATGTGCGGGAATTAAAAGAAGTCATTGGGTGCCAAGTCAGGGCTTTACGGCGAATAACTCATTAATTCGACGTTTTGGCCGGTCAAAAAGGCGCTGGTTTGAGCCGATGTGTGAGAGCTCGCATTGTCATGGTGCACAATGATTCGCCTTCTCTTGTCCGTTAAAATCTTCGAAGACTTCAGGCAAACAAATTGTGATGTACCAGTCAGAATTGACCGTCCTACGTTGCTCAAGCGGAGCAGCCGCCACATGACCAGTTTTGCTGAAGAAACAGGCGACCATTAGCTTCGAAGTGTTCTTCCACGAACAACTTTCGTTGGATTTGGCTCGTTTTCAAAGACCCACACGGTCGATTGCTGTTTTGTTTCGGGCCCATACGCATAGATCCATGATTCGTCACATGTGACTATCTTTTAGACGTCTTTTGAAGCACCGTAGTATTTTTTCCAAATTTCTTTGTACCAATCGACACGATCTTTTTTTTGAGCGATTGTCAAATTGTGCGGGATCCAACGAGAACAAACCTTTTTTACGGCCAGGTGTTCGTGCAATATCGAATGTATGATGGTGGATGCCCAAGGATACCTCTATCTCACGGTATGTCACATGACATGATCTTGCATTATCAGTTCACGCACGGCATCAATGTTCTCTGATACAACGGCCGTTTTTGGACGACCTTCACGACCTTCATCTTTGAGCAAGCGTCGGTCACGATTGAATTTATCAAACCAGTTTTTCACAGTGCTATAGATTGGTGCTTCATTGCCATACAGAGATTTAAGTTCATCGATGCACTCTTGTCGTGATAATCCATGTCGAATGTTGTGAAAAATGATCGCACGAAAATGTTCACGACTTAATTCCATTTTTTGCCAAATTGATTTTTTCAAGTCACTGTAAACAACACAAATGATGGTCGTACTTCAAAACGTTCTGAGTACTTTTAAGCTAAAAAACGTCAAAATTTTCAATGGAAATTTCAGATGGCGCCAGGCAACACTTAGTGTTGCCTAGGCCAGTATAAGAGACCTCCAGGTATGAGGCCCTGATCTTTAAATGTAACAAATCAGATCTTTTTCAAATTCTGTGCAGGAGCGACGAATAGTCTATTTGTGACGCGCCAAATAGAGAGGGACCTAAGGGTAAAAACCAGTTTTGTTCAGGAGAGCCTTTTTAAAGATTTAAATACGTGTATCTTTGGTGTACCATCACTTTCATAAAACGCGCATATCTCTGGGAGGGAACACTTTTGGGGCATGGGATCGGTCTCATTCGATGCTAAGATGTTGTCCACATCAAAAAAGAAAAAAAAAATGAAAATTGATTTTTTTTACCCTTAGGTCCCTTTCTCTAAGCGCTGTCACATTTACAGTGTTGAAGGGTTTTATAGAGTCGACGCTGTCCGCATTTTGTTACCAGTTTTGTCTTTTAAACAGCATTACAAAGTTACAAAGTTGTAGCGTACAACTACGAACATAATTATACATAATTATAAAATTAAAGAATGACTGAAAAAGATTAATTATGTACTCGTTTGTACGGATGGGTCAAAAGAAATGTTTGATGTTTTTTATAGAAGAGTTTAGACTTTTATCGTCCACTTGAGCAAGCATAGAACAGCTCCGCCTGTTAAGAGCTTTAAGTGTTGGTCGATAATAATTTTGGCCAAAGGGTGCGGGGGAAGAGTACCGACCGTCCGACCTAACGCCACCAATTGCCAATGCCCAGCATCATCATAGCCTGGTTTACTTTCGAGCGGTTCATGTTGTTTTTGTTAGCCCACAAGGCTGCTGTAGTTTTCCTTCGGTTCGTATGCAATTCTTTAAGGCAAACAGAGAGAATGCCACAAAAGCAACAATGACCCAATTCTAATAAATTATCGAATGAATGATTGAATGAAGGCATGAGTGAAAAACTTCTCGGTGCTGAGCCAGACCGACAGAAAGACAGACAGATGTATATACACAAACATAACGTCTTTCGCCATAGTACAAGAGGCGAGTCGACACTTTGCAAAAGCAGGTGGCATTGTCGGTTCGCCGTTTGACTGTGAGGGGAGGATTTCTTAAATTTCCAACATCATTTAAATTCGATTATACTTGTTTGTTCTTTTTTCCACTAGTAGTGCTGAGTTCATGTTAGACTCATTGGCATTTCGATTTTTATTTGATTTTGTTTTAGTCTCGTTTACGATCTAATTTCTTTTGTTGTTTCGTGGAATTTTGTTTTGTTGTTTGCCTCACGCTTTTGCCATCATTATTGAAAATTGCGATCATTTATTTTTAAATATTTTATACTTTTAGATCTCGTTCGTACGTACTACGTGTGATTGATTGATGCTATGGTTAATTTCTATAATTGCTCGATTTTTCAATCGTTCTGAAATTATGTATGTCATTCCAATTCTCTTTTGCGTTTTGGGTCTTTAATTTAAATTGCATTCTTGAGGATTGGGAAGATGTACAAAGACTGCACATAATGTTCCTGAGGTAAAAATGCAGCTGCTTCGTTTATTGAATGCATACCCTGAAGTTTGATTTGTTGATCGACAGATAAATAAAAGAGAGAGAGGGAGAGTGAGAGAGAGAGCGCTTAAAGATAATTTTTGTTTTGGATTTGAGCCTGTACAACAGGTCCAGGTCAAAAAAATGTCGGTTTATGGTCTTTTCTATTTTTAACGCACCGTCTTTTAGTAGTGTCCAATGAACAATTTCCCTGCGTGCTTCTCTTATCGTTTTTTTAAATTGATCATGTAGTTCATATACCCTGTAGGTGGGTATTTCAATAATTCCGTTACTTTTCCAGCTTCCCTCGTAGTTATATGAAATGCAGCACTGCTCCCATCAAGTACCATATGTTATTAGACTACTGTCAAATTTTGAGAGAGTTCCGTCATTTAGTTTGTGTTTAACAGCTGTTCAAAACATACAACTTGTGGATTTAGTTAAAAATAGAAAAATAAATAAATTTCGAGTGCTCATTAAACATTATTTTTTGCGAAAAAAAACCGTCAATCAAACCAAGGAAAAGCTTGATAGGTACTATGGGTCTCTGCACCATCGATTTTAAAGGTAAAAAAATGGTTTGCTGACTTTCGTTGTTCTCGCACAAGTACAAATGACGCTGAACGTTTTGGACGGCCAATTGAGGTTACTACACCCGAGAATGTCGAAAAAATCCACGATATGGTGTTGGCCGATTGTAGAGTAAAAGTGCGAGAGAAAGTTGATGCCATACGCATTTCATGTGGCAGTGTGGCTTCGATTTTACATGGTCCGTCGGGTTTAAGAAAGCTGTCTGTTAGCTGACTGCCGCGTTTGCTCTCAATTGACCATAAACGTTATCATTGCGACAACTTCAAAGAATTGTTTGGAGTTGTTTAACCGCAATTCGAATGAGTTATTGCTGCGTTTTGTAACTGTGTATGAAACATGGATCCATTACAACACTCCTGAGACCGCAGTCTAATCAATGGGTTTCTCCACGTGAACCGACTCCGAAGAAGGCCAAGGTGACTTTGTCGGCCAACAAGGTAATGGCAACAGTTTTTTGGGATGCACGCGGCATAATCCAAATTGATTACCTTCAAAAGGGAAAAACAATAAACGGCGTATAATGCACGGGTGCACACATGTGCAGTCTCAACGGCAAAATTGCATGAATTGGGTTACGAATTTGTACCTCATCCGCCATATTCGTCGGAGTTAGCCCCCAGTGACTATTTTCTATTTTTAAACCTTAAGAAATAGCTCGGTGGAAAGAGTTTCAGCTCCAACGATGGAACACCCGAGGTGAAGGCAACCCCTGAATCATTCGGTTGGCGATAAAAAATCGGTTGTGTTCTTTGTGTGCATACATATTTCAAAAATGGGATCGGATCCCCAGATTTTTGTACCCTGCCTTGTCTTTGGGGGGTAGACTTTTAGTTAATTTTTTTTATTCCTTTAAAATTATTTTATTATTATTTTCATAATTTGTATTTCATAATTTAACAATAAAGAAAGATTTATAAAAAAAAGTCGTAGGTAGCAGAAACCAATAACGTACCTCTTGTCTTTTGAATGGTATTTTAGTTAAGTTTGTTGTCTCTTGCAAAAAACTTTCATATATTTAGAATTGTTGCAAAAGTTTCCTTATTTATTGTTGAGTATCCAGACGTCCATATTGACTATAATTCGCCTGTTTTGACCATGTGGTATATTTTTAGGTCACATGAGCCCTCTTTGAGGTATTTATTACGTCCCAACTAACAGTAAATTATTTACTTTTTACTGAGGTATCTTTAGTACCTTAAGGGCTATCAAGTCCCGCAGCCTTAGATCTGGCATGTCATAATCAAATATAGTGAGAGGAGTTTTCATTAGGAAAATGTCATCAAGCGAAGTTTACAAAGCAGAATGAGTTAGATTCTAATCTGAGACACAACATGAAAAAACTCCATATGTGACAGCGCATAGAGAAAGGGACCAAAGGGTAAAAAATCAATTTTCACTTTTTTTTTTGATGTGGACAACATCTGAGCATCGAATGAGACCGATCCCTTACCCCAAAAGTGTTCCCTCCCAGAGATATGCGCGTTTTATGAAAGTGATGGTACGCCAAAGAAACACGTATTTAAATCGTTAAAATGGCTCTCCTGAACAAAACTGGTTATTACCCTTAGGTCCCTTTCTATTTTGCGCGTCACATATTTGTAAAGTAGCAAAATTTACTTTTATTTGAGTATCCATATACTTAGTAGTGACATAAATACTGCTACAACATTGAACACACCCATGTCAATAGTAGAACTGAACATACCCCGTTAATGTCATATGGGTTTTGAAAGCTAACCTCAATAGCGTTAGTCGGTAACGGGATTTTAAAATTGTTTCAACTTTCATCATGGAGTGGTCAGATAATGAGAACCGCATCGCTTTTTAAGTGTGAAATGAAAAAAGCGATATTTTCAAAATGCTCCGGCCACTAGGGATTAGCCGCATGTTCGTCTACCGATGCATAAAACTTGTTTAAGGAGCTGGAGTTGTAAAAGACCGCCATCGCTCGGGCCGCCCACGTTCTGTTCGAACACCACATGTCATCAAAGCCGTTAAATCAAGAATTCACAGAAATCCGCTCCGAAAACAGAAAGTCATGGCCCGTGAGATGAATATCACGCAAAAGTCCATGAGTCGAATCAATAAAAAAGACTTGGGCCTTGGGGCTTGCAAATGACGTACAGGACATTTATTAACTGCAGTTTAAAAAAAAATAGGATTTGAAAAATGCAAACGTCTTTTGGTGAAGCACGCTGATAACTTGCACAGAAAAATTTTGTTCACCGATGAAAAAATTTTTACCGTTCAGGAAAAATTTAACAAGCAAAATGATAGATTGTATGCGCGGTCATCTAAGAAAGCATCTAAACAGATCCCAAGGGTGGAAAAGGGTCATCACCCAGCTTCAGTCATGGTTTGGATGGGGTCACTGACCTGCATTTCAGCGAACAAGGAGTCAAAACATCGGCCAAAGTTTACCAAGAAACCGTTTTGAATGCTGTTGTGAAGCCTTTTAACAATTCCCTGTTCCAAAACCAGCCATGGACTTTCCAGCAGGATTCTGGACTTTAGGCCCATAAGGCTAAAACGTCCCAGGCCTGGCTTCGAAACAATTTGCCAGCGTTCATTTCCTCTAAAGAATGGCCCTCAGGCAGTCCAGATTTTAACCCATTGGATTACAAATTGTGGACGGTTTTAGAGGACAGGGTTTGTCACAAAAGTTACCCCAACATTGGATCTCTTAAGGCTGCTTTGGTTCGAGCTGTGGCCAATGTTCCAATGGACGAGGTTTCTGCAGCTATTGACGATTGGCCAGTGCGACTTAAGGCGTGCGCAAAGGCAAAAGGCGGACATTTCGAATAAGTCGATTCTTTTTGGATACAACAACATTCAGTACTTTTTATTTTACAGCATAAAACGTGTGTAACAGTATTTATGTCCCTACTAAGTACAGGGTGGGCGATTTAACTTTTTGAACTTGAATCGGCTGTTAAAAACATAGTACTGTTATTTTTTTCATTTTTTTTACAGCGTTGTCATTTAATAATGGAACATTATATCATTTATATAACTAACACAATTGGCTAGGCAGTTCCTCAACCGATCAACCCAATTTTTCAGTACATTTCGATGTACTTCGATGTCATGTTTCAACGCTTCAATTGACATCACAATTTCGGCTGATTATTCGATTTTGCGTAATATAATATTGCTGCGTTGGCTGTGTGACATGTGGTACCGCCTTGTTGCAACCAAATGACATCCATGTCATTCTTTTAAATTTTTGGGAATAACAATTCGTTGAGCATGGCGCGGTAGCGCTCACCGTTGACAGTGACGGCGGGCTCACTGTTTATTTTTGAAGACAGATGGCCCAATAATGCCGCCAGATGAAAACCCACACCAAACAGTGACTCGATGTGGAGACATTGGGGTTCTGGTTTGGGTTCTCTGAACCCCATTTACTGCAATTTTTCTTACCACCGAAATGAAAATTACCTTCATCTAAAAACACAATTTTTCAAATTTTTCATCTCCTGCCTAACAATCTTCAACCTATTGGGTGAAGCATCAAATAAGCATCAATGGTGTTCTATTATTAAATGACAAAGTCAAACCTTTTCAAAGAACCAGAAATTTGAAAAAAATATCATTATTGTTTACAGCCGATTAAAATTTAAATTTTTCAATAACCCACCCTTTAGATATTGCAATTACATTTAATCAATGGAAGCAACAACAACAACATGTGTGTGGATGTATGTGTTTTAGTATGTAAGCTGTGCGAGAAATTTTAAGTGTGTTCGGTGGAAAGCTACTGCCGGTAGTTCTCGTTAATCGTGAAACTGCCTGCCCTTAAATGTATAACCGCTGAACATAGTCAAAGAAAATTCGCAGCTTTGGGTCTTGTGATAGTGAACTGGCATTCACTAAAACTGCAGTTACCTTGTTGGTAACTAAAAATCTTTGCGACTGATTTTTAAATAAAAAAGATACAATTTTTTTTTTTAAATATGTCACTTTCCTCATCGCCAACTCTTGCGTAATTGAAAAAATACCTCTAGATTGATTACTCTATACAATTGCAAAGAAGCTATCCATGGCTTACTCATAATGCATAATGCTAAATTTAAGGAAGATCAGATATCAAATGTTGCCTCTAGAGCGGTAGTGCCTTTTATCGTGTGGGGTGTGACCGATAGTCTTCGATGCTAGTGCCCTTTAACTTAAATTATTATAATAATTGTAGTAAATATCTAAATAAATTAAATAAAATCAGACGGTGGCCTATGTACAGGCACCGTAGGATAGTATATTTCAAAATTGTGTAAACTTACCAGACTTGGGAAATTAGAGCAGAATCCGTTGTAGTATTTCGCCTCTAGAGCTGACAAATCTGAAGTCCGGAATGACCTTTGCAGGTTATTCTATGTACAATTTTCAACAGGCTTCCAGCTTGGTCCAAACCTGCACAATGTAATATGTTTTGTTGAGATCGCTTAAAATTTGCTACCGGAAGGTTGACTACAATAGGTGATATGTGGCAAACGGATTTACAGTCCTGTCGCGCTACAAGCCACATTTAACTTTCCTATCTAGCTCAAATTTATCATATGACATTTTTGGTTGATCTATTACCCTCCCGATTTGAGACTCTATGCTCTTATTTAAATTTAATTAAATAAGCTTATGTACGTGGTTGTTTTTTAAAGGTCCCTTGAAAGGGCCCTTCCGATATTAGGTCCAGACACTCGAGAAGCCAACTTAAGGCCAGAGGCAAGGATTATTTTGTATTCTAGAGTAGTGTAGGGTATCATATTGTTGTGGACGTTTTTATATGTTTAAATGTAAACACTGAAAAATGTTATTTAAAGAGTGCTGAAACTACGATTTTGTCCTATTTGGTCCATCAAGACACCAATGAACTCAGTTCAAATAACCAAGTTAAGTAGTGCGTTTCAATGGATATTTCTTTTCAAGCTCCCCGATTTAGTTCAACAACCGCGTTACAAACGACATAGCAAACTTAAATGTCTACCCTCTGTCTGTGGTGGCGAATAAAACGTCCGTAACTTACGAGTATTTTTCCGGCAGTCGCTAATTAACGCCCGTCAACATTTCTGCGATAACGTGTATGCGTGTGTCTGTTTGCCTTATTTTCGGTATTATTTTACATTAAATGTTAAATTTCAGTCGGCGAATATTCGCCGGTAGTCTCGTCTACTTCACTTTTGATAATAAAAAAAAAAACAAAAAAACAGAACACTTCTGTGTTCTCCTCTTTAGAGTTCTCGTGTTCGTGTTTGTTTTGTGTTGTTGTTTGGCGTTTATCTTTATGCACTTTACACTTCACAAAACAGAAATTATGGAGGAAAACAAGATAAGAGATCTCAGCTGTCACCTTGAGGCTTAATATTATTTATAATGGCAGGAAATGGATTACGGTAATTAAAAGATGATATTTTAGTCAAATACGCTGGCCGCAATGACATCAAATTGTGATAAAATGAATTGTTATCGCAGGCATGCAAATAGGGAGCGAGCGTGCGAGGAGTACGGCTGACCCAGAATTCCGTGATAAATGAAAACTGTGAAAGTGTTCATTTTTTTTTGGAAGGGTATGGCGATGTTGTATACTAAAAAATATACTTATCGAAAATCAAGGAAGTGGCTGGGGTGTGATGGAATTGGGGAAGCAAGTGCTGGCGTAAAACAAGCGTCTGTCTTCCTACACGCAGAAAAAAAGGATGGTTGTGGTGACAATATTCGAAGAAGATAATACTATTGTTGGGTGTATGGATGTGGTACAACAATATTATGATCCTCTTAAAAACAGTATGATTCAAATACAATTATATTATGATGCTCACAACCATAGTATGATTTACACGTAACCATGTTATGAACCCTACAATTATAGTATGATCACACACAAATATACTATGATCCACAATATTATTTATTAGAATTGGGTTAAGTTCTCAACAATAGATTTGAATTGTGAAAATTAGTTAAAAATACATTAAATTCAAAATAATAGAAGTAATTTGTTTAACAGTAGAAAAAATCAGTTTAAAAAACGTAAGCGTTTTTATTAAAAACATATCAGGTCAACAAAGCCAAGTCAGTTTGTTTGAAATTTTTAATTTCCATATAAAAAGTAATATTAGATCCGTAACAATAAAATTGTTCTAATAATCATTCTTAAATGAGGAAAAATTACAATCATACAGTATGATTGCCGTAATCATAGTATTATTAACATAAAACCCAAAAAACAATACTTTTGTCGCACCAATCATTTATATGGTTGCTACAACCTTATTTTTATTATTAAACTTGGAAATAATACTATCCTTACATTTCAACAATATAAATATAGCGGCAATCATACTATTGTCAAAATTAAATTCAGTAAACAATGCTATGGTTGCAACGACATACTTAAATTGCGGAGAGCATATTATTATTGCCGTGACCATATAGTAACCATGTTTTTCTTTGCGTGCATTAAATTGTATCTAAAAGAGAAAAGTATAATAACCCATACCGAAAAAAAAGTTCTTCAATTTGATGAGCGCTTACATTAATTTGATAAATTTGGACATCATTTTATAACCTACAACATTTTTCTTCAATTTGTTTTAGAACTTTTCATCAATATGAAATCAATGTATCGGGTGATCAATATAGACGTATTTTTTCAAACATAAAAAATACTAAAATTTAAATGAACTGTATATATTTTATTGTTCATTCGAAAGGACATTTTATGCCATTTTTTTTTTGAATAAAATCTTCAAATGTCGGCAACTGTGTTATGGAAATGAACGTTCCGTAAGAAACGGGAAGATCCGCTGGTTTCGACAGAACATTTTGTTCAGTGATTAGGATCATTTCTGAGGCAACGGCAACGTAAATCAACAAAAATTGCTACATTTGTGCTAAAGAACAACCAGAAGAGGGACAAGAAGTGCCATTATACTTAGTTTGGTGCGGTTTATGGGCTGTTGGAATCATCCGTCCATATTTTTTCAAAAATGATGATGGCCGGAACTTTACCTTGAATGGTGCTCGCTACTGCGACTTTTTGCTACCTGACATTAAAGCCAGTAATCTTGACGACATTTGGTTGCAACAAGACAGCGCTACATGCGTGGGTCTGTGGCGTGGCCTCCAAGTTTGTCCGATTTAAAACCGCTGGACTATTTTTTTGGAGGATTATGTGAATTCCGATCCCTAAGCAGATGAGCCCGCCACGATTGAGGCCTTGGAAGAGAAAATTCGGCTCGTTATTGCTGACATACGGCCCTAAATGCTGCTAAAAGTAGTTGAAAGTTGGGCCTCTCGGCTGGAATTTATTCGAGCCAGGCGAGGCGGCCATTTGCCTGAAATCATTTTTAAAACACAATAACAAACCCTTATCTTTATAGTAAAGCTAAACTCTTGGCCAAAGCGTTAAATAATGTGCGTTTGATTTCTTCTTAAAAACCGCACGTCTGAAAAAACACCCTTTACAATAAAATTTTCTTAGAAATTCAAACCTGGCATTAGTTTTGGCTGAAACACCCGGTGCCGATTTTTCAAAACTAACTTTTAAAGAGGAGACTATGAATATTTGTTCAACATATTTCGAAACCGTGATTATATTGGAATACTAGTGGAGTTGCACTTGACACATCCTAAATAATAAAGGATTTGGTTGGATTATGGTCCCCACAATCGTATACTCATAAAAGCAGGCCTATTGTGATCACGGTTAAAAAAAATTCCTTATTCTTATAAACGATGTTATTCAAATTCAGGCTCAAACGCCTGTACGAGGGTTGCTATTTATATTTCGGGATCGGCAATGAAAACACAATAATTCGTCATTGAAAGTGGTTTTATTGTTTTTTAAAATATTCTTCTTTAAGATCAATACAAGTACACTTTTGCATGCGCACAAACCAATTTTCGAAGCACTTTTTCCACTCCGATTGAGACACCTCCAAAACATGAATGCTTCAATAGCTGCATCGGTCGATGGAAAACGTTGACCACGTATTTGTTTCTCGATGCTAGGAAGTAAGAAGAAGTCATTGGGTGCCAAATCAGGGCTGTACGGCGGATGGCCCATCAATTCGACATCTTTAGTGGTCGAATAGCTCATCGTTTCAACTGATGTATGAGAGCTCGCATTGTCGTGATGCAAAATGATCTTTTCTTATTAACTGGCCTGATTTCTTCGAACACTGTTGGCACACAGATGGTTGTATACCACTCAGAATTGACCGTCCTACGTTCCACTAAAGGCACTGTGGCAACATGGCCGATTATACCGAAAAAAACGCAATCATTTGCTTCAATGTTTTGCTTTATATTGGAATACTAGTGGAGATGCACTTGACACATCTTAAATAATAAAGGATTTGGATGGATTATGGTCCCCACAATCGTTGTTCTTCCACGAACAACTTTTGTTGGATTTGGCTCGTCTTGAAAGACCCATACGGTCGATTGCTGTTTTGTTTTGGTTTCATATGCATAGATCCATGATTCGTCACCTGTAACAATGCTATACTCCGCCTTTGAGCTACTGCAGTTATACTTTTTCAACATCTCTTTGCACCAATCCATACAAGCCTTTTGCATTTGAGCATTCTTCAAATTATTTTTTTCGTTTTTTTGTTATTTATTCGGTCTTTTATCATTATTATGACTTGAGCAGTTTTTTATTCTGGTTCGAGACCTTTATGTTGTTTCTTTTTCAGAATCAACTTAAAAAGAAGAAATTGGTGAAATGTATTTGCTACGGTTGCCAGGCAGACTGTACAGCTGTTTCTAAACCCGCCAAGGTTTTTCTTCAGCAGTCTTTGGCAACGATTACTTCGGCCACAAATCAAATGACTTATACGGGAGACTCATTTTTATTAATGAGAATTACCCTTTGTGTATAGTCTTCGAACTGTGCGTAGAGCAATCTTCAACGCGCAATATCATTTCCACCAATTCCGTTTCGCATGGGTCTTCGTTGAAAACCACAAATGCAAAAAGCACAATCAAAGTGTGCATGTTTTTTGTGCGTACATATACTCATACATGCGTTGCACATTAGGGCGTACCAATCCTTTTTAATAGTTTTTTTGTTATTTATTCGGTCTTTTATCATTATTATGACTTGAGCAGTTTTTTATTCTGGTTCGAGACCTTTATGTTGTTTCTTTTTCAGAATCAACTTAAAAAGAAGAAATTATTTTTTCATGGCCAAATGAACCTGCAATAACTTATTGATGCAAGCCATACTAATGCCCAAGGATGCCTCAATCTCACGGTATGTCACATGTCGGTCTTGCTTAATCAGTTCACGCACAGCATCGATGGTTTCTGGCAAAATGACCGAAGTTGGACGTCCTTCACGAAATTCATTCTGGAGCGAACGGCGTCCGAGACTGAACTCTTGGTACCAGCGATTAACAGTGGTTATTGATGGTGCTTAATCGCCAAAAGTCGAAACAACTAAATTTAAACACCCTTGTCTCTATAAACCACGCCGAAAATCGTAAAAACTCATCGCACGAAAATTCCATTTTTTTACTGAAATAAATTTTTCAGCACGCTGTAAACAAAACAATTCGCCTTCAAATGACTAAACGTTTAGAGTGAAGTTATGCTACAAAATGTCAAAGTTTCCAAAGGAAGTTCCAGTTTGCATCTGGGAACAATAGTATTGTCAGGAACCGAAATATAAATAGCAACCCTCGTACCTTGGGGGCTCAAAAAATTTTGTTATAAAAAAGCAAGTGACCATGAAATATGGTTACTAATTACAGCACATCCAAATATGGATATGTGACAGCGCATAGAAAAAGGGACCTAAGGGCAAAAAAATCAATTTTAATTTTTTTTGATGTGGACAACATCTGAGCATCGAATGAGACCGATCTCTTGCCCCAAAAGTGTTCCCTCCCAGAGATATGCGCGTTTTATGAAAGTGATGTCGACGATTCTACACGAAAGATACATGTATTTAAATCTTCAAAATGGCTCTCCTGAACAAAACTGGTTTTTACCCTTAGGTGCTTTTATATTTTGCGCGTCGCATATGGGGTTTTTACTCTAAGCACATGGCCAATTGTCAATACAGTAGATAATAGATATAACGGATATAAGAAAGTCAAGAAAACCACAGTTTCATATATGCGTTTTTTCTTGTAAGCAATTAAAAGCAGGTATAATTAATTAAACGGTGTTTTGCGAAAATTTCTTATATGCGAATTTTTTTTAAAAAGAGATGTTCTTATATCCGTTATCTACTGTATGAGCATATGTATACTTAAATTAAAGCACATTTAGAATTTAAAGAAGACTGTTTACGGTCTCATGGAATCTTGGGCCGTTAAAGGTTCAAAGAATTTATAATAATGATAGTTTTCCCTTTTTCCCACTTAAATCTTGAATTCTAGGTGGAGGATATTGAATATTAAGCCTGGCCGAACTAAACTGGGTTTTTCTTGCTATAATACAGGATCCTTATTTGTTTTACTACATCCAATTCAGAAAACTATATTTAAAGTCAAGCAACTTCTGCGCCCTCTTTTGGGGGTTAATATTCTATTCCTTTGATGCCATCTGAAGAAGTGCTTATTTCAAATCGTTCTCGAAACTCCAGCTCAATTTGTCATGGTCATGCTGGCATAACATTTTAAATGATCCTCTCCTCAATCGTCTACGCTTTACGCATTCAAATTCTAACCGAGAGGAGCAAAGTTATAAATTCGTTTGTGGCAGCCATATTAACTTAAACTTGTGGCTTTTTTTCATTTGACTTTGTCCTAGCCCAGTGTTAAGACCAAAAATCTTGAAAATACCAGTAAGTGAAAATGATTCCAACGTTTTATGATAGTCAACCCAAATGATGCAGTAAATTATCGAGAACTTGTGGTTACTGCGTACGAATGACTGAAGCCAGAGACAAAGCACGTACGACAAAAAGGCCAAATATTAGGGGTGGCTTAGCGACAATGACTTTTCTTTTATTAGCATTCGGTATTGGCAGGCAGGCAGGCAGGCTGTCTACTGTAGCTGTTGTGGTTAAGTTCTTTTGTTTCGTTATTGGGTAGAATTGGTTTCTTCTTCCGAACTAAATATGTATGAATGTTTGTTTTAAGTTCGGCTGATTTTTTGCCATCTCCTCCAAGGACGCCGTAAATCTTTACGTCTCATCATTAACTATAACGATGAAGACAAGTGTTAGGTGTGCTGTTAGTTGTGTTTTGGTTTTTCTCCTTTGTCTTCCTCAATTTATGGCCATTTCTTCTTTATCTGTTTCTCCTTTCACGACGGACGAGTGGTAAGATAAATGGGCCTTAAAGGGAAAGGTAGGAGGCAAGGTAGCGGTCATAGGAATGAAAGAAACGTATGAATGAAATGTAAACGCATCATTAAACCTTTAACAAAAACAGCTTAGTGGCCATAATTTAAGGGAAACCGTGGTACACTCGAAAAATATAGTCAGTTGTACCTATGTATGAGTAATTCCCTCAACATCTACTTAAGGAACTAGGGGAAACTTCTACCAAATCAGTTAGCAGTGCACAAATAATTTCTGTAATCGCTGACCGGGTCTAAATGGCTTAGAAATTAAGTTTCTTACTCGTAAATTCGGTGGAATTCGCGAGGTGGAAACCCGGCGCCGACAAATTTTTAGATGTTCTTCATCAGAAATGAACGCGGTCAAAGATGTTTGATAGTCGAGCATACTACCCATTACATCACGCCGGCCCACAATAGTTTTATTAAAACAAAATATTGTCGAAAAAGAACATCACTTTTAGATTGCCCACTGCAGAAAAAAAATCGGACAAATTACTTTAAGTTCGGCTGTGCCGAAGCTTTTATACCCTCAATCGTGGATAACGGTTCAATATGAAAATTTTGTCAAAGGGGTGTGGCATCGGCCTCTTCTATTAGGATGTGTTTTATTCTGTACCAACTTCGTGTATAGCACTTTTACGTTTAAAATTAAAAAAACGATTGCTAGCTTCTTTTGCGAGTTATCGTGCGAACCAGCCGCTCAGACGGAAATGGCTTAAATGCTTTAAAAAATCTTGAAACGGATTTGGTCAAAACATATGTTAGGTCTTAAATATTTGTTTCCATGTGTAACACTTTTCGTCGGTACCAAATGATATATCCCCTTTTACCCTGTAGGTTGTGGGTATACAAATCATAAGATAAGGCCCGCTTCGCTTGCCTATGATGTTGTTTTTTTTAACAGACAACGTTCAGTTTATCGCGTGTGTGTGTATGTGTGTTGGTTAGTATGTAGTGAGAAGGGTTTTTTTTATTGTGTCTACTTTGTTAGGTGGAAAACTACTGCCGGCAGTTCTCGTTAAATGCAAACATGCCCGTGTGTGTATGTGTGTTGGTTAGTATGTAGAGCGAAGGTTTTTTTTTATTGTGTCTACTTTGTTAGGACGAGAACTGCCGGCAGTAGAGGCAGTTCTCGTTAAATGCAAACATGCCCGCCCTTAAATGAAATTTGTTGCCTGAGGTCTGGTAATGTTAAAGTAGCGTTTTGCGCAACTGCAGTCACGCCCAGTGTTACTATTTTTTACCGACCAAAATATTACCAAAAACCGACCAATTCGGCCCGAAATCGACTGTTTCCGACCAAATCGTTAAAAATTCACTGTTATTTAGATAACATTAGTGTTTTAGGTGAAGCTGCGACAAATAAGACTAGATTGCAAAACCGCAATAGCTTAGTCATTTAATAACAAAAAGTGTCAATGTTGTTCGTGTCTTAAGGGACAGTCCAGAAGTTTTAGTCTTCAAAAAAAAAATGTAGTAAATTTAATTTTTTGTAGCCATTTTATTACTTCACCTAGATAACTATCGAGCAATAGCCTCTATCCATTGCTAAAGACTTTTTACACCAAAACACTTTTTCCAAAATCGAATTGAAATACAAAATTGTTGTGGGCCACTGTTTTGAAAAAGTTACCGTTGAAAAATTGTTATGGTATGAAATCCTTTTTCAGTCTGAAAGCCAAAGGATATTTTTTCCCTCTCTTCCCAGAAAAACAGCTTTTTGATGCATGTCACATCAATGAGTGGCCAAAAACACCCATATATTCTGTAATTGGGTTAAAAAAAAATAGATTTATGACAAATGGATTTATCGACTTTTGAGGATAAAAAAGTTAAAGTCGCCAAGTCGACTGTTTGTTTAAAAAAAAGTCAAAAAATCGTCTTTTTATTTGAAATTTTAATATTTTTAATTGTCATCCCATCAATGCCTATTGCGTACATTTATGATGCTCTTTCATTTATTTTCGCCGATTGAGAAATACACATACGTTTTATTTTATTGTAGAGGCAACATATGCCGAGGCTAAAAACGCATGCCTTTAAGAATGTTCTAGATTTATCCGGAGCAATTAATTAAATCGTTAAGTTTACTAACCCTGAAATTTTATTTAAATGTAAGGCGAAATTCTTTTATAATTATTGATACCAATTACCCGATGTTGATATGACCTAAGATATTATGGGTTCCAAGAACAACAAGAAGGATTGCATATGGGGGATTTATTGACAAGAGTGTAAGCACAAAGCGCGAAATAGGTCATAATGTTGGAAAAATTGCTCCAATACAATTGTAGCACGACTCAAGATACCGCCAGTTTGTTGTAAAAAAAATCGAATCCAATATTTATTAGGAGAACAGTGGAAAACGAGTCCCATTTATTGCAAAATTTGCACAAAAAAAGCTTTTAAAATCGTTGCCACTTCTGTTATGTGCAAAAGATTATTTTTGTAGCAGGACTAATTAATACCCATGTTCGTAGCCAAACTTCTTCAAAAAAATTAAATATAATTATCTTTTTGAAAGCAATTGATGCGGACATGTGGTTCTAGTACGAGGGCGTATCAATAATTTCCTGACTTTTCGAATAAATCACATTTTTTTGCGCAACAAAAAATATTCCTAAATTCCATAATCTCCTTTTAGCTTAGTCCAACGTCTCTCCAATTTTTGTATCCCATCCAAAAAATAGGACTTTTCGAGGTCCATAAAATATGCATTTGTTTGATCAATATGTAATTCAATCGTTGGCGCTGAATCTCTTTCCACCGAGGTATTTCTTTAGATTTGGAATAGAAAATAGTCCGGAGAATATCGCGGTCCCAATTCGTAACCCAATTGATGCCATTTTGCCATTGTGATTGCACACGTGTGCACCCGTGCATTTTCTTGGTCATAAGGTATTGCGTCGTTTTTTTTAAACCTCGTTAAATCGGTCCAATAAGGTAGAATAATATTCGCCGTTTATTGTTTTACCCTTTTGAAGGTTATCGATGTGGATTAACCCGCGCGCATCCCAAAAAACTGTTTTGCCATCACCGTACTGGCCGACAAAGTCACCTTGGCCACAATGGATTTTTCCGGGTGAACCAGCTCCAAGGTTCACTTGGAGAAATCCATTGTTTAGACTGCTGCTTGGTCTCCGGAATGTTGTTATTGATCCATGTTTGATCCACAGTTACAAAAGGCTGATAAAGTCATTCGAGTTGCGGTTAAACAACTCAAAATAATCCTTTGAAGTTGTCACACGATTACGTTTATGGCCAATTGAGAGCAAACGCGGCAGAAATCTTGCAAACAACTTTCTTAAACCCGACGGACCATGTAAAATCGAAACCACACTGATATATGAAATGCGTATGACATCAACAATCTCACGCACTTTTACTTTTCGATCGGCCAACATCACATCGCGGATTTTTTCGACATTTTCGGATGTATTGACCTCAATTCGCCGTTCAGAGCGTTCAGCATCATTTGTACTTGTGCGACCACAACGAAAGTCAGTAAACCACTTTTTTGCCATTGAATTCGATGGTTTAGAGTACCCATAGTATTTATCAAGCTTTTTCTTGCTTTGATTGGCGGTTTTTTAATGTTTAATGGGCACTCGAAATTATTTTCTTTTCCAGTTTTAACAAAATCCACGAGGTTGTATGTTTTGAACAGCTGTTAAAGACAAACTAAATCATGAAACTCTCTCAAAATTTGACAGTAGCCTATTAACAGATGTTACTTGATGGGGGCAGTGTTACATTCCCATTACTACGAGGGAAGTTGGAAAAGTCACCGAATTATAGATATGTCCAGTACCATATGTTGCAGGACGTATTGCTACTCAAATTTGGAGCCAAATTTCTCAAAAAAAATTTTAATATAATTATTTTTTTTTTAAATCGATATTAATCGAATTTTTTAAACAAAAATAAACTTTGTTTTAAAAGTTTTTTAAATACTTAAATATGATTCATTTACAAACTACTTGAACTACCTGATGTTTATTAGTTTGTTAATCATTTATTTTTTAAATATGAGTTTTTTATACAAAGAAAACTTGTTTTTACTCGAAAATATTGCATTTTCATTTCCCTAAAGAAAACAATAAAAATTCCACTTTTGTATACTAAAGTCAAAAAGTCGACTATGATTTTTTTTATATTCCAAAAATTGACTTTTAGTCGATTCGTTTTTTAAGTCGAAAAATCGACTTTTGGTATATAGCTCTAGTCTGTTTTGATTCCCAACTCGACGTGGTTTCTGCTGCTTCCAGTTCGTCGAAATGATTTATGAGTTGCTCGAAAGGAATGTGAATTTACTATAAGACATTATCTTGACACAATTGGACAGTCCGTTTTCTTTGAGTGTAATTTAAAAAACACTTGCTATGATATGCATTTTCTGAAATGGGAAGGAAAAAAAAATGGTTGAATGCATGGTCTCACCATAAAGTGGTGAGTGCAACACAAGTTTTTGTTTTCTTATAAAAAGGCGGTCATTTTCATAACGCGTCTTCGTCAAGTATTGCTGACCGTCAAAGGGTCAGTGACCGTGTATATTCCACTTGGAAAAAAAACAACAAACACACACACACACACTTGTTGGAAGAAACTCTGTGTGTGCTGGACTGGGTGGTGGTTGAAAGATTCATTTTACTCACTCAGCCGTACGCTCAGGTACGAGCGCTGCCTAGGTATTCAAATCAAGACATTCGGATGTAGTTAAAAGTTCCCACTCAGAATTGCTTTGAACGCAATGAACATTTTTTTTAATTATACACAATTTGTTGGTGCGGCGTGGCGTAACTTGCCGAGCGTTAATGTTTATGAAGCATTTTGCACATTTCACTGCGCTCTAAATGCGGTTGTATGTTTTACGTTTGAGGTCTTACAGTCCGTCCGTCCGTCCGTCCATCTGGCCGTCCGTCCGTCCATCTGGCCGCCCGTCGTCTCTGTGGCTGTCGGTTGGGCCTTCTGTTTGGCTTGGCTTTTGATGATACCACTATATGAAAATATGGCAAATGGAAATATTCAGCAAATATTTACAATAGAATTTTGTCAGCAATTCTTGTTTGTCTTGGCTTGTCTTGTCTGCTCGGGTGAGGTTAGTTTTGGCACAAGTTTTCAAAGTGCTAGGCAAGAAAAGACGGAAAAAGAAAAGCCACCACCACCGCCCGCCCGCCCTGTTGCCGTCTTTGTAATTATGTTCACACTTTTCTCATTCTTGGTCTGCCATCATTGCCGCCACACGGCAAACAGACAAAGTAGAATAGACACTGTTGCCGATATCATTTAATTGCTAATTTGCATTTTTCAAACAAAGAAATAATCACCGGCATGTACCCCAAAAAAAAGATAAATGAATTTTTACACAAATGATTTTTGATAACAAAAAATTAAACATGTCTTGAAGAGAAAAACAAACACAACGAAAAACGCTCAGACGACGGCATCGACTTGTTGTGTAAATTTTTGGGGGAAAAACGTAAGGCGAAGATTTTGACACCTTGACTTGTTTCAATAATCGAATTAACATAATTCAACGTTTTAGCCAAAAAGATGCATAATGAACAGCTCTTAAATCTATTGGCCAGATCTATTGATACTGTATGCTTTTGAACACAATAGACAGCTTAATTATTTCGTTTTTAAAAGGGGGATCTAGCAAGTATATTTTGTATTAGGAGATGGTGGATTCATTTATATGTTGAAGTTTAGAAGGCTCTGTTCGTTTGAAGTTGTTAAACTAGCATTTGTACACAGAAAAAAATGTTCGGTCCAATAACAAAAAATGAAACAATCAAACAAAATTAATTTTTTACATATTTCCTTAATTCTTACGCTGTTTATCTAAAATAATTCGATTTCAAGTGATAATCGATAATATTTTCATCGTGAGTCGATGACAAAAATTCACAAAAGATGTGACTTTTTCCAAAAAACAGTCGGAAAGACTTTTTGATACAAGCAGGGGTGACTGGTGTTTCGAGGGACACCACATCACGCCCAGAAGATTTGCTTAGCACTCTCTAAGGTAATGGAGAGCAATACTTGTCGCTGTTCCATTGTTTTTTTCATGGGGTGTGTTCTTCAGACATTCGTCGTCTTACTTCTGACGTGAGGATGTTCGGCAGGGATACGCGACTTTCTAGGAATTTACACCCTTTTGTTATCGATTGGCCAGTTGACCGCTCTACAGATCAAAACTGTTTTTCGACATTTTTGGGTTTACTCGTATTATCCTCAATTGGCCGCCCAGAACGTTCAGCGTCATTTGTACTTGTGCGACTACTGCGAAAGTCTGTAAACCATTTTTTTACAATTGAAATAGATGGTGCAGTCTCCATAGTATTTATTAAGCTTTTCCTTGGTGGGATTGACGGTTTTTCGAAAAAATAAACATTATTCAAAACTCAAATACACTTTTTTCTATTTGTGACAAAATCCACGAGGTTGTATAGGGTGGTCCATCTAAAGGTATTTTTCAGAACAAAAAAATATAAAAATTCAAATCAAGTGTGAAATCTTTATTGGTTATTTGAAAGGACATTTTATGGCACTTATTTGTATACCCTTCACCATACAATGGAGGGTATATTAGTTTTGTCATTCTGTTTGTAACACCTTGAAATAATCACCGGAGACCCAACAAAGTATATATATTCTTGATCCTCGTAAAATTCTAAGACGATCTAGCCATGTTGTCCGGCTGTCCGTCTGTTCGTCTGTTGAAAACAAGATAGAGCCTGCATGAAAACAGCTAGGGAGCTGAAATTTGGCACAAACATGTGTAGATAACCTAGCATGGTTGGTATTGAAAATGGGCTATATAGCTCTACGGGAAGTTGGTGTTGGAGACCCTCAACCGACACTACCTCATAAAAATTAGTTTTTTATTTAGAAATATCCGTCCAGTTTCTTGAGCAAAATCACTGAAATTTTGCAAATAATAATCTCTATATAGGCGCAATCATCTATGTAAAAATGGTTTAGATTGAGCCACCATTTCTTGTACCTCCCATACAAACGGCCTTATGGGCCTTGAGAAATAATATGACTATAACTCACCACAAACTTGACCTATCGAAATGAAATTGTACACATCAAGATTTCTATGTACAACACACTTCTACGCTGATTTCGGTTGAGATCGGAAAAGTCCTACTGGTACCTCCCACACAAACGGTCTCATGGGCTTTGAGAAATAATATGACGATAACTCACCACATGCTTGACCTATCGAAATAAAATTTTGCACATAAAGATTTCTGTATAGAACACACTTCCGCACCAAATTTGGTTTTATTTGGAAATCTGGTGGAGGGAATCCAAAGTTCGGCACAGCCAAACTTAACATTTTTTACTTGTTTGAATATAATTTCCTTCAAATGTTGGTCGGAACTACGCCTCAGTGTGTAAATTTTGAGGGTCCAATTTTGGATGACTCGTTCGAGCATTTCGATCGATATGGCTTTAAGACACGCGTAATGTTGGGTGGTTTGTCAGCATAGGCTTTGGACTTTACGTAACCCCAAAGAAGAAAGAAGAAATGTCTAAAGGTGTAATATCACTCAATCTAGGCGGCCAACTCACCTGTCCAAAACGTGATTCAATTTCAGGTAGCATAAAGATCGTTATCATGGTGCGATAGTGAGCACCATTCACTGTTACGTTCCGGCCATCATCATTTTCGAAAAAATATGCACCGATGATTCCACCAGCATGTAAACCACACCAAACCGTGGTTTTCTCTGGGTAGAATGGGACCTCTTGAACCTCTTCTTGTTGCTCTTCAGCCCAAATGCGGCAAATTTGTTTATTGACTTTGCCGTTGAGCCAGAAATGGGCTTCATCACTGAACAAAATTTTGGTCGAAAACAGCGGACTTCCGGTTTCTCACCGAACGCTCATTTCCATACTACAGTTGCCAACATTTAAAGGAAATTATGCCCAAAAAATAAATGCCATAAAATGTCCTTTCAAATTACCAATAAAGTTCCACACTTGATTTGAATTTTAATATTGTTTTTCAATATTAAAATTCTCATAATTTGACAGTAGTCTCTTAACAGATGGCACTTGATGGGAGCAGTGTTGAATTTCAGATAACTAAGAGGGAAGTTAGAAAAGCCCCTGAAATATTGATCTGCCCTCGTATAATAATTTGATTAATAATAAATAATTTAACGAACATTTTAATTAGAGCTTTCAATGCCATCCTCAAGGAAAAAAACTTGAAACGTACATACCTAACCCCAAAAACATAATTTATTTTTTTCCTATTTTCCCATTAACGGTGCTGGTTTTTGTCTTTGCTAGTTAAATTCGGAATTTAACTTCACACACACCAAAATTTTGAGGATGGAGGATATTTGAAAAAGGGTTGTTTCGATGAACTTTACGCCTTCACAAGAATTTTCGAATAAAGTAACCTCCGTATCTTCTATTTTCCTATCTTGATAGTAGAGAGCTATCTTAATCGATCATTAAAAACTTATGCTTTGCCAATGTAGAGGGTGCTCCAACTAAAGCGCACGATGTTAATTGTAATTAAAATAAAAAGTTTTCAGAGAATCATCTTAGAATTTTTTATGTGTGAAACAAGTTCTCGCCACGGCTTCGGTGACATAACTCTGTCTGAAAGTCAATATTTTCGATAAGTCTACGGCAAAATGGAGGTTCAGTGTCGTTAATGTACCGAATTATCTCATCCTTTAGCTCTTGAATTGTTCTTGGTTTATTGACATTCACTTTTCCTCTTAAATATACCCAAAGAAAGAAGTCCAACGGTGTCAAATCACATGATGGTGGCGGCCAATTAACATCGTCTCGACGTGAGATAACACGGTCATTGAATTTCTCGTGCAAAACTGACATTGTTTCGTTGGCTGTGTGGCAAGTGGCACTATCCTGTTTTAACATCAAGGTCCATATCCTCAATTTCTGGCCGCAAATAGTCAGTAACCATCTCACGATAGCGAACACCATTCACAGTAGCTGCTTGGCCAAACTCATTTTCAAAGAAGTACGGCCCGATGACAACGATTGCAGAACACACTGGACGAGCATGCACAGGTGTTTTTACATTTTCTACACGCAGAGATAAGATATGGTTACACTATGGTCATCGCAACAATAATATGTTCTCTACAATAAAAGCATGTTCGTCGCAACCATAGTATTGTTTTTTTGAATTTCATTTTGACAACAGTATGATTGCGACAATATGACTATTGTTGAAATGTAACAATAGTATTATTTCCAAATTTAGAAATGAAAACATGGTTGTAGCAACCATATAAACATTGTTGGTGCAACAAAAGTATTGTTGTTAAAAATTTACGTTAACAATAATATGATTACGGCAATCATGCATTATGGTTGCGACTATGAACATAACAAAACAGGTTTTATAGAGCATACATGTATGTTTGTGCGTATGTTTTTTTGATATACAAAAAAAAAACACATACACACGATACAGTGAATGGTTGCTGTCCATTAAAAAAACAACGATCGGAAGGTAGTTCGAGGGATTTTTATTGTCTTTACTTTGTTCGGTGAAATACTCTAATACCGACTGGTTCTCGTTTATTTAAAATCTGCCTGCACTTAATAAGTATATAGCCATTGATCATGGTTTAATCACATTCGTTACTTGGTGTTTACGGATGGTGAAGTAGCATTCGCCCCTGCTGGCAACTAAAAGTATTTTCGACTGCCGTTGGAATATATATTTTTGCTTCTTGAATGAAATGTTTAATAAAAACATGGCATCAAATCTGACTATGAACTAATTGTTATGCAATTTAAAATAACTTTTTTGGTAAAAATCTCTATTTTTGAATAACAACACCCAATCCTAATAAATAATTTTGGGGATCATAGTATGGTTGATTGAATCATACTATGGTTGTACAGATAATAGCATAGTTGCGTGTGAATCATACTATGGTTGTGAGGATCATACTATGGTTGTATAAGAAATGTTCTATGGTTTTGAGAATCATAATATGGTTGTGGAAATAATAGTATGGTTGAGTGTGAATCGTACTATTGTTGTGAAGATCATAGTATGGTTGAATGTGAATCATCCTATCGTTGTGGAGATCATAGTATGGTTGAGTGTGAGTCATACTATGGTTGTGGGGATCGCAGTATGGTTATGTGTGAATTATACCATTGTTGTAAGGATCATAATATTGTTGTGCCACAACCATATACCCAACAATAGTATGATCCTCTTCGAATATTGTCACCCCAACCATACTTTTTTTCTGCGTGTGGCACTATCCTCATCAATGTCTATATCCTCAATTTCTGGCCGCAAATAGTCGGTAACCATCTCACGATAGCGAACACCATTCACAGTAACTGCTTGGCCATACTCATTTTCAAAGAAGTACGGCCCGATGACAACGATTGCAGAACAAACACGCAGAAAAAAAGTATGGTTGGGGTGACAATATTCAAAGAGGATCATACAATTGTTGGGTATATGGTTGTGACACATCAATATTATGATCCTCACAACAATATTATGATTCACACATAACCATACTATGATCCCCACAACCATACTATGATCCTCACAACAATAGTATGATTCACACTCAACCATACTATTATCTTCACAACCATACTATGATCCTCACAACAATAGTATGATTCACACTCAACCATACTATTATCTTCACAACCATATTATGATCCTCACAACCATAGTATGTTTCTCATACAACCATAGTATGATCCTTACAACTATAGTATGATTCACACGCAGCCATACTATGATCCACACAACCATAGTATAATTAACACTAAACCATACTATTATCTCTACAACCATATTATGATCCTCACAACCATAGTATGTTTCTCATACAACCATAGTATGATCCTCACAACCATAGTATGTTTCTCATACAACCATACTACGATCCCCACAACCATAGTATGATTCACACTCAACCATACTATGATCCCTTAAATTATTTATTAGGATTGGTTACTGTTGTTATTCAAAAATATAGATTTTTATTAAGTATGTTATTTTAAATTACATTACTATTAGTTCATAGCCAGATTTGATGCCATTCAACAAACAAAAAAATATATTCCAACGGTCAAAATTACTTTTAGTTGCCAGCAGGGGTGAATGCGACTTTACCATCCGTAGACACCAAGTAACGAATATGATAAAACCATGATCAATGGCTATATACTTAAGTGCAGGCAGATTTTAAATAAACGAGAACCAGTCGGTATTAGAGTATTTCACCTAACAAAGTAAACACAATAAACGAACTACCTTCCGATTGTTGTTGTTGTTTTTTTAATGGACAGCAACCATTCACTGTATCGTGTGTATGTGTTTTTTTTTTTGTGTATCGAAAAAACATACGCACATACACACATACATGCAAGGTCTATAAAACCCTTTTTGTTATGTTCATAGTCGCAACCATACTGTATGATTGTCGTAATCAAATTATTGTTAACGTACATTTTAAACAACAATACTTTTGTTGCACCAACCATGTTTATATGGTTACTACAACCATATTTTCATTTATAAATTTGGCAATAATACTATTGTTACATTTCAACAATAGCAATATTGTCGCAATCATACTATTGTCAAAATGAAATTCAAAAAACAATACTATGGTTGCGACGAACATGCTTTTATTGTAGAGAACATATTATTGTCGCGGTAACCATAGTGTAACCATATATTTTCTCTGCGTGAACTGGACGAGCATGCACAGGTGTTTTTACATTTCCTACAGACCCGGGTGGCAGAAATTTGATCGATTATTCTGGATAAAAACATGACGAAGTGCATGAAATGCATTTTGATTTGAACACCCATTTTCGTAAATGGCTTCAACAATCTTAACACGCTGCTCAATTTTTGTATCTGTCCATAGTTGAATTTGTCAAACACTGAAATAAAGATATGTCAAATTAAGTCATGCAAAAATCTTTACTTTACTGATGAAGTAACATCGTGCATTATGGTTAGACCACCCTTTATTTAGTCTGCGCTTGACTCTTACTCAAGAAGCATTTTTTGACTCCGACCCCATACACCGGTTGTAAACTTAAGCCTCAAACTAAATTTCATTAAAATCTAATAAAATCTGTTAGTCTTAGGTCGGTTAGACTCTAAACTCAGGCGATACATTTGCGTGAGGAGCAGTTTGCTGGAACTTAAAATGTAATCAAAGTTTTGTCGAGATCCCTTTATTTTGTCCCGCTCTCTGATGGCAAAAATTTATAAGAAGTATAGGCCTTTGAGTCGATTGGCATACTTTTTCTTTTGGACGTTACAAAAAAGTGCACAATGTTTTAATAGTGGGTTGAGTGTCTTAAAAAAGTAGAAAAGTGTTTCCAATCTTCATAATCGTTAGAAATATAAGTACAATGTGACTTGCAGTAATCTTCTGCTCAATTGTTGAGATGCATTAGAGACTCTAATCCATTCATTTTTTGTGTCTAATATTCAAACTTATTTTTTTCCATTCTTGTAAGCCATGTGGGCGTATTCATTTCTAGTGTGTATTGAAACATGTTAATGACTTTATTTCATAGCGTCTTTTTCTTCTTCTTCTTTTCTACTTTCAGGTATGAGTCTTGGCCATTAGTTTTTGTTTTATCAGCCCAAAACATTTGAGTGAGTACTCGCCATTTCTAATGTTTTACATATGAGGAACAGCAACAACAACAAAACAACTTCATCTACATATTGTACATATGTACATGTGTACACTTGTATGTACTGGATTTATATTTATTGTTGTTGCTTTTATTTCTCAACATTTCACAAAAGGTAATTATAATGGTATTTAGCACACACAACACGAGAATAATTGTCGGTGTTTGCAGCAGGCGGGAAGGGACAGAAAAAAAGGTGAAAGAGGCAAAAAAGGCAAAAAAGGCAAAAGAAGCAAAACAACGCACACACATAGTCGTACACAGAACATGAAACGTTTTCATTTCGTTTCGTTTTTTGAAATAAAACCGAGAAGCCATAGCAAAATAAAAAAAAACTAAGGGGCTTTTATTAGTTATGATGTCTATATTAGGAACAGCAAAATATAATTAGATATTTAGAGCAGACTTAGTACATACTAACATAGGTATGAGAACCTTGCCCGAGTGCATTAAAAACCATTTAAATTTACTTACTTGGTCGTTGCTGTTGTTGGTTTTGTTTCAGTTCAAAATAATACCCTGCTAGCACTACACGGAAAGAAAAGCTTACAAAAAAGAAGAGGCCAACAGAGAACACATAATATTTAAATGTTCTTTTTGCGTTCCGAGCAATTACCCCAGTGAAGGGGTGAGCGAACGAACGGACAAATCATTCGCAAGCATTCCAAAGGGTATGACTTGCATGCGGCAGCTTTGCTGCTGCTGCTGGTGGCTCTGGTGGCGGTTCATGGTAATAGCGGCTAACACGGTTTGTATTGGTTTCAGCGGTTTTTGGGCCAGAAATTACCAACCTGCGTTTCCCATGCATTTGGGGCTTTTCTTCTTCAAATTAGTATCAATTTAATTATTTTGTTAGCCGCTGTAAAGGTGACCAGGTTACGAGTACAATTAGCGGACATGGCTTTCGAATAAATTGAGGTAATTAACAAACATCAAACAATGTTGATATTATCACTATTTTGTAACTTATACTTTGACTACATTTGTATGTCCCAATGTCATGGGAAAACTCACATTAAAAATACTTTGACTTTCGTATTTGACGTATGTATACGAAAGTTAATATGTTTCTAATGACTCCGGTATCTGTGATACCGGGGTATTTTTCCTTAGTTCTTATGTTTTTAGCATCTAGAGAAAGAAGAGATAAGCCATAGCAAATTCTACCGATCGAATTAGAATCACTTTCTGAATCGATTTCTTCTCGAAATGAATTTAAACATCCTTTCTCTAAGATTGAAGTGTCTTTTTTAGTCCTTTTTTCCAAAAAGTATAGAAAATGGGGAAAAATGGCCACTTACAAAAACGTAATTGGAAATGGTTTTATTGTTTTTTTCAAAATATTCTCCTTTAAGATCATTTGCATGCGCACAAATCAATTTTCAAAGCACTTTTTCCACTCCGATTTAAACACCTCCAAAACATGAGTTTTGAACGCTTTAACCGCTGCTTCGGGCGATGAAAAACGTTGCCCACGCATTGTTTTCTTGTATAGGGATTAAGTACAAGTCATTGTGTGCCAAATCAGGGCTGTACGGTTAATGGGCCACCAATTCGACCTCTTGAGTGGTCAAATAGCTCATCGTTTCAGCTGATGTGTGAGAGCTCGCATTGTCATGATGCAAAACGATCCGTCTTCTCTTATTATCTTTCCTCATTTCTTCGCGCAGATGGTTGTATACCACCTAGAATTGACCGTCCTACGTTCCACTAAAGGCACTGTGGCCACATGGCCGGTTGGACCGAAAAGAAACGCAATCATTTGCTTCGATGTACTTCTTCCACGAACAACTTTTGTTGGATTTGGCTCGTCCTGAAAGACCCATACGGTCGATTGCTGTTTTGTTTCGGGTTCATATGCATAGATCGATGATTCGTCACCTGTGACAAAGTGATACAGTGCCTTTGAGCTACCGCAATTATACTTTTTTACCATCTCTTTGCACCAATCAATACGAGCCTTTTTTGAGCATTCGTCAAATTATGTGGGATCCAGCGAGAACAATTTTTTGACGGCCAAATGAACATGCAATATCTAATTGATGCTTGTCATACTAATGCCCAAGAACGCCTTAATCTCACGGTATGTCACATGTCGGTCTTGCTTAATCAGTTCACGCATAGCATCGATGGTTTCTGGCAAAGTGACCGAAGTTGGACTTCCTTCACGAAATTCATCCTGAAGCGAACGGCGTCCGAGACTGAACTCTAGGTACTAGCGATTAACAGTGATCTTTGATGGTGCTTCATCGCCAAAGTCGAAACAAGTTGATTTAAACACTCTTGTCTCGATAACCCACGCCGAAAATCGTAAAAAATCTTCGCATGAAAATGTTCACGGGATAATTCCATTTTTTGACTGACATGCATTTTCCAACACACTGTAAACAAAATAATTCGCCCTCAAATGACAAAACGTTCTGTGTGAGGTTATGCCAAAAAATGTCAAAGTTTCCAATGGAAGTCCCAGTTTACATCTGGGAACACTAGTATTGTCAGGACCCGAAATATAAATAGCAACCCTCGTTTTATCATTGTAATATGCTTAGTAGGGACATAAATACTGTTACAACCTTGAGCACACCCATTTCAGTAGTAGAACTGAACATACCCCGTTAATGTTAAGGTTTTGAAAGCTAACCTCAATAGCGTTAGTCTGTGACGGATTTTAAAATTGTTTCAACTTTCATCATGCGCGGTCATCTAAGGAAGCATTTGAACTGATCCCTAGGGAGGAAAAGGGTCATCACCCAGCTTCAGTCATGGTTTGGTGGGGTGTCTCTTACGATGGGATCACTGACCTGCATTTCTGCGAACAAGGAGTCAAAACATCGGCCAAAGTTTACCAAGAAACCGTTTTGGAAGCTGTTGTGAAGCCTCTTAACAATACCCTGTTCCAAAACCAGCCATGGACTTTCCAGCAGGATTCTGCGCCGGCCCATAAGGCTAACACGTCCCAGGCCTGGCTTCGAAACAATTTGACCGCGTTCATTTCCTCTGAAGAATGGCCCTCAGGCAGTCCAGATTTGAACCCATTAGATAAATTGTGGTCGGTTTTAGAGGACAAGGTTTGTCACAAAAGATACCCCAGCATTGGATCTCTTAAGACTGCTTTGGTTTGAGCTGTGGCCAATTTTCCAATGGACGAGGATCGTGCAGCTATTGACGATTGGCCAGTGCGACTTAAGGCGTGTGTAAAGGCAAAAGGCGGACATTTCGAATAAGTAGATTCCTTTTGGATACAATATAAGTATACATTAATAAAGATATAATAAAAATATCTGGTCCAAAAACATTCAGTACTTTTTATTTTACATAAAACATAAAAAAGCACAAAAAAATGTATGTCCCTAATAAATATAGTATTCTAGAGTTCAGACATTGAATAAATTACTTCACTAATGGTTTGGGAAATATTTTTCATTCCTTATATAAAGGCTTAAGCCGAAATGCCGAGATTTTATTTAAAAAAAAATTCGGCAGCACTTTTTTTAAAATACGGCTTTAAAACAAAAACCCCAAATGCGGATATTCTGAAAATCCCGGTTTTTTGGACACTCAAGGTCTTACTCATGTGGCCCACAAAAAAAAGCCCATATTTTCAAAGCGAGTGATCACATATTGGCAGTCAAATAATTTTTCTGCATATGCATATGCAAGTATGGCTTTATTTTGAAGTTTACGCTAAGATAAGATACGGGCTTCATGATCTAAAGAAGGCAGCACTGGTAATTCAAAAAAGTGGGGTTTACAATGAATTAAAATATAAATTGTATTTGAAGATTTGTTTGAGATTGTGGTCGAACTCATGAACCCAAGGGGCCTAAATGCGACCCACTTTAATACAGTCTTCGCGGTGGGGGGGTATGTTAAATTATCCTGGCCGAACTTAACAACGTTTTTTGTTATTTTCTTAAGAAAATTATGCTGTAACCAAAATTGTACAAACCAAACCTTCAGAATTCGGTCAGAATTCTGTACGACAATCGGCAAAATGTTCCGATTTCGGATCAGAATTCTTAGCGAGTTCGTAACGAAAAACATATGAGAGGATTGACACGAATTCTGAACTACTTTTCTGAGGGAATTCTGATGTTTTTGCAGACATTTCGAACCGATTTCTGACCGTATTCTGAACTGTAGTCTTGGGAAATTCGAAAGGAAATTTCGTTTGTCGTATAGAATTCTGAACTAATTCAGAACGACTTTGGTCGGAATTCTGGCATTAAGTCTTATTAAACTCTGATGTTTTTACTGACATTACGAACCGAATTCTGAACGAATTCTGAGCTCATGTCATGGTAAATTCTGAATGTTAACAATCAAAAAGATGAAAATATTTTTTTCTTCAAAAAAAAAAATTGTAAAACATTTTCACAAAGCGTTCGGAAAGACTTTTAGTTACAAGCAGGGGTGTCTGCAATTTCGCAAGCAATAATTGTGCTGTAACTATGTTTAGTGGCTATACACTTAAGGGCAACCAGTTTTGCATTTAACGAGAACTGCCGGCAGAAAAGTTTTCCTCCGAACACAATAAAAATCCCTCGCACAGCTAAGCTAACCAAACGTCCAGAATTTGAAATATAAAAATACCTCAGACAAACAGTTAAGAATTCGTTCAGAATTAGTTCCGACATGTCTGAACACAAGAACAACAACTGTAAAATATGAAGCAAATAACAAAAATTTTAAACGAATAGACTACCTCAGATAAATAGTTCAGAATTCGTTGCGTGTTCGATGAGAGAAGCCTTAACAAAAAATTAATAAAAATCCCTCAGACAAATCGAACAGGATTTGTAGCGATTTCGGTAAGAATTCTCGACAGAGTTCAGATATTGTTCAGAATTGTCTAATATCAGACATTGTCGGCAATTTTGGTTTACTGGGGTCTTACATAAGTTGCATTTTTGGTTTGTCATTGCCTTCACACAAAGTTTCTTATGTAATCTACAGCGAGTACTAGTTGAAATCTTTAATTAAAAATATATATTTTTTTCTATTGCCCGTTTTCACTAGAGCTCGTCTGGGAACATGACTTCTCCCACAATTTCCATATAATTTAATGTATATGCACTGCCTGACCCATCTGGCGGGGGTATTTATTTTTTTTAGCGCACGAAAAAAAAAACTGCTGAGAGTTTAATTAGATTTTATCGTATAATTTAATGAACCCCCATAAATCAATTTAAAAATCATCTCGAAATTTGCTACAGTACGAAGAAACCAAAAGCAAATCCACTTCCACTTCCAACACTACCAAAAGAAACTCGCAAAAAGTAAGAAATTGAAAAGTATCCGAAAAAAAATAAATTCGCTCGCTCGCTGTTTGGCCCCACAACAAACAATATCATTGGTCCGGACCGTTCGTCCTCAATTTGCCTTGAGCAGCAACGGTGGTGGCAGACGACAGAAAAAAAACAACTGCTGCCCGCCGCCCTATACGTTGCTGGCCACACCACCATCAACCAAAATTTGACCCAGATTCCGGGGATATTTTTTTTCTTTTCGTTTTTTTTGCTGTTGTGTGTCAAACAGTGATCCAGTGTGGCATTCAATGCTGGCTGGTTGCTGGGCTCTGGTTGTTGGTTGCTGTTGCATTGTTAATATTGTTGAATTCTTATTTTGGTATTTTGTTGTCAACAATTCCGTTGTTGCTGCTGCTGCTGTTGTTGTGGATGGTGTCGGTTTGCGCTGTTAGGTTTCTTTTTCTGGTCAAAACTGTGACCATTGTCACCTTCAATGAGGTTACATGCTTGCCTGCCTGCCTGCCTGCTGGCCGGCCTGTTGGCTTTGGAATACGAAGAAATGTTTTTGACCACCAACCACCGGCTGCCCTGTAACGAACCCTCCTCCTCCTCCCTACGCCATTAAAATGAATGTTGAAACTGCTGTCCCAAAAATGTTGCATCCGCTTTACTGTTGTGGCAATTTGATGGTTGCCTCGCCTTCTTCTGCATTCGAAATTAAAGAAGTATGCGGTAATAACCCAACCCTCGCTCCCCCCCCCCCCCCCCCCAAATAAGAACCGAATTAAGCAAAATAATTTAAGGTTCGGCTGATTTGATTGTTTTGTTTTAAGTTCATTTCCATTTCCATCGTGATTGTCATAGCGCGCCATTATCGGCATCTCTGTTACTGCCAGTCTTGGAAACTAAGGCAAAGAAGGTCAATATTGTAGAAAATCTAAGCACTTCAACTGCCCACTTACCTGTGCCAGCTGTAATACTTTAGTTTATTCCCAGTCACAGTCGAATACTTTCTTTAAACTCCACAATTAGCCATGGATTTTTACACGCCATGGATTTTTACGGAATCAAGGCTCCATGAAATCAAGGCTCTATGAAATCAAGGCTCTATGAAATCAAGGCTTCAAGCAATCAAGACTCCAAGATTTGTCACAAAAAGATATCGCAGTTAACGACGCCCAGAGGCATTTTGTAAACCCTCTTCTCAGTCTTCTCATCGACCATTGCCTTCGATGGCTCCAAAATCGTAAAATTTTAAATGAATAGCACAGTGTGACAGAGAAAAAAATACCTGGGAAATTCTTGTGGATCTTACTGAGTACAAGAAACCGGGTTTTAAATTTCCGAAACACCTCCAAAATCTGGAGTTACGGGTAAAAAACCGGGTTTTCGGATCTTACGAACTTATATGCCAGTAACTTGGTTGAATATCAACCGATTTTAAGTTTTTCGGCTGATTTGGAAAGAAAAAACTGCGGGCTTTCTATGTATACACTTTTAAAATCACCCTGAAAAAGGTGTATATACCCTGTAAACTCATTTTTTTTTAAAAAAAAATTTGTAATATTTTAACTTTGGATTCGTTTTCACACAGATTTTTTTTAGAAGGAAGCGAACAATTTTTGATCTGAGTAATAAAGAAAGTGTTCTTACGATTATAATTCGGTGTCATTTTTAATAATCCATTAGAAACTGATTGATTTATTCAGCTTTTATTAAAACAACATTTTTTGAAATACAATTATTGGCACTTAGAAATGTTTGTTTTACCGTTATTTTATTGAATATCTCAGTATCCCGTTTGTCATGTCAAAGTGTATACACCATTCGAAAGGCCGCAGTTTCTTCTTTTCATCCAAATCAGCCGACAAACTTAAAATCGGTTGATATTCAACAAAGTTACTGTCATATAGGTACATAAGATCCGAAAACCCGGTTTTTACCCCTAACTCCAGATTTTAGAGGTGTTTGGGAAATTTCAAAACCGGTTTCTTGTTGTACTCAGCAAGATCTACAAGAAAAATATTATCACTTTTCAGGTATTTTGACTTTATTCATTCTTGTTACACTGTATAATTAATAATAAACGAAGATTTTGAAACACTTTCTTGACATTTTCTAATTAATAGGATTTTCGGAATCCATTTTGGAATATCAGCTGAAGATTAAAAAAAAAATCAAATTTACATGTTAAGTCGAAAGGTTGCTAAGAATAGAACGGAGCCCCAACTGGAGAAGTCAATACTTTTGAAATAAGGGTTAAGGCACTGCATTCTGTCCATGAAAATTAGCCATTATTGTTTAGCAGGATGCTAGATCTTTTCTACACACAGAAAAAAAATAGTTAGAAATCGGTTGGAACTACTAAAATTCGGTTGCATAAAAATAATTTCGGTTGCAATCACCAAATGTGACGCGCAAAATAGAAAGGGACCTAAGGGTAAAAACCAGTTTTGTTCAGGAGAGCCATTTTAAAGATTTAAATACGTGTATCTTTGGTGTACCATCACTTTCATAAAACGCGCATATCTCTAAGAGGGAACACTTTTGGGGCATGGGATCGGTCTCATTCGATGCTCAGATGTTGGCCACATCAAAAAAAAAATGTGAATTGATTTTTTACTCTTAGGTCCCTTTCTCTATGCGCTGTCACAAATGTTTATAGTCGTAATATTCGGTTCGACATATCACAAGACGATAAATATGATCATCGTATTGTAAACACAACTAATTGATCGGTCATACCAATGAAACGCTTAAAATGTATTTAGTTGCCATAACTGGTGGCTGCGGTAACCCATAGGTTTTGCCAAAATTTTGTTGTTGTAACCGAATATCGTTAATGTTATCATTACCAAAAGCGACAATAATCCTGCTTTGAGCAAATCGCTAAATCTAATTATTAAGCTTCCTAATTTAAGCTTCCATCATCTTTTTCTTCGACTTGAGCCTCCTTATGCTGAAGAGTACTTCATGTACAGGGTGGAGCGTGGTAATTTGCCTTTTTGCACTGCAGGCTGTGGCGGCACTGTTCGTCGAAGAGAGTGGATAGTGTGCGTGGTTTATAGTGGCTGACGGGAGATTTGTATTCGTCTGCCTTTCTGTTGCCATCATGCATTGAACACGTGACGAGAGGTCATTTTGTGTTGAAGTGTATTTTTCAAATGCGCATTCGATCACTGCAGTGCAGTGTGCTTTCCGTTTACGATTCGCTGTTCCCCCACGCGAGCGTGTTTCTGCACTACAACCAATTGTAAATTGGGTAAGTTCATTGAGAACAGCAGGGAATGTGTCACGTGTACGAAGGGGACCTGAGAGAAGGACTACAACGCCACAAAACATCGAGAGAGTTAGAGCAGCAGTACTGCAATCACCGAAACGCTCTGCTCGGAAGCAATCACTTGCTCTTGGCATTTCCAGACTTTTTTTCAGCCGGCTCTTAAAGCAATGCAATTAGAGGATACATGGTTCCAACAGGAACGTGCCACTGCACACACAGCGATGGTTACCATGGATTGTTTGAGGCAAATGTTTCCTGGACACCAGACTTAGCCCCATGCGATTTCTTTCCTTTGGAGTTACCTGAAGTCGAAGGTGTACATCAACTGTCCCAACACCTTGGAAGACCTAATGAACAATATTGAGGCTGAAATTAGCAGAATACCAATCGACATGCTTGTTAGAGCTTATGAAAAGCTTAGAAAACGTATGCAGCAGTGTGTGGATAGCGAAGTTCGACATTTGCCATATACTCCATTTAAAGCTATGTAATTTAAAAGTTCCCTTACTGTCTAATTCGAGGTCTGCTATAAATATTCCTGGCCTTATAATGAAAACCCGAATATTTATCATCAAAAATGGTTTTATTGTTCTTTAAAGTATTCTTGATTTATGCACTTTTGCACGCGCTCAAACCAATTGTCGAAGCACTTTTTCCACTCCGATTGAGACACCTCCAAAACATGCTTTTTGAACGCTGCAACAGCATCTTTTGGCGACGAAAATCGTTGACCACGCATATTTTTCTTGATGTGCAGAATAAAAAGAAGTAATTGGGTGCCAAGCAATTCGACATCTTGACCACGCATTTTTTTCTTGATGTGCGGGAATAAAAAGAAGTCATTGGGTGCCAAGTAAGGGCTGTACGGCGAATGACCCATCAATTCGACGTTTTGGCCGGCCAAAAAGGCGCTGGTTTGAGCCGATGTGTGAGAGCTCACATTGTCATGGTGCACAATGATTCGTCTTCTCTTGTTCGTTTTTCGAATTTCTCCGAAGACTTCAGGCAAACAAATTGTGTTGTATCACTCAGAATTGAGCGTCCTACGTTGCTCAAGTGGAAGAGTTGCCACATGACCAGTTTTGCCGAAGAAACTGGCGACCATTTGCTTCGAAGTGCTTCTTCCACGAACAACTTTCGTTGGATATGGCTCGTCTGCGAAGACCCACACGATCGATTACTGTTTTGTTTCGGCTCATATGCATAGATCCATGATTCGTCACCTGTGGCGATCTTATAAAAGTCTTTTGATTCGTATTTTTTCAAAACATGCTTTTTGAACGCTCCAAAACATGCTTTTTGAACGCTGCAACAGCATCTTTTGGCGACGAAAATCGTTGACCACGCATATTTTTCTTGATGTGCAGAATAAAAAGAAGTAATTGGGTGCCAAGCAATTCGACATCTTGACCACGCATTTTTTTCTTGATGTGCGGGAATAAAAAGAAGTCATTGGGTGCCAAGTAAGGGCTGTACGGCGAATGACCCATCAATTCGACGTTTTGGCCGGCCAAAAAGGCGCTGGTTTGAGCCGATGTGTGAGAGCTCACATTGTCATGGTGCACAATGATTCGTCTTCTCTTGTTCGTTTTTCGAATTTCTCCGAAGACTTCAGGCAAACAAATTGTGTTGTATCACTCAGAATTGAGCGTCCTACGTTGCTCAAGTGGAAGAGTTGCCACATGACCAGTTTTGCCGAAGAAACTGGCGACCATTTGCTTCGAAGTGCTTCTTCCACGAACAACTTTCGTTGGATATGGCTCGTCTGCGAAGACCCACACGATCGATTACTGTTTTGTTTCGGCTCATATGCATAGATCCATGATTCGTCACCTGTGGCGATCTTATAAAAGTCTTTTGATTCGTATTTTTTCAAAATTTCTTTGCACCAGTCGACACGAGCCTTTTTTGAGCGATTGTCAAATTGTGGTGAATCCCACAAACAAACCTTTTTTACGGCCAGGTGTTCATGCAATATCGAATGTATGCTGGTGGAAGACATGCTCAAGGATGCCCCTATCTCACGGTATGTCACATGACGATCTTGCATTATCAGTTTACGCACGGCATCAATGTTCGCTGGCACAATGACCGTTTTTGGACGACCTTTACGATCTTCGCCTTTTAGCGAGCGTCGGCCAAGATTGAATTCATTAAACCAGTTTGTCACAGTGCTATAGGATGGTGCTTCATCGCATTACAAATGCACTATTGTCGTGATAATCCACGTCGAAAGTTGTGGAAAATGGTCGCACGAAAATGTTCAAGAGTTAATTTCATTTTTTTTTTGCCAACCTGATTTTTTCAATTCACGATAAACAACACAAATGATGGTCGTACGTTAAAACGTTCTGAGTATGTTTATGCTAAAAAATGTCAAACTTTCCAATGGAAATGTCAGATGGCGCCAGGCAACACTCAGTGTTGCCTAGGCCAGATAAAAAGGGTGTCCCAAGAAGAGCGCAATTTTTAAATGACTGATGCAGCAATTGAATTGTTTCTCTGGCTGTATGCCATGTGGCGCCGTCTTGTTGGAACCACATGCCCTCCACATTCATTTCTTCAATTCTAGGCAAGAAAAAACTGGTTATCATTTCACGATACCAAACACCATTGACTGTTTGCGCTTGACCTGCCTCATTTTCATAAAAAAAAGGTCCAATGATTCCTCCAACCCAAAAACCACACCACACAGTGACACGTTGAGGATGCATTTGCTTCTCGTGAATCACTCGAGGATTTTCCGCACCCCAAATGCGACAATTCTGCCTATTGACGAAGCCATCAAGATGAAAATGGGTCTCGTCACTGAAGATGATTTTATCGGCAAAATCAGCATTTTCATGTTGTCTTTCCAATACCCAATTAACGAACTCCCTTCGCTGTCCATGGTCAGCTGGCTTCAGTTCCTGAGTCAATTGAATTTTGTATGCATGAAGATGCAAATCTTTCGTCAAAATTCGCTGCAAAGTGGATTTGGAGACACCAATTTGCTGAGCTCGGTGTCGAATTGAGGTGGATGGAGTTTGAGCGACATCATCACGTACAGCTGCGACATTTTCGGTCGATCGACCTGGTCGATGGCGCGTTGTTGTCTTTACATCACTAACAGACCCAGTTTCGACCTGGTCGATGGCGCGTTGTTGTCTTTACATCACTAACAGACCCAGTTTCGACCTGGTCGATGGCGCGTTGTTGTCTTTACATCACTAACAGACCCAGTTTCGGCAAATTTATCCATTAATCTCTTTACAGTTGACTCTTTTGGAGCATTATTGTGACCCCAAATTGATCGCAATTTGCGAACTGTAGCCGCAAAACTTTCACCATTTTGGTAAAACAATTTCACAATGAGAATGCGTTGTTCATTCGTGTAGCGCTCCATTTTTACTAACCTCGTACCTTCTACTAACAAACAATTACAATTGTTCTAATGTCAAACAATGACACTTCGAATGTTGCCAGATTTAAAAATTGCGTTCTTCTTGGGACACCCTTTATATATAGCAAAATTATAAAGTTAAATATAGAATATTTTTTTCTAAGGTTCATAATTTTTTTATTTCATTCCCAAATAAGCAAATTAACGCGCTTCACGCTGTATATAAGAAAAAAGTTGTGTGCCTCTGCTGAAAATTTGAAATTTTGATCTAAATATTCTTTTCTGGAGGTTTGGATTCATCAAATATTCAACCGATACTTTTGTTACAATTACTGTACCATCAACTAACATTCGGTTGTACTTATGGATGGCATATTCGACGTGCATGCAGCATCAAATATTCGGTTAGCAAAACAATTCGGTTGTGGCTACAAATCTGTTCTTTGTTATCGTTTTTTCAATGGACACACTTATGGATGCACCGGGCTAGAACGTCTTATCAAATTTTACCACGTTCAAAAATAATTATACGTTAAAGCATCTCCGATTAATACTGCGCTTTGTTTCAAACTTAATGACAGATTTAGTATACCCATTATCTCACTGTGAAGGGTATTCAAATACGTTTTTCAGTTCAAGTTTTCCTCCCATCATACTTCCATCGTCTTCTTCTGCCTCTTACCTCTTACCTCCGGATTCGGTTCTTATTACGAACGTGATTTTAAATGTTGCCAAGCGTAAAATTCGTGTGTTGTTGTTTGGCGAATTGTCGCTGTAAATTATAAGTTAAACTGGATTCTCGCTTCTGTCTGTCTGTCTGCCTTCTCCGTTTGTTTTATTTTGTTTAATTTTCCAAAAGCTATTTCGTTTTGTCGGCTTTGGAGATTTTTGCTCGAAAAGGGTTTAATTATATGCAAATACGAGTACAGTTGTTTAGGTTTTTTCCCCGCTTTGTTGGTTACTGAAGAACGGTTCTTTTGTTTTCTGTTGTTGATGATGTTGCCGTTGTTGGCTGCTGCTGCTGTTTAACTCAATACAGTCGGAAACATTTTCTTTTGGGTAACTGCCACTCACACTAGCATCTAGTGTAGGCCTGTGGCAATCGGCATTATAGGTTTGTTCTTATACTCGTAGTTGTTTCACGTATTCCTTAGTCCGCCTTTGTCCGTTTCCCACTTTAATGGCCTAACCAAAAAAATGTCTCATGCATCAATCTTCGCGAATTCTTTAGGGTGTTGATTTCCTTAAGATTAAAGCCTTAGCCCATCTATTTGCTTGGCCATTGATATTGATGTCCTTAAGGATAAATTTACCCAGCAAAGACTCAACACACTCCCTTATCATGACGCTGTTAGTGGGCTAATAGACATATAAAGAAGGCTGTGAAACTTTGTATATATAGTCGCAATTTCTGAGAGAATCGGACAAGAAATAAAACAATTAAGTTTTATCAGTTTGCACAACCTTATAGGTTTATTGTTGTATTTGTAGTTCTCCGGTACAATTTAAACCATAATTGCTAACTGGGAAGCTATGGTTATTTCATATTGGTACCTTTAATAGCCCTTTATATTCTGCGTCTAGGGTATTTTGAAAATGGCAATTTCAAAATATTCTAGAATATTTTCACAGTATAAAACATTTTGGATTTTGAGGTTAAATTTTAATTTCCTAAAGCAACCACTTTGGGCAAACAGATAAAAATGAATACTCCAAATTGGTACCAGAGGTAGTCAATGTGGTTTCGCGCCATACTCAGAATATACTAGAACAATTTCAGAGTCGAAATATTTTGAATTAAGAGGTTAAATTTTTATTTTGAAAATCGCCTACTGTGGGCGAACGAATAAAAACGGGCATTTCCAAATTGGTGCCAGAAATAGTCTATGCGATTGCGAGTCTAATGTCATATTCAGAATATCCTAGAATTTTTCGGAAAATTTTCATATTCAATAATACAATTTTTGCTTATTCGTATACGCATAACGATTGCATAAATCGTTATGCATTCGTTTTGCAGAGCTATGCAGGGTGCAGCGCGGTAATTTGCTTATTTGGGAATAAAATAAAAAAATTATGAACCATTGAAAAGCTTGTATTATATTTAAATTTTATTATACAGTAGGGGAATTTTTAAATTACATGGGTTTAAAAAGTGTATCTGGGAAATGTCGACCTTCGCTATTTACACACTGCTGCATACGTTTTCTGAAGCTTTCATGAACTCTAACAAGCATGTCGACTGGTATTCTGCCAATTTCAGCCTCAATATTGTTAATTAGGTCTTCCAAGGTGTTGGGACAGTTGATATACGAGGGCGGTTCGGAAAGTTCTTAGCCTATCAATGAAAGAGAATAGTTAGTTTTTCAAAAATATTTTTATTTTTCAATATAATCTCCTGTAACTTCAATAAACTTAGTCCAAAACTTCAAAATTTAGTCCAACGCTTATCTAGCAATTCTATCCCTTGATTAAAATAGTTTTCTTCAAGGTCTTCAAAATAGTGGTTTACAGCTGTAATTGCATCTTCATTTGAGGTAAAACGCTTGCCAGCAAGGAATTTTTTTAGATTTGGGAACAGGTAAAAGTCACTGGGAGCTAAATCAGGAGAATAAGGTGGGTGGTCAAGCAACTCGTACTTTAATTCGTTGATTTTAGCCATTGTTAAAACACTCTTGTGCGCTGGTGCGTTGTCTTGATGAAAAATTATTTTTTTGTGTTGTAAGCCAGGACGTTTTTCTCGAATTTGTACATTTAATTGATCTAAAAGGTTGCACCAGTACTCTGAATTTATTGTTTTGCCCTTTTGCAGATAGTCAATCAATAAAATACCTTTGAAGTCCCAAAAAATCGTTGCCATAACCTTACCAGCCGATTGAATTGTTTTTGCCTCCTTTGGGGCACTTCATCCAGCTTCAGTCCATTGTTTGGATTGTTCTTTTGTCTCTGGAGTATAGTAGTGGATCCATGTCTCATCAACAGTTATGAAACGACGCTCCATTTTATTTCGCTGAAAACGATCCAAACGAGCTTGAGTAATGTTCATTCTTATGCGTTTTTGGTCGACTGTTAACAAGTGCGGCACCCATCTTGCAGAAAGCTTTTTCATCTGTAGTTCTTCAGGCAAAATTAAATGGACTCGGTCATTTGAGATGCCCATGATATTAGCTATTTCACGCACTTTTATTCGTCGATAATTTAATACCGTATCATGCACTTTGGCTACAATTTCTGTTGTTGTTGCTGTTTTTGCACGTCCACTACGTGGTTCATCTTCAATGCTTGTACGACCACGTTTAAATTCAGCAACCCAATTTTTTACTGTTGCATATGAAGGAGCACTTTCACCTAACACATTCACCATATCATTATGAATTTCTTGTCCCGATAAACCTTTTTTGTGTAAATATTTAATGACACCACGCATTTCTAATTTTTCCATTGTAAAAAAATCGCGGATGCGTCTTTGGTGAACACCTGTTTCTATATGAAGGAGTTGCCAGATCGAAACAAAAATTTAACATGTGTTCATAGCAGAGATGGAAGTTTCCAAAACTCTTAACTTTTTTCTGTTTATATCGCGCTTTTTTTTGCTAGGCTAACAAGTTTCCGAACCGCCCTCGTACAACTTCGACTTCAGGTAACCCCACTCATGCGAGAGTGCCGGCCAGTTCACATCACCCCTCAAAGGATTAAGGCGTCCAGAAAACATTTGCCTCAAAAAATTCATGGTAATACTCGCTGTGTGTGCAGTGGCACCATTCCGTTGGAACCATATATATGCTCTTTTTTATACGGGTGACAATTCAGTTCATCATGAAGAATCCGGTGGAGAGAACGTCTGGAAATGCAAGGAGCAAGTGATTGCTTTCGAGCAGAGCGTTTCGGAGATTGCAGTACTGCTACGCTTACTTTCTCGATGTTTTTTGGCGTTGTTTGTAATCCTTCTCTCAGGTCCCCCTCTTACACATGGCATATTTCATGCTGTTTTCAATGAAGTTATCCAATTTACAAATGATTGCCGCCCAGGAACACGTCCGCGTGGGCGAACTGCGAATCGTAAACGAAAAGCATGCTACACTGCAATGATCAAGTGCGTATTTGAAAAGGACGCTTCAATTCAAAATGACCTCTGCTCACGTGTCCAATGATGGCATGATGGCAACTGAAAGACAGGCGAATACAAATCTCCCATCAGCCGCTATTTATTCAAACCCGTTTTCACAGATTTTTCCCATTTGACTGGGAAGCTTATGTAAAGGTCCGAACACTATATCTGCCGCTTTATTGAGACAACCTCCGATGCACAATCATTGCCGAATTTAAACGGATGGGCGAAGATAGTTGTGCGCATTTTGGTCCAAAGATCCTGCAATTCCGGCAATATCACGTCAAACGTGTGGACGTGGGGAGATTGGGAGAAGTAAGTCAGTAAAGATAAAGGGAAAACAACACTGTCAGACAGTGGCATGTTTCGTCGTTAGTGCGAGGCGATCAATGATTTGCTTGTATGCAGCCGACCTCAATCTTCTCAATAATCGATCTATATACTTATATTCACCGGAGATCCGCTTGGTCTCTTTTGCGTGCGTCTACGAACGCGCTGTCAAAGACTTTCAGGCCGTAGCATTTTTGTCCTTTTCCACATTGGTATAATTCTCCTGACACTCGAAGACAACTGACACCTACTTGGGCCAATGTCCATGCTTCAGTGCCATATCGAAGCAAAAGCGATACATGCCTGTTTTACGAGTAGAGTACTATTTTTATATTTATTAATATTTTATGCATATTGAAAAGTTAAATGTTCATTTGATATGATAAAAATATTTAAAAACTGACATTGTCCAAGCTGGCTTTCAAAATACGCACATAAAATATTTTCAAATTATCGGCGACCTTGCAAACAAAAAACTTGTCCTTAAAAGTTCTTGTCCTTAACATCATTACTTTTTCGAGTACCATAGGAAATCTAATGTCTTTGAGTGTGGATATTCGGCCGATTATCATTTTTTATTGGCACGACAAGATGTACAATCGATAGCGACAGAGTATCCAATTTCCTTGCAAAGGATACGAGTATTCACACTCAACCCCCACCCGCCCTTATATCTTCTTGGTTGACTTCAAATATCTAAAAAGTTGTAGGAAATGGATTTTTTGTGTGCGGTAATTGTACGAGGACCCAGAAATGACCCAGAGGAAGCTGAACACATAAGTAGGGCGTCATTTGGTCGTTTGGTTTGATGTTTCCCGACTTGGCTGGTTTTTCCTGTCCTATTTCGTCTTTAGCTGCATTGTTTTTCTTCCTTGTCGCTTGCGGCAAAGGCATTAATCTTGAGCAAAATGTTTTTGTAAAATACAGAGTTACAGTGTAAGGTCTCTCCTATACGCAGCCATTCACAGCAATGGCTTTTTTGTTATAGCTCACAGATTTTTCCAAATACATTTATTTTCTTCTTGGGGTTTTCTTCTTCTTAATGTTGTCTTCTTCTTCCAGCGGCAGCGATCATATCGCTCCAAAATAATTCTTTGCATTTTCATTAAACCCAAATCAACTTAAAAAATGTAAATTACATTTCTTGCAAAGATAAACAGTTCAAGTCGCATATTTCGCTAGCTGCTGCTTTGCCACGCCAGTGGGACGGGAACTGGGCCAAGACGAAAAGAGAAATGCTGCGAGATTATTTCGTGGAGTTTCGACTGTCTGGTTTCTGTGGCATTGTACTTAATTTAAATGGAATTTCGAAAAAAGGGCAAAGTAATTAGAATCAGTGAAGCCTTAATGAGGTGGTGGGGCGGTGTGGAGGTGCGAAATTATATAGACCTTTGCCCATATCCTGTAATTACATATGCTTATTTACATTTACGCCAAAAAGGCCTAGGTACTTGGGAATTTTCTAACTAAACTCGCGAAAATTAATCGTTTTCTCGAGTGGGATTTTGTTCCGCATGACAGCGATTAAAAACGTATATGGAAATTCTTCTACGCAGGCAAATGTCAAAAGAAATTCTTGTAGTCAAATCTTAAGTCAACGGTTATTTATATATAAGTATTGTGCTAGGAATCAGTTCTTCTTTGTGGAGATTAATATGTTTTGGGAAGACTTTAAAGTGACAATAGGTGTGGTATCACAAAAAAATACTCAACATTGGTCGACATGAGTTGCCTCAGACAGGGAAGATAATCAAATGGAAAACAAGTAAACAAATTCGGGTGTGACCAACTACTAGGTACACGATATCTTACACCACTTTGATATTCAGAGGACTATGTACCTCTGGGAGCTGCTTGAGCTTACATACCGTACACAGAAAAAAGACAACCTTTAAATTTCAACCAAAAAGTGGGTATGTGAATTTTATTGCTACTCAATTAAAAATTTCTTAAATAAGCTAAACTGTTAATCAAATATTGCAATAATATTTAATTGATGGAGACAACAATACAATTCATAAAATCGTATGTATCGTGTGTCTATGGGTGTATGTGTGTTAGTATACGCGTACATTGCGAGGGATTTTTATTGTATTCGCTAAAAAACTCTACTGAAGGTAGTTCTCATTGAATGCAAAACTGCCTGCCCCTAAGTGTACGAGTGTACCTCCTAAATATATTTTTAGTTACTGCGAATGATTGTGGTCTTATTATAGTGATGTGGCGTTCACCGACACTGCAGTCACCACTTCTTGTGAAATGGTCTTACCGACCGGCTTTTTTAAAAAAAAATTACAACTTTTTGGAAAATATGTGATATTTTCACCACCTTATAACGAAAATAGTTTAAATTAACGGCATACGATAATTTGGCGATGAAGTACCATCAAAAACCACTGTTAATCGCTGGTACCATGACTTAAGTCTCGGACACCGTTCGCTCCAGGATGAATGTCGTGGAGGACGTCCAACTTCGGTCACTTTCGAGAAACCATCGATGCTGCGCGTGAACTCATTAAGCAAGACCGACATGTGACATACCCTGAGCTCAATCTCACATCCTTGTGCATTAGTATGACAAGCATCAATAAGATATTGCATGTTCATTTGACCGTAAACAAAATTTGTTTTCGTTGGATCCCACATAACTTGATGAATGCTCAAAAAAAGGCTCGTATGGATTGGTGCAAAAAGATGTTAAAAAAGTATAACTGCGGTAGCTCAGAGGCAGTGTAGAACATAGTCACAGGTGACGAACCATAGATCTATGCATATGAAACCAAAACAAAACAGCAATCGACCGTATGGGTCTTTCAAGACGAGCCAAATCCAACAAAAGTTGTTCGTGGAAGAAGAACGTCGAAGAAAATAATTGTGTTTTTATTTCGATATAACCAGCCATGTTGCCACAGTGCCTTAAGTGGAACGTAGGACGGTCAATTCTGAGTGGTATACAACCGTCTGTTTGCCAACAGTGTTCGAAGAAATGAGGAAAGACAATAAGAGAAGACGGATCATTGTGCATCACTACAATGCGAGCTCTCACACATCAGCTGAAACGATGACCACTCAAGATGTCTAATTGATGGGCCATCCACCGTACATCCCTGATTTGGCACCTAATGACTTCTTCTTATTAGGTAGCATCAAGAAAAAATGCGTCGCCCGAAGCAGCTGTTGAAGCGTTCAAAAATCATGTTTTGGAGGTGTCTCAATCGGAGTGGAAATAGTGCTTCGAAAATTGGTTTGTGCGCATGCAAAAGTGATTGATCTTAAAGGCGAATATTTGGAAAAACAATAAAACCATTTCCAATGATAAGTTATTGTGTTCTTATTATTGTGTTATTATAAATAAAAACCCTTCGTATTCTCCATTTAGCTCTCCAATAGTCCAAAACGTTTCTCCAAGTTTTGTGGCTCTTACAAAATATAGGATTTTCGAGGTCCATAAAATAGGTATTGTCTGCCCAATAATTTCATCGTTGGAGCTGAATCTCTTTCCACCGAGCCATTTCTTTCGGTTTGGAAATAGGAAATAGTCACTGGGAGCCAAAGTCCGGAGAGTATGGCGGATGAGTTACCAATTCGTAACCCAATTTATGTTTTCAATTCAATTTTGCCATCGAGACTGCACACGTGTGCACCTGCGCATTATCTTGATGAAAAACGACTTTTTTCTTGTCCATATAGATTTTTTAATCCTCGTTAAATCAGTCCAATAAGGTGGCATGATATTCACCGTTTATTGTTTTTCCAGTTTAAATTTAATCGATGTGTTCAAATTTAATCGAACAAAATCCACAAGGTTGTATTTATTGAACAGCTGTTGAACACAAACTTTATTACGGAACTCTCTCTTAATTTGACAGTAGTCTATGAGCAGATGGTACATGATAAAAACATTTTATATAACTACGAGGGAAGTTGAAAAAGTTACGGAATTATTGATGCCCTCGTATATGTATATATAATGGCGAAATCCGCCAAGGGGGAAAAAGGAGCAGTAGGTCCTCAAAGTACCATTGTATAGTAGGGGATATATGTGCCGATACTGTCTACTTTTCCCAGAATTGATTATAGATCTTCTGCAACTCACAACGCTTATTGTAAACAAGCCCGAAGTATGTGTCTGTCTTGTGTTAGAGTGTAAAGACTTTAAATCGGATGGGCGTAAAAATGAAGCTATTTATGGCGATTTTATCAATTTTTGTTTTATTATGGATCGAAATTTGGTTTAGATCGTTTTAAACTTGTGGCTTCTATGGCGTCAGGACCCAAAATCATCATGTCTAAAACGAAATCGAAAAATGACATTTCGTTTTTTTTATCCAAACCGACTGTCGGGGGTTTCTCAAATATAGCTTAATGCTCACATGTCGGTTACACGGCCAAAACTAGAATTATATTTGTAGTTCGAGTTATTTTAGGTGACGGACCCTTGGCCTGAAAAACTAACCCATTTTAACATGGACATACGAAATGGGTACCAAAACAGTTAAATTATCTGCCAAACTTAACTATGAGCCTAATTTTTGAATCTGCACGCAGAAAAAAAGTATGGTTGTAATGTTAATATTCGAAGAGGATAATACTTTTGTTGGGTATATGGTTGAGCTACAAAAATATTATGGTCCTCACAACAATAGTATGATTCAAATACAACCATACTATGATCCTCACAACAATAGTATGATTCACACATAACCATACTATGATCCCAACAACCATAGTATAATTCACACTCAACCATACTATGATCTCCACAACCATAGTGTGATCCTAACAACCATAGTATGTTTCATATACAACCATAGTATGGTCCTCACAACCATAGTATGATTCACACGCAACCATGTTATGATCCCTACAACCATAGTATGATCACACAATTATACTATGATTTTATTAGAATTGGTTGAAGTAGTCAACAATAGATTTGAATTATAAAAATTACTCAAAAATACATTAAATTCAAAATAATCGGAGTGATTTATTTCACAGTAGAAAAAAATAAGTTTAAATAAACGTAAGCGTTTTTATTAAAAATATTTCAGATAAACAAAGCCTTTGGCCTTCAGCTTGTTTAAAAAAATTTAATTTCGATAAAAAAGTAATATTATTGCATTAACTCGGTACCAATAACATTTGTTCTTTAAAGCATATTTAAATGAAGAAAAATTACAATCATACAGTATGATTGCCGTAATCATATTATTGTTAACATACAACGCAAAACACAATAATTTTGTCGTTGCTATAACCATATTTTCATATTTAAATTTGGCAATAATACTATTGTTACATTTCAACAATATTAATATTGCAGCAATTATACTATTGTCAAAAATAAATTCTGTTAACAATGCTATGGTTGCGACGAACATTCTTTTGTTAAGGAGAACATATTATTACTGCCGTGACCATTTAGTAACCATGTTTTTTCTCTGCGTGTGGGTAAACAAAGAACCTGTAAGGGGTCAAAACCCCGTTTTCAATTGGTACAACCATAAGGATTATTATAAAGTTGGCCATGCCACTCTTAAGCTATTTGACTAGTTTAAATAAAAATTAACCTTAAAAAAAAACCTTTTATCGTAGCATTTGTTGCATTCTAGAGCCTAGAAATAGAGACATTTACATCTCTTCTGATTCGGGAAATATTTTCCATTCTTTGGCAAAAGTAAAGCCGTCGGTTAATGTTAACCGAATGTAAGCCGGGTTTTTACTTAAAACCCCGACGAAATCACGGTATTTAAAAAAAAACTGGAATGTCGATTTTCTCAAAACCCCAGATTTTTGGACACCCGATAAGCAACCATATCAATTTGCTCAAACGAATTGTTATAAATAAACAATTTTTTTTTTCAAATAAATTTAATCATTTAGATCTCGTTATAATAATTCTGACACCCTTGCCGCTTTATTAACGTAAAACGATTCCTTAATGATCATTATTTGGAAATTCATCAGAAAGTGCCAGCGTAAAAACTAAAGCTAAATATTTATGCGATATAAATACATTTCCCCAACACGTTTGCGTATAATCAAATTACCATTTCGGTGGAAAATACATTTATTCGTTTGTATGTGTATTTATGCAATTAAATTTTAATTTAAATGCTCATAAACACAAACGCTCACCGAGTCGTGTTGCGCGCCAGCTACAAATAAATACTTGGCACATTTCATAACGCTCCAGGGAAGGGGGGATGCTACGCAGAAGTACTCGTATCTTAAATGGCATTTTTGCTAAGGATCCCATTCATTGGTAATGCCTCCCACGCAATCCAACTCATCCTGCTATCGCTGCCATTACGCGGGCCACACACACACACATACACATAAAACCTTTTGGTGTTTGCTCTGCGACGGTGTGTATTTTTACGTGGTTAAATTCACACCGCATCTGGAGGAGCGCAGGGGACAGCGCAAAGAAGCTGGAGCCAAATAAAACGCTGTGGTTATAGCTGGTTTGGCTGGCTAAAGATAGTGAGTGGAGTGCAACACATATCGTTCGTCTGCTACTGTTGCTTGCTGCTCTTACGCCGGTTGCTGATACCGTATCTGTTGGAAGCTGTTGCTGTCTTGTAGCGTGTTCGATGGTTGTTGTTGGTGTCATCGAAAGTGTCTGTGAGTTTATGGTGGGGGGGTGGGGACAAAAGTTTTCATTATTGTTTACCTGTGTAGACAAACATAAACATCAGTTAAACAAACAGAAGCATCAGCAGCAACAGAAACAACATCAGCAACAACAATCCACAGCAATAGCAAGGGTATCAGCAGCAGAAGCAGCAATTGAACGCTAAACTGTTCCTGTCATCGCCCGGGTGTGGTTGTGGAAGGTCGGGCATGTTTACTAGTAGGCGTGTTTTATTTGACAAGCGTAATATCCGCTTGAAATGCCGCTAAAGCGATAATTGTTAAATCTTTATCGAAAATCTAAAAGTGTCAAGTAAAAACTTCATTAAGTTCGGCCAGACTGACACTTATATATCCTCCACCCTAAGCTATAGCGCTAAAAATGGCTTGTTTTTGGGCCCATTAGCCCATACGTTCGACCCTTAAGTCAGCCGAAACTTCAATTTTATTCCAGGTTTGGAATCATACGAGGGTAGCTATATATATTTCTGGCCTAATAATGAAAATGCGAATATTTATCATCAAAAATGACTTTATTGCTTTTCAAAGTATTCTCCAGCACGATTTATACACTTTTGCATGCGCTCAAACCAATTGTCGAAGCACTTTTTCCACTCCGATAGAGACACCTCCAAAACATGGTTTTTGAACGCCTCAACAGCATCTTCTGGCGATTAAAATCGTTAAACACTCATTTTTTTCTTGGTGTGCGGGAATAAAAAGAAGTCATTGGGTGCCAAGTTAGGGCTGTACGGAGAATGACCCATCAATTCGACGTTTTGGCCTGTCAAAAAGGCGCTGATTTGAGGCGATGTGTGAGAGCTCACATTGTCATGGTTCACAATGAATCGCCTTCCATTGTTCGTTTCTCGAATTTCTCCGAAGACCTAAAGCAAACAAATTGTGGTGTACCACTCATAATTGACTGTCCTACGTTGCTCGAGCGAAACAGTCGCCACATGACCAGCTTTGCCGAAGAAACAGGCGACCATTTGCTGCGAAGTGTTCTTCCACGAACAACTTTCGTTGGATTTGGATCGTCTTCGAAGACCCACACGGTCGATTGCTGTTTTGTTTCGGGCTCATACGCATAGATCTATGATTCGTTACCTGTGACGATCTTATAAACGTCTTTTGAAGCACCGCGATCGCATTTTTCAAAGTTTCTTTTCACCAATCGGCACGAACCGTTTTTTGAGCGATTGTCAAATTGTGCGGGATCCAACGAAAACAAACGCCTTTTACGGCCAGTTGTTCATGCAATACCGAAGGTATCCTGGTAGAAGAAATGCCCAAGGATGCATATATCTCACGGTATGTCACATGACGATCTTGCATTATCAGTTCACGCACGGTATCAATGTTCTCTGGCACAACGGCCGTTTTGGACGACCTTCGTCTTTAAGCGAGCGTCGGCCACGATTGAATTCATTAAACCAGTTTTTCACAGTGCTATAGGATGGTGCTTCATCGCCATACAAAGATTTAAGTTCATCGATGCACTCTTGTCGTGATAATCCTCGTCGCACAAGAGTGTTTTAACAATGGCTAAAATCAACGAATTAAAGTACGAGTTGCTTGACCACCCACCTTATTCTCCTGATTTAGCTCCCAGTGACTTTTACCTGCAATTCATTTGAGGTAAAACGCTGACAAGCGTTTTACCTCAAATGAAGATGCAATTACAGTAGTAAACCACTATTTTAAAGACCTTGAGGAAAACTATTTTATTCAAGGGATAGAATTGCTAGATAAGCGTTGGACTAAGTGTATTGAAGTTTCAGGAGATTATATTGAAAAATAAAAATATTTTTGAAAACTAACTATTCTCTTTCATTGATAGGCTAAGAACTTTCCGAACCGCCCTTATAAGTTGACAATCGCCCAAAAAAAAAGCCTCGTGTCGATTGGTGCAAAGAAATTTTGAAAAAATACTATCGCGGTGCTTCAAAAGACGTTTATGAGATCGTCACAGGTGACGAATCATGGATCTATACGTATGAACCCGAAACAAAACAGCAGTTGACCGTGTGGGACTTCGAAGACGAGCCAAATCCAACGAAATATGTTCGTGGAAGCATCATTTCGACCGCCTGTTTTTTCGGCAAAACTGGTCATGTGGCGACTGTTCCGCTGGAGCAAGGTAGGACGGTCAATTCTGAGTGGTACACCAAAATTTGTTTGCCCGAAGTCTTCGGAGAAATTCGAAAAACGATGAAGATAAGACGAATCATTGTGCATCATGACAATGCGCCTTTCTCTCACACATCGGCGCCTTTTTGACCGGCCAAAACGTCGAATTGATGGGTCGCCGCCGTACAGCCCTGACGTGGCTTATTTTTATTCCCGCACATCAAGAAAAAAAGGCGAGGTCAACGGTTTTCGTCACCAGAAGATGCTGTGGAAGCGTTCAAAATGCATGTTTTGGAAATGTCTCAATCGGAGTGGAAAAAGTGCTGCGACAATTGGTTTAAGCACATGCAAAAGTGTATTAATCATGCTGGATACTTTGAAAAAACAATAAAACCATTTTTGATAATAAATATTCGCATTTTCATTATTAGGCCAGATATAGCAGCCCTTAGTATTTATCAAGCTTTTCCTTGGTTTGATTGGCGGTTTTTTATCGCAAAATATAATGTTAATGAGCACTCGAAATTCATTTTTTCCATTTTTATCAAAATCCACCAGGTTGTATGTTTTGAACAGCTGTTAAACACAAACGAAGTGACAGAACTCTCTCAAAATTTGACAGTAGTCTCTTAACAGACGGTATTTGATGGTAGCATTGCTGCATTTCATCTAACTACGAGGGAAGTTGGAAAATACACGGAATTATTGATATGCTCTCGTATTTCAATATTCGCATTAGCTTTCCCTAAACCTGCTTTCGTTGCAGCCCTATAAAGTCCGATAAATCTTACTTGAAATACCCACAGAGTTCCAGTGAGTGGAGTGCAGGGTATAATTATATGAACAAATTTAGTCAATAAAATAGTTTCATTAAGTGATGTTCATATGTATGAGTGTTGAAATTTCAAACCGATTGTATCTATGTTTGTTAATTTTATTCCTTAACATTGAGATCGAATTTTCTTGAGTGCTGCTGTATTCAGTAGGAACAATCTTTTTAATATAAATTAAGAAAATTAATTAATTATTTATTGTTTGATGAGATTGAAATTAGGGCTTTGCTGTGACAAGTTTGTCAGAAATCCATATACGTACCTATATTTAAGATTTGGAAACATTTTGAATTCGGAACGGGCGGGACCTAAAATCGCCACACGCGAAGGAGTGCCAATATCAACAATACAGTGGTTTGTATTCCGGGTAGCTCAAGTCTGGGTAACTGTGTCAGCTATACAATTATCTTCAATGTCTCTATGGCCATCCATGAACCTTTAAAGAGATTACCGACGAATGTCTCACTATTCGCTGCAGAGACATTGGACATTTTTGAACAATTCTCAAAGTGGTGAACTCTGTCTGCAGGGATTTAATGGCGAATTTACCATAAGTTAATATCAAGATAGTCCTGCAGGACGGTTCCTATGGCATGAATTATGCTACAATATTCCGAAGACTTGAAGGATTGCTTAAAATTCAGCTTAACCGTGTAGATTGCCTCTAGTTACCAACCCTTTCTGAACGTACCTCGTTCCAAAGTCTCTATCGTCTCCAGTTATGGTGCTAGGTAAACAAGCCGTATCTGTCTGCAAGAGCATGAAGGGATAAGTGTAAGTTCGAATGAACTTTGGTGCATATGTGAGTGTGTAGATTTTTAACACTAGCGACACCTTGTCTAAATCTACAGAAATACAGGAAAACCCCCGAACAAGAAACAACAACAAATATTTGTTCAATAGACCGCATTGCATAGACAAACGAAAAACTAAAAAAAAACTTCAGCGACACATAAAAAGCAAGAGACTATAAATATAGCAGCAATGAAAATAACAGCAACAAAACTGGCAACAGCGACATAAGGAAGTTTGTTTTACAAAACCGACCTCTGATACCTGAGCAAACTAACAAAATGAAATAAAAACAAAAAAACTGGGGGGAAGAAACTCACTTCGAATCGGTAGTACCGCCATTACCTACCGCCAGCCAGCCAACTAGCCAAAATGATTGGAAACCAAAAACCACCAGCAGCCATCATCGTCATCGCAGGCAACCAGGCCCAGCCAAAGCCACAGTGACATCTAATGATTACAGCGGACTACAACAAAATAAATAGAGTTTTTCCTCCAAAAAATTTTTTCAATTTTAAACACACACCACGACGAAAAAACAAGAGATTTCCGAAAACCAAAAACAAACAGCATCGTTTGGTCCAACGCCTGCGTGGGGACAAGACCTGGTCATGGTGGAGGAGGCAAGCGGCAAATGGGAAATGAAATCTGCGCAACCCCACAAATAGCGCCATCGTTGCGCTTGGCTACTCAATCAACCGCAACAACACAAGGAAAAAGGGCAAAAAACTTTTACAACTTTTTTCCTCGGGATTTGGGCGTTTTTTGGGGGTGGGGGATTTCTTCACTTGGCGGTAATGGCGGTAAAAATGGTTTCCATTTTTACGTGTTCGTTTATTTTTTTAGTTGGTCCAAGAAATATCAATTGCAGGTAAACAAACTCCAATTAGGGTTTTTTTTCCTGAACGCCTCGCCGTGTAGCCTGGTTTGCGGCAGACAGTGCGTTGCAAATGGTTATTGCAACACCCACCACCTGTAGCAACACAACATGGGAAAGTCAGTTGGCGTCAAAGTCGGCTATTGGGTGTTAATGTTTGTCAATGGCCCACAGGAATCTCCAAAGGATATTCCCTGAAATCAATTGAAGCAAGTGTAAAAAGTTTGTCTTGACCTTTCAAGGATGCGGCATGGCAACAACAACTCAATAGGGATACAAAGTTGATGATGTCATGTACGCTGTAACAGGCTGTGATTCAAAATGGTTTTTGTTGTAATTACCCGTAGATTGCCTAGAAGATAAACATCAAGTTTACAGTATTATAAAGGGTGATCCATCTAGAGGTATTTTTTCAGAACAAAAAAAAATATATAAAATTCAAATCAAGTGTGAAATCTTTTTTGGTTATATGAAAGGACATTTTATGGCATTTAATTTTTGAAAATAATTATCTTCAAATGTTGACAACCGTATTATGGAAATGAGCGTTCGGTGAGAAACGGAAAGATCCGCTGTTTTCGACCAAAATTTTGTTCAGTGCTGAGGCCCATTTCTGGCTCAATGGCAAAGTCAATAAACAAAATTGCCGCATTTTGGCTAAAGAAGAGGTTCAAGAAGTGCCATTATACCCACAGAAAACCACGGTTTGGTGCGGTTTATAAGCTGGTAGAATCATGGGTGCATATTTTTCAAAAATGATGAAGGCCGGAACGTAACCGTGAATGATGCTTGCTATAGCGCCTTGATATCGATCTTTATGCTACCTGAAATTGAAGCCCGTAATCTTAACGACACTTGGTTTCAACAGGACGGTGCCACTGGTCATACAGCTGCTCAAACAATGGATCTATTGAGAGGTCATTTTGAAAAGCAGCTATTTTCACGTTTTGGACAGTTAAGTTGGCCGCCTAGATCGAGCGATATCACAGCTTTAGACATTTTTCGTTGGGGTTACGTAAAGTCCAAAGTCTATGCTGACAAACCAGCTACGAATCAGGTTTTGGAAGCCAACAGTACGCATGTCATTAAATCCATACCGGTTGAAATGCTCGAACGAGTCATCCAAAATTGGACCCTCAGAATGGAAACCCTGAGGCGTAGTTACGGCCAACATTTGAGGGAAATTATATTCAAAAAATAAATGCCTTACAATGTCCTTTCAAATGACCAATAAAGATTCTACACTTGATTTGACTTTTTATATATTTTTTGTTCTGAAAAAATTCCTCTAGATAGGTCATCCAATATTATAAATAGTATTAAAAGAAATGTCATTACATGGTAAGATGTTTTATAATGAAGAGAAAGGGCTTTTTACCACTATTTAGTCTGCGGAGATTTAACTAGTGAAAGGCCTTAATTCTCTTTTTTATTTCCCCTCCATCCAACTACAAATTTTCTAGATAACAGTAAGACCTCCTGAAAAACTTCAACTAAACTACCTTTTAACTGTGTACCTAATAATGACAACTCATTACCCTTTGCATTATTTTGAAACCAAAAATAATAACCTACTTACAATCAGGTTCAATAATACAGTAATCTGTAATCACCTCTAATGACTATTCTATTCTACTTCTTGTGCTTACTTCAGTCCCACAACATCCCATTAAGGGACAAGGGGGAACTTCCATCAGATCAGTGAGCAGTACACGATTCAATTATTTTTCTTACTGCCAGAGACCAAATGTTTAACGCCGGCTTAGAACGGTTTATGTAAGTTATAGAAAAGTTTATACTTGGCTTAGGGATAAATCTCTTATGCGTAAAGTTGCCGGCATTTACAAGGTGGCAACTCGCCTTTGAGAATTTGTTAGATATTCTTTATTGGGGTTGAACTTCGGTTTACTGGTATTATATCGTGCAGACGTCTATCACACCACGGCGGCCCAAAATTTAACTTGCAAATTGTGCAAGTTAAATTTTGCAAAAAGGTCACATTTTGTAAATTTTATTTGACAACAGAAATTCAATCTTCATTTTAAAACCAATGCGACACTCAAGTTAAAGGTTGCCCAACTAAAATGCACAATGTTAATTGTAAATAAAACAAAAAGTTTTCAGAGAATTATCTTAATATAAGAATAGAAGGAACTACGACAATTATGAGTAAAACAAAAGATCGTCTAAATACTCGCCACGGCTTCCGTGGCATACCTTAATCCGATGGCCCCTAACTTTAATGACTCTGAGACATAATTAATGTTCGATTTCGTAAATGTGCCGAATTATCACATCCTTTAGCTCTTGAATTGTTATTGGCTTATCGACGTACACCCTTTCTTTCAAATAACCCCAAAAAAGGAAGTCCAACGGTTTCAAATCACATGATCTTGTCGGCCAATTAACATCGCCACGACGTGAGATAACACGCCCATTGAATTTGCTGCGCAAAAGAGCCGTTGTTTCTTAAGCTATGTGGCAAGTGGCCCGTCCTGTTGAAACCACATATCGTCCACATCCATATCTTCCAAATCGGGCCATAAAAAGTTCGTTATCATCTCACGATAGCGAACACCATTCACAGTAACTGCCTGACCGGCCTCATTTTGGAAAAATTACGGCCCGATGATGCCGCCAGCCCATAAACCGCACCAAACAATCGCTCATTGTAGATGCATCGGGTTTTCAGCAATCCCTCGTGGATTATCATTTCCCAAATGCGGCAATTCTGCTTGTTTACGAATTCACTGAGGTGAAAGTGTGACTCGTCGCTGAAGATGATTTTCTTTGTACGAGGTCTGCTATATATATTTCTAGCCTAATAATGATATTGCGAATATTTATCATCAAAAATGGTTTTATTGTCTTTCAAGTAAACCAATTGTCGAAGCACTTCTTCCACTTTGATTAAAACACCTCCAAAACATGGTTTTTTTTAACGCTTTAACATCATATTCTGGCTCTAAAATCGTTCACCACGCATTTTCTTCTTGATGTGCGGGAAAAAAAAGAACTCATTGGGTGCCAATTCAGGGCTGTACGGCGGATGACCCATCAATTCGACGTTTTGGCCGGTCAAAAAGGCGCTGCTTTAAGCCGATGTGTGAGAGCTCGCATTGTCATGGTGCACAATGATTCGTCTTCTCTTGTTCGTTTTTCGAATTTTTCTGAAGATTTCAGGCAAACACATTTTGGTGTACCACTCAGAATTGACCGCCCTACGTTGCTCAAGCGGAACAGTCGCTACATGACCAGTTTTGCCGAAGAAACAAGCGACCATTTGCTTCGAAGTGCTTTTTCCACAACTTTTGTTGAATTTGGCTCGCCTTCGAAGACCCACACGGTCGATTGCGGTTTTGTTTCGGGCTCATACTCATAGGTCCATGATTCGTCACCTGTGACGATCTTATAAACGTCTTTCGAAGCACCGCGACCGCATTTTTTTTTTAAAATTTCTTTGCACCAATCGACACGAGCCTTTTTTTGAGCGATTGTCAAATTGTGTAGGACCCAACGAGAACAAACCTCTTTTACGACCAGGTGTTCATGCAATATCAAATGTATGCTGGTGGAAGAAATGCCAAAGAATGCCTCTATTTCACGCACGGCATCAATGTGCTCTGGCACAACGGTCGTTTTTGGACGTCCCTCGTCTGAATTCATTAAACCAGTTTTTCACAGTGATATAGGATGGCGCTTCATCGCCATACAAAGATTTAAGTTCATCGATGCACTGTAGTCGTGATAATCCACCTCGAAAGTTGTGAATAATGATCACACGAAAATGTTCACGAGTTAATTCCATTTTTTTCAAATTGATTTTTTCAAGTCACTGTAAACAACACAAACGATCAAAACGTCTGAGTACGTTTATGCTGAAAATTTTCAAACTTTCCAATGAAAATGTCAGACATCCAAGTCCCACAAAAAATATTTTTTTTTGCCAGCAATTTTATTATGAAAAATATATTTTTTATTTTTTTAGCCCTAGTAAAATAAAAGTACAATTTTTAAATGAATGAATTACTCCACAAGCTAATGCGATCAGGTTTGTTGTTGTTTGTCTTTTGGGGAAGAAATAGTAAGTCAGCGAAGTAAAAGCAAACACCGTCTGGTAGACGCACGTACTGCTCCGTTAGTGTGGGACGGTACAATATATACTTATGCCGACAAGCTACCCACATATTCAACGATCTATATATCACGGGTTTCCCATTAATGACATAACAATTTTATATATTAATAAAATTCAGAATATTTAAGATATAGAGTTCAAATTTATCCCAGGTGTAGTGCAAAAGTTACATTTTGAGAATGATATTCGTTTTTGGTCATATGACCACTACGAGCCCGTGTACTTCGATCTATTCTTCGGACCCAATTTTCCACCACTCTTGCACACTTTTCGACCGGAACGTTGGCATCTTCGCGTTGGATGTTGTCCCTGAGCTCCTCTAAAGTTGTTGTCTTGCTGGCGTAGAACAATGACGTGGCCCCATAAAATGAAATCCAATGACGTTAAATGGCATGAACAAGGTGGCCACTCCACCGGACCATTTCTCGAGATAATTTGACTTTTTGTTAATCAATAGTAACGCTTGCTGTGTGGCTAGTGGCACCTTCTTGTTGAAACCACATATCGACGATGTCAAACTCATCCAATTCTGGCCCAAAACAATTTTCTAACATGGCACGATAGCGCTCTCCATTGGCAGTAATATGACGGTTATTTCCATCGACGAAAAAATGCGTCTTTGCGGATGCAATTGTGTCTTTTGAAGCACAAGTGGATTTGTTTCTGTCCAAAAACGCAGATTTTGGTTATTAACAAAACCACTCAGCGAGAAATGAGCTTGATCGCTGAAGATGGTGAAAATTGGAGTAAGCGCTCTTAAAGTTGCGACCACTTAAAATTTCGGTAGTAATTTTTAATGATTTTTAAACGTTGCTGGTAAGTGAACTTTACCATGTTGAAAATATGTTCTTCGACTTACGTTTTGACCCTGAAAGATCATTTAAAATGTTTGTGGGTGCGTTGATATAAACACACGAAATGGTTATGTCCCTATTGAAAAACTCTCTGCGAAACATTGCTTAATTTTGCATATGCAAAGAATAAAGTCGAAGAGCGAGTACATAGGCGAATTACTAAAACAATTCCTACCATATTGACAGACTGTCCGATTGACGTTGTTTCAATAAAATGTTTAAAAAATTTAAATTTGTAGCACTTTTTGTCTTTATTTAAAACATCTAACGAGGGTATTTTGGACAAAACGAAGTTTTTGCACATTTCCTTAAAATTTCTCGGCTGATTTAATTTCGCTGCCTCATGTCTTCTATAAAACACTTTTTATTTAACATTACATTTCACATCATTTTGTGGAACCAGGCGACATAGGGCACATTTCAATGGAATTATATTATGACAAAAGGAGGCCAAAGGGCATCTATCTCATGGCTTCAAAGTAAAAGGTTAAAATTTATAACACAAACAAGGGGTACATATGCTCATGGCACTTCTAATGAATTTCCATCTCTATCTGTTTGCCCATCTTTTCTAAGATCTCCTGTGCATGGGTTTGTTTTCATTTGAATAAAGAAGCAATCGTTATTTAGATTTCAGTCGTATTCATTTCTTTCATTGCCAACTGGCAAACTTAATTATTTGGTATAATTTATATTTTGTTTACTCACAAATATGATTAGAAATAAATAAAATGTGAATTTAAAAATTCAAATGAAATCCATACCAATTAAATTTCCCATTTGTCCGTAGTCAATCGGTCAGCCCGGTCCTTCTTTCCATTCTACGAGTAAACATTGCAATTTGTTTCTATTGAAATCCAATAACAAACTATCAGTTTTTATTTCAAAAATATGCATTTAATATCCTATTGGAAAATAGATTTCCATTTAAGCCTACGTTCACAAACAAAATGTTATTTTAAATACATGCGTCGAGATTCGGCCGATATGGAGTTTTATTTTGGGGTTTGCAATTAAATGAAAGTAATTTAACGCTCCTTTGGCTAAGAGTGCCAAGCAAACATTTTGGACTGTGATTATAGGTGTAGAAGAGTTTAAGATGTTATACTATTTTAAAAGTTAGATGAAATTATCTCTTGTTTTAAGCTAAGTAAACCTTATATATTGTACTGACTCTAATTAAACTTTATTGTTTATTTTTTCAGGTATGTACATTTCATAGGGGATTTGTAAAACATGTAGCCATATTTAATGGTAAGTCCAGTCTTGTCTAGAATTTTAAATCAAATCGGCATTTACTACGTGGAAACAAGCCACTAAAAGGTTTTATCGATCTACTCAGAATCCGGAGCTGATCCGCTTTTCCGTACGTGGTTGGAAAATTGTGGATTTTTTTTAAAAGGTATTCCAAAAATGTTTATTTTCTTTATTAAAAACTAGCTAGCAAGGTGCAAACTTTTATTAAAAAATAAGATTACCAGAAAATGCACGAAATTTTTTTAATTTAAAAGAGATCAGTCTAGAGACTGGCCCATCTTCATTTGGTATCTAATACGAGGATCTCTATAGGTATGCATCAGTACAAACGAGTCCCTAATGAAAACCATGGAATTATTGCCCAACTGCAAATATGGCTAAATTTTTAAGATTCGGGTCGATTTAAAACCCCTTGCGTTTGCTTTATGGTTCCAAAAAAAAACCGGTTTCCAAAGACCTGCACAAATAGGTGGCAACAAAACCTTTATACTATCTCACTAATACAAATTAAACTATTTTCAAGATTCGACTCAATTTAAGTGGTCCGGCACTCACACGCAGAGAAAAAACATGGTTACTACATGGTCACGGCGATAATAATATGTTATCCGCAATAAAAGTATGTTCGTCGTAACCGTAGCATTGTTAACTGAATTGAGTTTTGACAATAGTATTATTGCTGCAATATTAATATTGTTGAAATGTAACAATAGAATTATTGACAAATTTAAAAATGAAAATATGGTTATAGCAACATTATAAATATGGTTAGTGCGACAAAAGTATTGTGTTTTGCGTTTTATGTTAACAATGATATGATTACGGCAATCATACTGTATGATTGTAACTTTTCTTCATTTAAAATTGCTTTTTAGAACAAATGTTATTGGTTCGGATCTAATGCAATAATAGTACTTACTTATCGAAATTAATTTTTTTTAAACAAGCTGCTTTGGCTTTGTTTATCTGAAATATTTTAAATAAAAACGCTTACGTTTATTTAAACTTATTTTTTCTACTGTGAAATAAATCACTCTTATTATTTTGAATTTAATGTATTTTCGAATAGTTTTTATAATTCAAATCTATTGTTGATAACTTAAACCAATTTTAATAAATAATATTGGGGATCAAATCTATTGTCGACCACTCAAACAAATTCTATTAAATAATATTGGGGATCATAGTTTAATTGTGTGTGATATACTATGGTTGTTGGGATCATAACATGGTTGCGTGTGAATCATACTATGGTTGTGAGGACCATACTATGGTTGTATATTAAACATACTATGGTTGTGAGAATCATACTATGGTTGTGGAGATCATAGTATGGTTAAGTGTGAATCATACTATGGTTGTGGGGATCATAGTATGGTTATGTGTGAATCATACTATTGTTCTGAGGATCATAGTATGGTTGTATTTGAATCATACTATTGTTGTGAGGACCATAATATTGTTGTAGCACAACCATATACCCAACAATAGTATTATCCTCTTCGAATATTGTCATCATAACCATACTTTTTTTCTGCGTGGCAGACATGGCCAAAAACCTAGTCCTTTAAATGCGCATACCAAGATGAGCAAAGCAAACTTAAGATTTGAAATATATTTTTTTACTAAAGATTTGGCTGGATTTGATGATTAGGTCATTGACCGTAGCAGCCAAAAAAATCGGTCATCTACTTGTATTGGCGTATGCAAACGCAACAGCACTATCATTTCCTGAACCCTTCAGAAACATGAACTTACTTATAGTTTTAAAATGTTTCTTAATTTGGCTTTATTTAATGGGCTAAGGGCCGCACCTCTATCTTTCTTCTCACTCACTCACTCACTCACTCACTCACTCACCTCTATCTTTCTCTCTCTCACTCACTCACTCACTCACTCACTCACTCACTCACTCACTCACTCACTCACTCACTCACTCACTCACTCACTCACTCACTCACTCACTCACTCACTCACTCACTCACTCACTCACTCACTCACTCACTCACTCACTCACTCACTCACTCACTCACTCACTCACTCACTCACTCACTCACTCACTCACTCACTCACTCACTCACTCACTCACTCACTCACTCACTCACTCACTCACTCACTCACTCACTCACTCACTCACTCACTCACTCACTCACTCACTCACTCACTCACTCACTCACTCACTCACTCACTCACTCACTCACTCACTCACTCACTCACTCACTCACTCACTCACTCACTCACTCACTCACTCACTCACTCACTCACTCACTCACTCACTCACTCACTCACTCACTCACTCACTCACTCACTCACTCACTCACTCACTCACTCACTCACGCACTCACTCACTCACTCACTCACTCACTCACTCACTCACTCACTCACTCACTCACTCACTCACTCACTCACTCACTCACTCACTCACTCACTCACTCACTCACTCACTCACTCACTCACTCACTCACTCACTCACTCACTCACTCACTCACTCACTCACTCACTCACTCACTCACTCACTCACTCACTCACTCACTCACTCACTCACTCACTCACTCACTCACTCACTCACTCACTCACTCACTCACTCACTCACTCACTCACTCACTCACTCACTCACTCACTCACTCACTCACTCACTCACTCACTCACTCACTCACTCACTCACTCACTCACGCACTCACTCACGCACTCACTCACTCACTCACTCACTCACTCACTCACTCACTCACTCACGCACTCACTCACTCACTCACTCACTCACTCACTCACTCACTCACTCACTCACTCACTTACTCGCTCACTCACTCACTCACTCACTCTCTCTTAAAAGACCTTAAAGTCCTTCTCTTCTAAAACGCCTTCTCTTGAGAGACTTTCTAGAAGGCCCTCTCTTGAGAGACCTTCAAGAAGGACTTCTCTGGAGAGACCTTAACTTGAGAGACCTTCATGAAGGCCTTCTCTTGAGAGACCTTCTAGAAGGCCTTCTCTTGAGAGACCTTCTAAAATGCCTTCTCTTGAGAGATCTTCTAGAAGGCCTTCTTTTAAGAAGGCCTTTTTTAAGAAGTCCTTCTTTTAAGAAGGCCTTCTCTTGAAAGACTTGTCTTAGGAGACCTTCTAGAACGCCTTCTCTTGAGAGACCTTCTAGAAGGCCTTCACTTGAGAGACCTTCTTAAAGGCCTTCTCTGAAGAGACCTTCTCAAATGTTTCTTTAAAGATACCTTCTAAAAGGATATCTCTGAAGAGACCTTCTAGAAGGCCATTACTTGAGAGAAGTTATAAAAAGTATTCTCTGCAAATACCTTCTGGTGGGCCTTCTCTTAAGGGACCTTCTGGAAGGCCTTCTCTGGAGAGACCTTCTGGAAGGCATTCTCTTGGGAGACCTACTGGAAGGCATTCTCTTGAGAGACCTTCTCTTAAGATTGCTTTTAGAAGGCTTTCTCTTGGGAGACCTTCTAAAATGCCTTCTCTTGTTCCATCTTCAACTGTAGCAGCACTAGTTTTGGGATTTTAGGAAACGTATCGCATTATTATACCCTCCACCACGCTATGGTACAGGGTATTATGACACAGTGCTGATTTTGCAACACCTTAAAAGAATATAGAAAGACCATATTTTAATTATACCGACCGACTCGGAATCACTATCTAATTCCATTGAGCGTTGTCCGTCCTTCTGTCCAACTATCGTCCTAATCAAAGTACAACTAGCAATTATGGGCCAATTACCATGAAACTTGGAACATTCTTGAACTTCGATATCATTTTCTCAATTTCAGAACCTACAGCTCTAAATGCCGAGTGGCCAAAACCTATGTCTAGTAAAATTTTTCTAAATCGGTCCAAGTTTTTTATTTGCTCCCACACAAATGTTCCTCCCGATTTGAGGTCCTAGTGCACTAGAAGCCACAAATTACACCCGATCACGCCCAAGTTTTCTATACTACGTTATTAGCAAACATAAATTAACTGCCGTGAAACTGGGCCATATGGGTCCATATTGTTTTCTATAGTCCCCGATTTCGGAACCTACCTACAGCTCTGAAAGCCAAATAGTATACACGGTTCCTACCAAATTTTGCATAAGCGTTACGAGCGACTGACACCCATATCCTCTTAGATTGGAGCTTACTACTGCCGCACATTATGCCGATACCGATAAGCAGATTATTATTAAGTACTTACAATTTTGGTTTCAAAATAATCCAAATTCATTATCTGGTAATGTAAATAATAATGAGAAACACTAACTGAAAATTCCCGGGGATAAAGACGTTTTTCCTATCTAATCTATAAAATAAAGCAATAATACAAAGTAACTTACATCTACCTAATTATTTTAGTTGTTAAATGCAATTCATTATTTTTGATTTCAATATAGTGTAGAGTGTAATGACCTGTCATTGCCAAGCTATGGAAAAAGTGTTATGAAAAAAGTGATGTGTCTCTAGTATTTGATGGGATGAATCGTCCTAGAAACATCTAACTACTTCTTTTACTCGTTATAGGTAAGTAATTATTTTAGTTTTCAAAATAATGAAGAAGGTAATGACCTGACATTACCAAGTAATGCAATGAGCTATAATGGGACTAGCAAGTATTTGAGAAGACTTAAAATGCAATCTAATTTCCTCTGAAAACATTTCACTTTTTTTTAAGCTGGAAAAATCGAAAGTATTTCTATAATTCTAAAAAACCTTCGTTGATTCTAGTTGCATGCCGCTGCCTTGACCCACTACAATTAAGGCACTAACATATTTCTTGGGGGCGATTTAGACATTCCATACCTCTTACATTTTGGGCATTTAGCCAATATTTCCCATTAGAGATGATGCTTTCGGAATCAATAGCAACAAATAAGCATTGAGCACAATGCCGAATGTGAACACTCAAATGAAAAAAAAGAAAACTATTGTAAAGACCATTGTCTGTTCGAACAAAAGTAGATAAAATTGTAATAAAAAGAAATGTTCAACATTTGTAATGTAAACACAGATAAAAACGTTTCAAGACATGAGTCGACAACTGTAATGCAAGTGCTCTCAACAGGGAGGGCACGTGCCCCTCCCTGCCCAGAGTAATTTGCAGTTCACCCATTTCGGGCACTTAAATAGAATTAAAAACGAAAGGAAAACTAGAAATTTATATCATATTCAGTTCTTTATTTTTCCTCGGTTATTTACATTTGACTTTTTTCAATACCTAATTTGTTGCATGGAGTTTTGAGGAACGGTTCGTCTAATAATTGTGGTAAATGTTTGTTCAAGAAGAGCCTTTTAATGCCTGGCTCCAACCGACTGGTGTTATATTTGGTTGAATATTCTCTTACTCTAGGAATTAATGGATCAACTTTTATTTTTGTATCCTTATTTTCTATAATTTTATTTAATAATTTTATAGGTTTATTCCCTTATATTTTTACTAGAACTAGTCATTTAACATTAACCCTTACATTAGCTCTTTCCCTACTAAGTCCTGGAGTTTTGTAACTCCCTGTCTGCACTTTCCGTAGTGGTTTCGTATAACGCTTTTCTGCCGACATGTCCTAGACTCCCCATGTCCTGCACTTTAATGCGCTTAACTGCATTTATATTCTGATGCAGTTCACGGTTGAATCGACGCCTGCACTATAATTTTCCAAATGTCCACTGTTTCGGTGTCATTTACTAGGTTGTCTAGATCTAACTTTCTTTAACCAAAAACAACGATATACTTTTTCTAAAGGCCAAATATCGGCATTATTTCTGGAACGCCCCAGCGTATTCTGCCAACCTAATTTCCCAAACCTCTTTGACGGTTTTTGGGCATAACCCACGAACGGTTTAAACGATGACCGCCTTAAGGACCTAAATCGTTTATTCGTTATTTCCATATCACCAGTCCTTTAAGGTAGCCTTCAAAAGAAATTCTAAAACGTGTCTCCAAAGTGGACAACTTATATCGCCGAGAAGGCTAATAAAACGTTTTGCGAACTTAGCGGAGAAAAGATCGATTGTTTCGAGGACTGTGTGGCATTACCCTCCATTCTGCTTTAACGAAGGAACGTGCGAATCCATGTCTCCAATATCCGTCAAAAAAATATACTTGAAGCTCGCGCTTATCTTTATTTAAGAAATAGGTCTATGATTACACCGCTCCAATACCCGCAGCAAAGTCGATTGACTTCTCTGCTGGGTCTTCATAAAAGTTCAAAAACAAACCACAAATAATTTTAACATGGGAGAGTTATCTGAACAATGCGTATATGTGACAGCGCATAGAAAAAAGGGACCTAAGGTTAAAAAAATCAATTTTTTTTTTTTTTTTTTTTTTTGATGTGGACAACATCTGAGCATCGAATGAGACCGATCCCAAGCCCCAAAAGTGTTCCCTCCCTGAGATATGCGCGTTTTATGAAAGTGAAGTCGACTATTCTAAGCGCAAATAGAAAGGGACCTAATTTTTAAATGGCTCTCCTGAACAAAACTTTTCACTTTTTTTTTGATGTGGGCAACATCTGAGCCTCGACTGAGACCGATCCCATGCCCCAAAAGTGTTCCCTCCCTGAGATATGCGCGTTTTATGAAAGTGAAGTCGACGATTCCAAGCGCAAATAGAAAGGGACCTAGTCTTTAAAATGGCTCTCCTGAACAAAACTGAGTTTTTAACCTTAGGTCCCTTTCTATTTTGCGCGTCACATATACAGATTTGAACTGTTTGTAAAATTTCAGCCACACACCCTTCTATATGTACTTGTTTAATTCATTTTTAAGTTAGTATTTACATTTGAGTACAAAATAATGCAAAGCGTAATGTGATGACATTATAATGCAAAGTGTAATGTGATGGCATTACCTGGTATTGCGATTGGTAATGTGTGGTACTTACCAAATTTTTGTTTGTTGAAAATCCATATAGTTGAGTTTAACTAGCTTCTTGTAGACACTGGGACTTTTGCCTAGTACAATTCTATAAGCTGATGTGCTTTGACGGATGGTGGGTACGACAATTATGCCAGTAGACCCAAAGTCAATTCCAAGTAAGAACATAACAAATTTCTCTGAGGTGGGGTTTGTCACCTCCTAAAAGCGGAGGACTTTTTTCAGAAAGAGGGCGACTTTACCTCAACATTCCATTAAGGAAGTTATAGTTCAGTGAGAAATTTTAAATACTAAAGTGTGGTCCAACTAAAATGCACGATGTTAATTGTAAATAAAACAAAAAGTTTTCAGAGAATTGTCTTAATATTGTTTATTTTATTTTATTTCTTATTTTTTATGATAGAGAAGGATCTATGACAATTGTGTGTGAAATAAAATCTTGGCCAAATGCACGACACGGCCTCAGTGGCATACCTCAGTCCGATGGTCCATATACGAGGGCGACCGCAAAACTAACTGGCCTGGTACATTTTTTGTTTTACTAGCAACTTTTTTTTTGTTTTCTAAAAGCAATCTTTTATAAGCCATCTGTCAAAATTTCCGAAATATTTAATGATTTTTTTTTTTGTTACAGGTGATTGAAGTAAACAAGTTTTATAATTTTTGAAAAATGGAAAATAAAGAGTTTCGTGCGGTAATTAAACACTTTTATATGAAAGGTTAATCGAAGGTGATTTGGATTCTGTTCATGGTGATAATGCACCATCATACTCCACCGTGAAATCCTGGGTTCAACAATTTAAAATGTGTCGTTCAAGTACGGAAGATGAACAACGCTCTGGAAGACCGAAAACTGCTACTACTATTGAAAACATTAGAAAAATATTTAATGAAGTGACTAAAGATAGACGAATAAAGCTCAGAGAACTAGCTGATATTGTTAAAATACACGAAAAACAAGTTTGGAGTATTTTACATGATGACCTCCACATGAAAAATCTATCCGCAAGATGGGTGCCGCGTTTGTTGACATTGCCCCAAAAAATCGTCCGTTGGACCAATTCCGAGGAGCTTTTAGCGATTTATCAGCGTAATCCAATATAGTTCTTGCGCCGATTCATAACTGTTGATGAAGCATGGATCCACCACTACATCCCAGAATGCAAAGAACAGTCAGAACAATGGATAGAAGCTGGTAAAAGTGGTCCCAAGAAGGCGAAAACTGTTAAGTCAGCAGGAAAAGTAATGGCCACAGTATTTTGGGATGCAAGGGGTATAATATTTATTGATTATCATGAGAAAGGAAAAACTATAAATAGTGAATATTATTGTGCATTATTGGATCGGTTGAGTGAAGAAATCAAGATAAAACGACCGCATTTAGAAAAAAAAGTTATTTTTCATCAAGATAATGCTCCTTCACACCCTGCATTTTTAACTCAACAAAAACTGACCGAATTACGATTTGAAATTGCTCCGCATCCCCCATATAGTCCAGATTTAGCTCCTTCTGATTATTTCTTGTTTCCAAATTTACAAAAAATTTCTCGGTGGCAAAAAAATTTCGTCCAATAGCGAGGTTATTGCTGAAACTGAGGCATATTTTGAAGGTCTTGAAAAATCTTATTTTTCGGATGGAATTAAAAAACTTGAAAAACGTTTGATGAAGTGTATTGAGTTGGAAGGAGATTATGTTGAAAAATAAATAATAATAATTCCAAAAAATCGGTTCTTTTTATGTTAGGCCAGTTACTTTTGCGGTCGCCCTCGTATTCAATGAGTGAGACATAATGCAGGTTCAATGTCGCTAATGTGCCAAATTATCCCATCCTTCAGCTTTTGAATTGTTCTTCGCCTTTTGACGTACAGTGATTCATTTAATATTCCTAAAGAAACAAGTTAAACGGCATCAAATCCAATAATTGTGGCGGCCAATTAACATCGCCACAACGTAGATAACACGGCAATTGGATTTCTCGCACAAAAGAGCCATTGTTTGGTTAACTGTGTGGCAAGTGGCACCGTTCTTTTGCAACCACATAATGTTCAGGTCCATATCCTCCATTTCTGGCTACAAGAAGTCCGTTGTCATCTTGTGATAGCGAACGCCATTCACGGTAACTGCTTGGCCGACATTTACGAAGAAGTACGGCCCCATGACGCCACCAGCCCATAAACCCCACCAAACAGTCACACTTTGTGGGTGCATCGGCTTTTCAACAATCACGTGTGAATTCTCATTTGCCCAAAAGCTGCAATTCTGCTTGTTTATGAATCCAGTGAGGTGAAAGTGTTTCTCGTCGCTGGAGCTAATTTTCTTTGTAAATTCACGAAATGCTTTTTTAATTAAAAAGCTCACTTTCGTAAAATTCTTTAACAATCTTAACGCCCGGCTCAATTGTGTACCTCTTCATGGTTGAATTTGTCAAACACTAAAGCAAACAAATGTAACTCACAATTAACATCGTGCATTATGATTGGACCACCCTTTAAATTGAATTTACCTTTTTTTCCTTTAAATTGTACAAAGTCTTCTCGTAAGGGCCTTGTATTAAACAAATATTTCAAAAACAATTTAAAGTCTTTTCGATTTAAATACACATTTCATCAGGTATTGAATACAAACGTTTGTTTTTATCGAATGAGTGTTGCTTTTAAGATTCCGATACATATCGCCAGAGTCATTGCCTTTTTTTTGCTATTAAGCATTTCCTTCCAGTTTTTGTTTTTTTGTTGTTGATAAATTCCAATCGTCATTGTATCTTGAGAAGTCGTATCTTCTATTCTGTTCACAGTTGTAACAAAACAAGAACAACTACAACAACAAAACCTTTCAATCGATAAAGGCCATTCATTACAACAACAAAACCAACAACGACAATGGCAAAAAAAGAGAAACATGGCCTTTATGCATTTGCAATCTGATGTTTAGTTTAGATAAGAAAACTTTTCATATTTGATTTTTTTGTCCTCCGTTTAGTTTTTTTTTGCTCTGTAAGATATGCAGATGTTCAATTGTCTTGCATTTTGAGTTGGAGGCCATTATCATAGATTTCCACTTCCATCGTGTATATTTTATTCTGCGAAGGGGCAGAAGGAGGAAGAAGCAACTCATGGAGTCTTGAAGGACGAGCAAAATGAAACGGACAGTGTAGACGAGGTTCGCCGCTCTGTGACTTGGCGGTTCCATTTCGAACTTGTGTCTTGTCATTTCTTTTACTTTTTTTGGGTCATTGCAGTGAATTGCAAAATTTGTCGAGAGTTGTTTTTCTCTCGGTGTGCTTCTGAATTTGTATTTAAAATTCAATGTAAGTAGGTTTTTTGTTGCAAGTGTGATTTAAGGTTTTTCCGTCTAGCTTTTTAGGTTTTTCTCTTTGCTCTCTATTTGTAGACACGCTTACAAATGCCTTTGAGGGAAAGTAGTTTTACTTTTGCTGCAAAATCTAGACAGCTTTAATGATACCGACAACTTTTCCCTGTATCGCACATTTGTATTTAAAGAACATTTAAGATGAGAAAGATGAAATTTAAGATGAGAAAGTTCGACAATTTTGAAAATAACGAAATACAGGGTTATTCATTCACGACTGGATAAATTTCACCAAAGTTTTCATTGGCTCATTTCCCTAAAGAAAAAAGTCTATAGATGTTATAATACACGATCTAGGTGGCCAACTCACCTGTGCAAAACGTGAAATTAGCTGCTTTTTAAAATGACCTCTCAATAGATCCATGGTTTGAGCAGTTGTATGGCAAGTGGCGCCGTCCTGTTAAAACCAAGTGTCTTCAAGATTACGGGCTTCAATTTCAGGTAGCATAAAGATCGATATCATGGCGCGATAGCGAGCAACATTCACGTTTACGTTCCGGCCATCATCATTTTTGAAAAACTGGTTTTCTCTGGGTATAATGGCACCTCTTGTACCTCTTCTTGTTGCTCTTCAGCCCAATAGCGGCAATTTTGTTTATTGATTTTATTTTGTTTTTGGGCTTTCTGGAAAGGTCTGTAAGAGACCTTACAGTATCAGCAATCAATTTAGCAGCAATAATTGGTGGTGACATCAAATAAGTTTAGTTAAATTTGTCAAGTACTGTAAGGGTAGTTTCCTCGGTCTAAATTGGGATTCGGAACCAATTTAAAGTGTAACTATAACCAACGATCAGTACACGCAGAAAAAAAGTATGCTTGTGGTGACAATATTCGAAGAGGATAATACTATTGTTGGGTATATGGTTGTGGTACAACAATATTATGATCCTCACAACAATAGTATGATTCAAATGCAACCATACTATGATCCTCACAACAGTAGTATTATTCACACATAACAATACTATGATCCCCACAACCATAGTATGATTCACACTCGACCATACTATGATTTCCACAACCATGGTATGATCCTCACAACCATAGTATGTTTCACATACAACCATAGTATGATTCTCACAACCATAGTATGATTCACACGCAACCATGATATGATTCCTACAACCATAGTATGGTCACACACAATTATACTATGATCTCCAATATAATTTATTAGAATTTGTTTAAGTTGTCGACAATAGATTTGAATTATGAAAATTATTCAAAAATAAAAATTAAATTCAAAATAATAGGAGTGATTTATTTTACAGTAAAAAAAATAAGTTTAAATAGACGTAAGCGTTTTTATTAAAAATATTTCAGTTAAACAAAACCAAAGCAGCTCGTTTAAAAAAATTTAATATCGATAAAAAAGCACTATTATATCATTAGATCTGTACCAATAACATTAAAGCATACTTAAATGAAGAAAAATTACAATCATACAGTATGATTGCCGTAATCATATTATTGTTAACATAAAACGCAAAACACAATACTTTTGTCGCACCAACCATATTTATATTGTTGCTATAACCATATTTTCAATTTTAAATTTGGCAATAAAACTATTGTTACATTTCTATTCTATTCTATTGTCAAAACTATTCTATTGTCAAAACTCAATTCAGTTAACAATGCTACGGTTACGACGAACATACTTTTATTGCGGATAACATATTATTATCGCCGTGACCATGTAGTAACCATGTTTTTTCTCTGCATGTACGAACAACCAACACAGGTACAAATTCAGTCCCAATAGTCATCTTAATTAGTTAGGGTTAACGATATTTTACCTTTTTAACCAATATCAAAAATCAATTTAGCACCTATAATTAGTGGTGAAATCAGATAAGTTATTCGTTAAATACTAAAGGGGTGCATTTCCTGCGTCTAAATTGGGACGCGGGACCGAGTCCAATGTGCACCTATAACCAACAATGAGTACGAACAACCAATACAAGTACAAATTCAGTCCCAATAATCATATTAATTAGTTAGGCTTACCGATATTTTGTCCTTTCAACCGATAGTGTCGGGTCCCTCTACTGAAAACTGCCGTGTACCCAATCAACATTCGGTTGTAATAATGTAATACATGGATGGCACATGCAACCAGCAACATTCGGTTGGCAAAAGTTTGGGTTGTTGCAACAAATATGTTCTCTGTGTAAAGGTTACCATAAAACCAAGTTAACTTTTGTAAAAAAAGCTAAAACAGCTTGAAACTAGAATATTGCTGCGCCGTATTTCTGGATGTTGCTTAAGCATTTGACAAAGTCTGGCACTTTGGCTTGACCTACAAAATTTGCAAATACTTACCGGCAAATACGCATCGAATTCTTGAGTCTTACTTAGAAAACCGCAGATTCAGAGTCAAATGTAGGCAACACGTCACCGATGACCGCGAAATACTAGCAGTTGTGCCCCAGGGAAGCCTCCTGCGGCCTATCCTTTACCTAAACGTGAAAACATCCACTTTTGCCGACGATACCGCTATAATGACCGCACATAAAAAGCAGGATCTTACATCTATGAATCTAGGTGTACATCTCAGACGAGTAAAATCTTGGCTCTTCGACTGGAGAATAAATGTCAAAGAGGCTAAATGCACACAGGTAACTTTCACACTGAATTTTAGCACTTGTCCGACATTGAAACTATACAATATCCCTTTTTCTCAATCTGATCATGTTACATACCTTGCAATCCACCTGGATCGCCGACTCACCTGGAGAAGTCATATCGAAGCCAAGAAAACTCAACTGAAACTTAAGGTCCATCAACTTCACTGGCTCCTAAACGCGAACTCAAAACTAAGTCTTGAATATAAGGTCCTGCTATACAACAGTGCAATCAAACCTATCTGGTTATACGGTGCCCAGCTATGGGGCAAAGCAAGATCGATCAATCTCAACAAAATCCAAAAAGTCCAATCGAAGACATTGCGGCTCATTACCGGTGCCTCTTGGTATATGAGGAACGAAAATATCCACCGAGACTTAAAAATACCTCTCATTAAAGAGTCAATTCAAAAAATCAATATAAAGCACAAAGAGAAACTCGAGCGTCATGATACCATACTTGCTAGACAATTATTGTGCAGTCCAAGCTCTTTAAGACTTCGGCGAAACAAACGCCGTGTTTTCTAATCTACACTTGTGCAACAGTAATGGCGAGTAATGACTCACGCGCCCGAAAGACTGTGTATAATTATTTTTTCTACGTCATGTGGCTTAAATGCTGTAATACGTGATCCTTCAAACAGTCAGTACAAATCGCGAACGAACACTCCAAAAAGGCTGTGTATAATCATTCTACGTCACGTGTTTCAATACTCTCATACGTGATCCTTAAAATAGTCAACACAAAAAAAATACAGAACCTAAATTACGTCGTCCACTTTGCTATTCTAGAGTTATTCGTTATACATACTTAACTAGACTTTTCACTCTATAAAATATCGCAAACACTCTGTAAATGACTGTAAGGGTCCTCTGGCCCTTTATCACGAGGTTTAAGCCAAACCAGGTTTAAAATTCGCAGACATGTGAACCATACCAGTTATATACTATTTTGACCAAATTAATGCAAATTCCTGCCAATAATCAGAGATCCACATAATAAAAAAATCCATACTAGGATTCATTATTGAAATATACTTAAGATCCGTATACTTATTGTTAGGTTCCTTTGGAGCAGATTCAATAATTCAAAAAAAACATATTTAAAAAAAAACTAGAAACTACAAACTCCAGAATTTCTTCATCACACTATTTTTAAATAAGTTTTCCTTAACATTTTCAAGAAGAAATTTATTCATTTTTTTCTGTGTACTGATTAAATCGAACTAAGACGAGTTAAAACACTCAAGGTCGGTATTTCTAATCCAGTTGTAGAGGTTGTTTGGTGTAATTGTGGGTGGTCTAAACTTCTCGGTGCTGCGATACAGCAAAGTTTACCATTGTCAGGGAAAACACTCAGAAGACCTTTAATTTACCCCGTTTAGATTTCGCTTTAAATTGGTTTCCGAAAAACACTTCAAATAGGTTAAAATAACCGACTCGTTTTGCCCCAATGCATTTTAACCCTAGCCCCTCAATTAACCTCAGACCAAGAGCCTTTTAAAAGTGTCTTCATTCGAACTCATTAATTAAAAATTTAAATGAATTTCCCTTTACCGTCGTAATAAGTGGAAAATAATTTCCTTTTCCCAATTTTTTTTTTTGGTTTTCGTTCGTTTTGCTCGTGTTTGTACTTTCGGCGCCATTTTAAATTTATTATATGCTTTGTTGTCTTTTCATCTTCTCATTGGTCTCTATGGGAGAAATTCAATTAAAACATGCCATATTTGTGTTACACTTTTTAAAAAACACAATATTATTTTTTGGTCGAATGCCGATGGTCATGCCACCCACCATCACCGAGCATGTGAGGAGCGGTGGCGAATGGGTCGGCACACGGGCCGGATTGCATGCCCGGCCCAAACGTACATGCAGCCATAACCACTTGGTGTCGTCCTGGACAAAGAAAGCCAAAACAGATGCAGACATAAACAAGCCTGGGTTGGTGTAGGCGGTGGAATTGTGATTTGGTTTCGGTTTTGTGGAAGCCACATTTTATCTCTTTCATTCGTACGATATTTTTTGTTCCATTTAATTTTGGCTTGCCAAGGAAAAAAGGACAAGAAGAATTTTTAATATTTTCTCTGTGTGTGTATGTTTTTATATGTCTTTTGTATGTGTGTATGGGTGCTGAATAAATGGACGAAATGCTGCACATTTTGTTTGGTTTCTTGAATAAATAATAAAAGAAATTTTTAGAAAAATAAAAATATGCTCCAAAGCTGTCTGGTAGAGGAGACTCTGGCTTGGTCATTATTAATATAATTTAGGGTATTATCGAAATCCCCTAACATGCCTGCTGGCAGGCCACATTCCAACTTCCGACGAGAACTACTAAAGAATTGTTTTGGCCTTTGTTCGGTTCTTGAGGTATTTGGCCTGTGTTGAATTTCAATATTCCATAAAAGGGCCATCCTTCCATTTTTGTCGTTAAACAAGAATTGGAAATATTTTATGTTTTCCTTTATCGTGTTGCCTGTCATTTTAGCTGGTGATTATAAAATAGCCAAAGGACATAAATTTTATTTTTCCTTTAAATTGAATCGAATTATTGTCGTTGCAACCACTACATAAGCTGGTCGTGTAAATAGAACTCAAATTGTTCGCCTGGTTTGAGGTATTGTAATGGTTTTGAGAATGCTGTAGATAATATTAGGAGTATACGTGACAGCGCATAGAGAAAGGGACTTAAGGGTAAAAAAATCAATCCCGATCCCATGCCCCAAAAGTGTTCCCTCCCAGAGATATGCGCGTTTTATGAAAGTGATGGCACACCAAAGATACACGTATTTAAATCTTTAAAATGCCTCTCCTGGACAAAACTGGTTTTTACCCTTAGGTCCCTTTCTCGCGCGTCTCTTATGCAGGGGAGGTCCACCGTAAATTCCACGGTGTTGTCTTTAGAGTTCCAGTAATCGGTAATTGGGAATATTTCTGAAAAGATTCGGAGTTTCAAAAATTTGACACAAATGAGTAGCAGAAACGACAAAACATTCGGTTGACTTCTGATGCAGATGACAAAAGACATTCACATATAAATTCAATAAGATTTAGAAAGCATTTATTTATGGGTCGCCGTAGTGTGATTGTAGTGTGCACGACTATCATGCCTGTAAACCCTGGTTCAACCCCGATTAAAAACATCCAACATATTGGCAACGGCGGATTTCCACCTCGTCAACACCGTCGACTTTACGAGTAAGAGATTTATCTCTAAGCCACGTATAACTTCTCTATAAAAATGCATAAGCCTTTCGAAGCCGGCGTTAAGCAGTAGGTGCCGGTCAGTGAGCAGAAGAATTGAATCGTGACTTGAGAGAAGTTCCCCCTTTAATCCTTAATGGGATGTTGTGGGAGGTTAAGTAAGTGAGTAATGTTTAATTGGCAATCAGATAGCACGGAAAAACGTGTCTATTTGCATCGCAACTTTTCTCTACCATTAAACAAAATTGAAGGGCCCGTAGAAACAAACCTCCTGAGTTAGCCAATATTTTTATAGGTTGGTTCAACTAAAACGCACGACGTCAATTGTCAATAAAACAAAAAGTTTCTAGAGAATTATCTTAATATTATATAAAAGGTTAGAAGGATCAATGACAATTATGTGTAAAACAATATATCGGCCAATAGCTGGCCAAGGCTTTGGTGCCTTACCTATATCCGATGGTCCATATTATTAATTACTCTGAGACTTAATTGACGTTCAATGTTGAATTATCTCGATTGAACATTTTTTCTTTAAAATATCGCCAAAGCAAGAAGTCCAGCGGTTTCGAATCACATTATTGTGGCGGGCAATCAACATCGCCACGACGTGAGATAGCACGGCCATTGAATTACATGCGCAAAAGAGCCATTGTTTCGTTGGATGTGTGGCAAGGGACACCATCATGTCGGAACCACATATCGTCCAGGTCCATATTCTCAATTTCTGGTCACAAGAAGTGCGTTATCATCTCGCCATAGCGAACGCCATTCGCGATAACTGCTTGGCTCACCTAATTTTCGTAAAAGTACGGGCCAATGTAGCCGCAAGCCTATTAACTCTTTGTGGTTGCATCAGCTTCTTAACAATCACTCGTGGATCTTCATTCGCCCAAATGCGGCAATTCTGCTTGTTAACGAATCCACTGTGGGCACATTTGGTCGATTATGTGGACCAAAAAAATTACGTAGTGCATGAAATGCATTTTTGAACTCCCATTTTCTTAAAAGGCTTAAACAATCTTAATGCGCTGCCTAATTGGGTACCTCTCCATGGTTAAATTTGTCAAACACTGAAACAAAGAAATGTCAAATTAAGTTGGGCAAACAACTTGACGTTAAGGTGTGCCTCGCAATTAACATTGTGCATTTTGGCTGGACCACCCTTAATTAGCACGGTTGGCTAATTTCTCTCTCGATCGTTAGTAAACGACACATGCAAAAAAATATATTTTATAGATCCCCTCGATCTTTGCAGTTTTTAAAATAGTCGCTGGCGCCAACAGCAACTCTCATGGTAGGACTTAAAGATTAATGCCATTTTTACGTGGTTATCGCCGTTATGGTCTGAACCTCGGTGCTCCATGGAATTGGGCTAAGCTATATTGCGACTACCAACGCCCCTCCTGATAAACAGGATTAGCCAATTTAGGGATCAGTTGTGCGGGCTTTACCTACCTCTGTGTAAGGTCTATCTAAAAACTCTGCTACTCTTAAGGTCGTAGTACCCGGTTAATACGCAACTCTATCCTAATCTGTTTCGGAATGGACCTTCGGGGAGTTTAGTGGTACATGTGGTTAACCACCTAAATTGCAGATGAAGTGAATGCTTGGAAAGTGAATGCTTGGACTTTGTCTGCAATTAAGGTGGTTAAACACATCTACCACTAAACCCCCCGAAGGTCCATTCCCAAACAGATTAGGATAGAATAAGTAGAACAGTTCAAGGTGCTACTGACCTCCTCCTTTAGCACATGCCTCATTCCATTTTGGGCCCGGTGTCTTCACCCAGAATTTGCTCCATGTTTACCAACAAACATAGAGGATGAATAGGTTTATTCACGATGTATTTGAATCATGCAGGAGAGCTCTTGGAATCACCTAAAGGGAAATAAGGTAACCCCAGTAGTACCCTAGGAGGCAGGACTACCAATTAGACAGCGTCCAGTCACCACGGGTGTATTCATAGATACATCAATATCATAAAACTTATATTGTCCGCTGTACCTTTCTCAGGTGCATCTTTGAAAACCGAAACCCATATGTGACAGCGCCTAGAGAAAGGGACCTAAGGGTAAAAAAAATCAATTTTCACTTTGTTTTTTGATGTGGACAACATCTGAGCATCGAATGAGACCGTTCCCAAAGACCATGCCCCAAAAGTGTTCCCTCCCAGAGATATGCGCGTTTTATGAAAGTGAAATCGACGATTCTACACCAAAGATACACGTATTTAAATTTTTAAAATGGCTCTCCTGAACAAAACTGGTTTTTACCCTTAGGTCTCTTTCTATTTTGCGCGTCACATATAATTATTTGATGCCAGCTTGGCTGGCACAGCCGTAAGTAAAGTCATTTTGCTACTTGTCTTCTTACCCAAAAAATTAGCTTCATGAGCCTATTGAAGTTAGTGTCGTCTTGGCGCTACAGTAAGGCCTCCATTGTTGGCAAAGTCCTGGAATCTTATTGTGACTGTTTAATTTTGAGCCGTGCTTGACAGTTTCATGCTACTCTTTCCGATTAGCGCCGTGTTATGGACTACACTGTGGCTACCTTAATTCTTTGTTTTAGATTTTTCGACGATGAAGAGTATATCTACCTGCAGGGTTTAAGGAATTTTTTCGAGGCGTTGCCAAGGGAATGACAGTAAATGTGTGTAGAAACTATACAAATACTCGTAAACTGTCATTGGATGAGAGTAAATGGTTCTCGTTCCAACTTACCAAAGCTGGCTCCACAACCTTTTAAGCACTTCGGTCTTGACCATATTTCATCCAAGTTCCACTCTGACTCTTCACCGTAGTCTTGGTCTTCGATGTTTGCGATTTCGGTGAAAGTTTTCGTCAAAAGCTTATTTGGCTAGATCGTTTATTTCCATTCGATCAACATGTTCTAGCCAGCGCAAATTTTTATGCAGGAAGAACGTTATTGGTATGTTCGAAGCCTGTACTCCTTGTCCACTCAAGTGATATTGTCAATTTTTTGAAGGGCGTCTACTAGAAAACGCACCTATCATCTGCGTTGGGTAATTTGAAAAATCAGACATTTCCATAAATGACGGAACACAACTTTTTTCGAGTGGCACCCACGGCTGGCTTAGCCATAGCACATTCTGTGAATGTTTCTGGAAATGTGAATGTTTCTGACCCTATCTTACTGATGAATTGTCTGATACTCGTATCGTTAATGGACTCTTCGCATTACCACAAAAAGGACTATCCAAGCTAAGTGATAAGAAGATCGATTTTGGTGCTATATCTTGGTGCTATAACTAAAAATCGTCCAAGTCCATTTCTTTAATCTCCGATCAAAAAAAAAAAAAGATAATCATGCCTCGGTATTGCGCATTCACCTTTAAGCAGAATAGCGTTTTAGCAGCGCTTCCAAAGATAAATGGGTCTCCTCTCGAAAATCCGCACGAAACAGTAACTCTCTGAGAATGTATTGATTGTATTTTCAAAGACCACTTGCTAGGGGAAGAAACTGAGTTCCATCAAAAAATGCTTTGCACTTAGCCAAAGCTGCTTTATTTGGTTCAACTACCGCAACTCCGTTTAACTCCTAGCGTCCATACTAGCCCAGATCTATCTGGTATCCTTGTCTACTTAAGGCTTTTACAGCTCATGCGGCTTTGTTTGGTTTTAAGCCAGGTTATTGCTGTTTGACCTCTTTCTTGGTCGAGTGTGGACCTTCAATCTCATAATCTGTAATTGAAAGCATATCACAGCATAACCACACTGTGGTTTGGGATGTATATAGCATACTTCTCAGAAGGTCTGCACGCATTCCTCACCCTATATGTTCTGTTCTATCAGGAAAATATTAGATTTTTCCCTTGCGGTCCTCTTCGACTTTGAGGTTGACCAAGATTTGCCAAAAAAAAAAAAAAATGCGGAGGGACTGAGAAAAGCATAAAACTTAAAATAAGTAAATGTTTTGTTCTTTGTGCAGGACCCCATCCTCACACACACACACACAGTTCAATTGGATCACAGCAAATTGTATTTAAAGCAGAAATAAAATAACATTTACACAAGACTCAAACGCCCCCATTCTCTACTAGGGACGAACGTATGCAAATCTATGTGTGTGTGTGGATTTGTATTATTTCTTTGCATGCTTGTGTTTATGGGAATTATAAAAACACGCACACACTCATATGTAGAGCATACCCACACTGTAGCCCCCATGGCATGGCATGTGTGTAAGTGTTAGTGAAGCCCCATACAACGAAAAAAACAACAAGGACAAATTAAGTTTGGTCGTGCCGAAGCTTTAATACACTCCATCATGGACTACGGTCCAATAATGAAATTTTGTCAATGGGGCGGGGCACTGGTCTCTTCTCTGCTTCCAACTTCCATTGCCATATCGGTATTAATTCACGAGATATAGCCTTTCAATGTTCAGGTTTGTATGGGGGGCCACGCCCTTTTGTCCAATTTAAACACAATATGGTCTTCATTAAAAGTCTAATATTTGATTTTATTCTTTAAAATGCGATTCTTTTAATTGGGCGTGGATTTTATTTTTGTATTATTCTTATTGGAATGAAGCTCTTCATTCCCAAAAAAGAATGTATGGTCTAAGTCAAGACATAAGTATTAGTTTAACCAAACATTTCGACATTCCAGAGAGGACGCTTTCAGAAACTGGCGTGGCGCCACTTATGATATGCTATGTAAGCAGGAAAGGACCGTACGAGGGCGACCGCAAAACTAACGGGTCTGGCACATTTTCTGTTTTTCTAGCAACTTTTTTTCTTGTTTTTTTAAAAGCAATCTTTTATAAGCCATCTGTCAAAATTTCCGAAATATTTAATGATTATTATCTTTGTCACAGGTGATTGAAGATTTAGCTCCTTCTGATTATTTCTTGTTTCCAAATTTAAAAAAATTCCTCGGTGGCAAAAAATTTCGTCCAATAGCGAGGTTAATGCTGAAACTGAGGCATATTTTGATGTGCGTCAAGATAAATTCGAATTTAACTAGCGAAGACACCAACCACCAGTACCAACAGAGGTCTGCTAAGCCCGTAGCAGAGGTCTGTTAAGAGGTTAACATATTCCAGTTAAAAAGTGAATTACTAAAATAAATTTCAAAATATATAATTATTGAGGTTTTCTGACCTATAATCATCTGGAGGGCAGTAGTGCGTCCGACTGACGCCACATGGACCATTCTGGGCGTAATTACATTTATCAAAAATAATACCGAAATATGGAATTTTTGGGATTTTCTGTTCCAAAATCAAGCATAATATGGAGGGCAGTAAGTAGTGCGTCCGACTGACGCCACATGGAACATTCTGGGCGTATAACACGCATATCACAGGAAAGCCCTTGGCGAGTACTTTCCGATCCCATTATTACATTTATCAAAAATCATACCGAAATATGGAATTTTTTGGATTTTCTGTTCCAAAATCAAGCAAAATATGGAGGGAGTAAGTAGTGCGTCCGAGTGACGCCACATGGAACATTCTGGGCGTATAACATGGATATCACAGAAAAGCCCTTGGCGAGTACTTTTCGATCCCATTATTACATTTATCAAAAATCATACCGAAATATGGAATTTTGGGGATTTTCTGTTCCAAAATCGAGCATAATATGGAGGGCAGTAAGTAGTGCGTCCGAGTGACGCCACATGGACCATGGACCCCTCCATATTATGCTCGATTTTGGAACAGAAAATCCCCAAAATTCCATATTTCGGTATGATTTTTGATAAATGTAATAATGGGATCGGAAAGTACTCGTCAAGGGCTTTCCTGTGATATGCGTGTTATACGCCCAGAATGTTCCATGTGGCGCCACTCGGACGCACTACTTACTGCCCTCCACATAATGCTTGATTTTGGAACAGAAAATCCAAGAAATTCCATATTTCGGTATGATTTTTGATAAATGTAATAATGGGATTGGAAAGTACTCGCCAAGGGCTTTCCTATGATATCCATGTTATACGCCCAGAATGGTCCATGTGGCGTCACTCGGACGCACTACTTACTGCCCTCCATATTATGCTCGATTTTGGAACAGAAAATCCCAAAAATTCCATATTTCGGTATTATTTTTGATAAATGTAATTATGGAATCGGAAAGTACTCGCCAAGGGCTTTCCTGTGATATGCGTGTTTTACGCCCAGAATGGTCCATGTGGCGTCACTCGGACGCACTACTTACTGCCCTCCATATTATGCTCGATTTTGGAACAGAAAATCCCCAAAATTCATATTTCGGTATGATTTTTGATAAATGTAATAATGGGATCGGAAAGTACTCGTCAAGGGCTTTCCTGTGATATCCATTTTATACGCCCAGAATGGTCCATGTGGCGTCACTCGGAGTACTACTTACTGCCCTCCATATTATGCTTGATTTTGGAACAGAAAATCCCCAAAATTCCATATTTCGGTATGATTTTTGATAAATGTAATAATGGGATCGGAAAGTACTCGTCAAGGGCTTTCCTGTGATATGCGTGTTATACGCCCAGAATGTTCCATGTGGCGTCACTCGGACGCACTACTTACTGCCCTCCATATTATGCTTGATTTTGGAACAGAAAATCCAAGAAATTCCATATTTCGGTATGATTTTTGATAAATGTAATAATGGGATTGGAAAGTACTCGCCAAGGGCTTTACTATGATATCCATGTTATACGCCCAGAATGGTCCATGTGGCGTCACTCGGACGCACTACTTACTGCCCTCCATATGGTTGATTTTGGAACAGAAAATCGAAAAAATTCCATATTTCGGTATGATTTTTGATAAATGTAATAATGGGATCGGAAAGTACTCGCCAAGGGCTTTCCTGTGATATGCGTGTTATACGCCCAGAATGTTCCATGTGGCGTCAGTCGGACGCACTACTTACTGCCCTCCATATTATGCTTGATTTTGGAACAGAAAATCCCAAAAATTCCATATTTCGGTATTATTTTTGATAAATGTAATTATGGAATCGGAAAGTACTCGCCAAGGGCTTTCCTGTGATATGCGTGTTATACGCCCAGAATGTTCCATGTGGCGTCAGTCGGACGCACTACTGCCCTCCAGATGATTATAGGTCAGAAAACCTCAATAATTATATATTTTGAAATTTATTTTAGTAATTTTTATTTTGGCTTCGTAAACTAAACGTCTAGTTTTTATTTTGATTTATTTTTATTTTGTTAAAACACGTAAAGAAATGTGTTTTTATGAATTTTTCACTATTTAACTGGAATATGTTAACCTCTTAACAGACCTCTGCTACGGGCTTAGCAGACCTCTGTTGGTACTGGTGGTTGGTGTCTCCGCTAGTTAAATTCGAATTTATCTTGACGCACATCATATTTTGAAGGTCTTGAAAAATCTTATTTTTCGGATAGAATTAAAAGACTTGGAAAAACGTTTGATGAAGTGTATTGAGTTGGAAGGAGATTATGTTGAAATATAATTAATAATAATTCCAAAAAAAACGGTTCTTTTTATGTTAGGCCAGGTTCTTTTGCGGTCGCCCTCGTATGTGTCTTTGACGGAAAAATATCAGCACGAACAGGGTAAGCAAGAGCTTCTGGTCATTTTTTTAAAAGAATACGTGATACCTTCATCCTCATTAAGGAGGACCAGTTGTTCACTGACCCGGCTGGCAAGACTAATCTTGCAAGTAGCACGTCCTTGCCAGAAAAAAAGAAAATGTGTCCATGTCTATGCCTCGAATATTTTTCGAACTCGAGGTAACTCAACGTAAATTAATCCTTGTGCCCGAATGGAATTTCTGCACTTGTTCTAAATAAGTGTTCGCCGACACTTGCCCGTCCATTGCGCAATCTTTTCAATCTACCGTAGCACTGATATGTAACACCGATCCCAAAAATGGGTGAGGCATTTTACCCTCCCAACTAGCGCTCAATTGCAGTTTGCCCTGCACTCTTGAAATTGACGAGAGTATGGTGAATCTTGTAAATTGCTCGTATTTGGCTTTTGTAGGAACTGTTCTACGCCAGATCTGATGGCGATCATTTTGGAGCTATAAAGTCGTTCAAATCACCGACTCGCTGAAAGTAAGTGAGTGGCTCTGGATATTTCCAAGGTGTTCGGTAGAGTGTGCACGGCGCACCGTAGACCGAGCCTCACAGATGCATAGGCGATGAGATAAAATCTGACTGATACACTCAACGAAGATCTTGGGAGGGTCTGAGAGCGAATGCGTGCAAAACCCAATGCAGCTTGTTAAGCAATAAACGATCGACGGGCTTAACATCGTCGGCACTATTGATAAAAGGAGTTGTTGCCGAGTAGCCGGACGCTCTTCAGGTTCTGGGCATGAAACTTCAGTGTGATGTTCGCTGGAACAAAAGCAAGTGCTGGGGCATATTAAACGGTCAAAGGAATACTTCAGTTTCTTCGATCTTCTCAATATCTTCATCACATACATTCGAGCACAAATGAAGTATAACTCCCACATCTGGGCGTGTCTTCTTTGGAGTTTCTCGACCAAGTAGAAGGGAGGGCGCTGAGGCTTCTTGGTGATAGCAGGTTAGCTAACTCTGTTCTTCACTCTAGCAGCGACGGAATGTTAGATGCGCACCACTCTTTTACAGGTATTTTAACGGGATGTGCTATTCTAAGATATGTGGGATGTGCTTTTCTAACATCCGCTTATCTAGAAGTTCCCCTTCTGACGCCCGCATGACGCATTACAGAGAGAATTCCGTCTTCAGACTTTCCGAAATCGTATGTCAAACTTACCGCAGAGGTGTGTCCTGCCACGTACGATGTGAACAGGTTCAAGCCAAATGACCATAAGCATTACCTCCTTTTTCCTTCTCTACCAAACCTCTCTTTCCGTAAGCTAAACAATGCACTGCATATGTGACGCGCAAAATAGAAAGGGACCTAAGGTTAAAACCCAGTTTTGTTCAGGAGAGCCATTTTAAAGATTAGGTCCCTTTCTATTTGCGCTTAGAATCGTCGACTTCACTTTCATAAAACGCGCATATCTCTGGGAGGGAACACTTTTGGGGCATGGGATCGGTCTCATTCGATGCTCAGATGTTGTCCACATCAAAAAAAGAAAAAAATTAAAATTGATTTTTTTTTACCCTTGGGTCCCTTTCTCTATGCGCTGTCACATATATAGGGGACATCCCCTGAGTGTTTGTCTTAATAAAAAAAAAATAATGGTGGCTTATGTTTGGGATTGTAGTGGAAAAAAGCTTTCCTTTAAGGATATTACCTCGTCAAAAAATACGCTTTTTTGAGTATTTGCTTAACAAATCACATTTTTTGTGGGCGGGCAGTGGTTAAAATGGGCACTGCTATTTTTGAGGCACAAAATACATCAAAAAAATACACAGTTGCGGAGCTTTTTGGCTCATGGAAACCAAAAATGTGCATATGGGAGCGCAAAATGGCTACCATCCAAATATAGAGAAATTTGGAAATTTCAGCTGACATTAGGGACGGACGCTCGGACAAAAAAGGCCCTTACCAACCAACGCTTTAGTAGCGTTCGTACGGTAGAGGGTATTTAAGGTTCTGCCTGGCCGAACGAAACGATGTTTTTACTTGTTAAGTTTAGGGTCGTGTGTGCGGTGCCACGCCCCCTTGTCCAATTTTACCATAACATAGTCTATAAATTTTGACTATTCTTTGGTTTTGTCCTGTTTAAATTTTATAACGATCGGTCCATTAGTTTGTTCGTTAATGCGATGCTTTAAAGTGGCGTGGCACTGCCCACTTTTAACGACGCTATAATTATGGTTGTGTGGGCGGTGCCACAGCCCTTGTCCAAATTACCATAACATAGTCTATAAAATTAAACTATTCTTTGGTTTCGTCCTGTTAAAAACTTATAACCATAGTTCCATTAGTTTGGGCATATATGCGATTTTTTAAAGAGGGCGTGGCATCGCACACTTTTAATAAAGTTTTACTGGTTTCATTTAGGGTTGTTTGGGCGGTGCCAGGCCCTTTGTCCAATTTTACCATAACATAGCCTATAATGTAACTAGTCTTTGGTTTGAATTTATAATGATCGGTTAAATAGTTTGGCCATAAACGCGATTTTGAAAAGGGGATGGCATCGGCCACTCTCCCCCGAAAATTGTTTCGATCCATGAAATATTATATCTTCCAAATATCAGCCTCATATCTCAAATAGTTCATTCAATAATTTTAACGATAGTTGATTTTTCCTGTGGTTGACCCAGTCCTTGTGAGAGGAATATTATTACCTCATGACCGATTTGGCCCATGTTTAGTACCAACCGTTTCGGACCATCAGCACACATTTCTGCCTCCTAGCTTCAACAGTTCGACCTGTAGTTTGCTTTTTACAGACAGATAGACTGACATGGCTAGATAATCTTACAATTTTACTACGATTCAGAATATATCTGCTTAATGGGTTCTCCGACCAGTAATTCGTTGTGTCGCAAACGGCTTGACAATGTGAATATACGCTCAATCATTTGGTGGAAGTTTAAAAACAGGAGCAAATAAATACCATTAAATAAAGGATACAAAATCCGCTTACGATTGCTATTCCTTGTGCCGGTGTGAGTGTGTGTGTATGGTAGTTCCAGTGGTTTTATCGTAAATTCAATAAGAAAATACCAACACATTAAAACAAATCTTCAGACGTCCTTGGGTGGAGTATAAACGTCGTATCCTTTGCATGTATGAGATCTCTCATTTCTCTCTCTCTCCTTCTCTCTCTCTCTCTCTCTCTCTCTGACTTTGTTTTGCTATGTGAGGTACGAGTTTGTTTGCTAGGTTACAAGGTGGTAAATGAATGGCAGAAGATTCTGCTCTTAGCACTCTGTCCGCAAGGGGAGGCGGTGGGGTAGGGTACTGGGCGGGAGTGTATCATGCTTTACCGTGTGAGTGTCATTAACATTTTAGGCCGATTTACATGACTACCATGAAATTGAACATGCCAGTCGGTATGTCCGTCTGTCTGTCTGCCTGCCTGCCTTACTGCCCGCCTCTCTTTGTGGGTTTCTGTCTGTGTGACGTTACAAGAGTGTGGCTTGACTTGGTGGTCTTTTCAGTTAAAAAACCGAGTGTGGCTGTAGTTGAAATTCTATGCTGTGGTTATCAGCAGCATTCAATCTTTGGAGCACTGGAGCAACCTTGTAATTGGTTGTTGGAACATTTATTGAAACTGTGTGAGCTTGTGTGTGTGTGCGTGAGTGTGCTGGTGTATTGGTATGTGGTTTTGTTTTGCATGTATCTGGGCTTGTTCTCTTGTGACGAGGCGTGACATGGTGGGTGGGTGTGTCTGATCCAATAAAAACTAGCAATGACTACTGTTTCTCTTCTATCCAAAAATAGCAGCTGCTAACAACAACAAGCAAATAAAATAATTCTAATTAGACAAAATATGTTAATTACTCTTTTTCAGCGCCTTCTTCTAGTTGGCATTCTTATTCGCACTCGCAAATAGGCATTTTTCGGAGGTTGTTACACTCATTGTAAAAGCTATTAAACTCATTTTTAATCGACTTATTGTGGTCTGGCGCGTTGTGATGGGTAATGTGAGCATCTAGCATACATCAGACCCTGGTCCAAAGACGGCCCGTTTCAAAGACGGTTTGTTGTGCAAATAAAAGGTTATCCATCTAGAGGTATTTTTTAAGAACAAAAATAAAATATAAAAATTCAAATCAAGTGTTGATTCTTAATTGGTATTTTGAAAGGACATTTTATGGCATTTTTTTTTTTGAAAACAATTACCTTCAAATGTTGTCAACTGTGTTATGGAAATGAGCGTTCGGAGAGACAGGAACGGGAAGATCCGCTGTTTTCGACCAACATTTTGTTCGGTGATGAGGTCCATTTCTGACTCAACGGCAAAGTCAATAAACAAAATTGCCGCATTTGGGCTGTAGAGCAACAAGAAGAGGTTCAAGATGTGCCATACCAAAAAAAAACACTGTTTGGTGCGGTTTATAAGCTGGTGGAATCATCGGTGCATATATTTTTTAAAAATGACGATGACCGGAACGTAACCGTGAATGGTACTCGCAATCGCGCCATGATATCGGACTTTTTGCTAACTGAAATTAAAGCCCGTAATGTTGACGACACTTGGTTTCAACAGGACGGTGCCACTTGCCATAGAGCTGCTCAATCAATGGATCTATTGAGTGGTCATTTCGAAAAGCAGCTAGTTTAGCGTCTTTGGGGTTACGTAAAGTCCAAAGTCTATGCTGAAAACCCAGCTACGATTCAGGTTTTGGAAGCCAATATTTCGCGTGTCATTAAAGCCATAAATGCTCGAACGAGTCCAAAATGTGACCCTCAGAATGGAAACCCTGCGGCGTAGTTGCGACCAACATTTGAAGGAAACTAATTAGTAGGGACATAAATACTGTTACACACGTTTTATGCTGTAAAATAAAAAGTACTGAATGCTATTGGACCAAAATTTTTTTTAATATATTTATTGATGTATATTGCATCCAAAAAGAATCTTATTCTTATACTTATTCGAAATGTCCGCCTTTTGCCTTTACACACGCCTTAAGTCGCACTGGCCAATCGCCAATAGCTACACGAACCTCGTCCATTGGAAAATTGGCCATAGCTCGAACCAAATCAGTCTTAAGAGATCCAATGTTGAGGTATCTTTTGTGACAAACCTTGTCCTCTAAAACTGTCCACAATTTGTAATCCAATGGCTTCAAATCTGGACTGCCTGACTGCCATTCTTCAGAGGAAATGAACGCTGGCAAATTGTTTCGAAGCCAGGCCTGGGACGTTTTAGCCTTATGGGCCAGCGCAGAATCCTGCTGGAAAGTCCATGGCTGGTTTTGGAACAGGGAATTGTTAAAAGGCTTCACAACAGCTTCCAAAACGGTTTCTTGGTAAACTTTTGCCGATGTTTTGACTCCTTGTTCGCAGAAATGCAGGTCAGTGACCCCATCGTAAGATACACCCCATCAAACCATGACTGAAGCTAAGTGATGACCCTTTTCCACCATTGGGATCAATTCAGATGCTTCCTTAGATGACTGTGCATTCACTCTATTATTTTGCTTGTTAAAGTTTTCCTGAACCGTACATTTTTTTACATTGGTGAACAAAATTTTTCTGTGCAAGTTATCAGCGTGCTTCACCAAAAGACGTTTGCATTTTTCAATCCTATTTTTTTAAAGCTGCAGTCAATAAATGTCCGGTACGTCGTTTGAAAGCCCCACGTCCCAAGTCTTTTTTAATAGTTCGACTCATGGACTTTTGCGTGATATTCATCTCACGGGCCATGATTTTCGGTTTTCGGAGCGAATATCTGTGAATTTGATGACATGCGGTGTTCGAACAGAGCGTGGGCGGCCCGACCGGTTGAGGTCTTTTACATCTACAGTCTCCTAAAACAGTTTTATGCATCGGTAGACGAACATGCGGCTAATCCCTAGTGGTCGGAGCGTTTTGAAAATATCGCTTATTTCATTTCACACTTGAAAAGCGCTATTACAGCGATACGGTTCTTACTATCTGACCACTCCGTGATGAAAGTTGAAACAATTTTAAAATCCCGTTACAGGCTAACACTATTGAGGTTAGCTTTCAAAACCCATATGACATTAACGGGTTATGTTTAGTTCTACTATTGAAATGGATGTGTTCAATGTTGTAACAGTATTTATGTCCCTACTAAGTATTTTTTCAAAAATGATAATGGCGGGAACATAACCTTCAATGGTGCTCGCTATCGCGCCATGATATCGGACTTTTTACGACCTGAAAATGAAGCCTGTAATCTGGACGACATTTGGTTTCAACGGGACAGTGCTACTTGCCATACAACTGCTCAAACAATAAATTTATGGAGAGGTCATTTCGAAGAGCAGCTAAATTCACGTTTTGGACCGGTGAGTTGGCCGCCTAGATCTAGTGATATCACAGCTTTAGACTTTTTTCCTTTGGGAATACACATTGTCCAAAGTCCATGCTGACAAACCAGCTACGATTTAGGTTTTGGAAGCCAATAGTGCTCGTGTCATTAACGCCATACCGGTCGAAATGCTCAAACGAGTTATCCAAAATTGTACTCTCACAATGAATACCCTGAGGCGTAGTTACGGCCAACATTTGAAGGAAATTTATTCATAAAATAAATGTGCATAAAATGTCCTTTCAAATTATCAATAAAGGTTCCACACTTGATTTGAATATTTAAATTTTTATTATTTTGAAAAAAACTACCCTTAGAGATTTCACCCGTATAATAGTTCAAACACGCCTAATACATATTGCACACACATACATACAATATTTGAGTGCACACATATAAAGCGCTGCCAAATGCTTTTCAATTTGCGTTTATTGTGTGGTGGATGGTTTCAATATAAGTTGAAATTTCACGATCTACGCTGATGTGAGCATCCATTCACACAGAAATTGATTATTTCTGCATTTAACTTAATTAAAAAGTGAACGCAACTGCCCTTTCTATGATGACCACAACTACTCCCCCCATTCCCCTAAGTAGACCATGGACATATGTACGATGTTATCAATCAAATAATTGTTATAATCTTCTTCTATGACTCCCCCGTCCCATAGCTTGCCATTTTCCATCTGTACGAGTATTCCCCTCCATAATATTTGGTTTCTGTTACAATCGGCCTGGAATGGTTTGGTTTTGTCTGTGCTGTGCCTTTTCGAATGAATTGGGTTAAAAGCTTTTCGACAGAGAAATTGCTTAAGTAATTTCAAAATTTCTTTTGATCAATCAATTGAATGTTGTTGTTGCTGGTACTTTTTTATCGTCAGTTTTGAAGTTTAATCTATTTTTTGTTTGTTGTAGCTTTTTCTCGTTTCGCATTGTCTTACTTATCTGCCTTTGGGGCATTATTGCGCCTTAATCAATGGCGTTAATTTAATTAGTTTATCATTTGTATTGTTTTCCTTGTTTCTCCCATTGGAGTTGATTAGTTGTTGTTGTTGCTGCTGTTTTTTTATTGTTTATTTTTTTATTATGGCACTCTAAACAGATCAAATTAAGCTAATTGCTTTTCGAGGGCTTTAAAACACTTGGGAGACGAGACGAGTCTGGCTGGGATAAGACGCTGCCTGGGGAGGACTGGCATTCGCAACTCTGTTCGCTGGAATGTATTCAATGTAATGGATTGTTGTAAATAGATTTTATATTTTTTACAAATACACGAGGGCAGTTTAATAAGTAAGCAAATAGAACGTGAAAATGAAAAATTTTAAAATTTATTTTTATATCTCAGTAATGGGATCTGATCCAATTTTGAAGTACTTCCTGTGCAATAATTTTGGATCGTTTTACCCTTCTGTTTTTTAAGGTTATTGTAAGCTGCTACAATGATTTGTTTTTTTAAAATATATTTTTTATATTCGTTGCCAAAGACTGCTGAAGAAAAACCTTGACGGGTTTAGAAACAGCTGTACAGTCTGTCTGGCAACCGTAGCAAATACATTTCACCAATTTCTTCTTTTTACGTTGATTCTGAATAAGAAACAACATAAAGGTCTCGAACCAGAAAAAAAAACTACTCAAGTCATAATATTTTTTTATTATAATTTTTCACTAGTTTTTTTTAATTAAATTTAATTTTTTAATTTCAGGTACGTTCTTTACAACGCTAAAATTTCCTAAGTGGTGAGTTCAATTCCATGTATCCTAAGATTTAATTTTACTGCAACTGTTCTCGAATATTTTTTGTTGTTTTCAAACAAATTTTTAGACATTATTAAATGACACAATTAATATGAAAAAACCCTAGCCCACATAAACCGAATTTGTATGATTCAGAATCGATTCGTATTTCCTCTATCAATACAAAGTATAAGAGCTAGGCCCGCCTATCTGCGAGCCTGTTAAAAGCATAACAGCCCCGACATTTAACAGCTGCTTGGAATGTTAAACGGGCGAAGTGGGACCGGCGAAACCCCAGTTTTGCTGTAAGAACCTATGCAATCTGCTTAGTAGGGACATAAATACTGTTACAACATTGAGCACACCCATTTTAATAGTAGAACTGAACATACCCCGTTAATGTCATATGGGTTTTGAAAGCTAGCCTCAATAGCGTTAGTCTGTAACGGGATTTTAAAATTGTTTCAACTTTCATCATGGATTGGTCAGATAATGAGAACCGTATCGCTGTAATAGCGCTTTTCAAGTGTGAAATGAAAAAATTGATGTTTGCAAAACGCTCCGGCCACTTGGGATTAGCCGCATGTTCGTCTACCGATGCATAAAAACACACGCTCTGTTCGAACACCGCATGCCATCAAAGCCGTTAAATCAAGAATTCACAGAAACCCGCTCCGAAAACAGAAAATCATGGCCCGTGAGATGAATATCACGCAAAAGTCCATGAGTTGAATCATTAAAAAAGACTTGGGACTTGGGGCTTTCAAACGACGTACCGGACATTTATTGGCTGCAGCTTTAAAAGAAAATAGGATTGAAAAATGCAAACGTCTTTTGGTGAAGCACGCTGAGAACTTCACCGATGAAAAAACTTTTACCGCTCAGGAAAAATTTAACAAGCAAAATGATAGAGTGTATGCGCGGTCATCTAAGGAAGCATCTGAACTGATCCCAAGGGTGGAAAAGGGTCATCACCCAGCTTCAGTCATGGTTTGATGGGGTGTCTCTTACGATAGGGTCACTGACCTGCATTTCTGCGAACGAGGAGTCAAAACATCGGCCAAAGTTTACCAAGAAACCGTTTTGGAAGCTGTTGTGAAGCCTCTTAACAATTCCCTGTTCCAAGACCAGCCATGGACTTTCCAGCAGGATTCTGCGCCGGCCCATAAGGCTGAAACGTCCCAGGCCTGTCTTCGAAACAATTTGCCAGCGTTCATTTCCTCTGAAGAATGACCCTCAGGCAGTCCAGATTTGAACCCATCGGATTACAAATTGTGAACGGTTTTAGAGGACAAAGTTTGTCACAAAAGATATCCCAACATTAGATCTCTTAAGACTGCTTTGGTTCGAGCAGTGCCCAATTTTCCAATGGACGAGGTTCGTGCAGCTATTGACGATTGGCCAGTGCGACTTAAGGCGTATGTAATGGCAAAAGGCCGACATTTCGAATAAGTAGATTCTTTTTGGATACAATATACGTCAATAAATATATTAAAAATATTTGGTCCAAAAACTTTCAGTCCTTTTTATTTTACAGCATAAAACGTGTGTAACAGTATTTATATCCTTACTAAGTATTATTCAAAAAAGATGCCTTTATGGTCCTGTGAAGTATTTACTAAAAGTCGTGGATCCACATAAAGGTAGCGGGTTTTCTATTAAGGACATAACAATTTTATATATTAATAAAACACAGAATATTTAAGATAAAGAGTTAAAATTTATTCCAGGTGTAGTGCAAATGTTACACTTTAAGATTTCGGTCATATGACCACTACGAGTCCGTGTACAGCGATCTATTCATTGGACCTAATTTTCCACCACTCTTGCACACATTTCGACCGCAACGTTGGCAATTTTGCAGTGGATGTTGTCTCTGAGCTCCTCTAAAGTTGTTAGCTTGCTGGCGTAGACCAATGACTTGATGTGGCCCCATAAAAATAAATCCATTGGCGTTAAATCGCATGAGCAAGGTGGCCATTCGACCGAACAATTTCTCGAGATAACTCGTTCATCGAATTTGCCTTTCAGTATATTGATTGTTACGCTGTGTGGCTAATGACACAGTCTTGTTCAAACCACATATCGGCGATGTCAAGCTTATCCTTTTCTGGCCAATAACAATTTCCTAACATGGCACGATAGCGCTCTCCATTGACGGTAACATGTCGATTGTTTTCATCGACGAAAAAAAACGGCCCAATCTCATCTCCGGCCTGAAAAACACACCACACAGTATTTTTTTGCGGATGCAATTGTGTCTCTTGAAGCAGATGTGGGTTCGTTGCTGTCCAATAACATATATTTTGGTTATTGACAAAACCACTCAGCCAGAAAAGAGTTTCATCGCTGAAGATGATTATTACGGCCGAATATTGGAGCAAGCGCTCTTAAAGTTGCGACGTCGAAATTTTTATCGTACGAAAATATTCACGAGTTTATTAAATTTTTTTTTTGTCAAATTGATTTTTTTAAGTCACTGTAAACAAAGTCGTACGTCAAAACGTTCTGAGAATGTTTATGCTAAAAAATGTCAAACTTTCCAATGGAAATGTCAGAAGGCGCCAGGCAACACTTAGTGTTGCCTAGATCAGAAATATGTATAGCAACCCCGTATTTTCTTTTTTAATTTATTTTAATAGTCCTTTCTTGAGAAACCGGAACCATGTGCATATTTGCAAATAGTTGCATGCCTCTCCATCTCTTTTAAATTAAATACCGGTTAGTTATTGTAGCGGCACATTTAATGACGCAGTGGCAGCCATTATCTGAAGAATTGCTGCTCTGGGTCCATCAGGCTGCCCTGGGACTGTCCACGCTTGCGATGATTAGTTAATTATTTGCCGTACCCAGCAACATAAGGTGCAAATCAGTTTGTCTCTGTTAATTGTCATGCAATTCCATTGGGTCTTTAATCATCATCAGCATTAAATTTTCAATCCACATAAAGTGTATTTCTTCGTTCACTTCTATTTTAATTTAACAACACCGCATAAATATCCCAGGAGTTTTTAATGCGTTCAATTTGCACGAATATTTAATTTGCTCTTTTAGTTAAAATGCCTTTAATTATAATGTCAGGCCGTCATAGCTGTTAATTCCGCGGTCAATATTTAAAATTATTGTATACTCCTGCACACACACAGACACATACACAAATGGCCCCCGTACACATACGCTACGACCGACACATAAATGTATTGATTGAATATCAATTAAAATTTAATCGAATTTATTGTACAAACAAACAGCAATCATAATTTGAGAGCTCAAACAATAATAACAAATGGTCAGGCTTTAATACGCCGACACCAAAATCCTTGCACTCTCTGGCCCCAAACTTCCTGGTGGCAACCAACTCTTCCCCTCGGCTCCCGCCGGTCACTGGAAACGTAATCACGAAAATGGTCTTTGAAAAGGATTATTGTCGATGATGTTGTAAATTTTAATTAAAATATATTGCAACAACTCCAACTCTATAATATTAATAATAATAATAATGTCAGCCACCACGAGATACCCCTTCTCCCAGAGATTTTTCCTGTCCTCCTAAGGAATGTTCATTTGTTTCTTTCGTTTGTTACCTGCTTTAAAAAGCCCTGTTACCTGTTTTATTCCTGATCACATTCTATGACGATTTGTTCATATTCCACTGCCCGCCTTCTGTAGTTTGTGTGTTGTGATTTGATGTAGGGTATCTGGGATACGGTGCGGCCGAACCTTGTGGCGTTTTTTGTTTGCCATATTTTATTTCATAGACATACAAATTAAATCAATGTTAATGAAAACAAATTGGCGATGCACTGCTGGGATTGTGATGATTGTGTGTGTGTGTTTAACACTTTCCTATGTGTGTGCATGTGTGTTGGAATGTAGGGATGTATAGTGTGATTATGACAGCCTCTTTGATGCGAGGGGGTTTGTGCGAAGGCTCAATGCCTTTTGTAGCGAACTTTTTGTTATTACAACCACTTTTTTGTGCGTTTCACCGATCAATGAGTTGTCTGTACAATACAATGCTCATATTCACCATCTTGTGATGTCTCAAACCGAATATCAATTATGATTATAGACATTTAGTGACTGCAACAGAAATTCTTCTTTTTCAACGGAAGTTTTGTAGTTCCAACGGATTTCCAACTTAATTTTTTTCTGTGCGTACTAATGCTTTTTACTCTCAAAAAAAATTTGTGGCAAAAATTATCCAGTATTTCATGTAAATAGATCTGTATAAAATAAAAATTAATAAAAAACAAATACTAGTAAAATGTTTATAACTATTAAAAGTAGTTTTAAAACTCAAAGTCTCCGTAAGTAAATTTTTTTGTGCAAGATACTGGAGATTCTTTTTATGGAAGTTCAACTGTATTTTCTAAAACACCTTCAATAACTCTTCGCCATGGCTCACGCTGTTTTCCAATTCACAGACAAAGCGCTTGATTGTCCCCACCATGTACACTTTTATGGCATTTCCCTGAATCCCTACAAAATCGATTTCTTCACCTCATTTCCCCCTGCTTGCAATAGGCTTTTCTGTGTAAATACGTGCAAAACATAACAACGCATATGTGGGCAAATATGTTTTTATCCCTTCTTTTCCGATTTTTTTCGTAGTTAATTTAAATATAAACGCCCGATTAAAATGTACAAAGCTTTAGATGTGTTTTCGGTTTTATGTTGCCGCCATTTATTGCCCTTTTTCATTTTTTTTTTGTTTTAACCACGCCATAAACCGTGCAACATCCTATGAGCTTTTTTTTGTTGTTTAATACTTTGCTACATGTTTTAAATAATAGAAAGGAAAAAAACTGGTGAAAAACTTCACACATATGTAAGTAAAACTTTAACCAGCATTACAGATTGCTTTTTTTTGTTGTTTTCGCTTTTACTGCGTTTTTTCCAATCTAGAGCGCGAATAAAAAAAATGCTTGCAACAAATTGTGTCTTTTCATCGGTTGGTTTTTATAGTGGCACGTATCGTCGTATTTCCATTGTTTTTGTCAAAAGCGTTACATTTGCATACAATTGAGAATGGGCGAAAAACAAGAAAGAGAAAAGAATAATCGGGAGAAATTCACAAAAATATTGATACGAAATTTACTGTACACAAATGTTTTAACCAATTTTTCTGTTGACGCTAGCGGTATTGACCTTTTTTGTTTTTTTTTGTCACTGGTTAAAAACAAGTCCACGATATAATGAATTCGAAAGAAATTGCTTTTTTGCTGAATAATACAAATGGGTCAATAGGCGGCCATGGATGGCAGTACACTGTTTGATCTGGAACTTGACCGCTTATCGTTCTTTTAATACCCTCCATCAGTTTGTCATTACCTTTGTAACATCTGGAAATATTGATCGGAGACTTTATTTCCTTCGAACACGATGCTGAGGTCCATATTAACTTCTCTAGTCCAGGAAGTAAAGAGAGACATAGTAGTTTTTGTAGTAGAAAACTTAAGATTAAGCTTTCGTAACAAGTTTGCGAAGATGGCTTAATTGTGGGCACAAACGTACTATGTCAACGTTGACGCCTGAGCAGGATCAGAAAGTGTGGCAAAATAAATGTTGAAAAAAATAAAAGACAAAACGCCACCTTGTGCTTCTCCTTTATGGTCACGGCAATAATACTATGTTCTCCGCAATAAAAGAATGTTCGTCGTTACCATAGTATTGTTTTTTGAATTTAATTTTGACAATAGTATGATTACCGCAATATTGGTATTATTGAAATGTTACAATAGTATTATTGCCAAATTTAAAAATGAAAATATAGTTGGTGCGCGCAGAGAAAAAAATGGTTACTATATGGTCACCGCAACAATAATATGTTCTCTACAATAAAAGCATGTTCGTCGCAACCATAGTATTGTTTTTTGAATTTCATTTTGACACAGTATGATTGCGGCAATATTAATATTGTTGAAATGTAACAATAGTATTATTGTTAAATTTAGAAATTATAATATGGTTGTAGCAACCATATAAACATGGTTGGTGCAACAAAAGTATTGTTGTTTAAAATGTACGTTAACAATAATATGATTACGGCAATCATACAGTATGGTTGCGACTATGAACATAACAAAACAGGTTTTATAGAGCATACATGTATGTTTGTGTGTATGTTTTTTTCGATATACCAAAAAAAAAACACATACACACGATACAGTGCATGGTTGTTGTCGATTATAAAAAACAACAACAATCGGAAGGTAGTTCAAGGGATTTTTATTGTGTTTACTTTGCTCGGTGAAATATTCTAATACCGACTGGTTCTCGTTTATTTAAAATCTGCCTGCACTTAAGTATATAGCCATTGATCATGGTTTAATCACATTCGTTACTTGGTGTCTACACACGCAGAGAAAAAACATGGTTACTACATGGTCACGGCAATAAAAGTATGTTTTCCGTAATAAAAGTATGTTCGTCGCAACCATAGCATTGTTAACTGAATTTATTTTTGACAATAGTATAATTGCTGCAATATTAATATTGTTGAAGTGTAACAATAGTATTATTGCCAAATTTAAAAATGAAAATATGGTTATAGCAACAATATTATTATGGTTGGTGCGACAAAAGTATTGTGTTTTGCGTTTTAAACCAATTCTAATAAATAATATCTATTGTCGACAACTTAAACAAATTCTAATAAATTATATTGGGGATCATAGTATAATTGTGTGTGATCATACTATGGTTGTAGGGATCATAACATGGTTGCGTGTGAATCATATTATGGTTGTGAGGATCATACTATGGTTGTATATGAAACATACTATGGTTGTGAGGATCATACTATGGTTGTGGAGATCATAGTATGGTTGAGTGTGAATCATACTATGGTTGTGGAGATCATAGTAAGGTTATGTGTGAATCATACTATTGTTGTGAGGATCATAGTATGGTTGTATTTGAATCATACTATTGTTGTGAGGATCATAATATTGTTGTACTACAACCATATACCCAACAATAGTATTATCCTCTTTGAATATTGTCACCACAACCATACTTTTTTCTGCGTGCAGATGGTGAAGTTGCATTCACCTCTGCTGACAACTAGTAAAAGTATTTTTGACCGTTGGAATATATATTTTTGTTTCTTGAATGAAATGTTTAATAACAACATGGCCTCAAATCTGGGTATGAACTAGTTGCAATGCAATAAAATAACAGACTTAATAAAAATCTCTATTTTTGAATAACAACATTAAGCAATCCTAATAAAAATTTTGGGGATCATAGTTTGGTCACGTGTGAATCATACTATTGTTGTGAGGATCATAATATTGTTGTGCCATACCCATATACCCAATAATAGTATGATCCTCTTCGAATATTGTCACCCCAATCATATTTTTTTCTGCGTGTGCGACAAATGTATTGTTTTTTGGGTTAACAATAATATGATTACGGCAACCATACTCGCACTGTATGATTTGATTTCTTCATTTGAATATGCTTTCTAGAACAATGCTATTGTTACGGATCTCATGCAATAGTAATAGCATCACGTACAGCTGCGACATTTTCGGTCGATCGACCTGGTCGATGGCGCGTTGTTGTCTTTACATCACTAACAGACCCAGTTTTGGCAAATTTATCCATTAATCTCTTTACAGTTGACTCTTTTGGAGCATTATTGTGACCCCAAATTGATCGCAATTTGCGAACTGTAGCCGCAAAACTTTCACCATTTTGGTAAAACAATTTCACAATGAGAATGCGTTGTTCATTCGTGTAGCGTTCCATTTTTACTAACCTCGTACCTTCTACTAACAAACAATTACAATTGTTCAAATGTCAAACAATGACACTTCGAATGTTGCCAGATTTAAAAATTGCGTTCTTCTTGGGACACCCTTTATAAGTATACCCTACACCACATTGTGGTACAGGATTTTATGACTTAATGCTGATGTTCACAACACCTTAAAGAAATGGAGATAGACTCTATGTCACCGATCGACTCAGAATCACTATCTGATTCCATTAAGCGATGTCCGTCTTTTCTTCTGTCTATCCATCGTTCTAATCAAAGTACAGGTAGCAATTATGAACCGATTTCAATGCAATTTGGTACATTCTTCAAATTTGGGACAAGGACGAACCCTATTGAAATGAGTCCATTTCGGTCCATAGTTTGATATTATACATAGGCTTTTCACGATTTCAGAAACCACAGCTCTAAAAGTCAGATATTAAATCCGATTTCGCACAGAGCATTTGGACAGTTCAACATCTACCTCTGATAAAATTTCTCTCTATTGGTCCATGTTTTCTAATAGCTCCCATACACAGGTCACACCCAATTTGAGGTCATGTTGCTGTATAAGCCATTAATTTTACCCTTTTACGTACCAACTCTGGTAAACTAGACCAAATAGGTCTATATTTTCGTGTAGCCCCCATACAATGATCCTTCTCGATTTCAGAACCTACAGCTCTTAAAGCAAAATATTCCACACGATTTCGACCAAATATCACACAGAGCATTACGAGGACCAACACATGTCTCTGGTTAAAATGGACCATATCGGTGCATGTTTTTAGTAGGTCCCACACAGGGGTCCCTCTCGATATGAAGTCCTGCAGCTGTAGAAGCCACAATTTACACCCGACTAAGCCCAAAATTTGCATGGTACGTTATGAGTAAACATTTTTTAACTGTGGTGAAACTGGACAACATAGGTGCTTATTTTCATGTAGCCCCAATACTAAGGTCCTTTCCGATTTCAGAACCTATAGCTTTAAAAACCACATATGACATCCGATTTCGACCAAATACCACACAGAGCATTTTAAGGGACCAACAACCATGTCTGGTGAAATTTGTCCATATCGGTTGAAGTTCGGATTGCATCCGAATACGCCCAAATTTTTCTTGGAGCGATATGAGCGACCATTAATTAACTGTGGTGAAACTGGATTATATAGGTCCATAATTTCCTACCACATGGGTCCATTACTCCCCCAAGCAAAAGTCCTTCTTGATTTTAGAATTTCCAGCTCTGAAAGCACGTACTTATACATCCAATCCAATTTTACATCCAATTCCTACCAAATTTGCATGGAGCGTTACGACCGACCAATACTCATGTCCGGTAACATTGGACCACATCGATCCATATAATCGAATAGGTCCCACTCTAATGTCTCTCCCTATTTAAGGTCCTAGAAACCACAAATTACAGCCAATCAAGCCCAAATTTGGTATGGTACCCTTTGAGCCACCATTAATTATAGTTAGTTAATTAACGGTCATCAAAGTGGACCACATAGGTATACAGTTTCCTATAACCGACACACAAGGTCCTTCATACGAAATTTCGCATGGAGCATTACGAGCGAAAAACTCCTTTGTCCTGTAGCATGGTTTTGAATAGCCCATGGTTTTGAATAGCCCCCACACAAAGGTCCCTTACGATTCTAGGTCCTGCAGCATTAGAAGCCACTAATTTGACCGCATAACGCTCACATTTCGTATGATATGTAATGAGTGACAAATAATTTACTCTAGCATATTGATTCAGACCTTGCTCAAGCTCCAGACAGAGGTGGTTAATCCTCTAAATAGCAGAGAGCTAAATAGTCGGCCACACTCGACTTTAACTTTGTTCAACTTGTTTGATCGTGCGGTATTTCGATTTTTGTCTCGGAATTCTGCCTTTAAGGTAGTTGGCGATCCGTCATTTGACATCATTTGGAAGGGTGGAATTTATGACATCAGCAGTAAGTATGGGGTGATCACCGTATTGAACGCAGCCCTAATAGTTCTCTCGGTTGAACGCAGACAAAAAGTATGGTTGGGGTGACAATCTTCATGAGAAACATAATATTGTTGGGTATATGGTATAAGACCTTTCAATATAGTTGGCTCGGCTGCACGCAGAAAAAAGTATGGTTGGGATGATAATACTAAAAGATCAAAATAATATTGTTGGGTATATGGTTGTGGCACCACCATATGGTGATCCCCACAACAATAATATTGCGGTACCACAACAACAACCATGTACCCAACCATAGTACGAATCTCTTCAAATATTGTCACCTCAAACATACTTTTTTCTTCGCGTTTTCGTTGGCGCTTTAGGCCAGTTCTAATCTCAGAACATATTTCGTTTAAAAGCGTTCTTGTGCTATGCGCTTCCCTGAAGTCGTATTGGTAAATGACAAGCTGAAAATGCTTTTTAAGAAATGGCAATCAAAGGGATTCTAAAACCTTTGCCACAGGTGAATGTAGGAAAATCGGGTTGTAGGATTATCCATTGAAAGCGGGTTAGAATTGTAATTTAGAGTTTCAAATATCGGGAATCACCAGTTGACAAACTGATAGTTCTAGAATTTCGGTAAGATATCCCAAACCTATTGGCTCAAGCTTCTTTAGCATCAGCCTTGAGATACTGTCTGGACCAAGTAATTTAAAAAGCTTTGCTTTTGGTGATTATTTCCTCGACTTGGCATAAAGGAGGAAGGTTGCAGTTCTCTCTAGAGATTCTTGCATCTACGAAAATTACACTCCTGATCCTGTTTTGCGAAAGTGGAATGCCCTATTTATTAGCGCCCGAACTGTGAGATGTGGTGGTTAGGATGACTGCTGTGAAGACCACCAAGCAGATATTCCGTTTTGCTGTTTGGCTAGTTTACCAGTAGAACAACATTAGCTTTAAGCATATCTCAATGACTATATGCGACAGAGCTCCACAAGAGACCCATAGAACTGGTAACACCCTACACCAAAACCATAATGAACTTGCAAAAACAACCAGCATACAAACCGAGTTGGACGGGGGCAAGCACCACAATGCGCGTCACTGCTCTACTGTATGCAACGTATTGGGTAAAATCGTTGCACAGATTCATTGAGACAAATCGTTTTTTTTTCATTTTCCCCCTTTTGACCCAGTCACAAGGCGTGGCGAAGAGCTGCATTTAAAATTGGATATTGACATTTATGCAGACTGTTACTGTCTTTCGCTCGCTGGTATTTTATATGCCACTGCCAACCATCTTTTGGAACATTTTTCTACAATTTTAACAAAAATATGTTGGCCCCGCCAACAACAAGTGTGGTAGCGCATAAACGGCGGTCGGAAGGGGAGGGGGCAAAACAAGGACCAACAAAACAAGTAGAACGATTTTATTTTGCTGCCAACTGATACCGCGGAAGTTGGCGGATTTACATATACATACGAACAAGCATTCACACAACCATACATCGACCCACATTCTCTCCGTGTGTGTGTGTGCAGCGAACAGTTTGTGAATCGCTGCACTTATTGCATTTCGAATCCCATTCATTTCGAAGTTTATAAAGTAAAATTAAAATGAGTGGAAATCAATAGATAAAAACTGTCATTCGTTACGAAAAAGTTTCGTTCTGCTTTTTTCTGTTTTTGTTTTTCATGGTTTTCTGGGTTTCTCTCGTTCCTTGCGACGGGCAGCTCACCGCGGACGTAGAGAAATGTCCGCTTCATTTCGGTGTCATCAATTATAAAATTACATCATGAATTGATAGAAGAGATTTCAGTGAAAATTTAATAAAAAATAAAGATTTCGAAATCGGAAACTCTGGCAAATTCGGGTTTCTCTCTCTCGAATGTGTTACGAATAAATCATAGCTTGTGGTGTGGTTAATTTTAGGGAAAAGTTTGTGAATGTGTGACCAAAGTTAAGTTTGGACTTGTTAAAAATGGTTGAATTGTTTAATGATGTCTCTGAAATGTGTAAATGCTGAATTGAAGGGATTTGATTTTTATGCTTTTTAATATTAACGATTGGTGCAGAAAGTTGGACTACACAATATTTTGCATACTTGTTCCACACAAGGTGAAAAGATTCGTTTCCTTAACCGAATTTCGTTTTCGAAACAAATGATTGAGCTAATATATACTATACGAGTATTACTAGTTTAGCCGAATGCTCATCATTATTGTAATGTTTATCAGACAGAACGGAAGGTATTGGTAAAACCAACTAATTGATTTACATTACGATTGATTTATGACATGAGGCATACCAAACTTTGTGGAAGGCCAGATTATCGAAATTGGCACATAATATGGAAATGATAGACGCTTCTTTGAGTAAACATCTATCGGATTGTAGGCAGTAAACGCTTTCTCTGTGTCTGCAAAGCTTTGGAAAAAAGGATTTAGAAGACACATTGTTTTCACAGTAAACATAATTTGTTTGGTCTAACTAAAAAGAACTATGCTAATTACACAGTACAACCGCCAATCTGGGGGTGAGAAATTCCAAGTCAGGGTGATGGTACTAGGTCAGTATATTAAAACCCTCAAAGGGTTTTGCGTTCGTATATTGCGTTATGACCTTTTACATTTTTTCCTTATCTTGATGTTTTTCGCTTAGTTGTAAAATGTTGGCAAAAACGTAGTTTGATAACTCGAGATAACTCGAGAACGACGAATTAATTATTTGTAAATAAAAGAAGAAAAACTGGCACATACGAACGCAAAACCCTTTGAGGGCTTTAATATACTAACCTAGTACCATCACCCTGACTTGGAATTTCTCACCCCCCAGACAATAACCCCAAAAATGTTCCACAGTGTTATAGATAAAACCATTTTTTTTGAGAATTATCTTAATATTTTACATTATGATAGGGTTGCTATATATATTTCTTGCCTATACAACACCAAGTATTGCCTGGCGGCATCTGACATTTCAATTGGAAAGTTTGACATATTTTAGCATAAACGTACTCAGAACGTTTTGACGTACGACCATCATTTGTGTTGTTTACAGTGACTTGAAAAAATCAATTTGGCAAAAACATGGAATTAACTCGTAAATATTCTCGTGCGATCATTTTTCACAACTTTCGACGTGGATTACCACGACAAAAGTGCATCGATAAAGCTAAAATTTTTGTATGGCGATGAAGCACCATCCTATAGCACTGTGAAAAACTGGTTTAATTAATTCAATCGTGGCTGATGCTCGCTCAAAGACGAAAGTCGTGAAGGTCGTCCTCAAACGGCCGTTGTGCCAGAGTACATTGATGCCGTGCGTGAACTGATAATGCCAGATCGTCATGTGACATACCGTGGGATAGAGGTATTCTTGGGCATTTCTTCCACCCACATACATTCGATATTGCATGAACACCTGGCCGCAAAAAAGGTTTGTTCTCGTTGGATCCCGCACAATTAGACAATCGCTCAAAAAAAGGCTCGTGCCAATTGGTGCAAAGAAATTTTGTACCAATTGGTGCTTCAAACGACGTTTATAAGATCGTCACAGGTGACGAAACATGGATCTATGCGTATGAGCCCGAAACAAAACAGCAATCGACCGTGTGGGTCTTCGAAGACGAGCCAAATCCAACGAGAGTTGTTCGTGGAAGAAGCACTTCGAAGCAAATGGTCGCCTGTTTCTTCGGCAAAAACTGGTCATGTGGCGACTGTTCCGCTGCATCGGCTTTGCAATAATCACTGGGCGATTCTTATTTTCTCTAATGTGGCAATTCTGCCTGGTAACGAATCCATTATGGACACATTTGGTCGATTTGCTGACCAAAAAATCACGAAGTCCACGAAAAACATTTTGATTTGACGCCCATTTTCGTCAAAGGCTTCAACAATCTTAACGCGCTGCTCAATTGTGTACATCTCCTTGCCTCAATTTGTCAAAACACTGAAACAAAGAAATATCAAATTCAGTTTGGCAAAAACCTTGACGTTAAGGTGTGACCCACAATTATCATCGTGCATTATGGTTAGACCACCCTTTAGGGTGATTACTTTTACTAGGGTAAAATTGCTAATTTCTGAACCAGTCCAGAGGTCTTCTGTCAAATAGTCATCACTTTGGGTTTCGTCTAGGTAATTTTGGAAAGGTAAGAGGTAGGGCTATCTTTTAAGAGAAAACAAACAAACAAAAAACAAACAAAAAAATCCTACAACTGGTTCAGAACTTAAAAATTTTACCCAGTACCCTTAGACCACCAATCCGAAAATTTTCAAACCGCTGCCATTTCGCGCCCTTTCATTTAAAAAAAAAAAGATTTACTTTATAAAGCGGAATTTCCCGCTTTTGCAATCGAAATAAAAAATTTTGTGGGCGTACACTACATTGTATGCACAAGTAAATTAGATCTTTTGCCCCAACTTTCGGAGAAAGAGTCTCGTATCGGATGGGAGTTATGTTTTGTACTCTTCAAACCTTCCACCAACCATCTCTGCAAAAGGTTGCACCAAGGGTGTATCAAAATTATCTTATGCCAAACCCTACTTCACACTATTGGAAGTTGCAGCAGCAGTATATAGCTATAGTAGAAGAGAAGTGCTAGGGGAACAGCCCGTTAGTGCTAGGGGAATAGGCCAGTAGTGCTAGGGGAACAGCCCGGTAGTGCTAGGGGAACAGCGCGGTAGTGCTAGGGGAACAGCCCGGTAGTTTTAGGGAAAAAAGTCTGTAGAGCTAGGGGAACAGTCCGGTAGTGCTAGGGGACCAGACCGGTAGTTCTAGGGGTATAGGCCAGTAGTGCTAGGGGAACAGCCCTGTAGATTTTACCAGAGGAGAAGACGCTACCACGACAAAAGCGCGTGGTTTTTGCTAAGCTAAAATCTCAATGGTTCAGCCGCCTCAATTCGTATTGGGGAGATTTCGACGTTTGGTCTGCCATCCATCAGGTATCGCATACCGTGCTTCACTTCTTCAATTGTACGTCCAAGCCCACTTAGTTGACCCCCAAGGGTATTTGAACGCATCTAGTTTAAATCGAGCTTTTCCTGCTCCTGGATAACGAAGCAGACCCCCTATAGACGATCCGGACTTTAAAACAAAATATGTTGTTGTTACAACAACAACAATTCTATTGGGCAAGGACGTTGTCCCTATAAATCTGGGAATAAAGTACCTTAAAATTGTACCTGATCAAACGTAACTAAATGTAAACATTATAAGCAAAAATCCCTTCAAGAACATAGGGAGTTTTCCAAAGGTTGGCTCAGTACTTGTGTGCGAAATTTTTTTATTTCTTGGCCAATTAGGTCCACAGACAGACAGCCATAGCTAGGTTACCTTTGTTTTTTACAACGATTCTAAATGACAAGGCGAAAATTAATCGTTTACGATTCGCAATTTCCCCACGCGGACTTGTTCCTGGGCGGCAATCATTTGTAAAGTAAATTGGGTAACTTCATTGAGAACATCAGGGAACGAGTCATGTGTACGAAGGGGACCTGAGAGCAGGAGTACAACACCACAAAACATCGAGAGAGTTAGAGCAGCAGTACTGCTTGTAAGAGTTCATGGAAACTTCAAAAAACGAATGCAGCAGTGTGTGGATAGCGAAGGTCGACATTGGCCAGATACACTATTTAAAACCATGTAATTTAAAAATTCCCTAACCGTTCAATGTAATTAAAATAAAAAATAAATTTTTCTAAGGTTCATAATTTTTTTATTTCATTCCCAAATAAGCAAACTACCGCGCTCCACCCTGTATAAGCGGAGTTTTAGTAGTTTCGTGTAGTTTCAACATGGCGGTGCAACTGCACACACGACATGAGCCACAATGGATATTGTGAAGGTATCGTCTCCTGGACGCATAATTTATCGTTTCGGCGATATGGCATACCCAACAAAGATCGCTCGATTTAACAATTCCAGACTACTGTCATTGCGGTTATTTGAAGTCGGGGAATTTTCCCAACCTTAGACAATTGCGAACCTTAAGGAGAATATTTGACAGGCATGCGAATAGGTATCGCCGTAAATCTTGCCGAAAATCATAGAAAATGCCATGAAGCACACAGTGTTTGGCGGCAACCTCTTGACGGATGTCATCTTTTCTGCTTAGCAGACAAAATTATAAAGGTGCAAAAAAGAGATATCCATCACTTCAAAGCATTTTTTAATTCAGTAAAATAGTTCTTTAAAAACAAATTGGATGATAAATTTTGTGCTACCTTGTGTAATATTCGATTCTCTACGACTCTTTCAGTATATATTATATGTGTCAAATATGTATTTGTATGCATTGTATGCCACCTTGGGACAGGTTATATTAAAAAAAATCTATTAACTAATAAAAAAACTTAAAAAAAAAATAAATGGAGAAAAATTCAAAAAAAATTAAATTGGGCGTTTTGAAAATGATTTTTATTGAAATGTCGTAGTCGAACTTTTTCTCCTCATGCCAAGAGCTATCGAAAAATTGATGGCACAATATCGAGTGCTAAATCGGCCCACCCTATAGCATATACTTTATGTTGTCTTCGACCAGTATTTCGAGGCAAACGGAATGACAAAGTAAATCCTATTATCCTATGATGGAGTGTATAAAAAGCGTCTTTGAAATTACTTTTATAAGAATTCGACATTATGACTAATTTCTAATCCGTGCATTGGACTCAGTGTCGGTGAAACTTTCATTAAACTATTTTACAAAAGTAAAACACCACGTCCCTACCAACTTTGCCCAAAACATCGACAATGTCATACTCATTACTCGCATTTAAGGATAATTATCATTTTCCACACATCGTTTGATTACCAAAATATTCTCATTATTCCAACCTTGAAATCCATTCAGTTTTCTGTGGCATGTCTGCTTTAAAAGCTCCCTCTGGACGACTGCAGACTGCAGCATCATTGTTTTTCTCTCGCACATAAATTTTCATATTGACATTTATGTCTTCATAACAGTTTTTATGACTTTTTAATTGCATGAAAAATACACTCAGCCAGTGGCTGGCGCAAAAATGCAAAAACAACAAAAGAAATCATAATAACAATAATTGTGTAATTATTTACGCCTGGTGGGCCATTACAACAATAACCGAACACTTAAACAACAACAGTTGTGGTCCATAAAATAGCAAAATGACCATAAAAAGAAAATCCAGAACGGAGCAGTACGACTAATTACCAGAGAAAATTATTGTGTAATGATTTTGTTTTGTGGCATTAAGTAATTATTGCATTAAACGGAAGCTACTGTGTATGGACAGGAGCTAAATCGAAAACATTGTAAGTAATTGGAAGTAATAGAAAACTACCGGAATATTAGACGGGATCGAATTTGATTAACCCACGAAAATAGTGCATTTTTAATTGCAGTGAGGGGGAGAAAAGAAGTTCCTATTACTCGTAAGATTTCATAGACAATTTTTTCGACGTTGATTGGGTACATGGTAATTTGGTTGAAGATACAAAATATTGGTACCCTTAACCAATTTGGATGATAATTGCATTTGTATATGTAACGGGTAATCAATATAGAAATATTTTTTCCAAAATAAAAAATACAAAAATTCAAAGCAATTGAAAGCAGAGAAAAAACATGGTTACTACATGGTCACGGCAATAATAATATGTTCTCCGCAATAAAAGTATGTTCGTCGCAACCATAGTATTGTTTACTGAATTTAATTTTGACTATAGTATGATTGCCGCAATATTAATATTGTTGAAATTCAACAATAGTATTATTGCCAAATTTAAAAATGAAAATATGGTTGTAGCAACAATATAAATATGGTTAGTGCGACAAAAGTCTTATGTTTTGCGTTTTATGTTAACAATGATATGATTACGGCAATCATACTATATGATTGTGATTTTTCTTCATTTAAATATGCTTTCTAGAACAAATGTTATTGGTACGGATCTAATGTAATAAGCTGCTTTAAGGTGAGTGGTCCAGCAACTCGTACTTTAATTCGTTGATTTTAGCCATTGTTAAAACACTCTTGTGCGCTGGTGCGTTGTCTTGATGAAAAATTATTTTTTTGTGTTGTAAGCCAGGGCGTTTTTCTCGAATTTGTACATTTAATTGATCTAAAATTTTGCAATAGTACTCTGAATTTATTGTTTTACCCTTTTGCAGATAGTCAATCAATAAAATACCTTTGAAGTCACAAAAAACCGTTGCCATAACCTTACCAGCCGATTGAATTGTTTTTGCCTTCTTTGGGGCACTTCCTCCAGCTCCTGTCCATTGTTTGGATTGTTCTTTTGTCTCTGGAGTATAGTGGTGGATCCATGTCTCATCAACAGTTATGAAACGACGCTTAAAATCCATTTTATTTCGCTGAAAACGATCGAAAAAAGCTTGAGAAATGTTCATTCTTATGCGTTTTTGGTCGACTGTTAACAAGTGCGGCACCCATCTTGCAGAAAGCTTTTTCATCTGTAGTTCTTCATGCAAAATTAAATGGACTCGATCATTTGAGATGCCCATGATATTAGCTATTTCACGCACTTTTATTCGTCGATCATTTAGTACCATATCATGCACTTTGGCTACAATTTCTGTTGTTGTTGCTGTTTTTGGACGTCCACTACGTGGTTCATCTTCAATGCTTGTACGACCACGTTTAAATTCAGCAACCCAATTTTTTACTGTTGCATATGAAGGAGCACTTTCACCTAACACATTCACCATATCATTATGAATTTCTTGTCCCGATAAACCTTTTTTTATGTAAATATTTAATGACACCACGCATTTCTAATTTTTCCATTGTAAAAAAATCGCGGATGCGTCTTTTGTGAACACCTGTTTCTATATGAAGGAGTTGCCAGATCGAAACAAAATTAAACATGTGTTCATAGCAGAGATGGAAGTTTCCAAAACACTTAACTTTTTTTTTGTTTATACAGCGCTTTTTGTGCAAGGTTAAGAAGTTTCCGAACCGCCCTCGTATGTGAATCATACTGTGGTTGCGGGGATCATAGTATGGTTTTGTGTGAAGCATACTATTGTTGTGAGGATCATAATATTGTTGTGCCACAACCATATACGCAACAATAGTATGATCCTCTTCGAATCTTGTCACCCCAACCATACTTTTTTTCTGCGTGAAGACGTGCCAAATCCAATAAAAGTTGTTCGTGGAAGAAGTACAGCGAAGCAAATTATTGCGTTTTTTTTCGGTTTAACCGGCCATGTTGCCACAGTGCCTTTTGTGGACCGTAGGACGGTCAATTCTAAGTGGTATACAACCATCTGTTTGCCAAAAGTGTTCGAAGAAGTGAGGAATGATAATAAGAGAAGATGGATCATTTTGCTTCACGACAATGCGAGCTCTCACACATCAGCTAAAACGATGAGCTATTTGATCACTCAAGATGTCGAATTGATGGGTCATCCACCGTACAGCCCTGATTTGGCACCCAATGACTTCTTTTTATTCCATAGCATCCAAAAAAAATGCGTGGTAAACGTTTTTCATCGCCCGAAGCAGCATTGAAGCGTTCAAGAATCATATTTTGGAGGTGTCTCAATCGAAGTCGAAAAAATGCTTCAAAAATTGAGTGTGTGCATGCAAATGTTTATTGATCTTAAAGCAGAATATTTTGAAAAGTAATAAAACCATTTCCAATGATAAATTATTGTGTTTTTATTGCCGGACCCCAAATTTAAATAGCAACCCTCGTAGCATCAGTTGTGGCAACCAATAGGCATATTGAAGGCTCTGAATATCGTAATATTATGGTAGCTACCATCTCGTAATTTTATTATAGCTACCATCTCGTAATATTATTGTAGCTACTATAATATTATTGTAGCTACTATAATATTATTGTAGCTTCCATGGTCGATACATGGAACCATAAACACCATGGAAGTTGGTGACTGCAATAGAGAGTGTCCAACCAAATACATGTAGTACGAACCGACTTCCAATTGTGTTCTGTGTCTGGTATAGGATATCATCTGCATAAATGCCTATTTTTACGAGCTTTTCTATGGTCATACTGTCACATCACATCGCTATTTCCAAATCCATAACTGTTCTTGTCCTCACACTCTAATTTCGTCGAGCATTGAACCAAGAATGGCCAGACGTTGCAAAAGAAGGGAAAAGAACCACAGCGAAAAATCATATCATAAATGCTACATTTTTTAACAATTGGGCAACACAATCGGCTGAAATGTAACAAAAAAAAAAACACATTGCCTATCCCCCCGCCACCTGCGATCGCGTAATTAAAAAACGTATGAAAAAAAGTCTATTGTATCATAGCAGCAAACAGCCAAACAATGCCCAACATTATGCCATTCACACGTATCAACAGCACTCGGTTGCCACAACACATGAGTGCTGTTACTGCACTGTGGCAACGGCACCAGCAGCGCCAGCAACAATAGTGCACTCGAGGTGCAGAGTGTTAAGTGGCGTTTGCTGTTCCCAAGCCGAGCGATGGGGAGCAAAAAGAAAAAAACACAATACAACCAACACACACACACCCACACATACAAGGCTTAAACAATAACAACAATTTATAATTTTTCAAGTTAAACTTTTAACAAATAAAAAGAAAAATTAAATTAATTTTAAATTGCTGCAGCTGCTGCTGCTGGCCATGTTACTGGGTGCTTCTCTCCTTCGTTCATTCATATTTTTATAGTCTGCCACATGTGGCATGTTGAGGGCTTTTGTTACATCAGTCCGTTTGTAACAATTTTAAAAATTGTTCCTCAGCGATTACATGTGGTCTAAAGTTCTCGTAAACTAGATTTTTGTAGGTTAGAGGTTCCCTCAAAGCAAACGTGATTGATGCATGAAACATCCCATAAATAGGCTGCCCATTGTCCTGTTATGTACGGAATCACAGGATATGTAGAAACACTGCAATTTTCTCACAAATCGAAATATACACCTTTGTACAGGGTGGAGCGCGGAAATTTGCTTATTTGGTAATGAAATAAAAACAATTATGAACCTTAGAAAAATTAATTTTATATTTCAATTATATTGAACGTTAAGGGAATTTTTAATTGACAATGTTTTAAATAGTGTATCTGGCAAATGTCGACCTTCGCTATTCACACACTGCTGCATACGTTTTCTGAAGTTTTCATAAACTCTAACAAGCATGTCGCCTGGAATTCTGCCAATTTCAGCCTCAATGTTGTTAATTAGGGGTTCCAACGTGTTGGGACAGTTGATATACACCTTCGACTTCAGCTAATCCCAAAAGGAAAAAATCGAATGGGGCTAAGACTGGTGAGCGTGCCGACCAGTTCACATCACCCCTCAAAGCGATAAGCCGTCCAGGAAACATTTGCCTCAAACAATTTATGTTGTTGTTGTAGCGGCACACACAGTGCCGAGGTGACAGTCCTTGGCCGAAGAATTGCTACTTCCGGTCAATCCGGTGCATAGAAACGACTGGCGCTGTGTGTGCAGTCGCGCCATTGTTGGACCACGCACATTTTATACTGGTGAAGAATCCGGTGGAAATGGAATCTGGAAATGCCAAGAGCAAGTGATTGCTTCCGAGCAGAGCGTTCCGGGATTGCAGTACGAACTCTGCTCTAACTCTCTCGATGTTTTGTGGTGTTTTAATCCTTCTCTCAGGCCCCCTTCGTACAAATGACACCTTCCCTGCTGTTATCAATAAAGTTACGCAATCTACAATTGATTGCCGTCCAGGAACAAGTCCGCGTGGGGAACAGCGAATCGTAAACCAAAAGCACGCTGCACTGCGCATTTGAAAAATACACTCCAACACAAAATGACCTTTCCTCACGTGTCCAATGCATAATGGCAACTAAAATGGCAGACGAATACAAATCTCAAATCTCCCGTCAGCCACTATCAGCCACGCACACTCTCCGCTCTCTTCGAGCAACAGTGCCGCCACAGCCTGCAGTGCAAAAAAACAAATTGCCGTGCTCCACCCTGTACAAGGTGGTGCAAAATTAATCATCTTATCGGAAGATGTTATATATTTTGCAAATGGCGTCGATCATATTTGACATATGTGACAGCGCATAGAGAAAGGGACCTAAGGTAAAAAAAAAATCAATTTTCATTTTTTTTCTTTTTTTGATTTGGACAACATCTGAGCATCGAATGAGACCGATCCCATGCCCTAAACGTGTTCCCTCCCAGAGATATGCGCGTTTTATGAAAGTGAAGTCGACGATTCTAAGTGCAAATGGAAAGGGACCTAATCTTTAAAATGGCTCTCCTGAACAAAAATGGTTTTCAACCTTAGGTCCCTTTCTATTTTGCGCGTCACATATGTGAACTAGTCAGCAGCTGCAGAATACAAACAGACAAGCCATGGAGTGGTATACTTTGCAATTGTTTTTTTTTAATTGTTATCCGCCAACTGAGCAAACATTCCGACGCTTAGCCACTCGACCCAAACAGACTGGAACCACGTTAGACCCTCCTGCAGTGAGTGGCTGCCAACACATTGGTCCTCTACTTAGGCGACGCTTTTCTTTACTAATTTCTAATCACCCTCCTTTGCGAAGGGCACCTGAGATTCGGCACAGCCGAACTTTGCGTCTTTATGCTCGTTTTTATTTGGCTATGACTTACAGCCGTCGACTTCGATGTCGCTGTGTCGTAGCTTTTATGTTTGTTGTTATTGTTCGCATAACCTAATTAAATTAAGTGGTCATAGGCCTGGCCTCTTCACAAATGTTACGCACTTTAGATCCATACCATGCATGTCATGGTTGCAATCTGCACTTTCCTCTACTCTCCCCTACTCTACTCGTAGAGGGGCTGTAGTCGGAGGTTGTAGTAAAGTGCCAATGGCTTATAAAGTATGAAATACTAAAGTTTTAGTGTGTGCAAGCTCCCATTGAGTACTATTTGTTTGCATGTGTGCCAGGGCTGCCAGAAATTTGTAGTGAAAAAATAGGGTGATTTTTGAAACGCGAAAAAACAATCGCCTTTCGGTTTAATGAAAAAAGGTTGGTTGTGATTATTAAGTTTCCCACGTCGATCCTCGAAAATATAGAACGATTTGGTCCATCCAATTAAAAAGCGCTTTTGAGCGCATACACACAGATTTGTTGCCACAATCAATTATTCCCAACCGAATGTTGGTGGTTGCAACTACTATTCTTGCATTCTATCGCTACACCAGAATGTTAGTTGTGTTCACGGCAATATTTAGCAGAAGCAACTGACACTATCGGTTGAAGAGACCAAGTATTGCTAATCCTAACTAAGAAATATGACAATTGGAGTTAAATTTGTAAATGTAGTGGTTGTTGTTATAGAATATTAGTTATAAGAACTCTATGAATTCCGTTGTCATTATCACGAATAGATGTTTACTGAACCAACCGATGTTATTATTCTATGTAATTTGTTTTTTTATTTCTGGCTTAGAGGTAATTAGGCATTACCGGGGTGGAAACCTGCCGCCGAAAATTATAAGATGTTCTTACACGGATGTGCAACTAGTTTTACTGGCATTATAGTCGTGCATACTCTCATTCCACCTTGGCAGCCCACAAACTGAAAAATTCACATAAACATAAAAAAAGGCATTGTCATAGAAAAAGACGTACCAGGACATCTACTCGCTCACTGGGGAAATTAAAAAAAAAATGTCTGTGAATCTGTTGCTTCTAACTGGATTTTTTGACTCGCAAGAAAGTGTTTTCAAGCAGATGTCAAAAAGATGGACCCAATAAAGCCAGCAGGTAATGAGCTATGATGGATAGACATATGACTTGTGGAAGTTTTATCACAGCAATTAGACAATTGAGGTGGCTACGCCAGAAATAGGTACAAATATCCAAAAACTTGTACTGGAAATCAATAAATTAAAACGCACAATTTACGAAGCTTATAATTCAGTTCAAAAAGATCTGTTCACTGCTTATAAGCTGAATATTTGTCTATGAAAAATATATGCCAAAGGTGGGTGCCGCGTTTCAGGACAGTAGTTACGATTGTGATAAATTACATTTCTTTTCCAATATAAAAACAAATAGATGCATTTAAAGTCTGACAGAGCCCTTTATTAGACACCCCACTCGACTTTGTTATGCATACAACTCTTCGCCTCTATACTGATCTGATCTGGTCTGATTTAATCTATTTAATTGAGCCAATAGGGAAACATACACCAATATGATCCTGCCACTGCTGAGGTGGTTAAAAGTCAAACATCACGCACATCAAATCGAGAGACATCCTATACTAGAGCGATATAAAAACATAGCCCAATAGGATTCAGTTTTTCCAGGTTGGTTATATATATATCTCATAACACACTATAATTAATTTGTGGTAAAGACCGAAAAAATGTAAATGTAAAAAACATAATTAGTAGGTTAATTTAATAAAAAAAATTGAAACAGTAACTATATTTCTGCTTTTAAGAGGTAACCAATAACTAGCTAACTTTACAATAGAAATGATTTCTATAACAATCTTCATAGCTATTAACATTAAAAATTTCATTGTTAAATAACATGTATTGAACATGTATTGTTTAAACAATGCATTGTTAAAACAACAATAATTATTTTAAATTTAACCATTTTCATGGTTAAAAAAACTCAACAATGCATAGTTAAAACAACAATAATTATTTTTTTTTTCGTTTTTTTGTTATTTATTCGGTCTTTTATCATTATTATGACGAGCAGTTTTTTATTCTGGTTCGAGACCTTTGTTGTTTCTTTTTCAGAATCAACTTAAAAAGAAGAAATTGGTGAAATGTATTTGCTACGGTTGCCAGGCAGACTGTACAGCTGTTTCTAAACCCGCCAAGGTTTTTCTTCAGCAGTCTTTGGCAACGATTACTTCGGCCACAAATCAAATGACTTATACGGGAGACTCATTTTTATTAATGAGAATTACCCTTTGTGTATAGTCTTCGAACTGTGCGTAGAGCAATCTTCAACGCGCAATATCATTTCCACCAATTCCGTTTCGCATGGGTCTTCGTTGAAAACCACAAATGCAAAAAGCACAATCATAGTGTGCATGTTTTTTGTGCGTACATATACTCATACATGCGTTGCACATTAGGGCGTACCAATCCTTTTAATAGTTTTTTCGTTTTTTTGTTATTTATTCGGTCTTTTATCATTATTATGACGAGCAGTTTTTTATTCTGGTTCGAGACCTTTGTTGTTTCTTTTTCAGAATCAACTTAAAAAGAAGAAATTGGTGAAATGTATTTGCTACGGTTGCCAGGCAGACTGTACAGCTGTTTCTAAACCCGCCAACATGCACACTATGATTGTGCTTTTTGCATTTGTGGTTTTCAACGAAGACCCATGCGAAACGGAATTGGTGGAAATGATATTGCGCGTTGAAGATTGCTCTACGCACAGTTCGAAGACTATACACAAAGGGTAATTCTCATTAATAAAAATGAGTCTCCCGTATAAGTCATTTGATTTGTGGCCGAAGTAATCGTTGCCAAAGACTGCTGAAGAAAAACCTTGGCGGGTTTAGAAACAGCTGTACAGTCTGCCTGGCAACCGTAGCAAATACATTTCACCAATTTCTTCTTTTTAAGTTGATTCTGAAAAAGAAACAACAAAGGTCTCGAACCAGAATAAAAAACTGCTCGTCATAATAACAATAATTATTTTAAAATTAATTATTTTCATGGTTAAAAAATTCAACCATAGAATAGTTGAATTAACTATAATTATTGTTAAATACCAGTCAACAACAAAATGTTGAAATTTACCTTATATAACGTAGAATCCAAATCATGTTTAGTTAGAACTAAGTTTAGCTTATTGTAAAAGGTCGTTTTGTAGCATTAACTTTTTATTTATGCGCATACAAACATCAAATACGAGTAAGCATATTGCAGAAAACAAAATTCAAGCCCAACTTAGTCATTGGGAGTATTAGAGTAGTCTGTTTGAAAGGTACAGAAAAAGGAGTGGGCAAGGCTTAATTTTTTTTTGTCAGCTTGTGTAATTTATAATCGAGTCATGTTATGTGGGCTCTAATCTCTTCTGAAACTGGGTCATTTGTGTGGTAGGTACCAGAGGGAGCGTGGCTAAGAGTCGAATCAGTCGCTACTTCGTTCTTAAGCTTTGATTTTGAGTTTAATCGTATAAATAGCATTAAAGATATGACAATACAAGACCATAAAACTGGGTAGAAAGTGGCAATTGCATGTAAGGTACTAAAAAAAGCCGTGTCAACGACTTTTTTCATAGAATATGATGTGTACTGAAACAGGATCATATGGTGTGGGGGATATCAGAATGGACGTTGCTAAAAGTCTAATGTTTTGTCACCAAGCTTGCCCTATAATCTCATTCTTAAGTATTGATTTTTAGTGAGATCGTGAATACCGAAGAAGAATACCGAAAGTGGGCATTACATGATACATTTGTTTGCCAGGTACCAGAAGGGTTGTGGCTATATGACCCATTTTCAATGCCATAGCATTGGAAAAATATTATAAAGTTTTTTATATTAATTGGTAGCTACTTTCGAAACTTTTTGCTTAGCGACCGGGCTCAAATGACTTAAAAAGTCATGTAAAGGGAGATTATCGGAAATGCTTTTTTCGATGCCTTACCCGTTTTGTCCCAAATGATTTATACCCTCTTACCCAGTAGCGGTGAGGGTATTAACATGCGGTCTATCTTTTTTCGTCTAAGGTGTCTAAAACATCCACACTAAGGCATAATACCCTGAACCACCGTGCGATTTAGGATACACAAATTGGTGTGTGGTGTACGATTTGCCAATAATGATGAGGTGATTTAACTTCCGGTCGTGGGCGTCTTCAACGATCCTTACAGAATTAGGACACAAAAAGTGGCAACCCTGGTACATGTATGCTTGTACATCCACTCTTGGCTACTCATCCATAGTTTACAAGTGTAAAACACATGTTGTGTTGTGTGTGTTTATTGTTGTTTTTATGCTCCACAGTGTTGTCGATGATGAAGATGTTGCAGACATTACTGATGTTGATATAGGTAACAACCGTTATCAATGTACATACATACATACGTACTATATATTAGGATGGGCCGAGGTGTAATGCACAGCTTGTATACAATAAAACCTAGTTTAAAATCTAGGTAAAAACATCCAACAATTTCAGCGTCGGGGTTCTACCTTGTAATTGCCGACGACTTAATCATTAAAGCCTGGTACTAAGACCGCCTTTTCATGTAAAAATGTGTCAAACTCTATACTGGAAAAAAAATCAGTGAAAATTTTACTTGATCAATATCTGACACACTGAGCAAAAGGGGAAATGGTTGTAACGTTCCATTTCGGATCGAGTGGCCCAAACATTTTACGACCTTGACATCATCTTCACATCTTCAAATGCTACAATAACGCTGTGAGTTAACTAAACTTGAGTCCTTGACCCATGGATTTTAAGTCCCTAGAGCGTCGAAAAATGTACCCTTTCGCTAAGAATACATGCACTGAAAAAATTAGGGTTGTGAAAACCAAATATTTCGTATAATATAATTTTTGTTATTTTTTCAGCCAACGAAACTTTTCATAGGAAATATATAACAAATCTTAAAAATTATGAAATCGGTTTGATAATAAAGGGTGTCCCAAGAAGAACTCAATTTTTAAATCTGGCAACATTCGAAGTGTCATTGTTTGACATTTGAACAATTGTTATTGTTTGTTAGTAGAAGGTACGAGGTTAGTAAAAATGGAGCGCTACACGAATGAACAACGCATTCTCATTGTGAAATTGTTTTACCAAAATGGTGAAAGTTTTGCGGCTACAGTTCGCAAATTGCGATCAATTTGGGGTCACAATAATGCTCCAAAAGAGTCAACTGTAAAGAGATTAAAGGATAAATTTGCCGAAACTGGGTCTGTTAGTGATGTAAAGACAACAACGCGCCATCGACCAGGTCGATCGACCGAAAATGTCGCAGCTGTACGTGATGATGTCGCTCAAACTCCATCCACCTCAATTCGACACCGAGCTCAGCAAATTGGTGTCTCCAAATCCACTTTGCAGCGAATTTTGACGAAAGATTTGCATCTTCATGCATACAAAATTCAATTGACTCAGGAACTGAAGCCAGCTGACCATGGACAGCGAAGGGAGTTCGTTAATTGGGTATTGGAGAGACAACATGAAAATGCTGATTTTGCCGATAAAATCATCTTCAGTGACGAGGCCCATTTTCATCTTGATGGCTTCGTCAATAGGCAGAATTGTCGCATTTGGGGTGCGGAAAATCCTCGAGTGATTCACGAGAAGCAAATGCATCCTCAACGTGTCACTGTGTGGTGTGGTTCTTGGGCTGGAGGAATCATTGGACCTTTTTTTTATGAAAATGAGGCAGGTCAAGCGCAAACAGTCAATGGTGTTTGGTATCGTGAAATGATAACCAGTTTTTTCTTGCCTAGAATTGATGAAATGAATGTGGAGGGCATGTGGTTCCAACAAGACGGCGCCACATGTCATACAGCCAGAGAAACAATTCAATTGCTGCATCAGTCATTTCCCGGTCGTGTTATTTCGCGTTTTGGAGATCAGAATTGGCCGTCTAGATCGTGCGATTTAACACCATTAGATTTTTTTCTTTGGGGTTTTTTGAAGTTTACGCGAATAAGCCGACGACGACTCAAGCCTTAAAAGACGAAATTGGACGCTGCATTAATGAAATACCGCAGCATTCATGCAAAACGGTCATTGAAAATTTCATTAAAAGATCGCGTGCATGCCAGCAAAGCCGCGGCGGCCATCTGCACGATATATTGTTCCATACGTAACCTCATTCTGTCTACTTTACGATATAATAAAGTTTCACGATTTTTTCTTAAATATCTGTGTTTTATTTAAAATTTAAAAATTGCGCTCTTCTTAGGACACCCTTTAAAAATTTTTGATTTTTAGGAATTCCTTTTATATTTTTAAAGAATATTTTCATACGTTGTTAAGTCCGGGGGACTAATCTCTTGTTATAATTATTGTAGTATTTTGCATAGTTATAATTTAGCAATAAAATGAATAGAATTGAAATCATACGTCGTCTTCTATATGAAATTATACTTATGTTTCATGACATTTTTTTTTATTTTTCATTTTTTAATAGTTTTGTTGAGAATATTTCACAGTAAACATGAAATTCTTTCACTAAAATTATACAATTTGTTCGTAATTTTTAAACGAAAAATGTTCACGAAAAATAAGTGTCCCATTAACCACCACTGCGACCACAAAAATTGATTGCTTGGTACGGTTTGTGCCACTTCCAAATGGCGAAGGAGACTCCGCTGTCATCACTGGATCATGGCCTGGAGCGATTGCAACCTATTTGCTGTGGCCGAAAACTTCGATCAAACGGCTCTACAGCCCTTAAAAGCGAGACAACGCTCGGGGTTGTAAGGGACTAATTTAGCGGCTGAATAATTTTACCGCGAGCCGCATTCAATTTGTCATCCCACTATTATGTTATCGACTTCAATTCCTTAGTATACGCTAACGAGCCACCTACTTTTGACGAAGAAAAGTACGAGGTAGTAGACAACACAAAGTAGGCAACACAAAGTAGGCAACACAAAGTAGGCTACACTAAGTGTTGCCTGGCACCATCTGACATTTCCATTGGAAAGTTTGACATTCTTTAGCATAAACGTACTCAGAACGTTTTGACGCACGACCATCATTTGTGTTGTTTACAGTGGCTTGAAAAAATCAATTTGGCAAAAAAAATGGAAATAATTCGTGAACATTTTCGTGCGATCATTGAACTTAGTGCATCGATGAACTCAAATCTTTGTATGGCGATGAAGCACCATCCTAAAGCACTGTGAAAAACTGGTTAGACGTATTCAATCGTGGCCGACGCTCGTTCAATGACGAAGGTCGTGTAAGTCGTCCAAAAACGGCCGACCGTGCGTGAACTGATAATGCCAGATCGTCATGTGGCATACCATGAGATGGAGGCATCCTTGGGTATTTCTTTCACCAGCATATATTCGATATTGCATGAAGGCCTGGCCGTTAAAAAGGTTTGTTCTCGTTGGAACCCGCACAATTTGACAATCGCTCAAAAAAAGGCTCGTGTCGATTGGTGCAAAGAAATTTTGAAAAAATACGATCGCGGTGCTTCAAAAGACGTTTATAAGATCGTCACAGGTGATGAATCATGGATCTATGCGTATGAGCTCGAAACAAAACAACAATCGACCGTGTGGGTCTTCGAAGACGAGCCAAATCCAACGAAAGTTGTTCGTGGAAGAAGCACTTCGTAGCAAATGGTCACCTGTTTCTTCGGCAAAACTGGTCATGTGGCGACTGTTCCGCTTGAGCAACGTAGGACGGTCAATTCTGAGTGGTACACCACAATTTGTTTGCCTGAAGTCTTCGGAGAAATTCGAAAAACGTATAAGAGAAGACAAATCATTGTTCACCATGACAATGCGACTAATCGGTCAAACCAGCGCCTCTTTGACCGGCCAAAACGTCGAATTGAGAGGTCATCCGCCGTACAGCCCTGACTAAGCACCCAATGACTTCTTTTCATTCCCGCACATCAAGAAAAAAATGCGTGGTCAACAATTTTCGTCGCCAGAAGATGCTGTTGAAGCGTTTTAAAACCATGTTTTGGAGGGGTCTCATTCGGAGTGGAAAAGGTGCTTCGACAATTGGTTTGAGCTCATGCAAAAGTATTTAAATCATGCTGGAGAATACTTTGAAAAACAATAAAACCATTTTTGATGATAAATATACGCATTTTCATTATTAAGCTAGAAATATATATAGCAGCCCTCCTATTCAAAATGTTTTTCGCTAAATAACACTGCTCATAAAGGATCCAAGAGTGAATTGGACCGGGTTGACCTCTTCATGAGAAGCATTTTTCAGAAGCCGGTTCGTTTACTCGTAAAAACTTCTTCACAAACTGCACCAAATGTACTAAAAACTTAGTCAATAATATAAAAAATGTACGAAGAACATAATAAGAAGAATGTTTCTTGAATAGTACGAACACAATTCTTTCAGTGTGGGTCATGAGAAACAATGGTATTTCCTCATTAATCTTAACATGCTCAGACTTTTAAGATGTCTCAGTCTTTTAGTACTCGCCCTGTTAAATGTGGCTATTATCTCCTTGATTTTAAAATGGGAACGTTTGGTTGGGTACTTAATGTAGTACATAAAGTCAACTAATCTTTTCCTTGGTAAGGCACACGTTTCTACATTTTGTGGCTGCATCGCTTCTTCCTTGTAGGTATTGACTTTCCTTCAACTTCTACGAACTTTGCATGAACTCCAGCTGGTCTTGTTCATTTTATAACCGAGCTTTTGCTAAAAGAACTTTTCGTCTCGTCAGTTTTACTTGTAGTTTTAGCGGCACATAGTGCCGGGTTGGCAGGTTTTTGCTTAAGAATTTCTCCTTTGGGTTCGATCCGGTGCATAAAAACGTCTGTCGTGGGATTAGCAGCTTTAGTTGTAACACTATCTGCTGCCTCAGACAAGAATATCTTGGGTCTCTACAGTGAACAGACTCTAAAGATGTGTCTTATTTGCGGGTCCGGATCTACAGGCCCTACACGCAGAGAAAAGATATGGTTCCTATATGGTCACGGCAACAATAGTATGTTCTCCGCAATAAAAGTATGGTAGTCGCAACCATAGTATTGTTTTTTGAATTTCAATTTGGCAATAGTATGATTGCGGAAATAATAATATTGTTGAAATGTAACAATAGTATTGTTTCCAAATTTAAAAATGAAAATATGGTTGTAGCAACAATATAAATATGGTTGGTGGAACAAAAGTATTGTTTTCATGGCTTTTATGTTAACAATAACATGATTACGGCATTCATACCAGCAAAATTGTACTTTTTTTTAGTCTGACAATGTTATTTTTACGGATCTTACGTAATAATAGTAAACATAATTAAATTTTTCCAAACAAACTACGATTTAGTATAACTGAAATATTTTTAATAAATAATTTTTTTACTGTTCAATAAATCACTCCTATTACTACATAGCTTACTTAATAAAATTCTCTATTGTTAAATATCAACTTTACCCAATCTTTACAAAAAATGTTGGGGATCATAGTATGATTGTGTGTAAGTCATACTATGGTTGTGAGGATCATACTATGGTTATACGTTAAACGTACTATGGTAATGAGGACCATAATGTGGTTGTGGGGGTCATAGTATGGTTGAATGTGAATAATAATATGGTTGTAGGGATCATAGTATGGTTGTGTGTGAATAATTCTATTGTTGTGATGACCATAATATTGTTATGGGGATCTCTTCGAATATACTTTTTTTCTGCATGTAGGGACCTAAAAAATCGATCCATTCAACTTCAACAATGGACCCTCAACTCTTCGCAAGGTTCAAGTCTTGTCTAAGTTGTATGCTTTGAACCAACGGTCCATCGGTTCCGAGAATTTGGACATCCTGGCAAATATGGACCCACCACCAGCAACCACTTCCTCTCATAACTGCCAAGGCCTTAGAGAAAATCAGTCCATGGCGGAGACCTTAAAAGCCTTATCCAGGTCGAACTTATGAATTATCCGCTGCTTGCAATGATTTAAAAAAAGCTCTTGTATAGTATACACTCTCTTCAACCTTTACAATATGCACAGCTTGTTTCGTTTTTCTGCTGGACAAGTAGGATTTCACCCCACCCTAACACACATAACCAACAGCCCACCGAAACACAACAATGGCAATTTCACTATGACGCTGATGCTGATAACAATGTTGTCATTGTTGTTGTTGTTGTTATTGCTGTCGCTGACAAGTGGCCGAAGCTGTATTTGATATGGCGGTGTTAAAGGTTCTCTCGCTGTCTATAAATCTAGTTCGAATTTCAGCCAACCACTTCAGGTTAGATAGGCATGTTCAGATTCATCACATCCATGCATGTTCATCCGTAAGTGGCGGTGTGGTGCGGTGCGGTGATGGTGGCACTCTTGATAATGGCTAAATTCGCATTGCAGTCATTATAAATATCGCTTGACTACAACCGAGCGAGCGATGTGTCAATTAACTGATGCTGGTATAGTTGCTGTTGTTGCAGTTGCTGCTGCCATTGTTTTGTTCAAATGTCGTTATAATCGCCAGACCGCATGTCGTCAGTCAGTCCGCCCGCCCCTCATTTGTATTCGATACATAATTTAATTGAACCTCATATTTCGAATCAAACGAACCAATCATTTTCACTTAGTTGTATTTGCAATAATTTGATAAGTATTTTCGGCATCATGATGGGGATGTGAAATTGATTGGCATGAATAAATTTTCATAAATCATATCCAGAGTATGCATGCCTGTTTTTATATTTATTTAATGGTCCCAATAAAATTCTTGGAAAATGTTGAAAACGTGTCTCACAGTAAAGCTGTAGTAATAATCAGTATTTAAATGCAAAAACAAAAAAAGACGACATAGTAAGTTCGGTCGGGTCGAAACTTTTGTACACTCCATCTTGAAAAGTTTTACCAAAGGGGCGTGGCACCAGTCTTTCTTCTATCAGGGTGTGTTTCTTGTCATGCCACCATTATATGTACCAACAACTATTGCCATATCGTTTTTAGTTCACAAGATATAAACTTTTATAGTTCAAGGATGTACGGGCGGGTCTCCGTCCCTTGTCCAAATTCAACATAACATGGTCTATAATAATTTTCTAGTCATTGATTTCTTCTGTTGAAGTTGCATATTAACGATCTGTCTTCATTTGGCTATATATGTGATTTTATAAAGGTGGCGAGGTACCTCCCACTTTTCCACCAGTATGATTAATAGGTGTGTTCTATTGGTACTCACTTATTAAACGAGTAAACAAACTTTATGAGATTTTTTATTTTTTTTTTTTGAAATTTCTTTGTATACTAAAGGAGATTGCCTTTCTGCATTGTTTGATTTGAAAAATTGTAATTTTTAGAAAATAAAGTTATTCAAGAAATGTTGTAGGCGAGTAGTAACCAAGATAGCTTTAACTTGCTTAAGGTTATTCTTGAATAACTATCTTGCCCAAAAATTTAATTATTTAAACATTTTTATTATTGCCTTAAGTTATCTTGAAGTTATCGCTTTAGCGATCTCCTAAGCATGTTGCCAATAGAACACGTCTAATGCTAACATCATATAATCTTTAAAATATCGTCATGTGACTGATAGTCAATTATATTGTAATGTACTTCAGAAATATTAGCTGGCCAAAAGTAACTTTTTGTGAAAATTTCGAAAGATCAGAGTTGATGTATAAGCAGAGAAACCCGAAAAATACTACATATTCATAGCAGAGATGAAAGTTTCCAAAACATTTTACTTTTTTCTGTTTATACTGCGCTTTTTGTGGTAGGCTAAGAAGTTTCCGAACCGCCCTCGTATAATCTTTCACATTGTGACTAAAAGACAGATACTCCTTTTCTGTGACCACCATTATATTAGTCAATCGGTACCATGTCTACATCTTCGTTAAAAGGTATTACTTTTCGTTCGTCAATAGCTTCATAATTAGAACGTCTTTAATATCCTACCCTTATTAAAAAATATAATGGTTTCACTTTTTATTTGTATTTTCAGGTATGTTTTTCTCGAGCAATTTATGATTAATCCACTGCCGTATGGTAAGTTTTTGACCGCTTAATACGAGTACTTTATACTTAGTAGGGACATAAATGCTGTTACACGCGTTTTATGCTGTAAAATAAAAAGAACTGAATGTTTTTGGACCAAATATTTTTTAATATATTTATTGATGTATATTGTATCCAAAAAGAATCTTCTTATTCGAAATGTCCGCCTTTTGCCTTTACACACGCCATAAGTCGCACTGGCCAATCGTTAATAGCAGCACGAACCTCGTCCATTGGAAAATTGGGCACAGCTCGAACCAAAGCAGTCTTAAGAGATCCAATGTTGAGGTATCTTTTGTGACAAACCTTGTCCTCTAAAACCGTCCACAATTTATAATCCAATGGGTTCAAATCTGGACTTCCTGAGGGCCATTCTTCAGAGGAAATGAACCCTGGCAAATTGTTTCGAAGCCAGGCCTGGGCCGTTTTAGCCTTATGGGCCGGCGCAGAATCCTGCTGGAAAGTCCATGGCTGGTTTTGGAACAGGGAATTGCTAAGAGGCTTCACAACAGCTTCCAAATCGGGTTCTTGGTAAACTTTTGCCGATGTTTTGACTCCTTGTTCGCAGAAATGCAGGTCAGTGACCCCATCGTAAGAGACACCCCACCAAACCATGACTGAAGCTGGGTGATGACCCTTTTCCACCCTTGGGATCAGTTCAGATGCTTCCTTAGATGACCGCGCATACACTATTATTTTGCTTGTTAAATTTTCCTGAACGGTAAAATTTTTTTCATCGGTGAACAAAATTTTTCAACTTGCTTCACCAAAAACGTTTGCATTAAGCGATCCTATTTTTTTTTTAAGCTGCAGTCAATAAATGTCCGGTACGTCGTTTGAAAGACCCAAGTCCCAAGTCTTTTTTAATGATTCGACTCATGGACTTTTGCGTGATATTCATCTCACGGGCCATGAATTTCTGTTTTCGGAGCGGATTGCTGTGAATTCTTGATTTAACGGCTTTGATGACATGCGGTGTTCGAACAGAGCGTGGGCGGCCCGACCGGTGGCGGTCTTTTACATCTCCAGTCTCCTCAAACAGTTCTATGCATTGGTAGACGAAAATGCGGCTAATCCCTAGTGGCCGTAGCGTTTTGAAAATATCGCGTTTTTTCATTTCACATTTGAAAAGCGCTATTACAGCGATACCGTTTTCATTATCTGACCACTCCATGATGAAAGTTGAAACAATTTTAAAATCCCGTTACAGACTAACGCTATTGAGGTTAGCTTTCAAAACCCATATGACATTAACGGGGTCTGTTCAGTTCTACTATTGAAATGGGTGTGCTCAATGTTGTAACAGTATTTATGTCCCTACTAAGTATATACGAGGGTGACCGCAAAAGTAACTGGCCTAACATAAAAAGAACCGTTTTTTTTTCGAATTATTGTTATTTATTTTTCAACATAATCTCCTTCCAACTCAATAGACTTCATCAAACGTTTTTCCAGTTTTTTAATTCCATCCGAAAAATAAGATTTTTCAAGACCTTCAAAATATGCCTCAGTTTCAGCAATAACCTCGGTATTGGACGAACATTTTTTGCCACCGAGAAATTTTTTTAAATTTGGAAACAAGAAATAATCAGGAGGAGCTAAATCAGGACTATATGGTGGATGCGGAGCAATTTCAAATCGTAATTCCGACAGTTTTTGTTGAGTTAAAAATGCAGTGTGTGAAGGAGCATTATCTTGATGAAAAAGAACTTTTTTTCCTAAATGCGGTAGTTTTATCTTGATTTTGTTCACATTTATAGTTTTTCCTTTCTCAAGATAATCAATAAATATTATACCCCTTGCATCCCAAAATACTGTGGCCATTACTTTTCCTGCTGACTTAACAGTTTTCGCCTTCTTGGGACCACTTATACCAGCTTCTATCCAGTGTTTTGACTGTTCTTTGCATTCTGGGATGTAGTGATGGATCCATGTTTCATCAACAGTTATGAATCGGCGCAAGAACTCTATTGGACTACGCTGATAAAGCACTAAAAGCTCCTCGGAACTGGTCCAGCGGGTGATTTTTTGGGCCAAAGTCAACAAACGCGGCGGATAGTTTTCGGATAGCTTTTTCATGTGGAGTTTATCATGTAAAATACTCCAAACTTGTTTTTCGTGTATTTTAACAATATCAGCAAGTTCTCTGAGCTTTATTCGTCTATCTTTAGTCACTTCATTAAATATTTTTCTAATGTTTTCAATAGTAGTAGCAGTTTTCGGTCTTCCAGAGCGTTGTTCATCTTCCGTACTTGAACGACCCATTTTAAATTGTTGAACCCAGGATTTCACGGTGGAGTATGATGGTGCATTATCACCATGAACAGAATCCAATTCATCTTTGATAAATTGTGGAGTGTAACCTTTCGTATAAAAGTGTTTCATTACCGCACGAAACTCTTTATTTTCCATTTTTCAAAAATTATAAAACTTGTTTACTTCAATCACCTGTAATAAAGAAAATAATCATTAAATATTTCGGAAATTTTGACTGATGGCATATAAAAGATTGCTTTTAAAAAACAATACAAAAAAAGTTGCTAGTAAAACAAAAAATGCGCCAGGCCAGTTAGTTTTGCGGTCGCCCTCGTAAGTATAAGTATAATACTTCGATTTACCAGGACCCCAAATCTTAAACTCCTTTTATGAATTTCGTGGTCATTGTCACATATACCACGCAGTGGAAAATTATGTAAGAAATAACTTTTTTCCAGTAGGTAAGGAACAGTAGTAACGACCTTTTATACTACAATTTAGGTGTTGACCTATTACGAGTATTTTTGCATAATTGCCTTAATTATTTTTTTTCTGCTAAGTCTTAAAGTGTGCATCTTTTTTCTCATAATCCATAATCTTTTTTCAACAATTTTGCCTATTATCTTACGATAGATTTGCAAATAAATAAAGTTTTTTTTACAAAAAATCGTTTAATAAACAATTTAATCAGCTCAGCTATTTTATTAGTCAAAACTATAATTCCGGTTTGGCTTTAAATTTTTTCTCTTGAAAACAAGACTAACAGACTGTTTGATAAAAATTTTAATATAAAAAAATTTCAGTGGCTTTTAAATTTTTTCGAAATTTTTAGTATGGAAGCCACTAAATGCTTATGCCGTTTGAAGCTGGCTCTTAAATGTAGTTCAAGAGTATAGCAATAACTTTGTTAAGCTTAGCTTTCCTTTTTGGATGTAAATCCCATTTAAAAAAAGGAATATTTCTATTATGCCTTTAAATTCGGCGACATTTCTAGTATAAAAGCCATATAAATACTTTACTTTAAATGCTTTAACCGTTTAAAGCCGGCTTCAAACAGTAGTTCAGTGGGTATAGCACTAACATTTTTAAGCTAAGCTCCCCTCCTGGGATGTAAAGCCCATTTCGTGGTTCGTTTAATAACTTTTTTTAAATTGCGTCCTAATTCGAACTCAGTTTTCTCTGATTTAAAATTTATGGCGCATTTAGTTTTTATTTCGCTAAAGGGTCATTACGTTTTATATTCAATGCTTCGATTATAAACTCTAAACCATTTAGTCGTTAATCCATGTTTGTTCATATCCACTGAAGCTTGAAATACAAATACAAAATGGGAGAAAAAAAAACACAAAAAATAAACGTTACTTATGGCCAATATTTATTTTATGAAAATATATTATTTGTATTGCTGGTTAAAGAGTAGGAAAAAAACTCATTCGTTAGCAGATGAACAAAAACAGCCAAATAATTCTAAAAATAAGTAGAATTCCAAAAAAAAATATTTTTTATGGAAATGAATTAATTGCTCTATGGTTGGCTTAATTATTTTTATTGTGAAAATCCGAATATTGCTTGATACGTCCGCATGAAATATCCTGAGGACGGAAAATGTACAATATTTTAGTAATGTTCAATGTTTGTTATATTTACCAGAATTATCACGGTATAACTTCAAGACCAGGACCAAACATAACCTGGTGAAAATAGAGCATGAAATTTGCAATGGTACAGGGTGGTCCAACTTAAACGCACCATGGTATTTGTAAATAAAACAAAATGTTTTTAATGAATTAGCTTAATATTTTATTTTATTATGGTAGAAGGATCTATGATAATTATGCGTGAAACAAACTATCGGCCCAATGGCATACCTCAAACCGATGGCATACCTTAAACCGAAGGTCCATATTTGCAAATGACTATGAGACAAAATGAAGGTTCAATGTCGTTAATGATCATTTAGCTCTTGAATTGCTCTAGGCCTATTGAGTACACTTTTCCTTTTAAATATCCCCAAAGAAAGAAAACCAACGATGAGAAATCACATGATCATGACGGCCACATGAGATAACACGGCCATTGCATTTCTTGCGCAAAGGAGACATTGTATCGTTGGCTGTGTGGAAAGTGAGACCATCCTGTTGAAACCACATATCGTCCAGGCCTGTTTCCATCTCGCGATAACGAACACCATTCATAATAATTGCATGCCCGACCTCAGTTTCGAATGCCATTATTAGTCACCAAGTTTAGTAGGGGCGTCGCTAGGAATCCAATTATTTCTCACTAAGTTTATTTTATAAGCCTGATTTTAAGTATCGATTTTGGGTAAGGGGTGGTAAAAGGTGGGCCATTTACTGGTTCGGCAGTACCTTATCCGATTAACCCAATTTTTCAGTTAGTTTTCTATTGATTCAACGCATTTATTGTCTACAGATGCTATGCGTAACATTTATCCTTAAAGGCTCCCAACAGAAAATAATCCAAAGGGCTCCAATTACAGCTCCGTGGCAGCCAATTTACATTACAGGATTATTCGCCCACACAAACCTGTACGGAAAGAGACAATACCTCACGAACTATTAGAGATATGAAGATAATATTTCCATTATATGATGCTGACATGGCTCGAAACACATCCTGCGCAAGAATAGTGTGAGATGCTCCCTTGACAAAATGTTCATATTGAAACGAAATCCATGACGGAGGGCGATTTAATATTTTAAATTTGAATTGGCTGTAAAAACAAAAGAGTTAATATTTTTTTTTTTTAAATTTCTGGTTTTAATTCTGGTTGAACTTTTTCATTAATTAATGGAACACAGTATCATTCGTATGACTACCACAACTGGCTCGGCAGTACCTCATCCGATCAACCAATTTTTCAGTTCATTTTCCATTGATTTAACGCTTCAATTGTCTCTGGTTGCTATGCGTAACATTTAGCCTTAAAAGCTCCGCATAGGAAAAAATCCAAAGGGCTCAAATTACAGCTCCGAGTAACTCAGCTCGGCAGTACCTCATCTGATCAACCCAATTTTTGAGTTAATTTTCTCTTCAATGGCAACTTCGATTTCTTGTTTCAATGCTTCAATTTCTCTGGATGCTGTCCTTAAAGGCTCCCCACAAAAAATAATCCAAAGGGCTTAAATTACAGCTCCAAGGTGGCCAATTGACATCAAAATTTTGGCTGATTATTCGATTTTGAAAAACAGTGCTTTAAATATCGGCGTTGGCTGTGTGGCCCCGTCCATGTCATTCTCTTGAATTTTTGGAAACAAAGATTCATTGAGCATGGCGCTCACCGTTGACAAGTAACGGCGGCTCCTTGCTCATTTTCAAAGATGATGTCGTCAGCCCAAAATCCAAAAGTCACTTGTGGGTTCTCTAAATCTCATACGCGATAATTTTGCTTACTAACATAGCCTTCGAGGTGAAAATGAGTTTCATCTGAAAACGAAGGGATTAGTGCTTTTTCAAGAATACCAATTTTAGGCGTAACAACGCGTGATCAATCTTGAGGTATTTTTTTTTTCAAAATAAAAAAAATGCAAAAAATCGAATCAAGTGTGGAAACTTTATTGTTCATTCGAAAGGCCATTGTATGCCATTTATTTTTTGAATTAAATTTCTTTCAAATGGTGGTTTCGTCAACAGTTATGAATCGGAGCAAGAACTCTATTGGATTACGCTGATAAATCGCTAAAAGCTCCTCGGAATTGGTCCAACCGGCGATTTTTTGGGGCAAAGTCAACAAACGCGGTACATATCTTGCGGATAGCTTTTTCATGTGGTGTTCATCATGTAAAATACTCCAAACTTGTTTTTCGTGTATTTTAACAATATCGGCAAGTTCTCTGAGCTTTATTCGTCTATCTTTAGTCACTTCATTAAATGTTTTTCTAATGTTTTCAATAGTAGTAGCAGTTTTCGGTCTCCCAGAGCGCTGTTCATCTTTCGTACTTGAACGACCCATTTTAAATTGTTGAACCCAGGATTTCACGGTGGAGTATGATGGTGCATTATCACCATGAACAGAATCCAATTCATCTTTGATTAATTGTGGCGTATAACCTTTCATATAAAAGTGTTTAATTACCGCACGAAACTCTTTATTTTCCATTTTTCAAAAATTATAAAACTTGTTTACTTTAAGCACCTGTAACAAAGAAAATAATCATTAAATTTTGACAGATGGCTTATAAAAGATTGCTTTTAAAAAACAAAAAAAAAGTTGTTAGTAAAACAGAAAATGTGCCAGGCCAGTTAGTTTTGCGCCCTCGTATTTACAAAAAAAATAATTTTTTTTTTAAAAAGGAAATACTTTTATTTACAAGCGGGAGTGAGTGCAGTTTCATTGAACATCACTTAAGGGCAGGCAGTTTCTAATTTAACGAGAACTTTCGGTAGTAGAGTTTTCCACCGAACACAATAAAAATCCCTCGCGAAACACATAAAACTGAAACACATACACACACGATACAGTGCATACATTTTGTTGTTGTTTCCATTCATTAAATATCATTTCACTATCTGATTAAAAGTTTATCTTATTTACGAAATTTTTAATTGAGTGGTATTAAAATCCACATACCAATTTTTTAGTTAACATTTAAGGTTTCTTTTTGTTCTGTGTACCATTTTAAGCCAATATAAGTTCGTTTTTTTGCTTTAGAAAAATTAAGAAATTAATGAACTGTCATTGCCAGGAAATGCTAAAAGTAATGACTTGGCCTTGCAGAGTTGTTGCTAGCGATTCAATGATACATCTCAATCATTTGGCGTAGGACGATTTCTTCGATGGCCCCCAAAATGTGTGTACCACATTATTATTGGGCCTCCAAAGTCGCTTTGGTTAAATTTAGGAGGTCAAGATAAAAGGAAACTCTTGCCCTTTTATTTCGGGTATGCTAATTTTTCATACCAACCCCATAGATTGGTAGCCACAGCCAAATCATAGCAAGAAGCTGATTTGGCTGTGGCTAGTGGCGGAGAGACGGACTTATCTACATCATCTATAAATTCTCTGGATGGACTTTGCTAGGTTAGTTCATACTATATCACATCAGTGTTTCAAGCTACAAATGTCATGACAAATTTAATTAACTTTTTAGTCCATGAAAGAGTGTCCTTAATTAAGAGAAAAATATATGATAGGCACTTTGGAAATTGTATCTACTTATACTCCTCTTGTATTAATTAAATGTAAATCGATCAGTTAATGGAAAACTGATGAAAACTAATTAACACTTTAAACTATCCAACAGCATAAGCGTGATGTCTACAATTTTCAATGAACATAACAAAAAATTATAATTTTTTTTATCCCCCCCCCCACCTCTAGCTTGAAGCAAGATCAAGTAAACAAAAAAGCATCCCATATAGCCCCAACTGTCAGGCCATGAAACCAATTGTCAGTCCGTTAAAGCGGCTGTTGGCAACATATCCCGGGGCTTGAAATAATTAAAATGTTTTACATTTGCTTTCAACAAAGCCTAACCTACCCCACAACCGGGGCACAAAGCGATGCTCATCGTCAACAATGCTTTGGCCAGTGTGCTGCTATGGCCATTATTGTTGCTGTTGCTGCTACTGTTGCTACCTGTTGCCGCTGGGCAAGATGATTTGCACAAATCTGTTTAATGCAAAGTAAACACATGTATTTGGTATTTAGATTTTGGCTTTTGACTGCGATGTAAGGAGAAAAATAATAAACAATTTTTTGCCTTGTTCGGAGAATAACAATTCCAACAAACGTTGATTACAACAGATTTTTATGACCCTCACCAAAAATACAGCAAAAAAAAATTCATTATCATTAAAGAAAAGAAATTTTGTTCAATTTGCCATGACATGGTCAACAGTAAGGCTTTGTACATTAGTTTTGAAAATTTCAGGGAAAATTTCCCATTACAAACAAAGCGCAAGTTTAATTGTCCAAGTAAAAAACTCTGAGACATCATTTAAAATTCCCCGAAAATGGTGGCCCCTTTAGCGAGTTTATAATAAGTATTGAGTCACTAACACAGGAAATGAAAACTTTCCCTAAGGCAATATGCTTGTTTTCTTTATATTTATACATTTTATGTGCTGTTATTGCGATGTTTTATATTTTATTTTCTTTTTGTAGCAAAACGAAACTCTTAATGGGAAAAGACCAACTAAAAACTTTAAATTTTAAAATGAAATTATATTGAACAACAAGTTAAAATGTCATTAAGTTTGGTCTTTGGGCTTAATCTTTCCCTTCATCGAGGCCCCACTTTTAAGATAGGAGAATTAACAACTTAAGGATTAATAGTCCTTTTGGTCTGATCTTTAACCCTAGTTCAATCTTCAAATAAATTCATAGTTGCAGTAGTACTTGAATTCGCTTAAATTTGTGCTTTTGCTATATATAAGGCGCTTGTAATGGGTGATCCATCTAGAGGTATTTTTTCAGAACAAAAAAATATAAAAATTCAAATCAAGTGTGGAACCATTATTGGTAATCTAAAGGACATTCTATGGCATTTATTTTTTGAAAATAATTACCTTCAAATATTGGCAACTGTATTATGGAAATAAGCCTTCGGTGAGAGACGGGAAGATCCGCTGTTTTCGAACAAATGGTGGTGAGGCCCATTTTTGGCTCAACAGCAAAGTCAATAAACAAAATTGCCGCATTTGGACTGAAGAGCAACAAGAAGAGGTTCAAGAGTTGTCATTGTACCCAGAGAAAATCACGGATTTGTGCGGTTTGTAAGCTGGTGGAATCATCGGTGCATATTTTTTCAAAAGTGATGATGGCCGGAACGTAACCGTAAATGGTGCTCGCTATCGCGCGATCATTATGCCACCTGAAATTGAAACCCGTAATCTCGGCGACACTTGGTTTCAATAGGACGGTGCTACTTGTCATACAGCTGCTCAAACAATGGATCTATTTAGAGGTCATTTCGATAAGCAGCTAATTTCATGTTTTGGACAGTGTAGTTGGCCGCCTAGAACGAGTGATATCACACCTTTAGACATTTTTCTTTGAGGTTACGTAAAGTCCAAAGTATATGCTGACAAACCAGCTACGATTCAGGTTTTGAAAGCCAACATTACGCCATACCGGTCGAAATGATCGAACGAGTCATCCAAAATTGGAGTTGTTTAAGTTGTCGACAATAGATTTGACCCCCAATATTATTTATTAGAGTTGGTTTAAGTTGTCAACAATAGATTTGAATTATGAAAATTATTCAAAAAGACATTAAATTCAAAATAATAGGAGTGATTTATTTCAAAGTAGAAAAAATAAGTTTAAATAAACGTAAGCGTTTTTATTAAAAACGTTTCAGTTAAATAAAGCCAAAGCAGCTCGTTAAAAAAATTTTAATTTCCATAAAAAAATGTACTATATTGCATTAGATCCGTACCAATTACATTTGTTCTTAAAATCATATTTAAATGAAGAAAAATTACAATCATACAGTATGATTGTCGTAATCATACCATTGTTAACATAAAACGCAAAAACACAATACTTTTGTCGCACCAGTCATATTTACATTGTTGCTGTAACCATATTTTCATTTTTAAATTTGGAAATAATACTATTGTTACATTTCAACAATATTAATATTGCAGCAATTATACTATTGTCAAAACTTAATTCAGTTAACAATGCTATGGTTGCGACGAGCATACTTTTATTGCGGAGAACATATTATTGCCGTGACCATGTAGTCACCATGATTTTTCTCTGTGTGTTTGGTGCCAATTACCCACCACTCTTGCACACATTTTGACCGAAAGGTTGGCAATTTCACGTTGGATGTTGTATCTAAGCTCATCGAAAGCTGTTGGCTTGTTTGCAAAGACCAAATACTTAATGTGGACCATAAAAAGCCCAATTGCGTTAAATCGCTTGAACGAGGTGGCCATTCGACCAGACCATTTCTCGAGATAACACGTACATCGAATTTGCCTTTCAGTAAATCGATTATAATGCGTGCTGTGTGGCTAGTGGCACCGTCTTGTTGAAGCCACATAGCGACGATGTCAAGCTCATCCAATTCTGGCCAAAAATAAGTTTCTAACATGGCACGATAGCGCCCTTCATTGGCGGTAACTTGTCGATTGTTTTCATCGACGAAAAAATACGGCCCAATCACACCTCCGACATGAAAACCACACCACACAGTAATTTTTGCGGATGCAATTGTGTTTCTTGAAGCACATGTGGCTTTGTTGCTGTCCAACAACGCATATTTTGTTTATTGACAAAACCACTTAGCCAGAAATGATCTTTATCGCTGAAGATGATTATTACGGACGAAAATTAGAGTAAGCGCTCTTAAAGTTGTCACCATCGACTCAGAATTTCGTTGGTAATTTTTAATGCTTTCCAAACGTTGCTCGTAAGTGAACTTTACCATGATGGAAATGTTGACTTCGACTAACGTTTTGACTCTTAAAGTTCATTAAAAATGTTTAAGGTTGCGTTGAAATAAAGATACGAAATTGTTATGTTCCTATTGGAAAACCTTTTAGTAGACGTTCGTAATGTTAAAATTTTTCAATTACTTTTTTTTAAAATATTTCTAATTGTACCACTGTGCGGCATTCGTAGGTTTACACAAGTTGGTAGGTACCAGAATTAATCCCACATTTATGAAAAGGCATTTTCGCTTTACTAAAACCACATATGAATGAATTGAAATGTTCAACATTGCATATTTTGCCCCAAACAGTAAAAAAACGTCTTCAGACGACTGAGGAAGAAAGTTAACTCACAACATGTTTAGGCAGGTGTTAATTAATTTATACCAAATCCTAACAAAAATGTTATAAAATTTAGTGAAGCGTTGCGATATACATTTGAGTGCAATTTAGCTTACGCTTGATTATTTTGGCTTGAGCCAAAAACTAAAACTCAAAGCATTTTCGTTATGAAATCAAACGTAATAAGTGTGAAGTAGAGTTGGTGTCTGTACTCGTAAGTTCAAAATACGTACTGTATTCAGTAGAAACCTTCATTATAAATAATAAAATGAATACAGAATAAATAATGAAATGAATACAAAAAACACTTGAATTTTGTTAATGTGTCGATAGGCATTTTTATGTTCTCCGTAATTTCTTTTTTTTCTTGCCCCAGATTATTTTTAGCAATGACTTGGAATTCCATCGAAATTCGGTATAAATATTTACATTTACTTTCGATGATTAGAGCATATTTGTAAGAAATGAGCAGCATTCTAATTATCAAACACAGCCGTGTCTGTCTGGCCTGTCTGGGGTGTTTGAAAAACACCAAGATCGATAACCTGTCGTGATGTTTAATGAAATGAAATTGTTGAGGGTCTAAAGGTGGGGCAGACAATTTTGTTCCAAAAAACAAAGTGATTTGTGGCCATCTTGTGAAATACATTTTTTTAGAATGTGTGTTGACTGAAGGGTCAGTTCACATCTTTGTTCGGGTTGGAGGGACTGTACAATTCGATGCATATTTCCCTAACAACTATTTGCCTGTGGGTCTCATAAAATCATTATGTTTTTCTATAAAGACTTGTCCCTATTACTACACCTATTCATTTTACTCAGAACCGTCATCAACTCGTGTTTATTATTTCAAAGTTAATTTCCCTAATTGTTGCGTATCACATATCCTTTAATTGAAAATGATCGATTGACATTCACAAGCTTTTTTTTTTGCTTTTAAGTCTTTTTTGTCACTTGCTCTAATCCAATTTTCTCATTGTAATTTATTTTAATACCACAATAATGGTTTTATATTTTAAATATAACTATCATTCAACAAAGTGAAATACTAGTAATAAATTTTAATAATTGTGAGCGGATCAGCGTGCGGCACAGTGTGATAAAACGACCAGGAAACCAAGTGGACAAATAAATTTCATCTGAGCCGAAGCTTATAAGTATAACGCGTGATCCATTTCAAGGTTCCTAACTTTTTTAAAGAAAAAAACACAGAAAATTCAAATTGAATGGGAATGTTTCTTATCATTTGAAAGAACATTCTTTGGCATTTTTTTTTGAAGATTATGTCTATCAAATGTTGGCCGCGGCTACATCTCAGATAGTCCATCCGTTGAGTCTAATTTTCGATGACTCGTTCGAGAATTTCGACTGGTAACTGGCGAATGACACGCGTGATGTTTTGCTCCAAGGGCTGAATCGAAGCGAGTTTGTCCTCATAAGCTTTACACGCAATAAATGTTCTCCGCAATAAAAGTATGGTCGTCGCAACCATAGCATTGTTAACTGAATTTAGTTTTGACAATAGTATAATTGCTGCAATATTAATATGGTTGAAATGTAACAATAGTATTATTTCCAAATTTTAAAATCAAAATATGGTTATAGCAACAATAAAAATATAGTTGGTGCGACAAAAGTATTGTTTTGCGTTTAATGTTAACAATGATACGATTACGGCAATCATAATGTATGATTGTAATTTTTCTTTATTTATATATGTTTTTTAGAACAAATGTTATTGGTACGGATCTAATGCAATGATAGTACTTTCTTATCGAAATTAAAATTTGTTAAACAAACAGCTTTGGCTTTGTTTAACTGAAATTTTTTTAACAAAAACGCTTACGTTTATTTGAACTTATTTTTTCTACTTTGAAATAAATTACTCCTATTATTTTGAATTTAATGTCTTTTTGAATAATTTTCATAATTCAAATCTATTGTCGACAACTTAAACAAATTCTAATAAATTATATTGGGGATCATAGTATAATTGTGTGTGATCATACTACGGTTGTAAGGATAATTACATGGTTGCGTGTGAATCATGCTATGGCTGTGAGGATCATACTATGGTTGTGAGGATCACACTATGGTTGGGGAGATTATAGTATGGTTGAGTGGGAATCATACTATTGTTGTGGGGATCATAGTATGGTTATGTGTGAATCATACTATTGTTATGGGGATCATAGTATGGTTGTGTGTGAACCATACTATTGTTGTGAGTATCATAATATTTTTGTACCACAACCATATACCCAACAATAGTATTATCCTCCTCGAATATTGTCACCACAACCATACTTTTTTTCTGCGTGATCGGAGTGGAAAAAGTGCTTCGACAATTGGTTTGAGCGCATGCAAAAGTGTCTAAATCATGATGGAGAATACTTTGAAAAGCAATAAAACCATTTTTGATAATAAATATTCGCATTTTCATTATTTGGCCAGAAATATATATAGTACCCCTCGTATACGTTTTAACATAAAATTAATTCGCTAAAAAAATTATTAATTATAACCGAATCTTTGTCGCAACAAACCATTTTCCCTCCCTTCGTAGTGGTTTCTCCACACTGTGCTCTTCGGCGTACAAACTCTCACATCACATCGTGTATCGTGTTTGAAATTTTCTAATTGTTATAAATTGAAAAACACCCATTAAGTGCGAAACATGCACACACACACACTCACACATAACTGAGTTATCTGCCATTGTTTAGCAATTTTTATTAATTAAAAACTTGCACTGATTCCAAAAATACCATACTCGGCATTATAATCAATGAATGCATGCATGAATGAATGCCTGACTGAATGATACATGACACCTAATAAACATTTGCCCACAATTGCTCGCCCGTTTGTTCTGCACAGACGTGATGTGATGCAAAACGTTACATCCATCCACTGTGTGGTTTAGATTTGTAGTCCAAATTCTCATAGCTGGGCTGGCTGGAATTGCGGTTGGCTTGCGGCTCAGAGTCGGATGAACCAGTCGAGAGAGAACAAAACGTTTTGTTGCATTTGAATTCATCATTGCAATAGCATGTTTCAATTTCATACCAGTCCGTCAGTAGCCACTAATGCGGTTGTTATGTCAAATCAATTAGTAAATTAATAAATTTGCATTGTTTGAGGAGAGATTTATAATCTGGGCATAGAAATAAATGTGTGAATGTGTACATTTAACACTCAATATCGACAGTTTTTAGAAGCGTTGAAATCAATTACTTGAGTTTAATAAAACGAACAAAGTATATAGCAGTGCTATATTTTTTCTGAAATCCGTGCGAAATTCGGGTATTTCTGGTGGTTTCAAATTACACAAAGCAGTATTTCAGTTGTAGCAGGCCGTGGTGTGATGTGTAGGCTTTTATCACACCCCTATAGCTGGTTCAAGAAACGGCCAAGACCATGTAAAATATTGCAGTGGTGTTTCATCCCGCAAGGAAATACGCTGATGTAGTTTTTTTCTTCTAATTATTCTTAAAAAAACGTATGAACCACAATTAAAGAAGTAATAAGTACAAAAAATATTAATAAAGAGTAAAATTAAATAGAATTCAATGAAACAAAACTTTTATAAAATATTTTAAAAATTTTGCATTTCCATTCTGTACGTATTTCTCCAAATGCGTTTGCATTCCATTAACGAACAAATATTTCAGTGTTAATCAAAAATATAATGTATGTCAGTGCTTTCGCCGATACCAAAAACATATATCATATACTGGGTGGTCCAAATAGGAAGGAAGTGTTCACCAAAAAAAAAAGTTGCTAAGCAGTTGCGGCCCTTCGGGGAGTATCGCGGTGGCTGTGGCTTAAACCCAAATCGCGGGAAAGGCTTCGGCTCGGTGTGGAGTTGAATTGCAACCGGGTGCTGTGACCACCCATAGAACAGCAGAGGTTTAGATAGTCCTCGATCCCTTACCAAGAGAGAAGTTATGACCCATACCTGTCATGCTTGGAATTGGTACCGGCGGAATCTATCCAATGGGGCGCTGACCGTCGCATCGTTCAGGCCAGAGTGGCGATAATCACGTTAAACTCGGCGACTCCGTGGCTCTTGCTGTATGCACGCAGAAAAAAAGTATGGTTGTAGTGACAATATTCGTAGAGGATAATACTATTGTTGGCTGTATGGTTGTGGTACAACAAAATTATGATCCCTACAATATAAGTATGATTCAAATGCAACCATTACACCCATACTATGATCTCCACAACCACATTATGATCCTCACAACCATACAACCATAGGATGATCCTCACAACCAAAGTATGATTCACACGTAACCATGTTATGATCCCTGCAACCATAGTATGATCACGAATATAAGTATACCATGATCCCCAAAAAGATTTGAATTATGAAAATTATTTAAAAATACATTTATTTCAAAATTATAGAAATGATTTATTTAACAGTAGAAAAAATTAGCTTAAAAAACATAAGCGTTTTTGTTTAAAATATTTCAGTTAAACAAAGCAAAAGCAGTTTGTTTGAAAATTTTTAATTTCCATATAAAAAGCTCTATCGTACAATTGCATTAGATCCGTACCAATAAGATTTGTTCTGAAAAGCATTTTTAAATGAGGAAAAATTACAATCATACAGTATGATTGCCGTAAGCATATTATTGTTAACATAAAACGCACCAACCATATTTTTGTCGCACCAACCATATTTATATTGTTGCTTTAACCATATTTTCATTTTTAAATTTGGCAATAATACTATTGTTACATTTTAACAATATTAATATTGCAGCAATTATACTATTGTCTAAACTAAATTCAGTTAACAATGCTATGGTTGCGACGAACATACTTTTATTGCGGATAACATTTTATTATTGCCGTGACCATGTAGTAACCATGTTTTTTCTCTGCGTGTGCCCAGTGGCTCCATCTTGCTGGAAACAAATCTTGGGGGAATTCTCTGGTTGACTCTGCTCATTTTCAAAAAAATATCGAGCGATAACTTCATTAACCATAACACCGCACCAAGCCAATTACATCAAGAGGGGGGGGGGGGTAATCGAAGCTAATGTTATTTCCTAGGATTCTGACACTGATTCCTGTTCTTCAAAACAGGAGACATTAGCCTGCTCCCAAATGTCGAGAGAAAACATTCGTTCGCTTCGTAAGCAAAGAAACTCTGATTTGAGTTTCACGCACTTCAAATGGCAGTGTGGTTTTGATTTTACATGATCAGTTGCACGCAGAAAAAAAGTATGGTTGGGATAACAATATTTGAAGAGCATCATACTATTGTTGGGTATATGGTTGTGGCACAACAATATAATGATTCTCACAACAATAGTATGGTTCACACATAACCATACTATGATCCTCTATGATCCCCACAACCATGGTATGATTCACACTCAACCATACTATGATCCATACAACTATATTATAATCATCACAACCATAGTATGTTTCACACACAACCATAGTATGATCCTCACGACCATAGCATGATTTACACGCAACCATGTTATGATCCTTACAAACATAGTATGATCAAAAAATTATTTATTTTCATTTCATTTTTATTGATTCATGTTATTTATAAATTGTACAAAATCTATACTAGATACAATTCAAAGAGTTTAAGTTATTTCCTTTTTCTGCTTAAATAGTGAAATTAATTATTGGATGAGTATTTATTATATAATGTTTGAAGGGGAGGAGAAATTTTTCAAAAACCTTTTTGATTTTTTTTTAAGATAAAAATACATAAAATACTTAAAACTAGATTCATATCTTATGAGACCAGCTCTAAGATATGATTGTGTTCGGAGTAGGAACATTTGACATTAAAACATTCTATTAATTTGTTTAATTTGACTTCCACAAGATCAATATTAGTAATCCGATGTAGTCGTGCCGTAGAAAAGTATCTAGGAAGGTTATTAATTAGTTTTAAAACTTTGTTTTGTAGTATTTGAAGCCTTTTTATATGGCATTTGGACATCTTTCCCCAGACGGGGGCTACATAGAATATCACAGCTTGAAAAATTGCTTTAAATATTAACATTTTATTGTCAATGTTTAACGCCGAAGATCTATTTATAAAAGGGTATAAAGTTCTTATTAGTATGTTACATTTATTTACTATATACGAGACATGATCCTTATAAGTAAGTTTAGGGTCCAAAATGACGCCTAAATATTTAACATTCCTTTCCCATTTTATTTCGCCATTTCTTATACTTATGTTACTTTGAGGAACAAAGCGTTCCTTTCTTCGTCTGGTAAAATAGATAGCTTGACTTTTATCAGAATTAACGGCTATTTTCCATTTGGAGAAATAGGTATATACTTCACTAAGTGCTAGCTGTAAATTTGACACAATCTCTGAAGCGAATTTACCACAGCTTAAAATGGCAGTGTCGTCCGCAAAAATTGACATAATGCAATTATTTGTGACAGGAATATCTGCCGTGTATATGTTATAAAGCACTGGAGATAAACACGAACCCTGTGGGCAACCAGCGTCAATTCTAAAAAGCTCCGAGGACGTAGAACCCATATGGACCCTAAAAGTCCTGGAACGTAGAAAGCTTCGGATTATCCTAGTTATGTGATTAGGGAAGCTGAAGCGTATGAGTTTAAACACCAAACCATCGTGCCATACCGAGTCAAAAGCGGCCTTGATATCAAGTAATACCATTCCGGTGGAAAGTTGCTTCTCAAAATTAGATTTAACTATATTCCGTATCCTTACCAAGGGGTGTACTGTGCTATGTTCCCTTCGAAACCCAAATTGTTGTGGAGGCAGAATTCCATGATCATCAATGAAGTCAGTTATCTGTTCCTTGATTACTCTTTCTAATATCTTACTAACAGAGGATAACAGGCTAATTGGGCGGTATGACGAGGGTGAATCCGCAGGTTTATTCGGTTTCCTAACGGCAATGACCTTCGCCTCCTTAAACTGATCCGGGAAATATCCAAGTCTAAGACAACTATTTATAAAAATGGTTAAAAATTGTATTCCCTTCCTTGGAAGAGACTTGAGGCATCTATTATTTATTCCATCTAGGCCAGGCGATTTCCTGGCCCTTAGACTTTTAACGATGGCAATAACATTGGCATTAGTCGTAGGTATTAGGCTCTGATCCAAGCCTAGATCGAAATCGTTAATTGCATCCCTCACATGGCCCTCGGTAAGAGTATCAGAGGCAGCATCTGAAATAGAGTGATTATCGCGAAATGTTCTACCCAGTATCCCACATTTCTCCGTCGTGGTGATGAAACGGGAACCGTTCTGTTTTAGTATAGGCACGTTTGCCGACTTTTTCCTTATGATCTTTGTCAGGTTCCAGAAAGGGGGGGACCCTTTGTCCAGTGATGATAATAACTGACTCCACGATCTGTTCCTGTACTCATCCATCTGCCCTTTGATGACCGAATTTAACATTTTAAAATGGTAATAGTCGTCCGTGTCTCTGTATCTAATCCATTTCCTACGAAAGTAGTTACGCGTCCGAATATGTGACCTTATATTTTCCGGTAATTGACTGTTTGAACCTCTCCTACGTCCTAACGGTACGCTATGAGCAATTGCGTCATTCAATATGCCAATAAAATGCCTAAGTTGAGAATCAATACACTCTGCGTCCGTGATTGTGTCTTCATCAGGAAGAACAAGATGCCTCTTGATATACCTTGAAAAAAGCTTCCAGTTTGCATTCTTAAAATCAATATGATGAAATTCATTGCTATCAAAAGTGGACCGTATGGTCAATCTAACTGGAAGATGGTCAGAACTTAGTTCATTCACTACTTCGGGTGATGATAAATAATCAGTAATATTCGCAATGAAGAAGTCTAAAATCGAACTCTGGCGATTGAGCTGGCTAGGAATATAGGTACTTTCCGTCGGATAAACAATGTTAAAATTATAAGAATCCTGTTTCTCATAGAGGATATTCCCCCAACTGTTAGCCCTAGTACAACCCCAAGATTGGTGGCGACAGTTGAAATCACCACCTAAAATATATCTTCCACCTCTAGTAAGTTTGTGGATATCTGACGCAAATAATCTCTTACGGATGCCATCATTACCAACACGACCTCCTGGAAAATAGCATGAATATATGTCGATACCGCCGCTATCTGACATGATCTTTATACCAATATTTTCAATTATTGCCGTATCCACAATGGGTAAAGTAAAATGGGAAATTTGTTTACTAATTATTATTGCCACTCCTCCTCCTCTTCTTAAATCTCTATCATTTCTATATATAACAAAGTCATTGTGGCTAAGGGACACATTAGGGTTAAGCCAAGACTCTGATACCAAGCAAACATGAATATCTTTATCTAATAAGAATTGGAATAATTCCATACATTTGTTTTTAATGCCTCTGGCATTCCAAGTTACAATATTAATATTGCTTATCATTATGACAAAAATTTGCAAGCGAGGTTTGTTAATACCTCAAACTGGTCGTATTTGTTTCTACAATTTCTTAAATTTGTTATTAATTCAAGTGCAAGTGCTTGCATTTCTGGAATAGAAAATAAATCCCCAGAGCTTTGCGCCTCTCTACCAGCAACATTTGCATAGCTGTTGTTGTAATTCATTGAGTGATTCCATACACCCGTCGTATTTGGTATAGTTTGCTGGAGTGAATTCGGAAAGTGGTTGTTGTTGTTTAGTAATGTATGAATATACCTGTTTGGTTGTATATTCGGTTGTCTGTTCGGCTGTCTGTTTGTAGATCTGTTACGTTGTTTAACATTCAAATATTGTGCTTTGCTAGGACAGCTGTCGTCTGTTGATTTGTGCTGCCCTTTACAATTTGCACATTTTATTGCATTCTCATTACAGTCGGCTGTTTTATGGTTACCTGCACAATTTGCACAAAACGTCTTCACTCTGCATCGACTGGAGCCGTGACCATACATTTGACAATTATGACATTGTGTTATGCGTGTTTTTTTGGACGTCTGAAAATCCCATTTGACTTTGACATAGTCAATTACCGAATGATGTTGTCTGAGTTCTCTCATCGTAACAGTCTTACGTTTGAAGTATACCACAAATATTACAAAAGTGGCATATTTTGTTGTTTTTTTGACAATCTTCACGTCGAGACATTGAAGTCCCTTCGCTATTAATTTATTTTTTATAATTGTTGGATCTTGGGTTTCCAGGCCAAAAATCAGCGCTTTGTAAGGTTTTTCGTCCTTAGTTGCGTAGGTGAAAAACTCATATTTTTCATTTAGAGCATTACACATAACATCGTAATCATGCTTCGAGTTACAAAAAAATTTAAGGCCGATTGAAATTTTTCTAATAGCGTAGTCTTTGATTTTAGTAATTTTGCATATTTCATGCAATTCTTCGATTTTGCATTTAAGGATTGTTATTGGTGGAATATGTGGTTTCACTACACTTGTATCTTGATCATCGTCAAGATCATCATCGTCCACTGTTTGTAATGGGGCAAAATAATTGTTGTCCGCATTAGTCGCGTTGTTATTGTTTTTGGGTTTTTTCCCCTTCATTGCAATAAGATGTGCATTCACATCATCACATTCACGTTCTCGTTTTATGTTGTTGTCTTTTTTAACTGTTTGTTTTAGAAAAAAAATGTTATTTGTGTGCAAAAACAATGTTAATGATGTTTTGAACGAAAAGAAGAAAGAAAAAAATTGTGCGTTTTAGCAATCAGAGAAACACGTCCGTCGATAGCAAGAGCATAGGCAACACTGAAATTATTTATTGAAATTGGGCTAAGTTATCAACAATAGAATAGAATTATGAACACTATTTTAAAATACATCAAATTCAAAATAATAGGAGTGATTAATTTAACAGTAGAAAATATCAGTTTAAAAAAACATAAGGGTTTTTTTTTTAAAAAAATTTCAGTTTATCCGTAACATCTACAATATCATCCGTAACAATAACATTGTTCTAAAAAGCATATTTAAATGAAGAAAAATTACAATCATTCAGTGTGATTGCCGTAAACATACTATTGTTAACATAAAAACCAAAAAACAATACTTTTGTCGCACCAACCATATTTACATTGTTGCTACAACTATATTTTTTAATTTTTAAATTTGGCAATAATACTCGTAATATTGTTTAATTTCAACATTATTAATATTGCGTCAATCACACTATTATCAAAATTAAATTCAATAAACAAAACTATTGTTGCGACGAACATACTTTTATTGCGAAGAACATATTATTATTATTGCCGTGACCATATAGTAACCATATTTTTATCTGCGTGTGGGTTTAAGAAAGCTATCTGCAAGATGTCTGCCGCGTTTGCTCTCAATTGACCATATACGCAATGGCATGACAACTTCAAAGGATTGCTTGGAGTTGTTTAACAGTAGTTCTAATGAGTTGCGGCGTTTTGTAACTGTGGATGAAACATGGATCCATTACAACACTCCGGAGACCAAACAGCAGTCTAAACAATGGGTTTCTCTGGGTAAACCGGCTCCGAAGAAGGTCAAGGAGTCGGCCAATAAGGTGATGACAACAGTTTTTTGGGATGCAAAGACGGACACCCTGTATTTGTCTGTCTGGGTAGATACCCACTAAGATGTTCAACTCATATTAAAATCTAAATTTTATGGTATGTCGTCATTCAGTGCTCGCCAGTGTGTCACTAAGAATGCATCTATAGAAATATTTCTCATTGAGTGCATAGTAAAGAGTATATGTATAGTTTGGTTTAAAGTATACTTTGCATAGAGGTTAACCGTGATTATGATGAACAACATCATTTTCAAACACAATTATTCATATAAAATTTAACTGAATTTACCATATATGATAGCGCATAGAGAAAGGGACCTAAGGTTTAAAATCAGTTTTGTTCAGGAGAGCCACTTTAAAGATTTAATTACGTGTATCCTTGGTGTAGAATCGTCGACTTCACTTTCATAAAACGCGCATATCTCTGGGAGGGAACACTTTTGGGGCATGGGATCGTTCTCATTCGATGCTCAGATGTTGTCCACATTAAAAAAAAGGAAAAAAATGAAAATTGATTTTTTTATCCTTAGGTCCCTTTCTCTATGCGCTGTCACATATGTGACGCGCAAAATAGAAAGGGGCCTAAGGTTAAAAACCAGTTTTGTTCGGGAGAGCCATTTTAAAGAGTAGGTCCCTTTCTTTTTGCGCTTAGAATCGTCGAGTTCACTTTCAAAAAACGCGCCTATCTCTGGGAGGGAACTCTTTTGGGGCATGGGATCGGTCTCATTCGATGCTCAGATGTTGTCCACATCAACAAAAAAAAAATAAAAAAGTGAAAAGTTGATAAAAGGTTTTGTTCAGGAGAGCCATTTTGAAGATTAGGTCCCTTTCAATTTGCTCTTAGAATCGTCTACTTCACTTCCATAAAACGCGCATATCTCTGGGAGGGAACACTTTTGGGGCATGGGATCGGTCTCATACGATGCTCAGCTGTTGTCCTCATCAAAAAAGGAAAAAAAATGAAAACTTATTTTTTACCCTTAGGTCCCTTTCTCTATGCGCTGTCAGATATAACAAAACAAATTAATGAAATTCATTAATTAAAAAATGTACTTGAATTTCTTATTTTAGCTCACTTAGTGCGCTATCCTGTATATATTTTTAAATAGTACATATTTTTTTTTAAAAGGAAATGCAGAATTGTTTTTTGAATTTTGGTCGGCTACAGGGGTTTTGAATCGGTATTTTGACAATTTTTGATCAGCAAAACTATTTTCCTAATGGCAACACTGCCTAATCTTTTCACAACGTAGAGTGCCATGCAAGTGGCATTTATTTTACCAAATGGCCTAGCTGCTTATTAGGTCACCACTATTTTTGACAAAGCCACAAAACAACAACGAGTAAAACCAACATTTGTAAATATGTTCGACATTATTTTATTATAAATTGGACGAGTCAATAAAACAAAACAAAAAAAAAATCTAGCAATTCACTGCTTCATCGAGCGAGCGGGGCACGTGTTAATTTATTATTTTGTATTCAATATTTGCCAAACTCGATATTTAGTTTCCAATCAAACACGCACAGGCAGCCGGCAGCAGCTCTTACACAAATTGTGGTTATTGGCCTTTGTTGTTTTCGGCTTGAAATTAAATTAATTTTCACCCAAAAAGCTGTAGAGGATATGGAGCCGATGGTGGTGGCGACTAACCTTAAACAGGCATACAGACAGACAGGCAGACGCACAGACTGACTTCCCAAATACACCGTCCGTCTCTATCGAAAATATTTATTTAACCTCCATTATTTCAAAGTCAAAAGAGTGGCCATATGAGGTTAGTACAAATTTGTTATTATGTCAAATTGTATAGCCAAACAAAGCTGTTGAATGAATAATAATTGAAATGTGTTCAATTGATCAAAACTTGTGGGGGAAATCATGCCTTTTCGATGTTTTGCATACATACTTACATGTACAGCACTCGTCTGTACTCGTACATATGAATATATTTAAATGATAATAATGCCCAACATGCATGCGCTGTAATTGATTGGAGTAATCATTTGAATATACATGTGAAAACATTAGGTAATTACTAGCCCTAAGTGCTTTTGTCCAAAAAAATGATTACAATTACTCGAGTGACTTTTTGCGACCACAAACAAAAAAAATATTTAAATTTGCCCACAATGAAAGAAGTGGCATATTTGGTGGACTGCATTTATACACTTACAGTCTTATGCAAAAAAAATCTTTAATGTGGACGTAAAGTGTACTTTAGCTAAAAAGTACTTTAAGCCTAATAAACGTTTATTAAGAAATGGTATGCAAAAACGTTTATTAAGAGTCGTTTAGTTGCTGAAGGTTTATGAGAATGATTTTGTTTTGACCTGGCAATGCTGTGTATAAGTTATGTATTTATGTCAATAGGTAATCGAATTGTAATTGATTTTTGGTATTTGGTAATCAAATATGAATTTGTTTTTATGTAGTTTTTTTCAATAAAAATTAGTTATTAATGTAAATAATTATCAGTTATAACTATTTCATTTGATACTGTCAGAAATAATAAACCGAAAAGAAAATTAGATTACCTATTCAATACCCTATCGGCCTTAATGGGTACATGGTATTCGAATTTCGAATGTGTTTACATTTTATGTACATCACTACTGCAACAATAACAGTTTTTACATTCGAAATGTGGACAGTCATTCCCTTTAGCAAGCATCGGAATCGTTGTTTCCATACACCAAAACATCTCTCAACGGTATTCCGTGTAGCTATATGAGCTACATTATATTTGTCTTCTTTTTCGTTCTGTGGGTGAAGTAATGGTGTATACAAATAAGGCGTGAGTTTATATCCCGAGTCGCCCCAAATCCCCGTTTTTCATCCTTTTTTTGCGGGAAACATACTACTAAGAGTGAACAAGTTTCATATATAATGTAAAATGTAAAATGGGCTGGCCTCAGGGCATTTAAACTTAAGTTAGGATACAAATTCTAGATAGATACTAAGGTATGCTAGAAGCAAATAATAGACTTAAGAAGAATAATGTAACCTATACAAGATAATGAGGAAATAAATGAATTGAATTGAATTGAATATCCCGAGTCGCCAAGTAAGCGTCCTTTAAATTCGCCATTTTCAAAACGCTCCTTAATTCTGGATTCGTTAAAAATGCGACAGTCGTGGGTACTACCCCTCCACCTTGCCACAATATCTCGTATTTTTAACTGAGCATCACAAATTACCTGCAAAAAATAATAAAATAAATTTTTCAAAAAAAGGTTATGTTTACTTTAAAAAAAGTTTACCTGTACATTCAGGAAATAATAAACCTTTCTGTTGATATAATATTGTGCCTGTTCTCCGCCGGTTTTTTTAATTCTGATGTGAGTGCCATCAATAGCTCCGATAACGCCTGGAAAGTTCCGAATAGCTTCGAAGTCTCCCATTAATCTTGCTTCTTCCTCGAGAGATGCTGGCATTTTAATTTTGTCTTTACCGTGACGAGCTAAACCTCTTGCAACTCTTGCACAAATTCTCGACACTGATGATTGCGTAAGACCATGGAGGTCAGCGGCGTCGTCTTGATACTATTAATATGTTTAAATTTCTTATTAATCAAAAAAGTTACAATGAATACAATGGTATATATGTACCTCTCCACGACCCCAGCAACGTAACGCAATCAAAACCTGAAGCTCAGCGGGAGTTCCACATCCTCTCTTGTCCACAGCGATGTCATCCTTAATTAACTCCACAATTTTTCTAACGCTTGATTTTGAAAACCGATATTTCAGCTTGAACTGATGATCTGGAAGAGAAAATGGATTGGCCCTTTCTTTGTATATCCTTCGGGAACTTAAGTTTGCAAGCCGTGCTAAGGTATCTGAAAATGTCAAATGTATATTTAATTAATTTCACTTAATAACAATTGCTGTACTTACCAATTCGTATAATTCCTTTTAATGCTTCCATTTTATCTTTCTTTTATTACTTTTTTATTTTAAATTATTTAAATGTTGTGTTTCTGCAATTATTTCAACGTAAACAAACAATATTTTCTGTCAAAATGACAAACTGTCAACTTAAAAAAGGTTTATAGTAGGGTAAAGTGCACTATAACTTTTTCAGACTTATAGGAGGCTTATAAGAGGTTTTTAACGCTAATTTATGTTTTTGCATACACTTTTCAGTGATTTTGTCTAATAATGGTTTATTAACCTCTTTTAAGTTTTTTTGCATACGGCCGTTAGCCTATAGAGGTTGTAATTTCTTATAAAAATAGTCAAAATAACCAAAAAGTGTAATTTAAATCCAATTGAGATAAATTCTTCTCATGCATTTTCCGTTTATGTGGCATATCAGAGGTGGCGAAACTTTGAAGCAGATGATCCAACCAACTTGGCTCATTTCGGACTATCATGGATCTGTCATTGGTTACTGTAAAGGTTGAAAATGATTCGAATTTTCAAGGACATGTGACGCGCAAAATAGAAAGGGACCTAAGGTTAAAAACCAGTTTTATTCAGGAGAGCCATTTTAAAGATTAGGTCCCTTTCTATTTGCGCTTAGAATCGTCGACTTCACTTTCATAAAACGCTCATATCTCTGGGAGGGAACACTTTTAGGGCATGGGATCGGTCTCATTCGATGCTCAGATGTTGTCCACATCAAAAAAAGAAAAAAGATTAAAATCGATTTTTTTACCCTTAGGTCCCTTTCTCTCTGCGCTGTCACATATACTCGTACTTTTATTCAAATTTTTACTTATTGCGTTCTTCAAAAATTGGAGCTATAATGGCGGGATGATATAATTACTTTTTGGGGAAGCTGCACTGGGGTTATTAGGAACTTCTTTTGCAAATATAGCGTGATCCATCCAGAGATATTTTTTCAGAACAAAAAAATATAAAAATTCAAATCAAGTAAGAAATCTTTATTGGTAATTTAAATGAAACTTTAATGGCACTTATTTTTTGAAAATAATTTCCTTCAAATGTTGAACTCAAGTACGCCTCAGGGTTTCCATTCTGAGGGTCCAATTTTGCACTTGTTCGAGCAAATCTTCAACTTATCTTTCAGAAGTCTAGTCAACGTTAAATCTTTAATACTGCTACACAAGATTATCTTCACCAAGGCCCTCCATATTATGCTTGATTTTGGAACAGAAAATCCCACAAATTCCATATTTCGCTATTATTTTTTAATAAATGTAATTATGGAATCGAAAGGTACTCGCCAAGGGCTTTCCTATGATTTCCATGTTATACGACCAGAATGTTCCATGTATCGTCGGTCGGACGCGCTACTGCCCTCCAGATGATTATAGGACAGAATATCCCAAAGATTAAATGTTTTGAAATTTATTTTATTAATTTTTATTTTGTCGTCGTAAACTACACGTCTATTTTTAATTTGTTTTTTTTTTTATTAAAACACGCCAATAAATGTATTTTTATGAATTTTGTAGCAGACCTCTGTTAGTACTGGTGGTTAGTGTCTTCGCTAGTTGAATTCGAATTTATCTTGACGCACAAACCAAGGAGTCGCAATACCTATGCAATCTCACTCACATTCGATTTGTGATACCAAACAGAGATATGGATATTATCATGATAATATACTTATATTTCTTTGTTAGTTTTTTAACCAACTTATCGCTTCAATATTAAAATTTGAATTTGTTATGTTCTTTTGACTTTCCAGTTCAACAGAATACAATAAAGATTATTTATATTTGTAAGTGCCCCATTATAATATTGAAACACTGTAGTTCTCCATGATGTCTTTTTGATCAGCCATTTTGTGCTCAATACTCCGACTACCTACTTATTTATGTCATTATAACACAAGACATTATTTTTCAAGCAAATTTCAGGCAGACTGTAATAAGATGTCAACGCATGGTGTTTGGATTGTGTAGTTGCATAGTTCTCCTCATGATGTCTATACTATAGGTGGGCAATAATCTGGCTACATAATTATGTAATTGTTAAAAAGTCCTTACATTGTGCTTAGAATTCATGCTGCGGGTAATGAGATGTCCTTACAGTGTACTGCAAAAGGTAATGAGTTGTACTTATGTTTTCGCTTAGCCGATTTCAATATCGATTTAATTTTTCTGCATTGATAATGCCACACATACTCTGGCCTTTGCCAAGTCTTTTGTACGACTCCATTTCCTCGAAGCGCAGACTTGGGCAGACTGGTTTTTGCCACCAGCACCATTTTTCGTTGACTGATTATTTCCCCACATAATTTCCGCAACAGTTCGCCCCATCAGGTTCATTACAAATAAATGCTCAGAACTTATGGACGAATTGTGGCATCTGCCGTTTACCTCAGACGAAGGATGCTGATTTTGAATAATTATCCTTAATCGTCTTATGGCAGCCACTCACTCAACAACACATTGGGAGACAGAGAGATAGGGAGCGAGAGCGGAATTATAAAAACAACAGAGAAATTAATAAATATTTCAGTATAAACATAATTAATCGATGTCAGCGGCAACGGAAATGAGCAACGTATGAGTGTGTCGTACAACTTCTAAGGGTTTTGGGGGCACATCCTAAGGATTCATTAGCATTTCTACAATGATTGAATCCTTGGATGCTCCTTCTGACAGTCGCCGTTATCGAAGTGCGCTAGGCGTGCTTCCAAACAACGACAGTAACATTCGTTTTCATATTCATCACAATCAAATGCTCGACTCTCGGTGATTGCCAGCCTTGGCATCTTCGTCATAGCCGTCATCATTATCCTCATTTGTTCGAGCGTTACCCTCTCTGCCCCGCCGCCGGCTCCACTCGTTCGTTGGCAGCCTCATCATCCATATACCCGGCATTTCATTTCAGTCGCTGTCGTCGTTTGCGTATCATCTTTTCTACATTATTTTATGATAAATATGTACAATATTTTCTTTTTGTTTTTCCATTTTCATTTGATTTGATGGATGCGTGCGTAAATACATTTTGAAAACATCGCAGGCAGCCTGACTGGCAATCAGCATCGCTATCATCAGATTTTACCCCCGCTTTTCGCGTTTCCTCCAATGTCATTTGTGGCGGGTGAAGGTTCCTCTTGTGTCTTTTGTTTTTATTGCATTATTTTGAAATATTATAGAAATCTGCCAAGGCCCCGGCGGCGGGAGCACGTGCTAATTCGATGAAGTCAAATGAATCATTTATGCCGCTAAGTACCTTGTGGTACTTTGGTTTTGAGCGGCTGGTAATTTATGGTTTATCGTTACTAAGTGGTAAATAAGGTCAGAATTAACCAAGATGATTTCATCCACCCCTCCACTGCTCTAAGCAGAGGTGACTCCCCCATGATGGGGCATATTTAAATGAACGTTTTGTCATACAGTGTCAATATTTACATACGCATAATTTCGGCAACTCTACAGTTAATAAATATTGGAAAGCTACGAGGGGCAGGGTGGAGGAGAACGATGTTTGCAAATGTCAACTCGGAATATTTGTAGCGTTTAATAATCTCAAAATATGTATGGGCTCGAAAATTTTCGAAAATAATTAATTCGAGAAGCTTCTAAAAAATTGAACCTATTTAGGAGAGATTACGGTTGCAATGTGTACTTATGTTACTAATGAAAAAAATATTCAAAATAGAATTTATGGAAATAATTAACGAATCACCAAGTCGTTTTAAAAAAGTACTTATTTTTAACAAAAAACAAAAAAAAAATGTATAATTGGACAGCGGCCGTATCATCAAATTAAGAATATTGTCTGAGCTTTTGGAAAAATTTCCAAAAAGTGCGGTGAATTCAGTCTCGATTCACCTGCAACTGCAGTTTATGAATTGTTATTAAGTAGGAAAGTTATTTTCAAAATCAAACCAGTTAAACCGTCGTTCAGTTGGACCAGGTCGAACCTTATACCCTCCACCGTTCGTTCCTACGCTACACGCAGAAGAAAAACATGGTTACTATATGGTCACGGCAATAATAATATGTTCTCCGAAATCAAAGTATGTTCGTCGCAACCATAGTATTGTTTACTGAATTTAATTTTGACAAAAGTATGATTGCTGCAATATTAATATTGTTGAAATGTAACAATAGCATTATTGACAAATTTTATAATAAAAATATGGTTGTAGCAAAGTATTGCTTTTTAGGTTTTATGTTAACAATAGTATGATTACGGCAATCATACTGTATGATTGCCATTTTTTGTCATTTAAACATGCTTTGTTGAACAATGTTTTTGTTACGGATCTAACGCAAAAATAGTTCTTTTTATATGGAAATTTAAAATTTTCAAACAAACTGCTTTGGGTTTGTTAACCTAAAATATTTTTAATAAAAACGCTTACGTTTTTTTAAACTGATTTTTTCTACAGCTAAATAAATCACTTCTACTATTTTGAATTTAATGTATTTTTAAATACATTCACAATTTAACTTAACCCAATTCTATTAAATAATTTGGGGATCATAGTATAATTGTATGTGATCATACTATGGTTGTAGGGATCATAATATGTTTACGTGTTAATCATACTTTGGTTGTGAGGATCATACTATGGTTTTATGTGAAACATACTATGGTTATGGGGATCATAATATGGTTGCGGAGATCATAGTATGGTTGAGTGTGAATCATTCCAATGTTTGTGGGGATCATAGTATGGTTACGTGTGAATCATACTATTGTTGTAAGGATCAAAGTATGGTTGTGAGGATTATAGTATGGTACAACCATACTATTATTGTGGGAATCATAATATTGTTGTTTCACAACCATACACCCAACAATAGTATTGTCCTCTTCGAATATTGTTACCACAACCATACTTTTTTTCTGCGTGTACTTAAGAGCCAAAAGGGACAGTTTTTGGGACCCTTTTGGTTCATGTCTTCGTCCCACATATCAGTTATACTCTAGAGAAAGGGAACTAAGGGTGAATAAATCAATTATCATTTTTTTTCTTTTTTGATGTGCACAACATCTGAGCATCTCGAGACCGATCCCATGGCCCAAAAGTGTTCCCTCCCAGAGATATGCGCGTTTTATGAATGTGAAGTCGACGATTCTAAGCGTAAATAGAAAGGGACCTAATCTTTAAAATGGCTCTCCTGAACAAAACTTTTCATCAGCTTTTCACTTTTTTGTACCCTCCACCATACAATGGAGGGTATATTAGTTTTGTCATTCTGTCTGTAACACCTTGAAATAATCATCAGAGACCCAAGTATATATATTCTTGATCCTCGTAAAATTTTAAGACGATCTAGCCATGTTGTCCGGCTGTCCGTCTGTTGAAAACAAGATAGAGCCTGTATGAAAACAGCTAGGATGCTGTTAACCCAGCATGGTTGGTATTGAAAATGGCTTATATAGCTGTACGGAAAGTTGGTGGTGGAGACCCTCAACCGACACTACCTCATAAAAATTATTTTTTTATTTGGTAATTAATATCCGTCCAGTTTCTTGAGCAAAATCACTGAAATTTTACAAATAATTATCTCTATATAGGCGCAATCATCTATGTAAAAATGGTTTAGATTGAGCCACCATTTCTTGTACCTCCCATACAAACGGCCTTATGGGCTTGAGAAATAATATGACTATAACTCACCACAAACTTGACCTATCGGAAATGAAATTGTACACATCAAGATTTCTTTATACACCACACTTCTACGCTAAATTTGGCTAAGATCGGAAATGCCCTACTGGTACCTCCCACACAAACGGCCTCATGGGCCTTGAAAAATAATATGACAATAACTCACTACAAACTTGACCTATCGAGATGAAATTTTCTACATAAAGATTTCTATATAGAACACACTTCCGCATCAGATTAGGTAGTCCCTTCTGGTACCTCCCATACAAACGGTCTTATGGGCCTTGAGAAATAATATGAAAATAACTCACCACAAACTTGACCTATCGATATGAAATTTTCCACATAAAGATTTATATTTATTTGGGAATCTGGTGGAGGGTATCCAAAGTTCGGCACAGCCAAACTTAACATTTTTTACTTGTTTTTTTTATTGACGTGGACAACATCTGAGCATCGAATGAGACCGATCCCATGCCCCAAAAGTTTTCCCTCCCAGAGATATGTGCGTTTTATGAAAGTGAAGTCAACGATTCTAAACGCAAATAGAAAGGGACCTAATCTTTAAAATTTTTAACCTTTTTTTAACCTTAGGTCCCTTTCTATTTTGCGCGTCACATATTGACTATAAATCTTTCGTTTTAACCATGCGGTACGTTTTTTGGTCCACATAAGCAAAAGAGTCTAGCAACTATCCCAACTAAATGTGCTCAAGCTAAGCAAATAAAAAAGTGGGCCTTTTTCTGTTTAGTCCCTTAAACAGAACATTTTCCCCTTTGGGATGATTCCACATATGATTCCATAAGCCATCATCATGCAAAATTTCAAAATTCTAGGTTAATTCTTTCGACCGCTTTCGACACACATCCTATAAATCAGTATTTCTATAATTGGGTGGCGGTACCATTCTAATAAAAATCTTAAAGATAAAAAAACGCAAAGCACTTTTCCCAAATTCTCCAAAAAAAAAGTAATTATTATATTATATTTTTATGATACGACCTATAGAACAGTTAAGCTATGAAGTAAAAATATGGCTGCAAAAATCAAAATATGGTCGCTCATATGATGGCTGTGAGAATCACACACAGAGAAAAAATTAGTTATGGTTACCAATACTTTGTTTCTTTAACCGATAGTGTCAGTTCTCATTTCTGAAAATAGAGTTCGGTTTTACTTTCAACAATTGCAGCAAGGCTTTCTGAAGAGGGTTGTCACGGACCCGAAATCATAATAAAAGTAGTGTGCAGCCACGAAAATCAATGTCACTTTGCCATTTTGTTAAAAACTTGTCTTCTATTTAAATATAGAAGCAAGAGGTCTTGAGCCGGTTTAATCCCTGTTCAATGTGTAAAAGCAACAGACCGAAATAAAACAAACGAGCTAAACATATCCGAGTTCCCAATTCGGTTGTGGCAATAGAGTACATAAATAGTAAGTGTAACCACCACTATTCGGTTGGCAAAAATTACGGTTGTGGCAGCGAATCTGTTCTCTGTGTAAACGTAAAAACCAAGTTTAAAAAAAACAGCTCATAAGTCAAATAACAGTATAAATATTTTCATATCGTTAAATATAAAAATTAAATAAAAACTCAGAAAACCGAATACATAAACTTTTTCCATCAGTTGGTCCAGCCAATAAAGCTCGTGGTTATGAAGACCGAATTCAAAGATTTCTTATAGCCAATTATCTTTAACAACATACAAAACATCTACAAATTCAGTTCCAAGAAACATCCGAATTAGTTTGGGATACAGTATTTTTTCTCTTCAGCCGATACGGTCAGTTTCCACTACTGAAAATTGCTCTGTACCCAATCAACATTCGATTATAGCGGAATGTTGGTGATTGCAACAGATTTGCAACTGATTTTTTCTCTGTGTAAATCGCCATTAATTTGTTTTTTTCGTCATAAATGTAATGTTATTTTGTTTTGTTAATTATTCAAGGTAATTGAAAACAAAAAGTTTTCAGAGAATTATCTTAATATATTTTTATTATAGAAGGATCTATGACAGTTATTTTTTTTATTATAGAAGGATCTATGACATATTTTTAATGACTCTGAGACATAATGGATGATCAATATCGTTGATGTGCCGAATTAGCGCTTATCCGTTAGTTTTTGCATTGTTCTTGGCTTATTGACGTACACTTTTTCTTCTATATATCCCTTAAAGAGAGAAGTCCAAAGAGAAGGCATATGCTCGCAGAGGCCAATTAACCTCGCCACGGCGTAAGATTAAGATTGTTTCGTTGGCTGTGTGGCAAGTCCGCCTACCGTCCAGGTCCATATCCTCAATTTCTGATCCGAAGAAGTCGGTTATCATTTCGTCATAGTGAACACCATTCACTATAACTGCTTGACCGAACTAATTTTCAAAGAAGTACGGTTCTAAGACACCCTCAGCCCATAAACCTTATTTAATAGTCACTCTGTGGATGCATCGGCTTTTCAAGATTCAATCGTGGATTCTCGTTTTCTCAAATGCAGCAATTCTGCTTGTTAACGAATCCACTGTAGTGAAAGTGTGCCTCGTTGCTAAAGATGTTTTTCTTAGTAAAGTCCCCATTCACTTTTGTCTTGTGAACCAACCATTTGGCGTTTTGACGACGCCTGAAATGGTCAGTATCGTAGGCTTCAGCTCTTGAGTCCAGTGAACCTTGTAAGCGTGTAAATTCAAATTTTGTTTCAAAAGTCGCATCAGTGATGTTTGTGAGATGGGCACGACAACGACGCACAGTGTGTCCTTCCCATACATTCGATGGCCAAAAATAGAAGGAGTTGTACGAGAGTAATGAAATTTGGCACGAGTCCCTAATATAATAGAATTAAGAAAATTTCAAAGTATCGACAAAATTGACCACGCCCATCGCCCACCGCCCATACAAACTAAAATCATTTTTGGCTGTTAAAAATTAACTATTGCTACAAATTTCCTGAAAATTGCTGGAAGAACATATCTATGCAACACCTTTTAAAAAAAATTATTTCATCAACATTGACCACGCCCATCGCCCACCTCCCATACAAATGATATTTCAAAAATACCATATCTTCTGTAAATTTATAACTAGAATGTTTATTTTTCTCAAAAATGCATACAGCATCTATTAAATGCTGTTTTGAAAATATGAAGAAAATCCACCCACTGTAACACCCGCCCCCCATACAACCCCCATACAAAAATTTTACAATTCACTCTATTTAATTTATTAACAACATTTTCACATCTTCGTGATAATCTAATTTTTTAAGCTTCAATTTCGTTCTTAATGAATTGATGTATGGGTCGGAGGATATCAACAAATGATGCATTACGTCTTCGTTAGTAGAACAGCGCCCAGTCTTGCGCGAGTTATATAGCCTATAACGTTTATAGTCTTTGTTCCTCGCTTCCTGCGCTTCTTCTGATAACATTCCTTTGAAAAATAAACCATATGTTAATTCAAAATGTATGAAACAAATCGTATCTTTAACCTACCTATAGGTAGAATGGCCTCAGATACAATTTTGCTACCATGTATCAAAACTTTATGCACTGTGATAGGCATGTAGTACCATCCATACAAATCAATGTACAATTTTGCCGTGTCTAAACAATATATATGGAACTTCTCAGAGTCTATTGCCTGACTGCAACTTATTGTGGATAATATAATTTTTAACCTCAGTTGTTAATTTACTCCGGTGATGTCAGCTGTAATTTCAGGGTTTTCAAAAAATCGTCGAGCTGTATTCCCATCGTTGCTGGAACCCATTCCTTGTTTTTTTAACATTTATTCCCAATACTAATTTAAGGTTTTTTTGAATTGTGGCCTTGGCTTCTTCTTTAATTTGTCTTGTATCTTTATTTGTTCGCCATGCTGCAAAGCTTTTATTGTAAGCGATATGCAATATGCATTCCATAAATTTTATGCGCGCATGCAGAGGTGAAATACCAAATTTTAAAGCCTCTCCCGAATTTGATCTTGTTGCCAATTCGTCTAAATTGTGCATCTCCCTAGGCTTAGCACCACATATGAAGCACACTGACATAGAAGAGCTGCCAGTTAAAGTTGTTGCTATTTTACCATCTATCATAGTCAATGAAAGTTTATGAGTAATAACGAATTTCTTATTATGAACTTCAATAATTGAATTTGTTTTTAAAAAAACAATTTTTTAAAAAAAAATAATAACTGATATGATTTGAATTTCAGTGTACGAGCACTTTATAAACAATTATCTTACAAATATACTATTTATAGTAATAGACATGCACACAGGCAAAACAACAACAAGCAGTAACAAAAGAAAGAGTGCGCAGTTGTTTATGCACGCGTAAAATAACGCATATTTTTTACTGTAATTTTTTGGTTTTCCTTTGTTTTTTTGGCCGCGGGCAAATTTGGGCACAATTTTTTTTGGAATCTGTTAGCTGAGACCCTCAGCTTTAGTTTGGTATAGGACTCCATGTTTCGCACTGCTTCGCACACAACTAAAAGTCTAACGGAAAATCATAAATGTTTATTTTTTTTGGCCCAAAATAAAAAAATAAATTAATTTTTTTTTTAAATTTTTATTTATTTTTTTTTAATTTACATAATGCTTGATGCCTATTTTAAGTGAAAAAAAATTCTATAAGGTACACTCAGTGTATAGTTTATAAGTAACAAGGTTTTAAATATGACATAGAAAACTAACCCATTTGAGACTTGTTCACATATGTCAACTTTGCGCTGCTCGGGACAGAAAACCAATGGAGATATTTGCATAAAATTTTACACACATGACCTTTAGATAGTTTTTAACCATCTGTGCAAAAATCATCAAAATCGGAGAGCAGGTCCAAAATGATTTATTGCCGCAGCGGACACAGTGTGCGACGTTGACGGCTCTTCTGCCACACTATCGGCAACTACATCAATGTATTCCGTAGAACGAACTGGGCCAGCATGTATAGTGGGGGTACAACCAAAATAAGGCCCTATCACCACGCTGTAGCCGATGTTGTTCTGAAACCGAAAAATGTTTCCTCAGGTCATTTCGGAACAAAAAAGTTCCTCGTCGAAGCCGATTTCTGAAATACCTTTAAGATTTTTTTTATTTTTTCAAAATTTTGCATTTTTTCAAATTTTTTTAGTTTATAATTATTTAACTATTTACATTTCTTAATGTAATTGTATGATTATAATCAAAATCACAATCTATAAACTATCTTTGTCAAGGAAATTAACTTAAGATTAAGAGTTCGTGTTGATTTGCATTGGGGGAAAATATCTTGTACGACTTTGATGGTGACTTTGATGATTTGTTTAAGGCTTCGAAGTCTTCCAATGACTGTTTTTTTTAGGTATTTCGTTCAGTTCACATAACGAAATATCGATACTTGGAATATTTCTACATTTATTTTCAGAATTTTTTATATTTTGGGTCCACGTATCCGCGTTTTTCCGAGCAACAATTTCGCTATGTTTAAAAGACATTTTAAAAAGTTGAACGAAAACGAACGTTTAAATTCGATTTTCATAAAATTAATGCACAACAAACAAAAGCGACGGCGCCTGCTTTAATTGATCCCAAACTTAATTGCATTTGACGCGGCACCTTTTTTAACGATATCGAAAATTTAAAGATGCAGCTCTTATTGTTTTTTTATGCACTACAAAATTGTAAAAAAGTTGTATCCCTAATGTACAGGTGATATTACATTTCCGACAGACCCGTTTTGCAGAAATTTGCGCACAATTCTCTGGATTCTGGACAAATTTGGTTGAGAATGCTGACCAAAAAAAATCACGAAATACATTTTAATTTGAACGCCCATTTTCGTAGAAGGCTGCTCAATTGTGTAACTCTCCATGGCTGAATTTGTCAAACACTGAAACAAGAAATGTTAAATTAAGATGGGCAAAAAACTTGACTCGCAATTAACATCGTACATTGGACCACCGTTTATATAATTTCCGTGTTACATAAATAGGAAAAGTCACTTCTCGCCCACTGTGCAGATTAAAATATCAAATAAATATGTCTTCCCAAGCCAATCGCCAGTTCCAGTCAAACATAAATAAAATACTGGGCAACCTTAATATCCCATAATTTCACAAAGAATATAAAAAAAAACAACATTTTAATACAAAAAGGGCCCTTCGCATATGTTGGAAGTTCATAAAAAACACAGGCACTATTTATGGAAAATGTCCCAAACATCATAAATTGTTTTCGATTGATTAAACCAAAAGACCGAGGAAGGCGAGCCAAAGAAACTAAACATATGTTTTCTTAATAATTCAAGTAGTTTTTCCCAATATGTTTTCAAAGAAACGATGAAAAAAAAACTACCGCATATTAGTCGTGGCCACGAAACATGTGTGGCTTGACTTTAACAAGTATTCTCAGGCGGGGGGCAAATTACAAAGAATAAAAATTGTAAATGTCACTTAAAAAAGAACATGGACAAAAAGAAAAAGTTCTCATTGATCCAGGGCCATTCTGTTGCCCCGCACTTTTTAAAACTTTTGCTGATGTTGTTTTCGTTTCCTTCTCCTCTTAAATAGTTTCAAATCCCAAAATTCAATGTTGCACGTTCTACAGTTGCCTGGGACTGTCCGTCTTTCATGCGGGACTTGTGTTGATACACAAAAGCTTGTTATTGTAAAAGTTTCCTTTTGTTAAACAAATTACAGACAGACAATACATACTTACAGCAATGAAAATGGAGAGGAAATGAAAATGAAAACGAAAGAAAAACTATTTCGATCACCACACCGACGAAGCAAAGGGGGAGAAACCAAACATTCGGCAGACGTGCTTCGACAAAAATTTCCAATTGAACATGAAGGGAGGAAATGCTCGATTCCTTCGATGCTTAGCAACAGCTGAGCTTAAAAAGGATTAGCAGTCAAATATAGACATCGGATGTCATGTAAAAGGAAATGGGGAATACATGCTAGTGTATGTGTGAAAAGGGAACACTTTGTCAGAGTGTGTGTATGTGTATTTATAAAACCAATCTTTGATGTTGCAAGTTTATGACAATAGTTCGGTTCGTCCTGGCCTGGTCACAGTTGTCACAGACGAGAGTGTGACCCTAAAGTACTGCCAAAATGACAAAAGTGCTAATAAACAATAATAGCGATAAAGCATAAAACTCAATTTTAAGTTGGTTCTTTGAGTCTCCGCATTAGTTGGGCAGTGAGCAGAAAGGACTCTTGTAACAATTGAATTAGATGGTGATGGAAGGCCAAGGATGCGACATTCAAAGTGATTTCAAAGTCAGACCAAATAAAGGCATAGAAAAATGTAAATTTCCTAAAACTAGGCACAGCATAATAGGATGAATGGACGGACAACTAAGGGGTGTTTTTTATTGGGGTATAGAACTTTTAGTTGGCATCACTTTTTTAACTGGCGGCCATTTTGTCAGCTGTCAAGTGATTAATATTTAGTTTGGTTTGCCATTTCATCATGAACAGGTTGACAAAAGAACAATGCTTGCAAATCGTGCAAATTTATTTCGAAAGTAATGGTTCAGTTCGCGAAGTTCACCGCAAGCTCCGTCCATTTTATGGTCGACATAATCGTCCATCAGAGCAATTAATTCGGTTAACCATGGATCGGTTAACATGGACCATAGGATTATTTTTTTTTGGGGATATGTGAAGTCGCTCGTCTACGCCAACAAATCAGAAACACGTTAGGGGACTTGGAAGCCAACATTCGTGGCGTTATTGCCAACATACGGCCCCATATGCTCGAAAAAGTGGTTGAAAATTGGACCTGTAGAATTGGCTTTATTCGAGCCAGCCGCGGCGGCCACATGCCCGAAATCATATTTAAACATTAATGGCATAAAATTATCCTTCCAATAAAGCCAAATTGATGGACATTAAAAAGATTTTCTTGTGTTTTATTTCAATTCGAAGTTCTATACCTCAATAAAAAACACGCTTTATAATTCTGGAATCATGGAGAGAAGAAGGTTTCGTCAAAAGAGAGTCATATGAAAGTTGGACAAATGAAAAGAGGGCATAGTTTGAAGCTGCGGTGACTGTTTCTTTTCATTTCCTTCATAAATTAGTTGGAAATCGGTTGCAAAATAAAAACTACCAAATGTCTATAATCGTAATGGATATTTGGTTCGAAATACTTCAAGATGGTAAATATGATCATCGTACTGTACTCACAACTTTTTGATCGGTCACACCAATGAAGCGTGAAAAAGGTATTTAGTTGCCAAAAATAGTGGTTGTGGCAGCTAATAGTTTTGCAAAAATTTGTTGCTATAAACAATTATTAAATGGTATTTTTTGAAAATAAATAATAATACGATTATGACTGACTATAAGCGAATCGATTAAACACATTTTTTTTCAAATGCAAATTATCCAGCAACTTTTCTACTTTTTCCTCTTCGTGACCCTCCCTATGAGCACGTCAAGTATAGTGTGATCCATCTAGAGATATTTTTTTCCATAGGGGTTTTTCAGAGTTTACGCGTGAGTTGCGTTAAACTTTATTTTTTTCTTTTTTAGTATTGTGTGCCATTTTATCATAGAAAGACTAACACCGCAACAACGTCTCCAAATTGTGCAACTGAATAATGGAAATGAGAAACGAGAAGATTCGCTGTTTTCGAACAACGGTTTATTCAGTGATGAGGCCCCTTTCTGGCTCAACGGCAACGTCAATAAATAAAATATCCGCATTTGGGCTGAAGAGCAAGAAAAAGAGGTTCAAGAGGTGCCACTTTACCCAGAGAAAACCACGGTTTGGTGCGGTTTATAGCTGGTGGAATCATCGGTGCATATTTTTTCAAAAATAATGATGGCCGGAACGTAACCGTGAATGGTGCTCGCTATCGCGCCATGATATCGATCTTTATGCTACCTGAATTTGAAGCCCGTAATCTTGACGACACTTGATTTCGACAGAACGGTGCCACTTGTCATACATCTGCTCAAGCAATCGATCTATTGAGAGGTCATTTCGAAAAGCAGCTAATTTCACGTTTTGGACAGGTGAGATGGCGGCCTAGATCGAGTGATATCACACCTTTAGACATTTTTCTTTGGGGTTACGTAAAGTTCAAAGTCTATGCTGACAAACCAGGTGTTGGAAGCCAACATTACGCGTGTCATTAAAGCCATACCGGTCGAAATGCTTGAACGAGTCATCCAACATGGGACCCTCAGAATGGAAACCGTGAGGCGTAGTTGCGGCCAACATTTGATGAAAATTATATTCAAAAAATAAATGCCATAAAATGTCCTTTCAAATTACCAACAAAGATTCCACACTTGATTTGAATTTTTATATTTTTTTATGGTTCTAAAAAAAATCCTGTAGATTAATTACCCTATACAAATCATCCAGCATCTTTTCTACTTTTTCCTCTTTGTGACCCCCTCCCTATGAGCACTTTAAGTACTACAATTGTGTACGCAAACAGCATTTAGTTCTGACTACAATTTTACTTGGTTTGGTTAATTTAAAAATTCTCTTCTGAAGGTTCGGATAATTAATATGTTGCACCGATACTACAGTTTTAATAACTGAAAATTACAGAGCATCAATTAACATTAGGTTGTACTGATGGAATTATCGGGCTGCATGCAACCTCAATCATTAGGTTGTGGCAACGAGTCTGCTCTCTGTGTCAAGAATCATTTGGTTGATCCGTCTTACATATAACCGTCATATGTGACGCGAAAAATACAAAGGGACCTAAGGTTAAAAACCAGTTTTGTTCAGGAGAGCCATTTTAAAGATTAAGTCCCTTTCTATTTGCGCTTAGAATCGTCGACTTCACTTTCATAAAATGCGTATATCTCTGGGAGGGAACACTTTTGGGGCATGGAATCGGTCTCATTCGATGCTCAGATGTTGTCCACATCAAAAAAAGGAAAACAAATGAAAATTGATTTTTTTACCCTTAGTTCCCTTTCTCTATGCGCTGTCACATATATGGATTTTAATTTTCCCGTTCCTTCATAGCATGAAGTGCGGCCAACATTTGAAGGAAATTATATTCAAAAAACAAATACCATAAAATGTCCTTTCAAATTACCAATAAAGATTCCGAACTTGATTTGAATTTTTATATTTTTGTTTTGCTCTGAAAAAATGCCTCTATATGGATTACCCTATACAATTGGCCCGAAAATACTTTGGGATGTGTCAGGGCACACACAGAATTGTATTCTTAAATCTGACGCCTGGATCTGCATTTATATTTCACTTTTCGTACTGCGGGAGTTGAAGATGAATTTCTAGTTTTTTTTTTACTTTTATTAGAGTAACATCGGCATCTTTAGTACATTGGCCCTCTATCTTTCCATTCGTAAAAATGTTTCAAAAAAAAAAAATATTTTATTCTTATATAGGCAGTACGGACTTTATTTGCAAAATTAGCAATCTGGAAAAGGATTTTAGGCAAATATTTTCTTTTGCAAATATGTTCATAATGCTTTATCGTGTTTTTTCCCTCTAAAATTCACCCCGCCCTTATATACATCTTGGGACAATTGTCACCAACTAAGGGCAGTTTACGCTCGAAACATCGGACTAACTTACACGTTGAACTAGGAAGTTCTACAGCTCGACGAACTTTAATTGCGACTTTGGCTAATAAACCTTATTCACTGTAAAATGCAACACAAGGTCCCAGTTCCCCACTATAAAGCGTGACACTTTTTAGGGGTTCCAAATGACCCTCGTTTTCAGATTGCAGACTGGGATCAGACGTTGTGGTAACACAATGTCTACATGAAAGATTCGTTATATGTAGACAGGATAAAAAGGAACAACTTAGATGCATACGAGTATTAATTTGTCCTTAGGGTTTTGTGGTTGCACCTGTGCAAATTGCTATTTTAGACCCGCCTCCGGCCTGGGACAGATAAAACGAACGCAGAAAGGCAATCACAAGTGCTGTAAACTGCCCTTTAACAACCGCCGCATCTGATTTCCACTTGATGATAAATACTCGTATTCTTTTGCCAGTATGGCCCGAACCGTGTAAAACCGACACTTGTGTGCCACGGAAAATCCCTGAAAGGTGACCGTAAAAAATGAGCTATAAAATATGTTTTGTTGAAATTTACACAAGTGTTAAGCCCGAATTCTGTTGTCCCCTACAACCTATTCCATACGTCTGTCTTTTTTATCGCGGATAAAATTTTCCATTCTAAGTTTTCCATTCGCTCTTGTCAATTTTTTTTTTAACGCCGTTGTTTTTGTGATGTTAAATTATAGTAATTACAATTTAATCAGTTTAATTTGTTTTAGTAATTCGCCGTGTTTAGTAGTGTTTTGTTGGGCGTCTTTTTTTTTGGGCTGGGCCAAATGCAATACAAGAATTGTATGAAATTAATCGGTGTTTTTTGTTTGTTAATTACTGCATTTTGTTGTTTAATTAAATTTTCGGATTATTTTGTGTATTTATATTTTTACTGTTATTGTTATGAGGGGATTAATTTGTGTGTTTGAGCAGTGAGTGTGAGCCGAGCGAAAAAGTCTTTAAATAAAATAAGGTGAACTGACTACACGCAGAGAAAAAACATGGTTACTACATGGTCACGGCAATAATAATATGTTCTCCGCAACAAAAGTATGTTCGTCTCAACCATAGCATTGTTAACTGAATTTATTTTTGACAATAGTATAATTGCTGCAATTTTAATATTGGCAATAGAATTATTGCCAAATTTAAAAATGAAAATATGGTTATAGCAACAATATAAATATGGTTAGCGCGACAAAAGTATTGTGTTTTGCGTTTTATGTGATATTACAATGATATGATTACGGCAATCATACTGTATGATTGTAATTTTTCTACATTTAAATATGCTTTTTAGAACAAAAGTTATTGGTACGGATCTAATGCAATAATAGTACTTTATTTTTATCGAAATTAAAATTTTTTAAACAAGCTGCTTTGGCTTTGTTTATCTGAAATATATTTGATAAAAACGCTTACGTTTATTTAAACTTAGTTTTTCTACTGTGAAATAAATCACTCCTATTATTTTGAATTTAATGTATTTTTGAATAATTTTCTTAATTCAAATCTATTGTTGACAACTTAAACCAATTCTAAGGACCATACTATAGTTGTATATGAAACATACTATGGTTGTGAGGATCATACTATGGTTGTGGAGATCATAGTATGGTTGAGTGTGAATTATACTATGGTTGTTGGGATCATAGTATGGTTATGTGTGAATCATACTATTGTTGTGAGGATCATAGTATGGTTGTATTTGAATCATACTATTGTTGTGAGGACCATAATATTGTTGTAGCGCAACCATATACCCAACAATAGTATTATCCTCTTCGAATATTGTCATCACAACCATACTTTTTTTCTGCGTGTACACACTGAGAAAAAATATGTTTACTATGTGGTCTATGATATGTTCTTTTATTAATAACCAGCATTCAGGGGATACCCCTAATAAATGCAGCGCATTGCGTTGGCGAGTGGAAAGTAAAATATCGGAGGTGGACAGATTAAATAGCAAAGTTGTTTTTGTAATAAAAAATTGCATTTTTGTAATAGTAACGTATTAAGAATAAAAAAAATGTACTTCTCAATATCAGAAGAAATATGTTTTACAATGAAGCCAACATCAAAAATTGTTAATTCAGTCTAAAAAAAGTAAATGAAAATCTACAAAAAAAATAGCATCGTTTGTATGACCGCGCAATCTAGCGTGAGTTTAAGTTAAAAATAAATATCAAAAATGTATTCCTCGAACCCAGAAACAGTAAGATACCACAACATCCCAGGATTATAAAAATAAATAAGCATTATTTTTTTTTATCAAATTTCCAATGATCTTCTCTTGTTACACATCGATCCAAAATCACCAAATCTCCAATCTCGCACTGAACTTAAAAAAATCCTTGAAGGTTTTGTTATGGATAATGTCATCTTTCATTTGCAATTGGTTTATCCCATTCGCATTTTGTTTGTTGCTCTGTGCAGCAAATGGGTGTGAATTCCTGCCGAACATCCTCGCGTCAGGAATAACACGATGGATGATGTCTTATGAACACACACACACCATGAAAGTAACGATACGAGTAGAACAGCGACACACATCCCCCTTTCCAACAATGCTGACAATAAAATGGGATGCCCTACTGTCACCTATTAGCACCATCCCTCTTCTTTGAGCTCGGTCAAGTAGCTCCAAGGGTGTTTTTGCAATACCTGCTCATATATGGGAGTTGTATTCCGCCCTAGGCCTGATACATTTTGTATATCTTTAAATGATCAGTAGTGAAATATTTCTTGAAACGCTTTAGAAAGCCTAGTGCTTCTTTCGGCATTTCGAATACATGTCTCGCCCATCGAGCGTGTTCTAATAGTAACTCGCTAACTAGATAACTTCTCACAATGGTACACAAAAAAAATATATAACAGAAAACTATAGAAAATTTGCATTAAAAGAAGTTTGTTTTAAATAATTAAAATTTTTGAGCAGAAATTTATTTAAGCATAACCTTTAGCATATATGGGCTTACTTGCTTACGAGTAGAACTCGCTTATAGTGTTTCTTGAATAACTTTTTTTTCTCCAAATTTTCAAATTAAACGTGTTATGATGTATAAAGCCACTCGGTTTCTGTAAACAAAGAAACTTAAAAAAATCTTCGTTATGTTTTGAAGTTATCGTCTTAGCGACCACTTACTCGTTTAATAAGCAAGTACAAATAGAACACGCCTATTGTATCTTCTCTCCCAGAATAACAAGAACATCTGATAGTTCAACAACCAAATCTTTGAGAGATAATGACTAACCTGGTGGGCCAGTGAATCGCTTTTGAGAGAACAAGCAGCTTTGCGTCTTTTGCGAGCATTAAAATCATCTCCAACTATTTATTCGACTACAAGGGGAAATGGTCTGTAAGTCCTGAGTAAGTGTCTCATCCATTATTCACCTTCATCCATTATTCACCTTTGATATCTTGAAGACTTGGCCTACGGTTGACTGAATATGAATGACAGAGGTTGCTGTCATTCGCGACGGAGTAGAATTAATTCACTGTCTGATTCCAAACTATGTGATCACCGCAACAATAAAAGCATTGTCGCCGCAACCATAGTATTGTTATCTGCATTTTGACAACAGTATGATTGCGGCAATAATAATATTGTTGAAATGTAACAATACTATTTTTGCTATATTTAGAAATGAAAATATGGTTGTAGCAACCATGTTAATATTGTTGGTGCGACAAAAGTATGGTTGTTAAAGATTTATGTTTACAATAATATGATTACGACAACCATACTGTATGGTTGAGACTATGAACAAAGCGTAACAGGTTTTAAAGACTATGTGTGTATGTTTTTTTGGTACACCAAAATTTCGCCACGAGATGCAGTCCATTATAAAAAAACAACAACAATCGGAAGGCAGTTCGAGGGATTTTTATTGTGGTTACTTTGTTCGGTGAAATACTCTACTACCGACTGGTTCTCGTTTATTTAAAATCTGTCTGCACTTAAGCATATAGCCATTGATCATGTTTTAATCACATTCGTTACTTGCGGTCTACGGATGGTGAAGTAGCATTCACCCCAGCTGGCAACTAAAAGTATTACCGACTGCCGTTGGAATATATATTTATGTTTCTTGAATGAAATGTTCAATAAAAAACGGTCTCAAATGTGGCTATGAACAAATTGTAATGCAATTTAAAATAATTAACATGATAAATCTATTTTTGAATAAGAACATTACCCAATCTTAATAAATAATTCTGGGGATCATAGTATGGTTGAGTGTGAATCAAACTATGGTTGTAAGGATGATACTATGGTTGTATGAGAAACATACTATGGTTGTATGAGAAATATACTATGGTAGTGAGGATCATAATATGGCTGTGGAGATAATAGTATGGTTGGGTGTGAATCATACTATTGTTGTGAGGATCATAGTATGTTTGTAGAGATCATAGTATGGTTGTGTGTGCATCATACTATGGTTGTGGGGATCATAGTATGGTTATATGTGAATCATATTATTGTTGTGAGGATCATAATATTGTTGTGCCACAACCATTTTCCCAACAATAGTATGATCCTCTTCGAATATTGTCACCCCAACCATACTTTTTTTCTGCGTGCAAAAGCTATCAGCTTTGATATGAGTTCACCGTGTCAGACTTTATAAAATGCCTTGGATATATCCACGATCTCACTCTCAACAAACAGGGGGATAGACCGAGTCCAGCGTTTAGAGAAGAAAGCCAATAGGTCTCCGGTAGAGCGAATTCAACGGATGGTGGTACACCATGCTCTCTTTTACCTTTAAGACTCTTGGACCTATGGGGGCGCAACAAGACCCAGTGGTCAAAACATGCCGCCAGTAGTAAAAAGTAACAAATGAGTCACAAATCAGAAATAATTTCTTTATGAATCCTCATTAACAACTATTTTCTTAATTTTTCTCAATGTATGACTCGTACCCATGATCGACCACTAACTACTGGGAAATATAGTATACATTTTCATGATTCCTTTAAATATTTTAGAACTTTAGTAAACTTTTACTGTACTTGCTGATACTAATCACTTTAATCTTTTCATTTACAGGTGAGCTGCTGTTCTAGTTCGTTTTGTTAACATTTTAAAAATCAGGGTAAGTCTGTCATTAATTTTACGAATTGTGAATAAATGGACTTTTGTCCAATAGCTGCTATTAGAAAAGATTACTAAGAGATGGCCAAAGTTAAAAGACTATATGCCATAATCAGGTTTTGAACCCACTAAGCTGGGGTTTGCAATTATCACAGATGGTCCTCATATGGTGGAGACCGTTACAAGAGCAGAAATTTACATTGATCAGGCGAAGATTGGATCTTTTCAGTTTTTGGATTATTAAAGCATCTTTCAGACGAAAGTCCGGGCAATTTCAAACCGCCGAGGCACTGTTGATAAGGGTTGGACCACCACAGTTTAGTTCGAGCCTCCAGATGGAGGTGTGTAATCTTCTGATTTACACAGTGGTATAGGGTATCTCATAGTCGGCTTTCCATTGTAGTTGTTCATTTTCTTTTACTATTTTCGTTAATTGTTTTTAACCTGCGTTTAAAGTTTACCCAATTGTGGAGCAAAACGCGTATCTTATTTAAGGCATATTATGACTCTCATGTTATTCAGTCTGGCAAGGAAATTTAATAGTTTTGAACTTAAAACCCCAAATCCAAAATACATATGTCAACCTGCCGCCAACTAACCGAGAGCACAGCAATCAAAAACCGTTTAGAAAATGAACTGCTAAGCAGTGAAAAGCTGTGCAAACACCCAACCGTCGAGCGAGAGGTGGTTGAGCTTGAAACAATCGGCTGCCATGGCGCGCATGATAATGATGACGCTGAAGTTGGCGATGATGATGACGGCGATGGTGTTAATGTCTCAGACAAGTGGAAAGTGGCAATGGAAGGTATGGAACCGTTTGGATAGAACCGTCCTAGTCGCCGCTGAGTTGGGTGTTAGCAGAGTTTAGCAACGCATTTAAATAATAATTAAGTACACTCGCCTTCATGAGCATGGAGCATGCAAGAGCGGATAAAAACGACAACAACAATAGCTGTTGGTGGCTGCTGGTAATTGCTCATATGCTACCGGGTTCAAGTGTATGCGTGAGTATTTGCGTGTATGCGTGCGTGCTTTTGTCAAGAGCCACTCGAGATTTTGATATGGTGGGGAAGTGGGGGTCCGCTTAAGCTGAGGCCACCAAGTGTTCTCTTAAAAAAAACTCCCGGCATTATTAGAATTAATGTGGCTGCAGTAGTGCCCCGCCCAGCCCACAAGTCAACAAGTCGTTATGTTGTTGTTGTTGTTGTTGTGAGCACTAAAACTAAATGGCCACAAAGTCATTGCCATTAACGGCTTTCTAAACTTATAGTCGCCCCCTTTTTATTTAGTGACTCTCATGATGCACGCTTATAAGTCGATGCTGCCGGCTACTGCTCTCATTATAAATGAAAAATGCGAAAAAGTTAAGACTGCAAAAACAAAATCCTTGCTTTAATTTCTAGTTGACTGCAAAAAAATATTATAAACTTCTGAGAAGTCACACGAACACACACACACACACAAATACAAGCTCAGGACTATGAGAAGGAGTCACCAGGAAGGCGATTATAAAGGCAAGCCTTCTCAGTCATGTTCTCAAAAACACTCTGGTGACCCACTCTATTTGTTACTAATGTATGGTCAGAGGCTTACGCGCATTAAGTCATCGACAAGGTGACCAAAGGTTGAGAATTTCCCGGTATTAAAGGCAAATAGAAAACGGGGGAGCTTGCAGGTAACTTCTTTGCTGGAACGTGTGGGCTACCAAGAGACTCCTTTAAGTAAAATGTAATTTAGAAAATGACATCTCCAAAATCTTGACAGAAAGTCAGTATCCCTTGTCCCTCGAGCGAAATTAATCGCCAAACGCTTCAACAGCGTTGGAAAAAAGGAAACACTTGGTTACCCCACCCCGGCAGTAGAGCACATGATCGAATTGCTCAATCTGCTGCTAGCCACTCACTTAGTTCCCGATGCCTGGAAAATGGGCAGAGTGGTACCGCTACTGAAGACAGCCAAAGACGTAAGGAAAAAAGAATCGTACACGCCGTTATCCTGGCTTTCGACTGTGGCAAAGACGCTTGAAGCACTGCTCCTTCCCAGTCTGATCGATCACCTTCCTTGCGCTGATCATCAGCATGGGTTCCGCAAGTAGCCTAGCACAACAACTGCTATACACGCCATCACTACGCGCATAAGGCGCGGCCTTAAACAGAACAAGCCCAACGACAAGAAGGTCCTCTCGGCTTCTGGCTAAGGACATTGATATTGTCTATCATGTCCCTCTGTTCGAGGACATCATAGAAACGTCCCTTCAGCCTATTTTGAAACGTTGGGTCGTAAACTTTATGTGTGGGCGCTAGTCATATGTGACAGCGCATAGAGAAAGGGACCTAAGGGTAAAAAAATCAATTTTCACTTTTTTTTGATGTGGACAACATCTGAGCATCGAATGAGACCGATCCCATGCCCCAAAAGTGTTCCCTCCCAGAGATATGCGCGTTTAATGAAAGTGATGGTACACCAATGATACACGTATTTAAATCTTTAAAATGGCTCTCCTGAACAAAACTGGTTTTTACCCCAGGGTCCCTTTCTATTTTGCGCGTCACATATGTAGAATATAGAGAGAGGAAGTCGAAGCCCCGTAGAGTTAAACAGCGAGTTTCCCAGGATGAGGTGCTATCTCAGACACTGTTTAACCTCTACCTCTCTAAAATTCCGGCACCACCAGACGGCGTTAAGATTGTGTCCTACGCTGATGATTGCACAATTCTGGCGTCAGGATCTAAAAAGGATGACAAATGTGAGGAAATCAACTGTTATCGCAATGACTCAAAGCGTTTTTCAACTGCAAGGAATATGAAAATACCCGCCTCCAAATTATCAGCCACACTTTTCACTGCATGGACCTCAGAGGTGTGGTTGTCACTTGCTGTGAAAATCGGGGAAGTCAACATTACTTCTACCAACTACCCCAAAATGCTTGGACTTAGATTGGACAGCCTTTTTGGATCCTCTACACATGCTACATCTATCTGCGATAAGCTTTAAAGTAGGAAGAAGATCCTCATGTCACTAGCGAGCAGTACATGGGAAGCTGGCAAAGAAACCTTGTTGACTTCTTACAGAGCGTTAGGTCGGTCTGCAGTAAACTTCGCAGCAGCGATGTGGTCGGCGAACGTGAGTTCGACGCAGTGAAAGAAAATTCAGGCTTGTCAGAATGCCGCCCTCAGAACATCAACAGAGTGTCTTCTTATGTCTTCTGAGGACCATCTACATAATGAGACGAAGGTCCTTGCCGTGCACAGGTCTTCCAAGGTGTCTTCCAAGGTATTGGGCCGGTTGATATCCACCTTCGACTTCAGGTAAACCCAAAGGAAAAAATCGCATGGGGCTAAGTCTGATGAGCGTGCCGGCCAGTTCACATCACCCCTCAAAGAGATAAGCTGTTCTGGAAACTCTTGCCTCAAACAATTTGTGGTAACCCTCGCTGTGTGTGCAGTGGCACCATTCCGCTGGAACCATGTATCCTCTAATTACATTGTCCCAAGAGCCGGCTGAAAAAATGCCTAGAGCAAGTGATTGCTTCCGGCAGAGCGTTTCGGAGATTGCAGTACTGCTGCTCTAACTTTCGATGTTTTGTGAAGTTGAAATCCTTCTCTCAGGTCCCCCCCCCCCCCCCCCCTTCGTACACATCACACATTCCGTGTTGTTCTCAATAAAGTTACCCAATTTACAATTGAAACACGTTCGCGTGGGGCAACAGCGAATCGTAAACGAAAAGCACGCTGCACTGCAATGATCGAGTATTTGAAAAATACGTTTCAACACAAAATGATCTCTCCTTACGTGTCCAATGCACGATGGACACTGAAAGGCAGACGAATACAAACCTCCCGTCAGCCACTATAAGCCATGCACACTCTCCACTCTCTTTGACTAACAGTGCCGCCACAGCCTGCAGTGCAAAAAAGCAACTAGTCGCGCTCCACCCTGTATAACCAGGTGAAGCCTCTCTTTGACTAACAGTGCCGCCACAGCCTGCAGTGCAAAAAAGCAAATAGTCACGCTCCACCCTGTATAACCAGGTGAAGCCAGTGCTCCAATGTGTTTAACCATCTAAAAACTTGACTTATTGTGTGATAGTCGCGCACGCTCCTCATCACATCATGTTCCCTACGTTGTTAACAAAACTCCCCCTTATTTTTGTTGTGGACAATTTTTTAAACGCTGCCTTGTTTGTTGAGCTGTGACGACGGCGGTCTTCACGCAAATGAGCGTTCTTGTCTTTTATGAGCTGTCAACTGTTCCATCGGCACCACTAAAACCTTTGCGTTAGGTAGGTAACTCTAATGTCATAACACTTAAATGACAAAATGTGCAAATTATGTGCATCACTAAGCAATTTTTTGTTTTTATTGTTTGGTTTGTCCATGGCGGACATGGAAGCAGCCTAAGTTCATATAGCCCAAGCCCATAGTGACACTGACCAAAACACAAACAATCAGGACACCAGCACAGTGTATCCTCGCAGATGTTGAAAAGCTAAAATGCCAAAACGACCCACGCCCTCTTTGACTTTGCCGCCACTTCAACAAAGGACAGCATATTTATACGATAGGGGGGCTGGTTAGACCTGCATGTAATGTTCAAGGGGTATATGGCAACAACGATGACAATAACAGCTGAAACAGTGTCAGTTGAGGAGCTCTCGGCTTCAAGTGCTTGTACAAGTCAATAAAATGATGTTAATTTCTAGAAAAGGCTAAAAAAAAACAAACAACAACGAAGGCGTCTTATGCACTAGTGACAGGATTCGTTGACGGCAGCAGCCCTGCTGAAATGTGGCCAACAAAGAAACTACTACAGCCGGTTGGAGGCAAGGGGGATAACAATTATTGTTGTTTTATGACACTTGAGGCCAAGTTATTGTTGGCTTCATACACACACACAAATGTGAATGAGAAATCCTTGCTTTTTTCCATGAAAGAAAAAACAACGAGAAGAGCTTTTTGATTTTTATCGCTTATGCTGTATGTTGCTGCTGCTGCTTGTGCTGCAGCATCATAAAACAAATGACAAGTTTTATTAGGTTGCAAATAACCGAAAATATATCCTTGCCACATATGGTCATAAAGGGCGTTCGGGATTGTGTGGACGGCTGATTTATGTGGGGGACTTCTTCGCATTTCTATTACAAATAAACGAAAATGTATTTTATTGGGCTAAAATATACAGCGTAATGTCTGCTCCAAGTATACTCGTAAATGAGAAGTGTTACATTAGCTGGAAATCGGCGTGGAATTGCTGGAATTGGGTATTTTCTTGACGGAGGGCATAAGGGCTGAGTTGAGTTGGGTTACTAGGAGATGCCTATCCCCAGAGCTCTGCTTACTGAGGACCCTTATGTATCACATCAGGTAGTTAAATGTTGGAAAAATTAATATTTAAGCGCTTTTAATGTAGACTATATCGCTGAAGGTATTTTTTTTATTAATTGTTCCTTTGTTCCAAAAACGATTAATTAACGGTCACAAATACGGGTAACAATAGCATTTCCAAAGATCAGTGTGGTCAATTTAACCATTTTTCGCCCAAATGTAGCCTTTTCGAAAATCCGAAAATCTACCTGTTTAATACCCTTCATCATAGGATGGTGGGCATATTTACATTGCATTCTGTTTGAAACACCCAGAAATACTGGTCGGAGATCCCATAGAGTATATACGTATACCATGAGTATTCAGAATCGCCTTAAATTTTTTAGATGATCTAGCCATATCCATCTGTTTCTCCAAGGAAAGCAAGCTATTGAAGTTTGGTGGCTGAAATTTTTGCGGAAACATGTGTTGATAGACTGATACGGTTGGTATTGAAAATGAGCCAGATCGAGCGAGAGGCAAACATTTTTACCCACACATGGATAGGGCTATGACCTGGAAAAATCAACAACCTGACCTTGGTGCAGAGTGCGAACTGATGCTAACGTTCAGGACGTTTGTCCCGTCTGCCATCAGGAACCACATGACGTGCTGCACCTCTTCAATTGTCCAACCGAGCCCACTTAGCATGACCTCCAGGTCTCTGTGGGCGCATACAGTTCAAATGGCCCGTTTCCTTTACCTGTAGATCGAAGCAGATTCCCTATGGACGGACAGGACTTCAAAATAAAATATGTGATAGCGCATAGAGAAAGGGACCTAAGGGTAAAAAAAATCAATTTTCTTTTTTTTTCTTTTTTTGATGTGGACAACATCTGAGCATCGAATCGGACCGATCCCATGCCCCAAAAGTGTTCCCTCCCAGAGATATGAGCGTTTTATGAAAGTGAAGTCGACGATTCTAAGCGCAAATAGAAAGGGACCTAATCTTTAAAATGGCTTCCTGAACAAAACTTTTCATCAACTTTTCACATTTTTTGATGTGGACAACATCTGAGCATCGAATGAGACCGATCCCATGCCCCAAAAGTGTTCCCTCCCAGAGATATGCGCGTTTTATGAAAGTGAAGTCGACGATTCTAAGCGCAAATAGAACGGGACTTAATCTTTACAATGGCTCTCCTGAACAAAACTGGTTTTTAACCTTAGGTCCCTTTCTATTTTGCGCGTCACCTATATTGTTGTTACAACAACAAACGGACCTTAAAAACACAATATCTTACGAACTGTTAGAGATATGACGATGGTATTTGAAACATATGTTGGCACACATCCTGGAAGAAAAATTGGCGGTGCCACGCCCCTATATTAAATCGCCAAACACTATCAAATATCAATCAGGAGTTTATTATGAACTATGTTATGATAAAATTTGACAAGGGAGCTTGACACCGCCCCCTACACAACCCCGAACATTAAAAACAATATTTGGTGAACAATTGACTTGATTTGAAAAATATCCTAGAGGAAAAGTTGGCAGTGCGACGCCTCCTATCATAAATCACATTTATGGGCAAAGTAATGGACCGATCGCTATAGAATTTTAACGCAATGAAATCCATGACTGGGAGATTATTAAAAACTACGTTAAGGGGAAGTGGCACTGCCCATACAACCCTGAAAGGATATATCTCGTAAATAAATCCCGATATGACGGTATGATGATGGTATGGAAAGAAACTCTCTTTAAAGGCTAAGGGGTGCCGCCAAGACCCCTTTTTACGATAAAACAATGAAAGTGCAAACATGCTTAAAAAACAAGTAAGTCCTTTATCAAACATATTTCGGTTTTGATTAAAAAGGATTGCTATCCAAAGTGTGATATTTGGTACACCTACTTATCGCCTGTTCATAAGGCTGTCAAATGTCTAAAAGCCACGTCCTTTTGTTTGATCATGATCAAATACAGTCTCTGATAGTTTCCGAATCAAGCATTGTATACTATTGAAATTTTTGAACTTTCGGTTCATTGTTTTGCCCGCATAGGGTCTGGCAAGGCCAACTTTTTCTTCCTGGCTATGTTTTGTTTCATACCGATATGTGACAGCGCATAGAGAAAGGGACCTAAGGGTAAAAAAAATCAGTTTTATTTTTTTTCTTTTTTTTGATGTGGACAACATCTGAGCATCGAATGAGACCGATCCCGTGCCCCAAAAGTGTTCCCGTCCAGAGATATGCGCGTTTTATGAAAGTGAAGTCGACGATTATACACCAAAGATACACGTATTTAAATCTTCAAAATGGCTCTCCTGAACAAAACTGGTGTTTACCCTTTACTTAAATATATATTATATATTTAAGTAAAGTATAACAAATCTCATTGCCAACCGGTTATATTTATTGATATAAATAGTCCTTCAAACTACAGAGATGAATGAGCGTTGACGTTAGTTCAATTTAAACACAATAAAGCCTATAACAAAATCCTGGTTATTAATTTGATTCTTTTACTATCGGCCCATAATATTAACCAATATAATGTGTTTTAAATGAGGCAAAGCTCCGCAGATTTTTCCTTCGATACCGATTTGTATTCACCGTCATATCTCTAATATTTCATAAGATGTGGTATTTCCAAGTTCAAAGTTGTAATTTTTCCCGAACATAATATGATAACTTACTAACCATTGGTGTTGCTACTGGAAAATTTTCAAAAAGGCCACAAGAATATTGTGATTTTTCCCAGGTCGTTGGTTCTGTTCTTGTATTAGATTTTTTTTTTAATTTTTAACTGATCTGGTCATTTTTGATAGCTAGCTTTTTATAACATTACCAAATACGAGGGCGACCGCAAAACTAACTGGCCTGGCACATTTTCTGTTTTACTAGCAACTTTTTTTGTTTTTGTTTTTTAAAAGCAATCTTTTATAAGCCATCTGTCAAAATTTGCGAAATATTTAATGATTATTTTCTTTGTTACAGGTGATTGAAGTAAAAAAGTTTTATAATTTTTGAAAAATGAAAAATAAAGAGTTTCGTGCGGTAATTAAACACTTTTATATGAAAGGTTCTACGCCACATTTAATCAAAGATGAGTTGGATTCTGTTCATGGTGATAATGCACCATCATACTCCACCGTGAAATCCTGGGTTCAACAATTTAAAATGGCTCGTTCAAGTACGGAAGATGAACAACGCTCTGGAAGACCGAAAACTGCTACTACTATTGAAAACATTAGAAAAATATTTAATGAAGTGACTAAAGATAGACGAATAAAGCTCAGAGAACTTGCTGATATTGTTAAAATACACAAAAAACAAGTTTGGAGTATTTTACATGATGAACTCCACATGAAAAAGCTATCCGCAAGATGGGTGCCGCGTTTGTTGACTTTGCCCCAAAAAATCGTCCGTTGGACCAATTCCGATGAGCTTTTAGCGATCTATCAGCGTAATCCAATAGAGTTCTTGCGCCGATTCATAACTGTTGATGAAACATGGATCCATCACTACATCCCAGAATGCAAAGAACAGGCAAAACAATGGATAGAAGCTGGTAAAGTGGTCCCAACTGTTAAGTCAGCAGGAAAAGCAATGGCCACAGTATTTTGGGATGCAAGGGGTATACTATTTATTGCTTATCTTGAGAAAGGAAAAGCTATAAATAGTGAATATTATTGTGCATTATTGGATCAGCTGAGTGAAGAAATCAAGATAAAATGACCGCATTTAGAAAAAAAGTTATTTTTCATCAAGATAATGCTCCTTCACACACTGCATTTTTAACTCAACAAAAACTGGCCGAATTACGATTTGAAATTGCTCCGCATCCACCATATAGTCCAGATTTAGCTCCTTCTGATTATTTCTTGTTTCCAAATTTAAAAAAAAATTCTCGGTGGCAAAAAATGTTCGTCCAATAGCGAGGTTATTGCTGAAACTGAGGCATATTTTGAAGGTCTTGAAAAATCTTATTTTTTGGATGGAATTAAAAAACTTGAAAAACGTTTGATGAAGTGTATTGAGTTGGCAGGAGATTATGTTGAAAAATAAATAATAATAATTCCAAAAAACGGTTCTTTTTATGTTAGGCCAGTTACTTTTGCGGTCGCCCTCGTAATTCTGCTACCAGCTTGGATAAAAATTCAGATCGTCCGGAATTTGTATCCATTCTATAATGGAAGGTATTAGAAAATCCTCTAAACGAATCTTACCTTGGCGAACGAAATATTTTTACAAACCTTATCGAAACTAAACATTGAACACTCTTTCAGCTAAGACTAGTAACAAACTCATTTAAAACTTGCAGCTATTGATCCATATTGTGTATGCCACGAATCCAAAATATATGCCCTTCAAACAATTAATCGGGATAGTATTTGGTGTCGATTATACAAGATAAGGTTTGAATTCCATTTCAAATAACTTTTATTCTAATGGGTGATCCACGTAGAGATACTTTTTCAATAGCCTTTTTTTGAGAGATCGCGTGTGAGTCGTGTCATGCTGTCATGTTATTTTCGTTTATCTTCTGAAACTTCAATACACTTAGTCCAATGCTTATCTAGCAATTCTATCCCTTGATTAAAATAGTTTTCCTCAAGGTCTTCAAAATAGTGGTTTACAACTGTAATTGCATCTTCATGGTGGGTGGTCAAGCAAGTCGTACTTTAATTGTGCGCTGGTGCGTTGTCTTGATGAAAAATTATTTTTTTGTGTTGTAAGCCAGGACGTTTTTCTCGAATTTGTACATTTAGTTGATCTAAAAGGTTGCAATAGTACTCTGAATTTATTGTTTTACCCTTTTGCAGATAGTCAATCAATAAAATACCTTTGAAGTCCCAAAAAACCGTTGCCATAACCTTACCAGCCGATTGAATTGTTTTTGCCTTCTTTGGGGCACTTCCTCCAGCTCCAGTCCATTGTTTGGATTGTTCTTTTGTCTCTGGAGTATAGTGGTGGATCCATGTCTCATCAACAGTTATGAAACGACGCTTAAAATCCATTTTATTTCGCTGAAAACGATCTTATGCGTTTTTGGTCGACTGTTAACAAGTGCGGCACCCATCTTGCAAAAAGCTTTTTCATCTGTAGTTCTTCATGCAAAATTAAATGGACTCGATCATTTGAGATGCCCATGATATTAGTTATTTCACGCACTTTTATTCGTCGATCATTTAATACCATATCATGCACTTTGGCTACAATTTCTGTTGTTGCTGTTTTTGGACGTCCACTACGTGGTTCATCTGCAATGCTTGTACGACCACGTTTAAATTCAGCAACCCAATTTTTTACTGTTGCATATGAAGGAGCACTTTCACCTAACACATTCACCATATCATTATGAATTTCTTGTCCCGATAAACCTTTTTTATGTAAATATTCAATGACACCACGCATTTCTAATTTTTCCATTGTAAAAAAATCGCGGATGCGTCTTTTGTGAACACCTGTTTCTATATGAAGGAGTTGCCAGATCGAAACAAAATTTAACATGTGTTCATAGCAGAGATGGCACTTAACTTTTTTCTGTTTATACCGCGCTTTTTGTGCTAGGCTAAGAAGTTTCCGAACCGCCCTCGTATTGTCTGGCATTTCATCATGGAAAGATTTACGCCTGAACAACGTTTACAAATCGTTCAACTTTATTACGAAAATTCACGTTCTGTAAGGAATGTGTTTCGTGCACTTTGTTCAACTTATGGTCAACAGTATCAATCGGCCAACATTTCTGGCTCAATGGCAACCAAATTGCCGTATTTGGGACGAAGAGCAGCCAGAAGAGGTTCAAGAGCTGCCACTTTATCCAGAAAAAAACACGGTTTGGTGTGAATTGTGGGCCGGTGGAATCATTGGTCCATATTTCTTCAAAAATGATGCCGGTGAGAACGTAACCGTTAATATTGGCCGTTATCGTGGCATGATAACCGACTATTTGATGCCTGCAATTAAAGCTCGTGATCTCGGCGACATTTGGTGTCTTCAAGACGGATTTATTGAGAGAACACTTCGGTGGGTAGATAATTTCACGTTTTGGGCCGGGCGATTGGCCACCACGATCGTGTGATATCACACCGTTAGACTTTTTCCTGTGGGGATATGTAAAGTCTAAAGTTTATGCGGACACACCCGCTTCCATTCAGGCCTTAGAGTGAAACATCACGCTTGTCATTCGCCAGTTACTAGTCGAAATGCTCGACCGAGTCATCGAAAATTGGACTCGACGGATGGATCATCTGAGACATAGCCGCGGCCAACATTTGATAGACATAATCTTCAAAAAATAAATGCCACAGAATGTTCTTTCAAATGATAATAAACATTCCCCATTCAAATTGAATTGTCTATGTTTTTTTCTTAAAAAAAAGTAAGGAACATCAAAATGAATCACCCTATATAACATTTATTTGCTTCTAAGGTTGTTTCAGCAGTCGCCTTGTCTTGTAAATTTTAAGGGCCGATATTGAAAGTGAACCACACCCGTCAATTTTTTTTTCTGCAATTTATTTGATATTTCTCAATTTCAGACTAACTCAATTTGAACCATGGAAGGAAGGATACACAAGCAAGCAACGCTTTAAAGTTATTCAGGCTTGGATCAACAATTTAAGAAGCAAATCATCTTCAGTGATGAGACACATTTTTACCTCAGTGGATTCGTTAATAAGCAGAATTGCCGCATTTAGGCGAATGATAATCCAGGGGTGATTGTCGAAAAAACAATGCACCCACAACGAGTGACTGCGGTTTATTGGCTGGCGGAATCATCGGGCCGTATTATTTCCAAAATGAGGCCGGTCAGGCAGTTACTGTGAATGGTATTCGCTATCGTGAGATGATAACGAACTTTTTATGGCCGAATTTGGAAGATATGGCTGTGGACGATATGTGGCTTCAACAGGACGGTGCCACTTGCCACACAGCTAACGAAAGGATGGCTCTTATTTGCACGAAAAATTCAATGGCCGTGTTATCTCATGTCGTGGCGATGTTAATTGGCCGCCTAGATCATGTGATTTGACACCGTTGGACTTTTTTCTTTGGGGCTATTTAAAAGAAAAGGTATAGCTAAATTCAAAGCTAAAGGATGAGATAATTCGGCACATTAACGGCACAGAACCTCAATTATGCCTCTGTGTCATCGAAAATGTGGAACATCGTGGCGATATTTTGTTCCATACATAAATGAACCATACCAATATTATCATAATAAAAATAAATGGCAATAATTTCCTAAATGATTTGTGTTTTATTCAAAATAAACATCGGCCCTTTAAATTGAACCACCCTTTATATGTAAATAAGTGGAAGAAAAACCTGTAGCAGCATACCGAGAGAAAATGGGTCGTGGCTGGATTTTGATATTCTATCATTACCCCACAGACATACAAGGAAAACGTAAAACTGGGGCGAACTGGACCTTTGGATACCGGGAATGAAAGGGTCTCTAAATAATTTTCGTCGTGTGAATAAGTGTATAGTATTCCTAACCACTCTTTTAATTAAAATTTTCTTAATTAAAAATAAAAAGTACTTTATTTAAATACCTAAACCAGCACAATTATTCAATTCAAATATTCCATTATCCAAACTTCCCTGTGCTGTATCTTTTCGAGGAGTGCCGGAAATGTCCACCCGTCCCCCTTGCCAAAGTTCAAATTAAACTTTATGCGATTTTCAACAACTAAAACACTTAATTTGACAAATTTTCATAACTGTTCTGGCAAAAATCATCACAGCTGGTGTTAAAAGCAACAGCGCGCTTAAAATTGTAAGCATTTAGGCCGAAAGTGTTTTAAATGCTTCCGAATACGCTGAACTGGCAGAGAAGACACAAAACTTTTGACGTGTGTTATGTCAAAGCCTTCTTTTCTTGCCTTGTACTTTGGATAATTTTTTGCGTTATAGGGAAAAGACCACATCAGCTCTAAACCCAAAAAGAATTTCTTTTACTGTTTAGCAAATCTGCTAGAACATAATTCTTAATAACCCTTTTTTGTTGGCCCCAAGCATGGATGTCGGCGACATGTACTTGGGAATGTATCGTCGTAGACGTGAAGTGAGTTGTACATATGGATAAATTCGCATGTACTCGTATGTGGATAAACTCGTAAATGAACTTACCACACTTACCCACTTGGGTACATATAAAAGTACAATAGCCGTGTTCCTTTGAGGCATCTTGCTTAGTAACCTTATATGATAACCTGTCAACATTGAAAATGTTAATATGGCAACATTGTTTTCTTGTAAACATTTAAGAGAGTTGATTCACAAGAGGGTTCATCGGCGAATTTGTTGTATAAAAACCTTTAATTTGTAATAAAGTAATCAATTAAATACAGGGTGGCGCACGAATAGTTCTACAAAAACAAAACGTAAACTTTTTTTTCTTTTATTTGGAAGGTTAGTATTTAGATTTATTAAAATGAATGCTTGGGATACCGAAAAGAGAATTTGAAGAGTGCAACGGCACCATGCTTTGCAGTCCTTCTTTACCGTCCAAAGGGAATTTGGACGGGAGTTTAGCGGAACTTCTCCGAGTAGATGGGCCATTATGAGACTGGTTAACATGTTTGCCAATTCTGGAAGCATCGCACGACGACCGTACCATCGAAATCCCCATGTTCGGGTTGAAGACAACATCGCGGCTGGAGCAGCGTCAATTCTGGCAAATCCAAGCGTTTCGACTCGAAACTTATCGGAGCAAATTGCAGTTAGCAGACGGTCTTAGCAACGGATGATTCATGATGAATTTAACTTGTTTCCGTACAAAGTCCAATTAACAAGCGCGTTAGCCTCTGGATTTGCATATGTGACAGCGCATAGAGAAAGGGACCTAAGGGTAAAAAAATCAATTTTCATTTTTTTTCTTTTTTAGATGTGGACAACATCTGAGCATCGAATGAGACCGATCCCATGGCCCAAAAGTGTTCCCTCCCAGAGATATGCGCGTTCTATGAAAGTGAAGTCGACGATTCTAAGCGAAAAAAGAAAGGAACCTAATCTTTAAAATGGCTCTCCTAAACAAAACTGGTGAAAGTGAAGTCGACGATTCTAAGCGCAAAAAGAAAGGGACCTAATCTTTAAAATTGCTCTCCTAAACAAAACTGGTTTTTAACCTTAGGTCCCTTTCTAATTTGCTTGTCACATATTCGAATAGAATTTTTCCAAACAATTATTGAAATTACCAAAGAAGACAACAGCTTGATAAATTGTTACGTTATGTCTGATGAGGCCAATTTTGATCAAAATTGCTCCATAAGCAATCTGAAGTGAATCTAAACCATAAATACTCCATGAGGCGGAACTGCACCAAGAAGGAGTTACTGTGTGGTGCGCAGTTTCATCAAACTGCATTGTGAAGCCATACTTCTTTGAAGAAAACTGTGTAACAATGACTGTCAATGGGGATCGTTATTTAAAGATGCTGAAGAAGGTTTTTTACTCAGAACTGCGCCGAAGACATATCCGATTCAACGGCAGTGGGTTTCAGCAAGTTGGTGTAACTCCAGATATAACCAGAACGGTTATGGCAAAGCTCTAAGAAAACTCCCAAACAAATTAATATACAGAAATTTCACTTTCCGCTGGTCCCAAACCGGACCTGACTACACCAGTTTTTTTTATGGGGTTATATCAAGCAAGCGGTCTACAAAACATAACCGAGGAATTTGACTGAATGGAAGCAATCCATTTGAAACATAATTGAAGCAATTCCAACTTTAACCCTGCAGGCCGCAATGAATAATTTTCTGATCCTGTGTCGCATTTGCGTGGACGAGAATGGAGGTTATTAACGGTCTATAATCTTTAAACACAATTAGTCATATAAAATAAATTTGAATATTCTATACAATAAAAAATGAGGTATACATTGGTTTAAAAAAGTTATTGGAATTTCTTATTGTAGCAGAATTGGTCAGCCACCCTGTATAATTAATCAATTAAATATAATTAATTAATCAATTAATTTTTGCGCTATTGCTTTGTAAAAATATCCAAAATATTGTTTAGCTTTCAGTTAGAGTTGATTAATAGTTCTACTTATTCCATCACGTACAGATTCACCCACATACGAATTCGCCGATGAGACCTCTTCATGTTTGATTTTATTTTGTATACATAACAAAAAACGAATATCTTAAAAAAACAGGGTGTGTCATGTTTGATAAATATATCTGGTAACTCTTACTCAATTCAGAAGCGAGTTGTGGCCTAATCGCTTGCTAACCGAGTAACTAACTTCCATACCAATTGTAGTTCAGTAAACTGCAAAGAACACATCTATTGTTTGTATGTCTACATGCATACAGACTACATACATATGTACAGATACGTACGAGTATATCCATTAAGAAAATAAAATAAACTTTAACCTAAATGTCACATATGTCGTCTTTGTGTATTGTATTTAATTCTTTCATTTCTGTGTTTTTCTGTTCAGTTCAGTTGAGTTCGCTTTTTTTTCGAAATCTTGAAAATTTCATCTTTTATCATCAGTTCCGCCATAAACCACAATATGTTACGCGTCCGTCCGTCCGTCTGTCTGTCTGTCTGTCTGGCTGTGTGCTCGCTCATACATCACACACAACGAGGGAAGTATGTCTAAAGCCAAGATTTCCTTTTAAACGTTTAATGAAAAATTGTAATGCTCTGCAACACAAAAGAATGATGTTGCCAGTATATACTAAACAATTAATTTGTTAAATAGTATTTCTATAAATGAGAATGTATTCAAATATGATGCCAAAGAGAACTTGAAAAAATCAACAACAGAAACTAATAGGCTTGATTTTTTGTTTCATAAAGAAATTCAAGTGTTGACGAAACTTTGGGTGCCCCATTTAGACCAAAACTTCTATTTTTGTCCCAACTTTGTGGACAAAATTCGGTCCGATATTAGACTAACTTTCTATTAAGTTATATTTGTCAGAATTAGGCATGATTCCAAAACAAAACACTAGATGGACCACCCGGTATACCACTTTTAGTAGCAAAGAAAATTAAGTCTCTTAAAGTCATTCCTGTGTCTTAACCTAAAGCCTTTATTTCCAGAGATCCGGGTAAGGTGGCCTTTGCAAAGGCAAGCGATGAGAATACTCAGTGCAAATAATGCGAAGAACCATTAGACTATTGACGAAGGTGCTACTTACAACATGGCAAATAGGAAGAAAGGGCTCTACTTATAAGCCAAGTCAACTGATACTCTCTGTTTCATGTACTCGTACTGAAAATGGTAGATACCAATTTGGCATTTTTTGACCAGTAAAATACACTGCATTAATGAGACAATTTGAATTTAATCCAGACTGTCGAAATGTGGAATATGGTGGTGCCGGCCGACATCCTGCCATGTCTAGTTTAAATTGGTTCAAGTCGAATGTGGTCAAATTTAACTCCTTCTCTTTTTCTACAATTACCATTATTTCGCTTAAACGAGCTGCCTATTATTTAGTCATTAAAATATTTACGTATTTTAAGAGTTTCGGACGTTTTAAGAATTTGGGCGTGTGGACAGTTCCACGGACCTTTTAAAAATCCCATATCTATTTCCAGACAATCTGCCTATAATTATAAGATTTACACCGCTTTTTTAAAAAAAAGAGGCGTCTTATAGCCCACTTATTCCGAAGAGCTTATTTACACTTTAGTAGTATAATTCCAAGTCTGATGTTCCCAGCATAAATACTTTTTGTTAAAGTTTTGAAATGTTTGGTAGGGCCACGCCCTTTTTAAAACCATATTCATATATTTTTGTGATTTTCTGATACTGTTTAAATTTTATGACAATCTTCCTATAATTATACTCACTTCGTTGTTTTTAAGAAAGAAGGGGTGCCACCACCTACATATTCCACACACTTTTTTCTTCTCTTCCGTGTAGACTCTATGAAAACTTATTCGCCAACTCTAGCATACTGTGTAAATTTCAAGAAGATTTGCTTATAATCATTCCATTGTTTTAAAAAAGGTGGGCGTGACACCAACCACATTTTCCCGTACTCATTTCTTCTCTCTTGAAAGTGTATATTCCATATGCGCTGCACCTTAATTAAATACTTTATTACTTCTGGTCGTTTAACATTTTTGGAAGTGGGCGGCTAGACGCTCCGTGAATGCCCCAAAACAAATTATACGACCACAACGGCATAATAAAGTCTGCCTATAATAATGGTCGTTGCATTGCTTTAAAAAGGGGGGTTTGGCAAAGCCCACTTGCCCTTCGAACGTATTTCGTAACACACAAAAAGGACAGGGTGGAGCGCAGTATTTTGCTTTTTGCACTGCAGGCTGTGGCGGCACTCTTGGTCAAAGAGAGTGTAGAGTGTGCGTGGCTTATAGTGGCTGACGGGAGAATTGTATTCGTCTGCTTTTCAGTTGCCATCATGCATTGGTCACGTGAGGAGAGGTCATTTTGTGTTGAAGGGTATTTTTCAAATGCGCACACGATCATTGCAGTGCAGCGTGCTTTTTGTTTACGATTCGCTGTTCCCCCACGCGGACGTGTTCCTGGACGGCATTCAATTGTAAATTGGGTAACTTCATTGAGAACTGCAGGGAATGTGTACGAAGGGGAGAGAAGGATTACAACACCACAAAACATCGAGAGAGTTAGAGCAGCAGTATTGCTATCTCCGAAAAGCTCTGCTCGGAAGCAAGCACTTGCTCTTGGCATTTCCTGAATTTTTTTAAGCTGGCCCTGGAGCAATGCAATTAGAGGGTACATGGTTCCAACAGGATGGTGCCACTAAACACACAGCGAGGGTCGCCGTTAATTGTTTGAGGCAAATGTTTCTTGTACGGCTTAATTTTTTGAATGGTGATGGGAACTGGCCGACACGCTTACCAGACAGCCCCGTGCAATTTTTTCCTTTGGGGTTACCTAAAGTTGAAGGTGTATATCAACACCTTGGAGGACCCAATTAACAATATTGAGGCTGAAATTGGTAGAATACTAGTCGACATGCTTGTTAGAGTTCATGAAAACTTCAGAAAAAGTATGCACCACAGTGTGGATAGCGAAGGCCGACATTTGCCATATACACTATTTAAAACCATGTAATTTTAAAATTCCCTTACTGTTCACTATAATTAAAATAAAAGATAAATCGTGCTATGGTTCATAATTGTTTTATTTCATTCCCAAATAAGCAAATTACCGCGCTCCACCCTATGTATTTATGCTGAATTCGATGTTTCCAACTCTGTTATGTGGTTAAGTTTTTGGATATGTGGGCGGTGCCACGCCCCTTTTTGAATCGTATCTGTTTATCTGATTATCTGATTACTCTCCATAGTGGTGGCATTGGGAGAAAGACTATATCTGCAAGCATACACGCATAATAAATTGTCTGCTTGCGAGTGAGATTGAGAAATAAAACAATAAAAAATTATTAATAAAAATAAAAAAAAAACTTTATAGAATACTTCGGTTAGAAGACGCAGACACTAGCCTAGCCTCTGCGCTACATTTTTCCCTTTAAAGTTCTCTTACGATATGGTCTGCAAAAAGAGAGCGAGTGAGAATAATAAAGGGCTGAACAACGATAATTTGTTCAGAAATTGTCCTTTGGATAAAACTACAGCCACACATTACACCCAAAGGTACTTGTTTAATCTCTTAATAGAATGTACTTATTTTTGGTTTCAAAATAATGCAAAGTGTAATGAGAGGTCCTTACCTGGTAATATAAACGGAAATGAGGTCTTCCCAATGAGCTCTTGTTGGGATGCTTAAGGAAAATCAAAGGGAAACTCTGTAGGTAAACCTTAGTTGACCATTCCTTATTTCATATCTTGCAGCTTATGACACGTTTCAACATCCACCAACAGGGTAACCTTCTCCCAGCCGCCTTGCTTCCAGTGCATTGTTCCTCGTATGTGCTTGAGTAAGATTTTTAATCTAGACTTTCTTAAGGTAATATTTATCATACCGAAATGAGAGTCGTGTTGAAACAAAAAGAAAATAATTTACAACTACTATCTGCTTTAAATAATGAAATTTGTCTTTTGCCCCTAAAGAAACAAAAAATCGTACGCTGCGCTCCAACTGGCAACAGTACAACGACCCCCGTGCCACCGCCATTAACCCCATACATGGATAAGTTTATCCAAGAGGGCTCCATAATTATCTGCTTGTAATTGTATGCTCGTTTTTATTACAGTCGGTTGCACAGAAAGCTGGGCAGAATGGCTTGTAAGATTATCCATAAACCTTTTTTACATAATTTGCAACAATTCGTTGTGTTGTAACCCATTCCAGCCGGCGAGTTGTATGCCACCTCAGATGATGAAAATGAAGATGTTGATTGCAACAGTTTTTCCCCCAGTTTCATTTTATTAGGCCCTGCGATTTGTCGTCGACTTGTTTGTTTTCAGCTTTCATCACAGCATTCATTGTGGGTCTTTATTGTCGCTTTTATCTCTAGAGGTCTTTTATGTTGCAAACATTTTCATTTTGATACGTCGTGTAATTTTCCTTTCTTAACTTTGTTTCTGTTTAATTTAGTCGGCAATAATTATAATGTTTAGAGATGTATTTAACACTCCCCCCAGCCTCTTTTGCTTGACAGCTGTGAATGTATCCATTTCATAATTTGACTTGCTGTTAGTAAGTTATAGAAACGGGTTTTCTCCCCGCCCCTGAGATGAGTGATGGGGGAAAAAGTGAAGATTCCTCCAATTCATCAAGAGCATAAAAGTAGAGAAATGCGAAAAGAAGACAGAAAAATCTGTATGATGATGATGAATAAGGGAAGCTGAAAAAAGGTTAGACCGAGGGGTTGTGTAGCACTACCAGACAAATCAATCATTTTGGAGAAGGTGGGGGATGTACACGATGACTTTTTTTTTAAAAAACCTTAAATTGCTATAAATATGTTTTTCTTAAGCAGGCCTTTAGAAAATCGCTTGAAGACCCTAAGTGTGCGAAAATAAGTGTTTGGCAGGGGAAACCGTTCTAGTAAGTAGAATCAATTAAATAAAATGTGGACTTATTTGTTTTAACTTTAAATTGAATTGTATGTCGAGATCGTTATTATCACTTGAACAGCAATTTGTGACATTTACTTTTTGAAGATAATTTCATTTATAGAAATTTTTTTTTATAGAAATACGGACTGCTGATACTTTGCTGCGGTAAAGAATTTCTGGGAAGCAATGCGATTTTTCTTATAGGTCTTATTGACAAGAAAGCGTTTTTGAAATTTCTTAAACAACCCCAAAATTTTAAAACACTGTTAAAATCGCATTTTTGCGTAAATTTTGAAACACTGTTAAAACGCGTTTTTGCGTTCTGTGGAAGTGGCACCGCCCGAAGTGAGGTTCTATTGTTATAAAATTTTAACAAATGAAATCAATTGGTAGCAGTTTGTTATACACAATGTAACAAGTTTGCTACTTATACGAGGGTTGCTATATTTATTTCTGGCCTAGGCAACACTAAGTGTTGCCTGGTGCCATCTGACATTTCCATTGGAAAGTTTGACATTTTTAGAATAAACGTACTCAGAACGTTTTGACGTACGACCATCATTTGTGCTGTTTACAGTGACTTGAAAAAAAATCAATTTGGTCAAAAATGATATTAACTCGTAAACATTTTAGTGCGATCATTTTTCACAACTTTCGACGTGGATTATCACGACAAGAGTGCATCGATTAACATAAATCTTTGTATGGCGATGAAGCACCATCCTATAGCACTGTGAAAAACTGGTTTAATTAATTCAATCGTGGCCGACGCTCGCTCAAAGACGAAGGTCGTCCAAAAACGGCCGTTGTGCTAGAAAACATTGATGCCGTGCGAGAACTAATCGAGTAATACAAGATCGTCATGTGACCTACTGTGAGATAGAGGTATCCTTGGGCATTTCTTCCACCATCATACATTTAATATTGCATGAACACCTGGCCGTAAAAAAGGTTTGTTCTCGTTGGACTCCGCACACGCAATCGCTCAAAAAAGGCTCGTTTCGATTGATCAAAGAAATTTTAAAAAAAAAATACGAAGGGCGTTTATACGATCGTCACAGGTGACGAATCATGGATCTATGCGTTTAAGCCCGAAACAAAACAGCAATCAACCGTGTGGGTCTTCGCAGACAAGCCAAACCCAACGAAAGTTGTTCGTGGAAGAAGCACTTCGAAGCAAATGGTCACCTGTTTTTTTTGGCAAAACTGGTCATGTGGCGACCGCTTGAACAACGTAGGACGGTCAATTCTGAGGGGTACACCATAATTTGTTTGCCTAAAGGGCATTTTATCCACCAGCATACATTCGATATTGCAGGAACACGTGGCCGTAAAAAAGGATTTGTTCTCGTTGGATTCCGCACAATTTCACAATCGCCCAAAAAAAGGCTCGTGTCGATTTGTGCAAAGAAATTTTGAAAAAAATACGATCGCAGTGCTGCAAAAGACGTTTATAAGATCGTCACAGGTGACGAATCATGGATGTATGCCTATGAGCCCGAAACAAAACAGCAATCGACCGTGTGGGTCTTCGAAGACGAACCAAATCCAACGTAAGTTGTTCGTGAAGCACTTCGAAGCAAATGGTCACCTGTTTCTTCGGCAAACCTGGTCATGTGGCAACTGTTCCGCTTGAGCAACGTAGGACGGACAATTCTGAGTGGTACACCACAATTTGTTTGCCTGAAGTCTTCGGAGAAATTCGAAAAACGAACAAGAGAAGAAGAATCATTGGGCACCATAACAATGCGAGCTCTCACTCTTGGGCTCAAACCAGCGGCTTTTTAACCGGCCATAACGTCGAATTGATGGGTCAGCCGCCGTAGCCCTGACTTGGCACCCAATGATTTCTTTTTATTCACGCACATGAAGGAAAAAAAATGCGTGGTCAATGATTTTCGTCGCCAGAAGATGCTGTTGAAGCGTTCAAAAACCATGTTTTGGAGGTGTCTCAATCGAAGTGGAAAAAATGCTTCGACAATTGCACGCAGAAAAAAAATATGTTTCTGGTGACAATATTCGGAGAGGATAATATTAAAGTTGGGTGTATGGTTGTGGTACAACAATATAATGATCCTCACAATAATAGTATGATTTAAATACAACCATACTATTATCCTCACAACCAAACTTTGATTCTTAAAACAATAGTATGATTCACACATAACCATACTATGATCCCCACAACCATAGTATGACTCACACTGACCCATACTATGATCGCCACAACCACATTATGATCCTCACAACCATATTATGTTTCACATACAACCATAGTATGATCCTCACAACTATAGTATGATTCACACTTTTCCATGCTATGATCCCTACTACCATAGTATGATCACACACAAATATACTATGATCCCCAATATTATTTATTAGAATTGGGTTGAGTTGTGAACAAAAGATTTGAATTATGAAAATTATTTAAAATTACATCAAATTCAAAATAAAATAAGTGATTTATTTAACAGTAGAAAAATCAGTTTACAAAATCGTAAACGTTTTTTTTTTTTAAATATTTCAATTAAACAAAGCCAAAGCAGTTTGTTTGAAAATTTTGAATTTCCATATAAAAAGGTACTATCATTGCTTTAGATCCGCAACAATAAAAAGCAAATTCAAATTTTTAAAAATTACAATCATACAGAATGATTGCCGCCATCATGTTATTGTTAACATAAAAACAATGCTATTGTCGCACCAACCATATTTATATTGTTGCTACAACCATTTCTTCATTATTAAATTTGGCAATAATACTTTTGTTACATTTCAACAAAATAATTATTGCGGCAATCATACTATTGTCAAAATTAAATTCGGTAAACAAAACAGTTTGTTTGAAAATTTTGAATTTCCATATAAAAAGGTACTATCATTGCATTAGATCCGCAACAATAAAATTGTTTTAAAAAGCAAATTCAAATTTTTAAAAATTACAATCATACAGAATGATTGCCGCCATCATGTTATTGTTAACATAAAAACAATGCTATTGTCGCACCAACCATATTTATATTGTTGCTACAACCATTTCTTCATTATTAAATTTGGCAATAATACTTTTGTTACATTTCAACAAAATAATTATTGCGGCAATCATACTATTGTCAAAATTAAATTCGGTAAACAATACTATGGTTGCGACGAACATACTTTTATTGCGGAAAACATGTTATTATTGCCGTGACCATACAGTAACCATATTTTTACTCTGCGTGTGGTTTGAGCGCATGCAAAAGTGTATAAATCATGCTGGAGAATTCTTTGAAAGGCAATTTTGATGATAAATATTCGCATTTTAATTATTAGGCCAGAAATGTATATAGCAGCCCTCGTAGTTAACTCAAAAAAAATCATTAAATTTTGTTCCAAAACCTCTCTGAAATCCTTTAACCACCACCCCGACTCTGCCCTTTTTGCAGTTGTGACCTATAAAACTCCTACAGAATTTAAATCATTATCAAACTGCGTCACATATTGTTGACAAATGATTTGATGGATTTTGTTATACACGAGCAGAATTTTTAATAAAAAAAAATATATTAACAATAAAAGAAAACAGTATTAAGGTCAGGAAAACTAATGCAATTCACTTTTCATTACGCTGCGTTATTAAACACAATCTCCAACAAAAAGAAAAAGAGAAAAAACAAGATTGATTAATTTTAGTTTATATGGAATGTTTGTTTCCCTTTTGTGTTTGGTTGGACTTTCTGTGATTTCCGTGCCCGCGCCATAGAACTCATTAAGAATTCATTATGCTGATAATGATGGAGTGATAATCGACGCAGTCAAAACCTAACGATGACAATGAAGTTAATGGTCAAATGTTAATATTTATTTAATGCCATTTTCACTTGAATGACGAGATTTTCACCCGGCCAATGTCACCAAAATGCTGGAAAACAATGTCGTTACTCCATACATTGGCGCGGCGCATGGCTGGCCGTGGAGCGGGTATCATTACGCTCGGAAGCCATAATGTTGAGCACACAATGACAACGGCGACAGAAAGAAAGATCTGGAATTGATGAATGAAAAGGCCAAGCGAAATAATGTCAGTGTGAAGAAAGATTATGTGCGGAGGGGTACAGACAGCTGTAGTAGGGGCAGCAGCAGCAACATGTCACCAGCAGAGCGTAAATCGCGCAAATGTGAAATAAACATTCATTTATAGTGGACGACTGTCATTAGCAACAGTATTCATATATGTAATGCATGTACGAGTATGTATTGTGTACATATGAATGGGCCACTCTCCATGAGTGAGCCACCCTAATGTACGCATTCTACACACATGCAAACAAAACAAACAACCATCCGACCATTGTGGTTTTCAAATAAAAACAAATGACAAATTTTGTTAATAAAATAAATTCCATGTTGCTGCTGCTCCTGCTGTTGATGTGGATGGCGCAGTTGATGATTTGATGAAAGAATCTCTGTTGTCGAGCTGAGGATGACAAACTCACACACACACACACACACACACACACTCATTTAAAAGGATTGCTGTTTAGTGGCAGTTCCCAGTGAGAGCCATTTGTGTCCTCATATGTATATGGAGGAGCATGACAACATGCCATGCTGTTGATTTGTGGTTTTTGGTTAAGGTCAAAAGTTGCTGCAGGGTAGTCGTACTATCCGCAATATTAGTTGAGGTTTTTCAAATATGGAAAACGAAAGACGGATTAATTGGAAATATGTTTGCAGTGGGGTGGTGACCTTTAGAGTAATAGAGTTTTTTTTTAAGATAATAAGTAATAAAGCTAATGTGAAATACCCTACCTTACTCAGCTTTTCAAAAGATTCGCGCCTCGGTGTGAAGTTTGGGCAAGGTAGGACTTCAAATGTGGCTTTTAGAGCGGGAGAGGCTTATTTCGTGATATGAAAACGTATTTCGAATTGGTCCAATTTTACTGGATAATGATCGAAAATAAAGATTTTTGTTCTCATTTTTAAAATTAAACACTTCGAACAGACATAAAAGAAATATAATTTCGTCTAAAGAATTACGAGGGCGACCGCAAAACTAACTGGCCTGGTACATTTTCTGTTTTACTAGCAACTTTTTGTTTTGTTTTTTAAAAGCAATCTTTTACAAGCCATCTGTCAAAATTTCCGAAATATATAATGATTATTTTCTTTGTTACAGGTGATTGAAGTAAAAAAGTTTTATAATTTTTGAAAAATGAAAAATAAAGAGTTTCGTGCGGTAATTAAACACTTTTATATGAAAGGTTATACGCCACATTTAATCAAAGATGAGTTGGATTCTGTTCATGGTGATAATGCACCATCATACTCCACCGTGAAATCCTGGGTTCAACAATTTAAAATGGGTCATTCAAGTACGGAAGATGAACAACGCTCTGGAAGACCGAAAACTGCTACTACTATTGAAAACATTAGAAAAATATTTAATGAAGTGACTAAAGATAGATGAAAAAAGCTCAGAGAACTTGCTGATATTGTTAAAAAACACGAACAACAAGTTTGGAGTATTTTACACGATGAACTCCACATGAAAAAGCTATCCGCAAGATGGGTGCCGCGTTTGTTGACTTTGCCCCAAAAAATCGTCCGTTGGACCAATTCCGAGGAGCTTTTAGCGATTTATCAGCGTAATCCAATAGAGTTCTTGCGCCGATTCATAACTGTTGATGAAACATGGATCCATCACTACATCCCAGAATGCAAAGAACAGTCAAAACAATGGATAGAAGCTGGTCAAAGTGGTCCCAAGAAGGCGAAAACTGTTAAGTCAGCAGGAAAAGTAATGGCCACAGTATTTTGGGATGCAAGGCGTATAATATTTATTGATTATCTTGAGAAAGGAAAAACTATAAATAGTGAATATTATTGTGCATTATTGGATCGGTTGAGTGAAGAAATCAAGATAAAACGACCGAATTTAGGAAAAAAAAAGTTCTTTTTCATCAAGATAATGCTCCTTCACACACTGCATTTTAAACTCAACAAAAACTGGCCGCATTACGATTTGAAATTGCTCCGCATCCACCATATAGTCCAGATTTAACTCCTTCTGATTATTTCTTGTTTCCAAATTTAAAAAAAAATTCTCGGTGGCAAAAAATGTTCGTCCAATAGCGAGGTTATTGCTGAAACTGAGGCATATTTTGAAGGTCTTGAAAAATCTTATTTTTCGGATGGAATTAAAAAACTTGAAAAACGTTTGATGAAGTGTATTGAGTTGCAAGGAGATTATGTTGAAAAATAAATAATAATAATTCCAAAAAAAAAAACGTTCTTTTTATGTTAGGCCAGTTACTTTTGCGCTCGCCCTCGTATTTTAGAAAATGTTTGCATTTCCGGCATGATTTTTAAACTTTATATTTTTATAGTTTTTCAATAACTAATTCTGAGTAACATTACAAAAATCAGCCCTTAATCATTATTTTTGAGGGAATAAAAATAAATATCAGGCTCTCACCTAACGTATGAGAGTTACTGTTGTAAATCTCACTTTTCCAGTTTTCTTCAAACAATTGGCCACGAAAATACAATTCACCTTTACTTCTTCTACAGATACTCCGCATTCAAAGCCATCTATAGATTTTATTTTACAACGTGTGTTGGAAAAGGAATTTAGTTGGTGTTGCCAACTGTTTTGCCGTGCCGTGTGTTGGAAGAGGAGGTTAGTTGGCGTTGCCAACTGCTTTGTCGTGCCGTGTATGATCACATGGTAAGGTGGAAAATGTGAATTGTATAAGTATAGGGTATATAAAATAAGGTCTATAAAATCGAACTTAATGTTCTTTAAATATGTTTAATTATTATTAAAAAATCTTTTTAAATTATTGTTTCAAAGAACCCAACATAAGGTCCATAAGAGTGTAGTAACGCCATGAAACCATGAGGAAGACAGACCTCACACAGAAATAAAAGTTTCGCATTTAAAACTAATTTCCGATAATATTTTCCTCAAATTTTTTAAACGTGTAGCAAGCGAAAAAGGACCCAAGGCGAAATGGCAAACCTTAATAAATATTTAGACAACTAATTAGTAACTTTAACAGCATCTGAAAAACAACAAATGAAAAATCTATCATTACTAAGTGATCACTTTTCATATCAGACAATACGGTCCAAAAACCCTCAAAACTTGTTTTCTTCACAAAAAAAAATGTTTTTACAATGTTATTGCTTAGTTCAGAAGCTGTTCATGTCTGAAATTTTACGTTGTCCTACTGTCTTATTTGCATTGAGAACATCTAGACACGCGGATGATTTCGTTTAGTACGACCTCTAATACGTTTGCTAAATACTGCTCCTGCTCATTCCCCCTTTCAAAATGTTTACCGATATAATACTTATAGCCGTTCGAAAAACCTGCCAAGTATTTGAAGTGCGGACAGCTCCTTTTTAAATTTCGGTAAAGAGCTTCTCTTTTTGACCATTTGATATGCTCGATGAATATGTAAAATAAACGTAATTAATGTATTCTTTGGCTCTTCTTAAGGGCAAAACTCACCGTAAATATTCGCAGAGTAAACCCAACAATTAAATTTGACCCACTTTGTTTTTCTTCTTCATGCTTTAGTTGCGAACAACAATGTTTTGTGATCCCAATCATTAATTTCCCTTTTTTAAGGAATCCAATTATCCTCTTAAATAAATAACTTTGGGAGTGGCCTTTCTGTTCGACCGCCAACAACACAACAGAAAGATGCTCTCCAAGGATATGGGCTGACAAAGGTAATATTCATTATTGGAATTTAAGTTTCCATCTGCATTTCGTTCGGTCTCTTTTCCGCTTCCGTTTCCGTTTTAATTTAATGTTCTGTCAAAGTATCTTTTGACCCTTTTTTTTGAGTGCCCCTACTTGGTCGGCGACTTGGACGGGGGTCGTGTCGGTGCTAATCTTTGTATGCTCGAAATGTGTTACATTTAAAACACAACCGAAGACGGACAATTGAATTTCCTTAAATTGTATTTATTTGCTAAATGTCATCAAAAGTGAACTGACGATGAATGAAAGCGTGAAGGTATTTACAATTTGTATATACTCGTACATACATATAATCATATATGTGACAGCGCATAGAGAAAGGGACCTAAGGGTAAAAAATCAATTTTCATATTTTTTCTAAGGGTAAAAAATAAATTTTAATTTTTTTCTTCTTTTTTTTAAGTGGACAACATCTGAGCATCGAATGAGACCGATCCCATGCCCCAAAAGAGTTCCCTCCCATAGATATGCGCGTTTTATTAAGGTGAAGTCGACGATTCTAAGCGCAAATAGAAAGGGACCCAATCTTTAAAATGGCTCTCCTGAACAAAACTTTTCACTTTTTTATTTTTTTGATGTGAACAACATCTGAGCATCGAACGAGACCGATTCCATGCCCCAAAAAAAACGAGACCGATCCCATGCCTCCCAGAGATATAAGCGCAAATAGAAAGGGACCTAATCTTTAAAATGGCTCTCCTGAACAAAGCTGGTTTTTAACCTTAGGTCCCTTTCTATTTTGCGCGTCACATATACACATATGGTCCCAGGGGAGGATAGTTTTTTTAGAGTAGCCTGCTGGTGGGCCTCGTTGCCGCGTGTTTTCCGTATTTGACACCGACTTCTGCTAAACGAGTTATAAAAGGCCTTTCGCTGTATTTGAGAAGCTTAAACACAAGTTGTAAATGAGAGAGAGAGAGAGAGAGAGCGGAAATTAACACGATTCGGAAAAGTAAGCAAGTAAATATTTATTTACGAGTATGAAAAAACATCTAAGACATTACTTCGAGCTTAGAACTTATGCTGTGGGTAGTTGTAATTCATTGCCTTGTAATGCAAATAGTAATCGTTTTCCAACACACACAAATCAAATTAGTCGGAAATCGGTTGAAACTATTAAAATTTATAACCGTAATGGATATTCGGTTAGAGTGGGTGTGCGATAGAGTCATCTATGGGATAAAAATCAAATTATCTGGATAAGCGAAAAATCTCTTAAAGTAGGAATAAACAGACGGTCCCTTGCGAATTCACCTACACGAAGGAAAAAATTATGGTTTGTATAACAATATTCAAAAAGCATCACACTATGGTTGTGGCACAACAATGTAATTATCATCAAAACAAAAGAATGGTCCACACACAACCATACTATGATCCCCAAACAATATTATGGCCCTCAAAGCAACAGAATTAGTTACACACAACCATACTATTATCCCCATAACCATATACTTATTCACACTCAACCATACTATGATCCCCACAACCATATTATGATAACGTTGACATCAAACTCCTTCACGCAGAGAAAAAGTATGGTTGGGATGACAATATTGGACGAGAATCATACAATTGTTGGTTATATAGTTGTGCCACAACAATATTATGATCATTACAACAATAGTATGGTCCACACACAACCATACTATGATCCCCACAACAATATTATGGTCCTCACAGCAATAGAATTAGTTACACACAACCGTACTATGATCCCCACAACCGTTAAACTATTCACACTCAACCATACTATGATCCCCACAACCATATGATCCTGATAACCGTGGTGTGTTTAACATACAACCATAGTATGATCCGCACAACCATCGTATGCTTGAAACTATGGTCATACCATGATCCCCAAATTTTTGTAAAGATTAGGTTAAGTTGTTAAATTATGTAAAAATTAATTAAACTCTCAATAATTTAACAGTAGAAACAATTCATTTATTAAAAAGATTTCAGTTATACTAATCTAAAGTAGTTTGTTTTGAAAAAAATTAATTTACTCATAATAAGTACTATTATTAGGTAAGACTCGGAACATTAACATTGCCAATTTAAAAAAAATACGATTTTGCCGGTATGATTGCCGTAATCATATTATTTTTAACATAAAACGCAAAAAAACAATACTTTTGTCGCACCAACAATATTTTCATTTTAAAATTTGGCAATAATAATATTGTTACATTTTAACAATATTAATATTGCCGCAATCATATGGGGGCGACCGCAAAAGTAATTGGCCTAACATAAAAAGAACCGTTTTTTTGGAATTATTATTATTTATTTTTCAACATAATCTCCTTCCAACTCAATACACTTCATCAAACGTTTTTCAAGTTTTTTAATTCCATCCGAAAAATAAGATTTTTCAAGACCTTCAAAATATGCCTCAGTTTCAGCAACAACCTCGCTACTGGACGAAAATTTTTTGCCATCGAGAATTTTTTTTTAAATTTGGAAACAAGAAATAATCAGAAGGAGCTAAATCTGGACTATATGGTGGATGCGGAGCAATTTCAAATCGTAATTCGGCCAGTTTCTGTTGAGTTAAAAATGCAGTGTGTGAAGGAGCATTATCTTGATGAAAAAGAACTTTTTTTTTTCTAAATGCGGTCGTTTTATCTTGATTTCTTCACTCAACCGATCCAATAATGCACAATTATATTCACTATTTATAGTTATTCCTTTCTCAAGATAATCAATAAATATTATACCCCTTGCATCCCAAAATACTGTGGTCATTACTTTTCCTGCTGACTTCTATCCGTTGTTTTGACTGTTCTTTGCATTCTGGGATGTAGTGATGGATCCATGTTTCATCAAAAGTTATGAATCGGCGCAAGAACTCTATTGGATTACGCTGATAAATCGCTAAAAGCTCCTCGGAATTGGTCAAACGGACGATTTTTTGGGGCAAAGTCCACAAACGCGGCACCCATCTTGCGGATAGCTTTTTCATGTGGAGTTCATCATGTAAAATACTCCAAACTTGTTTTTCGTGTATTTTAACAATATCAGCAAGTTCTCTGAGCCTTATTCGTCTGTCTTTAGTCACTTCATTAAATATTTTTCTAATGTTTTCAATAGTAGTAGCAGTTTTCGGTCTTCCAGAGCGTTGTTCATCTTCCGTATTTGAACGCCCCATTTAAAATTGTTGAAACCAGGATTTCACGGTGGAGTATGATGGTGCATTATCACCATGAACAGAATCCAATTCATCTTTGATTAATTGTGGCGTATAACCTTTCATATAAAAGTGTTTAACTACCGCATGAAACTCTTTATTTTCCATTTTTCAAAAATTATAAAACTTGTTTACTTCAATCACCTGTAACAAAGAAAATAATCATTAAATATTTCGGAAATTTTGACAGATGGCTTATAAAAGATTGCTTTTTAAAAACAAAAAAAAAAAGTTTCTAGTAAAACAGAAAATGTGCCAGGCCAGTTAGTTTTGCGGTCGCCCTCGTACTATTGTCAAAATGAAAGTCAAGTTACAATACCATGGTTACGACGACCAGATTCCAGGTTCGACGGTAGTTCCAAGGAAATATGTTCCTCTGCTCGAGAAACGCGGTGTCTTCTGCATAACAGAGTGTTGCACTGGAATCTCCTGATTTTAGATTTGTATACCCGTTACCTGATGGGTAAGTGAATTGTATACTTAATTTGACAGTTCGATTGCAACACCTCGAATTTGTCTTAAAAGTCTATGACTTTTTAACCATGCCCACCCATCTGTCCCTTCATGCGTCTGTTAAGAGCACTATAGCGGTTAAACGAAGGTGTTTTAGCTATGAATCGAAATATGGATAAGGTCGCACTTGTGGATCCAGGGGACAATTACAATTTACGGTGGGGGCTAAAATATTTATAGGTTTGGCCTGGCCGAACTTAACTTGTTCCATTTAATTTTGTGAATTTTGTTATTGACAATATTTCTGTAGTAAAGATAAGGGCACTTATGATTATGAGTTCCCAAGAAGGCCGTACAAAGTTAACCACGCTTATCTGCATGTTAATGTATGGCAACTTTTTGGCAATTTTTTTGACCCTAGACGAAGAATTGTTTCAAAAAGGATACTCTTAAATAGGTAAAGATGTGTATTTCTCGTCAACTTATACTTCAAAAGTCATACTATTTTAAAAAGCTCAGTCGCACTTTGTTTCTCTTCGTACATTTTCCATTATTACAACCGAGCAGATTTTATTTTGTCCTGGTATTTAAAAATCTCAGTCGCACTTGGGTCCCCCTCGAACATTTTCCATTAATAGAACCGAGGATATTTTTTTTGTCCTGAACATGGTCTTCCTCTTACTTTTTCCATTATTACAACCGCTTATATTTTTTGTTGCATATGTTTCTAAAATTTATGTTTAAACTTTTCACTTATGTTTCAGTACAAGAATAATAAATCATTATCTTTTATTATGGACCACTCCCGCTTGCATTGGCGGAGAACTCTGCCAATTCTGTCATTCGTAGGACAGCATTGAGAAGGTTGTCATTAGTCCTTCTCCATGGCCTTATTTTATCTGCCACTTTAATTTGTGGCTGTTGCTTGGTTGGTTGGCCTATTGCCAACATCCCTCGCCCGCTTTTTTGCCATACGTATTGATTCATTTTAATATTTACACTTTCTTTATAAACACTTTCGAATATTGGCAATGACAACAAAAAGGATTCTCTCATCTGCCATGTCCTTAGGCCTTTATACATTTTTAGCCAAAAAAATAGAAGAAACTACAGATGTGGATACATTATTGTTGCTCTCTCTATACATATGTACTCGTATGTTCAGACCATCTGATCTTTAATATAAACGAGTATGTGCATGCGGTCTAACCCTAATGTCGGTACATCACTTTACGCCCACATATTTTGATTTTTTATTCCAATTTCAGTCTGTGCTTAAGAGTGTGGAAAAACGCTTTACGCCATCTCAAGTGAAAATGGTTTTAGCCTTTTTTGGTTTTTGAATGGCCGCCACGCCACACTCAGTTGCAGTTTATTTGCCAAAATAAAAAGAGAAATGTTTATGGTCGAGACAAAAGTGTTAATAATGTGGCTTGACACGCTTTGGCCGACATTCTTTTGAGGCATACGTATTATACGTACGTAATGGCAACAAAATACTTAAACTTGCCCCTAATTTTTGTCTCTTTTTTCTGGCCAACATTAAATCTCGCTTTCCTTTTTGTGCTGGTCATGGCTAACAAAAAAAAAACAAAGAAAACAGAACAATTGGGTATTGTAAATGTAGACTGGCGTTGGAGACAGCTTTCTCGGTGGAAAGACTGGACATCTTAACCTTTAACTGAATTGAAATTAATACCACTGGGACCAAAGTGAGGTCAGAATGATATTGGTGCCAAGCAGACTTGCATACTTAAAGGAATATTCACAATACAGGGTGGTCCAAACTGACGACCGTAACCCTAATGTATCCACACAAAAGTCTGATCGCCTTAGAACGTAGCACCAACATTGCCGAGACGACTGATAAGCGTGCACCGAACTTGCTGGGCAAAAGATTAATTTTGGCGTGGTCCATGTGGCATGACGCGCTATCCTGGTGATATTAAAGATCGTCGAGGTTCATGTCTCTGGCCTTTTATCATGCCTCCGTAACACCGTTAGCCGAATTGGCTTTTTTTAGCAGTATTATAAACGAAAAAATGGGCTAGTGTTAGCTACAGTCCCTGAGAGTGCCTTAACTTTTTCACGATCACGTGCGCTGTGTCGAATTCGATTCTCTTCGCCTGAAAAGATGATTTTTCCATCAGATTAAAAGTGAAGAGTTATTGAGAATGATAACGAGTCGATGTTCCAGGACTAAGCCGCACACTCTTTTGTGCTGATTCTCGTTCTGGTCACAGCAGCTACCTTCTGAGGGACCCTAAACATTTGTCACTAACATGCCAGATTACAATCGGGTTCTGAACCTCTTTTTATCCATTAAAACTCCAGCTGTGAGTAAATAGACAAACTATGTCTGCCTGCAAACGTTTCAGTGCATTTAAAGCTTCTTCATGCCACTATGTCCTACATACGAAATTAGTATCTCGGTTGTAGAAAAAAGCTTTAGTTATCCTTGGTTTAAAAATTTGCACTTTCCTTTAGATTAATGCCGATAAGATTGCCTTTGTCTTGTCGCCCACTTGAAGTAGTTTTAGATTCCATTAATGACAGTAGGAAAAAAACATAAGGTTAAAATTTCTTATTCTAAGCTGATCATCCTTTACCAATTTATATCCCATCTGAAATTCATCTAGAGGCTTACAGCAATTCGACTAATACTGCAACACCTCACATATAGATGGCGTTACTAGAGAACAGCAATAAACTCGCAGTAAGTGCACTGCCTTAGATCTTTGTATGAGATAAAACAAATCATCCACTCTACTGAGAGGGTTTTACATCATACTCGATATAAGGATGATATCGCCAGCCTGCTGTAATCTAGGGAACACTATATCACATATAGATGGCGCTTCTAGAGAACTCCGAAGTCATAACATAGCTTGTAAAACAAAAATCACATTGTTTAGACTTTGAAATCTACCTTACTACATTCATCACTATTCTCAGGCAGGAACAGTTACCAATGGCATACATCAATCCGTTGAACTATGCATTACAGTACATATAGATGGCGCCCTTCGTTAAACTAGAAGTGATCTTGCTGGTTCGGTGAATGGACACTATTTGATTGATCACACCATAGCATCATTTTTAATTTCGGGCATCAATAGCCCCTTAAAGATGTTGTCACTAGGAAACGCTGAGAGCCACACGGTGTGTACAAGTATTTATTTCTAAAGGCACTACTTTAGGCCTGGGATGGAATATGCCTTCCATTCTGATGCTGTTGTGACAATCTCTTCTATACTTAAACCAGGCCAGCTACAAATGGCTTACATCAAAGATGTTACGACTATAAACTCTCAAATCGGCCTGATGTACATGCAGTTACTAAATTATAAAGCTTTGCAGTGAAGGGATACCACCGGTACTCTGTTCAGACTTCTTCAAAAGCAATATCTATTCTTAGATACTTACTTTCAACGACGACTTACATCGAACCGATTTATTTTATATACCGTACATATAGGTGGCGTCAGTAGACCCATGCAACTGCACATTAAAAATACACATGATTTTCCTGTTCCGCTTGCCAACTCATCGTAGGACGTAAATATGCATTACTTAACTCTAAGGTCAGCTCACTGTGTATTCCTTCAGATAGCTTAAGACTCTGTATAGGATAGTCAATGTCGATTATGCTGTTAGGCCCGTTCTGAAACTCTCTACAGTGTTGAGACCACTACATCAACCACAGGCTTGCATCCATCCAATCGACTTGAGACATATCACCTATAGATGGCGCAGCTGAGAAGTTCTGCGGCTCCCTGATTATTTCTGTCCTATGTAATAACAACAATCGGTGTTCATAAACTCTTAGCAGCATAGAGTCAATCCATTCTGATTACTAATGGGACGCTTCACATGTAGATGGCCTCACTGGAAATAATTTAAATACCTAAATTGATACTGTGTTTATATTGTTAAAGCACGATGCAAGGGTTAAACAAATACGATCACACTACTGCGAAAACAAACTAGGATAACATTGACTGGATTGCATAAATCCTACTGAGGACAAAAACACCTTAGACACAGATGGCGCCGCTGTCGAGTTATCAACTTAATGCTTATGACTGGAAATATCATTAACACAATCTCTTACACAGTTAAAATATTCTACTGTTGATTGACAGATTGACTATGCAGCATCGCACATGTAGATGGTTCCATTTAGACAAATTTTAAGACATGAGAAGTAAATACTTAAGTATAAATAAAGACACTAGGTAACTCACTAAGTTTATTAAATACTAAAGACATAACACAGTATTTGTCAGTTTTTTTCTCCAGTTCTGAACCACGATGCCACACTCAAATCAGCACAGTCACCACTATAATCAACTTGCACCACACACACATGTAGATGTCGTAGCTATGTCTGAGGTCTGCTCTTCGTGTATTAATAGCCTGTGGCATTACATTATGTATTGCATAGCTAACATAAATCAATCTGCTAAATTTGTTATTAAAACTCGCATTAGTTTGCAAAAATCCCATTGGAATACCTCACATGGGATACCTCACATGTAGATGGCGTCCCTGTTGAAATTTAAAGTAAGCATCATGTATTTATATTGCTTAAACTTGCTGCAAGGGTTGAACAAATAGATCACTTTTTTGTGAAATCAAATAAGGATACTATTCTCTAGTTGCATTAATCCTCCTGAGGAAGCAACAAATCAGACACAGATGGCGCCGCGCTGGGAGTTATCTACGTGATGCCCAAGATGCTTAACCACAATCGATTGCCCTATACATATCTACCACTATTATCAGTCAACGAAATCTGCCGACTCCTTGCATTAATCCGATTTACTATGACACAAGGTAGGTGTAGATGGCAACAGTTAACTATAAAGTCTGTTGCGGTTCTCACTACTAAATGGAAATCTAAAGCTTAGACCATCATCCAAAGTGTTATTATACCTCACATATAGAGGGCGCTTCCATTTTAATCCGGGCAAGCACATCAATCGGCTTCAATGATAACTTTTTCTAACTCTTTTCTGTCATGCTCATTAGACTTTGATAATATGGGGTTAATTCGCAGACTTATACGACGACAAAAATATCTATTCTATGTCTAATAGATTTTGTGGATTTATTGAAACTATATGCCACATTCAAACTTAAACAGCAGAGTGTTTGCCCTTTGTGAAACACTCTACCATATTGAAAACAGAACCTTCATATCTACCAGAATTCTTAGTCACCGAAGTCTACTGACGGTTTACATCAATCCGATTGACTATGCCACAAGGTAGACGGCATCACTAAAGTAAAAAGTTAGTTGCGATAAGCACAACCAGATTGAAATATTAAGATCAGACCAACTTCAAAAGGGTTATTACACTGCCTTACATTTAGAGGGCGTCACCATGAAACTCTAGGCAAGCAAAACAATATCTATTAAATCGACTTCCACCATAACTTTTTCTGATTCTTTTTTCTGTCATGATTTTTAAGAAGACAGGAATATCTATTCCATATCTAGTATAATTAAGCTGCTGTGTATTTATTTCCTAAAGCAAAGCACTATGTATACGATTGATATGGCTCTTGTAAAACACTCTACCCTGTTGAAAACAGAACCTAAGAACATCAACCGACGGTTTATTGCAGCACCTCACATATAGACGGCGTAATTGTAGAAGTCTGTGGTTTGGTGGGTAATTATTGCTTAAGGCATAACGCTGTAAGTTGGATCGACAACATCAATAACTCTTATGTGGCTGATTAATATGAAATTTTCCTTTTTGCTATGATCATTACACTAGGCTATAATTTATTCCTTATCAATCTTACATATAGATGGCGCTATTGTGAATATTACATATAGACGGCGCTATTCTGAAACCCTGAGGTTAGTTTGGGGTGTATTTATTGCTTACGGCAGGAAATTATTAGGTGGATCGCCAACTTATATAACTCTTTTGTGGCTGATTAATAAGAAATCTTTCTTTCTCTCATAATCTTATATAGGGAGTATTCCCAGATCATTTAGAAGACAAGAATCATTGGTGATTTGGCTCTTATATAATTTTTTCCTTATCAGCAATTGTCAAGTTCGTGCTGCGAATTAAGTCTAAATTTTTTACTGAGACTTAGTCTCAATCAAAAGGAGGAACATATTTTCGATATCGCAATTGACGATCTCAACTGGCTGGGGTTTAAGCTTATCAAGTTCGTGCTGTGAATTAAGTCTGAATCTTTTACCGAGACTTTGTCTCAATCAAAAGGAGGAAAATATTATCGATAGCCTCTGACAAATATCAGACTCTTAAGCATTAGTTGTCACGGGTAATTTTCAATTCGTATGATATTGAACTAGATTTCGCCTCAGTGGAACATTTGATAATTGAGCAATACATTTAAGGACCCAAACATTTTTCGTATACCAACATAAGCCATCCTGCTGTTGTCCAAATACATATAAACGCGTGTAATCGTTTTACCCAAGTATGTGTGATAATAGTAAATATTTCGAGGATTACGTGGTCATTTAAAATGTTCCTTTTTTCGTATTCCTTTTTTGTTTGTTTGCTTTTTCGCTTTGTATTTGTATTTTTATTATAACCACTCTCAATTTTCAGCTGCAGACTTTTATTAAAGCCGAAACGTATCAACGTTTATTTTTATTGTCCAAAGCTTTGGCATTGTCGATTTTCGTTGTGCCCGCCTGCCAGCCTGCCTGCCTGCCTTGGGCCATCTCAATTTCGATTTGAATTGAAAATTTCATTAAACGAGGCGATTTTTTATTCTTGTATGGTTTTTGGGGTTTTCCCATTTAGTTTTTGTTGATTATGCGGCTGGCTGGCGGCGCTGGCTTCAGAAGTTTATTGACATTGCCCTTGAAATCGAAAATCAAGCGTATGATAATTGAAATATGCCAAGTAACCGCTGATATTGTATAAGTATTTTGAATACTTTTAGTTTATTTAACATATGCGGCTATTTTTTGGCAGCTGGTCATTGAGAGGTCTTGGCCAAAGTTTAATTCAATTATAGACATATCCCATTGACAGTTAATGTATTGGCCTTTGACATTGACAGTGTGGGAGTTTGGGGCAAATGTATTTTTGTAGGGCTTACATTTTTTGTATGTACCCGTTGAAAAGTGTTGGGACCTTTAATAGTGTTAAAGGTTCATGTGAAAGAGACTAGTTTCTTTGGGGAATGCTACTGCGTTAACCGAGAATGATACAAGAGTTCCCAAGCACTGTGCTATCAAAGGACAGGAAAGCGAAATTTTGTTTTTACGCAAATTAGGTAAGGAAACACAAAGGGTTACGAGGGCTGCTATATATATATATCAGGCATAATAATGAAAATGCGAATATCTATCAGCAAAAATGTTTTTTTGTTTTTCAAAGTATTTTCCAGCATGGTTAATTCACTCCGATTAAGACACCCCCAAATCATGGTTTTTGAACGCTTCAACAGCGGCGAAAATCGTTGACCAGGCCCTTTTTTCTGATGTGCGAGAATAAAAAGAAGCCATTGTCAAGTCAGGGCCGTACTGCCGATGTGTGAGAGCTCGCATTGTCATGGTGCACAATGATTCGTTTTCTCTTGTTCGTTTTTCAGATTTGACCGTCCTACGTTGCTAAAGCGGAACACGAACAGATTTGGCTCGTCTTCGAAGACCCACGCGGTCGATTGCTATTTTGTTTCGGGCTCATACGCATATATCCCTCATTCGTCACCTGTGACGATCTTATAAATGTCTTTCGAAGCACCGCGATCGTATTTTTTCAAAATTTCTTTACAACAATCGACACGAGCCATTTTTTGAGCGATTGCCATATTGTGCGAGATCTAACGAGAACAAACCTTTTTTTTCGGCCAGGTATACATGCAATATCGAATGTATGCTGGTGAAAGGAAAGCCCAAGGATGCTTCTATCTCACTGCATTATCAATTCACGCACGGCATCAATGTTCTCTGGCACAACGGTCGTTTTTGGAAGACCTTCGTCATTTAACCAGTTTTTCACAGTGCTATAGGATGGTGCTCTTCATGGTACAAAGATTTTAGTTCATCGATGCACTCTTGTCATGATAATCCACATCGAATGTTGTGAAAAATGATCGCACGAAAATGTTCACGAGTTAATTCCATTTTTTGCCAAATTGATTTTCAAGTCACTGTAAACAACACAAATGATGGTCGCACGTCAAAACATTCTGAGTACGTTTAGCTAAAAAATGTCAAACTTTCCAGTGGAAATGTCAGATGGCTCCAGAAATATATATAGCAACCGTCGTATATTTCGTGTTCATATGCATAGATCCATGGTTCCTCACCTGTGGCAATGTTATACACTGCATTGTAGGTACCAAGGTTATACTTTTCAACATCTCTTTGAGCATGCGTTAAATTATGTGGGATCCCACGAGAACAATTTTTTCCACGGCCAAAATGATGCTTGTCATACTAATGCCCAAGGATGCCTCAATCTCACGGTCACATGTCGGTCTTGCTTATTCAGTTCACGCACAGCGTCGATGGTTTCTGGCAAAGTGACCGACGTTGGACGTCCTTCACAAAATTCATTCGGCGTCCGAGACTGAACTCTTAGTACCAGCGATTAACAGTGGGTTTTGATGGTGGTTCGTCGGCAAAAGTCGCAACAAGTTGATTTAAACACTCTTGTCTCGATAACCCATGCCGAAAATCGTAAAAATTGAGGACCACTAGTATTGTCAGGACCCCAAATAAAATTGCAACCCTCATATAGTGTTTTTTTCATAGGTAGACTCAGTTCTTGCTTGGTAGAATTTTCATTTTTCAGAGCATCAGCATATACTTCTGTAAAATTAGATTATACGCTGATTCAGATTATATATCCTTAAGGGTCCTCCGAAATACTAATTCGAGATGTTGTAAACAGAATGAAAAAATAAATATACATTCTATCCCATGATGGATGGTATAAAAACGGAAAGCACTTAATGTCGTAAACCTCGCGAGTGAAACAAATTCCTTCGAAGTTATTCTCATAGTGGGTTAATACTTTTACTTCGCAACCAACAGTTTCCTGGCATAAACATAAAAAACGGAAACGATCTTTCGAATCAATTTAAAAAATTTGCAGATTTTACTGGCCTTTGTATTCCCATTTGCCTGTTATAGCATCAAAGTTTTTTGAAAAGGCTTCCATCTAAGAAATTTATCCTAAATCCTAATCCAGCAATGCTCGCCGTTAATTTTCACCGCTCTTTGCCAATTCTGGTTGCTGCGCATCAACCGGTTACTTTCCGCAATTAAAATATATTTCCTCTTTAATTCCGTCATATTTAACTGTTTTCAATTCAACCATTTGCCGACCGCTAATTGCCGTTTATCATTAAGTTTCGGCAATTAATTGCCAAAAGAGGCGCATTTTAGGCAGATTGACGGGACCGCTGGCAAGGGGTTATTGGTTGCGGCCACCACCGCATGCAACACAATCCCAAGCCATGAACTTTTATTTAATGTTCAAAATCTGTCATAATTAATTTAGCAAAACAAAAAAAAAGAAGAACAAGCATTGCTATTAAATCAAAACTGCGAACAGAGTAACCACAACAACATAAGCACAATTGCTAAGAACAAAGAAATCCTAACATTTTTAATAACATTTAATTAATCAAATGTTCCAACTAACCGGTTCATGGTTTGAGACATGCCTTCCGCCCTCTCACTCCCCGGTGGCCACGACGATACAGCCCAGATGCCTGGCGGCCCAGACACTAGAGCCCTTTAACTGCAAGCTATCAACATCATCATCATCTTCTCCAGTATTGGCAGCAGAGGCTTTGGCTCCTGCAGCAAGCAGCACAGTCATCCTTGGCATAATGTTGAGCCACATCCTTTTCCTTTCTTATTTTTTGGCTTAGAGATGCGAAAAGTAAAATAAATCATTTAATACCAAGCAAATTATTTCAAGTAAGTGTACTTCATTTATTTGCCATAAACAGCAGCAGGACGAAGCAGTAAAGGAACGGCAGAGCAAAAGAAAGGAGGAGTAGGAAGAAAGAGAAAGCCAGAGCAAAAAGGATATGAAAGGCTGAGTCAAAAATCAGCAGCCAGGGCAACAACAACAAACTGAAATCTTAATTATTATAAAATCCTAAAGGCTCACTTGACTTAATGATTGTTATGCTTGTGGCTTTTAAATGTTTAGATTTACCCATACACACACACAGAGTCGTAGACACAGACGGGCCGACTCTCGCAGGACTCGCACACACTTCAACACACTAACGCTTATGCCCAGAAAGCCCAGACTGAACTAAAATTCATGTAAATTTTACGCAAGTGTATAAGTGAGGAAATATTTCAGCGGCGGAGTTGGCAAAGTACTCGTATGTTTTAACGAAGCGTCTTGAATGGGCCCCTCTTCTGTTGGATTACAGCGCACATTCCATTCTAGCTTTTTTGTGAAAACAACCAAAAGGTGAACGTAGACTTCATAAAGGTTTCGTAGTCTTAAGTGTGATACCTTGGATACTGATAAAGTGCCAGAACATTCGTTTAGCCCTGCTAAAACGAAACGAGTCCTCGAAGTATGGCGGTATTTCAAATCGAAAACTTGGGAAGTGTTTCTGGTGGCTGGGCAAGCGTCAGCTGGAAGCAGCAGCTTTATCAGAAGAGCACCATAGAGAAAACAATACAAAGAGCATCATGCTCAAGTTCATGTCTCACATCAAGGTGGTATGGTCCATTCATTACGTTATATAATCGTTCTGTCCTTTGACGTCGGTGAACGCCTACCATGAATCTCAAAAAAAAATACCTTACTCATAAATACAAATGATTTAACAAAAATAATAGTGAATTTAACTATTCTATGGTTGAATTAGTTAACCATGAAAATTGTTAATTGTAAAATAATAATTGTTGTTTTAACAATGCATTGTTTTTAATCATGCAAATTGTTAATATTAAAATTTCATACTTAATTTATTGAAACAAAACATGATCAATTCAACAATGAAATTGGTAATAGAGGGTGATCCATCTAGGGGTATTTTTTCGGAACAAAAAAAATATAAAAATTTAAATCAAGTGTGGAATCTTTATTGGTAATTTAAAAGGACAGTTTACGGCATTTATTTTTTGAAAATAAGTTCCATCAAATGTTGGCAACTGTATTATGGAAATGATAGTTCGGTGAGAAACGGGAAGATCCGCTGTTTTTGACCAAAATTTTGTTCAGTGATGAGGCCCTTTTCTGACTCAATGGCAAAGTCAATAAACAAAATTGATGCATTTGGTCTGAATAACAACAAGAAGAGGTTAAAGAGGTGCCATTATACCCACAGAAAACCACGGTTTGATGCGGTTTATAAGCTGGTGGAATCATCGGTGCCTTTTTTTTAAAATATTATGATGGCCGGAACGTAACCGTGAATGGTGCTCGCTATCGCGGCATGATATCGATCTTTATGCTACCTGAAATTGAAGCCCGTAATCTTGACGGTATTTAGTTTCAACAGGACAGTGCCACTTGCCATACAGCTGGTCTAACAATGGATTTATTGAGAGGTCATTTCGAAAAGCAGCTAATTTCACGTTTTCGACAGGTGATTTGGTCGCCTAGATCGATTGATATCACACCTATAGACAATTTTTTTGGCGTTACGTTAGGTCCAAAGTCTATGCTGACAAACCAGCTACGATTCAGGTATTGGAAGCCAACATTACGCGTGTCATTAAAGCCATACCGGTTGAAATGCTCGAACGAGTCATCCAAAATTGGGCCCTCAGATTGGAAACCCTACGGCGTAGTTGCGGCCAACATTTGAAGGAAAATATTTTAAAATATATTATATTATAAAATTAAATGCCATAAATTGTCCTTTCAAATAACCAAAAAAGATTCCACACTTGATTTGAATTTTTATATTTTTTTTTGTTCTGCAAAAATGCCTTTAGATGGATCACCCTATATTATTAACTATGAAGATTGTTATAGAAATTTATGTTAATTTAACTAATTATTGGTTACCGCTTTTTACCAGAAATATAGCGGCCGTTACTACCTACGTTACGGCCTACTTATTATGTGTTTGTTTTGTTTACATTAATTTGGTCTTTTTTCGTTATATTGACTTGAACAGTTTTTTTATGCTGCTTTGAGACCTTTTTAATGTTTCTTTTTAGAATCAACTAAAAAATTGGTGAAATGTATTGGCTACGGTTGCCAGGCAGACTGTATAAGTACAGCTGTTTCTAAACCCGCCAAGGTTTTTCTTCAGCAATTTTTGGCAACGATATTTACAGCTCCAAATAAAATGACTTATACAAGAGGTCCATTATGATTAATGAGAATTACCCTTTGCGCATTGTCTTCGAACTGTGCGAAAAGCAAAGATTGTAGCATTTGCATTTGATGGTAGTTCTTTAAAAGAGCGAGATAAATTGTCTTATGATCTTGCTCACAATTACACAAACGTTCAGAGCAGAGGAAGAAAGGACAACGGGTGGGGGGATAAGACAGCCGCAATCGTTGCAACTTCGTGTAACTTAATTCTGAACTTCGTATAACACAAAGCAGATCAAAAACTTCGATACAACAGAGCCGAATGATCTTTAAATTTTCTGTTTATGTCGCACATTTTTCTGCCTCTCTCTTGAAAAAACCAACCTTATATAATGTCAAATCAACTATTTTGTATGTAAATTTGACATTATATAACGTTATTTGGTCTTCGTTATCAAACATAAAAGTTTAGCCAGACACATGGTTAAATAAATCATTGTATTTTCGGCTCAGTGTAGGCTATGTAATGAAAGGCTGACCTATTTAGAAACCCCTTTTGTTCCCCTCGAAAGAGAAACTGATAATCTACACACATAGTTGCCCTACATTTAATTCCATTAATCACTAGGGGACTGGTAATTCCGAGTAGCAGCAGGATTAAGCATCAAGAGGCTTATCGATCACCAGCACATCGCTCTCTAAAGGTATGACATGCAAATTGAACAAAACATGTGCAGCAGAGGGCTCTTTTTTAACGCCCCAGCTATCCTCTAGGACAGTCCTGTAAGACATGCAGTCACTCAGAAACAGACCTGATTGTGTCCCTCTAAACCCTATTAAAAAGCAGACGGGGAACTTTTCATACATTCTTAAGCTGTGACCGACTTAATTCTAGTGCTTACAGATGGCGACCTTCTTTTTAATGCGTTCCCTGTTTGTGGCTTAATGTGATGAAATATTGATGCGAGCTTCACCATTACATTCTTTAATAGGAAAAGCCTACTTCTTGAAAATATTGCTTCTGAGCGGTGTAAAGCCCTAATAAAAGATTTTGGATTTCTCCTATAGAGACTTTCAGCTGCTTTAGCGAACCCCATATAAGACCTTTCACTTGCCTGTTAATGTTTTGGGATATTTGCTTTAAGGCCCTCCAAGTCCTTGTTCCCGCAATGGTCCAACGTACGTTACATGCCAGTCTATTGTCCCTGTCTGGGAGCCTCGTAGTTGGGGCAGAAATATATGAGGCTACATTCAAACACATATGTCTGTCTATGTACCGAATATATACCACATAAATCAATTTAATTGAAATTAATGATCAACAATCTGTTTTTCTTTTCTTTCGGTCTAAAATGTATGCCTTTCTTAACTTATCCAACATTCAGGACGAGCAGTCATAATGAAGAGCACACACCCGCACATACACATATGTACGTTGCCTGTAGTCATTTATCCTGTATAATAGATAGCTCCTTGCACAGGATGTAGGTTCGCATTATTTGCTGCTGTTGGATTGGAAACTTAAATTCAATTATATGAACATATTTTTCGATTTAGTTTTACAAATGGATGACGACCGAAGTCAGAATGAAATGTTAAATAGATTAGTCGATTCGACAGAGCGGTCAGTTACAAAATAATTTCTGGACAGGGAGGTTTGCCATAGTGCCATAGTTTTTAAGTTAAAATGAAAAACTAAGTAACGACGAATTAAAAAAATATTTTTTTAAAAATATTACTAAGTAATTATAGTAGATTTTTAATGAAAATTAAGTATTTATGATTACAATTTCGTAAGCCCAGTGGGGAGTTTATTACTTGTTTTTTGTTGCCTCAATACTAGTGAAACTAAAGTTGTTTTATTGCTTTTTTAATATGTTTTCAAAACCATTGTATTTTGTTGTTAATAATTAGCGGCTAATTTTTCTTAATGATTTAGCATCTTGTCTGACTCCACGTCGAAATTGGCTTGCTCTAACTTTTCTCGTTTTATCGCTCCACAGAATTCCGACATTTTGGCCACGTTAATTATGATCGTAGTTTAACCCACGAATGAGTTTCGTGGCGATGGCCTTTAGCAGATTATCTGATTTGTAGAAATATGGAGACCTCACTTCTAAGGCTAAATACTTTCTTAATTGATTCCGATGTTTTTTACACATTTAAATTTAATATCCCATCTTGACTAAAACTACACTCACTTGCAAGGTGTGTACGTTACAGAAAAGACGAGAGAGAAGATATCTCTCCAGAGAGAGAGAGAGAGAGAGAGAGAGAGAGAGAGAGAAGATATATATCAGAGAGAAGATTTCTCTCTAAAATTTCTCTCAATACAGAGAGGAAATTTCTATCTAAGACAGAGGATAAATTCACTAAAGTAGAGCGGCGATCTCTCTATAACAGTGAGGAGATTTCTTTTCAAAAGAGAAATATTAGAGATAAACATATGCCGATATCATGCGTTGATAATTTATATGATTAGACAACAGCTACTAAATTTTTCTTATCAGGAGTTGATCACTTTGTTTTAAACCACAAACTATTTCCTATAGTGGTTTCGAGTCAGTAACGAAAAACTCTTCTTCTAGTGCACATTAATGATCGAATTAAAATTAAGATATCGAATTTTGCAGAACAAAAATCGTTTACTTGGTCCGTTTTTAACTAGAAAACTTTAAAAAAAAAATAATAATTGAAGTGCGTACGAGTATAAAACATCGATTAAACCCATCACATGTACCAAAGAACTTAATAGGTAAGCTAAGGTATATACACCAATTGCTATAGAACCAGCCTCAAATTGCTTTTACATGTATTTTTCACTGATCCATGGGCGGCTCTCTCATTCGTGTGAAGAGGTGGTGTTGTCGCTCTTTACTTGGCGTTACACTGCACGAAATGTTTGATCCAAATTCTAGCATAGAAATTGGATCTCTTGCGTGGTTTCTTATGGAGAAAATTTCAGACACATCTTTACCAGTGCATTGAGAGATGGCTATCTACAGTTTACCTATACCACTGCAAAGTACGAGGGCGGTTCGGAAACTGCTTAGCCTAGCACAAAAAGCGCGGTATAAACAGAAAAAAGTTAAGTGTTTTGGAAACTTCCATCTCTGCTATGAACACATGTTAAATTTTGTTTCGATCTGGCAACTCCTTCATATAGAAACAGGTGTTCACAAAAGACGCATCCGCGATTTTTTTAAAATGGAAACATTAGAAATGCGTGGTGTTAAAATAAATATTTATAAATATTTACATAAAAAAGGTTTATCGGGACAAGAAATTCATAATGATATGGTGAATGTGTTAGGTGAAAGTGCTCCTTCATATGCAACAGTAAAAAATTCGGTTGCTGAATTTAAACGTGGTCGTACAAGCATTGAAGATGAACCATGTAGTGGACGTCCAAAAACAGCAACAACAACAGAAATTGTAGCCAAAGTGCATGATATGGTATTAAATGATCGACGAATAAAAGTGCGTGAAATAGCTAATATCATGGGCATCTCAAATGATCGAGTCCATTTAATTTTGCATGAAAAACTACAGATAAAAAAGCCTCTGCAAGATGTGGTGGCGCACTTGTTAACAGTCGACCAAAAACGCATAAGAATGAACATTTCTCTAGCTTGTTTGGATCGTTTTCAGCGAAATAAAATGGATTTTAAGCGTCGTTTCATAACTGTTGATGAGACATGGACCCACCACTATAGTCCAGAGACAAAAGAACAATCCAAACAATGGACTGAAGCTGGAGGAAGTGCCCCCAAAGAAGGCAAAAACAATTCAATCGGCTGGTAAGGTTATGGCAACGGTTTTTGGGACTTCAAAGGTGTTTTATTGATTGACTATCTGCAAAAGGGTAAAACAATAAATTCAGAGTACTATTGCAACCATCAAGATCAATTTAATGTACAAATTCGAGGAAAACGTCCTGGCTTACAAAACAAAAAAATAATTTTTCATCAAGACAACGCACCAGCGCACAAGAGTGTTTTAACAATGGCTAAAATCAACGAATTAAAGTACGAGTTGCTTGACCACCCACCTTATTCTCCTGATTTAGCTCCCAGTGACTTTTACCTGTTCCCAAATCTAAAAAAAATTGCTTGCTGGCAAGAGTTTTACCTCAAATGAAGATGCACTTACAGTTGTAAACCACTATTTTGAAGACCTTGAGGAAAACTATTTTAATCGACGGATAGAATTGCTAGATAAGCGTTGGACTAAGTATATTAAAGTTTCAGGAGATTGTATTGAAAAATAAAAATATTTTTAAAAAACTAACTATTCTCTTTCATTGATATGCTAAGAACTTTCCGAACCGCCCTCGTAAGCGTGTGCCGATCCCTGTTTTTTGGAATCCATATGTGCTTTCGCAGTGACTTCTGCTTTTATTTGAGTTCTTTTATATGTGACAGCGCAGAGAGAAAGAGAGGGTAAAAAAATCAATTGATAGGCTAAGAACTTTCCGAACCGCCCTCGTACTTTGATCGATGTATTTTAGCTTAGAAAGAAAAACAGAGAACAGAGTAAGAATTACTGTGTCCTTACTTTCTTTTTCCAACAATCACATCATGTTTAGTACTAGGGAAACAGTTTACCGTTTGTATTTCTCTGGCAGTGTATTTTTTCTAAGAGTTTTTCAGCAAAACTGTTTATACTTTACGGTCTCAAATAAATATTTCCAGATTTAGAAACAAAATATCGAACTTATTTACAAAGAGTAAACATTTTTCATCATAAGTAATAATATATTTTAATATTTTTATTTCAGCCCTAAATTATTTTTTGGAATCGCGCCAATAAATCGTTTTTAAGGTAAGTTACAAATTTACAAACAATTTGAAAAACCTCTTTAACATTTTGGAATTTGCGTAAAAAAGCTAGAAAAGTACATTTTTCAACACTTTCTTCAAATAAAAATTCACACAAATGAAATTTCAATATCCCCTAAGCAGATAAACTGCTTAGGGGATATTGAGAAAATTGATACTAATCATATAATAAACTATTGATTTGATTGTATTGCAAGTTCTGTTCTGCTTTAGAGGCGGTACTATAACTCCGGGTATGGTATCTGCCATGGGGGAATCTCCCCCAAGATTGCGTTGTTTCCATAGTCATGTATCATTACGTGCTTTTTTAAAGGGTTTTCAATGATTTCCTGAAACTAGTTGTGAATATATATTGCATATTGTTTTTAAAACTAATTGTTGCAATTGCATTTGATTATGGGTCTCCTTTGTTTTTTTTTTCAATTGTTGGCTCGTTTCGGAACCCCTCGTCTCCATACAGCAAAACAAATAATGAAGTTAAAATCGACTTTGTGCTCAGAGGACAATTATGTTTACACAAGATGTGAACTTTGTGATCCCGGCTTTGCAATTACCTTCACTGCAATGGTTGTTTTCCCCCAAACTTGTTGCAATTACTCGTCTGCTTGAGTGATGCCCTAACAAGGCCAATTTGTAGGCAACGAGTAGGTGGTGCATCTTCTTTTTTCGTAGGTGCCACACAATTTGTTTTAGCATGGGAAATACCCACATGAGATTTAGTGATTAAAAGTTGCATGTGACACAGGGAAAGTCATGGAGAAAGTGCCATTAGGGGGCCTCAATTATTGGACGTAATGACAGTGGAAGCAACCGAACAATGTGTGTATAATGGGCTTAAAGAAAAAAGTTATCTTTTTTATTAACCTTTTATGCCGTTTGCAACACCTTGAAATATCTATCAAAACCCCAATAATTCTTAGACAATCTAGTCATATCGGTCCGTTCGTTAAGGGTCTGTTGAAAGCACAATAGCTAGGATCCTGAAGTGAAGATGTTTAGGAAAACTTTCTATTAGGAAAGTTTTCCTAAACAAAAAAGGTCCTACCTCTGAAAAAAGGCTTTTTTGGGGGACCGTTGTGGTCCCAACTATGCTTACTCAAAAATAAGCATAGTTGCCTAACGTTTGGGTTCTTGTGGCCCAAAAAGGGCCCACATGATCCTAAGAAACGATTGCCACCAAAAATCTTAAACAATCAATGTAAATCGAATTATACCCTTCATCGTAGGATATAGGTGTATTTACTTTGTCATATCGTTTGCAGCACCTCGAAATACTGGTCGGAGGACCTATTCTCAAACGTCGTAAAAATCTACGACGTTCTAGCAATTGTTCGCTTGTCTGTGCTAAGCAACCTACAAGTCGCATTATTAAAGCTGGGTGTCTGAAAAATATTTGATGATGGACTCAAACGGTTGCTATTGAAAATGGGCCAGATTGGTCAAGAGATAAACATTTTCACCGCACAAGGACTGTGTCAATCTCTGGAAAAATCAACAGTCCTGATCCTAAAATGGCAATATATCATGAACTATTTCAGATATGAGGCGGATATTTGGAACATGTGGTATTGGCATAGACATCCCGGAGGAAAAGTAGGCGGTGCCACGCCCTTTTCAAAAAACTCATTTATGGCCAAACTTATAGACCTTATAGTCGTAATAAAATTGTAAGAGAGAAGTCAATGATCTGGGAATTATTATAAACAAGGTTGTGGTAAAATTGCACTGCCCACATAACTCTGAACGTAAGAAGACACTATCTCATGAATTACTTGTTACGAATAATTTTTTTATGGTAAAATTGCACCGCCCACTTAACTCTGAACGAAAAAAGACAATATCTCATGAACTATTATACTAGATATGACGGTAATATTTGAAACATATAACATTGTAATGAATCGAAATAATTCCTGGGAGAAAAGTAGTCGTTTTCACGCCCCCCAAAGTAGTAGCTAAGGGAATGACCGATCGTTAGAAAGTTTGAACAGAATGAAATCAAATTTAGCTAAATAATATAGATTAAATTAGTCTTAAAGGCTTTCCCTATCCATACAACCCTGAACTTTAAAAGACTAATACCGATATGACAATAAAAGTTGGCATGGAAAGATAGAAAAAAGACCAGTGCCACGCCCCCTTGACAAAATTTTCATATAGAACCGATATCCATGATAGAAGGTATATAAGCTTCGGCACAACCGAACTTAATTTGTTCATTTGTTGTAATTCAATTCGATCTTTTTCAAAATCTTCTTAAAATTTGGGCTGGAACTTAGGCTCAAAAAGAGACCTTAACATAGCTAAAAGTTAGTATTAAATATTAGGACGTACAGTAAAATTCCACTAGATTTACTGCTCCAATTGGTTAGTTTTAACAGGTTTTCGCACTTATTTATTTACTATACAAGTTAAATGGACACTTGGCTACTGTGTAATCTATAGAGAAGGGCCAACTAAAGAACACAGCCAGTAGACAGAAACTAAAATCTGCAGTTCTCAATCTCATTAGTTTCAAAAATTAGATTAGATCATCAAAAATTGACCGGAAGTCAGAGAAGAGAACCTCACAATATCGACGATAAGATATAGAATTTGCCTAAATCAGCCAGTGAGAGCATTTTCTAGTCAGACGACAATATGCATATCACCGGCTAGATTTCTTCAGATAGTCAAAAAAGATCGAACGGGGTACAATCCGTTACTCCGCCAATAATTCCTTGGTATGATCCACGATTTTTTCCATGCCTTCTAGTGATGTCACATGATTTTTTAGCGGGACCTTCTTGATATTTTATAAAATTATGTCGAAGGTCAACAGCTTATCTGAACCCTTATCTTGGACGTAAACTCAAAGACGCTTCAGCTAACCCTTGGTTCAAGTTTATTAAAAAGCACCAGTCAGCTGAAAATATATTAAAAATAAATATGTTTTATAAAAATATATAAATAATGATAACTTTTGAACATATTTCGAAAAGATACATTACCCAGCAAGTACAACTCATTACCTTGTGCATTACTAGGTAGTGACCTATCCTTACCCTCTGGTTTATTTTAAATCCAAAAGTAGGTTCTTGCTGATAATACTGGGTTTAGTAAGTACTTATCAGTATGACGTGCGGATATAGTTCTATTAGAAAACCAATTAGGTCTCTTTCACTTTACTCACACTCAACGACAAACTACCACGCCAAACTTATGCGGGCTGTAAAGAGATAAGAAACAAATAACTCTCTGGTACGACCGGTTGTGGTGCAAGAGCAAGTCTACTCACCGAAGTGTTCTTAAGGGTGGTCCAACTAAAACGCACGATGTTAATTGTAAATCAAACAAAAACTTCTCAGAGAATTATCTTAATTTAAAATTTATTAAGTTAGAAGGATCTATGACAATTATGTGTGAAACAAAATATCGGACAAACGCTCATCACGGCTTCGGTGGCATACCTCTATGTGATGGTCCATATTTTCAGTGAATTTGAGACATATAGAGGTTCAATGTAGTTAACCTGCCGACTTATCTCATCATTTTTTTCTTGAAGTTTTCTTGGCTTATTGACGTGCACTTTTTCTTTGAAATATCCCCAAAGAAAGAAGTCCAACGGAGTCGAATCACATGATCGTGAAGGCCAATAAACATGGCTCCGACGTGAGATATCACGGCCATTGAATTTCTCGCGTAAAGAGCCATTGTTTTTGCTGATTGTGTGGCAAGTGGTACCGTCCAGGTCCAAATCCTGAATTTCTGGCCTCTAGAAGTGCTTTATCTTCTCGCGATAGCGAACACCGTTCAAGGTAACTGCTTGGCTGAGCTCATTTTCGAAGAAGTGCGGCCTGATGACGCCTCCTGCCCGCAAACCACCAAACACAGTCACTCCTGCGAATGCATCGGCTTTTCAGCATTCACTCGTGGATTTGTATTCGCCCAAATGCGGCAAATCTGCTCGTTAACGAATCCACTGAGGTGAAAGTGTGGCTCTTTGCTGAAGATGATTTTCTTTGTAAAGTCACTATTCACTTCTGTCTGTTCAAACAACTATTCGACGTATTCACGACACTTGAAATGGTCAGTAGGGTTCAGGCTCTGCCTCACAAAATATATCCGATTGTTCCCAAATATGGCATATTTGGTTATGAGCGACTTAATGTCAGATGGGTGTGCGATATCTGATAGTCCTTATTGAACGATTTTAAATATTTTAGCTTGCTTTTTTATTCAAAAGCTGTATGCCTCAAGAAATGTAAATTCCTATTTGCCCCTTTTAGCTTTTAAAAGCAGCAAATTTGTTTTCTATTGCTGATCAATGCCTACAATTTCTTTAATTGATGTTGTTTGTTTCTATTTTCGGTGCAACCCCTTTTCGTATTTAAACGAAAATTATTTAAGAGGCATTAGTTCAACATCTTTGCCATCGCCGCATTTATTACTCACTGCAGTATCCGTTTGCGTGTGGCACAAAACAAACCTGTTGAAACTGTAATCAGATTTAAAAATGAAAACTGACATCTCTTCCCATGGAAGCTGTCTAATGACCAAATGTAACCGGAGTACCACTGCTAGCGTGCCACTTCGTGTGTAACAGTGCAAACCCTTGCCAACAGACTGGCGGTCGAGGGGCGGGCGGGCAAACCAAACCAATGGAACTTTCACATAATTTCACTGCTGGCAACTGCAAACAGCATCCACCAACCGTCAACTGCAGCAATGACAACGACAACAATGACAATTGCAATAGTAATAATAATAGTGCAAAACAATAGCACAAAAAGCAACAAAAAAATATAACAACAGAAACAGTTGCAGGGGGGAAAGTAGCAACAACTGGAAATTACAATTTAAGTAAGACAACCCAAAACCAAAGTAGCATTACAAGTCAACCAAACAAACAATTAAACAATACCGGAACTTAGAGTAAGCAGAGACAATGTTAGAGACATCGGAGAGCTGTTGTCGGTTTGAAAGGACACAGGCAAGATGCTACTTACTAGCCTAATTTAAACGCTTTATGTACCCGTGATCGGGATGTTTCTGAGATAGATTCTGAGATAATTGACACTCTGGATCAAGAGTGCTTTTCGATCAGGTTTCAAGTGTTTTACATTCCGACGACCTCTCGCTGACTTCTTTTGAATCGGGTTTGAATGAGCTTGGATAATTAAACAATAAGAGATCTTTCGGTTCCGATAACCTTTCGATTTTCTTGATCAGGAGCTACGGATACTTCATGTGTTCCAACTATACTTAAGTTTCAATTACCAAAAATGTCATAGAACAAACTAGTAATTGGTTGTACTCATGATATAATCGAGGTGCATGCAATCTCAGTCATTCTGTTGGCAAAAATATTCGGTTGTGGCAACGAATCTGTTCTCTGTATGTACATATTTCGAGCAGGAAAGCTCCAGGTGATATCGAAACAGAAAACAGTGGCCCGCCGAGATTGTATAAGCTTCTCCGCAATCGCGATTGGATATATTAATTTCCAGAAATGGTTGTTGTTTATGTAACAACAATATATTCAGCTTTAAAGTCCCCTGTTGGGGATGTGCTTCGATATCCAGGTGAATGAAATGCACCATCTGAACTGGATGCTTGGCCGGACAATTGAAGGGGTGCAGCTCATCATGTGGTCCCTGTTAAAAGGCGAGACCAACGTCCGAAACGTTAGCGTCAATTCGCGCCCAATACGAATTGAGGCTGCTGCACCATCCTATTCTCAGCTGAGCCAGAACCGTACGCGTCTACCAAGGTAACGTATTTTCCTCTGGTAAAATATCCAGGGGATGGTTCCCTAGCACTACATTCCCGCTGTAGATGGATACTGCTGCTGTGACTTCATTGGCGTGAATGTCGTTCAGACCTGCCTGATTGTTTCGATGATCTAAAGGCTCTCTCTTGTATCGCTGAACCTCTCTCTCTCTAGATCATAAAGATCGTACCCGAACTCCCTGGGCGGAGGCATCCTGTCCATGAGATGGTGGTTGAAATGACTACTGAGAACATACCCAAACAGATTCTTCTTAAACAACAAGAAATCGTGTGAGGACTTACGTCTCCTCATGTAAATGGTTCCCGGAAGACCTCAGGAGCCATCCTGTTGATGTTCTCAGGGCGGCATTCGGGTAAGTCTGAGTTTTCTTCCACTGCGACATACACACGTCACCGACCACATCGGTAGCGTAGCTCGCTACAGACCAATATATAGCCCTTTGTAAGAGGTCAACAAGGGTTTTCTGTCCAACATTTTTTAATTCCGGAACTTAAGTTGCACTGCCATTTGATCTGCTTATATTCGTTGACCAACCTCCTGATTAGAGTAGAGTTACCTAAGGTATTGGCACGACGAATGCCATCACGCTCACCTGTGAGTCTCGCTGCCTCTGCTGGGAAATTTGGTCTATTTCGGGAATTCGACCAGCAATAATATGGCAAGCGGCTGCTGCCTTGATCATGGCCCGGATGTTCGGATACCCGAACATCAGACGGAATGGCTGGATTATTAAAACTGCAGTTGGTGGCTTCTCTGAAGGCCTGCCAATCAGCCTTGTTTTTATACATACAGCGTTCAGAGGTTACAAAGTCGGATGGTCTATTTATGGGGAGAATTATGGGAAGGTGGTCCGATCCTAACGAGATGGCGTCGTTGAAAAGGCCAGGCGATGCCATAGTTAAATCTGGCGAGCTATGGCAATCGCCCATAGTCTGCGTGGGGGCGTCCTCATTCACTATGCAGAACGTAGAGCTCTGAATTTGCTCTACCAAAGCTATACCCCTTTGGTCGTTGTCTAGGAGAGAATGCCACAGTTCGTGGTGAGCATTGAAGATCCGATCCTAATGAGATAAGGGTTGCCAGATGACGTCGTTGTTCAGGCCGTTGATATGGCAATCGCCCATAGTCAGCGTGGGGGCGTCCTCATTCACTGTGCAGAAAGTAGAGCAATCAGTTTGCTCTGCCAAAACTATGCCCCTTTGGTCGTTGTCTGGGAGAAAATGCAACAGTTCGTGGTGAGCATTGAAGTCTCCTAAGACCAAGCGGTCGTTGTCTTGAAGCCGATTGCTAACGTCAGGCAAATAACGCGGGACACAGCTACCAACCGGCGGGATGTATACGTTGTACAGCTCTATCTCGGTAGTCCCATACTTGACTGCTATCACTGTACATTCCATGTATGGGTCTCTAGAGTCAAGCTCAGGCGAGATAGGGTTGTACTGCACAAAATAGTGTAACAGGAAAGCAAGTTTCGCGCGATCCTTACATAACACGATCCATACACTGAGCTGAAAATACAATGGTTGTTTTAACCTTGTGTCTGGTTGAATTTTTCATGGTAAATGTTCGATAACGTAGACAAAATAACGTTATATAAGGTCAAATATACATACAAAATAGTTGAGTTAACATTATATAAGGTTGGATTTTCAAGAGAGAGGCAGAAAATTGTGCGACCTAAACAGAAAATGAAGATCATTCGGCTCTGTTGGATCGAAGGTTTTAATCTGCTTTATGTTATTCGATGTTTAGAATTAAGTAACACGAAGTTGCAACGATTGCGGCTGTCTTATCCCCCACCCTTTTTGCTTCCTTCCTCTGCTCTGAACGTTTGTTATTGTGAGAAAGATCATAAGACAATTTATCTCGCTTAAAAAAAACACCACCAAATGCAAATGCTATCTGTCCAATGATGATATTGCGCTATGAAGATTGCTTTTCGCACAGTTCGAAGACTATACGCAAAGGGTAATTCTCATTAATCATAATGGAACTTCCGTATAAGTCATTTGATTTGTAGCCGAAGTAATCGTTGCCAAAGACTGCTGAAGAAAAACCTTGGCGGGTTAAGAAACAGCTGTACAGTTTGTCTGGCAACCTTAGCCAATACATTTGTTCACCAATTTTTAAGTTGATCCTGAAAAAGAAACAACAAAAAGGTCTTGAACCAGAATAAAAACAGTTCATGTTATAAAAATGAAAAATACCGAACAAATGTAACATAATAAGTAGTTAAATTAATATTAAAAGGTGTAACAGTAACTATATTTCTGGTTAAAAGGGGTAACCAATAATAAGTTAACTTAACAATAAAAATGATGCATACGAGTATAACAATATTCATAGTTAATGTATTGTTTTAATATGTATTGTTTTAATAAATTAACTATGAAATTTTAATATTAAAAATTTTCATGGTTAAAAACAACGCATTGTTAAAACAACAATGTTTGTTTTTGTAATAACAATTTTAATGGTTAAAAAACTCAACAGTGCGTTGTTAAAACAACAAAAATTATTTTAAAATTACCAATTTTCATGGTTAAAAATTCAACCATAGAATAGTTAAATTAACTATTATTATTGTTAAATACCAGTCAACAGCAAAATGTTTAATTTAACCTTATATAACGTTGACTCCAAATAATGTTTATTTGTGGTTAAGTTAACATTATTTAAGGTTATTTTTCTTCTCAGTGTATACATCACCACTATGCAGGCTGCAGGTGACATTAAGCTTAGTTTTTTGGATTGCACCGAACGTGATAATACTCTGACTCAATAAATTTTAATTACCTCACTGATTTTGTTGCGTAGGCATTTGTAATTAACTTGCAAAATTGATGCATTGTCAGGGGTGGCAACATCAATCTGTGGTGTAAGATGCTGTTGCGAGGGATACTGCGGGGGAGTCTCATAGTTGGATGGTGATGACGACGAGGAAAAATGTAGACGACGAGGACAAAATGTAGACGGCGATGATGACACTAAATCCTGAGACCCACTGCTAACTTCGTTGCTACAGCACGAGGCAACAAAGTCCGCTTCGCTATACTCCCTGATGTGGTTCAGACCTGAACAGCTTCAGAAGCTGCATGCAACGATTACACCTTACAGACATAGCAGATCCAAGGTCCGGGGTTTTGTTCGATCCCGAGTCGGACCAGTAATATTCGGAGCAGGCATTCCGGGAAGTGCTGCTCCTACGATGAAAACATGGACAAACAAAAAACACATATTGTTAAGGTGACTGCCCCTGGCCGAAGAGTGTTTGCTTCGGGCCAATCCGATACATAGATTCGACATCCGTGGGATTGCCCATAAACGGCAATTCCGCTTGCTGATATTACCACCCAGAAAAGCCCCACATTTCGGCTAAAGTTGTTTTCTCTGTTCAGTGGAATACTCAAGTGCCGGCCGGTTCTCATTTCTTTAGAATCTGCCTGCGCTTAAGTGTATAGCCATTGATCCTGATGTAAACACGCCAGTTACTGGGGTCTGAAGATGGTAGCGTTCGCCAAGATGCAGTCACCCCTGCTTGCAACTTTTTTTCTGGCATATCTTTTAGATTGCCTTTGGTTCAAACAATGTTCAAAAAACATTATCTCAAATCTGACTATGATTTAAGCATTTTCACAATTTCTTTAAGTGAAAAATCGTTTTTACCTAATGCTTCCCTGTGTGCCATGTATGCAATTGTAGGGTACACAAATTAACCTAAAAATTTAAACTAACATCAAGTGAAAACAATCTCGACAACAAAATGCAAACAATGCAGCAATTGCCATGGCAGCAGCAGCATCAGCAACAATAACCAACAACTGAAAACGGAAATGCATGGGAATATTTCATCTTAACTTTTATTTGTCTTTCTGTCTGCTGCAAAAGAGAAAAAAACAACCAACAAACCATGCTTGAAATAACTTCCAATTCGAACAAACACAAAAGAAAAACCAAAACTTAAAATTAGATGAAAAATGTACACAGAAATGTTCACTGGAAACAGTGCGGGGGTTGTGGGTGGCAATGCGCCGGGCGGGCAGCAGAGGGCAAGTAATGCTTAAAGGTAAAAAGCAAGCAAACTTTGCGCTCACGTCAAGACGACGGGCAGAGTAACGACAAAAAACCAACAATAGCAACGCAACAGCGGCCCACAATGAATAACAACGACAAAAACCAATGACATTTTGCAGTTAGAGAAACAATGAGACTTTTATGTTGTAATACAAACTCACTCACACCACAAGCAGCAGCAGCTGCTGCTGCTGCAGCCGTAAGCAACAACATGGCCGATGTAACTACGACAGTTTGCAACATGGAAGGCAGCATCTGTAGCATGTCGTTGCTGTTGCTGTTGGCTGGCAGTGGTCGTATTAGCATCATAAGCTCTGTCCCGGTGTTTGCCAAAGTGTGTCTCCCGTGTATGTGTGTGTGGGATGTGGACTCGTGTGTACACGCTTTTGACATGATAATGGAGGAAATTTTCCCAAAACAACCCAAGGTATACAATGACGATGACGACAATATTGGACAACTGAAATGGCAAGAGGAAAAGGATAAAAGACAAACATAGAAAACGAAGCCACCGCAACTGTCATCTAGCCAAAGAACACACCCAACATTGAACACACCCATTTCAATAGTGAACTGAACAAACCCCGTTAATGTCATATGGGTTTTGAAAGCTAACCTCAATAGCGTTAGTCTGTAACGGGATTTTAAAATTGTTTCAACTTTCATCATGGAGTGGTCAGATAATGAGAACCACCGTATCGCTGTAATAGCGCTTTTCAAGTGTGAAATGAAGAAAAGCGATATTTTCAAAACGCTCAGGCCACTAGGGATTAGCCGCATGTTCGTCTACCGATGCATAAAATTGTTTGAGGAGACTTGAGATGTAAAAGACCGCCACCGGTCAGGCCGCCCACGCTCTGTTCGAACACCGCATGTCATCAAAGCCGTTAAAACAATTCACATCAATCCGATCCGAAAACAGAAAATCATGGCCCGTGAGATGAATACCACGCAAAAGTCCATGAGTGGAATCATGAAAAAAGACTTGGGACTTGGGGCTTTCAAACGATGTACCGGACATTTATTGACTGCAGCTTTAAAAAAATAGGATTGAAAAATGCAAACGTCTTTTGGCGAAGCACGCTGATAACTTGCACAGAAAAATTTTGTTCACCGATGAAAAACTTTTTACCGTTCAGGACAAAATTTTACAAGCAAAATGATAGAGTGTATGCGCGGTCATCTTAGCAAGCATCTGAACTGATCCCAAGGGTAGAAAAGGGTCATTACCCAGCTTCAGTCATGGTTTGGTGGGGTGTCTCTTACGATAAGGTCACTGGCCCGCATTTCTGCGCACAAGGAGTCAAAACATCGGCCGAAGTTTACCAAGAAACCGTTTTGGTTGCTGTTGTGAAACCTCTTAACAATTCCCTGTTCCAAAACCAGCCATGGACTTACTCGTATCAGCAGGATTCTGCGCCGGCCCATAAGGCTAAAACGTCCCTCAGGCAGATTTGAACCCATTGGATTACAAATTGTGGACGGTTTTAGAGGACAAGGTTTGTCAAAAAAGATACCTCAACATTGGATCTCTTAAGACTGCTTTGGTTCGAGCTGTGGCCAATTTTCCAATGGACGTGGTTCGAGCAGCTAATGACGATTGGCCAGTGCGACTTAAGGCTTGTGTAAAGGCAAAAGGCGGACATTTTGAATAAGTAGATTCTTTTTGGATACAATATACACACATCAATAAATATATTAAAAAATATTTGGTCCAAAAACATTCAGTACTTTTTATTTTACAGCATAACACGTGTGTAACAGTATTTATGTCCCAACTAAGTAGTTTTTTCTTGTTTTATTTGAATTATAACTTCTGTCATCTCAACTTTTGCCTACAAGCCACACTGTGTCTCTCAGTTGATTTCCCACAGTGCGTCGGCACAATGGTAGCTTTTTTCCACTCAAAGCTCAAATCATACGTAACGATATGGGAAATCTCAAAAAACTTAGAAATGCCGAGAAATGTTTCATATTTTCCACAATGGCATGACATGCATGTACGAGTACCAGCTTTCCTGGAGCCTCCTCCTACGAGCGTCTCCTCAAATACCCCAAATGTCACATGTTTTACACACCGACACTTTTCTCTGTTCCCCCTACTAAGTCTTTGGGGCGGGACCACCACTTGGTCCTCCCTTGCCTCATGCGCTTTATTGAATTGTGGCGACAACATGTTGGGACATGTCTTGACTCCGCAGGATGTAAACCTTTAATATTCAATCATCATCTTCTGGTAAGTGCCAGAAATGCGGAGTTTTTTTTTTTTGAAAACGATACAATTTTTATTTTACCCAACGAAGGAGGATATGTTTGAGCAGGGTATCATAGCGTTAAGGGTTTTCATTAGCTGCTGTCATTTAAGATTACCCACTGTTTTTTGAAATCGTAGACGACTCCATTAAAAAAAACGATAGTGTGAACGTGCCATACAGGAGAACATGGACATGAAAAGGTTTAAACATTTAAGACTTTTTTCGAGCTGTTCAATAATGTAGACCCTCTTAGAATATCCATTGTGTTTTTTTTTGAAAATATTTATTTGCTGTTTAGTTTTTTTTATTTTTTTTATAAAAATGTGATTTAAAAAAAGCTTTTTGTGAATTTTTAAATTTTATAGCAAAACCGAAGAAATATTTTTTAAAAAACATTTTCCGCTGTAGTTTTTGCTTTATTTTTGTTGTTGTTGCTTTTGTTTCCCGAAGCCGCCCTTTGGCCAATATTGTACCTAGACAAGATAGTCAGTCAGTTCGCCAACAAAGCGAAAAAAAATATGACTTTTTTCCAGTTCACAATCAGAAAAAAATATGACTTTTTTCCAGTTCACAAGCAGAACGTAAATTAATGCCATAAAATCAAACTTCGTTTCTGTTGTTGCTGCTGCTGCTGTTGGTACTGCCGTTCCGGTGTGCTCTACGTGATTATTTTCAATTTGAAAATAGCCTGCAGTATAGTGAGCTGCAACCTTCCTGCTGCTGCTGCTACTACTGCTCGTTAATGGCTGGGATTGGTCTGCTGTTGCCCTGTCTCTTCGTCGGCATCAATGTTGCAAGTTATGGCCTTAACGGGCAGTCATGGCGGGTTCGGGCGGCTTTCGATGCTTTAACTTTTTCTACCCAGTCATAGATAATTTTACTTTCATTCATGGAATTACGTATGGAGGAGTACTAAAAACAGGGCTCTTTTTTCCTGGTTTTTCTAATGGCGGAGAAAGATAAAATGAAATTCTGCTCTATATCATATTTACTTGTGCACTGGAGGTCAGCAAAACTAATTTGTTTCCTTTTCTATTATTCCATGCTATGTTCGTGAAATATCTCAAGTACATGGCTAAAGTGTTAGGGTGTAAAATTTCAACTCGTATAGCCTGGCTCTGTAAAAAAATTGCATTCCGATTCCATAAACAAACGCATTCGAATTTTTTTTAACCAATTTAAATTGATTCGAAAATGAAGGTCTCTTAACAATTTTTGTCTAAGTTGATGAAAATACAAATTGTTTTTGGTGTAATGGTTTAAAGGGTTTTCATCAATGTCAGTAGCGCACACGAATTAAATCGGGTGATAAATGTAGAGGTATTTTCCAAATTAAAAAAAATCAAGTGTGGAATCTTAATTGTTCATTCGAAAGGACATTTTATGCCATGCATTTTTTGAATATAATTTCCTTCAAATGTCGGCAACTGTGTTATGGAAATGAGCGTTCGGTGAGAAACTCGAAGATCCGCTGCTTTCGACTAAAATTGAGTTCAGTGACAAGGCCCATTTCTGGCACAACGGCGGTAAACAAAATTGACGCATTTGGGCTAAAGAGCATTCAAAAGAGGCTAAAGAGATGCCATTATACCCTGAAAAAACACGGTTTAGTGCGGTTTATAAGCTGGTGGAATCATCGATGCATATCTCTTTCAAATATGATGTTGGCCGGAATGTATGTGAGTGAAGATAAATTCGAATTTAACTTTCAAAAACGCAAAAAATCCCCGGTCCCCAGTGGGTTAAAAAAGTTAAATTCGAATTTATCTTCACTCTTTGACGAGACAGCGGTGTGCGCATAGGGAAGTTAAATTCGAATTTAACTTCACATACACGCAGAAAAAAAGTATGGTTGGGGTGACAATATTCGAAGAGGATCATACTACTATTGTTGGGTATATGGTTGAGACACAACAATATTATGATCCTCACAACAATATTATGATTCACACATAACCATACTATGATCCCCACAATCATAGTATGATTCACACTCAACCATACTATGATCTCCACAACCATACTATGATCCTCACAACAATAGTATGTTTCTCATACAACCATAGTATGATCCTTACAACCATAGTATGATTCACACTCAACCATACTATGAACCCCCCAACCATAGAAAGATTCACACTCAACCATTCTATGATCCCCAAAATTATTTGTTAGAATTGGTTGTTGTTGTTATTCAAAAATAGAGATTTTTATTAAGTTTGTTATTTTAAATTGCATTACTATTAGTTCATAGCCAGATTTGAGGCCATGTTTTTATTAAACATTTCATTCAAGAAACAAAAATATATATTCCAACGGTCAAAAATACTTTTAGTTGCCAGCACGGGTAAATGCTACTTCACCATCCGTAGACACCAAGTAAAGAATGTAATTAAACCCCATGATCGAAGGTTATATACTTAAGTGCAGGCAGAATTTAAATAAACGAGAACCAGTCGATTTTAGAGTACACAATAAAAATCCCTCGAACTACCTTCCGATTGTTGTTGTTTTTCATAACTGCATCGCGTGTGTGTATGTTTTGTTTTGGCATACCAGAGTCTTTAAAACCTGTTATGCTTTGTTCATAGTCTCAACCATACAGTATGATTGCCGTAATCATATTATTCTTAACGTAAATCTTTAACAACAATACTTTTGTAACACCAACCATGTTTATATGGTTACTACAACCATGTTTTCATTTCTAAATTTGACTACAATACTATTCTTACTTTTCAACAATAGCAATATTGTCGCAATCATACTATTGTCAAAATGAAATTCAAAAAACAATACTATGGTTGCGACGAACATGCTTTTATAGTAGAGACCATAGTATTGTTGCGGTGACCATAGTGTAACCATATCTTTTCTCTGCGTGTAGCAAGGCGGAATTACATGATTTGCTTTAGAGCGGATCTAAGTGCGTCCATGGAGGACAACTGGAAATACTTTCGTCAGTAAGCCTACTGTCAGATTATTGCTACTGGTACTGGCTACTATCGCTAGAAGGCCGTTTGTCTGAAATAATTTTCAGAATAATGAATTCTTCACCTGGAATATGAAATTTGGGGAAAATGGCTCTAGAGCGGATCTAAGTGCGTCAATGGAGGACAACTGGAAATACTTTCGTCAATCAGCCTACTGCCAGATTATTGCTACTGGTACTGGCTACTATCGCTAGAAGGCCGTTTGTCTGAAATAATTTTCAGAATAATGAATTCTTCACCTGGAATATGAAATTTGGGGAAAATGGCTCTAGAGCGGATCTAAGTGCGTCCATGGAGGACAACTGGAAATACTTTCGTTTGGTTTTGTGAAGTTGCTTATCTACGCAGATCGGCCCGACACTATTGACGCCTTGGAAGAGAAAATTCGGCGTGTTATTGCTGACATACGGCCCTAAATGTTGCAAAAAGTGGTCGAAAATTGAGCCTCTCAGCTGGAATTTTTTCGAGCTAGCCGCGGCGGCATCTTTCAAGAATTCATTTTTAGAACATAATGGGAAACCCTAATCTTTATAATAAAGCTAAATTGTTGGCCATAACATTAAATTATATGCTTTTTTTCTTCTTGAAAACCACATGTCTGAAAAACCCCTTTATTTTTGAATATGGAGATAGACACCATGGACGCGATTCAAAATCCACTCTATCCTTTTCTCTGATTAACTACTCGTATTGTTGTAATTAAAGTACTGCTCGAACACATAAAGTCATTTTTACGAAACTTTGCACGCAGTTTAAGTTTGGGCCAAGGATGCCATTTTATGATACACGTCGATTGATAAACATTTACTATATGTGACGCGCAAACGAAAGGGACCTAAGGGTAAAAACCAGTTTTGTTCAGGAGAGCCATTTTAAAGATTTAATTACGTGTATCTTTGGTGTATCATCACTTTCATAAAACGGCCATATCTCTGGGTGGGAACACTTTTGGGGCATGGGATCGGTCTCATTCGATGCTCAGATGTTGTCCACATAAAAAAAAAAGTGAAAATTGTTTTTTTTACCCTTAGGCCCCTTTCTCTATGCGCTGTCACATATGATTTTATTGTGCGATGTCCGATGTAAGGAGGTACTAACGCTTTAGGAGTCACAAATTACGTCCGATCATTCTCAAATTTAGCGCGGTACGTTTTGATTTCTCAAATTGAACCTGGTAAAAATCCACGATATCGCTCCATCGTTTAGAATAGCCCACATTCGAAAGTTTCTTTGCTTTGAGGTGGCGTTGCTCTAGAAGCTAACGATTACATGCGATTCTGAAAAAAAATGTTATAAAATGCTTTTCGAGCAACCAATAGGAGATAATTATTTCTGGATTAATTGCCATTATCGGTCGTTGTTCCGAATATTCCTAAAACAAAAGTCCCTCCCGAGTTGATGGTAAGCGGCTCTAGAAGTCACAGATAAAATTCGGTATTGCTCAAACTAAGCATAGTGCGTTTTGAGCGACTTATAAGGAGTGGTCGAACTTAAATGCAAAATGTTAATTGTAAATAAAACAAAACGTTTGCTGAGAAATATCTTAATATTTTCTATTACGATAGAAGGATCTATGGCAATTATGTGTGAAAGAAAATATTGGCAAAATGCTCGTCACGGCTTCGGTGGCATATCTTTATCCGATGTTACATATTTTTATTGACTCCTAGACATAATTGAGGTTTAATGTCGTTAATGTGCCGATTTATCTCATTCTTTAGCTCTTGAATTGTTCTTGGCATATTGACGTAAACTTTTTCTTTTATATATCCCCAAAGAAAGAAGTCCAACGGTGTCAAATTACATGCATTCATACTGTAGCTCTCGACCATATTTATCCATCTCTTGATTTAGCTGCCATTCAAAAAAAAAATATGTCGATTTAAAGTTCTACCGCTATACAGGATACATTTAAAAATTCGATCTAGCACAAAGGAAGCATAGCACGTTAGGTAGCTCCTTAAATACCCCTGTTAAAATTTGTCTACATCAAACTATGTGTATGGCAGCCGGTCCGTCCATATATAGGTCGCACCTGTATTTTTTTTGTGCCAAGGACGGCCGGCTTTGGAGAAAATCAGTTCAGATTTAGATATAGCTTCTTTATATATGTTTAACCGATTTTATGTGTTAGCTCTTCATGCCTTATATTGCATCCAATCTTGATGGAATTTAGCACGATTATATTTTTAAATCTAATGAAAGAAGACCAACGGTGTTAAATCACACACGGTGCCCAATTAACACCGCTATTACTTCAGATAACACAGCCAGAGAATTTCTCGCACTAAAGAGCAATTGTTATATTCGGTCGATTATGCTGACCAAAAAAATCGCGAAGGGCAGGAAATGTAGTTGCCGCACTGCTCAATTGTGTACCTCTCCATGGTTAAATTTGACAAACTCTGAAACAAAGTAATGAACAAAGAAAAAAAATTATCCTTAAGGTGTGACTCACAATTAACATCGTGCATTATGGTTGGACCACACTTTAATTGGTAATGTTTTACCTACTGCGTTTTGATTTATTTCAATTTGAATATGTGAATGTTTCTTCAGTATTATAATAAAATTTTAACTCTTTCGACTCTTACGAGTATTTTATACAGTTTTCCCTGCTTATACGACACACTGAGGAAAAATTTGTTGCCACAACCGAATTTTTTGCCAACCGAATGTTGGTGGTTGCACGTACTATCCATGTATTCCATCGTTACAACCGCATGCTAACTGAGCACACAGACATTTTTAGTAGAGGCACATTCGGTTGAGGAAAACATGTTTCGGTAATCTTAACAGATTGAGATGGTTATTGGAACTGAATTTGTACATACGAGGGCGGTTCGAAAAAAGTTAAGTGTTTTGGAAACTTCCATCTCTGCTATGAACACATGTTAAATTTTGTTTCGATCTGGCAACTCCTTCATATAGAAACAGGTGTTCACAAAAAACGGATCCGCGATTTTTTTACAATGGAAAAATTAGAAATGCGTGGTATCATTAAATACTTACATAAAAAAGGTTTATCGGAACAAGAAATTCATAATGATATGGTGAATGCGTTAGGTGAAAGTGCTCCTTCATATGCAACAGTAAAAAATTAGGTTGCTGAATTTAAACGTGGTCGTACAAGCATTGAAGATGAACCACGTAGTGGGCGTCCAAAAACAGCAACAACAACAGAAATTGTAGCCAAAGTGCATGATATGGTATTAAATGATCGACGAATAAAAGTGCGTGAAATAGCTAATATCATGGGCATCTCAAATGATCGAGTCCATTTAATTTTGCATGAAGAACTACAGATGAAAAAGCTTTCTTCAAGATGGGTGCCGGACTTGTTAACAGTCGACCAAAAACGCATAAGAATGAACATTTCTCAAGCTTGTTTGGATCGTTTTCAACGAAATAAAATGGATTTTAAGCGTCGTTTCATAACTGTTGGTGAGACATGGATCCACCACTATAATCCAGAGACAAAAGAACAATCCAAACAATGGACTGAAGCTGGAGGAAGTGCCCCAAAAAAAGGCAAAAACAATTCAATCGGCTGGTAAGGTTATGGCATCGGTTTTTCGGGACTTCAAAGGTATTTTATTGATTGACTATTTGCAAAAGGGTAAAACAATAAATTCAGAGTACTATTGCAACCTTTTAGATCAATTAAATGTACAAATTCGAGAAAAACGTCCTGGCTTACAACACAAAAAAATAATTTTTCATCAAGACAACGCACCAGCGCACAAGAGTGTTTTAACAATGGCTAAAATCAACGAATTAAAGTACGAGTTGCTTGACCACCCACCTTATTCTCCTGATTTAGCTCCCAGTGACTTTTACCTGTTCCCAAATCTAAAAAAAATCCTCGCTGGCAAGCGTTTTACCTCAAATGAAGATGCAATTACAGTTGTAAACCACTATTTTGAAGACCTTGAGGAAAACTATTTTAATCAAGGGATAGAGTTGCTACATAAGCGTTGGACTAAGTGTATTGAAGTTTCAGGAGATTGTATTAAAAAATAAAAATATTTTTGAAAAACTAACTATTCTCTTTCATTGATAGGCTAAGAACTTTCCGAACCGCCCTCGTAGTGCATCTGATTGGGTGTAACTGATGCTGATGTATTGCCAACTGCAACCCAGTTCCTCAAAACGCCGAACTAAGCTTGCAATCGTTGATGATGTGGGCGCTGATCTTACGTTAATAAAACGGCGATAATTTCGCTGCTTCAGAACTATTGATCGTTGAGAAGAATAACAAAAATCGATAATTTTAATGCGTTGATGTGGACTGTACGTCTTCATTTTAAATTTCCAAGAGTTCAGTTATAATATGCAAAAAGAAAAAATAAATTATGTTAAAAAATAAAAAAAAGTTATTTGTGTTTCACATCAGCTGGTCTTGTTTGGGCCAGCCGTTAGTTCGGATCGATTTCCAACTGATTTATTCTCTGTGTGTATAAAATTATCAATTAAAGCATCTAATGATACAGTGGGTTTCCTCGCCAATGTTCTGAGCATATTCGAAACCGAACATTTTTTTTTTAAATTTTACAGCAAAAGCCTGTCAGAATGAATTCAGTGAAATTTTGCAATCCTAATTTTCGCTTTTACCACCAACTTTCGAAAAACAGAAACCAAAAATCCTGCGGTACAACACACAAGATAATTGTTCCCATAACTATGGCCATGGCATTTAGTTTCTCTCACGCGCTTTACATTTGGCGGCATAATGAAAACTCGAACAAACGCAGTCTAGTTAGCCATGAACGAGCTGAGCATAGACAAGCTGAGCCGGCCATAAAAACCAAAACTCAAACGAAATGGAAATGGAAATCAGCGCATTTATGGCATATGGAATGATTATTCATTCGTCCATATGTACATGTATTCTGCATGCGCTTTCATGTTCGTACCCAAGTGCTAATCCAACAAATGATAATTGTTTTGGGGGGAGGGTTTTACTGTTTACTACCGGGCAACCGGGTAACCGTCAATTGGCAAGTGACGGCAACAACATCGGGATTACACTAGTGCCACTGGTGGAAGCTAGCAATTGTGCGGCCATAAAAGCCAATGCTATAGCAATTGGTTTGTAATTAAGTATATCGCATCTCATAAACATTGAGTTGCATCTTATGCAGCATTTGCTGCTTTCCACAGCTACCGCCGTTGCGCGACACGGCTGCACGGCGTGGCTTGCTGCACTGCACTGCACGACCGGCAGCGGAGTCAATGTAACAATTTAATGGGCCAATAGCGGCGGCAACAGCGTCCAGTGCGCCATGGCTTCGCATGGCTTGACTTGGCTTAGCTGGCACAGCACGTAGCCACGTTTTTTATGTAATCAAATTAAAGCGTTTGTTTTCATTGTTGCCTCTTTTGTTGCTGTTGCAGATTTGTAATTTGCATTTGCCTCCACCATCTTCATCTCCTTCTTCTTCGTCTTCTACATTTATACATATTTTTCTATAATTTCTTGTTCAAAGTTATACTTAATGTGTAATCTTTGAATTTCGGCTTGAACGCTGCAACGTTTTGCCTCCAAACAAGACTGGAGTGTAAAGAAGAAATAGAAAAAAAAACCATGGGAGATTCGTGATTTACCGCCATGGCAGCGGCATCAATAATAATATCATCTCCATAGACATGCGGCATTATCTACAGTAATTATGTAGTTGTATTCGTTGACTGTTAATAACAAGTGCTCTAAGCCAGATAATCTGCAACATTAGTGGGGTTTTTCGTTTTCAAAACATTTTGAAATAACCCCCCCCCCCCTAGGAAATGTTGCAATGTCTGCCGAGGCATGATGACAACATGGACGCAGCAAATGCTTGACATAATATGGGAACAATAATTCAATGGTAGTTTGTGGAGGAAACTGAGGAGGCACTGACCCCGCTCAATTAAAACTATGACTAGAGAGAAGAAAATAGTTTTTAATTGAATAATAAAAGTAAATGATCAAATAAACAAGTAAAAACGTCGTTAAGTTCGGCCAGGACAAACCTTATAAACCCTACACCGTCTCCACACTAACAAAAAAAATGGTGCGTTTTTTGGACCCTTTTGGATCATGCGTCATTCCATAATCTCACTTAAAACTTCAGCATTAATCTATAAATTCAAAAATTCAAAGGACATTTTTTGGCATTTATTTTTGAAATAATAACCTTCAAATGTTGGAAACTGTATTATGGAAATGAGCGTTCGGAGAGAAACAGGAAGATCCGCTGTTTTCGAACAAAATTTTGTTCAGTGATGAGGCCCATTACTGGCTCAACGGCAAAGTCTATAAACAAAAGTGCCGCATTTGGGCAGAAGAGCAACAAGAAGAGGCTCAAAAGGTGTCATTATGCCCAGAGCAAACAACGGTTTGGTGTGGTTTATAAGCTGGTGGAATCATCGGTGCATATTTTTTCAAAAATGATGATGGCCGGAACGTAACCGTCAATGGTGCTCGCTATCACGCAATGATATCGATCTTTATGCTACCTGAAATTGAAGCCCGTAATCTTGACTACACTTGGTTTCAACAGAACGGTGCCACTTCTCATGCAGCTGGTCAGACAATGGATCTATTGAGAGGTCATTTCGAAAAGCAGCTAATTTCACGTTTTGGACAGGTGAGTTGGCCGCCTAGATCGTGTGACACCTTAAGAAGGAGCGAGTCTATGAGAACAAGCCCGGGAATCCTTCAACTCAAGGCCAACATTGTTGCAGAAATTCAAACGCTGCAGCCTCAAATTTTGAAAGATGTTATGGAGAAAAAACGAGCCCATACGCGTGAATTGTGTCAAACTTTATTTTTTCCAGTTTTGTTTGCCATTTCATTGCAGAAAGACTTACAACTTGCATACCACGGTTTGGTGGGGTTTATGGTCTGGTTGAATCATCGGTCCTTATTTTTTTTTAAATTTCTAACGGGTGATCAATCTAGGGGTATTTTTTCAATATGTGACGTGCAAATTAGAAAGGGACCTCAGGGTAAAAACCAGTTTTGTTCAGGAGAGCCATTTTAAAGATTTAAATACGTGTATCTTTGGTGTACCATCACTTTCATAAAAAGCGCATATCTCTGGGAGGGAATACGTTTGGGGCATGGGATCGGTCTCATTCGATGCTCAGATGTTGTTTACATCAAAAAAAAGTGAAAATTGATTTTTTTTACCCTTAGGTCCCTTTCTCTATGCGCTGTCGCATATAGGTTTTTTACAGATAACGCGGGAGTTGTGTTAAATTTTTTTCTTTTCTTGTCAGTATTGTTTGCCTTTCATCATGTAAAGACTTACAACGCGAAAACCACGGTTTTCACGAATTTGGTATACCGGTCGAAATGCTCTAATGAGTCATCCAAAACTGGACCCTCAGAATGGAAACCCTGAGGCGTAGTTGCGGCCAACATTTGAAGGAAATTATATTCAAAAAATAAATTCCATAAAATGTCCTTTCAAATAACCAATAAAGATTCCACACTTGATTTGAATTTTTAATTTTTTTTGTTCTGAAAATACCTCTAGATGGATCATCCTATATTTTTGGATTAGTAGCAAAATTTTCTTTAATTTAAGTATATCCATAGTGACTTATAATCACCTGTTTTGCCCATGAGGGACGTTTTTTCGGCCACTTAATCTAAAACATCCTTCAACTATACCCGTTTTTGAGGTACGCCTACCAAAAATATTATGATTTGTTAAGTAAATTCTCAAAAGGAATACTTTTTTTCCGAGATACCTTCAGTCTTTTAAGGGGAAACCCTTTTCGCCCTTGCCCGATTTCGCCCATTTACAATCCCAAACAGTTTATTGATTCGTTCGACCGCTTTCGTGTTTTAAACAGACACATGAGCGAGCGGGCAGACACGGCTAGATTGTCTTAGAATTTACCAGGTCAATAATACAGGGTGTCCGCCGGAAAGGTACGTATATTGTTATTGTTGTAGCGGCAACTATGTGCCGGGGTGGCAGTCCTTGGCCGAAGAGTTTCTCTTCGGGTCAATCCGGTCCTTTGAATCGGCTGGCGTGGGATTGGCATAGTACTTTGTTTTGCCGCCATTTTGGTAAACATTCGTCTTGGCAGTTCATATTTTGCAGTCGTGAAGTAGAGACGTGGCAAATTTATTATGAAAAAATATTCGATAAACAAACGTGTTTCAATCGTTAAACCATTTTATCAAAATCTATCATCGATTACTGTGACGATGAGAAAGTTACGTGGAATTTTACGGAGAAACAACGTGCCAACAAAACGCACTGTTTATCGTGTAGTGAATGATTTCGAAGAAAGAGGGTCTGTAGCTGATAGGCCCAAGCATGGACCACAGCGTACTGCAAGATCGGCTAAAAACATTACTGCTGCTCAAGAAAGAGTGTTCAAAACAATCCATCAACCTCAATTCAACGCCGTGCTCAGGAGCTTGGTCTTCAAAAAACAAATTTGGAAACAATTTTGAACAAGGATTTGCATTTGTATCCATTTAAGATTCAGTTGACACAAGAGCTGCTTCCACAAGACCATTTACTCCGCCGTACTTATGCCAACAGGATGATTCGGCAGCTTGCCCATGACAACCCCGATTTTCATGATAACATCATAATGAGTGACGAGGCACATAGAAGATCCATTCTGCCAGTGTTCCGACGGACACTGTACTTCGTGTTTGAAAATCTCACATCCTCTAATAATTATTCGATTGACTTCGCTCATTATAATGAGCGAAGTCAATCGAATTATTTCAAATATTCAAAATAAAATATAAAAACACAACAAGTTTTTGATAATATGAACTCGCGCCGAAAATAAAAATAATAATAAAATAAAAAATACCAAAAGGATATCAAAAGTTTTTATTTTTTCGATTTTTTGAATTAAATTAAAAATTTCAACAACTTTACAAATCTTTACTTGACTGATATTAGCTTTTTAACAAATTTGTAGGTCAACATGTTTAGCTTTCTATTTTTTCCTGTGTTAGCTACGATTACAGATATATAAGATGTTAGCACAACATAGCTAGGAAATGATAAATTTTTTAATTTAAATAAATGTTCCTCTAGAATTAGAAGTAATTTTTTTTTATTTTTCCGTTTTCTTTCGTAGTTTCGATATAAGTTTTCCAAATGAACTTGCTGTACTAACTTGAATGTAATTTTTCTTTTTTTAGGAAATTATCTGATGTATGGCTTAAGTGTGGTAAGTCCATGATTTGATCTTATATAGGGCCAACATAGTATGTGATGCTTTGTGCAGTGCTCACTAATTTGATAAAAGTTGCCCAGTTGTTCTCAATAGAATTCTAAGGGAAGTAAGTAAATAATACGGTGCCTTTGAAAGGAAAGCACATCGGACTCGTATATCCTTTTGTCTGACAGCTTTTTGAAGTTTAAAACCACTGTGGTCTACTTTGTTCAAATATGATCAATATAAGGCAACTACAGCGGCAGGGCTCTAAGTTTGGTAGAATCCTTGTATGATGTCTTTACAGTATGGTAAACCGATATGGTACGGGCCTTAAAATAAAAGGACACCATGGCATCATGTATCAATATGATTCTAGCTGGATTGGTAGAAGGTAGCTTATATCTCGCTTATGTTAAATTTGTGAAAAATTGGATTTAGTTCACAAAGTAAAAAGTATGATTGAGGTAACAATATCCGAAGAACATCATACTATTGTTTGGTATATGGTTGTAGCACAACAATATTATGGTCATCACAACACACAATTATACTATGATCCACACAATAATATTACGGTCCTCACAACAATATAATTACTCCCACAACCATATTATGATCCTCACAACCATAGTATGTTTAACATACAACCACAGTATGACTCACACGCAACCATACTATGAGTCTCAAAACTTTTTTTACGGATTGGGTTAAGTTGTTATTCAATAATAGAGATTTTTATTAAGTAAATTATTTAAAAATACATTAAACTCTTATTAATAGCAGTGTTTTATTTTACAGTAGAAAAACTGCATTATTAAAAATATTTCCCTTATACTAATCCAAAGTAGTTTGTTTTGAAAACATTTAATGTATCGGGTGATCAATCTAAAGGTATTTTTTCAAAATAAAAAAAAAATCAAAAAATCAAATAAAATGTGGAATATTTGTGGTTCTTTCGAAAGGACATTTTATGTCATTTATTTTTTGAATATAGTTTCCTTTAAATGTTAGCCGCACCTACGCTTCAGGTTGTCCATTCTGGGGGTCCAATTTTGGATGACTTCTTCGAGCATTTCGACTGCTATAGCTTTAATGACACGCGTTATGTTGGCTTCAAAAACCTGAATAGTAGCTGGTATGACAGCCTAGACTTTGGACTTTGCGCAGCCCCAAAGAAGAATGTCTAAAAGTGTAAAAGTGTGGCGGCCAACACCTGTCCATAACGTGAAATTAAGTAGCTGCTTTTCGAAATGACCTCTCATTAGATCCATTGTTTGAGCAGCTGTATGGAAAGTGGCACCGTCCTGTTGAAACAAAGTGTCGTTAAGATTACGGGCATCAATTTCAGGTAGCATAAAGATCGATATCATGGCGCGATAGCGAGCACCATTCACGGTAACGTTCCGGCCATCATCATTTTTAAAAAATATGGTACCACCAGCTTTTAAACCGCACCAAACCGTGGTTTTCTCTGGATATAATGGCACCTCTTGAACCTCTTTTGGTTCCTCTTTAGCCCAAATGCCGCAATTTTGTTTATTGACGTTGCCGTTGCGCCAGAAATGGGCCTCATCACTGAACACAATTTTAATCGAAACAGCGGACCTTCTTGTTTTTCGCCGAACGCTCATTTCCCTATAACAGTTGCCAACATTTGAAGGAAATTATATTCAAAAATTAAAAGGCCTTTCGTATAAACAATAAAGATTCCACACTTGATTTGAATTTTAGAATTTTTTTTATTTTGAAAAAATACCTCGTAATGGATCACCCTTTAGATTGTACAAAATTTGGTTGATTGATGCCGTACCTTTAATGTAGCTTATGAAGTGGCAGATCATATCATTTTATGTGGGCTTTATCAAAACTTCAACACGGACTGTTGATTGATTTCACTAATAAAGGGTGTTTTTTTATTGAGGTATAGAACTTCGAATTGAAATAAAACATCAATTTGGCTTTATTGGAAGGATAATTTTATGCCATTAATGTTTAAATATGATTTCGGGCATGTGGCCGCCGCGGCTGGCTCGAATAAAGCCAATTCTACAGGTCCAATTTTCAACCACTTTTTCGAGCATTGGGGCCGTATGTTGGCAATAACGCCACGAATGTTGGCTTCCAAGTCCCCTAACGTGTTTCTGGTTTGTTGGCGTAGACGAGCGACTTCACATATCCCCAAAGAAAATAATCCAATGGTCCATGTTAACCGATCCATGGTTAACCGAATTAATTGCTCTGATGGACGATTATGTCGACCATAAAATGGACGGAGCTTGCGGTGAACTTCGCGAACTGAACCATTACTTTCGAAATAAATTTGCACGATTTGCAAGCGTAGTTCTTTTGTCAACCTGTTCATGATGAAATGGCAAACCAAACTAAATATTAATCACTTGACAGATGACAAAATGGCCGCCAGTTAAAAAAGTGATGCCAACTTAAAGTTCTATACCCCAATAAAAACACCCCTTACTTATATGTGACAGCGCATAGAGAAAGGGACCTAAGGGTAAACAAATCAATTTTCATTTTTTTTCTTTTTTTTTGATGTGAACAACATCTGAGCATCGAATGAGACCGATCCCATGCCCCAAAAGTTTTCCCTGTGATATGCGCGTTTTATGAAAGTAAAGTCGACGACTCTAAGCGCAAATAGAAAGGGACCTAATCTTTAAAATGGCTCTCCTGAACAAAATTTTTCATCAACTTTTCACTTTTTTTTATTTTTTTGATGTGGACAACATCTGAGCATCGAATGAGACCGACCCCATGCCCCTAAAGTGCTCCCCACAGAGATATGCGCGTTTTATGAAAGTGAAGTCGACGATTCTAAGCGCAAATAGAAAGGGACCTAATCTTTAAAATGGCTCTCCTGAAAAAAGCTGGTTTTTAACCTTAGGTCCCTTTCCTTTGTGCGCCACATATAAACGTCTTTGGCCCGAACCTTCACAATGGTTATAACTTGTCAAAATCGGTTCACTTTAAATTCCAATTACAATTTTAGTAGTTAAGTCAAAAAGTTGTCTGGCTCTCTTTCTCTCTCTGCCAGCCCTTTTTTCTCCTGATGTTTATGGCGTGGTACCATAAACGAGGTATAGTCGCTAGGCAATTAACGAATGAAAATTACCTATGAACATACCAAAAAAAATGTTTATGAATGTTTAAAGATAATTGCGAATATTTATAAAAGAATTTTAGCTTTACAAGCTTCAAGAATTTAAACCTTCAAATTTAAAAGTCTTAATTTCTACGAGAAAAAATTGTAAATCAGCTGACTGCATAACACTACCTTCTATAATGTACTACGATATAGGGTTTATGCCCCTTTTTGATGAACGGCCCAATTCTCTGAAATATTGGCATACAAAAATTTAAATTTACTGCAATACATAACCATAAAACAATATTTTCATTTAAATCGAAACACAAATAAAATAAACCCATTAAAAAAAAATAGATTCCACCAGACTATTGCCATTGTTAAGAGGCAAAGATTAATTTAGCTCGACTGCGCAACCCTACGAATTGTAAACAGTTCATTTTTGCGTTAAATTTTATTTTTTATTTTATTTTCATTTAAACGACTATTATAAAAAGCGAATTTTTGAATAAAAGCCATGTAATCGGCTTAACATTTTACCATGTATTTACTGTCCGCCATTTATGTTTGCTGTGTGCTTGTGTGTGTGCAGTCGAAAGCAGTTCTGCCAAACGTAAAAAAGACCTTTGCGTTTTACGGAATTTTTAAATATGAACCAAAGAAAAGCGGGCAAATAAACCCAAAACGAAAAGGAAAAAAGTGAACAGAAAACCTTAAATATTCATTATGGTGCCAAACAATGCATTTCCTGTTTAACCAGTAAATGGGGGGATCGCAGTCGCCGCTGCCGCCGCAATCATCCGTTCTTGCTTTATTTTCTGTTTGCCCCACAGCATTTACCGAATGCATGGTAAAAAGTACATAAACAGATTATGAGAGTCCGGCAACGTTGTTTCCTTGTTGTTCTTTGGCCATCTTTTTTGCATCTGTGTGTGTGTGTGTGTGTGAGGAGAGGAGAATAATATTAAAATAACTGTTGACTTGGACAGAGAGTAAAAGCGTAACGGGGTGGTAAGGCGACTCCTGCTACCCTATCTTTTTTATGCGAAAGTGTTTGTCTTTTCCGTGAGAACATCAGACAAGTATTTTTAATCCTGAGAATTTTCTTTTTCATACCCTACACCATCACGTGGTGGTACAGGTTATTTTAACTAAGTGCTGATCTTTGTAACAGGGCTAAGGAGTTTTGCAGAAATCAGACGACTCCGCTCTGACTCTGACTTCGGCCTCCGTCTGAATATATAGGGTGAAGCATCTAGAGGTATTTTTTCCATAGGGTTTTTTTCAGAGTTTACGCGGGAGTTGCGTTAAACTTTATTTTTTTCCTTTTCAGTATTGTTTGCCATTTCAATATAGAAAGACTAACACCGCAACAACGTCTCAGAATTGTGCAACTGAATTGTGGTTATGAGAAACAAGAAGATCCCCTGTTTTCGAACGACGGTTTATTCAGTGAAAAAGTGCCTTTCTGGCTCAATGGCAACGTCAATGAATAAAATATCCGCATTTTGGCTAAAGAGCAACCAGAAGAAAGAGGTTCAATAGCTGTCAGAGAAAACCATGGTTTGGTGCAGTTGATGGGCTGGTGGAATCAACGGTCTATATTTTTTTCAAAAATGATGGTGGCCGTAACGTAACCGTGTATGGCGCTCGATATCCCGCCATGATATCGATCTTTATGCTACCAGAAATTGATGCCCGTAATCTTGACGGTAGTATTTGGTTTCAACAGAACGGTACCACTTGCCATACAGCTGCTCAGATAATAGATTTATTGAGAGGTCATTTCAAAGAGCAGCTAATTTCACGTATCTGACCGGTGAGTTGGCCGCCTAGATCGTGTGATATCACGAGTTTAGAGTTTTTTCGTTGGTAAGATTCAGGTTTCGAAGCCAATATTACGCGTGTCATGATCGCCATACCGGTCGAAATGCTCGGACGAGTCATCCAAAATTGGACCTTCCGAATGGACACGCTGAGACTTAGTCGCGGCTAAAATTTAAAGGAAATTATATTTAAAAAATTAATGGCATAGAATGTCCTTTCGAATGAACAACAAAGATTTCATAATTGATTTAAATTTTTGTTTTTTTTTATTTTGAAAAAAACACCGCTAGACTGATCACCCAATATTTCTGCATAATGGTGGATAGAAAGAATCAAGGCTTAGTCGCGGTTAACATTTAAAGGAAATTATATTTAAAAAATTAATGGCATAGAATGTCCTTTCGAATGAACAACAAAGATTCCACACTTGATTTAAATTTTTGTTTTGAAAAAAATACCTCTAGACTGATCACCTGATATTTCTGCAGAATGGCTCACATTCACCTTATTTGGGTATTGGGTCACATGGGTTTGCCAGAGACCGGTAGGGCAGACGAGGGAGCGTGTGCCTCCTCGATTGTATTCATCATGGCAGGACTTCTAATTAGACGGTATTAGAAGTTCTGCAAAGGAAAAGGAGTGCATAGAATATCTTTCTTTCACATGTCGTTTTCTACCGAACAGACGGCGAGCTAGCCGACCTTGCAGATATCGGCATTGGCTATCTTAAAATCAACGAGCTTCGAGACTCAATGGTTACACGCCATCAGTGAATGTAACCTCAATCATTCGGTTGGCAAAAAAAAAATCGGTTATAGCAAAGAGAAAAAAAATGGTCAAAAACGGTCGAAACTATTAAAATTCCTTTGCGAGAAACATTTTTCGGTTGCGATCACCAAATGTTTTTAGTTGTACTAAATATTAGGTCCGGCATCCCACAAGATGATAAATATGATATTCGTATATTAAACGCAGCTAATAAAGCGGTCATAACAATAAATAGTTGCCGCAACTGATGGTTGTGTCAACCAACAGTTTAGCCAACATTTTGTTGTTGTAACCGAACACTTGTAATGATATCTAAACTTTCATTATAACCGAAAATAATCCTTTTATTACTTCTTTAAGCAAATCGTTTTAACTAATTCATTAAGCAAAAATCTTCCATTATCTTTTACCTCAACATGACCCACCCTATGCCTAAGAGAACTTCAACTATGTAAGGAAACAGTTTTTTAACTCTACTGAAAATTTAAAATGTTTTCGTTAGACATGTTCGGCACGAGGACTTTTAGATCTAAAAACTCTTTTCTGGAGGTTCATATTCTTCGTATATTCTACCGCCACTTCAGTTACAATTACTGAACATTATCGAGCTCCAACGAACATTCGGTTGTACTGATGGCGTACTGCGTACTCGAGGTGCATGTAACCTCAATCATTTGGTTGGCAAAAAATTCGGTTGTGGCAAAGAATCTGCTCTCTGTGTGTAAACATTGATTTTATTTTCATAAAATGAAATAACGACCAGTCCATTACTTTGGACATTAATAAGATTTTTAAAGGAGGCGTGGCACCGCCCACTTGTCAGGCTGGGTGTGTTTACTTTCATGCCATTACATATGTTCAAAATATCATCCTCATATTTCAGCTTTGTAAGATATGGTCTTTTTTCAGTTAAGGTTCCACGCCCCCTAGTCTCATAGTAATGTATCCTACAAATATCACGTGGCCGAACGATACATAATGTGCACATTTCAAAACGATTAATGTTTAAATTGGTAATATTCTCCAAATTCTACAAATTTAGTGGTTTTACCAGAAGTTGACTCAGTCCTTGTGCGGGGAAAATGTTTACCTCCCGACCCATGTGGCCCATTTTCAACACCAGCTGTTTCATCCGCCCATCAACACATATTTAAGCTTCAATACTCGCAATGGTACCTGTGGTATGGTTTCCGCAGACTCTGGCGGACATGGCAAGACCGTCTTAGAATTTTAGACCGATTTAAAATATGGGGTCTTCGACCAGCAATTCGAGGTGTTGCAAACGAGATGATAAAGAAAATATTCCCTTTATTTTATGATGGATGAATCTAATTATACCAGGTTTGTTGTAGAACAAACATAAAGGGAAGGAAAAGTAAGTCAGCGAAGTTAAAGCAAACACTCATCCGTCTAATAGACGCATGTTTCGCCGTTGGTGTGGGATGTTTCTTTCCTTCAAGGTATCTACGTCTGATTTGCAGCCAACAGTGTGAGATAAATTGCAGCTGAGATAAATTGATATGCACGTCTTACTTTTTTCCAGTAGAAATATACAAATTGTTAGAGCTAAGTCAAATGTCGTCGGTTAAAAAAGTTCTGAAATTTTCGTTCTACTCCCACCTCATTTTGTCTGGTACTACTTCCGTCCCAGGAGATTAGTGTAGTATTCTTAACTTAATCCAGCTTAATCTGCCTGGTACTTTAATTTTTTTTTGTTTGATTTTTTGTGAGGTGAGGAGATTAGTGTAGTATCCTTAACTTAATCCAGGTTAATCTGCCTGGTACTTTAGTTTTTTTTTTGATTTTTTGTGAGGTTGAAATTCTTCATGAGATTCCAGATGTTTCTGGATATGTCAGATTCTTACTGACTAAAAACCCTCCTCCTGCTTCATCCATATTTCCCCGCCGAACTGCGATTCGGTATTACTTTTGGGGAGGGGATGGGGTCGGCCGTCAGGCCATTCTCGAATCAACCGACCTGTCTCATTCAGGTGGCATTCGCCGCCTTCTTTCCGGCTTCTCTTTCGGCTCGTAATTCCTCATTCTCACAAGTGATGAAGGTATTAACTGCCTCCCAGTTTCTCTCACTGCCCAGCATCGTGTCGATCACGTTATCTGCTGTCAGCCTTACGCCTTTGTGCATCTCTAACTGTGTTCTTATATAGGTGAACCGAGGGCACCAAAATGTCACGTGCTCGGCTGTTTCTTCATCGGTAATGCATGCTGGGCTCATTGGGGACTCATCGTGTCCAAATCGATGCAGTTAGCTCCTGTATCCTCCATGTCCAGTAAGAAATTGGGTCAGGTTGTAGTTTGTTTCTCCAAAGTACCTGTTTACCCACTTTTCTATATGTGACGCGCAAAATAGAAAGGGACCTAAGGTTAAAAACCAGTTTTGTTGAGGAGAGCCATTTTAAAGATTAGGTTCCTTTCTATTTGCGCTTAGAATCGTCGATTTCACTTTCATAAAACGCGCATTTCTTTGGGAGGGAACACTTCTGGGGCATGGGATCGGTCTCATTCGATGCTCAGATGTTGTCCATATCAAAAAAAAGTGAAAAGCTGATGGAAAGTTTTGTTTAGGAGAGCCATTTTAAAGATTAAGTCCCTTTCTGTTTGCGCTTAGAATCGTCGATTTCACTTTCATAAAACGCGCATATCATGGGAGGGAACACTTTTGGGGCATGGGATCGGTCTCATTCGATGCTCAGATGTTGTCCACATCAAAAAAAAAGAAGAAAAAAATGAAAATTGTTTTTTTTTACCCTTAGGTCCCTTTCTCTATGCGCTGTCGCATATTAGGTATCAGCCTGAATGTCCAACGGCCTTTTTGCATGGTCCTTCCTGTTTCTCTACTCAGTTTTAACGGTTTCGCCGTCGATCTCTGGGGTCTCTCTTCGTCTCCGATAGATCTGCCGGGTACTACTTTCGTCCCAGGAAATCAGTGTAGTAACCTTAACTTACTTTCGACCATAAGGCTCTTTAGTCGTTTTTTATCGTGGACTCAAATGTATAGGGGAGTCCTTTGGTAGTTGTGCACATACCAAAAAGTAGCCCAAATGTTTTCGGACCTCTTCCACAGTTACAATTTGTGGTCCTGTACACACTCCTATCTCTGTAACTGCATTTCTTTGTTAAACATTTACTCCTGATATTAATTCAGTTACCAGTGGGTAATGCGCGTCCGTCCGTCAGTTTATTCTTTCGTTCGTCCTTCCATTTGAGCGCGTAAGGCCGCGCGTTTGCCAGTGTGCGTGCTCATACATATATTCTGCTTGAAATTTCTGACACACATACGCACGTACACACACACATGCTCTCACACTTACATTATAAATTTGCGCTAGGTAAGGGAACGAGGAGCCAGGAGAAGAGGGCGGCGAAGGGTATTTGTGGTCCTGCCAACGCATTTCAGCTGAATTTAAATAGCTGACTGGTTAATTCCTTTGACCACCGGCAGCGACGAACATAACCAGCCACCCCAGAATTGGGAATTTTAATATTCCTTTTGTATTGCTCAGCACAAAGACGAAATGACTTAATTTAACACACATTGAATTGACCGCTTTAATGCCGGACCTGTCCGCCGCTATGCAGGCGCTTGAGTTTTTCCACGTTTTTTCGGCTTTCGTTTCGTTTTGTTTCTGTTTTTTTTTTCGTTGCCACAAAACGTCCTTTTTATTTGCCATACTTTGTCTCCGACGACTTGTGCTGCTGCTCGGTCATTTCTCTTCGTCCCTCCGCCATCCGGTTGATCATTATAAACATGTATATGTCATCGTTTTTGCTTTACTTTATGGGGATTTATTGCTTGATGAGTTGCGGGGGTCTTTTTTCCTGATATTTTTTGTACACGAGCACAACGACAAGCATAAAAGGTAATTCAAGTATGGTTAAAATGGTATTTTTGTCGATGGAATCGGTCCGGGAGAGCGAGACGGTTGGACCAACTGGGCGAGGAAGCTTGTATAGCTTTAGCCAGCGCCTTGTATTTGAAGTGTGTGCTCGACGCTTGGTTTCATTCAGTTTGTCGCATGAAGTGGCAAATAATTGTCATATCATATCGCCGTGCTACGGGTACTACACGGCCACGATGACGACGACGCTGTGGTTGGTGGTGATGGGCCAAATAATATGAAAAGGAATCCATTTATCGCCGCGTTATTTAATTAGAGCTGTTGGCGATAAGTCAATTGACAACATTATTTTTAAGTGGCTCACATTACCGGGGCTTTTATATTTTTAGGGGCTGGGAATGTCGATGGAATGGTCGTTGTGTTGCTGCCGATGGTAACGTCGGTCTCATGTTGGCAATTTCGGAATGTGTTTTGTTAATCTGTTTTAAGATAATAGCGGTTGTGATAGTAAGGGGGGGGGGGGTGGTTGTTGGACTTAAGGGTACGCTTACCTGCTAGCAAGTATAATATGGATTTAATTGTTAGGAGAATTGTTTACAGCGAAATATTTTACGTTGGCCGGAGTTTTCTCCAAAAAATAAAAACAAAGGCACCACAATTCTTGTGAAAACATTTCACCGGAGTTTTAATGTTTTCTGGGAAATGTTGATTGCCGGTTTGACCTTTGAAAATTTGGAATTGAATGGAAAACATTGGCTGTTGGGTTATGGGTTTCTCTGTCAGTGGACATGTTTTTTTTTTAAAGTTTTCTAAATCCTCTAAGATGGTGGTGTTTTCTTTTCATCTGTTGCGAGTAAAGGCTAAGTTTTGATGATGATTTTGCCCTGTGATAATGTTAACAAGCAAAACCGACGCTTTTAGGCAACGAAGACTCCATGAAAGCCCACTAAAACCATTGACGTGCTCAAGGCCAACTAGAAAAATAAGGGAACATTCATCCATGGCCTATAGTGGCCACTTAGTTATGCTGTTTTTAACAAGGACGAATATATTTAGTTTGGTCAGATCCCATCATTGAGAACCTCCATCAGGGATTCACTATTGACTTGACCGACATAACAATTCTCAACAATGTATCAACGGATGCCTTGTAGAAGAAAATAAACGTATTTTTGGGTCTATCGAGTCACAGAGTACAATCAAAATTTTCAAAATATATCTACTTGTAAAGGGTGTTTTTTAAGACGTTTGATTTTCCAGACAAAATAAAACTAAAATAATTTAATGTTATGGCCATTTTTTCTGCTTTATTATACAGCTAAGGGTTCGCCATTATGTTTTGAAGATTATTACGGGCAAGTGGCCGCCGCAGATGGCAAGAATAAATTTAAGCCCACCACTTTTTGCAGCATATGTGACAGCGCATAGAGAAAGGGACCTAAGGGTAAAAAAAATCAATTTTCATTTTTTTCTTTTTTTGATGTGGACAACATCTGAGCATCGAATGAGACCGATCCCATGCCCCAAAAGTGTGCCCTCCCAGAGATGTGCGCGTTTTATGAAAGTGAAGTCGACGATTCTAAGCGCAAATAGAAAGGGACCTAATCTTTAAAATGGCTCTCCTGAACAAAACTTTTCATCAACTTTTCACTTTTTTTTTTTGATGTGGACAACATCTGAGCATCGAATGAGACCGATCCCATGCCCCAAAAGTGTTCCCTCCCAGAGATATGCGCGTTTTACGAAAGTGAAGTCGAAAGGGACCTAATCTTTAAAATGGCTCTCCTGAACAAAACTGGTTTTTAACCTTAGGTCCCTTTCTATTTTGCGCGTCACATATGGGGCCGTATGTCAGCAGTAAAGCGCCGAATATTCTCTTCCAAGGCTTCAGTCGTATCGGGCTTATCTGCGTAGACAAGCGAGTTCACATAACGCCACAAAAAATAAACCAACGGTGTTAATCGCACGATCTTGGAGGCCACGTCACAGGCCCACGATGCGAGATAATGCGCTCACCAAAATGTTTCCTCAATAAATTGATTGTTGCTTTGGCAGTATAGCATTTAGCTCTGTCTTGTTGAAACCAAAAGTCGTCCACATCAACATCCTCCAAATGTGGCAAAAGTCATTAATCATGGCTCTATACGGTTCCCCATAGACCGTAACATTATGGACGGCTTCATTATTGAAGAAATGTGGACCAATGATTCCCTCTGCCCATAGAGCACGCCAAACAGTGACTTTTTGAGGATGTTACGGCGTCTCAACAATGGCTTATGCATTTTTAATACTCCAAATGCGACAGTTTTGGATTAACGACGTACCCATTCATCTAAAAGTGAGCTTCATCGCTGAACAAAATTTTTTTTTGTAAAATTGCAAATCGCTTCAATACAAAATGACCTCTCACGTGTCCAATGCATGATGGCAACTGAAAGGCAGACGATACAAATATCCCGTCAGCCACGCAAACTCTCCACACTCTTCGACCAACAATGCCGACACAACCTTTAGTGCAAAAAAGCAAGTTTTCGCGCTCCACCCTGTATAATCTGAGAAAAAAATTTATTAAAATAAAAATGTATTTTATGCCTACTATAATTATTGGTACCAAAGTAACATTCCATTCATGCTTCCATCAGGTGCACATGTTGACCGCAGGTGTACCATCTTCCATCTTTATTTCTCCATCTTTATTTCTTATTTTCATTGACGATCTTTGGGGTCAGACTGTGAATCCAATCTACTCTTTTGCGGATGACAGCAACCTCTTTCATTCGTATTCATTCGACCGTAGGCCGAGTTTTCAAGATATTGATGACCAAAGGCGAATTATGGATGAGACACTTGGCCGGGATTTACAGGCCATTTCCGAATGGGGTCGAGTGAATGTTGTCTCACAAGCGATTTATTGACCCAACAGTATCGTCATTATCTATCGATGGCATGGATACCGATTGTTCGGATGCTCTTGATGTTCTGGGCATGAAAATACAATGTGACGCTCGTTGGGCGAGACATGTATTCGGAGTGTCGAAAGAAGCACTCAAGTGTATAGGCTTTCTAAAGCGGTGCAAGAAATATTTCACTCTTTCTGATCTCTTCAATATCTATACAACCTACATCCGGCCAAAGATGGAATACAATTCCCATATATGGGCAGGTGCTCCAAAATCATCCTTGGAGCTACTTGATCGTGTTCAAAGGAGGGCGATAGTGTTGATGGGTGACAGTAGGGTATCCAACTCTATTGTTTCCCTTGAGCATCGTCGGAATGTAGGTTGTGTGTCGCTATTCCATCGTTACTTTCATGGTGTGTATTCTTCAGACATTCGTCGTCTTATTCCTGACGTGAGGATGTTCGGCAGGGATACACGACTTTCCAGGAATTCACACCCATTTGTTATCGATCGGCTGGTTGACCGCACTATACACTACAGATTAAATTCGTTTTTCGCCCGTACTGTCCGTATGTGGAATCAACTTCCGGCAAATGTATTTCCCACCAACTACGACATCCAGAAATTCAAGTCAAATGTCAACAAACATTACTCCCTCTTTCCCCCTTGAACTGCCTTACTTTCCACTCACCAACGCAATGCATTGCATGTAAAGGGGAAAACCCCTGAGTGTTGGTCAAAAAAAAAAGCGTAGTAGTATTGTAGCTACCAATTATGGTAAGTCGAACCATGTAATCATCAATACCATGCAATGTTGGTGATTGCAACATTCATCCAACCGAATGTTAGTAGATCAGACCGATTTCCAACTGATTTTTTTTTCTGTGTGTATGTACTTGACTTAGATATGAGTCTCTTAATCGTTAGATCTCAAACATACATTGATCCCGCAATAAAAAATTCCGGTATTCTAGATTTAATATTTCCAAAAAAAACTTGTTGTTTTAGGCTGTCAATATATCCTATTGCGGGTAAAAACAAGCCGGTCTGATTATCGTTTATTTTATTTATTTATTTATTTTATATCTATTACAATATTAAATTATAATAAACTTATAAGGAAATAAGCACTAGCAACTAAGGCTTTCGCCTACATATTATCTACATACAAGTACATAGCAGGTATTTTAAGTAAAAAAGTAAAATTTTTCCAATTTATATTTTATCATGTAGCTTCAAAATTTTAAGAAAGTTATAGATATTTGTAATATTTTCTGTGGTTGGATATCTTAATAAGTCAAGTGCTCCTGGTGAGTTGAATGATTTTTGGCGAGTGAGTAGCAGTGCTGGACAATCCGAAAGTAGATGGGCGATTGATATGTTACTGTTGTTGCAAAAGTTGCATTGGCTAGGAGGTTCCTTGGTCAGTAAATGTTCATGCGTGAGCCTAGAATGATTTAGGCGTAATCGCACAAAGCATTTATTTCGATGGCAAGTAGTAGTTAGTGGTAGATCCAATGGTATTCTATCAGGATTTATAATTTTATACGGATGGTTATAATTCATCCATATATGTGCTGCTTTTAAGTTGGCCTGATTGAGTGCTAGTTTAATTGTAGTGCGTTTGGACTGGGGAATAAATGCGAATGATAGAAAACGGAGTGGAATATTTTTGGCTACCATATCAGCTCTCTCATTGCCGGAGATACCAACGTGACTAGGTATCCACATAAGTTTAATTTTATTACGCATGTCTAGCAATTGTTGCTAAATTGATATTATTATTTCGTTTTTGTTTCCGCTGTTTGCACATGCTACAAATACAGAGTAGCTATCGGAGCAAATCAGGTTCTTAATACGACTCTTCTTACATATTTCCAAGGACTTTAGTATGGCTAGGGCCTCGGCTTCGAATATGGATGAAACTGCTGGTAGAATGCCTGTAGCTTGAATTGTCGGATACTACTGAACTGTTTTGGAACCATCAGTAACTGATCATCGTTAATTTAATTCCTTATTAAAAATAGCGATTTTAAAAGACAATAAAATTTGTTTTGACGTATTGCTGTTTAAACAACAAATAAATTATTCTACAAGCATAAAACAAAGGCACATTTGCCTTTCAACAATTTATATTGACATTCGGTATTCATTTGGAAAGCAGGAACGTTCGTTGAACTAAACTGAAAAGCAACAAAGAAAAAAAAACAAATAATAGGTTAAGTCCCTCCCTAACAAAATGTATGCCTACGTGCCAGCCTGCATAGAATTTTCACTGAAAACGATATGCAGCTTTAATTTCCTGTTTTCACTCTCTAGCGGCAAATTCAGACATTCCGTATCACCACTCACTCACTCTCTCTCTTCACTTTGGGTCTCTTTACTTTGCCATTTTGTAAATGGAAGTCTGGTGCGTATAAGTAATGCAGCATCTCCCCAACATGTATACGCACCATGGCACTGGCGAGCGATACAAGCTTGCGAAATCTTATGTATTTTTCCTCTTGTTTTTTGTGGGGCGGTGGAGACATTTTCTTTTTCAAGAGAAAAACAAACAGCACAAAGTTGCTCTTGTTTACACTTTAACTCGTGATGACAGTAGTACAGGCTCTTTACCCCCCGCCCCTGCCTGCTCAAAGTCATGAATATTTTAAAGAATCTCATAAAATGAAAATTATTTCCGGTTGTCATTAAAGTGAAATTAACTTTTCTCTTTGCCAAGTACTCTTCCTTGGCTACGTTTTGCCCCACTCACTCTCCCTTGGCCCACATTCGAATATTTGCAGCACTTACGAAAATTACCTTAATTTTGTAACTATTTTCCGAGGAAGAGGCAAAGAAAAAACGAAACACCAGCGTTGCTACCTGCCATTAACTTTTGGAAATATTTTCTATGCACGCTGAGGAGAAGAAAACTTTAAAACAAACTCAAATGAAATTGTACTAAAGTCATGCTTAAGAGGTTGCAGGGGCATTAAGTCTGCATGTCTGTTTGTTGGTTTGTCTTTTCTTTGGCTTCACTCGCGTTTTTTTTTTGATAATTTTAACCTTAACCTGCAAAACATGTAAAAGGCTGTCACTGAAATCCTCCCCCCCTCTCCACGCCGTAAGGACTACCAATTGCCTTAGCCTACCCGAAATAAGTGAGACCCACAACAACAAAAAACAAACATTAAAGGTGGCCCCAGGGGGGGGGGGGTGTCATTGGTTGGACCGGTGGAAATTTCTCAATTATTTGCTATTTTTCTTGCCCTAATTGTTTCCTGGTTAAGTCTTTTTCAAGCTATTGGTTCCCTACATCCTGTTCTGTGTCTCTCTCGCATCTTTCTTTTTTTTATTCAATGATTTCCTTGGTTGGCATTTGGTTTTTTTCGTTTTCGTTTTTTTTTTTTTTGGATATTCAGTAACCATAGTATACGGGGTGCCGGAACTATAAATCTTCTTCAGGTTACATCTTATTTTGGTACTTGTTGTAGTTGCTCCTTGCTCGCTGGCTGGCTATTATTTAGCCGAGTTCACAGAGTGACATTTAACCTGCCCCTCCCCTTACTTCCGCCAACAGCAGCTCCCTTTTGATGATAATAACAAACGATAGTGTATTCGTTTCTTTTTCTTCTTCTTCTATTTTTCTTGTCTTGTGGATACTTTTCCCGTTTCTGTTCTGTGTTTTTTTCTCCTTTTTTCTTTGTCGGTACGGAAGTTGCATGAGGTAAAATGGATGAGCGCCGAGATAGAGAAGAAGGATAGGAAACATAAAAATGCTTAATGATATCCGGGGTATAATGCAGCAATTGATGCAAACCGAAATTTAACATTTGCCATAGTAGGGTATGTCGGGAAATTTAAAAATGGATCATTTGTGCAGAATACGAAATTGGTAATTTTGTTCGGCCTTCACGGCTTAGAGAAGGTGACGTCTTAGTGTGAAATGAGTGTGAAGCTTAAACTCCTTCCTTTATTATGTAGCGCTCGGTACTTCAAACTGTTTTTTAGATCCTTCCGTAGCTGGTAGATCTTTGTCGGTTGAAGAGGGTCTGACTTCCAGCTGTGTTTGGTTAAAGCGGCACAAAGGGCTGGTAGCGTTTGCGGAATTTCTAAATCAAGCACCGGGTCCCGGAATTTTTTGTTTATTTCCGAATAGTAAGAGTGCATTCATTTCGATATCATAAACCTGTAGGAGTTTACCTATGAACACATGCCGTTTCAAAAGAGGTCAATTTTACTCTGGTCTTCAGCAGTAGACACACGCTGAAAAAAAGTATGGTTGGGGTGACAATATTCGAAGAGGATCATACTATTATTGTGTATATGGTTGTGGCACAACAATATTATGATCCTCACAACAATAGTATGATTCACACACAACCATACTGTGATCTTCACAGCAATATTATGATTCACACTCAACCATACTATAATATCCACAACCATATTATGATCCTCACAAGCATAGTATTTTTGATACAACCATAGTATGATCCTCACAACCATAGTATGATTCACACGCAACCATACTATGATTCCCACAACCGTAGTATGATTCACACTCAACCATACTTTGATCTTTACAACAATATTATGATCCTCACACCCATAGTTTTATCTCCACAACCATATTGCACTGTAACGTGTGTATGTTTTTTTTTTGGTATATCAAAAAATCATACGCACACACACACATGCTCTATAAAACCTGTTTTGTTATGTGCATAGTCGCAACCATACTGTATGATTGCCGTAATCATGATTGACTTGACGCAGCAATCTTCAGCCCCTTCACTACGTTGGCCGCTCCCCAATACTAGGTGTGTTCAACAAAAAATATGAAATTTAATTTTTTTTTCAAAAAAATGTATTTATTCATTAATTTCTATTTTGTTCTCTTCAAAGTATTCTCATGCCGTTTCAAAAGAGGTCAATTTTACTCTGGTCTTCAGCAGTAGACAGCCGGTTCTATTTACCGGATCAACTTGTCGCAGCAATTGTCAGCCCCTTCACTACGTTGGCGCTCCCCAATACTAGTTGTGTTCAACAAAAAATATATTTTTTTTTTTTAAAAATAGATATTTATTTATTAATTTCTATTTTGTTCTCTTCAAAGTATTCTCACTCAGATATAATACACTTGTGCTAGTGTTATATCGAATCGACGAAACCATTCTGATTTGTACTTTTTGGTATTGCCTTGATCTCTCTCAGACATTCGGTTTTTATCTCCTCAATCGAAGCAGAACGACGTCCTTTCATGGGCCTTTTCAATTTTGGGAACAAGAAAAAGTCGCAGGGGCCAAAGTTGGTGAATACGGTGAATGAGTTATTCCTTTCGACCAAAACATTATGTCGATTGAGCTCCAATTTTGAAACGAACTTCGCTGCCATACTCTCATTGCCCAAAATTTGAAATAAATTTAACTCGCCGATATACGACATCCTCTACAACTTCTCTATTCTCTTATGATTATTCTCCATAACAATTTTCTTCACTTTTTCAACATTTCCATCGGTTTTTGATGTAATGGGTCTACCAGGACGAGGGTCGTGGTCATTCACATCTTCTCGACCTTCTTGTAACACTTGTAAACATATTTCTGACTCAGGGTACCTGCACCTTTTCTATTGAACAGACCTCGTATTTAACATGATGTTCGCTGTGGAAGCTTCAACCATAGTTTGAAGTGTAGTAGTCCTGCAAGGAAGGAACCATTTGCTATATGTATACCACTAACACAGTCCACGGTTTGTTGTGTGCTCTTGTCCTATAGTTTCTCATTATACTCTTCACCGAAAGGAGAATGGTATACAAAATATTGCATTTCATATGCTACACCACGATATATTGATCGGAGACCCTATTTATTTATTATTGATCGTGGTAAATTTCTAAGACGATCTAGCTATGGCCATACGTCCGTCCGTGTCTCTTTTAAAATCAACATAGAATGACAGTGGGAATAAATGGGCAAAATCGACCAAGTGCGAAAAGTTTTCCTTAAAGGCACTAAAGGTACCACGGAAACATTTTTTTGAGTATTTTTTTAACAAATAAAAATTTTTTGAAGACGGAGAATTGTTAGAATGGGCACCGTTACTTGTAAGACAAAAAATACCTAAAAAACGGCACAGTTGCTGGACTTTTTGGCTGATGGGCCCAAAAACGTACCGCATTGGCAAAAGGGGCGATCGAAAGTCAATATACCAATATGAATATGATACATCAATCATCTTGCCCAATTCAGCCACCTTAATAGCTTTTGGGGGTTTTTAATCTGGGCCTTCCCAAGGCATGTTGGAAGTGTTACTGCTCACTGCGTAGTTCCATAACGACCATGGCCCAAGATTTAACCTTCGTTCCTACTGGCAACAAACGAATGGCGTTGTGCATGTCAACTGCATGTTAAGCTGATCCCTTCTACGTTCTAATGTGAATATCGCTGATTGGATGTCCGTGAATATCAGCATCAACGTGAGTGGCCCTTCTCATTTAAAATGCGAGACTTACTGCGATATGGCTTTGGTCCACATCTGAAACAACATTCCTCAAAGGGTCGCACCTATTAGTTCGGCCAGGGTCACAGTTCTGGGAGCTTCTGAGTAGACTTTAGTCTCCGTAATACTAGACTCTATATTAGTTTATTTATGTTAGGGTCGAACGAATTAATATAACCAATAGATCCAAAAGGCAATCCCCTTTTAAAAGCTTAAAGTGGGTCTTAACTAACGATGCCAAATTGAGTCATGTAGCTTCCACAAATAAAATGGTTTGAGCAATTACTGATGTAGATATGATGTTTTCCGGGGCATACTTTTTCCATTTTGTTCTAAGTTCGCCCATGTCTAATATCAAGCAGCTTATGACCATAAGTTACCATCGTGCACAATCTCAGCATGTTGTTTTTAAAAAGTATACAAACGGACGGACATGTCTACATTGTCTTACAGTTTTACAAAGACCAAGAGTATAGATACTTCATACGAGAGCCGATCAATATTTCGAGATGTTGCAAACGGTAGAACCAATTTTGTATACACTCCATTCTATAGTGGTGGGTAAAATAAGTTAGAACTCCACTAAAATTGTTTATGCGTTAGTAAAATTGTTTATGGATTTTTGGTTGTGCTGTTTTAGGCGTAAAAAGGAACGGATAATGCCACATCGCACCATATACCAAATAACATTGGTCTGTGGTTTGCCTTAAGTCGATTTTAGCCATTTTTTTTAATATTTTTTTAAGAATGAACTACACCACAAGCTAATTCGATCAGGTAGTTACCGCAGGTTAATTGTTTTTTTGTCATATGGGGAAGGAAAAGTAAGTCAGCGAAGATAAATCAAACACATCTCCGTCCGGTAGACGCACGTTTCGTCGTTGGTGTGGGACGGCTCTTTCGGTACCACATATGTGTGCTGCCTACTAGGTCTCATTCAACAATCTAGATACGAGTATGTGACCGTCGCCGAGACAAGGGACCTAGTATGCGAAAATGAAGTTTTGAGAAAAACACATTTAATGTTTTATAACGCATTAGGGAGATGCAATTTGGTATGGTTAGTTATGATTGGGTGCTGACTTCGGTGACGTCATGCCTATGTGTTGAGGTGTTTTTTTCGCTTTGGTGTGACAATACCTTTGCTATTGTTGCTACCAAACGAATTACCTCCGCTCATTGCCCCAAGCGGTTTATCGTTAGGTCGCAACTGGTATTTGTATGAGAATGTCAGGGACTTGTGTACAGATTCACAGAAACGGAATTTTGGAGCTCCTAAACCGAGTGAACCCAAAGCGAAAAAAAATCGAAAATTAAACCTAAATCTGCCAGCAATAAAAAAAAACGTATCACCGGATCACGAGAAAAAGATAGCTGAAGTCAAAGCGCCAAAAAAACTGAAATTGTCAAACGGAAGAAAATCAAAGTGCCAGATCACGAAACTCCACAAAAAAAAGTCCAAACTCCAAAAAAATTCAAAGACTGACGAAAAAAAAACTATTTAAAATCAAAAAAAGTAAAATTTTAATGTTTTTTTTCATTTTTATCGATTTTTCCAAGTTCGTTTTGTACGTTTTTTTGGGGGTAAATAAATTTTTATCAGAAATTTAACTCACTTCATATTATTATACACCCTTTTAGGTACCAGAATCCACTCTTAAGTCCAAACCATTTTTTTGACACACTAGGTCCCTTTTCTCGGACATGGTCAATATACGAAACATTGCTTAATTGTGTATCCGCGATAAACTAAGTCATAGATTGAGGATACAGGCGCCTTGCTGTCTGACATTTTTTACAGTACGAGAACCTTTACTTTCGTTTATACTTTGTAATCTTGAAAGTTTCTATTTATAAAATTTGTTTAAAAGCCCAACAATAATATTTAATTAGGCTCAACATTTTCTAAAAACGAAATTAAACCCACCCACCCACTCTAATGTCTCGTGTATATATCATTATAATTACCCCAATTTGTCAATCTTTCCATGCCAGAGATACCATGGCTTACTGCTTTGAACCATTAAATTTTAATTTATTATCGTTGATTTTATTTTGACTTTGTGCCACAAAATAGCCAAATTGCTAAAATCAATTGGACATCTATCATTTCCAGTGTTTGGCGTATAATACCATGACAACAAATTTCCCTGCCTAATCCCACCAACCAGACCAGACCAGAGCAGGCCAAGCCAGGCGTGGCCTGGTCGGGCTACCAACTTGTGGCGACACATAAAGTCTCATTGAAACAATTGTCAAATGGCAAATAACCATTCATTAAATCGGGTAACAAATGACAAAGCAAATGACTGATTTTGTGCTTTTGGACAAATATAAACTATAATCAAATAAACATATGTAAATATATATACTTATACATATTTATATGCTTGTGCATGTTTAGGCAATTATTTAGGAACACATACATGTATATAAGGGTGGAGAGGAAAAGGTCAACCAAATGGTAAACAATAACAAATAATCTATACACTGATGATAATTGCCTTTTTCAGCAGGGAACAATGGACCCTGTGGCTCCAACTATGGCCTACATAATTCCATCAGTCTGGTATAATTTTTCTTGGTACAGCTTATCTAAGACTTTATGGCACAAGTTGAACTTCTACTCCACCCCACCCCATTGTACTTGCATACAAAATTCGTTTGTTTACGACAGACTCGCCCATTTCACTTTCCATTGATTGCATACAACAATCGACCATTAATCCAACGGCAAAAGCGACAAAAAGTACATACTGCAAAATTAAACAAAGCGAAATCTAAAACAATCCGAACAAATCAGCAAAATTGAAACTGAAACCATATAATTTTCCGAGCGGACAAAACAAATAAAGTCGTCTATGCTACCACTGGTGATTCGGCTGTGGAGCGTGTGCGGTCGACTAAATATGAAACAAATGTCAAAACTAATCATTAATTTCTGCCTCTAAACTCAACTTTTATTTGAGTTCAAATTGTTTTGTGACTGACTAACCCGCCCTTCCGCCTGCTAATACCCGCCCCTAGTTGTTGTTGTTGACCTTTTGGCGATACTCTGGGCTAGAGGAAATTATTGAAGTGGGGGGGGACCAAATACAATTTATTTCAAAACATTGAACTTTTATAAACGCTTGCTAGGTGCAAACATTTTTTTTTCCACCCACAGTTGACACAGCTGCAATTAGCATTAAACATTTAATTTGATATCCAAAAGCCTCTTATTTATGGGGTCTTTGTTTTCGACTTCACATCAAATCGATAATTTATTCAGTTCAGTATCGGCAAAATAAAACTCTTTAGAAGTCTTCTGAATTTGTAAAATTATGGGAAGTTTTTTCTCAGTGTTTTAAAAGTGTAATTTTATTCTCCAGCCTACGTTTAAAGAAGTTTCATTTTGTCTTAGACCCAGGGATTCCGGGCGGTCCAAAATGTGTACAGTGACTGATATCGAGGTGTAAACTGATGTAGTGCAAATTTCCTCAATAGTATTTTTGATCATCAAAACCGCGGGTAAGAAATAAATTCTATAATTCTATGAATGAAATATATCGCCGCCTAGAAAATGGATTTATCATTAAACGTGCCTAAATTTAAAATTTAATTTACAAAAAAGGGTGTGTAATGTATGATAGCCACCCTATGGCTCAGTGATGTTTTGAATATTTTGGAAATATGGTAATTTTTACTGACCAAAGTTGTGGAATATTCATAGATACAGTGGAAAAAAGACAACTCTTAAATTTCAACCAAAAAAATTGGTATGTGAATTTTTTTCAACTAAAAATTTCGTAAATATGCTTAACTTTTTATCAGAAATTGCAAAGATATTAAATGAACGGAAACAAAAAAAAAATCTTAAAATGCATGCACTGTAGTGCGTGTGTTTGGGTATTTGAGTTTTAGTATGTATGTACTTATAGTGCGACGGATTTTTAGTGCGTTCGGTGGAAAACTCTACTGCCGGCATCAAAGCCGTTAAATCAAGAATTCACAGAAATCCGCACCGAAAACAAAAAAATTATGGCCCGTTAGATGAATAACACGCAAAAGTCCATGAGTCGAATTATTAAAAAAGACAAGGGACTTGGGGCTTTTAAACGACGTACCGGACATTTATTGACTGCAGCTTTATAAAAAGGTTTGAAAAATGCAAACGTCTTTTGAAGAAGCACGCTGATAACTTGCGCAGAAAAAATTTTGTTCACCGATGACAAATTTTTGAACCGGTCAGAAAAAATTTAACAAGCGTTCATCTAAGGAAGCATCTGAACTGATCCCAAGGGTGGAAAAGGGTCATCACCTAGCTTAAGTCGTGGTTTTTTGGGGTTTCTGACCTGCATTTCTGCGAACAAGAAGTCAAAACATCGGCCAAAGTTTTCCAAGAATCCGTTTTGGAAGCTGTTGTGAAGCCTCTTAAGAATTCCCTGTTCCAAAACCAGCCATGGATTTTTCAGCAGGATTCTGCGCCGGCCCATAAGGCTAAAACGTCCCAGGCCTGGCTTCGAAACGTCCCAGGCCTGGCTTCGAAACAATTTGCCAGCGTTCATTTCCTCTGAAGAATGGCCCTCAGGCAGTCCAGATTTGAACCCAATGGATTACAAATTGTGGACGGTTTAGAGGACAAGGTTTGTCGCAAAAGTTACCCCAACATTGGATCTCTTAAGACTGCTTTGGTTTGAGCCGTGCCCAATTATCCAATGGACGAGGTTCGTGCAGCTTTTGACGATTGGCCAGTGCGACTTATGGCGTGTGTAAAGGCAAAAGGCGGTCATTTCGAATAAGTAGATTCTTTTTGGATACAATATACATCGATAAATATATTAAAAAATATTTGGTCCAAAAACATTCAGTATTTTTTATTTTACAGCTTAAAATGTGTGTAACAGTATTTATGTCCCTTCCTTATTTTTTCGCCTCCGCTTTTATTTTATGGTCAGTCACGTTAAGGCCTGTGGTTTCTCTAGTTTAGTACGTTCTTGGTCAGTTGTCTTATTCCTCTATTCTATGTATAGCGTGGGCCATTTAAAATTTTAAATTTAAATGGGCTGTAAAAAAATCGTACTGATCATTCTTTCAAATTTCTGGTTTTATTGGAAGGAATGAACAGTATTTTTATTCTTGAGGTGAACATTTTATGTTATCGAGGATATGAAATTTTAGTTAGGCATGTTACATACAATTAGATAGGTAAATTTGTCTAGTTTCTCAGTAAAAGATTGAAATTGAAAAAGCTTTAAATTTAAAAATATGGCCCTTTTTGGGAAAAGGGGGAACCAAACTTTGTTTTTGCAAAAAAATTAAAAAATCATAATCAAAAAAATCAATAAAATATAGAGTATTAAAAATCTTAGATTATAAATTTTACTTGCAGTAATCTTTAGATAAAATCTCGAAACTATGTAAATATAATATAAATGTAAATTAAAAAAATGAAGTTGGTCTTCGCACAGTTCGAAGACTATGCGCAAAGGGTAATTCTCATTAATCATAATGGGAATCCCGTATAAGACATTTGAGTTGTAGCCGAAGTAATCTTTGCCAAAGACTGCTGAAGAAAAACCTTGGCGGGTTTAGAAACAGCTGTACAGTCTGCCTGGCAACCGAAGCCAATACATTTCACCAACTTTTTAAGTTGATTCAGAAAAGTCTCGAACCAGAATAAAAACTATTCAAGTCATAACAATGAAAAAATACCGAATAAATGTAAACAAAAACATAATCAGTAGGTTAATTTAATATTTAAAATTGTAACAGTAACTATATTTCTGGTCAAAAGAGGTTACCAATAATTAGTTAACTTAACAATAAAAATGATTTTTATAACGATCTTCAAAGGATATAATATTAACAATTTCATTGTTAAATTGAACATGTATTGTTTCAATAAAATAACTATGAAATCTTAATATTAACAATTTTCGTGGTTACAAAACAATGAATTGTTAAAACAACAGAAATTATTATAAAAACAATTTTATTTGTTAAAAAAAAACTCAATAATGGATAGTTAAAACAACAATAATTATTTTAACATTAACAATTTTCATGGTTAAAAAATTCAACCATAGAATAGTTAAATTAACTATTAATATTGTTAAATACCAGTCAACAACAAAATGTTCAAATTAACCCTGTATAACGTAGACTCCAAATCATGTTTATTAATGGTTAAGTTAACCTTATATAAGGTTATTTTTCTTCTCAGTGTGATTTGCAAGAAAATACTCAGAAAAGTGTTTAAAGGAAAATTAAATACTCGTAGTGTGGAAAACTTAATGGATATCTGCTCCTATATAAGACCTAATTACAAGAATATATGGCCAGACTTCAAGGCAAACAAATTGGCATGTCTAAATTGGCTGAAAGAAATTTTACGACAACCGGTATAATTTTAATGTCAAAAAACATCATCAGAAACAGATAATTCCCTTGTTCCACATTGTGGTGAAGGTATAACAAATGAAGATGAACCAACAAATACGACTAGATATATTATTTGTTTTAGAACATAACAAAGCGGAAACTTTTTACAGGAAAACATTCAAATGCATCCAGTGACGACTTCCCTACTTGACACTATTTGGAACAGGTTCGCCGACATTCGAACCATGTCCCCCCATTGGCCATATTGTCCTGGCCACATACGCACTATCGAACGCGTTTATGTTGTCGAGCGACACATACCACTTATCATATTTTCGATTTTGACCGTAAATCAAATAACATTCATTTCTGTTCGAGTATTGATTTTCCATTAAATAAATATTGCGTTCGCTTGTTTTTTTTCCGCAGTAAATCATGTTAACTGATAAATTGCATGTTGGAGTGTCGTTAAAAAAATGCCTGCAATTTCATTCAAATAATCCCAAACGATAGATAGAGAGCGACAGCGAATGGGCCAGGGCGTAGAGGCGAAACGTGCTACATTCAATCAAAAGTAATCATTTCATCATTTTCATTTTATGTTTTTGATTTTGTTGTTGCTATTTTTGCACACAGCCTCGTGCTGCTGCCGCAGTGCAATTTATTATTTCCCGCAATATTGCCCCGACCTGATGAGAACCCGCCAACTGGGTGGGAGACTACTCAGCATTTGCGGATGGACAGACGGACAGGCATGATAGCACACTGACGACAGATTCCGAGCCCACAAACTTCATACGTTCAATGCCACAGACGTTGTAGGGAAAAATTACAACAACAATACATGCATCACATCGTATCGCACCAAACAAAAAAAAAACAGTTTTTTTTTAGCTGCAATACATTCTCCACGCTTAACTGGACAAATCGCATTTGAGGCAATGTTAACAAAACTATAGGGTGGAGGCGGAGGCCAGCGCATCTGGCTGACATGTGCAGTAATAGCAGATATGCTCGTAGTGTGGAAGCGATTTGCTGTTGAGAAATCAATTTTTCATAATAAAAGTGAGCACGACTCAGACGACAGAGGCTTAAGGCTTCATGCAAGACATGCCAGTATCGCGCTGATTTATAAAATGCCAGCAACGGCGGAATAACAATGAAATTGAGTTGTTGTTGTTGTTGCTGCTTTGTTGTTGTTTTCGCGCTAGTTTATCTCTTAAGTTATTGTACTTAGCAAGTTTTGCTGATAAATTGGATGAAATTGTATTGTGCTGCTGGTGGTTGCGATAATGCACTTCTCCATATAATTTTGTTGTGACTGCAGTATTTTCAGTTGGTCGATTATGAAATCTTGCCGGCAATTTACTGTGTAATTTTATCAGCGCTTCGATGGTGGGTTGGCAGTCGTTTTTGTTGTTGTAACAACAATATATTTAATTTTGAAGTCTTGTTCGTCTATGGGGGATCTGCTTCGATAGCCAGCTGGAGGAGTCGCGCCATTTCAACTGGATGTGTCCACAGAGACCTGCGGGTCAGCTGAGTGGGTCTAGCCGGACAATTGAAGAGGTGCAGCACGTCGTGTGGCCCCTGATGGCAGGCGGGACAAATGTCCGGAACGTTAACATCAATTCCTGCCCAATAAGAATTGAGGCGGCTGCATCATCCAGATCTCAGCTGAGCCAGAAGTACGCGCGTCTGCCGAGGTAGTACTTCTCCTTAGGTGAAATCTCCGGGAAATGTTCCCCTAGCACTACATTCACACAATGGCTGGATAATGCTGCTGCGACTTCAATAGCGTGAATGTTGTTCAGACCTGCCTGATAGTTTGATAATCTAAAGGTTCTCTCTTGTACAGCTGAACCTCTCTCTTTCGATCATGAAGATCGTACCTGATCTGCCTGGGCGGAGGCATCCTGTCCAAAAGATGGTGGTTAGGACAACTGCTGCGAAAACACCCTACACGCAGAAAAAAAGTATGGTTGTGGTGACAATATTCGAAGAGGATCATACTATTGTTGGCTATATGGTTGTGCCACAACAATATTATGATCCTCACAACAATAGTATTATTCACACATAACCATACTATGATCCCCACAACCAGAGTATGATTCACACTCAACCATACTATGATCTCCACAACCATACTATGATCATCACAACAATAGTATGATTCACACTCAACCATACTATTATTTTCACAACCATATTATGATCCTCACAACCATAGTATGTTTCTCATACAACCATAGTATGATTCGCACGCAACCATACTATGATCCCCACAACCATAGTATGATTCACACTCAACCATACTATGATCCCCAAAATTATTTATTACGATTGGGTAATGTTGTTATTCAAAAATAGAGATTTTTATCAAGCAAGTTATTATAAATTGCATTACTATTAGATAATAGCCAATTTTGAGGCCACGTTTTTATTGAACATTTCATTCAAGAAACCAAAATATATATTCCAACGGTCAAAAATACTTTTAGTTGCCAGCAGAGGTGAATGCTACTTCACCATCCGTAGACACCAAGTAACGAATGTGATTAAACCCTGATCAATGGCTAAAGACTTAATGCAGGCAGATTTTAAATAAAGGAGAACCAGTCGGTATTAGAGTATTTCACCGAACAAAGTAAACACAATAAAAATCCCTCGAACTACCTTCCGATTGTTATTTTTTTTAATGGACAGCAACCATTCACTGTATCGTGTGTGTGTTTTTTTTGTATATCAAAAAAACATACGCACACACATACATGTATTCTTTACAAAACCCGTTTTTTTTTTATGTTCATAGTCACAACCATACTGTATGATTGCCGTAATCATATTATTGTTAACGTAAATTGTAAACAACAATACTTTTGTTGCACTAACCATGTTTATATGGTTGCTACAACCATATTTTCATTTCTAAGTTTGGCAATAATACTATTGTTACATTTCAACAATAGCAATATTGTCGCAATCATACTATTGTCAAAATGAAATTCAAAAAACAATACTATGGTTGCGACGATCATGCTTTTATTGGAGAGAACATATTATTGTTGCGGTGACCATAGTGTAACCATATCTTTTCTCTGCGTGTAGTAGGTATTGCTTAGACAGCAGGAAATTTTGTCTGCGCACGATAAAGACCTTCGTCTCCTCATGTTGATGGTCCTTAGAATACACCCTGTTGAAGTTCTAAGGTCAGCATTCTTGCAAGTGTGAAATTTCTTCCACTGCGTCGAAGACAGTTGGTTAAGGCTGCCGACATTGGGCTGGATTAGGGAGTCGTTAGAAAATTTGCAAAAAAAATCTCCAATTCAAATGTTTACAGTACATTTTAAAAATGTCATGCATTAAACGTGTAAGGAAAGACTTGAAGGCGGGCAAGACCGACTACATGATACCCTCGCCACACTCTTTCAACTCAGTTTATGACCCAAAAATAATATATCCGAATAATTAGTTTGCCTTAGGCATGAGTTGTATAAATATCGGCTGATAAATCTAGAGATATTTTTTCAAAATAAAAAAATACACAAATTCAAATCACGTGCGAAATCTTTATTGTTCATTCGAAGTAACATTTTATTCCAGTTATTTTTTATCTAAAATTTACTTCAAATGTTGGTTGTAACTAAGCCTCAGGGTGTCCTTTCTAAGGGTTCACTTTTAGATGACTCGTTCGGTGTGACGTTAATGACACGCGTAATGTTGGCTTCCAAAACCTGAATCAAAGCTGGTTCGTCAGCATGACTTTGGACTTAACGTAGCCCAAAGAAAAAAATCTAATGGCGCGATACGAGTATTACACCACCTAGGCAACCAGCTCACCGGTTCAAAACATGAAATTAGCTGATCTTCGAAATGACCTCTCAATAGATTCATTATTGGAGCAGCTGTATGGCAAGTGGCACCGTCCTGTAGAAACCTAGTGTAGTCAAGATTACGGACTTCAATTTCAGTTAGGATAAAGATCGATATCATGTCCATTTGAAAAATATGGACCAATTATTTCACCAGCCCATAAACCGCTCCAAACCGTGGTTTTCGTTGGGTATAATGGCACCTCTTGAACCTCTTCTGGTTGCTCTTCAGCCCAAATGCGGCAATTTTGTTCATTCGTTGTGCCAAAAATGGTCCTCAAAACAAAATTTTGGTCGAAAACAGTGGATCTTCTTCGCGCTTTTGAAGATCCCAAAGACTGTAACGGTAACGTGCAAGAACATTGTTAGGCTTCAATTCCTGCAAATGGCAAACAATGCTGGAAAGAAAAAAAATATACTTTAATACAACTCACGCATTATCTGTTTAAAAACACTAATAAAAAAAAATACTTCCAGAATGTTCACCCGTAACCCCAATTGTAATCGGTTGTCCGAACCGCCAGTTATAGTAACTCATAGCTTTGTATATAATTGGTTGATGCTACCAACACTTGGTAATCCCAACAAATAGTTTCGTTTTTAAACCATCTTGTACTGCTGACATGCTAGGGTCCAGAAATATTAAAAAAAAATAAAATATGTTTAAATTGCAACGAAACTTAAATGTTTGCCATTCCCTCTGCGTGTTTCCACGAAAAAAGAAATAAATGTCGAAAGACTTATTAAAATATATTTCAAAACACCAAGAGGGCCCAAAAAGGGATACCAAGAGCTAAAATTGACTAATATCGGCTTTAACTTGATTTGACTTTAAGCTTCTTAACATGACTTAAGTGACGTCAAGCCTTTTGAAAGTGTATACAATTTATGTCTGACGTTCCATTTACTGAAAATCCAGCGCAAGAACTAACATTTGTTTGCGCTGATGGAATGCTTAAAGTACACGCAAACTTCAGCATTTGGTTAGCAAACAAATTCGGTTGTGACAACAATCTGTTCTCTGTGTGTACAAATAAAATTATATATCGAACTGTTGATGTCTGTTAATTATTACTCTGCCCTCGTATCTCTGTTGTATTTACATTAGTTCTACATTCGCACGAAAACCAAACAATTTGCCCCACAATAACTCAATTTCCTTTGGAAAAACATTGATATGAAAAAATACATACGAGTATAAATTAACTCTTGTGGAAAATTAAAGCAAAGCAAACAATGTGAGTGGGCGTTAAAACATAATAAAAACGCTAACTTGGAAGAGTGTTAAATACTGCAGTCACCCAAAAATTATAACGCCAACAATTTCAAGCACGCACTTGTGCTTTTTGTCGGACAGTGGGCAATGAAACATTTCGAGGGCTGAACAACGAAAAGCAAAACTAACTTTTACCAATCGAAAAGCTTGTTTCAATTTCGACCCTGCTTATACAGTTTTTTTAGCATAAAAGATTCAAAATCACTTGGAGCTTTTTATAATTCTTGACAAACCTTTTTAAATAGAATTGGTTGTTCAAATCAAAATTGGCAGGGCCCGACAATAGCATGAGGCTGATCGATTTCGCCGCTGCAATAAACTTGGGAATAATTAGCACCAGATTCAAACATCGCGATATCCACAAGACTACGTCGCTGCCACCTGTTGGAAACACTAGAAACCATATGTGACGCGCAAAATAGAAAGGGACCTAAGGTTAAAAATCAGTTTTGTTCAGAAAAGCCATTTTAAAGATAGGGTCCCTTTCAATTTGCGCTTAGAATCGTCAACTTTCCTTTCATAAAACGCGCATATCTCTGGGAGGGAACACTCAGATGTTGTCCACATCAAAAAAAAAAAAAAATGAAAATTGATTTTATTACCATTAGGTCCCTTTCTCTATGCGCTGTCACATATAGAGAAACAAAATGAAAACGAGAAACCAAAAAACTCAAAGAATATAACAAAAGGAAAGCCCGCCTTCACTGTAATTATAATGTCAACAACATCGTTGTTCTATAAAGACAATACTGGTGTTCCCAGTTGCAAACTGGAACTTTCATTGAAAACTTTAACATTGTTTAGCATAACTTCTGACAACCATCTGTTTGCGAACAGTATTCGAAGGAATGGGGAATGATAATAAGAGCAGACGGATCATTTTGCATCACGACAATGCGAGCTCTCACACATCAGCTGAAATGGTGAGCTATTTGACCACGGAAGATGTCGAATTGATGGTCCATCCACTGTACAGCCCTGATTTGGCACCCAATGACTTCTTCTTATTCCCTAGCATCAAGCAAAAAAAATGCGTGGTCAACGTTTTTCATCGCCCGAAGCAGTTGTTAAGGCGTTCAAAAATCATGTTTTGGAGGTGTCTCAATCGGAGTGGAAAAAGTGCTTTGAAAATTGGTTTGTGCGCATGCAAAAGTGTATTGATCTTAAAGGAGAAAATTTTGAAAAACAATAAAACCATTTGAAATGATAAATTATTGTGTTTTTGTAGCTTCTCTCGTAATAAAAATTTTAACGCTTAAAAAACTTTTTAATGTATTGTTAAAACAACAATTATTATTTTTAAATTAACAATTTCCATGGTTAAATAAATCAACCATAGAATAGTTCAATTAACTATTATTATTGTTTAATACCAGTCAATAATGAAATGTTCAAATTAATCTTATATAACGTGGACTTCAAATCATGTTTATTTATGGTTAAGTTAACCTTATATAAGGTTGTTTTTCTTCTCAGTGGGCTTATATGTGTCACCGAAATATAGGCGCTTTTCAAAGCGAATGAAAGTGTATTGGCAGTCTTTGAGAGAAAAATCTTTTGCAAAAAAATCTGCGTACTCATATGCGTCGGATGAACCATGAGTTGTATGGGATGTATCCCGACATGAATTTGGTTAAACGCATCGAAAACACTGCAGTAAGAAAGTCCGTAGACGATAACTACCATGGAAGCGCAGGCAGGGAAGATCGAAAGTCCGTTGGAGAGCCCAAGTAGTGGATGATGCGAAAATTCGTTGGACTTGGAACTGGAGGAAGCCCTCCCAAGACCAAAGTGCTAATTAATCATTTATTGAACTGGCCTGGACCAACACGACGTTGTGGAGCCAGCCTAAGTAATAGAAATCTTTTTGATAACCCCAAAGATCATAATAAGGATTTCAAATCTTGTTCACCAAATATAATTAATTGAAAAAAATATCCATCATAATTTATACACCTGCTTTTTTCGAGAATGTCCCACTGTGCCCCCGTAAGCAGCTAATTATGAGTTAATTGTTTTTAATTTAAAATCCACCAACTTCTTCTCACACCAGAAAAGTGTGAAAAAGCCATGACGTCTGGTCTCAGCCCATTCTTATCAACATTTCGTCAATAAAACAACAACAAAAGGTGGTGTGTTGTCTTGTGAACGACTACTTGCCACAAATGCCTCAGGTGTCCATGCATCATTCATTCACTTCTCATGTTCCTACTTGCTTGTCCCATCTTTTCGGGCTAGCACGAGTAAAGTGTAAGACGTGTAAGACAACGTGTAACTGCTTCACTTTTCTCTTACGTCAAAATTGCCATTTATTGGCCATTTGGCTTCCGACAAGTTCTTCTTTGACTTTCTTTACGTTCTGCTTCTCGTACTGCTTTCTCTCGTTTGCGACAAGTACGATACGCTTTTAATTTCAATGAACTTGAACTGGAATGAAGGAAGAGTTTTGCCACACGCGAATGCACCGCACAAAGCTCAGAACAGCGGGAAGAAGAGGGAGAAGTATATTTCAACACTAAGAATGGAATTAGTCAGACGAACGTAACGTTACGTACGAGGTGAAAAAGGTTGTTTGAAATTTTATATCGGCTAAAATATAAAATTCCTTAAACAATGGATGTTCTATATGTTCGATAGGGACCAACTTACGACATATCTTAATAATGTTTTTAGAATGGTTGGCATGGTAAATGTCCCTAACTCGGCCAAAGGGGAAGAACTTTCGCCTTTAGTGACCAGTGATACCCCGGACAAAATTTAACTCCTTTAGATATTTTGAATTAATCAGACGATCGTACCCTCCACCGAAGAGTGGATGGTACGAGTATACTAAATTTGCCATTCCGTGCTAGCCTTGTTCGTTCATCCGTCCGACCGTGTTTTTGTTGATAGCACGATATCAGTCGAACGATCGAACTAGGAGCCTTTTAAGCTGTTTGGGATTGTTGAATCGGTCCAGATGAAAAAAAAATCGTTTTAAGGGACTAAAGGTACCTCGGTAAAAAGTACACTTTTTTGAGTATATGCTTTATAAATCTAATAACTATTTGTGGCCGCAAATTGGTACTAAAAGTTCGGGCGCATTAAATACCTTAAATAAAACATAGTTGCTGGGCTTTTTTGCTCATGTGGACCAAAATTATAGTCAACATGGGCATATGGGTATACAAATTAAGCAAATTATGCTGTCAATCTAAGTATAGAAACTTTATGACGGTTGGAATGAGATAAGGGACAGGCGCATGGGTCAAAAGGCTCCAAAAAAAGAGCCTTTCGTAGGAACAGCGAAGGATATATAAGGTTCGTCCTGCATGCAAAAAACAAAGTATGGTTGTGGTGAAAATATTCGAAGAGGGTCATACTATTGTTGGGTATAGAGTTGTGGTACAACAAAATTGTGATCTTCACAACAATAGGTTGATTCAAATACAACCATACTATGATCCTGAAAGCAATCGTATGCTTCACACATAACCATACTGTGATCTTCACAAACATATTATGATCCTCACAACCATAGCATGTTTCACATACAGCCATAGTATGATCTCACATCCATACTATGATTCACACGCAACCATGTTATGATCCCTACAACCATAGAACGAGTATGTTTTTTTTATTTTACTTAAACATTTTTTTTATTTGAAGGTTCCTTATTTGTTTTTTTTTTAATCTGGTTTTCTATTCTGTATTTATATTATCCTTTCAGATGGTATATAGATTTATGCCAATTCCAATTGCAAAGCCTATATTGCTTACTAGTCATAGTCCTATTAGCTTACTCAGCAATTTGAGTAAGTTATTCGAAAGGGTCATTAAAGAAAAATTAGGGCAAGTTATAAATACCAAGAAAATAATCCCTGATGAACAATTCGGATTTAGACCTTTTCACAGCACAACACAAACCATATTAACCAACAAATTCAGCAGGGCAATTCAACGGCTATGGTTGTTAGATGATGAGAAGGCTTTCGATACAGTTTGGCATGACGGTCTATTATTTAAATTGCTGAAACTGAATTTTCCAAATTATTTAATTAAAATAGTTCAATCGTTCTTCTGTCAGCGTTCATTTTGTGTTGGGGTCTGTTTTAGGCCCAGTCCTTTACTTATTATATACGTATGACTTTCCTGAAATGAACCATTGCACATACTCATTCTTTGCAGATGATTCAGCAGTGCTATGTTCTGGTTTGCTCGCCCAAAGCATTCAAAACTGCCTTCAAGCTTCTCTAGACAAGGTTGTTGAATTTTCATTTAAATGGAAAATTAAAAATAACACCGAGAAATCACAAGCCATCTTTTTCACAAGGAAAAGAAAAGCTTGTTACATTCCTGGTTCCTGGTTCCCGGTATGTTTGGAAGAGAAATTGTCTGGTCTGACTCTGTCAGATATCTAGGTGTATTTCTGAATAAAAGTCTGAATAAAAGTCTGACTTTTAATGATCATGTCAATCACATTGTTAAAAAAATTAATGTAGCTGTTAAATTACTTTATCCTATTATAAATAGGAAGTCTGAGCTAAATTTTTCCAACAAGATCGTCATACTAAAACAGTTTTCCAGGCTATTGCTCTATATGCTTTCCCTGTGTGGGGTAATTGTGCCAAGACTCATATCCGGAAAATTCAAATTTCCCAAAACAAAATATTGAAAATGATGTTGAATTTACCGTGGCACTTTAGCACAAAAAGGCTACATGATTTAAGTTATGTCGAATATACAATACACAACCGAATTATAAATATTACCCACAAATTTGAAAACGCTTGTAACTTCAGCGAAAACAATTATATCGTAAATCTATACAACTCCAACTAAATAATCACTAATGTAATTTATGTAAATCACAAATATTAGATATCTTGTTTTTAATATCCCATATGGATATATTCTAATGAAGGTTTTTAAATTCTTTCCTTCTCCTTACTTTTCACACTTTTTTCTTAATTTCAATAATGTACTATTAATAATATAGTTGTAAGGTTTCTCATTTAAACCATCTCTAAAATATGTATAAAGTAGAACAGTAAGAAAAACTATTTTACATAAATAAACAAACATCAATCAAAAAAAATATGGTTCATCTCTCTGGCGGTGTGGCAGCGCCCTCTATAAGTGAAAATATAGGGTAATATTTATTGTAGTATAGGTGATCCATCTATTGTTATATTGTTAAAACTAATTATAAATTAATTTAGAGTGATCCAAAGTCATTCAATAATGCTACTGTTCTTGGTTGTATGGAACACAAAACAGAAATCACACTCGTATGATCATGCACAATTATACTATGATCCCAAAAATATTTATTAGAATTGGGTTAAGTTGTCAACAATTGATCAGTTGACCCATTGCAAGGCGGTAAAATATTATTTTTTTTCAAAAAGTACTTATAACCAACAATCAATAATAAGAACCAACACTTGTACCAATTCAGAAAATTGCTGTCTACCCAATCAACATTCGGCTGTAAAGATGGAATAAATGAATCGTACTAGCAACCACCAACATTCGGTTGGCAAAAAATTCGGTTGTGGCAACAAATCTGTTTTCTGTATGTAGGATTTTTACAATTAAATTGCACCTGTTTTTGGTTATAAATGGAAAATTATGACTTGAGCAGTTTTTTATTCTGGTTCGAGACCTTTATGTTGTTTCTTTTTCAGAATCAACTTAAAAAGAAGAAATTGGTGAAATGTATTTGCTACGGTTGCCAGGCAGACTGTACAGCTGTTTCTAAACCCGCCAAGGTTTTTCTTCAGCAGTCTTTGGCAACGATTACTTCGGCCACAAATCAAATGACTTATACGGGAGACTCATTTTTATTAATGAGAATTACCCTTTGTGTATAGTCTTCGAACTGTGCGTAGAGCAATCTTCAACGCGCAATATCATTTCCACCAATTCCGTTTCGCATGGGTCTTCGTTGAAAACCACAAATGCAAAAGCACAATCAAAGTGTGCATGTTTTTGTGCGTACATATACTCATACATGCGTTGCACATTAGGGCGTACCAATCCTTTTTAATAGTTTTTTCGTTTTTTGTTATTTATTCGGTCTTTTATCATTATTATGACTTGAGCAGTTTTTTATTCTGGTTCGAGACCTTTATGTTGTTTCTTTTTCAGAATCAACTTAAAAAGAAGAAATTGGTGAAATGTATTTGCTACGGTTGCCAGGCAGACTGTACAGCTGTTTCTAAACCCGCCAAGGTTTTTCTTCAGCAGTCTTTGGCAACGATTACTTCGGCCACAAATCAAATGACTTATACGGGAGACTCATTTTTATTAATGAGAATTACCCTTTGTGTATAGTCTTCGAACTGTGCGTAGAGCAATCTTCAACGCGCAATATCATTTCCACCAATTCCGTTTCGCATGGGTCTTCGTTGAAAACCACAAATGCAAAAGCACAATCAAAGTGTGCATGTTTTTGTGCGTACATATACTCATACATGCGTTGCACATTAGGGCGTACCAATCCTTTTTAATAGTTTTTTCGTTTTTTGTTATTTATTCGGTCTTTTATCATTATTATGACTTGAGCAGTTTTTTATTCTGGTTCGAGACCTTTATGTTGTTTCTTTTTCAGAATCAACTTAAAAAGAAGAAATTGGTGAAATGTATTTGCTACGGTTGCCAGGCAGACTGTACAGCTGTTTCTAAACCCGCCAAGGTTTTTCTTCAGCAGTCTTTGGCAACGATTACTTCGGCCACAAATCAAATGACTTATACGGGAGACTCATTTTTATTAATGAGAATTACCCTTTGTGTATAGTCTTCGAACTGTGCGTAGAGCAATCTTCAACGCGCAATATCATTTCCACCAATTCCGTTTCGCATGGGTCTTCGTTGAAAACCACAAATGCAAAAGCACAATCAAAGTGTGCATGTTTTTGTGCGTACATATACTCATACATGCGTTGCACATTAGGGCGTACCAATCCTTTTTAATAGTTTTTTCGTTTTTTGTTATTTATTCGGTCTTTTATCATTATTATGACTTGAGCAGTTTTTTATTCTGGTTCGAGACCTTTATGTTGTTTCTTTTTCAGAATCAACTTAAAAAGAAGAAATTGGTGAAATGTATTTGCTACGGTTGCCAGGCAGACTGTACAGCTGTTTCTAAACCCGCCAAGGTTTTTCTTCAGCAGTCTTTGGCAACGATTACTTCGGCCACAAATCAAATGACTTATACGGGAGACTCATTTTTATTAATTTGTTGCTATTACCAATTTTTAGTTGCATTAAAAAGTTCTTTTAATTGCAACAACAAGCGGTTCTGGCATTTAGTATTTTGAACTTTATTCGGTTTATGCGACCGAGTATTCAGTTGTCTTTACCATAATATTGTCATACCAGTTATCTTATGGTACTTCCAACCAAACATACATCATGATTATTAATATTTGGTGATTATAACACAAATGCTTTTCGTCCAAAAGAAATTCTGTAGTCTGAACTGATTTCTAACTGACATTTTTTTCTGCGTGTGGGCATGTTCTTTGGACCCATCTGTCACAGGAGCCGAACAATCAGATATAAGGCTATAAAGACATTTTGTGAAAAATCCAAGTATGCTATTATTTTTTCGTAGTCGTTTAAATTTGGCGCTCCAAATCAGATCTGTTTTAGACATGAACAGAAGCACTGAAAGAACAGAGTCGTTCTCACAACTGATTTTATTTGCCAACCGAATAAATGTGGTTGTGTGTGCTTCATATATTTCAACACTAGAAACAAATGCCATTTCGTATATTGAAAGTTAAGGGCTTAGGACGGCCCTAGTTTTTGCAGTTAAAGATATCTGGACATCCTTAAACTTTAAATAATCCCCTAAGCTCTGTCGACTCTCTTTAAAGACTTTCCACTTTTTAAAAACAGTACAATAATGCCTTTGTCCCCTTCTCCTCAAACAGTTTTGGTAGTCGTTTCCTTCCATTCTATCATCAGAATTGTCACCAACATTACGCGGTTCACTAACGAGGCCTTGAGAATGCCATTTGGCAAAAGATAAAAGAAAAGTTTTCGGCGACACAAAAATTATACATTATTTGCTTTCAATTTATTGGGGTGTGTTGGCTGAAATAAAGTTTTTTATTTTAATTTTCTTTTTTTTCTGCAAACTTTTAACAAAAGTCACTTTTATAAGTTTGTCGTCAATCGTGTTCGACGGAAATATGCACTTTTGTTTGTGTTCCGTGAAAGATATTGGTGGGTTGAAAAAAATGGAAATGTAGGGAGTTTTAATTTATACCAAGAAAAGCATTGGGTATAAAAAGCAAGTAAGAGTCCACTACAAAGAGACAATCTTTATGAATGCAGTGATGCTTAAAATTCTACAGAACACTTGTGGATGATTACAGAAATTTTTAAATCATGACTAAGCTGCTGATTGAAAAATGATTTTTGGCCAAAACTCGTATTTTTAGCCAACATACGTATTTTCAGACAACATTTCCAGCAGGCAATTATTAAGCACATGACCTTGTCTTTGGTTGACTGGCTGTGATGTTTGCTCCAGGACAATAGCTATGTTTTTTTGAGGTAACTAGATTATCTACCTAGGTAGTTTGCAACATGGTAATTTGGAGCTTTTGAACAACATTGAGAGTATTACGGCAACATGTGTGTACTAAAGAGAATAAAGAACTAGAGGGCTCACCGGCGAATTTGTCAAAAGAAGATAATAAAGCCCTATAAACTGTATCAATAAAATATAGTTAATCAATTACTCGCTGCAGATTTGCTTTGATAAAGAGGAAAATAAAGTCAAAGTCGGGCGTGATCGACTATGAGATATCCTACACCACTCTGCTATTTAGATGATAAATCAACTCTGTCTGGAGCTATTTATTTGCCGCTCGTAACGTACCGTATATGATTTAAGAGAGATCTGGTATAATTTGTGACTTCTAGAGCTGCAGGGCTTCAAATCGCGAGAGACGTTTGTATTGGGACTACTCGAAAACAAAAACCAATATGGGCCAACGTTACAGAACATGTGTGCTGATCGCTCGTAACGATCCATGCGAAATTTGGTAGTTATCGGATGTAAAATATGGCTTCCAAAGCTGCAGATTTGGAACGAACATACGGACCGATGTGGTTCCACAGTTAATTAGTAGTAACATGCAAGATTTGAACGAAATCGGCTGTTATATGAGGCTTCTATAGCTGCAGATCCGGGAGGGAGCTATTAGAAATCTTGGAACCTATAAGAAATGTTGACAAATTTCACCATAGATAGTAATTGGTCACTCAAAGACATTTGTGTAGGTCACATAGGAAATATTTGTGCAAAATTTGGCTGGAATCGCATGAAATGTGGGCTTTTCAAGCTTTAGGTTCTGAAATCGGAAAGATCCTTTCTACTTAGTAGGGACATAAATACTGTTACAACATTGAACACACCCATTTCAATGGTAGAAGTGAACATACCCCGTCAATGTCATATGGGTTTTGAAAGCTAATAGTGTTAGCTCAATAGCGTTAGTCTGTAAAGGGATTTTAAAGTTGTTTCAACTATCATCATGAAGTGGTCCGATAATGAGAACCGTATCGCTGTAATAGCGCTTTTCAAGTGTGAAATGAAAAAAAGCGATATTTTCAAAACGATCCGGCCACTAGGAATTAGCCGCATAATCGTCTACCGATGCATAAAACTGTTTGAGGAGACTGGATATGTAAAAGACCGCCACCGGTCAGGCCGCCCACGCTCTGTTCGAACACCGCTTGTCATCAAAGCCGTAAAATCAAGAATTCACAGAAATTCGCTCCGAAATCAGAAAATCATGGCCCGTGAGATGAATATCATGCAAAAGTTCATGAGTCGATCATTAAAAAAGACTTTGGACTTAGGGCTTTCAAACGACGTACCGGAATTTATAGACTTTTGGTGAAGCACGCTGATAACTGCACAGAAAAATTTTGTTCACCGATAAAAAAAAAGTTTTACCGTTCAGGAAAAATTTAACAAGAAAAATGATAGAGTGTATGCGCGGCCACACTCTATCAGAACTGATCCCAAGGGTGGAAATGGGTCATCACCCAGCTTCAGTCATGGTTTGGTTGGGTGTGTCTTACGATGAGGTCACTGACCTGTATTTCTTCGAACAAGGAGTCAAAACATCGGCCAAAGTTTTCCAAGAAACCGTTTTGGAAGCTATTGTGAAGCCTCTTAACAATTCCCTGCTCCAAAACCAGCCATGGACTTTCCAGCAGGATTCTGCGCCGGCCCATAAGGCTAAAACGTCCCATGCCTGGCTTCGAAACAATTTGCCAGCGTTCATTTCCTCTGAAGAATGGCCCTCAGGCAGTCCAGATTTGAACCCATTGGATTACAAATTGTGGACGATTGTTGAGGACAAGGTTTGTCACAAAAGATACCCCAACATTGGATCTCTTAAGACTGCTTTGGTTCATGCTGTGGCCATTTTTCCATGGACGAGGTTCGTGCAGCTATTAACGATTGGCCAGTGCGTCTTAAGGCGTGAGTAAAGGCAAAAGGCGGACATTTCGAATAAGTAGATTCTTTTTGGATACTCCTTAGCTCAGCAACAATTATTGCCTGGTTTGCGTTTTAAGATACCTCATATAGCAATGCAGGAGCGCCTTATTACCATTTCTACAGAAGCTCCACTTTACTAACCCAACTTTCGAGCCAGAAATAAGTCTTGGTCTCAGCCGACACTGTCACATAAAAGAAATTAAATAAGTTTTTGATTTTATCGCGCTATAGAAAAATATCAAAATTTTTTATTCAGAGCTAAGTTATGTTGAAGTTTAGTCCGTACTGTCTGTTGTCACTTTGAATGTCCTAGGGTTCTGTAAGTTGATTTTCGACTTTAGATATAAAATCGATTTTAGATATAAAAAAAACAAAGTTGGCAAGTTTTAAAAAAAAAACCTAAAACTAGACTTTATTGGCCTTTTTATTACTAAAAAGTCGACTTTAATGCACTTTTTATACCAAAAAGTCTAAAAGTCGACTTGTGATATTTTTTGGTAACAGTCGAAGGGTCTTTTAGTCGTAAGTATATAACCCTAGGAAGTCCATAACCAATCTTTGGTTGAATTTCATGTCAATTTCTCAATAATCCCTTCAAAAGCTTTCCATGCTGTTGACAACCTGTGGATTCATGTTAACGTTTAATAAATTGACTATTGTATGTTGGTCGTTGTCATCCTTTTGGCGGGCCGAGTGAGTCGCAGAACAAAAGTCAAACCAAATGGAAAGAACATTTCCAAGCGCTCACTTTTCTCCAATTCAATACTGAATGAAATTCCCACAAAACCAATATCGAATTGAATGTTGTTTGCTCAGCAGAGTAAAGGAACCACGAAAACTTTTCCTCTCGAAATATTCATCAAATTAATTGGCAATATTGAGTAATTGTACAAGAATGTAAAAGTGTTCACCGAACGTACATTTCACACATGTACACAGACACACACGCCCAGACTCAAGTGCCAGTTTGTGGCAATGTGTGTGTGTGTGTGCGTTGATAATGTTCGAATTGGAAAATCCTTTTTATGTTTGTTTCAAAATCCTTGTAATTTCGCACTTAGCAATTTCCATTAAATCCTTTTTGGTAGTTGCCTTCTTCTTCGGGTACTCCTCTTGTCTGCGCTAATATCCATGTGTATGTGTGTATGTGTGCGAGTGGCTTTGTACGTGTGCGTGCTATTGTGAATTAGTCCTTGTCTAGAGTACACAAACAAAGCAGTCCTAGCTTAAACTGGCTGTAGGTACACACGTCCGACTGTATGTGTGCGTGTGGCTTTTAATCAGTCCAAGTGCTGCATTACCCAGCGGAAAAGGAAACGGACCAACAAGGCCTTCTAGGAGGTCTGCTTAGGATGTTTGATGGCATACCAGCCGCATTTACTCTTTGTTTGAAATTATCAGAGAGTTAGATTGCAGAGCAAGGACTTCCAGGCTCTTTTCTATTGAAAGGCCTTCCAGAAAGGGTGGTCCAACTTAAACGCAAGATATTAACTGTACATATAACAAAAAGTTAAAAGAGAATTATCTAAATATTTTTTTATTTTATAATAGTCGAATCTACGACAATTATGTGTGACACAAAATATCGGTCAAATGCTTGTCACGGCTTCGGTGGCATAAATCTATACCATGGTCCATATTTTCAATGACTCTGAGAGATAATGGAGGTTCAATGTCGTTAATATGTCGAATTATCTCATCCCTTAGCTTTTGAATTGTTCTGGGCTTATTGACGTATAGTTTTTCTTTTAAATATCCCCAAAGAAAGAAGTCCAAAGGTGTTAAATCGCATGATCGTGGCGGCGAATTAGCATATTCACGACGAGAGAAAATGCGGCCATTGAATTTCTTGCGCCAAGGACTCATTGTATCCTTGGCTATGTGGCAAGTGGCACCATTCTGTTGTAACCATATATCGTCCAGGTTCATGTCCTCTATTTCTGGCCACATGATGTACGTTATCATCTCGCGGTAGCGAACACCATTCTCGGTAACTTATTGGCCGTTCTCATTTTGAAAGAAGTACGTTCGATGACGCCGCTAGCCCATAAATAGTCCCAAACTGTGTCTATGGATGCATTGGCTTTTCAACAATCACTCGTGAATTATCTTCTGCTTCTAAACGAACCCACTGTGGACACTTTTGGTCGATTGTGCTGACCAAAAAAATCACGAAGCGTTCGAAATATATTTTGATTTGAACGCCCATTTTCTTAAAAGACTTTAATAATCTTAACGCTTAGCTCTATTGTGTACCTCTCCTTGGTCGAATTTGTCAGACACTAAAACAAAGAAATGTCATACTAAGTTGGGGAAACAACTTGACGTTAAGGTGTGACTTACAATTTACATCGTGCATTATGGTTGGACCACCCTATATATGTACACTGTACATCGTACCTTCCGCTTTTTTCAAGAAGGAGGCCAGGAATGTTAATTGTATCTCTCTGAAAATTGAAAACATATAGACCTTTTTACAGGCTTCCTCAAATAATGCACCAACGAATGAGTTGAGGATTTATTCGAAGTCCTTCAAGCAGGCCTTGTTAGAGAAGCTACATGACAATAAGTAGGGGATCATTTTTTCAAAAAACGCCACCTGAAGTGAGAAATTTTGGAAGGAATATTGGATTAGTTATTTGATTTAAAAAAGGGCCTTTTAGAGGGTCTTCGTATGGGAAGGCCTAGTCAATTTTCCCGCTGGGTAGCGTTAGTAATAGCCACAGTAGTATTAGTCCTCGCAACACTACTCGTGGCGGCAATCAAGCTTCCATTTGTGGCACTGGTAAAAGTTGCAGCGTACAACATTTTCTGCTTTCTGATTCTGTTTTTTTTCGGTGCCATACTTTATTTTGGTAATTATTGGAAGTAATTGCGTTTATAACAGCGTAATTAGAAAATTGGAAAATAAGCATTTCGTCGAAAATCGTTTTGTAAAAATCGTTTGCATGTAATTGCTGGTGTTTTGTGGTGGCTTGGGCAACGCCGTTGATATTGACGGTGGGGTGCGGAATTTCATTGGTTGTTACCCTGCAAACATTTTTGATTGCGGAAGAATCTCAAGCGAGTCGTATAGATGATGAATACAATCGCGGCGATTATCGACTGTGAGTCTCCCTAAGTATCGCCTGGTGAAAGTAGTTGTACCTTTCGAGCGATTAGCGGGAAAGAACCGTGTGCGTTGCATGGTGTAGAATTCAAAGAAAATTGCAAAAAAAAAAATATTGGCCAGTAAAACAGTGCAGAATCCAAAGCGAATCGCAAAGAAGATTCGTTGGCAACTCTTTAAAATGAGTACAAATCGATAATGATATTTTTTAAGCTTCGTAAATCTATGTCTGTGGTGAATCGAAAGCGATTCGCTACACTGAGCAGAAATACAATGATTTTTTTAACCATGTTTCTGGTTAAATTTTTCATGGTAAATGTTTGATAACGAAGACGAAGAAGGTCAAATATACTTACAAAATAGTTGAGTTAACATTACAAAAGGTTGGGCTTTAAGAGAGAGGCAGAAAATTGTGCGACATAAACAAAAATGCAAAGATCATTCGGCTCTGTTGTATACAAGTTTTCGATCTGCTTGTTGTTATACGAAGTTCAGAATTTTGTTACACGAAGTTGCAACTAGTGCGACTGTTTTATCCCCATTTCCATTTCTGTTTTAAAGTACTTGCAGCGTTTAAACAAACCTTTTTTATCTCGGATAAAATTAAAAATGTTTGCCTTGAACAAGCACGGCATGTGGAATTTTAGATCCAAAAATTATTTTCTGGAGGTTCGGTACTTCGTAAATTCTACCGATGTTTTAGTTTCTTTTACTGAAAGTTACAGAGTAACATCTCTCACTCGGCTGTACTGATGGATTACTCGGGGTACATCAATCGTTCAGTTGGCAAAAAAAAGTCGGTTGTGGCAACGAATCTGTTCTATACGTATGTGTAAGCAATAGACAAGCGATCATGAGTGTTTCTCTCAGAGTGCAAAACCATCGCTTAGCCAGTGTTTATGTGATTCATCGTATAATGAACACTAGGATGAATAATGAAAGCATTGCTTGAACAATAATCATGCGATGCTGCAGCAAATTATAGTCAGAGAGAACCGCGGTAACCTCGCTCGTACAATAATTCTTTTCACTTTGCTGAGCGATTCAGTGGCTCGAGAATTCAAGGCTTAGGTTCTTGTTAGGCAAGCCATCCTCGAAAATTAGCCAACACGAAGTGTTCCAGTGGAAGATCCATCATCCTGCAATCATCGAATTGTTTGCAGGGTACAATTCCAATGGGAAAAGTGGCATTAGAATGTATTGGTCATTGCCATATTAACATATTGGGTTGGTTGTTTCGCTGGCAGTTTGTGGTTTTTGTTACACACATACGTATTTGTTTGACTGTTGGTGTTAATAAGGCATTCTAGGGGTTACGCTGCATGTCTGCGGTTTTATTTATCATACCTCTGCTAAATACTGTTCTTTTTCGGTCCAACGTGTGGCTCAAAGGCTCGGAGTCACCGCTTGCCTTTTTGTTTGAGTCCAACCACCGCTAAAAACAGAGGCTTTCCCCATCTTGTATCTTTGAGCCGATTTGATTGACTTAGCTGATCTATCTAACAAAGAGGCGCTAAAGTATAGAAATTGTGGCTATTCTTGTTGATAAAAAATCAACAAAACGAAAACAAAAATAAATATTTATAAATAAATTTCTGCCAGCACTCATTTATTGTTTAAATCATATTTTTTTATATCCCACACACACACAGAGAGAACAGATTCGTTGTCAGAACTAACTTTTTTTTGCCAACCAAATTATGGTGGTTGTGTGGTTGTAACTATATTTCTAGTTAAAAGAGGTAACTAATAATTAGTTAACTTAACAATAAAAATGATTTCTATTACACTCTTCACAGTTAATAATATTAACAATTTTATTGCTAAATTGAACATGTATTGTTTCAATAAATTAACTATGAAATTTTAATTTTAAGAATTTCCATGGTTAAAAACAATGCATTGTTAAAACAACAATAATTACTTTAAAATTAAAGATTTTCATGGTTAAAAAATGCAACCATTGAATAGTTAAATTAACTATTATTATTGTTAAATAACAGTCAACAACAAATTGTTTAAACTAATCTTATATAACGTAAACTCCAATCATGTTTATTTATGGTTAAGTTAACCATATATAGGGATATTTTTCTTGTCAGTGTAGAAAAAAATAAATGAAGACGGAGAGATAAATTGTATAGAGTTCATCAGTCGAGAGAAGACAAATTACAGGATAGTTTAAATCATATTTTTTTATATCCCACACACACACAGAGAACAGATTCGTTGTCAGAACTAACTTTTTTTGCCAACCAAATTAATGTGGTTGTGTGGACTCCAAGTATTCCATTAGCGCAACGACAGATATAACATAAATTCTCTAAAACAAATTTTAACTTATAATAAGGTTATTTAAAACAAAGTCAATCTATTTTATAGTCAAATGAAGATAAGGGGCAGTCATACCAGATGATTAAAGGAACAAAATTGTTTCGAGGTACCAATCCTGGGTACAAACAGAAAAGATAAGTTGGAAATTGATCGAAACTAAAAAACAATCGGTTAGACTAACAATTTTTCTGTTGTAATTACTAACATTTCATGGTATATTGATGGTAATATGGTTCGATTTACCATAAAATGGTAGATACGATAATATCACGGTACTCACAGCAAATAAGTCGGTTAAAACAACCGGACTCAGCACAACTATTGCTAGCCACTACGGGTGGTTATGGCAAATAACCAATTATGATATACATGTACTTTAGTACAAATAATCAGTGGTGACAGCAGATAAGTTTTATGTATTAACCAAATCCTGGTTATTGCACACACACAGAAAAAAAATTGGGAAATCTGTCCGAACTGCAAATATTTGGTTGGATAAATATATTTTGTGCTGCAATTACCAACATTCCATGGTATTGTGGTTACATGGTTCGATGTTCCATAAGCCATAGTAGCTTCAATATTATTACAAAACTTACAACCAATAAATTGGTTATACTAATCGAATTCAGTAAAACTATTGGTTGCCAATATTGATGATTATGACATCCAACTAATTATAAAGTACTAGAACTTTGGTACCAATAATTGGTGGTGACAACAGATACAATCTTTGCAGTAACCAAACCCCGTTTAGTTTGCTGTTGTTACATTACTTTGAGTTATGAAAGATTTAGGTGAGAATACTAAATCCCCCAAGTAGGTCCCAGGTTTTTGTTTATGAGCCGAGGATGTATTCATATTGCATTGTTAACCCATATGAAAGTAGTTAAAAAAATATTAGTGCAGTCGCCCCTTTTTTTTTAGCGAATTTTCGTGATGAGATGTTTAAGGTGAAATCGTATGGATTATCCTATAAAAAGGAGTTTTAGGTATTCTGTTTATTTTGTTTTCCAATCAGAAAATAATTCAATTCTAAAGGATGGCTAAATTTTAAGGGGCGATGGTGAATGTGAACCACACCTAAACGTCAAGCTTTTTTTTGCATTTCATTTGATGTTTCTCAATTTCAGACTAACTCAATTTGAACCATGGAAAGAAACAAGAGCGAGCAACGCGTTAAAGTTATTCAGGCTTATTTTGAAAATAAAAATCAATTTTCGAAGAAAATCATCTTCAGTGATGAGGCACATTTTCACCTCAGTGGACTCGTCAATAAGCAGAATTGCCGCATTTGGGCGAATGATAATCCAAAAGTGAGAAAAAACAATGCACCTACAAAGAGTGAATGTTTGGTTCGGTTTATGGGCTGGCGGCACTGTGAATGGTGTTCGCTATCGTAACATATTATGGCCCGAATTGGAAGATATGGATGTGAACGATATGTGGTTTCAAAAGGACGGTTAACGAAACAATGGCTCTTTTGCGCGACAAATTAACATCGGCCTTTAAAATTTAACCACCCTTCACCTAACTAAAAAACAAACAAAAATGATAAATTTGTCGTCTAATAAAACAAGAATTTTTTGAATTTTTATTTTTTCAAAAATTTTATTTATATACAAAAATTTATGTGTCTAAATTGTCAGGCTCGAGGTCATGCACAAAATAAAAAGATGGTGGTTTTTTAGTTTTTTTTTGTTTATTATATTAATTTTCCAATATTTCTAACGCCTTCGACGATCATCCCCTGGGAATAAAAATTATTGTTTGCGACAAAATTTATAAATTTTTTTTGAAACTGGTCGAAAAAGATTTTTTTAAAGATATCCCGGTTTCATTCTATATAACCTATTCAAAAACCAAAATATATACATTTTTTAAAAATAAAAGTTCTCAAGACCATTATAAAAGAATTTGTTTTTCACTTTATTTTAGCATATCCTCCCGTTCTTTTGTGAAATGTATAAAACACTAACCTAAATAAAACGTGATGTTAGAAAAATGTCAAACCATCATACAAGGGCGCACAATATTTAGGTGTCCTGGCTTAGGTGTACGAGTTTACCCTTAGGGTATGGGTCCTACCTATTGGAGTTCTTCATTTAAAACCGATCTGAAAAATGATAATCTAACCAGTTTCAGTGATTTTATTTATCTACATATTTATTACAAATAAAATTTTAATAAACTACGTTAAAGGGTGCTAGCACTGAAATTAAATTCACTATTATTTAGCCACATTCAATGATTTTTATTTTCAGTAGTTAAATTATGGCCACCAAAGCAGGTCCCGTCAAATCGATATAATGATTCAAATTCAACATTTTCAAATCTCTTTAAATATTCCTAGTTGATTATGATAATGCTGCTTACTGCAAGCCATCATCGCTGCAATAAACACATCGAATCGATGTCGGCAACCCGAGATTATTAAAAATTGATCAAATTCTTGCTGCGGTTATTGTTTATCTTCTTTCCCAACCAAAACCCAAAGCAAAAACACAAAACGATATGAATCTATCGGCATCATCAACAGTATGAAACAACAGGATAATACCACCAGCATCCTTATCTTCGTCTTAATGCTCGTCTTTGCCATTGCCCCAAATCATATCAGAGAAGAATAGAATAGTACAAGAAAGCCCCGATTTGTTTTGCCACATAATCCAGAGAACAACATTTTCTCCTTCATCGCACAAATACAAAATAATCTCTAACAAATAAGATTACCAAAACGTGATGTTAATAGAAATGTTTTTTCCCCGGCTCCTGCTGCCGAAAATTTAAAGGATATCACACAAAGGCTCTGTGCACACATTTGTACCAAATTAATTTTCTGCCATCCTTCAGCCTCTGCCGCTCCTTCTCGTACACACGCACACGTACATGCAGAGATAATAATTCGGTCGAATGTGATGTAATCAAGTCTAGATAAGAATTCAATAATTTTTCATTTGCTTTGTTCTGTTTGAAAAGGATTATTGATTTAATTATCTAAATGATTGTGCAGCAGTTTGAAATTGGAAAAGTTTATTTTTTAAATTTCTTCACTGTCCAAGTGTAAATTGAACTAAATGCTGAAGTTGTCGAATTTAGGTGCATAATAAATATTGGAGATTAGGATTTTATTGTTTTAATCCGTATTATATTCAAGTTGTGATAAAAATTTAGGACATGTTTAAGCCTCAGCTCAGATGCAATTCGCAAGACTCATTAAAAGTCGAAAATGAATTTAGCAAAATATTAAACCATTACGAATGTACCGGGATTTCAAGTCGCTTCAAACGGAGTAAAAAGGCAAATGTCTAAAGGGTTGTCCACATACAAGTTTATTTTTATTCTTTGTTTGACATATTTGTTGTTTTTTTAAAAAAAACAGACAGGCTTCGCAGTTGCGTATCTTGCCCACTAAATTTTCCAAGATCTTGGTGGCGGAATCTGGCTCTCGCTCAAAATGGCTAGCACGATATTCGCAGTTTGCGCGGCGTTAATAAATTGTTAGCATAAAATCGTCCCCTCACGGTACACCAAACAAAGAAGCCTAACGTTGGCAAACGCAGTTCCTAGCTTGTCAATTGATGGCTCGACTGTAGCTTAGTCTCTGTAGCATACGTTCAAACCAAAAATCACCCAAGTTCTTATCTTGTACCAATGATTCCAAAAGTCCTTAATCTTCAACAAATTGTCACTCTCTGAGAATGCATTGGCTTCTCAACGATCTCTTGTGGGGTTTCTGATCTCTAGATGCGACAGTTTTTAGTCGCCGACATTTAATAGTGTTCCATCAGAAAATATGATTTGTATACTCTCCATCATTGGATGGCATGTACGAGGGCTGCTATATACATTTCTGGCCTAATAATGATAATTCGAATATTTATCATCAAAACTGGTTTTATTGTTTACCAAAGTTTTCTCCAGCATGATTTAAACACTATTGCATGCGCTCTAGCCAATTGTCGAAGCACTTTTTCCACTACGATTGAGAGACCTCCAAAACATGATTTTTGAATGCTTCAACAGCATCTTCTGGCGACGAAAATCGTTGACCACGCATTTTTTTCTTCATGTGCGGGAATAAAAAAACTCATTGGTTGCCAAGTTAGGGCTGTACGGGGGATGACCCATCAATTCAACGTTTTGGCCGGTCAAAAAGGCGCTGGTTTGAGCCGATGTGTGAGAGCTCTCATTGTGTCTTCTCTTGTTTGTTTTTCGAATTTCTCCAAAGACTTCAGGCTAAAAAATGTACCATGTAAAAAGTGTACCACTCAGAATTGACCGTCCTACGTTGCTCCAGCGGAACAGTCGCCATATGACCAGTTTTGCCGAAGAAACAGGCGACCATTTGCTTCAAAGTGCTTTTTCCACGAACAACTTTCGTTGGAGTTGGCTCGTCTTCGAAGATCGTTTGATGTTTTATTTCGGGCTCATACGCATAGATCCACGATTCGTCACCTGTGACGATCTTATAAACGTCTTTTGAAGCACCGCGATCGTATTTTTTCAACATTTCTTTGCACCAATCGACACGAGCCTTTTTTTTGAGCGATTGTCAAAATGTGTGGGATTCAACGAGAAAAAACCTTTTCGACGGCGTCCATGCAATATCGAATGTATGCTGCTGGAAGACATGCCCAAGGATGCCTCTATCTCACGGTATGTCACATGACGATCTTGCATTATCAGTTCACGCACGGCATCAATTTTCTCTGGCACAACGGCCGTTTTTGGACGACCTTCGTCCTTGAGCGACCGTCTGCCACTGTTGAATTCATTAAACCAGTTTTTCACAGTGCTATAGGATGGTGCTTTATCGCCATACTAAGATTTAAGTTCATCGATGCACTCTTGTCGTGATAATCCACGTCGAAAGTTGTGAAAAATGTTCGCACGAAAATATTCACGAGTTCATTCCATTTGTTTGCCAAATTGATTTTTTCAAGTCACCGTAAACAACACAAATGATGGTCGTACGTCAAAACGTTCCAAGTACGTGTATGCTGAAAAATTTCAAACTTTCCAATGGAAATGTCAGATGGCGCCAGAAATATGTATAGCAAACCTCGTATGTATATATGTGACGCGCAAAATAGAAAGGGACGCGCATATCTCTGGGAGGGAACACTTGTGGGGCATGAGATCGGTCTCATTCGATGCTCATATGTTGTCCACATCAAAAAAAAATTGAAAAATAATTTTTTTTACCCTTAGGTCCCTTTATCTATGCGCTGTCACATATATAAACTTCTCCTTTCAATTGTAACATCTCGAATGACTTGCCGTCGATCCTGTATAACATACTTAGTCCCAAGAAATACTTCTCTTCCTCCGACTTCTTCAGTGTCACATACATTCGGCCAATAATGGAGTATAGCTCCCACAGTAGGGCGGGAGCTTCAAGGTCTTCTTTGGAGTTTTTCGATCGGGTACACGCAGAGAAAAGATATGGTTACTGTATGGTCACGGCAACAATAGTATGTTCTCAGCAGTAAAAGTATGATCGTCGCAACCAAGTATTGTTATTTGAATTTCATTTTGACAATAGTATGATTGCGGCAATATTAATATTGTTGAAATGTAACAAAAGTATTATTGCCAAATTCAAAAATGAAAATATGGTTGTAGCAACAATATAAATATGGTTGGTGGGACAAAAGTATTGTTTTCATGGGTTTTATGTTAACAATAACATGATTACGGCAATCATACCGGCAAAACCTTAATTTTTTTAATTTGATAATGTTATTTTTACGATTCTTACGCAATAATAGCAATAAAAATTAATTTTTTTCAAAAAAACTACGGATTAGTATAACTAAAATATTTTTAATAAATGAATTTTTTTACTGTTAAATAAATCACTCCTATTGTTACATAACTTACTTAATAAAATTCATTATTGTTGAATAACAACGTATTCCAGTCTTTACAAACAATTTTGGGGATCATAGTATGGTTGTGCGTAAGTCATACTATGGTTGTACGTTAAACATACTATGGTTATGAGGATCATAATATGGTTGTGGGGATCATAGTATGGTTGAATGTGAATAATAATATGGTTGTGGGGATCATAGTATGGTTGTGTGTGAATGATTCTATTGTTGTGAGGACCATAATATTGTTATGGTGATCATAGTATGGGTGTGTGTCAACCATACTATTGTTGTGATGATCATAATATTGTTGTGCCACAACCATATAACCAACAATAGTATGGTGCTCTTCGAATATTGTTACCCCAACCATACTTTTTTTCTGCGTGTACAAGGGAGGGCTCTGATGCTTATTGTTGGATATATCAGGGTAGCCAACTCTGTTGCTTTACTCGAGTATCGTCGGTATGTTAGTTATGTATCACCCTTTAGAGATACTTAAAGGGGATGTGCTCTTCTGAAATAGGTGACCTCATTCCGTAGCCCAGGGAGCTTGCACGTAACACCCGCTTGTTCCCATCCATTTGTTATTGATTGGTCTACTGATCGCACGATGCATTACAGAGAGAATTCATTTTTCCGCCTTATTGTCCGAACAAACTTCCCGCAGAGGTGTTTCCTGCCACTTACGATATTAGCAGGTTCAAGTCAAATGTCCATAAGCATTACTTCCTCTTTCCTTCTCTACATAACCTATCTTCGCGTCAGCTATACAATGCACTGCATTTGTAAGGGACTTTGCCTGTAAACAAAGGTTTAAAAAAATCTCATTAATGAACAAGGCGGAACTTGTCTCAATTTAGTGAGATGTGCAGGATTCAATTTCCATACTCACTTACCGGCATCTGCTGTTTAACGCCGGCTCCGAACGGCTAATGTTTTTTAAAGAGAAATTTTTACAGGTACTTAGAGACAAATATCTTACTCGTAAAGACTCCGGCATTTAAGAGGTGGGAAATCCGCCGCTGAAAGATTGTTAGATATTCTTACCCGGGTTTGAACCTCGCTTTATTGGCATGCTAGTCGTGCACGCCTCTATCTCAATACGACGGCCCACAATTTATATTTTTTGAGCGCCGTAAAATGCTAAGACGATCTTGCCTTGACTGTTTAAAGCACGATTCAGTTCAACGAAAAACATCTTAGCGTCTTCTAACTTACATGATGTAATTCTTTTAGCTGTAAATGTGTTGCTTTTGAAAATAGACCGTTTCGGGCAAAAAGGGGAGAAAGTTACCCTTTGAGGAACCTTAAAAACTTAGTACCAATTTGTTTCGACAAAATAACTTTGCCTAAGAATGGAAAATATTTCCCCAATCATAAATTAACCCGTTACTGCCTGCCCATAGATCGGCTCGTACGATTTTTATGAAAACTGGAAATTTATGTCCAAAAGACCATAGAAGTTGAAAAAAAAAATAATTTAGCCCAATCTTTCCTCATTTCTATAAAAAAAAAAAAATTGCCGCGATATCGGTCACCTGGTCCACGCTAAAATTATTTATGTATCAACACTGTCTGGTTATTTAAATACCAATTAGACACTAATAGGTTAAGTAATTGCCCCATTTCTAGACTACAACAGGCCCTGTGGCTGCGGAAATTCTGCTAAGACTTCTATAAATAAATATGCACTGTTGAAATACGTTTTTATTATTTCCTAATGCTATCTAAGTGTAAAACGATTCTTTTCTTCACACGAAGATTAAAAGCGGAATTTCAGTCTGGATTTCAAGCGGATGGTTTTGTTAATTCGTTGATTAAGGGCGGAATTCAGTCTAGATTTCGAGCGGGTGGCTGCGTCTTTTTGGCTTAGACTGCGTCATTTCGGAGATTTAATGAGGGATTTCAGTCAAGATTTCGAGCTGAAAATAACAAAAAAATATTATGACTTGAACAGTCTGGTTCGAGACCTTTTTGTTGTTTCTTTTTCCGAATCAACAAAAATTGGTTACGGTTGGCAGACTGCACAGCTGTTTCTAAACTCGCCAAGATTTTTCTTCAGCAGTCTTTGGAAACGATTACTTTGGCTACAAATCAAATGACCTTTACGAGAGTCTCATTGTGATTAATGAGAATAACCTTTTATGTATACACGCAGAGAAAAAATATGGTTACTATATGGTCACGGCAACAATAGTATGTTCTCTGCAGTAAAACTATGGTCGTCGCAACCATAGTATTGTTATTTGAATTTCATTTTGACAATAGTATGATTGCGGCAATATTAATATTGTTGAAATGTAACAAAAGTATTGTTGCCAAATTTAAAAATGAAAATATGGTTGTAGCAACAATATTACTATGGTTGGTGGGACAAAAGTATTGTTTTCATGGGTTTTATGTTAACAATAACATGATCACGGTAATCATACCGGCAAAACTTAATTTTTTTTTTAATTTGACAATGTTATTTTTACGATTCTTACGCAATAATAGTAATAATTAGCTATTAGTATAACTAAAATATTTTTAATACTTATAAATGATTTTTTTACTGTTAAATAAATCACTCCTATTGTTACATAACTTACTTAATAAAATTCATTATTGTTGAATAACAACGTATTCCAGTCTTTACAAACAATTTTGGGGATCATAGTATGGTTATGCGTTAGTCATACTATGGTTGTACGTTAAACATACTATGGTTATGAGGATCATAATATGGTTGTGCGGATCATAGTATGGTTGAATGTGAATAATAATATGGTTGTGGGGATCATAGTATGGTTGTGTGTGAACCATACTATTGTTGTAAGGACCATAATATTGTTATGGGGATCATAGTATGGTTGTGTGTGAAACATACTATTGTTGTGATGATCATAATATTGTTGTGCCACAACCATATAACCAACAATAGTATGGTGCTCTTCGAATATTGTTACCCCAACCATACTTTTTTTTCTGCGTGTAGACTTCGAACTGTGCAAACAGCAATCTTTATATCGCAATATCATTTCCACCAATTCCGTTTCGCATGGTCTTTCGTTGAAAACCACAGATGCAAACCATTTCACCAATTTTTTAGTTGATTCTAAAGAAATGTGGTCTTGAACCAGAATAAAAACTGTTCAATTCATAATAATTATAAAACACCGAATAAATGTGAACAAAACTAAAAAAATATTATATTATATTCAAAACGTAAGCACTGGATGAGCAGACCGCGCAGACTGCGGATAATATTTTGTAAATAAATGTTTTAATTATTTTATTAATTTTGTTTTTTCTTTTCAGATACGGCTATTTTCACTCAGCGATCTCAATATATATTTATTTGAACAAGGTAAGTAGTGTGTGTTATGTTACTAGCCTTCTTATTGTTGTTGATCAAGTTTTGTGAGTTAATGTGTTATACGTACTTTTGTCAAAAAGTCGATAAAAGTTCTGAATTTTCATTTTGTTCTTATGTACTCTTACTAATTTTTGTTTTTCTACAAAAGGTTTACTAACTGGCCATTTCTGTGGCTTATTTTTGCATACACGCTGATCAAGGGAAACTATAACAAAATATTTGATTTGAAAAAAAAAATTAAGGAAGCGTGTTTTTTTTTCTCTGGCTACATCATCGCCTTCATCGTAATAAGAATTCCCTTATGATATACGACGTTTTAGCCTCATAAGTTTGCCACGGTTTTGTGGGAATTTAACCATTAGTTTTTGACAACCATTGTGGGATATTGATCCTCTGTCATTGTCGTTACCTTACCTTAAACTCGATTTATCTGTTATCAGCTTCCATTTGTTTCGAGTATAATTTTAAGGCCCTTTTCGCATTATATAAATATGTGTCTAGAGCCCATCTACATAAAGGTCTCACATATGTTAAGGCCCTGCTCAAGCGAAACTTTACAAAATTTTTGATTTGGAAATAAGAGTTTTTTTTAAGGAAGATTGGTTTTTTTTTCTCTGTTGGCATATTCACCTTCATCGTCATTAGAACTCCCTTTCGATATATTTTTGCCACGTCTTTGTAGGAATTGAGGCTTTATTTTTTGACGAACAATGAGGGATATTTTACTATTATTGCTGCTACTTTACCTAAAACTTAAAATATCTCCTATTAACAGCTTCTATTTGTTTCGCGTGTTAATATTGTGACCCTTTTCCGCATTATATAAAAAGGTGCATAGAGCCCATCCACAAAAGGGTCCCAAATATGTAGAGGATCTGTAGTTCTAGAAGCCACAAAAGGTAACTCCCTAAAGTTATAATACTCTGCAACTACAGTTACTATACATCTATAGTAGGGTGGGGCAGTTAAAACTTTATATTTAAATCGACTGTAAATAAAAGTACTGGTATTTTTTTCAAATTTCTGGTTTTATTGGTAAGGTTAAAATTTGTCGTTTTGTAACGAAGCACCACGCAATGAGTTTTCGCTTCACCCAAGAGACAAAAGATTGCTTGGCAGGAGATGAAGAATTTTACCAATAGACAGAAGTTTGGCAGGAGATGAAGAATTTTACCGAGAAATTGTGTTTTCAGATGAAGCTGATTTTCATTTTGGTTGCTATGTCAATAAGCAAAAATGTCGCATATAAGGGTCAGGGAACGCACTGGTAAATATTGAGAAGCCAATGAATGCATCCACAACGATTTACTGTTTGGTGTGGATTTTGGGCTAGCGGCATCATTGCGACATTTTTCGTCGAAAATAAGCAAGAAGCTGCCGTTACCGTTGACGGTAAGCGTTACCGCGTCATGCACAATAAATTTTTGTTTCCAAAATTTCAGTAGAATGACATGGACGACGTTTGGTTTCAACAAAACAAGGCCACAAGCCACACAGCCAACGCAACCATTAATATTTTACGCACTGTTTTAGAAAATCGAATAATCAGCCGAAGTTGTGATGTCAATTTGCCGCCTCAGAGCTATGATTTGAGCCTTTTGGACTATTTTCTATGGGGAGCAATTAAGGATAAATCCAGAGACAATTAAACCGTTGAATTATAAAATCGAAGCTTTCATTGAAGACAGTCGACCCGAAACAATTAAAAATGTACTGAAAAATTGATCGGATGAGGTACTGCCGAGCCAATTTTGTTAGTTATATGACCTTGAATCCAATATACTCCTTTGCGGATGACAGTAACCTCTGTCATTCGTATTCATTCGACCGTAGGCCGAGTCTTCAAGTTATTGAAGACAAAAGGCGAATTATGGATGAGACACTTGGCTGGGATTTACTGGCCATTTCCGAATGGGGTCGAGTGAATAGAGTAGATTTTAATGCGCGTAAGACACAGTGCTGCTTGTTGTCTCACAATCGATTCGCTGACCCAACAATATCGTCAATTTCTATCGGTGGTACGAATATTGAACAATCAGAAGCTCCCGATGTTCTGGGCATGAAAATAAAATGTGATGCTCGTTGGGCGAGACATGTATTCGAAGTGTCGAAAGAAGCACTCAAGTAATTGCATAGGCTTTTTGAAGCGGTTCAAGAAATATATCACTCCTTCTGATCTTTTCGATATCTATAAACTAACATCAGGCCGAAGATGGAATACAACTCCCATATATAGGCAGGTGCTCCAAAATCATCCTTAGACCTACTAAACCGTGTTCAAAGGAGAGCGATGGTGCTGATAGGTGACAGTAGGGTATCCAACTCTATTGTTTCCCTTGAGCATCGTCGGAATGTGGGTTGCGTGACGCTGTTCTACCGCTACTTTCACGGTGTGTGTTCATCAGACAACCGTCGCCTTATTCCTGACGTCAGGATGTTCGGCAGGGATACGCGACTTTCTAGGCATTCACACCCGTTTGTTATCGATTGGCCAGTAGACCGCACTATACACTATAGATCAAATTCGTTTTTTGCTCGTACAGTCCGTAGGTGGAATCGACTTCCGGCAAATGTGTTTCCCACTAATTGCGACATCCAGAAATTCAAGACGAGTGTCAAGTGTCCCCCCTCCGATCCTTTACTTTCCACTCGCCAACGCAATGCACCGCATGTATAGGGGGCATCCCCTGAGTGTTGATTATTTAAAAAAATTTGTTAATTGACAAAATTCAACCTTTCCACTAAAGCCAGAAATTTGAAAAAATTAGCAGTACATTTCCTTTTATGAGGCGATAACATTTTAAAATTTGGGCTATTGAAAATTATGCCAAGAATTTCACCACGCCCGAAACTTCAAACGTTTTATGGTTTATAAACAGTTTCCATTTCACACAGCACCAGTATTTGATAAAAAACAAATCATATTTAAGCAAGTGGTTGCTGTGTAATTACGAGGGCGCTTCGGAAAGTTCTTAGCCTATCAATGAAAGAGAATAGTTTTTCAAAAATATTTTTATTTTTCAATATAATCTCCTGAAACTTCAATACACTTAGTCCAACGCTTATCTAGCAATTCTATCCCTTGATTAAAATAGTTTTCCTCAAGGTCTTCAAAATAGTGGTTTACAACTGTAATTGCATCTTCATTTGAGGTAAAACGCTTGCCAGCAAGGAATTTTTTTAGATTTGGGAACAGGTAAAAGTCACTGGGAGCTAAATCAGGAGAATAAGGTGGGTGGTCAAGCAACTCGTACTTTAATTCGTTGATTTTAGCCATTGTTAAAACACTCTTGTGCGCTGGTGCGTTATCTTGATGAAAAATTATTTTTTTGTGTTGTAAGCCAGGACGTTTTTCTCGAATTTGTACATTTAATTGATCTAGAAGGTTGCAATAGTACTCTGAATTTATTGTTTTACCCTTTTGCAGATAGTCAATCAATAAAATACCTTTGAAGTCCCAAAAAACCGTTGCCATAACCTAACCAGCCGATTGAATTGTTTTTGCCTTCTTTGGGGCACTTCCTCCAGCTTCAGTCCATTGTTTGGATTCTTCTTTTGTCTCTGGAGTATAGTGGTGGATCCATGTCTCATCAACAGTTATGAAACGACGCTTAAAATCCATTTTATTTCGCTGAAAACGATCCAAACAAGCTTGAGAAATGTTCATTCATATGCGTTTTTGGTCGACTGTTAACAAGTGCGGCACCCATCTTGCAGAAAGCTTTTTCATCTGTAGTTCTTCATGCAAAATTAAATGGACTCGATCATATGAGATGCCCATGATATTAGCTGTTTCACGCACTTTTATTCGTCGATCATTTAATACCATATCATGCACTTTGACTACAATTTCTGTTGTTGTTGCTGTTTTTGGACGTCCACTACGTGGTTCATCTTCAATGCTTGTACGACCACGTTTAAATTCAGCAACCCAATTTTTTACTGTTGCATATGAAGGAGCACTTTCACCTAACACATTTTATGTAAATATTGAATGACACCACGCATTTCTAATTTTTCCATTGTAAAAAAATCGCGGATGCGTCTTTTGTATGTTTCTATGTTTCTATATGAAGAAGTTGCCAGATAGAAACAAAATTTAACTTGTGTTCATAGCAGAGATGGAAGTTTCCAAAACACTTAACTTTTTTCTGTTTATACCGCGATTTTTGTGCTAGGCTAAGAAGTTTCCGAACCGCCCTCGTAAGAATCTATTTTTTTCCCACCAGAATCACCATTACCTCCGTCAAGTCATTATACTTATATTATTGCTGGACTTCTTTTAATTTTGTCTTTCTCTACTCCTCCTTTTCATCCTTCTCAAAATGTCCAGTGACTTTCCATTCAAATAAATCTAGTTTTTCTACCGAACGCATTAAGTGACTTTCTACTGATGGTTTCAATTAGTTTAATACTAAATTTTCGTAATTAATTGCTTTTAAATAAATTCAGCAATTATCTCATTTGCCGAATTAAATTTTTAATTTAATTTTGTGTTTAATTCTAACTATTTAAAATATGTTAAATATGCATATGGAAATGGAACTCTAAAATAATCTCATGCAGCCGTCGCCTTAAATGTGTGAGAATTTATTGGTGTTTCTCAACACTTGTTTTCTGTTGTTTTAATGGAAATCAGAGTTCGATTATTTCAGGTTTTGTGCCATGTATTAAACAACATCAGACATTCATTCATACATACTTATTTTGTATGGTAATTGAAATTACCATAATTGTGAAATCGTAGATTATGTCATAAATCACAGAGGCATTACATGAGCAGATTTAATTTATTCCTTTTATAGCAACACCCTATCGATGGCATTTATCGGGCGTAGAGCGTAGAAATTCCAATTAAGTGCAAAAGTAAAGCATTGCCGTATTTCTAGGTTAATGCTTTTGTTACTAATCGAAAGACAATTGACAAAAAATTGAAAACTATTGTGATTAAAAAGAATTAAAAAAAACAGTGTTAAAGCTTTTTATTGTACAGGGTGGAGCGGGGAATTTTGCTTATTTGGGAATGAAATAAAAAAAATATGAACCTTAGAAAAATTTATTTTATATTTTAATTATATTGAACATATTTTTTATATATTTTAATTATATTATATTTTAATTATATTTAAATTACATGGCTGTAAATAGTGTATCTGGCAAATGTCGACCTTCGCTATCCACTGCTGCATACGTTTTATGACGTTTTCATGAACTTTAACAAGCACGTCGACTGGTATTCTGCCAATTTCAGCCAATATCGTAAATGAGGCCTTCCAAGGTGTTGGGGCGGTTGATAACGCCTTCGAATTCAGGTAGCCTCAATGGAAAAAATCGCATCACCCCTCATTTGCCTTAAACAATTCATGGTAACCCTCGCCGCGTGTGCAGTGGCAATATCCTGTTGGAACCATGTATCCTCTAATTGCATTGCCTCAAGAGCCGGCTGAAAAAAGTCTGAAAATGCCAAGAGCAAGTGATTGCTTCCGAGCAGAGCGTTTCGGAGATTGCAGTACTGCTGCTCTAACTCTTTCAATGTTTTGTGGTGTTGTAATCTTTCTCTCAGGTCCCCTTCGTACACATGACAGATTCCCTGCTGTTCTCAATGAAGTTACCCAATTTACAATTGATTGCCGCCCAGGAAAACGTCTGCTTGGGGGAACAACGATTCGTAAACAAAAAGCACGCTGCACTGCAATGATCGAGTGCGCATTTTAAAAATACGTTTCAAGACAAAATGAGCCTCATCACGTGTCCCATGCATGATGGCAACTGAAAAGCAGACGAATACAAATCTCCCGTCAGCCACTATAAGCCACGCACACTCTCCACTCCTTTTGACCCACAATGCCGCAACAGCCTGCAGTGCAGAAATGCAAATACGAGGGCGTTTCGGAAACTTCTTAGCCTAGCAGAAAAAGCGCGGTATAAACAGAAAGAAGTTAAGTGTTTTGGAAACTTCCATCTCTGCTATGAACACATGTTAAATTTTGTTTCGATCTGGCAACTCCTTCATATAGAAACAGGTGTTCCCAAAAGACGCATCCGCGATTTTTTTACAATGGAAAAATTAGAAATGCGTGGTGTCATTAAATATTTACATTAAAAAGGTTTATCGGGACAAGAAATTCATAATGATATGGTGAATGTGTTAGGTGAAAGTGCTCCTTCATATGCTGAATGGGTTGCTGAATTTAAACGTGGTCGTACAAGCATTGAAGATGAACCACGTAGTGGACGTCCAAAAACAGCAACAACAACAGAAATTGTAGCCAAAGTGCATGATATGGTATTAAATGATCGACGAATAAAAGTGCGTGAAATAGCTAATATCATGGGCATCTCAAATGATCGAGTCCATTTAATTTTGCATGAAGTACTACAGATGAAAAAGCTTTCTGCAAGATGGGTGCCGCACTTGTTAACAGTCGACCAAAAACGCATAAGAATGAACATATCTCAAGCTTGTTTGGATCGTTTTCAGCGAAATAAAATGGATTTTAAGCGTCGTTTCATAACTGTTGATGAGACATGGATCCACCACTATAGTCCAGAGACAAAAGAACAATCCAAACAATGGACTAAAGCTGGAGGAAGTGCCCCAAAGAAGGCAACAACAATTCAATCGGCGGGTAAGGTTATGGCAACGGTTTTTTGGGACTTCAAAGGTATTTTATTGATTGACTATATGCAAAAGGGTAAAACAATAAATTCTGAGTACTATTGCAACCTTTTAGATCAATTAAATGTACAAATTGGAGAAAAACGTCCTGGCTTACAACACAAAAAAATAATTTTTCATCAAGGCAACGCACCAGCGCACAAGAATGTTTTAACAGTGGCTAAAATCAACGACCTTGAGGAAAACTACTTTAATCAAGGGATAGAATTGCTAGAAAAGCGTTGGACTAAGTGTATTGAAGTTTCAGGAAATTGTATTGAAAAATAAAAATATTTTTGAAAAACTAACTATTCTCTTTCATTGATAGGCTAAGAACTTTCCGAACCGCCCTCGTATGTGAAATATTTCGTGATTTTCACAAACATCTGGATAAATTTTATCTTGTGCTTATTAACCACCAGACCCATTTGATTTACATATATTTTGGTATCTAGAGGTATTTTTTCAAAGTAAAAAATACAAAAATTCAAATCAAGTGTGGAATCTTTATTGTTCATTCAAATTGAATTTTATGCCATATATTTTTTTAATATAATTTCCTTCAAATGTTTGCCGCATTTACGCCTCAGGGTTTCCATTCTGAGGGTCCAATTTAGGATGACTCGTTCGAGCATTTTGAACGGTATGTCAAATTTTTAAAAACCGTGGTTTTCGCAGTATATGTCATTCCATGATGAAATGGCAAACAGTACTGAAAAGGAAAAAATAAGGTTTAACAGCCTGTGAGAAACCCCTATTGAAAAAAAAACCTCTAGAATAATCACCCATTACAAATTTTAAAAAATATAGACCGATGATTCCACCAGCCCATAAACCGCACCAAACCGTGGTTTTCGCGGTGTAAGTCTCTCCATGATAAAATGGCAAACAATACTAAAGACGAAAAAAATAATGTTTAACACAACTAACGAGTAATCTGTGAAAATAACTCTATTGAAAAAGTACCTCTTGATTGATCACCCTATTTATACATATATTATTGTCCAAAAGGAAAACATTTAATTATCAGAAGCAGCCAAATATACCTAACCATAAGTAAGACGTATGACCTAGACACGGATCAAATTTATTTCAGTTTTTATGTACACCTGTATCTTTGCCGGCATTATCGCCCGTTGGCAGAACCCTACAATTTACGCGATGCACACAAACGCCACTGAATAGCGAACATTTGCTGTTGATAGATTTTGACAGTTTAACCGCAAATTGTATACATTTTAAGCACAATAATGCTAATTTAATTACAATCTATTATAGTTCGGCCTTAGGCAATGTCGATAAAATGCGAATACAAAAAAGTATTAAACACAAACAAGGGCAGTTTTTTATGCGGCTTCGACGCTCAAATAATGGATTTTAACAATTACGCATAAATGGATTATAAAATTTATTTCATGCGTGTGTTTTTTCGTGTTGTTCTTCATACCTAAATAATTGAAGAGAAAATATTTTAAATATAATTACAATACATGTCATTACAATAAACGTATAATAACATACTTCATATAATGGATACAATGCGGTTTTGGCGGGAGTCTGACTAATTGTTCGACAGGTTTTTAAACGTTAGTTTTGCGTTTAAAGTTTTAAAGAGTTGTGACGACCAGTGTGGACCGTAATCCGATAATTTGTTTAAAAGTTTAATATTATTAACGTTTTTGTTTGGTTTAGATGTTTTTTTTTATTCTCGTTTAAATATATTTCCCACCAACTCAAGTTTATTGTTTTCGTAATTGAAAACAATTCTTTAGAATGGTTAAAATGGGGTTTTTAAATGACGTTTTAGTCGATTCGCACCCTACATCCTACACTGTAGCGTATGCATGTGTTTTCGTAAGAAGTTCGAGGGATTTTAATTATGCACTACGGCCGGCAGCTCTTGTTAAATGCGAAACTGCCTGCCCTTAAGTGTGTAGTCGCTTAGGGTCTTTCCTTCGATGGTGAGGTGACGCTTACCGAAACTGCAGACACGGCTGCTGGCCAATAAAAGTCTTTCCAACAGATTTCTGAATGAAATTTACAACTTGAAATATGTGAATTGTTTTATCACCTCATAACGCAAATATTTTAGTAATCTTCTTACAATTTTCTTTTTGTCAATATGTGAATTTTTTATCGCTTAAAATCGGAACTATTTTCGATAAAAAACTTACGAATATTTTAGTTAATATGTAGAATTTTTTTATAACGGCCTTCCTATTTATTTTTGTTTGAACATTTGAATTTTTAATTCAACCGAAGAATTTGTTTTCATTGAGATTACACAGCCGGATTTCGGTATTTCTTTGGATTTGCAATGAATTCCACACATTTTAGGGCTTCACATGACTATCTTTGTTTTCTAAGGCGATTTTCTATGTCGTTTTCAGAGTCATTGACTTCTTTAAAGGGCATATTGTTCACTTGAAATGGAGTTTTGTTCCCAGCATAAATGCGCATGGCCTTTGTTTTTGAGATGTTAATCTCAATACCAGCTCTTTTCGTGTGCTCCCCAACTAAGTTGAGTTTGTTTTATATTCCTGAATGTTGATAAATAAATGGAGAGATATAATCTGCATCGTCTAGATTAACGAGTCGGCCATTTAAGCCTTAAGTACGACCGTTTTTTTTTCTCAAGTCGTCGATTTGATTTTTGTGCCTTAAGAATATTTTGAAAAACAGGGGTAAGAGTACGCATCCTTGCCTAACACTAGAACGAATAAGAATTTTCCGACTCATCATAAAGGGTGATCAATTTAGTAGTCTTTTGAGTATTGTTTGCCATGATCACGGAAAAACTTACACTGCGAAAATCACAGTTTGGTGCGGTTTATGGGCTGGTGGAATCATCGGTCCATATTTTTTCAAAAATGATGAAGAGTGGAACTTAACTGTAAATGGTGGAATTTAACATGAATGGTTGGATGTAAAACCTGCTTCTTCATTTCTTACTTCGGACGCAATATTATTTTACAGTTGAACCTAAATAGATGGGATCGCAAGAGACCGGCGGTTTATTCCCACTTAAACACGTTTCCCACTAATACAGTTTCCCACTTATCCAGGTAATTTAATTTTCAACCCACTTAAGAAGGCAAATCATGCTATTTTTTCTCACAGGGTTTGTGTGAGATGTATTTATTTTTAAATTCTGTTTATTGGCATTAAATTTAAATTCCATAGTATAAGTGAACAGACTACAAATGGAGAAATATGCTTTTGTAAACATAAAAATTAAAAAAGACCAAGCACTTGCAACATTGCACAAGGGTGTAAGTTTTTATTGGCCTACGTCGCCAAATTGTTGGTTACAAAAAAATCGCCAAACTACAACCGCAGTGATACTATTGCCAATAGCTATGTCCTTCTATTCTATGGTGGAAGCTACAAAAATACATAGAACGGAGTCATTCAATTGGATACGAGCCAAAATATCGAAAATACCGACTTAAAATTGAGACTTTTGGTGTTTAAGATTAAGACTTGAGAGTACTTTAAAAGTTAAATGAGGGTGTTTTCATAAAACCGCCAGGATAATTCCAAAATCTCCTAAATGTAAATGGCCAAAAGTTGTCGATTTTGAGAAATCGCCAAATTTGGCAAATCGCCTCGTACTCCGCAAAAACTCCCTTAGTAAAAGGCAAAAACAAGAGAGAGATAAGGGGAAAAGGACAAAAGTCTTGCTTTTGGAGGTAAAGCATGAAAAGGGAAATCCCACTCTTAGAGGTAAACGAGAAAAAATTCCCACTTTTAGGGGTAAATTCTAAAAAATTAAGTTCAACCTAAAAAGATTCAAACTCCTTCTTAAAGAGGATTTTTTATTTTTTAGGTTGCAGTGTGCAGGGACCGCCAAAAACTCTCAAACTAATAGGGGATTACCACTAATACAGGTCCCGCTTATGCAGGTTCGACTGTATTTACAATGAGAGACCATGACTTTATTAACCAAACTCAAAAGAAAATTTATTCCGCATTATTTGAACCGTCGCACAGTGGCGCCATTTGAGTTTTTTCGTTGCAAAAATCATATCTTTTGAACCGAATAAGATAATTGAACAGTTTAAACAGCATATGATAGAGAACTGTTCAGCCTATGAAATGAGCGTTTGGAAAGGGTGCTACGCTCTGTAGGGGCCTAATTATGGGTTATCAAAGTTAAAATTAGTAGAAAAATCAATTTTATGGTAACTAAAAAAAATTATTTTTTTAATTTTTAGATTGTTTTTATTTTTTTTCTTTAGGGTTTTATGTTTTAAATTATTACCCAACAAATTAAAAAAAAAAATATTTTTTTTAAATTTATTTTTTCAATTTTCTGTAAAATATTCATCACAGTTCGTAAGAGAAGGTATATCTAAAAGACTAACCATTTCTAAACTATAATTATTTTCTAACTCTATTCTTGACTTCACATGCCGCAGGGAAGAAATAAGTGGATCGGAAGATGCTGCCAATATGTTGAAGAGGTCCTCATTTTGCCTTACCCTTGATGCTTTGAATGTGTTCTGCAATCTATATTTTTTATAAAATTTGTTAAGAGACTCCTGTGCTTCTTCAGAAAGCTCTCCAATTGGCAAAGACTGGTACTCAATTATATCTTTGCCATGCGCCAATATTTTATGGACGGTCAGGGTCAACTTCTTCTGTGGATACATTTCTGCTAAAAGAGATGCAGTTTTCGACGCATATTCTCCATATTTTGTAGAATTGACATTTTCTTTGCAGTTTAAAACATCTAAGATCGTTCCCAATCTTTTCACGATTTGATTGTCAATTCCAGTGATTCTAGTTACTGCCTCATCATTTTCAAAAAATCTCCTAGTTTAAGTGAGGTACGTACCTGCTAATTTCAATGAGTAGTTTTTTCAAACTATTAGATCAAACTACTGTCAGTCAAAACATATAAGGGATGGACGCCATACAATTTCTGCAACCATGTCTTTTTAACCTTTTTTACCTCTAGAAGCCAAACGGGCACGTACGGGCAGCTAAAATTTTTGAATTATGTAAAGAAATAATCAATGAACAGGTTTTGCAAATATAGAAAAATATAGATTTTTTTTATTTTCCGTCAAAGTTGAAAAATAGTGAAAAAACGGATAGTTTTTAAATAGTGATTTACCAGGAGAAACACAAAGCAAACAGTTAATTTTTTTTTATCATTATACATTTAATAAATACATCAATCAATACAAACAAAATATAAGGCGATTCGTTACCTATTTTTCGTGATATTACACCTGAAATCGCAACAAATTCACTAAAAATTGTGTGTTTTTTTGAAAACCGAAAGTCGGTCAACTTTGAACGGCTATATCTTCTAAACTAAAAATGTGATATTATTAAGAGTGGCAGATTTAAAATCGTTGAAAAGTTTCCTATAGCATGGGTTTATTCAAAACTTCGTCGGCGCTCATGAAAATTTTGATTTTTGCAACCTCGTTTGCTTTACTGGCGCTACTGTGCGTCGGACAGTTTACCTTTAAGAGGTAAGCTGATAATTATTGCTTCAATAAGATTAGAAGGAATTTATCCTGTATCCCAGAAATGTTCCTGTGCTTCTTGAATTACTAAAGTTACATTCATTTATTTTTTCACACATGTTGGTACTCAAATATCAAAAAAATCTAAAATTGTTGAAACCGAAAAAGTGGCAATTATTTAAAAAAAAATAGATTTTTTTTAAAGATCCACTTCATAATAATTCTCAGCAATTTTGCCATTTTAGGCGACAAATTTAATATTCCGAGAATTATTTCAGACAAACGGCTTTCTAGCATTATTAGCTGATACTATTAGCAATAGTCTGACGTGGTTTTCATCACCGTGAGTGCTTTCACTTGTTCTCCACGGACGCACTAAAGTATTTTTTAGAAGCCTGCTTTTGTTGTGTAAATAATTTTTATGTTCTGGGCCTGCTGATTAATTTCATCGCAGAAATTAAATTCAAGTTTGTCGCTACTCACATTACTGCATTCATAGAGCAATTAGGTGCAAAATAAGATGCAGTGAATTAATTATTTTCATCTCTACAATTTATGTGAATTGTTTAACTCAACTTCTGGTAATTTGTTTAGATTATTAACAAAACCTTTGCCAGCAGATCTTTAACTATTTCAATTCAAACCTCCACAGCCGGTACCCTATTTGTCTATGACTTTCTTACTGCGAAACTCAATCTATTACACATTTTGTATATTTGCGAAATACAAACAATATTTGCCAACTTTTTGTGTTGAAATGTAGAAATGAATTCACTTATTCACTTACGCCTGCGATGTATTGCCGCACGTCTGCAGCATGGGTTCAACCAAAAGTAATAGCGGCAACAACTGATTTGCCCCCATTTGACTTTGGATGTGAACTGCAAACAGTCTCGTATTTGATTTAATGAACTTTTCCCATGCTGCTGATGATGATGACGATGGCATTGTTGTGGCTCCTGATGCGGAACAACAAAATCCAGCTAATCCTTCATTCAACACACTTTTAAATTCATGTACGCGTCGTGCTCTTATGTACACTTGTGTACATATGTACACTTATGTACATACATATGTACACTTATGTACATACATATGTACACTTATGTACATACATATGTACTTACGCACGCATGCACCCGTAATGCCTCCATCATTATCATTACGAGTACATACAGACTTTTAATTCAATTATCTATCGGCTGATAATGCCAAAATTTAAAATTCCAAATACACTTCATCTCATCCACATGCGTTGTCTTGCATATTAAATGCGACGGTGGGTATGTAACACAGGCTTTTGCAATATAGGCGCAGCCTTATTGCTCATTATGCGGAAATGTTGCAAATGCGACTTGTCGTTGGAAGCAGCTTAGCTGTCAAACACTGCCTGTACTCTATAGAATGTGCTAATAAAACCAAAGATAGTGGAAAAGGGAAATTATAGTATATTTTCCTAGAATTGCAAGTTACGAAAAAATTCTTGAGTGTTTACACAATGTGCTTTCCATAAAATATTCGTATGATTTGCCAAACACAACTGACTTTGATAAAGCAAGATATGTCTCTATTAGCTGATATATATCGGCTAAGCCTCGATAAATAAGACTGAATAGCAAAGCCGCAATAGTTAAGTAATTTGTTTATTTCCTAGCACGTCTACAGAAAAAACACTGCTGTAGCCTTTAATTACTTACTCCGGATAGGGGCTTTACTCGATATTGATAGGGATTATACTCGATATTTATCCAGGCTAAGTACTTAAATGTCTACAAAAACATAATTTTACTAGTTTTCTAATTCTTTTTTGAAGGGTCTTGTACTTCTAGACCCTGCTAGTACTATGAGACCCTTTAAAAAATAGTAGAAAACCTAAAATTAATTTGTTGATTTGATAGCGGCTTATAACGGGTTTTCCAGTAGGGACAGAACAATTTCGTATCCTTAGTCAACGCACCCTCAAACATTATTAATGATCTTTCAGTGTCAAAACGTTAGTCGAAGTCGAAATTTTCATCATGGTAAAGTTCACTTACGAACAACGTTTGGAAATCATTAAAAATTACAATCGAAATTCTAAGTCGGTGGCTGCAACTTTAAGAATTTTCGGCGGTAAAAATCGTCCCACCCGACAGGATGAGCAATGAAGCTCATTCTGGCTGAGTGGTTTTGTCAATAAACAAAATATGCGTTATTGGACAGCAACAAACCCACACGTGCTTCAAGAGACACAATTGCATCCACAAAAAATTACAGTGTGGTGTGGTTTTTTTTTTGATTGGGCCGTACTTTTTCGCTGATGAAAACAATCTTCATGTTGCCGGCAATGGAAAGTGCTATCGTGCCATGTTAGAAAATTATTTTGGCTGGAATTGAAAGAGCTACAAGCCACACAGCACGCGTTACAATCGATTTACTGAAAGGCAAATTCGGTAAACGTGTTATCTCGAGAAATAGTCCGGTCCAATGGTCTCCTTGTTCATGCGATTTAACGCCATCTGATATCTTTTTATACGGCCACATGAAGTCATTGGTCTTTGCCAACAACTTTAGACAAGCTCAGAGACAACATCCAACTCAAATTTGCCAACGTTCCGGTCAAAATACTTGCAAGAGTGGTGGAAAATTGGGTCCAAAGAACGCTGTGCACGGGCTCGTGGTTGTCATATGACCGAAATCGAATTTTATTCTTTAAATGTAACATTTGCACTATACCTGGAATAAATTTGAACTCAATATCTTAAAAATTCTGTGTTTTATGCATATGTAAAATTATTATGTTCTTAATGGACGACCCGTTAAAACACGAAATTTGTACTGCTCGCAATTCTCGTAGCTCTCACTTCAACGACCTCTTGCGATATTTCTGTAAAACCGGTACGCCGGAAATGACGAATATTGTAGGTAGATAACATTTACCGTTACTACGCTACTGTGGCGCAAAAATGTGGTCCTGTTATTGGGCTCCTCTGGCCTGTGCTTCCGCACCTAATCCCAGCCAAAACTTCAAAATAGATCTAAATTAAGATTAGTAGCAAGATTTGCTTTATTTTTAGTACCATTATGAATTATTGACCGACTGGTTTAACCATGCGGTACCTTTTTGGCCCATATGAGCTAAATCGTCGAGTAACTTTGCTATTTTTGAAGTATTAAGTACACCCCAAAGTAACAGTACCCATTGTTTCTATTGTCCGTCCACAAAAAATTATGATTTGCTAAACAAATACTCAAAAAAGCTGTCCTTACGTCCATTAACAGAGAAACTTTCCCTCCCTGAGCCGATTACGCCCATTTAAAGCGTGGCTAAATTGTAGGGGCCGATGTTGAATGTGAACCACACCTAAGCGTCAAGTTTTTTTCTGCATTTCATTTGATATTACTCAATTTCAGACTAACTCAATTTGAAGCATGGAAAGATACTCAAGCGAGCAACGCGTTAAAGTTATTTAGGCTTATTACACTGTGGAACATTTTTGGGGTTATTGTCTGGGGGGTGAGAAATTCCAAGTCAGGGTGATGGTACTAGGTCAGTATATTAAAACCCTTAAAGGGTTTTGCGTTCGTATGTGCCAGTTTTTTTTTTATGACCTTTTACATTTTTTCCTTATCTTGATGTTTTTTCGCTTAGTTGTAAAATGTTGGCAAAAACGTAGTTTGACATAACTCGAGTTCGATTTTGCTGAAATAAATTGAGAAAAATTAATAATTACATTTTCTTTAATCCATTAATATACTGTTTCTCTACCAAATCAACATTTTTGCAATTAGAAAAAAATTTATGAAGAAAATTTTGCAAAAAATATTTTTTTTTTTTTAAAACATATAAATCCCAAACGAAAAAACGTGTAGAGTCTTATAACTTTCACGTAAAGTCACATAACCTATAAACAAAATGCGACATAGATCATAGAAATCGATTAACGCGTTCTGCTTTTATTTACAATTAAGTAACTTCACTTAATTTCTCACCCCCCAGATTGGCTGTTGTACTGTGTTATGAAAATTATGAAAATTAATTTTCGAAGAAAATCATCTTCAGTGATGAGGCACGTTTTTACCTCTGTGGATTCGTCGATAAGCAGAATTTCCGCATTTGGGCGAATCATTATCCAAGTGTGATTGTCGAAAAAGCAATGCACCCACAAAGATTGAATGTTTGGTGCGGTTTATGGGCTGGCGTCATCATCGGGCCAAATTTTTTCCAAAATGAGGCCGGTCAGGCCATAAAAAGTTACGATGGCGTGCGCTATCGTAACTTTTTATAGCTCGAATTGGAAGTAATGGATGTGGTTTCAACAGGACGGTGCCATTTGCCACACAGCTAACGTAACAATGGCTCTTTTGCTCGAAAAATCAACGTCGGCTCTTACAATTTGACCACCCTTTACAACCTAGAAGAGCTCGTGACCATAAGCCATCAACATGCAAAGTTTCAGTTTTCTACGCTTTTTCAATTGACCGCTATCATGCTTTGAACAGTTACACGCTCTTGCAAGACTAGATCTTCTTAGAGTTTAACCACCGTAAATCAATTATATACATTAATGCTCAATATTTTGTGGTGTTGCAAACGGAATGACCCATTTAGAATACCATCATACCATCCATGCAAAAACCACAAAAAAATATATTTTTTGTTTTGTTTTAAAATGCAGTTACCACTATTAGTAATGCGAATATTCAAGGTTTTCAGAATGCCTGTAAATTCTAACCCCTCGTGGCTCAGCTTTTATAAGCCCCACTTGTTCCAGTGTTTAAGTTAGAAGGCACTGCAGCTAAGTCTGCGATTAATATTGTTCAAAGCTCTCCGTTCTTATAGAAATGTCAAATTTATTTGGTAAACAATTTACAAACGGGGTGAAATTTAGAGTGAATGCTCAAAAAAGGTGTCTACCACAGCGCCGCGACCAACAGCCTCCTGGATTAGTTGTGTGATAGTCGCACACACAAACCATCAGCTTATGCATAGTTGATATTTGTTAAAACCTTAAAATTGTAACAAGCTTCTGTGAGTTTTCACAGTTTAGAAAAGGGGTCCTTTATAGCTCTCCAAAACTGTCTAACAGTTTTCAGAGACAATCAGCTTTTGACGCGGAATTCGTTTTCTCTTCAGTAAATTCTGGAGTAGCAATACAAACATGCGTTTGCCGTAAAATCCCTTAGGTACTTTTACAATAAAACGATAGCTTTTAGAAACTCCCCCCCCCCATTCATCCTGGAGATGCTTACAAATGTGTGCTCACTTTTGGCCAAATAGTCAAATCGAGGAATGCATGCGAGTTTCCCTGGTGGGTTTGCCTATTTATACATTTGCAGACAGCAGAGAGCTCAGATGCATTTATGCTGTAATGCCAGGCATTGCTGAACACAGGGATCTAAACAGTTTTACATATCCTTAAAATTTCCTCACACTCATATGTATACTTATATATTCTATATAAAAGATATACGAGGTCTGTTTAATAGAAATGTTAAATTCTGAAATTTATTGGCTAAATGCATTTGATTAGATTTTTTTTAAGTTGAGACTTGTCTCGAACATATGTTCTTAGTTGAGTTTTTTTGTGTTTAGTTTAGTTTGCTTGTGAGACGAATAATAGTAAGACGTGTTTTGCTTGTTCGGCGATTTTCTGCTGTCAACAGAATGGATTAAAGAAATTGCATCAATTTTGTGTAGGAAATGGACTTGAAATGTTGAGAGTGGCATAAGTTGATTGTACTCTGAGTCAGAAAATTGTTTAAAAGTAGTACAAGTTTTGGATAGAAGGTCGAGTAGATGTGAATCACGACATCGCTCGTCCTGGAAGATCCAGCACATTAAAACCCGATCAAAATGTTGAGAAAGTTAAGAGAATTGTTATGAATAATTACTAAAAGAGAAGTTGTAGAGGATGTCGACATGTCGGTTGGCTCATGCCATACCATTTATTCGGGCCATGAAGAATGTGAAAACCAGTATAAATTTCTGTAGTTGTAATGGAAATTCGTTTCGAAATACCAGCAGATGATAAATATTACCATCGTACTGATCTTACAACTTATTGATCAGTCATACCAATGAAGAGCGTTCTATGCTTATGTTATAACATCAAAACCAAAGTCCAATTGTCCTACTGTAAAAAAAAGAGCTAAGACCGAAAAAGCACCCCAAATGTGCACTTTTTTCTTCGATTTAGGAGTATTTCTTGAAGTTATGCGCCGCTTACGAGAATCAATACGAACAAAAATGATTGGAACTGTGGAACAACAACCCATGGCTTTTGCATCACAATAATACACCTGCTCCCTCGTCATTGCTTGTTCGTAATTTGTTGGCCGAAAGTAATAACGTAATCATGCCACAGCCACCGTATTCCCCAGATTTGGACCCGCGCGACTTATTCCAAAATTGAAGGGACCTATGGAAGGACGCCACTTTGCGACGATTGATGAGGAGATAAAAACCGAATCGCTGAAAGAGCTCAAGGCTTTCTCAAGAAAATGAATATTAGGACTGCTTCGAAGACTGGAAAACACGCGACTTATTCCAAAATTGAATGGACCCATGAAAGAACGGAGTTTTGCGACGATTGACGAGGACATAAAAACCGAATCGCTGAAAGAGCTCAAGGCTTTCTAAATAAAGTGAATATTAGGACTGCTTCGAAGATTGGAAAACACGCTGCTTTAAAGGGAACAAAAAAGAAATTATAAAACAAATAACGTGTGATCCATTTCGAGGTTCCCTATTTTTTTAAAGAAAAAAACACAGAAAATTCAAATTGAATGGGGAATGTTTATTATCATTTGAAAGAACATTCTTTGGCATTTATTTTTTGAAGATTATGTCTATCAAATGTTGGCCGCGGCTATGTCTCAGATGGTCCATCGGTTGAGTCCAATTTTCGATGACTCCTTCGAGCAGTTCGACTGGTAACTGGCGAATGATGTTTTGATCCAAGGCCTGAATCGAAGCGGAACTTAAGGCTTTACATATCCTTTAGACTTTACATTCAGACTAAACTTTAGACTTTACATATCCCCGAAGGAAAAAGTCTAACGGTGTGATATCACACGATCTTGGTGGCCGATCGACCGGCCCAAAACGTGAAATTATCTGCACACCGAAGTGTTCTCTCAATAAATCCATTGATTGATGCGATGTGTGGGAAGTGGCGCCGTCTTGTTGAAACCAAATATCGCCGAGATCACGAGCTTAAATTTAAGGCATCAAATAGTCGGTTTTCATGGCATGATAACAGTCGCCATTGACGGTAACATTCTGACCGGCATCATTTTTGAAGAAATATGGACCGATGATTCCACCTGCCCACAAACCACACCAAACCGTTGTTTTTTTCTGGATGAAGTGGCAGCTCTTGAACCTCTTCTGGTTGCTCTTCGTCTCAAATTCGGCAATTTTGCTTCTTTACGTACCCATTGAGCTAGAAATTTGGCTCAAAAACGCACGAAACACTTTGCTCACAGAACGTGATTTTTCGTAATAAAGTTGAACGATTTGTAAACGTTGTCCAGGCGTAAGTCTTTCCATGATGAAATGCCAGACAATACTAAACAAAAATAACATAACTCCCACGTGATCTGTCCAAAAAGGCTATAGGAAAAAGTACTACTTGGATCACCCATTATAAATATTTTTTTAAAAAAATTAAAACTCACCATTTCTATTGCACATATGTGACGCGCAAAATAGAAAGGGACCTAAGGGTAAAACCCAATTTTGTTCGGGAGAGCCATTTTAAAGATTTAAATAAAGGGTGTTTTTTATTGAGGTGTAGAACTTCGAATTGAAATAAAACACAAGAAAATCGTTTTAATGTCCATCAATTTGGCTTAATTGGAAGGATAATTTTATGCCATTAATGTTTAAATATGATTTCGGGCATGTGGCCGCCGCGGCTGGCTCGAATAAAGCCAATTCTACAGGTCCAATTTTCAACCACTTTTTCGAGCATATGGGGCCGTATGTTGGCAATAACGCCACGAATGTTGGCTTCCAAGTCCCCTAACGTGTTTCTGGTTTGTTGGCGTAGACGAGCGACTTCACATATCCCCAAAGAAAATAATCCAATGGTCCATGTTAACCGATCCATGGTTAACCGAATTAATTGCTCTGATGGACGATTATGTCGACCATTAAATGGACGGAGCTTGCGGTGAACTTCGCGAACTGAACCATTACTTTCGAAATAAATTTGCACGATTTGCAAGCGTTGTTCTTTTGTCAACCTGTTCATGATGAAATGGCAAACCAAACTAAATATTAATCACTTGACAGCTGAGAAAATGGCCGCCAGTTAAAAAAGTGATGTCAACTTAAAGTTCTATACCCCAATAAAAAACACCCCTTACGTGTATCTTTGGTATACCATCACTTTCATAAAACGCGCATATATCTGGGAGGGAGCACCTTTGGGGCATGGGATCGGTCTCATTCGATGCTCAGATGTTGTCCACATCAGAAAAAAGAAAGTGAAAATTGATTTTTTTTACCCTTAGGTCCCTTTCTCTATGCGCTGTCACAAATGTGTGTGTATACACATTTATAAAGGGTGGTCCAACTACAATGTACGTTGTTAATTGTAAATAAAACAAACATTTTCAGAGACTGATCTTTTTCTTTTTTATTATGATGAAAGGATCTATGACAATTATGTGAAACAAAATATCGGCCAAATGCTCGTCACGGCTTCGGTGGGATACCATAATCCGATGGTCCACATATTCAATGACTCTGGAACATAATGGGTGCTCAAGAACGTTAATATGCCTAATTATCTCATCCTTTAGCTCTTGCATTGTTCTTGGCTTATTAACGTACAGTTTTTCTTCTAAATGTCCCAAAGAAAAAAGTCACTTGATCGTGAACGGTTTCAAATCACTTGATCGTTAACATCGCCACGATGTGAGAGAAGCTGCCCATTGGATTTCTCGCGCCAAGGAGTCATTGTTTCGTTGGCTGTGTGGCTAGTTACACCAACGTGTTGAAACCACGTATAGTCTAGGTTCAAATCCTCTATTTCTCGTCACATGATGTACGTTATCATCTCGCGATAGGGAACATCATTAGCAGTAACTGCTTGGCCGTTATCATTTTCGAAAAAGTACGGCCCGATGTCGCCGAAAACCTATAAACGTCCCCAAACAGAGTCTTTTTGTGAATGCATCGGCTTTTCAACAATCACTCGTGGATTCGCATTTGCTCAAAAGCGGCAATTCTGCTTGTTAATGAATCCACTGTGGTGAAAGTGTGGCTCTTCGATGAAGATGATTTCTTTAGTAAAGTCACCATACACTTTTGTCTGTTCCACCAACCATTCGGCGTATTGACGACACTTGAAATGGTCAGTTAGTTTCAGCTCTTGAGTCCAGTGAACGTCGTAAGCGTGTAAATTCAAATTTTTAGTCACAAATCGCATTACTAATGTTCGTGAGATGTTCCTTTGTAGGGCACGACGACGAGTCGAGGTTGACGGTTCTTCTTCCAGAGTATCGCGAACAACATCAAAGTTTTCCGCTGAACGAACTTTGAGAGCATGCGCAGGTGTTTTTACTTCTCCTACAGAGCCGGTTTGCTGAAATTTGCGCTCAATCCTCCCGATTGTGGACACATTCGGTCGATTGTGCTGACCAAAAAAATTACGAAGTGCATTTTCATTTCAACGCCAAAAAACATCAGGACGTGCAAGAAAAACATTTTGATTGGAAAGTCTATTTTCGTAAAAGACCTCAATCTTAATGCTGCGCTGTTTAATTGTGTACCTTTCTGTGGTTGAATTTGTCAAACACTGAAATAAAGAAATCTTAAACAAAGTTGGCGTTAAGGTGTGACTTACATTTCGCATCGTGCACTATGGTTGGACCACCCTTTACATAGCATAAAATTATGCATGACTGAGTTTGGGTAAATAAAATGTCCTTATGGTGTATTAAGTAAAATGCAATGCTGCCAAAGGAAATTGCATAAAATGCATTTCTGCACACTCCTCGAAGGATGTCGTACACGTGTTCGCTTGCTGTGTGCATGCCCACAGTCGTCAACATGCCAAGCATCCAAATTATTGTCGTTGTCGCCATCGTACTTGTCGTCATCACTGGCGTTGCCATCGTTAGCATCCTCATAATCGTCGTAAACACTATTGTCAGCATTAAAAGGAAAACTTTTGGGGAAACACATACACACACACAAACACATTTGTCGTCGACATAAGGACGACGACGACGCAACAACTTCAACTAAACAATGCATGACGATTTGTTTCATTTTATTTAAATTGTACGGGATTGTTGTGCAAATACTTGCGTACTTCTAAGCATAAGAGCACAGGCAAAATGCATCTCTGAAAAAACGAAAAGAAAACGGAAACTCTAAAGGACGACGAGCAGAGCGGCGCTGGCAAGGATTCCTTTTTTCGTTCGCTCTTGTATTGTTTTGTGTGAGTGTTTTTGGTAAAATAAAAAGTGTGTCATGAGTATGTTTGCATGAGTGTGTGTGAGAATGACCTTACACACACACACACATATCAATAAGTACATTCGTACATAATGCATAACATTTACATTTGTGTGTTTGTGTATTTGTTTAAGTGTTTGGCTAATGTACTTCCGTTTCCGATATGATTGCTCAGTGCTTAGTGTATTTTTCGTTTGCCTGATAAGTTTAGTTTGTTCTGTTCTTTGTTTATTTCTTTTAACTGATGCTCTTTCAATTCCCTTTTTCTTTTACTTTATTTGTTTGATTTGTATTTTTGTTTTTTTTTTTCTCTTTTATAGTCTCCACCTTTACACCTACTCCTCCGAGCGTTCGATTTATTTCTTTGTGTATAGCTTGTGCTATCTTGCGTTTGCTTTGCAAATCCTTGAACCTGCTGCAAGTGTTTTGATTTCTTTCGTGAGAAAACACCTCTGAACCTACTCCCCACCAGCAAACAAGTAACTGCCTGCAAATCCGTTCTGCCTACGCTACATACGTAACGTAACGTACGTAGCTGGTCAAACAACGTTTCCAGTCAAGAAGCGTAGCGAACCGCATCGAACGCAAGGCAGAAAAAGAACAGAACAGACAAACAACTACTACGAGCTTCTAAGCAGTATTGAGCTTTTTGTCCGTCAACGTAATCTCTTAAATGTCTTTTGCTGCCCGGCTATTGAGCCCGAGCAGTGGTCCTGATGTAAGTAGTTTGTACTTCCGCTTCGGGCTTTAAAAGAATTATTTTTTGGCAACTTGTTTGCGTTATTGTTTGTTTTGGTTTTTTTTCGTTCCTTGTTATTGCTATTGTTCGTTTAATTCCTTGCCCTGTACCATCACTGTCCGCCTTGGCTTGCTTTCTTTCTTGCTACTGTCTTCTCATGTGCTACGAACATTAATGCAGTGCCAGTTCGGACTAGAGCGAAATTATTTTACCCTATATTCATACCATTATGTTGCAGTTCATATTTTTATACTCCACGGCATGATGGAACTATACTCAATTTGTCATTCCGTATATATTTCTGAACATCGTAAAGTCTAAGACTTTCTAGCCGTCCTTGTATCTGTTAAAAGTACGGTGGCGGTTAAATCAATTAAGCTAGAATCTTGAAATTTATCATAATGAAGGCCAATGGTCATAATCTGTTTGGTTTTGGTAATGGGCGACAACGGCCCGTAGAGTAAATTGTTTTTCTTTAACCCTTTCAGTACGGGAGAGAAATCATGAGCTTCAAAAGATTATAATCGGTTAATCTAATATAGACATGCATTTAACTAATACAGCAACCTTTTCTTGCGTGCCCCTTGCTTGGGAAAATTTCGGAGGCTGGGACATATATGCCCCATTAGTCCTGAAAAAGATTGAGGGCTGAAACATATAAGTCCCCTCAGTCCGAAGCATGCGAGCATATGAATAAAAAATACAGTCTTTTATTTTAATTCACTTTATGCATTTAAAAAAGAAAATCTTAATAAAGGACACAAATTGCAAAACTTTTGATGAAACGGTGCGGAAGAAACCATGCACAAAAGAAGTTGACATTCTGGACACACAGTTTTAGTGCGCTTTTTTCGGCAACCTTTGCACCGACGTCTCGAAGTTCCCTTAATTGACAAGTGACTAGCAGATTGTCCAAAAATGCTCTTCCTTTTGGATTGGTAACCACCATGTGAAAAGCACCTTCCAAAAAAAATGATTTTTCGAAGTCCACAAAATGGGCATTTGTTTGATCAATGAGGAGGTACTTTTCAAAACATGATTATTCCACTTTTTGTGTTTTTGCACAAATTGAGAAAATAGTTTCTTGGGTATGCCCCTATATATTTAACCCGAAATTTTGGTGCATTATTAAAGGCGTAAAGATTAGTCATTGTTTTGTGTAGGATTTAAAAAGTTGGCACTTCTATATTTGGAATAAATGCATGATTTAAAATGGAATAATCTTGTTTTGATGCAGCTGGTTGGAATAATCATGTTTTGATTCAAACCACTGTGGATTAATCTTGTTTTGCTGAAACTAATTAGGTATCAGATATATTAATTTGAAATAAAACAACATTAGGTTCATTTTAATCTAAAGAAATTAAATTTTTTTTTTTTCTGGATTAATCATATTTTGTTCCAAAAATGTATATTTGAAATGGATAATGTCATTCTGAAGTGGAATAATCTACTTTTGATGAAATCATGCATTTTTCAATTATTTTCCTGGTGTAATTATTGACATTTTGAAACATTTTATTTTCGCAGAGTATTCAATTCAATGCTACCAAACAAAAAAAAATAAAAATTTTTTTTTTCAAAAGTGGAAGAATCATGTTTTGAAAAGTATCTCCTCCAATAATTTCATCGTTGGAGCTGCACCTCTTTCCACCTAGTCATTTTATTAGGTGTGGAAATACTAAATAATGATAGGGCTAAATCCGGAAAATATGGCGAATGAGGTAGCAATTCGTAGCCCAATCCATGCAATTTTGTCATTTAGATTGCACACATGTGCACCCGTACATTATCTTGATGAAAAAGAACTTTTTTCTCGAACATATGGGGTCGTTTTGTTTTAAATCCTCGTTAAATCGGTCCAATTAGTGGGCATAATATTCGTCGTTTATGGTTTTCCCCTTTTGAAGGTAATCGATGTGGATTAAGCCACGTGCATCCCAAAAAAACTGTTGCCATCACCTTATTGACCGACAAAGTCACCTTGGCCTTCTTCGGAGCCCGAAGAAACCCATTGTTTAGACTTCTGCTTGGTCTCCGGGATTTTGTAATGAATCCATGTTTCATCCACAGTTACCAAACGCCGCAAAAACTTATTCGAATTGCGGTTAAACAAGTCCAAACAATCCTTTGAAGTTGTCACACGATTACGTTTATGGTCAGTTGAGAGCAAACGCGGCAGCCATCTTAAAGACAGCTTTCTTAAACCCAACTGATCATGTATAATCGAAACCAAACTGTTATATAAAATGCGCATGGCATCAACCATCTCACGCACTTTTCTATTCGATCGGCCAACACCATTTGTGGATTTTTTCGACATTTTCGGGTGTATTGATCGCAATTGGCCGTCCAGAACGTTAAGCGTCATTTGTACTTGTGCAACCACAACGAAAGTCAGTAAACCATGTTTTGACTATTAAGATCGTTGGTGCAGAGTTTTCATAGTATGAATAAAGCTTTTCCTTGGTTGGATTGCCTGTTTTTTCCGCAAAAAATAATGCTTAATGAGCACTCGAAGTTCACTTTTTCCAATTTTAAAATTCACTTTCCATGTTAAACACAAATTAATTATAGGAACTCTCTCAAAATTTGACAGTAGTCTATTAACAGATGGTACTTGTTGGCAGCTGTGTTGCATTTCATATAACTACGAGGGAAGTTGGAAAAGTCACGAAATTGTTGATATGCCATCGTAAGCTGTTTGTGTTTGGAAATGGGAAATTACGGCCCTGAGGGTAAAACTGTTTTTCGTTAAGGGACTAAATTAACCTCGAAAAAAAGGTATTTTGAGTATTTGCTTAACAAATCATAACTTTTTATTTGATTGCTAGTTAGCTTGCCCGGAGGGTAAACTGTTTTTCTTAAAGCGATTAGGTTAACCTCGAAAAAAAGTACACTTTTTGAGTATTTGCTTCACATGTCACAAGTTTTCGTGGTGTTGTTAGTTGGGATGTACTTAAAACCTCCTTAAACTCTCAAAACGGGCCCGTATTGTCAGTAGCCAACGTGGACATACGAGCAAATATTTGAGTCGGTACTAAGAATTACAGCTGGTTTTACTACAAATCCAAAGTGGATTTAGTATGCTGAAATTTGAATGAGACTCATGGACCCAAGGGATGCAAAAACGAACTTCTTCAATTTACTCTAGAGGCTGAAAAAAAAAAACAAACATAATGTATTATCGCTTATGCCAGACATTTGGTAGGGTACCATTGTCATCACACAATTGAATGAAATTCTTATTTGATGTGGCATATTCAACTTGTATTATGTCTCATGTAATTTTTCCTCTACATGCGATTTATTGCCGCCATGCTTGAAGGATGGAAACATCCTCTGCCACTAGTTGGTGGATAGTGCTGCTGCATGTAGCCATCAAGCATCAAGAATGTTGTTCAGTGAAGGGTTGTTTACTCTTTGTACTCCTTTTATACTGATACTCGTTCAACTCGATCATATTCGAGTAATTCGTTTAAAGTTTTACTTGGCAAAGTGCTTAAGAGGATTGTAATCTATGGAACAAAAGTTGCGGCAGCAACAGCTGCTGCAGTGAAAATACTGCCACTCACAATCAACGCAACTGGCATTCTAAGCATCTTTTTTTGTTTGGTTCTTCTTGTACTGCCTTTGTAGTGATAACTTTTTTTTTCGTGCCTTCTCGGTGAAAGTTTGATTTAAAAAGAAGTAGTCTAAGCTTCGTTTGTTAAATGCATTTCAAATATATCGGTTTTTTTCTTTTTGGAGATTGTAGTTTTGTATTTCTTTCTATTTTTTTTTTTGCTGTGGTTTGCTTCTATTTTTTAAGTGCCATTTCTCATGAAATTTATTCTTTTTGATACGTTTTTGGTGGCTTCCATTTCCATTGCTTTATTGTGTCGGTCCATCGGTGCTAAAGTTGGTGCTGCTGTCGCTATTGCTGCAAGTACTACTCGTATTGCTGTTGTTCGAATGTTTTATTGCATTTCAATTCGATTTGAGTTATTGCTTTTAGTACTTTATTTTTGTAGAATTACGTTTTGGTTCACTGTGTTTTTTTTGTTATCAGATTTGATTGAGTTTTCTAATCCATTAACTAGAGTTTTGTGACCGGTTTCCCTTCATTTTCATTATCATATTTTACTTATACATATGTGACGCGCAAAATAGAAAGGGACCTAAGGATAAAAACCAGTTTTGTTCAGGAGAGCCATTTTAAAGATGTAAATACGTGTGTCTTTGGTGTACCATCACTTTCATAAAACGCGCATATCTCTGGGAGGGAACACTTTTGGGGCATGGGATCGGTCTCATTCGATGCTCAGATGTTGTTCACATCAAAAAAAAAGTGAATTGATTTTTTTTACCCTTAGGCCCCTTTCTCTATGCGCTGTCACATATATCGACAATATACGAGTATCCTTACGTGGGTCACTGTGGTGGGATGGAAGTGCACACTTAGCCCAGGTTTAACACCGGGTAGGAACACTAACAATTTTCAGCGGCATTTTCCACCTCGTAAATGCCGGCGTCCTTGCGAGTAAGAGATTTATCTCTAAGCCATGTAAAAACATCTCTATGAAAACTGCTTTAGCCGTTCGGAGCCAGCGTTAAACAATAGGTCCCGGTCAGTGAGTATAAGAATTGCAGCGTATACAGCTCACTGATTTGAGAGAAGTTTTCCTTTGTTCCTTAATGAAATATTGTGGAACTTATGTACGTATTTATCCTTCAAGATCTGGAATGAGTTACTTTCACTCATGTTGCGATACAGCCTTCAACACTCGTTTGAGAAACAAAAGGGATGCTCCGGTTAAATCAGCAAGCTGTGCAAGATAGTGCTTTTGTACCCACTGACCGGCACCTTCTCGTTAAGCCAGAGTTTTGGAGAGATCTTTTTTTGAAGTCGAGAAAATTCTCATATTTTAAAGTCCAAATCATTTTCGAGAGAACCTCACGTGGGATGTTTCTTTCGGGTGTGACCGGGGTACGGCTAGCTCAACCATCGTACCACCTGCGACTGTTCACACATTGACTTATGTTGGTTGCAATTACTTTGATCTGAATAATTAAAAATTGTCAGGATTTTAAAAGTCGATTATCGATTAGTCTACAAATCGCCTTTTTGTTGCAAAAAAGAAAAAGGGTGTTAACCAACGATTGCGTCTGATTTTAATCGAACAATCGCTGAAAAAAGTCGAACAAGTCTAATCTAATCTAGGATGTATTGGAGTACGCTAAGACGGCTTTCTAAATGACTTGTTGAGAGAACGAGGACTGAGAGAGAGAGGGAGAGAGCGAAAACTAGTTTAGGAATTGGCCTTTTAATACAACTGCAGCCACGCATCATACCTTACAAAGTGCACCTATTTTAGGTTTCAAAATAATGCTGAGGGTTATGTGAGGCCATTTTCTGGTAATACAACCGGTAATGAGTTCTATTTGCTGACTTTCTGCTGAGTATTTACAGAAGTGGTGGAAATTAAGAATTTCGAACGATTAAAATTAACCTAGACCAGAATTTTATAATTAAGATTGTGCAGATTTTGGGGAAGTAAGTATTTGCTAATATCGTAAAGTCAAAATGAAATTGAAGATTTTCAGTTGAATAAAGCTGTCAGTGTCAAAATTGGATATGAAAAATATCTGCAATTTGACCAACCTAATCTGCGTTGCTATCGAAACCAGTATTTGCGCAACTTTTAAAATAACAAGTATCATATTTATTGTTGCCACGGCCCATGGGTCTCTGCCTAAGGACCAATTAGCCTCGAACTATCCGTGTATTTTTGTGTCGAATTACTAGATTATTAAATACTCCCCAAAAGCTTTACTTCTTTGCTCCAACAAGGGTGTGTTTTAGATGTCAGGCTTTCAGGAAGAAAAAGAACGCATATAATTTAATGCTTTAATGCTTAAGGGTTTGCCATTATCTCTTAAAAATGATTTGGGGTAAGTGGCCGCCGCGGCTGGCTGGAATAAAGTCCAGCCGAGATGCCAAATTATCGACTTTTTGCTGCATTTGAGGCCGTATGTCAGCAATAACGCGCCGAATATTCTTCTCCAAGGCGTCAATCGTGTCGAGCGAACGGCTCATTTAAACCAACAAAAAATTGTCCAGCGGTGTTAAATCCTACGATCTTGGAGGCCATGCCACAGGCCTACGGCGCGAGATAATGCGCTCACCAAAATTTTCTTTCAATAAATTGATTTTTTGTTGGCTGTATGACATGTAGCGCCGCCTTGTTGATCCAAATGTCGTCAAGATTATGGGCATCAATTTCAGGTAGCAAAATGTCCGATAGCGAGCACTATTCACGGTTACGTTCCGGCCATCATCATTTTTGAAAAAATATGGATCGATGATTCCACCAGCCCATAAACCGCACCAAACCATGGTTTTCTCTGGCTATAGTGGTACCATTTCTGGTTGCTCTTTAGCCCAAATGCGGCAATTTTGTTAGTTGACGTTGCCGTTGTGCCAGAAATGGGTCTCATCACTGAACAAATTTTTGGACAACAGCGGATCTTCCCGCTTCATTTCTATAGTACAGTTGCCCACATATGAAGGAAATTGTATTCAAAAAATAAATAGCATATAATATCATTTCGAATGAACAATAAAGATTCCACATTTAATTTGAAATTTTGCATTTTTTTATTTAAAAAAAACTATATAAGTATTGTTGACCCGATATAAAGGGTCCAACTAAAATTCTTTGTGTTAATTGTAAATGAAGTAAAACAGTTTTCAGAGAATTATCTTAATATTTTTTATTATGTTAGAAGGATCTACGACATGTGAAAAAATATGGGCCAAATGCTCGCCACGGCTTCGGTGGCATAACTCTATCCGATGGTACATATTATCAATGAGTGAGGTTTATCTATCCGTTATCATCTCGCGATAGCCAAAACCATTCACGAGTCGAGGTTGCAGGATCTTCTGCCACACTTTTGCGAACAACAATAATGTTTTCCGCAGAACGAACTGGGCGAGCATGCACAGGTGTTTTCACACTTCCTACAGACCCGGTTTGCTAAAATTTGCGCACAATTCTCCCGACACATTTGGTCGCTTATGCTGATTAAAAAAATCACGAAATGCATTTTAGTTTGAACGCCCATTTTCGTAAAAGGCCTCAACAATCTGAACGCGCATCCCGATTGTGTACCTCTCCATGGCTGACTTGGTCAATCAGTGAAACAAAGAAATGTCAAATTAAGTTGGGCAAAAACCTTGACGTTAAGGTGTGACTTACAATTAACATCGTGCATTATGGTTGGACCAACATTTTTAATATCCTTTGGTGTACGGAATATAACAAGGAAAAAGAGAAAACATGTAGGAAATGAGCCACAACAAAGCGTTCGCAAAACTCAGCGGAACAACAGCCTTGAAAGAGAATAACTTCATTAGATTTTCAAGAAGATATTGTCTCGAGCAATTAGATGGACCAGCATACTACACACGACAGGTTCTTCGCTTCTCCATTATCATCCTCACACATACTCATACACATACACATTCTTAAGGTGTGGTTTTCAATCTGGCCAAACTTTTTTCAGAATTAGTCTTTTTGACAACTTTCACTTGATTTATGCTCAGTTTGGTTTGCCATTTTATAATGAATAGACTTACTCCTGAACAACATTTGCAAATAGTGGTGAAGAGAATATTCGGCGCGTTATTGCTGACATACGGCCCCAAATGCTGCAAAAGGTGGTAGAAAATTGGGCCCCTCGGCTGGAGTTTATTCAAGCCAGCCGCGGCGGCCACTTGCCCGAAATCATTTTTAAAACAAACTATATCTACAACTATATCTAACTACCATGTTCTTGCCACTGCCCTTATAATCTCCCTGACATCACTGTTGTTATTTTCTAGTTCGGTTGTGGTTCTTTTCCAGTCTTGCTTAGGCTACAAAGCCCTAGCAACCCAATGTTTGTCGGACCTAGACCATGCATCTAGCCAGAAATTAATTAACCAATTGAATATTTATTTTACGTTTTACAGATTGCATTATATTCACAAATATATTCATTTCACTCTTTGAGTCCAAATCTAAAATTTTAGCCTCTTGTAAAAAATTTACTTAACAACAAAATTTGTGCCTTGACAATCTTTCTAAATCGGAGAGCAGCGCACGACTTCAAAAGCGAGACGCTTTCGCATTGGAGATAACCGAATTGGGCTTTTTAATGAAAAAATTTTATAAATGCAATGACTAAATTTCATTATTATGCGGGCAAGAGAACTATCATTATTGATGAAAGTTTTCGTTAGGTTTATTAGGAATTTCGCTCAATATGACGATCTACTTTTTGTCAGTGTAACCATCGCGAATTTCCACACACAAAATTTAATCAAATTAATTTTCTCTGTACCGAGTTGGCCACAAAGCGAAATAATTTGTGTTTAATGATTTTTGCATTTTGAATAATTAACAGAACTGCAAGTTTTTCCCGGGAAACCCACTAACAGAACTCTCGATCGTAAACTAACAAAAGAAAAAAAATAGAAGCCAACCCTTTACGCATGATTGCAATTTGATGTTTTGAAAACAATTGAATGCTTAAACAGCGACGACGTCAATTGGAAAATTGACTATGGAAAACGTTTCGAAATTAACAAATGTTTGTGCTGCATAAAACTACACTAACAACATTTCAATTGAAATAATAACCCCCCCCCATCAAAAAAAAAAAAATGAAAAACCCTGCAAAAAGAACATAGGAAATCATGGAAGAAACTTTGTAATAAAAAACAAGCATTAAACTATTTAGGTCGACCGTAATGGCGGAAATGACGCAAATTGTTTCAGCAAACTGGTCACAAAGCGGCCGCAGCAGCAACAACAGCAACAGCGTAATGAAAATATACGAAAATTATTTGAAACGAACAAAAAAGCCAATTCGACCAAAAGGCATGATAACATCGTGGCAAGTAAAAGCATTTCCTATACAAATCTACAGGATGCGAGATTATCTAAAACGAAATCTCTAGCCGAAAAGGAGGAAAATGAGCCATTGCAACGTGTCTGGGCTTTAAGCCAAAGTAACGGCTACATGGCGGCCAACAACGGCAATACACAGCACGGAGACTATGGCCAGGACAATGCTGAGCAGGAGGAGGACGACGAAGAGGAGGCTAGTGGTGGTGGTGGTGGTCTTGGTTGTGTTCATAAAGACAATATGTCTGATTCACTTGGACAGACGACGTCCGTTGCACGGCGCAATAGTTCGGCGCAAATACGTCGCTGGCATATACGCCGCAATGGGGCAGGAAATGAAACGAAAGATTCGCAATTGGCCGCCAGCCTTTTGGGAGGTGGAAATCAATTGGCAATGGCGGCAACGGCGACGGCTACAATTCAAAAACAACAACACAATCAATCGCAGGGATCTGACATATACTTAAACACTTCAGTGCAACACCAGGCGCTCGAACACCGGCAACAGTCGCCGCATCACAGCATTGTTGTTGACGCGGACAACAACGGCATTGTTGCAACTGCTGCTGGATTAAACAATAATTATCGAGAATCATGTCCCGGGGTGTTTTCAATTACAACACCCAAATCACGTAGACCTTCTTTGCAATGGTACAAAAGGAGAAATTGGTTATCACAGGAGCAGGACGCTGGAGATGATGATGTAGTCGATGCTGGCGGTGCTTGGTCCTGGCAAACGGAGGCCTACAACCAATCGCAAATGCAATCTTTTGAAGGCCGCCAACCAAGCGGGAATTGCATGGCAAACATCGGCAATACGGATGGATGGACAGCGCCAACAACTCGGGCCAGTGAAGGGGAAAATTATATTACGGACGATGGCAACGGGAACGCGGTCTACGGACGTAGTTACCCAAACTATGAGTACGCATGGCATGGCAACGATTACGACGACGATGATGACGAGGACAATGGTGCAGATGATGGTGGCTATAATGGCAAATTCAAAGTTAACATAGACAAGAAAATGGCAACCGCACCACAAGGCAACTACTACAGCAGCAGCAGCAACAGCAACATAAACAATAATTATGAAGTATATGATGTCAACGCTGGCTGGGATGATGTTGCCGATGCTTATGACGACGACGATGATGTTGATAATGATAAAGATGCTGCCTCGCCGGTTACTGATGCCGACGATGATGAGAGTGAGTTTGAGGTTGTTGGCTGCCATGATGACGAGGCTGCTGTCAACGTTGTACAACATAATGTGGCAGACGGCAGCCGTGAAGTAATTTCTTCGGGCACCATGGTTGCAGCAGCTGCTGCTGCTGTTTCGGGCAAAGAAAATAATAATGAAAACCTCAGCCGAAGCCAACAACCCCAATTTTACTTTCAACAGAAACGTCAAGCAAAACAACCAACGCAGCAGCAGCTGCAACAACAGGGACATGGACATAAAGCGAAGGAGACAAACACCACCACCCCCACACTGGCTGAACTTATGAAAATACGTTTAAAACCCAAAATGTCAGCAGAGCATGCACAAGCTACACCAGCAATCATAACCAATTTGATGTCATCGCCACCACCACCACTGCCGCCACTGACAACAGCAGCATCAACAACAGCAACAGCATGGCTTGGCTACCAAACAAATGACCCCGAAAGTTGTCTGCAACAGCAGCAGCAGCAACATTCAGATCTTATTAAAAATTCTTGCGTTGAAAATTATTTCGGTTATCAACAGCAAATGGCGTGCTCTCCGCTGCAACAACAACAAGGTTCAGCTGCTGGTGTTGTTGAAGAAATTGCCAATTCATCTACGTCCAGGCAACCATTGCATTATGCTGATATGGATGATGGCGACGACCACAACGACGCTGATGTGGAAGACTACAATGGCTGTGCTAGACTAGCAATGCAGAGGCACTCGCTTTCACATTCTCAGCATCAGCGGTCCCAGGACAAACAATTGCCTCATCATCAACATTTGCCTTTGTCGTCGCCTGCTATGGTTGCGGTTGTGGCTGATAATGAATACAACAACGACAACAACAACAACAACGGCGGCAACAATCCTTGGTCGACTGCAAGGTAAATGTTTGAGTTTAAATTATATTTTTGGGGTTATTTATTTTCCTTTGAGTGACACTTGCGACAAGTTGCCAAGCAGGTATTTATATTCGAGGATTTATTTGGCTCTGGCACATTATGGGCGTGGGGGCCGGGCGGCTGACAGCCGTTTTGGGGTTGTAGGTTGGTGGTCTTGAGTTATGGCATTTTTAATTGCCCTCAAAATGAAAGGAATCGGATAGCTTGTGTCGCTATAGACAACGAAGCATGCGCTCGTTAAATTGTTGCAACGTCGTAACGTTACATGGCATACGTATTTAAGGTAAACGCACAAACGGTTTTGTGATTTGAAGATGCAAAGAATTTAAATCGTCGAAGGATCTTAATGCTGTTTTACAATTGTATGTTGAGGCTATAATTTACAGATTTTTTTTGGGAATCATTACACACACCTAGAAGAGTGAAACTGTAAAACCTCCACCGAAAAGTGGACCACAAGATATTGATCTGACCTTAAAGTGGTCCAATAAGGGTGGTCCAAACAAAGTGCACAATGTTTATTCTGAGTCATACCTTAACGTCAAGTTTTTTGCCCAAATTATTTGTTAAAAGAAAAAGTGAACCTCAATAAGTGAAGAACAATGCAAAAGCTTAAGGATGAGATTATTCGGATTATTAACAACATTGAACCTTTATTATGTCGTAGATTCATTGAAAATATAGACCTTAGGATAGAGGCATGCCACCGAAACCATGGCAAGCATTTGGCCGATATTTTGTTTCACGCGTAGTTTTCTTAGATCCTTCTTTTATAATAAGAAATATTAAGATAATTCTCTGAAAACTTACAATTAAAGTCCTGCGTTTTAGTTGGACCACCCTTTACATTATTGAACGTAGTAAAATTCTGAGACAATTTTATGTTTTTAAAGCACGGTAGAGGTCAAACGAATCAACCAACCACTAGGTTCTTGAAATTTTGCGGTTTTGCTATCGGAAAAAACAGCACTAATATTCTAGTTTTCATACCCCTACTGAAATCATTTATGGTTGTATTTGTTTTCCTACACCGCACCCTTTCCTTATTCCTCTTCTCAAACATAGACGAATGGCTCGGGGATAAATGATCTGTTTAAGATGCAGGTTTGGCGGCCCTCATTACAAAACACTTTTACAATTCGTAAGTTCGGCCGGGCCTAAGCTTCTTTGCTCTCCACCATGGATTTCGTTCTAGTATAACATTTGGAGAGCATTGGATATGGTTGCTGGTGATGGATCCATGTTTGAGAGAACCTTATTTTCATAGACATAAAGACCATTGGCCCATGGTTTAGCTAAATTGTAAAATTAATGTCATATTCCGATTCGTGAGGAAATGTCATTGGTTTTAAGGGGGCCTCATATCCATTGTTATAGGGGGCCTATTTTTTTAACCTAAAAATTCCAAGTTTAAGTTCATATTTAGATAATTGAATATGATAAATGAATATGTCCATGTTGGAAAGGAACATTTTTGGGGGCTTTATGGATCTTAGACTTGTCTCAAATTTAGTCAATTCAAAGAATTCATTTTATATACTCGAATTCGAGCTTAATTTCATAGTTTTTAATAAGCATGTCAATAAGGGACTGATTTTTGGGTCTTTAGATCTGAATTTTCCCAAATCTTAAATATAGTTAAATATTTAAATTGGTGAGAAAATTGTGCTGTTTTTGTGCCTTTAGCCTCCAAGTTAAAAGTGTAAAATTAATGTCATATTTAGATTCCACTGTTTCTGAATACCCTACCCATATGGCCATTGTTGAAGCGGTAAACTTTTGGGTTAATCGAGCCCGAAATTTCAAAAGCTAGTACATATGTAGATGTGTGAGGAAATACTAACGTTCCTTACTACCCAGATTCGGCTCGGTGTGGAGTTGCATTACAACCGGGTGCTGTGACCCATAGAACAGCAGAGGTTTTAGATAGGCCTCGACCCCTGACCAAGTAGGAAATTGTGTCCATATAACACGCCTCGAATTCGTGCCAGCCGGATTGGCATTAAGGGGCGCTAGCCGTCGCTTGTGAGAAAATTTCATCGTTTATGGGCATATAAGTATGTCTTCGAACAATAGGAGAAGGTTTTTCTGCCCCAATGACCTCATTTAAAGGCAAAGCCTCCCTCTAATGCAGCAAAATCATGAAATTAATATCATATTCAGATTCGTGAGAAAATTTCACTATTATTGAGTACCCGTATGTAAATGTTTGATACGGCTTAATCAATGGCCTAGGATCCTAAGACCCTTCGGTCAAGGGTTCATATTATATTCGGATTCGTGACAAATTTTTATTTGTTTTTAATATCCATGTGTCGGCAGAAAAAGTGGGACTCTTTTTGAGCCCCTTCGTACAGTCTCAAACTGGTCCTAGTCCAAACTGACTCAAGTCGTAATAATAACTACATATGTGACGCGCAAAATAGAAAGGGATCTAAGGCTAAAAACCAGTTTTGTTCAGGAGAGCCATTTTAAAGATTAGGTCCCATTCTATTTGCGCTTAGAATCGTCGACTTCACTTTCATAAAACGCGCATATCTCTGGGAGGAAACACGTTTGGGGCATGGGATCGGTCTCATTATCGAATGAGATGTTGTCCACATCAAAACAAGTGAAAAGTTGATTTTTTACCCTTAGGTCCCTTTCTCTAGGCGCTGTCACATATTTAGATTTGTGAGAAAATTTCAGTGTTTTTACAGGCTCACATGTTCCCAACCATTTTGGAACAATATTTTAGCTCCCGGGCTAATTAACCACGCCCATTTTTTGAGACGTTCATGTGTATAGGTACGACTACCAAACAAATAATTTTCAAGTTATTTATTTAAAATTTATTAAATTAAAAGAAAAGTAAATAAAATCAAGTGGACAAACTAAGTTCGGCCGTGCAAAAGCTTATGTAGCCTCCATTATGGATTACGATTCAATATGGACATTTAGCCAAAGGGACTTGGCACCGGTTTATTCACTAAAAGGGTCTTTTTTCCATACCATCACGATTCATACAAATTACTATTTTTAAATCGGTATTTTTTTTACAAGATACTATCTTCAAATCAGTAATTTTTTACAAGATAGAGTCTTTTAAAGTTCAGCTTTGAATTGGTGGGACCACAACACCACTTTCTCCAAATTTAATACAATAAAGTGTATACATTGTGATTTATTCCCGACTGGACAAATTTCACCAGCGTATTCCTTGGCTCACATTTTTCTATTCTTGTTAATTAGCGGAAAATATTTTTTTTTGCCATTCAGGAAAATAGTCATAACTATGGAATGGTAGGACCTCTTTAGGTAATTTTGAAAAGCTTAGAGGTAGGACTATCTTTTTAACGAAATCCGACCACTGGTTCAGAACTTGGCAATTTTACCCTAGTACCCTCCGACCACCAATCCGAAAATTTTCAAACCACTGCCATATCGCCCCCGGGCATGGTTGTAGATGGACCTAATTTCATGAAATGAGCCAAGGAATACGCTGGTAGAATTTGTCCAGTCGTGAATGAATCATCCTGTATAATCATTTCCTACACATTGATTTAATTCTGCTAAAAACGTCTAACAAACGGTCCAGTTCTTTGTTTATAAATGAAATTTTTAAATTGATGTGACGCCACCCACCCACGGTTCAGTCTCCAATCCTTTTTCATATGTTCGAAATATAATCGTCATATCTCTATTAGATTATGAGATATTGTCTCTCTAAGTTCAGAAATGTGCGGGCAGTGCCACGCCCATATGTCCACTTTGACCAAAAAAAATAATTTTACATAAATGCCTAGTCATTGAATTCAATCTGTTAAAATTTTATAAAAGTTTATAACGATCGGTTGATTACTTTGGCCTTAAAGGCCTTTTTTATAGGGAACGTGGCAACGACCATATATCTTCCTGGGTGAAAATACACACATCTCTAGTAGTTCATGTCATATCTCTAGTAGTTCATGAGATATTATCGATAACGCACACCTTTGTACAAGAATATAAAAATGATTTTGTTTACAGAAAACTTTACACTATCTGCGTTTAAACCCGTTTGCTTCAAATAACAAACCTTCTATATTTTCAAGTTCTGAATTGTAGATTTTTCCAGAGGACAACCTAGTCCTTGTGTGGGGAAAATTTGTATCTCTTAACCGATCTAACCCATTTTCAATACCAATCATTTTAGGCCATCAGAACAGGTTTCTGCAAAATTTTAGCGACCTAACTTTAATAGTCTTAGATCATCTTACATATTTTTAGATGATTCAAAATATTCTTATGGGGTGGTCTCCCGTCAGTGTTGCGAGGTGGTGCAAACGGAGTAACAAAATGAATGTACCTTTTATGCTATCAAGGAGGGTAAACGAATTAGTCACGACTTATTTGGTCCCTCAAAAAGAATTTTATATTCCAGCTATCTAACTAATTTAACTAATTTTGCAATATTCAAAATTCTCACACCAATTTTATGGCAATTTAAGCCAATTTTTGTAGCTGTAACAATTCCGCGTCTGTATTTTTTCCCCGTATGTGTCAAAAGCTTATGCGGCCTGTCAATCTACTGTCATATTGTATTGACAGCTGTCGGCGAGTTGACCACGCCGTGGCAATCAATGGAAGTAAGTCAATAAACCAATGCAAAAATAAAAATTAAATTGTATAGCAGAAATGCAAACAATTTTCAGACACAAACGTGCACTTAGCATTTTAGTTAAAACAATCGAACAGACAATGAGAGCAATTAACACCTGTCGTCATTGTCAAGCCAAAAGCCGGCGGGGGGAGGAGAAAAACTCTACAATTGAAATTAATTGCTTTATGCAGTGAATGACTGTAGCTGCTGATGGCGCTTGTAGGAGAAGTCCACTCATACGAGCACATTAAGCTAACAAATTGTCAAGTCTCCTATGGAAGTGGAAATATGATGCTGCCAATATGCTTAGCGCCACTTGAAAATAATATTTATTCTTTTTTACGCCGCGTCATGCAGTCTATTTCACTTGACTGGCTATTGAGCAATAGTCGCAGCCAGTGCAAATTTGCTGACATATAAGTCGGATCGGGGTGATTAAGTTAAGAGGCATTATAAGTATTTGTTCCGTCCATTGCATGACAGTTGTTGCCATTAATAAGCATCAAATGTACGAGGGCTGCTATATATATTTCTAACCTAATAATAAAAGTGCCAATACCTAGTAGGGTCATAAACACTGTTACAACATTGAACACACCCAATTCAATAGTAGAACTGAACATACCCCGTTAATGTCATATGGGTTTTGAAAGCTAACCTCAATAGCGTTAGTCTGTAACGGTATTTTTAAATGGTTTCAACTTTCATCATGGAGTGGTCAGATAATGAGAACCGTATCGCTGTAATAGCTTTTCAAGTGTGAAATGAAAAAAAAAACGCTCCGGCCACTAGGGATTAGCCGCATGTTCGTCTACCGACGCATAAAACTGTTTGAGGAAACTGGAGATGTAGAAGACCGCCACCGTTCGGGCCGCCCACGCTCTGTTCGAACACCGCATGCCATCAAAGCCGTGAAATCAAGAATTCACAGAAATCCGCTCAGAAAACAGAAATCATGGTCCGTGAGATGAATAGCACGCAAAAGTCCATGAATCGGATCATTAAAAAAGACTTGGGATTTGGGGCTATCAAACGACGTGCCGGACATTTATTGTATTTATACAAAAAGTGATTATATCAAATGTTGAAAATATTTCATGCCATCTAGTAAAACCTCCTGCAGAAATTACAAATCAAAGCGGAGGCCAAATATTTAATAAAAATTATACAATACAATTTTTAATAATATATGAACATCCCTTAGGCTGGTATTCATTCTAAGTACTCGAAAAGTGACACATTTCGTGTGTGTGCGGACTGCTCCTACCACTGGCCATTATCACCATGTGGAAAAGTACGATCATGAGCGAGCGTACTAATATTATCTAATGTATACTCGTACAGCTAACAATTTTATGGGCTGCACTTCAACTTTCAACAAAATATATTACAAAATATTTGGTCCAAAAACATTCAGTACTTTTTATTTTACAGCATAAAACGTGTGTAACAGCATTTATGTCCCTACCAAGTATTTATCATCAAAAATGGTTTTATTGTTTTTCAAAGTATTCTCCAGCACTTTTGCTGGCGCTCAAACCAATTGTCGAAGCACTTTTTCCACTCCGATTGAGACCCCTCTCCTAGTTTTTGAACGCTTTAACAACATCTTCTGGCGACGAAAATCATTGACCACGGATTTTTTTTTTCGTGATGTGCTGGGATAAGAATAAGTCATTGGGTGCCAAGTCAGGGCTGTACGACGGATGACCCATCAACTCGACGATTTGGCCGGTCAAAAAGGCGCTGGTCTGAACCGATGTGTAAGAGCTCGCATTGTTATGGTGCACAATGATTCGCCTTCACTTGTTTGTTTTTCGACTTTCTCTAAAGACTTCAAGCAAACAAATTGTGTTGTAACACTCAGAATTGATCGTCCTACGTTGCTCAAGCGGAACAGTCGTCACATGACCAGTTTTTGCCGAAGAAACAGGCGACCATTTGCTTCGAAGTGCTTCTTCCACGAACAACTTTCGTTGGATTTGGCTCTTCTTCGAAGACCCACACGGTCGATTGCTGTTTTGTTTCGGGCTCATACGCATAGATCCATGATTCGTCACCTGTGACGATCTTATAAACGTCGTTTGAAGCACCGCGATCGTATTTTTTCAAAATTTCTTTGCACCAATCGATACGAGCCTGTTTTTGAGCAATTGTCAAATTGTGCGGGTTCCAACGAGAACAAATCTTTTTTACGGCCAAGTGTTTATGCAATATCGAATGTGGAAGAAATGCCCCAGGATGCCTCTAGCTTACGGTATGTCAGATGACGATCTTGCATTATCAGTTCACGCACGGCATCAATGTTCTCTGGCACAACGGCCGTTTTTGCAATACTTTCGCGACCTTCGTCTTTGAGCGAGCGTCGGCCACGATTTAATTCATTAAACCAGTGATATAGGATGGTGCTTCACCGCCATACAAAGATTTAAGTTCATCGATGCACTCTTGTCGTGATAATCCACGTCGAAAGTTGTGAAAAATTATCGCAAGAAAATGTTCACGAGTTAATTCCTTTTTTTTGCCAAATTGATTTTTTCAAGTCACTGAAAGCAACACAAATGATGTTCGTACGACAAAACGTTCTGAGTACGTTTATGCTAAAAAAAACGTCAAACTTTCCAATGGAAATGTCAGATGGCGCCAGGCGACACTTAGTGTGGCCTAGGGCAGAAATATATATAGCAACCCTCGTTAAACAAATTAACCCAACATGAAAACATTTATAAAAATTCATTAATAAAGAAGGCGCCCCAACCGATAACATAAATATACTCAAATGAAGCATCATTTTCGAAAGAAAAGAGCGAGTCTTATCTTAGAGTAAGGATGTTAAAGTGATATACAAAACTAAACACAATACGATTTTACTTAAGACATCTTATCACGAGAATACGTAATACTTTTTAACTTAACCCTTCGACGGTTGAGTCGTCCGTTGCCCTTATACGAAGTGCAAGGTCCACATTGACCTTTTTCTATTTGTATGGAATTTTACGAGTATATGAAAACGCATATTTTTTTAAATTTTTTTTTGTTTTGATTTATTATTATTTACTAATTATACATGTTTAAGGAATGTTAGAAAAACATTTTTTTATATATAACATTATTAATTTTTTATGAGTTTTATATGAAAAAAGCCGAAAAAACTATTGTTGTGTAGATTGTCCCTCGTCCAACATATTTTTTGTGCAGGTGTAGCATCGATTTATAAGTGTTAAATGCACTGCACAAACTGGATTGTTACAGGAATGGCAATAGGCCCTTGTTTTCCGCTGCCGTCCGTACTCGGAACGACCGAGTCGACATGACGGTCTGTTCGTTCTAGACGCAAACGGCTGCGCAGCTCCTTCTGCCGGTCTTGATAATATCTAAAAAGAACAAAATAATGTAGTTATTCTGCTTTTGAACATTAGAATTGTTTTTTCTTACCTTTACATCAAATGCTTCCATTGCGTTCCGTATCCTCGGTTGTTCAGCGCTCGTTCCTGTTTGGTAGTGCCAATTGTTTTGTCAGCATCAGTAGAAATGACCGTCGTCTGTCACTTCTTTTTATTGGCTTCATCTCGTTGTATAAAACAAATGCAGCTAATGTAGCAATGTCCACCATAATAAAATCATGGCCAATGGCCGGCGGTTTGTTTAGCGCTTGCATGTATATGTGCCAAGCATCTGGTCCATTGTATCAACGCCCGATTTGTTGGCGTTGTAATCTAAAATAGCAAACGGCTTCTTCTTTTCAGTTTGCATGTCCACACCGCAAGTATAATGTTGTGTCGACAGCAAAATTACCGCTTTGTTCTTCTTGGGCACATATGAACATAGTGCTATGTCGCCCTCGTTGACGCCGAACAATGTGCTGTTGACAGGACGCGTATGATTTTTTTGGAATTCCCGAGGCACACATGTCTTATTCGAGCGCACTGTTCCAACATATGTGACAGCGCATAGAGAAAGGGACCTAAGGGTAAAAAAAAATCAATTTTCACTTTTTTTATGTGGATAACATCTGAGCATCGAATGAGACCGATCCCATGTCCCAAAAGTGTTCCCTCCCAGAGATATGCGCGTTTTATGAAAGTGATGGTACACCAAAGATACACGTACATATTTAAATATTTAAAATGGCTCTCCTGAACAAAACTGGTTTTTACCCTTAGGTCCCTTTCTATTTTGTGCATCACATATGCGGTTTTCTTCCTGATCAAAGTACGCGCCAAATCCAAAGTTGTGAACAAATTGTCGGCATAGATTGTGCGGCCTGTATTCAAATATCTCTCCGAAAGTTGTAGTACAACATTCTGCCCTTGATTCACCTCTCGTGCCTGGTCAGGCAATTTCCCAGAGTAAATCATTCCTTTGACAGGATAAAATGATTTTGAGTCGCACAACCACCATATCTTTGTACCGTACTTGACAGGCTTCGATGGAATGTACGAGTATTGTGTGAAGCGGGTGCGGCCTCTGTATGGGAATAACTGCTCATTAACGGTCACTGCATCATGCGGAGTGTAAGCTGCTGTTAGACTGCAACATTTGCCAAATATCATCAATAGCCGCAGTTTTGCTGTTGATTAGTCGCTGCTGTCGCGTATTTTCCTTGTCGAATCTAAGGCATTGTTTTATGCACTTCATACGATCTAATGATAATGCAGAGATATATATTGGACAGCGCATTGGGCCCCATAACTCTTGAAGAGGTTCACTATTCGATTTAGTGAGTCCAGCATACAAAATAATAGCCAGAAAAACATCGAACTCTTTCAAAGTGATTGGTTTCCATTCCTTTGTGATAGTTGGATTTGCCAAATTCCATGCAGCGTTCACTTTCCTGCCTTTCCGATTGGATTCGCGTATTATGATGTACGACATGTCTTCGTGTGAGCGAGTGGAATATGGTAAAGGGATCATATGTGGTTCCTACTGGTCCCGGATTCCTCCTTGTGTAGTCGACGACGTTATGAGCACAAGAACGGGAAGTCGGTGGTGCATTTTTAGTCCATTTGGTGCCATCTTTGGAAATGAAGTAATTGTCACTTGTTTGCTGAGCATCAGCTTCTTCCTCTTCATCATCGTCGTCATCACTAATATTTTCATTGATGTCTATATGTGGTTCAGTTTTCGCATCCGAATCATCCACATGAAAATTTGCACCTTCAAGACCAAATGCAGGAATAGCACCTTCATCACTCATCTCCGCACTCATGAAGTCTGCTAATGTATTATCCACTCACGTCTTTTATCCTCACTCATTTGCTGGTAGCTTGTACTACGACGTATCACAATTTCAGCAATGTCTAAATTTTCCTTTGCCATTGCATTGTGCTTTTATTTCTCTTTATAAAATTCAAAATACAATTTCGCACTCGATGTTCACTGTTCACTGTCTCAACTTTCACTGATTTGGTTTACGAAACATCAGCCGCTTTTATACCCTTTTCTACGTCTACCTGTCTTCCAGCTTGTACATCTGCGTCTATGTGAGAGTACGAGTAGGTAAGAGTATGCGTAAAAAGTAAGGGTAAATTCAAACTACTCAAAAGGGACGGTAACAAAAATTCAAAAAGGGACGGAAAGTTTAATATTTTTCAAGGAAAGGCATAATAAAATAATCCAAAAAGTAACTAAAATTCAAGGGGCATGTTTGTGATGTGTTCAAACAATAAAACAAGCCAAAAGACAGTGCATTTATTAACGATTTCTTGAAATTTCAGTACAAGGTCCCAGCGGACCTTTTCACACGTTCCTGTACATAAACTATTGGTCGGATCGCTTTGAAATGATTATAAAACGATTCAAGATAAAATTTCCTTGGAATACATGTGTCATGGGAAGTATCATGGACCATCAAGGAGTAATTTCAGTTTGAAAATGAAAAAGGTCCCCAGAGACCTTCTCATCCGCCGGAGGGTTAATTCATACAATATAGCGTTGAAAAAGAAAAAAATCCCTGGTCCATAAAAAATAACTTGGACCTATCAGGGCCGTCCTTTGGAAATTTTGCTATAATAACCTAACCACTATGGTGGTTGAATGTATGTTTATCTAACCGAATATTTGTAATTGGGTCCGATTTCCAACTGATTGTTTATCTGTGTGTGTGATGACACACACACACATGATGGTCAGACTCGAATAATACACAAAGAAAGGGTGTGGTCAATAGTCTCCTTCGATCATAAAAATATGGGTACTCAGAAATAATGGTACGAGTATATCCTCATACGTCCGGATCTAAAGGGCCCAAGGAACCTAAAAATCCGCCTTCTTTAACACAAGCTATGTGTTTTTTCACATGTCTGAATATGACATTAGTTTGACGATCTGGCTGAATTAATAACCTTGATCCCTGAGCAAATAATACATAGGGTCCCGAAAATGTATTCCAGTCAAACAAGGACCCATCACCAAAAATCATTTTCTTCAATACTGTCAATACAAATATTGAAATGCAATCCATGGTGGAGACTGTAGAAGCTTCGGTTTGGCCGAACTAACAAGTTCTCTATTGGTTCGATACCACTTATTCCCTCCTATAGACCTTTCTATTGGTCCTATAGGGCGTCCGGATAATTGAAATATTTTTAAACATAACGCATTGTGCGGGCGTAGTAAAAAATATCTAATATGGCATATCAAAAGATTTGAAAATTAATCACTTTGATGAATATTATTAGTTTCACCATTGCTTCTTAAATTACTCGATCTCGAAGCACAGTTGTTGTTTAATAAGTATTCTATCAATATTTTCTTTTACTGCCCCTCTAAAGAAAAATCAAAAGCCACCATCGATGTCATACTCCCCCCTCTGGGGAACGTAGCCATGGTGATGGCAACATCTTGCGGTGTAACTGCTGCTGTAACTTACCGTGAATGGTTACTATCGCGGGACGTCTTGTGGTTGAAATAAAGTCGATTGCTTATTTCATTCATTGTGTTCAGCTTCATTGGCAATTGAGAATTTTCTTATTTTTTTGTCTTGTTTGTTGTAGTAACGAGTTTTCCGCAACAGCACTTCTTATTGAGTTGTTTGGGGAAAATGCAACTGGGAAAATAAATACACAATACGCGATCATAATAAGCAGCAAGCAACAATGACGACAGACAGACAGACCGTCCGACAGTTCATCAGCCAAGTAACCAAGTCAGTTTGAAAGTTCGGAAATTTAACACTTTTTAATATTTATTGCAACGGTGGTGGCAGCAACGGCAGCACAATAATGCGCTTTAAGGCCTTTCACACTGTGTTTTTTTTTCTTGTTGGCAACGCAAAACTTTATGGATGGTAAGCTGAGAATGAATTGTTTGAATGGCAGACAATCTGCCAGTTGCCTTGCCTTAGTCGTCTCCATTCGTACGCCCATCCGCCCGCTTCACTGTCTGGTCCGGTGGATGGATGGCGCTTAGCAGACGCTCCATAAAACAACTGCGTTTTCATTGCTGCCCAATAGCCTAGCTGTGTTGATGGCGTTATAAATATTTATGTTCTCAAAAGAACTGGTTATATTCTGCCATGAGCTCTTCGGATGCTTATCTGAGAACATTGAGATTACGTGGAAAATATAAAAGTTAATGCTGTTTCTTGTATTATCTGTCACGGTGTCAAGGTTAAACACAGCTACATTTTGAATTCGGGCGTGGTTGTATTTGCGATGTTTTGGTTTAAAGATGCGGATACAATGCCAAAGGTGATAGATCCTAGGACGTATTGGTGGTGGTTACAAACGATTATCTTTTTGTAGTGTGAACGGAGATTTTAGCCCGTGGCTTCCTTATACGCTTTCTTATTTCTAGCGTTAAGTTTTTTTATGGCTTTGTAGATTATAACAAAAATTGTCATTCATTACCTGGTTATGTTCAAATGTTTGTTATTGACTTCGAGTTTGTCCAGAACATTGCTAACACCCTTCATAGACAATATTGACTAAGTAACTCTGGGAATTTATTACAGCTGAGACCTTGAGTTAAAGTTTTGTACCAAATTCAATACTAGCACGTTTGAATATTTATAAGAGAACGTCTTACACTCATGAACAGAAGTATTCCACTAATGAATAAAAGGGAAACTTATATATACCGAATTCGCTTACCGGTCGCTTTTGGAAAACTTACAATGAAGCATTGTTGACCTCTTAAAATGCGATAGGTCGGCTTGGGGTAAACCATGCAGCGTCCTTGTAGACACTGATCCGAACAAGACACAGTAGAGCAACATTACTTATATAAGTACAACGCGTCTTGTTTGAACAAACAAAGTAAAGCTTTTGAGGAGAATTTAAGAAGTTAGTAATTCTGCCCAAAAAAAACCCCTGGATTGTTCAAGGCGAGTGGCAACCATAAAAATAAAACTTGTTATTTTAAAAGTTGCGCAAATACTGGTTTCGATTGCAACGCAGCTTAGGTTGCCTAAATTGCAGACATTTTTCATATCCAATTTTAACACTGGCAGCTTTATTCAGCCGATAATCTTCAATGTCCATTTTGACTTTACGACATCAGCAAATACTTACTTACTTTCCCCAAATCTGCAATCTTTATTTTTAGATTCTGGTCTAGGTTGAATTTTAATCGTTCGTTCCACCTAATTTCCAGCAGAAAGTCAGCAAGTGGAATTCATTACCAGTTGCACTACCAGAAAATGACCTCACATAACCCTTAGCATTATTTTGAAACCTAAAATATGCCACTTAGTAAGGTATGATGCGTGGCTGCAGTGTACCTAGTAGGGACATAAATACTGTTACACACGTTTTATGCTGTAAAATAAAAAGTACTAAATGTTTTTGGACCAAATATTTTTCAATATACAAGGGTGACCGCAAAAGTAACTGGCCTAACATAAAAAGAACCGTTTTTTGGAATTATTATTATTTATTTTTCAACATAATCTTCTTCCAACTCAATACACTTCATCAAACGTTTTTCAAGTTTTTTTAATTCCATCCGAAAAATAAGATTTTTCAAGACCTTCAAAATATGCCTCAGTTTCAGACGAAAATTTTTTGCCAACGAGAAATTTTATTAAATTTGGAAACAAGAAATAATCAGAAGGAGCTAAATCTGGACTATATGGTGGATGCGGAGCAATTTCAAATCGTAATTCGGCCAGTTTTTGTTGAGTTAAAAATGCAGTGTGTGAAGGAGCATTATCTTGATGAAAAAGAACTTTTTTTTCTAAATGCGGTCGTTTTATCTTGATTTCTTCACTCAACCGATCCAATAATGCACACTAATATTTACTATTTAAAGTTTTTCCTTTCTCAAGATAATCAATAAATATTTTACCCCTTGCATCCCAAAATACTGTGGCCATTACTTTTCCTGCATTACTTTTTCTATCCATTGTTTTGACTGTTCTTTGCATTCTGGGATGTAGTGATGGATCCATGTTTCATCAACAGTTATGAATCGGCGAAAGAACTCTATTGGATTACGCTGATAAATCGCTAAAAGCTCCTCGGCATTGGTCCAACGGACGATTTTTTGGGGCAAAGTCAACAAACGCGGCACACATCTTGCGGATAGCTTTTTCATGTGGAGTTCATCATGTAAAATACTCCAAACTTGTTTTTCGTGTATTTTAACAATATCAGCAAATTCTCTGAGCTTTATTCGTCTATCTTTAGTCACTTCATTAAATATTTTTCTAATGTTTTCAATAGTTGTAGCAGTTTTCGGTCTTCCAGAGCGTTGTTCATCTTCCGTACTTGAACGACCCATTTTAAATTGTTGAACCCAGGATTTCACGGTGGAGTATGATGGTGCATTATCACCATGAACAGAATCCAATTCATCTTTGATTAATTGTGGCGTATAACCTTTCATATAAAAGTGTTTAATTACCGCACGAAACTCTTTATTTTCCATTTTTCAAAAATTATAAAACTTGTTTACTTCAATCACCTCTAACAAAGATAATAATCATTAAATATTTGGGAAATTTTGACAGATGGCTTATAAAAGATTGCTTTTAAAAAACAAAAAAAATGCTAGTAAAACAGAAAATGTGCCAGGCCAGTTAGTTTTGCGGTCGCCCTCGTACCTAAAAGCCTGATTTCAGTAGGCTTTTCTGCACAAATTAACTCTTAAATTTCCTAAACGAATTCGAACGACATTAGCAGTTAATTTAAACTTTATTCATTTCAGGCTCTGTTAAATATTCAGGGTGGGGCGCGGGCGTTAATATAGTCAGCCCCGCCTGGCTCTAGCGTCTTTTACTTATTGAATTGACACTTTACATTGCTAATGAATAAATTCCCAACACAATTTACCTCATTTCTTAGGTAATGGCATATTGAAACGTTGACTGTTTCTCTCTGTCAACCACAGCTCAGTCTGGTAATTGCATTTTTATGTTCTTGAGAATTTCGATACCAAATCGATAAACCACAAAACGTCATATATTGTTTTTGGCCACTGCTCGTAACTCTTACTCCTTCAAGCAGACCTCTAAGGGTTTAATCACATCGAAGTGGCCGCACAACAACACTTCAGATTTACAAATCTACGCCATGATCTTCAATTGCTGTCAAGTGTTTGCCCGACCATCTCTCCCTCCCAGCCGCAATCCATAATGGCCAGCAAAAAAAAGAGCGACCATAAACGATGATTATAATTGACACTTGTGTGAACTGGTGTTAAAAAGACACTGACACACATAAGTAGTCATAACAATAACCACCAACGACAACGACGCTGACAATAATCATAGTAAATGAACAAGAAGAGGAAGACGAAGTTGATGAAAAAAATAATAACGCCAACGATGAAGATGACAATAACACCTTTTAAGAATCGCACAGGCATGGATGGTTACGCTCCGCAACACACCACTCAGTCGGACAGATGACACTACCACTCTAGACGCTACGCTTTGAGTGCCATGAGTGGTGTTCCGTCTATCAATCGTAGTGGGGCGAGCATCAAATTGACATTTATTTGATACTGATATCCTGCTGTCAAATGGCAGACAACATTACACTGCCATTGACCCAGTGTGTTCACTCTTGTTAGAGTCGCAGGCGAGACATGCCACAGAAAAATCAGAACCGAAATGAAAACAAACAAAAAAAAATCAGCGTAAATGGCGCATAACCAATAGTTTATGTGAGGTCTACATTAGGGTATATCGACATTGAGAGGATAGCACGGCAAAGACTATACCTAATAAAAGATTAATGCTCAGCTAGAATAAAGCTACTGCTTTAACTGTAACTTCGGTTAAAAGGTCTTTGTAAAGAAGCTACAAAATTAGTTCCTTAAGTAGCCATGCCCCCTATATTGTTTTCAGAAAAGGTTAACGCAGAAAAAAATATGTTTGCGTGCAAACATGCGGTGAATCTCAAACGTATTTGGTCTTTAAGAAATTTTGTATTTTTAAAAACAAATGTCGCAATAAAATTAGTTTTAAATAAAAAATAATTCGTATTTTATTTGGTATAGGCTAAATTGGACTTAAACGTAACATTTGTAAAGAAAAAAAAATTAAAAAACTATCTTAACCCACAAGATTTTTAGTCACATAAGTATTTTGCTTTTTAATTTTATGAACTAATTCTATTATCACATTTACATTAAATGGATTCAATATTTTTAAGGATAGCCATTGTTAGATAAAAAAGCTTCTAAGCGCCTTGTCATTGATTCCTCTTAATTACAGTAGTTTATTTTGCACCTTGCAATTCTTGCAATTTACATTTTAACTTATCTTTCGCCGAAGTATACTGTCCTTTTACATTTTTCTTCAAGAAGGGCCATAAGTTTTATCGGACCTTTATCCACAATTTAATGTTTACAGCTTTATGTTTTAGGTTCGTTGTCTTGCTGATAACTAAATCCATTTCTCAGAAAACTAATGTTCTTTTGAACTGGCGTAGTTGTTTTCTTTTAAAATGGACATAAACTAGTGTATCTATACTTTATATGGTCAAATGTACATACAAAATAGTTGAGTTAACATTATAAAGGGTGTCCCAAGAAGAACGCAATTTTTAAATCTGGCAACATTCGAAGTGTCATTGTTTGACATTTGAACAATTATTATTGTTTGTTAGTAGAAGGTACGAGGTTAGTAAAAATGGAGCGCTACACGAAAGGGAGTTCGTTAATTGGGTATTGGAGAGACAACATGAAAATGCTGATTTTGCCGATAAAATAATCTTCAGTGACGAGGCCCATTTTCATCTTGATGGCTTCGTCAATAGGCAGAATTGTCGCATTTGGGGTGCGGAAAATCCTCGAGTGATTCACGAGAAGCAAATGCATCCTCAACGTGTCACTGTGTGGTGTGGTTTTTGGGCTGGAGGAATCATTGGACCTTTTTTTTATGAAAACGAGGCAGGTCAAGCGCAAACAGTCAATGGTGTTTGGTATCGTGAAATGATAACCAGTTTTTTCTTGCCTAGAATTGAAGAAATGAATGTGGAGGGCATGTGGTTCCAACAAGACGGCGCCACATGTCATACAGCCAGAGAAACAATTCAATTGCTGCATCAGTCATTTCCCGGTCGTGTTATTTCGCGTTTTGGAGATCAGAATTGGCCGTCTAGATCGTGCGATTTAACACCATTAGATTTTTTTCTTTGGGGTTTTTTGAAGTCGATGGTTTACGCGAATAAGCCGACGACGACTCAAGCCTTAAAAGACGAAATTGGACGCTGCATTAATGAAATACCGCAGCATTCATGCAAAACGGTCATTGAAAATTTCATTAAAAGAACGCGTGCATGCCAGCAAAGCCGCGGCGGCCATCTGCACGATATATTGTTCCATACATTACCTCATTCTGTCTACTTTACGATATAATAAAGTTTCACGATTTTTTCTTAAATATCTGTTTTATTTAAAATTTAAAAATTGCTCTCTTCTTAGGACACCCTTTATAAGCTTGGATTTTTCAGGAGGGAGGCAGAAAAATGTGCGACATAAACAAAAATTTAAAGATCATTCGGCTCTGTTGTATCGAAGTTTTTGACCTGCTTTGTCTTATATGAAGTTCAGAATTAAGTTACACAAAGTTGGAGCCCACTTCCCACTTCCCTCCACTCTTTTTCTTTCTTCCGCTGCTCTGAACGTGTGTGTAATCGTGAGAAGGTCATAGGACAATTTATCTCGCTCTTTAAAAAAACCACCACCAAATGCAAATGCTAGCTGTACAATCTTTAAAGCGCAATAATATTGCGCTACGAAGAAGGCTTTTTGCACAGTTCGCAGACTATACGGAAAGGGTAATTGTAATTAATCATAATGGGACTCCCGTATAAGTCATTTGATTTGTAGCCGAAGTAATCGTTGCCAAAGACTGCTAAAGGAAAACCTTGGCGGGGTTAGAAACACCTGTACAGTCTGCCTGGCAACCGTAGCCAATACATTTTACCAATTTTTTAGTTGATTCTGAAAAAGAAACAACAAAAAGGTCTCGAACTAGAATAAAAACTATTCAAGTCATAATAATAAAAAAAGACCGAATAAATGTAGACAAACAAAAACATAATTAGTAGGTTAACTTAATATTAAAAATCGTAACAGTAACTATATTACTGGTTTAAAAAAGGTAACCAATAATTAGTTAACTTAACATAGTTATTAATATTAACAAATCAATTGTTAAATTGTATACAACAAATAAGTATACAACAACCAAGATAGAGAAAGTGGCGGCGACTCCGAAAGAAAGCGATTACTTACTCGTTGAAATCTATGCAAATACTCAATACAAGGTTGTAATTAAGGGAGTAAATAGATTTAAACGACTAGAAAAAAGCATCAAAGTACACTGCTAATTATCAGTGTTGGAACCGTAATTGAAACAGTGTTTAGGATTAAACATTGCCGGCCACCTTGCAACATCATGGGATGTTGTAAACAGTATATCTTAACCTAAAATAAGACGGAAGTATAGTGCTTTTTTTTGTGAGCTATTATTTATATTTTCCTTCTTATTTTAAGTGGGCCAGTAGGGACCCTGAATGCGCGGTGGAGCCAGTAGGGACTCCTGGGAGCCAGTAGGGACTCCTGGGAGCCAGTAGGGACTCCTGGGGCCAGTAAGGACGCCGCGAATGAGCCAGTAGGGACCCCAGATGTGTTAAAACAACACTTATTATTATAAAATTAACAATGTTTATGGTTAAAAATTCAACCATTGGATAGTTAAATTGACTATTATTATTGTTAAATACCAGTCAACAACAAAATGTTCAAATTAACCTCTTACTCGTATGGTTAAGTTAACCTAATATAAGGTTTTTTCTTCTCAGTGTAGAGAAGATGTACCATAAATCACAAAGGATCTTTGTATGTGCGCTATATCACACATGAACAAAAGGACATTTTGCAGTATACTTAGTAGGGACATAAATACTGTTACACACGTTTTATGCTGTAAAATAAAAAGTACTGAATGTTTTTGGACCAAATATTTTTTAATATATCTATTGATGCATATTGTATCCAAAAAGAATCTACTTATTCGAAATGTCCGCCTTTTGCCTTTACACATTCCTTAAGTCGCACTGCACTGGCCAATCGTCAATAGCTGCACGAACCTCGACCATTGGAAAATTGGCCACAGCTCGAACCAAAGCAATCTTAAGAGATCCAATGTTGGGGTATCTTTTGTGACAAACCTTGTCCTCTAAAACCGTTCACAATTTGTACTCCAATGGGTTCAAATTTGGACTGCCTGAGGGCCATTATTCAGAGCAAATGAACGCTGGCAAATTGTTTCAAAGCCAGGCCTGGGACGTTTTAGCCTTATGGGCCGGCGCAGAATCCTGTTGGAAAGTCCATGGCTGGTTTTGGAACAGGGAATTGTTAAGAGGCTTCACAACAGCTTTCAAAACGGTTTCTTGGTAAACTTTGACCGATGTTTTGACTCCTTGTTCGCAGAAATGCAGGTCTGTGACCCCATCGTAAGAGACATCCCACCAAACCATAACTGAGGCTGGGTGATGACCCTTTTCCACCCTTGGGTTCAGTTCAGATGCTTCCTTAGAGACGACCGCGCATACACTATCATTTTGCTTGTTAAATTTTTCCTGATCGGTAAAAATTTTTTCATCGGTGAACAAAGTTTTTCTGTGCAAGTTATCAACGTGCTTCACCAAAAGACGTTTGCATATTTCAATCCTATTTTTTTTTTAAACTGCAGTCAATAAATGTCCGGTACGTCGTTTGAAAGCCCCAAGTCCCAAGACTTTTTTAATGAGTCCACTCATGGACTTTTGCGTGATATTCATCTCACGGGCCATGATTTTCTGTTTTCGGAGCGGATTTCTGTCAATTCTTGATTTAACGGCTTTGATGACATGCGGTGTTCGAACAGATCGTGGGCGGCCCGACCGGTGGCGGTCTTTTACATCTCCAGTCTCCTCAAACAGTTTTATGCATCGGTAGATGAATATGCGGCTAATCCTTAGTGGCCGGAGCGTGAAAATATCGCTTTTTTCATTTCACACTTGAAAAGCGCTATTACAGCGATACGGTTCTCATTATCTGACCACTCCATGATGAAAGTTGAAACAATTTTAAAATCCCGTTACAGACTAAAGCTATTGAGGTTAGCTTTCAAAACCCATATGACATTAACGGGGTATGTTCAGTTCTACTATTGAAATGGGTGTTTTCAATGTTGTAACAGTATTTATGTCCCTACTTAGTAGTGTGGCAATGTAGATTTTGAGCTTAGCTCTATTTTATGTCAGCTTTTTCTTCGAAATACCCTATTGTATTGGAAAACACACTCACACATGTGAATATACTTAATACACTACTTTTATACGTGAGAGTAAAAACGATATCGTCCTCATCGACATTATCATTAACAATGATGACAACGTATATGTGTGTGTGTACGTGCCTGGAGTTGTGTGAGTGTATTCGTGGGTGCGTGTGTGTAAGGCGTGTTAAGTAATAGAAATGGGAGTAAAGTTCAAAATCATTACATCGATAATAATAATAATGATAGGCTAACAACAATGATGACACCATTCAGACAGACAGCCAGTCAGTCAGCCAGCGCACTAGCTAGCCATTCAAACAATCATCCATCTACATGAGGGGGGAACCATGACATAAAGCTGTTGTGTGACGATGACGATTAAGAGGAGCAAAGCTGCTCCACCGCTTTCTGTTTTCCTACTCGAAAAGTGAACCACTTCAATGTGGAATCCTTTGGATAGGATTTAATTGACGTATCGTGCAACATGGTGGCATTTGCCTAGCGAGCATTACTACATTGAATGCGAATCATGCGGTGGCGCTGTTGGCAGCGCTGATGGTGTTGGCGGCTTTATGAAGGGTAGAGCCGGGCCAGTGCTAACCGATGAAGATACGCATACGGTAGGCAACCACAAGAATGTATTCGTGTCACTGCAAATGAATTTGTTTATTTCTCACATTAAGTGAATGTGCAAAATGTGCATACATACAAGCATATATATATTAGTACACCGTGTGTATGTATGAGTGTGTGTATATTTCAGACGTAGCCGCTGTGTTCATGTATTCCGAATTTCTGCTGATTTAGACCTCTGCGAAAAGTCAATGATTGACAAATGCTTTTGACAAGGACTTAAAATTGTCCACTCTACACCCGTACCACAATGGCCTTTTAACAACTACAACTACAAGCGCATACATGCTGGCACTTATAAACACTTACTTACATACCTACATAGCTATGTATGTATGCGTTGTGAATAAGAATGTACAGCCATTCCCGTCCAAATTGCGGCATAGTTTCACAAAGTAAACCACAAAATATTGGCTGTGCAACCGGGCATAGTTGGAATCTTTCGACATGCACGAATAGTCTGTCGTTTAGTCCATTTTCCAGCTGGCTCTATTGACATCTCGACGACAGTCGAAAAAAGTACACAGCAACAACACTCATACCCACCGCAGGCATTCGACTGCCTGCCATCGATGGATGATGGCGGCGAGAATGTGAATAATCTCACTTGGCACGAGAGCATAAGAAAGCCACGTGCAGATGGCGGTGGCGTAGTGTATGTACATTTTTGAATATTTAATTTAATTGAAATGGCGTTTGTACAATTGTCAAATGGTGGCTTATAAAACCCTTTCCGCCAAAAAAAAATGGAAGCCTTCAACTCGTGATGTATTGACATCACTCAAGAACTTCACAACCGCTTTTGCGAAATACTAAAAACCACAAACCGAAAAATTTTTCTTTTTGCAGCAAAGCGTAAGAACATGGCTGGCACTTCTCGAAATGATGATCACACAAAAACTGGCCCAGAATAAATTTTTTGTGTTTGTGGTTTTTAAACTGATGACTGGTTTTCAATAATTTTTTACATTGATTTCTTTAGCAGATTAATCGAATTTCTGTTTTTTTTTGTAAAGTTAAACTCAATAGTTCAACTTTCCACTAACGCCAGAAATTTTAAATAATTATCAGTACTTTTTTAGAGCCGATTTAAATTAAAAATGTTAAATTGGCCGCCCTGTAGTAGAATATCCACATCTGACAAATTTGTGATAGTTTAATCGTTAAACAAGGAATTATTTTAGATTTGGGAACAGGTAAAAGTCACTGGGAGCTAAATCCGGAGAATAAGGTGGGTGGTCAAGCAACTCGTACTTTAATTCGTTGATTTTAGCCATTGTTAAAACACTCTTGTGCGCTGGTGCGTTGTCTTGAGGAAAAATTATTTTTTTGTGTTGTAAGCCAGGACGTTTATCTCTAATTTGTACATTTAATTGATCTAAAAGGTTGCAATAGTACTCTGAATTAATTGTTTTACCCTTTTGCAGATAGTCAATCAATAAAATACCTTTGAAGTCCCAAAAAACCGTTGCCATAACCTTACCAGCCGATTGAATTGTTTTTGCCTTCTTTGGGGCACTTCCTCCAGCTTCAGTCCATTGTTTGGATTGTTCTTTTGTCTCTGGAGTATAGTGGTGGATCCATGTCTCATCAACAATTATGAAACGACGCTTAAAATCCATTTTATTTCGCTGAAAACGATCCAAACAAGCTTGAGAAATGTTCATTCTTATGCGTTTTTGGTCGACTGTTAACAAGTGCGGCACCCATCTTGCAGAAAGCTTTTTCATCTGTAGTTCTTCATGCAAAATTAAATGGACTCGATCATTTGAGATGCCCATGATATTAGCTATTTCACGCACTTTTATTTGTCGATCATTTAATACCATATCATGCACTTTGGCTACAATTTCTGTTGTTGTTGCTGTTTTTGGACGTCCACTACGTGGTTCATCTTCAATGCTTGTACGAACACGTTTAAATTCAGCAACCCAATTTTTTACTGTTGCATATGAAGGAGCACTTTTACCTAACGCATTCACCATATCATGATGAATTTCTTGTCCCGATAAACCTTTTTTATGTAAAAATTTAATGACACCAGGCATTTCTAATTTTTCCATTGTAAAAAAATCGCGGATGCGTCTTTTGTGAACACCTGTTTCTATATGAAGGAGTTGCCAGATCGAAACAAAATTTAACATGTGTTCATAGCAGAGATGGAAGTTTCCAAAACACTTAACTTTTTTCTGTTTATACCGCACTTTTTGTGCTAGACTTAGAAGTTTCCGAACCGCCCTCCTACAACTAATGGTCGTACGTCAAAACATTCTGAGTACGTTTTTTGCTAAAAAAAAAAACTGTTTAACTTTCCAATGGAAATGTCAGCAGGCGCCAGGCAACATTTGTGTTGCCTAGGCCAGAAATATATATAGCATACCTCGTATTTAACCACCGATATTTTTTAACAAAAACTCGAGTTGTGTTATATGTTGATTTCATGACCAGAGGCTGCAATCATTATTACTGTATGAATGTTTGTAATTATTTCTAAATCTGCGTTTGTAATATCTGCTGATATTTTAATTTTTTCGTTTTTTTATTTATTCGGTCTTTTATCATTATTATGACTTGAGCAGTTTTTTATTCTGGTTCGAGACCTTTATGTTGTTTCTTTTTCACAATCAACGTAAAAAGATGAAATTGGTGAAATGTATTTTCTACGGTTGCCAGGCAGACTGTACAGCTGTTTCTAAACCCGCCAAGGGTTTTCTTTAGCTGTCTTTGGCAACGATTACTTAATTAATTTTTTTTAAATCTTCTGGCTGCCATCACCCATTCGGGGTTTGGTTGATCTTTAGTAAGTCTAGTTTTGTTTCTAAATTCACGTTTAAAGTCCGTATTGTTCTACCCAATTACGAACGTTTACAGCAATTTTATTTTTTTTACTGGACTTACTTTACTGTCCATCACACCATACCACTAGAGCGTACCACCTTACACGTAAAAAAAATCACCGTACACCTTCGAACATCAGGTTTTATTGCCAGGTAGTTTCAAAAAAAAATTATTTTATTTTTTTGCCAAACGTAGGGGCCGCGCTTTTACATTTTTCTTTATATCTTCTGCATATACAGCCAGATCTTAAAGTGTGATGTTTTTGTCTCGAAGATACCAAAAAATAAACCTTGCAATAATACCTTATAATCGATGGTGTACGGTGAACTTTTTTCCGAGTTACGGCCTTTTGTCCACGGCTATCAAACATGTAAATTCGGGATAGTAACATATAAAATTGTTCAGCAAGACCTTCACTTCGATAATGCCAGTGTCCTCGCGAGCAAGAGATTAATCTCTAAGCCTTTAAAAGCTTCTCTATGAACAATAGGTCCCGAGCTCACTGATTTTTTATATATGTGACAGCGCGTAGAGAAAGGGACCTAAGGGTAAAAAATATCATTTTTTCTTTTTTTGATGTGGACAACATCTGAGCATCAAAAGTGTTCCCTCCCAGAGATATGCGCGTTTCATGAAAGTGAAGCCGACGATTCTAGGCGCAAATAGAAAGGGGCCTTATCTTGAAAATGGCTCTCCTTAACAAAACTGGTTTTTTTCCTTTGGTCCCTTTCTATTTTGCGCGTCACATATGTTTTCCGTTTCTTCCTTTGAGTTTTGTTCCAGCCTACAGACGTTTGATCATCCTTATGCTTTCACCTAAGACGACCCTTATATACTCAGCCAGGACTTTTTAATTATTTGGCTACTTTGTGTTTAATTTAATTTTTCCTTTTGATTCGTATTAAGTTAGTGACGACTACAGCTGTAGGTAAATCAATCGGGAAGGACCCATGGACCAAAATGGACTAATTTCAATAGTGTAAATGTTCTTGGCGCGGACCTAAACTACTATCAGAGATTGTGGATAACCTGACCCATGGACCTGAATCAATATAATCGGAAAGCGATTCTAAACCGACCGGTTTAATAATCTATCCTCTTTCGTTTTACGAGTTACAAAGATTTAGGTTAAGTCAAAATGCCCTGTACTAAAAGGGTATGGGAATGTAAACCATTTGAATCCTAATTTTTAACCAGGGTTTCCAGCATGATATCACATTCTAACCACCGACCTCCTTGCTTAATTAGAACCTTAACCATGAGTTTTTTTTACGCCGCTGGGGTATTGTAATTTAGAGGGATCAAAAAATAAATCTTCATATGACCTTACAATCCCCTTATGAAATAGTTTATCTCTATGGATGCTATTAATCAGGATCATGCCTACAACGCTGTTAAATTTCTCAAATATCTGTGTATTGTTCTTGTACCAAAACTAAATTATTGTGTAGCAACGATGCACCTAGGATACATACACACACACTCATACAAACACACACACACACACACACTTTATCAACGTCTAAATTAGGAGTACATTAGACTATAGGCACCCACTTAACGTAAGCCTATTATAGACGGAGCATAGATAATGATGGCACCCATTGTGCACGCCCAGTTTGCATACCGTACGTACATACATACACACAAATGTACATGCGGCAAACATGACATTAATTTCTCTACACGACATTTTGCGTTACGTTTTATTAACTTCGATTCTAATTAAGTTTGGAGCAGCAAAACATTATCTTACTCGATGGTGAATGTGGCGACAACGACGACGACCCGGCTACAAACACAGCTGCCAAATTAACAGAGCTGTAGGCACTGCCACATGCCGCAAAAAAGATGTTACATGTGGGCATATGTTGGCCAAGGACAATGAGACTAGCAACATCGCTGCATTGCCGCACACACACATACGCACACGCACTCCGCCACCAACCAATACACTAACCCGAAAATCACCAAATAACTCTTGGCAAAGGACCTCATGTAAAATTCCCACTCATACTTGAAGGAGTAAATGTGATTGTGTGTGTGAGCTTGTTGTCCCTCTGTAGAACTTGGTCGCTTGCAGTAGGTGGTGCGCGGTGGTTCACTCATTCTGGCAAACTGTGCAAAACTCCATAAATTTTACTTAAAAATATTTTGTTCAGCTAAAAATTGTCCTTTTTGCGGTGTTGTCCTTTTCATGGGCGAAAGTGAAATGAGGTTAGAGAAGGTATTTGGCATGTACGTATGTGCGATACATGCCACCGACAAAAAAAGCAACAACAACCACGTAGCATAAACTTCATCACCATAACCCGGGTCTTTATCTCTGTGTGTGTGTGTGTTTGATGACTCTTTTTTTGTGGGTTGCCTCTGCTGTTGGCATATCCACAAAAGTTTCAGTTATTTCGTTTATGAAGTATGTAACCAGACAGGCAGACAGAGAGGCCGACCGACCGACAGTTCCCTCTATCAGGCGTTGGTTTCTTTTGTAGTTTTATTTTCTGTTTTAATTTTCTTCTTGTTTGGAAATTTATAATGTGTTTTCAATTGAAGCAAAGCGGATAAAGCAAGAGACTGAGTGATTATGTAATATAATATGGGCTGCATAAGAGGGGGTGGAGGTGAGTAATTATTTTCTATTTAGAAAGAGAGCTTTAAGCGATTTCCAAAGAATTCCTTTGTGTGTCTTTTATAGTGTCCTAATGACAATGGCAATAGCTCCTTAAGTTTCGTTGGCTGATACCTCCTGTTTAGCACTGCCTATGTATCATTCTGTTGGCAACATGTAACATGCAACAATTGCCGAGAATTGCCGTAAGCGGCGGTAAATGAAATTAAAAACACAAAGTAGCCAAATAATTAAAAAGTCCTGGCTCAGTTTAGGGTCGTCTTAGGTGAAAGCATAAGGCTGACCAAACGTCGGTAACAAAACTCAACAAAAACCAAACTCTGAAACAAAACTTAAATAGCATTAGTGACTTAAAGCGTAGCAAAGTCTGCTTCTAGTGAGTACAACAATCTCACAAGTAGCCCAGGCTTAAAGACAGGTAGGAACATTTAAATTTTATTTCAATGACAGTTTTCCTCTTCATAAAGGCCGACAAATTTTCTAAAAAGAAGTATATCTCTAACTAATTTAAAAATATATCTGCAAAAGTAATGAATGATATGACGCCCGCTTTTAAAAAAAAATTACCGATTAGCAATTAATACAATTTCGTATGTTTTCCCTTTAATTATGCACTACAATCATGCCAGTACACCTAGGTTCAACTCCGGCTAAGAACATCTAAACATTTTTCCGCGGTATATTTCCACCTCGTAACTGCTGGCGATTCTACGAGTAAGAGAATTATCTCTAAGCCATGTAAAAACTTCTCTATAAAATGCATTAACCGTTCAGAACCGGCCTTAAGTTGTAGACTCCGGTCAGTTAGTATTAAGTCTTATGCAGAATTTATACAGCTCACTTATTTGAGAAAAGTTCCCCTTTTGTCTTAATGGAATGTTGTGGGAATTAAGTAAGTAAATCCCACAACTTAGCTCACAGAACTTGGATGATATACACAGATTTGGTTTCTTTTTTCAAGAAATTGTTAGAAATATTTTTATTTTTAAATTTTTTAAAAATTTTACAAGTGCGAAATTCTGAAAAAAGTTAGCACAATTTGAAAAAAATTTAGCATTAATTTGAAAAACAAAAAATATATATGTGTCAGCGCATAGAGAAAGGGACCTAAGGGTAAAAAAAATCAATTTTCACGTTTTTTTTTTTGATGTGGACAACATCTGAGCATCGAATGAGACCGATCCCATGCCCCAAAAGTGTTCCCTCCCATGCCCAAAAATGTTTCCTCTCCTAAACAAAACTGGTTTTTACCCTTAGGTCCCTTCTTATTTTGCGCGTCACATATGTATACCCGTAGTGGGCTTAACCCATGACCTTCAGAATTGAAATTGGAACAATCCTGTCAAACCTCCACAAAAAAAACTTCTCGCAAGGTAGATAAAAAAAAACTTCCGCGTATTTAAATTTAATTAGACGTTTGGATGTCATTAAACCCAATCGCATCTTTTTTTTCTGATCTTGTCAAATACAGCGCAGCGCACTGCTGAAAATCTACTATCTGATCTGAGAATTTAGTTAGCTAAGAGACACAACACCATCCTTAAGATATATTTTGTCCTGATGAAAGATGACTTATCTATACCTATATTATGCTTATTATGCAGGCCTGCCCCACTGTTATTTTCCGAGCTTTCCGCTTTAACCATCGGGTGATCCATCTAGAGGTATTTTTTCAGTACAAAAAAAAATATAAAAATTCAAATCAAGTGTGGAATCTTTATTGGTAATTTGAAAGGACATTATATGGCATTTATTTTTTGAATATAATTTCCTTCAAATGTTGGCCGCAACGACGCCTCAGGGTTTCCATTCGACCGGTATGGCGTTAATGACACGCGTTATTTTGGCTTCTAAAACCTGAATCGTAGCTAGTTTGTCAGCATAGACTTTAGACTTTACGTAACCCCAAATAAAAATGTCTAAAGGTGTGATATCACTCGATCTAGGCGGCCAACTCACCTGTCCAAAACGTGAAATAAGCTGCTTTTCGAAATGGCTTCACAATAGATCCATTGTATGGCAAGTGGCACCGTCCTGTTGAAACCAAATGTCGCCAATTTTACGGGCTTCACTTTCAGGTAGCAAAAAGTTCGATATCATGGCACAATAACGAGCAACATTACGAGTACGTTCCGACCATTATCATTTTTGAAAAAATGTGGACCGATGATTTCATCATCCCTTAAACGGCAACAAACCATGTATTTCCTTTGGGTATAATTGCGCATTTTGAACCTCTTCTGGTTGCTCTTCAGCCCAAATGCGGAAAGTTTGTTTATTGACGTTGCCGTTGGGCCACAAATGGGCCTTATCACTGTACACTATTTTGATAGAAAACAGCGATCTTCTTCGAGCCAAAACACTAAAACGGCGATGAGCAGAAAGATCGCGTAGGCCATTCGCGCAGGAATGACAAATAATACTGAAATGAAAAAAATACAAGTTTATCACAACTCACGTGTTAACTATGAGAAAACCCAGTTTGATCACCCTATATAAGAAATTTTTAAAATATGAGTAAAAGAAAAAATAATATCTATTTTAATAAAAAAAAATATATTTTTAAAGAAAACACAAAAATATTTTTATTTATTTTTCCTTTTCTTGATCGGACTAGAAAGCCAATCTTTGCCTAAAATTTTTATCTTAATAAGTTAGCTAAAAACAGGTGAATCACTTACATTTTTATATTACTAACTTTTTGCGTCCTAGGGTTTATTGTGCTTCACATTTGCACATGCATATCTGGCTTCCTCGTTATTTCACATCACTTATGAGTTTTAAAATATCGCAATTTTCAACGTTTTTACACTGAAATGTCGTCAACCGTCATTTCGTCAAATTTTAGTTTGAAAGTCTTCAACATTGTCACTCCTGCCCTACCCGCCCATGAGACCGGAACGAGAGTCAACTAAGTCTTGAAAATTAGTTCATATTTGAATTGCTATGCAAATTTTCTTCAAATGTGCATATGACCAAATTGGCATATGTCTGCTAGTTTAAGCTATCACAGCCTGTTTTCAGCTCCAAGGCTATGTGACTAAGTTTCCTTGTCTTGTATTCCCCCACGCCTTGTTCTCTTTTGGCGCATTTCTGTCTTTAAGAATTGGTTTCATTAACCGTAACAGTACGAATGAAGCCGCATACATTAGCCACGCTATACTACGTAGGGGGTACGATCAATATTTTGAGTGAAAAAATTAGGATACACTCCAGACATTAAAAAACATCACATGTTTTCCTTTCGGGTCACAATAACGATACGGATTCTATTATAAGTGTTGCTATTTAGATAAGAAAAAATATTGTTCAGTTTTCCTTTTTATTTTTGATCTTGAAATTAAATTAGTAAACGCTTAGCACATTAGTCGATGGAGCCGCAATTTCTCATTTTCAGTATGAACAATTTAGCGGTACCCTGTATTAAGGATATTGCAACAGAGCATGTAGGCGTGGTAGTAGCTCACCAAGTCGATCTAGTCATTACCAACAGTTTTTTACAGTTCTTTTTTCGTAGTTTATCAGACTCCCTTTGTTGTCCACGCATAACGTATACGCCTCCTGGGCCCTTGATCACTCCCTCTGCTAGTTTGCATGCATGCCTGGCTGTAAACTTTACATGTGTTGGTCAGGGTGTCTGTCGGTGTTAGGTACGTCGTGTACAAAGTTCACTTAAAAAGGGTTTAAATCACTCTCATGTCAACATTAACTTGTTACTTGTTTACTTGGTCCATTGTTTTTATCCTCGGCCTCTCGTGCGTTGTTTTCTATTGCTTACTCTCCCCCCCCCCACCCTCTATCACTACAACTCTGTAGGTTTTTCGGTTAACATTTTAATGTTCTGTTACGAGGGGGCAACAGGCCTGGCTGCTGCTTAGTAGAGCTGGCCAAAGGAAGATTATGTTTAGGCGTATGGGAGTGTGTGTGAAATCGGCCCCATGTCTGTTATCAGAGAAATTGCATATGTGTCAGAGGTGTTTGTCGGCGTATATGTGTATGTGTGTATGTGTGTCTGTCGGTGTGTGTGTTATGAACAAAAGTTTTAATTGGCTTTCAGGAAGTTTGCGGTTTTTCTGCGTAATCCTCAAAGCTTTTTAAATGTGTTTATTTAAAGAAATCCTTGTTGATACGCTCGACTTTAATCTACAAAGCACACGCTCACACATGCAAGCCGACAACAACAACAACAAAAATAAAAGAACACAACAAAGATAAGCTTTATTTTGCGAAATTCTCGGCATCGTATAGCAACCAACAAACTCCATCTAATTTAAGTTCTTCCTTAGAAATCTTTTTGTTTTTAATGCCATAAGTGAGAATTTTTTTTATAGATAAAAGCTGCAAGCATCTTATGATGTTTTAAAATAGAAACACTCAGGCCGACTTAAGGTCTACGTATAGTTACTTTGAGTAGTTTTTGTTTTCTGTTATCAGAGTTTCCCATCAAAGCTTAAAGGCAGCAGCTTGTCTAGCACATTTGCCAGCTGAGAGTTCTATAAAACATTTATTCGGCAGCTTTACACATACTTCGTTCTTTTTTTTCAAAAAAAAGTTTTTTTTTGGGTTTTTTAATAAAAAAAATTGATATGGGAAAAATCTCTGAAATGGAACTGGCTATCATCACTTAAATACAGAAAATATTCTGTTTGTTGGACTAGCAAATGTTTTGACAGCAGTAAAGGACTCACAGAAAAAGGCAGACACTCAGAAAAAAATAACGGGGAAAAAGTTTTTAATGAAACTGTAGGTCTTACTAAAGGGTTAAAAGAGCACTTAAAATGAATTTGTAGCTCGGAGTCTTCATAAAGAGCTGAAGGGGAACAGCTCTGGCATTTACATTAAATTGATAACTTTGAGGTCCCTTCGAAGGTCTTAACTTCAATCACTCTTTCTAGCCGGTATTTTGGGAATTATGCGAGCAATGTTCCATGCAATAAATGTTGCCTGGCCTACCGACGAAGAACAAAAATAAGATCTAGGCTACCAGTTGACTGGACTGAGACCCGACATGCGGGTTTCGCCGAAATGATTTCTAAATACAACGCCTTAACGCCGGCAAGCCTTGTTGAAATTATATTTCGCTGATATTATCAGCCAATGAGGTCAGTTATTATAGTGTGGCATATAATAACTGCCTGCTCTATCGGGCAGAATTTTAAAGAAATATTGAACGTAGTTTCTACCAGCTCATGAACCTAGTTCAGGAATTTCTTTGAGTTGCTCGTTAGATCTACTACTTACTTACTTAAGTCACACAACATCCTGTTCAGAAACCGGGGCAAACTTCTCTCAAACTAGTGAGATGTGCACGGTTTAATTCTCTTAGCTCTTGAATTGTTCTTGGTTTCTAGACGTACACTTTTTCTTTTAAGTATCCCAAAGACAAAAGGTCAACGGTGTCGAATCGCAAGATAGTGGCGGCCAATTAGCATATCCACGCCGTGAGATAACACGACCATTAAATATCCCACACAAAAGAGCCATTGTTTCGTTGGCTGTGTTGCAATTGGCACTACCCTGTTTACACCAGCTTCATATCCTTAATTTCTGGCATATCATAGCGAATTCCATTCACGGAAACTGCTTAGGCGACCGGATGAAAAAACAATGGCAGAAAGAATTGGGCGATCATGCACAGCCAGATAGTCCCGGTTTGGTGAAATTTGCCTATAATTTTCCCGATTGTATTGCATACACATTTTGTCGATTATGCCGACCAACAAAATTACGAAATGAAGTTTAATTTGTTGGGCCATTTTCCTAAAAGCCTTCAACAATCAGAACGCGCTGCTTAATTGTTTATCTCTCCATGGTTGAGTTTGTCAAACCCTGTAAGAAATTAATTTCAAATAAAGTTGGGCAAAAAACTGGTAATGCACAATTAACATAGTGCATTATGGTTGGACCTCCCTTAACCTTAATCTCTAAAAGAAAGAGTTTTCCCTCCTTAGCCGATTTCGCATATTTACAGTCCCAAACAGCTTATGACAATATGCCTGGTTGATTCGTGCTTTCAACAGACGGACGGCATGGCTAGATCATCTTAGACGATTTTAATAGATCAATAATATATATATATATACTTTACTTTATACTTGTAAGGACTCCATCAATATTTTGTGATGATGCAAACGGAATGACAAATTTAATATACCTTGCGCCCTTCGGTGGAGAGTGAAATGTTGGCCTTATCGGCAGAATGCTCGCGGTCTGTAAGGATTTATTATCCTGGAGGATAATTTTTTTTAATATACTTTATAGGTACTCCGGTCAATATTTCTCTATGTTGCAAACGGATTGACAAATTTAATATACCTGGAGGATTTTTTCCCTTTTAAAGGGGTTATTTTCAGAGCCGGCTTAACGATTTAATTTTGGTATTCGCCCTAAGCAAACTTCCGTTTAAATTTTCTTTCCGTGTATGTAGAAGGATATGAACATAGATTGTTGCCTGTTGTGGAATAAATAAAAACAAAAGGGAAAAATTGGTTACTGTCACATTTCCGACACTTTTTTTGCCACTCACAAGAATAACAACAAGAACAACTACAACAGCAAGCACGACATGAACATCAATGTATTTTTGTTTGTTAGCCGTAGAACAATGTGCCATAAAGCCTTTTGCCAACTGGCCATTGTCGTTTTCATGTTGATTCTCTCGTTGTTGTTTTTTTTTTTGCCAGACTTTGTCATACCCTCGGCGCTCACATATACTCTCGGACACACACTTACTCACTTGCACGCATACTCTTGAATATTCATACATAAAAAAAAACAATCGAGGACCGGAAAAACGTTCCTTTTTTTGGTGTCGTACATATTTTTCAGCATTTCAACTTTGTGTAGTTGCTCTTGTGGCGATGTTGTTGTTGTTGATGTTGCCCCAGTGCAACAAACATTTTCTAACTAGCCTAGTGGGTCGAAGTGTCTGTCAAATACAACAGCCACATCTATGTGAGTGTATGTGAGGGTGTGTTTTAATGTGTGAGAGGCGGATCGTTCCTTGTGATGCTTTCCCGCTTATAGGCATGATGTGTGTGCTATACTCGTATGTACACAGAAAAAAAGTCGGTTTAATTAAAAAATTCCGAAATTTAAACCAAAAATGTATTAGGTTTCCTGTAATAAAAATTTTCACATATTTACTAAAATATTCGATGTTGTTTATCTAAAATATTTGCAATTACAGGCGATAAACAAAATAAAAGTTGTCAAACCTTTAAAAAGGCATTCAGAAAGACTTAAGTTACAATCGGATATGACTGCAGTTTCGGTGAGTGCTACTTCACCATCATAAGGACGGCTATCAATATTGACGATTTATCGTCATTTTGACGATTTCTTTAGACAATTTTGACCTAATGACAATTGACGACATCTTTTAAAAAACGCCGAAATTGACGATTTTTAAAATCCAAAGAATCTAATGAAGAATTGTGCAAACGAGGAGAAGGTATTAGTAGATTTTCTTGGGAAAACAAGTTCTTTAAATCTTTTTTTTAAGGTTTGCTTTTACTTATCTTTGCATAAATTCGCCGTGAGAAATGGTAAAGTTACAAATTAAAGAAATTAAAGTTACTTAAAGGAACTAAAAGGAACTAAAAGTATTTAGTCTAAGATGTAAATTTCCAGCAAGATACAGAAAAAAATAGAAAAAATTAAATCTTGTATTTGATTGCAATAAAACTCCTGTAGCTCGCGATGTTCTTTTTGAAATAATTACGACACAGCCTCATTTATGCCCACAAAAAAATAATTATAAAGGAACTTTTCAAGCAAAACGACTGTTGATGCTGATGAGACACGAAATCACATTGTCTTATGTAAAACCTGAGTTTATGTTTACATTAAAAATTTAATCGGTATTTGTGCCTTTGCATAAATTTTTCCGTGTTATTAATCATTCATTTCCAGTAGGCCGAGAAATCGGATTAAATTTTTTATGTAAACAATGCCTTACTTGTATGCCGTTATTTTACGACGATCAATGTTTTCAAAATTGACGTTTTTGCTGGTTAATTTTTTACAATAAGGATTTGTTGTGGTGGTTGGTTGGTTGGCAGCCCTGATCATAAGACCCCAAGCTACAATCGTGCTATAACTATGTTCAGCCACTATATATTTAAGGCCAGGAAATTTTAGATTTAACGAGAACTGCCGGCTGCAGATGTTTCCAGCGAACACAATAAAAATCCTTCGCACTGCATACATGTCAAAACACATACACCCACACACTCACACTATACAGTGCATAAGGAAAGCGGTGTCAGCCTTATTATATATATTTTTTTGTAGTTCCCATTTATTAAATATAATTGCAATATTTAATAAATATTAGTAGCTTATTTACAAATTTTTTTATTGAGTCGAATAAAATTCAAATAATTTTTTTTTTGGTTAAAATTTAAGGGTTATTTTTTCTGTCTGTGTATGTTTTAAATGCATGTGTGTTGATTTAATAGAGTGGGTACCAAAAATATTAAGAACAAAACAAGTATTAAAATACTCTACTTTACTTTGAAAGCAAATTAATGTGGACCATAGTGGTGTGATGGTTAGTGCGAATGGCTACTGCACAAGCAAACTCGGGTTGAGATCCGGTTAAAAACATTTACAAATTTTTCAGCGGTGGGTTTTGCTCCCCTTAATTACCGGCAACTTTACGTATAACAAATGTATCTCTAAGTTATTTTAAAGCTTCTCTACAGCAGTCCTCATTAAATATTAGGTCGCGGTTAGTGAGTTAAAAAAAATGTGGTCCTTCGACTAGGCTAATAAGCCAACCACTTTGAAAGAGCTTCAGGTCAACATCAGAGAGATGCTATTGCCGGTCAACTGTCATTGGAAGTTGCTGGGATTGGTTCATGCTGGGCAAAGGGTTATTTATTTTGTTCAGTCAAATAGTCATAACTTTGGAACGGTAGGACCTCTGGGCATCGTTTATAAAATGCGAACACTGGATCAGACTATAGCAAGTTTACCCAAGTACCCTGCGACCACTAACAGAGACATTTTGAAACCGCTGCCATTTCGCCCACTTGCATTTTCGGGCATGGTCGTAAATTGACATATTTTCATGAAATGAGCCAAGGACTAGGCTGGTGAAATTTGTCCAGCCTTAAATGAATCAGCGTGTATAAACTAATTTAACCAGGATTAGCTAGCTGTGAGTCGCATAGCACATAGGGCGCTAGCCTTCATTTGGTCTAGATAGAATTTAAAATAGCTGCAGAACATTAAATCGAAAAGGTAATTTGGTTGAGGAATTATTTTAAAAGATATAGAATTAGTGTGAGTGTCTCGTACAATATATTTAATGTGAGCACAATTGGATTAAGTTTGCGACTTCTAGAGCTCCAGAACGAAAACTTTGTGAAGAATGAAATGAAAACATGGACCGACATATTTAAATTTTACAAGAAATAGTTATTAATCCTGTAATGTACCTTACTAAATTTAAGCAACGTCGAAAGTAATCTGAGACTCGTGGAGTGGCCAGAGCGCACTATTAGATCGGCGGGGACTTAAATCCGATAAGGACCTGAAAATGGGTGTTATTCGAAAACGGGGTCAGAGGGACTTCTCTAAATTTTGAGCTAGATCGTAAATAATCACGCTAATTCTGAATAACAATTCTCTGGAAATTTTGTCTTAATTCCCTGCTTTCCTATTTAAAAAAAATCTTTCCGGAATATTTCTCTCTTTTCCCTTAGTCTAAACAAACTTCGGAAGTGGGAAAATTTCCATAGAAAAAAAGTAGGTAATACGAATGCTCATTAAAGGAAGAAAGTAATGGCAAATTTTGGGAATAACTCCGCCACAATATTGCAAGGGAGTTGTGCCAAAAATGTTAGCATTTAATAGTTTTTAAGCAAAAATAATAAATGTCGATTGCTTTTGAAATGTATGCAGATGGTATGCATTGCACAGCAACATTCGTTATTTTTGCAGGCTTTTCTAAAGCGTAAAGCAGCTCTCTAGCATCAATAATGCACCTCTACCTATTTTTCAAGGTGCATTCAACCACATTGCGGTGCTTGGAATTGAATTCATTTAATTTAATTTCAAAGGATTCGTCCATGAGGTTTCAGAACCCAGGTTCTTAAAACATGCATGTCAAACTAGTAAAACATGCATGTCAAAACTTTACTTTAACTTTACTGGTCCACAGACACGTCGCATTTTTGCATATCTTCGTTTGGTACCCACATTCGGAAAAAACGCGTCGAGAGGTTCTGGGGATTTTTTCGTTTTGGTTGAATGTGGGGTATCTAAGTATAGGTTCAACTGGTTTTTGAAGGCCGGTTTGGTTACCTGTAAGAGTTTTTTTAAATAACCAACACTCAGGGGATGCCCCCTATACATGCGGTGCATTGCGTTGGCGAGTGGAAAGTAAAGGATCGGAGGGGGAAAGAGGGAGTAATGTTTATTGACACTTGTCTTGAACTTCTGGATGTCGCAATTAGTGGAAAACACATTTGCCGGAAGTCGATTCCACCACGGACTGTACGAGCGAAAAACGAATTTGATCTGTAGTGTATAGTGCGGTTAACTGGTCAATCGATAACAAACGGGTGTGAATTCCTAGAAAGTCGCGTATCCCTGCCGAACATCCTCACGTCAGGAATAAGGCGACGGTTGTCTGATGAACACACACCATGAAAGTAACGATAGAACAGCGTCACGCAACCCACATTCCGACGATGCTCAAGGGACACAATAGAGTTGGATACCCTACTGTCATCTATCAGCACCATCGCTCTCCTTTGAACACGCTCAAGTAGCTCCAAGGATAATCTTGGAGCACCAGCCCATATATGGGAGTTGTATTCCATCTTTGGCATGATGTAAGTTCTATAGATATTGAAAAGATCAGAAGGAGTGAAATACTTCTTGCACCGCTTTAAAAAGCCTATGCACTTGAGTGCTTCTTTCTACACTTCGAATACATGTCTCGCCCAACGAGCGTCACATTGTATTTTCATGCCCAGAACAGCGAGAGCTTCTGATTGTTCAATATTGACGATATTGTTGGGTCAGCGAATCGCTTGTGAGACAACAAGCAGCACTGTGTCTTACGCGCATTAAAATCTACTCTATTCACTCGACCCCTTTCGGAAATGGCCAGTAAATCCCGGCCAAGTGTCTCATCCATAATTCGCCTTTTGTCTTCCCACTTTGTCTTGAAGTGGGTTGATGGCATCACGTGACTTTCTCTTTGCTACCCTTTGTACGCAACACAAAATATTTTTATCTATTTTTTGTTTGTTTTTGGTTTATATTTAAGTTTAACGATTCAAATTTCAATAGATGTTTTGCAAATTTTCGGTCAAAATGAAACAGCTGAAGCAACACAGGTCACGTCAAATATTCGAAGTGTTCTCTTCCTTGTTGTTCCCTTCCCCTACTGTTTGGAATAGAATGTTTTTATTACCAGGAAAAATAAATTCTCAAGAGACTCATCTCCCTGGTAATATTTAGAAACTGGCTGAATATCCAACTTTTAGGACGGCTGGGCCTTAAACCCGGGAAGGACCTTTGTATGGATTTATAATAAATGCGTAATTATCTGTTGCTCCTAACGTGCTATGCCCAATTTTAAACAGATCTATTTATATTTGTGAACATAAAATCGGGCGGTTCCTCGGGCGGTGTGCAGGTTATTCAAAAACAATGACCGATACGGTCCAATTTCAGCAGAATTGATTTCTGCGCACTTGTAGCGTTCTATACAAAATATGATCAGAATTCAATTAAATATGTGGCTGCTGGGCGGCCGGTTTCAAAATCGGACAGAATCTTTGAATTCTAATTTCGACAGGATTCGTCCTTGCCTAAAACGCTAACAATGTTAAATGATACGTGGAGATCTGCTTAAAATGAATAAACATTTTCCTTAGCTGAAATGTAAATGTCACATCGTAAATCCGTGTTTCGAAAGCGAGTGGCTCAACATTTCATATGCTCAGCTCTCAAAACTAGTAGATTTTGTGTTCATTTTCCCCATTAATAAAAAATTAGAGTTGCCAACCATTTGACAGATTTGTGTGCCTAGAAAACTACCCGTTCCCGCTCCTTACACTCTTCGTATAGTGCTTGTGGCATAAAGGTTTTTTTTTGTTGAAAAATGCCAGTCAACGTCACGTCTTTCAGTCCCCATTTCATTGAAAAAGTACGCTGTCCTTGTTGGCAGCGTGACCCCATCCTAGGTACGTGTTGTTCATCCTGTAGATACATGTTTAAAGCTGTGATATATCACATAATGGTTTGTTAGGGACATGTGTCAACCTAGACTATTGTTGTTTGTGTATGTGTGTGTGCGGCAGAGTTTTTTTCATTTTGTTTGCTCTTTCAGTTTGTTTAGCTCGTTCTATTTTTTTCCTTTCCTCCCTCTTTCTCTCACTCGTCCATCAATTTTATCGTGGTTTTTATGCTAGATTTTCGATAAAGCGTTCGAATCTTTTGTTTTAAAAAAACGGCGTCTTTTATTTATAGGTGTTCACAGTGATTTCCCCTCTGCCTTCAACGCCCTTCCCTTAAGTGGGCCTATTGATTTTGGGATTGGTTGATGTGTAAACAAAAGTTGCAAAAGTGTGGCTTTGAATAGATGTGGGCATGAGTGCGACAATATAGATTTACTTCTAGGAATTTAATCCGTGTACCTGTGATGGAAAGCAAAAGTTTTTAAAGCAATAGTGGGGGTTTTCTGTTGAATTTGTTTGCAAATATTATAAGTATATCATTTTACTATACAACAATAGAATTTTAACTTTATCCTGTGCCTTCATACTAACTTTTATTCTTACTTACCTTCATACTTACTGACTTACTTAAATACTAACCTTCTCACTTATCTTCTTTCTTACTTTATTATGTTCTTACTTGCCTTCTTTCATACTTAATGACTTACTTACGTACAAACCTCCTCACTTACATTCTTTCGTTCATGCCTTCTTTCATACTTACTGACATACTTACGTACCAACGTCCTCACTTACTCGTACATTCTTTCTTACTTGCCTTCTTTTATACTTACTGACTTACTTACTTACCAACCTCATTACTTACATTACTTCTTACACACTTACATTCTCGCTGTATTACTTCCTTCCCTTACTCATTGACATACTTTTTTACCGTCTTACTTCCTTACCTACATTTCTACTTTCCCACATTCGTACTTATTTCCGTGTCAGTTTTCATACTTTCTTACTTATCTACTGACTAACCTCCCCACTTACTTCCTTACTGACTTAGTAGCTTCCGTACTAACTTTCTTTCGTACTAACTTACATACTTTCTTTAGTCTTCCCATTCCTTTTCTTTTACTAACTGACTTGCTTACTTACTAGCCTACTTAGTTACTGACATACTTAAAAAGACATGTAAAAAGTATGATAGCCTTGTCCGTCTGCCCATCTATTCTTCTCATCAAAGTGAAGGTCGCAAATATGAACCGATCTCGAGACCATTAGCCTTGTCCGTCTGCCCATCTATTCTTCTCATCAAAGTGAAGGTCGCAAATATAAACCGATCTTGAGACCATTATTTTGTTTTTGGCTAATGACGGTCAGCATTTAAATTGGAACAAATCAGTGCAAGTGCTGATAAAGTATGGGACCATATCCCGATTTTGGATCTAATCGACCTATCTGCGACAAATTTTATTAGATTTCCATATAATTAGGTTGGTGGCCTTATTTTGCATATAGAAAAAACCTTATTTAAATTCTACGAGCTCGTTCCATGTTTTGATATAACGCCCTTCCAAATGAACATCACGAATTGGGGTCTAACCGACCTATCATTGGTAAATTTCATCAGATTTAAATGAAATTTAGTTTGTGGCGTTTTTTTAACATCGGGATAAACATAGCCGAAAATATAGCGGATTGGTCCAAATCTTGATAAAACCTCTATACAAATTTTGCTACCGATGTTGAGCCTGACAGGCATATACGAAATTTAGTTTGTGGCGTTATATTGCAGTCGGAATAAACATTTCTGAAAATATTAGACCCCATTTGTCCAAATAAAGATAATGGTGAGGGGATAATATAGTTCGTCCCGCTCGATCAAAGACTATACTCACTGATTTCGTACTAACTTACTTGCGTGATTACTTACATGGATACTAACATACCTGCTTCTTCATGGTGGTCGCGCTCCTGCCATGCCCATATTCCAAGATAATAGTGTCGGGTTATGGTTCTCTCTCACTATGGCCTGCTCAATATTCGCTTTTAGACCCTGAATCGTAAATGGATTATTCACAAAATATAAGTGTCAAATCAAAGATAGAAAATTGGGTGATAGAGGGTGTGGAGAGTATAGCCGATCGTGAAAGCAGGACGCTGTTGCGTGACTGTGTCACATCTAGATGGCAGTCTAGATGGGATGATAGCGATACTGGTCAACCATTATACCTCCGGCATGGTTTCGCAACCGAAGTTACTTTCAGTTTTACAGTTTAAGACCCAAGTGACCAGGGCCTGACATTCGCTTAGAATCCTCATATACAAGAAAACATTTAGGGACCAGTGCCTGGTCAGCAACAAGCCCAAATAATAGCCGAAGCCAAAATCTGGATTACTCCCGACAAAGTTAACATCACGGATAGACCTGTAAGTCACCCACAGGTCTATCCGTGATGTTAGTTTCTGAGAGGTGAGGAGGCGATGTCCATGTACATCATCCATCTTCCAACCATATCGCGGGGAGAGTTTCGACCCGTTTTTTTAAAATAATTATTTTTTTTTTGAATAGTTATTCAAGAATAAAATTTAGCGAGTTTAACTCGCTACTATTTATACTATTTCTTACGATAAATAACTATTTTTTTCCACAAATTACAAACTTTAAAATCTAATGCTTAAAGCCAATAAGTTTTCGTATTGAAAAAAATTCAATAATTTCTCATAAAGCTTTGAAGTTATAGCCTAAGCAACAACTTACTCCTTTAATAAGCGAAAACCAAACGAACACGCCTAATATAATTGTAGGAGACTGCCTTAAATTTAGCAATTCTGCGGGCGATTTTCCCGATACTGAATTATTTCTTTTTGTCCGACCAGTGGTTAAAAAGGAAAATATCTATTGAGTTTAATTTAATTTTATTTATCGCTGACAAAAATATCCTGAAACTTGGAACTTTCTATTTAATAAAAAACAGGGTTTAAGAATCTAATTACTGTACGGTTTTACAGTTTTCGCTTAGAAGTAGAGTGTGTCGAATTAAACGTGATATTCGTTATGTACCAATTATTTCTTTTCCTGCTTTCCACTAGTTTCAGCTTCATGCTGAGATGCAGGGCACCCCTTTAATCTTTTACTACCGATTTATTTTTGTTTCTTCTGTATGCATAACAATTTTTTATCAATACAAAAAAGATTTAAACAAACATTTTCTTCACCCATTCTCCGCTTTTTTATAGCACTGGCGGCAATAAATCGACGATAGCCGATTTTACGGCACATAATCAATTTGATTGTACAAACTTAAATGCAAATGCATTGCCAGCAACAACACAGTCGTCCATATTAGCTCAGCGTTTGGAGAATTTTCGCATCAAACGACAACAACAGCAGCAAAACATCGATGAAAGCTTATCACCAAATACAGCGTCATCGTCGCTTTATTGCAGCAATAAAAATACATTTAAAGAAAACTCAGTGCGGCCAATATCGCCGCCGCCACCTACTCCACTACTACAATCCGATCAGCAGCAGGGTTCATTTGCACCAGGGCATTTATCAGCTGAACAAATATTCAAACTAAATAAAAACAGCAACAGCAGCCCCCAACAAGAGCGCGAAACTACTCGAGATACTGCACGGAAGCACCAAGCGTTACAACAGCAAAACTACGCGAATTTGAATGGCACTGCGCCGTTACGATTGTCCCACTTTTCGATAAGGCAGCAGCAACCAGAAACCACCAGCCCCAATCGAGAGTTCCTAAATAGCGACAGTGAATTTATTGAACGGCAAGCGGATGTGCCAAAGTGGGAAGATAGCGCCAAAGTTAAACGTGTCATAGTCCGACGACGTTTGGTTAGGTCCACATCAAAAAATCGCCACCGCAGTGAGTCGCGAGACGAAGTAGGTCACGCCGAGCTAGCCAAACAGAGCTCGACGTCAGCATCGAAAGGCGAACGGCGCAATTGGTGGACATCGTATTTGGGCTTCTCCAACCGTGCTGCCGGCAATAAAAATGCCGAGTTAGCCAACAGCGAAACGACCAGTTCGAAGACTTTAAACATTCCTAAACCAAATAGAGATAATCGACAGAAGGACAATTTCATTATGGCCATGCTAAGGACAATGAAATTGAAAGAGCGTCTGGCCATCAGTCTGGGCGCCACACTGATACTGCTCACACTGCTGCTGGTGGTGGATGTGCAAATGGATTTCGGTGTCACAAATCGTCATCTGCTGCCGGCCCAACAGACGATACATCAGCGAGTCCGTTATGCGGATGATGGTGATGTTCTGAGAGAATTCAAACGAAAGTTCCTGCAAAAAAGGTGAGTCAGCTATGTTTGTATAATTTAAGTATAAAAACAAGAATAAACTTTGTTTTTAAGTTCGCAAGGCCGAACCTCATGTACAAAAAAGGTTTATTTTTTGGGCCGCCTTCGGCCAATGCGTGCTACTCTTATCTCATTCAAAACTAAAAAATTAAGCCATATTTGGATTCAAAGAAAAATTTGTTTAGTTTTACTATTGATCGGCCATGCTGACCATGCGGGTCGTTTTTTGGGTCACATGAGCTAAACGTTCAGACACTATGCCCTTGTCTAACTGCCCAGTTTACCCGTCGAAAAAAGTTATTTTTTGTTAAGCAAATTCTCAAAAACGTGAAAATTTTACCGAGGTACCTTAGCTCCTTTTTAGGAAACTTTTTCCCCAATCACACCACCGAGGCCCATCGACAATTTAGTGTCCTATCAATGCGAACTTAGGAGCTCTTACATAAACGAAAATGCTATTGTTGGTTATATGGTTGTGGCACAACAATATTATGATCATCACAACAATAGTATGGTTCACACACAACCATACTATGATCCCCATAACAATATTATGGTCCTCACAACACTAGAATTATCACACAACCATACTATGATCCCCACAACCATAGTATGATTTACACTCAAACATACTATGATCTCCATAACCATATAATGATCCTCATAACTATAGTATGTTGCACATACAACCATAGTATGATCCTAAGAACCATAGTATGACTTACACACAACCATGCTATGATCCCCAATTTTTTTGTAAAGATTGGGTTAAGTTGTTATTCGTCAATAGAGATTTTTATTTAACAGTAGAAAAAAATTCATTTATTAAAAATATTTCAGTTATAATAATCCTTAGTTTGTTTTAAAAAAAATTAATTTATATATGGAAACTACTATTATTGCGTAAGATTCGTGAAAGTAACATTGTCAAATTAAAAATAAATTACGATTTTGCCTGTATGATTGCCGTAATCATGTTATTGATAACATAAAACCCATGAAACAATACTTTTGTCCCACCAACCATATCTATATTGTTGCTACAACCATATTTTCATTTTTTAATTTGGCAACAATGCTTTTGTTACATTTCAACAATATTAATATTGCCGTAATCATACTATTGTCAAAATAAAATTCAAAAAACATACTTTTATTGCAGAGGACATACTATTGTTGCCGTGACCATATAGTAACCATATTTTTTCTCTGTGATTTATTTAACAGTAGAAACAATTTAGCAATTACACAAATGATCCTCGTAGTGTACAAACAATTGTTGTGACGCAAAAGAAGAAGTAATTCTCGTTCGAGAATAAGAATAAGTATTGACGTAGCCATTTAACTAGTTTTCGGTAACCGAATGGACAACTTGAGGCAAACTACCTTCAGCGCACTGTGTTATAGGATATTACAACTAAGTGCTGATGTTTGTAAGACCTAAAACCAACAGAAAACGCAGGAAGATCACATATTTATTGTATACCGATCGATTTAGTAGCACTTTCTGATTCTATTAAACGTATGTTTTATTGAGATTTGGGCCAGATATGCTTACTATGCGTCAGTCAAGGAAGTTTTAAAACTTCTTTTGCTACTCCCTTTTACATGCAATTACAATTTTCTAATAGAAATTAGCATACATTAACAATTTTATGACGATCGCCTTATAATTAAAGCAAATTCCGGCTAAAAATCTGTCGCTATAGAATCGTAAAGCTTCTTAAAATGTGTTGTCAATCTCTAAAAATTTGAAATGAAAGCATCATACAAATTATTTTAATGAACCTAGGATCCTGAATGGTGATGGCTTATTGCCATTAGTTGCTTGGGATTGTAAATGGGCGAAATTGGTCCAGGAAGAAAAAAGTTTCCCATTAAGTGACTAAGGGCCTTAAGTAGTATACAAGGTTCGGCCTGGCTGAACTTAACGACGTTTTTTCTAGTTTCTATATAATGTCGTGCTGCTAGGATTCTAAAATTTTGCATGGTAGTAGCTTATAATTGTAATCGTAAATGGCTGAGGGGGGGGGGAAGTTTCTGTTTTACACGCAGAGAAAAAACATGGTTACTACATGGTCACGGCAATAAAAATATGTTCTCCGCAATAAAAGTATGTTCGTTGCAACCATAGCATTGTTAACTGAATTAAGTTTTGACAATAGTATAATTGCTGCAATATTTATATTGTTGAAATGTAACAATAGTGTTATTGCCAAATTTAAAAATGAAAATATGGTTATTGCATCAATATAAATATGGTTGGTGCGACAAAAGTATTGTGTTTTGCGTTTTATGTTAACAATGATATGATTACGGCAATCATACTGTATGATTGTGATTTTTCTTCATTTAAATATGCTTCTTAGAACAAATGTTATTGGTACGGATCTAATGCAATAATAATAATTTTTTTTATCGAAACTAAAATTTTTTAAACAAACTGCTTTGGCTTTGTTTAACATAATATTTTTAACAAAAACGCTTACGTTTATTTAAACTTTTTTTTTCTACTTTGAAATAAATCACTCCGATTATTTTGAATTTAATGTATTTTAAAATAATTTTCATAATTCAAATCTATTGTTGACAACTTAATCCAATTCTTATAAATAATATTGGGGATCAAATCTATTGTCGACAATTTGAACAAATTCTTATAAATTATATTGGGGACCATAGTATAATTGTGTGTGATCATACTATGGTTGTAGGGATCATAACATGGTTGCGTGTGCATCATACAATGGCTGTGTGAAACATACTATGGTTGTGAGGATCATACTATGGTTGTGGAGATTATAGTATGGTTGAGTGTGAATCATACTATGGTTGTGGGGATCATAGTATGATTATGTGTGAATCATACTATTGTTGTGAGGATCATACTATAGTTGTATTTGAATCATACTATTGTTGTGAGGATCATAATATTGTTGTACCACAACCATATACCCAACAATAGTATTATCCTCTTCGAATATTGTCACCACAACCATACTTTTTTCTGCGTGAAGGGACTAGGGGTGTCTTGGATTGTTTCCACTTTTTTGAGAAATCAAATCATAATTGAGGAGGTAATTTTCAAAACATGATTATTCCACTTTTTCTGTTTTTGCACAAATTGAGAAAATAGTTTCTTGGGTATGCCCCTATATATTTAACCCGAAATTTTGGTGCATTATTAAAGGCGTAAAGATTAGTCATTGTTTTGTGTAGGATTTAAAAAGTTGGCACTTCTACACGCAGAGAAAAGATATGGTTACACTATGGTCACCGTAACACTAATATGTTCTCTACAATAAAAGCATGTTCGTCGCAACCATAGTATTGTTTTTTGAATTTTATTTTGACAACAGTATGATTGCGACAATATTGCTATTGTTAAATTGTAACAATAGTATTATTGCCAAATTTAGAAATGAAAATATGGTTGTAGCAACCATATAAACATGGTTGGTGCAACAAAAGTATTGTTGTTAAAAATTTACGTTAACAATAATTTGATTACGGCAATCATACAGTATGGTTGCGACTATGAACATAACAAAACAGGTTTTATAGAGCATACATGTATGTGTGTGCGTATTTTTTTTTTGATATACAAAAAAACACATACACACGATACATTGAATGGTTCCTGTCCATTAAAAAAACAACAACAATCGGAATGTAGTTCAAGGGATTTTTATTGTGTTTACTTTGTTCGGTGAAATACTCTAATACCGACTGGTTCTCGTTTATTTAAAATCTGCCTGCACTTAAGTATATAGCCATTGATCATGGTAAAATCACATTCGTTACTTGGTGTCTACGGATGGTGAAGTAGCATTCACCCCTGCTGGCAACTAAAAGTATTTTGACCGTTGGAATATCTATTTTTGTTTCTTGAATGAAATATTTAATAAAAACATGGCATCTAATCTAGCTATGAACTAATAGTAACGCAATTTAAAATATCATACGAGTACTTAATAAAAATCTCTATTTTTGAATAACAACAATAACCAATCCTAATAAATAATTTCGGGGATTATAGTATGGTTAAGTGTGAATCATACTATCGTTGTGGGGATCATAGTATGGTTGCGTGTGAATCATACTATGGTTGTGAGGATCATACTATGGTTGTGTGAGGAACATACTGTGGTTGTGAGGATCATAATATGGTTGTGGAGATAATAGTATGGTTGAGTGTGAATCATACTATGGTTGTGTGGATCATATTATGGTTGCGTGTGAATCATACTATGGTTATGAGAATCATACTATGGTTGTATGAGAAACATACTATGGCTTTGAGGATCATAATATGGTTGTGGAGATAATAGTATGGTTGAGTGTGAATCATACTATGGTTGTGAGGATCATAATATGGTTGTGGAGAAGAAAGTATGGTTGAGTGTGAATCATACTATGGTTGTGGGTATCATACTATGGTTATGTGTGAATCATACTATTGTTGTGAGGATCATAATATTGTAGTGTGACAACCATATACCCAACAATAGTATGATCCTCTTCGAATATTGTCACCCCAACCATACTTTTTTCTGCGTGTATATTTGGAATAAATGCATGATTTAAAATGGAATCATCTTGTTTTGTTGCGGCTGGTTGGAATAATCATGTTTTTATTCAAACCACTGTGGATTAATCTTGTTTTGCTGAAACTAATTAGGTATCAGATATATTAAGTTGAAATAAAACAACATTAGGTTCATTTTAATCTAAAGAAATTAAATTTTTTTTTATTTTTTCTTCTGGATTAATCATATTTTGTTCCAAAAATGTATATTTGAAATGGATAATGTCATTCTGAAGTGGAATAATCTACTTTTGATGAAATCATGCATTTTTCAATTATTTTCCTGGTGTAATTATTGACATTTTGAAACATTTTATTTTCGCAGAGTATTCAATTCAATGCTACCAAACAAAAAAAAATAAATTTTTTTTTTTTCAAAAGTGGAATAATCATGTTTTGAAAAGTACCTCCTCAATTATTAGAGGATGGACAGTGGAATGGATACTGTAAGTTGACATAACACAACAATAAAGAAAAAGTTATAGGCAGGTTTGATTTCAAAGTATTCAGGAACATTTTATTTTAAATAATTTTGGATTAGAAAGAAATTATAAGATTTGTCAAGTTCAGGAAAGAACGATTTTTATCCTATGCTATGATAAATTTCAGAGGGTTCTTCTTCTTATACCAACGTTACATTCCGTATTTCTATCATAATAATCTCTTTCTTAGTTCTGAGTTGTTTGGCTGTTGCCACGCCCCCAGTCCTATCGTGACCTAATGTACTTCGCAAATATGTCTTTTTCATTTGACCAACACTTATATCCCTATTCATGCAGGGCATTGCATTGGCGCATGCAAAGTAAGAGGTCGGAAGGGGAAGATATAATACTAAAGTTGGATAATCTAATGTCATCTATCAGCACCATAGCTTTCGTTTGGAAACGGTAAGGTAGCTTCAAGGATGATTTTTGGAACTACTGCCCATGCTTTAAGTTATATAAATATTGAAGAGATCATAAGCAGCGATATATTTCTTGTATGTTCTTTTTAGAAAGCCTTCGAAGTGGCGTCAAATTGAATTTTCATGCCCCTAACATCAAGAGCATCTAATTGATCACCATCTTTATAAAATGACGACACAATTGCCGTCAATGAACTGATTGTGAAAGAACAAGTCGCAATGTGTCTTACACGCATTAAAATCGACTCTTACACTCGACCCCATTCGTTAATTTCCAGTATATCCCAGCAAGTGGCTCGCATTATTTCTTCTCCCTCTTGAAGAATCGGCCTAAGGTCAAATTAAAATTTGCAGTCTGACCCAACAGATTTTAAATGAAAATAGAAATTAAAGAGGAAGGAAAGAAAGAGCCTTGCAGTAAACCTACGGCCAGTCAATGTTCGCTGGATTAGAACCGATCTACAACAACTCGTTTAGTGTGATATCAAGAGAGCACGATATAAAACGAGCATACGAGTATGTATTACCGACAGGAAAATCGATCATCTTTCATATGAGTGAGGCATACCATACTCTTTCAAAGGTCTTCCTTACTTTCACCAAACTAGTGAATATACCGAATTCAATGCTCCGACAAGGAGGCCAGAAGGTCTCTCAGAGATCTACGGAAGCCATACTTTCGATTACTCCATAGGTCGTTGGTCTTGATATTCCTCACAAAATGGTGGTTCACCATGCTCTCCATTACTTTAGATAGTGCAGATAATTCGCAGAAATTACATCCGGGCCCGGTGACTTATTTAAAACGTCTAGTTTTTTTCTGGATTTCATTCGATATTTCTCAATTTCAGACTAACTCAATTTGAACCATGGAAATTCAGGCTTACGATATTATGAAAATGAAAATATATTTGCAAAGAAAATCATCTTCAGTGATGCGGCACATTTTCACCTCAGTGGATTCGTCAATAAGCAGAATTGCCGCATTTGGGCGAATGGTAATCCAAGAGTGATTGTCGAAAAAACAATGCACCCACAAAGAGTGACTGTTTGGTGCGGTTAATGGGCTGGCGGCATCATCGGTCCGGTTTTTTTTTTCCAAAATGAGGCTGGTCAGGCAGTTACTGTAAATGGTGTTCGCTTTCGTAACATTTTATGGCCCAAATTGAAAGACAAAGATGTGGACGATATGTGGTTTTAACAGAACGGTGCCACTTGCCACACAGCTAAGGAAACAATGGCTCTTTTGCGCGACAAATCAGCATCGGCCCTTAAAATTTAACCACCCTTTACATCATAATTCACAAGAACCCATTTCCAATTGTTCAGAATATCTGAGTTGTTGATTGCTTGCCGGAAAGAAAGAATTTGCGGTAGGCATTGCTGCCAGAAGGTTAGCTTTATCAACTGGGTCAGTTAAAACCTGGTCGAAAATAGCACGTGTTGGGATAGGTGTAGAGCTATACTTTACTCTTCTAACAAACGAGCAAAAAGCTAGTGAAGAAACTTTTTACGCCTAAGCACTCTGGCACACGAAGATCCCCTTCGCCCCAGTCATGTCTAGCCTTTTGCGCAAGCGCACCTGATTCCAGATGTCCTCTGCTCTCCCTCCCTCAACTACCCAATCGTCAGACAGCATTGTCATCCTCCTCTAGATTTTAGAAGAATTTGCAGCAAATCAGAGGTAACTACACCTACCAGGAACTAATGGTCCTTAAAAGAGCCTGCAATAAACGCTTTGGCATACCACAAATATTACCCTCTGCTCCACACCTCTCAGGAGATGCGTACACGCAGAGAAATGATATGGTTACTATATGGTCACGGCAACAATAGTATGTTCTCTGTGAAAAAAGTAGGGTCTTCGCAACCATAGTATTGTTTTATGAGTTTCATTTTGACAATAGTATGATTGCGGCAATATTAATTATGTTGAAATGTAATAATAGTATTGTTGCCAAATGTAGAAATGAAAACTTAGTTGTAGCAACAATATTAATATGGTTGGTGGGACAAAAGTATTGTTTTCAAGGGTTTTACGTTAACAATAATATAATTGTCCGGCAAAATTGTATTTTTTTTAATCTGACAATGTTTTGTATGAGAATCTTACGCAATATTAGTACTTTCTATATGTAAATTAATTTATTTCAAAACAAACTACGGATTAGTATAACTGAAATATTTTTAATAAATTAATTTTTTTACTGTTAAATAAATCACTCCTATTATTAAGAGTTTAATGTATTTTTACAAAACTTAATAAAATTGAATAACAACTTTGTTTTTGTGGATTATAGTATGATTGTGTGTAAGTCATACTATGGTTATGAGGATCATACTATGGTTGAGTGTGAATAATAATATGGTTGTGGGGATCATAGTATGGTTGTGCGTGAATATTTCTATTGTTGCGAGAACCATAATATTATTGTGGTATGGTTATGTGTGAACCATATTGTTGTGATTATCATACTATTGTTGTGCCACAACCATATAACCAACAATAGTATGATGCTCTTCGAATATTGTTATCCCAATCATAATTTTTTTCTGCGTGTATGTTACAGAGGCAATAAACAGATCACCCCAGTAAAGCGTACTGCACATCTTTGATGCCTTGGTTCTTAATGGGTTAAAATTAAAACAACTCGATTGTGTGTTCGAATTTATGTTTGTCGCCGGCACAGGAACGTAGTTATTTGCCTCGTTACCATTTCTCAACTCCTTTTTGGCCGTCTTAATAAGCTTACGAGCCTATGACTGCTCGGAGAATCTCAAACTCCCCCTTAACTTAAGTTTGCTTCTAAGAAGATCCTTATAATTAAATGGAAAGCAAACAACGTCTAAAGGATGCTCTTTTGTTATCCAGAAACGTGCAGCTGTTAAGTGTTCTTTGGTTTTTTTTTTGGTTATATACCACCTCATTTCGTTACATCAAGCGGCAGCGATGCCTTTCCAGGCCATGTCAGGTCAGCGGAGTCAATCATTATTCAAGTGCATTTAGCCGTTGCATAAAACATCAAAAGAACAGCAATTACTGGCACTTGAATTAATTAAATGTTTACTCCTTAAACAAAACGCTGGAATTGTAGAAGGCATATTCAGCCTAGCCATCCTGTACCTTGCCCCCGATGCCTTTTGAATTATAGCTGTACAAAGTGTGGCTGTGGTAGCAGCTGCTGGCACCAAGTGGCACGATTGGCAGTAAGTAATTCTCTGAGCAATTTACTTGCCACACAGGACGACCTGCTACTGTGTATAAGAATTTATACTACCACGGACCACTATAAGTGTCAGTTAGTTCGCTCGTCCGTCCGTCCGTCCGTCCGCCTGTCCAAATGTATTTGAGCAATTTACATAGCTTCCTCTTTTTTGCACCGCTGATGCAAGTCTTCCGCTGTTTACGCCATTTTGATGTTTTATAACGCAACTTCCGTAACCGCATTAAAGACACAAGAGTCAAGTTTTCATAAAGCATTTTCTTTGCGCTCCTCACTTTTGAGCCCCTCCTCTTTCCCCTAAACTTAACATACTCGTATGAGCGTAAGGAGTAGCTGCTAAACGGCACGAGGACACAAGCCGCCACATCAGCTGCAAGCAGGAGGTGTGAGCTCTTAAGGAAAATATGTTGTGCTTCATTCGCATCGTGTGCCGTGCCGCCAAGCTTACAATAGTGCCATGAGCGTGTGGCATGGTGGCAATGTATAATAACGTGATGCCAATACAAATTTCCTGCCGTTGTCCTTATTGTTGCTGACTGTAACAAGGCTCTTGCGCTCGCTCGTGCCTCTTCTTGTCGGGACGTGTGTAAGTGTGGTGTTGTTTTTTTTTGGTTTTAATTTTTTTCTCCGGCTGTTTAAGTAAAGTTGCGTATAGACATAAGTCGAGCGAGCAGCCACACGGCGAGCCAGGAGTGTATTGGAGGCAGCCGGTGGGGAAGGCACTGTGATAAGGGCAACAGCCATTTAGCCAGCCAGCCTCCAGTTTCCGACTGAATACTTACTTAGAATGTCATTAAGATGGAGATTAGCTTTAAGGCGGTCGGGCGAACGAATTTGTAATGAATGACATCATAATTGGAAATCTCGCATGACATTTGCGGAGTGCGTAGCCAAGTATCAGTTGGTACGTACTCTGTGGACAACATCTTGGGTGGGTGTGTGCGAATATTGTCGGCAATATGGTTCGTTAAAAATATGGCTCATTTTGGATATTGCCTTTTAATATTAATTAAAATTGTAATGATGTTAGCCTTATTATTAGGTAAATTATCACGATATGCCAGAGAGAAACAGCGGAATTACATTTCAATAGTTGGAGAAAAAAAATAGATATTAGCTGATGATTACACTGGTCAATACCAGCATACTCATTTACTGTGTTTGGCTCTACCACTTGTTGTTGTTCGCTTGGACTACCCATAATAGATATTCTGGCCCTACGATCTAGTGTTGGCTGTCTCTAGTTCTTTAGGCATCTTAGTGCTCTAGCCAAAGCGTTCATTACTTAGCAGATGATAGTGCTTACACTATAAAGGACGTACTTATCTCCGTCGGAGCGATTGATATAAAAAAAGTATTTTTGTAACCTTGTTCTTGTTTTCAATTTAAAAATAAAGCTTTTAGGTGGCTTCAGCCATGGACATCCATGCAGTGTAGCACGTTAGCATACGATAGTTTTTGGAAAAGCACAGTAATGGAATTCATGCTCGCAGAGAAAAAATAGGTTTACTATAAGGTCACGGCAATAATAGTATGTTCTCTGCAATAAAAGTATGGTCGTCGCAACCATAGTATTGTTTTTTGAATTACATTTTGATAATAGTATGATTGCGGCAATATTAATATTGTTGAAATGTAACAATAGTACTGTTGCCAAATTTGAAAATAAAAATATGGTTGTAGCAACAATATACATATGGTTGGTGGGACAAAAGTATTGTTTTAATGGGTTTTATGTTAACAATAATATGATTGCGGCAATCATACCAGCAAAATCGTAATTTCTTTTAAATTTGACAATGTTATTTTTACTTATCTTACGTAATAATTGTAATAATAATTAATTTTTTTCAACAAAAAAACTACGGATTAGTATATCTCAAATATTTTTAATAAATGATTTTTTTACTGTTAAATAAATCACTCCTATTATTAAGAGTTCAATGTATTTTTACATAACTTACTTAATAAAATTCTCTATTGTTGAATTACAACTTAACCCAATCTTTACGAAAAATTTTAGTGATCTTAGTATGGTTGTGTGTAGTATGGTTGTGGGGATAATACTATGGTTGTACGTTAAACTTACTATGGTTACGAGGATCATAATATGGTTGTGGGGATCATAGTATGGTTGTATGTGAATAATTTTTTGGTTGTGGGGATCATAGTATGGTTGTGTGAATAATTATATTGTTGTAAGGACCATATTATTGTTATGGGGATCATAGTATGGTTCTGTATGAACCATACTATTGTTGTGCAACAACCATATAATCAACAATAGTATGATGCTCTTTGAATATTGTTACCCCAACCATACTTTTTTTCTGCGTGTGGGAAACATACCGCCAGCTAGGATAACACGAAAACTAATCGACGAACAGTACCACAGACATGAATAGCTTGTAAACACTATCCAAATGACTAAACCTGACGGTTCTGCTGACCTCGTAGGTTGGACAATAGCACGAAACATACAGCCTGGTCTTAACCTTACCACAACAGCATGCCTGACTATCGCTTAGGGTTTAGTCAGTAGGTAAGCCTTATACAGGCCTAAAGTAAAGTTAAATAACTCCCGCCAAACCTTATTTTATGAATGAAACCATATTTCACTCGACCATTAAGGTTCTTGTTGAAGTTCCATCTAGATTTTCAGCAGAAAAGCATATCGTTACCTTGATATAAAAAGGCACCAACTCGTAATGTTTGCCATGAAATGTTTGTACAAAAAACACTAACTAATTCAAAATCTATATAAATTTTATTTGTTTTAAAAATGCATAACTCTGAATTACACATTTTTAAAAAAATGTGCATTTACAGAGATTTTGTGCCCATTTTATTACCAGATTTATTACGTTTTTTTCTTTTACTGCCAAATGTTTTTTATGAGATAGGGCCTTCTAATGTTAGGGTAACGATATACAGCAAAGTAAAGCTTGTGGGCCGCCGTAGTGGCCACGTCTACTACACAATTAAAGCTAGGCTCAAATCTGGCTAGGCACATATTAAAAAGTGGCGGTTTTGAAGTTCCAGCGACTTAACATGCAAGTAAAATAATTATCTCTAAGCCATGTAAAAGCTTCTCTATTAAATTCATTAGACTCTCGAAGCCAGTACGCCCTGCTTAGAAAGTATAGAAATTCTTTATTGCACTGCTCGATAATTTGCAAGAAATTTCATGTTTATTCCTGCCTAGAGTGCTGAGGGCATCTATTAAATACTCAAGGGTATCGATTAATAACTTTAATAGTTTCTAAATGTTAACATAGCCAAACACTAAAGATGAGGCACCCTGTTCGACGGCATATTTGTGGTTTAACAAAAATCTTACTCCGCCTTAAAAGTGTTTGATTTTCCAATACTTGGTTGGATGTGGTTTTTACAGGGTGGGCTATTTAACATTTAAAATTTGAATCTTCTGTTAAAAAAGTACTGTTTATTTTTTCAAATTTCTGGTTTTATTATAGGTTGAACTTTGCCATTTAATAATATAAAACAATATCATTCATACGATGCTATATATATTTCTGGTCTAGGCAACATTAAGTCTTGCCTGGCGCCATCTGACATTTCCATTGGAAAGTTTGACATTTTTTTAGCATACACGTACTCGGAACGTTTTGACGTACGACCATTATTTGTGTTGTTTACAGTGACTTGAAAAAAGCAATTTGGCAAAAAAAAAAATGGAATTAACACGTAAACATTTTCGTGCGATCGTTTTTCACAACATTCGACGTGGATTATCACGACAAGAGTGTATTGATGAACTTAAATCTTTATATGACGATAAAGCACCATCCTAAAGCAATGTGAGAATCTGGTTTAATGAATTCAGTCGTGGCCGACGCTAGCTCAAAGACGAAGGTCGTCCAAGAACGGCCGTTGTGCCAGAGAACATTAATGCCGTGCGTGAACTGATAATGCAAGGTCGTGATAGTGTGATAGGGGCATCCTTGGGCATTTCTTTCACCAGCATACATTCGATATTGCATGAACGGCCGTAAAAAGGGTTTGTTCTTGTTGGATCTCACATAATTTAACAATCGCTAAAAAAAAGGATCGTGTTGATTGGTGCAAAGAAATTTTTAAAAAATACGATCGCGATGCTTCAAAAGACGTTTATAAGATCGTCGCAGGTGACGAATCATAGATCTATGCGTAAGAGCCCGAAACAAAACAGCAATCGACCGTGTGGGTCTTCGAAGACGAGCCAAATCCAACGAAAGTTCGTGGAAGAAGCAAATGGTCGCCTGTTCTTCGGCAAAACTGGCCATGTGGCAACTGTTCCGCTTGAGCAACGTAGGACGGTCAATTCTCAGGCGTTCTCCACAGTTTGTTTGCCTGAAGTCTTCGAAGAAATTCGAAAAACGAACAAGAGAAGACGAATCACTGTGCACCATGATTTTGACCGGCCAAAACGTCGAAAAAAATGGAATTAACACGTGATTTTCGTACGATAATTTTTCACAACTTTCGACGTGGATTATCACGACAAGAGTGCATCAATAAACCTGAATCTTTAAATGGCGATAAAGCACCATCCTAAAGAACTGTTTAATGAATTCAATCGTGGCCAACGCTAGCTCAAAGACGAAGGTCGTGAAGGTCGTCCAAGAACGGGCGTTGTGCCAGAGAACATTGATGCCGTGCGTGAGCTGATAATGCAAGATCGTCATGTGACATAGTGTGTGATAGGGGCATCCTTGGGCATTTCTTTCACCAGCATACATTCGATATTGCATGAACGGCCGTAAAAAGGGTTTGTTCTTGTTGGATCTCACATAATTTAACAATCGCTAAAAAAAGGATCGTGTTGATTGGTGCAAAGAAATTTTTAAAAAATACGATCGCGATGCTTCAAAAGACGTTTATAAGATCGTCACAGGTGACGAATCATAGATCTATGCGTATGAGCCCGAAACAAAACAGCAATCGACCGTGTGAGTCTTCAAAGACGAGCCAAATCCAACGAAAATTGTTCGTGGAAGAAGAACTTCGAAGCAGATGGTCGCCTGTTTCTTCGGCAAAACTGGTTATGTGGCGACTGTTCCGCTTGAGCAACGTAGGGCGGTCAATTCTCAGGCGTACTCCACAATTTGTTTGAAGTCTTCGGAGAAATTCGAAAAACGAACAAGAGACGACGAATAATTGTGCACCATAACAATGCGAGCTCTCACACATCGGCTCAAACCAGCGCATTTTGACCGGTCAAAACGTCGAATTGATGGGTCATCTGCCGTACAGCCAATGAGTTCATTTTATTCCCGGACATCAAGAAAAACTGCGTGGTCAACGATTTTCGTCCCCAGAAGATGCAAAAACCATGTTTTGGTGGTGTCTCAATTGGAGTGGAAAAAGTGATTCGACAATTGGTTTGAGCGCATGCAAAAGTGTATAAATCATGCTGGAGAATACTTTGAAAAAAATATAACAATTTTTGATGATAGGTATTCGCATTTTCATTATTTGGCTAAAAATATATGTAGCAGCCCTCGTATATATTAATGAGCTACCGCCAATTACGAGGTGGAAATCCCTCATGTGAACATTTTTTTTTTATATTTTCTTACCTGGCTTTGAACCAGTGTCTATTTGTGAAGTCGTGTACGCGAGCCATCACACCACGGCGGTCCATTACTGCTCGAATTAGAAGCGGTAGTAAAGGCCCAGAACTGTGCTCAAGAGATGCTGGCAATCTCATGATAACACATCTTCCTTTCTAAAATTTTGTATGATACTGGGTATGGACTCTGCCTTTTAAGCAGACAGATTTGAAAAAAATAGAGGTACAAATTGCTCTTTCAACGTTAACAAAAACGGCGTTGATGTTTTTAGAAACGTTCGAACATATATTCGTTGTTCGTTATTAACTTTGGAACCCTAGCAGTTAAAGGCCCCACCAATGGTCTGCCTGCAACTAGACATAGACTAGGAGCCCCTACATTCCAACATACGTATATCCTGTATGCAACAACGGATAGTGGATAAACATAATTCATATGTTTTATGAAACAACAAAGTGAACAAACAAACAACAGCCTTCGTTGCATTTCTCCCTCGCTCTCTTACGCTCTCTCCCTCTCCTTCTGTGTGTGTGTGCCTTGGTGCCAGGACACGTTCATACGTTTACAAAACGGAGAAAGCCCTGTTTGTGCGCCTTTATGTCTGCCATACATTCTAAAGTGTTTAGCAAAATATGCTTTCTGCTCTGCTCTACATACACACACACACATAGCCATGTAAATACATACACACCACTACACTAGCAAACATAGTAGTACTAATATATGTACCATGTAAATAGATTTTGAGTTGTGTACTGACTGGTCTTCTCTGTCGATGCGCAACAACGAGGACTGCAAGAGCAAAAGCGTTGAAAAGAAAAGAGGCGGTAGTTTATCGTACACCTTTTAATAAAGGCCGGCAGAGGCCGGAAAGGGGTGCGATATAAGTGAAGAAAGCAAAACAACAACTGCAGTAGCAAAAGCCTTTTTGGGTTTGATCCTTTGGCATTTGTGCAAACAACAAACAACGCACAACACACTCACACACATACACATAAACTTAAACTTACCGGCTCTCGCATATTCCGTACAATTAGGGTCTGATATAATTTAGCCTGTTGTCTATGTTCTCTGTAGTGTGTACGTAGCGCCGCAGCACCAAATTATTCTTCGGCCAATGTTTTCTTTTTCGCAGTTCCTTTTCAATAAGCGTCTGTTGGTCTTTTTTCCGAAAGGGAATTCCTTTTCGAAATTGAATTACTGCAATGCCGAACAGTGTTACAAAACAGGATAGGTAGGGTAAAGCGGATTTATTTTATAAGAAATTTATACAATTTTATGATAATTGGAAACTGTCGTATTGTAATTGTTTAAAGCGACCACACTGTGGCAGAAAATACCTATATTGAATGCTTGAAGTCTTGGGTACCGATGTTTACAGTGACTTGAAAAAATTAATTTGGCAAAAAAAATGGAATTAACTCGTGAACATTTTCGTGCGATCATTTTGCACAATTCTCGACGTGGATAATCTTCGTATGGCGATAATGCACCATCCTATAGCACTGTGAAAAACTGGTTTATTGAATTTATTAAATCGTGGCCGACGCTCGCTCAAAGACGAAGGGGCCGTTGTGCCAGAGATCATTGATGCCGTGCGTATACTGAACTGCAAGATCGTCATGTGACATACCGTGAGATAGAGTCATCCTTAGGCATTTCTTCCACCAGCATACATTCGATATTGCATGAACACCTGGCCGTAAAAAAAGGTTTGTTCTCGTTGGATCCCGCACAATTTGACAATTGCTCAAAAAACTCGTGTCGTTTGGTGCAAAGAAATTTTGAAAAAATACGATCGCGGTGCTTCAAAAGACGTTTATAAGATTGTCACAGGTGACGACTCATGGATCTAAGCGAATGAGCCCGAAACAAAACAGCAATCGACCGTGTGGGTCTTCGAAGCCGAGCCAAATCCAACGAAAGTTGTTCGTGGAAGAAGCACTTCGAAGCAAATGGTCGCATGTTTCTTCGGAAAAACTGGTCATGTGGGGACTGTTCCCGTTGAGCAACGTAGGAGGTCAATTCTGAGTGGTACACAACAATTTGTTTGCCTGAAGTCTTCGGAGGAATTTGAAAAACGAACAAGAGAAGACGTATCATTGTGCACCATGACAATGCGAGCTCTCACACATCGGCTCAAACCAGCGCCTTTTTGACCGGCCAAAACGTCGAATTGATAGGTCATCCGCCGTACAGCCCTGACTAAGCACCCAATGATTTCTTTTAATTCTTGCACATCAAGAAAAAAATGCATGGTCAACGATTTTTGTCGCCACAAGATGCTGTTGAAGCGTTCAAAAGCCATGTTTTGGAGGTGTCTAAATCGGAGTGGAGAAAGTGCTTCGACAATTGGTTTGAGCGCATGCAAAAGTGTATAAATCATGCTGGAGAATACTTTGAAAAACAATAAAATCATTTTTGATGAAAAATATTTGCATTTCCATAATTAGGCCAGAAAAAAATATAGCAGCCCTCGTACTATAATGATAATAGTAATATAGTAAAACATTGTTTTGCTAACAACGTTAATTTATTTAAGAAATTTATCAAAAGAAAGACACACCCTATCAGAAATTAATTGGACAACGTTTTTGTAGGTCATAAAAATACTCAAACTTCCGTTAAATAATCGTGTAGTTCACTTTTTTGAAAAAAGGACACTCCTATCTTAGAGAGAGAATTTTAAAATGTTCTACGAAAATAGGATTTTACTTAAGACGTGTCTTCGGGAAAATTCGCTTAACCAAAGAATATTGATTACTTTTTACCCTACCTCATACAGTATGGCGTTGCAAAATTTAAATTTTTTGGTCGATAAAAAAAAACTGGGGCCGTCAGGGGCGTCCTTTTAGGAATGTACTATATACCTAAGTCTTTCACTCTATAAAAATTCAATCAACCCCATACCTTTCTTCGAAGGATGGAGTGCATACTTAATTTCTCATTGTCGTTCTCGAAATATTGATCGCAGGCCCCATAAAGTACATATGTTATTGCTAGTTGTTAAATTCTAGGACTTGCCACGTCCGTCCATCCTTGGGTCTATTGAAAGCAGTATAGCTGTGAAACCAAGCATGATAGGACGCTGAAATTTTGCACAATAAAGATGTTTGGTATTTAAAATGTTCGAAACCGACTCAAGTGGACAAAGTTTCCTTTTAAGGTTACCTGAAGAAGAATGCACTTTTTATATAGGTAGTATTCAAAGACAAAGGAATAAAAATTGGATAAAGGTCAGTTCGTTCAAACTTAACGTAGATTTTACTTGTTATTTCTTAATTTGCCAAGCTTACGTGTTAAACTCACAGCACTGTGTTTGGTATATTGAGTTAAGAATGAGTATCAGCGGCAGCTTAAACAGAGGCCGAACCAGAAGCAAAAACCATTTGCCTTGATTTTCCGCTGCAATGTATACAAGTAGCTGGTTTGATAAGAAGCCAGCCATTTCTGCTGGTTGGCCCTGCATTAACTCAGTGTATGGACGCGAGTAATTCCCTGTTCGGTTCGTTGCAAAGAATCAGTTTTTAGTTTTACTCCGGGGACTTTGATAGAAAATTTATTTTATTGACCGTCAACAGTCAAGGGAGCAGCAGCAGCAGCAGTGAACCTACCCACAGAATAACACACACAACGACAGATACTCGCTGTGCCTGGTTGCAGCCAAAGAGTAAAGAAAAAACAGGCGCTGCCACTGCCTCTCCTGCTCCTGCGGTGTTGATATTGAAAGAATAAATTCACCAACAAAAAACAACGCAGTTTGAAGCCTGTAGTTGCCACTGCAGCTAATAAAGTTATTTATTTGCCAGTTTGTTGTCCCATTTGCACCGCACGTTTAGTCATTGCTTTGCAACTTTGTTGGATTAGAGCTATTAAAAAAAACGCTTCAAAAAAGTCGTCTCAAAACACACTAGCCCTCGGTCTGAGGCAGGACGATTGGCTGGCTGGCCATTGCAAGCTTGCCAACTTCTTGGAATGTTGAGAGAGCCATAAACTATACAAATATGGCACAAAGTAATAATGCGAAACAACCGTCGAAGAAACGACAACCACTAGCACCTAGACTTTATGTAGGTATAAATGTTTATGTTGGCCGGGCATTGCTGCCAGAAGAATGTCCATTAAAAATAAGGGGCATGAACCGTCGAAGAAAACACACACACTCACGCACTAACACAAAAAGGATGTTAAAAATGTTAACAGGGAAGAAATCCTTGGCAAAAGTTGCATGAGTTGTATGTGAAATATGCGCTGAAAGGGTCGAATTACAGGTTTACCCCATAAAAAATGTCCATAACTGAAAAATGGTCAACTAAGTACACAAAAAATGCATACCTAATTGTTGGATAGCAATGTTGGCGACCCCACCGCGATGACAGCTGACTGAAATTGAGGGAGAACAGCCACTGTAGACTTTAAACATTTAAAGATTTACTTCGCAATTTTTTTCCTAAACTTTATAGGCAAATATTGATACCAGGTGGGGCAAAAGTAATCACCCAATGATTTTTTCCTGTAAAATTTGTCTTTCCTTGTGAAATTTGTTTATTTAAAACATTAAAATGTATAGGGTGATCTATCTACAGGTATTTTACAAAATAAAAAAAATTAAGCAGCGTGGCCGAGCTGCCACCAGTTTGCGAACCATACAAGGATGGACTGGTCACTCAAAGTTTAAGGCATTGGCTTATAAAGGGTGATCCATCTAGAGGTATTTTTTTCAGAACAAAAAAAACATATAAAAATTCAAATCAAGTGTAGAATCTTTATTGTTCATTTGTAAGGACACTACTACGCCTCATGGTGTTTATTCTGACTCTGCCATTTTGGATGATTCGTTCGATCATTTCGACTGGTATGGCGAAATGCTCAAAATCCGTGATTTTCGCAGTGTAAGTTCCATGATAAAATGGCAAACAATACTGAAAGGAAAAAATAAGTTTAACACAACTTACGCCTAATCTGTGGAAAAGCACCTATTGAAGCAGATACCTTATAGATGGATCACCCTACAGCTTGTTGATGTAAGCCCGCGACTTCGAAATACCCCATAAATAGAAGTCCGGAAAGGTTAAACAGGGTGATCTAGCCAGTCAGTGCAAAACACAAAAACGGAAGATTGGACGACCCGGAAATGCTTCCTTTAGAATAACGGCAAGGACGCACACTGCTGCCCTTGCGCCCTCTTGTTGGAACCACATATTCTCCAGTCCACAATTCAGTTGTGGCTGCGCCGCAGTTGTGGCTGCAGCAGTCTGCGCCATCGCGCTGACCTGTATGAACCACATGTTCTCCAGTCTCAATTCATCCAGCTGAGGAAGAAAAAAATCAACTATAACGTAGTTGTTTGGCCTGCGGCGTTCACAAAAACATGAATGGCCTAATATCTCCTCCAGCGTAAAAGGCACACCACGCAGTAACTTTGAGCGGCTGTAATGGCTCTTCGTGGGTGATACACGGATTTTTGGTGCCCCAGAAACGTCCTTTTTTGCATATTCACGTAACTGCTAAGACGGAAATAAGCCAAATCGCTCACAAACATTTTCGGTGAAAAATCTTCGTTGAGATTCAAAATGGATTCAGGTTAGACGCATTTGGCCGTCAACAGGTAACAGCTGGTGCACTGTCTGCACTTTGAAAAAAAAAAAATTTCAAATCTTGCACCAAAATTCTGCGTAGGGTCCACCGGCTATACCAAATCAAGTGACAAGTCACTTGGTCTCCTATTCGACATCATGGCCAACAGCAGCAATTTTCTCACCAGAACGTCTGTTCCGGGGCCGGGCAGCCCTGGGAGAACTCGTATTGTCCAACCTCTTAAAGCCGAGTGGTTGAAAGTCGCAGTGCTTGTCCAATTGGTGTAGGACAGCCAGAAAATCTGCGCCGAAATGTACGCTGCGCCAACACAACCGAAGAATTCGTATTGTCCTAGACTCAAAGCCGAGTGGTTGAAAGTCGCAGTGCTTGTCAAATTGCTGTCGGACGGTCAAGAACTTGCTACGAAATTCACGCTGCGCCAACACAACCGACGAATGTTGCGTAAAAAAACTCAAATTATTATTCTGCGTTCTGGTGGAATAACCCGATTCATGACTTGTCAATTTGTATTCTGCCTTTGTCTAATTTAACCGAATTGACAGTTGACGCCATTTGCAAAAGTTGTAGGGTGCTTACTATTGTCCCACCTTGTAATAGGGTGTTTTTTCAGAAGTGTAGTTTTCAACAAGAAATAAAACGCATATAAATTAATGTTATGGCCAAGAGTTTAGCTTTATTATACGAGGGCTGCTATATATATTTCTGGCCTAATAATGAAAATAGGAATATTTATCATCAAAAATGATTTTATTGTTTTTCAAAGTATTCTCCAGCATGATTTTTACACTTTTGCTCGCGCTTAAACCAATTGTCGAAGCACTTTTTCCATTGAGACCCCACAAAAAATGTTTTTTAACGCTTCAACAACATCTTCTGGCGACGAAAATCGTTGACCACGAATTTTTTTCTAGATGTGCGGGAATAAAAAGAAGTCATTGGGTGCAAAGTCAGGGCCGTACGGCGGATGACCCATCAATTCCACGTTTTGGCCGGTCAAAAAGGCGCTGGTTTGAGCCGATGTGTGAGAGCTCGCATTGTCATGGTGCACAGTGATTCGTCTTTTCTTATTCGTTTTTCGAATTTCTCCGAAGACTTCAGGCAAACAAATTGTGGTAAACCACTAAGAACTGACCGTCCTACGTTGCTCAAGCGGAACAGTCGCCACATCACCAGTTTTGTCGAAGAAACAGGATCCCATTTGCTTTGAAGTGCTTCTTCCACGAACAACTTTCATTGGATTTGGCTCGTCTACTAAGACCCACACGGTCAATTCCTGTTTTGTTTCGGGCTCATACTCATAGATCCATGATTCGTCACCTGTGACGATCTTATCTTATAGACGTCTTTTGAAGCACCGCGATCGTATTTTTTCAAAATTTCTTTGCACCAATCGACACGAGCCTTTTTTTTGAGCGATTGTCAAATTGTGCGGGATCCAACGAGAACAAACTTTTTTTACGGCCAGGCGTTTATGCAATATCCAATGTATGCTGGTGGAAGAAATGCCCAACGATGCCTCTATCTCTCGATTTGTCACATGACGATCTTGCATTATCAGTTCACGCACGGCATCAATGTTCTCTGGCACAATGGCAGTTTTTGGACGACCTTCACGACCTTCGTCTTTGAGCAAGCGTCGGCCACGATTGAATTCATTGAACCAGTTTTTCACAGTGTTATAGGATATTCATCGCCATACAAAGATTATTCACGTCGAAGGTTGTGAAAATGATCGCACGAAAATGTTCACGAGTTAATTCCATAGTCACTGTAAACAACACAATTGATGGTCGTAAGTCAAAACGTTCTGAGTACGTTTATGCTAAAAAATGTCAAACTTTCCAATAGAAATGTCAGATGGCGCTCGACTCGAATGTCAAACTGTGCCATTGGTGGTTTGTTTTTATACTTGCGGCAAAGGCAATGCAGTTTTCACGTGTTAACGTGTTAGCTGCGTCGAACGCAATTGTTATAAATGGTCAATACCACTTTTTTCCCAAATTCGAATTCTGTAATTATTCATTGCGTTGTCAAAAAGGTCAACCCCTCCCATGCGCTGATTGTATTGGTTGATCAATCGCAACCATTTTTCTTTTCTATCATACCGTTTCCGCGGACCATTGGTGTATGGCTAAGGAAATTTGATAGTAAGGTCACGACCTGAAAAGATAAGAATTAATGAATGGAGGTAGAGCTAAGAATGAACCTAGTTAAAAGAATGAAATGTTTCTTTGAATTACTTACCGCGTTATTGTTTCAAAGCACCGCGAGTATAAAATTATACTTATCAAAACGAAAGTCAGACGTCCCGCAAGGCTTCTTTTTCATTTCCTTGACGTCCATTACGAAATATCCATCGTTCGACAAACGAGTCATAAGTTTGTGTTTGTAAAAAAATTGTCAAATATAACTGTGTGCTTGTCGCGGTCCTTCACATGTGACAACAGCGATAGGACTACCCTTTCTCCCAGCCCGTAGCCTGGGCCCACCTTTTCTGATGCACTAGCATATGGTAAAAGCTGATACAAATAGTCTTCTGCTGAAGCCAAACACCAATACTTGTATCCAAAACGAATTGGTTTTCCCTTCATAAACATTTTGCACTAATGCCGGCCGTAGTATGCAATCATTTGTTCATCAATCGAAAGGTGGTGAGAGAATACACCAAATTGAAGAACTGTTTTGTTCTATAAATCCTTCAATGGTGCGACTTTTGTAAATTTGTTTTTCGTTTCCAATGCTGAGTTGTCGCACACGCGAAAGAATTATTTCATTCGTTTAAATCTGTCCCTTGAAATACATTCTTTTATTAGTGCACATCCCAAGGATTCTCAATTTGACCAATAGCTATGCATTTGCGGCAAAGTGTGGTAACCTGTGATATACAACGAGCCCAAAAATGTTTTCATTTCGCTAGTTGTTGCCATGAACGATGGACAATTGTTGGCTTAGTGGTTGGTTCAAGTGACCAATAGGTTCAACACCTCCTCGTCGATAAAAATCCCCAAAGCTGCAGTGGATTCATAGCACCAATTTGTTTGTACAACGACTTGTTTGAATTGGCCGTACGATTATTAACGAATGGAGTCTTATCGAATGTGACCGAGACCATTTTGATTGGATTCCTTCATTGATTTTGGGTCGCTTTGGTGCCTTACTTGACTTCAGTGTTGAACTAATCATGTAATGTGTCATTGTAAACACATTCGATTTCGAATTTCCCGGCAATCTCATTAGGCAACCCCGGCTCATCGCGCAAGAATTGAACATTTTCGTCCAATTCTTCATTGTCACTAAGATTATTGTCGTCATCAAGTGGCATGCTGGACAAAGTTCTCTCTATCACTGTCCTCATCAATACAACTATCAAAAAGAGCTTATAATTCGATAGCAGTTTCAACTTTCTGTCGACGAATCATCAATCAATTTGAATCGAAATATTTAGTTAAGATTGCGATAATCTGAAAATTAATATATTTATTTAGAATTTTAAAATAATTCATGTCAACAATAAAAAAAAATGTCAACACAATACGAGGGCGGTTCGGAAACTTCTTAGCCTAGCACAAAAACCGCGGTATAAATAGAGAAAAGTTAAGTGTTTTGGAAACTTCCATCTCTGTTATGAGCACATGTTGAATTTTGTTTCGATCTGGCAACTCCTTCATATAGAAACAGGTGTTCACAAAAGACGCATCCGCGATTTTTTTACAATGGAAAAAATTAGAAATGCGTGGTGTCATTAAATATTTACATAAAAAAGGTTTATCGGGACAAGAAATTCATAATGATATGGTGAATGTGTTAGGTTAAAGTGCTCCTTCATATGCAACAGTAAAAAATTGGGTTGCTGAATTTAAACGTGGTTGACAAGCATTGAAGATGAACCACGTAGTGGATGTCCAAAAACAGCAACAACAACAGAAATTGTAGCCAAAGTGCATGATATGGTAGTAAATGATCGACGAATAAAAGTGCGTGAAATAGCTAATATCATGGGCATCTCAAATGATCGAGTCCATTTAATTTTGCATGAAGAACTACAGATGAAAAAGATTTCTGCAAGATGGATGCCGGACTTGTTAACAGTCGACCAAAAACGCATAAGAATGAGCATTTCTCAAGCTTGTTTGGATCGTTTTTAGCGAAATGAAATGGATTTAAGCGTGGTTTCATAACTGTTGATGAGACATGGATCCACCACTATAGTCCAGAGACAAAAGAACAATCCAAACAATGGACTGAAGCTGGAGGAAGTGCCCCAAAGAAGGCAAAAACAATTCAATCGGCTGGTAAGGTTATGGCAACGGTTTTTTTGGGACTTCAAAGGTATTTTATTGATTGACTATCTGCAAAAGGGTAAAACAATAAATTCAGAGTACTATTGCAACCTTTTAGATCAATTAAATGTACAAATTAGAGAAAAACGTCCTGGCTTACAACACAAAAAAATAATTTTTCATCAAGACAACGCACCAGCGCACAAGAGTGTTTTAACAATGGCTAAAATCAACGAATTAAAGTACGAGTTGCTTGACCACCCATCTCATTCTCCCAGTGACTTTTAACTGTTCCCAAATCTAAAAAAAATCCTTGCTGGCAAGCGTTTTACCTCAAATGAAGATGCAATTACAGTTGTAAACCACTATTTTGAAGACCTTAAGGAAAACTATTATAATCAAGGAATAAAATTGCTAGATAAGCATTGGACTAAGTGTATTGAAGTTTCAGGAGATTATATTGAAAAATAAAAATATTTTTGAAAAACTAACTATTCTCTTTCATTAATAGGCTAAGAACTTTCCGAACCGCCCTCGTAGTATTATTGCCAAATTTAGAAATGAAAACTTGGTTGTACCAACAATATAAATATGGTTGGTGGGACAAAACTATAGTTTTCATGGTTTTTACGTTAACAATAATATAATTACGGCAATCATACCGGCAATATGGTTTTTTTTTTTTAAATTTGACAATGTTATTTTTACGAATCTTACGCAATAATAGTACTTTTTATATGTCAATTAATTTGTTTTAAAACAAACTACGGATTAGTATAACTGAAATGTTTATAATAAATGAATTTTTTTACTGTTAAATAAATCACTCCTATTATTAAGAGTTTAATGTATTTTTATAAAACTTAATAAAAATCTCTATTGTTGAATAACAACTTCACAAAAAAATGTTGGGGATTATAGTATGATTGTGTGTAAGTCATACTATGGTTATGAGGATCATACTATGGTTGAGTGTGAATAATAATATGGTTGTGGGGATCATAGTATGGTTGAGTGTGAATAATAATATGGTTGTGGGGATCGTAGTATGGTTGTGTGTGCATAATCCTACTGTTGCTAGAACCATAATATTGTTGTGGGGATCATAGTATGGTTATGTGTGAACCATACTATTGTTGTGATGATCACAATATTGCTGTGACACAACCATATAACCAACAATAGTATGATGCTCTTCGAATATTGTTACCACAACCATACTTTTTTTCTGCGTGTACGAAAAGGCAAACCAACCTGAGCATAAATCAAGTGACAGTTCATAAAAAGACCAACTCCGAAAAAAGTGTGGTTAGATTGAAAACCACACGTCTAAAAAAAACACCCATAATCGCCAATTCTATGCTGACACCATAATCTCCACCATGGACTTGTGTACACGACTGTCTTGGTTTATCTGCACTGAACGCCACTGTTAGTAACTTTTTCACTACACTTAATGTTTTGAAAAAAGGCAAATGGTTTGAATGGTCATTCAAATCGACTTACGCTTCCTCCTGGTCACGGATTTTTATATCCTCGTTGGTCAGCGAGAAAGTTCTCCGCTTAAGAAAAATACTATTGACCAGTATACCCTGGTTCCGTAGCTTCTTAGTCTTCAATAGTCTTTAATCTAAACCAGCACGAATTTGATTTTCTACTCTTGCTAATCGTCCATTAAATACCGAGTGATTAGTGACGCCATATTGCGTTAATTAACTTGAGCATCTCTGTTTTTTCTGTGTTTCGTCACACCATTTCTAATACGTCATTCGATATGAAATGACACCCTGCGGTCTCTTCACCACAGCTTCGACTAAATTCCGAACTTCAGATACTAAGTCATTTTGAAAAGCAGCATCTTGCCATAACTGCATACGGTACGAGTACGGAGGCGAGTGTGCACGTCGCTCTCAATGGAACTTCTTTTATAGTTTTTCATTCACGTGCTTCCCTAATGTGATTCTCGTGCAGGGAAAACGAAATGCAATTTAAAAACAAAATTAGTTAATTACTAAGTGGTTTGTTGCGAATTGCAGGAGAATGGCAACGAACAAAAGAAGACTACTACAACTACAGAGTCATTAATGAATTAGCCAGCTAACAAAATAAGAACTCCTACACCTTTTTGTTCCTGAGCTCGACGTTCGTGCTAGTCACCCGTACTCTGGGCTCATACGTACGTATCCCGTATCACATGCAGCTCGACCGACCTATTTAAAACAATAAGAAATCTCGAACGAGTGGAGAACAAAACAGCAACTACTGCTAAAAACAAACGAAAACAAAACACAAACAGACCCAAACTCCAGCCACCAAATGTTTAAACAATTAACTAACAATTCCACCGTAGGAAGGGGGGAGGCATACAACAACAAAAAGTGATGTGAATTTTCGAGTACGCGTAACTTTTTGTAGGGTCGGGGTGGGAAAGAATGGAAAACACTGAAGAAAAGTGAAAACCACATACTTGCTTACAGACACACGTACGAGCTTTGGAGCTACGCGTACACATAGGGATACAAGAGTACTCCTGCAGCGCACCAAAAATAAAGAACGAAAGGCAGCAAAAAGAAGGAAAGCATCTCAAAAGTTTATAAGCTTGAGATTATTAGACTTATAGATGCACTTCACTCCGTTTTCAGTTGTGTTTGTTTGGTTGGCAGGTTGCCTGGTTGCCTTGCTTGACTTCCCTGAACACCGTAAGGAGGATGAGGATGGGGAGGCAGATGAAGAAGAGAAAGTCGAGGCAAAAGCAGTAGGAAGTTATGAAAAGTTTCTCGTAGTCGGCGGAATGAAAGGTATTGTGCAAATCATTCAAATCAACGTAATCAGTGTGGCAGATGCACAATTTTGTGGAAAATGAACTTTATTAAAGTTTTGCATTTCTACAGACCAAAGGGTGTTGCTGCGAATAAGCGACTAGAGTTTGAGCAATGAAGACATTTTTAAGTATGTTATAGTATTAAAAAATCCACCAATTGATGGAGCGTGTTATTAAATTGTCGGGCATGGCTAGCCGTTCATCCGTCCGTGCCCCTGTTTAAAGCACGATAACGACCATAGGACGAATTAAACTAAAGCCCTGAAATTTGCACAATAGTGGCTTGTACAGGGTGGGGCAAAAGTTACCGTGGGATTAAACACTTTAAAAACTTTTTCGATTATTAATTTATTATTTAGTTTTTACAAAATGGAATTTTTTTTACACTAAGTATGAAAAATAATGTCACTTAAATTACCCCAGTTTTTAGCTTCGCAATGATGGGCCCGCTTCAGAGCATTTTCCATAACATATTTTAAAATATGTAGCTGTAGCGTTCAAATATCTGCAACAATATTGGTCTTGAGTTCAAGTATTGTCGCGGGCTTGTTCAAATACAATCGCTCCTTTAATTAACCTAAAAGAAAATAGTCGGATGCTAACAAATCTGGCGATCGCGCTGGCCAAAAAAATTCCGAATTTCTGAAAATTATTTGCTCTCCAAAAATATTACGTAAAAGTGCCATTGTGTCTCGGGCAGTGTGAGCAGTGGCTCCGTCCTGCTGAAACCACATCTTAGGTCTGCTTTCAAGAGCAGGATGTACAAAATGTTCTATCATAAACCGATACCGCTCTACATTTACGGTTATAGCACCTCCATCTTCATTCTCGAAGAAGTAAGGCCCAATGATCTTTGCAGATGTGATTCCACACCATAATGTGTACCTAATGTGGTGAAATTGGCGTTGATGAATGGCTTTTGGATTTTCAGAACTCCAGAACCTACAGTTCTGCTTATCAACAAAGCCATTTAAATGAAAAAGAGTTTCATCACTTATGCGTTTGCGTTAAAATAATTGATCGCTGATTTAAATAATAAAATTCTATTTTTTTGGTTCTTTCTTCAGTTGTGAAATACTCTGTTATTTATTCTCTGTGATAATTAAATAATCTGAAAAAAAATATATAAACGAAAAATTTATTAAATTTTCAATCCCAAGGTATCTTTTGGTGGGCCATTTAAATATTTGAATTCGAATCGACTGTTAAAAGAAGTACTGATAACACTACTTTACAAAATAAAATTTTTTTCATGTACATTTGATGAGAGGTGACTTTTCTAATGTATTTCCATCTGCTGAATTCAAAAATCAAGGTAAAATTTTTTTATGGAACAGTTTTTGAGATATCCTTATATTTTTATTTTTTTGTCCTTTTTTCACTTGACAAATCATATCTCGAGCTAGAAATGTCTGATTATATCGTTCTTGGTACTTAAATGCAAGGTATTGAGTAGACGAACAAACAGGTATAATTGGATCTTTTATAAGTTAAGTGGTTCAAAATATATCGATGAAAATAGGGCAAATTTTCAAAAAAATCATATTTTAGAGTGATCCTGTGCCGGCGGAAAAGTACATACCGTTGAAAAAACGTCCGGTTTCTCTTCATGTTCGTAAAGATGATACTTTAACGTAAGAACTAAGACCAACCACAAGAAAATCGACCGAAAAATGACAAAGTTATAATTTCCTCAGTTCGAAATAAAAAAAACCAAATCAGCTGTTCTAATAAGACAACCTGTATCAATGAATCTTGATTGTAGTGTTGTTTGTTTCGTCAAGTTTTTTTTAAAGGAACCGTTATTCGTTATGTGTTATACACATCAGATTGGTTTTTAGCTTGTTAATATTGTTTTGTTAATTCAGTCTGTGAGGAAAAACACTGCAACATTTTTTCACCTAGAAATAAACACATGCACACGTGTCGGTTGTTTGTACTAATTTGATTGAAATTATATTTCATTGTGTGCGCCAAAATGCCTAAAAGAAAACGAGGATTTAAGTGCGTAAACAATCCAAATAATTTCTGTTACGTGTGTGGCAATTTTGTCCCCCAACCAAACAGACGTAGATTCACCGATTCATTACAACAGAATTATCTGCAATATTTTGGAATAGCACCCGCAACTTTTCATCAGCTATGGACACCAAATAATGTTTGTTTGTCGTGCCATATAACTCTTGCCACGTGGGCTTCTGATTCATCACAGTAAGATAAAATTTATTTATACAATTGAATTAATAATAAAGTGCATTTTTATTTCAAATTAGACGATACATGAAATTCGGTGTACCGATGATATGGAGAGAGCCGCTCTGTCATTCGGTTGATTGTTACTTTTGTCTGAGCAAATCCACTGGTTTTGGTAAGAGTGCCAAATGGGCTTATGCGACAGTAGCATCTGCTTCGCTTCCAGTTCCACATTCAAGTGAATTTCCTTATCCTAAGTGCCCCGATTCAACGATTGAACCTTTCCAATCATCACAAGAGACAGACACAAGCAGTGATAATGAATTTCAACCGGAGTCGCAATTGCAAGGTTTTACGCAGCCTGCACTGAATGATTTGGCGAAAGATCTCGAGCTGTCAAAGGAAAAATCGGAGTTACTTGCATCTCGCCTCAAGCTAAATAAATGTTTGGCTCCGGGAGTAAATGGAACATTTTACAGAAACCGTGGTGTACCTTACGCACAACATTTTAAGAAGGAAAACGACATATGCTATTGCAACGATATTCCTGCATTGTTTGAGAAACTCGGAGAGCCTTACGATCCAAATGAGTGGCGCTTGTTCATTGACGGTAGTAAGGAGAGTTTGAAAGCAGTCATACTGCATATGAGTCATTCCATGCCAAACGGTACGATTTTGGGCAAAAATTTAACGCAATGATTCCGATTTTTATGAAAATTTGCAGATTTGGTCCTCTAGCAATTCTATTTAATCCGCGATTAGAAAAAAAAATATAATTTTTTTTTTCAAAAGTTATGACCAATTGAACTTTGGTAAAATGGAGATTTTATCAAGGAGGTGTGTTCATTCAGTCGCATGTAACTCCGGAAATACTTGACCGATTTTACTCTGCTATACCTTATTTTGAAGGTAATTTTAAGCACTTCTAAAATAACGAAACGGTATGGCATAACGCCATAGAATTTTTTAAGTTTGTATCATTTTAATCCTTTTATTTCGATTTTGAAAATGATTACATCTTTTTTTATTTTTGAAATTTTGCAGGCGTATTCTTACAGGTCTGTTTTACCGACTGTGTAAGTTTTAAAGTGGTGAAATAATGCGTTCTATTTTTAAAATTTTTTTTTTACCTTATACCTTTTTCACTTCCATGAATATAGAAAATATAATATAGAAAAAAAAATACTTTTTAATAGTTTATTGACACAAGATATAACAACAACAAAAAAACAAAGAAAAAAAGAAATAAAAAAATGAGTAATGAAATAAATGTTATGCCTTGTATACCATCTTCATACAGTACTGCTCAGAAGATGATGTTGTCTGGACTTTCATTATTTTATCGGGTTGTGGAATGAATGCATGGTAGCCAAGAGTTCCAGAAATTGTTTTCGCTTTTTCAAAACGCTCCTTCAGGTGTTTCGCCCTATCTTGATATTGATAGTTATTGAAGAATTCTGTATGAATATTCTTCACGTTTTTATTCACCCAATCATAAAATTTGACGGCACTATTAATGGGATTTATGAGGCTGGACAAGCTTGCACGTGCTGCTAGTCTTTTGACTGTTCCTCCCAGACCATCGCAGGGCCATTTGCCATGAGACGTTGCAAAAAAATGCCATTCCGCTGGTATTCCAAAATCTTCTACGTGGAACGTCAGATTTAAAAAGTTTTTCTTGTTTTTGTATTGTGCGCTTGCGCCATCAGAAAAGTAAAATATTTTACTTACAGGTCCTAAGGTTTTCTTTAAAAAATTTACAAGCCCCTCCTGGAATACGTGCACGGCTATTGTATCATGTTTTTATTTCTTTTTTTCTTTGTTTTTTTGTTGTTGTTATATCTTGTGTCAATAAACTATTAAAAAGTATTTTTTTTTCTATATTATATTTTCTATATTCATGGAAGTGAAAAAGGTATAAGGTAAAAAAAAATTTTTAAAAATAGAACGCATTATTTCACCACTTTAAAACTTACACAGTCGGTAAAACAGACCTGTAAGAATACGCCTGCAAAATTTCAAAAATAAAAAAAGATGTAATCATTTTCAAAATCGAAATAAAAGGATTAAAATGATACAAACTTAAAAAATTCTATGGCGTTATGCCATACCGTTTCGTTATTTTAGAAGTGCTTAAAATTACCTTCAAAATAAGGTATAGCAGAGTAAAATCGGTCAAGTATTTCCGGAGTTACATGCGACTGAATGAACACACCTCTTTGATAAAATCTTCATTTCACCAAAGTTCTATTGGTCATAACATTTAAAAAAAAATTTTAAATTTTTTTTCTTGAAACACGTATATAATATTTTTAAGAGAAGAATGCATACACAAACTAGTTAAGCAATCCAAGCTTGTGATGTAAAAAATGCGTACCGTTTGGCATGGAATGACTCATATTGGAAATGAAATACCTTCTATTCCCATCGCTCATGCCATCAACACTAAAGAATCATATGCCACAATGGCCATTTTGCTTAAATACATTCAATATGAGAAGCACAACTGGAAAATATGTTCCGATCTCGTCGAAAAAAATAAAATATTCGGAAAATATGGGATTTGGATTTATTCACTCAATTGCTTATAACTTTGTCATTTTTCGGTCGATTTTCTTGTGGTTGGTCTTAGTTCTTACGTTAAAGTATCATCTTTACGAACATGAAGAGAAACCGAGACGTTTTTTCAACGGTATGTACTTTTCCGCCGGCACAGGATCACTCTAAAATATGATTTTTTTGAAAATTTGCCCTATTTTCATCGATATATTTTGAACCACTTAACTTATAAAAGATCCAATTATACATGTTTGTTCGTCTACTCAATACCTTGCATTTAAGTACCAAGAACGATATAATCAGACATTTCTAGCTCGAGATATGATTTGTCAAGTGAAAAAAGGACGAAAAAATAAAAATATAAGGATATCTCAAAAACTGTTCTATAAAAAAAAATTTTACCTTGATTTTTGAATTCAGCAGATGGAAATACATTAGAAAAGTCACCTCTCATCAAATGTACATTTCCGGTGTAAACTAGTGTAATTTTTTAAAATTTCTGGTTTTACTGAAAAGGTTGAATTTTATTATTTATATTTAATAACACTAGATATTTTTTTTTGTTTTTATAGACTTTGGCCTAAAAACGAAATTGAATTTAAAAAAATTTCCTCTGATTAGTTTTCAAAATAATTTTTTTTACGATTTTTTTGTGAGATATTTCAGCTTTATGGACCATAACTCCCAAATGCTATTACCGATTTCATCAAGGGTGGTCTCAAATGAAAGGAAATTAGCTTTTCTAAACTTTATTATACGAGGTATTAAAGTCATTTCCGTATTTAGGAGGTCAAAATCATTTGTAAACTAGTTAAAGGGTTACCATCCGACGCGTTTTCGCTTTGCCCAATGGGCGAATATTGTTTAGCAGGAGATGGCGAATTTTAGCGAAAAATTGTGTTTTCCAATCAAGCTCAGTTTCATCTCAATAAACAAAATTGCGGCATAAGGGGTTCTAAAAACCCCCACACGTGACTACTGAAAAATGTGGATTTTGGGCTGGCGGCATTATTTGACCGTTTTTTTTCACGAAAATAAACAAGGATCCGTCGCTACCGTCAGCGGTGAGTGTTACCGCGCCACAGAATCAAGGAATTTTTTTTCCATAAATTCAAGAGAATGACATGGACCACATTTGGTTTTAACAAGACGGGGCCACATGTCACACAGCCAACGCAACCATAAATATTTTACGCACTGTTTTTGAAAATCGAATAATCAGCCGAAACTGAGATGTCAATTGGCCGCCTCGGAGTTGTGATTTGAGCCCTTTAGATTCTTTTCTGTAGGGAGCCATTAAGGATAAATGTTACGCAGAGCATCCAGAGACAATTAAAGTGTTGAAACATGAAACCTAATTTCCGTTGATGGGATTCTACCCAAAACAATCTAAAATGTACATAAATTGGGTTGATTGGATGAGGAACTTCGAGCCAGTTGTGGAAGTCATATGAATGATATTGTGTTCGATTATTAAATGACAAAGTTTAATCTTTCCAATAAAACCATACATTTTAGAAAATTATAAGTAATTGTTTTTACAGCCGATTTAAATCGAAAATGTTAAAGCGCCACCTTGTAGTAATAAGCTATTTGGGATTGAAAATGTGCAAAATCGTCCAAGGGGACAAAAAGTTTCCCTTTAAAAATGACTAAAGGTTTCTCGGAAATTTTTTTGTTTTTTTTTTAAATTTTTTTTAGTACTTTCTCAACGGTGGACGTTATATAATATTCGGCCCGGCCGACATCACAATTTTTTTGTTATTGCTTTTTTAAATTTTCAAAAAGAAACGTAAATCTGAACAACCCTGTATATGGCTCTGTGTATTCCATCCGCATAACCGAATGTTGGTTCTGCACTGGACATTTTAGTACATGGAACCTTAAATATACATAATAAAAATTGTATTTAACATTTTATGGTCCATTATGCAAACACAGAAAAAATGAGAACCATAAAATTTCAACCAAAAAATTGGTACGTAAACTTTTTCACACTTAATTAAACATTTCGTAAATAAGATTTTTTCCAGATATTGCGAGAAATAACAACAAAATTCAAAAAATGCATGCACAGTATCGTGTGCATGTGTTTAGGCATTTATGCGAGCGATTTTTAGTGTGTTCGGTGGGGAAACTACTGCTGGCAGTTCTCGTTAGACGCGAAACTGCCTGCTATTTGTTGTTTGTGGTCTTATGGTACTGCACATTCGTTGTTTCTGGTCTTATGGTAGTGAAGTAGCGCTCACCGAATCTGTAGTCACTCCTGCTTGTAACGAAAAGTCTTTCTGACTGCTTTTTGACATTTTTTTGTAAATATGTGAAGTTTAATTTCGCCTGATGCGAAATTATAGTGAATAGCTGACATCTTGAGGTCATGTATTTGAAGCCGATGTTGTGTTTTTGGTTTAAATGTTATAGTTACTAATATTGATATCAATTGAGTTCGTGAATCATCTTTAGGGGTTGTCACTAATAATAATATGTATATAGCAATGCCGTATTGCTTAGGCTTCTAGATATTATAATTTATAACTAATATAAATCATCCCAAGGCTGGAGCACCCTTTACACCATAGAATAAAAAAGTTGCAACTTCTCTCGCGTCTTTGCCTAGTTTACAGTTCCAATTTTCCTCTGGTTGTAATTAAATTTGGTATGCGTGCATTTATTTCATTTCCATCCATCGACTTTTCCATAATTTCCACAAATGAAACTAATTTAATTTTTAAGTTCAAAAACTTTTTTGTACTCCACAGAATTCAAATTGAGTAACATTTTTCTTCATCCTTCCTCGTTCTTACTTTCATTGCAGTAATTATTCTGGTTCTAAAGAAACCTCAACGCCACAAACAACACAAGCTCGTCCTGGCAGTGCAGCGGGTGGCAGCGCTGGCAGTCAGAGCGCTGGCATGGCCGCCACCGGCTTTCAGGATCCAAATGCGGCGGCGGATATCAGGCAACCGTTACTGACCACCAAAAAGCCCGTACCACATGATCGCTTCGATGATTTGATGAAAATCGTAAACGACTATGCGGGAACTCTTCAATATGGTCATGTGTTGGTCGACAGCGATGGCGATGAGGACGGCAACAATCCGTCGCTGAGTGAAGTTATGAAAATCAAACCAAGGTAAGGCTTATATAATTTAAAGAAATTTTATAAAATTATTTTTCGGCTTGAGGTCATTTATTTAAACTTTGTTTGTTTGTTTTGAGTGTTGTCGTTCAATTATGGTTAGAATTTATTTTATATATATGAAGAAGTCATCGAGGTTTCTCAATTGTAGAAATTTCTATTACATAAGTATAAGTATTAAGGTCTTATATTAAGGTTCCTATGCTTGCGGCTGTTGACAACTGTCAGAGTTTGTTCCACTTTATTGTGTGTTAAAAGAATTTAATTTCCCTAAGAATGCTCTGTGGAACAGGGTTTTATAAGTTAGTTTCATTTCTGTCTCTGTGTGTGTTTTAAATAGGGTCTTGGGTTTGGTCTAAAGTCAATAGAGTAGAGTCGGTATCTTCAACAGTACCGGACACAATTCCCTTTTGATGTAGCAAACAAATGCTCAACTGCTTAATAACCTAAACCACCTCCCCTTGTGGCATAGGGTATAAAGCGATATTCACTTTGCAATTCTACTTATATTAACGAACATATGGTCACCGCATGTTAACAGCTACGTCATCTGATCCATTATAACCTTGTAATGCACTCTACTTAAAAGTTCCACTTGCATTTGTCTGCCTCATTTTCATGTGAAACATGTTTAGCATTTCTTATTCCGAAGATTTGTTAAAAATCTTGAATAGATCCAATCCAAGAAAGCGTTACATGAGTGTGCAAAAGCAAACACATTGACGTGAACAAGATTTACAAGGATATGCCAAAAATATATATTTTAAGCAATGTCATTTGGTTCAACACTCCTCTCTACTATTCATGCAAATTGAAATGCAAACATAATCTTTCTGGTTACGATACAATCTCGTTTCATCGCAAAAGGAGCCCAAAAAAAGACATACAAAAAACTCTCGAATACGAAAACATGTAAATCTCTGAAAAGGCAAATTGAAGCAAGCATATCGTCTATCGTCTTGGATTGAATTGGTGAAAAAAAAACACAGAAAAATACCGAGAAGCGAGCTGAAAAAATGCAAAAATGCTTACAGATATCTAATACGTATGTATGAAGGCAAGTATGTACGTATGTGTAGGATTGCTGTCTGTCTGTCTGTCGATGTGTAGCAACGCTTATGCTTCTATGCACTGCACTTAGCAACGACATATTTAGTGCACTTTACAAAGACAGATAAAGATACACTTGAAGTAGACAATAACGCAGACAAAAGTAATGCCATACAAATGTGAACTATCTCGCAATGTCATACTAACTCTCACACACACATACGCACAGCCGCACAAACGCATGCCATCTTATGGCCACATATACATACGTATGTATGTGTGTGTTTAGAGGATCTAAAAAATACATACAAACACGTGTATAATTGATATGACATCGGGCTATAGCCCAACCGTTTGCTCGCATCCTACGCTGCGATCCTGTGGCATTTCCGTATGTGTGTGGGTGGTTGCACACTAATTCATTGCAGCGGTGAAATGAAGGGGCAAAATGGCCTTCGGACAGGCCTTCTTTGATGTCTATCGGCATGCCCGAATTTTTAAATAATGCTTACTTTTTATTTACAAATGGTGTCCTTGGAGATCTATACTATATTCAGTTGCTTATATAGGGTGATCCATCTAGAGGTATTTTTTTCGGAACAAAAAAATATAAAAATTCAAATCAATTATTACCAATTTATTGGTAATTTGAAAGGACATTTTATGGCATCTGCTTAGAATATAACTTCCAGGGCAGGGCAAATCTGCGGGGACATTTTCAATGAAGGCTGTACGAAAAAGACAAAGACCAATGTTGCCTCATTTCATAAGATTTAGTTGAAAATTGCTTGTAGGGCGCCAGAGTATCGATTTGTGAGTACTTTAACTAATTTTGCAAGGGTTAGTTAATTTTAAGCAGGCTCTAATATGTGGATTCTAAGGTAGCATGTTACGAAATCGAAAGAGACATTAAAATAAAGCGACATAAATGAACTTTAGCAACGAACGGGAGGATACAGTATAACAATGATAGGACTTCCACTTTATGTCTATTGACCGAAGGTGCCAGGTGGAACTTATAAGGCCGAACGTCAAGGTCAAGGTCTTTCTAGAAATGTTTCTATAACAAAGTTAAGAATATATAGGGTGGCCTATTAAAAACTTTAAATTTAATGCGGCTGTAAACAAAAGACTGATTTTTTTTTACAAATTTTTGGTTTTATTGGAATGGTTGAACTTTGTCATTTAATAACAGAAAACATCCGATGCGTTTTTTCGTCGGCCGATGGGCTGAAGATTGTTTGGCAGTAGATGAATAATTTGACAGAAAAATCGTAATTTTAAATGAAGTTAATTTTCATCTCGGAGGCCATGTCAAGTAGCAAAATTGCCGCTTATGGGGTTCAGAGAACCCCACGTGTCTACTGAGAGGCCATCGCATCCACAACAAGTCACTGTCGGCTGATCTGTTTTTCAATATACTTACACCCATAGCAGGTTATGGTTATATGTAGGCGTGGTTAGGTTTCAATTTTCCACCATTAAGTTAATCTAACATTAATTTTCTTAGCCACCCATCTTAACTAACACTGCCCAGACCGTAGCTTTTTATTAAATCTCCTAAAGGGTCATTGGCAGGGGTGGTACTATAATAGGGCGTAGCAACCAGTTTTTCCTATAGAAGTACAACTATGAAATAAACATGGAAGTTATATTCTAAGCGGATCTTGTTCAAATTCCGTACAGAAGCGTTGCGTCCTCTGTACACCACAGTTGTGAAGGGTATCATCTAATCGATTCTTTCAGACTGTAGACTTTTTTAGATGTTTTATTTTTAAATGCATTTCGACCTCATTGTTTTGAAAAAGATTTTGGACATTTTGATGAATAATTCTATATCATGACTCTGCCAACTTCCCTTTGAAGTGCAGGAACTTCTGAATTTTTTTATTTTTACGAACAGTTGGAAAGCCCCATAAATATTGGTTCTTGCTAAAAGTCCACTATGGCCTTCTCGTATCCCTTAGAAAGCCTTTACAATGTCACCCCCGGGTTAATGTTCAATATGTTTGCCCATGTAATGCATATTTCCAAGTATTTTTCCCCCTTTTCCAATATGTCTGAAATTCCTTTTCACCAGTCTAAAATGAGAAAAATTTGTAATTTTTTCTTTTTGTTATGTTTTGAATGTCTCAGCATATTTGAATGCATGTCACGTCAATTGAGCGTAAATTGCTGTAAATTGAAAAAAGAATGCAAGCAAATGCAGGGCATCAATTCCAAATAAATATATTTTCTTAGCCTGCAGTTATTTACATATGTATTTGGTATGTGAACACTAGGGTGTACCGCAAAACAGGATACTTTAGAATTTTTTTCTAAATTTTGTAACAATTTTTTTTTTAAAAAAATGTAATAAATTCTTTTTCTAGACTAATTACATTATGTTAAAGTAAGTACAGGGTGGCTGAAGAATATTGCTACATAACAAATATTTTTTTTTAAGTGTATGGAAATCATTTTTCTTTTGTTCATGTTAAAGCTCATTCAATTGTATTAAAAATAGCTTTATTAGTTTTAAAAATAATGGAATTTAATTGCCCGCCTGCTCGTTGATGCATGTGCGGCATCTTACCAAAATGCTGTTCATTACTGTTTGGAGAGTTGAGACAGGAATAGTCGCAATTCTTTCCCGAATGAGTTGCGTTAGTTCATTAAAATTTGTTGGTTTGGCTTGTAGACTTCCAGTTTGCAATAACCCCCTAAGAAAAAGTCAGGTGCAGTAAGGTCAGGCGACCTGGGGGCCAACGGAATGTGGAGTTTCTGCATATCAACTTATTGGAAAATTTTCGTCGCAATTTTGTCATAATAGGCCGAGCAATGTGAGAAGTTGCATCATTTGGCTGAAAACACACAGAGTTAAATGAAATTCTCATTCGGCGTAATTCTGTCTTTACAGAATCGGTCACGTAACGATGTGACCATTTCCTTCAAAAAAGTAGTGCCTGACAATGCAGCGCGATGAAACAATGCAGCGCGATGAAACTGTTCACCACACTTTGACACGAAGTGGATGCAATTCCGTCTCCTGGAGTGTCTGTGGGTTGAAAGCACTCCATATTCGACAATTTTGTTTGTTTATGTGGCCGTTTAAATCGAAATGGGCTTCGTCGGACTCGTCAGAAACGACAGTTCAACATGTTTCCGTCTTCTTCCACCATTCAAAGCATCTTTTGCAAAATTCCAAGCGAATCGGGAAGACTGCTGCGTTCAGTTTGTTGGTCATTTGAATTTTATATGGGAATAAGTCCAAATCTTTGAGCATAATTGACTTCAATGACTGTCTGCTTATATCGATTTGAGCAGGTAAGCTTCTTGTCGAAAATCTTGGATTGTTTTGTAAGGCTGCAACTACAGCAGCGATTGTTTCCTCAGTCCAATGTTAAATCTAAAAATCAATTTGCAATATAAGAAGTAATAGGATAGAGTAAAGGCTAGTTCTTATCTATCCCAACTCTTGTTAAAGACGATCAGTCATTCACTGACCCGGTTGATAAAGCTAACCTTTTGGCTGAAATGTTTGCTGGAAATTCTTCTTTGCCGGAAAGCAATCAACCACTCCCCGTGATCGAAAACGTATCTAGTTCCATGCCTGAGAATTTTTTTTGAACTCGTGGAGTTAAAAAGGGTTCTTGCGAATCTCGATGTTAGTAAGTTTCCGGGCCCGGATGGTATCTCGGCACTTGTCCTATGTAAGTGCTCTTCGACGCTAGCCCGTCCATTACGCAACCTTTTCAACCTTGCTTATCGTGCAGGAGTCTTCCCAGCGTGTTGGAAGGTTGCGAATGTCCAGCCGATCCCTAAAAAGGGTGAGGCCAATAATCCTGCGAATTATCGGCCCATTGCGATTTGCTCTGCGCTCTCCAAGGTAATGCAGAGCATGGTCAATCACCATCTTGTGGGGTTTCTGGAGTGCAACAACCTACTTTATGATTGGCAGTATGGCTCCGTAGAAATCGCTCTACGGGAGACCTGATGGCTTTCCTATCGGAGCGTTGGAGTCGGCCCATCCACCACTTTGGTGAGAGTAAGGTCGTGGCTCTGGATATCTCCAAGGCCTTTGACAGAGTCTGGCATGGTGCTCTCGTATCAAAGCTGATCGCATTTGGTTTCGGTAATACTTTTGCTCGATTTATATCGAGCTTTCTTAGAGATAGCACTATAAGAGTTGTTGATGGGTTCTCATCCGACAAACATAGCTTGACCGCAGGTGTACCACAGGGCTCTGTCCTTTCTCCATCTTTATTTCTTATTTTCATTGACGATCTTTTGGGTCAGACCGTGAATCCAATCTACTCTGTCGCGGATGACAGCAACCTCTGTCGTTCGTATTAATTCGACCGTAGGCCGAGTCTTCAAGATATTGAGGACCAAAGGCGAATTATGGTTGAGACACTTGGCCGGGATTTACAGGCCATTTCCGAATGGGGTCGAGTGAATAGAGTAGATTTTAATGCGCGTAAGACACAGTGCTGCTTGTTGTCTCACAAGCGATTCATTGACCCAACAGTATCGTCATTAACTATCGATGGTATGGATATCGAACAATCGGATGTGCTTGATGATCGGGGCATGAAAATACAATGTGACGCTCGTTGGGCGAGGCATGTATTCGAAGTGTCGAAAGAATCACTCAAGTGCATAGGCTTTTTAAAGCGGTGCAAGAAATATTTCACTCCTTCTGATCTTTTCAATATCTATAAACTAACATCAGGCCGAAGATGGAATACAACTCCCATATATGGGCAGGTGCTCCAAGATCATCCTTAGAGCTACTTGAGCGTGTTCAAAGGAGAGCGATGGTGCTGATAGGTGACAGTAGGGTATCCAATTCTATTGTTTCCCTTGAGCATCGTCGGAATGTGGGTTGCGTGACGCTGTTCTATCGTTACTTTCATGGTGTGTGTTCTTCAGACATTCGTCGTCTTATTCCTGATGTGAGGATGTTCGGCAGGGATTCACGACTTTCCAGGAATTCACACCCATTTGTTATCGATTGGCCGGTTGACCGCTCTATACACTACAGATTAAATTCGTTTTACGCCCGTACTGTCCGTATGTGGAATCGACTTCCGGCGTATGTATTTCCCACCAACTACGACATCCAGAAATCCAAGTCAAATGTCAACAAACATTACTCCCTCTTTCCCCCTTGAGCTCCCTTACTTCCCACTCACCAACACAATGCATCGCATGTAAAGGGGAAAACCCCTGAGTGTTGGTAAAAAAAAAACAGATTCATTAAATAGAAAAAAAGTAAATACATTTTACTTTGAAAGCGGTTTTTATCAGCCACCCTGTAATTTATGGCGACATAAGTTTCCGAGATTTATAAAATAGGTAAAGTATTTAAATATATCACACGAAGTTTGATCATTCGCTGCTGGGTGCTTACACATCCTTAATCATCCAATTGTATCCCTCTGTGTCGTCTCTTAAGTTACAACCCTAGTTTTCATAGACCCCAGGTATGTTCCTTTCTTTACATAGTTTTAGTTGTCATCGTCGTTACTTATGCTAACTCTTACTAATTTGTTGCTATTATATTGTAAAATATTATGTTGCTCAGTGCATAATTGACGTTATCCTGACTCGGATGATCATTAAATAATTCCAGTAAATTGGATCAAATGGCATTTAGATGGTGAATATATTCTCTGTTCATAACTTTGGGAGGGCAGAGTAGATGGAGCATGTGGCAAAACCACAAGTTATACCAATTCCTATTCCAAATGACACTCGTTGGAAGCAATTATCACTTGTTAGTGTAAACTTGCGGAACTAATATTATATCTTTTGCTCTGAGCTCCTAACATATTTGTACTTTATGTGTCATTTCATGTTATTTGCGGATATTTGTTTTGTTTGCGTACTTTTCTGTTGAAGTTAGATTACAACCTTTGGACTTTTTTTTGTAAACTTGGAGTGGGTTTTCTTGGAAAGTCGTATTAGCTTTGTAAGCTAAGCATAGTAAAGAAATGAGGGTGACAGAGGAAATTATTGAATTGCAAACCTTAGATTTTGGCATGGTATTAAAGTAGCTAATGTCATGCTTTATTATCTATCATACCGGTTTTATTCAGAGAAAGAAAATCTATCAATTTACTTCCAATATTTAATGGGTCAATTTCAAATTAATTTCTGCTTTTAATTTCTATGCTAACTTTCCTGGACTAAGGATTTTAAGCCAGAAAATGCTCTTGAAAAAGCTACTACTAGCTTATGTTATTTTTGTCATCAACAGGAAAACAGCGACTAAAAAATGTTCAAATGTTCTACGGGGTAAAACATCGCATTGAAGTTATCAATGTGTCTATCCTGACTTGAAGCTTGTATAAATAGCTTATCATTTCATAATGTGGGAGTTTTACTTCAAAAATTGAGTAAAACTCCCACTTTTGGGCGGGTGCTTCAAAGTCTTTTTTTGGAGTTTCTCGACCGGGTACAAGGGGTGGCTTGTTGGATATATCAGGTAGCCCACTCTATTGATTCGAGCATCGGCGGAAGGTTAGTTGCGTATCACTTATTTACAGGCACTTTGACGGGATGTGCTCTTCTGAGGTAGGTGTCCTCATACCTGAGATATTATTTCGTTCGCTGCCCAGACCTATCTTTCCTTGACCTACGCAATGCACCTCCTAAAAGTTGGTTTTACAAAAAAAAATCAAAAGTAAAGGGTGTTATAAGAAGAGCGCAATTTTTAAATTTTAAATAAAACACAGATATTTTAGAAAAAATCGTGAAACTTTATTATATCGTAAAGTAGACAGAATGAGGTTATGTATGGAACAATATATCGTGCAGATGGCCACCGCGGCTTTGCTGGCATGCACGCGATCTTTTAATGAAATTTTCAATGACCGTTTTGCATGAATGCTGCTGTATTTCATTAAAATGCAGCGTCCAATTTCGTCTTTTAAGGCTTGAGTCGTCGTCGGCTTATTCGCGTAAACCATCGACTTCAAAAAACCCCAAAGAAAAAAATCTACTGGTGTTAAATCGCACGATCTAGACGGCCAATTCTGATCTCCAAAACGCGAAATAAGACGACCGGGAAATGACTGATGCAGCAATTGAATTGTTTCTCTGGCTGTATGACATGTGGCGCCGTCTTGTTGGAACCACATGCCCTCCACATTCATTTCTTCAATTCTAGTCAAGAAAAAACTGGTTATCATTTCACGATACCAAACACCATTGACTGTTTGCGCTTAACCTGCCTCATTTTCATAAAAAAAGGTCCAATGATTCCTCCAGCCCAAAAACCACACCACACCACAGTGACACGTTGAGGATGCATTTGCTTCTCGTGAATCACTCGAGGATTTTCCGCACCCCAAATGCGACAATTCTGCCTATTGACGAAGCCATCAAGATGAAAATGGGCCTCGTCACTGAAGATGATTTTATCGGCAAAATCAGCATTTTCATGTTGTCTCTCCAATACCCAATTAACGAACTCCCTTCGCTGTCCATGGTCAGCTGGCTTCAGTTCCTGAGTCAATTGAATTTTGTATGCATGAAGATGCAAATCTTTCGTCAAAATTCGCTGCAAAGTGGATTTGGAGACACCAATTTGCTGAGCTCGGTGTCGAATTGAGGTGGATGGAGTTTGAGCGACATCATCACGTACAGCTGCGACATTTTCGGTCGATCGACCTGGTCGATGGCGCGTTGTTGTCTTTACATCACTAACAGACCCAGTTTCGGCAAATTTATCCATTAATCTCTTTACAGTTGACTCTTTTGGAGCATTATTGTGACCCCAAATTGATCGCAATTTGCAAACTGTAGCCGCAAAACTTTCACCATTTTGGTAAAACAATTTCACAATGAGAATGCGTTGTTCGTTCGTGTAGCGCTCCATTTTTACTAACCTCGTACCTTCTACTAACAAACAATAACAATTGTTCAAATGTCAAACAATGACACTTCGAATGTTGCCAGATTTAAAAATTGCGTTCTTCTTGGGACACCCTTTATAACAAGACTATTGGATTGGAAAATCAACTTCAACACTCTTATATTTGACATCAGAATGAATACATTGCGTTAAGCTAGCCTAAATCGTCTTTTTATATAGACTCGGTCCAAAGCTTACGTTTAGAAAATATGAGATCCCTGGTCAATAATCTCTTCGCTTTGTTTTATTTTTGTTTGCCTTTAACTTGTTCCTGAAAACAATCTGATTTGATTGACCAAAGTCCGCCTATCTATTCATATATACATGACAAATAAGAGCGGTTACGATGACATTTTCCACATTGTGAAGGTTTTGGGTAAGGACGAAACTTATTAATATGGTGCCCATTGATCCATATGTTAATAAAATGTTCATCCCGGCCTTAATCCCTATAAATTTACTCCCATGGTCATTAAAACTTACAATATGTTTTGAGAAATTCTTTATAAAGAAAATTTCATTCTCAAACCATTTTATGAATAGAAGCCTTGTATGAAGTTAAATCTTTATCAAAATCTCCACAGTTTAATATTATAGATATATCCAACCTAGAAGAGAGGCTTTGTTTGAAAAAATCTTTAAAAAGAAGTTTTATATCGCTTATTTGCGATTTGAGGACTTATACTTATAGTCTAAATCAAGCGCACAAAGTTAATTGTAAATTAAACAAAAAGTTTTCAGAGAATTATCTTAATATTTTTATAATGATAGAAGGATCTATGACAATTATGTGTGAAACAAATTCTCACTACGGCTTCGGTGGCATAGCTCTATCTGATATTCCATAGTTTCAATGACAGGGGCATAGGAGGTTCAGTGTCGTTAATGTGCCGAACTATCTCATCCTGTCTTGAATTGATCATAAATTATTGACGTACACATTTTTTTTAAATATCCTCCAAAAAAAGTAGTCCAACGGTGTTTAATCGCATGATCGTGGCGACCACGACGTGAGATACCACGGCCATTGAATATCTCGCGCAAAAGAGCCATTGTTTCGTTGGCTGTGTGGCAAGTGGCATCATCCTGTTGGAACCACATATCGTCCAGATCCGTATCCTCTATATCTGGCCTCAAGAAGTTCGTTATCATCTCGTAACAGCGACTGCTATTCACGATAACTGCTTAGCCGACCTCATTTTCGAAGAGTACGGACCGATGTTGCCGCCAGCCCATAAACCGCACCAAACGGTCACTTTTTGTGAATGCATTGACTTTTCAGCAATCACTCGTGGATCATTTGCCCACTAAGGTGAAAGTATGCCTCATCGCTTAAGATGTTTTTCTTTGTAAAGTCACTATTCACATCTATCTGTTCAACCAATCGTTCGGCGTTTTGACAACGCTTGAAATCCTCGGTAGGCTTCAGCTCTTGATTCAGTTGAAGCTTGTTAGCGTGTAAATTCAAATCTTTATTCAAAATTCGCATCAGTGATGTTTGTGAGATGTGTAATTGTTTGGCGCTACGACGAGTCAAGGTTGATGGCTCTTCTGCCTCACGATCGCGAACAATATCAATATTTTCCGCAAAACGAACTGAGCGAGCATGCTTTGGAGTTTTCACATTTGCTTCCGATCCGGTTTCCTGAAATCAGCGTGCAATTCTTCCGATTATGGACACATTTTCTCGATTATGCTGACCAGAAAAAATCACGAAGTGCACGAAATGCATTTTTATAGAAAGACCCATTTTCGTAAAAGGCTTCAAAAATCTCAACGCGCCTCTCAATTGTGTACCTCTCCATGGTTGAACTGGTCAAACACTGGAACAAAGAAATGTCGATTTAAATTTTGCAAACAAAATTGACGGTATGGTGTGACTCACACTCTACATGATTCACACTTAACATAAATGCAGTGCCCTGAACGATGAATTCTTCGATGGGTTTTGTGGCATGGTGTTACCAAAATAATTCGCTAACAAACAACAAAGCTGCCTTCTAGCTTCCCCAAATTTACGTTGGAAAATGGGTTCCATTAAAGATACTTTTATTAAGTTTGATTCCACCAGTGATGAAAATTTGAATTCTTCAACATTTACACAGAAATTTGAATACAATAGAATAACATATTAAGCTTTTATTCCAGCTTCAATGATAAAATTGGTATTTAAAGCAACACAATTTAAATTGCATTTCTACAAAACTGCTAAGTGGTTGTAGTAAAAGACGATAAATTGTAGATGATGGACGAAATTGTTCTTTTTTGCAATAATGTAGAAAAACAGCACTTCAGTAGCGCTCAAACTCTCGAGTCATTTTACAATGTTCGTTTGTACATAATCAGAAGAACGCTAGAAAATCAAAATTAAAGCACAAAAAACCCAGAAAACACTAAATTCGCACTCAATAAAAACACAAAAAACGGAATTCCTTAAATGATTGATACCCATCTTGAGTTTTCGATTTCGCATAAAAGCTCATTTCGTTCATCTTCTATAGTTTATTGTCCTTGGTTTTAGTATCACAGTACTCACTTTTAAATAAGCTTTCAATATTTCCTAACACCAATCAAACGTAATTGTTTTATTTTCAAATCAAGGAGATGCTTTACCGCGCTCCTGCCAATATGACAGACAATTGAATATCTCCACGGTTAATGCATGATGTAACAACAAGCTTAGAATCGAACCTGGACTCGAGCATAGTTGTAAATGGTTCTTAACCGATTAACAAACTTCAGATCGAATGCACAGAAAATACCACCAGAACGTATGAGTGTTATTCAGAGACCAATTAAAATTAAGCATACGCCACACCAGCATTTACGTTACAAGTGGTTTTGCGGTTTTTTTAGACTTCAGGGCGTTTTCAAGACACACAAATGCTGAGTTGGCAATTCCAGGCGATTTTGTAGTAAAGACTTCAAATTCCAAATCCATGTCAAGAAAATAAATACAAAAGATGGCGCCTGAAAAAAACATATTTCGGCTCAATGCGTTAAGGTCTGCGCACACTGAATCTTTATTTCTATATGCTGCGTTTGTCTTAATTTACAGTTGTGTTACATGAATTATTATACATCTGCAATGCAATGTTAGCGTAGAAATGCTCTGTCATATATTGATTATACATTTTTGGAACTTTTTTCAATGGTTTTTAAACTACTGAAAGTTGAAAACAGTTGAAAAAAATTCAGTGTTCCGTGGCCTTGATTTTCAAATCTTTATATGTTCTATAATAAAATATTGTAAGGGAGGCTCTTGTTCAAATGATATTCAGGAAAACCGGCATAGGAACCACAGGTACTCTACAAACCCCGAGCTAAAGCCGATTAAGACTCTGGACGTCCTAGGTGAACAACAATTTTACAAGTAAATAGCCTTGTAAAGCGTTTCGTTTTAATTACATTCAAAACTGTATGCAAAGTGTTGTCAACGATTTTTAAACAGACAAATCTAGGAGCACATCCCCCATTGTGCTTTCTAAATGGGGATTTTGGGTGGGACCCAACTATTAAGCAAACTGTTACATTCCTCCCCCTACCCCGCCCCATACCTACGATAATAGTTTCGTTAAGTATGAATCCTTTTGAAAACATGTATTCAGTGCCCATAGTCAGCACCCCATCACAAAGTTTATCACTCTCTGGCTATCAACGATGCTGTCGAAAAGTCAAATTTGCATACATGTGTAATTTACATGTTCGTATGTTTGTTATGCCCGCGTATTACAACAAATAAAATTGTCCATGCACATTTCTATGGCAAGCATGAAGAGAGCGAAGAAGAAAAAAGTGGAACCCTCCAACATACGTAAATTCCCTTAAACACCTGTCGTCAAAGTTTTGGCGTTGTAGCCCCCGCCTGCAACATCAGCGGATATACATATTCCAGATCGCAGCTTTACACACACACAAAGCCATTAAAGCACTTGCAAATATATGTGTTTTTATCCTTGCATATCACACACTCACACACACACACTACATACATTCATATCTATTTAAGTTATGCAAGCATCACATTACCCAGCGAAGCCGCCACTGGAGCTTCTCCAGATGATGATGACGATCATCATCGTCATTGTGATGATGGTGATGGCAATGGTAATGTTTCCTCGCGCTTTTTGGCGTTCCTAGTGGCAATTACAGTTGTTTGTATATGTAAATGTGGTTATATATATTAGATGGGGTCCCTATTGATACATTAATATTGGTTATGACCAAATAAAGGGTGGTTACATTTTAAGGGCAGATGTTGAATGTGCACCACACCTAAACGTCAAGTTTTTTTCTGCATTTCATTTGATATTTTTTAATTTCAGACTAACTCAATTTGAACAATGGAAAGATACACAAGCGAGCAACGCGTTAAAGTTATTATATGTGACGCGCAAAATAGAAAGGGACCTTAGGTTAAAAACCAGTTTTGTTCAGGGGAGGCATTTTAAAGATTAGGTCCCTTTCTATTTCCGCTTAGAATCGTCGACTAAACTTTCATAAATCGCGCATATCTCTGGGAGGGAACACTTTTGGGGCATGGGATCGGTCTCATTCGATGCTCAGATGTTGTCCACATCAAAAAAAGTGAAAAGTTGATGAAAAGTTTTGTTCAGGAGAGCCATTTTAAAGATTAGGTCCCTTTCTATTTGCTCTTAGAATCGTCGACTTCACTTTCATAAAATGCGCATATCTCTGGGAAGGAACACTTTTGGGGCATGGGATCGGTCTCATTCGATGCTCGATGCTCAAAAAAAAAGTGAAAAGTTGATGAAAAGTTTTGTTCAGGAGAGCCTTTTTAAAGATTAGGTCCCTTTCTATTTGCGCTTAGAATCGTCGATTTTACTTTCATAAAACGCGCATATCTCGCGGAGGGAACACTTTTGGGGCATGGGATCGGTCTCATTCGATGCTCAGATGTTGTCCACATCAAAAAAAAAAGTGAAAAGTTGATGAAAAGTTTTGTTCAGGAGAGCCTTTTTAAAGATTAGGTCCCTTTCTATTTGCGCTTAGAATCGTCGACTTTACTTTCATAAAACGCGCATATCTCGCGGAGGGAACACTTTTGGGGCATGGGATCAGTCTCATTCGATGCTCAGATGTTGTCCACATCAAAAAAAAGTGAAAAGTTGATGAAAAGTTTTGTTCAGGAGAGCCATTTTAAAGATTAGGTCCCTTTTCTATTTGCGCTCAGATGTTGTCCACATCAAAAAAAGAAAAAAATGAAAATTGATTTTTTCTTTACCCTTGGGTCCCTTTCTCTATGCGCTGTCCCATATAGTAAATGATCAATTTTCGAAGAAATCATCTTCAGTGATGAGTCCCCTTTTCACCTCAGTGGATTCGTCAATAAGCAGAATTTCTGCATTTGGGCGAATGATATTCCAAGATTTATTGTCGAAAAAACAATGCACCCTCAAGGAGTGACTGTTTGATGACCTTAATTTTTCCAAAATGATGCCGGTCAGGCAGTTACAGTTACATGACGGAGCCACTTGCCACACAGCTTGCCAATGGCTCTTTTGCGCGACAAATTTAATGGCCGTGTTATCTCTCGTCGTGACGATGTTAAATGGCCGCCAAGATCATGTCGAGCCATAAGCGCTAACCTATCGTAAGTGAAAAAATGCAAATTTTACAGGAGACGGTTTTTATTATTTATTTCAAACAACTTTATTAAAAATGCAAATGTTTTAATGCAAAAATTTAAGATTTCTACCTACTCATATAACTGTATCAAAAAACAAAAAAAAAATCTGAACACATTTGCGATTGCTGCAGCAATTTGATGTGTGACTTACGATAAAATTGCTACACAATAAAATTTAAACAATCATTTACGATAAAATGCAAAAGCTTTTTTTTTGATGTTTTACTAACAATTTTGTCATTTTAAAAATACAAAACGATGAGGCTTGTCCTAACGATTATTTTTCAGCAATAAAATTTTTTTTCCAAAAATTTGACTTACGATAGGTTAGCGCTTATGGCTCGATGTGATTTGACACCGTTGGACTTCTTTCTTTGCGGTTATTTGAAAGAAAATGTGTACGTCGATAAGCCAGCAACAATTCAAGAGCTAAAGGATGGGATAATTCGGCCCATTAATGGCATCGGACCTCAATTATGCCTCAGCGTCATCGAAAATTTCGACCATCGGATGGAGGTGTGCCGCCGAGCCGAGGTCGTGACGTCCATTTAGCCGATATTTTGTTCCATACTTAATTGAACCATACCAATATTATCATAATAAAAAGAAATGACAATAAATTCTTAAAAAACTTGTGTTTTATTCAAAATCAACATCGGCCCTTAAAATTTAACCAGCCTTGTTCACAACCTATGTTCAAAACCTTTGTATAGGTAACATAGTTCGCTAACCTATTTTGTCCTCACCTTACGATTTGATATCTTGTCATATCACGTATCCATATCCTCTGTATTGTAGTAAGCACAACTATTTGTGCTGCTACCCACTCTATTATGCCTATAAAACACACACCTTAGCTACAAAAAATAAATAAATATCAATTGTAAATTCACATACATACAAACTCATGTATCTGTATATATACGCGTGCGTGTGTGGACCCCATTAGGCAAAAACATTATCCTTTCCATATTGTTGCAAAAATGGAATATTTTTCGGCACCAGCACGAACGACGGCGGGCATGTGCTGCGTTGGCCCTATCGCTGATGATAACAAACATATTGTTTTTATTGACTCATTATGGTTATTTTGGCATTCATTTACGATCAGTTCAAATTAAACCTCATGATTTGTAGGTTTCGGCAAAAAATATTACTCATTTCTGAGTGTAACATGAGTGATTTTGCGGACCCTTCTATCCAAAACACCAAACACGGTGCTACCATTGCTTTGCCGGCAAAATCTATAGGCTCTTAATAGAAATCCAAAAAGGGGAGAAGCTTATGTTGTTCGAGTAAAATTTTTAACTGATATGCAGCTATACGAGGGCTGTCGTAAATCCGATCGACCTTGCCAAGAATCATTTTGTTACTACTTAACTGCTTAATTGGAGTAATATCGAAATTTAAATAGCTGCAGCATCTCAAGCCGACTGGAAACTATATATTTATTTAGGAAACCATAAAGCGATATGACCCAATTTCAGCAGCATTAGTTATACTTGCTTAAGTCCCGCAAGATTCTATTAAGGAACAAGGGGGAACTTCTCTCGATTCAGTTAGCTGTGTACGATTAAATTCTTATATTCACAGACCAGGGCCAATTGTTTAGCGCGGGCTCCGAACGGCAAATGCATCTTATAGAGACATTTCTACATGGCTTAGAAAAAAATCTGTTAAAGTCGAGGTGCGAACCCGCCGCTGGCGTTACGGCAAGACGGTTATCCCGGAAAAAGCAAGGGCCAATGATACCTACTCGTGATATGGCACACAGTGACGCGGTCCGAATGCAGAGGTCTTTGGTGAAGTTCTCTGGGGTTTGTTTCGCTCCCGTACCGCATATTTGGGGGAACAGTGAATTTTAAACAAAAAGCACGCTGCACTGGTCCAATGGGCATTTTAAAAATACGCTTCAACACAAAATGACCTCTCCACACGTACCCAATGCATGATGGCAACTGAAAGGCAGACGAATACAAATCTCCCGTCAGCCACTATAAGCCACGCATACTCTTCACTCTCTTCGACCAACAGTGCTGTCACAGCCTGCAGTGCAAAAAAGCAAATTACCATGCTCCACCCGGTAGCTCACATCACGATAATGTAAAGGGTGGTCCAACTAAAACGCACGATATTAATTATGAATAAAACTAAAAGTTTCAGAAAGTTATCTTAATATTTTTTTTATTTGATTTAAGAACCTATGACAAAAGTTGATGGTTAGCCGCTCTAGAAGTCACAGATCAAATTCGGTTGTGCTCAAAGTAGGTGCGTTTTAAGCGACTTATGGGTGGTCCAACTAAAACGCTCGATATTAATTGTAAATACTATAAAAGTTGTTCAGAGAAATATCTTAACATTTATTATTATGATGGAAGGACTTATGGCAATTATGCGTAAAACAAAATATCGGCCAAACAAAACAAAATATGAACGCCACGGCTTCGGTGTCATACCTCTATCCAATGGTCCATATTTTAGATGACTCTGAGACATTATGAAGATTCAATGTCGTCAATGTGCCGAATTATTTCATCCTTAAGCTCTTGAATTGTTCTTGGCTTACACTTGACGTACACTTTCTCTTCTAAATCTCCCCAAAAAAAGAAGTCCAACGGTGTCAAATCACATGATGGTGGCTGCCAAATAACATCGCCACGACGTGAGATAACACGGCCATTGAATTTCTCGCGCAAAAGAGCCATTGTTTCGTTAGCTATGTGGCAAGTGACACCAACTTGTTGAAACCACATATCACATATCCTCAATTACTGGCCACATGATATCTATTATGCTCTCTCGTTATCGATCACCATTCACGGTAACCGTTGCGCCAACCTCACTTTCGAAGAAATACGGCCCGATAACAGAACGTTGGCAGAACAAACTGGACGAGCATTTACAGGTGTTTTCGCATTTCCTACAGATTCACTTTGCTAAAATGTGCGCAATATTCTCCCGATTGTAGATACATTTGGTCGATTCTGCTCACCAAAAAAATCGCTAAGTACCCACAAAGCATTTTTATTTGAACGCCCATTTTCGAAAAGGGCCTCAAAATTCTCAACGCACTGTTCAATTGTGTACCTCACCATTGTTGAATTTGTCAAACACTGAAAGAAAGAAATGTCAAATTACATTGGCTACTTGACGTTAAGGTGTGACTCACAATTAACATCATGCACTATGGTTGGACCAGCCTTTATATATGTAAGGGGTGTTTTTTATTGGGGTATAGAACTTTAAGTTGGCATCACTTTTTTAACTGGCGGCCATTTTGTCAGCTGTCAAGTGATTAATATTTAGTTTGGTTTGCCATTTCATCATGAACAGGTTGACAAAAGAACAACGCTTGCAAATCGTGCAAATTTATTTCGAAAGTAATGGTTCAGTTCGCGAAGTTCACCACAAGCTCCGTCCATTTTATGGTCGACATAATCGACCATCAGAGCAATTAATTCGGTTAACCATGGATCGGTTAACATGGACCATTGGATTATTTTCTTTGGGGATATGTGAAGTCGCTCGTCTACGCCAACAAACCATAAACACGTTAGGGGACTTGGAAGCCAACATTCGTGGCGTTATTGCCAACATACGGCCCCATATGCTCGAAAAAGTGGTTGAAAATTGGACCTGTAGAATTGGCTTTATTCGAGCCAGCCGCGGCGGCCACATGCCCGAAATCATATTTAAACATTAATGGCATAAAATTATCCTTCCAATAAAGCCAAATTGATGGACATTAAAACGATTTTCTTGTGTTTTATTTCAATTCGAAGTTCTATACCTCAATAAAAAACACCCTTTACTTAATGGGACCTTCAATACACTCTGTTCTAAAGTGTTGGGTATTATTAGTAGATAGAACTATTTTTGATAGATTTATTTATTAAGGGTTAATTAAGAAAAACTTTTCTCCAACCACATGTCGACGCCTTCCATGTCGATTACCCACTTTTTTAAATAATCTTTCTGTGGGTGAGTCAGCCCCTACGGCTGAAAATATTACGTTACCGGTTTTTATTTTCCATAAAATGTTTTTAATAGATGAAAACCAGTCGGTTCTGCATGCATGTGCATACTTTCCCCCCACTTAGTCAAAAACCAAATATTTGACATGGCTTTATCCTGTTGCTAGATTTTACTTAAGCTCCTGTAAGAGCTGAACAAATACGTACACACTCACGAACAAATGCACACATACATTAACATGGTATGTACTAAAACCCTGCATGAACATCGTTTTCACACACCCGAACACATTCTTTTGTTTACAAGAGCGTAAATGTGCTCATTCTAGCGATAAGAGTATCGTACACACAACCATTCATCTTAGCAAGTAGCATCGGGAATGAAACAGAATGGTACCGAGACGACAGAGTTCGGGTATGAACGAGTTGTAAGGTGATCGGGTAAAAGGTCTTTAGAGACAACCACAACTACTCGAATACTGAGATGTATTAATAAGACTATTTGAGAAAAAATCTATTTCCATGAGCGTAACATATGATGAGCGTGGCAAATGATGTTTTTGCTTTGATTTCTCTGGAATGTAGAATAGGGCGACAATTAAATGAATTTTATGCTCTTCGTATGAAGAATTGGAGTTAAATTAAACTGCAAGTTAGTTATCATCGTATAAAAATAGTTTCATCAAATTTAAGTTATTCCAAATAAAACAAATGTTACAGATTTAGTATAAAACAAATGTTCAGACTATATTTATTATTATTTACTTACAAAAAAAAATTGATTTGAAAGCTAAAATATTTTTAAATATTAATAATAATATTAATTATTTCTTCTTAATAATTATTTACTTCATCAATTTTCATTTTTTTTTCTCAGTTAAACTTATTTAAGAAGAATATATTTAGATATATATTTTTTTGTTTACACCTTGCTCACCCTTGTTGATTTCTTAAATGACTGAAAGCTAATGATACCCACAACCATTCATAATTTACCGTATACCATTCAAAGACTTCTTATGTATTCAAATGCCTTTTACAGTCTCGAATATTTATTGAAAACAATATTGTGTTCTCTTAACAGAATTGAGACGAATAGAGTAGTTAAGAGAGCAGAGAACCATACAACATTCATTCGAAGAGCAAGCAATCTCGTCTCGTTTCATTTCATTGTTTACACTATTCGGGACAGTGGTACTGGTACAATGACTAAATGAATGTATTGTAAACCAGAGTGTGTTCATGCATGTTTCTAGTATGTACTCCCACTTGACATTGAAGTCCGAAAACGTGTCCAAAGCGAATAAAAAACGGACTGTTGGCGGATGAAACATCCGTTTTAGGATCCGAAAGTGATACCAAAAAAGACACATCGTCGCCTAGTTTGTGGCAGCAAAAATGTCCGTTTACGTATCCGCCAATCTTCCATTTTTGGATCCGACTTCTGAAGCTAGTCGGATGTTTTTCGTGTTTCATATTCAAGTGTTCCTATGAGAAATGAAATTCTTGTTCTCTGTTTTTCGTTTTGTTTACAGCCACGGTCGGCAAAGAGCGCCCATGAGCGGCTATCTCACACCTAATGTGCTTTATAATTGAACGAATGAAAATAAAACATCCGATTTTAACCCGACTGCGCGGACCTCCGCGCATAATCGGAACAATTGTCATGTGGGCTATAATATTGCATTTTCTTAACAAAAGAGTGTTAACTCGAAATTTTAAGTTTTCATTGGAGGCTAAAATCTGTTTGCTTAAGTCTTAAAATCTGTTAAGTTTGAGGTGTTAAAAAACAATTGGGAGTGTCATGTAGTCTTTGTATACCCTACACCAGGCTACTGTGACTTAAAGCTAATGTTTGTAAGGCCTTAAAGGAATGAATGCAGATGTTATGTATACTCTCTGATTTTATTGGGCGAGGTCCATCCCTCTGTCCGTCTGTCCATTTTTCGTTGTAATAAAGCACAGGTCGCAGTTATAAAGCGAGTTTGATAAAATTGTATGCATTCTTCAAGTTTGGACCCAGGACGAACCCTATTGAAATTGATCCAAATGTTTTAATATTTTCCATGCGTTTTTCACCTGATTTTAAAAACTACAGCTTTAAATTCCACATATTACTGAGCTTTAGGAGCGACGAACTCCCATATCTGGTGAGATAAGACCATATCGATCCATGTTTCCGAATACCCTCCACACAAAGACACCACCAGATTTTTGGTCCTGCAGATTAAATTTTGCATGGTTCCTTATAATCGACCTGTAATAAACTGCAGTGAAATCATGTAAATGTCTTTTCCGATTTCAGAACCTGCAATTATAAATGCCACTTATTACAACAGGCTGATCCTTCTAGAGGTATTTTTTAGAACAAAAAAATATAAAAATTCAAATCAATTGTGGAATCTTTATTGGTAATTTCAAAGGACATTTGATGGCTTTTATTTTTTGAAAATAATTACCTTCACATGTTGGCAACTGTATTATGGAAATGAGCGTTCGATGAGAAACGGGAAGATCCGCTGTTTTCGACCAAAATTTTGTTCAATGATGAGGCCCATTTCTGGCTCAACGGCTAAGTCAATAAACAAAATTGCTGCATTTGGGCTGAAGAGCAACAAAAAGAGGTTTAAGAGGTGCCATGAGGTACCCAGAGAAAACCACGGCTTGGTGCGGTTCGTAAGCTGGTCATCGGTGCATGTTTTTTCAAAAATGATGATGGCCGGAACATAACCGTGAATGGTGCTCACTATCGCGCCATGATGTAATCTTGACGACAATTGGTTTCAACAGGACGGTGCCACTTGCCAGCCAGCAATGGATCTATTGAGAGGTCATTTCTAAAAGCAAATTATCACGTTTTGGACAGGTGAGTTAGCCGTCTAGATCGAGTGATAGACATTTTACTTTGGGGTTACTTAAAGTCCAAAGTTGACTACGTTGACAAAGCAGCTACGATTCAGGTTTTGGAAGCCAACATTACGCGTGTCATTACAGCCACAGCGGTTGAAATGCTGGAACGAGTCATCCAAAATTGGACCCTCAGAATGGAAATCTTGAGGCGTAGTTGCGGCCAACTTTTGAAGGAAATTATATATTTAAGAAATAAATGCCATACAATGTTCTTTCAAATTACCAATAAAGATTCCACACTTGATTTGAGTTTTTATATTTTTTTTGTTTTGAAAAAATACCTCTAGATGGATCACCCTTTACTTCACGCGACCAACACCTATTTGTAGATAATTTGGACCTTATTAGTCTAGGTTTTTGAATAGACTTACAAAAATTGTCTCCGATTTGAGATTCTACTGCTCTATAGGCCACATTGCGAATACAATCTAGCTTAAATAAAGCATAGTGCGGTTTGTGCGACTTAAATTTATACCTGGTCATTTTGGACCGGTCTGTAGAAGTTACATATTAAGTCTGACCTTATTCAAGCTCCAGTTAGACATGCGGTGGAGTAGGGTATCTCGTGGTCGACCGCACTCGACTTTTTTTACTTGGTATTTTTTTGGCGAAAGAGTGGATATACCGCTGTGAAATTTTTACAGTGTGCAGAAATAACCACTGCGTGTCGTTATTTTTCAAAAAAAGTGAAATTTTGAGATAATACCCTTTCGTCGAACATGTGCGATATTGAGGATGCTGCTTTCCATTCGCTCTTATTGATGTGTGTATCTGTGTTTTTGTGTATTTGTATGTTTCCATAACTGGTATTCGTAGGAGGAATGCGCACACATAAATAGTTTCCGGATATTTTTGTTGTTTTCCCTGCCAATATTATTTTTATTGTAATTCTGTTGGTTTTACTAATACATTTTCGATCGTAGATAAATAAATCGAATCGAATACTTAGTCGTCGATAAATATACACACACAAGCGAAGCAACCCAAACAACCTACATTTGATTTCCTCAAGTGATTATTTGATGATATTAATACAATAAAATGTTCTATGAGTACTTACGTTTTGGCGCCAGGTTTACCGTCTTTTGACGCAATCATACGTAACCAGAGATACAATTGTACACACTCTGATATTTGATTGAAACATTTTCATTATTTTATCGACATACTCAGGCGTTTACGACAGGCGCACATAGGAGATCGGTTGGGAAAGTTATGGGCTGGTGAGAAATAAAAAACTGTGGACAGTGTATAAAATCAAATTGAAGTTTCTATTTACAAATTCAAAAAAATTAAAAACAAGTGGACAGGTAAAGTTCGGCCGGGTCGAAGTATATATACCCTATATTATTGATTGCTTCCCATAGGTTCTAAGTCGGCGCACCTAAAAATCGGCAGGCAGTGAAGCTCTTAAATTTCGATATATGCTTTTTTATCTTATAATTTTACACAGAGCATCACTTTTATCGGATCAAAAATAAAATACTATCGCGCATGTGCTATGTTCCTAGAATTTTTGAATCCTCACGTTTTTTTTAGTTTACCTTTTTTTTGTAAATTGGTGTGCTGCATTCCGAGATAAATCGCTCATATCAAAATGTGCAATTTTTAAAAATCAATATTTTTTTCTAACATAAAAAAATATGCTTCGCCATTTTCAAGCGCAGGCTAATATTAACGACTGAAAGGAATCTGTTATTATTTTGTAAAATTGAAGAGGGATTAAACCGGCTCAAGACCTCTTGTTTCTATATTTAAATAGAAGACAAGTTTTTAACAAAATGGCAAAGTGGCAATGATTTTCGTGGCTGCACACTGCTTTTATCATGATTTCGGGTCCGTGACCACCCTCTTCAGAAAGCCTTGCTGCAATTGTTGAAAGTAAAACCGAACTCTATAAGGCCAGGCTCTCCACAAACGAATGAGAACTACTGTTGTAAACCTTACTTTTCAAGTTTTCTTCACACAATTGCCCACGAAAATACAACTCACTCTTGCCAGCTCTAAAGAGACTCCACATCGAGAGCCATCAATACATTTCTTTTACAACAACGTGTGTGTGTGTGTTGTATAAAGAGTTTAGTTGACTATGTCAACTTGTGTGCCGTGCCGTGCATGTACGTATGTTTAGCTCGTTTGTTTTATTTCGGTCTGTTGCTTTTACACATTGAACAGGGATTAAACCGGCTCAAGACCTCTTGCTTCTATATTTAAATAGAAGACAGGAGAAGAATTTTATTTATAAAAAGATAATGTGAACTATGATTTTACAAATGTGAACTTACAACCTATTAAATTTTAATGTTGTAGTATTTTTTTAATGTAAATGTGCTAAAAAAATGACAAAACCCCATTTCCAATTCAATTCACCAGGGTATATGTGGTCGACATCCAATATTTTTTGCGTATTCGGATTCGAGCAATATAGAACCATGTGTTGCAAATCTCATTCATCTAACATTTCATAAGATATGGTCTTGATATGTACAGAGGGTGCCACTCCCCTGTCTAATCATGTCGTAATGTACCTTTCCAATATTTCCGAACGTAACATAATTGAACATTTTCGTAACGATAGGAATTTGCTGGAGATAATAAATAAGCGAAAAACCCCTAACACACTACAAAAATAGTACATTTTCTAGAGGTTGACCCAGTCCTAGTGTTGGTTCAGATACTGTAGACCAAAGCATGGCACATATTTAATACCAACGCTTTTAAAATATCAACATATTTGTCTATAAAATTTCCGCCTCCCATTTTTATAAAGGATGATTCATTCACGACTGTACAAATTTTATCAGCGTATTCCTTGGCTTATTTCATGAACATATGTGACGCGCAAAATAGAAAGGAACCTAAGCCTAAAAACCAGTTTTGTTCAGGAGAGCCATTTTGCAGATTAGGTCCCTTTCTATTTGCGCTTTGAATCGTCGACTTCACTTTCAAAAAACGCGCATATCTCTGGGAGGGAACACTTTTGGGGTATGGGATCGGTCTCATTCGATGCTCAGATGTTGTCCACATCAAAAAAAAAGTGAAAAGTTGATGAAAAGTTTTGTTCAGGAGAGCCATTTTAAAGATTAGGTCCCTTTCTATTTGCGCTTAGAATTGTCGACTTTTACTGTAATGAAAAGCGCATATCTCTGGGAGGGAACACTTTTGGGGCATGGGATCGGTCTCATTCGATGCTCAGATGTTGTCCACATCAAAAAAAGAAAAAAAATGAAAATTGATTTAGTTCCCTTCTCTATGCGCTGCCACATATGTCTTTATAGGGTAGAAAATAGACATTTTGAGGTATTACAACGGACTAACAACCTTATATATACCCAACATTCAATGGTGGGGAATATTAAACTATGTCATTTTTGCTCTCAATCGTTTACTTTCAGCTCTGCCCTCGTACAAATGTTGTATGATTGTTGTCTAATAGATGTATTCCGATATTATATTGGATTGCATATCAGTCTCAAAATGAATTCGTGAATTTCATTTCAATTATGCACGTATGGGTGTGTGTGCAAGTACATAAACACATACACACACAAGCGAGGTCTCGTTTCCTTCCTGCCAAATTAAAATTGCAAAAAGGGTATCGTATCAAAGCGAAATGTGCCAATTGAATGAATTCTGTTATTGGAATGCGTGCATTAACAAAATCTGTTATTACAGACAGAGTGTGATTGTTGAGCGAACACGAATTGGCAAGCACAATGGCTGATAGTGGATTTTAATTAGACTTTTGAACGCGAATTGATTGGAATGTCAGAGTTGCCAATTTTAAGAACGTCGTATCATGTTCAACACACACAGTTTAATTTCGATTCCATCAGACATCATGGCTTTCAATGCCTTTTGCCCTTTGAAAGTTCACCTGTTTCGTTGTGAATGTTTGATATGTTTTCTTGAACAAAGGAAGTTTTCGCCATTTATGAGGCATCTTTGTTGTTATTTGACATGTTTGCACAGGTGGCTGCGGGCTGCGGGTCGGCAAATGGTTATTGAAGAGATGTTTCCGCTTTGCCTGAAAACGTCTCAATACTCTATTGCTTCTGGCCAACTTGTAGAAAAAAAATATAAATATGTCCATTTGCGGCACAATTCCACGTAGGGCTTTCCACACTAAACAAATTATATTTGTGAAGATCACGAAATACTTTATGGAAATAACGAAACTTGTCTTATTTTTCAGCCAAAGAATCTTTTTAAAAAAATATATATGAAAACAAATAATAAAAATTACAAAATCGGGTTGATGATAAAAATTCGTAGTTTTAAGAATTTAATGAAAGATTTTCTTATTTTTTACGAATTTGTTTCATATTTTATATCATAGATGTTTTCAGCAGAAGGCCTCTGTGTTTTTCCGATACTTTACTGGAGAGTCAAAAAACTGTTGTTTAGCGGAATTTCCGAAAATTATTATTTCCAGTAAATTCGTATTGCCACGTTTTTACTAAATTGAATTAAGGTTAAAGCGCGATTTTTTTGTGACACAACAATACTTAGTGGGGACATAAATGCTGTTACACACGTTTTATGCTGTAAAATAAAAAGTACCGGATGTTTTTGGACCAAATATAATTATGTATTTATTGTATCCAAAAAGAATCTACTTATTCGAAATGTCAGCCTTTTGCATTTACACACGCCTTAAGTCGCACTAGCCAATCGTCAATAGCTGCACGAACCTCGTCCATTGGAAAATTGGCCACAGCTCGAACCAAAGCAGTCTTAAGAGATGCAATGTTGTAGTATCTTTTGTGACAAACCTTGTCCTTAAAACCGTCCACAATTTGTAATCCAATGGGTCCAAATCTGGACTGCCTGAGGACCATTCTTCAGAGGAAATAAACGCTGGCAAATTGTTTCAAAGTCAGGCCTTTGACGTTTTAGCCTAATGGGCCGGCGCAGAATCCATGGCTGATTTTGGAACAGGGAATTGTTAAGAGGCTTCACAACAGCTTCCAAAACGGTTTCTTGGTAAACTTTGGCCGATGTTTTGGCTCCTTGTTCGCAGAAATGCAGGTCAGTGACCCCATCGTAAGAGACATCCCACCAAACCATGACTGAAGCTGGGTGATGACCCTTTTCCACCCTTGGGATCAGTTCAGATGCTTCCCTAGATGACCGCGCATTCACTCTATCATTTTGCTTGTTAAATGTTTTCATCGGTGAACAAAATTTTTCTGTGCAAATTATCAGCGGGCTGCACCAACAGACGTTTGCATTTTTCAATCCTATTTTTTTAAAGCTGCAGTCAATAAATGTCCGGTAGTCGTTTGAAAGTCCCAAGTCTTTTTTAATGATTCGACTCATGGACTTTTGCGTGATATTTATCTCACGGGCCATGATTTTCTGTTTTCGGAGCGGATTTCTGTGAATTCTATTTTTAACGGCTTTGGTGGCATGCGGTGTTCGAACAGAGCGTGGGCCCGACCGGTGGCGGTCTTTAACATCTCCAGTCTCCTCAAACAGTTTTATGGATCGGTAGACGAACATGCGGCTAATCCCTAATGGCCGAAGCGTTTTGAAAATTTGCTTTTTTCATTTCACACTTGAAAAGCGCTATTACAGCGATACGGTTCTCATTATCTGACCACTCCATAATGAAAGTTGAAACAATTTTAAAATCCCGTCACAGACTAACGCTATTGAGGTTAGCTTTCAAAAACCATATGACATTAACGGGGTATGTTCAGTTCTACTATTAAAATGGGTGTGTTCAATGTTGTAACAGTATTTATGTCCCTAATAAGTATATGTGACAGCGCATAGAGAAAGTGACGTAAGGTGAGGACAACATCTGTGACGTGGACAACATCTGAGCATAGAATGAGACCGATCCCATGCCCCAAAAGTGTTCCCTCCCAGAGATATGCGCGTTTTATGAAAGTGATGGTACACCAAAGATACACGCAGTTAAATCTTTAAATTGGCTCTCTTGAACAAAACTAGTTTTTACCCTTAGATCCCTTTCTATTTTGCGCGTCACATATACAAAAATGTCACATTGGCCCTTTAAGTATTGCCTTTTCTGTACTAAAATAAAAAAATGATAATTTTCGACATTGGCCTTTTTATATCCTCCACCAACTTTGGCATTTCGTTTGGTTCACCTCAAAATATTGATCTGATACTCTTTAAAGTATATGTGACGCGCAAAATAGATAGGGACCTAAGGTTTAAAACCAGTTTTGTTCAGGAGAGCCAATTTAAAGACTAGGTCCCTTTCTAGTTGCGCTTAGAATCGTCGACTTCCCTTTAAAAACGCGCATATCTCTGGGAGGGAACACTTTTGGGACTTGAGATCGGTCTCAGTCGATGCTCAGATGTTGTCCACATCAAAAAAAGAAAAAAAATGAAAATTGATTTTTTTCTCTTAGGTCCCTTTCTCTATGCGCTGTCACATATACGTTTTAGATCAGCGTACAATTCTTAGACGCTCTAGCGCCCTGATCGTCCGGCCGTCAGTGTCTCTGTTGCAAATCAACCTTAAAAGTCCGAACTTTGCAGAGAAATGTATTGTTGTTGCAGGTTGTTTGGGATTTATCATGGACCAAATCCATTTAAGGAAAAAACTGTTCTCTATACAAGGACTCAAACAACATCTGTAGAAATTACCCTTTTTGGGGGTATTTTATATGAAAGTCGGTACCATGTCTTTGGACAAGGCTTATTTACGATGAATATGGTTTAAACCGATAATTGTGTTGATATAAACCTTATGCAAAGTGTTTTTCCGAGTTCAGGTACCTGTGCTCTAGAAACTGCATTTGTAGTCCAATCTCGAAGGCATTCGACACGAAGTAGTTTTTTGGCATTGAAAGAAACTTTTTAGAGTTTTGACCATATCGGTCCATAGTTATATACAACCCTCATACAGAGGTCCCTTCCGATTTTAGGTCCTGACGCTCTGGAAGCCACATTTATTGTCTGATCTGGACAACATTTAATACAAAGTAATTCTATGGAATGGCAATTAACTGTTAAGGATCTGGATCTGGATTGGCGCATGATATAATTTCGCTCATATTTAAAGACGCCTAATTATTATGATTCTTGCTTTGAACATAATCTTTGCTAGATAGTACATAATATTCGGTCCGACCGAACTTAGAGCCTTCTATGCCGAATGTTACTTTCATTTGTACTTGTGCGACCACAACGAAAGTCAGTAAACAACTTTTTTACCATTAAAATCGACGGTGCAGAGTCCCCGTAGTAGTTATCAAGCTTTTCCTTGGTTCGATTGACGGATTTTTTCACTTTTACCAAAATCTACGAGGTTGCATGTTTTGCACAGCTGTTAAACACCAACTAAGTAACGGAACTCTCTCAAAATTTGACAGTAGTCTATTAACAGCTGGTACTTGATAAGAGCATTGTTGCATTTCATATAACTGCGAGGGAAGTTGGAAAAGTCTCGGAATTATTGATATGCCCGTGTAAATAGTACGGAAATTATTCTTTTAGTGCATTAGCGCATAATCTTAAGCCTGCTTACCAGAAACAACTTTTGATCAAATTAGATTAAATAGACCATCTTCAAGGCTTCGAATAGCTAGCTACAGGATGGCTGAATAAAATACAGTTCTTCAGGATCCTTCATGAAGATCGATGATTCTATGTCATCGATGACGAGTCGATGTTCTGGGATTACGCCACACTCTTTCTGTTACCACCCTAATTCATGTTCTGTGAGTGTTGACCTGACTAAGCCACGCCAATCACAATTTTGACCATACTGTCTTCCAAATGTGGATTAAATTAGATTTATCTGGATTCTTATTTCAGCTTCTACAAGTATATTTATTATCCTAACACAAAACTATATGTGACCCGGCCTATGAAAAGGTGACAGCGTTCAATCCTGTTTTTAAATTTTTCAATTTTATTTACGAGTATTTTCTTGATTCTGGATTTTCAATAAAATTCTGTTTTTCTTTCATTTGTGCTCTTCTTTCTCTACATTTTTAGTACACTTAAAAGCAAGTTAGGACTTTCTAGTTTTCACGAGCGTCTCAAAAACTATCGAAACCAAAAAAAAAGTGGAACATTTTTCTTTGAGTCATAAGCTTTTTCATAGCCCGGGTCACATATTTTTTTACGAAATACTCTTCGTGCAAAAATAAACATATTTGATAACAGCGAAATAAATTGAAAAGTTAGTTTCGATTAAAAAATTTTGTAGCCGAAGTAATCGTTGCTGAAGCCAAAAAATTTCACAAATTGTTTAGTTGATTCTGAAAAAGAAACAGCAAAAAGGTCTCGAACCAGCATAAAAACTGTTCAAGTCATAATTCGGATTAAAGTAAAAGTTGTTGCTTATGTGAAAATATTCTACTAACTCACTTTTGCACTCGTTTAAAACTCCTGAACTCTGTTGTCCTTCTTTTCTACTTCTCAGTATCCTTCTGCACTCAGCCGACACTGACTTACTGTCCCATAGGAACATCGTTTGACATCGTTTGTTAATTTATTCCTTACATCATCGCAGTGCAGTCATAATAAAATGCCCATAAATTTTAATGTCAACAATTCATTATTTTCCAATTTCATTAGAACTTTAAACAGAAATCGACGCTGTAGCCACCATCAACGTTTGTCGTTCGAGCAAAAAAAAAACAGAAAAATACATAAAATAAAAAAATTATCACGTATTTCATTGAATTTTCAGTTGGTTTTTGTTTGTGCTGCTGGTGTCGAAACGAAACAAGAATGAACAAAATCCTATTAAAGCAAATGATGATATTTAAAAGAGCTAATGTTCTTATTATTTGGAATTACGAGGCACCGGAGAAGCAAAGAAGCAAAAGGCAAAGTAGAAAGGGCACCCGATAGAAGTAGAGAGCTAAAGAGAAAGTGAAGGACATTAAAATCAATTTAATTTCCTGCTTTATAAGCGGTCTAATGAACGAACAACGGCAGCAGCAGCAGCAACATCAGTAGCACAAATAATGCGAATTTTTGTTGTTGCCAAGAAATGACGCCGCTAAAATAACGTACGAGTGGAATGACAAAGACGAAAACAATTTCCTTTTGCCGCTAGTAAATGAACGTATCCTTGCTGTTGAGTCTACGGACAAAAACTGGGTTTTCTGTTAAATCATTTTTCATTCGATTCATTTTTCCACTTTCCGTCTTTAAGGTCTCCCTGCCTCCTACAGAGTGTCTATAAATCGCTAAGCACTTGTAACATTTTGCATGTTCATGTTTATGGACTGTACCTCGGCAGTCGGCACTGCAAAATATTTATTTATGAAATGGATTTGTAAGGATACCAGTTTTTTTGTATTTAGACTACGCCGCACAGTGGCTCTAAAGAAATTAATAATTATTATGTTTATTTGTGGATTTAAATTTTGAACATCCTGTTTGAACAGTATCCCTAAATATTATAAATCATTGTTGCACATTAAGATTTCTATATTTTTAAACTTTGGCTACTATGATAAGAACGTTCTTGACATGTCGCTTCACCGTAGTGACATCTCTGCGAAGCTTCAATCGCTGCCGTTGAAGGTGGTTTGTAACCAGGTAACCGTATTTAAATTATTTTTGCAAAACGATCATGGATGGCTTGTTTTTGATGTCTGGTTTGCACTACCATATATACTTAGTAGGGACATAAATACTGTTACAACATTGAACACACCCATTTCAATAGTAGAACTGAACATACCCCGTTAATGTCATATGGGCTTTGAAAGCTAACCTCAATAGCGTTAGCCTGTAACGGGATTTTAAAATTGTTTCAACTTTCATCATGGAGTGGTCAAAGAATGAGAACCGTATCGCTGTAATAGCGCTTTTCAAGTGTGAATTGCAAAAAAGCGATATTTTTAAAACGCTCCGGCCACTAGGGATTAGCTGCATGTTCGTCTACTGATGTATAAAACTGTTTGAGGGGACTGTTCGCTCTGTTCGAACACCGCATGTCATCAAAGCCGTTAAATCAAGAATTCACAGAAATCCGCTCGGAAAACAGAAAATCATGGCCGGTGAGATGAATATTACGCAAAAGTCCATGAGTCAAATCATTAAAAAAGACTTGGTACTTTCAAACGACGTACCGGAAATTTATTGACTGCGGCTTTAAAAAAAATTAGGATTGAAAAATGCAAACGCTTTTGGTGAAGCACGCTGATATCTTGCACAGAAAAATTTTGTTCACCGATGTAAAAATTCTTAGCGTTCAGGAAAAATTTAACAAGCAAAATGATAGAGTGTATGCGCGGTCATCTAATGAAGCATCTGAACTGATCCCAAGGGTGGAAAAGGGTCATCACCCAGCTTCAGCCATGGTTTGGTGGGGTGTCTCTTACGATGGGGTCACTGACCTGCATTTCTGCGAACAAGGAGTCAAAACATCGACCAAAGTTTACCAAGAAACCGTTTTGGATGCTGTTGTGAAGCCTCTTAACAATTCCCTGTTCCAAAACCAGTCATGGACTTTCTAACAGGATTCTGCGCCGGCCCATAAGGCTAAAACGTTCCAGGCCTCGCTGCGAAACAATTTTCCAGCGTTCATTTCCTCTGAACAAAAGTCCTGTGGGCGGTTTTAGAGGTCAAGGTTTGTCACAAAAGATACCCCAACATTGGATATCTTAAGACTGCTTTGGTTCGAGCTGTGGCCAATGTTCCAATGGACGAGGTTCGTGCAGCTATTGACGATTGGCCAGTGCGACTTAAGGCGTGTGTAAAGGCAAAAGGCGGACATTTCGAATAAGTCGATACATTTTGGATACAAAATACATCAATAAATATATTAAAAAATATTTGGTCCAAAAACATTCAGTACTTTGTATTTTACAGCATAAAACGTGTGTAACAGTCTTTATGTCGCTACACGCAGAGAAAAGATATGGTTACTATATGGTCACGGCAACAATAGTATGTTCTCTGCAGTAAAAGTATGGTCGTCGCAACCATAGTATTGTTTTTTGAATTTCATATTGACAATAATTTGATTGCGGCAATATTAATATTGTTGAAATGTAACCAGATTATTGTTGCCAAATTTAAAAATGAAAACATGGTTGTAGCAACAATATAAATATGGTTGGTGGGACAAAAGTATTGTTTTCATGGGTTTTATGTTAACAATAACATAACTACGGCAATCATACCGGCAAAACCTTAATTTTTTTTAATGTGACAATGTTATTTTTACGATTCTGACGCAATAATAGTAATAAAAATTATAATTTTAAAAAAAAAAAACTACGGATTAGTATAACTAAAATATTTTTAATAAATGACTTTTTTTAAATAAATCACTCCTATTGTTACACAACTTACTTAATAAAATTCTTTATTGTCGAATAACAACGTATTCCAGTCTTTACAAACAATTTTGGGGATCATAGTATGGTTGTGCGTAAGTCATACTATGGTTGTGAGGATCATACTATGGTTGTACGTTAAACAAACTATGGTTATGAGGATCATAATATGGTTGTGGAGATCATAGTATGGTTGAATGTGAATAACAATATGGTTGTGGGGATCATAGTATGGTTGTGTGTGAATGATTCTATTGTTGTGAGGACCATAATATTGTTATGGGGATCATAGTATGGTTGTGTGTGATACATACTATTGTTGTGATGATCATAATATTGTTGTGCCACAACCATATAACCAACTATAGTATGGTGCTTTTCAAATTTTGTTACCCCAACCATACTTGTTTTCTGCGTGTACTAAGTATCGTATATGTTTCTACCGTTCTGGAATTCACATATTTAATCCGGTCTTATTCACACAGAGGTGCGGAATATTCTTAAAACCAAAGTAGTTTAGGGTATCGCAAAGACCCACAACTTTTAATTTTTTTTAGTTGTTTTCAACTACTGTTTCGAGTTTTTTTAAATGCCCAAAATCGCCATAACCATCAAAATCTAGACAAAGTCATGGTTTTGCCGTGATTACCTCTCATGGAAGTACTTTGATACCATAATCGATTGATTGAATACAGATTAGCTTAATGTTTATTTAAATGCCAGCCAATTGTGATTGAGTGCAAAGCAAAACGTTTGCATGTTGTCCAAATTAATAAAGCGTGAATGCCATATGGTAGTGATAACTTAATGTCAATATAAGTGACCGTGGTGCTGATAAAATGAAAGCTTTAACTGCCGAAAGGCCAGTTGGTAGCAGTGAATACTAAATAAAATTCGTCTACTTAAAATGACTTGCTGTGGAACACTGTACCAATACTGTAATTAGTTCTTAACGTACGCTTTGAACATTTTGTGAAAGATCGTTATAAGTCAAAAATCAACCTATATTAAACTTTTTTACAATATTTCTTCCAGAGCCAGCTTTGCAAAATTATATAGTGAACCCAACCTAATTTCCCTTCCTTTAAAAGTTGAGGTATTTAAAAATATTGAGATTTGCCTTGAATTCCCCACAAAATAAAAACTAATACTTTTTGTGTTAAGCCAGTTTTATTTGAAATGTGCGTACAAACATGCCTACAAAATGTTCTCCAAAAAATATGAATTAGCTTAGCTAACCAAGTAATGCTTGCATTAATTTATTTTGCGTCGAGCTTTTCTTTTGCAATTTTCTCCTTCGGTTTTCTCATTTTTTTTATCTTAATAAGATTCGAGACTGCAAGAGTGCGAGGGGGAAAGTACGTCGTGTGATTTTTTTTTACTTTCTTCCCTTCTTAAACGAGTTTAAAGTCTGAAATCCATGGTGGTGTGTTCGCATCTTAATTTACGTGACTCAATTACAAAAGGATTTTGCGATTTCTCTGTGTTTTTTCTGCTGCCGCTATCTGCAGCGTCCTCGAAGCTAACGAAGCTATCTAGGGGGCCACACAGATATTAGAAAAAAAAACAACCAACACACAAGTCAAGCATGTATGGAGTAGATTTGAGAAAAAATGAGAGTGAAAGTAAGAAAAAAAGAAACAGAAACGCATAAATGTTTGGAAAATGAAGTAAGTCAACGTTAGATTTGTGTTAGTAGGTGAGTTGATTTTCATTTTTATAATTTGTTTTTAAATGAAATTTATTATATTCTACACGCGTCCTTTCCTACGGCTTTGGCGAGAAAAATTTTTGCTGTTGAATTTTTATAACGAACCAAAATTTAAAGCAGCGTCGACAAAAATTGATAAATATTTTTATAACCAAGTTTAAAGGTACTTCATAAAGACTGCGGATTATTTTTTAAAGAAAACACATTAAAATTGGGCGAAATAATTTATGTTGACACACAGAGATTTTTTCCAAAATCCAAAATCGGTTGCAATTACAAAAATTCCGTTGCAAAAAAAGAATTTTGGTTGCAATTTCCAAATGTTTATCGTGATGGATATTCTAGTTGACGTACCAAAGGTGATAAGTATGATCATTGTATTGTGGATGCAAAAAATTAATCGGTCATACCAATAAAACGCATAAAATGTATTTAGTTGCCATAACTGGTGGTTCTGGCAACCAATAGATTTGCCAACATTTTGTTGTTGAAACCGAATATTGGTGATGATATCTAATCTTTAATCATAGCCAAAGTAAAACTAATCCTTTTATTACTGGTTTAAGCAAATCGTTTAATCTCATTTGTTCAGTAAAAATCTTCCGTCGCCTTTTGCTCGACCTGACCATCCCTATGCTAAGAGTACTTCAAATATAAAAAAGTATCTTGCCTCTACTGAATTTTTTTGAAATTTTTTGTCGTTTTACAAGTGCGTCATGTTGACATTTAGATTCGAAAATTTTTTTCTGGAAGATTCGATACTTACCTTACAAAAACAAAGCATCGTCTAACATTCGGTTGCACTGATGAAATACTCAAGACACATGCTACCTCGATAAATCGGTTGACAAGCAAATTCGGTTGTGGCAACGAATATGTTCTCTGTGTTTATTTCATCATGTTGGTTGGATTATGGGTATTACGTATGAAACTATTGTCCAAAACCCAATGCCAAAAACCGACATGACATAGCCAAACCCGGCATGTCGTTTTACCCGGTTTTTTGCTGTTAGGGTTTTCCGTTTTTTGTAGTTGAATCTAAAATCAACTAATGGCATACGTTACTTGTTTTTGAGCTACAGTCCGATAGACTCAGAATAATAAGCTGATGCAATTTAACGTTATATGCCTAGCCGTCCCTTCCTTAATCTACTGTTTTTCTAAAGCTTGTTATCAAACTAAAAGTCGTAATTGTTGGCCGATCGTCATAAAATTTGGTACATGTTCGTTTTCTGGTCTAATCACGGAAAGAATTGCTTTATATTCGGATATTGTAGCTCCCTCATATATGTTCATCCGATTTTATGTTTCTGACTCTAGAAGCCACATAGTAAATTAGTAACACAATTTAGAAATTGCTCCCACACATACGAGGGCGACCGCAAAAGTAACTGGCCTAACATAAAAAGAACCGTTTTTTGGAATTATTATTATTTATTTTTCAACATAATCTCCTTCCAACTCAATGCACTTCATCAAACGTTTTTCAAGTTTTTTAATTCCATCCGAAAAATAAGATTTTTCAAGACCTTCAAAATATGCCTCAGTTTCAGCAATAACCTCGCTATTGGCCGAAAATTTTTGCCACCGAGATTTTTTTTTAAATTTGGAAACAAGAAATAATCAGAAGGAGCTAAATCTGGACTATATGGTGGATGCGGAGCAATTTCAAATCGTAATTCGGCCAGTTTTTGTTGAGTTAAAAATGCAGTGTGTGAAGGAGCATTATCTTGATGAAAAAGAACTTTTTTTTCTAAATGCGGTCGTTTTATCTTGATTTCTTCACTCAACAAATCCAACAATGCACAATAATATTCACTATTTATAGTTTTTCCTTTCTCAAGATAATCAATAAATATTATACCCCTTGCATCCCAAAATACTGTGGCCATTACTTTTCCTGCTGACTTAACAGTTTTCGTCTTCTTGGGACCACTTTTACCAGCTTCTATCCATTGTTTTGACTGTTCTTTGCATTCTGGGATGTAGTGATGGATCCATGTTTCATCAACAGTTATGAATCGGCGCAAGAACTCTATTGAATTACGCTGATAAATCGCTAAAAGCTCCTCGGAAGTCAACAAACGCGGTACCTTTTTCGCGGATAGCTTTTTCCTGTGGAGTTCATCATGTAAAATACTCAAAACTTGTTTTTCGTGTATTTTAACAATATCAGCAAGTTCTCTGAGCTTTATTCGACTATCTTTAGTCACTTCATTAAATATTTTTCTAATGTTTTCAATAGTAGTAGCAGTATTCGGTCTTCCAGAGCGTTGTTCACCTTCCGTACTTGAACGACCCATTTTAAATTGTTGAACCCAGGATTTCACGGTGGAGTATGATGGTGCACTATCACCATGAACAGAATCCAATTCATCTTTGATTAATTGTGGCGTATAACCTTTCATATAAAAGTGTTTAATTACCGCACGAAACTCTTTATTTTCCATTTTCAAAAATTATAAAACTTGTTTACTTCAATCACCTGTAACAAAGAAAATAATCATTAAATATTTCGGAAATTTTGACAGATGGCTTATAAAAGATTGCTTTTAAAAAACCAAAAAAAAGTTGCTAGTAAAACAGATAATGTGCCAGGCCAGTTAGTTTTGCGGTCGCACTCGTATCTTAAACCGAATTTATATCTTTAGCTCTTAAAGCTACATATTATATCTATCTTGGTGAAATTTGGCACTGTTCTTTACGTTCGATCAGTTATCAGACTAGATTTACTAATTTGAAGTTTACACATAAATATTTTAATTTTTAATATAGCCCCAACACAATGCACAATACCAAAGAAACCGCTCTAAAACAACCATTTTTGGACTGGGGCTCAAATAATGGCTTCCAATAACTATGAAATTACCTGAAAAAGTCAAAAATATAACAATATTTATTTTTAAATTTGGGTAAATTAAGCACCAGTGTTAAGGTGTTGGAAAACCTTTTTTTTAATTGTCTTTTATGAACTTCAAAAAATGAAGGATATAACAATGTCGGTCATGCCAGACTTAAACTATTTTTATAGCTTATTTTTAAATAAATAACCTCTATTCGCAGCAAGTGATTTCATTGCATTCCAGAGTCTAGAAATGGAGGAAATTTCTCCACTTTGAAGGTGTTACTTTTTGAAATCCAAAGGCAAGGCAAATCTAATAAGAAAGAGCTTAAATTTTATTGGGAGATTTAAGCTTTTTACTGAGTACAAGGGTAATGGAAAACTTTAGTCAATAGGGTCTATAAAACCAGGACTAGTCCCAAACTGGGTGAAATCGTGAAAAAAATCTCACTTCTTTCCAAAATTTAAGCTTCGTCGATAAAAATCGGCAGCTTGAACTATATAAAAATACATCTACGTAGGGTGCCGTAATGGTGACGTAAAGCTAGGGTGACTTACAGTCCCACGATTTAGACCTCTGATACGAGCAGAAATTGTCGCATTTCTGCATCAAACAGATGGCCGATTTTGCTGACCAAAAACATAGCGCAATCAGCGATACACGTCTTGCAGTTCGCCAATTTTCATAAGTTTAAGGTGATTAAATCATGACTAAATCACAAATAAAAATAGGAAACAATCATCATCATATTACATATGATTGGCGTCAAAGATTTGTGCTATATTTAAGATAAGAGAAGGTATTTTTATTGCCCATCACTACTACGCAAGTAATTTAATTTTCAGATCAGCTTAGCATAATCTGAATCCCCAGGGTCGTGTTATTTGTTTTTACGCTTTTACGCGATAATACAAAACCACATTTTGATTCTAAAAAATTTTGATCTTTTTATGATGATCACTCCTTATTTGGTGCACTTCTCTTAATAGTCAGATCATTAAATTGTTTATTAAACTATTATACTGGGTGGCCCAAATATGTTCACCTAAAAGATTAAGAAGAAGTTCCATTGTAGCTCTTCGCGCAGCTCCATCTAACTGGGACCATATCGAGCCATAAGCGCTAACCTATCGTAAGTCAAATTTTTGGAAAAAAAATTTTATTGCTGAAAAATAATCGTTAGGACAAGCCTCATCGTTTTGTATTTTTAAAATGACAAAATTGTTAGTAAAACATCAAAAAAAAAGCTTTTGCATTTTATCGTAAATGATTGTTTAAATTTTATTGTGTAGCAATTTTATCGTAAGTCACACATCAAATTGCTGCAGCAATCGCAAATGTGTTCAGATTTTTTTTTTTGTTTTTTGATACAGTTATATGAGTAGGTAGAAATCTTAAATTTTTGCATTAAACATTTGCATTTTTAATAAAGTTGTTTGAAATAAATAATAAAAACCGTCTCCTGTAAAATTTGCATTTTTTCACTTACGATAGGTTAGCGCTTATGGCTCGATATGTTAGAATAATTCTCAACTCGCGGACGCAAAAACTTACAATCATAAAAAACTATACGTGTACACGCAGAAAAAAAGTATGGATGGGGTGACAATATTCGAAGAGGAGCACACTATTATTGGGTATATGGTTGTGACACAACAATATTATCATCCTTACAATAATAGTATGATTCACACCCAACCATACTATGATCCCCACAACTATAGTATGATTCACACTCAACCATACTATTATCTCCACAACAATAGTATGATTCACACTCAACCATACTATGATCTTCACAACAATAGTATGATTCACACTCAACCATATTATTATATCCACAACCATATTATGATCCTCACAACAATAGTATGATTCACACTCAACCATATTATTATAACCACAACCATATTATGATCCTCCCAACCATAGTATTTTTCTCATACAACCATAGTATGATCCTCACAACAATAGTATGATTCACACGCAACCATGATATTATCCGTACAACCATAGTATCATTTAATCGACCATACTTTGATCACCAAAATTATTTATTAGGATTGGGTGTTGCTATTCAAACATAGAGATTATTATCAAGCAAGTTATTTTAAATTGCATTACAATTAGTTCATAGCCTGATATGAGGCCATGTTTTTATTGAACATTTTATTCAAGAAACAAAAATATATATTCCAACGGCAGTCGAAAATAATTTTAGTTGGCAGTTGATTAAAGCATGATCAATGGCTACATACTTAAGTGCAGGCAGATTTTAAATGAACGAGAACCAGTCGGTAGTCGAGTATTTCATCGAACAAAGTAAACACAATAAAAATCCCTTGAACTACCTGTCAATTGTTGTTGTTTTTTATAATAAACAACCATGCACTGTTACTTGTGTATGTTTTTTTGTTTATCAAAAAAATCATACGCACACACAAACATGGATGCTCTATAAAACCTGTTTTGTTGTGTGCATAGTCGCAACCATACTGTATGATTGCCGTAATCATGTTATTGTTTAAATTTAAATTTTAAACAACAATACTTTACCAACCATGTTAATATGGTTGCTACAACCATATTTTCATTTCTAAATTTGGCAATAATACTATTGTTACATTTCAACAATATTAATATTGCCGCAATCATGCTGTTGTCAAAATGAAATTCAAGAAACAATACTATGGTTGCGACGAACTTGCTTTTACTGTGGAGAACATATTATTGTTGCGGTGACCATACAGTAACCATATCTTTTCTCTGCGTGTATAACCTGCAAATGAAAAAATAAATTATAACCAAAAAAGCTATGAATATTTTTTTAGCCCTTCGGTGTTGTTTGGGCCATCCAGTAGAAATCGTTAGCTGCAATTAACGTTTTATCAAGAACGACAGTGTGACCAGATAAAAGCAATAGGAAAAGATATACTCGTATCACAGCACTCAAATGAGCGCCTCGACATTGCAGTCTTTAGATCAAGTTTTCGTTCGAATGCTCAAATGATGCATTTTCAAGAATTGCGAAATTTTGGAAACTAGTTAATTTAAATACTAAATTTATTATAAAATGACCTCGAGCTCGATAGTTTATTTAACTTTTACTAGTATTTTAACAAAAGGTCAAACAATAAAATATTCTTTATGTTGATTCTTTACTATTTTTTTTTTTGAATATGTTCACTATCCGCGCCATTTTTTATTAACCTTTTCTAAAAAAATGCATCTTGCAGTCTAATCTTATCGAAGTCATCCAATTGCTCAAGGTCCTCTTACAAGTCTCTGGCTCCTCTTGACCGGTATTATTTAGTACACTGATATTTGCATTTCTAGCCTTGGCCATAGCTTTCCAGTTCTGGGACATTCATTTGAGATTTTTTTAATTCTGTGTTCCGAATTGTCGATCTGCCTTTCCTTTTAATTGCGAATTTTGGAGTCTTTGAAGACTTAAACCCTGTATTTGCTTTGAGATGGCGCGGTTGTGAAACAATATGCCCAAACGATGATGAAATATAAAATTCAACTTCGGAATCCTGCAAACACTCCGCAGTTATTTCACTGAAGAAGTATTGTAAAACTCTAACAACGAAGGCTGTAGACTCTGTAGAAACTAAGTCTTTTATCTAGAAAAACTTTAAAACATTTTCTAGCGGTTGAAGCAACTGAAAAATGATCCTGTAATGACACTAAGAAAAATGCAAATTTAACTATATTACATTGACGAGCAATCGAAAACGATAGTAGCTTGGAACGAAGTTTATGCAAATATGTTGCTGGAAGTCCTATTGTCCAAGTCCTATTGGTTTCACATACAATTTCAAGCTTACAAACGTAGAAATTGGCATGCCAGAGTGAAAAACTACTTCTTTCTGCGGTGAAAGATATAAATATCTTTAGGCAAAACTTATTATAATTTCTTGCAGTTAGTTAAAATTAAATATACGATAAATGCTTGAAAACAAAACGCTAAGACGCAAAACTTTTTCTGTACATTCCGCTGTATCTCTGTCTCTTTTGCGGAAAGTTGTGGACATATTTCAGCTTGTTTTTGGCAGTTTCATTGCCTTAACGACAACACAAAATCCTGTTTATATCCATTTCGCTCTTAGCAAAAACAGATGATGTCCTCAAGTGAAGTGAAGTGAAGTCCAGCTAATGTAGGACCACTGAAACCGCTAACAACAGCCATAAGAAGAAACACAACAAGAAGAAGAAGACGACGAAGTTGTAAAGAAACCCACTTAAAGTGAACGTCTAAAAGAGCGAAACTCCTCTTGTTTCTGTTGCCATTCGCCACCAGGATGTTAGTAAAATTAATTAAAATTGAATATACTCGCGCTAATAACAATTTGGGAAATGGCATGCATTATGCGCAAGGACGAACCCACAATCCTTTTAGCCCATGTCGTCTCGTGTGCAGCTGCTAATTGGAAATGTGTAGCAGTGGTGTAGAGCAGCTCCGTTTTTGAAAATATCGCGTTTATGCAGATGTGCAAAACGAAGAAAAACCCCCCCGACCCCCTAAAAGTATGCAAAGTTTAACACTCGTGACAAGCACTCTCACGCGCTCTCTTTGCCTTAGCAAAAACATAAAAGACATGACAACGTTATTATCGCTTTTATGAGTAATCGTCAGCCAACGTTGTTGTAATATGCCGCATGTCACTGCGGCTGCAGGGGAAGTGCAGAGTTTCGGATAGCAGCTGACTCCTTATGCCAGCGGCGCTCATCCTTGTGGCCGTTAGTGTGTTCATGTGCCAGGACCTTAATGCATTTTCTATACGAAATTCGGAACTTTAAGTTAGGGAGTGTAGAGTTTCATGTGTAGCAGCGGTCCAGGTCGACTATGAGGTACCATAACGAAGTTCTCTAAATCGACAATGATTCATTCGTATTGATTTCTGCAAGGGAGAAGAATATTTATTTTATTAATTTCAAATGTTTTTTTAACTTAAACTTGATTTTGTGAACTGAATGGTTTTAATAATCCTTTTATTCTCAATTTTGAATAATTTTTCTAGTTCATAAAAATTTCTTTATAGAAATTTATACATCTAATCGCTATAATTCCAAAAGAAACTAAAGAAAAAGTACAAAAAACCTTTGCTACAAAATACATATTTCAAATACTCGTATATGGTTTTTTATTATAGGATTTTGATTTCGTCTCTTACGTAGGTCTTATTTTTTTACCACAAATTATGTCTATAAATTTATTCATCTATTTTTTTGGGTGGCGGTGGACAAATAACCTTTTGTTCATTATTTTTTGGGACATTATTATCAAATGATGGGTATGCGAACTGTCGAAGCTCTTCCTCAAATCTGATCTTGTATAGACGATATTCCATGATAAACCGGACAAAATAATTTTCCCTTGGCTCTGATGTTTCACAAAATTTTCCGAAAACATTTTTCTTTAAAACATTTTTTATACTTTTATCGGGAAAAAATTTAAAAAAACGTTGAAGTTTTGTGGATTTTAAAAAATGCAGCTGACAAGGGTATACTTTTATCCTTGCAAAGGTTGGTCCAACTAAACCAAAAAGTTTTCGTAGAATTAACTTGAAATTTTGTATTACGATAAAAGGATCTATGACAATAATATGTGAAACACAATATCGGCCAAATGCTCTCCACGAATTCGGTGGCATAACTCTATCCGATGGTGCATATCTTCAATGACTCTGAGACATAATGTATGTTCAATGTGGTTAATATGCCAAATTATCTCAGCCTTTAGCTCTTGAATTGTTTTTGGCTGATTGATGTTCTCTTTTCTTTTAAAATATCTCCAAATAAAGAAGTCCAACGGTGTGAAACCACATTATCGTGGCGGGCAATTAACATCGCCACGAAAATTCCGTTTTCATCGCGCGATAACGAACACCATACACGGTAACTGCTTGCCCGACATCATTTTCGAAGAAGTTCGGCCCGATGGCGCCGCCAGCCCATAAATCACACCAAATAGTCATTCTTTGTGGATGCATCGGCTTTTCAACAATCACTCATGGACCTTATTTCCCCAAGCGCGGCAATTCTGATGTGAACTGATAATGCAAGATCGTTATGTGACATACCGTAAGATAGGGGCATCCTTGGGCATTTGTTCCACCAGTAGACATTATATGTTGCATGAACACCTTGCCGTAAAAAGGTTTGTTCTCCTTGAATCCCGCACAATTTGAAAATCGCTCAAAAAAAGGCTCGTGCAAAGAAATTTTGCAAAAATACGATCGCGGTGCTTCAAAAGACGTCTATAAGATCGTCACAGATAACGAACCATGGATCTATGCGTATGAGCCCGAAACAAAACAGCAATCGACCTTGTGGGTCTTCGAAGACCAGCCAAATTTAACAAAAGTTGTTCGTGGAGAAAGCACTTTGAAGCAAATGGCCGCCTGTGTCTTCGGCAAAACTGGTCATGTAGCGACTGTTCCGCTTGAGCAACGTAGGACGGTCAATTTCTGAGTGGTACACCACAATTTGTTTGTCTGAAGTCTTCGGAGAAATTCGAAATACGAGCAAGAGAAGACGAATCATTATGCACCATTACAATGCGAGTTCTCACACAACGGCTCAAACCAGCGCCTTTTTGACCGGACAAAACGTCGAATTGATGGATCATCCGACGTACAGCGCTGACTTGGCACCCAATGACTTCTTCTTATTCCCGCACATCAAGAAAAAATGCGTGGGTAACGATTTGTTCTTGATGTCGCCAGAAGATGCTGTTGATGGGTTCAAAACCCATAATTTTGAAGGTGTCTCAATCGGTGTGGAAAAAGAGCTTCGACAATTGGTTTAAGCGCATGCAAAAGTGTACTTAGTAGGGACATAAATACTGTTACAACATTGAACACACCCACTGAACATACCCCGTTAATATCATATGTGACAGCGCATAGAGAAAGGGACCTAAGGGTAAAAAAAATTTCATTTTTTCTTTTTTTGATGTGGACAGCACCTGAGCATCGAATGAGACCGATCCCATGCCCCAAAAGTGTTCCCTCCCAGAGATATGCGCGTTTTATGAAAGTGAAGTCCACGATTCTAAGCGCAAATAGAAAGAGACCTAATCTTTAAAATGGCTCTCCTGAACAAAACTGGTTTTTAACCTTAGGTCCCTTTCTATTTTGCGCGTCACATATGTGCTTTGAAAGCTAACCTCAATAGCGTTAGCCTGTAACGGGATTTTTAAATTGTTTCAACTTTCATCATGGAGTGGTCAGATAATGAGAACCGTATCGCTGTAATAGCGCTTTTCAAGTATGAAATGAAAAAAACGATATTTTCAAAACGCTCCGGCCACTAGGGATTAGCCGCATGTTTGTCTACCGACGCATACAACTGTTTGAGGAGACTGGAGATGTAAAAGACCGCCACCGGTCGGGCCGCCCACGCTCTGTTCGAACACCGCATGTCATCAAAGCCGTTAAATCAATAATTTACAAAATCCGCTCCGAAAACAGAAATCATGGCCCGTGAGATGATTATCACGCAAAAGTCCATAAGTTGAATCATTAAAAAGGACTTGGGGCTTTCAAACGACGTAACGGTCATTTATTGACTGCAGCTTTAAAAAAAATAGGATTAAAAAATGCAAACGTCTTTTGGTGAAGCACGCTGATAACTTGCACAGAAAAATTTTGTTCCCAGATGAAAAAATATTTACCGTTCAGGAAAAATTTAACAAGCAAAATTATAGAGTGTTCCCGCGGTCATCTAAGGAAGCATCTGAACTGATCCCAAGGGTGGAAAAGGGTCATCACCCAGCTTCAGTCATGGTTTGGTGGGGTGTCTCTTATGATGGGGTCACTGAGATCACCTGCATTTCGGCGAACAAGGAGTCAAAACATCGGCCAAAGTTTACCAAGAAACCGTAAAGTCTCTTAACAAATCCCTGTTCCAAAACCAGCCATGGACTTTTAGCAGGATTCTGCGCCGGTCCTTAGGGCTAAAACGTCCCAGACCTGGCTTCGAAACAATTTGCCAGCTTTCATTTCCTCTTAAGAATGGCCCTCAGGCAGTCCAGATTTGAACCCATTGGATTATAAATTGTGGACGGTTTTAGAGAACAAGGTTTGTCACAAAAGATACCCCAACATTGGATCTCTTAAGACTGCTTTGGTCCGAGCTGTGGCCAATTTTCCAATGGACGAGGTTCGTGCAGCTATTGACGATTGGCCAGTGCGACTTAAGGCGTGTGTAAAAGCAAAATGCGGTCATTTCGAATAAGTAAATTCTTTTTGGATACAATATACGGCAATAAATATATTAAAAAATATTTGGTCCAAAAACATTCAGTACGTTTTATTTTAAAGCCTAAAACGTATGCAACAGTATGTATGACCCTACTCAGTATAAATCATGCTGGAGAATACTTTGAAAAACATGAAAACCATTTTCGATGATAAATATTCGCATTCCCATTATTAGGCCACAAATATATATAGCAGCCCTCGTACAATTTGAGTCCAAAGCTAATACTTGTACAAATAATTATGTTGAAGCGTATCGGTCTAGTTTCTGATTTGGTCATTATTTAATTAGGTCAACTGATGTAAAGTAAATATTGTAATTAAAACCCCATAATAGGGGCCCCTTCTAATTAACCTCACTCTTTGGTATATGACCACACTACAATGTCAGTCCAATGTAGGGTATCAGAAAGACTACAATTTCTTAATTTCGTCTTACTTCATGACACTGTTCCAACAACAGAGCCTGCTATCACAACCAACAATTCGATAAAGTGCATCGCAACGTCTATAGGGTAAACTCATCATATGATGCAAAACTATAATCTTGATCCTCTACGAGCACTTTTCTTGGAAGGGAGTGTGTGCACTTTTTCTTTACCCTCACACTCACACTACCCTTTAGAGATATTATTCGTGTTTTTTCGCTGCTGCTGCTTTTGTTTTTCATTTTTATAACTATGACATCGCTGGTGTAAATGTATGAGAGAAGCAAAGTGACTAACTATAAAGCCATTGTAAGGGCACGCCGCATGGAACGGCATGCAATTTAATTCACAGCACCACAGGCACTTCATCGTCTCTATACTTTTTCGTTTTGGTTTCATCTTTTTTGTTTTTGCCCTTTTGCCTTCTGTTTGAGCTATTCTTACCTACAAAGTTGTGACAGGCTTATTAAAAATTGCTGATTACTCTGTTTTCATCTATCGTACGTTCTGTGTTTTTTTTTGCTTTTTTGCCTTACAAAAAAGATGAAATTTTCACATCTACTTCAGGTGTTTTTGTCCTTTTAGCATAGCGGTGCAATGAATTACAACGAGGTGCTGCTGCGGCCCTTTTTAAGTCGTGGGGATTGTATGTCATTTGGAAACACGCCATTAAGATGAGTTGACATGAGATAAAAAGAAAGGTTTGGCTTGGCTGGCTAATGAGGATTTAATTTCTAGTAAAGTTTAATGCAAAACATCCAAAAGATTTTGTTTTTAATTAGTTGCCAGCATTAAAGTTGAGTTTTTTTATTGATGGGGATGAAAGCCTGCAGAGATGGAAATTTTGTTCGTCTCTAGCTATGGTTAGGGAATGTAACCCGTAGATGTTGGCCTTTGGTGAATAAACCCGTTCGAGGTGGCCAAATGCTGTTCTCGCAGCACTTATGCTCCGCTACATGTGGTTGGTGGTGAAAATGTACCAAATCGGGCAAAAAGAAAAATGTTGCCCTTTGAGGGAGTACAAATAGTCCACTCATGCTCCGGGTCACTGCTCCTAAATGTACAATGCACTGCTATTTTCTCACTTATCTAAGTATGTTCCTACAATTTAGATTTGGGTCAGTTTGGGAATTGTACCGATCCATATAAGCCCTACGTGTCAAAACACGGCCCTTTAACTAGGCATAATTCTGCGATTTTACATGATTTGAGGCCTTGACCCATTGCTATAAGTAAGGTCACAAGGGCGCTAAAGAAACTGTACATGGTACTCAGAAACAGAGACTTTCAGACGAGTATTTATAAAACTTTAATTTTAAAGTTTGACCTAATTGTAGGCCTTGACATATGCGCGTGGTCTATGTTATCTTGGCTGACAGAAACGGTGACATTTTTTCTTAAGTCCAAAAATGTACCAATATTTAAGGTTTGGTGGAATTTTGTACTTACAACTGAGTTAGGCCACGTGAGGCGGAACTAGTGGTCTTTAAATTTGAAAATTATATACTCAAATCGAAAGTGTATGACAAGACATAAAAGCTGTAAAAATATTTTGTTGTAATTCCTTCGTTTGTTGTTGTTGTAAAACAAAACATATCAGAAATTTTCATATATTTTGACTTTAGTGGCTTTTTTAAAATATCATAACTCAGAGACTAAAAAAGATAAGTGAAAAAAATTTTTTCGTGGATTAGGAATATATTTAACTTTATTTAAAAAAAAAAAAAAAAAATATACACTGAAAAAAAAAGTATGTAAATCACATTTCCCTAAACTATGTCGGTTTGTGAACTGTTCTCAATCGATGTTAATTATTACTCTACCCTAGAAAGACGGCAAATTTCATAAGCTTTCAGGAAATGTATTAAAAAGCGTGTAGAATCATGTACTTTCAAAGTTATGATCATTTTTGTGACCACACCTCTTCACACTTATATGAAAATGCAAGCAAAACTCGAGCGCAAGTACAAAATGATTTTGTGTTGTGTTTTTTCTTATAAATTTTCTTATAATGATCGTCGCACTTCGAGTAATGAAAATCCACAAGCCATTGTTGAGACGCTGTTATATCCTTAAAAAGTCACTGTTTGGAGTGCTCTGTGGTTAGACGGTATAATTAGTCCATATTTCTTTAAAACTTAATGCGGCCCTATTGTTACAGTCAATGGGTTACGCTATAGAGCCATGAGTAATGACTTTTTCGTGCCTGAATTGGAAGTTTCGTACAATTTGTTGTACGAAACTTTTGGTGAGCGCATTATCTCGCATCGTGGGCCTGTGGCATGGCCTCCAAGATTGTGCGATTAAACACCGCTGGTCTATTTTGTGTGGGGTTATGTGAAGTTGCTTGTCTACGCAAATAAGTCCAAGACGATTGACGTCTTGGAAGAGAATATTCAGGGCATTAATGCTGACATACGGCCCCAACTGCTGCAAAAAGTGGTCGAATATTGGGCCTCTCGGCTGGAGTTTGTTAGAGATTTTTAAAACACAAAGCTAAATTCTTGCCCACATAATTAAATTATATGGGGTTTTTTTTTTAAACCGCACGTCTGAATAAACACCCGATTCGTCTGTATTTGTGGCAACAAGTCAATGGTCCGTAGATCTCCAAAAATGTATAAGTGAGTAAAATTTTTCACTAATCTCAATATGTGACAGCGCATAGAGAAAGGGACCTAAGGGTAATAAAATCAATTTTCATTTTTTTCTTCTTTTTTTTTGATGTCCAATCTGAGCATCGAATGAGACCGATCCCATGACCCAAAAGTTTTCCCTACCTGCGCGTTTTATGAAAGTGAAGTCCACGATTCTAAGCGCAAATAGAAAATGACCTAATCTTTAAAATTCCTCTCCTGAACAAAACTGGTATTTAACCTTAGGACCCTTTCTATTTTGCGCGTCACATATGTATTTACGAGGGTTGCTATATATATTTCTGAGCTAGGCAACACTAAGTGTTGCCTGGCGCTATCTGACATTTCCATTGGAAAGTTTAACATTTTTTAACATAAACGTACTTAGAACGTTTTGACGTACGACCATCACTTGTGTTGTTTACGGTGACTTGAAAGAATCAATTTGGCAAAAAAAAAAATGGCATTAACTCGTGAATATATTCGAGCGATCATTTTTCACAACTTTCGAAGTGGATTATCACGACAAGAGTGCATCGATGAACTTAAATCGTTGTATGGCGATGAAGCACCTATTATAGCACTGTGAAAAACTGGTTAAATAAATTCAATCGTGGCCGACGGTCGCTCAAAGACGAAGGTCGTGAAGGTCGTCCAAAAACGGACGTTGTGCCAGAGAACATTAGTGCCGTGCGGGAAATGATTATGAAAGATCGTCATGTTAAATACCGTGAGATAGAGTCATCCTTGGGCATTTCTTCCACCAGCATTCATGCGATATTGCATGAACGCCTGGCCGTACAAAAGGTTTGTTCTCGTTGGATCCCGCACAGTTTGACAATCGCTCAAAGAAAAGCTCGTGTCAATTGGTGCAAAAAAATTTGCGAAAATACGATTGCGGTGCTTCGAAAGACGTTTATAAGATCGTTACAGGTGACGAATTATGGATCTATGCGTATGAGCCCGAAACAAAACAGCAATCGCTCAAAGACGAGCCAAATCCAACGAAAGTTGTTCGTGAAAGAAGCACTTCGAAGCAAATGGTCGCCTGTTTCTTCGGCAAAACTGGTCATGTGGCGACTGTTCCGCTTGAGCAACGTAGGACTGTCAAATTCTGAGTGGTACACCACAATTTGTTTGCCTAAAGTCATCAAAGAAATTCGAAAACGAACGAAATCGAACAAGAGAAGACGAATCATAGTGCACCATTACAATGTGATCGGCCAAAACGTCGAATTGATGGATCATCCGCCGTAGAGCCCTGACTTGGCACCCAATGACTTTTTTTTATTCCCGCACATCAAGAAAAAATGTGTGGTCAACGGTTTTCGCCGCCAGAAGATGCTGTTGAAGCTTTCAAAAACCATGTTTTGGAGGTGTCTCAATCGGAGTGGAAAAGTGATTCGACAATTGGTTTGAGCGCATGCAAAAGTGCATAAATCATGCTGGAGAATACTTTGAAAAACAATAAAAACAAATTTTGTTTAATAAATATTCCCATTTTCATTATTAGGCCAGAAATATATATAGCAGCCCTCGTACTTTTCAGATTTGGCCAAAACCTTCGAGTTTACTAGGGCCTCTTTGTCCCCGTTAAAAATAGACATTTGGGTTCTCTGAAAAAATAAATTTTCCTCACGAATTTCAATTGAACAATGGTTCAGGGGGCCCGTAAAATTTAGTTCTGACAAGCATTGACCCACCACCAACAACGAAATGTCAATGCTATACTACAAGGCAATCCATAATAGAGAGTATAAAGTCGGCCAGACCTGTCGTAGAAATTCACATATCTCAGCTTCGTCTTCAACACTTTAGTTTATCATTGGTAGTGGGTAGATTCTTAAGCAGTATTGTAGGCAGCTTGTAAATGAAAAGACGGTTTTCCCATATTTTCAGCGTATTCCTGTACGTTAATAAGGCCTTAATTTTAAACTTGCTCCTTTGACTGACATGCTCACATCTAAACCTTTGCCATAATCCTGGATTTACCAACGAATTGTAAGCTTTCCGCTGAGATTTGTATTCTTCGAAGTTCTCCTTTGATTGTGGCGAATTAGATGCATTTTTGTCTCCACTACCAAACTGACTTGTGAATATCCTCACATAGCCTGGCATTCGCTTTCAGTAAATTGGACTTGCAACGAAACTTGTTTAGATTTGCAGTCTAATTGGGACAAATACCACTTCGTCTATTCAGTTGCTTCACAAAGTCATGAATACAAATGTGTGGTAAACATTCAGCTTTAATCCTTTGGAGCTTTCTATTCTAACTTTCCGTATACTACTCGTATAATTATAAAATGTGGTTGCACGATGAGTGACAGTGAAAAACCACAACGACCGAATGATGATGAAAGGAAAATATGTTAAATGCCAGAATGTATGCCGTTTTTAAATTGACGGCACAAAAAAACGGGGTGTCTTAAAAAATACATTTGACTAATGCTAATTTTGGCGGAGGTGGGGAGGGGTAAAATTGCGCACAAAACACCCCCCCCCCCTCAAAAAACAGCAGAACATTGACACATCAAAAATATTACAAATAGGCTTTGTCTCGAAACACAGACAAACCAAACCCTTGCTACGAAAGTGTTATGACAGTGGCCCATCGAGCAACCGCAACCCCATGCACAGGCACTCCCCCAACTTAGCGCTACTGAAAGTAAATCCTTTTTGAGTCTTCTTCGTTCCTCACTGCCAACGACGACAACGAACGAAAGACTGGCGGCGTAAAAAAACAAACAAAAGATTCTGGGGGAAAAAACGTCTCCAAACTCTGCATTGCCATTCAAAAGGACACCCTCAGCAGCAGGCATCCTTTATGGCCCAAAGTAATGTTAGTAACATTTCTAGTTTTAGGGCATTTCTGGCACACACACACTCATACATGCACAGTTAGTGGGAAAAGCCGCAACGCAAAATGTGCAAAACGACATTAAAGCCTAAAATAGGAAAGCCACCAGAGCAGCGCGAAGCAAAGAAGGACAGGACAGCCAGTCAGCCAGAAGGCAGGCGGCAGCTGCAGTACAAACTTTTGTGGCATGTTAAGACATGGCCTTGAGGCGATTTTGCAACATGAAAAATAGGTCGTTAAAAACATTTAAAATGGTAAACACTATAATTTATAATGTATTTCTCTTTTCTTTTTTTTTTGTTTTTTGTTGTACGCCAACCCACTGTGTCTGTGTGGGTTTTCATAAAATATGCAAGCGTTTTTGTGTGCGAACGCTTTGTTTTTGCAAAACTAAACTTAATAGTTTTTGTTATCCTTGGCCGAATGTTGGTGGTGTGGTCGCGTTGTATAGATGGGCGGGTCGGTGGGTCGGTTCGACAGGGTATTTTATGTACTGATGTTATACCGGAAGTAGCAAAAATCAAAACAAAAAATAACACAGCAAACAACAACAACTACACAGCATTGAAGTATGTTTCCGGCCAAACAATTTATGTTAATAGTCTGGCCTATCAAGAGCTTTGTTTCAAAACCGGAAAAATGCCTTGGTGTGTGTGTTCTAGGCTGATTTCGATGCTAGCTCGACCTTAGTCTAAAAGTGTGTGTTGTAGTGTGGTTTGAATAGTGTCAATATTAACTCAAGTACTCGACGACCGCACTTCTCGGCTGACTGATGGAAAATAGCAAATATTTATGGTCTGTGGTTTGTGGCAGGCCGAAGATGGCCCCTATACCTCTGTACTTTAGTAAAGGTTTAAAAATGACTTTTAGAAATCTAAAGGTTGTAAATTAATATTCTCATGGGAATGGCATAAGCGTTTGTGTGGAAGGCTTAGGATTTTAAAAAAATGTTAAAAGGGCATGCTTACCTCTTTAAAAATAAGAAATTTAAAAGAAAAAAAGTTAAAAAAGTTAAAGTTCATACATTCATAGAGGGTGATCCAACTTAAACTCGCGTTGCTTATTGTAAATGAAACAAAAAGTTTTCAGAGAATTATCTTAATATTTAATATTTTTTAGAAGGATCTACGACAGTTAAGCTTCGTTTTCATTATGTCAAATTCAATGGCAAATGTAGTCAGTTAGGTGAAAACGGGTAGTCATATGGTGACATTTACGTTTGACGTCATATATGACTATACTTTGTCAAACGAAATGGCAGTCAAGTGAAAACGGGTAAATTTATGACAATTGACCGATATGGCATCATTTGACAAGGAGAATCCATTTGCCAACATGTTGGCAAATGCAAACACAGTTGGCATGCAAACAGCTGATTTTGCTGGCATTTTCAACAAGCGAAGGAAGAAAACGAGCAAAGGAGGAAATCGCGCCAAGAACGGACTTCTGGAATTATAGAATAGACATGGACGATGTGCTAATCATGAATGTGGAAGACGTCACCAGTTCGAAGAAGAGGGTGCGCAAATTACAGCACATTTGGACGAGCGAGCAGATTGAGGCAGTCGAATTGCGCCCTGGAACCTGGAACGATAGCTTTCGCATTCTGTGGCTTTACATTAATTGCTCTTCTCAGTATCCTGAATCGAGATGCACATATGCCGAAAGTATTTTCAACCACGTTTCTTGCTCGTGATAGTCTGTAATTGAAAATTTTGTGCGGCATGACATGCTCACGATAACAAAATGGTTTCAGCAAGTATGGCTTGAGGGGAAAAGCGTCGTCAGCGAATATGACAAATGGCATTGAATCTCCTTCTCGTGGCAGTGGCTTCGGTGGTGGAAAGTTGATTGTGTTATCAGCAAGTGCACTTGAAAGCGAGCATCTAAACGTTTAAATAGGAATATTAATATGAAATTTCTACATATGGTACGAACAAAAGGGTATAGACCTTGCGAATACTCCTCCATCAGATTCACGACCATATGCTCCAACTTCAATAAACAAAAATTTATAATCGGCGTCCACCAAAGCCATCAGGACGATACTGTTTTGTTTTTTATAATTGAAGTATTCGGATCCACAATTAGCCGGGGCTTGGATCATTATATGTTTTCCGTCCAAAGCACCACAGCAATTCGGAAAATTCCAACGCTCCTCAAATTTTTTCGCGATCACGGACCACTCTTCAAAAGAACTCTTTAATTAAAAAGAAGATATTTTACCAATAATCAAATATTTCGATATATACTTGTATATTAGCATGAGACATACCTATGTGTACATACCTTCAAATAGTCATTTTTCAATGCCTCGTAAATCGCTCCACATGTTTCGTGTACGATGTGGCATATGGTAGTTTTACCTAATAGGAGCCATCAGGCTTGAAAAGCTATCGCCTGACGCCAGATAGCGTAATTTTACGGCCACTCTCTCACCAACCGAGATGGATTTTCGGAATCTAGTGTCCAGCTTTTTAATATATGGCGTCAGACGCTCCACCAAATAATTAAAGTCTTCGACACTCATTCGCACAAAATTGTGAAACCACTGCGGATCTTGGTCCCGCAGCTTACAATGCAGAGTGCGATAGAAGCCACTCCTGCTTCTGATGGTCAAGCCTGGCCGTATCCACCACTTTTTGGCACTTCTTTTTGCTTCATTCTTTTCTTTCCATTCCTTTAAAGTAGTCACTAGTACCAATGCCGCTGCGACGGCAATTTCATGGACATTTTGTTGTTTAAAAAAAAATGAAAATTTTGCTACCACGTCGCTTTTGACACAAAAATTTCAATTAATTTCTTCTTCTTCTCGCAAAAATCATATGACGACAGATGTGTTTAGCTAGCATAATGAAAACGGTGTGGAAAATGACTGACAACAAATGTGGATGTCAAATGTTGCCATTTGGGTTTTGTGTCAGTTATGACGTTGTAGTGAAAACGCGTTTGACACCAAATGCAAATGTCGACGAATGTGCCATTTCTGTTTGCCATTGAATTTGACATAATGAAAACGAAGCTTTATGTGTGAAATAAAATATCGGACAAACGCTAGCCACGGCTTCGATGCATACCTCTAACCGGATGGTCTATATTTTCAATGGGGTTTAATGTCGTTAAAATGCCAAATTATTTCATCCTTTAGCTCTTCAATGTTATTAGCTTATTGACGTACACTTTTTTTTAAATATTCCTCAAATAGAAGTCCAACTGTGTCAAATCACCTGATCGTGGCTGTCGTTTAACATCGTCACAACGTGTAATAATACGGCCATTAAATTAGTCGCGCAAAAGAGCCATTGTTTCGTTGTCTGTGTAGCTAGTGGCACCATCTGTATAACCACATATCGTCCAGGCACATATCCTCAACTTCTGGCCACAAGAACCGTTATCGTCTTGGACGACCTTATTGACGAAGAAGTATGGACCCGATGATGCCTGCAGCACATAAACCCCACTAAACGTTCACTCTCTGTGGATGTGTCGGCTTTTCAGCATTTTTTTTCCAAATGCGGCAATTCTGCTTGTTAAGGAATCCTGTGTCCACAGTGAACTGACACATCAAATCCACTGTGGATCTGCTGACCAAAAAAATCACGAATTGCACATGCATTTCGTGATTTTTTTGAACGACCATTTTTGTAAAAGACTTCAACAATCTTTACGCGCTGTCCAATTTCCCACCTCTCCATGATTAAATTTGCCAAACACTGAACCAAAGAAATGTCAAATTAAGTTGGGCAAAAGACTTGACCACAAAATGTGACTCACAATTAACATTGTGCATTATGGTTGGGCAACCCTTTATTTTTTTCCCTATATTTCCTGATAAATGCGCATTAAGCTGCTGAAACATTTGATCTGAGTGTCCCAGTTAATTTTACATATATCTGTCAGATTGTTTACTTGACAACTACCAAGAGCCTGCTGTGCGATCGTTAACAAAACTTGGCCCTGGGAAAGTTTGTGCTTTATCTTCTTTAAGTCTTTTTAAAGCACAAGCTTTCATAAAGATCATAAAACTGATTTCGGGTCTACCGCATTGTAACTCACGAAATTACGGTGTGAGGATACGCGTTTTAAATGAGAGGCTTGAACAGAGTTTCGCACGAGTTACTCGCTGCAACTATGGGCCGCCGTGGTGTGATGGAAGTGTGCAGGACTGCCAGTAAACCTAGGTTCAAACCCGGGTAAGAGCATTTACAATTTTTCAGCGGCGAGTTTTAAACTCGTTAATTCTCGCGACTTGTAAAAATGTGTCTACAGAATTATTAAGCCGTTCGAAGCCGGTTTTAAACAGTAGGTCCCGGTCAGTGAGTATAAGAATCATGAACAGCTCACTGATTTGAGAAAAGTTCCCCCTTGTTGCTAGGTAAGTACTCGCTGCTAATCCAGTCCTGGCCAATGAATCTACCTGCTAATTTTCATAGAATTCCCTTTTATCAGATAACAGTGATTTCGGAGAAGCTACTAAGCTTAGGCATCCCCAAAGGTCTTTTGCAGGGACCGACGCAAAAGCCTAGTGCAGATAATCCAATCCAACAGTTAGACCCAATATAGTCTACAGAATTATAATTTTCCCCGCTGTTTAAATGTGCGAATACACGGGTCGGATAAAAACAAGAGGTCAAATTAAGTTTGTGCGGCCGAGTATCCTGTTTTAGGTATTCCGGTACAATATGAAACTTTTTCAAGATATTCCGCTTTTCTATCAGCTTATGTGTGTATCCAAACCAATATCGCTGCAACTCCAGTCCTTGCCAATAAATCTACCCGCTTATTTCCATAGAATTCCCTTTTACCGGCGATTCAGATAACAGTGATTTCGGAGAAGCTACTAAGCTTAGGCATCCCCAAAGGTCTTTTGCACGGACCGACGCAAAAGCCTAGTGCAGATAATCCAATCCAACAGTTAGACCCAATATAGTCTACAGAATTATAATTTTCCCCGCTTTTTAAATGTGCGAATACACGGGTCAGATAAAAACAAGAGGTCAAATTAAGTTTGTGCGGCCGAGTATCCTGTATTAGGTATTCCGGTACAATATGAACTTTTTCTATCAGCTTATGTGTGTATTCAAACCAACATCATATGAACAGGGTTTTCCAGTAAGGACTTAACCATTTTATATATTAAAACACAGAATATTTAAGATATAAAGTTCAAATTTATTCCACGTGTAGTGCAAATGTTACATTTTAGGAATGAAATTCGATTTCGGCCATATGACCACCACGAGCCCGTGTACAGCGATCTATTCTTTGGGCCCATTTTTTTCGCCACTCTTGCACACATTTCCACCAGGACGTTTGTAATTTCGCGTTGGATATAGTCTCTGAGCTCTTTTTAAGTTGTTGGCATAGACCAATGACTTGATGTGGCCCCATAAAAAGAAATTCAATCAATCGGATAAACAAGGTGGCCATTCGACCGGACCATTTCTCGAGGCAACATGTTCCCCGAATTTGCCTTTCAGTAAATCGATTGTAACACGTGCTGTGTGGCTAGTGGCAACGTCTTGTTGAAACCACCTTTCGGCGTGGTCAAGCTCATCCAATTCTAGCCATAAATAGTTTTCTAACATGGCATGATAACGCTCTCCAACGACGGAAACATGACGATTGTTTTCATGGATGAAAAATACGGCCTTTCAAAGTTTACAGTTGAATAGGCAATGCCACGCCCTTCAATTTTAACATAACATTGTCTATAACAATTAGGTAGTCATTGATATCATTCTGCTATAATTTTTCATCATTAATCCTGTAACATTAACGGCCTTTATTTTAAACACCAATTCATTGTTTGGGACACCGCCCATTTTTCTACGATGGTATGTTTCGTTCCATGCCAATATCACATACTTCAAATATTTTCGTCATATCTCTAACAGTTTACGAGTAATGGCTTTAGTGTTGTATGGGTGCCACGTCATTTTTTCTGTTAAAATTTTATAAAAATCGGTCCATTCATTTGGCCATTAAAGCGATATTTTTTTAAGACGTCGTGGCATAGCCCACTTTTCCATCAGATTGAGTTACCATATGTTCCAAATGTCGTCGTCATATCTCCAAATTGGCAAATTTAATGTAACAGTAGTGTGAGGAGATTTAGCATGCCAGTCTTACGAACTTTTTTGCAAAAACTTCCACAATATAGGCGCGGACCAAATCTTCCTTTCAATAAACTCGGTGTTTGGGCTGCACAGCATGCTAAGTTCGAGCTAGATCAGAAGTAAAATATTGAGTGAGACTGTAAAAAAATTCAACTTCCATTTCAAACCACGACTTTGAAATAATAAACTTTTGCACGATTTTGATCCATCCATATTCGTCATTATCCGAGTAGTTGAACCCCCTGCCTTTCTCCAAATTTCAAACGGTATGCAAATGTGGGGAGATAGAGAACTTTTGGAACTGTTAAAAACAGTTTCAGCATAATTTCTGCACAGATTTTTAACTTCCGGCAATGTTATTGTAGTTGTTGCTTTTGTTTTGGTTCAGCGAAACTTTGTGTGCTCGTACACAAAACGAATATTTAATTATTTCGTAGCTCACAATACAGGATAATAGGGACATGACTTATTACTATGCAGGAGACTTTCGACATTGTTGTCATGCCACTCGTTCTCACTTCTCTCTATCTCCCTCTCTCTCTGTCAACCTTCTCCGGTTTGTCATGCCCCCCCCCCCACCCCTTGTTGAAGTTGCCTATTTTTCCAGGATATTACTTTGCATTCTAGTATGAGCGTGTGTGTTACTGCTTTTACATTGTCTTTTCATAATTTTTCATAGAGAAGCATGAAAACAAAGAACAAAAGCAACAAACGAAGCAAAATGCTAGCAACGTAGATCGTCATTTCCTGAACATAAGTATAAACTGTCACGCTTGTAAATTACGAAATCTTCGCAGGGAAATATGAAGTCAACTTTCTAACTGCCATTGCACTGGGAAAAAATGTCAAACTTGAAATAAGCCGAAGGTAGGCTAGATAAAAATATTTATTTTTTTTAAATAAATTTAGAATTTCGATGCTGACAATATTACAATATTCTAGTCGATATTGGACTCGAAGTAGAGAAATTCATTCACAATCTTCACATTGCAACTGCCTGCCTTATGGGTTAAAAAGCGGTTGCAAGCACAGTCTTCGCCTTGTAGCCGTTCTTTTCAACTCTTTAATTCTCAAAATAAAATATCGTTTAGACCAACACGAACTCGCAGCGACAGTCGTGTAGTTAGTTACGAGTAAAAGTAACTGGCCTCACATAAAAAGAACCGTTTTTTGGAATTATTATTATTTATTTTTCAACATAATCTCCTTCCAACTCAATACACTTCATCAAACGTTTTTCAAGTTTTTTTAATTCCATCCGAAAAATAAGATTTTTCAAGACATTTAAAATATGCCTCAGTTTCAGCAATAACCTCGCTATTGGACGAAAATTTTTTGCCACCGAGAATTTTTTTAAAATTTGGAAACAAGAAATAATCAGAAGGAGCCAAATCTGGACTATATGGTGGATGCGGAGCAATTTTAAATCGTAATTCGGCCCGTTTTTGTTGAGTTAAAAATGCAGTGTGTGAAGAAGCATTATCTTGATGAAAAAGAATTTTTTTTCTAAATGCGGTCGTTTTATCTTGATTTCTACACTCAACCGATCCAATAGTGCACAATAATATTCACTATTTATAGTTTTTCCTTTCTCAAGATAATCAATAAATATTATACCTCTTGCATCCCAAAATACTGTGGCCATTACTTTTCCTGCTGACTTAACAGTTTTCGCCTTCTTGGGACCACTTTTACCAGCTTCTATCCATTGTTTTGACTGTTCTTTGCATTCTTGGATGTAGTGATGGATCCATGTTTCATCAACAGTTATGAATCGGCGCAAGAACTCTATTGGATTACGCTGATAAATCGCTAAAAGCTCCTCGGAATTGGTCCAACGGATGATTTTTTGGGGCAAAATCAACAAACGCGGCACCTTTTTCGCGGATAGCTTTTTCATGTGGAGTTCATCATGTAAAATACTCCAAACTTGTTTTTCGTGTATTTTAACAATATCAGCAAGTTCTCTGAGCTATATTCGTCTATCTTTAGTCACTTCATTAAATAGTTTTCTTATGTTTTCAATAGTAGTAGCAGTTTTCGGTCTTCCAGAGCGTTGTTCATCTTCAAATTGGTTGGAATCGCTTGGAACTACAAAAAGTTAGTTGGATAAGTAGAAGTTCCGTTGCAACCATCAATAGTTTATTATCGTAATGGATATTCGGTTTGACGTACCACAATACGTTATACAAAGAATTTTTTTTTTGAACGTATGGTTGTCAATCTGGCCATTGTTTCTTTGAAGTTAAACTTTTTGACAGCTGTCACTTGATTTATGGTCAGTTTGATTTGGCATTTTATACTGAAGAGACTTACTCCGGAACAACGTTTGCAAATCGTGGAAATTTATGAACAAAATAATGGTTCGGTTCGAGCGACGCATCGCGCCCTGCGTCCAATTTTTAGTCGACATTATCGAGCAGCATAGTCGGTAATTCAAACAACCATGGATCGCACCGAAGGCGCTTTTGCTGCTGTGAAGCAGAGTAACAAGGAAGATCCGAATTAGTCTATCTGCCATCGCGCGCAACAATTGGAGCTGTGGCTATCTTCTTTATAGACGATTTTGCGGAAAAATCTTGGATCGGCCCAAAACAAGATGGCCACCGATCTTGATTTGTACAAGAAAATTTTGTTCAGCGATGAAGCTCACTTTTGGTTGAATGTGTACGTTAATTACCAAAATTGTCGCATTTGGAGTACTCTAAATCCACAGGCCATTGTTGAGACGCCGTTAAATCCTTAAAAAAGTCACTATTTAGTGTGCTCTATGGTCAGATGGAATCATTTGTCCATATTTCTTCAAAAATGAAGCCGGCCATAATGTTACAGTCAATGAGGAACGCTAAACAGCCATGATTAATGATTCTTTCGTGCCTGAATTGGAGGATGTTGATGTGAACGACCTTTGGTTCCAACAAGACGGCGCAACATCCCATACAGCCATCGAAGCAATTAATTTATTGAAGGAAACTTTTGGTGAGCGCATTATCTCGCGTCGTGGGCCTTTGGCGTGGCCCCGAAAATCGTGCGATTTAACACCGCTGGACTATTTTTTGAGGGGTAATGTGAAATCGCTTGTCTACGACACGATTGACGCCTTGGAAGAGAATATTCGGCGCGTTATTGCTGACATACGGCCCATTATTGCTGCATAAAGGGTCGAAAATTGGACATCTTTTCGCGGCGGCTACTTGCCCGAAATCATTTTTAAAACATAATGGCAAACCCTTATCTTTATAATAAAGCTAAGTTCATGGCCGCCTTTACGCTAAATTATGTGCGTTTTATTTCTTCATAAAAACCACACGTCTGAAAAAGCACCCTTTACAACCGAGTTGTTGGTAATATGTTCGATAATTTGATCATTGCTACCATCTGATGGTACGTTTATAATTGTTTACAACAACAAAATTGCTGCAGAACTATTAGTTGTCACAACCACCAGTTGTGGTAGCTAACAATTTGTTCGCATTTCATGGGTACTGATCAATTGGTTCTGTGTACTATACAATACTATGACCATACATATCACGTTGTGGTATGTCGAACCGAATATGTATTTAGGCTGTAAAAAAATAAGGTGATTACAGTGGACATTCATCTTTCCAATCAAAATTTCTGTAGTGTTAACCGATTCCCAACTAACTTTATCTCTGTGCATAAATGCCCAAGAACAAATATTGGCAAATTGGACATTCAAGATGGAAAATGTTATATTGTGAAAAATATTTCAGACACTCGGCACTATACGAATTAATAGCTTTATCAGCGCAACCGAATATTAGTTCGTGCGCTTGAATTTTAGCACATGAAACTTCAGACATAAGACAAATTTCACTTTAATAATAATAATTTCACTTAAGGGTTCATTGAGCGACGTCCAAAAATTTGGACGTCTAACTTACTTAATTTACTCCCAAAACATCCCATTAGGGACAAAGGGGGAAGTTCTCTCAAATTTTGTAGTCAACTCAAGATAAATATAGACGTGTTAAATCTCAGCATTTCGTAGGATTTTTTAATTTTCTTTCAAGCCAGTCTCTGAATTTTTAAAAATCAATTATTTCTTAACCCAAGCTTTTAAAGTTAAGCTAATTTTCCTTCTACAGATTTCAAGCAAAGCCCGCTGAGCAACTATTCTGAGTGTATTTAAAATCTCCTCGCAAAAGCACACAGATCACTGGGGGTGCCTTACAATGACGTCGTGCCGGAGATACGAGTACTGTTCTTTCTGCTGCTTCTACTTCACTACACTGCAGGATGTTGTAATCATTTATATGAATTTTTTAAAGTCAATGAAAATACCAAGACCATTGTGTAGTCATAAATAGACTGCTGATGATGTTTCCTCCTTGCCAGGATAAACATCGGGCACTAGAACAAAGAAGAAGAACAAAAAGAAAGAAAAAAATTTGAATTCTTTCTTCCCGTTTATTTTCATGCCATCCATTCATTTGTACTTACAAATGTTTGGCACTCAGTTACAACTACCTCAGATTAAGGCAGTCAGTCAGTCAGCCCACCAGTCAATGGATGAAATGACTATATCAGCGTCATCATTATTATCATCGTCATCATCATTGTCAGCGCCGAGCTTGCTGCCGGGTAGACCATGTGCTGGGCTACGAAGAATGTGCTCTAGTGGAGTCGAGTTTATGGGTAAAACAAAAGGCTTGTATACACCAAGAATGCTTTCAGTTCAAAAAGCAGAAAAAAATGTATGCGGCATAAAAAAGAAGGAGTTCTTCCGTTTTTTTGTTAGCTTCTCTATTTTTGTTGAAAGGCAAAAAAAAAAAATAATGAAATATAAGGATATGTTAAATAAAAGAAACGTCGCAAAAAACGCGACCTTCTTCTTTTTTACTGCATTATCGTGATGAAAAACTCTCATGTAAATGACAAGAAAAAAGTTATGTTGCGGATTATGTAGTCGTAAAAAAACATTGGGGAAAATGCTAAGTTATGAGTTTGGTGTCGGCTAGACACTCTGGCATATCACTCTAAAAATAATTTAACTGCTCTGCATTTGTGTTAATATCTTTAATTGATTTTATGGCATATTTAAGCTTGTGGAATTTTATGTTTACCAACAGAGCTTAAATTTTTGCTAAGAATTTTGGCGTTCAGAGATCTGCTTTCAATCAGCTAGAGCAGAAGCAGCCAATGCAACCAGCTTTGGTATGTATGCAAAGGCCATACATAATTTTTTCAGGCTTTTTTTGCTTGAACCAAAAATACATTGGCGGCAGCTTAAAACGTTCTCGTCTAATTTTTTTGCAAGTAGCACAGCTTAAAAACAGCGACAATTATAAGTTGGCGGTTGCCTTAAACGTTCTCGACTAATGTTGTACAAGTAGCACAGCTAAAACACATATAAAAAGTCCACATTGTTGTTCTCTTTCTCTCTTGGTATTTTTGTTTTTCTGTTGGTCATCTTCAGCTTATCTCTTTATTTTATTTTTCTTCAATTTAATAGCTAATAGTTTACGTTTATTTATTGAGCTATTCATTTTTTCTTTTTCCTTTGAAGTTCTTAATTCCATTCGTTAGCTTTTATAATTAAATGATTTGTGTTTTTAAACATCAATTTGGATTAGCCTTTCGGTTATTGGTGCTTTTAAACCTGTGGCAGCCATTTAGGCCTTACAGTATCTAGTAATGATGATCCATTACCCTATGCCCAATAATAATGTGATGTTAAAGCTACAGCTTACTTAACTTACAACGTTCTCGTCTAATATCCAACATCACAGCCTGTCCAAAAACCACAGCTAACTTAACGAAAATATTGAGTTGCCTTAAAATTTTTCGGAGAAATGCTGGTCAGATTCCCAAAAAAAGGTGGTCGGAGTCTATGCAGAAACTACAGATATTTCATGTTGTTCTTTATTCCTTCTATTGTGGGCCTCCGTGGTGTGATGGAATTGTGTACGACTACAATGCCAGTAAACCCAGTTTCAACCCCGGGTAAGAGCATCTAATAACTTTTCAGTGGAGGGTTTCCATCTCGTAAATGGCGGCGACATGACAAGTAAGAGATTTATCTCTATGCCATGTAAAAACTGCTCTATAAAAATGCATTTGCCGTTCGAACCGGCATTTAACAACTAGGCCCAAGTCAGTGAGTATGATAAATGAACCGTGCGCAGCTCACTTAATTGAGAAAACTTCCTCAATGTTTCTTAATAGGATGACCGTATGGCGTTAATGACACTCACTGTGGGTTTCGCGGTGTTAATCTTTCCATGATGAAATGGCAAACAATAGTATAAAGAAAACAATATTGTGCCTGGTCTTAAAGATTTCGGTGTTTCTTTCAACAATTGCTGCGAAGCTTTCTAAAGAGGGTTGTCACAGACCTGAAATCGCGATAAAAACAGCGCGTAGCCACGAAAATCAATGTCACTTTGCCATTTGGTTTAAAACTATTAAAATATAGATACCAGAGGTCTTGAGCCTTTTAGTCCTGGTTCAATGTGTAAATGCGAAAGACTGAAATAAAACAAACGAGCTAAACGCGCCAAGGTTTTTCTTTGGCAACGATTAGTTCAGCTACAAATCAAATGACTTATACGGGAGTCTCATTTAAATTACTGCGAATTAGCCTTTGCGTATAATCTTCAAACTGTGCGTAGAACAATCTTCATAACGCAATATCGCAAACATGTTTAGCACCCATAACGGTCAATCTTCTCAGAGGTGTTCCGCCTAAATTCCCTTTGGACGGAAATACAATCTTCTTTTCGGTATCCTTCCAAAAATAAGGAATAAGCCGATTGTTCTCACAAAAAAAGGTACTACCAGAGCTGCTATATATGTGACTCGCAAAATAGAAAGGGACCTAAGGGTAAAAACCAGTTTTGTTCAGGAGAGCCATTTTAATTTAAATACGTGTATCTTTGGTGTACCATCACTTTCATAAAACGCGCATATCTCTGGGAGGGAACACTTTTGGGGCATGGGATCGGTCTCATTCGATGCTCAGATGTTGTCCACATCAAAAAAAAAGTGAAAAGTTGATGAAAAGTTTTGTTCAGGAGAGCCATTTTAAAGATTAGGTCTCTTTCTATTTGCACTTAGAATCGCCAACTTCACTTTTATAAAACGCGCATATCTCTGGGGCATGGGATCGGTCTCATTCGATGCTCAGATGTTGTCCACATCAAAAAAAAGATAAAAAATGAAAATTGATTTTTTTTTACCCTTAGTTCCCCTTCTCTATGCGCTGTCACATATATATTTTTGGCCTAATAATGAAAATGCGAATATTTATCATCAAAAATGGTTTTATTATTTTTCAAAGTATTCTGATTTATACACTCCGATTGAGACACCCCCAAAACATGGTTTTTGAACGCTTTAACAGCATTTTCTGGCGACGAAAATCGTTGACCACGCATTTTTTTCTTGATGTGCGGGAATAAAAAGAATTCATTAGGTGCCAAGTCAGGGCTTTATGGCCCATCAATTCGACGTTTTGGCCGGATTGGAGCCGATGTATGAGAGCTTGCATTGTCATAGTGAACATTGATTCGTTTTCTCTTGTTCATTTTTTGAATTTCTCCGAAGACTTCAGGCAAACAAATTGTGGTGTACCACTCAGAATTGACCGTCCTACGTTGATCAAGCGGAGCAGTCGCCACATGACCAGTTTTGCCAAAGAAACAAACGACCATTTGCTTCAAAGTGCTTCTTCCACGAACAACTTTCGTTTGATTTGGCTCGTCTGAAGACCCACACGGTTGATTGCTGTTTTGTTTCGGGCTCATACGCATAGATCCATGATTCGTCACATCTGACGATCTTATAAACGTCTTTTGAAGCACCGCGATCGTATTTTTTCAAAATTTCTTTGCACCAATCAACACGAGCCTTTTTTTGAGCGATTGTCAAATTGTGCAGGATCCAACAAGAACAAACCTTTTTTACTGCCAGGTGTTCATGCAATATCGAATGTATGCTGGTGTCAGAAATGCCCAAGGATCGCTCTATCTCTCGGTATGTCACATAACGATCTTGCATTATCATTTCACGCACGGCGTCAATGTTCTCTGGCACAACGGCCATTTTTGGACGACCTTCACGAATTTCGTCTTTGAGCGAGCGTCGGCCACGATTGAATTCAATAATCCTGTTTTTCACAGTGCTATAGACTGGTGCTTCATCGCCATACAAAGATTTAAGTTCATCGATGCACTCTTGTCGTGATAATCCACGTCGAAAGTGATGAAAAATGATCGCACGAAAATGTTCACGAGTTAATTCCATTTTTTTGCCAAATTCATTTTTTTAAGCCACTGTAAACAAAACAAATGATGGTCATACGTTTAAACTTCCTGAGTACGTTTATGCTAAAAAATTTCAAACTTTCCAATGAAAATGTCAGATGGCGCCAGGTAACACTTAGTGCTGCCTTGTCCAGAAATATATAAAGCAACTCTCGTAGGTTTTGTTTTTAAAGCACGATTCGTGCACCACTCGGTATATATCCAACTTAGACCTCACAAATTATTTTCCTGAACAATCCATTAAGGAAGAAACCGTAAACTTTTCTCATATCTGTAACGGTTTTCTTAGTAACAGGTACCTACATTGCTAATGCATTTTACAGACAAGTTTTTCACATGGCTTAAAGGTTCATCACTAACTTGAAAAGTCGCCGGCACTTCGAGTTTGGAAAGCAGCCTTACTCGGTCTTGAACCAGTGTTTATTCCTACGATAATCGTGTACACTAACCATCAACCCACAAAACATTTGGAAGCATATGAGTATATGGCAGAATTGACCATTAAAAATTATTTCCAAATATTACAGACAATCAATGGATGTTTGCAACTCCCCCAAGTCCGTAGTGTGTAGGCTATGACAATTAAGTTAATAAACACTTCATTTAATTTATGTGACAGTCCGGAAAATTCTCTGGGTCTTCCTTTCAATTACAGCAAATAAAAACTTTGGGGAAATACAAACGACAACTTTGATGTTGGACATTTTCGAGTAGAAGGCTTCATAGATGTGAGCACTTTTCACTTGCAGCTTGAATACAATGCATCATTTGCTTTTATACAAACTGCAATTTAATTTCTTGTCCTGCATTTTGCAACGGTATTTATTCTATTCAAATCCCAATTGGATGTTCGTCCGTCCGTCCGAATTGTCGATGTCATCGTTGTCGACATCGAAGTGTGTGAGTGTGTGTAATTCAAATTCAATTGTTTCAGATTTGTTCTTATTATTTTTTGTAGTTTTCATCTTTTTGCAGTTGGATGCGAGTATGTGCATGACTTGCATTTCAAATTCCAAACATGCAATTTGCATTTTGATTTTCTCTTTTTGTGGAAATTATTAAATACCAAAAAAATAGAAGTTGTACATATATTTTATGCAATCAATAAGCAAACATTTGCAGAACACATAACAATAATGATACTAATCGGTTTTCCGTTTGTGTCTATCTTTCTGGTATCTTTTCAGTAAAAATGCAACAAATTTGGAAAAATTTCAACTGAGAATCAGCAAACATGAACTGTATGGCGCAAATGATACATTGGTGGATGCTTTGATAAAGGATATGATCAGATTACCCATAAAACATGTTGGTAAGTATGCAAGTAGATACAATAGTTCGTCTTGGCCTCATGTATGCTAAAGAAATTCAGATATTCTACAAAGATGTGTTGGAAAAGAATAACATGAAATGTGTATGTAAGAGGTCTGTTCAAGTCAGGTTAATTTTAAAGCCAGTCTAAATGAATACGATTAGCCTTTTGTATATTGGCACACTTGCCTCAAACATTTGTTCTTAGTTGAGTTTGTTTGTGTTTAGTTTAGTTGTTTGTGACATATAAAAAAGCTCAAAAAATATTAACTTTAAAATTTTGTTTATGAAAGGCATAACAGCTTTTTGGCGATCTTCTGCATTTGCATCAAATTTTGTATAAAAAATGCTATTAAGTGATCAAAAGCACTTGAAATGCTGAGAGTGCCAAATGGTGTTGTACTCTGAGTCGGAGAAGTGGTTAGAAGTGGTACAAGCTCTCACAGAAGATAAAGATTTACCACATCAAAAACCTTTAAAAGTGTTGAGAAATTAAATATGATTGTTATGGAGAATCGTCGAATCACTATTAGAGAAGTTTCAGATTATGCCGGTTTATCGGTTGTCTCGCGCCATACAATGTATTCGAAAATTTTAAGCTTGAAGCATGTCGCAGCGAAATTCGTTCTGAAATTGTTGAATTTGTAACAAACAAAAAAACGCTTTCTCGTCAATGTTGGTTCGTATTTTTTGCCCGAAAGGAAGACCGTTATCATACCCTAGCCACTTTGGCCCGACTTTTTCCTCTTCCAAAAATTGATGAAATTAGGGAGATAATACTCGAATCGCTGCGACAGCTCAAGGCTATACCAAAAAGTGCATATCTGGACTGGTTTAAGGATTGGAAAAAACAATTGGCACAAGTGATAATGTCTTAGAGGGAAACTTTAAAGGCAAAAAAGAAAACAATGAATAATAGCCTGTTTCTCTATGTCGAACTAAAACATGAGCGAATGAGAGTTAGTCACTCGAATTCGACGCAACTTGCGTTTCTCACCAACGAAACCTTTCGTTCGTATGCTCTTACATGCGTCAATTATTTTTTGTCACGCAATCGATTTGCAATATTCAAATTGTTCAGGTTTATAACATTTTCTAAAGGATCCTTCTACATTGTTTAGGCGTAAATACAACCATGCCAACGAACACAGAACAAAATAATATAGACAGACAAAACGATAAAAACAAAAAAAAAATTTAAAATAAAACATACAAATTATTTTAACAAAAAAACAAATTTCTCGCAGCAAAAAAAAAATACTGTGAAATCCGCCACTGTACTTGTGAGAGGTCCTAGGAGGTTCACCTCTAAGCAGAGCTTACATTTTTGCTATCCATTTTTATTTTGGTGTCTTGCTTTCTCACTCATATACTCGTACCTATTTGTTTTTGTCAGACGAAAGCAAAATAGCAAGAGACTGATTTTGACATTTGCTTCGAAGAGTTGACAACTCGTTTGAGCTAGAGAAACAGCTTTTTGTGAGAAAAAGGTTACATGTTCATTCGACTCATAGTTTGCATAGAATGTGATGAGAGAAACCCAAATCAAATTTCTTTCGGTTAAGAGGCGAACGAATGTTTTCTTTCGACATTGAGGAACAGGCCATAACACCTTTTTTTTATCAAACAGACCTCGTATTTCTCGCAAATAAATGGTTTTTCTTCAATTTGTAGTTAAAACTACCAACTGTGAGATGAATTAAAAGCATTTGGTAGTGATTTACGCATTCAGTACAGTCACGTTGTACTATGACTTGGTTTGTGACATCTAAAACGAAGTGTTTTATTTAGTCCAATTCAAATTTATGGCCATCCACTACGAGGGTTGCTATATATATATTTCTGGCCTAAGCAACACTAAGTGTTGCCTGGCGCCATCTGACATTTCCATTGGAAAGCTTGATTTTCGTGCGATCATTTTTCACAACTTTCATGACAAGAGTGCATCGATGAACTTAAATCTTTGTATGGCAATGAAGCGCCATCCTATAGCACTGTGTAAAACTGGTTTAATGAATTCAATCGTGGCCGACGCTCGCTCAAAGACAAAGGTCGTGAAGGTCGTCCAAAAACGGCCGTTGTGCCAGAGAACATTGATGCCGTGCGTGAACTGATAATTCAAGATCGTCATGTGACAGACCGTGAGATAGAGACATCCTTGGGCATTTCTTCCACCAGCATACAGTCAATATTTCATAAAAACCTGGCGTTAAAAAGGTTTGTTCTCGTTGGATCCCGCACAATTTGACAATTGCTCAAAAAAAGGCTCGTGTCGGTTGGCGCAAACAAATTTTGAAAAAAAAAAATAAAATCACAGTGCTTCAAAAGATGTTTATAAGATCGTCACAGGTGTCTAATCATGGATCTATGCGCATGAGCTCGAAACAAAACAGCAATCGACCGTGTGAGTCTTCGAAGACGAGCCAAGTCCAACGAAATTTGTTCGTGGAAGAAGCACTTCGAAGCAAATGGTCGCCTGTTTCTTTGGCAAAACTGGTCATGTGGCGACTGTTCCGCTTGAGCAACGTAGGACGGTCTGATCTGGTACACCGGTCTGAGTGGTACACCGCAATTTTTTGTCTGAAGTTTTCGGAGAAATTCGAAAAACGAACAGGAGAAGACGAATCATTGTGCACCATGACAATGCGAGCTCTCACACATCGGCTCAAACCAGCGCCTTTTTGACCGACCAAAACGTCGAATTGATAGGTCATCCGCCGTACAGCCCTGATTTGCCACCTAATGACTTTTTATTCCCGCACATCAAGTACAAATGGTCAACGATTTTCGTCGCCAGAAGATGATGTTGAAGCGGTGAATAACCGTGTTTTGGAGGTGTCTCAGTCGGAGTTGAAAAAGTGCTTCGACAATTGGTTTGAGTGCATGCAAAAGTATATAAATCATGCTGGAGAATACTTTGAAAAACAATAAAACCATTTTTGATGACAAATATTCCCATTTGCATTATTAGGCCAGAAATATATATAGCAGCCCCCGTATAACATGATCGCAATGCAATTCTGTTACTAACGTCGCAAATATAAAGGGTGGTACAACTAAAACCCACGCTGTTAATCGTAAATGAAGCTAAAGGTATGGAGAGGATTGTCCTTATCTTTTTTATTATGATAGAGGGATCTATGGCAATTATGTGTCAAACGAAATATCGGACAAATGCTCGACACGGCCTAGGTGGCATACCTCTATTCCCTATTTCAATGATTCTGAGAAATAGTGGAGGTGCCGAATTATCTCATCATTTAGCTCTGGAAGTGTTCTTGGCTAATTGATGAACACTTTTTCTTTTAAATATCCCTTAAGAAAGAATTCCAACGGTGTCAAATCTTATGATCGTGGTGGCCAATTAACATCGGCGCGACCTGAATAACACGATCATTGAATATCTCACTCAAAAGAGCCATTGTTTTGTTGGCTGTGTGGCTTCCATGGCATCATCTTGTTGGAACCACATAACGTCCAGCTCCATATCCTGAATATCTGGGCACAAGAAATTCGTTATAATCTCATGAGAGCAAACATTATTCACGGTAACTGCTTGACCTCATTTTCGAAGAAGTACGGTCCGATGATAGAAAGAACCGGGCGAGTATGTACATTTGTGTTAACATTTTTTACAGACCCGATTTGCTAAAATTTGCGCACAGTTATTCCGATAGTGGACACATTTGGTCGATTTTACGAAGTGCACGAAATGCATTGTGATTTGAACGCCCATTTTTGTAAATAGCTTCAATTATCATTACGAGCTGCTCAATTATGTACCACTCCATGGTTGAATCTTTCAAACACTGAAACACAGAAAGGCAAAATAAATTGGGCAAAAAACTTAAGGTATGACTTAACATTGTGCATTATAGTTGAACCACTCTTTATACTATTGATCGTCGTAAAATTCTTAAACGACCTAGATATTTCCGTCCCTTCATCCGTGTGTCTGTTGATAGCACGATGACTCTTTAACGAATAAACCTAGGATTCCGAAATTTCGCATGATAATGGCTTATGGTCATAAGCTGTTTGGGATATTAAATAGGCGAAGCTGGAGAAGGTGTAAAAAAGTGACTCTTAAGGGACTAAAGGTATTACGAGTATTGGTTTAACAAATCATAATTTTTTTGTGGACGGACAATGGGTAAAATTGGGTACTATTAGTTGGGGCGCACTTAATACATAAACGCCAAAACCGCCAAAACAAAAACATATAGTCAATATAGACGTAGCAAAATGTCAAATTAACGGGCATTTTGCTTCGAATCCAAATATAGCGCGTTTTCTAAGATTTGGCTTATATTCGTAGCTTAGGTACGGTGGAAGATACAAAGGGTTCGGGCCGTCTGAACTTAACGACTTGTTTTCTTTTTAATTTGGCATAGCGCCCCAAAAATTGTACCTTAATATCGCCAGAATGTGGTATTGAGTATCATTTAGTCGACTCACATCGATTTGACTTTTCCCTAAAAGTTTTTATACTTACCGTTTAGCTGATTTCCCCCTCACATATGTAACTGTTGCATTTATTTCTTCCGTAAATGCTCTTTGTATATACATTTAAATAAATTCCGAAAAACTTTAGTCTTCTTCAAATCCTATTGTATACTTTTCTTGAAATAATTCAAATTAGAAAATACAAATAGGATTCCAGCAAAACTTCCCAATACCATGTAATATTGTTGCATTGCATGTACAGTAGGCTGCATCATCAAATTAAATATATATTCTCTGACCCATTGAGGAATTTCCAAAAAGTGGCTTTAAAGTACGGTCACTTCAGTACTGCAAACGGGTATTCTCTAAGACTGCAATACTTTGCATTTTTTCCATAGCAAATTTTTAAAATGCCTCTAATAAAATTTTTTGCTGAATTGTAAAAAAATGATTAATGTATTTTATATTTATTAAGGTAACATAAAAATTTCTGATAGAAATTTGAAGTTTGTGTTAAACTTAAAGATCAATCAAAAAGCTTATAAATTTTTATGACTGGGAATCAGTATCATTCTAACAGAAATCTTTAAAATAAAAAATACAAAGTGTAAACTACACTTTAATGCATTTTGCAATTCTCTACCATAATCAGTGCTATATTAAGACACTTTTCACAAATTCTCCAACAAATTTATTTTTATGATTTGGTCTAATGTACAGGGTGCGTAAGTAAATCTAGTAGCGCAAGTGATGTAGCGGCTAACTTGGGCTGGCTAAAGATGAAGTGAAAATTGTTACGTTACGTCAACTCTGAAGTCTTAAATTTTTTTAAAAATTTTTAATTTGTCTGGGAAGTATATATAAATTGTATATTGATTATAAAAACTTACATATGTGACGCGCAAAAAAGAAAGGGACCTAAGGGTAAAATCCAGTTTTGTTCAGGAGAGCCATTTTAAAGATTTAAATACGTGTATCTTTGGTGTACAATCACTTCCATAAAACGCGCATTTCTCTGGGAGGGAACACTCTTGGGGCATTCGATGCTCAGATGTTGTCCACATCAAAAAAAGAAGTGAAAATTGATTTTTTTACCTTTAGGTCCCTTTCTCTATGCGCTGTCACATATAAAGTTATATATAGTTTTTATAGGTCATCAACGTCACGCTACGACCAAAGCCACGTTGCATGACAAAATGCAAGGACAACTTAAAAGTCTTCTGTACTTACGATTGTTTAACAAATGTTCAACAATAAGTGGACAATAAGCTGGCTTTTCAATAATTTATTTTCGTATGAAGTTTCTGTGAGAGAGAGAGATAATGCTGGAAAATAATAAACGTAATGGAAAAGATTGCTGCTGTGATATTTACATGGACTTTTGGCTCAATAGGCACGTACTCTAGGTCAGTGGAATGCGTTATATAGAGGGTGTGAGAAGGAAAACAATCGATATAACAGGGGATAATTTTACAAATGTTGGTAGGAGCTACTATAGAGCACTTTCTTGCTTGATAATGGGAGAGATTTTCTTCATGGCTTATCAAAGCGAGCTGGGTTAGAGTTTTTATCATGGTAACTATAGAGCACTTTCAAACCTGGGGCCTACTTTATCTGAAATCGACCAGGTTTTAAAATTCGATTCAAATTATTCGAATAAAAATTTTATTCGTAGATATATATAGGGTGATTCATCTAGAGGTATTTTTTTCAGAACAAAAAAAATAAAAATTCAAATCAAGTGTGGAATCTTTATAGGTAATTTGAAAGGACATTTTAAGGCATTTATTTTTTGAAAATAACTAGCTTCAAATACTGGCAACTGTATTAAGGAAATTAGCGTTCGGTGGGTAACGGGAAGATCCGCTCTTTTCGACCAAAATTGTGTTCAGTGATGAGGCCCATTTCTAGCTCAACGGCAAAGTCAATAAACAAAATTGCGGCATTTGGGCTGAAGAGCAACAAGAAGAGGTTCAAGAGATGACATTATAGCCGGAGAAAACCACGGTTTGATGCGGTTTTTATGCTGGTGGAATCATCGGTGCATATTTTTTCAAAAATGATGATGGCCGGAACGTAATAGTGAATGGTGCTCGCTATCGCGCCATGATATCGATCTTGCTACCTGAAAATGAAGCTCGTAATCTTGACGACACTTGGTTTCAACAGAACGGTGCCCATTGCCATACAGCTGCTCAAACAATGGATCTATTGAGAGGTCATTTTGAAAAGCAGCTATTTTCACGTTTTGGGCAGGTGAGTTGGCCGCCTAGATCGAGTGATATCAAACCTTTAGACATTTTTCTTCGAGGTTACGTAGAGTCCAAAGTCTATGCTGACAAACCAGCTACGATTCATGTTTTGCAAGCCGATATTACGCATGTCATAAAAGCCATACCGGTTGAAATGCTCAAACGAGTCATTCAAAATTTGACCCTCAGAAGGGGAACCCTGAGACGTAGTTGCTGCCAACATTTGAAGGAAATTATATTCAAAAAATAAATGCCATAAAATGTCCTTTCAAATTACCAATAAAGATTCCACACTTGATTTGAATTTTTATATTTTTTTTGTTCTGAAAAAATACTTTTATTTGGGTCACCCATTATATATAAAAAATTAAATTAAACCGACCCACTTTAACAAAAAAATAAAAAACAAATCAGATAACGATAGTACTTTGCTCTATAACGTAACGTGAGGGTGGTTTGGACCCGATAAAATAGTTGTGTTTCTGGTTAAGTCGCTATTAATAGCAAATCCACCATAGTTAAGTCAATTCCTATAAAAAAGTGCCAACTTTGATATTGTCTACAAACAAATTCCTGATGTACTCGATTCTTTAAAATTTAAAAAAAAATAATTTATTATAGCCGTTTTTAGTACCTCGCGCATAATACTTGTAAGTTATCAAAGCAAAGCATAATTTAATTTACCTTTACCAGAATATCTTATGAAATGTTTGATATATTTGATATATGAGGCTGATATTTGCAACATGTAATGTTTGTACGGAGCTAAACACATCTCGGCGGAGTGGATAGTACCACGTCCCTATAAAAAATCGCATTTATGGCCAAACTATTGACCCGATTGTTATGAAATGTGAACAGAATCAATCAAAGACTAGAAAATTATTCTTAGCTAAGTGCATCGAAATCTGGTCTCATCCACTCTGTGCAAGTCCTCTTATAACTCATTCTTTCAATATTACCCTTTTAGACATTGTAGTTCGCCAACAAAATATGCAGATCCCAACTTATGGGGCTTAACCGATTTCACAAATTTAATGTGAATTTGTAATTTTACGTATATTCTTGGCTGATATTTTTAGACCATCGTTTTAAAAATGGCCATATTTGGAAGTTTAAAATATAACATACAATCTTCTTTCCAAAGCGTTTTTGATTTCTGCGGAAACTGCTACCATCACTTAAAATGAAACATTTGTGGCTCTAAATTTATTCACATTACTTGAAGGGCAACACAAATACAAATACTCGTTATTTAGTCTTTATAGTTGAAATTTATGTAAAGACCTTTGTAAGAAATGTGGTATTATTATTGCACAACGTTTCTCATGTGAGTTTGGCTGGGAACCCGAAGTTGGTACAAAAGTTTCAATTCCCTTTTCTGGATCTTGTGACTATTTATAATTGTAGAACTAACTACAGTCACATAAAACTCAGACATTTGTTTGCGTACAACAACAAGACAAACTCGCAACTACTATTACAAAATCTACGAGGGTCGTTGCAGGCAATGGCAAGACATGATAGAACCACATGCAGAGAACGAAGAGAAAAATGACACCTAAAGAAGTCTTATGATCTCTATGGGGATATTTTGTTAACGTTACCTCCTTCCTACCTCTGAATAGAAGATAAAAAAACATGCACGGGAACCTCTTGTTTTAGAAAACATTTGATCATCGATGTAATTAAAGTTGCCTACAAATTTTTGTTTTATGCATATACAACTTTGCTTTCTCTAGATGACAGCATTTGCTTGAATCTTCGAAACCAGAGTACAATTAGAACACACTCATATAAGATGAAATTCAGGATAATTATAGCTGATAGATTAGTGAGCAACTATATTAGACAAACCTCTTCTTTCGAAATAGTGTGTAAACTGTAAAAGCAGCTCTCGTACACTGGGAGCCGCTTTCTTATACGTACATACTTACACAATGCTACACACCCACACATTCTCATATTGAATATGATTCTGCCATGCATTAGTAAATAATAACTTTTAAATGAAAAACTTTAACTATAATTTTATTGTTATTATAACCAGGAAAAAGAACAGATGAAATTCAACGCATGCACTCAGTAGTTATACTCGTACAGTGAGCGAGAAGAAAAAGTTCTTAAGGGCAAAAGAACGATTTTCTTAAAATCTTTACAAAACCTGCAATGGCCGAACGATGATACGTACATTGGGACCCGTACAGTTGACATTTTCGTTTTTAATTAATCTTCTTTTTGCTTACGCTCTATAAACAATTGGGTCCTTCTAAACACTCTGCTCTGGAATTTTTCCATGGATCAAATCAGGCAAACAGGAAAAAAGTTTCCCTTTACGGAGCTAAATTTTACTGTTGATACCCTACACTACACTGTGGTATCTGGTATTATGACTTAGTGCTGCTGTTTGCAACGCCCTAAGGGAAATAAATCGATCATCGCCCAATTCTTCCATTGAGCGATGCCCGCCTCTCCATTTATCCTTGTAATCAAAGTACAGGTCGCAATTATGAACCTATGAAACTTCAAGTTTGGGCCAATGACTAACCCTATTGAAATTGGTCTACTTCGGTCCAGACCCACAGCTCTAAGCCACATATTACTTTTAGATCTGATTTCGACGAATTTAAGCGATATCTCTGCTGAATTTAAGCGATATCGGCCCATGTTTTCGAATAACTCTCCTGCAAAGTTCCCTTCTGATATGAGGTCCTGCAGGTTTTGAAGCCATAAAATTATCCGATCACGAATGGTTTAATTTGTGTCCCAAATTTTTAATGTTACGTTATAAGCGACTATTAAAAGGTTGACCAATCTAGAAGTATTTTTGCAATTGGGTTTTTTCACAGATTACGCGTGAGTTGTCTTAAACATTATTTATTTTTTCCAATGTATGGTTTGCCATTTCATCATGAAAGGACTTACACCGCAACAACGTCGCCAAATTGTGCAACTGTATTATGGAAATTAACGTTCGGTAAGGAACATTTTTCGACCAAACTTTTGTTCATTTCTGGGCTTACGGCAACGCCAATAAACAAAATTGCCGCATTTGGGCTGAAGAGCAACCAGAAGCGGTTCAAGAGGTGCCATTATACCCAGAGAAAACCAGGGTTGGGGCGCTTTATGGGTTGGTGGAATCCTCGGTCCATATTTTTTCAAAAGTGATGATGGCCGGAACGAAACCGGGAGTGGTGCTCGCTATCGCGCCATGATGTCGGACTGAGGCCCGTTTTCTCGACCACATTTGGTTTTAGCAGGATGGTGCAACTTGTCCTACAACTGCTCAAATAATGGATCTATTAAGAGGTTATTTCGAAGAGCAGCTTCACGTTTTGGACCAGTGAGTTGGCCGCCTAGATCGTGAGATATTACACTTTTAGACTCTTTTTTGGGGCTACGTAAAGTCCAAAGTCTATGCTGACAAACCAGCTACGATTCAGGGTTTGGAAGTCAACATTATGAGTGTCATGTACGCCATACCGGTCGAAATGCTCGAACGAGTCATCCGAGTCATGGCCAACATTTTAAGGAAATTATATTCAAAATAACATGTTCTTTCGATTGAACAATAAAGATTCCAAACTTGCTGTGATTTTTATCTTGGCCTTGTCCGAAAACCAGACTACTATCGAACGGGGACGTTCCTAATACCTTAACAATTTTCTTTACAAATCTAAACATGCCACGAGACCTTTAGGCCGAAAGTCTTATTTCGGCAAATGTTACTTAAAAGCCATGAAATTTAATGAAGGCATATAGGTATTAAATTATAGCCCGTTTTGCTACGAACTCAAAAATGGAGGAGGAATGGTCGCAAGGATCTTAAGAGCCCAAAACAGGAAGCAATATTTTGTTGCGCCTTGGTAACATAGGGGCGGTGGCGGGTATATAAGGTTCACCCAGGCCAAACTAAATGACATGTTTCCATGTTTTGTCTTGCTTAAATTTTGCATATGCCTAGATTTGTTCGATTGTTCGGCAGTATAAGTGTGCCATTGAGACATGTTGGAGCCAATTTTTTGAATTGTTCCACCAGGTAACATTTTTTTGAGAAACGAAATCGCCATAAATTTATTTTCGCCCATACTGCAAAAGTCAAACTTACCTTATAGCATGTTTTGAAAATTCGACCATATCTGCTCATGTTTTCGTATACGTAGTCTCCATACAAGGTCCGTTTCCTGTTCCTGAAAAAGTCACTTATTTATTGCCGATCTTAATTAAATGTTAATTAATGCATTGTAGAAGATCTTTGGTAAAATTGGAGCATATCGCTCCATAATTCTAATAGACTCCATGCAGAGTTGCTTTCGATTTTAGGCCGAGCCGCTCCATCAGCCAAATTTTACTTTCGATCTTGATCAATTTACTTAGTAAGGACATAAATACTGTTACAACATTGAACACACCCATTTCAATAGTAGAACTGAACATACCCCGTTAATGTCATATGGATTTTGAAAGCTAACCTCAATAGCGTTAGTCTGTAACGGGATTTTAAAATTGTTTCAACTTCCATCATGGAGTGGTCAGATAATGAGAACCGTATCGCTGCAATAGCGCTTTTCAAGTGGGAAATAAAAAAATACACTCCGCCCACTAGGGATTAGCCGCATGTTCGTCTACCGATGCATAAAACTGTTTAAGGACACTGGAGATGTAAGAGACGTCACCGGTCGGGCCGCCCACGCTCTGTTCGAACACCGCATGTCATCAAAGCCGTTAAATCAAGAATTCACAGAAATCCGCACCGAAAACAGAAAATCATGGCCCGTGAGATGAATATCACGCAAAAGTCCACGAGTCGAATCATTAAAAGACTTGGGGCTTTCAAACGACGTACCGGACATTTATTGACTGCAGCTTTGAAAAAATAGGATTGAAAAATGCAAACGTCTTTTGGTGAAGCACGCTGATAACTTGCACAGAAAAATGTTGCTCACCGATGAAAAAATTTGTACCGTTCAGGAAAAATTTAACAAGCAAAATGATAGAGGGTATGCGCGGACGTCTAAAGAAGCATCTGAACTGATCCCAAGGGTGGAAAAGTGTCATCACCCAGCTTCAGTCGTGGTTTGGTGGGGTGTCTCTTACGATGGGGTCACTGACCTGCATTTCTGCAAACAGGAAATAAAAACATCGTCCAAAGTTTACCAAGAAACCGTTTTGGAAGCTGTTGTGAATCCTCTTTACAATTCTCTGTTCCAAAATGTGGCAAAGATCCTTCTGGCTTAAGGCTCTTTAGCTTCATGAGTCACATGCAAAAGCGTTCGATCTGTGAAAAATTGAGTATAGAGCATTATTTCTGTAATCAATCCTGGTAAAATTGGACCATTTCCGTCTATGTTTTGCTTTATCCCCTGTGTAAAGATTCATTTCGTTTTCAGCTACCGCCGCTTAACAAGTCATATTTAAAATCCAGTCTTGCTAAATTTACTACAGTCCCTTAGAAGCGATCTAGAACCAACCCTAATGAAATTGGGACACATCAATGTTTTAATATAGACCCCCTACAAAGCAATCCCCGCTAAGAATCAGCTCATTTTTAATACTGTACTGTAGCGATGTGTCGTCTATTAATCACATTATTCTAGGGTATCATTTCGACGGCCATGTTCGAACAGTGAAGTGCCTTTGTGCGTACTATCTTTTGTTGCGAACAGTACTCATATCTAGTCCTTTTGTTACAAACAATCACACTTTCACACACACGCACATGTACCGTACGGTGAACGCAGTGTGTATGTGTGTTTCATGATCCTTCAGACTGCTTTGTGTTGTGGTGTTTGTATTTAGAAGTAAATTGTTGCTACTTCTAAATGATTGTTTATGTTTCTTACCATTGATGTTCTCTTCTTATTGTTTTGTGTAAAAGTCGATATACAAACATACATACAGACATACATACATATATATGTATGTGTATGGGTGTCTGTGGGTTTGTTAACACACACACACAGAGTCGCTTTCTCGGTTCTTTTGTATATTGTTTAAATAATATTACTTTGGGAATAGATATAAACCACAAAAATTGGAATGGATTTAATTTATGATGTTTCTGTTCTTCTTGTACTCCTGTTGTTGCTCATTCCTGCCGCTCTTCCTCTTTTGCCATGCCTCATACAATTTGTTGTGGGTTGTTGTGACCATTAAAAGAAATCGTAAATCTTAAATACACAATGCAACGATTTGTAACGTATTTGATAAGAGTCCTTTGATATTTTATGGACTTTTTGTACACCCTACACATAAAGTCACCACATATATTGTTCTTAACGAGTGATTAAGATTTAACTTCTTAATCCATTTATGACGCTCGTTGGTCCAACGACCATGGAGAAAAAAGCTCGGTTAAAAACATTTCATATTTGTGAGCTATGCACTTGTTTTATAATAACTCAATACGAGTATATTAATTTTTTTTAAGATAACAAGATACAGAGCTCAAATTTCTACCATCTTTAAAACATTTTCACCTAATGGCTCCCTCCACCTACGCACTCTTTGCACTTGTTTTACAATATAATAAAACTCAACATATTAAAACTTTTATTTTTTTTCGAAAAACAAGACACAGAGGTCGAATTTCGAACCTCTTTAAAACCTTTTTACCTTATGGCTCTCTGTACGTTTTATTTATTTGAAGTGTATATTTTGAAGTGTTCTCGAGGTTTTAAGATGCAAAATAAGTGCATTATTGCGTATTGATCTCTGCCAGTAGCAATGCTTAACCTGGGTTTATTGGTGTGATAGTCGTGCATACAATCATTACAAAACGGCAGCTGCGCTTATGAACAAGAATGTACTCTCAGTCATTTTATTTCACGACGAATTCAAATACCCGTTATTAAACCCTCCATCATGAGATGGAGGGTACATTCACGTTGTCATTCTGTTAACAACACCTCGAAACACTAGTCGGAGACCCCATAAAGTATGTATATTAGATCAGCTATATTAGAAAGCAAACTACAGGTCGCACTGAAAATAGGTGGCTGATTTTTTGCTGAAGCATGACAAACTGACAAGCCAGTTTTCCAACACAATATCTCATGAATTTTTAGAATGGTTCGAAACACATTCTGAAGAAAAAGTGGGCGGTGCTGCGCCCCCAATGGAAATTTACACAAATGGCCAGAGTAATGGACAGATCGTCTTAAAATTTAAAACAGAATAAAATTATTGATTAGCATATTATTTTAGACTTTACGGTGTTAAGATTGGACGAGGACCCGCCCATACGTTTCTGGTCTTTAAAAGGTTACATAGCGTGAACTAAAGGGTGCGCCATTTAAAATTTTAAATTTAAATCAGCTGTAAAAAATGCACTAATATATTTTTCAAATTTCTAGTTTTTTTGAAAAGTTTGAACTTTGTCATTTGGTAATGGAACAACATCCGATGTGTTTTCGCTTCGCCCAATGGGCGATTGCGTAATTTTTTTTCAAAACGGCCCTCACATATCCTCTATATTTTCCTGTCGCTTTTTAAGTCTCAAATTAAATCCGATTTTGCTAAATTTAAACATCCAACCAACCATAGTACAATTGAATTATATTGGCCCAGGATTTCTTACAGCTCGCTATAATGGATCCTCTCTATTATAGGACCTTCCATTCTACAGGCCACATTTTACATCTGGTCTTTTTCAAATCTAGTATAGTGCGTTATGCTTGACCTTTAACCAACCCTGTTGAAGTGGTAACATTTCGGCGCATGTGTTTGATTGGAAGCAAATTTTTTGCTCGAATTGGGACAAACGTTTGGGCTCATAGCTTGCGACAAGTTTGGTAAACCACCCTAAGAAAAATGAAAAAGAACAGCGTTACTGCATACCCTATGTCCTAGCAATATGCCGCCAAAGTTTAAACACCGCTTTAGTTTGCCATATGGTTAACTGGTAACAGTGAACAAAATTGACAATAATATGGCAACATTGTGTCTCTTCGTACACACCAAAGATAATTGAACAAGATGGTTCATCGGCGAATTCGTCAACAGCAGACTATAAACAATTATAAATTGCAATGAAATAAGCAATAAATAATAAGTCGATTAATTGATAAACTTTTGCTTTGTAAAAATGTCTTACAACCGTCGCTTTGAGTTTATTTTAAATTTCAATTATTCCATTTCGAGCGGATGAACCCAAAACTCATGTGCCAAAGACACCTCTTCTTGTTCGGTTATTTTATAGTATACAAAACAAAAAACCATATGTTTTTATATACCAGGGTGTGCTATGTTTGAATTTTTGATAAAAAAAAACGACTTGAGACCAACTCGCTTGCTAACTTTCAGTTATTTTCATAGAAATGCTATTTTAGTAAGAACAGAGCTAGTATATAAAGTTAATTGGTATGTGGTTAGCGCGTGCCGCTACTATGCAGTAGGGGGGCATGCGTTGCGCACCCGCTGGACACAGAATATTTAATTTCTTGACTTGTTTAAAATAATAAATGTTTTATATGCAATTCAATCAATTAAAGATAATTTAAAGTTTCAATTAAATTCATTAAAAAATGTGTTGTAAATTTAATTTTTTTTTATTTCTCTCTATTTCCAGTACAAAAGGAAGGCGGGACACAGCTCAAATTAATGATTGAGTATCCAAACGATGTTAAAGCATTAATGAAACCAATGAGGTGAGTGCCAAGAGTAATTTCACGCCCCACATGGGGTTTATACTACGAGTACAGTAGAGTAGTTAAGAGTAACCTAATATAAATAAGTCAAATCCTAAATTTTCTTAAAATGCTTTTTGAGAATTTATCAACTTATCAAACATGAAAAGCATCATTTGCACGTCAAAAAAAGAATAAGCTTATTGGCACCCAGATCTCCAACATCTGGATGGCGATCTCAACACGCTATGTGTAAATTCATTAAACCGACTGACATTTTTTCGCATTGACAACCGATTGTTATTATTTAAGTGTAAAGCATTTCGATTCTCTAAAGAGAATAGCCCACAACGCGGCACATGCCACAGTGGCTTCCATAATTTATTGCATCCACTCCTTGTGGACACTCTAACACACACACACGCGCGCACACATGTCATCATAGTTTCCTCTTGCATGTACGATAAACACAATAATAAACAACAATTGTCCATAATGTCCAGCAAATGCATATGTATGAATGCCAGGATATGAGCCCAGGCAAGCAGGCGACTGGCCGGATATACGGCAAACGTGGTGGCGTGGTAGTAATTAAATAATTGAAAAATGTGAATTATTCAAAAGCCGAACGTTGTAAAGTCCAAGGCGAAAGGGTAGAGCAATTTGGCCTAGAATAAAGTTTAAAATGAAAACAACATTAAAGTCGAAATGGTAAATGCGTTCGTGCGTAATGTACAGTAGGGTGTGCGAAAAGCAGGGCTTTTTTCTCTAGGAGACAAAGGTTTAAAGGGTTTTCCTAAATTAATCTCCATGAATTTATTTCGTGCCTTTATAACTTTTAAAACACTTATTAATGTTGAATAGAATTTAAATGATCAAAATGCCCATTTATGAGATTCTTCTAGAAAAATCTTACAATATCTCAAGTAGTGGACAGAGTGTATATTTTATTTTTTTGTGAAAAATATTCATCTTTTCGCCAGTTTAGCCCTGTTAATGCAGTTTGACATATTAAAACCATACGAGTATTAATAGAAAAAAACAGTTTTTACTTCTAATGTCGCAGTTTTGCGTTAAGATAACTTATAAGTATAGTCTGTATGTTTAAAAAAAACTACCATTTTCTTTTGCACCGGTCAATCGAATTATTGCTGCTTATATGTAAAACTCTCTTTCCGAACAGTTTACATTTTCTGCATGCCTACAATAGTTCTGAATATTTTTTTTTCGTTTGTCTCCCATACCGTTGTCTAAACCTAGTATACGCTAATGTGTACTAGAATTTACCGAAAAGTTTTTTTTTTATTAAAATCAGAATAGAACTTAAATGGTGCATACAAGTAGAAAAAAAGTATGGTTGGGATAAAAATATTCAAAGATCATCATACTATTGTTGGGTATATAGTTGTGGCACAACAATATTATGATCCTCACAACAATAGTATGTATCAAATACAACCACACTACGGTCCTCACAACCATACTATGATCCTCACAACAATAGTATGATTCGCACTCAACCATACTATGATCTCCACAGCCATAGTATGTTTTACACTCAACCATAGTATGATCCTCACAACCTTTGTATGATTCACACGCAACCATGTTATGATCCCTTTAACCATAGTATGATACTAAGTTCCCCAAAATATTTATTAGAATTGGGTTAAGCTGTCAGCAATAAATTTGATTTATGAAAATTATTTAAAAAAAAACTTCAAATTCAATGTAATATTTTTAAAACAGTAGAAAAAATAGTATAAAAAACGTAAGCGTTTTTATCAAATATATTTCAGTTAAACAAAGCCAAAGCAGTTTGCTTGAAAATTGTAATATCCAAATTAAAAGTAGTATAGGGTGATCCAGCTAGAGGTATTTTTTCAGAACAAACAAAAAATATAAAAATTCAAATCAAGTGTGGAATCTTTATTGGTAATTTGAAAGGACATTTTATGACATTTTTATATAATGTTATAATAATAATATAATTTCCTTCAAAAGTTGGCCACTGTATTATGGAAATGAGCGTTCGGTGAGAAACTGGAAGATCCGCTGTTTTCGACCAAAATTTAATTCAGTGATAAGGCCCATTTCTAGCTCAACGGCAAAGCCAATAAACAAAATTGCGGCATTTGTGCTGAAGAGCAACAATAAGAGGTTCAAGAGGTGCCATTATACCTGGAGGAAACCACGGTTTGGTGCGGTTTATATGCTGGTGGATTCATCGGTACATATTTTTCAAAAACGATGATGGACGAAACGTAACCATGAATGAAGCTCGCTATCGCGACATGATATCGATCTTTATGCTACCTGAAATTGAAGCTCGTAATCGTGACGACATTTGGTTTCAACAGGACGGTGTCACTTGCTATACATCTGCTCAAACAATGGATATATTGAGAGGTCATTTCGAAAAGCAAATAATTTCACGTTTTGGGCATGTGAGTTGGCCGCCTAGATCGAGTGATATTACACCTTGAGACATTCTTCATTAGGGTTACGTAAAGTCCAATGTCTATGCTGACAAACCGGCTACGATTCAGGTTTTGGAAGCCAACATTACGCGTGTCTGAAAAAATACCTCTAGATGGATCACCTTATATACTTGCATTAGATCCGTAACAATAACATTTTTCTAAAAAGCATATTCAAATGAAGAAAAAAAACAATCATAATGTATTGCCGTTATCATATTATTGTTAACATAAACCCAAAAAAAAACAATACTTTTGTCGCATTAAACATATTTATATTGTTGCTACAACCATATTTTCAATTTTAAATTTGGCAATAATACAATTATTACGTTCCAACAATATTAATATTGCGGCAATCATACTATTGTCAAATTAAATTTAAAAAACCATACTATGGTGGGGACAAACATACTTTTATTGCAAACAACATATTATTTCCGTTACCATATGTGACAGCGCATAGAGAAAGGGACTTAAGGGTAAAAAAAATCAATTTCCTTTGTTTTTGATGTGGACAACATCTGAGCATCGATTGAGACCGATCAAATACCCCAAAGGTGTTCCCCCCAGAGATATGCGCATTTTATGAAACTGATGGTACACCTAAGATACAAGTATTTAAATCTTTAAAATGGATCTCCTGAACAAAACTGGTTTTTACCCTTAGATCCCTTTCTATTTTGCGCGTCACATAAAGTAACCATATTTTTTTCTCTGCGTGTATGGTTCAGCTTATTACAGAAGAGTCAACATTTTTCATGGGCCGATTATTTAAGTTTAAAATTCTGGTGTTTTTAAGGTCGCCCCTTGTCTAAAATTTTTAATTAAAATAAAAAAAATACAAATTCAATTGATTTAAGTTTGAATTATTTATTAAATTTGAAAACTAAAAACTATTATTATATAATTAGTTGGCTTGGTGTCTCCCTTATCTACCCTACCAAGAATTAAAATTTAAAATTTTCCTCTGAAATAAAGTTTTCAGCTCACCCTAATGTGCACATGATTTTCTGTAGTACAGTGCATATGTCTCGACTCTGACTCTGTGTGTGGGAGACTGTGAGTTTGTCATATGTGCTTAATTATCAGTGTGTGTATGTGTGTGTAAAATAATAATAAAAGTAATAATTGTTTAATTAAATTTAACATATATTCATATAATGAACAAAATGAAATATAATTTAGTAAATACACTTATTTATATATAAGGCACTTATGCATATTTGTATAAGTGAAGGGGGGGAAAAGAGGGGTAGTGTTCACCACAACTGAAAACATTTGCGTTTGATGATGATTTAAACAACAAGATGTCTTTCCAATGAGACTTGCGAGTGCTAAGCGGTGTTTTGAATAAAACAATTTTTTAGAGATGTCGTTTTTTTTGAGAAATTTAACAGAATTAAATGTAATGATTTATTTTTTGTTCAATATGAGTCTTTAATATCTTTAGAATTCGCTTTTTTCAAGGTGGGCTATACTTTTTTATAAATCCTATACACAATAAAGAAAAAAGTTCTATCATTGATATATGTAGATATAACGCCTATGTGGGATATCACACATTTGGGTATTCGTAGTTCAAATCATATTTTCCATAACTGGTATAAGGCATTTGAATTTAAGTGTATCTTAAAGAAAATCTCGTAATTGAAACTATTTCTGCAATTAACTGTAAAATGCGATTTAAAAATATTTCTTTAGGTACGTTTAGAGGAAACATTTTCAAACATGGCTAAAATAAAATAAAGCAAGAACAAGGCAAGACAAATTAAAAACAAGTTCTGCAGCTATTTGAAGCGTAGAAAAAATAGAAAAACAATTATGACTTTACTCAAATAAACTGTAGAAACAAATTGGAAAAAATATTTAAAAAATTCGCTATTGTAGTATGCGCGAAATTGCGGCTTTGAATTTGAAATATATTTGAAACTTTAGTATAAAACTAAATTTTTTCTAAAATTATTTTGGGCCTTACATGGACATCAAGTCCGGGCACCGCCTACTTATGATATTCAGGGAAATTACTAACATTAAATTTAGTGTGCAGGGTCCTTGAGATATGCAGACTAGTCATTTTTATTTTTTTCTTGAATCTTTAATTAAACTTTATATGCTCCTTGTGTCTAAAAGGACACATGAGGGTTTTTGCTCATTCATTTTCTTTTTTCATTCAATCGAAATCTTACAAATTTCTTTGACGTTTCTTTTCTTGTAATTTTACACTTAAAACGTGTTTCACATTATTAGAAAAAATGTTTTAGGAGATTTTATTCAAAAAGTTACGTTGGCTACCATTATGTGTCGTTTTTCATTAATTCGAACGCTAGAGCCACAAATTTTGAAAGATGTTATGGAAAATGCTCTTAAACGTGTCCCGAAGCAGAAAACGGAGATCATTTAAGTGACATTATTGTCATACTTAGTGAAAAAAAATCCATTTTGTACATTATATAATCGGAGAAAGAAATTAATAATCGAAAATGTTATTAAAGTTTTTAATCCCATGGTTACATTTGGCCCACCCTGTACATACGGGCCATGTTCTATATATTAAGAACTTCCATGGAAAAGAGTCCATACAAATCAACACGTTCAAACATATTCCTATTTTTACTTGTTTATGCCAAAACACCATCAACCACAAAAATGCTCTCAGTAAAAGTGAACCACCACCCCCTTGAAAATATTCTATATTTTTATCAAACTAACTAATTTATAGAAAAATACAAATCATAGTTTTCCATGCTCCATTAACGTTAATATCATTTTCAAACGAATACTTCGTTGGTATAGAATACCTACTACATGCATACATACATTATTTAAATACATTATGCAGAAAAGTTGCAAAAAAACGAAACTTTACCTAAGTGAGTGCAAATAATAAAAGTTACATTAAAATTACTTGGAAAAAGGACAATTAATAAAACAATTGTGAAAGCTTTCAACTTTGTTGGCTTTAATTAAATTAAATAATTTAGTTTAGCACAATTTACTACATACGAGGGATGCTATATATATATATATATATATATATATATATATATATATATATATATATATATATATATATATATATATATATATATATATATATATATATATATATATATATATATATATATATATATATATATATATATATATATATATATATATATATATATATATATATATATATATATATATATTTCTGGCCTAATAATGAAAATGCAAATATTTATCATCAAAAATGGTTTTTATTGTTTTTCGAAGCATGATTTATACACTTTTGCATGCGCTCAAACCAATTGTCGAAGCACTTTTTCCACTCTGATTGAGACACAACACGAGTTTCAACGCTCAACATCATCTTCTGGCGACGAAAATCGTTGACCACGATTTTTTTTCTTGATGTACGGGAAAAAAAACAAATCATTGTGTGCCAAGTCACAGATGTACCGCGGATGACCCATCAATTCGACGTTTTGGCCGGTCAAAAAGGCTCTGGTTTAAGCTGATGTGTGAGAGCTCGCATTGTTATGGTGCACAATGATTCGCCTTCTCTTGTTTGTTTTTCGAATTCCTCCGAAGACTACTGGCATACCAATTGCGGAGTACCACTCAGAATTGACCGTCCTACGTTGCTCAAGCGGAACAGACCAGTTTTGCCTAAGAAACAGGCGACCATTTGCTTCGAAGTGCTTCTTCCACGAACAACCACGCAGAGAAACAACATGGTTACTACATGGTCACGGCAATAATAATATGTTCTTCGCAATAAAAGTATGTTCGTCGGAACAATAGAATTGTTAACTGAATTAATTTTTGGCAATACTATAATTGCTGCAATAATAATATTGTTGAAATGTAATAATAGTATTATTGTCAAATTTAAAAATTAAAATATGGTTATAGCAACAATAAAAATATGGTTGGTGTGACAAAAGTATTGTGTTTTGCGTTTTATGTTAACAATAATATGATTACGGCAATCATACTGTATGATTGTAATTTTTCTTCATTTAAATATGCTTTTTAGAACAAATGATATTGGTACGGATCTAATGCAATAAAAGTACTTTTTGTCGAAACTAAATTTTTTTTACAAGCTTGCTTTGCTTTGTTGAACTGCAATATTTTTAATAAAAACGCTTATGTTTATTTAAACTTATTTTTTCTACTGCGAAATAAATCATTCCTATTATTTTGAATTTTATGTATTTTTGAATAATTTTCATATTTTAAATCTATTGTTGACAACTTAAACCAATTCTAGTAAATAATATTGGGGATCAAATCTACGAGTATTGTTGACAACTTGAAAAAATTCTAATAAAATAAATTGGGAATCATAGTATAATTATGTGCGATCATACTATGGTTGCAGGGATCATAACATGGTTGCGTGTGATTCATACTATCGTTGTGAGGATCATACTATGGTTGTATATGAAACATAATATGGTTGTGAGGATCATACTATGGCTGTGGGGATCATAGTATGGTTGAGTGTGAATCATACTATGGATGTGGGGATCATAGTATGGTTATGTGTGAATCATAATATTGTTGTGAGGATCATAGTATGGTTGTATTTGAATCATACTATTTTTGTGAGGATCAGAATATTGTTGCAGCACAACCATATCCTCAAAAATAGTATTATCCTCTTCGAATATTGTTACCACAACCATACATTGTTTCTGCGTGACTTTCGTTGGATTTGGCTCGTCTTCAAAGACCCACACGGTCGATTGCTGTTTTGTTTCGGGCTCATACGCATAGATCCATGATTCGTCACCTGTGACGATCTTATAAACGTCTTTTAAAGCACCGCGATTGTATTTTTAAAATATCTTTGCACCAATCGACACGAGCCTTTTTTATGTGCAATTGTCAAACTGTGCGGGATCCAACGAGAACAAACCTTTTTTACGGCCAGGATGTATGCGGGTGGAAGAAATGCCCAAGGATGTCTCTATCTCACGGTATGTTACATGAAGATATTGTATTACTTGTATCATTTCACGCACGGCACAAATGTTCTCTGGCACAACAGCCGTTTTGGACGACCTTCACGACCTTAGTCTTTGGCCAAGCGTCGGCCACGATTGAATTCATTAAACCAGTTTGCTATAGGATGGTGCTTCATAGCCATACAAAGATTGAAGTTCATCGATGCACTCTTGTCGTGATAATCCACGTCGAAAGTTGTGAAAAGTGATCGCACGAAAATGTTTACGAGTTAATTAAATTTTTTTACTAAATTGATTTTTTCAAGTCACTGTAAACAACACAATTGATGGTCGTACGTCAAAACGTTCTGAGTACGTTTATGCTAAAAAATGTCAAACTTTCCAATGGAAATGGCAGATGGCGCCAAACAACACTTAGTGTTGCCTATGTCAGAAATATATATATCAACAGAAGTATATAGCACTGCTGCTGACATGCGAAGCGTTTGATATAGTTCACATACGAATGATTTACGTAAAGGCCTAAAATATGGCTCCAGTTGTTTTAAAATCTAGGTAAGTTTCGAGGGTGCAGGGTATTATATCGTGTTTTATTTTTAATTTTCAAAAAGAATGTAGAACCTAGCGGTATACAAAATTATTTCCAACGAAGAATAAAAATGTTTAGCCACAGTCCTAAGAGAAGTACTCATTAGGGGTGCGATCCTTCACAAAATGTATGACAATATATATCAATATCAAAAATGTATGCTGTTACAAATAGATAAATTTTATACCAACTCAAATCGAGTATTTCCGTAACTTCATTCTGCATTTTTTTACAGGAATACATTCACCAGCTTAAAGTCCAGTTACCCTTAAACAGTTCACAATATCTGACGCGCAAAATAGAAAGGGACCTAAGGGTAAAAACCAGTTTTGTTCAGGAGAGCCATTTTAAAGATTTTAATACGTGTATCTTTGGTGTACCATCACTTTCATAAAACGTGCATATCTCTGGGAGGGAACACTTTTGGGGCATGGAATCGGTCTCATTCGATGCTCAGATGTTGTCCACATCAACAAAAAAAAGTGAAAATTGATTTTTTTTACCCTTAGGTCCCTTTCTCTATGCGCTGCCACATATATTGATTTTATATTTTTTGCTTATATAAATAGACTCCAGAATACTTTCAGTTTTATACTCCTTCCTATATTATCGTACCTTTTGTTTAATTAGATATTAACGTATAATTAAAAATTTTACGATTAATGCCGTGTGGAAAATTACATTAAATTTTCTGTTTCCTAGCACACCCGTATTCTGTGGATATATTCTTTTTCGTGTTTTTTTATTGTATCGAAATGTAATTTCACGTGAACTGCAATTATTGCATATGATGTGAAACCACATTTGACGAGAATCGTCTCTTCACAGGCCGTTTCCCCATCAACTTTAATTATGTTAATTTTCTGTTCATCGATGGATGCTTAATATTTGCCTTCATTCAGTGTTGATATTTATTCAAGGTGCTTCATGGCAATATGCAGCAGCGAATGTCACAGTGTACAGTGAAATTTTCAACTCGAGATTTATATGATTGAAATTAAGTAATAAGCCACGCAGTCAAATTGTACGAAAATGGATATGAGCTGGTGTTTACAAAGACCGTCTGTAAAAACGAAAACAAGCAAGCCAGTTTCAGTCGTTTGATCCGGCTTAAAAATACCCTTCTGTCGTTCCGCCATTTAATACAGATTTTATTGAAATCTTGTAGACGATCTTTTTTGTCGAAGGTATAGGGTGGGCTATTTAATTTTAAATTTGAGTCGGTGGTAAAAAACGATAATTTGTTTAAAGCACATTTTCATCTCAGTGGCTATGTCAATAAGCAAAATTGCCGCATATAGGGTTTAGAGAACCCAAACGAGACTATTGAGAAGCCAATGCATCTACAACGAGTCACTGTTTATTGTGGATTTTGGGCTGGCAGCATCATTGGCTCATTCTTCTTCAAAAGTGTGCAAAGACCCGCCGTTGCCGTCAACGGTGAGTAAAACCCTGCCATGCTCAACGAATCTTTGTTTCAAAAAATTCAAGAGTATGTCATGGACGACATATGGTTGCAACAAGACGGGCCACATGTCACACAGCCAACGCAATCAACGACATTTTATGCCCTGATTTTCAAAATTTTTCGATTTTCCAAAAATCGAATAATCATCCGAAATTGTAATGTCAATTGGCCGACTCGGAGCTGTGAACTATTTTCTATGGGGAGCCATTAAGGATAAATATTAAGCAAAGCCATGGGGAGCCATTAGGGATAAGTGTTAAGCAAATCATCCAGAGACGATAGAAGCGTTGAACCGTGAAATCGAAGTTGCCATTAATGAAATTTGACCCGAAACAATCGAATTTTTCTTAAAACTTGGGTTGTGCGGATGAGGTACTGCCGAGCCAGTTGTGGTAGTCATATGAATGATAGTGTGTTCCCTTATAAAATGATAAAGTTCAACATTTCTTATAAAATCAGAAATTGTTAGATTAGAACGATTGGAACAAAATTAAAAATATAAATGGCCCACCGTGTACGTGGGACGTGGCTTAGGCTCCATTTTTTCTGATTCCAAATAAATTATTAGTTTTATTATGCGAATTTCACATATAGGCGAAATGGTGCATTTGCACTGTAGGTAACAGAATGGGGCATGTCTTGCACTATTTTTCTACGCGAGTATAATGTTATTGTACTATTATCATAGAGTTTGCAATTTCAGCGAATTTTATGCTCTAGAAGACAATTTATGTAAATTCTAATCTCCACTGAAATATGTTTATTGGTGTAAGTGGTAAAAGGTTGGCTAGGAATGCAATTATTTGGCACCAAATTAACCTTATAACTCTGTTCTTAAGTTTTGGTATAAGTTAGTTCTTGTGGATAGCATTAAGGAAATGACCGGAATACAAAAAGTGGGCAGATTAGTGCATTCGCATGGGATGTGTCAACCCCTTTTTGCATATGCGAGTACAAGCCGGAATTAAAATGTTACGCAGTATTCTCATTTTATTCGAATTTAATCGAAAAAATTATTTGGGTTGTTATCTGCACTGAAACAGGGTAATAGGTACCAGAATGAACGGGTCTAAGAGTAATTTTTGTCACCTATTATGCCTCATAACATCATTCGCAAGAATAGATTTTAAGTGAGATCGTGCAAATAGTGTTAACGATATTACAAGAATATCAAAAAGTGGGTGTAATGGTTCATTTACATAGGAAGTACCAGAAGGGGTATGGTAATAAGGGTAATGTAATTTTAAGCCCCTTAAATGCAAAATTTTAAAGAGATTGGTAGAAATAACAATATCGACAAAGTGCAAAAGTAAACTCTATCGAGTGCTAGATCAAATAATAAATGTTTCTTCCCTCTGTATTAACCAAAAATTACTTAACATCCTATGAGATCGATTCAATGTGTTTCATAATGAAATCTATTATCTGCGCAGAATTAACGGCTTTCAACTATGGATCATCTTAGAAGGGGCTTATAGTCCGAAGCCTTGGACATTATGACACGCCGCTTTTTGATTATATGTCAACACGCTTGCACCCAAATTTTAGGCAGATTTTGAAAATATATTCATGCATATATCGAATTGTAATAAAATATGATTCGTTTGACTGAACATATTTTCAAGTTTATTATTAAAGTTTTATAGATTATGCCCTTTTAGGGATATTAACATCGCCTAATAGTCCCCAATTTATGACATGGAAATTTTGTGTTGAGCAAATTTCGAGGTACCTTTTGCTTCTAAACAAGATACTTTATCCCCCCTGGGCAATTTTCGAACATTAACACTGCCAACACGCTTACGACTATAAGCCCTCATCAAACTTCATGGTCCTCGCTTAATTCGATTGACTTCTATTGTACTTTCAACAGGCACACAGATGGCAAGACATGGCTGGATCGTCTTGGAAATGTACGACAATCAATAACATACATTCTTTATATGTGACGCGCACAATAGAAAGGGACCTAAGGGTAAAAACCAGTTTTGTTCAGGAGAGCCATTTTAAAGATTTAAGTACGTGTATCTTTGGTGTACCATCACTTTCATAAAACGCGCATATCTCTGGGGGGAACACTTTTGGGGTATTTGATCGATCCACATCAAAAAAAAAAAGTGATTTTTTTTTTTTTTACCCTTAGGTCCCTTTCTCTATGCGCTGTCACATATGGTATCCGATCAATATTTCCAAGTGCTGCAAATTAAGCATACACAGTATTGAGTATAGTAAAGTGTATACACTCCATCGTTAAAGGATATAAAGGGTGTTTTTTAGACTTGTGGTTTTTAATCTGGGCACTCTTTTTTCGGAGTTGGTCTTTGTGACAGCTGTGACCTAATTAAGCCCAGTTTGGTTTGCCATTTCATAATGAATAGACTTACTCCGGCACAATGTTTGCAAATCTTGGTGAATTGGGCCAACATGAGATGGCCACCGATCCTGATATTTACAAGAAAATTTTGTCATCGATGAAGCTCACTTTAGGTTGAATGGGTAGTTTAGAACAAAACTTGTCGCATATTGTGTAATGAAAATCCACAAGCCATTATTGAGACGTCTTTAAATCCTTAAAAAGTCACTGCTTGGTGTGCTCTATGGGAAGAGGGAATCATTTTCTATAGTTCTTTAAAAATGAAGCCGGCCATAATGTTACAGTCAATGGGGAACGCCATTATTAATGACTTTTTCGTGCTTGAATTGAGGGATGTTGATGTGGACGAACTTTGGTTCCAACAAAACGGCGCTACATGCCATTCAGCCAACGAAACAATCAATTGATTGAAGGAAACTTTTGGTAAGCGCATTATCTCGCATCGTGGGTCTGTGGCGTGGCCTCCAAGATCGTGCGATTTAAGACCGCTGGACTATATGTTGTGCGGTTATGTGAATTCGCTTGCCTACGCAGAAAAGCTCGACAAGACTGGCGCCTTGGAATATAATATTCGGCGTATTATTGCTGACGTACGGTCCCAAATGCTGCAAAACGTGGTGGAAAATTGGGCCTTTCGAAAACATAATGCTAAACCCTTGGCTTAATAATAAAGTAAAATTCTTGGCCATAAATTATATTATATCCGTTCTATTTTTTTCTTGAAAACCACACGTCAGAAAGAAACATCCTTTACAAATCAACATAACAAGCACACGAATCCTTCCGAAAAACACTCTTGCTGTTTCCTTTAGACGTATTCAACTATTTTTCGAAATGTCGTTGAACAAAGTAATGACGGTCATTCAGTCTGCCACTCAGATCGGTCAATAAATGCATTGCACAATTGTTTGCGAATTACCAACAGTCATACGCTCGCCCACTCGTCGCAAACACCCACATAAGAAGACACTAAAGACCATGGCCATAAAGTAAAAAGGACTCGTTGATTGCCTTTCCGTAATCTTTAATTTTTTTGTATTGTTGTTGTGCAACTCTTATGACAGATTACATGTCATTCCTCTTTCGTATCTTCGAAACGTTATCGAAATGTGCAACTGTACTACGAATGGCCAAATGTTTGCTGCAATTATCATTGGCCAATATCTGTCCTTTCGTCTATCTTGGCTTATAACTGAGAGGGTTATTGAATGTGAGCTGTATTTATGATGGCAATATTTTTTGGATATCATATTGGGGTAAGTGAGGTCACGTGAGTACACTCAGGTAAAATAATGAATTACCCCTGTCAGTTTACAATAGAGCTCAGACAGTCCAATTCATCATTAATGACTAACTGATAGCATTTAGCGAATCTGCTGACACTAGAAAGCAGAGGGTAAGATGGTCCTCAACACTTTACTTAGAAAGCCTCGAATTATAACCCCCCTCAATAACCTGGAGAAATTGTAGCGAATACTACGCACTGGGAAAAAATAGTCGGAAATCGATTGGAGCTACAATGATTCGGTAGCAAAACTGAAATTTCGACTGCAATTACCAAATGTTTTTAATCGTAAAAATATATTCGCTTCAAAATACCACATGATAAAGAATATGATAATTTTACTGTACTTGCAACTTATTAATTAGTCATATCAATGAAACGCGAAAAAGGTATTTTGTTGCCACAATAGTTATGCAAACATTTTGTTATTGTAACCAATAACTTGGGAGGACTATAACTAAAGACGGGTTGTGTAACAGGATGATTTTAAAAATAAAATAATAATTATACTATTACTGACAAAGCCAACCAAGTTTTTTTTGGTAAAAATCATCCATTATCTTTTCCTCGTCATAACCCTCCCTACAAGTACTTCAAGTACAGGGTGGGCGATTAAACATTTTAAATTTGAATAGGCTGTAAAAAAAAGTACTGATAATTTTTTCAAATTTCGCAAAGAAGGGTAAGCCATTATTAAAAATGACAAAGTTTTACCTTTGCAATAAAACCAGAAATTTGAAAAAAATATTAGTACTTTTTTTACAGTCGATTCAAATACAAATTTTTAAATGACCCACCCTATACTTTAAATGTGTAAGCAAAAAATTTTTAGTCTGAAAAAAATTTAAATAATTCATGTTTAAAATTGGGTTTTTAGATCCAAAAATTGTCTTGTAAAGGTTCGGATACGGTGTATGGTGCACCGATACTACAGTTTCAGTAACTGAAAATTACAGAACACCAACTAACATTCGGTTGTACTGATACAATATTCGAGGTGTATGTATTCATTCTGTTGTTAACGAAGTTGTGGCAACGAATCTGTTCTTTATGTGTAGTTTGTAGAGGAACGTCGTTGAAGCCTAATACAGAATTACGTAAAACTACATTAAAAATACAGAGATATTTGTACTATTGTGCTTAGAACAGGATCAATCAATTAATTTTGATGCTTTAAATAGAAATATTTTAATAAAATGACGAGTAAAACTTTTATTATTTTATTCCCTCGTTGCCGCCTAATCGTATCAAACGAGATTACCATTAAAAAACGATGTCAAAAAACTTCAGTATATAACCAAAGACACCTGAGTTCAAATATATATCCACAATAATATCCTGGCAGACAGACACGCAGACCTGTTAGCATCTCTTTTGCGGCGTTAGATAAAAAATATCAAACGCTTATGTGACAACCCTTTACGCAGTTTCTCGAAAGAGCATATACAGTGAAAATTATACATTAACAAGCATTACGGTCATTTATGGTTTTGTATTTACGCATACCTACGCATCTGTATACAGTCTCTGGTTACTGAATTATCACCGAGAGAGGGCTCTGTTATTTCGCCGATTGCTTTGTCCATAGCACTTATAGCATTTATTTTCATACCCTTCACCGAATGGGGGATGAAATATTAAATTTGACATTCCGTTTGCAACCCAATGTCCCTAAAAGGTATATTTGTATAGGGTGATCATTCTAGAAGATTTTTTTTTTTAAATAGAAAAAATACAAAATTTCATATCAAGTGTGGAAAACCCCTTTTGAAAAAATAAATGCCTCTAGATCTGCTACAAATTTCAAAAAATAGGGACTGATGATTTCACTAGCCCATAAACCGCACCAAACCGTGGTTTTCGCGGTGTAAGTCTTTCCATGATGATCTGGCAAACAATACTGAAAAGAAGAAAAAAACAAAGTTTGACACAACTCACACAATCTGTTAAAACCAACCCTTTTGAAAAGAATACCTTTAGATTGATTACAAAAAATATATTTTGATCCCTGAAATATTCTAAGCCGATCAAGCCATGTCCGTCCGCCCATCCGTTTGTCTGTTAAAAGCACGATAGTGGTCAAACGAATAAACCTAGGACCTCAAATTTTGCATGATGATGGCTGATGGTGTTTTAATAGGTGAAATCAGCCCAGGGAAAAGGGACTCAAGGTATCTCCGTAAACAAGTACCCTTTTTTGAGTATTTGCTTAAAAAATCCATCTTTTTTGTAAACGGAAAATGGTAAATACGGTTGCTATTAGTTCGGATGCACTTAATACCCCAAAAAAGGGCAAAGTTGCTGCACGTTTTGGCTCATGTGGCCAAAAAACGTCCTGCAAGGATAGTCAATATGGATAAATTGATACTCAAATTTAAATTTTGAAGTTTAGTGCCAATTAGTAGCGTAATAAAGGTGTATGGCAAATATAAGGTTCTTTTTAAGTTTGGAGCTAACATTATTGTTCTTGTTAATGGCAAGCCGAAGGGAGTACCTCAATCACCTAGGCATCGTCTCCTTTTTTATGTTGCGTAGTGGTTTTAAAAGGTGCCAGCATAAGTTTTCGTTTGCTCTCGTTCAAATCCCATCTTTACCGATTATTTTTAAATTCTGGAAAACTCAGGTGTACGTGTACGCGTGAAAAAATTTACATGTTGTCTTTTCTGACACAAGTCAAAAGTCTTAATTGGCCCTCTTTATTACATACAATTCATCGCTTATGCCTGGACTTTAATCAAGATCTCTTTTAATGAGACTTCTAGACCGTCATGGCCTTAAATCAGGACGGAACTTTTAAATGGTCACGTTTTTATTTTTTTATTTGAGTAATATCGAATTTGTAATAGCGACTGGAGCTCAAATAGAGAGGAAACTTTGCATAAGAAATAAAGGAAACCATAAAGCGATATAATTCAATTTCACCGGCGTTGGTAAAAGATCTCCCATTAAGGACTTTTTTTAATTTCGAGCAAGATCAGATGTGGCTTGTAGTGCTGCAGGGCCTCAAAACAGGAGTGTTCTTTGCTTGCGGCTACTGGAAGACATGGTCAAATGTGTTCCAATACTTATTCTTAACTTCCTTCATATTCCGATAACTAAGTGACAGTAAACTATTCGCAAGTCAGCGAGCTATACTCCGGCACTTATTGTTAAATGCCGACTTTTACATGGATTTGAAATTGATCTCACGCTTGTGAGGCGTCGGCAATTGCGTGGGCGAAACCGCCATCTGATTTTTTTAAGATGTTCTTATCCGAATTTGGTCCTGGTTTTACTCGTTTGATTGTCGTGGAAATTAACAATTACTCTACGACAGTCCACATAGGGTCCAAAAGAATACGAAATTTAGATTAAAGAGAATATAATTTGTGGTTTATTTTGAGAATGGAACTCAAATCGTGAGGGATCTTCGTGTGGAAGGAATATAAAAATCACAGTTGCTTTTAGATCCCACACTATGCTAAATTTGAGCAAGATCGTTTTAATTAAGAGGCTTCAGAAGTTGCAATGACGTTTATTTGCGGGCTACATAGAAGCATTGACCGCTCATCAAATTTTACCAAAGAAGATTAATTAGGTCCAATTTTATTTTATGAAGTCAGCTAGTGCTAATAATGGAGTATAAAAATGTATCTGTTTTCTGTTGTGGTGATACAATCATCATCCGTACGATTTAATATACAGTGTGGTGTAGGGTTTATACTATTCTAATAACTCTCAGAAGAGAAAATGTTTGGGGGAGACCGGTTTCCTTTCCCTGAGCATCTGTGGGAATGATGGTACCACATATGTTATATATAACGATTTGTCCCAAGTATTGTTTGGCTTTCATCCTCACACAGAATAGCTAACTGGATTTTATAGGGTGGGCCATTTAAAATTTGAATCGGCTGTAAAAAAAATACTGATAGGTTTTTTTTTGCTAATTTCTGGTTTCATTGGAAAGGTTAAACTTTGTCATTTAATAATGAAACACCGATGCGTTTTCGCTTCGCCCAATGGGCTGAAGACTGCTTGGCAGGAGAAAAGAAAACCCCATTCTATAAAATGGATTATAATTGGTATTTTATCGCCAGCATTCGATTAGTACTGCAAAAAGTCCCTATTGATTAATCAAGTGCTGTAGCTGGCATTCATACGACAATCCAGTAATTTTATATTTCTTAGTTCACGATTCGCTCCTTTGCATTTCTTTTTATGCTGTTTATTTGCGTATTGGCTGGTATTAATTCATTTTAATGGAATTTTTTGTTTAATTAAAATATATGCGTTTTCCACAAACTACTGTGATGAAATAAATATCGTTGTAAGGATTAATGGTTTACAATGTATCGGCACGTTTTATTTTTTTTTTTTGTCTGCAAATTCTTTTCTCATTACAGGCCGTTGTAATATTTCATTTCATTAAATGTATATGCAGGCGCTTATATTTGTCGCTTTTTCGCAAATTAATTCTTCGGGCCATAGTAATGAGAGTTTCATTTGATCATGCTGTTGAAATTTAATTTTATACGAGATATGTGCGTAAACAGTGTCTAGCTGCCGCAAGTACGAGTATGTAAACCTTACGATATTTACTTGCATGTTTAACATTGCGAAAGCATTAAAAAACGCCTATGTCAATATATCAATATTTCTCCAATAATACTAAATGTAAGTTTTTTTTTATACTAAGTTCCTGTGGTTATTCAGGCACTATTCACGCAATATGTATGTGGGCTGCCATGGTAAAATAATTAGAGTGCACGACTATTGCATATGTAAACTCAGGATTAGTATGGAAGAGAAAATCTAAATGACTATTAAGAGATTTATCTCTAAGCCTTGTAAAAACTCTATAAAATGCAAGAGCCGTTAAAAGCCGGCATTAAAGAGTTGGTCATGGTCAGTAAGTATATAGATTATACCGTGCATACGGTGTCCATCCTTCTGGTATGATTAAGTCCAAACGAAAAGAGCTCGAGTCCAGACACATGTCTTATGGTTGTAGATGGACTGTTATTGCAAATTCAAAATATCGGACAAAAGCGGAATAAAATCCCTCTGAGGAATTAAAGAAACTCGTGACTGAATTTGTACACACCGAGAACAGATTCGTTGACACAACGGAATTTTTTTGTCAACCGAATGTTTAAGGCTACATTTACCTCGAGTATTCCAGCAGTATAACCCAATGTTAGTTGGTGCTTTTTAATTTTCAGTTATTGAAATTAAAGTATCGGTGCAACATACCAAGCATTCGAACTTACAGAATAATATTTTTGAATTAACAAAAAAAAAATAAAAATTTTACTCAGAGGCAAAAACTGTTTGGAGCGCGGTATTTTGCTTATTTGGGAATGAAATATAAAAATTATGAACCTTAGAGAAATGTATTTTATATTTTAATTATATTTGAACCGTAAGGGAATTTTTAAATTACATGGTTTTAAATAGTGTATCTGGCAAATGTCGTCCTTCGCTATCCATACACGGTTGCATACGCTTTCTGCATACATTTGAACTTATAGGGAAAGTCATGATGAGGAAAAAGTAGAGAAGATAATCGATAATTTTTACTGGAAAAAAATGTGGTCAATCGATTGGCTTAAGTCAGTAATAATCGAACTATTTTTTTTAACTGTTGGTTCGCTTTTCATTAGTATGAACGATCAATAAGGTGTGAGTTCTGAACGATGATCATATTTATGATCTTGTGGTATTTCAAATATCCATTACGATTATAAACTTTTGGTGATTGCAACCGAATCGCAACTAATTTTTTCCCTGCGTGAACGAAGAACATAATATAAAGAATGTTTCCGTAATAGGACGAACAAAGTTCTTTCTGCGTAGGGCTCAAAATCCGTCTCTTATGTAAGTGTACATATGGATACTAAGAAACAGGAAATTTAAATTGTATTTAAGATTTGGACTGACCAAATGGGCCCTAGGTGTCAACAAATCTATTTAAACTATGGATATGTGGTTATAAAAAATCAATAAAATTTCGTCACCAATCCGAATTACAGTAATACTTTATTACATGGACCGTCGTGGTGCGATGGAAGTGTACAGAACTATCATGCCAGTAAACCCAGGTTCAAATCCGGGTATCAGCTAATGGTTTCTACCTCTTAAATGCCGACGACTTTACAAGTAAGAGATTTATCTCTAAGCCATGTTAAAACTTCTCTTTTATACGAGGGCGGTTCGGAAAGTTCTTAGCCTATCAATTAAATATAATAGTTAGCTTTTCAAAAATATTTTTCAATATAATCTCCTGAAACTTCAATACACTTATTCCAACGCTTATCTATCAATTCTATCCCTTGATTAAAGTAGTTTTCCTCAAGGTCTTCAAAATAGTGGTTTACAACTGTAATTGCATCTTCATTTGAGGTAAAACGCTTGCCAGCAAGGAATTTTAAAAGTCACTGGGAGCTAAATCAGGAGAATAAGGTGGGTGGTCAAGCAACTCGTACTTTAATTCGTTGATTTTAGCCATTGTTAAAACACTCTTGTGCGCTGGTGCGTTGTCTTGATGAAAAATTATTTTTTTGTGTTGTAAGCCAGGACGTTTTTCTCGAATTTGTACATTTAATTAATCTAAACGGTTGCAATAGTACTCTGAATTTATTGTTTTACCCTTTTGCAGATAGTCAATCAATAAAATACCTTTGAAGTCCCAAAAAACCGTTGCCATAACCTTACCAGCCGATTGAATTGTTTTTGCCTTCTTTGGGGCACTTCCTCCCAGCTTTTGTCCATTGTTTGGATTGTTCTTTTGTCTCTGGACTATAGTGGTGGATCCATGTCTCATCAACAGTTATGAAACGACGCTTAAAATCCATTTTATTTCGCTGAAAACGATCCAAACAAGCTTGAGAATTGTTCATTCTTATGCGTTTTTGGTCGACTGTTAACAAGTGCGGCACCTATTTTGCAGAAAGCTTTTTCATCAGTAGTTCCTCATGCAAAATTAAATGGACTCGATCATTTGAGATGCCCATGATATTAGCTATTTCACGCACTTTTATTCGTCGATCATTTAATACCATATCATGCACTTTGGCTACAATTTCTGTTGTTGTTGCTGTTTTTGGACGTCCACTACGTAGTTCATCTTCAATGACCACGTTTAAATTCAGCAACCCAATTTTCTACTGTTGCATATGAAGGAGCACTTTCACCTAACACATTCACCATATCATTATGAATTTCTTGTCCCGATAAACCTTTTTTATGTAAATATTTAATGACACCACGCATTTTTAATTTTTTCATTGTAAAAAAATCGCGGATGCGTCTTTTGTGAACACCTGCTCTATATGAAGGAGTTGCCAGATCGAAACAAAATTTAACATGTGTTCATAGCAGAGATGGAAGTTTCCAAAACACTTAACTTTTTTCTGTTTATACCGCGCTTTTTGTGCTAGGCTAAGAAGTTTCCGCCCTCGTATGCATACTCCGTTCGGAGTCGGAGTTTAACATTAGATCCCAGTCAGTGGTTATAAGAAATATATGTTGCATGTCTTGCGGATTTAAAAAAGTTTGCTCTTGGGATGTTGTGGGCCGTTTCTAAGACTTGAACAGTTTTTATTCTGGTTCGAGACCTTTGTGTTGTTTCTTTTTCAGAATCGACTAAAAAATTGGTAAAATGTACGTACGTTTCTGAAATACTACAAATATGGTCATGATTCTTGGGCCTAATGACCCTTTATAACTGAACAATGGGTATTGAGAAACAGTGAAATCCCCTTATTAATCTTAATTGAGCTAGTTTAAAAATTTTCCAGATCTGTGGGTCCTAGAGTCCCAAAAATCGGCCTACTTTTACATTAAACAAATCGGTACTAAAATACAAAGTCATTTCCTCATGAATCTGAATATAACATTAAATAAAAAATAAGGTCCTGTCAAAAATGCACAGTCAATGTCATAGCTTCGGTCCGGCCAAACTTGCAAATTGTCCACTTATTTTCATTCCAATTGAGACGCATGATTTTAGAACGCTGCTTTCTAGTATATGGCCCATATTTATAGGTACATACTTTTAATTAATGAAATCGGCCTTTGTCATATCTGACAGTGTGATATTGTCGATTATTTTACTTAGTCCCCATTCACAGGAGAATGGCGGCAAGTAAAATTGCCCTGTATGAATTGGAACTTACCAACGATTTTATTGTGAACGAATTTTTTACCTTTAGTATTCGCTTTTCATTTCGTACTGGATTATTCATGTGAAAATGCATGTGTGTGGAAATCGTTTTCTCATAAGTCGTTTTGTGCGTGTCAGTCAATCGGTGTCCTTAAACGTCTTTACGTAAAAGATGAAAAGCTATAGCACTGTCAAATGAAAGCAATTAAAAGGACAGAGAAGAAAATCACGAATTTACGTAATTAAACAACGAAAATGATATTATGGTATGTACAGAAAGAGGATTTTAAAAGCAACCCTGTGAGAAATTGCAGAAGCTTCTAAAAGAAGTGCACTGGCAAAACACTTGGTCGCACTTGGCCGCTGATAGAAGGGTTCTAACGGTTGGTTAACGATTAATAAACGAAAGTTATGTCGATGTTACCTGAAGAAAAGGGAAACACTTTTACCAAAAGAGGTTTTCTGGCCGAGTGTTGATTTTGTATTTGAATTATTTACAAAAGGAAATATCGTCCAATCCATATTTGAACTATTAGGTAAATATTAAAGCAATCACCGTTTAAGGTTGAAACTCGGATGAAAATTGAAATATGGATGCTGTGGTTGAAACGTTCTCGACCGCCATGTCTCAAAACGCAAAATAGTAGTCACTTTATAAGGAGTTTAAGCAAGGCTTTAATTTTAGAAGGGCGACCTCAGTATTATAAATGATGATTTATTTTAAAGAGCGATATTAATGGACATGCAAATATAAAAATATATTAAAATTGAAGCGCAATAAAACGAAACAAAAACATTTTTAAAATTCATTGAACAGGAATTAGCCGGCTCGAGACCTCTTGCATCTACCTTTTTATAGAAGACAAGGTTTTTACAAAATGGCAAAGTGACAATGCTTGAATTATCAAAATCCATCCTTAGCAAGAGTTTTAAGATTTTTTTAAATATTCTGAAAACGAGTTTTCCAATAGAGACATAACAATTTCGTATCTTTATGTCAACGCACCCTCAAACATTTTTAATGATCTTTAAGTGTTGAAACGTTAGTCGAAATAAACATTTTCATTTTGGTATAGTTCACACAAGAGCAACGTTTAAAATTATTAAAAATTACTACCAAAATTCTGAGACGGTGCTCGCATCCTTAAAAGCGCTTACTCAAATTTTCGAACATAATAATCGTCCGACAGGCTGGGCGCTCTATAGTGGATAAATTTGGACAAATTATCACTTTTGTAAAGAGACGCCGTACCGCTCGAAGCGACGAAAATATCGCAGCCGTAAGTGTATCCGTTCGAAATGAGCCAAATCAGTCGATTCCTCATCGTACTCAGGAATTGGGCATCTCTCAAACCACACTGTGAAGTATTTTGCGAAAAGATTTTGGTCCTCATCCTTTAATGATCAAACTGACTCAAGAACTAAAGCCACTTGATCATTTGAAACGGCGAAACTTCTCCGAAATCCAGAATTTCAACGAAAAATCATCTACTGCGATGAAGCTCATTTCTGGCTGAGTGGTTTTGTCAATAAATAAAATATGAGTTGTTATTGTACAGCAACAAACCCACATGTGCTTCAAGAGACATAATTGCGGAGGTCACACCTTCGGCCGTATTTTTTCGTCGATGGAAACAATTGTCATGTTAACGTCGATGGCTATGGTGCCATGTAAGAAAATTATTTTTGGCCAGAGCTGACGTCGTCGATATGTGGTTTCAACAAGACGTGCCACTTGCCACACAGCACGCGTTAAAATCGATTTACTTAAAAGGCAAATTCGGTGAACGTGCTACGTCGAGAAATGGTCCGGTCGAATGGCCATCTTGTTCACGCAATTCAACTTCATTGAATTTCTTATTATGGAGCCACATCAAGTCATTGGTCTCTGCCTTCCAGCCGACAACTTAAGACGAGCTCAGAGACAACAGCCAACGCGAAATTGCCAACGTTCCGGTCGAAATGTGTGCAAGAGTGGCGAAAAATTAGGTCCAAAGAATAGATTGCTGTACACGGACACGTGGTGGTCATTTGACCGAAGAAGAAAGATGATCTCCTCAAGACAAAAACATCGATGTATCGCACTTTAGGATAAATGCAGATGAAATAACGCAAAATTAAAAGCGCGACCCCTACGTTCGCCAAAAATAGTATTAAAAATGTTTTACAAACTCCCTTTACCGCGAACTTTTTTGTGTTTACCTGTGAGGTGGTACGGTCTAGTGCACACTCTTTAGGTCCCTGCTCCGCAGGAAACTTGTACCTCGCTTAACGTCTACCGCTATGCATTTCACTCTATTAATATTGAAATGTAAGACCTTAAAGTTGTGCAAAGAAAGGCAAACAACAATAAACACCAACGATATATCTGGCATTTTTCGGATGAACAAGAAGCAACGGCAAAGAATAAATACATACGAGAAATTGGCATAAAAGTTAACCATCGCTGGCATAAATTTCCATTCCAGTCATTTTCACTTTGTCTGTATTAACACTCAACCAAAGGCAAGAGCAAGTAAAGACCATTAAAGGATTCTAGTGAAATCCTGAAGATTTTCGGGTTGAATTGCAGTTGCATATAAAGTTTCATCTGGTGATTGCACTTAAAAGTTATGAGAATTCATGGATGGCAACCCAACGAACATACCAGACACAACCTAGTAAACACTTTTAAATGCAAAAGGCGAGGATAATGGGATAGTGTTTTTAGATATAATGGCTAAACTTTAAAATATGTTAGGGTAACTTGAAAAGTCTTAGTCAAGACACTATTTCTTGCACCAGTAGAAAGCATCAGTGAGAATTGTATATGAAGATTAAGGACTATTTACATACAAGAACTTTGAATCAAGTACCTTTCCGTGGTATCAAAACCGGCACAGCTTACAATCGCATTTAGATTTTATAAATGCCACGCCCTTTTATCTATGCAGGATGACCATTGTATTGTACAATTATGTTGGACTATCTAGACGCATATGACGATTTTTTTTGAAGGGCCCACTTTTCCACAAGGTTGTTTCTTGCCATTTTAAAATCTTTTGTAGAAAAACTCATCATCCAACCACTAGTAGTAAGTTGCTTGAGACCCATTTATGCAACTTTATCATAATGCGAGGGCTGCTATATATATTTCAGGACACTATGTATTGCCTGGCGCCATCTGACATTTCCATTGGAAAGTTTGACCTTTTGTTGCATAAAAGTACTCAGAACGTTTAGACGTACTACCATCATTTGTGTTGTTTACAGTGACTTGAAAAAATCATTTGGCCAAAAAATGGAATTAACTCTTGAACATTATCGTGCGATAATTTTTCACAACTTTGGACGTGGATTATCACGACAAGACTGCATTTATTAACTTAAAACTTTGTATGGCGATGAAGCACCATCCTATACCACTGTGAAAAACTGGTTTAATGAATTCAATCGTGGCCGACGCTCGCTCAAAGACGAAGGTCGTGAAGTCGTTCAAAAACGACCGTTGAGCCAGAGACCATTGATGTCGTGCGTGAACTGGTAATGCAAGATCGGCATGTGACATACCGTGAGATAGAGGCATCCTTGAGCATTTCTTCCACCAGCATTCATTCGATATTGCATGAACACCTGGCCGTAAAAAAGGCTTGTTCTCGTTGGATCCCGCACAATTTGGCAATCGCTGAAAAAAGGATCGTGTGTGTCGATTGGTGCAAAGAAATGTTAAAAGTGTAACTGCGGTAGCTCTAAGGCAGTGTATAACATTGTCACAGGTGACGAATTATGGATCTGTGCATATGAACCCAAAACAAAACAGCAATCGACCGTGTGGGTCTTCGAAAACGAGCCAAATCTAACGAAAGTTGTTTTTGAAATAAGCACTTTGAAGAAAATGGTCGCCTGTTTCTTCTGCAAAACTGGTCATGTGGCGACTGTTCCGCTTGAGCAACGTAGGATGTCAATTTTGAGTGGTACACCACAATTTGTTTGCCTGAAGTCTTCGGAGAAATTCAAAAAGCGAACAAGAGAACACAAATGATTTGCACCATGACAATGCGAGCTCTCACACATCGGCTCAAACCTTTTTGACCAGCCAAAGCGTCGAATTGTCGTGTCATCCGCCGTACAGCCCTGACTTGCAACCCAATGAATTCTTTTTATTCCCACACATCAAGAAAAAATGCGTGGTCAACGATTTTCGTCGCCAGGAGATGCTGTTGAAGCGTTTAAAAACCATGTTTTGATTTGAGCGTGTGCAAAAGTGTATAAATCATGCTGGAGAATACTGTGAACAACAATTAAACCATTTGGGATGACAAATATTCGCATTTTCTATCGTGGCATATACGACAATTTTTTTAAAGGGGTGCGGCACCGCCCACATGGCTTTTTCTTGCTATTTTAAAAGTAATGTGTAGAAAAAACTCATCGTCCTTCCGGTAGCAGTAATGTGTTGTCCTCCCTTTTATCCAAATTTAGCGAAATAAAGTCTATTACAGTTTGCTGGTCGTTAATCTAATGGTAATACTCGATTGATTTTAAAGCCACTATTATTCGGTTTTTGCAACGTATCTGTACTAAGTTTGCTATAGAGTGGTCGCTTACTAATTTCTGGAATGCATAGAACATCTTTTACCAAAGACTGAACACAGAGTAAAAATGTCTTGCAATTGCGTTCGATCTATTTAGTTTCTATTGGACTTCTATAATTGTCGTTGAATTACCAAATTATTCTAGTTTCAATTGATATTCGCTACAACATATTCCAAGATGACAACACATTTTGGTACACACAACATTTAAATCGGCTTTGCCAGTGAACGACAGTACAATAATGAGATGTCACAACTGTTGGTGGTAATGCTATCCAATCAGTTTGCTTACAATTTTTAGTTGTAACCAATTATTGGTGACGATAACAAATAATTTCTAGGTTAGGTTAATTTAGCAGCCGTCCAAGGCAAGGTTCATTTAGATCACAATAAATCTGTCCTGTTGTTAGGCAGCGAACGCGTCATAAAACATTCAAGACACCGTTTGTTAAGACAGTAAATGATACTGCCCACAATGCCGATTGAGAGCCTGGTCTTGTCAGTTAGTTTTTGTAGATTAATAAATTTTGGTCTTAAGTCCAGAAAAGCTGAGCTGTGACATAAAAAGAACCTTTTTCGCTGTTTTGCTGGGCGCAATGAGGTTTCTGAGACCTTAAGTAACTCTTGCTGATTTCTCTGCAGGCGGTTTCCTTTCCCCACCAATGGTTAATGAAAAAACCTATTCTTATCGGGAAAAAGTAAAGGGTGGTCCAACCATACTGCACGATGTGAATTGTGAGTCACACTTAACATCAAGTTTTTTGTCCAACTTTATTTGACATTCTTTGTTTCAGCACAATTAAGCAGCGCATTACATTAACAATGTTAAAGCCTTTTATGAATATGGACGTTTAAATTAAAATGCTTTCCGTACACTTTGTGATGTTTTTGGTCATCATAATCGAATAAATGTGTACACAGTGGATTAGTTAAAATTCAGAATTGCCGCATTTGGTTAAATGAGAATCCACAAGTTATTATTGAAAAGCCGATTCATTAACAAAGAGTGACTGTTTGGTGCTGTTTGTGGACTGGCGGCGTCATCGGGCCGTACTTCTCCGAAAATGAGGTCGTTCAAGCAGTTACCGTGAATTGTGCTCCCTAACGCGAGTTGATAACAAAAATTGAGGATATGAACCTGGACGCTATGTGGTTCCAACAGGATACGAGTAGGGCCAATATTCACGCAGTCAACGAAACATTGGCCGCTTTGCGCAAAAAATTCAATGGCCATGGCGATGTGAATTGACTGCCACGATCATGTAATTTGACACCGTTGGACGTCTTTCTTTAGGGATAATTAAATGAAATATGTACGTCAATAAGCCAAAAAAAACATTTAAGAGCTAAAGGACGAGATAATTCAAAACAAAAAACATTAAAGAGCTAAAGGACGAAATAATTCAGAACATTAATTGAACCTCCATTATGTTTCAGGGTCATTTAAAATATGGACTGTTTGGCCGATAATTTGTTTCACACATAATTGTCGTAGATCATTTATCATAATGAAATGTATTAAGACTAAAAACGTTTTGTTGTTTTGAATAACATGGTGCGTTTTAATCGGACCACCCTTTAGATGCAACCTCAATCATTCGGTTGTCAAAAATCAGTTCTGTATGTACAGGAACTGGGTGTAAATAGAGCCTTCAATTGTTACTTTTACTTTTGTCCTCGGTCCTCGCTTTTTAAGTCAGTCTCTATTGAGCTACTTAAGTTTGTGTCTTAAATAATTTAGCTCCCATTGTAAGTTACAATTCATGTTGTGTTTAAATATTTGGCGTATCCTGTTGATGGGTGCCGTGTATCGGGTGCATTTTGTTTTCCTAACCTTCTGAAGGCATAGACAGGACATCATACTTATACTGAGCTGTGAAGTTGTAAGAGCTAGTATGGAGCAATTTGATTTTTTTATTTAAGTTTTAATCCAATTTATGCACTCTTATTTATTTTAATTTAATGTTTTTTGTCTTCCTTCTCCAATCTGATATGTATGTTACATTGTTGCTTTTTTATTTTTTTCATACAAAAAACAAATGCTTATGTTGTTGTTGTATCCTGTTTTGTTTTACAGATTCCCCAGGGACCAGCAAACTTTGCCCAATCATTTTTACTTTACCGACTATGAGAGACACAATGCTGAGATTGCTGCATTTCATTTGGACAGGTAAGTGGAATTAAAACAATGGCCAGAAGAGAAAATGAATGGGAAAAATGCCATAAGTGGACAACAAAATAAAAACTCATACAACTTTTCAAGTTGTTAGTGTTGGCATTTTATTTTTGTTCTGTTGTTGTATGACACACATACACATGGGTGCGTATGTGTGCCTGTAGTGAGTGCTTCGCTTCAAAAAGGATTGTGTTGATAACCGGTCAGAGTATGGAGGGAAAAAACTGGACAACAACACGGAAAAGAAACAAGCACACACACACGAAACGAATTGTAAAACTCTCTTAAACTTTTTTAATTGCGTATGATTTTTATAACATGAATTCATGCTCGAGCGTGTGCAGTTTCCCAGCCCGGCAATTGGGTCTCATGTCAAGTTTTTGTGGTACTTGATGTACTGCAACCCATTTGTTTTGGTTAAAACAACTTTGGCCGTTTTAATCTTTATTTCGTTTTCCAAAGTGGGTGAGCGTGTACACAGGCTTTTGAATGATGATATATGAGTGTGTATGTGCAGGTGTTTGAGTGTATGTTGGCATTATGTCTATATGTTGGTGTTTATATGTATGTGTGTTTCGTTTCCTGGATATAGGAGTCGGATTAAGCATATTTTGGTTACCGTGGCTTTGGGACATAATTGGTAGATTGAATTTATCCAAACAGCAACGGACAAGCACAACTCTAGAATAGTTTGGACGCACATCTTGCACTTGTTCAGCTACAGGATATTAAGATAAAACTCCAGTTTATGGGCAATTCCCCAAGGAAAAAAAATGTGATCCCATTCACAATGATGCTTGAGACACGAAACTCAACACGAATATTGGAGCTGGCGGCCATACTGGGCGTGGCGTCGAAAAATACCCAGTCCACGACATTTTTAAATAAAAGGTAGTAGCTTCGCGAGTCCAAATACGTGTTTACTTGACGCAGTTGATATGTTTGGGGCCCCTAGACCTAAATTAAAACTTCTTTCTGAATGATCGTCCTTCGGCTAGCCATAAAGGCTTTGAATGCTTAAAGGGACCCTGGCGAACAATTTTTCAATTTGTCTATGTTGGACTGCCGTCATTAATTAAGTCTTTATATATATTTTATTGCATTTAAGATTTTGAAATCTAAAAACTACTTTTATTTTTGAAAAATCATCCCACCCTTTTCACTTATCACTAAAATAGGTCTATCAGGCCCAAACATGTCCGATTTGTTTCTATGCCACGCCCTCAATGGTCGTCAGACCCACTATTAATGTTCATTTTTGATGCAAGAAGCATCATTCTAAAAAAGATGGCATATTTTGTGTATTGTCTCTATGGGAGACCCGATAAACTGCACTTCAACTTAAAAATCTTCTATTCATTGCTGCACGATATTATCAAATAACACATAACCCCCTCAGTGGTTAACTGAGTGGCAACGGTCTAGGCAAACAGCATCTACTGATCATTAACAGTTTTTAAGTTTATATCGTTTTACTCAAAAAGTGTGAAATATTAGTCTCGTGTAGCTCCTAATAAGTTCAATAAATTTATTTAGGATGTAGCTCCCGTACCTCATGATTAACTTCAGGTCGGTATCATCAATTTCCCTGAACCATAGATTAAATAAAGCGTCTCTCTTTATCGCTTCAACTTTTTTCACATGTACACTCGATTCAGCGCTATAAAGATGTAAATATCGTTTTATATTCAACATTTTTAAAAATTTCTTATTTATAGGATTACTATTATTATTATTATTTATTATTATTATTATTTATTATTACTATTATTTATTATTATTTATTATTATATTATAGGATTATTCGTACTGTAGAATTCTTAAATCGATATGAAAACTTTTTCATAAAAACTAACGACAAGACACTCAAAATAATTTACTTCAAAGAGAGATGATTTTTGCCTCTACTAAAAAATTAAAAATATTGAGTTCATATTTTTTGTTGCACTTCTGAGATATGTTCGCTATTTCGATACTCCTTAAGATTTTATTGCTGACAATATGCCCAAGACATGATAGGTCAGTAGTCGCAGATCCGAGCTGCCGGTCGCCATTAATTCGCATTTCTTTCATAGCGACGTCTTCCTTTTAGCCGCTGCCAGCATTAGTTTACTCTTAGGCTCGCCCAACAACAGACTCAAGGTCGACCACTTCTTTTTTAACACTTAAAAAATCGGCAGTTATATTTCCCCCGTATTCTGTCGACAATTTCAAACTTGTCCCCATGTTTTTGAGGAGAATATGATCCGTATAATTCACTCTACATGTTTTGTTTTACTTATCGTTTTTCAATATTTTCATCTTGGTTAAGACCTCGGGCTTTGAAATCAATTAAAATCGACAGAAGGTAAGCTCTAAGTCGAGAGGGTCCCACTTTATTATATTCAACATTTTACACATAGAGGGTTTCCAGCTCTTAATCATTAAACGCCGGCGACTTTAGGAGTAAGAAATTTATCTCTAAGCCATGTAAAAACTTCTCTATAAATAAGTAATGCATTAGACGTTCGGAGCCGGCGTTAAGTGAGTATACGAATTCTTCGTACACAATTCACTGATTTTAGAGAAGTTTTCCCTTGTTTCTTAATGAGATGTGGAAATTAAGTGAGTTAGTGGATTGTTGTAATCTTTGAATTCGGTTGTTACTTACTTTTTTTCGTTTATCTGACCGAAAAAAAACGTTTTTTTATTTAGTTTATTTAACGATTTTAAAATAATAAATTTAATATTTGAATTATAAGTAGATTCTTGAAGCCGTTTTTTTTATTTTTTTATCCAATTATGTTTAAATGCACAATAGAAGGGCTTTCTGCTTTAAATAGTTATAATGGTTTATAAAACTAAATTTAAGTTTAACAGTATCAAAGCAAAACTAATTATGATGTAAAATACATAAGTTAGAGTTTAAAAGCCTGTATATATCCGGCTACTAAGGTTTGAATGTAACACACTATATTTCAAATGAATAATTAAAGTCTCTGCTACAGCTATGTGATAATGGCACAGCGGCTTATTTTAAAATAGGTTTGACAAAAAGTTATTCTTAGTAGGGACATAAATACTGTTACCTACGTTTTATGCTGTAAAACAAAAAGTACTGAATGTTTTTGGACCAAATATTTGTTAATATATTTATTGCTGTATATTGTATCCAAGAAGAATCTACTTATTCGAAATGTCTGCCTTTCGCCTTTACACACGCCATAAGTCGCACTGGCCAATCGTCAAAAGCTACACGAACCTCGTCCATTGGAAAATTGGGCATGGCTCGAACCAAATCAGTCTTAAAGAGATCCAATGTTGGGGTATCTTTTGTGACAAACCTTGTCCTCTAAAATCTCCACAATTTGTAATCCAATGGGTTCAAATCTGGACTGCCAGAGGGCCATTCTTCAGAGGAAATGAACGCTGGCAAAGTGTTTCGAAGCCAGGCCTTGGACGTTTTAGCCTTATGGGCCGGCGCAGAATCCTGCTGGAAAGTCTATGGCTGGTTTTGCAACAGGGAATTGTTAAGGGGCTTCACAACAGCTTCCAAAACGATTGCTTGGTAAAATTTGGCCGATGTTTTGACTCCTTGTTCGCAGAAATGCAGGTCAGTGACCCCATCGTAAGAGACACCCCACCAAGCCATGACTGAAGCTGGGTGATGACCCTTTTCCTCCTTGGTATCAGTCCAGATGCTTCCTTAGATGACCTCGCATACACTCTATCATTTTGCTTGTTTAATTTTTCCTGAACTGTAAAAATTTTTTCATCGGTGAACAAAATTTTTCTGGGCAAGTTATCAGCGTGCTTCACCAAAAGACGTTTGCATTTTTCAATCCTATTTTTTTTAAAGCTGCAGTCAATAAATGTCCGGTATTCGTTTGAAAGCCCCGAGTCCCTAGTCTTTTTTATTGATTCGACTCATGGACTTTTGCGTGAAATTCATCTTACGGGCCATGATTTTCTGTTTTCGGAGCTGATTTCTGTGAATTCTTGATATAACGGCTTTGATGACATGCAGTGTTCGAACAGAGCGTGGTCGGCCAGTCTCCTCAAACAGTTTTATGCATCGGTAGACGAACATGCGGCTAATCCCTAGTGGCCGGAGCGTTTTGAAAATATCGTTTGTTTTCATTTCACACTTGAAAAGCGCTATTACAGCGATACGGTTCTCATTATCTGACCACTCCATGATAATAGTTGAAACAATTTTAAAATCCCGTTACAGACTAACGCTATTGAGGTTAGCTTTCAAAACCCATATGTGACGCGCAAAATAGAAAGGGACCTAAGGGTAAAAACCAGTTTTGTTCAGGAGAGCCATTTGAAAAATTTAAATACGTGTATCTTTGGTGTACCATCACTTTCATAATACGCGCATATCTCATATATCTTTTATACCCTTAGGTCCCTTTCTCTATGCGCTGTCACATATAACATTAACGGTATATTCATTTCTACTATTGAAATGGGTGTGTTCGATGTTGTTACAGTATTTATGTCCCTACTTAGTATTTTAATCGCCTCGCAATGAATGGTTCAACTTAAAAAATACGTCTGAAGATAGAAGTTTTTATAAGCTTTCCCATAAACCCATTCTAAGATACCCTAATCTAATTGCAGTAAATAAAGGGACAAATTTTACTGAATTCGGTTGGTATAACCATTTCATTTTGTGTACGAACCGTGATATTATCGTACCTACCATCTAATATTTTGAACAATGTAACATAAATTCTTTCTGTCCAACCAACCGACGATTTCCAACTCATTTTTTTCTCTGCTTCGGTAGACTACATGAAATTCGACGCGTTATTGTCTCTGGAAATGTTTAACTAAAATCACCTATAGTTGTTTTTGTTATAGTTATAGTTTAAAAGCTGGCTAATAGCCTTTTCACATTTACTGCGTTTCAGCTGAAACGCCGGCGTTTCGCTCTCTTGAAATCATTTTGAAACCATGGTGTTCACATTATGCTTTTTTAAACTACTGTGGTTTCATGTGACATTTCTCATTTCTCTTTTGTGTTTTCTGTACTGAGTGTAAACAAAACAAACAAACAAAGATAAAATAATATCAAAAAATGAATTTAATTTGTACAATATTAGAGTTTATATCATTCTTGTACTTCTGTTTTGGATTCCTTGAATTACAAATCACAATAATAATGAGAACTCAATATACAATTAATAATACTCACATTATATTCGGCGTTGACTCCATTTTCCTGCGCTGTAATTATTAAAAAAGAAAAATTTTAATTTATAGTCATAGATCCCATTGCAATAAGTACTTACCACCACAAAGCAAACTAGAAATGTAAACAAACAGATGTTTTTTTCCCTCATTTTTCTGACATTTGCTTTGAACCAGCAATGGAAATTTTTTAATTTTACTGCTTTTTTTAACTACTATTGGAGTACAACACTGGGCTCTCTCTCATTTTTACTGTGGTTTCAAACAAACTACAGCAAAAAGAGCATAATGCCTGCGTTTTGTTTTGCATGGAAATTTAAGTGTGTTTGGCGGAATTCATCGAAAGAGACTGAAACGCCGGCGTTTCAGCTGAAACGCAGTAAATGTGAAAAGGCTATAAGTTACATTCAGTTGGCAAAATATCCAGCAAGGTTTGTCATGTGACAAAGCATCGTTTTCAAGACTGCCGAACGGGTGCAAATTATAAAAAACTTGTATCCATATTTTGGCTCAGTTGTACGAGATGTGTTCGTTCGTCATTATAGAAACAATACGTAGAATTTGTGTCAGTGTTAAAGCATGAGTACAGTCGTTTGGTCATTAATCCACCAACAAGTTGAATTTTGATGTGAAGTAAAGAAGACCCAACAATGCCTAATTGGCGCCTTAATGACCCCACATAAAGGTGTCTTCTAATTTAAGGTCCTGTCACTCTAGACGAAGCTTATTATATCCAGCTTTGTGCTTTGTACGAGACCAGTGATTATTTCTGATAATTTTTACGATACTGGTCCATGTTTATAGACCCAATGTTTATGGTTTCCTTTAGCTTTACTCAAAGCTCCCTTTTGAGTGAAGTGGTTTTGCAGCAATAATCACAAATTAAATATGATTGTTCTACAATTTAGCATAGTGCCATTCCTACCGAAGCTGAACAATCTTTTGATGTAGATTCCATACAAATGATTTACAGTTCTGCTCTTGCTTAAAACGCCAGACAGCGCGAAAAATGACAGAGTGGTGTAGGGTATCTCATACATTTTTACTTGTTTTTGCTACACTGAATAGCCAACCACTTTGAACGATGGCCATCGTGCGATTTGCTATTTCTAATTTCACTTCGTACATGGAGGAATGGGTCATCCAATAAAAGTTAAATCGGTCGCTTATAGCACTGCCAACGAACACGAATTGAAGAGATAATGTATAAAAAATTGCATACACCTAACATTAAAGTAAAGCCAGGTAAAGTTGCCTGCTGACAAATTAATAAATTTGAGTTTATATCCTTTTGTTGCACAACTTTGATCCTTCCATATGAGCGCTATACTTGAAGTCCCTTAACATCCCATTAAAGAACAAACGGCGTTATTTCTCTTAAATCAGTAAGACGCGCACGAATTAATTCTTATAAAGAATTCCATTGACGACGTTTAAAATGGTCAAGAGGCTTGAGTTCTTGATTCAATTGCATCTTGTAAGCGTTGAAATGCAAGTCTTTATTCATAATGTTCATCTACGACGAGCGTGCAAGGTGCAATTGTTGGGCTCGACGACGAGTTTAGGCAATAGTTTCTGCCGTACGAGCATTCACTGCACGCAGAGAAAAGATATGGTTCCTATATGGTCACGGCAACAATAGTATGTTCTCTGCAATAACAGTATGGTCGTCCCAACCATAGTATTGTTTTTTTGAATTTTAGTTTGACAATATTATGATTGCGGCAATATTAATATTGTTGAAATGTAACAATAGTATTGTTGCCAAATTTAAAAATGAAAATATGGTTGTAGCAACAATATAAATATGGTTGGTGAATCAAAAGTATTGTTTTCATGGGTTTTATGTGAACAATAACATGATTACGGCAATCATACCGGCAAAATTGTATTTATTTTTAATTTGAGAATGTTTTTTTTTTTTACGAATTTTACGCAATAATAGTAAAAATAATTAAATTTTTTCGAAACAAACTATAATTAGTATAACTGAAATATTTTAAATAAATAATTTATTTTTACTGTTTAATAAATCACTAATATTATTACTTAATAAAATTCTCTATTGTTAAATAACAACTTTACAAAAATTTTTGGGAATCATATTATGATTGTGTAAGTCATACTATGGTTGCGAGGATCATAATATGGTTGTACATTAAACATACTATGGTTATGAGGATCATAATATGGTTGTGGGGATCATAGTAAGGTTGAATGTGAATAATAATATGGTTGTGGGGATCATAGTATGGTTGTGTGTGAATAATTCTATTGTTGTGAATACCATAATATTGTTATGGGGATAATAGTATGGTTGTGTGTGAACCATACTATTGTTGTGATGATCATAATATTGTTGTGCCACAACCATATAACCAACAATATTATGATGCTCTTCGAATATTGTTACCCCAACCATACTTTTTTTCTGCTTGTGGTCTTTTCACATCTCCTGAACACCCGGTTTGCTCAATTTTTTTTTGCTCAACTTTTCCGATTGTAAGCACATTTGGACGATTAAATTGACCGAAAAAATCACGATATGCATTTTCATAATAAGCCTGAATAACTTTAAGGCGTGGCTCAAATAAAATGCAGAATACAACTTGACGTTTAGTTGTGGTTTACATTCAACATCGGCCCTTAAAATTTAACCACCGTTTACTTACTGACAGATATCTACTGTTTAACGCCGGCTCCAAACTTCTAATGGATTTAATAGAGATGTTTTTACATGTATTACAGATCAATCTCTCAAAAGAGATCAATCGCCGACATTTACGTGGAAACCTTTCAATAGAGTTGTTGCATTCAATCGAGATGTTTTTAAGGTATTTACGATAAAACACGTCACTTAAAAATTGTTAAGTGTTTTTACCGGAGTTTAACCTGGGTTTACTTGAATGATTTGCAGTCATGCCCTTCTCCACTATGTTTGAGAATCACCTTTCTTTATTCACTTTGTGAAACTCCTCAATCTAAGTTTTATCCTTTGTCATTTAAAATTTTTTAAATCCATAAAACAAATTTGGTTTAATTTCTATTCGTTTTGCAAGCTATGTTGCAATTGAAGTATGTGTGTTTAACTTAATATTCCGAGCATTTAAACTTTGGTATATTGGCCTTAGACAAAATGCCAAAGAAAGACGAAACATCAAACAGTCTAAAAGATACTTTCAGAGATAAGACCTAAAAATTATGCAGAGAGCAAACAGAAGCCAACAAAAAAAAGAAACAGAAACGTGAACTGAAAAAAAGACACCGGAAGAATAAAGTTTATTTTTACTATACTTGACACCACCACAACAGCGGCAAAACAAGAAGAAGAGCCCCCCCTGAACTGGATGCATGGGGACTACAAGACAAAGTTTTATACGAGTAGCTCACCACACATACATACACATGTACGTATGAGTATTATATTTTATTATTTTGGTACAGCAGGAGTTAGCGTGTGTGTGTGTAATCCCAGCGAGAAAAGGAAGGGCCTAGCAAGGCCTTCGAGGAGCCCTTCTTTGGATACTAGAATCACCTCAAATAAACTCTAGGTTCAGTTGCAGAGCAAGTGCTTACACACTTCCTTCTATTGGAAGGCCTTCCAGAAGACCTGCAAAAACGGTTTTTTAATATACATATAAAAATATTAAAGGTTGGTCCAACCATAATGCTGGATGTTATTTGTGAGTAACACCTTAATGTCAAGTTTTTTGCCCAACTTAATTTCACATTTTTTTTCAGTGTTAGAAAAATTTAATCTTAAAAAGGTACACAATTGAGCAGCTTTTGAATCCTTTTACGAAAATTGTCTTTCAAATGGAAATGCATTTCACACACTTCGTGATTTTTTTAATCAGCATAATCGACCAAATGTATCCACAGTGTATTCGTTAACAGGCACAATTGCCGCATTTGGACAAATGACAATCCACGAGTGATTGTTGATAAGAAGTGAGTGCTTAGTGCGGTTTATGTGCTGGCGGCGTCTTCGGGCCGTACTTCTTCCAACATGAGGTCGCCCGATCACTTAACGCTATCTCGAGATGATAACAGACTTCTTGTGGCCAGAAATTAAGGATAGGGACCTGGACGTTATGTGGTTTTAACAGGGTTGCGCTGCCACACAGCCAACGAAACAATGGCTCTTTTGTCCAAGAAATTCAGTGGCCGTGTTTTCTCATGTTGTGGCAATGTTAATTGGCCGCCACGATCATGCGTTTTGATACCGTTGGACTTTATTCTTTGCGGATATTTAAAAGAAAACGTCTTCGTCAATAAGCCAACAACTAAACGATGAGATAATTCGGCATTTTAACGACATTGAACCTCCATTATATCTCAGAGTCATTAAAAATATGCACCATCGGATAGAGGCATTTGGTCGATATTTTGTATCACACATAGTTGACAAATATTCTGATATCTCTGAAAACTATTTGTTTTATTTATAATTAACATCATGCATTCAAGTTGGACCACTTATTTAAAGAAATTTACTAGGTTATTAATTTTAAACTACTTAATTGTCCGTTTTATCAACTGATTGCCGCCTTTACTTTAGTCAAAAAACCTACGTCCTTCTGCTTTTTACTTCGATATGCTACGAGTTGGCCTCCAGAACCAAATTGCATGTAACGCCGTCTTGTTGTAACTAAAGGTCGTCTACATCAACATCATCCAATTTAGGCACGAAAAAGTCATTAATCATGGCTCTACAGCGTTCCCCATTGACTGTAATAATATGACCGGCTTATTTTTTGAAGAAATATGGACCAATGATTCCCTCTGCCCATAGAGCACACCAAACAGTCACTTTTTGAGGATGTAACGGCGTCTCAACAACGGCGTGTGGATTTTCGTTACAACAAATGAGACAATTTTAGTTATTAACGTACCTTTTCAACCAAAAGTGAGCTTCATCTCTGAACAAAATTTTTTTGTAAAAATCAGGATCGGTGGTCATCTTGCTTTGGGCCCATTTACTACGATCTTTAAACTTTGTTCCGAAGGAAGTCTATTCAGTATAAAATAGCAAGCCAAACTGATCAAGTGACAGCTGTCTAAAAGACAAACTCCAAAAAAAGTATGACCAGATTAAAAACCACACGGCTTATAAAACACTCTTCATATCTTCACCGTCCACAGCTGTGGCAAACACCTTCCGTGCTGTCTTCACTTACCAGGCATGGTAGCATGCTTTTCACAAGAAAGCAGCCAGCAATGTTTAGTGGATCTCTCTCATTTAAAATAGCAGCCTTTAGCAGCCTGCTTAAAGGAATGACTGAACGAATAAGGAGATTATTTAATTCAGACCTTCTTAGAAAAACGACATGACAATGTGTGTGGAATCACGTTCCATCTGCAAAGAAGGCCTTCTGGAATGCCAAATTTTGAAAGGTATTAACGAATGTGTATTGGATCTAAAAATAGGCCTTCCAGAAGGTCTTCATGCTAGAAGGCCTTGCCAATTTTCCCGCTGGGAATATTTGTCCATGTGAGTGGCTGGGTGTACAGACATATCTGTCCCCGTACATGTGTGTGTCGGCTACCACTGTAGGATAACTTGTGGGTACTTATACGTATTATAACTTAAACTTTGTTATAAACTCATCCCACACACATACACACAGACACTCTTGAAGCTAAAAACAATGCCAGCAACAAACAATAAGAAAACACTCATACACATGCAACACTCGGATAAGAGTAGCTGCAAAACAACTCAAACTCACGTTCGTATATTACCAAAACAATAACAAAACCTCAAAATAATGTAATAAAAATAGCTACAAAAAACGAAATTCGCCACAGTGGTTTCAGACATGCAAACAAATATAATTTTGGGTTTAGGATATAAAGTGCAAACAGGGAAACCATTTTGATGTTACCAGATACCCGCATAATTTGTAATTGTGGGCCTTGCTGACATTATTACTCAGAAAGTATTTTTATTTCATGTTAATTAATTTATCTCGTTTTTTAGTGGCACATTAAATCGCTTGAATTGGCTCCTACACGACATCAGGGTACCAAACAAATATTGAAGTGTCCCTGCAAATCCGAAAATACCTGTGTTTTAGATCTGAGTTGATTTAAAGCCCGTCGAATTTTTTACAGCGGCCCAAATGCGCTAACTAAAAACCATTTTGTCAAAAAAAATGAAATTTTCTCTAGAGTAGAAATGTGTTTTAATTACTAGGTTTGGCAAAACTTGATATTTGGGCCATGGGCACTATAGGCTTGAAAAATAGTCATCTACAAACATGATCACATGGAAATTTACCCATTACTTCACATTACTCGTATCACTGTATTTAAGATTTCCTACAACTGTCTATAATTAGACTTAGCTAACCATAAGAATTAGTAAACCATTTAGATAAGCAATTCAATGCCCGTAAATCAGCATTTTTAACCATTCCAATTATTAAATTATCTAAACATACCACAACGGAACAAGCGAAAAATTTTCCTATTTTATGGAAAAGTTTTTACTTGGCTTCGAGATAAATTTCTTACTCGTAAGGCTGCCGACATTTATGAGGTGGGAGCCTTTAAATCTTAGATGTAGAGTTGTCTAAAGCACGATGTTAGTTGTAAATAACACAAAAAGTTTTTAGTGAATTGTCTTATTATTTTTTATTATGATAAAAGGTTATGTGACATGTGTGTGTGTAACAAGATATCGGACAAATGCTCGCAACAGCTTCGGTGGCATACCTTTATCCGATAGTCCATATTTTCAATGACTCTGGCACATAATAGAGGTTCAACGTCGTAAATGTGCCGAATTATCTCTTTCTTTAGCTCTTGAATTGTTCTTGGCTTATTGACGTACACTTTTTCTTTTAGTTATCGCCAAAGAAAGAAGTCCTACAATGTCAAATCACATGAACGTGGTGGCCTATTAACATCGCCACATCGTGTGATACGAGGGTATATATTTCAGGCCTAGGCAACACTTAGTGTTGTCTGACGCCAACTGTCATTTCCATTAAAAAGTTTGACATTTTTTTTAGCATAAACGTACTCAGAACGTTTTGACATACGACCATCATTTGTGTTGTGACTTGAAAAAATCAATTTGGCAAAAAATGGATTTAACTCGTGAACATTTTCGTGCGATCATTTTTCACAACTTTCGAAGTGGATTATCACGTCAAGAGTGCATCGATAAACTTAAATCTTTGTATGGCGATGAAGCACCATCCTATAGCACTGTGAAAAACTGGTTTAATGAATTCAATCGTGGCCGACGCGTGTGCCATATAGATTGTAGTCGGCCGCGCCTGATTTTAACTTGTTTAAAATACTGTTTAGTCTCTCGATAATCGGAAACGTAAGAGTCCACAGAAAATTATCTAGAGTTTTAAAATAACACTCTGCGACAAATGGTAAGGGTCAGTGATCGGTTTGGAATGAAACCACCGGGGAAAGTTATATTGGTAAAAAAAAAGTCATACGTGTTCCAGCGTTTCGCTGGGTCTCATCTAGGAATCGAGATATATCGATTTGAAGTTAGTAAGTATCGTATAGGGGAATTTGTCACGTTTTAGGCTCTTTTGTTTGACATAACTCGAGAACCACTCGTCCGATTTAGCTGAAACAAATTTAGAAAAATTAAGAATTACAATTCCTCTAATCTGTTCTTAAACCGTTTTCCTACTTAAGCAACAGTTTCGCAATTATAAATAAATGTATGAAAAAAAAAATTATTTTTGCCTAAAAATTAAAAATTTTTTTTTTTTAATTCATAAAAAATCCAAAACGGTAAAAAGTGTCAAGTCCTATTACTTTATTACTATAAATTTATTTCAGCTAAATCGGACGAGTGGTTCTCAAGTTATGTCAAACAAAAGAGCCAAAAACGTGACAAATTCCCCTATACGATACTTACTAACTTCAAATCGATATATCTCGATTCCTAGATGAGACCCAACGAAACGCTGGGACACGTATGACCTTTTTTTGACCGATATAACTTTCCCCGGTGGTTTCATCCCAAACCGATTGTGGCTGTCGCACAGTGTAATAAAAGTTTGAATAACCGGACAAGAATTTTTTTAAATTGTGATATTTATTACACATCACTGTAGCGAATTTGACAAAATAAAATCTTTTAGGAAAAAAGTCAATGTTTGATAAATTGTCATTAATTACCCATCACTATCTGAGACAAAATCGTCACCGTCCTGAAGAAGCGTGAGGAGTGCATAATACAGGGTGGGCCAAAAGTAGCCAGAGGGTTAAAATACTTTAATAACTTTTTCGTTTCTAATTTTGTTTTATCAGTTTTTATAACATACAAAAAACACTAAGTATAAAAAATAATATGACTTAAATCACCCCCGTTTTCAGCTTCGCAATGATGGGCTCGGCTTAGAGTATTTTTCATAACATCTTTTAAAATTTGTGGCATTAGCTCGAATTTCTGCAACAATAGTGGCCTTGAGTTGAAGGATTGTCTCGGGCTTGTTCACATATACTCGCTCCTTCAAAAACCCAAAAGAAAATATTCGGGTGCCGACAAATCTGGCGATTGCGCTGGCCAAATAATTTCCGAATTTCTGGAAATTATTCGCTCTTCAAAAATTTGATTTTAAATTGCGGTTGTGTCTCGGGCAGTGTGGGCAGTGGCGTCGTCCTGCTGAAACCACATCTCAAGTCTGTTTTCAAGAGCAAGGCGTAAAAAATTGTCTATTATAAACCGATACCGCTCTCGATTTACAACACTTCCATCTTCATTCTCGTGGATGTGATCCCACACCATGCTGTACACCTAATGGGGTGCAATTGGCATTGAGGAATGGCTTTTGGATTTTTAGAACCCCAGAACCTACAGTACTACTTCTTAACAAAGACATTTAAATGAAGATAAGAAAATTATTTTTTCTCTTTGAATCACTGTGCGCATAAATTTTTAACCACATCCATGTTGACTGTATATATACAAAAATACTCGTACATCTGCATCACAGAAGGAATAAAGTAATGAAACAGTACATAAAAAAAAATTAAGACATTTACTTTATTGCATTATCATCACCATCTAAAAATCGCAAGTGCGCCACGTTGTTGCCACTTGAACTACCGACAGCACCACAACCACCGACACTATTCCAAGGCTCCCTATCGCTACATAACTTAAGATGTCGAAGGAGGCGGTAGAACGAAAGAAATATGATTCTTTTGTCTAACGCCCTTACAATTGCCATTTTTCATATTTTTCTTAAATATTTTTATTTGTGTTTTTAGCTCTGACGTTGTTTAAAGTGCAGCATCGTCCATAGGACGAACGGAAGGCAGAGGGTGTCCACCGTCCCCACTGATGAGGATATTTTTCGTTTTGTTTCAAGCTCCAAAAATATGTCTCTTGTTCTGTGTGTAGACACCAAACATATTTTTCTTTCTTTTCGTCGTCCATTTCTTCTGTCGTGTCTTTTTTTTCTTCTTGTTGGTGCTGTGTTGTTTTTCTTTTGCTTTTCGTTGTTTTTTTGTGTTCTCAGTCTTGCCAACTTTTGAGTGAATACCCTTGATGGTCGTAAAGCAATTTTCTGCCATAAAAACATTTCATTCGATGTTTTTTAGCTTTTAATTTTTGAAAGGATTTGTGGGTCCTTTTTTGCTTGTTTCGCTAAGAAATATATATATACATTGTTGTATGTATGTTTGTGTGTCAAGAAAACATGACCGAATTTGTAGAGGAACCAGCAACACGGACCACAAAATCATTAAGCACCAAAGTCCCCATGAGGATTTTGCAACTGAAGGTAAAGTGTAAGTGTCAGCTTCAAATGAATATTTATTTACTGTAGCCGAATCAGGTGTGTAATGTCAACAGGAATTTACTTTTGCTCCCCCATCATCTTAACATTGGCTTCTATTGTCCTCGAATCGATTTTCAATTTGGGGGAGAGGCTAAAAGTTGTTGAACAATATTGCTACTGAAGTTAAAGTTTAAATTCGTTTTTTAACAGCTGCCGATAAAGATATCGAATTGGTATCTGGAGAATTGCCACTTTGTTCTAAGGTGAAAGAATAGAAAGAAGGACAGCAGAATGATAATGAGGAGGAGAAGCGGGTGGAGTTCAACCACACGAGCCCAATCGCACGCAAGAGTCTAATAAAGCGAAAGTTAAGAAGCCAAACCCAATATGAAATGTGTCGAGGTGTTCAATTCGGAAGGTACTGAATAATTCTGACTACGAAAATAATGCGCCACAATTAGTGTTCTTACCCAATCTCAATACTAAACCTACATTAGCTGACAGAACCTAAGTGAAATGGCAAAGACACATACCATTCAATTCAGGTTCTGGCAGCTAGTCCTCCACATAAGTCATGGATACAGGATGACCAAAGATAAACGATAGTAAACGAAATTTAAATAAAACAACACAAGATATTAAAGTGGGTGGGTTTCTTTTGCAGCTACATTACATCATGTAGATCTAATGACCGTCTTAGATTCACTGGCAAAACTTTAAACGGTGGTTTAAATGTGGTCTTCAATCAATTTCAATCAGCCAAAATTCGATAACTTTTGAAAGAAAGGTGGGCCAAAAGTTACCATGGGGTTAAAAACGTAAATAACTTTTTCGTTTTTTTTTTATTTTTTTTCTCCATAATAAATAAATGCCATAAATGTCCTTTCCAATTACCAATAAAGATTCCACACTTTTTTATTTTTTTTTTGTTTTGTAAAAATACCTCTAGATGGGTCACCCTATATAATATAAAAAATAGAAATTTTTGTACACTAAGTATGAAAAATAATGTCACTTAAATGACCCCGGTTTCAGCTTCACAATGATTGGCTCGTTTTAGAGTTTTTAGCGTTCGAATTTCCTTGAGTTGATGGATTTTCTCGGGCCTCTTCACATGTACTCGCTCCTTCAACTAACACCAAAGAAAATAGTCGAGTACTGACAAATCTGGCGATCGCGCTGGCCAAATAATTTTCGAACTTCTGAAAATTATTCGCTCTCCAAAAATGTATTTAAAATTTTCATTGTCTCTCGGTCGGTGAGGGCAGTGGCTTCGTCCTGCTGAAATCACATCTCAGGTCTGTTTTCAAAGGCAGGGCGTAACAAATGGTCTATCATAAACCCATAGCGCTCTCCATTTACGATAACAGCACTTCCATCTTCATTCTCAAAGAAGTAAGGCCCAATGATATTTGCAGATGTGATCTCACACCAAACTGTACAACTAATAGGGTGCAATTGGCGTTGATGAATGGCTCTGATGGATTTTAAGAACTCCAGAACCTACAGTTCTGCTTATTAACAAAGACATTCAAATGAAAATGAGCTTTATCACTGATTTTAATAACAAAATTTTACTTTTCTGGTTCTTTGTTCAGTTGTGAATCTCTCCATTATTTATTCTCCAAGTGTTATTTAAATAATCCGAAAAAAATATTATTAAACGAAAAAATTATTTAATTTGTAACCCCCATGGTAACTTTTGGCTCACCCTGTGGTAAAGATTTTTGAGTTCCGTCAAAAAAAAAACGATTGTAGCCAAGGACAAGGATTATTTTTAACTATTGACATTACAGCTATGCACCAAGTTTTTAAAAGTTGTTTAAAAAAATGTGTGAAATTCGCGTTTTAGAATTAAAAAAGTGACTTTTTGCACTGATTATACTGATTATATTTTTGGGAGGGTGAATTTTACCCCCCAAATTGGACAACCTACATCCTTTAAAAGCGTTTGAAGAAAAAAGTAATGTTGGTCTAATGCCCTTTTTTGTAAAATTGATATTTTCTTATAGTATTTTCTACAGTGGTCTAATATTTCATACTAGAATGGCGGGAATAAATATATGTGACGCGCAAAATAGAAAGGGGCCTAAGGTTAAAAACCAGTTTTGTTCAGGAGAGCCATTTTAATGATTAGGTCCCTTTCTATTTGCGCTTAGAATCGTCGACTTCACATTTATAAAACGCGCATATCTCTGGGAGGAAACACTTTTGGGGCATGGGATCGGTCTATTCGATGCTCAGATGTTGTCCACATCAAAAAAAGAAAAAAATTAAAATTGATTTGTTTACCCTTAGGTCCCTTTCTCTATGCGCTGTCACATATAAGTATTTACTACAAAAATACATTTGGTAGAAACAAAATTTTGAAGTCAGAAAAAAATAAAAACCACACTTAATGAGTGCAATGGCTCCTAAAATATATATTTTTTTGTGATTTTTCAATAATTACTTGCATACTTGTAAAGTACACAAAAAAATAATACAACGTTTCTTTAAATCGCTAAATAAGAGAATAAGTCTACTTTAGTGTACTTTCTTATATACACGATAGCCTAATTTGGGATGTCAAAAGCTGGTCGCCTGTATGGCAAATTCTGTTGGAAGCATAGATAGGGCATATCAGTGCTGAGCCACAATGACCACAGAATGACACCTAAAATTGCTATACGAGGGCGGTTCGGAAAATTCTTAGCCTATCAATGAAAGAGAATAGTTAGTTTTTCAAAAATATTTTTATTTTTCAATATAATCAACTGAAACTTCAATACACTTAGTCCAACGCTTATCTAATTCTATCCCTTGATTAAAATAGTTTTCCTCAAGGTCTTCAAAATAGTGGTTTACAACTGTAATTGCATCTTCATTTGAGGTAAAACGCTTGCCAGCAAGGAATTTTTTTAGATTTGGGAACAGGTAAAAGTCACTGGGAGCTAAATCAGGAGAATAAGGTGGGTGGTCAAGCAACTCGTACTTTAATTCGTTGATTTTAGCCATTGTTAAAACACTCTTGTGCGCTGGTGCGTTGTCTTGATGAAAAATTATTTTTTTGTGTTGTAATCCAGGACGTTTTTCTCGAATTTGTACATTTAATTGATCTAAAAGGTTGCAATAGTACTCTGAATTTATTGTTTTACCCTTTTGCAGATAGTAAATCAATAAAATACCTTTGAAGTCCCAAAAAACCGTTGCCATAACCTTACCAGCCGATTGAATTGTTTTTGCCTTCTTTGGGGCACTTCCCCCAGCTTCAGTCCATTGCACACTGGGTAATTTGAGTTGCTTTTTAGGCCATAATTAATTACAGCCAAAGTTTTGGGTCAATATGGCTGCAATTTGGAATGTACGACCTTTTCATGAGCACGAACAAGTGGGTTTTTTGATTTTTGTAATAGTGGACATTTTTAGGGTTGCCACCATATGAAAAAAAAGTAAAAACCTAATATCTCGAAAACGAACTGATATATTTTTTTTTTTTTTTGAATTTTGGCTCGATGAAAATTAGCAAGGTGGCTAACAAAATGGCGTATAAGCCATGTACACAAAATCTTAAATAAACAAAAAAAACTTTTTTTCAAGTTGATTTTTTATATATATTATGTTTTTTTTTTTGTTTGTGTCACATAGAGTTAAATAAAAAAGAAATTCAAATTTATAAAAACTAAAAAAAACTATTTACATATTTTTTAATTATTCAAATTTTCAATTTCATTATCCAGATTTATTTCATCTAGCTCTCTTTGGTATGCTTCACTTAAAACTAAATAGTCAATAGTTTCCAAACAATCCTCTTCTGAGCTTTCTTCTTCACTTTCCTCTTCACTTTCAATTCTTCTGGTATTTACTTTCAAGTCTTCTGGTATTTCTGGAGTAAGTAACATGGCTACAACTTCACGTGGAAGCTGCATGCGGCTCTTCTGCTCAACGCGTTTCTTCACACTTATCGAGGAAACAAGAGGGTCGGACATGTCCAAAGCTCTGTTAAAAACATCCAGAAGATTTGTTTTTCGGCTGGTTTTTCGAGCGTGGTTTAATCTATCGTATTTGTAATGTTTGTTACGCGACTCAGCAGCTTCTTCTCCAAAACAACCTATAGGTAATATTGTACGCTCGATGATTTCTTTTCCGTGAATTAACACTTTGTGTACTGTTGCATTCATTGGGAGCCACGGATATAATGTTAGTATTATTCTTGCAGTATTGCAAGAATAATACTAATTCCAATAAGCTTGGAATTTTTCAACGTTCAACGGCTAGAGGCAGCATATCGAAATAAGAATAATTTTCAAAGAATAAATGAGATTGACGTCAATGCCTGTTATTTCAGAAAAAAGTTCATGGCTCGTAAAGGCTCGACGGGCAGTATTGCCATCATTTGTCTTGCCAAATCCACCCGGTTTTGGCTTATCAATAAGAAGACCCATTTTATCCCAAAACAGCTTTTGCATTTATGTCTTTCTTTCGGAAACTGCTTTGCGATCATCTTCTGTACGAATTTGCCATTTCAAAATGACTCTTGACAGAAGCACAACAGATTCCGAGTTAAGTGTGAACTTTGAGATAACGGAACTTTATTTGTTTACGTGTTATGATTGTGTAAAAACATATCTATCAGCGTTGCCATATGCCAACCACAGGGCTATTCGGGTTAATTCAAAAAAAAAAACTTTACTTCAAGCTGACGCTGTGTCAAAGAAAATGATATATATCAAAAAACGAAAAAATTCGAAACGAAAAATAAAAATAAATAAATTCAGAACTCTATTCTGAACACTCTTTACTAGAGAAAATCACGGCAGTTCACGGCCAACATTATTAAAAGCTTATGCAAAGTTTGAAAAAGGCATCTATTTGAGGTTAAGTTAGATTACGAGATTTTTCTAACAAAATAAATAACGTCCACCAAAATTTTTTTTTTTTAATTACTTACTATTCCCTCTCTTCTCCAAATTACACACAACTTCCTTCTCTTGTTAAATAAATGATAAAAACCGTTTAAGTTTATATAAAAATTACACTTTTTATAGTTCACTGAGCACTTTTCTTGAAAATGCCTAACTTTGAATGCCCATAAATCAGCTGATATTAGGTTTTTACAAAAAACAAAATATGCAGTTTTTTGCTTTGATGTATTCTTAATCAAACGTCATTAACAAAAACATTATTATTTTTTATTCAAAAAATTATTTTTGGCCAAGATTTCTGAACAAAATACCTATTGTGCATTGTTTGGATTGTTTTTTTTTTTGCCTCTGGAGTATAGTGGTGGATCCATGTCTCATCAACAGTTATGAAACGACGCTTAAAATCCATTTTATTTCGCTGAAAACGATCCAAACAAGCTTGAGAAATGTTCATTCTTATGCGTTTTTGGTCGACTGTTAACAAGTGCGGCACCCATCTTGCAGAAAGCTTTTTCATCTGTAGTTCTTCATGCAAAATTAAATGGACTCGATCATTTGAGATGCCCATGATATTTGCTATTTCACGCACTTTTATTCGTCGATCATTTAATACCATATCATGCACTTGGCTACAATTTCTGCTGTTGTTGCTGTTTTTTGACGTCCACTACGTGGTTCGTCTTCAATGCTTGTACGGCCTCGTTTAAATTCCGCAACCCAATTTTTTACTGTTGCATATGAAGGAGCACTTTCACCTAACGCATTCACCATATCATGATGAATTTCTTGTCCCGATAAACCTTTTTTATGTAAATATTTAATGACACCACGCATTTCTAATTTTTCCATTGTAAAAAAATCGCGGATGCGTCATTTGTGAACACCTGTTTCTACATGAAGGAGTTGCCAGATCGAAACAAAATTTAACATGTGCTAGGCTAAGAAGTTTCCGAACCGCCCTCGTATACCGACGTAATTTAGAAAGAAATAAGGACCGATTATACCGCCGTAACATAAACCGTACAAAACAGTCACTCTGTGGATTACGTTCGACCAACTAACGGCAAATTAGCTGGTTGATATAGGCGCAAAGACAAAAACGAACCTCAGCTGAAACTCCGGGCAAAATCTGGATCTCCGACCAACATTTTCAGCGCTCAATTAGCGGACGCTGTTTATGGTCCATTGCAAACAGTCTTATATGAATGCATGCCAAAATCCAACTGAATTCAAAAAAAGTCTGATTTGATTGCCTGTGCCGAAACCCGATTGTGCTGATCGGCATTTAAGGGTCTTTTTCGATACTGAACCTACAATTGGTTTGCTTTCTTCACATCATAATAATTTTTGTCTTTAGGTTCAAATGGGTGTCCCAAAGTTTAACCATAAACACAGTACTTAGATTATTTGTCTAAATGAAATTTACGTTGCTTATTTGTAACTGGGCCATAATTTCGGTTATTTTTTTAACAGTTTCTATATTTATGCCAGGCTTGAAACGATGCATAATACGATAGCAATTCTTGAAAATTTTGTCAGCTAAACAGCATAGGCAACTTCGACAACTTCTAAAATATAACTATTAAAAATTAACTAAGATTTAATCAAGCGATTTATAAGATATAAGCATACATGTACTCAACTTATAGCCCATTTCACTGCGAATCCAAACATCTATTTTTTTAAGAGTCGGACCTAGGGAGCCAAAAAAACATGGACCTAGGGAGCCAAAAAAACGTTCCACATTTATAGCGAATTCACTGTAGATTGTGTTTAATATTTGGCACGTTCGAACTTAACGACGCTTTTACTTATAAAATTGTCTATTGTAAAGTCAATTCTATTAAGCCGTTGCTCTCAGCAGTTTCAAATGTAATGGCTAAAAGCCGATACTAAGCTTTTTCACGAAAAAAATTTCAGCAAGAATCATTTTTATTTTTTATGAAACTGACATTAGCCGTGTTCATTTGATGGAACTAGCTTTGTTACTTAAACCAAATTAAATAAGGCTGGATAGCAAATACCAACTGGTTAAATCATCTATTAACAAATAGTGTCAATTCTCTTTGTGTCCAAAAGAATAACCTAGAAGTACTACAACACATAAAATTAGGAAAGTAGTAAAATTAATTTTTTGACCTTTTAGCATTTTTAATTATCGATTGTCCATCAGGGCGTAGTACTAAAAAGGCTACAACAAATTATTTTTCTATTTTTTTTTTCAGAATTAGGTATAGCAGTGTTTTTTCTATAAAGTGCTAAAAAATTTGCACTTTTTTTACTCCACAGGCTAATAAGATCAGTTTTTTTGTCGTTTGTCATAGAGGGAAGGAAAAGTAAGCCAGCGAAGTTAAAGCAAACACATCACCGTCTGGTAGAAGCACGTTTTGCCGTTGGTTTAGGCGGCTTATCAATATCATTATGTGTGCTGCTTTGTTAAAAAAATACTTAACTTTCGCGGTTTTGCTATTCAGTTATATTTATCGAGGCTTAACCAAAAACACCATCATTTTTCTATCTGCATACACCGAGGAGGATTCAACAGCAATAGGGTTCATCAGTGAATTCATCAAAAGCAGACAATAAAAACCATAAATTGCAATAAAATAATCAATGCAATATATTAAATCAAAAACTGCTATACTTTTGCTTTGTAAAAATGATTAAAATTTTGTTTGGACCGATCACGTACATTTCCACCTAATACGACTTTGCTGATTAGATCTCTTCTCGCTGGACTATTTTTTTGATTACATGACAAGTTTGATTTTTGGTTGAAAAAATAAGTATGGTAACAACTTCTCGTTTGTTTAGCGACTTGGGGGCCAATTTGCTTGCTAACCGAGTAATTTGCATGCAAATGCTAGTTCAGTAACCTGAAAAGAACACAGCTATTATCAGATACGTGTTGTCGACTACATTTGATTGTTTTTTACATGAAATTTTTATACTGTTGGCATCATTGACAACATATAATATTTTCTTCCTGTTGTTTCCATTATGTTTTCAAAAATTATTTTATTAAATCGATTTGAAAATCACCGTTTTTAAAAGATTTTCGATGCTGAACAATGGCTACTTATAATACTGTAGCAATTAGACAATGTTGTCAGACACAATTTTTTTTAAATTTTAACGAGTACCCGCTCGTTTCTTTTTAATGAATGACACATTTTCACTGTAAATAGCGAATTTAGTACCAGCCATAAATACAGAGTGCGCCGACAGCAAGTAGAGTTACTCTGTTGAAAAGTGAAAAAGAAAATTAATTTCAAGTCCAAAGGGCTTGGAAAATATTTCCTACACAGGCTAAGACCAACAATAATTTGTAGAGCCAACGTAACTAAGAAGGGGGTATTACCTTTTAGTACGCCGTAATTCTGATAATCGTAACTTCTTTAAAGAAAAGTATCAATAAAAGAAAATAATAGCTCAACAACCTATTTTCAATTTAGCAGAATCGACAGAATGTGTTGGAATTTCTGTTAGTAACGTTAGCGAACTTGGTCTCAATTTAGGGCAATCCTATGGCCTTCTTACTGTTTATTAGCTCTATAAGTATTTCTGTTTCCATGTGTACAACAGTTATTCACTCTATCTAAACGAACGTAACAATACAACCACGATTCTACTAAGTTTTATCACCCAAAAACACACTACGTTTGACCACCTCTGATTTACTGCGAAAACTTTATGTCTGCCATCTATCTGCGCAAAAAGGCTATTGTTTCATTCCCACCTATAAAAAAAAAGAAGTATAATCTCTAACATTCATTTTCTCGCCATTGTTTTTATGTTTTACGCCATTTGACATGGTTTATCTGGAGTAACTTTCATTTTATGTTGTATGACACCAACAGACTTTTAGGCTTTCGTCGGGCCATGCCAGTGACGGGTCGTTTGTTAAACATAACCACGGAAATTTATCAAGTTGCCGATGATAATCTATTGAAGACGTTCTTTGTGTCGCCCTCATCAAATTTGTGCTTCCATGGCAAATGTTCGTACTACTGTGACACCTCTCATGCCATTTGCGGTAATCCGGATATGCTGGAGGGATCCTTTGCTGCATTTTTACCAGCCTACGAACAGGCTGGCCGAAAGGTATGTATCCAAAAAAAAATACTCTACACACTTGAAAAAGTAATCGCATGTCGGTAAGCATGTATTATGTACAACGATAAGCTATCGTAAAACTCACAAACCTACACGTTTTGTTGTTGTTTTTGTTCTTACTATGACCCATAAACATGACATACATACATTGGGGTTCGTTTATGGGCAAAGTATCTGGTCATTGCATTACAACTCATAATATGATTTGTAGCTTATGTAGTTGATAAGTTCTACCTGAATAGCTTAATTAAAGAGCAGAAACAAAATAAAGACATACGACGGGCATGTCTCAGGACATGTGTTTAAAGTCATTACTTCTGTATTCGGCGGGCTCTCCGATGACTTAATTATAATTTGAAAATATCATATATCTTCTTAAAGCTAGGATCACAGATAAACCTTGTAACTACAAAGTCAACTGCGAAATTGTAATAGACTATATTTCCTAATAAAATTCACCCCTGAAGACGTTGGGAAATTCCAACGAAAGGTCGGATAGAAAATAATGAAAGAATAATCTTTTATTTGCATTTTGTCGCCAATGACCTTGAAAGACTGACTAGAAGTTATATCAAGAAATACAATGTCATTATTTCCCATTTGATCGCTTTTTTATAAGATTTCAATCGTGTGTTTTAATTTGTAGTGTTCCAACTCGATTCTACAAGACAGTTTCACCAATAACATCTAAAAAAAATTAAGTTAGACCTAACTTAATCTTTAGCTTATTTAATGTACTGTACGTTCTTCCGCGTTTTAGCTTGTCAAACTTGTAATAATACGAGAGTTGCTATATATATTTTCGGCCTAGGCAACACTATGTGTTGCCTGGCGCCATCTGACATTTCTATTGGAAAGTTTGACATTTTTTAGCAAAAACGTAGTCGTCGTTTTAACGACGACTATCATTTGTGTTGTTTACAGTAACTTTATAAAATCAATTTGGCAAAAAATGGAATAAAATCGTGAACATTTTCGTGCGATAATTTTTCACAGTTATCGACGTGGACTATCACGACAAGAGTGCAACGATGAACTTAAATCTTTGTATGGCGATGAAGCACCATCCTATGGCAATGCGAAATACTGGTTTAATGAATTCAATCGTGGCCGACGCTCGCTCAAAGACGAAGGTAGTCCAAAAACAGACGTTGTACCAGAGAACATTGATGCCGTGAGTGAACTGATAATGCAAGATCGTCATGTGATATACCGTGACATTTAGGAATCCTTGGGCATTTCTTCCACAAGCATACATTCGATATTACATGAACACCTGGCCGAAAAAAGGTTTGTTCTCGTTGGATCACGGACAATTTGACAATCGCTAAAAAAAAAAGGCAGTGCTTCAAAAGACGTTTATAAGATCGTCACAGGTGACGAATCATGGATATGTGCGTAAGAGCCCGAAACAAAACAGCAATCGACCGAGTGGGTCTTCGAAGACGAGCCAAATCCAACGAAAGTTGTTCGTGGAAGAAGCACTTCGAAGCAAATGGTCGCTGTCTAATCGGCAAAATTGGTCATGTGTCGACTGTTCCGCTTTAGCAACGTGGGACGGTCAATTCTGAGTGAATTTGTTTGCCTGAAGTCTTCAGAGGTATTCGAAAAACGAACAAGAGAAGACGATTCATTGTGCAACATGACAATGCGAGCTCTCACACATCGGCCCAAACCAGCTCCTTTTTGAGCGCCCAAAACGTCGAACTGATGGGTCATCCGCCGTACAGCCCTGCCTTGGAACCCAATGACTTCTTTTTATTCCCGCACATCAAGAAAAAAATGCGTGGTCAACAATTTTCGTCGCCAGAAGATGCTGTTGAAGCGTTCAAAACACATGTTTTGGAGGTGTCTCAATCGGAGTTGGAAAAGTCCTTAGAAAATTGGTTTGTGTGCATGCGAAAGTGTATTGATCTCAAAGGAGAATATTTTGAAAAACAATAAAACCATTTCCAATGATAAATTATTGTGTTTTTATTGCCGGAGCCGAAGTATAAATAGCAAACCTAGTACGGCTGCAATATTTTACTCGCTTTGAGATGAACGGCGTCCCTTTGGCACCGGAACATCCGAAAAAGAATACTTGTATTAAAATTAATCCTCTATAACACGCACAGCCTGTCTGTTGGGTCGAATATTATGGCCGAAAATTAAAATTAAAGTTGCGACCACCGACTCAGATTTTCGGTAGTAATTTGTAATGATTTCCAAACGTTGCTCGTAAGTGAACTTTACCATGATGAAAATGTTGACTTCGACTAACGTTTTGACACTAAAAGATCATTAAAAATGGTTGAGGGTGCATTGACATAAAGATTCGAAATTGTTATGTCCCTATTGGAAAACCCGTAATTTAGAAAAAATAATTAAATTTTGATTTGACTACACACTAAAATAATTATCTCGAAATATTTCATATAAATTACGAAATTTGTCTTATTTTTTCAGCCAAAGATATTTAGATAAAAAATATGAAAATAAATCATAAAAATTAGGAGTTAACAGAATGTTATGGCTTTGACATGGCCTATTAGAAACTATGATTATTTTGTGCTCGGACTTTATACAATATACAACGCTCTTGCGAGTCACAATTCATTTACCAGGTGCTGCTTGCCACTCTTTCAGTTTGTGTGATCTTATTTAGTATTGACTCAATGTGTTGTCCGAGTGAACACTGCAGCTTAGTTTAGATTTCCGAACATTTTATGATTAATGATGGCAGTTGGACCTATGGCCTTTACTTTTGGATTTAACAAATGATTTCTTTAGCGTTGTTTGTAGTTCGGCTTTAGAATGAAAAATGTTTCATGCGTTCGTGTTTTGTTTGTTCAGGAAAAGGTTTTTTGTTTATTGGTTTACCTAATAATAATAGTTCTTATGGGATTTCTGGGTAAATATGTAATTTTGAGTTATTACTGGCATTTTGAAGAGCCGATGTACTTTTTTTAATCAACAAAATGTACGGTATGGATAATCTGTGTGTACTTTAATGTGTAATGAAATCATTTAAGGTTATCAACACGCTATATGATTTCGTTTGGAACTGGTGAAATAGGTTATTACAGTTACACAAAGTAAGTAAATCGGATAAAGAATACATAATTATTGACACTTACTAAAACATCAGTCAGTAAATACTGTAAAGAAAGTATCGGGTGGGCCATTACAAATTTCAAATTTAAATCAGCTGTAAAAAAGTACTGATATTTTTTTCAAATTTCTGGTTTTATTGGAAAAATTGAATTTTGTCATTTAATAATGGAACACAATATCATTCGTATGACTACAACAACTCGCTCGGCAGTACCTTATTCGATCAACACAAATTTTCAAAACATTTCCGATTGTTTTGGGTCGAAACTCTTTAATGGCAACTTCGATTTCATGTAACAACACTTCAATTGACTCTGGATGCTTTGCGTAACATTTACGCTTAATGGCTCCCCACAGAAAATAATCCAAAGGGCTCAAATCACAGCTCCGAGTCGGCCAATTGACATCACAATTTCGGCTGGTTATTTGGTTTTAAAAAACAGTGCGTAAAATATCGATGGTTGCGTGGGCTGCGTGATATGTGACCCCATCATGTTGCAACCAAATGTCTTCCATGTTATTCCTTTGATTTACAAAAATTCGTTGATCATTGCGAGGTAATGCTTACTTTGGATAGTGAGCGTCAAAGAAAATTAGCCCAATGACATCGAGTCACTGTTTGGTGTAGATTTTGGGTTCCACACCAAGCAGTGACTCTTTGTGGATACGTTGGCTCTATCTTTAGCCCATTGGGTGAAGCGAATCAGCATCGGATGGTGTTCCAATTTTAAATGTCAAATGTAAACCTTTCCAATAAAAGTATCCACCGTGTATAACAATGTTTTTTATTTATTGATATCAAAAATATTGTTAATGTGTATTCAATAACTGCCTTTTATACTCCTCTTGGAAAAAATAGAAATTAAACAGCAACAATGTTGGCAACAGTGCTTAAATCGCTCTTTGAAATTTGTAATGACTCAGTCCACAACTAGCGGCATTATCAAAGCAGTAGCATCTCAAATGTTGGCCTCGATCACATCCGGTTGGCTTGTTAGCGTAGACTAAGAACTTTGCGTTTGGGTGACAATAGCATGATTCCCACACAACCATACAATGATCCCCCAGCCATAGTATATTTCGCAAACAACCATAGTATGATAATCACAACAATAGTATGATTTACTCACAATCATACTTTGGTCCGCACAAACATAGATTGAATCACACTCAACCATAACATGATCCCCGCAATCATATTATGATTCTCACAACCATATTATGTACTACATGTAACCATAGTATGATCCTCACAACCATACTATGAGCCCACGCAACCATGTTATGATCCCTACAACCATTGTATGATCTCTACAACCATAGTATGATCCCTAAAACCATAGTATGACCCTACTCAACCATACTGTGATCCCCAAAATTATTTTTTATGATTAGGTAATTTTTTTGCAATAATAGGGTTTTTAAGAAAATTTTTAAAAACAATACTTTAGCTGCGACGATAATACTTTTATTGCAGAGACATATTATTTTTGCCGTGACCATATAGTAACCATATATTTTCTCTGCGTGTACCTACCTTTAGTTTCTCTTTTGTTCATGAACCTTATAAAATCTAGAAAATAGCTTAGCTTTGCACTCACAATATTCTGGTTTAATGTGAAAAGCTTTTCAAAAATTGTTTATTTTTTATTTTCTGAGACCTTCAAGTTCGACTTCATTTAAGTAAGGAGCCAGTTTGGAAATAACCACAACTTAGAGTTTAGGGACAAAGGGTGTGCCAGGTTTTTAAATTTGTTTTTTAATACAAAAAAAGATTCCTTGCATATGGACATTTCCAGCTTAGGGCCCACCATGGGAAGAAAATCGAAAGTGCTTCAGAAAAAGTCTGTTTCGATATTTTAAACAATGCTGTTTAATAATTAATGTTTAACTGCTTCTAAATGAATGTAATGCTCATCTTTGCTTTCATCACTAAAAAATCGGCTTCAACTTGAAATTGGGCTAAAATACCTCAAGTTTGATGTTTATAAGTATATTAACATTTGTTTTTAATTTTTTTTTACATACATATGACTCTTACAATATCAAACAATATCTTTTTTTTAATGTTTTTTATGTGTAATAAAAAATAAAAACAATCCTGCTATCCGTTCATGAAAGTTACATATATCTTTTAAAAACGAACATTTGATATTTTAGAAAATAACTTCATCATAAAAGCTTTTTTAATGAGAGCAATTCAATGCGATTTATTCACGACTGGACAAATTTCACCAGCTTGACTCATTTAATTAAAATATGTCCATCCAAGACCATGCCCGAATATGCAAGGGGTGAAATGGCAGCGATTTAAAATCTAAGGACAAATCTTTGGGCGGAGGGTACTAGGTTAAAGTTTAAAGGTTAGAACTTAGCAGTTTTTGCACTATTAGGCTTCGAGATTTAACGATTTTCTTAAGTATTTAGGGATCGTTGATGTTATACAATTTGCATTTTGCACCTAAATTTAGATATGATATGAGATATGCGCGTTTTATGAAAGTAAAGTCGACGATTCTAAGCGCAAATAGAAAGGGACCTAATCTTTAAAATAGCTCTCCTGAACAAAACTTTTCATCAACTTTTCACTTTTTTTTGATGTGGACAACATCTGAGCATCGAATGAAACCGATCCCATGCCCCAAAAGTGTTCCCTCCCAGAGATATGCACGTTTTATGAAAGTGAAGTCGACGATTCTAAGCGCAAATAGAAAGGGACCTAATCTTTAAAATGGCTCTCCTGAACAAAACTTTTCATCAACTTTTCACTTTTTTTTTGATGTGGACAACATCTGAGCATCGAATGGAACCGATCCCATGCCCCGAAAGTGTTCCCTTCCAGAGATATGCGCGTTTTATGAAAGTGAAGTCGACGATTCTAAGTGCAAATAGAAAGGGACCTTATCTTTAAAATGGCTCTCCTGAACAAAACTGGTTTTTAACCTTAGGCCCCTTTCTATTTTGCGCGTCACATATGCAAGCGTGTCCCGCTCGCGAACCTTAAAATACCCATATACGAGGGCGGTTCGGAAACTTCTTAGCCTAGCACAAAAAGCGCGGTATAAACAGAAAAAAGTTAAGTGATTTGGAAACTTCCATCTCTGCTATGAACACATGTTAAATTTTGTTTCGATCTGGCAACTCCTTCATATAGAAACAGGTGTCCACAAAAGACGCATCCGCGATTTTTTTACAATGGAAAAATTAGAAATGCGTGGTGTCATTAAATATTTACATAGCAAAGGTTTGTCGGGACAAGAAATTCATAATGATATGGTGAATGTGTTAGGTGAAAGTGGTCATTCATATGCAACAGTAAAAAATTGGGTTGCTGAATTTAAACGTGGTCGTTCAAGCATTGAAGATGAACCACGTAGTGGACGTCCAAAAACAGCAACAACAACAGAAATTGTAGCCAAAGTCCATGATATGGTATTAAATGATCGACGAATAAAAGTGCGTGAAATAGCTAATATCATGGGCATCTCAAATGATCGAGTCCATTTAATTTTGCATGAAGAACTACAGATGAAAAAGCTTTCTGCAAGATGGGTGCCAGACTTGTTAACAGTCGACCAAAAACGCATAAGAATGAACATTTCTCAAGCTTGTTTGGATCGTTTTCAGCGAAATAAAATGGATTTTAAGCGTCGTTTCATAACTGTTGATGAGACACGGATCCACCACTATACTCCAGAGGCAAAAAAAAACAATCCAAACAATGGACTGAAGTTGGAGGAAGTGCCCCAAAGAAGGCAAAAACAATCGGCTGGTAAGGTTATGGCAACGGTTTTTTGGGACTTCAAAGGTATTTTATTGATTGACTATCTGCAAAAGAGTAAAACAATAAATTCAGAGAACTATTGCAACCTTTTAGATCAATTAAATGTACAAATTAGAGAAAAACGTCCTGGCTTACAACACAAAAAAATAATTTTTCATCAAGACAACGCACCAGCGCACAAGAGTGTTTTAACAATGGCTAAAATCAACGAATTAAAGTACGAGTTGCTCGACCACCCACCTTATTCTCCTGATTTAGCTCCCAGTGACTTTTACCTGTTCCCAAATCTAAAAAAAATCCTCGCTGGCAAGCGTTTTACCTCAAATGAAGATGCAATTACAGTTGTAAACCACTATTTTGAAGACCTTGAGGAAAACTATTTTAATCAAGGGATAGAATTGCTAGATAAGCGTTGGACTAAGTGTATTGAAGTTTCAGGAGATTATATTGAAAAATAAAAATATTTTTGAAAAACTAACTATTCTATTTCATTGATAGGCTAAGAACTTTCCGAACCCCCCTCGTACTTGTATTTTCTTCGAAAATCAATCGAAAACGATTGAACCCTTGTTGGAAGCCGCAAGCAACATTCTACGAAAACGCACAACTACCGCAAAGACCTTTTAATGAAGTAAAGTTTTCACTGAATACCTTGTGTCTATTTTTATTTAAAAAAAAAACTTCATTTATAAAGTACTTTTTTATAACTACAAGTGATATTGCACAATTCTCGGACTAAAGACCTTGGAGCATATGTAACGATATTCTCCAAAATGTTAATGATTCCCTTTTTTCGGTGGACGCCAAACATGAGCTTGTATTCAAATATGAACTAAGCATAAAATTAAGCAAAATCCCTTGCGCATATTTTCACACTCCAAAGTGGGAGACAACAATAGATGAAACCACGATACTCGGGCTCACAACAATACGAGAACGTTGAGTTGAAATGGAAATGGATATAAATACTTGAGTTTCTTCTTGTGTTTTATTCATTCATTCATTCTGTTGTGTTCACTCTTTTCCCTGGCTAAAACTTATTATGACACTAGCAAATTCAGAGGCAACAAAAAAACGGAAAAGTCTTTTTGCTTTGTTTCAATTCTCTTTCAGCCGACGAAAAAAAAGAAGCCAAACAATACTAAAGAAGGAACAACAAAAATATGCACACCGAAAAGCAACAACTTTTACACTTAGGACAAGTTATTATGATATACTTGAGATTTCAAAGAACACAGAGAGGAAGTAAGTAGTTGACGAAGAAGAAGAAGACGATGACGATGATGATGGAGGAAGAAAAAGGGTAAAATGCTTACTGCGAATAAACACAGCCTCACCAAGGAGTACAACGCCACCGACCGACAACAGCACAAAGTTTAAAATACATTATACACAAGTGTATATTTTACATAAGATTATTTCTGTTTTAGTTATAATGTTTCTTTATTATTTCAACAAAGCCGAAAAAGAAATAGCGGGCAACAGACTTAAAGTTGGCGATGCGGTGACAGCGAAGGCAAAATTACGAGAGACGTTCGGAAGAGATTGACCTGGTGGTCAATCTAAAACATCCGCTGGCGGCATCCAAAACTTTGAGTCTGTTTTCACATTTTCTTTTTGGGCTTTGTTCAGAAAATAAAGAAATTTTATAACCAAGAAAACAAGTGGAAAATTGGTTATTGGGGGTGTGCCGAAGCTCCAACATGGATTGCATTCTAGTACTGTGGTGGATCCATGTTTTATATGACCAACTTTTATCAAAATATAAGGTTAATGTCATATTTAGATTCGTAAGGAAATTTCTTTGTTTCCATTACATTTTACATTTTATATAATTTTTACAAGGCTTAGAGATAAATCTTTGAGGTGCTGCAAAAATGGTAGAAATTAAAATCTGAAGTTAAACCTTGGTTCATATGTATGATAGTCGCGTACAATTATCATCTCACCACAAAGGCCATATAAACTTAGGCAAATTTCATTACGAATCCAAATTAAATTTTATATTAATGTTTTGGCTGCGATAAGTGCCTGACTCCTGAACCAAAAGTGCCCAGATAATGGCTTTTATGATGAACAGGTGTTTCCTTAAGTGAATAGGGACATATTGAGGGCTGTCATAGAAACCAATATTGTCACTATTGGTTTTAAAAACGATAAGAAAAAAATGCTTTGGTGTCATGAAAACCAATGTTATCGGTTTTATCAGCAACAGCTGATTCGAACATTGGTTTTATTTACATTCGAAATGGACAAAACCAACTTGGTTTCATGACACCAAATGAAACCAACTTTGGTTTGCAAAAACGACAATTACCAAAGCCGACATGGTTTCTATCACAGCCCTGATTTGTATTCAAATCGCAGTATTGCAGCCGCACCTACCTAACATTGATGGGTGTGATTGGAGTCGGAATCACGGACAACCTAGAGGAACCGAAAAAACGGCCAATTAAATTACCGGTAGAGGGTATACGAGATTCAGCCTGACCAAACTTAATGGTGTTCTTACTTGTTTTATTTTACATATGATATTACTTAGTAGGGAAATAAATACTGTTACACACGTTTTATGCTGTAAAATAAAAAGTACTGTAGGTTTTTGGACCAAATATTTTTTAATATATTTTTTGATGTATACGAGCATTGTATACAAATTAACGCTTCAACAGCATCTTCTGGCAATGAAAATCGTTGACCACGCATTTTTTCTTGATGTGCGGGAATAAAAAGAAGTCATTGGGTGCCAAGGCACGGCTGTACGGCGGATGACCTATCGATTCGACGTTTTGGCCGGTCAAAAAGGCGCTGGTTTGAGCCGATGTGTAAGAGCTCGCATTGCCATGGTGCACAATGATTCGTCTTCTCTTGAAGACGTTGCTCAAGCGGAACAGTCGCCACATGACCAGTTTCGCAAAGAAACAGGCGACCATTTGCTTCGTAGTGCTTTTCTCACGAACAATTTTCGTTGCATTTGGCTCGTGTGCGATTCTTTTGGGCTCATACGCATAGATCCATGTTTCGTCACCTGTGACGATCTTATAAACGTCTTTTGAAGCACCGCGACCGTACTTTTTCAAAATTTCTTTGCCTTTTTTGAGCGATTGTCAAATTGTGCGGGATCCATTCATGCAATATCGAATGTATGCTGGTGGAAGAAATGCCCAAGGATGCCTCTATCTCACGGTATGTCACATGACGATCTTGCATTATCAGTTCGCGCACGGCGCAACTGCCGTTTTTAGACGACCTTCGTCTTTGAGCGAGCGTCGGCCACGATTGAATTTATTAAACCAGTTTTTCACTGTGCTATAGGATGGTGCTTCATCGCCATACAAAGATCTAAGTTCATCGATGCACTCTTGTCGTGATAATCCACGTCGAAAGTTGTGAAAAATGATCGCACGAAGTTAATTCCATCTCTTTGCTAAATTGATTTTTTTCAAGTTACTGTAAACAACTCAAATGATGGTCATACGTCAAAACGTTCTGAGTACGTTTATGCTAAAAAATGTCAAACTTTTCAATGAAAATGTCAGATGGCGCCAGGCAACACTAAAGCCAGAAATATATACAGCAACCCTCGTAGGCCTTTTAGTTTAGAGGTCACTTAGTACATGTGATATTGCTCAAATTAAGCACAGTGCATTGTGCAGAAGTTTATAAATCTCTATAACTCTGGCAAAGTTCGACTGCCATATTATATATATATATATATATATATATATATATATATATATATATATATATATATATATATATATATATATATATATATATATATATATATATATATATATATATATATATATATATATATATATATATATATATATATATATATATATATATATATATATATATATATATATATATATATATAATATGGCAGTCGAACTTTGCCAGAGTTATAGAGATTTATAAACTTCTGCACAATGCACTGTGCTTAATTTGAGCAATATCACATGTACTAAGTGACCTCTAAACTAAAAGGCCTACGAGGGTTGCTGTATATATTTCTGGCTTTAGTGTTGCCTGGCGCCATCTGACATTTTCATTGAAAAGTTTGACATTTTTTAGCATAAACGTACTCAGAACGTTTTGACGTATGACCATCATTTGAGTTGTTTACAGTAACTTGAAAAAAATCAATTTAGCAAAGAGATGGAATTAACTTCGTGCGATCATATATATATATATATATATATATATATATATATATATATATATATATATATATATATATATATATATATATATATATATATATATATATATATATATATATATATATATATATATATATATATATATATATATATATATATATATATATATATATATATATATATATATATATATATATATATATATATATATATATATATATATATATATATATATATATATATATATATAGTTTCCAGATAAAGGTCTTTTCCAATTCGAGTTTCAGTGGCTATTAAGCCACAAATTAATTTGATTGCGCTCAAATTTTAGCATATTGGTCCATGATTTCTAAGAGTCTTTATGGACCTAATACTTCACAAGCCTAAATCTACTTCCGCTATTGCTCTTATTTCGTGTAGTGTATTACTGGAGTGCTATTAGAAACCCTAGGGAAAATAGCTCATGTTGACTTACATTTGGATAAAGACCCACACAAAGTAACCCCCCAACAGATGCACAGAATCCTCTAACTATCTGAGTGGTGTGTGGTATCACTTAGTTGGAACCGCCCGACTTTAGCCTACTTGCTTGCTAGAACATGAACTATTAACGCTAATAGTTGAAATAAACAAGTAATAGCGTCGTTAAGAATTTCGGCCATGCTAAATCTTGTATACTCTCCATAGTGAATTCGCTATTGTAATAACCAGTTTTTTGGGCCCCTTGAGTCCATGCGTTTGACCCTTATCTCAGCAAAATCCTTAAAATTAAACTATATTTGGTTTTCCGTTATAGTTTTTGTTTAAGGTTTTTTTATTAAAAAAAATTTCTGTTTTCAACCGACTTCTACGGGCCAACAAATACCAAAGTTTCCGCGACGGAAGGGGCTCAGAATAAGCATTTTGTTGAGTGTTGTCTTTGTTTGCTGGGAGATCCAAGTACACTTTTCTAAGAACAAGAAAAAATAATTTTCCAAATAAGTTATTCTTTATTTTTGTATCTTGTAGTGTTTTGCTGGGCTAGAGGCATTTTCAGGAAATCTCATGTACGAATGCATGGGTATGACTAATTGGGCGCATACGGTCCAGTGTTTGCATTTCCCTTTCTGTTTTGACTGGCACATTGCATCCTTTGATAGTGGGTGTACGAACGTAGTATTTTTCATTACTAATTAAATTTAGAAGAATTCCAGAAATCAATGTTGCCCGGGGATACACAACTCAATATTGTATAAAAAGAATGTGTACATTTCTTTTCTCGCCACAAACATGCACTCGAACGTTCATCAAAACGCTAGACTAGTTGTTGTGTAGCCCGTTGGGTATATTCGTTTATAACACCAACTTTAGAAAAATAAAAAAGGAAACCTCAGCATGCTTAAAATCTCGGATTAATTTTAAGTTTTTTCCATTTTTTTTGTTGTGTTGTTTTCACTGGACCACACACTGAACAACAAGTTTACGCTGCTTCCGTTTTGGGACAAACATAGTGGGAGCGAAGCGATGGAAACAAATCAGAAAAGAAACTACTCTACTTATATAGTTTTTTGTTTCGTGTTTGCATGATATTCTTCTTTACTTTGAGCTGTTTTCCTCAACCTTTTGCTTCTGGTGTTTACCTCGGCATGTTGCTTGTCACTGTATTAGTTCTAAGTTCACCCGCCATTCCCTTTGGTATCATTGTCTGCATACATGGTAGTTTTACAACGACGTTTGCATTATCATAAGCTGCTTAGGAGCATTATTTAACATATCAAAAAAGGTTAACCACACTACCCGAACCTTCCCACGGCCACTGTGCACCATCAACTGTGCTCCTCCATTCATTGTCTTTTTGCATGTTATCCTCGTCCTGGTCTGCCTAGCCTAGCCCAACCTAACCCAGCCCAGCGACTCATGTTAATGTTGTGTGATGTGATAAATGTACTTCGGCTTTAACCTTTCACCGGGTGACGGTGGCTAGTCGGGAGCACACTTAAGTAGACTACCAGGAATCTATTTGAATTGCAGATGTGTTCATTTTGCTACATAGAAACCGGTTACCTTACAAAAAGGTTCGGATGTATTGTCTCAAAGGAATGGGATGTCTCTGTAGAGAGGGCGAGTGAAAGGAACTACATTGTTCTCTGTACATAATGTTCACAGCGTTTTGGATATTTTCTATGAAAATAAGCTGGAATCGCTTTGAGTGAAGATGTCATACAAATCTTTAAACTCACTCTTGGTAATCATAAACAGAAGGGATAGAATGTATGGCTTTGCATAGCCATGGGGTATACTAAAGGGATATTATGTACATTTTTTACCACGAATAAAGCAAGTGTGAGTTAAGCCTAAACCGGAATATATATTTTATGCTCTATACATGCGGTTAAGAAACAGACGGGGAAATTTTCACAACTCTGTGAGCTCGTCATCATTTAATACTTACTCACGGATTGGGATCTACTATTTTAAGTCGCCTCGTAGCTGAGAAATCATTTTATTTAACAAAAATTTACGAGGCTTTGGAAATTATAAATGAAAAATCGCCCGGATTTGCGTAGGAAAAAACGGCCGCAGTAAAGTGTCAGATGTTCTTTCCCCAGTTTGATCCTGTTAGAAACCTGTAGTTGTTACGAAAGTTATTTGATTTTTTACCATAAAAATTTCTTTTATAAAGGGTGTTTTATCAAGTTGAGATTACATAATTTCAAACATAAAATTTGTATTTTTTAACAAAATTACTGTTTGAATGTTATTTGGTGTGATCACTTTAACTTTAACTATAAGGCTTCTCTTTATCTCCGGACTTTTGCATTTCTAGGAAATCGGAAAAAAGTTTTGCATTTCCCGGATTCCCGGGAATTTCCGCCCACCATTTTAATATTGCAGTATCGAACGGGCTGGCCATTTAAAACCTTAAACTTGATTGAGTAGGCTGTAAAAACAAAGTACTGATAATTGTTGTGGTTTTATTGTTTTTGGTTTTATTGGAAAGGTTGAACTTTTTCATTTACTAATGGAACACAACATCATTCATATGACTACCACAGCTGGCTCGGCAGTACCTCATCCGATTAACCCAAGTTGTTAATACATTTTCGATTGTTTCGGGTCGAATTTCCTTAATGTCAACTTCGATTTCACGTTTCAACGCTTCAATTGTCTCTAGATGCTTTGCGTAACAGTTATCCTTAATGGCTCCCCTCAAAAATATTCTAAAGGCCTTGAATCACAGCTCCGAGACCGCCAATTGATCACAAGTTTGGCTGATTATTCGATTTTCCAAAACAGTGCATAAAATATCGATGGATTCGATTCTTTGGCTGTGTGACCTGTGGCCCCTCTTGTTGAAACCAAATGTCGTCAATGTCATTTTATTAAATTTTTGGAAACAAAAGTTTGTTGAGCTTGACGCGGTAACGCTCACCATAGATGGTAACGGCGACTCCTTGCTCATTTTCGAAAAATTATGCCGCTGTAAAATAAAAAGTAGTAAATGTTTTTGGACCAATTTTTTTTAATATATTGTATCCAAAAAGAATCTGCCTTTAAAAACGCCTTAAGTTCCATTGTCCAATCGTCAATAGCTGCACGAACCTCTTCCATTGGAAAATTGGCCACAGCTCGAACCAAAGCAGGCTTAAGAGATCCAGTGTTGCGGTAAGTTTTGTGACAAACCTTGTCCTGTAAAACCGTCCACAATTTGTAGTCCAGTGGGTTCAAATCTGGACTGCCTGAGGGCCATTCTTCAGAGGAAATAAACGCTGGCAAATTGTTTCGAAGCTAGGCCTGGGACGTTTTAGCTATATGGGTCGGCGCAGAATCCTGCTGGAAAGCCCATGGCTGGTTTTGAAACAGGGAATTGTTAAGATTCTTCACAACAGCTTCCAAAACGGTTTATTGGTAAACTTTGGCCGATGTTTTGACTCCTTGTTCGCAGAAATGCAGGTCAGTGACCCCATCGTAAGAGACATCCCACCAAACCATGACTGAAGCTGGGTGATGGCCCTTTTCTACCCTTGGGATCAGTTCAGATGCTTCCTTAGATGACACTCTATCATTTTGCTTGTTAAATTTTTCCTGAACGGTGAAAAATTTTTCAACGGTAAAAAATTTTTCATACTTCACCAAAAGACATTTGCATTTTTCAATCCTTTTTTTTAAAGCTGCAGTGAATAAATGTCCTGTAAGTCGTTTGAAAGCCCCAAGTCCAAAGTCTTTTTTAATTATTCGACTCATGGACTTTTGCGTGATATTCATCTCACGGGCCACGATTTTCTGTTTTAGGAGCGGATTTCTGTGATTCTTGATTTAACGGCTTTGATGACATGCGGTATTCGAACAGAACGTGGGCGGCCCGACCGGTGGCGGTCTTTTACATCTCCAGTCTCCTCAGTTTTATGTACAGTAGACGAACATGCGGCTAATGCCCAGTGGCCGGAGCGTTTTGAAAATATCGTTTTTCTCATTTCACACTTGAAAAGCGCTATTACAGCGATACGGTTCTCATTATCTGGCCACTCCATGATGAAAGTTGAAACAATTTCAAAATTTCGTTACAGCTAACGCTATTGAGGTTAGCTTTCAAAACCCTTATGACATTAACGGGGTATGCTCAGTTTTACTATTGAAATGGGTGTGTTCAATGTTGTAACAGTATTTATGTCTCTACTAAGTATTTATTTATTTTTTGATATAAAAACATAAAAAATCGTATAGTTTTCAAAAAACAAAATAATCACTTAAGTTTTATGTTACGATTTAATCAAAATAATTTTGAAAATATATTTTTAGAACAGAAAGCGCATTAATGGAATCAAGAGACAGTCTGTTTCTATTTTTCTTACATACTGTCTAGTTGTAGAAAATATTCTTTCGCTTTTCACTGATGTTGACCTCATTGTTAGAAGAGGATTAAATAAAATGGTTACGTTTTCCGGTTTTTTCACTTGCTAAAGCTGCAAATCCATTTTAATTGAGTTATAAGGTAATCGATTTTTAATCTTTGCAACATTTTGATTTGCATCACCATGGCTTCAATTACAATAAACTAAAATGATCTAAATGTAGCAATGCCACTAATAGAAATATCGTTTAATTCCGCAGCATCGTCGACACCGCTGTCTTCTTTGAAATCTAAGACTAAATTTTAGCCGTGTACACCAGTTCTCAATATGGTTTGAAGCGTTTAAAAAAAATTGTTATCACTCTGATTAAATATTGTTGGATCTGTAAGATACCTAAAGTATAAAGTGGCTTGCCTCTAACCTCAACAAAGCTTAAAAAAACAATAAAATAAATCTCAAATGGCATTTAAAGGACAAGGGGTTTTTTTTATTTATTTTTTATATTTATTTTTATGGCGTTACAGGCAACATTTCATAACAAAAATTTTGGACTCCAGAAGATAGCACAAATTGCAGATGTGCTCGATATTAGTTTGTGCAGAAAGTCGAAAAAAATTAAGACTAGTTTGCTTCCTCAAATAATTAATTAGTTCCAAGTGGCCAAGTAGCAAGTGGCACCGTCCTGTTGAAACCAAGTGCCATCAAGATTACGGGCTTCAATTTCAGGTAGCCTAAAGATCGATATCATGACCCGATAGCGAGCACCATTCACGGTTACGTTCCGGCCATCATCATGCAAAAATATGACTCCACCGATGATTCCACCAGCTTATAAACCGCACCAAACCGTGGTTTTCTCTGGGTAAAATGACACCTCTTGAACCTCTTCTTGTTGCTCTTCAGCCCAAATGTGGCAATTTTGTCTATTGACTTTGCCGTTGAGCCAGAAATGGGCCTCATCACTGAACAAAATTTTGGTCGAAGACAGCGGATCTTCCCGTTTTTACAGAACGCTCATTTCCATAATACTACTACGCTCATTTACATAATAATAGTTGCCAACATGAAGGTAATTATTTTCAAAAAATAAATGTCTTCAAATTACCAAAAAAGATTCCACACTTGATTTGAATTTTTATATTTTTTTTGTTCTGAAAAAATACCTAGATGGATCACCCTATATAATTGCCCGTTCTGTTTTTATTACTGAGCCTATTACACTGTGGTGTGAATTATTAATTAATATCAGAAATATAGTTTTTGCTCATATATTTGTGCACAGATTTTTTGTTTATGTTTTCTATCCTTCTGCATATTTTTACAATTTCTATGCATATTTTTGATTTTATAGTGCATATTGAAGCGCTTAAAACGGGTTTTATGGCGTATATTTTTAACCCTGTGCTTATAAAAATTAATGAAAATCCCAGAAATCCCGGATGAATTTCCTGGGAAACAGGGAATGAAAAATGACTGGGATTTCCCAGAATAGAAACTCTACTTGGATAGGGCGCATTTTGAAAGTCAAAGTTGCCAATAGTTTACATCACGTCATTGTAAACATTCTTATTTTTCGGATTATCGGGACATCAGAATTCGTTTTAGTGGTGTGGTTCCTCGGGCAAAGTTTCTTATTTTAATCCCTAGAATACGATTTTCCTTATCACTTCAGCGATTTTTTTTTTGCCTCCCTACAAATCGACCCGACGTATTCTACATTTTTATATTACATGATTTTGGGGGCCCTGATTTCGAGAATTAGTCTTTTCAATACAGGCTTTTTCCATAAGTCCATTGTTTGAGCGCAGTATGGCATGTGGCACCATCCTGTGGCAATGAAAGAAAGTCAACAGTTTACTGACTTGGTCCGTGGTTGGTCCAAACGTCTATGTTTCTATTGAAAACACGATAGTGGTAAAACGAATGAACCTAGAATACTAAAATTTTGCATGAATATGTCAGACGGTCGTATACTGTTAGGGATTGTAAAATCGGACTAGGGGATATAAAAAGTTCCCTTTAATGGGCTAAATATACATCGGTAAAAAGTACATTTTTGGAGTTTCTGTTAACAAATCATAATTTTTTGTGAACGGACAATGGAGAAAATTAAAACTGTTAGTTGGGATGCATTTACTACCTCAAAAAAGGCACAGTTGCTGATTAATAGTCAATATGGACGTAAGGGCATCCAAGTTAAAGCAAATTTTGCCAGTTAAAGAGTAATTTTAAAGTTTTAGCCAAATTTAATAACGGACACATGGTCTAAAAAACGGACCATGTTTAAAAAAATTTAACTAACTAAATTTTGTCTACGAAATACTTCAAGTTTTCTGGGCCATTTCAAGCTAATACAAAAAACTTATAAAAGTGCTAAGCCAATTTAGGTTTAAATTCAGCATATTTACATACACTACCATTTTACCCAAAACCCACCCACCAAGACTTTTAAACACTTAAAATCGTACAATTGTAATCTCCGAAAAGTGTTGGTCACAACAACGCATCTCAAAGGATAAGCAGCTCACAGTTACAACCACTCAGAGTTAATGTTATTCTCATTAGGAATTCCATCTTAAATAATTAATGACAAGAGTGGACTTGGAGAAGCTGTTTTCCAAAAACCAAGCCAACTTAGAGCAATGTACGATAATAGCTCCAGGAAAAATGGATCGATTTATTTTGACTTTAATGTGAATACTTTAAATATGCTTATGCATGCATATATTCTGTTACACAAAGTCAACTCTTAACTGCGTGCGGCAATACACCTGCCTTAGGTATTCCTTTCGATTTTCCACCTCCTGCCCAAAAAATGTTATCAGACGAGCACAACAACGGGTAGAGAAGAAGAAAATTCATTCCATGTAAACTTTTCAAATATTTATAAAAATTTACCAACTTATGTGTCTGGAACGTTTTCACACAATCAAACAAACCGAATGTTAGAAACAAGAAGAACAGCAACAACAAAAAATACAAGTAAATTGGAGTACAAAAATATCAATAACCTCAGTGCTCGGATACAAGAAAACCCATAAAATTTTCAGTGTTTCTTTTACTTTACTTTGATCGTTCAAGTCTTCCGTTTCCTACTATCTTTTTTTAATTTTTTTTTGGTTACTGACCATATGTCCGTTGCTAGTTTTTATTTCACATGGAAACCGAAAGGAAACTTTAAAATAAATATTTGATAAGTTCGTTTGTACTTACGTACTGCCTTAAAGCTGCAATGCAACAACGAAACGGAGGAGGAGGTCAAGAGGACGAGCTGAAACCCTGCAACAACAATGGACAAAACTATACTACGTGTTTGCCATTGATTCGTTGAAAAGAAGACCATAATCCTGGGCCGTTCGTTCGTTGTATAGAAAAAAAGTATAAAGTCTAAATTTTTTTACAGGGAATTTTTATAAGTGATTTATATGCAGTTGTGGTAGAAATACCCCAGCCAATGCGGTAAACATCTTTTACGAAACTCCTGAATGCACCAGCGTCCATGTGCACAAACAAACAACCAAACATAGGAAGGTGCATGCAACCACACAGACAAAATGACGTACAATGCACTTTTTATGCCAAACAATTTTTCAATTAAGGTGCAGTTTTTTTTAATATTTTTCCTTTTGGTGTCAGTGTGGTATGTTCCTATTCAACCGTGACATAGCAGAGAAAGGCAGCCGGTAACAGGAGGCGGGCATTGAAATCCCCATTGATGCTTGATTACATTTTAAATAATCAGAAGTTATTTTGGTCCACATCGTAAGAAGCACTCTTGGCTGTTGAAACATTCGCTTTAGATTAGATTGAAACATGCACTTTTCATTCGTAAGGTCTCGGGTTTGAGCCAAAGTAAGGGTATTTATATTTTTTTTTTTTTAAATTACGTTACATTTATTTTTTTAATTTTTTATAAAAACTATAAAAGAAATAATACTAATATTGAGTTGGTGTATTGCGTCTGAGTTTTGTGTTGTGCGGTGTTGCCATATCGAATTATGTTAGGCGATTTACTTGGTCATAAGGGGTTACAGCATTGGCGTTGATATGGAGGTCTGACTTTGTCTCTCGCCAAACGCCGTAAGATTTTTTTAAGTCTGGAAAATAGTATGAAAAAGTAAATCCAAATCTCTTCTTTAGAAACGAAATCCAAGTTGTTAATTATAACACAGTACGACAAAATCAATTTTTTTTTTGAGTACACATGAGAAATGTTAACAGAATATGAAAATAGGCTTAAAATAAAGAAATACGTGTCTCGGCGTTTTGCTGTAGCACGTCAGGATATTTTTTCAATTTTACATGAAAATTAAAGCGCCATCTAGCGGGAAAAAATGTTTTTTTTAATAAAAACAAATCCAAATTTAATTCCCTTTTCAAAACTGGCTCAAGCACTTAAATCGGTTCACCCATTCTGTTTTTATAGAACTTTTTATAATAGTACTACGTTACAAGTGAACCTCCACGATCCTTCGAATCTTTAAAATTCTGACGTGCTACAGCAAATCGCCGAGACACGTATTTCTTTATTTTAAACCTATTTTCATATTCTGTTAACATTTCTCATGTGTACCAACCACTGTCGTACTGTGTTATTGGTGGCGTATGATTGATATTAGTTTTCAGTAATAGCATCACTCATACGTCATGATGCGGAAATAGTTATATATGTATACGATGATTCTTTTTTTAATTACCCTACGGGAAATTGGACCGGTACCGAACCAGTCATGTAAAAGGCCCCTCGTGTATAGGAACCGATACCGGTATCGACACAACTAAACGAAAAGAACCGGTAACTTTTACATGGCTTTGGCATTGGAGGGAGCCAATTAAACCTGCGACTTATCACGGGACCGATCAGAAAGGACAGGTACCGTACGAGTCATTATAGTATCAATTATGGAATACTTTTTAGTTGTACCCCTCACAGAAACAATCCCAACTGAAATAACTGTGTTAATTGCCTTGGGGGATAATCTCGAAGCCGATTTTAAAACAAAAGAAGCGGGCGCACATCAGTTCAAATAAACCGCGCTCTTAAACCGCGTACAAATACGTAATAGATTTCTAAACAAAACCCACTTTAGAGGATTTAAAAGACAGCTTAAATCTGCGGATTTGTTGAATACTGATATGCGGTTTACGTGCAAAGTTATACGGCGAATTTGACGACCTTAAATTTTTAAAGTAATTTGGCACCATTCTATCCATACCAAATCAGTTGTGTAATATCTTCTGTTTTCACATGTCATCGGTTCAGTACACTTTAGTCATTTAACTCTGCATTTCCAATAGGCTAAAAACACAAAGAGAAAAGATATGTTCACACAATCGATGTTTTTGCCAAGCGAATGCTAGTGGTTCCACGAACTATTCATGCGTTCTACCGAATATTGGTTGTGTACACGGCAATATTTAGCAGAAGGAACTAACACTTTCGGTTGTAGCGACAAGGTATCGGTAACCCCAACTTAAAAACGATTGTTAGAATTGAATTTATACATGTATGAGTTGCTGTTGTAGATTGTTGGTTTTAAGTTTGTTAAGTTTAAGCTGTGAATTCTCTTGTCATTATCACAAACATTTGTTTGCTGAACTAACTGATGGATACATTTTTTGTATTCTGTTTATCTGGATAATCTATGTTTTTTAATTATTTGTAATAGATTTTTTGCCTTACTTTGTCGAAAAACCTTTAAATCCAATTAAAAAAAACTTTTCTTAAGTCTTTAATATCTGGTGATCAATCTGAAGGTAGTTTTTTCAAAATAAAAACAAATACAAAAATTCAAATCAAGTGTGGAATCTTGTTATTTATTCGAATGGAAATTATATGTCATATATTTTTTAATATATGTGACGCGCAAAATAGAAAGGGACCTAAGGCTAAAAACCAGTTTTGTTCAGGAGAGCTATTTTAAAGATTAGGTCCCTTTCTATTTTCGCTTAGAATCGTCGACTTCACTTTCATAAAACGCGCATATCTCTGGGAGGGAACACTTTTGGGGCATGGGATCGGTCTCATTCGATGCTCAGATGTTGTCCACATCAAAAAAAGAAAAAAATGAAAATTGATTTTTTCCCTTAGGTCCCTTTCTCTATGCGCTGTCACATATATAAATAATTTTCTTTAAATGTTTGTCGCAACAACGCCTCAGGTTGTTCATTCTGAGGTTCCAATTTGGAATGACGCGTTCGAGCATTTCGATCGGTATGCAATAATAACACGCGTAATGTTGGCTTCCAAAACCTGAATCGAAAAACTTTAGACTTTACGTAGCCCAAAAGAAAAAAGTCTAAATGTGTGATATCACACAATCTAGGCGGCCAACTCACCGGACCAAAACGTAAAATTAGTTGCATTTCGTAATGACCTTCAATAGATCCACTGTTGGAGCAGGTGTGTGCCAAGTGACACTTTCCTGTTAAAACCAAATGTCGTCAAAATTATGGGCTTTAATTTCAGGTAGCAATACGTGCGACATCATGGCAGCATTTACGGTTACGTTCCGGCCATTATCATTTGTAAAATAATATGGACAGATGATTCCAGCCCAGCCCATAAAACGCACCAAACTGTGGTTTTCGCGGTGTAAGACTTTCCATGATGAAAAAAACCCAATTGAAAAAAATACCTCTAGACTGAGTACACGTTACAAATTTGAAAAAATATGGGTCGATGATTGTATCGCCCATAACCGCACCAAACCGTGGTTTTCTCGGTGTAAGTCTATGATGAAAAAAAAACCCCAATTGAAAAAAATACCTCTAGACTGAGTACACGTTACAAATTTGAAAAAATATGGGCCTATGATTGTATCGCCCGTAAACCGCACCAAACCGTGGTGTTGTCGGTGTAAGACTTTCCGTGATGAATTGGCAAACAATACTGAAAAGAAAAGAATAAAGTTTACCACAACTCACGTTGAAGAGTTTATGTGATATGGACAGAAGGCTGTTTTGAATTTCAGATACCACCAGCCCATAAACCGCACCAAACTGTGGTTTTCGCGGTGTTGGTCTTTCCGAGATAAATGGCAAACAATACTGAGAAGGAAAAAAAAGTTTTACACAACTCACGCGTAATCTTTACACAACTCACGCGTAAGCCATTGAAAAAAATACCTCTAGATTGATCGCCCGTTATATAAACAAATTATAAAAATTAACTCAGAGTTTTTTAATTATGGCATCAGCGACCACTTACCGAAAACCAAACGAACACTCCTAGTGTGTGGTACTGCATTGCCTTGTCAAAATTTCAATTCGTCAATTAGGGACAATGAGAACTCGTCAATCGTGAAAATGCACAGCAAGTGACGTGTTTGAGTGAATATAATAGGACATTAGGAATGTTACATCAATTCTTGGTGAACTCATGCTTTGTTCAGATGAAAATGGTCTTGCCGCTTATGAAAAATTGCGACCAAAACTCTTCTATTGGTTTTTACTTCGTAAATGTCAACGACTTGTAAGAGATTCATCTGTATGTTATGTAAAAGAAGCCAGATTTAAGCAGTAGGTCTTGTTCAGTGAGTAAAAGAAATGCATAGCTCACTTATTTGAGAAAAGTTTCCCGTTTGCTCCTTAATGGACTGTAAATAAGAGCAGGCAATAATTCCTTTCAACCAGAAGTACTTCTAGTTTGAAAGAAATTCGTAGTAATTTGTTGATCTCCCACCAACTCAAAAGGTTGGACAGCTCTTCAGTCATTCATCTCACATCTCTCTCGGACAATTTAGATTTTGTTGTTGTTTGTGTGTTTGCCTTCACTTAATTTTTTAAGCAATTTAATATTTGCCCACAGTATACAAAATGCTAAAAAGGCGCTCCAACTCCTTTCCGTAAGGCATGTTGTAATTCTCCCGGTCATTACACACGCATACATACAACAGCGGAAGTAGTTGTGGGGAAACTTCGGAAGCAGCTTTTCATCCTATTGCAAACCCTACGGTGTTATGCTATTCAGACAACTTTTCCAAGCATTCTCAACATCCCCGCACCAGCTCCCTCCACAAGTCATACAGCATGCAATGAAAAATTTCAGGTTCTCTTTTCTGTCGTTGCAAGACCACAAATAAAATTTGCTACAAAGGGCAAGACAGCAGCAGATGAAAAGCAGGTGCTGCCACTGCTGCGGCTACAGCTCCTGCATTTAGCATACTAAAGAAAACGACACGGAAAAGAAAGCGTTTCTCTACAGAGGCTGGGGTAAGGTTCTTTTAGCGTATACTAAAACGAAGGAAAGAATATATTCTAGCTATCACACAAACTAACTATAAGAGTGAAAAAAGCCGAACAAAAAAATGTATTTTTTAAATTATTTTAAGCATTCATATCTGCACCAAACGACCCACAACTAGCTGTGCTGCAAAGCGGCATTCTATTGTTTGGCTGAATATTCCAGGACTCTCTTTTTCCTCTTTTTTTTGGCCAAGGAAAATATTTGCATTATTCTGTTGTGCGGCCAATTGCAGAGGGTGGATTTCTTCTCTAGTATTCGTGGTTATTGTCATGGAAATTGAGATCTACGAATAATCTTGCGTTTATTTATACAATCCTTTCTGCGTTGTTAAATTATTTTTGTTTTAAATTAATTTTTCTGAAGAACGGTTATACTCTTCTGCCTTACAATGTGCTACAGCAGAAAGTGGTAATAAAAAACGATTTTTTTAAAGGGGCTATTATAAAGATTACTTTCGGTTGTGACTGGTGTTAGCATCAGATCTTTCTTAATGCCACATTATGCGGATGCTAAGATTGTTATTTGGTTAATAAAATTAAAGTATTCAGCAGAGATGCCTTGAAGTGGAACTATGGCGATTAAAAGTTGAAGAGTTTATGTGCTATGGACTAGAAGACTGTTTTGAATTTCAAATTCCAACTAGGGGGGAGTTATCCCCAACTTTCTTATGCTAACTATCGAAAATGGTCGATGATTACTTAAAATGAACTTTCTATCGTAGGCCATAAAATCCCAACGGTTTTTAATTTGAAACCCACACATGGTTTTCTTGTCGGCTCGAAATTCTATTGCCTTTAGCAGTATGTAATGTTTTCGCTCCAGTTTTATATATCTTTACACACAAAGAAACTATTACATGTAAATCGGTTTTAACTACAACGATTCGGTTGCAAAGGAGAAATTTTGGTTGCAAACACCAAATGTTTATAATCGTAATGGATATTCGGTTCGAAATACCACATTATGATAAATATGATCATCGTACTGTACTCACAACTACCAATGTGGTGGTTAGTTGCCACAACCACCAGTTGCCAGCAAACATTTTGTCGTTGAAACCAATTACTAATTAATCAAGAACGGGTTTGGATGGATGGATTTTTTTTAATAAAATAATTCGATTATTACTGCCCTTTAGCCAATCGACTTACCACATTTTGTTCCAGTAAAAATTATCGATCATCTTTTTCTCGTTTTCCTCGACATGACCCTCTCAACGAGTACTTCAAGTACTTCAATTGTGTAAGCAAAAAATTGTTTGGCTCTGACTAAAATTTAAATTTTTTCGTTAAACATGTGTGGCATGTAGATTTTTAGATCCTAACATTTTTTCTGGCGGTTCGGATACTTGGTATGTTGCCCCGATACTGCAGTTCCAATAACTGGAAATTATAGAGCACCAACTAACATTCGGTTGTACTGATGAACTACTCTGTTCTCTTTGTGCATATATGGAACCATAACTGGAAATGGAACCCCTATGACCCTTTTGTTGCGATCTCTTTTTCCTCACTGCTATAAAAGGTTACGACTGTAAGATAGTTCTAATTTTTAGCTTGTAACCAAAACACGACCTAATGACATACAATTGGTTCAGAATTAAAACAGAATGAATGCGGAGTGGCACGTCTTAAAATCTGGATGGACTATAGATTAACATGGTGTGGCTAGAGTCGATCCTATTCGAAAATTTTTCAGTTTGTGATAACGGCCGTTTTAAATTTCACCGATCAAAATAGGCCTTTTCAGACATTAAAAATCCATATTCCACATGTTACCAACTTTTAAATGATTATCTGGCAAAATTCCAAGCGACTCAGCGAGTCTGCAGCGTTCAGTTGGCATAATATTTAAAGTTTTGTATGTAAAATTATATGTACTGGCGGTCTGCTGATTGCCATTTAAGAACATAAGCTTCTTGTCGAAACTGCATGATCGACTTGTATGGCAGAAGCTACATCAGCAATAGTTCCCTGGCACCAAGCTGAGGCAAATCATAGTCATCGCTGAGAAGGCCTTGTAAATAGCCAATGCTCAGATAAATTGTTTATGAGTCCATTTTCTAGGAGAAGGACCGCCAACCGAACTCTTTTTATCTTTAAGACGAAAATGAAAGATTCTTTATTCTTGTTTCATCATCACAATCACCTATTTTCCACAAACCGAATCACTTGACTCTGAAATTAAACAAGTGAACAAAAAGGTTCGGTCAGGCCAAATACCTTTTATTGTGAATTCCAGTTCGATATGATTTTTGTTTGAAAGTGGCGAGGCAGCGCAAACTTTTCCATAAGGGTGAGTTTCTGTCCATACGAGTACTAACAACATACAACGGGCGGGAATAGACAAATATCTTTTAAAAGCAAAGGTTATGTTGCCACTGACAGCTGTTTCCAGCTTGAAGTATTGGTAGAAAGGCAGTATCATACCTTCGCATAACGAAATAAGTCACTTTACGCTTCGTTGTCGCTTCGCAGTTTGGGCCTTACAGCAGCTTGAGTTGGACAACGATGTTGGTCATCTTTTCTGCCGAGGCGTATTTTTATTTTGGCGGCTATGTTAACAAATGAAATTGCCGCATCTGGGGCTCGGAAAATCCTCACGTTATTGTCAAGAAGCCAATGCATCCACTGATAATTACAGTTTTATGCGGATTGTGAGAGGTGGCATCATTACACCATTTGTCTCGAAGATAATGCTGGGCGCAATATTTCGGTCAACGGTGGGCATAACAGAGCCATGATATGCGACTTTTTACAACCTACACCTACTTAGTGCTGATGTTTGCAATACCTTGAAGGAATGATCCCATATAAAGTATACCGATCGACTTAGAATCGCTATCTGATTTCAAAGAATGATGTCCGTCCGTCTCTCCCTCCTTCCGCCCGTCTGTCCATCTATCGTTGTAATCAAAGTACAAGTCGCAATTACAAACCGATTTCGATAAAACTTGGTACAATCTTCACGTTTGGGCCAAGGACGAACACTATAAAAAGTGGTCCACATCGGTCCACATTTCAGAACTTACGATCAAATTTCACCCAAAGTGGTAAGATCGTCTCTGGTGAAATTGGACCATATCATTTTCATGTTTTTATAAAGGACCCACACATAGGTCCCTTTCGATTTGAGGTCCTGCAGCTCCAGAAGCCACAAAGTATGCCCTATCGCCCTCAAATTTTGTATGAGCGACAAATAATCAACTATAACATATTAAGTCCGACCTTGCTCAAGATCCATAGATCCAACATCTTCTAAATTGCGGAGTGGGATACCCTTGGACGACCTCTGGTTCATGTAGGTTGGCGCGCAATGCAACAATCGATCCTTAGCGCACATAAACCATTTTTATCAGCCGTCTTGGCGATGTCGATTGCCTCCTTGGAGCAGCGATTTGACAACTTTGGACTTATTTTTGTGGGGGCCGTGCAGGATCGATGTTATGCCATTTATTCAGAAACGAATTAAGTACTTAAGGCAAGTATTTGGAAAGTAGAGTGAATGAATGCCCTACTGCGAAGCCAGCCGAGGCAGCTACCTGAGCGAAACTAGTTCAGAGTTAAGTGGCGGTTGCCACACCCTGTTGTCGAATTTTTGCATAACAAATTTCATAATTATTTGCTAGTCTTCGATTTTATTCTGATGAAATATTATTACGATCGGTCCATTACTTTGGCTCTAAATGAGATTTTTAAGGGAGGCGTGGCGCCATATACTTTTCTACCGGAGCGTGTTTCGTTACATTCTAATATGATTTCGAATATATCATGTCATAGCTCTATCAGTTCTTGAGATAACATCTTTCTAAGTTAAGGTCTGTATGGGCGGTGCCACACCCCCTTGTCCAAGCACGTCACACTTTACCAAACAAATAGGTCCAGACCGAAAGTAACATAGTAACGTAAAAATATCGGAGCGATATACAAGGTGGCGCATCAATTGTGCTACAATAGGAAATCCAAATAACTTTTTTTACTCAATGTGCTTCATTTATTTTTTTATTGATAGAAAATTCAATTTAATTTTATATGACGAATTGCATTTAAAGACGAAAGACCGTAAATTACCTGGTCATCAACGCATTTGCGACACCTGATCAGAAAATTTTCATTGCAGCCTGAACCGTTGATGTTGGGATCGCCTCAATTATTGATTTAATGGACTGCTGCAATGCAGTTAAATTGCTTGGTTTCGTTTTGTACATCCCTTACTTGACATAACCCCATAAAAAAAGTCAGGTGCGGTCAGGTCTAGTGACCTTGGGGGCCAGCGGGAAATGGAATTTCTGGATATTAATTTGTTTGGGAATTTTTGTTGGAGCTCTGCCATAACCGGTCTGACTATATGTGCAGTTGCTCCATCTTGCTGGAACCAAATGCTGTTGGGTAAAAAACTCTTTAAACATCTTTAACTTCATTGACAGTCACTGTTACACAGTAACTTCAAAGAAGTATGGCCCCACAATGCAGCTTGTTGAAACTGAGCACCATACAGTAATTCGTTTTAGGCTGTTGTCTTCTTCGAGCTTTTACAAAATTTTTTGGCAAAATTCCTTTCGAGTAGGCAAATTCAGAGGGTTTAACTTCATCATCATGAATTATCCCTTGTAATGACCGTCTGCTAACTGCAATTTGAGCCGACAAGTTTTAAATTTGCTTGAATTGACGATGCGATGTTGTCTTGAACCCGAACATAGAAATTCCGATGCTACGGTCTTCGTGCGATGCTTCCAGATCCGGCATCATAATGGTCTATCTTTACGGGGGGAGATCCGCCACCTTAATTTTCTTTGGACGGAAATGCAGGACTGCAAACTATGGTACCGCTGCACTATCCAAATTCTTTTTTTCTGTGTCTCAAGCATTCATTTTAATAAATTGTAAAACTAAACTTTCAAATAAAATAAAGGATAAGCCGATTGCTCACACAGAGAACAAGTTAAAACGTTTTGTTTTTGTAGCGCCACCCTGTATTAGTAAAAAAAACCCAAGTGTAGCGGTTGAGGTTGACTAAGTCCTTGTGTGGAGACATTTTTTACTGCTTTCCCTAACGGGATCATATTTGAGACCAAGCATCCATACATACTCCTGCAAAATTTCAGCCACCCAGCAATATAGTGCAAGCTGTAGTTTGTTTTTTGCAGACAGACCGAAGGACATGGCTAGAATATATACACATTGTGGAGCGACGGCCAGTATTTCGAGGGTTTGAAAAAAGAATGACAGAGTGTACCCTCTGCCCTATAATAGAGGGATGTACAAAATAGAACCAATTGATTATGCAGAAAGGCCAATATAATGTTTTTGTATTAGCAGCATTCATCAGCTCCCCTGTATAATCTTATTGGTTTTCCAACTAACCATGATATTTGGGAATTGCTGTTATTACTAAATCATAAGGCTTTTCCTTTTTGCACAAATCGTTTAACAATTTACTTTCAAAAAGGGTTTTCCATTAAACTGCTGTTTAATTCGGCCCCTTTGTGGCCATGCTTTTGAATTTGCAAGCATGCATTATATTTGATTGATGGCTTCATATTATTAAAAAACGTTTTCAACAAATTTAGCAATTTAATAGTCCGAACTTAAAAATTTATTCAACGAAAATGCAACCCATATAATTTTCAACATTTTGCGCACAACACACACACACACGTATACGCACACCCAACGATGGCCGGCGGACTCCATACACCTACATACAGGCAAACACGAAGGAAACGGATATGCCATACAGCGGTGCTGGAAAAAACGCTGTATTTAATTGCTTTTAGTTCGCTCTGCGCTTTATTGTGTTTGTTGTACTCATCTCTATGTTTTCCTTTTCATTGCAGGTTTGGCGTCATCCCTGGCGCCGTTCATATCATAAACGCAGGAAGGCTCAGTGGGAAACTGATGCCAACTATTGTTCTATGGTAAGTTTTTAATAAAAGATATCCTCCATTTTTCTCTTTTCACTTCACTTCTCAGCTTAGTTTTTGCTTTATTTTCTTTAACTGGTGTTAAATTTCGTGGGGGTTTGGTTTTGCACTTTTTTCCCGTTTGCTATTTTTTCTCCATTTTTCTGTTTGTTTGCCTTCTACGTTTTTCTTTATTTTTTTCTGTGTGTTTTTGCTAATTTCCATTAATTTAAAAACAAATAAAATGCTAAAATAAGATGAGCAAATAAAGGACGTTAGGTACGAAGATGAGAGGGTGAAGCAGTGGCAAACGGGAGGAGGGGCTGACAAACGGAAAGCTGTTAAGACAAACGAAAACGAACGTAAACTAACTGCCGAAGTATTAAAATTTAATACGGCACTTATAATGTTGCATAAAAGTTAAATAGAAAGAAAGAAAAATCCCTCTCTCTCGCTCGCTTTTCAACCACGGAAAAGGAAATAAGGAAAGGTATAATGTTGGCATAAACTGCATTCATAAAAATGACGTTATGGCTGTGGCTTTTTCCAACACGGCTTGTATTAAATTTAAACCAAATTTAATAGCATTGGAAAATGTGTAATTAAATGGGAATGTTACTCCTTAATTGCTTAAAAAAACACAAAACAAGTTTTAGCTTATATAAGATGATCCATCTAGAGGTATTTTTTCAGAACAAAAAAAAATTAAGAATTCGAATCAAGTGTGAAATCTTTATTGGTTATTAAAAGGACATTTTATGGCATGTATTTTTTGGAAATAATTACCTTCAAATGTTGGCAACTGTATTATGGAAATGAGCGTTCGGTGAGAAACGGGAAGATCCGCCATTTTCAACCAAAATTTTGTTCAGTAATGAGGCCCATTTCTGGCTTAATGGCAAAGTCAAAAAACAAAATTGCTGCATTTGGGCTGAAGAGCAACAAGAAGAGATTCACGAAGTGCCATTACACCTAGAGAAACCCACGGTTTGGCGCGGTTTATAAGCTAGTGGAATCATCGGTGCATATTTTTCCAACAACTGATGATGGCCGGCACGTAACCGTGAATGGTGCTCGCTATCACGCCATAATATCGATTTTAGGCTACCATAAGTTGAAGCCCGTAATCTTGACGACACCTGGTTTCAACAGGACGGTGCCACTTGCTAAACAGCTGCTCAAACAATGGATCATTTCGAATAGCAGCTAATTTCACGGTTTTGGACAGGTGAGTTGGCCGCCTAGATCGAGTGATATCACACCTTTAGGCATTTTTCTTTTGGGGTTACGTAAAAACCACAATCTATGCTGACAAACCAGCTACGATTCAGATTTTGGAAGCCAACATTACGCGTGTCATTAAAGCCTTACCAGTCGAAATGCTCGAACGAGTCATCCAAAATTGGACCCTCAGAATGGAAACCCTGAGGCGTGGTTGCGGCCAACATTTGAAGGAAATTATATTTAAAAAATAAATGCCCTAAAATGTCCTTTCAACTTACATATAAAAATTCCACACTTGATTTGAATTTTTATATATTTTTTGTTCTGAAAAATACCCCTAGATGGATCACACTATATAACGGTCCGACTAATGAATACTTTTTTTATACTTCAATAGCGAATTCAAGGCGGATTTTCATGTCCTCGATGTGGAGTCTCTTTAGAGGTGGCAAGAGTGAGTTGTATTTTCGTGGGCTATTGTGTGAAGAAAACTTGAAAAGTAAGGTTTACAGCAGTAGTTCTCATTCGTTTGGGGAGAGCCTGGCCTTATAGAGTTCGGTTTTACTTTCAACAATTGCAGCAAGGCTTTCTGAAGAGGGTTGTCACGGACCCTAAATCATGATAAAAGTAGTGTGCAGCCACGAAAATCAATGTCACTTTGCCATTTTGTTAAAAACTTGTCTTCTATTTAAATATAGAAGCAAGAGGGGTTGAGCCGGTTTAATCCCTGTTCAATGTGTCCTTTTTTAATTTTTTTCAAAACTTTTTTCACATAATTGTTTATAATAAGAATTTCAATATGTATTTGAAACACTTTCAGGTTCGCGACATACCACCGTACGACGACGGACGTCGTTTGCTAGATTTAATGGACATGTCAGTGTTTGATTTTCTAACCGGCAATATGGATCGTCATCATTACGAAACGTTCAAGTAAGTATTGTCAACAATTTCATGAATTAATGATAAATGCTAACAAAAAAAAATAAAACAAAAACAGAAAATAATAATTGACAAACAACAAATAATGTGCGAGTATTTTGTATAAAGTCATTGGGTATACTAATGGACATGATATGTCCTTCGTGAACTGAAAAAATACTCTGTTAAATTGTTATATGTACCCAAATACATACTCGTAATATGTACACATCGCAATTGTTCAATAAAAGGGTATTAACTCAAAATGTTGCAATTTTTAGTAGAGGCCAAAAAGTGTTTTCCTTTGTGTTCGAAGTAATTAGAAACATTGAAAGAGCCATGTCGTTTTTGCGACAAAAGACTAGAGACATTGATGTAATTTTTTTTTGCAGCGTTTAATTGGAGTCATTTTCTTACAAAAAAGTAAAATTCGGAGAATTTTGACTTAATTCCCTTTTGTTAAACAGGTGCGATTTGTATTTTAAAAGTCAGAAAAAAATGCAATTTCGCTTGAAATGGAGTCGTAAACAACAATTTCATATGAATCATACCAATTATGAATTCACTGAAAGGACAGACATATCCACTTTCTACCACACACTCTGTAAGCACTGGGAATGCGCACAACGTGAAGAGAGAAAAAAGAACCAAAACCAATTGTCAGAAGTTAAATGACTTTCAATTGTTACGGCTTGCAGAGCCACGTCAGCACTTTCTTGAATCCCTATTTTATGGGTAATGCAGTGTTTATCCCAACAAAAAAGTGCAATTACAATGTAATATTTTTTAAATTGTGTAAACCAAATAGACGCAGTCATGAAAAAGTTATTTAAAAGGGTCCAACTTCGAGGATTTTATTTTCAGTTTGAATTATTTTAGTTGGGGTTCTCATATATGACATGGAACGAATATAACTCGAATTTTGTTGACTTTTGGATGACTCCTAATTTAAAAAGTCTATATATCGGGTGATCAATACGAGGGCTGCTATATATATTTCTGGCCTTATAATGAAAATGCGAATATTTATCATCAAAATGGTTTAATTGTTCTTTTAAGTATTTTCCGGCATGATTTATACACTTTTGCATGCGCTCAATCCAATTATCGAAGCACATTTTCCACTCCGATGGAAACACCTCCCAAACATGGTTTTTGAACGCTTCAACAGCATCTTCTGGCGACGAAAATCGTTGACCACGCATTTTTTTTATTGATGTTCGGGAATAAAAAGAAGTCATTGGGTTCCAAGTTCCAAGGGCTGTACGGCGGTTGACCCATCAGTTCCACGTTTTGGGCGCTCAAAAAGGCGCTGGTTTGGACCGATGTGTGAGAGCTCGCATTGTCATGGTGCACAATGAATCGTCTTATCTTGTTCATTTTTCGAATACCTCTGAAAACTTCAGGCAAACAAATTGTCGTGTATCACTCAGAATTGGCCGTCCCACATTGCTCACGCGGAACAGTCGCCACATGACCACTTTTGCCGATTAAACAGGCGACCATTTGCTTCGAAGTGTTTCTTCCAGGAACAACTTTCGTTGGATTTGGATCGTCTTCAAAGACCCTCACGGTCGATTGCTGTTTTGTTTCGTGCTCATACGCATAGATCCATGATTCGTCACCTGTGACGATCTTTTGAAGCACCGCGATCGTATTTTTTCAAAATTTCTTTGCACCAATCGACACGAGCCTTTTTTGGGCGATTGTCAAATTGTGCGAGATCCAAGGAGAACAAACCTTTTTTACGGCCAGGTTCATGCAATATCGAATGTATGCTGGTGGAAGATGTCATATGACGATCTTGCATTATAAGTTCACGCAAGGCATCAAAGTTCTCTAGCACAACGGCCGCTTTTGGACGACCTTCGTCTTTGAGCGAGCGTCGGCCACAATTGAATTCATTAAACCAGTTTAGCACAGTGCTATAGAATGGTGCTTCATCGCCATACAAAGATTTAAGTTTATCGATAAACTCTTGCCGTGATAATCCACTTCGAAAGTTGTGAAAAATGATCGTACGAAAATGTTCACCTGTTTATTTGTTAAATTAGTTTTTTCAAGTCACTGTAAGCAACACAAATGATGGTCGTACTTCAAAACGTTCTGAGTACGTTTATACTAAAAATTGTCATACTTTACAATGGAAATGTCAGATGGCGCCAGACAATACTCAGTTCTGCCTAGGCCAGAAATATATATAGCAATCCTCGTCTAAGTTAGTTGCCAATAGAATACGGCCAATATGCGAGTATGAATTGCTTTTTCTGTATTTTTTGCTGCTAAAATCATAAAATTCTAAACGTTATTTATCATAAATTCACCTGAGTAATTCCATTTTATTAGTCTATTAAAAAATTTTCGTAAGTGCTACTAAATAATAGGTTATAAATAATTACATACTCATAATTTTCGACTTCACCCTGCAAGTTATGGGAATTATTTTGGGATCATATGTGCATCAGCCTACTACTGTTGCAACCATCGATGATTTGTAAGAAGGCACTAGCTCGTTAGTAAAATGCTGCTCTTAAGTAGCTACTCTCAGTATATGTAATCACTTGTTTTTGGCCAAAAGTGCTCGTGTATATCATGCTTGTTGTTCTATTGTTGTTGACTACTTTTCCCCAGTTTGTTTCGTTTTTGTTCTATTTGCTGATGACTTTAGCTGGCCCTTAGTAAGGCAGGAAGGAAGGATTGTCTGCTACTCTGGATAACCGAGTGTATCCACGACTATGGGCGAACTTATGCAGATCATGTTTAGTTATTATGCGATTAGCTTATTTCCATTTAGAGGCATTTGAATTATGCAGTCATTGCCAGTTTGCAGGGCTCCGTCTGCCCAACGTTTCGTGTTTCCTTAAAAGTGGCCATAACGCCATGAATGTGCAAGATAACGATGTAATGGTATCTTAGGTAGCCTGATACCGTGTGGTAGCTGCAACATCACATCTGTGTGCATATGCTTCATTAGATTTTCATAACATACTGACGTTGTATGTATGCCACTCATTGTGTGCTTATGTGGGCATATCGAAGTGGTTATGGTGGAGTACACGAGGAACAAAAAAATCCTATAGTAGGTCGCCTGCTAATGGAACGATATGCTTAGGAGTAGTAGCGGTATGTGGTAACAATCGGATGGAAGATGATATTGTTATACCATCCTCGAAATTTTGTCACTTCGTTTGCGAAATATTGATCAAAGACCTTATAAACCTATTATTGATCGTCGTAAATTTCTAAATCGATTTTGCCTTGTTCGTCCGTGTATCTCTTAAATGCACGCTATTGCTAAAAGGCATAACTATTGAATCTTAAATTTTAACATGAACGATGTTTGAGTTTGAAACTGAGCGAAATCGGCGCTGGGGGAATAACGTTTCGCCTTGCGAGACTTTAGATACCTCGAAAAAAGTACACTTTTTTTTAATATGTGCTAAATATTAGAAGGTACAGGGTTTTTCATTAGGAACATGACAATTAGAGCGTACCACCCTGCATCCAACTTAAATTACGACGAAAAAGGGTTGATAAACATTTTCATTAGCTAATTTTTCCTTAATTTTGTTAATTATTGTTGTACAGGGTGATCAGATGGATGTATTTTTTTTCAAAAAAAAATGTTAAATTTCAAATCAAGTGTGGTATCTTTTTATTCATTCGAAGGAAATGTTATGTCATTTATTTTTTGAATATAATTTCCTTCAAATGTTGGCCGCAACTAAGCCTCAATGTGTCCATTCTGAGGGTGCAATTTTGGATGACTCATTGGAGAATTCATTGGAAAAAATACTAAAATTCAAATCAAGTGTGGAATCGTTTTTATTCATTCAAAGAAAATTTTATGACATTTATTTTTTAAATATAATTTCCTTCAAATGTTGGCCGCAACTACGCGTCAGGGTGTCCATTCCGAGGGTGCAATTTTGGATTACTTATTCGAGCATTTCAACCGGTATGGCGTGAATGACACGCGTAATGTTTGCTAGCTGGTTGGCCAGCATAGGCTTTGCACTTTCCGTAGCTCCAAAGAAAAAAGTATAAAGGAGTGATATCACACGATATGAAATTAGCTACTCTTCGAAATTACCTTTCACTAGATCCATTGTTTGACCAGCTGTTGGCACCGTCCTGTTGAAACAAGATGTCGCCAAGAATACGAGCTTCAATTTCAGATAGTAAAAAGTCCGATATGATAGAGCAGTAGCGAGCAAAATTAAAAGTTACGTTTCGACCATCATCATTTTTGAATAAATATGGACCGATAATTCCACCAGCCCATAAACCGCACCAAACCGTGGTTTACTCTGGATATAATGGCACCTCTTGAACCTCTTCTGATTCCTCTTCAGCCCAAATGCGGCAATTTTGGTTATTGACGTTCCGCCAGAAAAGGGCCTGATCACTGAATACAATTTTAGTCGAAAACAGCGTATCTTCTTGTTTTTCGCCGAACGCTCATTTCCATATGACAGTTGCCAACATTTGAAGGAAATTATTTTCAAAAATTAAATGGCATAAATTGTCCTTTCGTATGAACAATAAAGATTCCCCACTTGATTTGAATTTCAATATATTTTTATTTTGAAAAAATACCTCTAGATGAATCACCCTATATAAGTTGAGATATTATAGATAAGTATAAGAAGGGGGTTCTTAAAGTCAATGACTTTAAAAACAGAAAAATTGGTTCTTCAAGACAAAAACATGGATGTATCACACTTAAAGATCCGGCTGTAAATACAGAAGATATAAAGAAAAATGTAAAAGCAAGAGCCCTACGATCGGCAAAAAATAAAAAAAAATGGAAACTACCTTGCAATAATACTTTATGTTTGATGGCGTACGGCGAACTTTTTTTTTAGATACGCCCTAATGACCATTTTATATATTAAAAAACAAAATATTTAAGATAGAGAGTTAAAATTAATTCCAGGCTGAGTAAAAATGTTACATTTTAGAAATGAAATTCGATTTCGGTCATATGACCACCACGAGCCCGTGTACAGCGATCTACTCTTTGGACCAAACTTTCCACCACTCTTGCACACATTTCGACCGGACCGTTGTTGTCTTTAAGCTCGTCTAAAGCTTATGGCTTGTTGGCAAAGCCCAATGATTTGATGTGGCCCCATAAAAAAAAATCCAAAGGCGTTAAATCGCATAAACAAGGTGGTCAGGTCCGAGGTCGGCCGGACCATTTCACATTCACCGAATTTGCCCTTCAGGAAATCGATTGTAACGCGTGCTGTGTGTCTAGCGGCACCATCTTGTTGAAACCACATATTGGCGATGTCAAGCTCATTCTGACCAAAAATAATTTTCTAACATGGCACAATAGCGCTCTCCATTGACGGTAACATGCGATTGTTTTCATCGACGAAAGAATAAGGCCCAATCAAACCTCCGACATGAAAACCACACCACACATTATTTTTTTTCCAATGCAACTGTGTCTCTTGAAGAACATGTGGGTCTGTTGCTGTCCAATATCGCATACGTGTACGTATCCATAACTTAGACAACATTCCAACTCGGTCCTTCATCACTGAAACTTTGCCACCGACTCAGAATTTTGGTAGTAATTTTTAATGATTACCAAACATTGCTCGTTATTGAACTTTACCATGATGGAAATGTCGACTTCGACTTACGCTTTGATACTGCAGGATCATTAAAATGTTAGAGGGTGCGTTGACATAAAGATACGAAATTGTTATGTCCTTATTGAAAAACCCGTTATAAAAGGTTCGGCCTGGCATAACCTAACGACGTTTACTTTACTTGGTTTATATTTGTTTAATACAACTTCATATATTCTTGGATCTACCAATAGTCAACGCATTGGCGGGAAGATCGTCATAACTTAAACTAGAAGTTCTTTTTGGCACAATATCCTCTAGAGCGAGCTTCTGCAAAGCTCCTGCTTCTACTAAGCACATAATTCAATTGTAACTTTTAAATGTGAGTACTACACTGCACACCATCCGAACTGCGAATCCAATGGTCTTTCCCCCTCTTTTGTCTACAAGAGGACTTGGCGATATCGTTGGCTTTTGAACCCTTGCAATACAAAAATATCCTTAATGTCTCTTCCAATGGAAGCGCCCATAGATTTAATCTAGTTAAAGCTTTCCATGAACTCCTGTTGCACCTCCACACACACACAAAGTACATACAGACAAACAGATATACATAGCTATGCATACGTGTACGTATCCATAAGGTAGACAACTTTCCAACTCGAGCCTTACAGTGTTGGTTGGATGAATCTTAAAATGCAGAAAGCCATTCGTTGTTTTCTTTTTCATCTACACACACGCACCAACACAAACACACTTACACGTACATTCGGCTAATACTCGTACTGCCTTCCCGTCATCCATGTGAACGTTTCAGCAGTCATTACGTGTAGACACACGTGTAAGTAAGTGTGTATATGTGCGTTTATCAGTATTCCAGCTATCGTCATACGATACTGTTGGCAATTGATACAAGGAAATGGCGTAAGTGAACAGCGTGGATGAGCCGTCAAGGATGGTATTCAGGTACCCTATTGGAGGCCTATAAACATATGTCAATTGAATTTTCCATATGCATGACTCTTGTGCCAAGGGTTTCCGAAGGAAATTATACATAACTCATCGATTAAAATCCACTGATAGTTGGTATGAGACGTCGACAGCCCCTTTCGGCCTTAGTCTACATCACACTGAGGTACAGGGTATTTTGACTTAATTCCGAATTTTGTACCTGAACGAACTGGAGATAGGCCTAATATTTATATATCACACCAATGGATTCAGAGTAACTATCTGAAATTCACTGACAGTTTGTTTGAGACGGCGAAAGCACCTCCCAGTCATAGTCTACACCTCACTGTATAAGAACCTGAAAGCCTGGATGACTCGTAAAGTTCAGTTTCAAATCTTCTGAGATTAGTAAAACTGTGTTCTGCGCGATGTAAAACCGTAAATGATTTTGTAGCATATTAAGCCTTCAAGGTCTACATATATTGCCTTGTATATAGCTCTATATAAAGGTTTTGCGTGTTATGTCTAAATCTTGTATTATTTAGAAGTATTGAAATTTTGCTACGCGGACAATCTAGTTTTGTTTTTTCGTCAGCTTATATTAAAATAGGAAAAAACAAGTCAAAAAAAGCAGATTTTTTATTATCGGATTATATAAAAGTGCAAACAAAACCTAAGTGCCTGGGAACATTGCTCCACGTTTGTAATTTGAGCCAAACATAACAAGTTTGCTGCAAGTTGCTAATATATTTACATTACACTTCCAACCGAAGAAGTCAGAAAGACCGATTTTCCTTCGTGTAGCCTGCCGTAAACCAGCATGGAGGGCATAGTGGCACAAACATCAAAAGACAATAAAAATCTTTGATTTTTACAGGACGATGTGATGTTAGCGATGTTTCGTTGTATCCTCTCGCAAATGGTGTTATCGAAGGCAAGTCCTCCTATCGTTGCACTTCTCATAGCATTTTCATACACATATGTTTATGTATGTGTTTCATACATATGTAGTGGTATGTACGTTCACATATACTGCAAATAAAATTGTATGGCAAGCATTTATCGTTTCTGTTTGCTTCTCTGACAAAATCGCATACATTCTCTCGATAGGGTGGCCCCTATTTGAATGGTGATTTTTTTAATGTTTCTCCCACTCACCTTACACAAGTATTCCAAATTTTAGCAAATAAAAAATGTCGTAATGCCAATTGCATTCAGACACTTTTAAAAGTGACACAGTGTCGATTAATGCGGCGTCTCAGCGATCATGGTTGGAGATCAATTTTTAAAAAGTTTGCATAGGCAAAATATCTAAAAAAAATTTGGGGAAGATTAAATAATAAATGCTACTTTCCCCTTTATTACCCAAAAACTACCTTGTGAGATCGACCCCGGGTCGATTTTATGTTTATCCGTATTAAAATTCCTTTCCTACGCTAAGTCCCTTCTAAGATAATCATTGGCACCCCTCGAATTAACATATATTAACTAAATTCCACACCCCGAACTAAAAAGTAAAATCAATCGATATACTAAAAAAGATTGCCAGCAACTTTCGCGACACTTTAGAAACTGACATAAAGTCTATGGATAATGTCCGTATATTGTTCACACATATTGAGTGTTATAATGTCCATGGGCGTTACGTCCGTCGACGTTGTGACACCTTCAACTTTTTGCCAGGTCTGAACCACTTTAAAATTATTACATGTCGATCCATGTTCTTATTAAATGAATAGATCATACCAGATTTCAGAACCTTTGGCTCTAGAACCAGATAAATCATCCGATTTCGAACAAATTTTTCATAATGCGTTTCGAGTGACCGCTATCCAACCTTGTGAAGTTGAGCGTTCTACATGGGCAGCCGTGGTGTGATGGAAGTCTGTACGACTATCATGCTAGTGAATTCACCGCGGGTAAGAACATCTTACAATTTTTCTGTAGCGGATTTCCACCTCTTACATACCGGCGACTTAACGATTAAGAGATTTATCTCTACGTCTTATAAAAACTTTTCTTTAAAATGCAATAGATGTTCGTAGCCGATGTTAAACAAGAGGTCCCGGTCAGTGAGTACAGAATTAAATCGTGCATCGCTCACTAATTTAAATGAGGATCACCCTTAACACACAAAGGTGCCTGAAAATTTTATGTAATTTTTGATAAAATTTCGCATATTGTGTTGTATCAGTCCATTAGGTTACCTTTGCGAAATTTGATCATATCGGTTCATGTTTTTGAGTAGACGCAGTACAAAGGTATATCCCGATTTAAGGTGCTTTCCCACTAGGAGTGGCGTATTATACCCAACCTTTCTTAATTTAAGAGAAGCATTGTGCGTCCTTTAGGTAATCCTGAGAAGGATAACTTTATCCTTCTGTTTTTGAATAGTCCCTGTGTTTATGTTTTGACAGCCCTTCACAAAGTCCCCACCGAGTTAAGATTCTGCGCTCTTAAAGACACAAAATAAATCCTGTGCGCCTTACAACCATTTCTTACAAAATGTGACCACATTGGTCCATTTTTTGATATGACATTTTCGATTTGAAGTCCTGTCTCTGCTCAAACTTCTGACAGAGGCGCAGAATCTTTTTGGTCTTTTTTGTTTGTCCATATTGGGGTTATGATCATGAAAGGCAATTTCAGCCTTTGACACAAAGCATAATACGGCAAAGTTTTACATACACCGGCGTTTGAACAATTCATTGGGTATCTACCCCGGGATGGGGTAATAACTTTGGTTTCCTAAACTTTCCAAATAAGGATCATCCTAATACGCACACACACACACATACAAATAAACAAATTCGCTGGCATAGGGGTATACATACATATGTACGTGCATACGTATGGACAATTTTCTTCTCCAACATTTACCATTTTGATCGCGGTGCATTAAATTCAACATCGTTTTATATCAAATGGGTTCTGTTATGCTAAATTGATTTTGAATGTTTACCGACCCATACACACACACACACACTCACTAACTTGCACTTTCTCTCACCACTTTTAAAGCTTCCCCGGCCGGGGCTAACGTGTTTGCGTATCTGTGTGCATACCCATACATATGCATCTCTAAATGTTTGCATATGTATGCATTTAAAGTGTCTTTAAGTGGCAATTAGGTAGTATGCATTTAGGTGTTAAAGGACACTTAGGGTTCTATTATACTATACGGGTGCATATAGCTAGGCGAACACACATTCGTCTGGCAGTTAGTCTCTGTTAGAAACTTTGTGTGTGAAAACAGTTGGTGCTTGAAAGACAAAGGACCACATTCATATAAAAACTATCGAAACCAAATGTATTTTACGGCATGAATAATAATCAATTATTTGAAACCATTTGTTTTCTGCTGGCAATCCCTGATGAGCTGGTAGTGTGAACTGGTGGCAAAAGGAACCAAATATAATTTGGTATGCCACCCAATTAGTGTAGCCTTTTAGAAGTATGGAATCGTTGAACAGTGATTATTAACAAATTTACGTTATGCAGATAAATTACTGAAAATGAGCAAAAATAATCGAACAAGCGGATTGACATACTGGAGAACAGATCATACAGAATGAATTAAAAAGTTTACAAGTCCAAGACAATGCAAGTTTTCGATCGCTTCTGTTGTAGTCCGCTCTAGTTAGTAGGGACATAAATACTGTTACACACGTTTTATGCTGTAAAATAAAAAGTTCTGAATGTTTTTGGACCAAATATTTTTTAATATATTTATTGATGTATTTGTATCAAAAAAGAATCTACTTATTTGAAATATCCGCCTTTTGGCTTAACACACGCCTTAGCTCGTTCTGGCCAATCGTCAAGAGCTGCACGAACCTCGTCCATTGGAAAATTGGCCACAGCTCGAACCAAAGCAGTCTTATGAGATCCAATGTTGGGGTATCTTTTGTGACAAACCTTGTCCTCTAAAACCGTCCACAATTTGTAATCCAATGGGTTCAAATCTAGACTGCCTGAGGGCCATTCTTCAGAGGAAATGAACGCTGGCAAATTGTTTCGAAGCCAGGCCTGGGACGTTTTAGCCTTATGGGTCGGCGCAGAATTCTGCTGGAAAGTCCATGGCTGGTTTTGGAACAGGGAATTGTTAAGAGGCTTCACAACAGCTACCAAAACGGTTTCTTAATAAACTTTGGCCGATGTTTTGACTCCTTGTTCGCAGAAATACAGGTCCATGACTGAAGCTGGGTAATGACCATTTTCCAACCTTGGAATCAGTTCAGATGCTTCCTTAGATGACCGCGCATACACTCTATTAATTTTCCTGAACGGTAAAAAATTTTTCATCGGTGAACCAAATTTTTCTGTGCATGTTATCAGCGTGCTTTACCAAAAGACGTTTGCATTTTTCAATCCTATTTTTTTAAAGCTCTGTAGTCAATAAATGTCCAGTACGTCGCTTAAAAGCCTCAAGTCCCAAGTCTTTCTTTATGATTCGACTCATGAACTTGAAAAGCGCTATTACAGCGATACGGTTCTCACTATTTGTCCACTCCATGATGAAAGTTGGAACAATTTTAAGATCCCGTTACAGACTAACGCTATTGAGTTAGCTTTCAAAACCCATATGACATTAACGGGGTATGTTCAGTTCTACTATTGAAATAGGTATGTTCAATGTTTTAACAGTATTTATGTCCCTGCTAAGTAAAAGACATATGGGCTTTGTCGAGCAGTGTAAAATAATGAGCGTCAGTGATTAACTTAAGGTTACGTATGAGCCAAAGATTTAACAAATTGCAAAAAACATGGATTTTGTAGCTGCCAGTACTGCAGAAGACCCAGAATATTGTCCTTAAGAGCTATTACTACATATATTATATATAAAACTATTTACTACATATATTTGGATCATTTTCAAATAACTTTTAAGTAGAAATGCTTGCATGCGTAAGATCAGGTATAAGTGATTGTCTGCAATCATACACGCAGCCAGCGAAGCGACTGTTAAAAGTCTCCCTCCATCATAGGATTATTATCACATTGTCATGCCTTTTGCAGCACCTCGAAATACTAGTGGGAGACCTCATAGATTGTACGAGGGTTGCTATATATATATCTAGACAAGGCAACACTAAGTGTTGCTGGCGCCATCTGACATTTCCGTTGAAAAGTTAGACATTTTTTAGCATAAACGTACTCGGAATGTTTTGACGTACGACCATCATTTGTGTTGTTTACAGTGACTTGAAAAAATCAATTTGGCAAAAAAAATGGAATTAACTCGTGAACATTTACGTGCGAAAATTTTTCACAACTTTCGACGTGGATTATCACGACAAGAGTGCATTGATAAACCTAAATCTTTGTAGGGCGATAAATAATGCGGATAATGCAAGATCATCATGGGACATACCGTGAGATAGAGGCATCCTTGGGCATTTCTTCCACCAGCATACATTCGATATTGCATAAACACCTGGCCTTAAAAAAGTTGTGTTCTCGTTGGATCCCGCACAATTTGACAATCGGTCAAAAGAAGGCTCGTGTCCATTGGTGCAAAGAAATTTTGAAAAAATACTATAGTGGTGCTGCATGGATCTATGCGTATGAGCCCGAAACAAAACAGCAATCGACCGTGTGGGTCTTCGAAGACGAGCCAAATCCAACGAAAGTTGTTCGAGAAAGAAGCACTTCGAAGCAAATGGTCGCCTGTTTCTTCGGCAAAACTGGTGATGTGGCGACAGTTCCGCTTGAGCAATGTTCGACGGTCAATTCTGAGTGGTGCACCACAATTTGTTTGCCCTAAGTCTTCGGATAAATTCGAAAAAACAAACAAGAGAGGACGAATCATGACAATGCGAGCTCTCACACATAGGCTCAAACCAGCGCTTTTTTGACCGGCCAAAACGTCGAACTGATGGGTCATCCGCCGTACAGCCCTGACTCGGCATCCAATGACTTCTTTTTATTCCCGCACATCAAGAAATAAATGCGTGGTCAACGAATTTCGTCGCCAGAAGATGCTGTTGGAGCGTGCAAAAACCATGTTTTGGAGGTGTCTCAATCGGAGGGGAAAAAGTGCTTCGACAGTTAGTTTGAGCGCATGCAAAAGTGTATAAATCATGCTGGAGAATACTTTGAAAAACAATAAAACCAGTTTTGACGATAAATATTCGCATTTTCATTATTAGGACAGAAATATATATAGCAGCCCTCGTATATAATTTAAGTCATTGTTAAAATCTGTGTATGATCGTCGGTTTGTCTGTGGTAGGCAATCTACCGGTCAGAGTATTTAAGCAAGGTGGCCGACATTTTGTGGAAATATGTGTAAATCCTCTAAAACGGTTGACTGATGGGCCGAATCGGTCATGTGGTACAAATTTTCGCCATCCAAGAACTGAGTCAACCTCTGCAACAAGCACTACAGGAGTACTTGTAGTATTTTTGTTTATTTTTATGTTTTTTCTAATACATCACAACTATCAACTCCGATCGTTTTAATGTGATTGCGCAAGGGGGCAGGGCTGTTAGAAATATGACGACGACATTTGACATATCTTTGACATTTGAAACATCTGATATTGTGCTGAAACAACACACACCCTGTTGGAAAAGTGGGCGGTTCCCAGCACCTTTAAAATATCGTTATCATGACTAAGGTAATGGACCGATCGGTGTAACTTTTTGAAAGTATTAAATCAATGCTAACCAAATTTGTTTTTATTGACCATTTTGTTTTAAAATTGGTCCAAAGGGTGAGTCGCTGTCTTTTGAACTTTGAATGTCTTGTGCTGGTATAAACAGAAAGATTGCATTCTTATGGATTATGGAAAAGTGGTCGGTGTCACGCCTTGAATATATTTGTATATTGAACCGGAGTACATGATGGAGGGTATATAAGCTTCGGCCCGGCGGAACTACAGTTGTCCGCGTTGGTATCCATACCAAATGATATATGTGACAGCGCATAGAGAAAGGGACTTAAGGGTAAAAAAAATCAATTTTCACTTTTTTTTCGATGTGGACAACATCTGAGCATCGAATGAGACCGATCCTATGCCCCAAAAGTGTTTCCTCCCAGAGATAGGCGCGTTTTATGAAAGTGATGGTACACCAAAGATACACGTATTTAAATCTTTAAAATGGCTCTCCTGAACAAAACTGGTTTTTACCCTTAGGTCCCTTTCTATTTTGCGCGTCACTTATGCCCTCTTACTGCGTAGGGTATAAACATTGACTGATTTGGTCGGATTTTAGCACGGTTGGTTATAGATCTTTCGTAAATCGTCATACTTAATAACCATTAATCCCACGACAGCCGGTGGATTGACCGGAAGAACAATTCTTTCGCCAAGGGCCGTCACTTCGGCACACAGTTACCGCTACAACAACAACCAACAGATGATATGTGGCTTCTAGAGCGAAGTGAACCTTAATAGGGGGCGTCGTTTCGAAATTAGGAACCGATAAGGCCCAATTCAACAGAATTTGATATTGGTCGCTTGAAAGACTCTATGCCAAATTTGGTCAAAATCTGGTGTAATGTAAGGCTTTTAATGCAGCAGGCTCTAAATGAATGCCTTCGTATTATGCAGGGTGGAGCGCGGTAATTTGCTTCTTTGGGAATGAAATAAAAAAATTATGAATCTTAGAAAAATGTATTTTATATTTTAATTATATTGAACAGTAAGGGAATTTTTAAATACCTTGGTTTTTAATATCGTAGTGTATCTGGCCAATGTCGACCTTCGCTATCCACATATACGTTTTTTGAAGGTTTCATGATCTTTCACTGGTATTCTGCCAATTTCAGCTGCAATATTGTTATTTAGGTCTTCCAAGGTGTTGGGACGGTTGATATATACCTTCGACTTCAGGTAACCCCAAAGGAAAAAATCTGATGGGGCTAAGTCTGGTGATCCGTGTCGGTCAGTTCACATCACCCCTCAAAGAGATAAGCCGTCCAGGAAATATTTGCCTCAAACAATTCATGGTGACCCTCGCTGTGTGTGCAGTGACACCATTCTGTTGGAACCATTTATCCTCTTATTGCATTGCCTCTAGCCAGCTGAAAAAATCCTGTATCATAGTCAAGTACCGTTCGGAGTTCACACATAAGGCAAGACGGTTATCCTGGAAAATGTAAGAGCCAATGATGCCTACTCGCGATATGACGCACTACACAGTGACGCGGTCCGAATGCAGAGGTCTCTGGTGAAGTTCTCTGTGGTTTGTTTCACTTCAGTACCGCATATTTTGTTTGTTTACACATCCACTGAGTTGAAAATGTGCCTCATTAGAAAAGAACACAATTGCAAGAATTTCTTCACAAGAGATCCGCTGTGTCAAATAGTCCCGTGCTGACAATTGTTGGACCACGCACATTTTATACGAGTGAAAATTCAGTTCATCATGAAGAATCCGTTGGAGAAAACGTTTGCAAATGCCAAGAGCAAGTGATTGCTTCCGAGCAGAGCGTCTGGGAGATTGCAGTACTACTGCTCTAACTCTCTCGATGTTTTGTGGTGTTGTAATCCTTCTTTCAGGTCCCCTTCGTACACATGACACAATCCCCGCTTTTCTTAATGAAGTAACCCAATTAACAATTGATTGCCGTCCAGGAACACGTCCGCGTAGGCGAACAGCGAATCGTAAACGAAAAGCACGCTGCACTGCAATGAACGAGTGCGCATTTGAAAAATACGCTTCTACAAAAAATGACCTCTCCTTACGTGTCCAATGCATGATGAACTGAAAGGCAGCCACTATAAGCCACGCACACTATAAGCCACACACACTCTCCACTCTCTTCGATCTGCAGTGCAGCCACAGCCTGCAGTGCAATCAAAAAAACAAATTACCGCGCTCCACCCTGTACTTTATAGGGTCTCCGGTTAATATTTCAAGTGTTGGAAACGAAATAACAAATTGATTATACACCCCATCCTCTGCAGGAGGGTAAAAAAACAAATATCTAAAAATATTTCTTCGGTGGAGGTTATACAAGGTGAAGTTGGAGGGCCGATAGCTTTCGATTCTAGTGCCCTTTCACTCAGTTTATAATAATTTAAATTGTTATAAATATCTATATAAATAAAACAAATATCCGAAATTGGTATGGGCGAAGAATATTATTTCTGTTTAATTGTTTTCATAAGAAAATTCCGTGGTCAGCATTTTGACCACTAATTAAAAGTAAAAGTATTTCATTACAACATTTTCCCTGAACTCTTGTTATGTCAAGGTTGTATTTCTTAAAAGGAAAATTCTTAAGTTAAGTAAAATCATTGTGTCATCGAACAAAAAAAAAACTGTTGAACAAAATGTCGGTCCCCCAACCCCTATCAATTTTAAATGAACTTCATTCATCCGGTGCAGTAAATAATACCATTGTGCCGTTTTGCCTTTAGCATTCAATTTGGATCAGCTTAACTTTCTGACCTATTCCCTCTAAATAGTCCCATTAGGCTTAGCAACTACAGAAACGACACACAAAAAAACAAATCGAAATAAAATCCTAAAATGAATACAATACATCGCATTCAAAGTGTAATTCGCAAAATAAAACTGTCGAAAGAAAATAAAACCCAACTAAAGCTGTAATAGAATATTTCGGGTGACAAAAAAACAAAACAAAAAAACTTCATTTAAAAAAGCGAGGCAAACGTTTAAAATCAATCGCTAGTACGAGTTGATTTGAAAATTTGTTTTATCAACTCTGCGTTACATTCGACGGAAATGGAAAATAAACTTTTCTCTATATGTGACGCGCAAAATAGAAAGGGACCTAAGGTTAAAAACCAGTTTTGTTCAGGAGAGCCATTTTTAAGATTAGGAATCGTCGACTTCACTTTCATAAAACGCGCATATCTCTGGGAGGGAACACTTTTTGGGCATGGGATCGGTCTCATTCGATGCTCAGATGTTGTCCACATCAAAAAAAGAAAAAAAATGAAAATTGATTTTTTTTACCCTTATGTCCCTTTCTCTATGCGCTGTCACATATGTCGAAGCGGATATACAGCCATAATTAAATTTAGCTAAAGTTTTCAATTTAACAAACACGAAAAATCGTTGACACTTTTTTAGTGGGTAAAAAGTTTTGTGAAATTCTATTTCTTTCATGTTTTTTGCTGTGAAATACTTTCACTGTTCACTTCTTTCACCATTGAATCTTTAATGATGCGACTCTTTCTATTTGTATATTTTTTTGTTTTACAGAATATATGGCAACGATACGTTTACATTACATTTGGATCATGGCAGAGGTTTCGGCAAAGCATTCCATGACGATCTAACCATATTGGCACCCATGTTGCAGTGCTGTATGCTGCGAAAGTCGACCGTTAAGAAATTGTTAGAGTAAGTACAAACTAATATTAAGCACACATATACACATTTGCATTTATATTTACATGCATAATACGAGTACAGATCAATAATTCCGTGGCTTTTGAATAAAAGACAGTTTTTTTGAATATATTTTTTCATAAATAGTCCCCTTTTAGTGCAATACACTTACTCCAAGGTTTCTCCAATTTTTGTGTCAATTCCAAAAAAAAAGTTGACTCAAGGTCCACAAAATAGGCATTTGTTCGACCAATAATTTCATCGTTGGAGCTGAATCTCTTTCCACCGAGCTATTTCTTTAGGCTTGGAAATAGTCGCTGGGGGCTAAATCCGGAGAATATGGCGGATGAGGTACCAATTCGCAACCCAGTTCATGTAATTTTGCCATTGAGACTGCACACGTGTGCACCTGTGCATTACCAGATGAAAACGAACTTTTTTCTTGGCCATATGGGGTCGTTTTTTTTTAAATCCTCGCTAAATCGGTCCAATAAGTTGGCATAATATTTTCTTTTTATTCTTTTTCCCTTTTGAAGGTAATCGATGTGAATTATCCCGTGTGCATTCCAAAAACCGGTTGCCATCATCTTATTTGCCGACAAAGTCTCCTTGGACTTCTTCGAAGCCGGTGCACCCGGAGAAATCCATTGTCTAGATTGCTGCTTGTTCTCTGGTGTGTTGCAATGGATCCATGTTTTATCCACATGTTTTATTACAACACGCAGCAAAAACTCATTGGAAATGCGGTTAAACAACTTCCAACATTTGAAGTTCTCCCACAATTATGTTTTATGGTCAATTGAGAGCAAACGCGGCAGCCATCTTGCATACAGCTTTCTCAAACCCAACTAATCATGTAAAATCGAAACCACACTGCCATATAAAGTGCGTACGGCATCAAGTATCTCACGCACTTTTACTCATCGATCGGGCACACCATATAGTGGATTTTTTCGAGTGTATTGACCTTAATTGGCTGTCCAGAAGGTTTTGCGTCATTTGTACTTATGCGACCACAACAAAAGACAGAAAACAACTTTTTTACCATTGAAATCTATGGTGCAGAGTCGTATTTGTCAAACTTTTCCTTGGTTTGATTGACGGTTTATTCCGCAAAAAATAATATTTAATGAGCACTCGAAATTTACCTTTTTTCCGTTTTTAACTAAATCATCGAGGTTGTATGTTTTGAAAATCGGTTAAACACAAACTAAAGGACGGAACTCTCTCAAAATTTAACAGTAAGTCTATAAATAGATGGTACTTAATGGGAGCAGTGTTGCATTTCATATAGCTACGAGGGAAGTTGGAAAAGTCACGGAATTATTGAACTGTCATCGTAACTTTCAACTTCTTTATATGTTTTTTCTTCTAGGTAAAGATATTATCGAAAATAATATCTTTTTCTTTTAATTTTAAAATGAACAATTATACCCACAAGTCAATGAAATAGATAGAAGAAAGAAAAAAAATTATTTAAAGAAAGGTCTCTTTAAACCCTTTCCACAATCCCAAAAAAATCCGACCACTGGGCCAGAAGTCATTAATTTTACCCTAGTACCCTCGGACCACCAATCCGTAAATTTTCAAACCGCTGCCATTTCGACCAGTTGCACTTTCGGTCATGGTCGTAGATGGACATTTTTTCATTAAGCCAAGGAATACACTGGTGAAATGTGTCCACTCGTGAATGAATCAACCTGTATATATTTTATGCGCACTAAAAGACCTTTTAACACACCTTCTTCGATTTAAACTTTTTGTCCATTTAACATAAAAATGTTTATACCTTCTGAATGACTTGACAATGATTTTTTCCAAAAAACAAACAAATTTTAAAAATTTCAGGTTAACACCTTTTTATTATTACACTATTAAATATAAATGAATAACTAAAACTTCATTTTCTCTTACATTTTAGATTCCATAATGGCGAAAAGCAATTGTCACAAGTGATGCGTGAGTCCATGCAAGTGGATCCCGTTAACCCGATTTTATGGGAGCCGCATCTAGACGCTCTCGACCGGCGGATTGGCATCATTCTGCAGGGCGTGCGGGATTGTGTAAAAAAGAATCCCCCAGAAGAGTTCGATGCCTCGGAGGATAATGTCTCATCATAGCGTTAGAATAGGACAACTCAACAAACCAAACTTCTATTAAAATTAAGATTACATAACATAGTTAACGCCAGACAAAACCAGAAGAAACAGAAAAGAAAACGCGAAAAGTTCACAAAAAAACGAAAAAAATACTAATTAATCGATAACTGTTTTGTTAAAGCTAAAGAAAATTAATTAATTTTGTTAAAGCAACTAATGTAGTCCAGGACAACGGAGAGCACTTGAGAACTTTTATAAAAACGCTCTCAAAGATCGCAGAAAGCTCTCTATCGAACACGAGAAGGAAAAACAAAAAAGAAATCCCTAGAACGTAACCCCGTAAAACCTAAAGTAAATTGTTAGCTCTCAAAGGCCCTCGTTACAATTAGTTTTAAAACAAACAAAAGAAAAACTTAAAGAGTACATAGAAAATAGATTAATTAAATACCCACGTAAATCCAAGTAAAGCTTTAAAAGTGATACATCTTTAAGTCGATGACAAAGAACGGAAGTTAAACGACAGTTTTCAGTTTATAGTTTTTGAATTTCATATTGTTATCTAAGAAATACACAACTACATGTGTAGAATTGTTTTATTTTTGTGAGTGTAAAACTGCTCTCAAATTTCTTTGTTCAAGAATGTCGCGTGACTTAAGTACCTTTTTTTAATGAATGTTAAACCATTATGAGTTTTCCTTTAAAGATCTTGTACAACTTGGCAGCTATACTTTTTTTTCGTTGTAATTTTTTCTGTTCTTTTGTGAAAATCAGTAGTAGAAAGTGTAATTTTTATAGCTGAAACACAGAGTGTTTGGAGCTTGAGACAAAACAAAAAAGAAAAAAAATATTAACCAAAAAAAATAACAAATAACGAATAGTTTTTAATCAACGATAACAACAACAACAAAAAGACTACATAATATTATTTGAAAATTGTGAGAAACAAAATTAACCCTTATCTTTAAGTTATTTATCATTAAAACCTTTCCTTTTTTGTCCGGTTGTGAAATAGGCTACTTAAACGAAGGATTTAACTCGCCAAGGTTGTTTGGCAGGGTACACGAGATCTTGAAAAAAAAATACATTTAAAATATCAAATACAAGCTGGCCCAAATAAGACTGAAGGGTTCACCAAAAAGGGTAAGAAAGAAGTTTCTTTGTAGCTAGGGCTCAACGGCTCCATATTGGAAGAACCATATGTTAGAATAATTTTTAACGTGCGGACGCACAAAATTTTCAATCATACTGCTCTAGAGAGCCCCGTTAATAACTTCTGTTTGACCCTCCTCAATTTAAAAAAAATATCGATTGATACCTTTATCAACAGTACATCTGGAGGGGTGTAACGCTGTTTCTCAAAACGTGAGCCTAAGTTTCTAATAATGCTGTTACTAGGTGCTGTTCTGTCATTAAAATGATGATTATTTTGTAAAGCTGAAATAATAGCCAATATAATTTAACAATTTTGACGCGATGCTGTACATCATATGTAGCTATTACACTGTCCGACAGTACATATTACACTTGAACCGTACGGTATGCGTCTGAAGCAGGGGGCCAGGTGAAGTGTAAAAACTCCAATTTTTACAAATATACCTAGAATTGTGAAATTCCCGAAAATAGGTTGCCAATTTTTTTTTTTCAAAATATTTGTACGGAAATTTTAAAGGATATCGAAAGTTATATTTTTGAATGAATATTATTTGCATCCTTTTTCCTTTGCACTGATAACACACAAATGTCATAAAACAAAACGAATATAACGGGTATTCTCTTTTATGTGACACCAATTTAAACCTCGTAGGAGAATGAGAAGAATTTTTAAATATTTGTTCAAAAATAATGTTCTTTGAAACTTAAAAGTTATTAAAAAAGGAAACTTGTTGACTTAACCCATTTTTTAACACCGTTGCGTATGCGAAACTTCGACTTTATGTGTAGATGTTGCAATAACGCAACCGTGGTAGAAAATGGGTTAATCAAAAACTGTAAATGCAATTTTACTCCACGTGGTCCCCGGCTTCAGACGTATATCTACTGGTTCAAGTGTAACGATTTTTTTTTTAAATAACCTGGAAGAGAGATAAAATTAAAAACAAAAATGTTATGAATGATTTTAACGCTTCGGTCTTATTTGGGCCATGTTTACGATATAATGCGAACTCGTTTCAGTAAACGTTATAGCGATAACTTCTTTATTTGGAAAATATTAAAAAGTTTGTGTTGTATTATTATATATGTTCTAAGCCGTTCGTTTAGTAAAATTTAAAACTGCTCAACGGTAAACCTTAGGCTAGTAAAGAAGTAACAAGTACTGAAAATCGAAAAATTTACCAGGACGTGTAAATCTACCATTTGTTAACCAATTTTTATAAACGATAGCTTGTTCGGCTCGAGAAAGTCCAAACTTTATGCCCAATTTATTTATATATTTTTATACTATTGTTTATACAGTCTGTTTTTCAATTTATAATCGTGATTTTTGCACAAAAAAATCAATTCTTTAAATTTTGAATGCCTCTAACTTTAACAATATTGAACTGATTTTAATACCTTGTATGAAAACGTTTTAGAAAACTTTTGTTTTCATTTGAGACCACTCTTGATCAAATCGGTAATAGCGTTTGGGAGTTATGGTCCAAAAAGCTGAGAGATTTTATAAAAAACTCCAAAAATTCTATCTTGAAAACTAATCAGAGGAAAATTTTTAAAATTCATTTTCGTGTTTAAGCGGCCAAAATCTATAGGAAAAAATATTTAGAACTCTGGCCCAGGAAAAAAAATCATAATTTGTAAACTAGTGTTAGTTGTGTCTACAACACGATGATCGATCATATTTATCATCTCGTGGTATTTTGAATCAAATATCCATTACGATTATACGCATTTGGTGATTACGACCGAAATTCTTTTTTCTGGCCCAATTTAAGTTGTTCAAACCTTTTTAGACCAATTTTTTTTCTGGGTGTAAAAACAGTTTTTTTGGTTCAAATAAAAATTTTTTGAGCTTATAACCTTCCGTTGAACAAGTCCACCTACATGGACCGATTTAAAAAGGTGTTGTCCCTGGGCGTCAAAGCTGCACATCATTCAATCTTTCGTCGATATCGGTTTAGTTTTGCGAGTTATGCCTTGACTTAAACGAAAGGCATTAATGATGCCGAGTTGATCGTTTTAATAACGTGAGGTCCATCTGCACTTATTTTAAATACAACAAGCATCATCACTACTTTAAAATAACCTGGTTTACATTGCAGTTCCAATATTTTTCAAACGAACAAGTTACAATACAGAATTCAAATAGATTTCTTTTAAGAACATTTTTAAAGCTTTCAATCGCTTGCCTTTTTCACAACCGACAATTTTTCTCATTTTTTTCTATTTTAAACTAAATTTTAAGTACTTGATTTTAATCGGCATCCTACGTCTGTAGTAGTTTATTTTTTTTTTGTTTCGTTAGTAGTAGCATAGTTTCGTACCAAAGAAATATCAATTATAATTTGAAATTTCATTTATTCATCATTTCTACTTGAGAGTTTGCTCTGCTTGCTCTCTGTAGCAGCTAGCACGTTTTCGGTCAATTCATTTAGAGTTAAACAAAATAAAAAACATATATTTCAAATAACAACATATATTCCTATATTTTATATTAAATAAAAATATTAATAAAGAGCAGCGAGGATGGAGAATCGAAATGAATATAATATCCTTTACAACTAAAGTACCTTATGTGTATGTTTGATGTAAATACTATTATATATATATTCTCGTATATATACATATAAATATATATAAATTAAATCAAAATATTTATGGGTTCACTACAAACAACTTTTAGACAAATTTATTTTTATTATCGTTTTTAATTATTTTTTTTGTAACATAACTTTTTGATGATGTGTTTGAGAATGAGTTGAAAGACATTAATTAATTTTAATGAAAGAATTTGTTTTTTTTGTACTTTGTTGTATTTTAAAAGAAAAATCTTAATTATTTATGTAATTGAATGTTTACATTTATGAAATGTCAATGTTATTTAATTGTAATTGTAATTAATTACTACCTATACATATATATAAATATATATACTATACCATATATGAATGACTATAATATCTGATACAATCATATATTATAATGAAAATAATAATATTACTAGAGAATTTAAAAATAGCACTATTGCAATGTAAGGTATAAAAACACCATCAACGAAAAAGAAAAAAATTAAAGAAACATAAATAAAAACCAAAATAATATTTGACTGTTGAAATAGTTGCGTTTAATTTCAAATAATATGTAAAAGCTGAACAAAATGTCTCCCATACATACTCCCATACAAAATGTCTCCATACTATTCTGAACTTTTAAAGGTCTTTAACCGCCATCAGGTTTGAATTCCCATGCTTCGTTCTGGAAAACGTGACCTGCAGCGTAGTATACGCAATATTTCGTAGGTCTAGCAGGACGATCGGCCATTACTGCGTGCGCCCCTTAACTAGCCATAAAGATTTTAATGCTAGATTTTCCACTACAGGTATCTGCAATTAACGAAAATTTCTGTGTTATCCGAATTAAAAGGGTCTCAAGTGTTTTTCGCGTTAGTTTTAAAACTGGCCGGGAGGTCAAAAAAAGCTTTTAACTATATAAGTACATAAATTTGTTTCAGCGAAAAAATTCTAATTACATAAACTTTTTTTGCATATCTTGCATATATATTTACGAGGGCGACCGCAAAACTAACTGGCCTGGCACATTTTCTGTTTTACTAGCAATTTTTTTGTTTGTTTTTTAAAAGCAATCTTTTATAAGCCATCTGTCAAAATTTCCGAAATATTTAATGATTATTTTCTTTGTTACAGGTGATTGAAGTAAACAAGTTTTATAATTTTTGAAAAATAAAAAATAAAGAGTTTCGTGCGGTAATTAAACACTTTTATGTAAAAGGTCATACGCCACAATTAATCAAAAATGAATTGGATTCTGTTCATGGTGATAATGCACCATCATACTCCACTGTTAAAAATCCTGGGTTCAACAATTTAAAATGGGTCGTTCAAGTACGGAAGATGAACAACGCTCTTGAAGACCCAAAACATTAAAAAAATATTTAATGAGATGACTATAGATAGACGAATAAATCTCAGAGAACTTGCTGATATTGTTAAAATACATGAAAAACAAGTTTGGAGTATTTCACACGAAAAAGCTATCCGCAAGCCCAGAGAATGTAAGAAAATTTCTGGTTGTTTTTCCGGGACAAATTTTTTTGTGATATGTATTTTATCTAACGCACATACGTTGTGGTGAAAGGATATTTTAATTGAAGATTTAATATTTCCCTGCAGCAAAAAAGTTAGGCTTAACGTGATTTTTAAAATGCCTTCATAAGCAGTTGAAATATCATTTTTCAAATTCAATCTTCATATAAAAAAAATTGGCCCTTCATTTCTGTATGCGAGTTTCCTAAAAAATTGCATTGACAAAACGTTTGGTTCATTTGTCGAAGTATCAGGCGCCCACAACAATAAGGAGAGTGCTTAATATTTTTGAGGAGAGTTAACATTGTTGCTCTTTGCTCATTTGTATCACTTAATATCACATACACATGCGCAATTTTTGTAAGATCAGAATCACCTACACCAATTACACAAGTAAACGGAATTTTTTTGTCTAATGCGTTTTGTTGTTTTCAATGATTTACCAATCAGGACAAGAGTTTTTGCTTTGTTATTGTTTTTAAGTTGATTGTTTTTGACGGGGGCAGTGATGAAGAGCAGGGCGTCAGTGTGTCCCGTACATAATATCGATGTGTATGTTTGTTAGTGCTCTTTGGTATTTAGCTGAGAGTTTTAATGAAAACAATGCCTACTCTTTTTTATGTGCGCCTGTTACATGGGGTTTCTAAACAAGATTAACCACATTTATTTTTGGGTCAGTTTTTGAGACCGTTTGATTCGAGACAAGAAAATTTAGTTCAGCGATGAAGCTCAGTTTCGGTTGAATGGGTACGTTAATAACTAAAATTGTCGCATTTGGAGTAATGGAAATCTACAAGCCATTGTTGAGACGCCTTAAGATCCATAAGAGGTTACTGTTTGGTATGCTCTATGGGCAGAAGGAATCATTGGTCCATATTTCTTCAAAAAATGAAGCCGGCATAATGTTACATGGGGAACGCCATAGAGCTATGATTAATGACTTTTTCGTGCCTGAATTGAAGAATGTTGATGTGGACGACCTTCGGTTCCATCAGGACGGCACTACGTGCAAAACAGTCAACGAAACAACCAATTTATTGATGGAAACTATTTGTGAGCGCATTATCTCGCGTCGTGGGTCTGTGGTGTGGCCTCCAAGATCGTGCGATTTAAAACCGCTGTACTATTTTTTGTGCGGTTATGTAAAGTCGCTTGTCTACGCATAAAAGCCCGATACTTTTGAAGCCTTAGAAAAGAAGATTCGGAGCGTTTTTGAACTAGATTAAATACAAATATGATGTATTTCGTGGCAGTACCTCAAAGCGGCAAGAACGTTCGTACTAAAGCTATATCAAAAGATGGACCAATATGGTCGAGCTTCAATAGGGTTTGTTACAATTCACTATGCTAAATTAAAGCAACATCGAAATTGATATGTGTCTGTCCTCTGGAGCGGCAGGGCCTAACACCACGAAGGACCCTTTGACTACATGAAAACATGGAACGATAAAGTCTATTTTCACAAGGATTGAACATAGACCACTCATAACGCAGTGTAACAAAAGTTAACAAGATCGAACTTAAATTGTGGCTTCTACAGCGGTGGGACAGCAGAATAAGAATAAAACTTGTGTATGGGGGCAACATAAAAACACGGTCTTTTATTTAAAAGGTTGTTTATTGGTCACTTTTAACGCAACATGCCAAATTATAGCAAGATAGGACATAAGTTGCGGCTTGATTGGTTAGGCAGGGTTTCAAATCGGGAGTGTCTCTTGCATGGGGGCTATTGAAAACATGAACTGATATTGTCCACTTTCACTAGACGTAAGGAGCGACAGAAACATAAACTAAGTTTTGTCGACATCTGTTGATATTTTTAACTAGTACTTTGATTATAAATATAGATGGACGCAAGGACATCGTTCAGATAACGGATCAATTCAAATAGCGATTCCAAATCGACCAAAATCTCCTTTCCTTTAAGGTGTTACACACATCGGCCAGCACTAAGTCACATGACATTTTTGTTGTGATATGTGAATATCCACTGCATCCGTTTTGGTAGAAAGATTGACTATATTTTATGAAAGAGATTTCCAGATGTTTCCCAGCAGCAAAAAGGTGCAGTTTTTGCATGCTTTTTAGAATGTCTCCACAAGCAATTAAAAGGTCTTCCTTTCAAATTCAATCTTAATTTAAAACTTACTTTCATGCAGGCTTATTACTTACGTTGGTTGGTTGGCTCTTATTAATGGCCTCTTTCTTCATTTCTGTAGCTGAGTTCCCCGAAAATAGCATTGACAAAACATATGGTTCATTTGTCGAAGTATCAGGCGCCCAGAACAATAAGGAGAGTGCTTAATATTTTTGAGGAGAGTTAACATTGTTGCTCTTTTCTCATTTGTATCACTTATTATCATATACACATGCGCAATTTTTGTAAGATCAGAATCACCTACACCAATTACACAAGTAAACGGAATTTTTTTGTCTAATGCGTTTTGTTGTTTTCAATGATTTACCAATCAGGACAAGAGTTTTTGCTTTGTTATTGTTTTTAAGTTGATTGTTTTTGACGGGGGCAGTGATGAAGAGCAGGGTGTCAGTGTGTCCCGTACATAATATCGATGTGTATTTTTGTTAGTGCTCTTTGGTATTTAGCTGAGAGTTTTAATGAAAACAATACCTACTCTTTTTTATGTGCGCCTGGTACATGGGATTTCTAAAATTCGCATTTTTGGGTCGTCAGTTTGAGAAAAGAAAATTTTGTTCAGCGATGAAGCAAAAAGCAAGCTTTTTGTTGGTTGGTTGAACGGTTGCTTACGTTAATAACCAAAATTGTCGCATTTGGAGTAATACAAATCCACAAGCCTTTGTTGAGACGCCTTTACATCAACAAAATCACTGTTTTGTGTGCTCTATGGGAATAGGGAATCATTAGTCTATATTTCTTCAAAAATGAAGCCGGACATTATGTTACAGTCAATGGGGAACGTTATAGAGCCATGATTAATGACTTTTTCGTGCCTGAATTGAAGGATGTTGATGCTTACGATCTTTGGTTCCAACAGGACGGCGCTACATGCCACACAGCCAACGAAACAACCAATTTATTGAAGGAAGCATTTGGTGAGTGCATTATCTGGCGTGGCTATGATCGTGCGATGGAACACCGCTGGACTATTTTTTGTGCGGTTATGTGAAGTCGCTTGTCTACGCAGATAAGCCCGACATGATTGAAGAAAATATTCGGCGCGTTATTGCTGACGTAAGGTCCCAAACGCTGCAAAAAGTGCACGAAAATTTGGTCTCTCTGCTGGAATTTATTTGAGCCATCCGCGGCGGACACTTGTCCGAAATCATTTTTAAAACTTAATGGCATTATTAAACCAAATGCTGGGGCTCAACACTTTATGTGTTTTTGAACTAGATTTAATATAAATATGATCTATATCGTGGCGGTACCTCAAAGCGACGTACCCAAAAGGACGTTTGTACTAAAGCTATATCTTAATGGACCAATATGGTCGAGCTTTAATAGGGTTTGTTATAAGTCACTATGCTAAATTAAAGCAACATCAAATTTGAAATTAGATAGGATAGGACAAGTTGTGGCTGGTTCGGCCAGGAAGGGCCTCAAATCAAAAGTGTATTTTGCATAGGGGCTATCACAAAACATGAACCATGGTACACTTTTACCAGACCTTTAGAGCGGCAGAAACCTAGACTAAGTTTCTTCGAAATCTGTTTATATTTTCAACCTGTTCTTTGATTTTAACGATAGATGGATTAATGGACATCGCTCATAAAAGAGATTTTTTCTGATCGAGATTCTGAATAAATCAATTTAATAAACATCGGGTCTTTCTCCTTTTCTTTAAGGTTTTACAAACATCAAACAACACTAGGTCATAAATAGCCCCCCCTTAAAAATGTACATTTTATACCAGGAGCCCAGAGAAAGAAAGAAAATTTCTTTTAGTTATTCTAACCAATGCACATATATATGTACCAAGTTACTGGCGGATGGAAAATATTTCCCAGCTGCAAAAAAAGGTGCATTCCATGCTTTTTAGAACGCCATAAGCAGTTAAAATGACTTCCTTTCAAATTCAATTTTCATTTAAAAATTACTTTTCTGCAGACCGCCTATTTGCGTTGTCTTTAAATGTGATTGATTTTGATGGCAACTTCTTCTTCATTTCTGTCTGTATGTGAGTTCCCAAATAAATTGCATTGAAAAACATATGGTTCATTTGTCGAAGTATCAGGCGCCCAGAACAATGAGGGGAGTGCTTAATATTTTTGTGGAGAGCTACCATTGTTGCTATTTTCTCATTTCTATCACTAATTATCACATACATAGCACAATTTTTGTGGGATTAGAACTACCTACAACAATTACACAAGTAAACGGTATTTTTTCTAATGCGTTTTGTTGTTTTTTAATGATCTACCAATAAGGACAAGAGTGGTCGCTTTTTTTATTGTTTTTGGATTGAGTGTACTTGTGGAGGGACATACAGTTATAAAGAGCAGGGTGTCATATTTGTCGCGTATATAATTTCGATGTGTATGTTTGTTAGTGCTCTTTGGTATTTAGCTGAGAGTTTTTACGAAAAAAATACCTACTCGTTTTTATGTGCGCCTGGTACAAGGGATTTCTAAACATGGTTAGTTATTTTTGGGTCAGTTGTACTGCGATTAATTGTGGGAATTGTTGGTTTCCACTATATACAAATGTCGCGACGTATAGTGGCAATTGGCGACGTTGAGTTAGTCATAAAGTCATACAGTCTGTCGACCAAACTGATCTAAATGTAACTGACAGCCTGTTTGTAAATTCCAGATATCAGGCGCTCATGGTAAAGAGTAAGTAACTTTTGGAAAACTCTCAGTTTCATATCAGGGATGTGAAATCTGTTTTTTCATTTTATACTTTCCGCTCCTTAAAAATGTACTTTTTCGATGCCGAATGTAGAAAAATTAACAAAGATGTTTAGTTTTGATACACAGTTTTATTAGAATAAAACAAAAAAATAAAATAAAAATAAAAGTCGGACGGACGGAACCGATTATGAGATACTTTTAACCCCTCTGTTATTAAGCAAATCCGAGCTTGTGTGTGGAGCTTAATCTAGTAGGGACTTTTACTTCAAGAGTTTAATGTTAAATCAAATGGTGATGTGGTCTAATTTCACTATGCTTCATTTAAACTAGAGCGAAGTTAAAATGCTGGAATGGTCATTTGTATGACGTTATGTTCTATTGGATAAAATTTCAGTAGGAAGGGCTATATGTAGCTCATAGCTTTAAGAGCGACAGGACATCCAATTAGAAGGGATCTTTGTGTAGGAGATATTCAAAAACACGAATTGATATGGTCCGATTTCACCAGAGTTCATTTACCATGCAAAATTTGAGCGTGATCGGGTTTAATTTGAGGCTTCTATAGCTGTAGGTTTTGAAATTAGGAAGGAGCTATCCGCCAGCAAGGGCCGATATGATCCAATTTTTCTATAGATGAGTGTTGGTCGATCGCAACACTCATCTGCAAAATATGTTCGGTATAGGATGTTTAGGGTGTCTTCTTGAGTGACAGAACCTTTAAAGCAGGAAGAACCTTTGTATCAAAGCAGTATGAAAATTTGGACCTATATAAACTACAGAGTTTATTATTAGCCGTTTATGGCGTACCATGGCAAATTTAAGCACGATCGAGTTTAATTTGGGGCTTACAGAGCTGCAGGAACTAAAATCGGGGAAGGGGTGTTCGTCTGAGTGGAGGCTATTCGATAACATAGCCCGATATGGTCCAAAACCTTAATTTATATCATAACAAAACATGGACCGATATGTATCAGTTTGAAAACCTTTCGTCCCTGGTCCAATCCTGAACAAGGTTCAAAGTTTGATCGAAATCGGTTCATAATTGTGGCCTTTACTTCGATTACTACGATAAGTACACTAAACACGGGGTCTTCATTCCATTAAGATAATACAAACTTTAGTTCTAAGTCATAATATCAATAGTGTGGTGTAGGGTACCCAAGACAACAGATCGGAACATTTGTAAAATGTATCAAACAAGCCCAAATGAGCCGAGGTTGTATCACAGGGTACTTTCGGTGCCAAAAATGTTCCTTAAAAGTTCAATTGTATCAACTTTTGCATCCCTGCTTTATATCAGACTACAATAAGAAAACTACACATCCAAAATAAGGAGAGGCACACTCTCACGAAACCACCGCGCTCTTTATTAGTGTTTCCTTCTTCATAAGATCAAAACAATAACGAAAACTCTCTTGGTTAACATATTCTTCTAATTGGATGATCCTATAATAACTGCGCATGTATGTATGTGATAATAAGTAATACAATAATGAAAATAGAAGCAACATTTATGCTCTCCATAAAAATATTACGCGTTCTCCTCTTTGTTCTGTGCGCCTGATACTTTGGCAAAAGAATGAAAAGTTGTGACGCTGCTGTGTGTGGCACAAATTATATTTAAAAAGTAGCCAGAAGAAACAAACAGCACCAGGATGAAGAAAAAATGCGCACCTGGTAATGGTAAGTAGAAAAAATATAAATTATTTTAATTCAAAAACATTTGATGAGTCTTTATTTATTTAAAAAAAGGTAATATATTTTTTTTTCTTTTTTAGATAAACAAAGAAAAATAAATTCGTTTATGAATTTGAAAGAACTGTGGGCCGCCGTGCTTTGATGGTTAATGTGCACGAAGCCGCATTTTAACAGTGTCCAAACCGAAAAACCGACGTTCCGGGTTTTAAGTCCAAACCCAAGAGTCGGTTTCTCAAAACAAGGAAAACCCTGGTATGTCGGTTAACCCGGTTTTTTAGTGTCGGTTTTTTTATTGGTCTTCGTTAAAGCAAAGATAGTTCATAATATGCCCGTAAGGAATACAATTTGTATACCCTGTACTAAACTGTAAAACGGGGTATTAATAGTTAATTTCTTAGCAAATGTTTGTAAATAAAAAAAACGCGGTTCAACCATAATACACGATACGATGTTAATTGTGAGACTTGTCTTTACGTCAAGTTTTTTACGCAAATTAATTTGACATTTCTTCTCTTCAGTGTTTAATAAATTCAATTATTGCTGAAGACATTTACGAAAATGGACGTTCAAATCAAAACACATTTCGTACACTTCATGATTTTTTAGTCAGCATAATAGACAAAACATGTCCACAGTAGATTCTTTAACAAGCAGAAATGCAGCATTTGTACAAATAAGAATCAACGAGTGATTGTTGAAAGTCGATGAATCTATAAGGAGTGACTGTTTGCTGCAGTTTATGGGCTGAAGGACCGTACTTCTTTAAAAATGAGATCGGCCAAGCAGTTAACGTGAATAGTGTTCGCTATCTCGAAATGATAACGGATTACTTGAGGCCAGAAATTAGGGATATGGACCTTTACGATATGTTGTTTCAACAGGATGGTGTCACTTACCCCACAGCCAACAAAACAATGGCTCTTTTGCGCGAGAAATTTAATGGCCGTGTTATATAACTTCGTAGTGACGTTTTTTAGCCGCCATGTATTTAGACAAGAACGGTTTCATACAAAATCCAGAAGGTATACCTATTTTTTATCATTTATACAGAAGGGCTAACACAAAAGCTATCAGAGTCAATATAATCATTGACAATGAACTTCGCTTCGATACTAGCGTATCGGATAAAGATCGCTCTGAAAGAAATAAAATAAACAAAGATATGTATTGGTGGATTGCACACTAAACTTTTTGCTTTTAACCGTACTGACACTATTTTATTCATTACAGTTACTTAAATGATGTTTTTCACAATTTTTCATTATAAAATAGAGGATAATAATAAAACATGTGTTAATATTATGTAAAAATACTAAAGATATGACTTATAAAATGTCTTAGTAGATAAATACTGCGTATATTAAATATTGTTGAGTTCCCGTCGAAGGGCATTATATAGTTCTAACATATTCCAACTTTTTGTTTATTTATAGTACCAACGCCATTCTTAAATCAAATAAACATACAAAAAAAAAAAAAAAAAAATCCGTATAGAAAATTATTTTGAAGATTTGTCTCAGGCTAAGATTAATGGAACCTTATAGCCGAAACATGCGATAATAATAATACAGAGAATAATACAGAGAATATTTCAGATATGTAGTTGAAATTTATTCCAGGTGTAGTGCAGATGTTACATTTTAAGAATGAAATTCGACTTCGGTCATATGTCCACCACGAGCCCGTTTACAGCGATCTATTTTTTTAGACCCAATTTTCAATTACTCTTGCACACATTTCGACTGGAACGTTGTCAATTTCGCGATGGATGTTTTCTCTGAGCTCGTCTAAAGTTGTTGGCTTGTTGGCATTGACCAATGACTTGATGTGGCCCCATAAAAATAAATCCAATGGCGTTAAATCGCATGAACGAGGTGGCCATTCGACCGGACCATTTCCAGATATAACACGCTAACCGAATTTGCCTTTTAGTGAATCGATTGTAACTCGTGCTGCGACCACCGACTCAGAATTTCGCTAGTAATTTTTAATGATTTCCAAACTTTGCTCGTTAGTGAACTTGATGGCCATGATGAAAATGTGGACGTTGACTAACGTTTTGACACTGAAAGAACATTAAAAATGTTTGAAATGTTTGTAAAGATACGAAATAGTTATGTCCCTAGTAGAAAACCCTTTAGTTTATATGGACTAATGGGTACTCAAAATAAAGCAAATTTCACTTTAAATCAAAATTGCAATGCATTGTTAAGGGTATTATTTAGTCGAATGAAGTGATCGTAGTAAATGTGGCGAATATACTAACTATTGAATATAAATGAGATAATGGCTATTCATAGTGGATTAAATATTTTGCCTGAACGAACTAAATGGGAACCTTTCTGGCTGTTACTGTCTTGTTTTTCCCCTTTGAAATAATGGCGTGAGTGGTTCCCTTAATCCAACACTAATTCCATTTGTCGACATCACAAAAAGGTTCTAAACAAATTAGGACAAATGTTTTTTTTTATCAGATATATATCCATGTTTTGGTATCTGGCACCATTTCCATAATTTGGCCAGTTATAGCTAAACGATCAGAGAAAAATAATTCAATTGACAGCTCGTTCAATGCGTGTCCTAAGCGAGTAGGTTTTGGAATTCCATATTAACTTACATTATTTTCAAGTTGTATTTCATAAAATACAAGCGCTTTGCTGTACTTTGCATCATCACAATTACGGTTGTAATACATGATAGGGTCTTCCGATAACTCATTTCTAAAGCGCGCCCAAAGCTCTAGGTGTTTACATATCCCACAATGCCAGTTAAATTTTCCAATGGTTTCATCAGTATTAAATTTTTTAGATTTTGGACTTACAGTTACAATTTTCTTTACGACCGTTGATTTAAATTACAAATTCGTCCTAAATGCGATCTACAATAAGCCACAATATTGAAGATATGTTGAGCAAATTCCCAAAACGGTAGGTTTCATTTAGGCGCTCTTTAAGGACGTTTCGCCAAATTTTTTGATTGGTGTTCATTAAAGCAAATACAGAAAAGACGTCGATGGGGCTATAATGGGTGAAGTTGTGAGACAGGCCGTTCGGAAAATCTATGGGCACAAAATGCATTTAACGAATTAATAGAACCGCCTGTATTTGAGTTGTACACAATACAAAATGTACTTTAAAAGTGCCACCAGGACAATTGTGTAAGAAATTACTGCCACACTTTAAGCAGTTACACGGTACATTCGGAGAAAATCTCTTCTGTTTATTTTTACGGAAAAACAACTTTTTTAAACTTGAGCTACACCAGCAACTTTTTATAAAGGATTTTTACCATACATATATTGTTTATATATGCATGTATATGAAGTTTCCTTTTCATTTATGCCATTGTTTGTTGTTTGAAAACAAACTTTTGTGTTTTATTTCTTGCTGGAAATCATAAAAACAAACTTGGCTAATATATGTACACCTGCCTGCAAATGCTCTGAGCCGATGGTTCAAGCGCGAGTGCATGCAAATAAGAACGTTGTGTAATTTACTGCAAAGAACTCTACTGTTTCTCCATTGACTACCCTACACAACAGAAGGGGGTTCTAGTAATTACCGCATTTTGTTTGCTACAACATCACGTAGAAAGCTAAGGCATGTTAAGATATAAACAATGCTGATTTCATGCAAGACTGTCACATGTCAAAATTCGTGTTTGATATTTTTATAAAAATTGATTCAGGCGATCTTTCACTGAATGAGCCATGTGTAGAAAAGGATGATCACCATTTTTCCTATTAGATTTCTCAAACGATCCCCAGGCAATGCTCATTTAAAACGGTTTGAAACAAGGCAATTTGCTTCCTTTGATGAACATAACAGGGGCAAGGCCTCAAATCCCTCCGCATGAGGCGTGTTTTACAAGTCATTCAGACGATATCTATAAATCATTGTTCAAATTTTAATTAATGATTCTGTTAAAAAAAATTATGTACCCGGCCACATTTCCGCTGTCCAAGTCTACACACGAAATGCTTGTCTTGTGTCGTCTGTTGTGATTTGGTATTTTTGCTGTATAGTGAATTAACGATAATTTTGGAGTTTTGTAAGAAACTCAACCAATAGATCGGTCATACCAGTAAAATACGGAAAATTTTGGTTGTGGCAATTAACAGTTTGTTGAACATTTTTTGCTTCAACCAAATATTGGAAATTATAATAATCAATTCACAATAACGGAATAATGGACCAATATTTTGGTCAGTGATGAGGCCCATTTTTGGCTCAACGGCAACGTTAAAAAACAAAATTGACGCATGTGGGCTGAAGAATAATTCGAAGACGTTCAAGAGGTGCCAGAAAAAAAACACGGTTTAGTGCGATTTACGTGCTGGTGGAATCATCGGTCCATATTATTCCAAAAATGATCACGGCCGGAAGGTAACCTTGAATAGGCCCGCTATCGCTCCATCATATCGGACTTTTTGCTACCTGAAATTATTGAAGCCTGTAATCTTGACAACATTTGGTTTCGACAGGACCGTGTCACTTGCTATGCAGCTGCTAAAACAATGGATCTATTGAGAGGTTATTTCGAAGAGCAGCTAATTTCACGATTTGACTGGTGAGTTGGCCGCCTAGATCGTGTGATATAACACATTTAGACTTTTTTCTTTGGGGCTACGTAAAGTTCAAAGTCTATGCTGACAACCCAGCTACGAAGGAAGCCAACAGGTTTTGGAAGCCAACGCGTGTCATTTACGCCATACAGGTTGTAATGCTCGAACGAGTCATACTAAATTCGACATCCTGAGGCGTAGTTACGCCCAACATATGAAGTAATTTATATTCGAAATATAAATGGCATAATATGTCCTTTCGAATGTCCTTTTCCTTTTTTTATATTTTGAAAAAATACGGATCACGGATAAATTAATTTGAAAAAATACATTCAACTATTCATAGATTTAAGCCGATCGGAATAAAGTGCATCTAGTCGGAACTGTTTAAAAGGCATCCCAAGAGGACGCTACAATTTTTGGCGATAATATCACCTTTACTTAGATTTTTAAGAAATTGTTTTTTTTTTAAAGCTAGGTAGAGGTTTATAAAAGAACAACCTGATGGTCGATCTCTATTTAAAAGGCGAAATGTGGCGAGCCAAATATAAGTAATATAAATGACTTGTTCAATAAAATGATATTAACTTAAAATATGAAATCTTTTATTTTCCAATCCAATTTTCTCTTTAAAAATCATTGTAAAAGGCAATGCAGTTCTTTACATAAACGAGTACGTTGTTTAAAAAGAATTCGCCCTGGGCTATTTATACAAAAATTCTTATCAGGCAAACCGCAATGGCCTTACAACTTATTAGGCAGAAATCAAGGCACTTATCTCAGGTCGTTGTCGCCCTATGCGACCATCGTGCGTTTATTAAATTATAGAATTTAATTGCAGGCGGACAATAAAAGAAACAAATTAACGTGTCTTTCAGCTGCACTTGAAAATGCATTAGCAAGTCAACATAGCCCAAAACATAATCTAAAACGTGTTCACTATATACAATCTTTCCTCACATTTCTCACTCTTTCATCGAAAAAATTTGAGTAACCCTATGTGCAGGGTCCCAGCTAATATCGTTTGACCGCTATCGTGCTTTTAACAGACACACGAACGAACGTAAACTGCTAGATCCTCTTAAAACTTTACCACAAAAAATAATATACTTTACATCTACTTTCAATACTTCGAGGTGTTAACAAACGGAATTAAGTATAAAAATTTAGTAAGTACTCCATTCTTCGGTGGAGGGTATAAAAACATATATACTTATATACTCGTACACAGAGTAAAAGTCAGTTTTAACTCGGTCCGAACTGCAAATATTCTGTGTGTGTATTTATTCCTTTGGTTCCGGTATGCAACAAAGGGCCGCGACAAAGTTTTTGCAGCTTGAGCAATCCTGACCCTTTCTACCCGTTACAAATTTGAAAAAATATGGACCGATGAATCCACTAGTCTATAATCAGCACCAAGCCGTGGTTTTCGCGGTGTAAGTCATTCCACGATGAAAAGGCAAACAATACTGAAAAGAAAAAAAAAAGTTTAACCCAACTCACACGTAATCTGTGAAAAACCCGTATTGAAAAAATACCTCTAGATTGATCACCCGTTAAAAATTTGAAAAAATATGGACCGATGATTCCACTAGTCCATAAACAGCAAGAAGCCGTGGTTTTCGCGGTGCAAGTCTTTCCATGTTGAAATGTCAAGCAATACTGAAAAGAAAAAAAAATCAGTTTAACATAACTCACGCGTAATCTGTAAAAAAAACCCAATTGATAAAAATACCTCTAGATTGATCACCCTTTAGATTCAAACAATTTTTACTTAGCTTAGTGATGTTTAAGGAAAAGCCTCTCAAAATAAAACTGGATAGAAAAATCGCAATTGTTAAGTCATTTCCATTTCAAATTAATATTTGGCTTAAGAAAAAGTTCAGATGTACTCGACTCTTAAAAAAGAGTAGTGTTAACAATTCAACCTTTTTTGTACTAAGTTTGGATAGCTATCAGGTACTATTAATACTGCGGCCATTACTTTTCCTGCTGACTTAACAGTTTTCGCCTTCTTGGGACCACTTTTACCAGCTTCTATCCATTGTTTTGACTGTTCTTTGCATTCTGGGATGTAGTGATGGATCCATGGTTCATCAACAGTTATGAATCGGCGCAAGAACTCTATTGGATTACGCTGATAAATCGCTAAAAGCTTCTCGGAATTGGTCCAACGGACGATTTTTTGGGGCAAAGTCAACAAACGCGGCACCTTTTTCATGTGGAGTTCATCATGTAAAATACTCCAAACTTGTTTTTCGTGTATTTTAACAATATCAGCAAGTTCTCTGAGCTTTATTCGTCTATCTTTAGTCACTTCATTAAATATTTTTCTAATGTTTTCAATAGTAGTAGCAGTATTCGGTCTTCCAGAGCGTTGTTCATCTTCCGTACTTGAACGACCCATTTTAAATTGTTGAACCCAGGATTTCACGGTGGAGTATGATGGTGCATTATCACCATGAACAGAATCCAATTCATCTTTGATTAATTGTGGCGTATAACATTTCATATAAAAGTGTTTAATTACCGCACGAAACTCTTTATTTTTTATTTTTCAAAAATTATAGAACTTGTTTACTTCAATCACCTGTAACAAAGAAAATAATCATTAAATATTTCGGAAATTTTGACAGATGGCTTATAAAAGATTGCTTTTAAAAAACAAAACAAAAAAGTTGCTAGTAAAACAGAAAATGTGCCAGGCCAGTTAGTTTTGCGGTCGCCCTCGTATTAGCATCTATCTAGGCTTTGTATTTAAACGGCAATAACAAACATTTTTTCTTTATTTTTTTTAGCAAAATTGGTATTTTTATTAACAAATGACTTAATTATCGTATTGCGGCTTTGCTATCTTCTCTTAGATACGGAGGCTTAACTTTAAAAACCACCACGAAAATTAAAAAAAAAAATATTTATTTACATTTTTTAGACTCTGTCATTTCCAATTTAATTTTTCTTGACAAAACATACACAGACCATGACAGTAACTTGAAGACTACTAACTGTGACAGTCCCTAATTAAAGTATGTAGTTTCCGACACTAAACTGTTACAATCCCTCGACTAAGAACCTAGAGAATTTTAAACAAGTATATTGATATGATTCCAGTTCTGAACATCGGTTGCATTGTTTGCATCGTATACCTCAAGGTTTCTTTATAATAACTCACTCAAATGTTTGAGATGTGTTTTTTGTTTATTCAAATTATCGATTAAGAGACGTGTTCGTTTTAGAAAACCGAACTGGTGTTAATGTAATGTTGACATCGACATGAACGCACGTTAATGCAAAAACTACGCAGACATCGATGTAGACAACGGAAATAGGCTTGGTATTCGCCTAAACTGTACGTTTTAGATTTGCATTGGGTAAAATTAATTTATCTAAGTAACATTTTAGAAACGATCTTACCTTTTTCTTACTAAACGTTATGTGGTATTTTTAGCATACGAGGGCAGATCAATAATTCCGTGACATTTCCAACTTCCCTCGGAGTTATATAAATGCAACACTGCTCCCACCAAGTACCATATGCTAACATATTACTGTCAAATTTTGAGAGAGTTCCTTCATTTAGTTTGTGTTTAACAGCTGTTCAAAATATAGAATCTCGTGGATTTGTTAAAAATGAAAAAAAGTGAATTTCGAACGCCAATTAAACAATTTTTTTTGCGGAAAAAACCCGTCAATAAAACCAAGGAAAAGCTTGATAAATACTATGGTGACTCCGCTTCGTCGAGTTTAATGCTAAAGAAGTGGTTTACTGACTTTCGTTGTGGTCGCACAAGTATAAATGACACTGGACTTTCTGGACGGCCAATTGAGGTCAATACACCCGAAAATGTCGAACAAATCCACGATATGGTGTTGGCCGATCGAAGAGTAAAAGTGCGTGAGATTGTTGATGCCATGCGCAATTCATATGGCATTGTGGTTTCGATTTTACATGATCCGTTTGGTTGAAGAACGTTCATCAAGATAATGCACGGGTGCAGTCTTAATGGCAAAATTGCATGAATTGGTACCTTATCCGCCATATTCTCCGGTGACTAGTTCCTTTTTTCAAACCTAAAGAAATGGCTCGGTGGAAACAGATTCTGCGATGAAATTATTGATCAAACAATTGCCTATTTAATGGACCTCAAAAAATCCTATTTTTGGAAGGAATACAAAAATTTGAGAAACGTTAGACTGTGTATTATGTGTGTAAGTGTATTAAGCTGAAAGGAGATCATGTTGTAAAATATTATTTTTACAAAAATAAAACTGTGTTTTATTCGAAAAGCCACGGTATTTTTGATCTGCCCTCGTATATAACAAATATGTAATATTTGTATTTAAAAAAAAACACTTTTTAATTTGTAGACATGTAATCATAGGGCTTATGAAATGTGGGAATAGGCGCTGACCTCTGATGTTGAAGTGTACTCCCGCTTCGGTTCGATTGAACGTAGTGACGGTTTTTATTTGTTTCCCTCTCTTGTGACATATACAGCAAACGGAAAAACTTTGTATATGAATGCTTGTGTCGCCGTATCATATTCAGATGGTAGGTAATTCTATTAGTAACTTTTCCTTTCTTCCCATGGTGTGGTGTACTCTGCTGTAGTCGTTGATTTCTTGAAGTGTGAAACATTTCCTTCGTTTGCTCTTCCTTGAAATTCCACCTACCGAACCGTAATAGCAACTCTCAATTTGTGTAAATCGCTGAACTTTCAAGGCGTACTTGATTTTGGCAGCGCTCTAGAAGGATGTCGTGCATTTTGCAATTACGTTATGCGGGTACAAAGCTTGATTACGTATTCAATGTAGACAGATTATGCAAAACCTCTGCAATAGTACGAGTATAGCGTATAGTGCCATAATAAAAAGAAGACATCAATGAAAGGTATGGAAAACATCAAAGTTTGGAGTTCTTTGGTGCAGACACTGTCTGTTAATGTTGGTACATGCGGGTATGTACTAATTTCGAGGAAGTCATTATTATGGGAAATTTTCTCATTACATACACGTAACATTGACTTGACCTAGATTTGTGGAAATTGTAATGATACCCAGCAAAATCTCAGCTTTGAGAAATTAAGTTAGTCTAATTTGTTTTTACAGCTTTAGGGGACTTCTTTATTTGTGAAATGTCTGTTGACAGAAAATATCTATTGCTGTAGTCATTTTGTTGTTGTTAGTGTTTAAAGATTACCTTCGTTTTTTTTACATTCGGGTGTTTCCAATAATGAGTCACAAAAGCCATTGAAAAAAATGGAAATTCAGAACAATCTGAATTTATCTGACGGCCTCTAAGAAAACTCGCAAGTGCTGAAAGTCTAGAAGACTAAGCTGAAAGTAAAAAATCGACAATGTGACATAATTTTTTAGAAAGTGGCGCAGTTGTTATTATAATAATGTGCTTTAGAATCAGTTTTTTGAGAATATTTCTATTTTAAGGGGCGGTATGAATTAGGCCCCACGAAAATACACCCTAAACCAAATAGGAAATCAGGCCCAAAATTTGGGGTCTAATTGCATTATGGAAATAGACCCCACGAAACTATACCCCAAACATAAAATGAAAAACGGTCCCAAAAATTTTATTGGGGCCTTATTTCGTAGTGGTTATTTAAAGGTATGCAAATACACCCAAAAAAGGCAAATTTGCCCCAAAATATCGAGTTGTTGTTTTCTGCATAAAATTGGGGTCTATTTTCATTTTTGGGTTTGGAGTGTAATATTCATTTATGTGTTACAAAGTTAATGTAAAAACAAAGTAAGAAAATAGGCCCCAAAAGTGTAGAAAATCTTTTGCCTACAGTTTCGGTTATGTGTAAATATTAATATTTGACATATTCTCTTTTTGCACTTAATCATTTGTTATTAATAAGAGTTTCTACGCGAATTTTGAATGCAAAGCCATAAACCAGATTTACAGTTTTGCGATACTGTCCTTGCTGTCGTGCCTCCGTACAAGATATTATACAAGTTTATAATTAAGTTCAGAGGTTAAAAAACTTAATAATTTTCAACAAAAAACCAAATCTTTCTTTTCTTCGCCGAAGGAAATTAGACCCTAAAAATATTTAGTGTGGCCCTTAAATATATCGAAATGAAATTGGACCTCAAGGTCGAACATAGGCCCCAAAATTTTCTTCCAATCTTAGCTGCAACAATGCAGCTACTCTGGGTGTTCTTTCTGAGGATCCAATTTTGATATCGTTCGAGTATTTCGACCGGTATGGAGTTAATGGCAAGCGTAATGTTGGCTTCCAAAACCAGGATCGTAGCTGGTTTGTCAGCGTAGACTTTGGAATTACACGATCTAGGCGGCCAACTCACCGGTCCAAACGTGAAATCAGCTGCTCTTCGAAATGAGCTCTTAATAGATCCATTGTTTGAGCAGCTGTATAACAAGTGTCAACATCTTATGTCGTCAAGATTACGGGCTTCAATTTCAGGTGGAAATAAGTCCGATATCATGACTCGATATCGATCACCATTCACGGTTACGTTCCAGCAATCATCATTTTTGAAAAACATGGACCGATAAATCCTCCAGCCCATAAACCGCGCCAAACCGTGGTTTTCGCAGTGTAAGTAAGTAAGTAAAATTCTGAAAAGAGAAAAAATAAGGTTTAGCACAACTAATACGTAATCTATGAAAAAAATTAAATCTTTAAATCCAAATTGATCACCCTTTACTTGTTAGTCCAAAGTTAAACCGACCGAGTTTTGGCCCCCTATATGGCCGGTCCGAGTTCCAAATTGGCACACCTGGTCAGAAAATTATTAGTTGCGGCCTGAAGTTGTGATCCCTTCAAATTTTTGTTTAATGGAGTCAAATTCCTTGGTTTTGTTTTGTACACCTCTTGGTTGACATAACCCCATAAAACAAAGTCAGATGCAGTTAGGTCAGATGACCTTGCGGACCAATGGAAAGTGGAGTTTGTGGATATTAATTTGTTTGGGAATTTTCGTTGGAGCTCTAGCATAACCGGTCTGGGTATGTGTGCAGCTGCTCCATCTTGTTGGAAATGCTGTTGAATCTGATACGCCTTTTGCACAGATCTAGGTATAAAACTCCTTCAATATCTTTAAATAACGATCCTCATTGGCAGTCACTGTTACACAGTTTCTTCAGAGAAATATGGCCCCACAATGCAGCTTGGTCAAACTGCGCAACAGTTTGACCAAGTCGTTCTGGATGCAGTTCCGGCTCATGGAGTGTTTGTGAATGAGATCCACTATATAAACGGCAATTTTGCTTGTTTGCATTGCGGAAACAGAAATTATCCGTTTTAATGACCGTCTGCTAACTGAAACTTGCGCTGATAAGTTTTGAGTCAAATCGCTTGGATTTGCCTCAATTCGCAATGCTACAGCCGCGCCCGTCTCTTGAACCTGAACATAGGTATCTCGATTGTACGGTCTTCGTGCGAAGACCAAATTCGGCAAACATGTTTGCCAGCCTCATAATGGTCCATCTACTCGGGGAAGTTCCCCCAAACTTCCGCCTAAATTCACCTTTGCTAGGAAATGCAGGACTGCAAAGCATGGTATCGCTGTACTATCCAAATCCTCTTTTCGGTATTCCAAGCATTTATTTAAATAAATCTAAAAACTAACATTCCAAATAAAGAAAGAATAAGCCGATTCCTCACACTGAAAAAAAGTGTTCACGTTTTGTTTTTGTAGCTCGATTCGTGAATACCCATATCCCCAGACATAGGGGACGGTTTTAGGGCCCTAAAGCCGACTGATCACGCCCATGGACGAAGCATCCAATTGAGTAAAGCTTAAAATTAAAGTTATATTCAGATTTCTAAGGGAAATTTCATTATTTAGTCTTCTTTGAGTCCTAAGGGTCCGGAACATTGGAAATACAGTTAAGGAGGAAATTTCACCGTTGCTGAGTATTCATAGGATCTCTTTTTAGTGCCATTTGGATCTTAGACCCAGTGGTCAAGGCCTCAATTCACCAACTATAAGACATATATCTGGTGAATTAGACGAATTTCTGCTGACTTCGTTTCGACTGATTCGTGCTATATTAATAGACTGGCGGACATGGCTATATCGTCTTAGAATTTTACGACGATCAATAATATGAAATCTTTATAGGGGCACTGTGGTGTGATGGTAGTGTACACGGTTATCATGCCATTAAACCGAGATTCAACCCCGGGAAAGAACATTTAGCAATTTTTAAGCGGTGGGTTTCCACCTCGTAAATACCAGCGACTTAACGAGTACGAGATTTATCTCTAATCCATTAAATAACTTTTTTATACCTTTAAAATGCATTAGCCGTTCGAAGCCGGAGTTAAGCAGCGAAATCTAAGTGCACAGCTCACTGATATAAGTGAAGATTCAGGGGTGCAATATTATAATTGAGAGTAAAATCACAAAAAAAAATTATTGGTCCGATCATCAACTTTTGAAATTGAAAATCCATCCGCCAAAAATGTTCGAAAATGAGGGAAACGGCATCGCTAATGTACAAGAGAGAAGAAATATCAACATCATATAGTTAGCATACTTTTAGGCTCGCCAAAGTTAACAGAGTATTTATTAACATACAATAGGCGTGTTCTATAGTTAGTCGCTTATTACATTAGAAAGTGGTCGCTAAGGCGATATGTAACTTCAAACCTTTAACACAATTTTTAAAATTTCTTTGTACACAAGCACTGATTGCCTTTATGCATCACAAACTATTTGATTTAAATTTTTTTAATTTGTGGAAAAAAGGTTATTTAAGTTAAAGTTATTTGCTTAAACTTGCTAAAGGTTATTCTTGAATAAATTTCTTCCCAAAACTTTTAATTATTTAAAACAAACGGGTTTTAACGCAAATTGTCTATAGTTTCTTGTAAACAAAATTATTTTTGTACAATGGTGTGAAGTGATTGCGTTAGCGACCTCCTAAGCGAGTTGCCAATAGAACACGGCCAATGTCAGCCACTAAGGCTATTTTCTAAGTGTTAATCGTCACTCTGAATTATACAAGAACATACCTCTTTCAAAAGCAAATTTAATATTTGTTTTTGATTTATTCACAACCAGTAAAATAATTAATAGACCCATTAAAAATAATTTCTACAAGCTTAAAATTATTTTAAATTAAAACTTATGCATGCCCGTCTGGCCATCTATTCTTTTAACTGAAGTACGAGTATGTCGCGAACCGCACCTCTATTAAACTTTGCTAGTAATTTCGTTTTTAGATGATGTCGGTCGGTATTGAAAAACTATTTAGAAAAAAATCGGTCAAAGTTCTGATGTAGCCACTATACAAGGAAGGAAATAAATCAACGAGATCGATCCATACTTTGATTTGCCTTCTATGCAAATGTCCTCCGTTTGCTGACCCAAGCGACCTAAGACAGTATAATATTGTCAGTTATGCATTATATTTGGTGTAAAATATTTTACCTTACACAGGACATAATTGAGTCTACGGCGTATGGTTAGGGTGTCCTGTAGTCGCTTTCCTCTCATTTGAATAATAACGGGTGATCAATCTAGAGGTATATTATTCAATAGGGGTTTTTTTTATCGATTACGCGTGAGTTGTGTTAAACACTGTTTTTGCTTCTTTTCATTATTTGCCATTATACCCAGAGAAAACCACGGTTGGGTGCGGTTTATAACTTGGTGGAATCATCGGTGCATATTTTTTCAAAAATTATGATGGCCGGAACGTAACCGTGAATGGTGCTCGCTATCGCGCCATAATATCGGTCTTAATGCTACCTGAAATTAAGGCCCGTGATCTTGACGATAATTGGTTTGAACAGGGCGGTTCCACTTTCCATACAGCTCAAACAATGGATCTATTGAGAGGTCATTTCGAAAAGCAGCTTATTTCACGTTTTGGACAGGTAAGTTGGCCGCCTAGATCGGTGATATCCCCCCTTAGGCATTTTTGTTTGGGGTTACGTAAAGTCCAAAGTCTATGCCGACAAACCAGCTACGATTCAGGTTTTGGAAGCCAACATTAGGCGTGTCATTAAAACCATACCGGTCGAAATGCTCGAACGAGTCATCCAAAATTGGAAACCTTAGGGTTTCCATTCTCTATAAAAGCAAAAAATTTAGATTCGTGTCTGTGTTTTAAGTTCATAACATGTATTTGGTTCGTTTTTATTGCAAAAAGTTTAAAAAATAATTTCTAAAGAAATTTTAAAGATTGAACCTACTGTAAATTTTTATAAATGTGAAAAAATATATTTATTAAAACAAAAAAAAAAAACATTTGAAATATGTTCAGTACATAGATCAGATTTTACTAAGTTTCTATTGAACATTTCATTCAAAAAAATCAAAAAGTAATTAAAAAAGCAGTCGAAGGAACTTTAAGTTGCAGGCTGTTTCGGTAAAAGCTACTTTAACGATACATACCAAAAACCAATATTTACATTTTTTGAAGCGAATACCGAAAATTGTTTTTTGCGAATACTTCAAAATTAATATATTTATTACAACGCTAGTAATAAAACAGTTACTTATTATAACTTTAAATTATAACGTTTAAATTTAAAATGTCGAGTACATTTAGACTTTTTCTTTAGAAACGAATAAAATTGACAATTTAGTTATTTTTTACTATAGAGAGTTGAACTAAAAATACCACGATTAATTGCATTTATATCGCTTCCTTAATTATATTTCTATTATGAATTTGTGAAATACGTGAAGTAATTGAGGAACTAAATTGAGAAAATAAACTTACGTTAAAAATACATTCAGTTTCAACACCATCTTAAGTTTTCTTTTCTTTGTAATATATTTTCAAAATATTTTTTTTCTATTTCAATAAATCAACAAAACCTTTTTGTATTAATCCTTTAAAATCCCAAAATTGTGTATTAATGCTTGATTTTGGGATTTTAAAGGATTATTGTAAATTTTCATTTATTTAATGTTCTTCCAGTATGTTTTTTGAAGAAAGTCGGTTTTGTATTGTTTTTAAAATTTCCCGGGATCCCGGTGAAAATTTCACGGGAAACGTTAATAACAGAAATTCGTCCGTCCGGCATTTCTCGAGGAAAACCTTACCTATATTACTAATGGTGTACTTGACTAAACAAAATCTTTAAGCACATTTATAAGTATTTCAAGTAACTCTAATTGCTATACTAGAATGCAATTTACGGTTAAGAGTAAAAGAACTTCGGCAAGGCCTTACTTAGTTTTGTGTGAAAATTAATGGGGTTATTTCATATTATTGAAATAAACCTTATTCACTTAAATATATAAAATGTTTTTAAGCGAATAACAATAATTTAAGGAAAAAAACACTCTTAGTGTTTCTTTTTGAGGCTAGAGAATATACGTGTATAGACACCTAATATTGGAAACACGTCTTTATTATAAAGAATAGGTAAAACATGTTCATGTTATTATATCGTCTGATCTCTAAAGACTTATAACATCAAGAGTGGACGGATCCGCTTCGATATTTCATACATTCAAAATATGCCAGTTATTTAAATGGACCATTTCCCAGGAAAAAAGAGGTTTTTAGAATAACGAACACTTTGCCAGCAATAAATAAAAATCAATTTTTACTGTCGTTTTGAAATATTTAATCATTGATCGTACTACCAGACTAAGCGGGGTTAAAACGTTTTTTTTGCTTGCCAAATACAGGGTGTCTGTCGGGAAGGTATACTACTTTGTTTTGCCGCCATTTTGGTAAACATTAGTCTTGACAGTTCATATCGAAGAAAGAGGGTCTGTAGCTGATAGGCCCAAGCATGGACCACAACATACTGCAAGATCGGCTGAAAACATTACTGCTGCTCAAAAGAGTGTTCAAAACAATCCATCAACCTTAATTCGACGCCGTGCTCAGGAGCTTGGTCTTCCAAGAACAAATTTGGCCTCAATTTTGCACAATGATTTGCATTTGTTTCTATTTAAGATTCAGTTGACACAAGAGCTTCGTCCATAAGACATGACAACCCCGATTTTCATGAAAAAATCATAATGAGTGACGAGGAACATTTTCATTAGAATGGTTATGTGAATAAACAAATAAAATAGTCGGTTATGGGCAATAGAAAACCCTCAAATTATTCATCAGTCACCTTTGCATCCATTTAAAGTGACAGTCTGGTGTTCAATTTGGTCAGGAGGAATCATTGGACCCTATTTCTATGAAAATGAAAACGGCGTAACTGTCAATGCGGAGCGAGAACTGCATGCTTTGGGCTTGACTAATATGTGGTATCAACAAGACGGTGCCACATCGCATACAATCAGGATTACAAAGAAATTACTGCGAGACCTCTTTCCACAACAAATTTTTTCAAGAAATGGTGATGTTGATTGGCCTCCACGGTCGCCTGATTTGACTACTCCGGACTTCTTTTTGTAGGGATATCAATAAGCAAGGTTTATGCAAACAAACCAGAAAGGCTTGAGCAACTCAAACAAAATATTAATTAAATACCGCGTGAAATGTGTGAGAATGTAACGAAAAAGGTGCTCAAAAGGGCTAGCATTTTAAGGCTTACATAGGCGGACATTTATCTGATATTGTATTCCATACATAATTGAAGATATTAAACAACACATATATCAATATAAGATCCATTCTCTTTCATTTTATCAAAAATTTTAAACAAACAAAGTAGTATAGCTTCTCGATGGACACCCTGAATAACTAATAACGGTCATGTTGTGTGGTGACCACTAAAGGTTGTATAAGTATATTAGGGTAAGTCGATTTGGATTGAGGAAACAAAGTTCTACTACGACATATTAAAAAAAGCATATTCAGCCAAATTTTACTTAAAAAATAAAAAAAATTATTACCTTTATAAGAAAAGCCTTAAATATAAAAGATTTTTTTGATACGTCGTAGTGGAAATATTTTTCTCATGAAAAACCTATCAAAATCGATCTCACAATATCAACAATTTTTTTTTTCTTACAAATCATATGTAAAAACGCTAGCTTTATTAGGGAGGTCTAACATCTCTTGTTACTATAAGTCTCTTTGTATAAAGCTACTAAAAGAGAACACAGTATTAAGAGCAGTATTAGTTCGCTCATTAAACTGAGGGAGATTGACAGAGCTGGCAGATTATTTTAATGAAAAGTACAGAATTCGTTTACAAAATGGTTAAAATTGTTTTAAAATTCTTTACGCTAAATTAAATTCATTGACTACGATTAAACTTATTTGAAATGTTTGTTAAGGTTGATAAAGATTTTGGCTTAGTCCCAGAGGAATACATCGTGAAGTGTCAAATCGCGACGCCCAATTTATGTACAGTTTTAAACGATGCGTTGCGTGAATGTCAAAGTTTCCGAGCTCAGAGCATTGAAATTTTGTTCACATCGCTCGTATACCTGTAAAGCACCGACAGGTATACGAGCTAGGACTTCATAACTACGACTGAATAGCGAAACTGCAATAGTCAAGGTCAAATTTGGTTCAGCACCGCTGATCGAATGTACCAGAATGTAAGAATATAAACTAATAGCTGACACGTACAGAGTTACCAATTTAAGAGTTACCAATTTAAACAACATATTGATTTTAGGTGTTTGAAAATAGCCGCATTAGAGTAGTTTCGATAATGTTTAATAGTTGTGTTTTATTTTAAGCCTCGATACTAGGACTGGATAGCAAAACCGCAATAGTTAAGTCATTTGTTCGAGTTTTTTGGGAAATTCCTGTAGTAACGGGTGATCCATCTTGGGGTATTTTTTTCAATAGCCTTTTTTCACAGATTTCGGGTTAGTTGTGGTCAACTTTATTTTTTTCTTCTTTTTTTGCCATTTCATCATGGAAAGACTTACACCGCAACAACGTCTCCTAATTGTGCAACTGTATATGGAAATGAGCGTTAAGTGAGAAATTGTTTTCGACACACAATTTTGTTCAGTGATGAGCAGCGTTGCCATATATCAAGTTTTCCCTTTTTTTGCAAGTTTTTTGAGGTCCAAAAAAGTTTTCAAGTTTTTTTCTAAAAAAAAAGGTTTTTCGAAATTTATTAAGTTTTTTCAAGTTTTTTAATTGGTTCAAAAAAAAAATACAAAACTAGTCTGCAAAATTGTCTGAACAACAATTTCATCCGCCTTTCAGCGCCGTCGCCGATCGAATTTTGGCTTGGCTAGGTTCTCTGTATACATTGTTTTGTTTTGACAGTCAATTTGTTTCGGTTCTGTGGAAATTGGTGAATATTTTTTCTTACAAATGGATAAATATTTAAAAAAAATGTTGTTTTTTGTTTTATCTATAGTATTATAGAAAAATGTTTTTTATGTTATGTTGTTATACGTGTTAATAAAATTGAACTTAAAAATACATATATTTGTGTTTTTTATGATATTAGCAGTTTTTAAAAAAAAAAGTTTTTTTTCGCAAAAACAAGTTTTTTTTTCAGAAATAAAAAGTTTTTTCCAAAAAATATATGGCAACACTGGTGATGAGGCACATTTCTGGCTCAACGACAACGTCAATACACATAATTGCCGCATTTTGGCTGAAGAGCAACACGTTTTGGACCTGTGAGTTGGCCGCCTAGATCGTGTTATATCACAGCTATAGACTTTTTTCTTTGGGGCTACGCAAAGTCCAAATTCTATACTGACAAACCAGCTACGATTCAGGTTTTGGAAGTCAACATTACGCGTGTCATTAAAGCCATACCGGTCGAAATGCTCGAACAAGTCATCCAAAATTGGACCCCCAGAATGGACACCTTGAAGCGTAGTTGCGACCAACATTAAAAAGAAAAGAATATTCAAAAAATAAATGGCATAAAATGTCCTTTCGAAAGAACCACAAATATTCCACATTTTATTTTATTTTTTTTTTATTTTGAAAAAAAATACCTTTGAATTGATCACCCGATCGATACAAGACTTCACATAATATTAGAAAAACCGTTAAAGTAATTGTTTATAGCGATTTCAGTACTAAGCCTCGATAACTATCTAGTATTAGGCTCTACCGAGGCTTAATACTTACAAGACAACAACATATCGTTAGCTACACTAGCAAACACGCTAAATCCAGTTTTTCAAAATTTTCAGGAGGAAGAAAAAACATCTTAGCTTTTTCTGTTTTAATTATTTTTTGATTAAGTAAAAGCATGAATCTTTATTTATATTACGAGGGTTGCTATTTATATTTCGGTTCCTGGCAATACTAGTGTTACCAGATGCAAACTGGAACTTCCATTGGAAACTTTGACATTTTTTAGCATAACTTCACTCAGAACGTTCTGTCATTTGAGGGCGAATTGTTTTGTTTACAGTGTGTTGAAAAATTAATCTCTGTCTAAAAATGGAATTATACCGTGAACCTTTTTTGTGTGCTGATTTTTTTACGATTTTCGGCGTGGGTTATCGAGACAAGAGTGTTTAAATCAACTTGTTTCGACTTTTGGTGAAGAAGCACCATCAAAAACCACTGTTTATCGCTGGTACCAAGAGTTCAGTCTAGGGCGCCGTTCGCGCCAGGATGAATTCAATGAAGGACGTCCAACTTCGGTCACTTTGCCAGAAATAATCGATGCTGTGCGTGAACTGATTAAGCAAGACCGACATGTGACATATTGTGAGATTGCGGCGTCCTTGGGCATAAGTATGACAAGAATCAATAAGATATTGCATGTTCATTTGGCCGTGAAAAAAATTGTTCTCGTTGGATCCCACATAATTTGACGAATGCTCGTGGACATGATCGAAATCGACACTTTCAGCAACCAAATTGCCGTTTTGCTATCCAAACAAAGATATCGAGGTTTAACCTTAAACCCACCATTAATTATTTCGCCATTTTTGCGTTATTGAAAATCGTCAACAAAAACACCGGAACGGAAAATTGCTACTTTGTGACGAGAAAACGTCGAATGTTAAGAAGCTCTCAATTGTGGCAGCACTGGTGATGGAGAGGAACGTTTAAGAGACAAAACTGTTTTACGAGTATAACTATACAAACAAACACATAGGGAGCATTAATGTCATGCCGGCGTTATAAATTATTCAATGAAAAGATACAGCAACCAGTCTATGCTGGACAATCGTGTCGGAAAGATCATTCCATCTCTTCTTCGGTAAACAAAAAAGAACATTAAATAGAAACAAAATAAAAGAAAAATAAATCTACTAAACTAAGAGTTCATACAAGTGATAAGTGATATTATAAATATTGTGACGATGATTAAACGATGTCAGCACATAATTAAATTAATATAATCTAAGTGAAATAATATTTCAAAAGCTACTTGGCCATAAGTGCCATTTGTTTATCAATTATATAATAAACACATGTACAAACGTACTTACGTATGAATGCATATACGGTTACACGTGTATTCTGGAGTGAATGAACGACCTATTTGATCGCAACAATTGGTGGTTTACAATATATATTTACAAGAGTTAACGGCATTGAGTTCTCTGCAGTATAAACAAGTGTTCCCAACAATAAATTAGTGGACAACTTTGCAAGCATTTCATTTGAGAAATAAATATAGTTTTGGCAATCAACGTATGTATGTATTTATTAATTAAATACCCGTTTCTTTTCAACAATTATATGCCTCTATATTAAATGGTGTAGTCAAATGTGATAATTCGACTAAAAAATTTGTTTTTATACCCTCAACAACAGGATAGATGGATTTAAATTTGTCATTTCGCTTGCAACACCTTAAAATGTTGGTCGAAGACTCTAAAATACATACATATGTGACATATACATACATATGTGACAGCGCATAGAGAAAGGGACCTAAGGGTAAAAAAATCAATTTTCATTTTTTGATGTGGACAACATCTGAGCATCGAATGAGACCGATCCCATGCCCCAAACGTGTTCCCTCCCAGAGATATGCGCGTTTTATGAAAGTGAAGTCGATGATTCTAAGCGCAAATGGAAAGGGACCTTATCTTTAAAATGGCTCTCCTAAACAAAATGGTTTTTAACCTTAGGTCCCTTTCTATTTTGCGTGTCACGTATATTGTTTACCGTCGACACATTCTAAGACTTTCTGTGGTCGGTGGATAATAATCGCTTTGATTGTCTTTCAATCGAAATCGGCCCATGGGACAAAAAAAAATCCTGTTAAGGGACTAAACATAAACAACCTCTAAAAAAATACACTTTTGAGTATTTGCTTCACATATTTTCAATATTTTTGGACGAGCTACTACAAATCGTTGGTCGGAATGAGCATTACACGTCCATCATGTGGATGCATTTTGCACTTATGGCTTCTGGGGGCCCAACGAAACGCTCTATCACCCTTATAAGTATTTACTAGTAAACATGGGCATGGTGAATAAAAACTAGGAAAATTCCATTTTTATTCAAAATGTATTATCACGTTCAGCTTAAAATTCGGGATTCGACGCATGGATCCTTGGGGGCTCTATGAAAGGCCGTTTTAGTTTAAATAAGCAAACAATTGTAAACATGTATACACAAACATGTCCAACTTAAACGCACGATAGTAATTGTAAATAAAACAAAAAGTTTTCAGGGAATTATCTTGAAATTTTTTTATGATAGAAGTATCTATAGCAATTATGTGTAAAACAAAATATCGGGCAAATGCTCGCCACGGCTTCGGTAGTTTACCTTTATCCGATAGTCCATATTTGCAATAACTCTGAGACATAATGGTTGTTTAATGTCGTTAATGTGCCGAATTGTCTTATCGTTTAGCTCTTGAATTGTTCTTGGCTAATTTACGACATCTTTTTCTTTTAAGTATTCCGAAAGAAAGAAGTCTAACGGTTATATTGTTTCCTTGGCTGTGAGGCAAGTGGCACCATTTTATTGAAACCACACTATCACACGCAGAAAAAAAGTATGGTTGTGATGACAATATACGAAGAGGATAATACTATTGTTGGGTACATGGTTGTGCTACAACAATATTATGGTCCTCGCAACAATAGTATGATTCAAATACAACCATAATATGTTCCTCACAACAATAGTATGATTCACACATAACCATACTATGATCCCCACAACCATAGTATGATTCACACTCAACCATACTATGATCTCCACAACCATAATATGTTTCATATACAACCATAGTATGGTCCTCACAACCATAGTATGATTTACACGCAACCATGTTATGATCCATACAACCATAGTACACAATTAAACAAAGATCCCCAATAATATTTAATAGAATTTGTTTGAGTTGTCGACAATAGATTTGATCCCCAATATTATTAATTAAAATTGGTTTAAGTTGTCAACAATAGATTTGAATTATGAAAATTATTCAAAAATACATTAAATTCAAAAATAATAGGAGTGATTTATTTCACAGTAGAAAAAACAAGCCTAATAAACGTAAGCGTTTTTATTAAAAATGTTTTAGATAAACAAAACCAAAGCAGTTTGTTTAAAAAATTTTAATTTCGATAAAAAAGTACTATTATTACAATAGATCCGTACCAATAACATTTGTTCTAAAAAGCATATTTAAATGAAGAAAAATTACAATCATACAGTATGATTGCCACAATCATATCATTGTTAACATAAAACGCAAAACACAATACTTTTGTCGCACTAACCATATTTATATTGTTGCTATAACCATATTTTCATTTTTAAATTTGGCAATAATACTATTGTTACATTTCAACAATATTAATATTGCAGCAATTATACTATTGTCAAAAATAAATTCAATTAACAATGCTATGGTTGCGAAGAACATACTTTTGTTGTGGAGAACATATTATTATTGCCGTGACCATGTAGTAACCATGTTTTTTCTCTGCGTGCATGGACAGCATTAATGTTTTCCGCAGAAGGAACTGGGCAAGCATGCACATTTGTTTTCACATTTCCCACAGACCCGGTTTGCCGAAATTTGCGCACAATTCACGTGAATGTGTACACATTTGGTCAAAAGGTCACAACATGCATTTTAATTTGGGCGCTCCTTTTCGTAAAAGGGAAAATGGGTCATTAAATTTGTCAATCTGTTTGCAATGTCACGAAATATTGATCGGATTGTTGATCGTCGTAAAATTAAGACGATCTAGCCATGCCCGTCCATATGTTGTATGCACTATAGCGGTCGAATAAACTAATTTTAGATCCTTAAATTTTGCATGATGTAAATAAGTAAAATAGGCTTAGGGAAAAATTTCCCCTTAAAGTGACTAGATTTACCTCGGTAAAAAGTACACTATTTTGAGCATTTCCTTAACAAATCAAAAAAACAAATTTTGACTGACAATGTTTAAAATGGGTTCTGTTAGTTTGGACGCACTCAATCCCTTAAAAAAGATTATAGTACGATCAGTAGTCAATAGGGACTCAAATCAAATTAAATTTTGAAGTTTTGGTATGGACGGAACACTTTTTTTTGCGATTATGTAGCGTAAGGGCGTTGGAGGCTTTATAAGGTACGGACTATCCAAACTTAACCACTCATTTACTTGGTTTTCTATTAGTTTCACATAATTTATTTTTAGTATGACTATTTATGTTCTTAATTCTTTAAACAAGTTATAAGCATAAACCATTTTAAGAAGCTTTGACAATATAGACTTGATAGCACAAATGCAATTTATTATTAAGTCTGATAGAAATCACATAAATTTTTTTTCGCCATAATAATACATTTCATAATACTCGTATAATATAAGTATATAAAATTTGCTGAAGCATTTTTGCGTCAAAACTATTATTATGACACACCTCTGTTCCATTGAAGTTCATACAAAAACGGCTGTAACATATTATTTCTTAAATTTTTTTTTGTAGATTCGACTTAGGCCTTACTTTGTAAATTATTACTATCCAGACTTGGCTATAGAGTTTTCGTAAACAACACCACTTAAAAAAGTTTATTTTTTAAATATACAAAAAATTAATAATAATAACTTTTTCCGGCATATAGTACTGATCAGACCGGCGCGATACGATACAACACGACTAACTGTCGAAATATATATGTGACAGCGCATAGAGAAAGGGTAAAAAAAATCAATTTTCATTTTTTTTTGATGTGGACTACATCTGAGCATCGAATGAGACCGATCCCATGCCCAAAATTGTTCCCTCCCAGAGATATGCGCATTTTATGAAAGTGATGGTACACCAACGATACACGTATTTAAATCTTTAATGTGACTCTCCTGAACAAAACTGGTTTTTACCCTTTGGTCCCTTTCTAGTTTGCGCTTCACATATGTATTCTTTTTTTTGGTCCCTTTTTACCCGAACCCAAATTAAGCCTTTTTTACCATAATAGGTGGGTCAGAATATTTAATATGTACCCAAAATTTATCTTATAATCCTTTTTTTTGGGGGATTGAAACATTTTAAATAGCCTAAACAATAATTTTTTGGCTTTACTTAAAATGTTGCTGGTCTCGAACGGATTGATCGATTTGAACGAAATGTGGGTCATATACGCGCAGAGAAAAACATGGTTACTACATAGTCACGGCAATAATAACATGTTCTCCACAACAAAAGTATGTTCGTCGCAACCATAGCATTGTTAACTGAATTTATTTTGGACAATAGTATAATTGCTGAAATATTAATATTGTTGAAATGTAACAATAGTATTATTGCCAATATAAATATGGTTAGTGCGACAAAAGTATTGTATTTTGCGTTTTATGTTAACAATGATATGATTACGGCAATCATACTGTATGATTGTAATTTTTCTTTATTTAAATATGCTTTTTAGAACAAATGTTATTGGTACGGATCTAATGCAATAATAGTACTTTTTTATCGAAATTAAAATTTTTTAAACAAGCTGTTTAGGCTTTGTTTATTTGAAATATTTTCAATAAAAACGCTTACGCTTATAAACTTATTTTTTCTACTGTGAAATAAATCACTCCTAATATTTTGAATTTAATGTATTTTTGAATAATTTTCATAATTCAAATCTATTGTTGACAACTTAAACCAATTTTAATAAATAATATTGGGGATCAAATCTATTGTCGACAACTCAAACAAATTCTATTAAATAATATTGGAGATTATAGTTTAATTGTGTGTGATCATACTAGGGTTGTTGGGATCATAACATGGTTGCGTGTGAATCATACTATGGTTGTGAGGACCATACTATGGTTGTATATGAAACATACTATGGTTGTGAGGATCATACAATGGTTGTGGAGATCATAGTATGGTTGAGTGTGAATCATACTATGGTTGTGGGGATCATAGTATGGTTATGTGTGAATCATACTATTGTTGTGAGGATCATAGTATGGTTGTATTTGAATCATACTATTGTTGTGAGAACCATAATATTGTTGTAGCACTACCATATACCCAACAATAGGATTACCCTTTTCGAATATTGTCATCACAACCATATTTTTTTTCTGCGTGTACTTAGAATACTATCTATTTTATGGAGACAAATTTTTAATTATTAAAATTTGTTTTTTTCAAAAAATTTCTACATATTTCAGATTTAAATTTTTTGTAAACCTTTATAGTCTATGATTTTTTTAAATTTTAGTATTTGTCCATATGTTTTACAAATACAAACAAATATTAAATAAAAAATAACAAATTTTTTAAAAAAAAAAATATAAATAAATATTTGACTACATCGAGGTGCTCCAACAAGCAATTTCGGATTAATGGCCAATGCCGCAAAAATAGACTAATCAATATTTTTATTTTTCAATTTTAAATCTTCAAAATAATGCCATGCAAAATCTTCGTGCATAACACGGCATAAACGTTTCCATAAAATATCGTGATGTATGAAACAGTGTGTATGAGACTACATTTAACTACAAAAAGGAAGATTACATTCCAAAACTTTGAAAAGTTCAAAAGCTAGAATTTAAAATCAGATGTATACTAAATGCCTTAATGAATTGGAGATTACGATTATAATAAAGAACGAGTAACAAAAAAATGTGTTCAGTAAAAAGGTAGAGGTAGAACTCGCTCTGACGGATGATAATACCATGTAAACATACAATGTGGTTTAGACCGTAATATCTAATTCAAGACCAATGCCTGTAATTTTTAAAAGACTCGCGTTTTATATGTTCTCTTTTAAACGTTTTATATGAAATTATACATTACGTGTTGTGATTACCATAAGAAAAGTTCGAAATAAATACTCATTTACCATACGTTGGCACTGAGAAATAGCAAGAAACGTCAGCCGAGTTTAAAACGAAGCCACGACTTCTTTTTTTTTAGTTTAAAAAAACCATAGACACTTTCAGTTGCATTATCTTTGAACACTGTCGTTTTATATAGAATTTGTCTATCATCCTACCTCTGGCGAATTTTAATTAAATTTCAAATCAGTCGCATAACTACGACTGCGTTGTCATTCGCAGCGATAAATTCTGAATGCTTTGTCTGTCATAATCTATAGAATTAATTCATAATTTGATTTGGTTGTTGTTTTCTTTTTAGTGTTCTTACTTGTACAATCCGCAGCAGTACCGAAACATGTCGCCGCCAACGTCAACTACTGCCAATTACACAATTGACATTCGTTCGGATACGGTGAGTTTGCCCACGGCGGAAATGCGCCAAGCCATGTTTGAGGCAGCAGTCGGCGATGATGTGTACGGTGAAGATCCCACCGTCTTGGAGTTGGAAAAGAAATCCGCTAAGCTCTTTGAGAAGGAAGCGGCTTTGTTTGTGCCCAGTGGGACAATGGCAAATTTGTTGGCAAGTAAGTACACTACAAATTATTCGTTTACTTTAAGAAATAACTTTAAACCTTTGAGTCCCGGAATTTACGAGCAATGTATACAGTAGGTAGTACTGGAAACGTTTTATAGAGGTTGGATCGGTTCATATATGTTAAGGGGAAAAACTATTATGCTAATATCAACCTTTTATAGAGCAAACTTTGGAATTATTTTCCATTAAATACTTTTCATTTCTATACCCTATATTATTGGATGGATTGTAGTTTCACTACGCCATTCCATTTGCAACCCCTTGAAAGATTGTTAAAAGTGCCTTGAAAGTATAGTGTGGACAATTTAAATTTTTTAATTTGAAACGGCTGTAAAATAAAGTACTGACAAGTACGGCTTCTCACGCGTAGGTTCTCTGAGCGGCAGTTTTAATTATAAACAAGCCATCGAGATGCAAATGAGCTTCATCTTAAAATACGATTTTTCGGAATAATTCTTCATCTTCAGTCCATTGGGGAAAACGAAAACGAGTATTAAATGACTTCAACCATTCCGATAAAACCAGAAATTTAAAAATATTGTCAGTACTTATTTTTCACAGCCGATTTAAATTTACAATGTTAAATCGCCTACCCTGTATATATGGGCTGGTCGATTTAAAAATTGCCCCAGTGACAAGGAAAATCGTATTATAGGGATCAATATAAGAAACTTTGGCCTAGGAACCATACCTCTAAGGGTCAAATTTTGAAAAATCCCACTTTGACCCATTTAGATTGCACCAATCGATTCCAAATGTATGACCGACCCCCACTAACTTTGGAGGAACGACCCACCCATGCCAGAGGCACAACCTCTGTATGGGATCCCCATACAAAAAAAATCACCATTTTTGCCAATTTACATGAAAAATCAGCGAAATGGCAATGTTTTTTTGGAGTTTATTTTTCTCTTTAGAAATTTTTTAAGTCAGAACATATGTATATGAAAAAATTAATTAAACTTAGTTATAGAAAATAAATAAAATTATTGTTTGAAGTCTTTTTTCGTTTCAAGTACGCGTCAAAAGTCGGGACATCAAAATTCGTTTTAGAGGTATGGTCCCTCATGAAAAGTTTATTACTTTAATCCCTAGAATACGATTTTCCTAGTCACTTGAGCATTTTTTTTGCCTCTCTAAAAATCGACCCGCCCTACTGTATATCTATTCCTGGTCGTCCTTCATATCTATGATGATCTAGTCATGTGCACCTGTCTTTCTAAGAAAGGAAAACTGTGTGTCGTTATAGTAAAGCTGATGCCCAGAAGCGGATGGCATTGAAAATTGGCTCTTGGTGGTTAATAAGAAAAATTTTTCCCAATTCGGATTTAGAATAAAGGCTACGAACAGTAAGCGAAGATAAGCAAAAGGGCATAGTTCGAACAGATAGAATAATGACACATTAAGGAACAATTAGGAATAACCAAAAAATAAATATTTAAAATATATCCGAAGAGACGAGGCGGGTTTTAAAAGAATACAGAGATAAAATTTTTGTCAATATTTTGGACAAAGGCAATAAAACTGTTGAATCGGGTGATCCATTTAGAGGTACTTTTTCATAACAAAAAAAATATAAAAGTTCAAATCAAGTGTGGAATCCTAATTGGTAATTTGAAAGGACATTTTATAACATTTATTTTTTAAAAATAATTGCCTTCAAATGTTGGCAACTACGAGTATATTATGGAAATGAGCGTTCGGCGAGAAACGGGAAGATCCGCTGTTTTCGACCAAAATTTTCTTCAGTGATGAGGCCCATTTCTGACTCAACGGCAAAGTCAATAAACAAAATTGCCGCATTTGGGCTGAGGTACTTTTTCATAACAAAAAAAATATAAAAGTTCAAATCAAGTGTGGAATCCTAATTGGTAATTTGAAAGGACATTTTATAACATTTATTTTTTAAAAATAATTGCCTTCAAATGTTGGCAACTACGAGTATATTATGGAAATGAGCGTTCGGCGAGAAACGGGAAGATCCGCTGTTTTCGACCAAAATTTTGTTCAGTGATGAGGCCCATTTCTGACTCAACGGCAAAGTCAATAAACAAAATTGCCGCATTTGGGCTGAAGAGCAACAAAAAGAGGTTCAAGAGGTGCCACGGTTTGGTGAGGTTTATAAGCTAGTGGAATCATCGGTGCATATTTTTTCAAAAATGATGATGGCCGAAACTTAACAGTGAATGGTGCTCGCCATCGCGCCATGATATCGATTTTCATGCTACCTGAAATTGAAGCCCGTAATCTTGACGACACTTGGTTTCATCAGGACGGTGTCACTTGCCATACAGCTGCTAAAACAATGGCTCTATTGAGAGGTTATTTCGAAAAGCAGTTTATTTCACGTTTTGGAGTTAATCGCCTAGATCGAGTGATATCACACCTTTAGACATTTTTCTTTGGGGCTACGTAAAGTCCAAAGTCTGTGCTAACAAGCCAGCTACGATTCAGGTTTTGGAAGCCAACATTACGCGTGTCATTAAAGCCATCGACATGCTCGGACGAGTCATCAAAAATTGGACCCTCAGAATAGAAACCCTGAGGCGTAGTTGCGGCCAACATTTGAAGGAAATTATACTTAAAAAATAAATGCCATAAAAAGTCCTTTCAAATTACCAATAAAGGTTCCACACTTGATTTGAATATTTGTTTTTGTTCTGAAAAAATACCTCTAGATGGATAATGGACCCTATATAAACGGGAAATGAAGAAACTTTTAGGGCACAAAGCCATCTATGAATTAGTCAGACTGGATGCGACGCAAAACGGCAAAGAACGAACAACAGAATCATAACAGATTTATTGAACCAACATCACATTTCGAAGTTAGAAAAGATTCAACTCACTTCTTGTCATGTTCCGCTCAGACTATACGGTATGCCTTAAACTCACAAACCGATTATGGCTCTACGTCTAATGTCATTTCGCTAATTGGTACTGTAAATGGGCGAAATCGGCCAAAGGGGGAAAAAATAGTATTTCCTTAGTATTTATTTAGTATTTCCTTAACGATTCATAATTTTTTGTGGGCAAAGTGTTAGAAATGAGGACTGTTTGTTTAAACGCAGATTATTTTATAGATAAAGCAGATATTATGGTCGGACTCACGGATCCAAGGGTCCAAAAAATCGAGTCACTTTATTTAACTTCAGTAGCGAAGTCACGGTGGAGGGTATATAAGTTTTGGCCTGACGAAGAACGTACTATCCATGTTTCATCGCTACAACCGAATGTTGATTGGTTACACAGCCATTTTGCATAGTGGGAACTGACAGCATCGGTTGAAGATACAAGGTTCGGTTAGCCTAACTAGTTAGAAAGATTATTGGAACTGAATTTGTGAATGTATTGTATATAAGAACCAGTGTTACCGTTTTGGTCGGTTTCGATCAAATTTGGTCGGAAAAAAATACAAATTTGTAGTTTGGTCGGATCTTGTTCGAGTTTTTGGGCATTTTTACCGCTTATATACTCATTATGTATTACTTATATATGTTAAACCTTGATAAAGGAGACTAAATATATTATAATGAATTCAATTAACAAAAAAATAAAATAAATAAATTCTAAAACCGAAACTGTTAAGTCAATTTTTTAGAAAAAAGTCCTATTTTCAGCATTCTTTGATTCTGGAAAAAGCATTTTAGAAAAATAATTTGTTGGCGTTTGTTCTTAGTAGTAAGCACTAAAATGGCTTAAAAAATTAATTTTACTACTTTTTTAATTTATTTTTTGAAGACTAATTAATACTTCTTGACTGTTCCTTTAGACACGAACAGCATTGCTACTATTTGTTATTCACTGACTTAACTATTTCGGTTTTGTAATCCAGTCTGATTTGTCGAGGCTTAACGTAAAACACTACCATTATCGATATATCGATGGTCGGAAGCAGTCGATTTCGGGCCGTTTTAGTCGGTTTATGGTAAATATTTTCCAGCGGCAACACTGTTAAGAACTCTTTGAACTCGGTTGTCACTATCACGGGCATTTATTAACTGGACCAACTGATGGTTACATTTTATGCATTCGCCTATCGCCTATGACCGAAAAAAATATGGTTTTTTACTAAATTTTTACGTGTAACGATTAAAAAAAATTAATTCTGTTATTTTAAATATGTGCAGTTTTTTTAAAAACCTGGTTTTTACTTTCGACTCTAATAAATTTTTTACTCGTATGCACAAGTGAAACAATTTATGTCTCAAATTGTGGAAGTGGGTCAGCCAAAATCATTATTTGGCTTTAAAGTGTCAAAAAATAAAGATAAAGCTGATTATGATAAATTATTAAAGTGAAATCAGTAAAGTGGAATTTTAAACATAAACATTTCCAGCTACTTTAGGTAATGTGACACAAAATAACTCGAATGAATTCTTGAAGTCTTGGCTACATGTAATAAATAATACATATAAAAACTATTTTACCTGTAATATTTTGTACGTTATTTAAAGAAGGAATGGACAAAAATTTAATTTAATTGAATTACCCCTCTGTGGCTGTTTTGATTTCCACTCTGAACATAACTTATTTATTAAATTTATAGATCTTGAAGATATTCCAATTTGTTTTAGACGATCTATACTAAAAGGACAAAAGTAGTAATTTAGTAGAACATTTTAACCCAAAAACGACCAGTTTTATCAACATATATACTAAGAAGTACAATTGCGTTAAAAAAAGACACGCCCCAACTGAAATTTAGTGGACATTTTTAAAATTGTGTTCCTATTTTCCGAAAAAATTACAAAAAGGACAATCCAGCCTTAAAGAAAGGATGTTAAGATCTCCATACGAAAATTTGCTTATTTCATATGGTATAGCGTTGCAAAATAGAATCTTCCTTGACCCATACAGAGTAACTCGGACCAGTGAGGACCGTCCTTTTAGGAATTAACTATAATCTTTCATTTCTAGAAAAATCATTCACCCCCAAGGAAGTCCGAACTTTTGTTTCATTGTGTCCTATTGTACAGAATGCAGCAAACTAAACGGGGTTTGGTTACCTGAAAGAATTTATACCTTGTCACCACCAACATTTGGTACCAAAGTAACATGTCCTTTATAGTTGGTTGGTTTATATAACCACCAGCTATGACAACCTATAGTTTTGCTGAATTCGGTTGGTATAACCTACCATCTGATAGCAAGACGAGTTATGTAACCATCAAAACAATGGAACATTAGTGATTGCAACAGAAAGCATATTTATCCAACCAAATATAAGTAGTTCGCACCGTTTAGCATCTGATTTTTTCTTTTTTTTTACCGAATAATATTTTTGCCCATTCGACAAATGACATGGCAACGGTATTCTTAAATTTAAGTAAACCGTCCAGTTAGATTACCTTCGTTAATGTCGTGCTCAACACCCATACAACCGTATCGCCAAGTAGAACTTGTAATGTTGTTGCAAAAAAAATTATACGTTTTACATTAAATCGTCATTCTCAATGGTTGTTGGTATAAAAAGCTCAAGAAGGGCTATCAGTAGAAGCCCTATCACAAGTTATGAAAGAATCTTACATCAATAATATTTTTTAACTACTGTACCCCAACGTCTATAAAAGGGTTAAACATGAAGATCTGCTTTTCATTTCACTCTTACTACGTACTTAGTCTCCATTATATTAAATCGCCTTGGTTCCCTTTTGAAATCATTCTTTTCTTTTGCCGTACGACAACGAAATCAAATGGAAAATACTTTAGTTTACCAAGTGCCGTATTTGTTGGCAGCATGTAACAATGAACTATTCATAAACGCTTGGCCCTTCCATTCGGCCAACAGATATTCGTGCATACACATCCTCCTATTACCTGAAGTCCACAAAAGGGGAAGCTATGCAAACTTCCGTTCGGAGAAAGATTTCCTTGGTAATTTCTAAAATTAATTTTTTTAAATGATTTATGTGTGTAACATAAATTATGCATTGCATTTGTGTTTATATGAAACTCATGTTTTAGGCTTTATTTGAATTTAGTTATATAAAATGTAAAGAATTTCATTAAAATGTCCAACAGTCTAAATAATAGCTAGCATAGAATTAATATTATACATAAGAATTGTTAGGGATTGTAAGGGTGTAATTTAAGCATTAATATTGTAATAGTTAGCAGTGTTCGGGTTCTTACTAGGGGGTATAAATACGAACTGGTTGCTTTAACAATTATTGGTGCATCTTTAGCCTTTGGTAAAGTACAGGATGGAGCGCGTTAACTTGCTTATTTGGGAATGAAAAAAAATCATGAACCTTAGAACAATTAATTTTATATTTTAATCATATTGAACTGTAACGGAATTTTTAAATTACACGGGTTTAAATAGTGTATCTCGCAAAAGTCGACCTTCGCTATCCACACACTGCTGCATACGTTTTCTGAAGTTGATATGAGCTCTAACAAGCTTGTCGACTGGTATTCCAAGGTGTTACGACGGTTAAGATACACCTTCGACGTCAGGTAACCCCAAAGGAAAAAAACCGCATGGGGATACGTCTGGTGAGCGTCACGGCCAGTTCGCATTACCCCTCAAAGAGATAAGCCGCCCGAAACATTTGCCTCAAACATTTCATGGTAATACTCGCTGTGTTAGCAGTGGCACCATCCTGTTGGAACCATGTATCCTCTAATTGCATTGTCTCAAGAGCCGGATGAAAAAATGCTTTATCATAGTCAAGTACCCTTCGGAGTTCACAATTACGGCCGAGCAGACCGTTTCGGAGATAGAAGTACTGCTACTCTAACTCTCTCGATGTCTTGTGGTGTTGTAATCCTTCTCGCAGGTCCCCTACGCTCACATGATACATTCCCAGCTGTTCTCAATGAAGTCACCCAATTTACAATTGATTACCGTCAAGGAAGATGTCTGCGTGGGCGAACAGTGAATCGAAAACGAAAAGCACGCTACACAGCAATGATCGAGTGCGCATTTGAAAATACGCGTCAACACATTATGACCTCTCCTCACGTGTCCAATGCAAGATGTCAACTGAAAGGTAGACGAATAAAAATCTCCCGTCAGCCACTTTAAGCCACGCACACTATCCACTCTCTTTGACCAACAGAGCATTCACATGCTGTCCTTCATAAAAATAGCGATTAACCTGTTTTTTATTCCCATTTTTATATCTAATTATACTTATAGATGTTTTAATCTCCCATAAACCGTAAAATTTTCATACAAATCTAAATTACGCTTAATTTTGCACTCGAACTTCCCCAAGAATCCCTAGGTTCCATGTATTGGCCTCCTTTAACAATGGACCTACAGGTAATAAATAACAAAAAAACATTTCGCCACGAATCCGAAAATAACATACGTATATTTTACGATTTGAATGAATTTTAGATCTTCGCCCATAAGTAACACGTACTTGGAGCGCCGAAAATGAGGTACCTTCGAGCGTTACCGATGTGCGACTAAAGTGGTAATTTGAACCTTTTTTGAAGCCGTGAGGCTTTTACTGCCCCTTTCTGAAAAATCCCCTTTTGGCCCTTTTCGAAATATTTGCTTCTGTTTACAAATCGAAGTATTTGTATGCCATAAGACATAAACTATTTTGACCTAATGGTGAATATACTCATAGTCAGTTGCTGTATAAATTTCTGGCCTAGGCAACACAAAGTGTTGCCTGGTGCCATCTGACATTTCCATGGGAAAGTTTGACATTTCTTAGCATAAACGTACTAAGAACGTTTTGACGTACGACCATGATTTGGGTTGTTTACAGTGACTTGAATCAATTGATTGAAATCAGTTTGGCAAAAAGAATGGAATTAACTCGTGAACATTTTCGTGTGATAATTTTTTACAACTCTCGACGTGGATTATCACGACAAGAGGGCATTGATGAACTTAAATCATTGTATGGCGATGAAGCACCATCCTTTAGCACTGTAAAAAAATTGGTTTGATGAATTCAATCGTTGCCGACGCTCGCTCAAAGAAGAAGGTCTTCCAAAAACGGCCGTTGTGCCAGAGAACATTGATGCCGTGCGTGAACTGATAACGCAAGATCGTCATGTGACATACCGTGAGATAGAGGCATCCTTGGGCATTTCTTCCACCAGCATACATTCGATATTGCATGAACACCTGGCCGTAAAAAAGGTTTGTTCTTGTTGGATCCCGCACATTTTGACAATTGCTCAATAAAAAGCTCGTGTCGATTGGTGCAAAGAAATTTTGAAAAATTACGATCGCGGTGCTTTAAAAGACGTTTACAAGATCGTCACAGGTGATCATGGATCAATGCGCATGAGCCCGAAACAAACCAGCAATCTTTGAAGAAGAGCCAAATCCAACGAAAGTTGTTCGTGTAAGAAGCACTTCGAAGCAAATGTTCGCCTATTTCTTCGGCAAAACTGGTCATGTGGCGACTGTTCCGTTTGAGCAACGTAGGACGGTCAATTCTGAGTGGTACACCACAATTTGTTTGCCTGAAGTCTTCGGAGAAATTCGAAAATGCGAGCTCTCATACATCGGCTCATACCAGCTCCTTTTTGACCGGCCAAAACGTCGAATTGAAAGGCGTGGTCAACGATTTGCGTCGCAAGAAGATGCATTTGAAGCGTTCAAAAACCATTTTTTTGAGGTGTCTTAATCTGAGTGAAAAAATGCTTCGACAATTGGTTTGAGCGCATGCAAAAGTGTAAAAATCATGCTGGAGAATACTTTGAAAAACAATAAAACCATTTTTGGTGATAAATATTCGCATTTTTATCCTTAGGCCAGAAATTTATATAGCAGCTCTCGTAACTAGTAAACCTGAGAAAGCATATACAGGGTGGCTGATGTATACTGCTACATTAAGAAACTCAAATAACTTTTTTTTCAGTGTATGGAATTCCAACTTTAGTTTTTAACTAAAGCTTTGAAAATGTTAACATAGTTTGTACTAAATTCGTGTTATGTAAAGAGCTCAAAAAAATCAAAGTAAAAATATGTTTACTTAGTAGGGACATAAATACTGTTACACACGTTTTATGCTGTGAAATAAAAAGTACTGAATGTTTTTGGACCAAATATTTTTTAATTTATTTATAAGTATTGATGTACTTATATATTGTATCCAAATATAATCTATTTATGCGAAATGTCCGCCTTTTGCCTTTTCACACGCCTAAAGTCGCACTGGCTGCACGAACCTCGTCCATTGGAAAATTGGCCACAGCTCGAACCAAAGCAGTCTTAAGAGATCCAATGTTGGGGTATCTTTTGTGAAAAACCTTGTCCTCTAAAACCGTCCACAATTTGTAATCCAATGGGTTCAAATCTGGACTGCCTGAGGGCCATTCTTCAGAGGAAATGAACGCTGGCAAATTGTTTCGAAGCCAGGCCTGGGACGTTTTAGCCTTATGGGCCGGCGCAGACTCCTGCTGGAAAGTCCATGGCTGGTTTTGGAACAGGGAATTGGTAAGACGCTTTACAACGGCTTCCAAAACGGTTTCTTCGTAAACTTTGGCCGATGTTTTGACTCCTTGTTCTCAGAAATGCAGGTCAGTGACCCCGTCGTAAGAGACACCCTACCAAACCATGACTGAAGCTGGGTGCTGACCCTTTTCCACTCCTGACCCTTTCCTTCTGATTATTTCTTGTTTCCAAATTTAAAAAAAATTCTCGGTGGCAAAAAATTTTCGTCCAATAGCGAGGTTATTGCTGAAACTGAGTTCAGATGCTACCTTAAATGACCGCGCCTACACTCTATCAGTTTGCTTGTTAAATTTTTCCTAAACTGTAAAAAATTTTCCTTCGGTAAACGAAATTTTTCTGTGCAGAAGACGTTTGCATTTTTCAATCCTATTTTTTTTAAAGCTGCAGTCAATAAATGTCCGGTATGTCGTTTGAAAGCCCCAAGTCTTTTTTAATGATTCGACTCATGCACGTTTGCGTGATATTCATCTCACGGGACATGATTTTCTGTTTTCGGAGCGGATTTCTGTAAATTCTTATTTAACGGCTTTGATGACATGCGGTGTTCGAACAGAGCGTGGGCGGCCCGACCGGTGGCGGTCTTTTACATCTCCAGTCTCCTCAAACAGCGGCTAATCCCTAGTGGCCGGAGCGTTTTGAAAATGTCGCTTTTTTTCATTTCACACTTTAAAAGCGCTATTACTCATTATTATTATCTGACCACTCTATGATGAAAGTTGAAAAAATTTTAAAATAACGTTAGCTCTCAAAACCCATATGACATTAACGGGGTATGTTCAGTTCTACTTTTGTAATGGGTGTGTTCAATGTTGTAACAGTATTTATGTCCCTACTGAGTATGTGCCTTTTAATGAATTGATTTTTAGTTTTGTGTATTTTGACACCCATTTTTTATGACCTATTTCTTCGTAATATTTTTTTTAATTTCAATTTTTATTTAAATAAAATAAATACATATGAAAAATTTCCCATTTTTTTAAAATCCCCTCTAAGCCATTCAGCCAAATCGTAAATTTAATGTCATATGGAAGGCCAACAAGGCCTTAAATTTAGTCGAATCGTAGGTTAATAGCATATTCGACTATTTTTTATTTTTAATACCAATCTGAGCATTGGTTAAGGTAGCTTATTTTTGGGCCCATATGGTTAAGTCCGAAATTGAAAAATATTTTTATATAAAGGTACATTTATGGATTTGTGAAAAATTTTCAGTGCTTCTTTCCCATACTAGCATTTGGCAAAAATAGAAGGAGCTTTCAGAATACAATGAAACTTCATTTCTAAATGGATTATGATACTCTGATTTTCAAAATGTTATCGGTTTTGTGTAGCAATGTTACCTTAAAATGTAAGCATTCCATACCCCACCATCGCATAATGCTTTCAAGCGGTTAAATTAAGGTTTGAAGACCACCTGAAAACGATTATGGTTCAATTGGTACCCCTAAACAAAAAGTCTTTTAGTGGTTTTATCACACATATAATGTGATTAACTCAGTATTGTTCACCGCATAACTCACTTACACTTTATACCTTTCAGTTATGGTTCATTGTCATCGTCGCGGCACTGAAGCTATTGCTGGCGATCTTTCTCATACATTCCTCTATGAACAAGGTAAGAACTAAGCTAACTGTACGCAGATCTAAAATACTCGTACCTATCAAGTAATTAACCTCTTCTTCGCCATCTTTTAGCGGGTGCTGCACAAATTGCCGGAGTGCAATTAGCCACAATTAAAAATAAAACCGACGGAACATTTTGTCTCAAGGAGATGCAACGTAAACTCCGTCTATACGATGACTGTCACGAGCCCGTAACCGCACTGGTGATTGTGGAGAACACCCATAATATGTGTGGCGGAAAAGTCCTACCCTTGGAGTGGTTGAATGAACTGGCGGCGATTTGTAAGAATACGGATAAGACAAATGGCCACCACATCGCCCTTCACATGGACGGCGCAAGAGTTTTTAATGCCGCCGCATATCTGCAGGTGCCAGTGGCGCGCATTACCAAGGATTTTGATTCCGTTTGCTTTTGTTTGAGCAAAGGTCTATCGGCGCCAGTGGGATCGGTGTTGGTCGGCAGCAAGGCATTCATTAATGAGTAAGTATTGTGTGTGTCTAGTAACTAAACAAAAGGAGCTGAAATAAAGTCAGGACACCAGACACCAAAAAGTGGAGTAATTACTTTTAAGGCAACGATTAAAAACAGTAATCCTTAAGGTGTCGTTTTTCCATGTGACTAATGATTATTTGTTAACTCCTTTCAAACACTTTATTTATTTCCTTGTGTGCCATAAGGGAAGGTTTTTGTATTATTTTGTATATGGGAAATTACACTCGAATTTGACTGATTAAAATTTTATTGTATGGTTAATAGGTAATGAAAACTTGATAGGTGCCGAGCAGAAAAAATAAATAGTTTACGAATTCCTGTTTTCTAGAACAGGTTTCTTGAGAACAGCTGTATTAAGATTGTAGCATGTTAAGAATCAGTTCGAGCCGAAACTGATTCTAATAACGGGACAGCCAGGAGAATCCAACATCGATGGGGGAATGCTTATTAGAACCTTATTCAGATAGAATAATAATAAAAAATCGGCATTGTTGTATACGCAGAGAAAAAACATGGTTACTATATGGTCACGGCAATAAAAATATGTTCTCCGCAATAAAAGTATGTTCGTCGCGACCATAGTATGGTTTACTGAATTTAATTTTGACAATAGTATGGTAGTCGCTATATTAATATTGTTGAAATGTAACAATAGTATTATTGCCAAATTTAATAATGAAAATATGGTTGTAGCAACAATATAAATATGGTTGGTGCGACAAAAGTATTGCTTTTTGAGTTTTAAGTTAAAAATAATATGATTACGGCAATCATTCTGTATAATTGTAATTTTTCTCATTTAAAAATGCTTTTAAGAACAATGTTATCTAGTGCAATAATAGTACTTTTTATATAGAATAAAAACGCTTACGTGTTTTAAACTGATTGTATCTACCGTTAAATAAATCACTTATATTAATTTCAACTTAAAGTATTTTTAAATAATTTTCATAATTCAAATCTGTTGTTGACAACTTAACCTCATTCTAATAAATAATATTGTGGATCATAGTAAATTTGTGTGTGATAATACTATGGTTGTAGGGATCATAACATGGTTACGTGTGGATAATACTATGGTTGTAAAGATCATACTATTGTTGTATGTGAAACATACTATGGTTGTGAGAATCATAATATGGTTGTGAAGATCATAGTATGGTTGAGTGTGAATCATACTACGGTTGTGGGGATCATGGTATGGTTATGTGTGAATCATGCTATTGTTGTGAGGATCAAAGTATGGTTGTGAGGATTATAGTATGATTGTATATGAATCATGCTATTATTGTGAGGATCATAATATTGTTTTTTCACAACCATACATCCAACAATACTATTGTCCTCTTCGAATATTGTCACCACAACCATACTTTTTTTCTGCGTGTACAGAAGAATGATCATTTATTGTCCATCGCACTAAGACATATCCCATATTAATTATACCGATCGATTGTCCGGGTTTGGTCCAAGAACAAAACCTATTGTAATCAATTATTAAATGTTAAGTGGTTCCTAAAAAGTGATAAACAAAAAACTCCTGCGAAATTGAGCCATATTGGCCCAGATAAGAGTTAAGTCCCGTATGTAAAGACCCTTACCGATTTGAGGTTCCGCAGCATCACAAGCCACATTTTATTTCCCATATTGATCAATGTCCATTTTAGAAAACCAATCGATCCTTCCCGATTAAGTGACCTGTCGCTTAAGATCTTTTTCAAATCAGGCACTGTGCAAAAGTTCTAAAACCTGCCTTGTTAAATTAGACAAAAATCCCGATTTGAGGTCCAGACGCTTTGCAAACTAGAATTTCTTTTTTAGATTTTGCTTCAAATTCGCTTGGTGCAATTGGGAAGACCAGTAAATGTTGAAATAGGTCAGAGTAGATTAAGGTTTTACTTTAAACAACATCCAAAGGATTCTCCCGGTTCAAAGGCTGGTTGTTTAGACATTTCATCGATCAAAAATGGAAAATAGTGCGTTTCTCAAACACCCCCAAAATCTGGAGTTACGGGTAAAAAAATGGTTTTTCGGATCTTACGCACTTATATGCCATTAACTTGGTTGAATATCAAGCGATTTTAAGTTTTTCGGCTGATTTGTAAAAGAAATGGTGTATACACTTCAATTGGTGTAGATGCTTTTAAAATCACACTGAAAAAACCTGTGTATTTTTGCTGTATACTCATTTTTTTAAAAAAAAATTGTAATTTTTTAACTTTGGATACCCTCTCACACAGAATTTTTTTAAGGAAGTGAGCAATTTTGAACTGAATAATCCGAGTGTCCTTACAAATACAATTCGGTGTCATTTTTAAAAATCCGTTAGAAACTGATTGAGTTATTCAACTTTTATTAAAACAAAAGCTTTTGAAAAAATACCATTTTTGGCCAAACTACTCAAAAATATTTGTTTGACCGTTTTTTTTTTTATTGAATGTCTCAGTAAACTTATTATTTTTGTTCTTTTGTTTTGTTTGATTTATCACTACTTATCACTTTAATCGTTCTTACAAATTCAGTCGCTTGTATGAGCCAGAATTTGTTTGTGAAAATTGCTGTGCAACATTAAAAAAATACAAAGTTCAACCTTCAATTTCTTTGCCCTTTTGTATCCTATGACTTGGCATCATCAGCTCTGGAATAAATCAGACGATTGCTACTTTTGTGAAACAAATGTGAGGGCGACCGCAAAATTTTTTTAAATTTGGAAACAAGAAATAATCAGAAGGAGCTAAATCTGAACTATATGGTGGATGCGGAGCAATTTCAAATTGTAATTCGGCCAGTTTTTGTTAAGTTAAAAATGCAGGAGCATTATCTTGATGAAAAAGAACTTTTTTTCTAAATGCGGTCGTTTTATCTTGATTTCATCACTCTACCGATCCAAAAATGCACAATAATATTCACTATTTATAGTTTTTCCTTTCTCAAGATAATCAATAAATATTATACCCCTTGCATCCCAAAACACTGTGGCCATTACTTTCCTGCTGACTTAACAGTTTTCGCCTTCTTGGGATCACTTTTACCAGCTTCTATCCATTGTTTTGACTGTTCTTTGCATTCTGGGATGTAGTGATGGATCCATGATTCATCAACAGTTATGAATCGCTCCTCGGAATTGGTCCAACGGACGATTTTTTGGGGCAAAGCCAACAAACGCAGCAGCGTTCTTGCGGATAGCTTTTTCATGTGGAGTTCATCATGTAAAATACTCCAAACTTGTTTTTCGTATTTTTTAACAATATCAGCAAGTTCACTGAGCTTTATTCGTCTATCTTTAGTCACTTCATTATATATTTTTCTAATGTTTTCAATAGTAGTAGCAGTTTTCGGTCTTCCAGAGCGTTGTTCATCTTCCGTACTTGAATGACCCATTTTAAATTGTTGAACCCAGGATTGCACGGTGGAGTATGATGGTGCATTATCACCATGAACAGAATCCAATTCATCTTTGATTAATTGTGGCCTTTCATATAAAAGTGTTTAATTACCGCACGAAACTCTTTATTTTCCATTTTTCAAAAATTATAAAACTTGTGTACTTCAATCACCTGTAACAAAGAAAATAATCATTAAATATTTCGGAAATTTTGACAGATGGCTTAAAAAAGATTGCTTTTAAAAAACAAAAAAAAGTTGCTAGTAAAACAGAAAATGTGCCAGGCCAGTTAGTTTTGCGGTCGCCCTCGTATTTCTGAGCACACTTTTAAAACCCGCAAATTGTTTGGGAAATTTCACAACCGGTTTCTTGTTGTACTCAGCAAGATCTACAAGAAAAATAATATCATTTCCCAGGTATTTTTTCTCTGTCACACTGTGTAATTTTTTAAAATTTGAACCATGGTATTTAATATTGGAACGAAACATTTATATGACTACCACAACTGACTCCGTGGTTCCTCATCCGACCAACCCAACTTTTTAGTTCATTTTCGATTGTTTCGGGTCAAATCTTTTAAATGGCACTTAGATTTCATGTTCCAACGTTTCTATTGTCTCTGAATGTTTTGCGTAACATTTATCCTTAATGACTCCCCACAGAAAATAATCTAAAGGGCTCAAAACACATGCCCGAGACGGCCAATTGGCATCACAGATTCTTCTGATTATTCGATTATTAAAAACATTGCGTAAAATATCGATGGTTGCGTTGGCTGTATGACATGTTGCCCCGTCTCGTTGCAACCAAATGTCGTCCATGTCATTCTCCTGAGTTTTTGGAAACAAAAATTCGTTGAGCATGGCGCTGTAACGCTCACTGTTATGGGGAACGGCGGCTCCTTACTCATTTTCGCAGAAAAATGACCCGTTCTCAATAGTCACGTGTGGGTTCTCTAAACCCTGTATGCCCTGTTCTTATCGACATAGCCACGATTTTTCGGTAAAGTTCTTCACCCCCTGTTCTCCTTTTGCTTATTGACATAGCCACCGAGATGAACATGAACTCTATCTGAAAACACAATTTTTCGGTAAGGTTCTTCATCTCCCGCCATTAGCCGAAGCAAAAACGCATCGGATGGTGTTCCATTACACAGTACAACAGCCAATCTGGGGGGTGAGAAAAATCCTTTGAGGGTTTTAATATACTGACCTAGTACCATCACTTGGAATTTCTGACCCCCCAGACAATAACCCCAAAAATGTTCCACAGTGTTATTAACCTTAATTCAGATATTTGAAAAAGTTATCAGTACTTTTGTACAGCCATTTTTAATGGCCTACCCTATAAAACCAACTCTTGTGACATTGGACCATGCCGATCAATATTTTTGTTTTTTTTTTGTTCATCTGGCAAAGAGAAGATCGGTCGAAAAAAAAACGGAAGATGGGGAACAAGGACCATCCAACTAAACGCTTATCCAACATAACGTTCGTCCTTCTATCTTATGTATGGGCGGAATGGAGGACGGAATGGTGGTCAGACTGACAGAAAGACCTGGCTAGATATCCTTTATGTTAACTTTATAGAGCATAGAATAGGGTATTCCAGGGCTTCGACAATTTATCTGAAAACGTTTAGCCTGAGTGCAACCCATGAAGAAAGCCTTAGACAGTTAAGGATGAAGTGGTAATAACTTGAAAATGTCTTGGTCTAAACAATATTGTTTTTGAAAGCAGTACATATGATTGGCTCAGATCTTATTCGTTAATAAATATTATTAAACACTGGTATGATGGTTAGTGTGCACAACTATCAGGCTAAAATCCGGGTAGAGAAATCAAAGGCTTTCAGCGGCAGGTTCTCCACCCCGACTTTGCGTGTAAGATATTAATCTCTAAGTCATGTAGGAGCCCATATATGGAAGGCATTAGGCATTTGGAGACATACAATAGATCTCCGTCAGTATGTATAAGAAGTATTTCGTAGACAATTACCGGTTATTTCATTATTTCATGTTTGGGGGATTTAATTAAATTTATTTATATTAGCAAGTTAATTTCATAGACTTTTTAATTGTTCAGCCCGCAAATAATCATATGTTTTAAAGGGGCACCTTGTGCGACCTTCTTCTCTGATATAACAAGTGGGACAAACTAATCAAAAAAAAATATTTCTACACTAAAATTAAGTTTGTGCCATTTTTTAAATCAGAGAAGCAGGTGAGATCTTTTGCGAAAAAATTTTATTAACAGGTCGCATATCTATTTATAAGGGGCTACATTTCATAGTGATACGCTACAGCCAGTGAAGGAAATCAGAGGTATGACAGAAACTAACTTAAGATTATAACCAAATATTAGCCCATGCCATAAAAGAACCCAGTCATTTATCGAGTGTAATGTCCCATATGTACGCCTGTGTATATATTTTCATATTTGCTATGTTGTATATTTCCTCTAGAGCTCGACGACTCCGTAAAGTTTTGGGTGGTGGCATGCGTCAGTGTGGCATTTTAGCTGCTGCTGGCTTAGTGGCTCTCGAGACAATTGTGCCACGCTTGAATGGGGATCATCAAAGAACAAAACGTATCGCAGAAGGTAATTTATAAAAAAGACATGTCTCCTAACAGACTCCTCAGCCACTCACACCTTGGAGTATCTGTGCCAGTTCCACTCTCTCCATTCAGTCATCCATACATTTGTTTCTTCGTTCGGCCGACCAGGCGTCCGTCTGTCTATTTATTCATCCATCCATCCATTCATGTTATCTTCTTGGCAGGCACTGCAGCAATTTTTTGTTGTGTGCATGCTACTACTGCTGCTGCTGCACAGTCTCATAAACTGCCTAAAGTGCCACTTTGTACCATAACACACTTACCCTAAACATCATTCACCATTTTGTTGTTGTCGTCATTATTCCTCTTGCTTCTGGTCTAGAGCCGGAACAGAGCCAGGAACATACCACCACCGTTTAATGCAAGTACGACGGTATACGAGGATGGTTTGTAATTGTCGAATGTTAAGCTGAAATCTGAATATTTTCAGGTTGGTTTGCTGTACACACGCAGAGAAAAGATATGGTTACACTATAGTCACCACAACAATAGTATATTCTCTACAATAAAAGAATGTTCGTCGCAACCATAGTATTGCTTTATGTATTTCATTTTGAAAACAGTATGGTTTGGTTAATACTTTCGATATGAGATTTAAAAGTAGATTTAATTGAACAGTTTTAAAGGTAAATTGTAAGCTTTTGCTTGTAGATGATCTAGTCTTAACAATGTGTCTTTAAAATTCGCATACATGCGACAAATCTAGCGCTTGTTAATAAGATTTTTTTTTATTTTACAAAACTGAGCCGGTCTTCAAGCCGAGCAATAACCACGTCGTACTTGTTCAACAAAAGTGAAATAATTAAAGACTTTCGAATTAGGTTTCTTGTAAGTTAACCATTTTTAGTGTTTTGGCAGGCTTTTCATTGAGCACCCTAAAATAAACAGGGCTACCGCGAAAATCAAGAGAAATATACATGAACAGAATCGCTATAAATAAACAGATACCATAATCCCAGCGAGGTTGCACAGGACATTGTCAATGCCTAACCATTAAAGGCACTTGGGACCGAAGGAATTTTCATGTGGATTCTAAAGGCTGTTCGAATCTATACGATCGACCTTGTCACCCTATTCAGAGGCATCGTCGTAACCAGTCTTCCTACGTCGTAAAGAGATGGCTGAGAATTTAAATGCCTGGATCTCAATCCTTTGTTGAGTTCCGACAGAGCAGCTCGAAACTCGGTAGAATTAAACATGAGGTACCTCAGGGTGGGGTCTGCGCTCCTACAGTTTAACTTCTACCAATATAAACTTGCGGCACTGCCAGAATGAGTGGATATTCCAATTGCGACGACTTCTCGCTTTTTTTATTAGTAACTTATTAGTAAATTTATTAGTAACTCTCTGCTTTGAACAATTTCTTTGCTAAGACCCCTCAAGAATATTGCTCTAAATAATCGGCAGCTCTGTTCACTATCTGCAGTTGTGTTTATTATTGATAATCAGGATAATAGCGTAAATTTAATGAACACAACCTACCCCAAAATACTAGAGGTAGCTTTTGACAGCCTCCTCATGCCCGTGACCCATACCGATACAATCGGCACTAGAATGCGTTAATCATTATCTACATCTTAAACGATTGGCCGGTCGGTCGGTGATAGACAACGCGGCACCAGTATGGCCCAAAAGTAAGCGATACACAGTAGAAGGGGCTAAAGAACTGCCGAAATGCTACCCTCCAAGCCATCACGGGTTGTGTATGTACTCGGCAGAAATCCTACTCGAGGAAACAAAAATCCATAGAGTAAAGCATCATTGCTCGATTACAACTAAGCTCTTATTCCACCGATGTTACCGAAACTCCACCTCACCAAACTTCAACCCTCCCCGTGGCATGTCAGAAAGCGTCTTCAAATATATACAAGTAGAGATCGAAGTTCGCCTTTGTGAACCATTAATTCGCACCTTATACAGGGCAGCAATGTACAATACGAAGGCTGCTATATATATTTCTGGCCTAATAATGGAAATGTGAATATTTATCATCAAAAATGGTTTTATTGTTTTTCAAAGTATTCTCCAGCATGATTTATACACTTTTGCTTGAGCTCAATCTAATTGTCGAAGCAGTTTTTCCACTCCGATTGAGACACCACCAAAACATGGTTTTTGAACGCATCAACAGCATCTTCTGGCGACGGAAATCGTTTACCACGCATTTTTTTCTTCATGTGCGGGAATAAAAAGAAGTCATTGGGTGCCAAGTCAGGGTTGTAAGGCGGATGACCCATCAATTCGACGTTTTAGCCGGTCAAAAAGGCGCTGCTTTGAGCCGATGAGTGAGAGCTCGCATTGTCATGGTGCACAATGATTCGTCTTCTCTTGTTCGTTTTCCAAATATTTCCGTAGACTTCAGGCAAAGAAATTGTGGTGTACCACTCAGAATTGACCGTCCTACGCTGCTCAAGCGGAACAGTCGCCACATGACTAGTTTGGCAGGCGATCATTTTCTTTAAAGTGCTTCTTCCACGTAAAACTTTCGTTGGATTTTGCTCGTCTTCGAAGATCCAGACGGTCGATTGCTGTTTTGTTTCGAGCTCATATGCATAGATTCATGATTCGTCACCTGTGACGATCTTATAACCGTCTTTTGTACCACAAAGATCGTATTTTTTCAAAATTTTTTTGCACCAATCGACACGAGGCTTTTTTTGACGATCTTATAAACGTCTTTTGAAGCACCGCGATCTTATTTTTTCAAAAAAATTTGCACCAATCGACACGAGCCTTCTTTTAAGCGATTGTCAAATTGTGCGGGATCCAACGAGAACAAACTTTTTTTCTGCCAGGTGTTCATGCAATATCGAATGTATGCTGGTGAAAGAAATGTTCAAGGATGCCTCTATCTCACGGTACGTCACATGACGATCTTGCATTATCAGTTCACGCACGGCATCAATGTTCTCTGGTACAACGGCCGTTTTTGGACGACCTTCACGACCATCATCTTTGAGCGAGCGTCGGCCATGATTGAATTCATTAAACCAGTTTTTCACAGTACTATAGACTGGTGCTTCATCGCCATACAAAGATTTAAGTTCATCGAAGCACTCTTGTCGTGATAATCCACTTCGAAAGTGATAAAAAATGATCGCACGAATATGTTAATTCCATTTTTGATTTTTTCAAACTGATTTTTTCAAGTCACTGTAAACAACACAAATGATGGTCGTACGTCAAAATGTTCTGAGTACGTTTATGCTAGAAAATTGGCAAAATTTCCAATGGAAATGTCAGATGGCGCCAGGCATCATTAAGTGTTGCCCAGGCCAGAATTATAGATAGCAACCCTCGTATCTATACAGTAACGATCAACAGTAAAATCTCCTCATACCGTGAGAATAGCGTTCTCGGAGGCCGTCCACCACCTATGGCACAACTGGATGGAGTAGCAGTGTGAATTCCTACTGGTTAAAAATAAACGACTTCATCCCCTTGATGTGGTTCTCTTGTCCCAATGTGCTGTACACACGCAGAGAAAAGATATGGTTACACTATAGTTTCCACAACAATAGTATGTTCTCTACAATAAAAGAATGTTCGTCGCAACCATAGTTTTGTTTTATGTATTTCACTTTTACAACAGTATGATTGTGACAATATTACTATTGTTGAAATGTAATAATAGCATTATTGCCAAAGTTAGAAATGAAAATGTGGTTGTAGCAACCATATAAAAATGGTTGGTGCTACAAAAGTATTGTTGTTTAAAATTTACGTTAACAAAAATATGATTACGACAATCATACAGTACTATGAACATAACAAAATAGGTTTTATAAAGCATACATGTATGTATGTGCGATTGTTTTTTTCATATGTGACGCTCAAAATAGAAAGGGACCTAAGGGTAAAAACCAGTTTTGTTCAGGAGAGCCATTTTAAAGATTTAAATACGTGTATCTTTGGTGTACCATCACTTTTAAAATACGCGCATATCTCTGGGAGGGAACACTTTTGGGGCATGGGATCGGTCTCATTCGATGCTCGGATGTTGTCCACATCAAAAAATATAAAGTGAAAATTGATTTTTTTACCCTTAGGTCCCATTCTCTATTCACTGTCACATATACAAAAAACACATACACACGATACAGTGAATGGTTGTTGTACATTGAAAATAACTACAACAATCAAAAGGTAGTTCGAGGGATTTTTATTGTCTTTACTTTGTGCGGTGAAATACTCTAATACCGACTGGTTCTCGTTTATTTAAAATCTGCCTGCACTTGATTATATAGACATTGATCATGGTTTAATTACATTCGTTTCTTGGGGTCTACGGATGGTGAAGTAGCATTCACCCCTGCTGGGAACTAAAAGTGTTTTCAACTGCCGTTGGAATATATAATTTTGTTTCTTGAATGAAATGTTTAAAAAAAGCATGGCCTTAATTCTGGCTATTATTTTATTGTAATGCAATTTAATATAACCTGCTTGATACAAATCTCTATTTTTGAATAACAACATTACCCAATCCCAATAAATAATTTTGGTGATCATAGTATGTTAAGTGAATCATACTATAATTTAATAAATAATTTTGGGGATCATAGTATGTTGAGTGAATCATACTATTGATGTAGGGATAATAGCATTGTTGCGTGTGAATCATACTATGGTTGTGTAGATCATACTATGGTTGTATGAGAAACGTACTATGGTTGTGAGAATCATAATATGGTTGTGGAGATAAAAGTATGGTTATGTGTGAATCATACAATTGTTGTGAGGATCATAGTATGGTTGTGGAGATCATAGTATGGTTGAGTGTGAATCATACTATGGTTGTGGTGATCATAGTATGGTTATGTGAGAATCATACTATTGTTGTGAGGATCATAATATTGTTGTGCCTTAACCATATACCCAACAATAGTATGATCCTCTACCAATATTGTCAACCCAACCATTCTTTTTTCTGCAACCGACTCAAAAACAACCAACATTTTTATGGACCAACACAGTCGATGTAACTCTACACTTGGGTCTAGACATTGGGGTGTCGAAATTAATAAAAAAGAGAATAATTAGGTAGAAATTAGTAGCTCGAGGATATTGTATGTGTCTACATTGATATCTGCACTCTTTAATGCAAAAAAACAACTTTAACACCTAAAGTTTTTGCCGCTACAAAAAAATATAAATTTGGAGTTAATACCCTTTTGTAAAACTAGTGCAATAACTGTTTTCAAAAAAAGGTTTAACGAAATTGTGTATTAACTAATTCTACTGCAAATATGGCCCCTAGACGCTCACAACCTTTACGAGCCTTTACAGGCCAGACTTCGGGTAGACTAGAAGAACAATATCCTTACTACAAACATAAGTCACCCAAAGGCATGCAAACAATTTCTCTTCCTTTAAAACCATCCTCGAAATCGTACGTATTCTGCAGTAAATGATGTCTTTTTTGCACTTGAATTGCAATTCGTTATGCCGACGAGTCTTCCAATTTTCTTTTTTTTACATTTTGTTTCAACGTTTTTCATTCACTTTTTTTTGTTTTCTCTTCTTTTGTTCTCCCCTGTTTGCCTTGTATGGTCGTCGTCATCGTCTAGCTTTACATAATCTACGCAGCCCCAACGTTTCTGTTGACCTACCCAATGTTCATTCTAATATACTGTTGATCCATATGGTTAATCCTAAAGTAACTGCCGATGACTTGGCCAAACGTTTGGGTACAGTAACGGCACAAGAAGTTTCGGAAGGTGTAACAACAGCCGAGGCGGATGGCAAGTGCGGTATTGTGCTTAAGGTCAGTGCCCGTGACTGGGCATATGCACGTATTGTGCTGTATCACCAGATTACGGATAAGGATGTGGAGTATGCCATTAAAAAGTTCGAATATGTAGTGAAGGAATTGGATCGTCAGTTGGTGTGAATTGACTTTAAAAGTCATAAATATGACCCAGCTAAGAACTCGTAATTTCAATAAAGATTTATACAAATATTTAAAGGATTAAGGTCTTAAAAGACTTATACAAATAATTAAGATTATTGTCTTTATAATTTATTCTTTTGAATTCTGTGTTTTATTTGCAATCTCTAGTGAGATGAAAAATTATTCATTTAATGAAAACAGGTAGTATTTTATTAAAGTAACACATGTACTTTATTAAATCACATTATTCTGAGAAGATGTCGTTACAAGCGTTTGAGCTCAGTACTTGCTCTGGGCTACACAACCTCTTGTTGATCCGGTTTAATGGGCCCAAGACCTAAGTGCTTTTGGGTGGGCCAGAAGTCACCATTGTTATTTAATTTTTTTTTTTCAAATATATCGAAACTAGTCGAGCGCTGCCGCCTACTTTATAATACTAGTGTTCCCAGATGCAAACTAGAACTTCCATTGGAAACTTTGACATTTTTAGCATTACTTCACTCAGAACGTCTTGTCATTTGAGAGCGAATTGTTTTGTTTACAGCGTGTTGAAACATTCATCTCAGTCAAAAAATGGAATTATCCCGTGAACATTTTCGTGCTATAATTTATTACGATTTTCGGCAAGGGTTATCGAGACAAGAATGTTTAAATCAACTTGTTTCGACTTTTGGCGGTGAAGCACCATCAAAAACCACTGTTAATCGCTGGTACCTAGAGTTCAGTCTCGGACGCCGTTCGCTCCAGGCTGAATTTCGTGAAGGACGTCCAACTTCGGTCACTTGCCAGAAACCATCGATGCTGTGCGTGAATTGATTAAACAAGACCGACATGTGACATACCGTGAGATTGATGCTCAAAACAAGGCTCGATATTTTTTTTCGATTTTCGAAGAGGGTTATCGAGGCAAGAGTGTTTAAATCAACTTGATTCGACATTTGGCGATGAAGCACCATCAAAATCCACTGTTTATCGCTGGTACCAATAGTTCAGTCTCGGACGCCGCTCGTTCCAGCATGAATTTCGTGAAAGACGTCCGACTTCGGTCACTTTGCCAGAAACCATCGATGCTGTGCGTGAATTGATTAAGCAAGACAGACATGCAACATGCCTTGAGATTGATGCTCAAAAAAAGGCTCGTATGGAATGGTGCAAAAAAATATTGAAAAAGTATAACTGCGGTAGCTAAAAGGCAGTGTATAACATTTTCACAGGTGACGAATCATGGATCTACGCATATGAACCCGAAACAAAACAGCAATCGACAGCAATGCTTTTTTCAAGATGCGCCAAATCCAACAAAAGTTGTTTGTGGAAGAAGTATATCGAATCAAATGATTGCGTTCTTTTTTCGGTATAACCGGCCATGTTGCCACAATGCCTTTAGTGAATCGTAGGACGGTCAATTCTGAGAGGTATACAACCATCTGTTTGCCAACAGTGTTCGCAGAAATGAGGAAAGATAATAAGAGAAGACGGATCATTTTGCATAACGACAATGCGAGCTCTCACGCATCAGCTGATGAGCTATTTCACCACTCAAGATGTCGAATTGATGGGTCATCCACCGTACAGCCCTGATTTGGCACCCAATGACTTCTTCTTATTCCCTAGCATCAAGAAGAAATGCCCGGTCAACTTTTTTCATCGCCCCAAGCATCTGTGGAAGCGTTCAAAAACCATGTTTTGGAGGTGTCTCAATCGGAGTGGAAAAAGTGCTTCGAAAATTGGTTTGTGCGCATGCAAACCTGTATTAATCTTAAAGGAGAATATCTTGAAAAACAATAAAACCATTTCCAATGATAAATTGTTGTGTCTTTTTTTTTGTAGCAACCCTCATATACCCTTCACTTGTTGAGGTTCAGAAATGTCAATTTAAAAAATAGGGGTTTCGGCACTATTTTATCAAAATTGCAACAAAAAAAATCATTTTTGGCTCTGTAAGAAGTCATCTGGAAGCCATTTTTTGGAACGTCAAACTATTTATCTGGAGAGTATACTTTATGTAGCTTTTAAAGTCCAAGATTGGTTGTTCGTGCATCAAAATATCGTTACCAAAAATCAAAAATGTCCTTTCAAGCGTTTTCATAACTCTACAGGAGAAGCAGATAACATTATAAAAACTTAAGTACTTAATATATAAAAAAAATTATTTTATGAATAGTATAATAAACGGTGACATATTTATTTCTGGGAAAAAATATTTTAACTTTTCTGCGATATCTGTATTATAAGTCTGTTATGAATTTTTGTTTTTAAAAATCCGTTGTGATTTGAGCCCTTCGGATTACTATCTGTGGGGAGTCATTAGGGATAAATGTCACGCAAAGCATCCAGAGATAATTGAAGCGTTGAAACATGAAATCGAAGTTGCCATTGTAGAAATTCGACCCAAAACAATCGAAAATGTACTGAGAAAGTGGGTTGATCGAATGAGGTGCTGCCGAGTCAGTTGTGGTAGTCATATGAATGGTATTGTGTTCCAGTATTGAATAAAAAAGTTCCACCTTTCCAAAACAAACAGAAATTTGAAAAAATTGTCAGTACTTTTTTTTACAGCCGATTTACTTAAAATTTTAAAAAAGACTCAACATCAATGCAATTTGTAAAGAACATTGCGAGCCCTACGATTTTATCCCATTTTAAATTGTTTTTATAATAAATTTTTGGACAATTTCTTAAGTGAGTCTGGGCAAAAGTTTTATACTCTCGACCATGTATCGTGACCCAATATGGATTTGGAAGTTTTTGGGAGTATAGTAGTTTATTTAAAATAACTGTATCCATACCATTTTTTTGACAAGTATAAAATTGATAGAGGCTTACTGATAGTAGTGCAGTTTTGAAGTTAAGTGCATATTCCAATTCGTGTTCATATTAATGGGTCCCTTTTCCGCCCCTTGAAATCTTGGGTCTGAGTACTCAAATTCTTAAAATAAGTGCCTTTTGGATTTGTAAGAAAATTTTACTATTTTTTGGTAATGTTGATCTGTTCCTCAGCCCCAAGGATCCATGGGCGAGGGCCTAATGTTTAGAGAAGTTGCAAATTTAAGTACACGTGAGGGAATATGTGTAGTGACCGTCAATATAGTTAAAACTTACAAATAACAGAATATTTTGATTCGTAACGAAATATATTTGTTTTTGGGCCCGCTTTTTATATCCATGTTAAGCGGATCCAAAATTTGAGTTGCTAGGACTTTAAGGACCAAAAGATCCGGTGCCAAACAGAGGCGACTCTAATTTCATTATTCAACTTTTACTTATATGGCCATGATCAAAGGAGCTGGTATATTAAAAATCGGCTCAAAATTAGATTCTAACAAAATGTTGTTGGATTAGGTTTAGGTTCCCAGTGTAAATGTTTGAAACGATCTGTTCTACTGCTGCTAGACCCGTTGATCCTTAAATTTAAAGTAGCTGTAAAATTAAGGTCATATACCGATTTGAGATTGATTTTGTCCATGTCCATATCTTAAAGCCACAATTTTTCTCAATTTCCGGCGACATTACGAGTAACAGATGTATCTCAAAGCCATGTACAAACTTCTCTATAAAATGCATTAGATGTTCTTAACCGACTTTAAACAGCATGTCCCGGTCAGCGAGTTAAAAAAAGTATATCGTGCACAGCTCACCTATTTGAGAGAAGTTAACCCTTGTTCCTTAATGGGATGTTGTTAGAATTATGTAAGTAAGAAAGTGTCTTAAACGTCCTACTCTTTCTTCAGCGTTCAGGGACAATGAATCCATGGTCTTAGGCTTTACTTTTAATCGAGTTGTAAAAAAATGCCACATTACTATTCTTGAAACAAACTCAATGTTTGGAGTACCTATTTATTTATAATCAGAGAGGACAGATTTTTGGGACCCCACTTATTGAGAATGTCCACTGACGATGTAAACAATCACAAGAAATATGTAAATAGAAACCGCAGGTGTCGTTTTGAGTTACGTCTTTTGTTTCATTTAATGACTCACTTGTTTTTAGGTCATTTTGGAATTCACCTTGGAGTGTAAACTTTTACATAGGCACGTATTTTGGGCTATTTTTCCACAAACAATCAAAAACGCGATTTTGATGTTTCAGGTGTTTTATAGAAATTTGATTGAAATCTAAATTAATATGTGTGTTCTGGGGCGGTAGTATGTTAAATCGGGAAGGACCTTTATTTGTACTGGGGCTATATAAAAACGTGGAGTTGTTTGGTCGTTTTTGATTTCTGATAATTGATCAAAATATTATCGAAATTGGAATTAAACTTGGTATTCAAGCGCGGTAGTATGTAAAATAGGGAAAAAGGTTACGTCTTTTGTTTCATTAAATGACTCAGTTGTTGTTACGTCATTTTGGATTTAGTCTAAGATATTAGAGTGAGAACTTTTGCATATTGCACATATAAACAATCGCGATTTTGATGTTTGGTCGTTTTGAATTTCAGGTGTTTAATAGAAATTTGATTGAAATCTGAATTAATGTGTATGTTTTAGGGCGGTAGTATGTTAAATCGGGAAGGACGTTTGTTTGTACTGGGGCAATATTAAACGCGGAGCGATATGACTCACTTTTACTTGAGCTGACCATTGATGGATCGTAAAGAACTGTGCAAAATGTCATCTAGATTCTCATCAATGTGAGAGCTATAGGGTGATCCATCTAGAGGTATTTTGTCAGAACAAAAATAATATATAAAAATTCAAATCAAGTGTGGAATCTTTATTGGTAATTTGAAAGGACATAATTACCTTCAAATGTTAGCAACTGTATTATGGAAATGAGCGTTCGGTGAGAAACGGAAAGATCCACTGTTTTCAACCAAAATTTTGTTCAGTGATGAGGCTTATTTCTGGCTCAACGGCAAAGTCAATAAACAAAATTGCCGCATTTGGGCTGAAGAGCAACAGGAAGAGGTTCAAGAGGTGTCATTATACCCAGAGAAAACCACGGTTTGGTGCGGTTTATAAGCTGGTGGAATCTTCGGTGCATATTTTTTTTTTTAAAATGATGATGGCCGGAACGTTACCGTGTATGGTGCTCGCTCTCGCGCCATGATATCGATCTTTATGCTACCTGAAATTGAAGCTCGTAATCTTGACGACACTTGATTTCAACAGGACGGTGCCACTTGCCATACAGCTGCTCAAACAATGGATCTATTGAGAGGTCATTTCGAAAAGCAGCTAATTTCACGTTTTGGGCAGGTAAATTAGCCGCCTAGATCGATGAATATCACACCTGTAGACATTTTTCTTTGGGGTTACGTAAAGTCCAAAGTCTATGCTGACAAACCAGCTATGATTCAGGTTTTGGAAGCCAACATTACGAGTGTCAGTAAAGCCATACCGGTCGAAATGGTCGAACGAGTCATCCAAAATTGGACCCTCAGAATGGAAACCTTGAGGGGTAGTTGCGGCCAGCATTTAAAGAAAATTGTATTCAGAAAGAAAATGTCATAAAATTTCCTTTCAAAATACCAATAAAGATTCCACACTTGAGTTGAATTTTTATATGAATTGATTTTTGTTCTGAAAAAATGACTTTAGATGGATCACCCTATATTAATCAATCTGAACCGATTTGCACTAATTTCAATAACGTCTATTCCACGTCCACAAAACTTGATTTTGCAAGATCGGATGTTACTCGTATATGTGGCTTCAGAGGTAAAGGCATTACATTAGTTGAATACAGGTGTGGAAGTTTTGTAAATTCCGACAGTGTCCGTCATTGGACTAAAAAATTAGTTGTGACAAATTTTATAAGGATTGAATATTATATGTGTGAAATCGGTTGCATATACGAGGGCGGTTCGGAAACTTCTTAGCGTAGCACAAAAAGCGCGGTATAAACAGAAAAAAGTTAAGTGTTTTGGAAACTTCCATCTCTGCTATGAACACATGTTAAATTTTGTTTCGATCTGGCAACTCCTTCATATAGAAACAGGTGTTCACAAAAGACGCATCCGGGTTTTTTACAATGGAAAAATTAGAAAAGCGTGGTGTCGTTAAATATTTACATAAAAAAGGTTTATCGGGACAAGAAATTCATAATGATATGGAGAATGTGTTAGGTGAAAGTGCTCCTTCATATGCAACAGTAAAAAATTGGGTTGCTGAATTTAAACGTGGTCGTACAAGCATTGAAGATGAACCACGTAGTGGACGTCCAAAAACAGCAACAACAACAGAAATTGTAGCCAAAGTGCATGATATGGTATTAAATGATCGACGAATAAAAGTGCGTGAAATAGCTAATATCATGGGCATCTCAAATGATCGAGTCCATAATTTTTGCATGAAGAACTACAGATGAAAAAGCTTTCTGCAAGATGGGTGCCGGACTTGTTAATAGTCGACCATAAACGCATAAGAATGAACATTTCTCAAGCTTGTTTGGATCGTTTTCAGCGAAATAAAATGGATTTCAAGCGTCGTTCCATAACTGTTGATGAGACATGGATCCACCACTATACTCCAGAGACAAAAGAACAATCCAAACAATGGACTAAAGCTGGAGGAAGTGCCCCAAAGAAGGCAAAATCAATTCAATCGGCTGGTAAGGTTATGGCAACGGTTTTTTGGGACTTCAAAGGTATTTTATTGATTGACTATCTGCAAAAGGGTAACACAATAAATTCAGAGTACTATTGCAACCTTTTAGATCAATTAGATGTACAAATTCGAGAAAAACGTCCTGGCTTACAACACAAAAAAATATTTTTTCATCAAGACAACGCACCAGCGCACAAGAGTGTTTTAACAAGGGCTAAAATCAACGAATTAAAGTACGAGTTGCTTAACCACCCACCTTATTCTCTTGAGTTAGCTCCCACTGACTTTTACCTGTTTCCAAATGTAAAAAAATCCTTGCTGGCAAGCCTTTTACCTCAAATGAAGATGCAATTACAGTTGTAAACCACTATTTTGAAGACCTTGAGGAAAACTATTTTAATCAAGGGATAGAATTGCTAGATAAGCATTGGACTAAGTGTATTGAAGTTTCAGGAGATTATATTGAAAAATAAAAATATTTTTGAAAAACTAACTATTCTCTTTCATTGATAGGCTAAGAACTTTCCGAACCGCCCTCGTATGTGTGCATACTACGAGTATATCCAAATCTGAACCGCCTTTCTTCTATTTAAATAGAGTCCGTCGTTTCTCCAAAAAACTTACTTGTGCTAAATTTCATCAAAACATAAAATCGGTTGAACATACTTATATATGTGAGAGCTAAGTCTGAGCTCATTTTTGTCAATTTCAATAGCACCCGTACTTGGAACAAATAATTCTTCTACCTAACTATATGAAGATCGGACATTAATTGCGACTTATAGTTCAATAACAAACTTTACAAGGACAGCAGACGGTCGGACAGCCCAATCGAATTAGCTCGTGCTTCTGAGTCGATCTGTACATTAAAGGCGGGTTTAGCTCAAATATTTGTGGTAGCTAAAAACATTTGTCATGCAACTAATCCTAACCACAGAGGTGGTGCAGAAACATTCTGACGGTCGTAGATAACATATTGTGTCCAAGTACATTCTCCTTTTTAACTAGAATCTCACCTTCAACTATTTCCGTTTACTGCTTTCCTTAATTTCCGATTGTTTATTTTCAAAACCCACACCGACCAGCGAAAAGCCATGATTTGTGTCATTAATTAAATCATTTCCAGGGCATGAGTACCGAAAATTACATAAATTTGACATTCAATTTATAATAACGTTCACTGAAAGCTATACAGAGGGCGAGAAAGAAAGAGACAGGGACATTGGGAATAACTTCAAGTGTGGCCATTAAATACCGAAACAATTTCAAAGGAATATAGGTAACCAAACAAAGGGACGGCATTTTAATGTCAACAAATTTATGGCTGTTTATTTAGTAAAAACTTCTACAAATCACCACCTCGATACCAACACGAACACAAACAACTGTCCTTTTGTATCTGTGTGTTTGCGTGTGTGCGAATGTGTGTGTGTGCGTCTGTGGGCCCCTCTGTAGAGTCAAAATTCTCATTCATTAATACGAAAAGTCTGAGCTCTGACGCACACAATGACATGTCATTATAATGGAATATTTATAAGTAGACTTTTGTCGTTGGCCAGAATTACGATGTGAAGAAGCTTGGAGTGTAAATGGGATCAGATGTGGATGAAAACATCATTTGCGCAAATGTTTCGGACCGAGCAATGAAGGCGTCGTAGATAGCTAAAGTCAATGGTACTGCACTATGGGATAAATGCGGAAATGAGCAGTCAAAAAGGTTAATAGTTCAATATTTTACTAAGAGGATAAACAAGCACACAGTAAACAGATTCGTTGTCATAACCGACTGTGGTTGCCTGTCCCCAGGCATTACGTCAGCGCTACCGAATATCAGTTTGTGTGCGGGCAATTTAATGTGCATACCGTTCGACATAAAAAATTCTCTTGAACAAGCTGTTACTTAAGGGTAAACTGAGATAAGTCAAATAATTTGTTGAACAAAACTAGATAAAACAGAATTGTACAACTTCAACATTTGTTCTAAGCTTGAACAATAAAAAAAAAGATATTTCAATTGTCTTTCCAGCATATAGACATTTTTCATTTCAATTGTAGATAAATAATTAATATTCGACCTTCTATATCTATATGATGAAATAATTGATTAGGCAAGCTCGAGGTCGTGGTTTTGTATTTATAATCTCTTTTCTATTCAATATGTTGTCCCTCTTTGTTAAACTCCAACCATTTGACAGCATAGTTAAGCGGAATATTTAGTTTTTGTTTTATATGTAAAACTTCAATTCCTAAAGATGTCTCTTAAAGAAGTACAATGGAATTACTGCGAGACCCCTTTCCACAACAAGTTCAAGAAATGGTGATATGGATTGGTCTCCACGGTCGCCTGATTTGACTGTTCCGGACTTATTTTTGTGGGGATATTTGAAAAGCAAGGTTTATGCAAACAAACCAGAAACGCTTGAGCAACTTAAACAAAATGTTCGCGATGAAATTAATGAAATACCGGGTGAAATGTGTGAGAATGTAATGAAAAATGTGCTCAAAAAGGCTCGCATTTTTGAGGCTAACAGAGGCGGACATTTATCTGATATAGTATTCCGTACATAACTACAGACATTAAATAAAACATTTATCAATATAAGATCCATTCTTTTCATTTAATCAATTAAAAGCAACCTTAAAAGCAACTCATTTCTCTTACAATTGTTTTGGATATTAGAGGACAGCAGGACGTTTTCAATATACATTAACTAAATTTTTAATTCCAACTGACTTTTGCGATTTTTTTATGCGTCGCAAATCGCAAGGTTTCAAAAGAACAACTCCACTTTCGAGTTTCCAGAGAAAACTACCGAATATCCAAAAAGTTTAACAACAGAAATACGGTGTAAAACCTCCCAACTATTAATCGGACAATTAGATAGGAAAATTAAAAATTGTTGTTAATGACTGTAGCAAATCAAAATAATTTGTTTGCATAGCGGAAGTGATTAAAATATTTGACCGTTTTTCTTAAACACGAGTATGTGATAAAAACTGTAACGCAATTGTTCTTAAAAGACCACACACTAAAAATATTCAATAGCAATGCGTGTTTCTTAAGCATCTTTACATTTTGCCGATGTCTCATTTTCCGGTAGTTTTAATATGCACGACATGTTCGGCAAAAATATTGTACAACGACACGTTTTATCATTAACTTGAGGTAAACTATGCATACTTTTTTCAAACTATCGGATGAAACATTTGTTTATTATGCCTTCCACCAAATTTATCATTCCGTTTGCAACACCACGAATTATTGATCGCCGAATCTATAAAGTACTTATATAAAGGGTACTCCAATAGGGGCATAACAATTTAGTATCTATATGTCAACGCGCCCTTAAACATTTTTATTCGGCCCAATTACGGTTGCCGCGTCGTCGCGAATTGAAGCGAGGCGACAACATTCGTATTATGGTTCTCGTTTTTTGCCGATAGCGACGAATGGTTGGGATTATCGTTGTCGATACAACAGTCGAAGTGAAGTCGATGTATTTTGTATTTTTGAGGCGACGTTGATTTTTTGCACATTTTGTAATTTGTTACTTAGGATACTTAGTAGGGACATAAATACTGTTACAACATTGAACACGCCCATTCAATACTAGAACTGATCATACCCCGTTAATGTCATATGTGACAGCGCATAGAGAAAGGGACCTAAGGGTAAAAAAAAACAATTTTAATTTTATTTTCTTTTTTTGATGTGAACAACATCTGAGCATCGAATGAGACCGATCCCAAGCCCCTCCCAGATATATGAGCGTTTTATGAAAGTGAAGTCGACGATTCTAAGCGAAAATAGAAAGGGACCTAATCTTTAAAATGGCTCTCCTGAATAAAACTTTTGGTCAACTTTTCACTTTTTTTTGATGTGGACAACATCTGAGCATCGACTGAGACCGATCCCATGCCCCAAAAGTGCTCCCTCCCAGAGATATGCGCGTTTTATGAAAGTGGAGTCGACGATTCTAAGCGCAAATAGAAAGGGACCTAATCTTTAAAATGGCTCTCTTGAACATGGCTCTCTATATTGCGCGTCACATATGGGTTCTGAAAGCTAACCTTAATAGTGTTAGTCTGTGACGGGATTTAAAAATTGTTTCAACTTTCATCATGGAGTGGTCAGATAATGCGAACCGTATCGCTGTAATAGTGCTTTTCAAGTGAAATGAAAAAAGCGATATTTTCAAAACGCTCTGGCCACTAGGGATTAGCCGCATGTTCGTCTACCGATGCATAAAACTGTTTGGGTAGACTGGAGATGTAAAAGACCGCCACCGGTCGGGCCGCCCCAGCTCTGTTCGAACACCGCATGTCATCAAAGCCGTTAAATCAAGAATTCACAGAAATCCGCTCCGAAAATAGAAAATCATGGCCAGTGAGATGAATATCACGCAAAAGTCCATGAGTCGAATTATTAAAAAAGACTTGGGGCTTTCAAACGACGTACCGGACATTTATTGACTGCAGCTTAAAAAAAAATAGGATTGAAAAATGCAAACGTCTTTTAGTGAAGCAAGCTGATAACTTGCACAGAAAAATTTTGTTCACCGATGAAAAAATTGTTACCGTTCAGGAAAAATTTTACAAGCAAAATGATAGAGTGTATGCGCGGTCATCTAATGAAGCATCTGAACTAATCCCAATGGTGGAAAAGGGTTATAACCCAGCTTCAGTCAAGGTTTGGTGGGGTGTCTCTTACGATGGAGTCACTGAGCTGCATTTCTGCGAACAAGGAGTCAAAACATCGGTTAAAGTTTACCAAGAAACCGTTTTGGAAGCTGTTGTGAAGCCTCTTAACAATTCCCTGTTCCAAAACCAGGCATGGACTTGCCAGCAGGATTCTGCGCCGGCCCATAAGGCTAAAACATCCCAGACCTTGCTTCGAAACAATTTGCCAGCGTTCATTTCCTCTGAAGAATGGCCGTCTGGCAGTCCAGATTTGAACACATTGGATTACAAATTGTGGACGGTTTTAGAGGAGAAGGTTTGTCGCAAAAGATACCCCAACATTAAATCTCTTAAGACTGCTTTGGTTCGAGCTGTGGCCAATGGACGAGGTTCGTGCAGCTATTGACGACTGGCCAGTGTGACTTAAGGCCACACGCCTAAAGGCAAAAGGCGGACATTTCGAATAAGTAGATTCTTTTTGGGTACAATATACATAAATAAATATATTAAAAAATATTTGGTTCAAAAACATTCAGCACTTTTTATTTTACATCATAAAACGTGTGTAACAGGATTTATGTCCCTACTAAGTATACCTTCCGTTTAGGTACATAAACAAATAATACTCGTAAATAACAATGAAAATAACAACCACAAAATAATTTGCAATTTTTGTTGTCGAACTGGAAAAATCCTCGTTTGGCAAAAGGGGTTCCCAAGGCCACGTTCCGGCTAATTTTAAATCGGATTGGGAGGCCATTGCAACAAAATTAAATGCAAGCAAATAGTATTTTTTTTTAATTTTTTATAATTTTTGTTATAAACTGTTTATGAAATCCTTATAGGTTTGCAAGGATTTAAAATTCAAAATCAAGAAGAAACGCGTGCACAAAAAGTGCGAAGCCAACACTGGAGAAGGCATATTCAGGCAAATGACTCTGTCGCCGTTGGAAGAGGCCACTGCAAATTTGCTTCAAATATGTTTTTTTGTTGCCCAAACACTTGTCGCCGCACTACTAATACCTTGTCCTCTTCATCCTCGCTTGAACTAAGTAGTAATAGCGCACTTATCGCGTTGTTCATCATAAATTTAACAAATTTTTACGTGTTCTCAAAAAGGACTTTTGTTTGTTTTGCGCGGACTTTAAAATAAAACCAATTTTCTCACATTTATAAGACAATAACAAAGGAGTGTTGTCAACTTATTTCTTAAACCGTCGATGTCGCTTCTATACCTCACCGTAATGCCATTTTAGGAGTGAGGCTACGACGACGGCGACAAGGACATACTACCGACATCGAATATTGAAGCGACAACCGTAGTCGGGCCGAATGATATTTCAGTGTCAAAACATTAGTAGAAGTCAACATTTTCATCATGCTAAAGTTCACATACGAGCAACGTTTGGAAATCATTAAAAATTATAACCGAAGTTCTGAGTCGGTGGTCGCAACTTTAAGAGTGCTTACTCCAATTTACATCATCGTTAGCTATGAAGCTCAATCTGGCTGAGTGCTTTTGTCAATAAACAAAATATGCGTTATTGGACAACAACAAACCCACATGTGCTTGCTGTGTGGTGTAGTTTTCATGCCGGCGGTGAGATTTGGTCATATTTTTTCGTCAATGAAAACAATTATTATGTAACCGTCAATGGGGAGCGCTATCGTGCCCTGTGAGAAAATTATTCTTAGTCAGAATTGGATGAGCTTGACATCGCCCATATGTTGCTAGCACTAGCCACATAGCACGCGTTACATTCGATTTACTGAAAGTCAAATTCGCTGAACGTGTTATCCCGAGGAATGGTCCGGTCGAATAGCCACCTCGTTCATGCGATTTAACGCCATTGGTTTGTTTTTTATGGGGCCACTTTAAGTCATTGGTCTATACCAACAAGCCAACAACTTTAATCGAGCTCACAGACTGTATCCAAGAAAAGATCGCTTTACACGGGCTCCTGGTGGTCATATGACCGAAATCGAATTTCTTTCTTAAAATATAACATTTGCACTACACCGGGAATAAATTTGAACTCTATATCTTTAATATACTGTGTTTTATTAAAACATAACATTGTTATATCCTTAATGGAAAACCTTGTACATAACGGGGGCTGCTATATATATTTCTGGCCTAATAATGAAAATGCGAATATTTATCATCAAAAATGGTTTTATTGTTTTTCAAAGTATTCTCCTGCATGATTTATACACTTTTGCATGCGCTCACACCAATTGTCGAATCATTTTTTCCACTGCGATTGAGACACCTCCAAAACATGGTTTTTAAACGCTTCAACAGCATCTTCTGGCGACGAAAATCGTTGATTACGCATTTTTTTCTTGATGTGCGGGAATTAAAAGAAGTCATTGGGTCCCACGTAGGGGCTGTTGGGCGGATGACCCATACATTTGGCCGTTCAAAAACGCGCTGGTTTGAGCCGATGAGTGAAAGCTCTCATTGTCATGGTGCACAATAATTCGTCTTCTCTTGTTCGTTTTCGAATTTCTCCGAAGACTTCAGCAAACAAATTGTGGTGTACCACTCAGAATTGACCGTCCTACGTTGCTCAAGCGAAACAGTCGCCACGTGACCAGGTTTGCCGAAGAAACCGGCGATCATTTGCTTCGAAGTGCTTCTTCCACGAACAAGCTTCGTTGGATTCGTAGACCCTCACGGTCGATTCTTGTTTTGTTTCGGGCGCATACGCATAGATCCATGATTCGTCACCTGTGACGATCTTATAAACGTCTTTTGAAGCAGCCCGATCGAATTTTTCCAAATTTCTATGCACCAATCGACACGAGCTTTTTTTTTGAGCGATTGTCAAATTGTGTGGGATCCGACGAGAACAAACCTTTTTTATGGCCAGGTGTTCGTGCATTATCGAATTATTCTGGTGGAAGAAATGCCCAAGGATGCCTCTATCTCACGGTATGTCACATGTCGATCTTGCATTATCAGTTTACTCATGGCATCAATGTTCTCTGGCACAAAGGTTGTTTTTGGACGACCTTCACGATCTTCGTCTTTGAGCGAGCGTCGGCCACGATTGAATTCATTAACCCAGTTTTTCACAGTGCTATAGGACGGTACTTCATCACCATGCAAAGATTTAAGTTCATCGATGCACTCTTGTCGTGATAATCCACGTCGAAAGTTGTGAAAAATGATCGCACGAAAATATTCACGAGTAAATTCCATTTTTTTGCCAAAATGATTTACCTCAATACGTTCTTAGTACGTTTATGCTAAAAAAATGTCAATCTTTCCAATAGAAATGTCAGTGACACTTAGTGTTGCCTAGCCTCGTATCATAAAATTCTAAGAAGATCTAACCCGGTTCCTCCGTCCGACCATCCGTGTGTCTGTTGAAAGCACGATAGCTGTCGTAATTTAAATCAGCTAACCTAATGTACTTTGTTAAGCGTTAGGAGTCATCCTATTTTATTTCTTTCTCTGAACATTTTTAATCCCACTGTGCGGCGCACAAGCTGTAGTTGGCGACAGACTAGAATTTATTGGTGGTTGGGCATCGTTTAAACTTTAATAATTTTTAACAGCAAAAAACCTGTAACAATAGCTTTGTTCACAACGTCAAGGTTTCTAATTACATCAGAGACATAAATTTATTGTATGTTTATTTGTGTACAGACGTCGGAGGCGGTATTAACCCGAATCAGCCCAGTGTTTCCATATGGTCACACACACAACAAGCGTAGCAAAGTAAATACGTAAATTCGTGTGATTCCCCGATTTCGAAAAATTTGCACTCATTCTGTTTGTGAAGGGTGTGCGCTTCTGTCAAATTTGTTTTTTAGCTAGTTATTGTGTGTTCGTTGAAGCGATTGGATGCATTGTCAGTACTTAAGAAAATATTATGGCAAAAAACCTGAATTCATGTTACTACAAAAGGTAAGTATGCAATATTTTTAATGAAATGATGTTGTTCAGATTTCAAATAAGTATTTTTTATTGCGGAAGATATTGAAGTTGTGTATGTACAAATCCATTTCTCAGCTTTCAAAAAATTTAAGTGTTTTTTCTAAAAGTTTTAACAGGTGTGACCGTATGGTCACGCTGGGCGAAATTAAGCAAAAATAGATCACTTATTTTGTTTGGTGTTTTTTTTTCGTTTTTTTGATAATTTTAAGGGCACTTACTGCACAAGAAGCTATTGATTTCTTAAATGAGTTGTCTGCTGAAGACGAGTCTGTAACAGCATTGTACATTCTTCCACCTGAAGTTGAAAGTGGCGCACTTAGTGGTGAAGATGATGCTGAGGAGGATGGCGTTGGGGTTCCAGTTTACATTTGTGTGGGCCAACTGAAGTCAGCTTGTGAACTCGAAATGAGCAATGGCAGACATGTCAATAACTTAGACGACGCGCAATGTGAACAAAGTGATGATCAAGATGATGTGGAGGTTCATGATATTATCATGACAAATTCTAGTGAACATTTGGTCTCAAATTTATCGGCTGAGCTATCAACAGAGCCTTCGACTGAAGCATTGACGTCGGCATATTCTACACGTTTAAACAACCTGCAAAAGGTAAAACCCACCCTATCAGCAATGCAACTTCCACTTTCGAATAAGGCCACTAAAATTACCTGGGTGAAAGATGATTTAGTTGCCCAGACTCCTATTTTTCCATCAGCAAATTTTAAAGATTGCAACAATGTCACACCGTATGAGCAGTTTGAAAAGTTTTTTGACGAGGAATTATTTCATCACATTGTCAACGAATCTCACAAATATGCTGTGTTTCTTGGAAAGCCGCATCCAAATATTACTGTAGCAGAGCTAAAAACATACATTGGAATTTTGATAGTGAGTGGATATGATGGTCGTACCACTTTTAGGTCCTATTGGAGTGCTGACGATGATTTGCGAAATGAAATGATATATTCGGCTATGCGAAGAAACCGATTTCAGCAGATATCACAATTTCTCCATTTTGAAGATAGTGGAAAAGAAGTAAACGATGGCGACAAAATGTGGAAGCTTCGCCCTATAACAGATCACCTAAAAGCAAACATGTTGAAACATTTCCATCCAGTGCAGCAATTATCATTTGACGAAAGCATGATATCCTACTTTGGACGACACGGTTGCAAGCAATTTATTAAAGGAAAACCATTGCGCTTTGGGTATAAAGTATGGTCCTTGTGTACGCCAGAGGGGTATCTAATAAACTTCGAAATTTACAAAGCCACAAATCCTCGATCCAATCGCAAATATGAAGAAAGATTTGGTAAATGCACTGCACCCCTTATAAATATGATAGACGACTTCAGTCCAGAAGTTCAAAGCCTACCATTTTCGTTCTTCTTTGAAAATTTATTCACCGGGTTTCCGGTACTCCATTATTTAAAATGTCGTGGTTCCACTGCAACAGGTACAATTAGGGAAAATCGAATCCCTAAAAGTTGCCCCCTTGCTGATAAAAAAAAGGATGAAGAATGAAGCTCGCGGCCATATAGAATCCATTACAATAAAGGAGACCGAAGTACTTTTAACCAAATGGAACGACAATGCTGTTGTTAATATTGCATCAACTGCCTATGGTGTCAATCCTGTTGCGAATGTTCAACGTTATTCCAGAGAACAAAAAAAAAGAATAAGTATTCCGCAACCATGTGCTGTTAAAGAGTACAACAAGTTGATGTGTGGTGTAGATCGCATGGACCAGAACGTCAGCTTATATAGAATTGGAATAAGAGGAAAAAATGGTGGAGCAGTATCTGTACTTGGTTGGTTGACGTTTCGGTACACAACGCATGGCAGTTGCACCGTTCAGCACATCCTGATATGCCACAACTTGACTTCAGACGACAGATCGCTATTTATTACTGCAAGCATTTCGGACAAAAAGCAAAGGCAAGTGGCCCACGCAAAAGGAATTTCACAGAATCAACAGAATCTCTGCGATTTGATAGACAGGACCACTTTGTTGGTCCATGTACAAAAAGAAGACGTTGTGGTGAGGAGTTTTGCAAATCTGTCGGCCGCACTGAATGCACAAAATGTGACGTTGGGCTTTGTGTGAAATGTTTCGCCACTTATCATACTCAATCAAACTAATAAATAAAAACTAACATGTAAAATAACTCGATTTTTTTTTCTTGTTCCTCAATCAAACTAATAAATAAAAAATAACATGTAAAATAACTCGATTTTTTGTTCGTGTTGTACGAACACAAATCGTACCCAATGTGACCATATGGTCACGCCCTATATCTTTCGATCTGAAAGGGCAAAATGAAAAAAAAATTTCGATTTATAATCCCTAGGACCTACATAAATGCCCTATGAAATATTTCCGAAAAATTCAAAAAAAAAAGTTCTGGGTCGATTCGGGTTAAGAGAAAAGCCAACACATTTGTTGGTACAGGGACTTATAACAAAATATTTGTAAATATATTTATCCTATTTACCAAAATATATTATGGACATAATATTTAATGATGATGGACAATACTTCAGGAGGACTACTATTCAAATGGAAAATGGCAAATAAAGATGGTAGAGCAAATATGTGTGGTGCAAAGCTTGTCATAGCATTTTTCACCGATCATAATTGGCACAGTATAGACTTAAGCAATAAGCCATTGTTTCCCAGTTAGGAATTCACATTATGCATGGATAATAGAGGATATTAAAATATTGCGTTGCTGTTGTCGTCGTATAATGAAAGATGAATTACAGAGTTCACAGATTATGTGGTTCAACTCCGATAAATAAGGTATATATTCATGTTTAAGGGGCATTTCATGTCAAGTGACAAAACTTTTGGAATCGATGTCTTCCGATCGGGCTGAAACTGGCACCAAGGTAAGTCCTGAGATCGGTCAAGGACTCTCTAAGTTAGAAGGGGTCGAAATTTGACCTGTTGTTCCTAGCAAAATTTGTCCAGAGTGTTTAGATAACATGTTATTTAATCTATTTAAAATTTAAAAAATTCTGTCAATTTTTTTTGCAAAATCAAATTTTTTCTTTCACTTTTTTTTCCAAAAAGGCCACTTTTTTCTTTTCCTTTTAGAGCTTTATGGTCTCGTATTGGAATAAGTCCTGTTTTCTATCAAAAGTTCACAGATTATGTGGTTCAACTCCAATAAATGAGATATATATTCGTGTATAAGGGGCATTTCATGTCAAGTGAGAAAAATTTTGGAATCGATGTCTTCCGATCGGGTTGGAACTGGTCGAAATTTGACCTATTGTTCCTAGCAAAATTTGTCCAGAGAGATAGCTTGTTATTTAATCTTTTTAAAATTTAAAAAATTCTGTCACTTTTGTTTTTTGCAAAATCATATTTTTTCTTTCACTTTTTTTCCAAAACTGCCACTTTTTTTCCAAAACTGCCACTTTTTTTCCTTGACCGATCTCGTTTAAAGTTTGTGTCTAAACTACAATCCAATAGCACTAACCTTAGTGCAAGTTTCATCCCGATCGGAACACATGGATTCCAACAGTTAGATCAATTGACATGAAATGCCCCATACACGCAGAGAAAAAATATGGTTACTATATGGTCACGGCAACAATAGTATGTTCTCTGCAATAAAAGTATGGTTGTCGCAACCTTAGTATTGTTTTTTAAATTTAATTTTGACATTAGTATGATTGCGGCAATATTAATATTGTTGAGATGTAACAAAAGCATTGTTGCCAAATTAAGAAATGAAAATATGGTTGTAGCAACAATATAAATATAGTTGGTGGAACAAAAGTATTGTTTCATGGGTTTTATGTTAACAATAACATGATTACGGCAATCATACAGGCAAAATTAATTTATTTTTAATTTGACAATGTTATTTTTACGAATCTTACGCAATAAAAGTAGTTTCTATATATAAATTAAATTATTTTAAAATAAATTACGGATTAGTATAACTGAAATATTTTTAATAAACGAATTGTTTCTACTGTTAAATAAATCCCTTTATAAAGATTTTTATGTATTTTTACATAACTTATTTAATAATAATCTCTATTGTTGAATAACAACTTAGCCCAATTTATACAAAAAAAATTGGGGATCATAGCATGGTTGTGTGTAAGTCATACTATGGTTGTAAGGATCATGCACATCATGGTTGTATGTGAAACATTCTTTGGTTGTGGGGATTATAGTATGGTTGTGGGGATCATAGTATGGTTGAGTGTGAATAATAATATGGTTGTGGGGATCATATTATGGTTGTGTGTGAATAATTCTATTGTTGTGAGGACCATAATATTGTTATGGGGATCATAGTATGGTTGTGTGTGAACCATACTATTGTTGTGATGATCATAATATTGTTGTGCCACAACCATATAACCAACAATAGTATGATGCTCTTCGAATATTGTTACCCCAACCATACTTTTTTTCTGCGTGTATATAAAAGTAACAGTATTTGAGTTTGGTTAGTCTCTATGTGAATTGATGTGTGTTACGTATACTCGTATATGCTCGTATATAGATATTTATTAAGATAATTCTGCTTTATTATCGGAATGTCAGTCATATCAGAGAAAGATTAGTAGTCAAAAAAAACGGCAATTACCTAGGTAATTTGAGCACAATTGGATTTAATCTTTGGCTTCTAGAGCGTCAAGGGATTAAATCTTGAGAGAATTTTGTGTGAAGGCTATTCAAATACAAGGGCCGACATAGAACGTCTTGGATAAAACCCGAAAACCTTCATTGCTTTGTCACAATCGGTTCATATTTACTACCAGTAATTTGTTAGCAACAACAGTGAACCAACAGACGTGTGCACTGACAATGACTAAAGGGATCACACAGTGATGCTAAACCGATCAGTTTATTACACATGGGCTTTAACTTTTCTGACATGTGTCACAAACATAAGTAGTAATTTAGAATACTCTGTATTACAGTGTGCGCAAAATGCAGGGTGCTTAATTTAAACAGTATTTATGCATGAAAAATAAAGTTATGCTGGTTTCAATTTATACACGAATGGCGTCATTTGTATACTAGAAAAAAAGGATGTCAGGGCTTACATCTTCCGTCACCCATTTTATATAGCCATATAATTCCTCGTTACTAAGTTGCAGCACTTCGTATGCATAGTATTGAAACTGTATGGGATGTACAGAAGTACTTGGACCGAGTCGGATATTAAAACACAATAAAATTTCGCACAAGTAAGTCTACGATTTGACTTAAAGCCATTGAGTACTTGGACCAAGTCGTATATTAAAACACAATAAAATTTCGCACAAGTAAGTCTACGATTTGACTTAAAGCCATTGACTTACTGGTCTAAGGTCCCTGCACTTAAACATTAGCATATTGGTACTCAAACCAGAGAATTTACCCACTACTCTAAATGCACTAACTTTTTAGATTTGCATACTTTTTTGAATCCGTATCTACAGGCCCGAGATATCAAAAAATTTGCCCCTTCAACAATGGACAAGTGAGTACGTATTAATCTGAAATTACATTAATTATAGGATTTGGATGGATGGGAGACCTTGGCCCAAAGGCCATAGTGAGGATATTTTCTACCTCACCTAATGTGCACTAACTTTAACGATTTACCTAAGTTTTGGGTCCGGATTTACAGGCCCTAGAAACTAAAAAATGTGCCCCCTCAACAATGGACAAGTGGGTACGTATGGGTCTGGTTGTTACTTTAATTTAAGGATTTGGATGAGTTGGAGGCCTTGAAAGTCAGCTCCTTGCATACATGGACCCACCACCAACTAACATATCCTCCAATAGGTGGCATATCATACGGGTTGCTATATATATTGTGGGTACGTATGGATCTGGTTGTTATTTTAATTTAATGATTTGGATGAGTTGGAGGCCTTGAATACATGGACCCACAACCAACTACCATATCCTCCAATAGATGGCATGTCATACGGGTTGCTATATATATTTCTGGCCTAGTCAACACTTAGTGTGCGACGAAGCACAATTCTATACGAGTAGCACTGTGAAAAACTGGTTTAATGAATTCAAATGTGGCCGACGCTCGCTCAAAGACGAAGGTCGTGAAGTCGTCCACAAACGACCGTTGTGCCAGAGACCATTGATGTCGCGCGTAAACTGATAATGAGACATACCGTAAGATAGAGGCATCCTTGGGCATTTCTTTCACCAGCATACATTCGATATTGCATGAACACCTGGCCGTAAAAAAGGTTTGTTCTCGTTGGATCCCGCACAATTTGACAATCGCTCAAAAAAGGCTCGTGTCGATTGGTGCAAAGAAATTTTGAAAAAATACGATCTTAGTGCTTCAAAAGACGTTTATAAGAAAGTCACAGGTGACGAATCGTGGATCTATGCGCATGAGCCCGAAACAAAACAGCAATCGACCGTGCGTGCGGGTCTTCAAAGACGAGCCAAATCCAAGGAAAGTTCTTCGTGGTAGAAGCACTTCGAAGGAAATGGTCGCCTGTTTCTTCGGTAAAACTGGTCATGTGCACTGCTGCACTTGAGCAACGTAGGAGATCAATTTTGAGTGGTGCACCACAATTTGTTTACCTGAAGTCTTCGGAGAAATTCGAAATACGAACAAGAGGAGACGAATCATTGTGCACCATGACAATGCGAGCTCTCACACATCGGCTCAAACCAGCGCCTTTTTGACCGGCCAAAACGTTGTCATCCGCGTACAGCCCTGTTTTGGTACCCTATAACTTCTTTTTATTCCCGCACATCAAGAAAAAAATGGGTGGTCAACCATTTTCGTCGCCAGAAGATGCTGTTGAAGCGTTCAAAATTCATGTTTTAGAGGTGTCTCAATCGGAGTGGAAAAATGGCTTCGACAATTGGTTTAAGCACTTGCAAAAGTATATAAATCATGCTGGAGAACACTTTAAAATTCGCATTTTGATTATCAGGCCATAAATATATATAGCAGTCGTCGTAATGTAATATCTCCCAAGAGTGATATAACGTCCATGAACTTTATGACGCTTTGAAAGTGATATAATGTCCAGAACAGTCCTTAAGTTAAAAAATATAGTTATTATAAAAGTAACCAAAGTAAAGAAAAGATGTGCAACTGCTTTAGTATTAAGTTCTATGGTGGTAATTAAAAAATCAGAGTTGGAGTACATTTTATGACTGGATTTCGAAGCCCAGAGATCCTACCTTCCCAAAGTTATGACTATTTGACTGAAATGCAAAATTTTTTTCGGTGTTAATATGCAAAACCAAATAAAGTTGTGCTGTTATTTCGCTTCCAGTCAAATAGTCATAACATTGGAACGGCAGGACCTCTGGGCTTCGTTAAGGTAATTTTGGAAGGGTAAGCGTTAGGAATATCTTTTAAGAAGCTATATTATATAAGTATAAAAACAGAAAATCAGACCACTGGTTCAGAACTTAACAATTCTACCCTAGTACCTTCCGACCACCAATCCGAAAATTTTCAAACCGCTGCAATTTCGCCCCTTTCATTTAAGGGCATAATCGTATATAGACATATTTTCAGGAAATGAGCTAGGAAATACGCCGGTGAAATTTGCCCAGTCGTGAATGAATCACCTGTACATTTGTTGTTTTCAATGTTGACCATTTCAACGGAGAGCGATGGTGCTGATAGGTGACAGTAGGGTATCCACCTTTATTGTCTCTCTCAAGCATCGTCGAAATGTGTGAAGTGTATCGCTGTTCTATCGTTACCCTGTAGCGAAACAGTACTGATTCACTATTGACTTTGTCACCAGTACTACTGACCGTTCATATCCCAGACAATACTCTATACTGTTGACATTCACCATGTGCTTGTCATTGAGAATCCACTAGTGACATTAGAACTATTGACTAGGTGGTTCTAATGGTACCACATGGAGGCATTAGAACCAGTGATTCAGTAGTACATTGTACATAGTAATTTTGTCTACATTTTTGGAGACGTTGGAACCAGTGATTCAGTACTACATTTTCATAATTATTGTCTACACTTTCGGTAATACTATTGAGTGTAGTATAATTAAAATCAGATGAGTTTGTTTTATTAAAATTATATGATTTATTAAATTAATCCATAGTAAAAAAGGTACATTAATCCATAGTAAAAAAGGTACAGGTTTTACTTTCCAGTTTTTTTGTGTCTTAAATTTAAAGATTATTTATATTATTTTCACAAAATTGTTTATATTATTTTCACAACCTTGTAATAACTTTAAAGTTTTAAATGTTTTACATATTTCTTGGGATAAAATTAAAGCGCATTTTTTCAAGGCTGGCTAAACCTTTCAGTTTTTTTTTTCAGTGTTATGTTTTGCATATTTCTTTGAATTAAATTCTTAAAGCTCATTTTTTCAAGGCTGGCTATACCTTTTCGTAGAGTAAATAATAAATTATTGTTCTTGTTCAGAAGTGTCGCCTTCATGCTGTTCCTTATTTTTTCCCTTGCTGCGACTGGTTTGCTTAAAATATTTTTTCTTCTGTGGCAATAACTTCCAGGGAAAACTTTTTTAATTGCGACTTCATGTTTTTTGCCCAACAATGCTGCTGCTGAAAGTGGAACATCCAAGCCTTCCTTCTGTAGTATAGCCAGCAGTTTCTCCAAACATTTTCTGGAAGGTGCTGTTTCAATATACCACTGCTTTAATTTGTCGCACAAATTATGTTTTGGAGTAGCCAAATCTTCAAGAGACTGCCCGCCATCTTCAACAGGCTCCGCAATATATTGAATTGGCTCCAAAAAATCACTTTCACTGTTTACTTCGTTTTCTTTATATCTATTTTTATACAAAATTGACTGTTTTTTTACTAGTCTTTTATAATTTCGTTTACTCATTTTATACACTTTTCTGTACCTTTTAATTTAACACTTTTAATTTTGCGTACATGCACGTGTTATTTCTGCAAAACAAAACTAAAGAATAAAACAATCAAGAAGAAGATCAGCGTTGCAGCTGTCAAAAATTTCTCTACCCATCAAAGACAAAAAAAACAAATGTAGACGCTTCGTTGACAATGTCACCAAAAAGTCAACCAAAATAGTCGACAAAAGTGGTGACATGGAGACACATGACGCCTAATTTCCTTCAGGGTACTTTCAATGGTAGTGTTCCATTTAAATTCGTGGATTATTCCTAGGACTTCCAGAAAATTCACAACCGCTTGTTTTCGATTGGGAAAGTATGGAAAATTGTCAATTGGCCGGTAGCCAGCACTCTGCCTTACAGCGTCCAAGATGTGAAATAGACTTTTGCAAATATATATCCCTCCAATTACGACATCCAGAAATTTAAGACGAATGTCAATATACATTACTTTATTTTTTCCAACTCCGCTCCCCTTACTTTCCACACACTAACACAATGCCCTGCACATATAGGGCACATCCCATGAGTGCTGGTCAATTAAAAAAAAGAACAAGGCATGCGCTTAAATACTTAAAATCACTTATTTGACAACTATTGAACTGCTTGTTTTCAAATGTGAAACATTTTCAATCAATACTGAGCAAATGAATATTCTCTTTCATACACACTTGCATATATGCAAATCTATGCAAATTGAATTTAAGTTTTTAAGTGTCCAACGATGTCAACTATACAACCGCCGATGCTCCCCTACATCCAACCACATCCGTTGGGACTGTGACTCTCATTGTCATTCGAATTATTTGAACATACACTTTATATCTGTTAACGCTTGATTGCATTCCAGGAGGAATTATTGGCCACTGGTCCATGTTGTATACTTAGAACTGAACTCCTGTAAAGCACTGACAATAGCAATAAATGTACGTTTCGTTTTATTGGCATAACTTACAAGAGGAAGAAAAACAGAGAAGAACCAATCAGAGAAAGTACAAAACAATGACAAAGTATGGAAAATTGTTAAAAATGAATAAAAGAAAACGGATACAAATCAAGATGCCATTAGTTGTGCTCATGCTTACAATTGCGCAGCATTTCCTCCCAGCGTAGCAAAACGGAACATGCCACCAACATCGGGGCCAGTCATCCTGACAGTTGGATACGTGGCAGTGCAGCAATGATTGCTGCCAAAGGAATATTGGTAATAATATTATCATTATTCGAGAATTTCGGACATTCCTTTGTTCCATAATGCCAGAAAAAGAAACGATCGTCCTTTTTTTGTTTTTCGAAATAAAGAAATGTAATTGTGTCAGATTGGTTTTTTGTCTTTTAGTTACTGTCTTCAGCTTTTAAGTTATTGCTTCACTTTATTGAATTCTGGTCATTTCAATTACTTTGATTACAGTTCCATTAGCTGGATTGTGTTTTATATGAAATCCCTTGAACAATGTATACGTACAAAAAAAGAACATTTTTACAAAACTGTGGCTACTTTTTGACAGTGATAGCTTAAGTATGGCTGTAGCGTAACAAAAAAAAGTGAAAACGTCGTCAGGTAAGGTCGACACTAATATACCCTTCACCGTGACCTCACTAAATCACAGAAATATATCAGAAAATAAGTGGCCCGCTTATTGGACCCCATGGGTCGATGATTCTGACCGTAATCTTAGCCAAAATATATCTATATTTAGATTCTTAACGAAAATATCATCAATTTGAGATAAAAATGTCGACCCCCTACTTTGACCAAATAGGCCATTTTTTTGGGCCTCTTCGATAAATCTAAATTTAGATTCGTAGCAAATTTTTTTTTAACTTGAGCACCAATATACGAGGGTTGCAATATATTTCTGGCCTAGCGCCATCTGACATTTCCATTGGAAACTTTAACATTTTTTAGCATAAAGGTACGACCATCATTTGTGCTGTTTACAGTGACTTGAATCAATCAATTTGGCAAAAAAAAAATAATTATCTTGTAAACATTTTCGTTCGATCATTCTTCACAACTTTCGACGTGGATTATCACGACAAGAGTGCATCGATGAACTTAAATCTTTGTAAGGCGATGAAGCACCATCCTATAGCACTTTGAAAAACTGGTTTAATTAATTCAATCGTGGCCGACGTTCGCTCAAAGACGAAGGTCGTACAAAAACGGCCGTTGTGCCAGAGAACATTGATGTCGTGTGTGAACTGATAATGCAAGATCGTCATGTAACATACCGTGAGATAGAGGCATTCTTGGGCATTTCTTCCACCAGCATACATTCGATATTGCATGAACACCTGGCCGTAAAAAAGGTTTGTTCTAGTTGGATCCTGCACAATTTGACAATCGCTCGTGTCGATTGGTGCAAAGAAATTTTGAAAAAATATGATCTTGGTGCTTCAAAAGACGTTTATAAGATCGCCACAGGTGACGAATCATGGATCTATGCGTATGAGCCCGAAACAAAACAGCAATCGACCGTGTGGGTCTTCGAAGACAAGCCAAATCCAACGAAAGTTGTTCGTGGAAGAAGCTTTTCGAAGCAAATTGTCGCCTGTTTCTTTGGCAAAACTGTCCATGTGGCAACTGTTCCGCTTGAGCAACGTAGGACGGTCAATTCTGAGTGGTACACCACAATTTGTTTGCTGAAGTCTTCAGAGAAATTCAAAAAACGAACAAGAGAAGACGAATCATTGTGCACCATGACAATGAGAGCTCTCACACATCGGCTCAAACCAGCGCCTTTTTGACCGACCAAAACGGCGAATTGATGGGTCATCCGACGTCCAGCCCTGACTTGGCACCCAATGACTTCTTTTTATTGAAAAAAAAAATGCGTGGTCAACGATTTTCGTCGCCAGAAGATGCTGTTGAAGCATTCCCATGTTTTAGAGGTGTCTCAATCGGAGAGGAAAAAGTGCTTCGACAATTGGTTTTTAAATCATGCTGCAGAATACTTTGAAAAACAATAAAACTATTTTTGATGATAAATATTCGCATTTTCATTTTTAGGCCAAAAATATATATAGCAGCCCTCATATGCATACTTACTATTGATCTCCCGTTTTGACCATGTTGGCGTCTTTTGGGTCACATGAGGCCCACACAGGCCCTTTTTGCAACTTTTCAAGGCATTTAGTGAGTACAAACTATCAGTCCATATTTTAAACATTGTTCATCCTCAAAAAACTGTGATTGGTTAAGCAAAGTGCACCTTGTACCTAGTATCTCTTCCAGAAACTGCAAGTGAACCGACCCCGGACAGCGATTGAACCTTTCATTATTATTTAAGTTTTAGTGGCTAATTCATTACTCGTATTTCTTTTATAACATTTACTGCTTGATTTACGTCTGAGTTTGTTTTTATTGTTATGTAATAATTTTTTTATTTAATTGTGAACAAATACAAGGAAATTTAAACCTAATTTGTACAATTTTGTTTTCGTAAGAGTAAGTCCATTTCCTCTATTTCATTATCAAAATTTCCCCTGTTTGTAACGTTAATAAAATTGAATAATATATATTTTTAAATCATTTTGGATATTTTCAAAAATATTTAACTTGTATTCGCGAAAGATAAAAAACGTAAAAGTTTAATATCTCAAAACTACTAAAATTGAGATGTGACTTTTACTCTTAGGAGATCAGTAAAGTCCTTCAAAGGAGAACTAAGTTTCGTCTTATTGGATTTCGCCCATTTACAATCCCAAATAGCTTATGACAATAAGCCATCATCATGAAAAATTAAAGGCTTATTTGCCTAACTTTTATAGACACGCAAACAGGTAGATGCTGGATTAAAAATCGAAAACAATTAAAAATGGGCTGGACCAACTCTACAACTCTCTGTTACTCAAAAGATTTCCTTAATTTGTTGCTTCTAGGGCGAAAAGACAAATATTCGTGGGGTCTAATTTACAGCTAGATTCTATTTAATTTGAGCTAGATTCTATTTAAAATATGGTCCCTTTCAATTTTAGGCCATGATGCTCGAACACAGTAAGGCCACAAATTGAGAGGGACCTTTAAACGGGGGCCACTTAAAAAACGAAACGATATACATACCTTTATTTTTTTTGTCAGGATTGGTTATTAGTCACTTATAAGGCAGCATGCAGAATTGTATTAAGATCGAATATAGAATGAGGCTTGTAGAGCGGCAGAACCTTAAATAAAGAATGACATTTGTTGTATGGGCGCTTTATGAAACCATTGATATTCGAAACTAACCTTATTTAATTTAAGCAGGATCGGAGGTAAAATGCGGCTTGTAGGGCGAGAGGACCTGAAATCGGGAGTGTGCTTTGCATGTAGACTGTTAGGAAACATCGACCGACATGGTCTACTTTCATCGGAGTTCATTATTGGTCCCATGTCTCGAAGCAAACGCAATTTGGGCATAATCATATTTATTTTCTGGCGTCTAGAGCTGCAGAGCCTCAAATCTAATGAGACTTTGTGTTAGGGGTATTCGAAAACATCTAGCCATACATTCTAATTATCCGGCAGAAAATTTGAATGGAGGCTAAATGAAAATATGGCCAAAATCTGATGTAATATGCGGCTTTTATAGCTACTGGTTCTGAAATACGAAATGATTTTTACATACTTATAATATCAAAAAATGGATAGATTATTATCCCTGACTGATTAGCATGCACACTTGGGTAGATCATTCTGGTCTCCATGCAGGTGAGTTCCTTTTCCCTGCTATCCTTGGCGCTGGCCAAATAACTTTCGAATTATTAGAACTCAAAAAATTTGACTTAAATGTACCATTGTGTCTCGGGCAGTGTGGGCAGTTGCACCAACCGTCCTACTGAAACTACTTCTCAGGTCTGTTTTCAGAGCAGGGCGTAAAAAATGTTTTATCATAAACCTATACCGCCCTCCATTTACGGTTCCAGCACTTCCATCTTTATAGAAGAAGTAAGGCCCAATGATAGTTTCAGATGTGATCCCAAACCATACTGTACACCTAATAGGGTACAATTAGCGTTGATGAATGGCTCTTGGATTTTCAGAACCCCAGAAGCTAAAGTTCTGCTTAATAACAAAGCCATTCAAATGAAAATGAGCTTTATCACTCATTACTTTGCTTTAAAATACTGTTCGCTGATTTAAATAATAAAATTCTATCATTCTGGTTCTTTTTTAGCTGTGAATCCTCTCTCCATTTTTTATTCTCCAAGTGCTATAAAGGGTGATTCATCTAGAGGTATTTGTTCAGAACAAAAAAATATATACAAATTCAAATCAAGTGTGGAATCTTTATTGGTAATTGGAAAGGACATTTTATGGCATTTTTTTTTAATATAATTTCCCTTAAATGTTGGCTGCAACTACGCCTCAGAGTGTACGCTCTGAGGGTGCAATTTTGGATGAGACTTTCGAGAATTTCGACCGGTATGGCTTAACTGACACGAGTAATGTTGGCTTCCAAAACTTGAATCGTACATGGTTTGTCAGCATAGATTTTGGACTTTACGTAACCCCAAAAAAATGTCTAAAGGTGTCGATCAGCGGCTCGATTTAGCGGCCAACTCACCTGTCTAAAACGTGAAATGAGCTGCTTTTCGAAATGACCTCTCAATAGATCCATTGTTTGAGCAGCTGTATGTCAAGTAGCACTGTCCTGTTGAAACCAAGGGTCGTCAAGATTACTGGCTTTAATTTCAGGTGCATAAAGATCGATATCATGGCGCGATAGCGAGCACTAATCACGGTTACATCACTGAACAAAATTTTGGTCGAAAACAGCAGATCTTCCCGTTTCGCACCGAACGCTCATTTCCATAATACAGTTGCCAATATTTGAAGGAAATTATTTTCAAAAAATAAATGTCATCAAATGTCCTTTCAAATTACCAATAAAGATTCCACACTTGATTTGAATTTTTATATTTTTTTGATCTGAAAAAATACCTCTAAATGGATCACCCTATGTATAACATCTAAAAAATATATATAAATGAAAAAGTAATTAAATTTTTAAACCCCGTGATAACTCAGCCAGAATATTACTTCAATACTCCGGTAACTTTAGGGACAGTTTCCGATTCAGCTGATCCACGGTGGTACCACATCCAACTTCTTCAAGTAACATAGCTAGTTTAAAATAGTGTGGTCACTAAAAAGGACCCATTAGCACCCTCAGTCTCTTAGGGACTTTAATCCGAAAAATTAAAGTCATCTCGGGGTCGAAGCTATTCACGTTGTCCTATGTATCCGGTGGCCTCGAGGCTTAACTAGAAACGAAGACAGGTTTAGGTGTCACAAGGCACAGGTACGACAGTACGGGATAGTGAACAGTGCGTAAGATAAAGTCTTTAAATGCTCTGGTAATTCTTTTTCTTTAGCGCCACACACCAGACAGCAGTCCTCTAAAACATAATCGGCTTAATAAAAAAATGGCATATCCCGTATACGTTTTTGGGGCTCATTCCTCAGTTAAGGCCAATGATTGTCATACACTTTAAAGACATCCGACTGCCCTCCAATAAGGTCCGGAAGAAAACAAGCAGCTTATGCAAACATACCACATATATATCCTAGAGTTTAATTTCTGTTGCTATTTTGGACTTAACCTGGAAACTAAATTAAAAGTGCATGGTCGTTGGGCACAGGGGCCCATAAGCCAGCTTAATTTTTGTTGACATGTGGGTATTAGCTATATTAGTAAAAATTCCACATTTATCTAACCATACACTTACTTTTTAAACTAACTTAATTCCGAGCCCGAATCCACGGACCCATAAACAGGCTTCTTTGAATGTGTACTTAAAATCAATGACATTTCTTCGTAGCCCATGGGCCTAAAAGCTCAAAAACAGATCGCTTTAAGCATGGAAACAAAAAAAATCTAACGAATTCTGTTTGCTCCATTTTATTGAGATTACGTAAAATTTGCTTTCAAATACACCGATCCAATGAGCAATGTTGCCCAAATATATACGTATCCATAGATCGGAACCTATGGAAATACGCAGTTATTGGTAATACAGGGTTTTCCAATAGGGACATAACATTTTAATATTTTTAATGATCTTTCAGTGTCAAAAAGTTAGTCGAAGTCAAAATTTTCATCATGGTAAAGTTCACTTACGAGCAAGGTTTGGAAATCATTAAAAATTACTGCCGAAATTCTAAGTCGGTGGTCGCAACTTTAAGAGCGCTTACTCCAGTTTTTTGTGAAGCTCATTTCTGGCTGAGTGGTTTTCTCAATACACAAAAAATGCGTTATGGGACAGTAGCAAATCCACATGTGCTTCAAGAGACATCATTGCATCCGCAGAAAATTACTGTGTGGTGTGGTTTTCATGCCAGGGGTGTGATTGGACCGTATTTTTCGTCGATGAAAACAATCGTCATGTTATCTTCAATAGAAAACGCTATTGTGCCATGAGAAAAATATATTTTTTGCCAGTATTCGATGAGGTTGACCTCGGCGATATGTGGTTTCAACAACACAGTGCAACTAGCCACACAACACGCGTTACAATCGATTTTCTGAAATGCAAATTCGGTGAACGTGTTATCTCGAGAAATGGTCCGGTAGAATGACCAACTCGTCCATGCGATTTAACGCCATTGGATTTATTTTAATGGGGTCACATCAAGCCATTGGTCTATGCCAATAAGCCAACAACGTTAGACAAGCTCAAAGACAGCATCCAACGCGAAACTGCCAACGTACCGGTCGAAATGAGTGCAAGAGTGGTGGAAAATTGGGTCCAAAGAATAGATCGCTGTACACGGGCTCGTGGTGATCATATGACCGAAATCGAACCTCATTCCTAAAATATAACATTTGCACTACACCTGGAATAAATTTGAACTCTATATCTTAAATACTCGTTTGCTGTGTTTTATTCCTTAATGGAAAACCCTGCACGCACGCAGCAATAATAATATGTTCTCCACAATAAAAGTATGTTCGTCGCAACCATAGCATTGTTAACTGAATTTATTTATGACAATAGTATAATTTCTGCAATATTAATATTGTTAAAATGTAACAATAATATTATTGCCAAATTTAAAAATGAAAATATGGTTATAGCAACAATATAAATATGGTTGCTGCGACAAAAGTATTTTGTTTTGCGCTTTATGTTAACAATAGTATGATTACGACAATCATACTGTATGATTGTAATTTGTCTTCATTAAAAAATGCTTTTAAGAACAAATGCTATTGGTACGTATCTAATACAATAATAGTACTTTTTATCGAAATTAAAATTTTTTAACAAGCTGCTTTGGCTTTATTTAACTGAAATATTTTTAATAAAAACGCTTACGTTTATTTCAATTTATTTTTTCTACTGTAAAATAAATCACTCGTATTATTTTCAATTTAATGTATTTTTAAATAATTTTCAAAATTCTAATCTATTGTTGACAACTTAAACCAATTCTAAAAAGTAATATTGGGGATCAAATCTATTGTCGAAATCTTAAACAAATTCTAATAAATTATATTGGGGATCAGAGTTTAATTGTGTGTGATCATACTATGGTTGTAGGGATCATAACATGGTTGCATGTGAATCATACTATGGTTGTGAGGGTCATACTATGGTTGTATTTGAAACATACTATGGTTGTGAGGATCATACTATGGTTGTGCAGATCATAGTATGATCATAGTACTATTGTTGTGAGGATCATAGTATGGTTGTATTTGAATCATACTATTGCTGTGAGGATCATAATATTGTTGTACCACAACCATATACCCAACAATAGTGTTATCCTCTTCGAATGTTGTCACCACAACCATACTTTTTTTTGCGTGTGTGTAAAGCAACACTCGTGGCTCACACACATGAAGGTCTAGAGGCCTATAGACCAGTTCTTTTTGTAAAAGGACCTAAATCATATAGCCATTAATTTAACCACTTCTCTAAATAATAGGGTTTACCTATTGATCCAAGAGCCTAAAAAACAAGGAAGTGCAAACAGGGCCAAAAAGGCAAATATTTATTAGAAATCCAATAACGCACCATTTGTAATATTTGGCAACATTTAGGTACCGAAACCAAGGTCAGTGATGTTCTGTCTGTTGTTCTGTCCGCACGCTATTTTTTTTGTTATCCGCGTCCCAGTTGCCCGTCTTAAAACAAAAATCTGCACGCGTTTTGTGTTGTCCGCGTTAAAAATGTGTATCGTCCGTCCTACAAAAAAAATAAAACAATTTAAAATAAAATAAAACATGGAAAAACACCAATAACCAAACCACAAAAATAAAACATAATTCTAACATAAACAAACATACATATGTGCAAAATTCTCAACACAACAATAAGAAGAAGAAAAAAAACAGAAGAAAACAATAAAACACACACAAAAACCCAACCAACGATCACGCACTGAGAGAACTCGTCTATCTCTCTCCGTGGTGCATTGCCCCCTCCCCCTCCAGCCCCACACCTTTTCCAATTTGTGTAAGTGCAGTTGACTCTCTTGCTTTTTTGTCGTTGTCCGTCCAATGTTTAAGGCATAACACTAAGCATTGGAGGGACCAGCAGCGGCAGAGGGGTGAGACTGCCCAACAAACCAAAACCAATTAGGAATAACTTGTAACAAACTTACTATCATAAGCCTTAAGCTTAGAAAACGTTAGTGAAAACTATAGTAATACGCTTGGTAACAATTATATAATAAACAAAATTGAACCCTGTTATAAGCTTGCTAGTCTATAATATACAATAAGCTTAGAAATGTAAGCTTTGAACAAGCTTACAAATGTAAGCTTTGAACAAGCTTAGAAATATAAGCTTTAAACAGGCTTGGAAATGTCAGCTTTGTAAGACATTTTTTTATAGTTCTATATTTTTTATTTTACTTTTACAAACTTTATTTCTTCACTTTTTTACTTCTCTTTAATTTATTCACTTTTTTACTTCTCTTTAATTTTCACTTTTTTGTTACTCCAACTTTACAATTCAACATGAACAAAACAACTGAGAACTTTAACAAAGAAAACAAAATGCACGTGTACAAATAACGGCACATCATATACGTCGCAGCGACTTTGGGTTTTTTTGTTTCTTGTGTGAAGCAAGCAGCGTATAGTTGACGACTTTGTGTTTATTTTTCTTTGTTACGAAATCTGTGGGTTCAAATGATGTATGTTTAAGAAAAGTTGTAGAAATTTGTTAGTAGTAAGTGTATTCTCCAATTTAGTTATATAACGCTTAGGGACTGGTTTGTTGGGTGTTAACTGCACTTACATACTGACAATTGTTTTTGTTTTCTGGTTGGCGTAATGATGAAGAGATTTAAGATTCATTTCGCCAACATACATACGTGGGCGTGCGAATTTTTTCGCAGTGTTTTCCCACATTCATTTCCATAGGCCTGACGTCTTAGCTCTATGTGAGACCCGGGTGCGCGAGGATTCTGATCCACAGGATTTTCACGTTCCTGGGTACCACACCCTATTCCTTGTTATTTCCCACAGAGGTCTTGTGGTATATGTACGTAATGACATAGTGTTTCAGAGCCAGCAACACTTGAACTCACAAGATCCAGAATTTAACTCCATTTGGGTTAAGTTCAGGAATGGAACACACGTACTACATTTTGGGTTTATTTATAGAAGTCCAAACTCGGAAAGGGAGGCTTCCCTTAACGGCTTTGACGCCCTTTCCGATTCAATATCGAAAGTTTTGGAGAGTTATCCGGACAGTGAAATTGTCGTTGCTGGAGATTTCAATGTCCATAATTCCGCCTGGCTTTCACATTCGAGCCATACAACTCCGGAGGGCCAATACGCCGAGCTCTTCGCCGCGCAAAATGACTTGACGCAACTAGTGAATGAACCGACACATATTCCGTGTGTAGAAGGGCACCAACATAACATTCTTGACCTTTACTTAACTTCGCACCCTGAAAAGTACGAAGTTAATGTACTTTCACCTCTTGGTAACTCCGATCACTGCATTGTTTCAGCATCCTTTCCGTATTCCGATCTTCGTGTCGCTTCGATACCAGCCCCAAAGCGGACAGTATTTTTCTACGAAAAGGCACGTTGGGATGAGCTCAACCACTTTTTCCAGCATTTCAATTGGAAACTTTGCTTTCTTGATAACGACGTAAATGCTGCGGCTGAAATGATCCAAAACATAATTTTATCTGGTATAAAGACTTTTGTTCCAAATAAAATTATGTCGGCTAAACCAGCCAAAGACAGTTGGTTTAACCAGGCATGTAGGGATGCTGTCAGATCAAAGGAGGAAGCGTTCAGAAATTGGCGTTTAAACAAAAACCCCATTACTGAACTGCTGCGAAAACAGGCAAGAGCTTCGTGTGCCAGAGTGCTTAGACGTGAAAAATTTCTGCACGAACAACGTCTACGTACAAAGGTTCTTACTTCTCCTAGGGGAAGTAAGAGCTTTTGGTCGTTTGTAAGAAGAGTAAAGGATAGTTTTTCATCTATCCCAACTCTTGTTAAAGACGACCAGGCATTCACTGACCCGGTTCATAAAGCTAACCTTTTGGCTGAAATATTTGCAGGAAATTCTTCCTTGCCGGAAAGCAATCAACCACTCCCCGCGGTCGAAAACGTATCAAGTTCCATGCCTCAGATATTTTTTCGAACGCGTGCAGTTAAAAGGGTTCTTGCGAACCTCGACGTAAATAAATCCCCGGGCCCGGATGGTATCTCTGCACTTGTCCTATGTAAGTGCTCGTCGACGCTAGCCCGTCCATTACGCAACCTTTTCAACCTTGCTTACCGTGCGGGAGTTTTCCCAGCGTGTTGGAAGGTTGCGAACGTCCAGCGGATCCCTAAAAAGGGTGAAGCCAATAATCCTGCGAATTATCGGCCAATTGCGATTTGCTCTGCGCTCTCCAAGGTAATGGAGAGCATGGTAAACCACCATCTTGTGAAGTATTTAGAGACCAACGACTTGCTAAGTGATCGACAGTATGGCTTCCGTAGAAATCGCTCTACGGGAGACCTGTTGGCGTTCTTGTCGGAGCGTTGGAGTCGGTCTATCCACCAGTTTGGTGAGAGTAAGGTCGTGGCTCTAGATATCTCCAAGGCCTTTGATAGAGTCTGGCATGGTACACTCATATCAAAGCTGATCGCTTTTGGAGTCGGTAATACATTTGCTCGGTTTATATCGAGCTTTCTTAGAGATCGCACTATTACTGTTGTTGTAGATGGGTTCTCATCCAACACACATAGGCTGACCGCAGGTGTACCACAGGGCTCTGTCCTTTCTCCCTCTTTATTTCTTATTTTCATTGACGATCTATTGGGTCAGACCGTGAATCCAATCTACTTTTTCGCAGATGATAGTAACCTCTGTCATTCGTATTCATTCGACCGTAGACCGAGCCTTCAAGATATTGAAGACAAAAGGCGAATTATGGATGAGACACTTGGCCGAGATCTACTGGCCATTTCCGAATGGGGTCGAGTGAATAGAGTAGATTTTAATGTACGTAAGACACAGTGCTGCTTGTTGTCTCACAAGTGATTCGCTGACCCAACAATATCGTCAATTTCTCTCGATGGTACGGATATTGAACAATCAGAAGCTCTCGATGTTCTGGGCATGAAAATACAATGTGGGCGAGACATGTATTCGAAGTGTCGAAAGAAGCACTCAAGTGCATAGGCTTTTTAAAGCGGTGCAAGAAATATTTCACTCCTTCTGATCTTTTCAATATCTATACAACTTACATCAGGCCAAAGATGGAATACAACTCCCATATATGGGCAGGTGCTCCAAAATCATCCTTGGAGCTACTTGACCGTGTTCAAAGGAGAGCGATGGTGCTGATAGGTGACAGTAGGGTATGCAACTCTATTGTTTCCCTTGAGCATCGTCGGAATGTGGGTTGCGTGACGCTGTTCTATCGTTACTTTTATGGTGTGTGTTCATTAGACATCCGTCGCCTTATTCCTGACGTGAGGATGTTCGGCAGGGATACGCGACTTTCTAGGAATTCACACCCGTTTGTTATCGATTGGCCAGTTGGCCGCACTATACACTACAGATCAAATTCGTTTTTCGCTCGTACAGTCCGTATGTGGAATCGACTTCCGGCAAATGTATTTCCCACTAATTGCGACATCCAGAAGTTCAAGGCAAGCGTCAACAAACATTACTCCCTCTTTCCCCCATCCGATCCATTAATTTCCACTCGCCAACGCAATGCGTTGGCCATATTTGACTGTATTAAGGGTTTAAATACATTTATTGCAAAAAATTCTCCTCCACTAACAATCGTATACTGCAATATAAAGTAGTCAATGTTATATTGGAATACAACCCATCGTCGAGAATAGACAAGCCCAGGAAATAAATCAAAGAATGAAGGTTTAAAGTACCTGCTTCACTCCATTATTTATAAATCAATTATGTTTAAAATTTCATAGGCCCAAAAAGCTGGTCAAGCTCTGTGTTTTCCTGTGGATTTAACTTTTATTGTTACACTTGGCCAAATTGTGTACCAAGTCGAAAACCACTGACTAAGGAAATTCTCACATTCAAAATGTTTGTCTAACTAAGCTACTTTTTGGTATTTCCATGCAATTATAGGAGGGATTTCAATTCTTACTTTCTAATTGAAATCAGCAGAAGAAAAAAAACAGCAAATACAAGTTTTTCATTCATGTTGAAAACTATACAAGTTTTATTCTGCCAACTTTGCATAGAGAAGTAAAATACAACTAACAAATTTAAGATTTTAACACTTGTAATCCTTTTGCAACAGAAATTCCATTCCACAGGCAGGCGACGAAAGCGGCAGCAATAGGGCAAGGAAGGAAACTTTAAACCGAAACCTCAAGTAAAAAAGATTTGCATGTTTGCAAAAGTTACGTTCTTACCATTTCAATTTATGAAAATCCTTGCTAATTACACAAGAATTCTTGCACTAGATACTCGTTCGCATCTGCATCTTTCGATTCACCGTGGCAACGGGAGGGGGCGGAGTAGGGCATCTAAGCATCAGAGATGAGAAATGGAGTGCAAGTAATGAAAACTTAAAATTGCATGAAACTCAAACAAGCCGTCATCAAGTGGCTTCAACTTCTCTCTAAGCGCTGAAAAGACTGGGCAAGACTCTGTGGGAGTAGAAGACATACGGAGTTTGAAGGTGGTATAGAATAAACTATTTTTTGGAAACTTTTTCCAACATGAGATGGAAATATTTGACAGAGATTTTCTAACACTGAGGCGAAAGTTTATGTGCTCCTAGTTGTAGGTGGTAGTGTGAAAATGTTTTTTTTCTGATGAGGGATCAAAGTACATGTTGGGGCAATAGTAATAACCCTGTTGGCGCCAAATTTCAATTCATTTTTGAAATTTGTTAAGTAAACAAACGCGGAATACAAATCGTCAAGCTATGAATCGGTATACTCAGCAAGACCGCACAATAATTGTTTCCATTTTTTGCGCAACAATTCGTTGTTACAGCGGACGCAATGTACCGGGGTGACAGTCTTTGGTTGAAAAATTTCTCTTCGGGTCAATCCGGTCCATAGAAGCGGCTGTCGTGGGATTGACAACATTACTTCGGCTATGTTGGTCCAGCGTGAATTTCGTCAAAGATTTCCTGGCCGTCCGACACTAACAAGACAATCACTACCAGTCGCATTGAAGAGACTGGGACAACACGTGATCTTTCCACAGCTGGCCGGAGCAACCCTTCTGGTTAGACTATTACTGATGTTGACCTAGATGTCTAAGAGGAGCCCCAGACGACGTGCCCAGCAATTGGGCATTAGCCGGTGGTGCCTAGGCAGAATTTTGGTGCAAGACTTGAAAATGTTCCCTTACATAGTGCAGACAGTTTATCAGCTGTTATCCCTTAACCGCCCAACGCGTCTTACGTACGCTAAAGCCATCCTGAAGCTCAACGGAGAGGTGGATGATTTCTCATCGAAAATTATCATGAGCGATAATTCTCATTTCCATCTTAGCGGTTAGGTGAATAAACTAAATAATCGTTTCTGAAGCATCGAAAATCCGTGTATCACCTACGAAGAACCATAACACCCGCCCAGAGTTACTGCGTGGTGTGCGGTTTACTCAGAATGAGTTATAGGGTTTTATTAGTTGAGACCGCCGCAGGCCAAACAGCGACTGTGGATGGAGCGCGCTACAGAGTCATGAATACCGAATTTGTTCTTCTTCAATTGGTTGAATTGAGAAACGAGAACATGTGGCACGGTACAATTGCGCACATTGCTGCGACCACAACCGATTTTCTGAAGGAAACATTTTCGGCCCGCTCGTTTTGGTGATTTGCACTGGCCGGCCCGATCACAATATTTAACCGTTTCAGACTTATTGTATGGAGTTTTTTGAAGTCTCGGGTTAACAAGCCTCAAAGTCTTGAAGTCCTTAAAAAGCATGTTAGCCAGGAATGCGAGAACCTGTCGTCCGAAGTTCTAGCAAGAGTGATTGAAAATACCATTAACCGAGCCATCAGCTCTGGCAAGTAGCTGCCGATATCATGTTCTCAGCTTGTTGTAATAAATTCGAACGTTTCAAATAAACAAATTTCACAAGCAAAATTACAGTTTTTTATAAAAAAAAAACTACAACAAAAGAACTTTGGGTGATTGCTTTTGCCTCACCTTGTAGATCTAGCAAATCATATCCCATCGGCGCTAAAGAGCCGAAATTTATCTCGTACTCTGATCGAAAAACGTTACTTATAGTACATGAATCTTCAATTGAAATTCATTGAAATGAAATTCGATTCTGTAATTATTTTCTTCGGTTTAATGATTCTAATTTGTATCACTATAGGCGGCTTCATTTAGTTGATTATTTTGTCAAACTTTACCACTATAATTAAATTGTTTATAGTTAGTAGAACATAGTAGTACAGGCATAGTTGGATAGTAATTTGTAGATCCTACACCATACAGTGCTACAGATGACTAATTTTTATTGCGTAAGTAATGAAACTACATGCAGTCGAACCTGGATAAGAAGAACCTGCAGAAGTGGGATAGTTATGGCGGTGCCTGCACACTTTGAACAAAAAAAAATTATAAAGGAGTTTGAACCTCTTTAAGTGGGACTTGACTTTATAGATTTTACCTCTATAAGGAGGAATTCTTTCACGTTTACCTCAATGAGTGGGATTTCCCTTTTCATGCTGTGCATAAAAAGTAAGATTTTTTTCTCTCTTGATTTTGCTTTTTACTAAGGCAGTTTTTGCAAAGTGCGACGCACGCTTATTAGCTTTGGCAATTTCTCGCCAATTTTGGTTAGATCGAAGACTTTTGGCGAATTATATTTTAGTGATTTGGCGATTATTCTGGCAGATATTATGAAAACGCCCTAATTCAACTTTTAAGGGTCTTAATGAAAAGTGGCTTACTCTAAAATGACAAAAAAATGTAATTATACACGATATTTTGGCTCATATCCTATTAAATGACTCCGTTCTATGTATTTTTGTACCTTTCATCATAGAAAGGCAGGGCATAGGAGATTTTGGCAATAGTATCACTTCGGTAATACAAGTAGTTTGTATTTTGACCAACATTTTAACGACAGAGGCCAAAAAAAACCTGTTGCGATCTTTATAAAAGCATATTCTTCCGTTCGAAATTGAATTTGAATTTACAAACTGCCTTTTTCTACAAAAAAAAGTAGTGGGATAAAAATCACTTATCGGGATAATTTAATTTATTTACGTTTCTCTAAATGTTTACATACTTTGAGATATTATTTTAAATATTACAAGTGGGAAACCTCTTTAAATGAGAATAAGCAGTCGGTCCCTTGCAAATCCACTTATCCAAATGTATTATAAGATGTGAGGACACATGCTACCAATCTCAGATAATGGGGTTTAATGTCCAACCCCGATCTAAATAGAGGTTGAAGAGCAATAATCAAGAACAATAAAGCCACAGGTGCCGACGGAATGCCAGCAGAGCAGTATAAGATCGGAGAAGACAAGCTGATAACGTGTATGTATGTATGAGCTCTGTGTTCTATCTGGAAGATCGAACGTATGCCCGATAATTGGAAATTCATAGATATGGTCTTTATAAGATCAGGATTGTGTGAGCGCAGCCACGTCCCCTTTTACATTGCATCGTCATATACCCTTAAGGTGAAATTTTTGTAACGATCAGAGTTGATACACGCAGAGAGAAGATATGGTTACTATATGGTCACGGCAAAAATAGTATGTTCTCTGCAGTAAAAGTATGGTCGTCGCAACCATAGTATAGTTTTTTGAATTTCATATTGACAATAGTATGATTGCGGCAATATTAATATTGTTGAAATGTAACAAAAGTATTGTTGCCAAATTTAAAAATGAAAACATGGTTGTAGCAACAAAATAAATATGGTTGGTGGGACAAAAGTATTGTTTTCTTGGGCTTTATGTTAACAATAACATAATTACGGCAATCATACCGGCAAAACCCTATTTTTTTTAAATTGACAATGTTATTCTTACGGTTCTTACGCAATAATAGTAATCAAAATTAATTTTTTTTTAAAAAAACAACTAATGATTATTATAACTAAAATATTTTTAATACTTATAAATGATTTTTTTTACTGTCAAATAAATCACTCCTATTGTTACATAACTTACTTAATAAAATTCGTTATTGTTGAATAACAATGTATTCCAGTCTTTACAAACAATTTTGGGGATCATAGTATAGTTGTGCGGATCATACTATGGTTGTACGTTAAACATGCTATCGATATGAGGATCATAATAGGGTTGTGAGGATCATAGTAAGGTTGAATGTGAATAATAATATGGTTGTGGGGATCATAGTATGATTGTGTGTGAATGATTCTATTGTTGTGAGGACCATAATATTGTTATGGGGATCATAGTATGGTTGTGTGTGAACCATACTATTGTTGTGATGATCATAATATTGTTGTGCCACAACCATATAACCAACAATAGTATGGTGCTCTTCGAATATTGTTACCCCAACCATACTTTTTTTCTGCGTGTAGTGGTGATGCGGGTGGGACACTTAAAATATGCGGCAATTTTGCTTATTGACAAAGCCATCGAGATAAAAATGAGCTACGTTTCGGTAAAAATTTTTGTTTAACAGGTAACAATCTTCTGCCCATTGGGTATAGTGAAAACGTATCGGATGGCGTTCCATTATTAAATGTCAAAGTTCAACCTTTCCAATAAAACTAGAAATTTAAAAAAATGATCAGTACTTTATTTTTTCAAATTTAAAATGTTAAATCGCAGCCATTTTATTATTCCGAAAATTAAAAATAATTTCGGAATGATCGACCTGAAGACCCCTTGGTTCATATTTGCGCATGTTTTCTGGATTTTAAACCACTGTACGCCACGTGGAAAGAAAGGCGATATCATATCGGCCGACAGCTGTAACGTCGTGGCAGTAGAGTAATTTGTTACCCTATTGTATAGGGTGATCCATCTAGAGATATATTTTCAGAACAAAAAAAAATATAGAAATTCAAATCAAGTGTGGAATCTTTATTTGTAATTTGAAAGGACATTACATGGCGTTTATTTTTGGAATATAATTTCCTTCAAATGTTGGCCGCAACTACGCCTCAGGGTTTCCTTTCTAAGGGTCCAATTTTGAATGACTAGGTCAAGCATTTTGATCGGTATGGCGTTAATGACACGCGTAACGTTGCCTTCCAAAACCTGAATCGTAGCTGGTTTTACGAGTAATAGCATAGACTTTGGATTTTACGTAACCCGAAAGAAAAATGTCTAAAGGTGTGATATCACTCGATCTAGGCGGCTAACTCACCTGTCCAAAACGTGAAATTAGCTGATTTTCGAAATGACATCACAATAGATCCATTGTTTGAGCAGCTGTATGGCAAGTGCCACCGTCCTGTTGAAACTAAGTGTCGTCAAGATTACGGGCTACAATTTTAGGTAGATTAAATTTCTATAAGTATATCATGGCGCGATAGCGATCACCATTCACGGTTACGATCCGGACATCATAATTTTTGAAAAAATATGCACCGATGAGTCTACTTATAAACCGCACCAAATCTAGCTTTTAAACCGCACCAAACCGTGGTTTTCTCTGGGTATAATGACACCTCTTGAGCCTCTACTTGTTGCTCATCAGCCCAAATGCGGCAATTTTGTTTATTGACTTTGCCGTTGAGCCAGAAATGGGCCTCATCACTAAACAAAATTTTTTCGAAAACAGCGGATCTTCCCGTTACTCACCGAACGCTCATTTCAATAATACAGTTTCCAACATTTTAAGGTAATTATTTTTTTAAAAAAATAAATACCATAAAATATCCTTTCAAATTACCAATAAAGATTCCACACTTGATTTGAGTTTTTATATTTTTTTCTGAAAAAAACCTCTAAATGGATCACATTATATATCTATTGTTGAAAATGTGTGTGCCACCGTGGTGTTATTGTTTATGTGTTCACTCAAGCTAACCCAGGTTCAAATCCGGATAAGCACATTGAAAAGTACAGAGCGGCTAGTTTTCCACCTAATAAATTTTAGCGATTTAAAAGGAAAGGGATAAATCGTATAGCCATGTAAAATAATTTATATATTTAGCTGTTTTAACCTTGAATTAAACAGGTCCCGGCCAGTGAGTATAAGAACTGTGTCAAGCTCAACTTAATGATTCGAGAAAAGTTCCCCGTTTGATCCGCAATGAGATGTGAACGAAATTAATAAGTTAATTAAAACGTTTACTGTAAATATGGTCCTTACGGGTTTATGTACCCACTTCTCTTCAGAACAAACAGCGTATGATAAAATAAGTTCTTAATTCATGAAAAAAATTTAAAAGTTTGTTATATTTAAGTTTTTAATGATGAAAGCTTTCTTCAGTTTCCCTCCAAACAGTTCAGGGAAAAATTGGGAAAATACTTTTTTATAGATCTTTGACTTGGTCTTGCTTCGTTATGTTACCAATGAAAAGTCATACTTAAAAGTGTCTGCTCAAATCTAAGGATTCGTATGTCGAAGGAAAAATAAATGGAAATTCTCAAAATTTGTTGGATGTTTTTTGCCACAGCAGCATTCTTTGAATTTTTTATAAATAATTTGCATGCAGTTTGGCTTGCAAGCCACACTCACCTAATAACTATGTATGTATTTAGTTACCCATAGTATGTCTGTCTACCCATAGTAGGTCTGTCTGTATGTACGGAAGGTGGTATCTGAGGTGTTATTAAAATGCAAACATAACTAGACAACTTTTGCCTTCAGACTTATGCAACACACTTATAAATACCAGTACAGCGGTACAGCACACACAGCGACCGACAAAAAGAAGAAAAATATAGCTAAAATATAAATTAAACTTGGCAAAAGGATGTTAAGAGAGCAATTATGTATGTTTCTGTAGCATTAGGAAAACATCTAAAAGGAAAGAAAACTTTTGAGGTAACCATTTCTTGTTTTATTTTTTTTCAGAATTCTCAAGACATGAGAGTTATCATAAAACTCATCACTCGCACTATGCTGATATTGAATGTTATCTACGACAGAAAGGAGCGACAGAACCTGAAGTCCTTTGAAGTCCAGACCTTCAAATCGGGAAGGATGTTTGTATGGGGTCTTTATAAAAAGATACACAAAGATACAATATTACGTGATATACACGCAGAAAAAAAGTATGGTTGTGGTAACAATATTCGAAGAGGATAATACTATTGTTGGGTATATGGTTGTGGTACAACAATATTATGGTCCTCACAACAATAGTATGATTCATATACAACCATACTATGATCCTCACAACAATAGTATGATTCACACATAACCATACTATGATCCCCACAACCATAGTATGGTTCCCACACAACCATACTATGGTCTCTACAACCATAGTACGATCCTCACAACCGTAGTATGTTTCACATAAAACCATGGTATGATCCTCACAACCATGATATGATTCACACGCAACCATGCTATGATCCCTACAACCATAGTATGATCACACACAATTGCACTTTAATCCCCAATATAATTTATTCGAATTTGTTTAAGTTGTCGACAATAGATTTGAATTATGGAAATTATTAAAAAAATACATTAAATTCAAAATAATAGGAGTGATTTATTTTACAGTAAAAAAAATAGTTTAAATAAACGTAAGCGTTTTTATTAAAATATTTCAGTTAAACAAAACCAAAGCAGCATGTTTATAAAATTTTAATTTCGATAAAAAAAGTACTATTATTACATTAAATCCGTACCTATAACATTTGTTCTCAAAAGCATATTTAAATGAAGAAAAAAACACAATACTTTTGACGCACCAACAATATTTATATTGTTACTATAACCATACTTTAATTTTTAAATTTGGCAATAATACTATTGTTACATTTCAACAATATTAATATTGCAGCAATTATACTATTATCAAAACTAAATTCAGTTAACAATGCTATGGTTGCGACGAACATACTTTTATTGCGTAGAACATATTATTATTGCCGTGACCATGTAGTAACCATGTTTTTTCTCTGCGTGTAGGTCTCCCATATTGCACTGCACTTAATTTAAACCAGATCAAAAGTAAACTGTGGCTTGTGAAATGACAGAAACTCTAATCAGAAAGGGCCTTTTACATGCTGCCTATCTCATTTCTTGTAATGTGTTACACCATCATATAAACATATTACCCTGTATATCAGTGCTCGGTGTAGGGTAAACAAATTGGAAAGAAGCTTTGTACAGAGAAAAATCAGTTGAAAATTGGTCCGAACTACAAATATTCGTTTTGATAAACAAACTTTCTGTCGAATCACCAATATTACATGGTATTGATGGTTACAATACCATTACGGTTATAAAAATGAATTCAGACAAACAATTGATTGCCCCAATTGGTGGTGATGACAACCAACCAAATATGAAGTACATGCTACTTTGGAACCAAGAATTGGTAGAGACAACAGATAAATTCTTTGTGGTACCTTAACCCCGTTTAGATTGCTGATGTAACATATTACACTTTTTAAAAAAATTATTGACTTCCTCGGTGGATGAATGATTTCTTCTAGAAATAAAAGATTTAGGTGGTGAGAGTAAATTCCCAAAATAACGGTCGTGAAAAGTCTCCGTAATTTTTTATGGGTCAAGGAAAGTAGTTCTTAGTTAGAAGTCTTAAGTGAAATTGTATGGAGATGTGAGTTGTAATTCTTGGTTTTTTAAAATTTATTTCAGCTAAATCGGACGAGTGGTTCTCAAGTTATGTCAAACAAAAGAGCCAAAAACGTGACAAATTCCCCTATACGATACTTACTAACTTCAAATCGATATATCTCGATTCCTAGATGAGACCCAACGAAACGCTGGGACACGTATGACCTTTTTTTGACCGATATAACTTTCCCCGGTGGTTTCATCCCAAACCGATTGTGGCTGTCGCACAGTGTTATTATTTCAACTGTATGCTTTGCGAATGAATAAATTTCAATAATGATTTTTAAACAAAAATCACCACATCGAATCAACGAATACAAATTTAAGGTGGACCCACCTAAACACTCACATTTTCAATTTTTTGTTATTGTTTTGTGATGTCTTCCTTTATGCTGTTGTAGTACTCGTAAGACCGTTAGTTGTAATAAGACCCGAAGAAAACGCATATTTGAGAGCCAACTGCGCACCGAGTTTTCTGCACACAAACACTCATAAATGGCATAGGCATTAACGAACAATTAACTTTCGTTGGTGAATTATTTTAAAATTTAGACATATAATATTGATTTTCTAACCAATTAGCTTTGATCTGCACGTTAACAAAAGAAAAAGACTGCAGAAGAACTAAATGACATTCAGTTCTTCTGCAGAACTGAAAGTCATTCCAATTTGACAGAATCTAAAGAAAAAAGAAAGAAATTCAAGAGCGCAAGAGAGTGAATAGGTTCTGAGAAGTTATGGCACAGGGATGTAAAAACTGGGATTTTTCATTTTGTGCTTTTTGCCTTTTGAAAATGCACTTTTTCATTCCCTATGCGACAAATCAAGAAAAATAAGTTTTGAAAATTAATTTTATAAGACCAAAAAAGTAAAGCAAACAAAGTCGGACGGGCCGACTATGAGATAACCGCTCGAATCTGTTATTTAAAACATAAGCGACTCTGATTGGATTTAAAGCAATACTGGTAATTTCACTTCTAGAGCAGAAAGGATACATTTCGTTGGGGCTAGTTAAAAAAATGATGCCGATATGTTCGAATTTTACAGTTTCATTTAATCTAGATTGAATTTTAAATGATTTTAGCTTAATGACCCCACATTCAGAAGGTTATTTGTACGGGGGCTATTTCAAATGGTTACAAGTCGCCAATAACGCACTAAGTTACCGTTCAATATAATCGAATTTAATTTGTGATTTCTATGGTGGCAGAACTTCAACTCGGGAGCGATCATCGGGTGGGACTATGTTACAACTCCAAAGAAATACTTACAGACCTTGTACAATGCTCAATGTTAAACTTTTAAATTTAAAATGATTTCTGTATAGCGTAAGGTCCTCATATCCAGAAGGTTATTTGTATGGGGGCTAAAAGTCGCGAACAACGCACTATTACTGTTGAACATAATAGAATTTAATTTGTGATTTCTATGGTAGCAGAAAGGAATACTTACAGGCCTTGTACAATGCTTAATGATAAACTTGTGTGTGGGGTCTAAAACATAGATATGGTGCAATTTTACAAGTCTTTATTACTAGTTGCTCACTTACAATGCAAAATATGACCACGGTTTTTATTTATGGCTTCTAGGGCTACATGAACTTTAATCATGAGGGAGATATAATAACATGGGCCGATTTTGTGGAATTTCACCAGAAATTCGAGTTGGTAGGAATCAGATGTAATATGGTTTCTGGAGTTGCAGGACCTTGATAATGGATGGACCTTTGTGTGGCTGCTTTTCGAAGGCATCGATCGATATGACCCAGTTTCATCAGAAGTAATGATATTATGCAACACTCTTTGTTGGGGTAGATGATTTGTTTGGCAAATAAAAGACTTAGGTAGGTCTCAGGTATTTTTAATAGGCCGAAGAAGTTTTCATTTTGCAGTGAAATTGGTAAAGAGGTAGTATATTCCTTTATTTTAGCGACTTTTTGTCGCTAAGATGTCTTTAGTGAAATAGTATGAAGATTATTATCGTAGAACATTGCAACATCCTACATCTAAGTTTGCCTTGTTGATATCATCCATTTTTCGAGAAATGATTTACTTTTAAACGGGAGTTTGGAGTATTTATATGTTCTACAAAAATGTTGCCCTGCCATTTTTTAGTAAGGATCCTCGCAGAAGTAAAATTGATATCTTTAATTTTAGCTTGTTCTTTTGGTCTTTCTTTTAACGAAATGGAGTAACTATGAATGCAAATTGTAGTTTTTGGGTTTAAATTTTTCTATAAAGTACTACTGTTATCATTTGACTATTCAATTAGTCTTTTTCGCCCCTTTTCAAGATATGTTGTATACAATTTGATAATTCTAAGACATATTTGTCGTCTTAGATATACCAAATCAATCAAATCATTTTGTTTTTTAGTTGTCAGTTAATTGCATAATTTAGTTCTTTATAGATTGGACAAATGGGCACAGAAGTGGAATATTCACAAAACAATACTTTTTATGTTTTGGGTATAAACTTAAACATGGCGACATGTTTTATCGGTTCATATGTGCGACCTGTACATAAGTTGCGATCTTTTTATGTTCTCAACTAACAATTGCATTGCAGTTGTTCGAGTAGCAAAAGAGTTTGCCTCAATTCGCTAAAGAAACAAGTAAAACTAAGCACACATATTTTTCCAACAAAAAATGAAACATGACACACCCTGTTTTTTTGTTATGTATAAAAAAACAGTCAAAAAAGAGAGGTCACTTCGGCAAATTCGTATTGGGTGTGTAAAGACTAATGTTTAAGGACATTTTACATATTTTATAAAGCAAAAGCGTAGCAACTAATTGTTTTAATATATTCCATTGACTTTATTTTTACAATTTCTATTTTCGTATTTTCTGTTATTGACGAATTCGCTGATGAACCCTACTGTTCTTCAATTGTTTATAAAGGGCATCCAGAGGTATTTTTTCAAAACAAAAAATAATATAAAAATTTAAATCATGTGTGGAATATTTATTGGTAATTTGAAAGGACATTTTATGACATTTTTGTAAATAATTACTATTATTATAATTGCCGGTTAATCCCTGTTCAATGTGTAAAAGCAACAGACCGAAATAAAACAAGTTAAATATAGTCAACTAAACTATTTTTACAACACACACACACGTTGTAAAAGAAATCTATTGATGGCTATCGATTAGAGGTGGCAAGAGTGAGTTATATTTTCGTGTGCAAAGAAAACTTGAAAAGTATGGTTTACAACAGTAGTTCTCATTCTTTTGGGGAGAGCCTGGCCTTATAGAGTTCGGTTTTGCTTTCAAAAGCAACAAAAAGAGGCTCAAGAGGTGCCATTATACCCAGAGAAAACCACGGTTTGGTGCGGTTTGTAGGCTGGTGGAATCATCGGTGCATATTTTTTCAAAAATAATGATGCCCGGAACGTAACCGTGAATGCTGCTCGCTATCACGCTATGATATCGATCTTAATGCTACCTGAAATTGAAGCCCGTAACCTTGACGACACTTGGTTTTAACAGGACGGTGCCACTTGCCAAACAGATGTTCAAACAACGGCTCTAATATAAGGTCATTTCGAAAATCAGCAAATTTCACGTATTGGACAGGTGAGTTGACCACCTAGATCGAGTGGTATCACACCTTCAGACATTTTTTTTTGGTGTTACGTAATGTCCAAAGTCTACGCTGACAAACTAACTACGATTCAGGTTTTGGAAGTCAACATTACGCGTGTAATTAAAGCCATACCAGTCGAAATGCTCGAACGAGCCATCCAAAGTTGGACCCTTAGAATGGAAACCCCGAGGCGTCGTTGCGGCTAACATTTGAAGGAAATTATATTCAAAAAATAAATGTCATAAAATGTCCTATCAAATTACCAATAAAGATTCCACACTTGATTTGAATTTTTATATTTTTTTGTTCTAAAAAAATACCTCTAGATGGAACACCCTATACAAAAAGTAAGAATTTTGCAATATTACTTTCAATTTTGTTCAATGTTACCATATTGCAAACTGACTAGGTAACTAAATCGTTACCTCAAAAGAGCACGGCAGACAGAAGGAAGTGCGAAAATCACTAATTGGAATCACATATTCGTTTTAAATCGATCGCTGTACTTAACATTGGGATCTAGTACCATTCCTTTGAGCATATTCAGCATAATACCCTATCATAAAACCATGTACCACAATGTGGCGTAGGGTCAAAAGAGAACTAACTGATCGAAACATTTGTAAAATGTTCCCCAAATAAGCCGCAGTGGTATCACTGCATTTTCAATGCGGAAAATACATGTATATCAGAAAAAGTACAATTGTACAATTTTTTGCAACCCTGTCATGACATTGCGTTTTATGAAGGAATAAGCTTTATTATTTCCATAGTTATTTTTTATACAGTACGTCACAACTCCAGAGCAAATAAATGGTATTTCTCTCTTTGAAACTCTCCTGCTGTCTTCCTCATTCGGATTTCGTATTCTGTTGGAAAGCAACAACTGCAGTATCATATCATTACTGTTCTCTGCCTCTCTCCATACATATTAACATCTCTGATCCTAGTCACTCTCTTGCACTCTAGAATTTTTTTCAGATTCTGTTGGTGGAAGAGGAGTAAATGCAATGACATTCAGTGCTTTCGGTGCGTCTTTCTTGTTACAACGTGCAAATTGAAGCTAATAAGTAATAATAATTAAAGAAGATAGAAAATCATTAAAATGTTTTATATTTTTGAAGAAAATTGGCAAATTATCTACGGTGATGGTGTTTATTATCGCATTGAAATGTTTAGGCAAGGAATGTACTAAGTACATATGTACTTATACGTTCTTTTATGCCATGCTTGTGCAAGTGTGTGCGCTGTAAGTGTAAATGCAAATGTTTTCGATGGTGGAGACTTAAGTCAAAAATTTTAACAACAAATCGAACAGAGAGAGTTTTTTTACACTCGTTTGGATTGGTTTCTGTAAGGATAAATATAATGCTATGCACAAACAAACAAGGCAACTGTCGAGATCAACGAGTTGCAGCAAAATCTTGTGTTCACAAAACACGTTACACACGAAGCAACGCTTGCTTCAACATGGCTATATTGACGGATCAATTACTTATACAGTGTAATAATTAAAGGTAAGTGAAAATAAATTTATGTCGCTCTTTATTTTGTGACTTGTAAATATGTTTTTGTTAGTAGAGGGTGATTCGTTTAGAACTTTGTTTATTTTAAATCAAACACTTCAAATACAATTTAGTACAGGAATATTTATTAAGATCCGAAAAAATCCAATACAGACTTATTTTTTAAAGATAGTTTGATTTCATGTTAACCGAAGTGTCAAATAATGTTGGTCACGATAATTGATATTAAAAGCTTAATTTATAGGATTATGTGACTTGTTTAACGCCGGATATGTGTTACAATAGGACTAGGAATTCGAATGTTCCTCCGTTAACCGAAGTGTCAAATAACGTTGGTCACGATAATTGATATTAAAAGCTTAATTTATAGGATTATGTGACTCGTTTAACGCCGGATATGTGTTACAATAGGACTAGGAGTTCGAATGTTCCTCCGATATGTGCACAATTGACCTAACAGCACCAAAATTCATCAGATTTCAATATAATTTAGTTAGTAGCGTTAGTTTTCCTACAAGATAAACATTGAAGATAATCGGCCGGATCGGTCCATGTTACGACATAGCCCCCATTAATATGTGCTTACTGTGTAGAGCACAACCTACATAAAGGCATCACAGTAATTCAGATTTCGATGAAATTTTATTTGCAACGTGACTTCGTACATTTCATCATTGTTCCATTTTTTAACGACGTTTCTAACCGACATAAAAAAGCAAATTTCGCTGGTTTTTCATTAAATTTGTTTGTGGCCATACGTTAGACAAAAACAAAACTCGTCAAAATGAAACCGGATCATCTTATATCGAACGAAATAATAGCAGAATGTTTGACCAGATTTCAACCAAAAGGCGCATGTAAAGATTTTTTTGCGCAAACCACAAACTCTGTTTAAACAAGTAAAAAATGTTAAGTTTGGCTGTGCCGAACTTTGGATACCCTCCACCAGATTCCCAAATAAAACCAAATTTGTTGCGGAAGTGTGTTCTATATAGAAATCTTTATGTGCAAAATTTCATTTCGATAGGTCAAGGTTGTGGTGAGTTATCGTCATATTATTTCTCAAAGCCCATGAGACCGTTTGTGCACGCAGAGAAATAATATGGTTACACTATGGTCACCACAACAATAATATGTTCTCTCTAATAAAAACATGTTCGTAGCAACCGTAGTATTGTTTTATAAATTTCATTTTGACAACAGTATGATTGCGACAATATTAATATTGTTGAAATGTAACAATAGTATTATTGCCAAATTTAGAAATAAAAATATGGTTGTAGCAACCATATAAACATGGTTGGTGCAACGAAAGCATTGTTGTTTAAAAATTACGTTAACAATAATATGATTGCGGAATCATACAGTATGGTTGCGACTATGAACATAACATAACAGGTTTTATAGAGCATTCATGTATGTATGTGTGTGCGTATGTTTTTTAATATACAAAAAAACACATACACACGATATGAGTAGTGAATGGTTGTTGTCCATTAAAAAAATAGCGACAATCGGATGGTAGTTCGAGGGATTATTATTTTGTGAAATACTCAAGTACCGACTGATTCTCGTTTGTTTAAAATCTGCCTGCATTAATTGTCATTAATCATGGTTTCATCACATTCGTTACTTGGTGTCTACGGATGGTGAAGTAGCATTCACCCCTGCTGGCAACTAAATGTATTTTCGACTGCCGTTGGCCTCAAATCTGGCTATAAACTAATTTTAATGCAATTTAAAATAGCTTGCTTGATAAAAATCTCTATTTTTAATAACAACACCCAAACCTAATAAATAATTTTGGGGATCATAGTATGGTTGATGGAATCATACTATTGTTGTGAAGATCATAGTATGGTTGAGTGTAAATCATACTATTGTTGTGGAAATCATAGTATAGTTGAGTGTGAATCATACTATGGTTGTGGGGATTATAGTATGATTATGTGTGAATCATACTATTGTTGTGATGATCATAATATTGTTGTGCCACAACCATATACAACAATAGTATGATCCTCTTCGAATATTGTCACCCCAACCATACTTTTTTTCTGCGTGTGGGAGGTACCAGTAGGGCCTTTCCGATCTTAGCCAAATTTAGCGCAAAAGTCTGTTCTATATATTAATCTTTATTTCGTCTCGATAGGTCAAGTGTGTGGTGAGTTATTGTCATATTATTTTTTAAGGCCCATGAGACCGTTAGTGTGGGAGGTACCAGTAGGACTTTTCCGATCTCAACCGAATTCAGCGTAGAAGTGTGTTGTATATATTTCAATAGGTCATGTTTGTGGTAAGTTATAGTCATATTATTTCTCAAGGCCCATAAGGCCGTTTGTATGGGAGGTACAAGAAATGGTGGGCCAATCTAAACCCTTTTTACATACATGATTGCGCCTATAACGAGATTATTATTTGCAAAATTTCAGTGATTTTGCTCAAGAAACTGGACGGATATTACCAAATAAAAAACTAATTTTTATGAGGTAGTGTCCATTTTCAATACCAACCATTCTTGGTTAACTAACTACACATGTTTGTGCCAAATTTCAGCTCCCTGGCTGTTTTCATGCAGGCTGTATCTTGTTTTCAACAGACGGACAGCCGGACAACATGGCTAGATCGTCTTAGAATTTTACGAGGATCAAGAATATATATACTTTGTTGGGCCTCCGATGATTATTTCAAGGTGTTACAGACAGAATGACAAAACTAATATACCATCCATTGTATGGCGGAGGGTATAAAAAGGACGCATCATGTTTAAAAGAGCGGCGAATTTTTGAAATTCTAAACATTCCATTTGAAATTCAGAATATGCCATTTGAAATTCAGAAAACTTCATTTGAGATTCTCGAACTTTCTTTTGAATTTCAAATGGAATTTCCGTATTTCAAATATAACTTTCTGAATTTGTTGTCTCTGAACTGCAAATTAATGTTCTAAACTTTTAAGTTTTTTTTGGAATTTTCAGAATTTCAAATAAAGTTTCCCGTTATTGTTATTTGCTACTGGGTTTTTAAAAATTATGAACTTAAGCCATAATTTTAGGGTTATTTCAATAGCGCCACTTCCTGAAAATCAGGTTTGGAGTAGAAATCTGTCGTTTATCACTATTATTTTAGGTGCGTGTAATTTTAATAAGAACTAGTGATATTTGACACAAGTTGAACTAAATCGTTGTGTGTCGTGGAGAAACCCAATATTGAAAGTTTTAATAAGTGTAAGCCATTATTTCATCAAGTAGCATAAAAAGTTATAATAGTAGTCGCAAATTGTATTCAATTTGTACATAATACTGCAAATTATGGTAATAATATAAAAGGATAAACAACAAATGTTTTTATATCCGCATATACGAGAGCTATTTTGAGATATGCGTCAAACTTACATGATTTTGCGGCCAAAAGAATTTGAATAGCCAGGGACTAACGCAATTTGGCACGTCGTTGACAGTTTTTTACTTTCGGCTTTTTTATAGACCAATAGCTTTGGGAAATATTTATTGTAGTATAGCTGCGCCATCTTTTGTTATTTTACAAAACTAATTATATATTAATTTAGAGTGTTCCAAGTGCTCCAAAAATAGAGGTCTGCTTATTTTCAATAAAGAACACAAAAAAAATCGGAGAATGTGAGGTTGACCACTTGCTTAAATACTGTGGAAAGCACCATATATATATTGTGTATCTTAAAAGTTTATGATGTCTACGTCAGGGAGTCGGTCAGATTACAATTTTCGTTTTATCGCGCTGTTGAAGTAATTAAACATTACGATTTTTCAAATTTTAACTATAACGATAAATCCACATAATGATAAGCTATTTGCGCCTAAATGCACTATGTAGTTTTGGACTACGCCACCTTGGGGTGTCAACTACACACTTATTATTGCCAGATCATTTTTAAAACACAATAGAACAGAATGTATAAGTAAATCATTCGCCATATTGTTTTATACCTTAAATTATTTTTTTATTTGTATGAAAAACGATTTCGGATTTAGCACACTTTAAATTGATTACGTATTATTTTTTTTAATTATCGATCACAAGTGATCGCCGAAATTATTTGCACCTACAGATATGCAACACAATATTTGGAATAAAGTAACCATTGGGCGCCATCTAGTTAGTACTAGTGGCATGTTTAAGTCTGAACGCTTCTCTATGCAATGAAAAGAAGTGCAAGGCGATAATTCGTTTGTAACACCGTATAATAAATTCTATAAAAAGTTGTGCACTAGGGCATATCTATTTTGGAAACCTTTAGTTGAGTTTTTAAAAATATGATACCTAAGATACCCAAATATAGCCATACACAGTTTTCTCAAAACCAAACAGAGTCAATTTTGAAGCTATGTAAATATTAGTAGTCTTCTTAAGAGTTATGCATCCATGACTAAGACTGGAAAGCAAAAACTCTAAAGTAAAGTCATTTGTTAATAAAAAGTGTACATTTTGATCAAGTCAAAGGAAATGCATTGATTTACGCGATCCTAAAAATTTTTGTAGAAATTAATTTGTGTAAGCCTATTGTGTTCTTTGGCTGGACAAAAGCTGAAACTCGATAGCTATCTAGGCTAAACACAAAAATGGTTACAAAAAATTTTGTGTACTACTTTTTTTTCTATTTTTTCATTTTTTTGGAAGAGTCTAGTACTTTTGGACTATTCCTTTAGATACGAATTGAATTGTCAGTTTTTATTTACTGCGTATGCATTAAGACTAGATCATCGACTCTATATCTATCTCAAAAACGTAACATTTTGCGCACTAGTCTGGTGCGAATTTATATACAAAGACGTCGAACCATTAGTTTACAAGGCATAACTGGCTCAGAAAGTGAAGGCCCACGGCCATCCTCTTCTTCAGTTTGGACTTTAGATAATATAACTATAATACTTGTTATTACGATTAATATAGACTTTGGACGACGATGCGTGCAATGACACATGCATACTCGTATCATCGATCATCGGAAAGCGTGTTTGACAATATACTACCTCCGAGCCACGATTTAATGTCGTACGACATCTATTGAGTGGTCGCGTATTAAAGTCACTTAAGATGAATATCGATCAAGTCTATTGAGAGCAAGAAACGGCCACCAAGGTCTTAGCAAATTGGGCTAAGGCTAAGGCCAGAACAAATAAATAGAACAAATAATTTTTTAACAACAACAGACAAATTTGATCATGTTAATAGAAAAGGTCTTAAAAAAAGTTTAGGAAAAATTATAGGTTTATGCCGTTTAAGAACTTAGCCTAGAAAACTTTCAAGTATTAGGGCTTAAACAGTGTCTACATACTATTTTTCTAATACTTTTTTAAGTTACGAATACAGCAATACTTTTTCTATAGGCAGGACCGTACTAACAATAGTTTAGTGCTCTTCCTAAATTGTCACCCCAACTATACTTTTTTCTGCGTGCCGTCTTAGGTGTCGATGATTCGTAGAAAAAACACTAAAAAATAGTGCATTAATATATCCAGCCCTTGTCGTTAAAAAGACGTAAGCGCCACTCGCTGTTTACTGAAATAGAAAATTGTACAACGCTTTTAAGCTTAAATACTATATTAAATATTAATGTTTTCAAATTGTATCGGAATCCTTCAGATGAATTGAACAAAAAAGCAAAAAAACCCTCTCCTGTAAAAATTGGCTCTTACGTCTTATTCGCGTATATCGATATTTTCATAGATTGCTGTGTCGACACGTGTATCGTTCTCTCTGACGCGTTCTTGTTATTGATGGAATCTTAAGAACGTCATCGGGTATTTTGTTACTTTCGCCACAAAACTTTACCAATAGTAAGGTGCCGTTTAAACAAAGTACAAAGGATATTATATACTTAACTTAAGAATTATCGAACGTCTTCAATTAAGTTTTATAATATATATAGTTGTCTAGACCACATTAGAAACTAGTGCAAAGATTTGTGCCAACAGAAAAGTGGCAGAAATAGCGTTCATTGTGAGAGGTTTTTCCAATATATTTACTTCTCGGCAGGTATGCTTACATCTCGACTATTTTCCAAAGATAATAATATTAAAGAAGTACAATGCGCTATTATTTTTATTTTTTCACCAATTTAATTTAATAATTATTTTTGAAATCAAGTTTTTCTTGGACCGCCAATTTAAACTGATATACAACCCATTACTTAAAATTACTGATCGGTTTCTAATAGAACTGACGACCTTTATAATGGTTCTTTGCTATGTTTTTTATTTATTAAATTTATGTAAAAGTAGTTATAGTTGTGTATTCTCAAATTAATATAGTTGAGCATATGGAATCAAGTGAAACAATTACTGAAAATAGATTCTCAGTATTGCGTCGAGTGTACCAAATATTGTACTAAATGTTCCATCTCTGATTCTTTGTTTTTTATTATGAAGTAAACGTACGTGTGGATGTGTGTATTACTTGTGTGTGTCGTATTCACGCAATAGTGAGTCATTCTATTTTTAGAACACACACACGTTGAAAATGAAAGGTTAATCGTGCCAACTTCCACCATGTGTCAGGATGGCCGAGCGGTCTAAGGCGCCAGACTCAAGAGTAATCTTGTTCACTTTCAAGTGAATGTCGAGACAGAGCGTTCTGGTCCTCTCTGAGGGCGTGGGTTCGAATCCCACTTCTGACAAGAATTTTTTTTCATACCCATATACAAGAAATACAATATTTCTTTTAACCTTTTTCGTACCTTTCTGTTTGTTTCGTTATTAATTTTGTCTTTGTGTGTTTAAGGAAAAAAATCTGCATTACATGTAAACAAGTTGTAAAATTTTGTTATTGAGACTTGGGTTTGACCAAGCAGAAGTGTAAACAAAAAATGTTAATAGAAATACGTGATAAAAACTTTACGACTAAGTAAATAAACTTAATACTCTGTTACAATAATTTAAAATATAAGAGTGGGTTGGTTGTGTTCCAGGTGCTTGAGCATGGCCTACATTAGGTCGTATAGAAGAATTTATTATAGACCTACAAGACCTAGGAATGCTATATTCTACGGGCTTTAAATGCCATTAACAGTGTGTTTTTCTCAATAAACTATCCTATCCTATCATTTCAATTCAATTTATTATTCCATGATCTTAAACTAATACAATCTTTCGACTAACACTAATTCTTAATTTCTAGCGTATATGTAAATACTTATCTAAAATTATCTAAATAATACAAGTTTTGAAATTGCAGCGGACTGCAACTTATCCTTAGTACACACTTAAACTATATTTCAAAATTTTCCCCTAAAAAGGAATTACAAAAAGGGAATTCTTAACATTTTTAACTTAAAAATAACACTTACACTATTGCTTACAACTATTACATATTTACACTATTTGCAATATTTACATGTGGGTTTTATTATTGCGAGATGTTGTATACAACCTCGTCAACCTCACCTAGTGTCGGCCTTAGCCCTAGGCATGCCGAAATCCTATCATATCCAATGCATTGTGCTATTGACGGAGGAATTGTGAAGGGGTGGAGGATAAATTGAGTAGTTTCTTCACGTTTTTGCTAGTTGGTGAAAATTATACATACGGGGCTGAGCAGACCACAGCCGAGAGTTTATTTTACATTTGCACAGTCTGACCAAAAAATGAATTGTCCTCTGGCAGGCGATAAAAAAATGATAGAGTTAAATATAGGGTGATCCAATTAGAGATACTTTTTTCAATAGCCTTTTTTTGACAGATCACATGTGAGTCGTGTCATGCTGTCATGTTATTTTCGTTTAGTACTCGTATTGTTTGGCATTTCATCATGGAAAGACTTACGCCTGAACAACGTTTACAAATCGTTCAACTTTATTACGAAAATTTACGTTCTGTGAGGAATGTGTTTCGTGCACTTCGTTCAACTCATGGTCAACACAATCGGCCAACATTTCTGGCTCAATGGGTAGGTAAAGAAGCAATATTGCCGCATTTGGGACGAAGAGCAGCCGGAAAAGGTTCAAGAGCTGCCACTTCATCCAGAAAAAAACAACGGGTTGGTGTGGTTTGTGGGCCGGTGGAATCTTCGGTCCATATTTCTTCAAAAAAGATGCTGTTGAGAACGTAACCGTCAATGGCGACCGTTATCGTGCCATGACAACCGACTATTTGATGCCTGAATTTGAAGCTCGTGATCTCGGCTCATTTTGTTTCAACAAGACGGTGTCACATCCCACACATCGCATCAATCAATGGATTTATTGTGAGAACACTTCGGTGAGCAGATAATTTCACGTTTTGGGCCGCTCGATTGGCCACCAAGATCGTGTGATATCACACCGTTAGACTTTTTCCTGTTGGGATATGTAAAGTCTAAAGTTTATGCGGACAAACACGCTTTGATTCAGGCCTTGGAGCAAAACATCACGCGTATCGCCAGTTACCAGTCGAAATGCTCGAACGAGTCATCGAAAATTGGACTCAATGGATGGACCATCTGAGACGTAGACGCGGCCAACATTTGATAGACATAATCTTCAAGAAATAAATGCCAAAGAATGTTCTTTGAAATTATAATCAACATTCCCCATTCAATTTGAATTGTCTGTGTTTTTTCTTTAACAAAGTAGGGAACCTTAAAATTATCACCCTATATTAAAATTATCAACGACGGAATTATTGACAGGACAGTGAAACGCAAGTCATGTGCCGTCAATGCTTTAAAATGGCGATATAACAGGTTACCCTATCATCATCGCCATTATCCTTCAAACTCGTTTAAGAACCTACAAGACGACCTAGGAGTCCCTATTCAAATGTAAGAATTGTATTCGATAGGATGATCAATCTAGAGATATTTTTTCAAAATAAAAAAACACAAAATTCAAATTGGGTTAGAATCTTAATAAGCCATTTATACTTTGAAAATAATTTCCTTCAAATGTTGGCTGCAGCTAAGCCTCAGGTTGTCCATTCTGAGGGTCCAATTCAGGATGACTCGATCGAGCATTTCGACCGGCATGGTGAAAATACTCGAAAACAGTGGTTTGCGCTGGAAAGTCTTTTCTTAATGAAATGGCATACCATACTGAAAAAAAAGTTTATTGAAAAATATAACTCTAAAAAGTTCACCCGTTCAAATTAAAAAAAAAATATGGACCGATGATTTCAACATGCCATAAACTGAACCAAACCGTAGTTCGTCTTTCCAAAGAATGGCAAACGATACTAAAAAAAAATATAGTTTAATTAGATAACCCTAGGGTAGCTATAAAATGATGAAAATATGCTATTGTTAATGGCGAAGTCGGCTGGCGGTTGGCAATATTTTTCATTGGTCAACCAAGTTTAAAGTCAATTCTTGAAACAACCTTCTTCTAATCTTCTGAAGATATACGGTGATCAATCTAGAGGTATATTTTTCAATAGGGTTTTTGAGAGATTATGCGTGAGTTGTATTAAGACTAAATATCGACTGTTTAGTAAACAATTCGATAAACATCGACTTTTGGACTTTAGGGAAATAAATATGCAATACTTTGGAAAAAAACTATTTTTCTTTTTATTAAAACTTTTATTTATGAAAGTAAGAGTGATTATAAACTAATAAACGTCAGGCCTTTGGAGCAGTTTTTACATTATAAATATTTAAGTTTAAAAACTTAAAACAAAGTTGATTTTTTAAAGCAGTCGATTAATGTACATGGAACTACGTGACCGCATCAATTGATTTCAAAAAGATAATCATATTTAAATTTATTAGAGAAATTTGGCTACGATTTTCGGGACTGAAGTGGCAACGATTGACAATTTTTTATTAATAATAAAAATAAACTTGTTATGCTGCTGAATATAATTTCAGTGTTAGTATACTAACCGACTTGATTAATTGTTCTGGATAAATCTAGAAAATTTTTGACGGCATAAGTTTTTAACCTCGGTCAACAATAAAATAAAAGATATGTGTATCGTAATCGGCAAAAATTAATGAAATCTAAGCAATACGCAATAATAAAAATGTAGAAAAAACCGAAAGTCGACTTCCCGACTTTGAGTTTTTTATACCCAAAATTCGATTTGTCGATTAGAAAATCGACTTTACAACGCTTATCTACCCTATACACAAAAACTGACAACATAGTTGTAAATTTTGCAAAATATATATTTTTTTTAAACATATTAAGTCCGAATTTGCTCTAAGTGGCATGGTGTCGAATATTACTTTGCTACTAGCATTTTTTTTTTTCGTAAAATTATACTATATTAGTAATCTCTCCTACTAGCACTGATTGTATTTATCTTTTCTATTTTTTTCAAAGTAGGGAATTTATATGAAAAAACGGCATTTAAAACACTTTTAGAAGCGATGTTATAAAAGGCCATTAGTCCTAAGCCAAACCTTTGTAAAATTTGATGGGTTCGATCCACTAAGTAAGTATTTTCGGCTCAAACAACTTTTGCTTCTTCGCTGGAATCTATTCGACTGTCTAAGAGTTATGTGTCAATTAGCATTTCGCAGGACATTTTTATGATTTTTCTAGTCGCTTGCAGCACTTTGGAGCTCATTATAGTTTTGACTGTGATGAAATGATTTTCTCGAAGCTCGCAAATTGGGGTAGAATAAATCTATTAGTAGATATTAATGATTTCACTAGCCGGAAGGTTGAAGCCGATGTCATTAGCGGAAGAGTATAGTATGTAGAACATCGTCGTAGGCAGGTTGAATTATAAAGAATGAGTTTTCTTATACTCTGTTCATAAAGTCAAAAGCGAAGTCCACTAGAGTGTTGAATGTAAAGGGTGGTCCAACTAGATGTTAATAGTAAATAAAATTCGTTGTCTATGTGTTGGAACCAAATATCGTCCAGGTCCATTTGCTGAACTACAAGACTACAAGAAGTCCATTTACGGTAACTGCTTGGACGACCACATTTTTCTTATATTCTGGTCATAGATCCTTCTGTAATACTTTCAAAGAACTATCTTAATATTATTTTGAGAGAAGGATCTTTAACAGTCATGTGTAAAATAAATTATCGGTGAAATACTCGCCACGGCTTTTCTGGCATACCTCTATCCGATGGCACTCTTTGTGGATGCATCAGTTTTTCAACAATGCCCAATTTCGGGTTAACGAATTCACTGGGACCAAAGTGTACCTCGTCACGAATCACGAAGTGCACGAAATGATTTTTGATTGATTTCAACAATCTTAACGAGCTGCTCAATTTTGTACCTCTTCATGGTTGAGTTCGCCAAATACTGAAACAAAGAAATGGCAAATTAAGTTGGGCAAAAACTTTTGCATTAGGGTGTGATGTAGGTTATCATATTAAAAATGTGATATAGGTCATCATATTAATTAAATTTATTAAAACTCTTGAATCGTTGTAGGGTTTTATGAGTATATTACGAATAACTGGTACGATATACGACTTAAGATTTTGGTTTGTTTCTGTTTTCACTACATAAAATCGATCTTGAAAAGCATCCCAGGAAAAGCCTAGGCCGATCATTGACAACACAAAGGCGATAAAAACACGATTAAAGAACTTGTCATAAGAATACCATTCCTATTAGTAAATGAACTTTGATATTAAATTCACTTCGCTTGGGCAGCGGCTGGTAAATGTCTCTTTTTACGTCCAATTAGCATTACGAGTTTTTTCGTCTATGCCTACCTAATGTCTCTTAGAACAAACCTATCGTACTCTTGCCCACGTTTCTATTTCATTTGTTTTTCGCCATTCACTTTAGGAGTTTTCTTTTTGGAGGAAAAATGAGTAACCGATAACATGTATTCATACAAACATTTTAGCAGAGTGCAACTGTTTGTCAGCATCGAGTATCCGGGGAAAAAAATGCGTGGACATTCCAACATTTTCGACAGCAGGCTTGCATGGTTATATGACATACAGAACATTGCGTCCGTTTTTTTTTGTTCCGGCGAAATTCAAGAATACAATTGTGTCAGTTTTTAGTTTTTTCGTACATTTTGTGTACACGTTTTATCCAGTTCTCTCTTGCACTATTCTACGTTGCACGCTGATAAAGAGTCTTTTTGCACACCATCTAAATTTGCACCAAAAAAAAAAAAAAAACCAAAAATACCAGCAACAAGACTTGGAGGGACATGGATACTTGTAGTGTTTGCTATTTGTTATCTCCTTTTTTGTATATGTTCTTTCCAGGAAAGTGCTGCTGGATAATATTAAAAGAAATCGCCAAAATTTTGTAAGCGTTATTCTATTTCAGTCATAATTAAAAAAAAACTTTAGGCCTTGTCTGACTTGAGAAAACAAATAGTTTTCCAGGCCGTTCTTCTGTATCCCAAAAATGGTTTAAAACTATAAATTTCATGTATAAAAGACGAGCACGAAAACAACTAGATTTGTCAGCCAGAAGACAACTCGAGCCTAACGGACTCCACTAGTTTTCCATACAATTTTGCAAATGGTTGGCAACTCTTAATTTTTAGCTCTTCAGCCTGTCAAGGCCCTAAAAATGGCTGTTTGCTTTTTAACCTACAGCATACTGTGGTAGTGTCTTAATGCTGATAGTTTAATAAATGCCGATAGATCCCATCGAGATCATCGAGTGATGTTTACCCGTCTGTTAATTTATTTTATTCATTTTATTATTTTTTTATTTTTTTACTAATTTTTTTATTCATTTTAGTATTATTTTTTATTTATTTTTATTATTTTTTTTTATTTATTTAAGGATTTATTTTATCCATCTGTTTATATATTTTATTCATGTACACTTGAGTTTAAAATATCGGTTTGGGTCCAAGATGAATACTGTTAAAAATGGTCCTACATCTCTTGAAGATACACATTGTATTCGATTCCGAGCACTTATCGCAAAAAGTGTTACGAGCAACCAACACACGTATCTGGTAAAACCGGACCATATTAGTACATGTTTTGGAATAGCTCTCAAACAAAGTACCTTTCCGATTTTTTTTAATGACCAACACTCAGTGGATGTCCCCTTTACATGCATTTCATAGTGTTGCTGAGTAAAACAAGCGGTCGAAAAGAGAAAGAGGGAGAAGTGGTAATTGACGCTTGTCATGACTGTCGTTACTAGTGGGAAATACATCTGCCAGAAGTCGATTCCAGATAGGACTGACCCGTAGTGTATACTCGTATTGGGCAAACAGACCAATCGATAACAAACGGGTGTGAATTTCTGGAAAGTTTTGTGTCCCTGGCAAACATCCCCTGCTTTACTTTTATCACACTCAAGTAGCTTCAAGGATGAATTAGAAGCACCAGCCCTTATTTGGGACTGGTAGTTCATATAGGAAGAAAGATACACCTGCGGTCAGCCTTTGTTTTTGGGATGAGAACCCATCTGCAACAAATCGTATAGTGCGATCTCTAAGAATACTCTATATAAAACGAACATAGGTATTACCGAAACCAATAGCGATTATCTTTGATATGCTTTGAACGGGCCAGACGACCTTGAGATATCCTGAGCGACGACCATACACCTACCAAACTGGTCGATAGATTTCAGAACCTGCAGTTTTTAAAGCCACCCGATTCCGATCAAATTTCGCATAGAGCATTATGATTGTCCAACACAGATATTAAGTCCATGATTTGGAAAAAATACCCATTCCTCAAGATTTAAGGGTCCTGCTGCTCTCAAAACCACAAGTTATGCCCGATTAAGTGCAAATTTACAAGACAAGAATCTTTCCGACTGCATAACTTGCTGCTTTAGAAGCCACATATAACATCCGATTCCGACAAACACCCCTTTCTGGTAAACTTGAATCGTATCGGACAAAGTTTTTTTTACTACGGCACTTGTGATTGTAAAACGGCAAATCGGCACAGCGGAAAAAACATTTTCTTTTAACGGGCCAAGATTATTTACCATTTATTTCCTCAATTAACATTAAAATTTCTCAGAAGTTTAATTATATACTTACTTTAACGATCTGCCGAATCTTTGGCCCACCAAACCAAAGGAGATAGACCCCGTTTTTTATATCCGCCCGCTCGTCTGTCTATCTTTTGATGAAATCAAATTACAGGTTTCAATTATATGCCGCTATAAACAACAATTTTTTGGGCCACGACCATGCCCATGTTCTCATATAAAGGGAGGGCCATTTAAAATTTGCACTACCGATTCCTTCAACTTTGTAGGGTATAATAACATTCATTTTTATTTTTATTTTGTGAAGCGAAATTCAAGAAAATGGATCGTTATTGGGCAAAACATTCAGAGCACGTTCTCATCCAGTGCGTCAAATCGAAAACATTGCTGCTGTAGCTAAGAATGTCCAAGAACATCCATCAACATCCACTCGTCATTGGTTTTAGAAACTGAAAATATTTTTCGCAATTCTTCGAGAAGAATTTTTTATAAAGGCATAGGAATCAAGGCATAATTAGTCCAAGGACTGAAGGTCTTGATCATACGATATGTTTTCACTTTGCCCAAGTGGCTGAAGATTTTTGGCTAAAAATCGTGTTTTTAGATAAAGCTATCTTTCATCTCGGTGGCTATGTCAATAAACAAAATTATCGCATTTGGGGTTCAGAGAACCCACATGTGACTATTGAGAAGCCAATGCACCCACAACGAGTCACTGCTTGCTGTTGATTTTGGGCTGGCGGCATCATTGGGACATTTTTCTTCGAAAATGAGCAAGGAGCCGCTGTAACCGTCAACGTGTCCATAAATTCAAGAGCATGACATTGGCGACATTTGGTTTTAAGAATACTGGCCCCGTCTTGCATATAGCCAACGCACTATTGATATTTTACGCACTGTTATCGAAAATCGAATAATACGAGGACTGCTATATATATTTCTGGACACCTATCGCCATCTGACATTTCCATGGGAAAGTTTGACATTTTTTAGCATAAACGTACTCAGAACGTTTTGACGTACGACCATTTGTGTTGTTTACAGTGACTGGAAAAATTAAATTGGTAAAAAAATGGAATTAGCTCGTGAACATTTTCGTGCGATCATTTTTTACAACATTCGACGTGGATTATCACGACAAGAGTGCATCGATAAACTTAAATCTTTGTATGTCGATGAAGCACCATCCTATAGCCGAGGCTCGCTCAAAGACTAAGATCGCGAAGGTCGTCCAAAAACGGCCGTTGTGCCACAGAACATTGATGCCGTGTGTGAACTGATAATGCAAGATCGTCATGTGACGTACCGTGAGATAGAGTTATTTCTTCGACTAGCATACATTCGATATTGCATGAACACGTTTCCGTAAAAATAGTTTGTCCTCGTTGGATCCCGCACAACTTGACAAACGATTAAAAAAGGCTCGTGTCGATTGGTGCAAAGAAATTTTGAAAAAATACGATCGGGGTGCTTTAAAAGACGTTTATAAGATCGTCACAGGTGACGAATCATGGATCTATGCGTATGAGCCCGAAACAAAACAGCAATCTACCCTGTGGATCTTAGAAGACGAGCCAAACCCAACGAAAGTTGTTCGTGGAAGAAGCACTTCGAAGCAAATGGTCGCCTGTTTCTTTGGTAAAACTGGTCATGTGGCGACTGTCGTATAGCTCTGACTTGGCCAATGACTTATTTTTATTCCCGCACATTAAGAAAAAAATGCGTGGTTAACAATTTTCGTCGCCGGAAGATGCTGTTGAAGCGTTTAAAAACCATGTTTTGGAGGTGTCTCAATAGGAGTGGAAAAAGTGCTTCGACAATTGGTTTGAGCGCATGCAAAAGTGTATAAATCACGCTGGAGAATACTTCGAAAAACAATAAAACCATTTTAAATGATAAATATTCGCATTTTCATTATTAGGCCAGAAATATATATGCAGCCCTCGTAAGCCGAAATTGTGATGTCAATTGGCCGCCTCGGAGCTGTGATTTGAGCCCTCTGGATTAGTTTCTGTGGAAGCCATTTAGGATAAATGTTACGCAAAGCATTCAGAGACAATTGAAGCGTTGAGATATGAAATCGAAGTTGCCATTGAAAATATTCGACTTGAAACAATCTAAGATGTACTAAAAAATTGGGTTGATTTATTATCTTAAATGAGACTTACCTAATCTACAAGGGCCTTACAAATTTCATGTCGACAAAGAGTCACTAAAAGTAATAATAGTATTTTCTTTACGTTCTCAATCTGAAGGCAAAACATAACATTTATGCGTGTCCCAAAGTAGCCGAAGTTCCATAAAAATAACATTTGCACAGTAACAGGACGTTATCTTGCAATTTTCGGTCTGCAGTTAGTCTTTTGCGGTAAAAATAGTAAAAAAATCCGGAGACCCCGTGGGAAATTCCAATGTACCAAAAATTAAATTGAAAATTTTTCTCGGGACTTTCCGCTGTAAAAATCCCGAATGCAAGCCCTTGTAACGAGAAAATAAAAATTATACCTTATCGATTCTTGTTTTTGAATAGTTCTGCCGCTCCAGAAGCCAGAAATTGTCGCATGGTACGTTATGACCGACCAATAATTGGATATCTGCTCATTTTTTTCATATAGCACCTATGCAATATCTCCTACCTATTTGTTTTTCTGACACCCCGGACCATGTTTTCAAATGGCAAAGACACGCTTTCAGCTTAAGTGTTTTGAAAAGTTACAAATTTAATCCCGTTGTGCCTTGTGATGAGATCAATGGCCAACCACTGTGAAATTAAGCTTATTTAGAACATGTTTTCTTTCAGTTTACATGCCAATACTCTTAATAAGGTCCTGCTACTTTACAAGCTGCATTTTACGTCCGATCTTAAGTTGCGACATATCTAATGGTTAATCCATCTAGAGGTATTTTTTTTTTCAAAATAAAAAAATACTTAAATTCAAATCAAGAATGGAATCTTGTTGATTCACTCGAAGAAAATTTTATGTCATTTTTTTTAATATAATTTCCTTCAAATGTTGGCCGCAACTACGTCTCAGGGTGTCCATTCTGAGGGTGCATTTTTGGATGACTCATTCGAGCATTTCGACCGGTATGGCGTGAATGGCAAGCGTAATGTTGGCTTCCAAGACTTGAATCATAGCTGGTTTGTCAGCATAGACTTTGGTAGCTCCTTTAGACTTTTTTCTTTCCGTAGCTCCAAAGAAAAAAGTCTTAAGGTGTGATATCACACGATCTAGGCGGCCAATTCACCGGTCCAAAATGTGAAATTAGCTGCTCTTCGAATTTACCTCGCACTAGTTCCATTGTTTGATCAGCTGTATGGCAAGTGGCACCGTTTTGTTAAAACAAAAGTTCGTCAAGAATACGGGCTTCAATTTCACCATTGAAAGTTACGTTTCGACGTTTCATTTTTGAAAATATATGGACCGATAATTCCACCAGCCCATAAATTAAATTACTTAAACAATGTTGCCAAATTACGTACAGTTGCCAACATTTGAAGGAAATTACATTCAAAAAATAAATGGCATAAAATGTCCTTTCGTATAAACGTATAAACAATAAAGATCCCAGTAAACCAAATTTGCCGACAATGTCTGATATCAGACAATTCTGAACAATATCTGAACTCTATCGAGAATTCTTACTGAATCGTTACAAATTCTGTTCGATTTGTCTGAGGATTTTCTATTTATTATGTTCCGAAATATCCAAACGAATTCGGCCCGAATTCTGTTAGACTTGTCTGTGAGATTTTTATTAATTTTTTGTTCAGACTTCTCTTATCGAACTCGCAACGAATTCTGAACTATTTATCTGAGGTAGTCTATTCGTTTAAAATTTTTGTTATTTGCTTCATATTTCACAGTTGTTGTTCTTGTGTTCAGACATGTCGGAACTAATTATGAACGAATTCCTAACTTTTTGTCTGAGGTATTTTTATATTTCAAATTTAAATTCTGAACGTTTGGTTAGCTTAGCTGTGCGAGGGATTTTTATTGTGTTCATAGGAAAACTCTACTGCCAGCAGTTCCCGTTCTCACTGGTTGCCATTAAGTGTATAGCCACAAAACATAGTTACAGCACAATTATTGCTTGCGAAAGTGCAGACACCCCTGCTTGTAACTAAAAGTCTTTCGGAACGCTTTTTAAAAATGTTTTACATCTTTTTTTGGTAGAACAGAAATATTTTCTTCTTTTTGATTGTTTACATTTAGAATTTACCATGGCATAAGCTCAGAATTCGTCCAGAATATGCTTCGAAATGTCGGTAAAAGCATCAGAATTTAATAAGACTTAATGCCAGAATTCTGACCGAAGTCGTTCAGAATTAGTTTAGAATTCGATACGAGAAATCGAAATTTCCTTTCGAATTTCCCAAGACTACAGTTCAGAATTCGGTCAGAAATCAGTTGTCGTCAATAACATCAGAATTTCCTCAGAGAAGTAGTTCAGAATTCGTGTCAACCTTCTCATATGTTTTTCGTTACGAACTCGGTAAGAATTCTGATCCGAAATCGGAACATTTTGCTGATTGTCGTACAGAATTCTGACCGAATTCTGAAGGTTTGGTTTACTGGGATTCCACACTTGATTTGAATTTTAGTTTTTTTTTTTTTATTTTGAAAAAAATACCTCAATTGTCCACTTATTTCACAAAACAGCAGTCTTAATTGTTAAAATGTGGGAGCTTTTTATATATAAACTTTTTCCAAAAAATCGCCATTGAGATCCCGTAGTCTGGCATCACATGCACCGGGAATGTTAATATACAAACAGAGTATACACGGGTATGTGCATGCAGATTGAAGCCAACCCGCCAACAACGTATCTACGAGTAGTGTTCGTTGTATTATCCAATATTTGTATATGTGCAAGGGTATTTGGACACACTGCGGAATGTATTTGGTTTTCGTATGTACCTACATTCGGTTTCAGGGGTTTGAAATTACTTTGCGTTTAAGCGATACAAATACATTTTGTCCCGTATGATTTGCAATTTGTGTGTAGTTCATTAAATGCTGTCGATAGAGTGGATGTTTATGTCGCATAAACCTAGAAAATATTTTGAAATGCCCAAATGCTGTTGCTGTCAATAGCACACAAAAAATCATTGTATTTGGGCAGACCAAATCACATACAGTTTCTACCGCAATGTATTTTAACTAACACTGAGTTTAATACTGCGTATGAACAGCTTTCAAACTTCATATTAAAAATTCATGAAACAAACAAAAATTTATAGAAGAAGTGTAGATTGGACTTAAATTTCCTTCCGCAATAGAATTCTGAGAATGTGCGTCAGGCAATGGAGCGAAGTTGTATATTTGGGTGGGCATTACAAAAACGGGCAGTGCGTCTCATATCGACGACATGTTACTGAGATTGACCCAAGCGTGTTAAGAATGCTTCAGGCATTTTTAGAGGTCTGAGTGGATTTTCGTGAAGTTGGCTTTGGCTTGGATTGTGTCCCTTCTATAGTTTGTAAAAGAATAATTTTATTTTAAATTATATCTCAATTTCGAGGTTGGTATTTTTGACAGCTGTCACTTGAATTATGCTAAGTTTGGTTTGGCATTTCAAAATAAATAGACTTACCTCCGAACAACGTATGCACATCGTAGTGAATTCACTCAAAACGAGATTGCCACTGATCCTGATTTTTACAAGAAAATTTTGTTTAGCGATGAAGCTCACTTTTGGTTCAATGGGTACGTTAATAACCAAAATTGTCGCATTTGGAGTAAAAAATCTACAAGCCATTGTCGAGACGCAGTGACATTCTCAAAAAAGCACTGTTTGGTGTGCTCTATAGGCAGAGGGATACATTGGTCCATATTTTTATAAAATAGAAGCCGACCATAATGTTACAGTCAATGGGTCATTAAACATGGCTCTACAGCATATAGAGCCATGTTCAATGACTTTCATTGGCCCATATTTGTTTAAAAATCAAGCCGGCCATCATGTTACTGTCAATGGGAAACGCTATGTTAAAAGACTTTTTCGTGCCAGATGATGTTGATGTGGACGACCTATGGTTCCAACAAGATGGCGCTACATTCCGACGATACAATCAATTTATTGAAAAAAAACTTTTGGTGATCGCATTATTTCGCGTCGTGGTCCTGTGGCATGACCTCCAAGATCGTGCGACTTGACACCGCTGGCCTATTTTTGTAGGGTTATGTAAAGTCGCTTGTCTACGCCGATAAACCCGACAGGATTGACGTCTTGGAAGAGAATATTCGGCACGTTATTGCTGGCATACACCGCGGCCACTTGCCCGAAGACGTTTTAAAAACATAATGGCAAACCCTTATCTTTAGCTAAATTCTTGCAATAACTCTAAGTTATAAGCGTATTCTTTCTTCTTGAAATCCATACATCTTAAAAACACCTTTTACGTTTTTTTATTTGAGGACTTCTGGGTTTATTCGTTATTATTCAGAGTCAACTCTTAAAAGGAATTTGGATTGGTATAGAAATTTGCTTAAATTTAAATTAACAATGGTTCCTGGGCCCTTACGATTCAAAATTGAGAGCATTAATTTTGGACCAATTTTAAAGAACAATATTTCAATATGTAATGAAATATCTTTTTTACAATATAGACCTAGGGTAGAAACTTCAGTTCTAGGTAAATTTTACAAAGACATATAATGGGTAATCCATCTAGAGGTATTTTTTCAGAACAAAAAAACATATAAAAATTCAAATCAAGTGTGGAATCTTTATTGGTTATTTGAAAGGACATTTTATGGCATTTATTTTTTGAATATAATTTCCTTCAAAAGTTGGCCGAAACTACGCCTCAGGGTTTCCATTCTGAGGGTCCAATATATATTGGCGTAATATTGGCTGCCAAAACCGGAATCGTAGTTGGTTTGTCAGCATTGACTTTGGACTATACATAACCTCAAAGAAAAATGTCTAAAGGTGTGATATCACTCGATCTAGGCGGCCAACTCACCTGTCCAAAACGTGAAATTAGCTACTTTTCGAAATGACCTCTCAATAGAACCATTGTTTGAGTAGCTGCATGGCAAGTGGCACCGTGCTGTTGATACCAAATGTCGTCAAGATTGCGGGCTTCAATTTCAGGTCGAAAAAGTTCGATATCATGGCGCAATAGCGAGCACCATTCACGGTTACGTTCCGGCTATCATCATTTTTAAAAAATATGCACCAATGATTCCACCAGCTTATAAACCGCACCACAACGTGGTTTTCTCTGGATATAATGGCACCTCTTCTTGTTGCTCTTCAGCCCAAATGCTGCAGATTTGTTTATTGACTTTGCCGTTGAGCCAGAAATGGGCCTCATCACAGAACAAAATTTTGGTCGGAAACAGCGGATATTCCCGCGTCTTAACCAACGCTCATTTCCATAATACAGTTGCCAACATTTGAAAGTATTATTTTCAAAAAATAAATGTCATAAAATGTCCAAAGATTCCACACGCAGAGAAAAGATATGGTTACTATATGGTCACCGCAACAATAATATGTTCTCTACAATAAAAGCACGTTCGTCGCAAACATAATATTGTTTTTTGAATTTCATTTTAACAACAGTATGATTGCGGCAATATTAATATTGTTGAAATGTAACAATAGTATTATTGCGGCAATATTAATATTGTTGAAATGTAACAATAGTATTATTGCCAAATTAAGAAATGAAAATATGGTTGTAGCAACTATTTAAACAAGGTTGGTGAAACAAAAGAATTGTTGTTTAAAATTTACGTTAACAATAACATGATTACGGCAATCATGCGGTATGGTTGCGAGTTTTTTTGTGTGTGCTTGTTTTTTTTTGATATACCAAAAAACACATACACACGATACAGTGCATGTTTGTTGCCCATTATAAAAAACAACAACAATCGGAAGGTAGTTCGAGGGATTTTTATTGTGTTTACTTTGTTCGGTGAAATACCCGACTACCGACTGGTTCTTGTTTATTTAAAATCTGCCTGCACTTAAGTATATAGCATTTGATCATGGTTTAATCACATTCGTTACTTGAGGTCTACGGATAGTGAAGTATCATTCACCTCTGCTGGCAACTAAAAGTATTTTCGAAGGCCGTTGGAATATATATTTTTGTTTCGTGAAAGAAATGTTCAATAAAAACATGGCCGCAAATCTGGTTATAAACTAATTGTAATGAAATTTAAAATAACTTGCTTGATAAAATTCTATTTATGAATAACAACATTACCCAATCCTGTGAGTGTGAATCATACTGTGGTTGTGGGGACCATAGTATGGTTGCGTGTGAATCATACTATGGTTGTGAGATTCATACTATGGTTGTATGAGAAACATACTATGGCTGTAAGGATCATAATATGGTTGTGGAGACAATAGTATGGTTGAGTGTGAATCATACTATTGTTGAGAGGATCATACTATGGTTGTGAATCATAGTATGGTTGAGTGTGAATCATACTATTGTTGTGGGGATCATAGTATGGTTATGTGTGAATCATACTATTGTTGTAAGGATCATAATATTGTTGTGCCTCAACCATATACCCAACAATAGTACGATCCTCTTCGAAAATTGTCAACCCAACCATACTTTTTTTCTGCGTGCACATATGATTTGAATTTTTATTTTTTTTTGTTCTGAAAAATATCTCTAACCATATACCCAACAATAGTATGATCCTCTTCGAAAATTGTCAACCCAACCATACTTTTTTCTGCGTGCACATTTGATTTGAATTTTTATTTTGTTTTTTTCTGAAAAATACCTCTAGATGGATCACCCTATAAACATTGATATAGAAAAAATCTGATTATAAAAAAATGTATAAATAAAATTATATCCTATGGTCAGGCCTTCGATGTTGCACATTTAAATTTGCAATCAGTTTAGGACCATAAATCTTCATCATACAAAAGTTAAGAATATAACCAAATTTCGTTTGACTCCTAGATTAATCAATAATAAATGTTTTTATTAGAGTCTTCGATCTGTATATCGAGGTGTTCTAAACGGCATGACAAATTTGTTATACACTTTATCCTACGGTGGATAGTAAAAAGGACAGATTCAATCAACTGGTATCCGTTTTTGGTCGTCTGCAGTGTCAATACTATCAAACCATTAGAACAGAAATACGACATAATGGAATTTTTGTAATCACTACAGATTTGCTACCAACGTTTTCCTGAACGAACTAAAGGTTTGTTTAATTTTTATTAGATTAGATTTTAAAAATGTTTTTCTCTTATCTTTAAGTATATTCTCTGTTTTTTTAGAAGCAAATTTAAGTCTGACATTGCCACAGTTTAGATCAATAGAGATTTTGGTGTTTGGATTTAATGGAAACTCAAACTCACATAAACAATATCACACACGTGCTGAAATTGTTTCACAATTGTTTTCAAGTACGTAAGCGTGAGTATTTGTGATGAAAATAAAAAGAACACACATATTACGTCCTAATACAGTGGGTGTTCCCTTAGACGAGCTGCTTGATACCTTCCGCAGGCGTCTACGGTGAAATGAATAAAAAATGTACACGTAAATCGATAAAAATGATTTCTAATCAACTGTAATGATGTGCTGTCAAAGCAATAATTTAACGATTCAACACAATTTTTCAAGGAAAAGCTACGAGAATAATCAAAATCACAGGTGAGTCAAATCATCTGTTTAATGTTAACAAAGTACGGCATGAAAAAGGCAACAATATACACCGACACATTGGACATTGGGTTTAAAGGAAGATGTTATCGAACCAAAGACCTACAAAGCGAATCACTTCAAAAAATGCTTAGCTTTAAATAGCAATATTCCAAACATTGAAAAATATAAACAAACTGCTCCCGATTTAAAGTGAATTAAGATAAACTGGAAGGTTTGCCATGAGTGAACTGTTTAAATCTGCAAATTCTAAAGATTGAAATTCCAGCTATTTCACGAGTATTAACTTCACTGGTGTCAACTTTTTGAACATGGTCTTCAACGGTAGAGACGTTGTCCTCACTTCTTTCTTCCTGATTAGTACTTTGAAAATTTAATGATCCCATTTTTAAGCATCGATTTCAACCCACAAAAACATAAAACAAGTAAGCTAGTTACGTATACCCTTACCCATAGATGGATTTACATTTTCCGGACTTAAGTTACTCCTTATACAGGATGTCCGCCGGGAAGGTATACTACTTTGTTTTTGCGCCATTTTGGTAAACATTAGTCTTAACATTTCATATTTGGCAGTCGTGAAGTAGAGACGTGGCAATTTATTATGGAAAAATATTCGATAAACCAACGTGTTTAAATCGTTAAAACATTTTATCAAAATCAATCATCGATTACTGTGACGATGAGAAAGTTACGTGCAATTTTTGGGAGAAACAGCGAGTCAACAAAACGCACTATTTATCGTGTAGTGAATGAAGAAAGAGGGCCTGTAACTGATAAGTCCAAGCATGGACCACAACGTACTGCAAGATCGGCTGAAAACATAACTGCTGCTCAAGAAAGTGTTCAAAACAATCCAACAACCTCAATTTGACGCCGTGCTCAAGAACTTGGTCTTCAAAGAACAACTTTGGCCACAATTTTGCCCAAGGATTTGCTTTTGTTTCCATTTAAGATTCAGTTGACACACGAGCTTCTTCCACATGACCATTTACGCTGCCGTGCATACTCGTATGCCAATAGGATGTTACAGCTCGCCCACGATTTTCATGAAAAAATCATAATGAGTGACGAGGCACATTTTCATTTGAATGGATATGTGAATAAACAGAATATTCGGTTCTGGGCAATGGAAAACCCTCAAGTTATTCGTCAGTCATCTTTGCATCCATTAAAAGTGACAGTCTGGTGTGAAATTTGGTCAGGAGGACTCATTGGACCTTACTTCTATGAAAATGAAAACAGTGTAACGTAATCTGTCAATAGCGAGCTATATCGTGATATGATTGAAAACTTTTTAACGCCAGAGCTGCATGCTTTGGACTTGATTAACATGTGGTATCAACAAGACGGTGCCACATCGCATACAGCCAGGATAGCAATGGAATTACTACGAGACCTCTTTCCACAACAACTTATTTCAAGAAATGGTGATGTTGATTGGCCTCCACGGTCGCCTGATTTGACTGCTCCGAACAATTTTTCTGGGTATATCTGAAAAGCAAGGTTTATGCAAACAAACCAGAAACGCTTGAGCAACTCAAACAAAATATTTGTGATGAAATTAATGAAATACTGCGTGAAATGTATGAGAATTTAATGAAAATGTGCTCAAAAAGGGCTCGCATTTGTGAGGCTAACAGAGGCGGACATTTATCTGATATTGTATTCCGTACATAATTGCCGACATTAAATAAAACATATATCAATAGAAGATCCATATTCTTATATTTAATCAAAAATTATAAACAAACAAAGTATTATACCTTTCCGACGGACACCCTATATAACATTTATATTAAGGACCTCTTATTTCTATCTCCTAAAGCGTACCGTTTTTGATGAAATCTCGCAAAGGGTCGTTTTTGTGGAAGGTACTAAAATGGGGTGTGGCTTCAACTTTTATCTAATACTCATAAAAACATGAACTAAACTTTTTGCAGATTACCAAATCCATGCATTATGTGGAAACAAGTTTATGTGGACTTTGATATACGCTCGGATAGCTTCATTTGTGAGGAAGGTGAAAGACGGGGCAGAGCTAAGGCCCGAATTAGTTGTTAGATGGTGTACGAGTATTTGATAATCGATTATCTTATTAAAAATTTTCAGTAAAATTCCTTTAATAGTATTCAAATTATTATACTTATAGTCATGCTAGAAGTTACCGAAATTGTGTACTTGTACGGGAAGTCGAACTCAGAAAGGGTGCGTCGAACAATCTTTTCGTACGGGTTTACAGAGCTGTTATATAGGGTGATCCATCTAGAGGGGTTTTTTTTAAAATAAAAAAAATACTAAATTAAAATCAAGTGTGGAATCTGTATTGTTTATACGAAAGGACATTTTATGCCATTTATTTTTTAAATATAACTTCCTTCAAATGTTGGCAACTGTACTATGGAAATGAGCGTTCGGCGAAAAACAAGAAGATCCGCTGTTTTCGACTAAAATTGTGTTCAGTGATGTGGCCCATATTTGGCGCAACGGCAACGTCAATAAACAAAATTGCAGCTGAAGAGGAACCAGAAGAGGTTTAAAAGGGGCCATTATATCTAGAGAAAACCACGGTTTGGTGCGGTTTATGGGCTGGTGGAATTATCGGTCCATATTTTTTCAAAAATGATGATCGTCGAAACCTAACATTCAATGGTGTTCGCTATTGCTTTATCATATCGGACTTTTTACTACCTGAAATTGAAGCCCGTATTCTTGACGACATTTTGTTTCAGCAGGACGGTGACACTTGCTGGTCAAACAATGGATCTAGTGAGTGGTAATTTCGAAGAGCAGCTAATTTCACATTTTGGACCGGTGAATTGGCCGCCTGGATCGTGTGATATCACATCTTTAGAGTTTTTTCTTTGGAGCTGCGGAAATTCCAAAGTCCATGTTGACAAACCAGCTATGATTCAGTTCTTGGAATCCAACATTACGCGTGTCATTCACGCCATACCGGTCGAAATGCTCGAATGAGTCATCCAAAATTGCACCCTCAGAATGGACACCCTGAGGCGTAGTTGCGGCCAACATTTGAAGGAAATTATATTCAAAAAGTAAATGGCATAAAATTTCCTTCGAATAAATTAAAAAGATTCCACACTTGATTTGAATTTTAGTACTTTCTTATTTTAAAAAATACCTTAGGATGGATCACCCTTTACAAATATTACGAAATTCAGAATTTAAGTGAACTTTTTAAATTAGTGAAAAAAATTTGGTTTAAAACCCTTCACAGAAATACGATCTAGCTCAAATGAAGCGTATAACGTTAAGCGTGGCCTATAAATATTTCGAGTGAAATAAATTCTGATCGATATATGTGACGCGCTAAATAGAAAGGGACCTAAGGGTAAAAACCAGTTTTGTTCAGGTATACCATCAATTTCATAAAACGCGCATATCTCTGGGAGGGAACACTTTTGGGGCATGGGATCGGTCTCATTCGATGCTCAGATGTTGTCCACATCAAAAAAAAAAGTGCAAATTGATTTTATAGCCTTAGGTCCCTTTCTTTATGCGCTGTCACATATGTTTTCATATGTTCCTAACGAAACATGTCCCTCCTGCTGGAAATTTAGACAGAGGTGCGAACCTTCTGAATAACAGAGTATTTCTTATAGTCAGCCTACATACATTTTTTACTAGTCAATAATTCCGCGACTTTTTGAATAAAACACAGTTTCTTTTTACTAAAAAAAAATATTTTCCAACCTTATCTCCTTTTTGCTCAACACACTAAGTCCAACGCTTCTCCAATGTATTTTGTATCCATTCAAATTAAATAGGCATTTGTTTGATCAATAATTTCATTGTTGGAGCTGAATATCTTTCCATCGAGCCAGTGCTTTAGTTTTGGAAATAGGAAATGGTCACAGGGGACCATTGAGACTGCACACGTGTGCACCCGTGCATTATCTTGATGAACAAAAAAAATTTTCTTGGCTATATGTGGTCGTTTTATCTTAAATTCTCGTTAAATCGGTCCAAAAAGTTGGCATAATATTCGCCGTTTATTGTTTTCTCTTTTGAAGGTAATCAATGCGGATTTCCCGAGTGCACCTCAAAAAACTGTTGCCATCACCTTTTTAGCCGACAAAGTCACCTTGGCCTTCTTCAGAGCCAGGTCACCCGGAGAAACCCATTGTTTAGGCTACTGCTTGGTCTCCGGGGTGATGTAATGGAGCCATGTTTGATACACAGTTACAGAACGCGGCATAAACTCATTCGAATTGCGGTTAAACAACCCCAAACAATTTTTTAAAGTTGTCATACGAATACATTAATGGTCAATTGAGAGCAAACGCGGCTCAGCTTTTCCAGACAGCTTTCTTAAACCCAACTGATCACGTAAAATCAAAACCACATTAAATGCGTATGGTATCAACAACCTCACGCGCTTCTACTTTACTCTTCGATCGGCCAACACCATATCGTGGACTTTTTTGACATTTTCGGAAGTATTGACCTCAATTGGCCGTTCAGAACGTTCAGCGTTATTTGTTCTTGTGCGACCACAACGAAAATCAGTAAACCACTTTCTGACCATTAAAATCGATGGTGCAGAGTCCCCAAAGTATTTATCAAGCTTTTGCTTGGTTTGATTGACGGTTTTTTTCCCCAAAAATAATGGTTAATGAAATTTAGTTTGTTCTATTTTTACCCAAATCCACGAGGTAGTATGTTTTTAACAGCTGATAAACACAAACTATATGACGGAACTCTCTCAAAATTTGACAGTTGTCTATTAACAGATGGCACTTGATGGGAGCAATGTTGCATTTCATATCACTACGAGGGAAGTTGAAAAAGTCACGCAATTATTAACATGCCCTTGTATTATAATTGCAACCCGCATCTCTTAGCAATTTCAGAAGTTATAACATTTTCAAAACAATAATGTTCTCTTGTGCATTGCGTACAATCGACAAATATATCCTATCTGTTCGTTTACCCAGCATAATGTAAAATCTTTAAAATCATGCAAAAAATCTAGGCAAACAATTGATGTACGAGCTTCGATCAATAATTCGAGGTGTTGTATTTACCTACAAAAGTCCCTCTACATTCCATTAGGGGGCAAGGAGGTTGTAAATGCCAAATTTAGTATACACTTCATTTTATGGTGAGGGCATAAAAAGTAGGCACCGACATGTCTGCTCCTTTCTCTAGTTGTTAGGGAAATCGAACGCAAAGTATCTTTTGAAAGAAATCTACGCAGACTTTCTACCTTGTTATGTCTGAGAGCCGATATGCCATTAGCAGTATAGGGGGCACTGAATTAGACATTTTGTTATTTTTGTGTCTCTACAAGTCCGCACTATCGATAGCCCGATTGTTGTCGATAATTTTTAGAATCCTGCCGATTTTCCTGTACTAGTAACATGATCAATATTTCAAGGTATTGCAAACGAAATGTCAAATTACTTAGTAGGGACATAAATACTGTTACAACATTGAACACACCCATTTCAATAGTAGAACTGAACATACCCCGTTAATGTCATATGGGTTTTGAAAGCTTACCTCAATAGCGTTAGTCTGTAATGTGATTTAAAAATTGTTTCAACTTCATCATGGAGTGGTCAGATAATGAAAACCGTATCGCTGTAATAGCGCTTTTCAAGTGTGAAATGGAAAAAAGGCGATATTTTCAAAACGCTCCGGCCACTAGGGATTAGCCGCATGTTTGTCTACCGATGCATAAAACTGTTTGATGAGACTGGAGATGTAAAAGAGCGCCACCGGTCGGGCCGCCCACCTTGGTTCAAACACCGCATGTCATCAAAGCCGTTAAATCAAGAATTCACAGAAATCCGCTCCGAAAACAGAAACTCATGGCCCGTGAGATGAATATCACGCAAAAGTCCATGAGTCGAATCATTAAAAAAGACTTGGGACTTGAGGCTTTCAAACGAAAGGATAGCTTTAAAAAAATAGGATTGAAAAATGCAAACGTCTTTTGGTGAAGCACGCTGATAACTTGCACAGAAAAATTTTGTTCAGCGATGAAAAATTTTTTAACGTTCAGGAACAATTTTACAAGCAAAATGATAGAGTGTATGCGCAGTCTTCTAAGGAAGCATCTGAACTGATCCCAAGGGTGGAAAAGGGTCATCACCCAGCTTCAGCCATGGTTTGGTGGGGTGTCTCTGACCTGCATTTCTGCGAACAAGGAGTAAAAACATCGGTCAAAGTTTACCAAGAAACCGTTTTGAAAGCTGTTAACAATTCTTAACAATTCCCTATTCCAGAACCAGCCATGGGCTTTCCAGCAGGATTCTGCGCCGGCCCATAAGGCTAAAACGTGCCATGCCTGGCTTCGAAACAATTTGCCAGCGTTCATTTCCTCTGAAGAATGGCCCTCAGGCAGTCAAGATTTGAACCCATTGGATTACAAATTGTGGACGGTTTTAGAGGACAAGGTTTGTCACAAAAGATACCCCAACATTGGATCTCTTAAGACTGCTTTGGTGCGAGCTGTGGCCAATTTTCCAATGGGCGAGGTTCGTGCAACTATTGACGATTGGCCAGTGCGACTTAAGGCGTGTGTAAAGGCAAAAGGCGGACATTTCGAATAAGTAGATTCTTTTTGGATACAATATACATCAACAAATATATTAAAAAACATTTGGTCCAAAAACATTCAGTACTTTTTATTTTACAGCATATAACGTGTGTAACAGTATTTATGTCCCTACTAAGTAAGTATACTCTCTCCATTCTTCGGTAGAGGGTATAGTCACTTTAGATTCACTTTGAAAGACATATTGGAAGTGTCTGACGTCAAAGAATAGTGAGTGCCTTTTAGTACCGTTCCGCGTTAGGAATGGCCGGATTATTGGAGCCCTAGAAAAAATAGACCTACATTTTGGAAACCTGACAGTTTTCCAGTACTAGAACCACGATAAATATTTCAAATGACTAATTAAGTATACTCTCTTCGGTAGAGGGTATAACAAGCAATAACCAAAAATTTCGCTGCAGTAACTTTGTAATCACTGTGCATCTGACTTTAATATAAAAGTAGTATTTCTACCCATTTAGTGGAAGACAAATTGAAAGTGTCTGACGTCAAAGGATTGCGAGTGCCTTTTAGTACCGCTCTGACTCGTTGAGTTTGAAAATGATGGAAAAGTTCCGTATGTTTATAAATAAAAATGCTTGTTTTTTTGGGGCCAATCTTTGTCAGACGTTGAAATTGTCAATGTTACAATGTTTACATACATTCCTATTCTACATTTAAGGTGGCATGTTGGTAATCGATAAAGACTGGCCTTATGTACATAAAAATATACATGCATATATACTTGTACGAGTATATAAGTATAAAGTAATAGCTTTGACCGCCAAGTTATATGTCTGCATGTGTCAGCAAGAATACTCGGTGCTACAAATGTTTCGAACACCAACACTTTCTCCTGATGATATTTCGTTCATATTTTTGGGTGTGTTTGATTAATTAAATTAATATTTGGTTGGCGTGCCCCAAATTAAACGCCATCTATTATTGCGAAATTCCACAAATTTCATAGTCGTAAAGACAACTAATAATATCGAAAATCGTTAAATTTTATGAATACCATTTCGCTTTTCAATTTAAATATGCTAAATTTTGTGTTCTATGCAGATTTGCAGCAAGAACTAGCGAACGCACATCTTATTACTTAGAGGAAGTCATTAGAGCGCATATTACCGTAAATGGCCACAAACATAAAGGTTGTGATAAAGGTGTGGCAGAAACTGCTTAGTTCCCTGATTTAACAAATACCCATACAGAATGAAACATATGGCAAACCCTTGACTCAGCAACAGAGATAAAGGTTTATGTACTGGAAGTCGTCTAAGGAAGTCGTAGCCATAAACCTATTAAAAATTCACAATTCAGCCCCTCTAAACTACTGTCATGTGAGTGTTATAAAGTACTTAAATTTTAACACGAATACAAATATAACATGACATCTACGATTGAACTAAATTTGAGGATTTAACCCATGGGTTTAAGGATCCTAAATCGCCGGAAAATAGGTCCTTTCGAACATGGCCATATGAGTACTCAGAAGTAGTGCCATACTACTTACTTATCTTAACATGCACCAACTTTGAAGATTTATCTCAGCCTTAAGGTCCCGATCTACGGGCCTTACTTAGTTTATTCCCACAACATCCCATTAAGGAACTAGGAAAAGTTCTCTCAAATCAGTGAGCTGTGTACGATTTAAAACTTATACTCACTGTCAGGAACCTACTGTTTGACGCCGGCTCCGAAGGATTAATGCATTTAAAGAGATGTTTTCATAGGGCTTACCGATAAATCTATACACGTAAAGTCGACGGAATTTACGAGGTGGGACCCTGCCGCTTAAACATTTTTTAGATGTTCTTACACGGAGTTAAACCTGGGTTAACTGCCATGATAGTCACTATCTTTACAACACAACGGTCAATAAAATAATGAAACTTCCTCAAGAACCTAAATATGGCATTTATTTAGCGATTTGTCTGAATTCGTGGCCCTAACCTGTAGGCCAATAGTTCAAAAGGCTCTGCCAATGAGGCTATGTCAAACATCTAGTCATTAACAAGAATCATATCATTCCAATACTGGAAATGCCTACTGGAACATAATCTATGGTTAAAAGCATGAAAGCTTCAAATTGTCCACTTGTATCGATTTAAGTAAAATTAGGACTTATGGATCTAGGGGCGCACAGAGTGGTCTTATGGTCGAAATAAGCGGCCAGTTGTGAAAATTAACATATGGGTATTGAAATTGAAGCAAGGTTAACTACGAGTTAAGTAAAGTATGTATGTACGAGTATTTATAGATTGGCTAAGGTTGGGACCACTAATAAATATGGACACATGGTTACTTAAATTAATGGAAATTTTTTTATGATTTCAAATATGGAATTTTTCTTTCTAGTTTGGCTCGTAACCATGGACAAGTATTCCAGTAATGACTTTACAGAAGTTGCGGTAGTAATTATTTTGTGCAGCGCACAAAATCAGTTCTACGCCATTACCTGACTTGTGGTACCGTTGACATGCATTGGCCTGAGTATACTTGTATATCGTCGTAGTTCCCAGCAGAAGGCCCATGTGTAATTTTTTGATTTTTTATTGTCACATTTAGTAGTCCTATTAGTCATACATGTACCCACGAAATCGTTTTTCGATATCTTTATTGGTTCAGAATTTAGAAAAAGGCCTATGTACATTTCCTTATTTATAGAAATTATCATAAAATTATTGTTGAAGGCCTTAGTGTTTTTCTTCACATAGGCCTTTTCGATTTCTAAAACACTAATTCTATATAGTTCAATGTGGTCCAGATCCTTAGCAGTTAGTTGTCATTCCATAGAAGAACCTTATAATAAATGTTGTCTAGATCAGACAATAAATGTGGCTTCTAGAGCGTGAGGACCTAAAATCGGGAGAGATCTTTGTATGAGGGCTGTATAAAATCAGGAATCGATATGGTCTTAATTATACAGTCAATTTCCATGCCATGAAACTACTTCGTGTCAAATTCCGTCGAGATCAGACTATAAATACAGTTTCTACACGCAGAAAAAAGTTTGGTTGTGGGGACAATATTCGAAGAGGATAATACTATTGTTGGGTATATGGTTGTGGTACAACAATATTATGATCCTCCCAACAATAGTATGATTCAAATACAACCATACTATGATCCTCACAACAATAGTATGATTCACACATAACCATACTATGATCCCCACAACCATAGTATGATTCACACTCAACCATACTATGATCTCCACGACCATAGTATGATCCTCACAGCTATAGTATGTCTCACATACAACCATAGATTGATCCTCACAACCATAGTATGATCCCCACAACCATAGTATGGTCACACACAATTATACTATAATCCCCAATATAATTTATCAGAATTTGTTTAAGTTGTCGACAATAGATTTGAATTATGAAAATTATTCAAAAATACATTAAATTCAAAATAATAGGAGTAATTTTTTTTTACAGTAGAAAAAATAAGTTTAAATAAACGTAAGCGTTTTTATTAAAAATATTTCATTTAAACAAAACCAAAGCAGCTCGTTTAAAAAGTTTTAATTTCGATAAAAAGTACTATTATTGCATAAGATCCGTACCAATAACATTTGTCTTAAAAGCATATTTAAATGAAGAAAAGTTACAATCATACAGTATGATTGGCGTAATCATATTATTGTTAACATAAAACGCAAACACAATACTTTTGTCGCACCAACCATATATATATTGTTGCTATAACCATATTTTCATTTTCAAATTTGGCAATAATACTATTGTTACATTTCAACAATATTAATATTGCAGCAATTATACTATTGTCAAAACTAAATTCAGTTAACAATGCTATAGTTCCGACGAACATACTTTTATTGCGGATAACATATTATTATTGCCATGACCATGTAGTAACCATGTTTTTTCCCTGCGTGCGTGTAGTGCGCCGTAACCGGAAGTCGGGAAGGTACTTTGTATGGGGGCTATATAAAACATTTACCGATTTGGCCCGTAAACTAAAGACAAAAGACAGTTTCATACCTATTTCCCATGGTACCGACGTTTATAACACGTGAGCCATTTCGAGGCTCTCTGCATTTTTAAAGAAAAAAACACAGAAAATTCAAATTGAATAGGGAATGTTTATTATCATTTGAAAGAACATTCTTTGGCATTTATTTTTTTGAAGATAAGGTCTATCAAATGTTGGCCGCGGCTACGTCTCAGATGGTCCATCCTTTGAGTCCAATTTACGATGACTCGTTCGAGCATTTTGACTGGTAACTGGTGAATGACACGCGTGATGTTTTGATCCAAGGCCTGAATCGAAGCGGATTTGTCCGCATAAACTTTAGACTTTACATATCCCCACAGAAAAAAGTCTAACGGTGTGATATCACACGATCTTGGCGACCAATCGACCGGCACAAAACGTGAAATTATCTGCTCACCGAAGTGTTCTCTCAATAAATCCATTGATTGATGCGATGTGTGGGAAGTGGCGCTGTCTTGTTGAAACCAAATGTCGCCGAGATTACGAGCTTCAATTTTAGGCATCAAATAGACGGTTATCAGGGCACGATAAGGTCGCCACTGACGGTTACGTTCTCACCGGCATCATTTTTGAAGAAATATGGACCGATGATTCCACCGGCATACAAACCACACGAAACCGTTGTTTTTTGTGGATGAAGTGGCAGCTCTTGAACCTCTTCTGGTTGCTCTTCGTTCCAAATGCTGCAATTTTGCTTGTTTACATACCCATTGAGCGAGAAATGGACCTCATCGCTGAACAAAATTTGGCTCGGAAACGTCGTATCTTCTTGGAACTTTTCAAGACCCCATAGAGTGAAGCGATGTCGCTTGGGAACGTTTTCAATTTAAGATCTCGACGTAAAATGCGCCAAGTCGTTCCATACATCAGTCCGGCGGCGCCGAAGCGACTCTTCACGCTCCTGGTGTACACTCTAAGCTACGGCCGCTACATTTTCCTCACTGCGGGCTGGTCGAATATTATCCAATAATGGGTGCTGGGTCTCAAGATGGGTGATGGTGTTGCGAATAGTACGCTCAGTAAGCCGATTATGTTGACCATAAGTTGAACGAAGTGCACGAAACACATTCCTCACAGAACGATTTGTAAACGTTGTTCAGGCGTAAGTCTTTCCATGATGAAATGTCAAACAATACTAAACAAAAATAACATGACAGCATGACATGACTCACACGTGATCTGTCATAAAAGGCCATTGAAAAAAGTATCTCTACTTGGATCATCCATTACAATATGTGACAACATCTGAGCATCGATGTGGACAACATCTGAGCATCGAATGAGACCGATCCCATGGCCCAAAAGTGTTCCCTCCCAGAGATATGCGCGTTTTATAAAAGTGAAATCGACGATTCTAAGCGCAAATAGAAAGGGACCTAATCTTTAAAATGGCTCTCCTGAACAAAACTGGTTTTTAACCTTAGGTCCCTTTCTATTTTGCGCGTCACATAATATATATATATATATATATATATATATATATATATATATATATATATATATATATATATATATATATATATATATATATATATATATATATATATATATATATATATATATATATATATATATATATATATATATATATGTATAGAGAACCTTTCTTCCGCTAAATGGAATCTGTCCCTTATAAATTTCGAATCAGCTTGCAACAACAATACATTTCTCTGCTACTTTCTAGGTTGATTATTGTGACCGCTATTGGGCTTTCAACTGACACACTGACGGATGGAGGTCCGGCATCTGTATAGCGTCTTAGAATTATACGCGGATTAAAAACATATATACTTTATATCAGATCAATATTTTGAGGTGTACCAAACGAATTTCCAAATTTTGTACACCCCCATCCTATGGTCGGGGGTATAAAAAGGTATATGTGGAAAATTATCAATTTTTTTATTTTAATAAAGAAAAGGCAAAAAATATAGGCGTGTCATTCAAAATCGCGCATTAAGCTTATTTTTTTTTTTAAAAACGTGGCAAATCTATATACGAATCGACTAATTTTCGAAAAATTCCGCGAAATTTATAAATGACACAGTTTTTGGCTCTCCTGTAAAAAATCGGAAAAAGACATAGGCCTTCTGCTAGGAACACCGACGATATGTATTATAAATTGACAATTTTAACTAAAATCCACATGTTTTCCAAATTAAAAGTGGCTTGATTTTCGTACATCTATTTCTCTACTCAAGCTACACTTATGTTGTACGAGTCCCAATCCTGCCAAAAGCCATGCATACTAATGAAATCAATAGCCATTAATTTAAACTATGACATATCTGTCGTCTGTTTGTTTAACGTGCCACATTATCTCCGGTATTTTATTTCAAATGCAGAAAAACTTTCGTTCGAGTGATATATTTTCACATATGTCCGTCCGTCTGTCTGTCCAGCATTAATGATGTCATACACACACACAGTCCCACACACATATGTATACTAGTACATATGTATGTACTAATTAAATGAATGTAAATAATAGCAATACAAAACAACAAACAAAACGACGAGATAAATAACAACAATAAATTAATTGCAGATTAAAGGACATAGATGCATGAATATTTAACATCGTTTTAATTACACACAGATTTTAATTGTTTATTTTATTTAGTCTCCCCAAAAGAAATTGACAGATTAAAAAAAACGAGTCCCCTTTATGACACGATATTTGACATGTGCTATTTGTTGTAAATGAAAAAGGCACAAACACAGGGATACATTTTAAATGAACCCATGGGGTTAAACCGACGCACGACTGTGTGTGTGTTGGTTTGCATGTGGAAATTGGATCAGAGGGAATATAAAAGTTGTAAAGCCTTAAATAATATCTGGGGGAATTACACTGACGTTCGTATGAAAAATGTAGCCGGTTTCATTAAGTATGTGCATATGTTTCGATTAATGAGTGGACATGGGCAAGCCTGGCTGGTCAAAACGATTAAAGCGCTTTAAAAATGCAAGAAATCTCGGATGTTGTCATTAACGTGTAATCAATAGTTGAATAGGTCGTGATTCCTTCTATGAATCGTAACCTACAAGAGTCTGACATCATAATACCCACATACCACGTTTCATGGCGGAAGACACAAGTTTGGATACACTGTCAAATCGGGTCACGTCAATTATCTCCAGGGACATTGTGAGCAAACAAACTCTTTGCTAGGCGATAAAGAGCTTTAAACTAAAAAGTTGTCCAAGCATGCATAACGTTAATTGTAAGTCACACCTGAACGTCAAATTTTTTTGCCCAACTTAATTAGAATTTTTTTCATTTCAGTGTTCGACAAGTTCTTCCATGGAATTGAGCTGCTCTTTAAGATTGTAAAGCCTATTACGACTATGGGCATTCAAATCAAAATGCATTTCGTGCTTTTTAGGTCAGCGTAATCGGCTAAATGTGTCCACAGTAGATTCGTATAAAAGCAGAATTGCCGCATTTGGGCAAATAAAGAGTGCTTGTTTGGTGCGTTTTAGGGGCTGCCGCCTTCTTCGGTCCGTACTTTTTGAAAAATGGTCGGCCAAGTGGTAACCCTGAATGGTGATCGCTATCGACAGATGATATCGGACTTCTTTAGACAGAAATCGACGGTATGGATTTTGACGATACGTGGTTTCAACAGGATGGTGTCAGTTTCACAGCCAACAAAACAAAAGCTATTTTGCGCGAGAAATTCAATGGCAGTGGCGATGTTAATTGGCCGCCACGATCATGTTATACAACACCGTTGGACTTCCTTCTTTGGGAATATTTAATATAAAAAGTGTACATTAATACGAGGGCTGCTATATATATTTCTGGCCTTATGATGAAAATGCGAATATTTATCATCAAAAATGGTTTTTATTGTTTTTCAAAGTATTCTTCATTCAGCATAATTTATACACTTTTGCATGCGCTCAAACCAATTGTCGAAGCACCTTTTCCACTTTAATTGAGACACCTCCAAAACATGGTTTTTAAACGCATTTTAAACAGCATCTTCTGGCGACGAAAATCGTTGACCGCGCATTTTTTCCCTGATGTGCGGGAATAAAAAGAAGTCATTGGGTGCCAAGTCAGGGCTGTACGGCGGATGACCCATCAATTCGACGTTATGGCTTGTCAAAAAGGCGTTGGTTTGAGTCGATGTGTGAGATTTCACAATGATTCGCCTTCTCTTGTTCGTTTTTCGAATTTCTCCAAAAATTCAGGCAAATAAATTGTGGTGTACCACTCAGAATTAACCGTCCTACGTTGCTCAAGCGGAACAGTCGCCACATGACCAGTTTTGCCGAAGAAACAGGCGACCATTTGCTTCGAAGTGCTTCTTCCACGAACCACTTTCTTTTGATTTGGCTCGTCTTCGAAGACCCACACGGTCGATTGCTGTTTTGTTTCGGGCTCATACGTATAGATCCATGATTCGTCACCTGTGACAATCTTATAAACCGAGATCGTATTTTTTCAAAATTTCTTTGCACCAATCAACATGACCCTTTTTTTGAGCGATTGTCAAATTATGCGAGATTCAACTAGAACAAACCTTTTTTACGGCCAGGTGTTCATGCAATATCGAATGTATGCTGGTGAAAGAAATGCCCAAGGATGCCTCTATCTCACGGTATGTCACATGATGATCTTGCATTATCAGTTCACGCACGGCATCAATGTTCTCTGGTACAACGGCCCTTTTTGGAGGACCTTCGTCTTTGAGCGAGCGTCGGCCACGATTGAATTGATTAAACCAGTTTTTCACAGTGCTATCGGATGGTGCTTCATCTACATACAAAGATTGAAGTTCATCGAGGCACTCTTGTCGTGATAATCCACGTCGAAAGTTGTAAAAATGATAGCACGAAAATGTTTATAGATTTGTTCAAGTCACTGTAAACACCACAAATGATGGTCGTACGTCAAAAAGGTTTTGAGTACTTTTATGCTAAAAAATTTCAAACTTTCCAATGGAAATGTCAGATGGCGCCAGACAACACTTAGTGAAAACGTATATAATATACATATACTCGTAGCAACCCTCGTAAGCCGAGAACTGTTCAAGAGCTAATGAATGTGATAGTTCAGCATTTTAACGACATTAAACCTCCATTATGTCTCAGAGTCATTAAAAATATGGACCATCGGATAGAGGTATGCCACCGAAGCCGTGGCGAGCATTTTCACACATAATTTTGTTACATCCTTCTATAATAATAAAAAATATTAAGATAAGTTTCTGACAACTTCTTGCTTAATTTTCAATTAACATCGTGCGCTTTAGTTGGATCACCCTTTTTTAAAATACCCCGGTCCCGATAAAATTTCGCTAGCAGAAATGCAAAATTATCTGAACTCTTTTGTCATTGTCTCCTAAAGCAAAAAATGCTTAAAGGTATCGTACGCAAAAAAAATTGTTTCAATTCAAAATTTCTGACAATAATTAATTAGGAATACTGTAATAAGCAAATTTACTAAAATATTTGTAAATACTCGTATGTCCGATTTTAGACAATAAATAGTTTCATATATTTACAAAACCGTTGTATGTCACTTAACGAGAATATGTTACGTGGTACTAAAAGAAATAAAACATTCACAAAAAAGTTGAAATCGTTTACCGAAATTATTTTCGTTAGAAGGCGATGAAGGAATTAACTAACATATTTTTTTCTGTGATACAATATGACAGCGGAGGGCGTAACTATCTTAAACTTATACTTAAATTAGTTCAAAGTATCTTTGACTTCTAAGCATATCCTTCTAAACACCCAGAAGTAGTTTTTCCGCCCAGGACCCTTGTAACTAGGCTACTGTAAACTATATCAATACGATTTTTGCAAGGGAAAATCAATGAAAACTGTACTGCATGTACACAGAGAAAATATTTGTTGCCATAACTGAATTTGTTGCCAATCAAATGTTGGTAGTTACACAGACAGTCCTTGTATTCTATCTTTCCAACCTATTGTTGATTGGGTACATGGCAATTTTCAGTAAAGAAAACTGACACTATCGGCTGAAGAGACAACTTCCCTAACTAATGAAGTTGGTTATTGTAAATGAATTTATAAAAGTACTGGTTGTTGTTATAGACTGTTGTTTATAAGTGTAGCTACCACTTACATTTGTCAACTGGACCAACTGATAACTAACAAAATAAAGGTTGACGCCATTTTGTAGTGTCTAGAACCGATAAATTATTATAGGAATTATATTGTTATGTTGGAATAACCAATAATAATTTACAACAGTGAACTAAACGGGGTTTGATAAGTACAAAGAACTTGAATGTTGTCCCAAACAATTATTAGTACAAAACCAACATGTACTTCATAATTTGGTTGGTTACCATAACCACCGGCAGCAGCCATTAGTTTAACTTAATTAGGTTGGTATAACCGTTTTCTTGGCTATCAGTACCGAAATGTTATCGAAGCTACCATCTTGTGATATTTCGGACCATGTTACTATCACTATTGTTGATTGCAACAGAATGTATGTTTATTAGAGCGCCCATGAAGTACATAGAAAAATGGAAAAGAGTTATTTTTCCCGCTCCCCGCCCAGTCCGTCATGACTTTTAGTCCTAAAAATGAAGTAAAACTATTTGCAAGCTTTGATGAGCTATAACTCGTAAGCTAGACGAATTTCGGAAAATACTTAGTAGGGACAAAAATATTGTTTCAACATTGAACACACCCATTTCAATAGTAGAACTGAACATACCCCGTTAATGTCATATGGTTTTTGAAAGCTAACCTCAATAGCGTATGTCTGTAACGGGATTTTAAAATTGTTTCAACGTTCATCATTGAGTGGTCAGATAATAAGAACCGTATCGCTGTAATAGCGCTTTTAAAGTGTGAAATGAAAAAAGAGATATTTTCAAAACGCTCCGGCCACTATGGATTAGCCGCATGTTTGTTTACCGATGCATACAACTGTTTGATGGGGCCGCCACCGGCCGGGCCGCCCACACTCTGTTCGAACACCGCATGTCATCAAAGCCGTTAAATCAAGAATTCACAGAAATCCGCTCCGAAAACAGAAAATCATGGCACGTGCGAGGAATATGACGCAAAAATCCTTGAGTCGAATCATTAAAAAAAACTTGGGACTTGGTGCTTTCAAACGACGTACCGGACATTTTTTGACTGCAGCTTAAAAAAAATAGGATTGAAAAATGCAAACATAACTTGCACAGAAAAATTTTGTTCACCGATGAAAAAATGTTTACCGTTCAGGAAAAATTTAACAAGCAAAATGATAGAGTGTATGCGCGGTCATCTAAGGAAGCATCTGAACTGAAACCAAGGGTGGAAAAGCGTCATCATCCAGCTTCAGTCATGCTTTGGTGGGGTGTCTCTTACGATGGGGTCACTGACCTGCATTTCTGCGAACAAGGAGTCAAAACATCGTCCAAAGTTTACGAAGAAACCGTTTTGGAAGCTATTCCAAAACCAGTCATGGACTTTCCAGCAGGATTCTGCGCCGGCCCATAAGGCTAAAACGTCCCAGGCCTAGCTTCGAAACAATTTGCCAGCGTTCATTTCCTCTGAAGAATGGCCCTCAGACAGTCCAGGTTTGAACCCATTGGATTACAAATTGTGGGCGGTTTAAGAGGTCAAGGTTTGTCACAAAAGATACCCCAATATTGGACCTCTTAAGACTGCCTTAATTCGAGCTGTGGCCAATTTTCCAATGAACGAGATGCATGCAGCTATTGACGATTGGCCAGTGCGACTTAAGGCGTGTGTAAAGGCAAAAGGCGGACATTTCGAATACGTAGATTCTTTTTGGATACAATATACATCAATAAATATATTAAAAAATAATTGGTCCAAAAACATTCAGTACTTTTTATTTTACAGCATAAAACGTGTGCATTTATGTCCAGTATTTATGTCCCTACTAAGTACACCTTTAGCTTTTGCATTGCAAATATACAGGCATACATTTTCTCTCACATTTTTTTCAAACGTTTATAAATAAAATTACTAATTTACGTTTGAAAAAAATTTTGACCTAAATTTGAAGTTTGACCTCTGAAAACATCATGAAGGGTCATAGCTAGGTCAAAAATTGTGAAAGAGAAAAATGTTTGCCTGTATATTTGCAACACAAATGCTTAAGGTGTGTTTACCGATAGTCATCTGGCTTACGAGTTATAGCTCATCAAAGGTTACAACTAGTTTTACTCCATTTTTAGGGCTAAAAGCCGTGACGGACTGGCCGGTTTCCATGCGAGAGAAAACATTTTTACACGGATATTATTTTTGATGCCCAATATACTTGAAAATAAGCGGGAAGCGGAAAAAGTAACACTTATTGTTTTATGGTCGCTCTAATGTTTATCCTAACCATTTTTTGTAGTTTGGAGCGATTTTCAACTGATTTTTTCTCTGCGTGTGTTTATATAGTCAAAAAATTCGAAACACTTCATACTTTCGTAGGTACATAAGTATGGCAACTATATTTAAACTTTTTGCTATAATCGTGCATCGTCATTGTTCCACACAGATAACAAATTTTCGTCATAACCGATTTTTTGTTGATAACCAAAAAATATCCAAGTTGTGATTAGAACTGCTAATTTTCAGTAGAATAAAAATGTCTGTAGAAACGATCAAACTTCCGTAGTTCTATATAATGAAATAATTTTAACCAATATGTATCTTGTTATTACCATACTTGATGGGTAATGTGCACAACTACCACACAAGGAATCTAGAATCAAAGCTGGGTAGGAATATCCAGCATTTGCAATGCATGTTTTTATCACTTGACAATTTCGGCTTCTTTACAAGTGAGAAATTTATCTCTAAGTTGTGAACAGACTGATTTAAACGAAGAAATATATCGTGTTTAGGTTACTTAATTGAGATACACAGTGAACTGTTACGTTGTCACTACCGACAGCAGAGTTATATGCACCATGATTTCATCATAGGTATCGTCTTATACTCATAGTATGACGAACTAAATTTCTGTAGCCTTTCCTAATGGAATGTTAATAAGTGATCATTTCTTGGCTTGACCAATTTTTTATTGTTACCTGTAATTAACAATTAGTGCCACATACAATTTTTGACAGTATTATTGGTTGTTACAACTGGCGGTCCTCCCTTCTTATAATTATACTAAATTATACTAGTACCAACTAAATTATATGCATTACATCTCTTCCATTGCATGATACGCAACAAAACACTTTGTGATACGCACTAAAATATTCGATGGCCAAACCGATTTACAAACACGCTTATGTCTGTGTGTCACCATAAAATTATTATTACTAAATTATCCTTAACGCCAATATAAATTTCTCACCCACTGAACCATGGCTGGTTTAGTTAAGAAGTGCTATATCACTCGGAATTATTCCGAGTTATATAGCACTTCTTAACTAAACCAGTCATGCTTGTTTCTTATAACCGTCCCGTACAGTTAAGAAATCTAAGAATTTTGTACAGGTCTATTGTTGATACGACGGCTCATCAATAATTCCGTGACTTTTCCAACTTCCCTCGTAGTTATATGAAAAGCAACACTGCTTCCATCAAGAGAGTTCCATCGTTTAATTTGTGTTTAACAACTGTTCAAAACATTCAACCTCGTGGATTTTGTTAAAAATGAAAAAAGTAAATTTTGAGGGCTCATTAAACATTCCTTGTTGCGGAAAAAATCGCTATCGTCATGGTCGCACAATTACAGGGTGCGGCAAAAGTCACTAAGGGGTTTAAAACAATCATAACTTATTTAATTTTTAATTTTAATTTATTTTTCTTACAAAATAATAAAATATACTATCTGTAGATTTTTTAAATTTATGTGTGAAAAATTACGTCACGTAAGTGACCACCATTTTCAGCCGCGCAAAGTTTAGCTCTTTCAAGAGCATTTTCCATGACACGAATTAGAGTATCTGGCTGCAAAGCTCTTATTTCGGCCCGAATATTCTCCTTCAGCTGTACAAGGGTTCTGGGTTTATTGATATACACCCTCTCTTTTAAATATCCCGAAAGGAAATAATCCGGTGCTGTTAAATCCGAGAACGGACAGGCCAATTGAATGCTGAATTTTTGGAAATTAAACGTTGTTGGAAGCTAAGTGCATAAATTATTCGTTCTTGGGGATCTCCTGGCTTTAAGTGTTGCACTAACTGCACCTTGAATGGAAAAAGATGTAAATTTATCCTTAATATTCTGCGTAAAGACCTGTCAGACATTTTCAGTTGAGCAGAGCGCACTCGAGTTGATGTTTCAGCATTCTCCTTAATACTCTCCTGAACGCGTTGAATATTTCCTACATTAATTACAGAACGGGATCTTCCGCTTCGTGGAAGATCCCTCGCTGAGCCTTGTTCCCGAAATCGCGTCACTAACCTCGAATTATTGATTCGCAGGGTGAATTCCGCACATTAAAATTACGACGATAGGCTTGTTGAGTTTGAATTATTGATCGATGATGTTCAAAATAAAATTCTATGATTTTGACTCGTTGGATAACGTTGTAACTTTCCATGAGTAATCTCCCAGATTTATTTTACAAGTCCTTAAAAGAAAATGGGGGAAAATATTTACATTACAAAAGTTATTAATTTTTCAAATCCCTTTGCGACTTTTGCCGCACCCTGTACAAATAACGCTGAACGTTATGGACAGCCAATTAAGGTCAATACACCTAAAGATGGTATTGGCCGATCGAGGAGTAAGAGTGCGAGAGATTGTAGATGCCCATTTCATATGTCAGTGTGGTTTCGGTTTTACATGATCCGTTAGGCTTAAGAAAGCTGTCTGCCGCATTTGCTGTCAATTTACCATAAGCGTAATCGTGTGACAACTTCAAAGGATTGTTTGGAGTTGTTTCACCGCAATTCAAATGAGTTTTTGCGTCGTTTTGTAACTGTGGATGAAACATGGATCCATTACAAAACTTCGGAGACCAAGCATCAGTCTAAACAATGGGTTTCTCCGGGTGAGCCGGAGCCTTAATATCTCTGTTAGTTGTCGTGATCACAAGACCCTGTTTCATTGGAAGTCAGGTAGTAAAACTGAGAGTAAAGCACTCGGCACAACAAACACCTCAGAACAGATTCGTTGTTAATAACGTTTTTTTTTTTGTCAATCGAAAGATTGTGACTCCAATGGAGTCATGGAGTTTTAAATAAAAGCTGGCGCACCAAAGAAATTCAAATAATTTGAATGTATGGGTGATCCATCTAGAGGCATTTTTCAGAACCAAAAAAAAATTATAAAAATTCAAATTAAACGTAGAATCTTTATTGGTAATTTGAAAGGAAATTTTATAGCATTTATTTTTTGAAAATAATTACCTTCAAATGTTGGTAACTGTATTATGGAAATTCACGTTTGGTGAGAAACGGAAAGATCCGCTGTTTTCGACCAAAATTTTGTTTAGTGATGAGACCCATTTCTGGCTCAACGGAAAAGTCAAAAAACGCATTTGGGCTGAAGAACAAGAAGAAGAGATTCAAGGTCGGTAATATGTTTGCTCGGTTTATATCGAGCTTTCTTAGAGATCGCACTATTAGAGTTGTTGTAGATGGGTTCTCATCCAACACACATAGGCTGACCGCAGGTGTACCACAGGGTCTGTCCTCTCTCCCTCTTTATTTCTTATTTTCATTGACGATCTATTGGGTCAGACCGTGAATCCAATCTACTCTTTCGCAGATGATAGTAACCTCTGTCATTCATATTCATTCGACCGTAGGCCGAGCCTTCAAGATATTGAAGACAAAAGGCGAATTATGGATGAGGCACTTGGCCGTGATCTACTGGCCATTTCCGAATGGGGTCGAGTAAATAGAGTAGATTTTAATGCACGTAAGACACAGTGCTGCTTGTTGTCTCACATGCGATTCGCTGACCCAACAATATCGTCAATTTCTCTCGATGGTACGGATATTGAACAATCAGAAGCTCCCGATGTTCTGGGCATGAAAATACAATGTGACGCTCGTTGGGCGAGACATGTATTCGAAGTGTCGAAAGAAGCACTCAAGTGCATAGGCTTTTTAAAGCGGTGCAAGAAATATTTCACTCCTTCTGATCTTTTCAATATCTATGCAACTTACATCAGGCCAAAGATGGAATACAACTCCCATATATGGGCAGGTGCTCCAAAATCATCCTTGAAGCTACTTGACTGTGTTCAAAGGAGAGCATTGGTGCTGATAGGTGACAGTAGGGTATCCAACTCTATTGTTTCTCTTAAGCATCGTCGGAATGTGGGTTGCGTGACGCTGTTCTATCGTTACTTTCATGGTGTGTGTTCATCAGACATCCGTCGCCTTATTCCTGACGTGAGGATGTTCGGCAGGGATACGCGACTTTCTAGGAATTCACACCCGTTTGTTATCGATTGGCCAGTTGACCGCACTATACACTACAGATCAAATTCGTTTTTCGCTCGTACAGTCCGTATGTGGAATCGACTTCAGGCAAATGTATTTCCCACTAATTGCGACATCCAGAAGTTCAAGGCAAGCGTCAACAAACATTACTCCCTCTTTCCCACCTCCGATCCATTAATTTCCACTCGCCAACGCAATGCACCGCATATATAGGGGGCATCCCCTGAGTGTTGGTTATATAAAAACAAAGAGGTGTCATTATACCCAGAGAAAACCACGGTTTGGTGCGGTTTATAAGCTGGTGCATATTTTTTCAAAAATGATGATGGCCGGAACTTAACCATGAATGGTGCTCGCTATCGCGCCATGATATCGATCTTTATGCTACCTGAAATTGAAGCCCGTAATCTTGACGACACTTGCTTTCAATAGGACGGTGCCGCATTTGGCCTGAAGAGCAAGAAGAAGAGGTTTAAGAGGTGTCATTATACCCAGAGAAAACCACGGTTTGGTGCGGTTTATAAGCTGGTGCATATTTTTCAAAAATGATGATGGCCGGAACGTAACCGTGAATGGTGCTCGCTATCGCGCCATGATATCGATCAATATGCTACCTGAAATTGAAGTCCGTAATCTTGACTTCACTTGGTTCCAACAGGACGGTGCCATTTGCCATACAGCCGCTCAAACAATGGATCTATTGAGAGGTAATTTCGAAAACAGCTTATTTTACGTTTTGGACAGGTGAGTTGGCCGCCTAGATCGAGTGATATCACACCTTTTGACATTTTTCTTTTGGGTTACGTAAAGTCGAAAGTCTATGCTGACAAACCAGCTACGTTTCAGCTTTTGGAAGCCAACAATACGCGTGTCATTAAAGCCATACCTGTCGAAATGCTCGAAGAGTCATCTAAAATTGAACCCTCAGAATGGAAACCCTGAGGCGTGTTGCGGCCTACATTTGAAGGAAATCATATTCAAAAAATAAATACCATAAAATGTCCTTTCAAATAAACAATAAAGATTTCACACTTGATTTGAATTTTTATATTTTTTTTTGTTCTGAAAAAATACCTCTAGATGGATCATCCTATATATCATTTTTTTATTGTATCGAACATTCAAAATAATTTTATATGACTGAATTTGTTTGAAGATAATAAACCGTAAATGACCTCCACGCATAAGCGACACCTGTTTTAATGGACTGTTTCAATTCAGTCTAATTCTGTGGGTTCGTTTTGTACACCTCTGGGTTGACATAACCCCATAAAACAAAAGTCTGGTGCAGTCACGTCCACTGACCTTGGGGGCCAGCGGAAAGTGGAATTTCTGGATATTAATTGGTTTGGGAATTTTCGTTGGAGCTTTGATGTAACTGGTCTGGCCATATGTGAAGTTGCTCCATATTGCTGGAATCAAATGCTGTTGAATCGGATTAGTTTTTGGCTCGGTTCTGGGTAAAAAAAAAAAAAATTTCAACATCTCATTGACAGTCATTGTTACACTTATTTATCAAGCTGTTGTCTTCTTCGGACATTTCAATAATTTGTGGCAAAATTTCATTCGAAAAGGTAAATCCAGAAAGTTTAACTTGCTTCTTATTTGAACTTTATACGGAAACAAGTTTATGTCATCATGAATTATACGTTTTAATGTCCGTATGCAAAATGCAATTTGCGCCGAAAAATTTCGATTCGAAACGCTAGGTTTTGCCGGAATTGACGATGCCACAGCCACGATGGTGTATTGTACCTGAACATAGGGATCTCGATGGTACGGGCTTCGTGCGATGCTTCCAGATCCGGCAAACATGTTTACCAGCCTCATAAATTCCTAATGGACGAAACTGCAGGATTGCAAAGCTTGGTACTTTTTGATACTCCCTGCATTCATTTTATTAAATCTAAATACTAAACTTTAAAATAAAATAGAGAATAAGCCGATTACTTACACTGAAAAAAATTATTACGTTTTCTTTTTGCAGCACGATTTGTTCGCCACCCTGTAGATAGCAAAAAACGAAAACCTACATCTCTGATTTTTATGATGAGTACGAAGATGGTTTTTAGAAAGAAATGATCACTACCAACTTTTGGAGCCAACGATAAATTCTACAACCGAAAAGTCTCTTCCAAAATCATATTAAAAATTTCATTTTTTGGTATTTCGAACCTAATTTCTATTGAGAACGGTAACATTTGAGGATTGCTACAGGAAGTCCTCTGTCCAACGGAAGTTTTGTGGTCCGAACCGATTGAAAACTGAGATTTTTTTGTGTGTAGGATTTACTCGGTGATCCTCAGGGGATAAAAATGCACAATTTCAGAGCAGAACGTGTAGGTTAAAAAGAGCCCAATCAAATGAAAAGTAAACTAAGGATGGGAACCACCTAGGCGCATGGCCCTATGACTAGAAAGGCTTTGTATAGGGTGATTTATCTAGAGGTATTTTTCAGAACAAAAAAATTTAAAAATTCAAATCAAGTGTGGAATCTTTATTGGTAATTTGAAGGGACATTTTATGGCATTTATTTTTTTAATTTACAGTTGAACTTCGATTAACCGAGATGCTCGGGGCCGGGACACGGATAACCGAAAATCACGATTAAAAAAGGTAAAATTTTATATGTATAAATTTTATTATTTTTATTTATTTTTGACAAAAACATGTAAATCTGCGTCTATAAACAACTTATCATATCTCTAGGAATACATACGAGTGCATGTATTTAAAAAAATCTTTTATGGAAGTCTGTCTTATGTATTTAGCTTTTTATTGTTCTTCCAACAACTGAGTTTGTATGCGATATATTTGCATTTTATCTGGTTCTGAAATACTACCTGGACAATTAAAGTTTTCTAAAAAAACCTAACAAAATACTACTAGCCCCTATTGCCTGAGACAATGTAGGCGAACTCTGAGACAAACAACTCCAAAATAGACAAAATAGTCTGCATTGTAGATCTGTTCAATTGTAAGTTGTTCGTTTTTAATGATTTCATCCAAGTCGTCCACAAACATCGTAGCAGACTCATAATCAGCACACTCCTTTCTCCCGTAGATTTCAGTCGACGGATTCCATGACGTTTTTTGAATTTATCCAACCTACCAAATGAATAAGTGCACTCTGAATTCATGTTTAACTTCAAATGGAACATTTTTGCCTTTTCGACAATCATTTTGCCTGAAGTTCAGAAGCAAATTTCAGTTTAAGTTCATACAATATCTCGATTTCAGTTAACTTACCTGAAATTGGAGTTCCCTTAAATCTTTCTTGCCGATACCATTCATATGTTGCAAAATCAACTTTTGGATTTTCGGATGTTTTTGGTGTATATCTGTGTTTAAGGCCAAACATTGAATCAGTATCGGAGCAAAATTTGAAAATGCGATCTTTGTTTTTTATTAAATCGGATACAGTTTGAATGCCAACTCCATATTTTTCAGACAACGCTTTAAAAGGTCCTTTACGTTTTGAGTATGCATTAATCAGCTCCATTTTTTCTTTAATTGAAAGAACCTTTCTTGCTCTTTTCGCGGATTTGGTTTTTGACGGCATGATTTAGTTTTGGCATGATGTAAGGAAAACACGTCTTGACAGATCAAATTTCACACTGATGAATGAATACATATGAAATTTGATATGAAAATTACACTTTCATGAAAAAGGGGAATCACCGAATTTTAATATGAGAGATGTGTGTGTATTATACGAAAAAAAACAAACAAGCAGTCATATGGACATGTGCATCACGGATAATAAATCACGGTTAATAGAGGTACAAAATCAACCACTCAGCATGACGGTTAATATATAATCACGGTTAATAGAGTCACGGTTAATCGAAGTTCGACTGTAATTTCTTCAAATGTTGGCCGCAACTACGCGTTTCCATTACGGGTTTCCATTCTGAGGGTCAAATTTTAAATGACTCGTTCGAGCATTTCGACCGGTATGGCTTTAATGATACGCATAATGTTGGCTTCCAAAACCTGAAGCGTAGCTGGTTTGTCAGCATAGACTTTGGACTTTACGTAACCCCAAAGAAAAATGTCTAAAGGTGTGATATCACTCGATCTAGGCGGCCAACTCACCTCTCCAAAACGTGAAATTAGCTGCTTTTCGAAATGACCTCTCAATTGATCTATTGTTTGAGCTTCTTTTTTTAGAACAAGTGGCACCGTCCGTCCATGATCAATATCATTTGAAAAAATATGCACCGATGATTTCACCAGCTTATAAACTGCACCAAACCGTGGTTTTCTCTGGGTATAATGACACCTCTTGAACCTCTACTTGTTGCTCTTCAGCCCAAGTGTGGCAATTTTGTTTATTGACTTGAGCCGTTGAGCCAGAAATGGGCCCTATCACTGAACAAAATTGTGGTCGAAAACAGCCGATCTTTCCGTTTCTCATTTCCATAATACAGTTGCCAACATTTGAAGGTAGTTATTTTCAAAAAAAATAAATGCCATAAAATATCCATTCAAATTAGCAATAAATATTCCACACTTGACTTCAATTTTTATATTTTTTTTTTGTTCCGAAAAAATACCTCTTAATGGATCACCATATATATGTTATTTAGTGGGGATGTAACTCATCAAAGTTCTTCCATCAAGAAAGTGTGTCAAGTAATGAATACCATTTAGCCTAACCTAAATCTATCCAATGGCATAACTGCATTTAATTTTCACAATTTTAAAACCCTTAAATTAATTTAATTCTGTTTAATTTAAAAGTGCCAGTTCGTGATCCTGTGCCACATCAACACTATTTCGCAAGAGTGAGAAAATCAATGTTGGTCCATCTACCCATATGAAAATGAAACTTTTGCGGTGTCCGCTATATAAAATAAAGTAAAGTACCGATATGCACACACACGTAAATATTATTGTTAATAACCCAATTAATTTATTTTATAGAAAATTTAATAAAAACAACAACTCTTCTTGCGGTTGCGTTTAAAAATAATGCCACACACACCAACAAAAAATAAAAGCAACGCTTCTGATATAAACGCGGTTCGTACAGAAGCGTGAGTGTAGACATTTTAATGCATGCATGCGGTCGTTTTGTTCCATCAAAATATTATTTATGAGAGAAAAAATGTGCATTCGCGAACTATTAATTATAAGAGCAAATAATAATACTCTTCATAGCTGACAAAGAAACCACAATGATGTTGCGAGCAAAATAATTAGCGTTGAGGCCATTCATCGAATTAATACTTCATTCACCAAACACCAAAACGTTCAACCACTAATAGATTATTTTAAAGTCAGCGGTAAGTAGCCGCATTGAGTTATAGTTTTACTCAAATACCCAGCGAAGAATTTTTTCGAAAATGGGTAAAAAGTCAACTGCACGACACGCCCATTCTGATGCCAAGTTTACCCAGAAAAAGAACATAGAGTTCTAAAAATGGTTGGGTTGGAGATTTTTGGGGATTATTTTTAAGGGTTAATCTCAGACGTTTTTTAGAGTCTGAACAAATCCATATAAATGACTGATCGAGCATCTAAAGCTTCTTACATACCGAAAAAGTCAGTTGGAAAATGTGTAAGAACTACAAATATTCCTTTGGACTTGAGAACTTCTGTTCAGCAAAGTTTAATAACCTTAATACAAATTCTGTCCCACTCTTATGCGGGATTTTTAAGTATTTTTATGTTCTCCATGTTGTTTAGTTAAATTCAGTAGGTGCCACCGACGAGGAAGAATCGAAGTATCTACTTTTAGCTTGTCATTTTGGTCATTGTTTCTTAAAGATGTCGTATAAATGTGTTCAAAAATTGCTGTTTTGGATTCAAAGGTCATATATCCTAAAGTAACACTGTTATAACTTTTTATAGGTCGTCTAAAATAAAATCAGGATATCTTCAAAATAAAAAAAGAGGACCCAGTAATGTGCAAAGTTGCATCGAGATCGGTTCATATTTATTACCTATACGTAAGTTGACTACAAGGATAAGTGGACAGACTGACACGTCATAAAGAAAATAATTCTGAGTAGATCAGTAAGAACGCATGTCAATAATTCCGTGACTTTTCGAATAAAACACAGTTTTTTTTTTGCAAAATAATGATAATATATTATAATCTCCTCTACGCTCAACACAGTTAGTCCAACGTATCTCCAATTTTTTGTATCCCCTCCAAAAAATATGATTTTCGAGGCCCATAAAATAGGCATTTGTTTGATCAATAATTTCTTCAATGGAGCTGAATCTGGAGCTTGTCATTTTGGTCATTGTTTCTTAAAGATGTCGCATAAATGTGGTCAAAAATTGCTGTTTTTGGATTAAAAGGTCATATATCCTAAAGTAACACTGTTATAACTTTTTATAGGTCGTCTAAAATAAAATCAGGATATCTTTAAAAAGAGGACCCAATAGTGTGCAAAGTTGCATCGAGATCGGTTCATATTTATTACCTATAAGTCATAAGGAAAATAATTCTGAGTAGATCAGTAAGTAGGCATGTCAATAATTCCGTGACTTTTCGAATAAAACACGGCTTTTTTTTTTGCAAATAATGATAATATATTTTTTAACATAATCTCCTTTACGCTCAACACAGTTAGTCCAACGTATCTCCAGTTTTTGTATCTCCTCCAAAAAATATGATTTTTCGAGGCCCATAAAACAGGCATTTGTTTGATCAATAATTTCTTCAATGGAGCTGAATCTCTTTCCACGGAACCATTTATTTGAGTTTGGAATTAGGAAATATTCACTAAGGGTTAAATCCGGAGAATATGGCAGATGAGGTACCAATTCGTAACCCAATTCATGCAATTTTGGCGTTGAGACTTGCACCCGTACGTTATGTTGATGAAAAATAACTTTTTTCTTGGGCATATGGCGTCGTTTTTTTAAAATCCTTGTTAAATCGGTCCAATAAATTGGCATAATATTCGCCGTTTATTGATTTTCCCTTTGTAAGGTAATCGATGCGGATTATCCCGCGAGCCTCCCAAAAACTGTTGCCATCACCTTATTGGCTGACAAAGTCACCTTGGCCTTCTTCGGAGCCGGTTCGCTCGGAGAAACCCATTGCTTAGACAGCTGCTTGGTCTCCGGAGTGTTGTAATGGTTCCATGTTTCACCCACAGTTACAACAAGCTGCAAAAAATCATTCGAATTGCGCTTTAACAACTCCAAACAATCGTTTGAAGTTGTCACACGATTACGTTTATGGTAAATTGAGAGCAAACGCGGCAGACATCCTGCAGACAGCTTTCTTAAACCCAACTGATCATGTGAAATCGAAACCACACTGCCATAAGAAATGCGAATGACATCAACAATCTCACGAACTTCTACCCTCGTGGATTTTTTCGACATTTGCGGTTGTATTGACCTCAATTGGCCGTCTACACGCAGAGAAAATATATGGTTACACTATGGTCACCGCAACAATAGTATGTTCTCTACAATAAAAGCATGTTCGTCGCAACCATAGTATTGTTTTTTTCGTTTTGACAACAGTATGATTGTGACAATATAACTATTGTTGAAATGTAACAATAGTATTATTGCCAAATTTAGAAAGGAAAATAAGGTTGTAGAAACCATATAAACATGGTTGGTGTCACAAAACTATTGTAGTTTAAAATTTAAGTTAACAATAATATAATTACGGCAATCATACAGTATGGTTGCGACTATGAACATAACAATACAGGTTTTATAAAGAATACATGTATGTGCGTGCGTATGTTTTTTGATATACAAAAAAACACATTCACACGATACATTGAATGGTTGTTGTCCATTAAAAAAACCACAAAAATAATAATCGGAAGGTAGTTCGAGGGATTTTTATTGTGTTTACTTTGTTCGGTAAAATACTCTAAAAAACGACTGGTTCTACCTTATTTAAAATCTGCCTGCACTTAAGTATATAGCCATTGATCATGGTATATTCACATTCGTTTCTTGGGGTCTACGGATGGTGAAGTAGCATTCACCCCTACTGGGAACTAAAAGTATTTTCAACTGCCGTTGGAATATATATTTTTGTTTCTTGAATATTTCTGGATAATAACTTATTGTAATGCAATTTAATATAACTTGCTTGATACAAATCTCTATTTTTGAATAACAACATTACACAATCCTAATAAATAATTTTAGGGATCATAGTATGGTTTAGTGAATCATACTATCGTTGTAGGGATAATAGCATGGTTGCGTGTGAATCATACTATGGTTGTGAAGATCATACTATGGTTGTATGAGAAACATACTATGGTTGTGAGGACCATAATATGGTTGTAAAGATAATAGTATGGTTGAGTGTGAATCATACGATTGTTGTGAGGATCATAGCATGGTTGGAGAGATCATAGTATGGTTGAGTGTGAAACATACTATAATTGTGGGAATCATAGAATGGTTATGTGTGAATCATACTATTGTTGTGAGGATCATAATATTGTTGTGCCACAACCATATATCCAACAATAGTATGATCCTCTTCGAATATTGTCACCCCAACCATACTTTTTTCTGCGTGTAGAACGTTTTGCGTCATTTGTACGTGTGCGACCCCAACGAAAGTCAGTAAACCACTTTCTTACCATTGAAATCGATGGTACAGAGTCAAGCTTTTCCTAGGTTTGATTGGCGGTTTTTTTCCGCAAAAAATAATGTTTAATGAGCACTCAAAATTCACTTTTTTTCATTTTTAACAAAATCCACAAGGTTGTATGTTTTGAACAGCTGTTAAGCACAAGCTAAATGACGGAACTCTCTTAATTATAGACAGTAGTCTATTAACAGATGATACTTGATTGGAGCAGTGTTGCATTTCATATAACCACGAGATAAGTTGGAAAAGTCACGAAATTATTGATATGCCCTCGCATAATTATTAAGGGGTTTATCACATTTTTTTCTGCGTCATCTGCACAATCTCACAATACCCCTGTACCACAGTTTTGTGAGGTTATGTAATTGGGCGTTGACTCTCTGGCGACGCCTTATTGAGCTGAACGGCTCTAAATAGATATTTATGGATCTTCTTCGATATTGGCCACTATGAAGGCTGTGTTTTCTATACTTCGCAAAAATCTATGTCGGATTGGCAGCTTAAGTCCAAAAGAGTGTTATCCCTTTCAGTTATCTTCGCACTGATATTATATTGACGAGCGGCCTCACGAAAAATTCCCGATTCATACTCAGCAAGCGTGAAACAATGTTTAATCAGCATGACTGTACTGAATATTTTGGTAAACAGCTTTTAAACTACAACAATTGGAAAAACTATCAATACTATTTGGTCACCCTATCGTTGCTTCCTATTGCGTATATAGCCGGAACATTCTGGACCATTCTACCATCATTATCTAGCCCATGACATCGCTATATTACGATGCGGCATATAACATAAATCATGAGGCGGCTTACGGTTTGTTCGAAGCCCATATTTCCCTTTAGCGCAGCTAGATCTATAGATCTTGCAAAGGGCCTTCATTTCGAAGACATCGCATTATCAGGCTTCGCAATAAGTTATGCAGCAGTGCCTACATAAACATGTATAATTAACGTGTTCGACTTCGCTATTGTCGCACGCCGTGGATAGCCCCAAATTGTTTGGCCCAAAGTTGCATCCATTTGGCACCACGACCGACTTTTTAATTTCGTTGCTGTCAACATTATTCTTATTAATGTCGAGTCCGGTGTTTGAGGTGTGATGGTAAGTGGGAACGACTATAACACAAACAACCCAGGATCTAATTTTGAAAAAGGCTAGTCTCCAAGATTCAAACTGCATTTGGCGTGCGAAGCCGGCACTAAACACTAGGTCTCGGTGTGTATGTTGAAGGAAAAACGATAAGAAGAATGTCAGACCCAAGGTAGAAAAATTGCATCCACCTTCCCGCCATTTCAACTGCACGCCTCAATAATGTCAGCATTGTTTCGTCGTTTCGACGTTTCTTTCGGAAGAATCTTCATGGTATTGTAATCTTATTAGTTTCTAATGTATAATGTCAGACCACGCATTCAAATTCAAATGTAATTCCTGACACAGACAACACAATTTTCAGTTTCTTATATGCCACTTTAAAGCGGTTATAATGAAAATGGAGTAAAAATCTACATTTTGTTTGATCGTATGTATGAACATTTGCTACACTATTTAATTATGTTATATTTCCTGATAGTAGGTAAGGAGGGTGTGGCCAAACTCATTTTGTGTAGTTCCTTGGGCAGAAGTACATTGTAAATCTTTGTGAAATGGCAAGAAATAAAGCACACTCACACACCGACACTTCACTGAATCGCAAATGTACAAAATGTACCTAGTTACTTGGAAACATTTGTAATGATGTACAGTGATGGGCAACTAAGTAGCAGCAACGAACTATACACTGCGAAGCACAGAGTTTCGAAATGCATTACAACACGGAGAAAAGAAACTGTTTTAAATATGTTTACATTAAAACATAAATACGAGGGCGGTTCTAAAAGTTCTTAGCCTATCAATGAAAGAGAATAGATAGTTTTTCAAAAATATTTTTATTTTTCAATATAATCTCCTGAAACTTCAATACACTTAGTCCAACGCTTATCTAGCAATTCTATTCCTTGATTAAAATAGTTTTCCTCAAGGTCTTCAAAATAGTGGTTTACAACTGTAATTGCATCTTCATTTGAGGTAAAACGCTTGCCAGCAAGGAATTTTTTTAGATGTGGGAACAGGTAAAAGTCACTGGGAGCTAAATCAGAAGAATAAGGTGGGTGGTCAAGCAACTCGTATTTGAATTCGTTGGTTTTAGCCATTGTTAAGACACTCTTGTGCGCTGGTGCGTTGTCTTGATGAAAAATTATTTTTTTGTGTTGTAAGCCAGGACGTTTTTCTCGAATTTGTACATTTAATTGATCTAAAAGGTTGCAATAGTACTCTGAATTTATTGTTTTACCCTTGTGCAGATATTCAATCAATTAAATACCTTTGAAGTCCCAAAAAACCGTTGCCATAACCTTACCAGCCGATTGAATTGTTTTTGTCTTCTTTGGGGCACTTCCTCCAGCTTCAGTCCATTGTTCGGATTGTTCTTTTGTCTCTGGAGTATAGTGGTGGATCCATGTCTCATCAACAGTTATGAAACGACGCTTAAAATCTATTCTGGGACAAAATCCATCGACTGTTAACAAGTCCGGCACCCATCTTGCAGAAAGCTTTTTCATCTGTAGTTCTTCATGCAAAATTAAACTCGATCATTTGAGATGCCCATGATATTAGCTATTTTACGCACTTTGGCTACACTTTCTGTTGTTGTTGCTGTTTTTGGACGTCCACTATGTGGTTCATCTTCACGACCACGTTTAAATTCAGCAACCGAATTTTTTACTGTTGCTATGAAGCAGCACTTTCACCTAACACATTCACTATATCATTATGAATTTCTTGTCCCGATAAACCTTTTTTATGTAAATATTAAATGACACCACGCATTTCTAATTTTTCCATTGTAAAAAAATCGTGGTTGCGTCTTTTGTGAATACCTGTTATATGAAGGAGTTGCTAGATCGAAACAAAATTTAACATGTGTTCATAGCAGAGATTCCAAAACACTTAACTTTTTTCTGTTTATACCGCGCTTTTTGTGATAGGCTAAGAAGTTTCCGAACCGCCGTAGACGTTTGCTCTATATGGCCTCAACAAAAAGATTCCTTTGTTTAAATTTCGTATAATGTGTTTTGACCTGTTATCATCCATGACGAATTGGAATTAGGTACTATATCGGTCCATCGGTCCCATACTCGTACTGCCTCCAGAATTGACAGCCACCATTCTAAAAGTTGCATATTAAATCCAGCCTTGATGGATAAACGTGCGAATTCAATTAGTCATTCATTTACCACAGTGATGCACGAGTATAAATGGGGGAGCTCATTGGGTACTGAAGCCTCTGGTTCCAAAAATTGTATTCTTACATATTGATATCGAGAAAAAGTGAATTCTCCTCGCAAATCCAAACATGTACCTGTATTTAAGATTTGGACCAATTTGGGACCATATACACCCATATATTTCCTGGAGACCAAAAATTGAACTCAGTGAACTATGGACATATCGGTAACTTCGCCACGAATCAGAATACCACATTCTGAGTTATAGTTCTTGACCAATGAGCTTGGTATATGGGCCGTGGGGCCCAAAAACCTTCCCTGATGTTCTGGGACATATGGGTATCGAGATTTTGTGAAATTTTCTAACAAATCCAAATGTGTACCTTTATTTAAGACTTGCAAATTGGCAAAATCCGCATAAATCACAAATAGAACCAAATTTAGTATTTTCTAATTTAAAAGTGTGTATAAAATATTGTGGAGACCTTTGCACATTTTAATTTATAACTTGAAAAGTTAATGCGTGGCAACGAAAAACTTTTATTGTGTCATTAGCCAACATAATAACCATATGTGACGCGCAAAATAGAAAGGGACCTAAGGGTAAAAACCAGTTTTGTTCAGGAGAGCCATTTTAAAGATTTAAATACGTGTATCTTTGGTGTAGAATCGTCGACTTCACTTTCATAAAACGCGCATATCTCTGGGAGGGAACACTTTTGGGGCATGTTATTGGTCTCTTCGTTGCTCAGATGTTGTCCACATCAAAAAAAAAAAGTGAAAATTTATTTTTTTACCCTTAGGCCCCTTTCTCTATGCGGTAAATTTTGTTTTTAAAAATAAAAAAAAAATTATAGAACTTTTTTTAAATAATAGCCCATTTTATAATATAGTTTATCAATGGAAATGGTTTTATCATTGAAAATTATAAATACACTGGAGACATCTCCAAAACATGATTATTGAACGGTTCAACAGCTGCTTCGGGCGATGAAAAAACGTTGACCACTCATTTTTTTCTTGATGCTAGGGAATAAGAAGAAGTCATTGGATGTCAAATCGGGGCTGTACGGTGGATGGCCCATCAATACGACATCTTGAGTGGTGAAATAGCTGATCGTTTCAGCTGATGTGTGTGAGCTCGCAATGTCGTGATCCGTCTTCTCTTATTATCTTTCCTCATTTCTTCGAAAACTGTTGGCAAACAGATGGTTGTATTCACCTCAGAAAGGATCGTCTAGGTTCCACTAAAGGCTCTGTGGCAACATGGCCGGTTATAACAAAAAAACGCAATCATTTTCTCGATGTACTTCTTCCAAGAACGACTTTTGTTGGATTTGGCTCGTCTTGAAAGACCCATGCGGTCGATTGCTGTTTTGTTTCGGGTTCATATGCATAGATCAACAATGTTATACAGTGCCTTTGAGCTTTCGGAGTTATACTTTCTCAACATCTCTTTGCACCAATCCATACGATCCCTTTTTTGAGCATTCGTCAAATTATGTGGAATCCAACGAGAATAAGTTTTTTCACGGCCAAATGAACATGCAATATCGTATTGATGCTAGTCATACTAATGCCCAAGGATGCCTCAATCTCACGGTATGTCACATGTCGGTCTTGCTTAATCAGTTCACGCACAGCATCGATGGTTTCTGGCAAAGTGACCGAAGTCCTTCACGAAATTATCCTGGAGCGAACGGCGCCGGAGACTGAACTCTTGGTATCAGCGATTAACATTGCATTTTGATGGTGCTTTATCGCCAAAAGTCGAAACAAGTTGATTTAAACACTCTTGTCTCGATAACCCACGCCGAAAATCGTAAAAAATCATCGCACGAAAATGTTTACGGGATAATTAAATTTTTTACTGAGATGAATGTATCAACTAATTGTAAACAAAACAATTTGCCCTCGAATGACTAAACGTTCGGAGTGAAGTTATGCTAAAAAATGTCAAAGTTTCCTATGAAAGTTCCAGTTTGCATCTGGGAAAACTAATATTGTCAGGATCCGAAATATAATTAACAGTCCTCGTATCCCTCTATGGGCGAGGGTTATTCGGTTCACCTTACTACAACTTTGTCTTCTTTTAATGCTTATTTTTGGCTCTTTGTTGCTATTTGTAATGGAAATCAAAAATTCCTCATGCATGCCTAATAGAAAAAAAATTAAAATATTGTGAAGACCGACATACATTTTAATTTTAAGCTCCAAAAGTAGAACCATGGCCACCCGAAACTTTATGTGTGCCATTAGCCGTAATAATAACGATTACTGAAATTTTTTTTAAAAAAAAATCAAAGGTACATATTTTCCGAAAAACAAATTCGTTTTCTAAAATATTAAAAAAATTTTCTTTAAAAATAAAATTTAAAAAATTTAATATGTAGACCTCAATTTAATTCGGATAGTTAAAAATTGTTTTTCAAATATCGTATCTACGAGGGCGACCGCAAAACTAACTGGCCTGGCACAATTTTTGTTTTACTAGCATTTTTGTTTTGTTTTGTTTTTTAAAAGCAATCTTTTATAAGCCACCTGTCAAAATTTCCAAAATATTGTTACAGGTGATTGAAGTAAACAAGTTTTATAGTTTTTGAAAAATGGAAAATAAAGAGTTTCCTGCGGTAATTAAATACTTTTATATTAAAGGTTATACGCCACAATTAATCAAAGATGAATTGGATTCTGTTCATGGTGATAATGCACCATCATACTCCACCGTGAAATCCTGGGTTCAACAATTTAAAATGGGTCGTTCAAGTACGGAAGATGAACAACGCTCTGGAAGACCGAAAACTGCTACTACTATTGAAAACATTAGAAAAATATTTAATGAAGTGACTAAAGATAGACGAATAAAACTCAGAGAACTTGCTAATATTGTTAAAATACACGAAAAACAAGTTTGGAGTATTTTACATGATGAACTCCACATGAAAAAGCTATCCGCAAGATATGTGCCGCGTTTGTTTACTTTGCCCCAAAAAATCGTCCGTTAGACCAATTCCGAGGAGCTTTTAGCGATTTATCAGCGTAATCCAATAGAGTTCTTGCGCCAATTCATAACTGTTGATGAAACATGGATCCATCACTCACATCCCAGAATGCAAAGAACAGTCAAAACAATGGATATAAGCTGGTAAAAGTGGTCCCAAGAAGGCGGAAACTGTTAAGTCAGCAGGAAAAGTAATGGCCACAGTATTTTGGGATGCAAGGGGTATAATATTTATTGATTATCTTTAGAAAGGAAACACTATAAATAGTGAATATTATTGTGCATTATTGGATCGGTTGAGTGAAGAAATCAAGATAAAACGACCGCATTTAGAAAAAAAAGTTCTTTTTCATCAAGATAATGCTCCTCTACTCACTGCATTTTTAACTCAACAAAAACTGGCCGAACTACGATTTGAAATTGCTCCGCATCCACAATATAGTCCAGATTTAGCTCCTTCTGATTATTTCTTGTTTCCAAATTTAAAAAAAATTCTTGGTGGCAAAAAATTTTCGTCCAATAGCGAGGTTATTGCTGAAACTGAGGCATATTTTGAAGGTCTTGAAAAATCTTATTTTTCGGATGGAATTGAAAAACTTGAAAAACGTTTGATGAAGTCTATTGAGTTGGAAGGAGATTATGTTGAAAAATAAATAATAATAATTCCAAAAAAACGGTTCTTTTATGTTAGGCCAGTTACTTTTGCGGTCGCCCTCGTAGGACGAAAGTTATGAGTTTTTTACAAAAATCTTGTCACTGCTGCAATTTCCAGAATTCTGAAATTTTTTAAAAAACCCAAACTGTGTTTATTTTAGAACACCAAAGTGAACCAATGTACAAAATGTCGTCAAAATCGAAGACCTAACTAAAAAGTGATCGATTTCACATGGAATTGAAGCATATGGACCTTATAGCCTCAAAAATCGGTTTTAATTTAAAATGTTCGTCACAAATCCGAAAATAACTTAAATTCTACGATTAGACTATATTTGAGGTCTTGGCCTGTAGATCGAAAATGAGGGCCCTGTAAACATAGACATATGGTTTCTAAGAAACAGTATAATTACAGCACTAATTCCAATATGTTTAAACTTTTAAGATTTATTACATTTAAGACCTGAATCTTCGGGTTCCCTGAACAATGCATATATGGGTTCTCTAAAACCATGAAACTACGAATCTGAACAGTGTAAATGGTTCGGCCCGGTCGAACTTGCAAATTGTTCACTTGTTTCTCTTCAAAATATTTTTAATTTTTTTCCTTAAATAGAGTTGAAATAGTCACGCTGCTCTTTTAATCGAACATACTTATTTATTTAAACACAGTGTTTCTTTTTCTCGCAACATTTGTAAAAATATGCTTTAGCTGAATTGCAAAAGGACGTAAATATATTCAACATAGATCGGCTCAAGTTACGCACTTGTTTTATACTCTTTAACATAGGAGTTTATGATCCTTTGTTCAAACGTGGAACCAAAGGAATCAATATACTTACAGGGTGGCTGATGAATATTGCTACATTAAGAAACTCAAATAACTATTTTTTCAGTGTATGGAATAAATTTTTCTTTATGTTAGAGCTCATTCAATTTTATTACGTATAGCTTAATTAGTTTTAAAAATAATGGAATTTAAATGAAAAACTGTCGCACTTGGAGTATGGGAAATCCACAACCATTGTTGAGACGCCGTTACATCTTCACAAAGTCACTGCTTGGTGTGCTCTATGGGGTAAGGGAATCATTGGTCCACATTTCTTCATAAATGAAGCCGGTCATTATGTTGCATTCAATGGGGAACGCTATAGAGCCATGATTAATGACTTTTTCGTGCCTGAATTGGAAGATGTTGATGTGGAGGACCTTTAGTTCCAACAAGACGACGCTACACTTTTGGTGAACGCACTATCTCGAGTCGTGGCGCGGACTTCAGGATTGTGCGATTTAACACCGCTGGACTATATTTTGAGGTTATGTGAAGTCGCTGGTCTACGCAGATAAGCCCGACAAGATTGACACCTTGGAAGAGATTATTCGGCGCGTTATTGCCGACATACGGCCCCAAATGATGCCAGAAGTGGTCGAAAATTGGGCTATAATTTATTCGAGCGGCGGCCAATTGACGGCCAATTGCCCGAAAGCATTTTTAAAAAATAATGGCAAACCCTTATCTTTATAAGAAAGCTAAATTCTTGGCCGTAGCATTAAATGATATGTGTTTTATTTATTCTTGAAAACCACACGTCTAAACAAAACAGCCTTTACATACTATTCACAGCTGTTACACATTAGTTTTCTTGCAAGGTACGATAGATTTTGTTTTTTTTTTAACTTCTGGGACCAAATTTAGTCAATTTTAGTCATAAAACCGCTTAATAATATAATGTGCAGTTACGTGCGTTTGCATCTCAGCTAAAATCAGTTCGGTGTGTGAACGTACATATGTATGTTATGTATTTACATACGTAAACGTATATACTCGTATATGTCTGCATTGAATTGTTTTGAATAGCTGTGAGTACTCGCACTGGAATAAGGGAACTAGAAGTACGAGTAGTTTGATTTAATTGCAAGATACCTTTGCCATAAACTAAACAAATGGTTACCATTTGCATTTAAATACTATATTTCTGTTTGTTTATTTGTTTTTGCCTTTGCTGCTGTTACTGGCCTTGTTGTTGTTCTTGTACACTCTGCCGTGTGTGTAACTCTTAAATGTTAAGCTGCCGCACTGACTTTTTGACCTTTTCGCCTTTGGAGTGGCTGGGGGTACGTTGATTGCTTGCCTTGCCGCGTGGTTGTCTGGAGCTTCTCCGCCCTGTTCTTAGCTTTCGTCTTGGCTGTATGGACTGGTTGTTTAGGCTCCACCGAGTGACTGAACGGTCGGCTGAATGGATTTCTTGTGTGGCAGGGAACGACTTGAATAAGGATTTCCTTTTGTTTCTTGGTGGGTTTAGATGTTATTGTTGTTATTTGGAGTTGGTTTGGGCTGTGAGAATATGTACATTGGCTTTTGCATACAATAGCAATTTAAATTTATATTTAACATGCAAAGCCATGCATTGCCAGTAAACTTTAAGCCGTTAATAGCAGGCAGTTGATGGAACGTACCGTAGGCAGGTACAATCAACAACAACGCAACAGTAAGAGTAACACCAGGAACATCGTCATCGGGAACATGCCCATCTAGACATAGACTAATGTCTTTATTTCTTTTTTAATAGGATTCCATTTGTTCTTATAGTCCTTTTCACGGGGTTTTGCTTCATTTATTTGCAAAACGTATTTGCATTTGTTCGCTTGCTAATTTTCCATGCCGCCTTTGCAATTGCAAAATTGGCCTAACTCGTCCGAATCGTTGGATATTTAAGATGACTCGAAGCGGAATATTCTCCGATTAGACTTGAGATGGTTAATGTGTTTCTCGACCAAGAAGAATGCCATGTTCGTTAAATACAGTTAAGTAAACGCCATTGTCAAAACGTGTCAATTGTCGGTAATCAAATTGAACACCACGAATTGATGTACGTTAGGGACGTTGCTGTAGTAAAACCAAAAACGGGTTTCGTTGTCCACCAACATTTACATAGGATATCTTTCATTGATAAGAGAATGTAGAGAAATTTAATTCTTAATATTACTACTTAAACTAAAAGTCATCAAATTGCAAAATGTTTCAGTAATATTGTTTATGACCATTTAAACATTAATTTTATATATTCACGATTTTTTCTACATGTATTTCAAACTTTATAAATATCAATTCAGAAAAAGGCGTTACCCCTATTTTTTCCTTGAAATGATCATAGTTTTTAAATATTCGTCTCAAAAAATTAATGATCTAATTTTTTGTAATATTTAGATTTATTTCAAAATATGTAAATATTTAAAAAAACGTTAAAAAAGATGATGTTAAACATTGAAATTGAAATAGAGTAGTTTTGTTATCAATTTAAAATACAAGCAAGGATTGGCAAAGCTTTAATTTTTGTCGACGGTTGCTAACGCGATAACTTTACAATATTGTACAAGAATCAAGAAATAATTTTGTTTACAGAAAACTACACGCTGAAAAAAAAGTATGGTTGTGGTGACAATATTCGAAGATAATACAATTGTTGGGTATATGGTTGTGGTACAACAATATTATGATTCTCACAACAATAGTATGATTCCAATACAACCATACTATGATCCTTACAACAATAGTATGATTCACACATAACCATACTATGATCCCAACAACCATAGTATGATTCACACTCAACCATACTATGATCTCCACAACCATAGTATGATCCTCACAACCATAGTATGATTAACACGCAACCATGTTATGATCCCTACAACCATAGTATGATCACACACAATTATACTATGATTCCCAATATAATTTATTAGAATTTGTTTAAGTTGTCGACAAAATATTTGATCCCCAATATTATTTATTAGAATTGGTTTAAGTTGTCAACAATAGTTTTGAATTATCAAAATTATTCAAAAATACATTAAATTCAAAATAAGACGAGTGATTTATTTGACAGTAGAAAAAATAAGTTGAAATAAACGTAAGCGTTTTTATTAAAAATATTTCAGTTAAATAAAGCCAAAGCAGCTTGTTTAAAAAATTTTGATTTCGATAAAAAAAAGGTACTATTATTGCATTAGATCCGTACCAATAACATTTGTTCTTAAATGCAAATGAAGAAAAATTACAATTATACAGTATGATTGCCGTAATCATATCATTGTTAACATAAAACGCAAAACACAATACTTTTGTCGCACCAACCATATTTATATTGTTGCTATAACCATATTTTCATTTTTAAATTTGGCAATAATACTATTGTTACATTTCAACAATATTTAGATTGCAGCAAGTATACTATTGTCAAATATAAATTCAGTTAACAATGCGTTGGTTGCGACGAATACACTTTTATTGCGGAGAACATATTATTATTGCCGTGACCATGCAGTACCCATGCTTTGTCTCTGCGTGTATAGGCAATATGTAATAGCAAATATGCACCGATGATTCATTACACCAGCTTAAAAACCGCACCAAACCGTGGTTTTCTCTGGGCATAATGACACCTCTTGAGCCTCTTCTTGTTGCTCTTCAGCCCAGATGCGGCAATTTTGTTTATTGACTTTGCCGTTGCGACAGAAATGGGCCTCATCACTGTACAAAATTTTGGTCGAAAACAGCGGATCTTTCCGTTTCTCACCAAACGCTCATTTCCATAATACAGTTGCAAACAGTTGAAGGTAATTATTTTCAAAAAAGAAATGCCATAAACTGTTCTTTGAAATTACCAATAAAACTTCCACACTTGATTTGAATTTTTGTATTTTTTTTGTTCTGAAAAAATACCTCTAGATGGATCACCCTATATAACATTTATGTTAAGGGTGTTATTCAAGAATTACCTTTAGCGAGTTGAAGTGAGCTCGGTTAGTACTCGCTTCTAGTATTTCTTGAATACGTTCTTTCTATAAACTAAAATAGTTTGCACATAAAGAAATTTCAAAAATTGATCGTAAAGTTTTGATGATATCGCCTTAGCGACCAATTACTCGTTTAATACGAGGGCGACCGCAAAAGTAACTGGCCTAACATAAAAAGAACCGTTTTTTGGAATTATTATTATTTATTTTTCAACATAATCTTCTTCCAACTCAATACACTTCATCAAACGTTTTTCAAGTTTTTTAGTTCCATCCGAAAAATAAGATTTTTCAAGACCTTGAGCAGGGATTAAACCGGCTCAAGACCTCTTGCTTCTATATTTAAATAGAAGACAAGTTTTTAACAAAATGGCAAAGTGACATTGATTTTCGTGGCTGCACACTGCTTTTATCATGATTTCGGGTCCGTGACAACGCTCTTCAGAAAGCCTTGCTGTAATTGTTGAAAGTAAAACCGAACTCTATAAGGCCAGGCTCTCCCCAAACGAATGAGAACTACTGTTGTGAACCTTACTTTTCAAGTTTTCTTCACACAATTGCCCACGAAAATACAACTCACTCTTGCCAGCTCTAAAGAGACTCCACATCGAGAGCCATCAATAGATTTCTTTTACAACAACGTGTGTGTGTGTGTTGTAAAAAGAGTTTAGTTGACTATGTCAACTTGTGTGCCGTGCCGTGCATGTACGTATGTTTAGCTCGTTTGTTTTATTTCGGTCTGTTGCTTTTACACATTGAACAGGGATTAAACCGGCTCAAGACCTCTTGCTTCTATATTTAAATAGAAGACCTTCAGACCTTCAAAATATGCCTCAGTTTCAGCAATAACCTCGCTATTGGACGAAAATTTTTTGCCACCGAGATTTTTTTTTAAATTTGGAAACAAGAAATAATCAGAAGGAGTAAAATCTGGACTATAAGGTGGATGCGGAGCAATTTCAAATCATAATTCGGCCAGTTTTTGTTGAGTTAAAAATACAGTGTGTGAAGGAGCATTGTCTTGATGAAAAAGAACTTGTTTTTTCTAAATGCGGTCGTTTTATCTTGATTTCTTCACTCAACCGATCCAATAATGCACAATAATATTCACTATTTATAGTTTTTCCTTTCTCAAGATAATCAATAAATATTATACCCCTTGCATCCCAAAATACTGTGGCCATTGCTTTTCCTGCTGACTTAACAGTTTTCGCCTTCTTGGGACCACTTTTACCAGCTTCTATCCATTGTTTTGACTGTTCTTTGCATTCTGGGATATAGTGATGGATCCATGTTTCATCAACAGTTATGAATTGGCGCAAGAACTCTATTGGATTACGCTGATAAATCGCTAAAAGCTCCTCGGAATTGGTCCAACGGACGATTTTTTGGGGCAAAGTCAACAAACGCGGCACATATCATGCGGATAGCTTTTTCATTAGGAGTTCATCATGTAAAAAACTCCAAACTTGTTTTTCGAGTATTTTAACAATATCAGCAAGTTCTCTGAGCTTTATTCGTCTATCTTTAGTCACTTCATTAAATATTTTTCTAATGTTTTCAATAGTAGTAGCAGTTTTCGGTCTTCCAGAGCGTTGTTCATCTTCCGTACTTGAACGACCCATTTTAAATTGTTGAACCCAGGCTTTCACGGTGGAGTATGATGGTGCATTATCACCATGAACAGAATCCAATTCATCTTTGATTAATTGTGGCGTATAACCTTTCATATAAAAGTGTTTACGCACGAAACTCTTTATTTTCCATTTTTCAAATGGAACAATTGCAGCAAGGCTTTCTGAAGAGGGTTGTCACGGACCCGAAATCATGATAAAAGTAGTGTGCAGCCACGAAAATCAATGTCACTTTGCCATTTTGTTAAAAACTTGTCTTCTATTTAAATATAGAAGCAAGAGGTCTTGAGCCGGTTTAATCCCTGTTCAATGTGTAAAAGCAACAGACCGAAATAAAACAAACGAGCTAAACATTTTTCAAAAATTATAAAACTTGTTTACTTCAATCACCTGTAACAAAGAAAATAATCATTAAATATTTCGGAAATTTTGACAGATGGCTTATAAAAGATTGCTTTTAAAAAACAAAAAAAAAGTTGCTAGTAAAACAGAAAATGTGCCAGGCCAGTTAGTTTTGCGGTCGCCCTCGTTCCTTCCCTAGTTGGATTCCATTAAGCAACATTCACTTATCTACGCTTTTACCGGAACAAACTACCTAACTCTGGCGCCGAACGCCGAATGCATTTAATGTGTGGTGTAGAGTATAATTCCTTACACTAAGACGCCTACATTTACTAGTTAGAAAAACCATCACAGATAAATGTTAAATGTTCTTACCCGGACTTGAAGCTTGAGTTCTTGTGTGATACGCGTGTACACTAAACTACTGCAGTCTACAACGTAGGTTACATTAAATATGCAGCCGCCAAAAGCAAAGCTCACTTGGGTACATGAGAAGGTCCCGTTGTTATATTTTTACCCGTCACGAATAATTTGTCCTAAGCTACTGGCCACACCCCCTTTTATCCTTTAGCCAGCCTTTTGCAATTGAAGGTGTCAGTTCTGTCTAAATCGCCATCGTAAAGGGTTTGTCTGAAAGTACCTGTAGACCAAACAAAACAAAACTCAAAACCAAACACTTTACATTTTAAGACCGCAAATTCCGGGCAGTGGTAGAGAGGATGTTCAGTTCGTTTCCATTTTCTCTTCATTGTTTCAACTCCCACAGAAGTCGTTCTCTTGGCATATACGCCCAAAGGCCAGTGGTGAATGCAATGAGGTTTATTAGATGAACCCATGACAGATTGATCGCCGTCCCCATTCTCAGATCATCCATAGAAGGCCAGATCATTCTGGTCTCTATTCAAGTGGGTTTCTTTTCACACCTATGTTAGTCAATTAAAAAGAGTTTCCGTGATATAAGCTGCTTGGTCTTCTTACATTTATTGGAGCATTCATACATAATAGACCCATGTATGAATGCTCCAACGTAAAATGTCAAACTAACATTTTTGTTTTTTTTTTACAAACAAGCTAAAATATTTTTGAAAGAGGAATTACAGCACAAGCTAAAAGGATCAGGTTTGTTGTTGTTTGTCATAGAGTGAAAGAAAAGTAAATCAGAGAAGTTAAAGCAAACACATCAACGTCGGGTAGACGTGCCATTCGCCGTTGGTGTGGGCGGCTTATCAATACCATTATGTGTGCTGCCGACTTGGTCTCTGCTCATTTACCGAAAAACAATCGTTTCTGCATATGTGACAGCGCATAGAGAAAGGGACCTAAGGGTAAAAAAATCAATTTTCATTTTTTTTCTTCTTTTTTTTTTTGATGTAAACAACATCTGAGCATCGAATGAAACCGATCCCATGCCCCAAAAGTGCTCCCTCCAGAGATATGGGCGTTTTATGTAAGTGAAGTCGACGCTTCAAAGCGCAAATAGAAAGGGGCCTAATCTTTAAAATGGCTCTCCTGAACAAAACTGGTTTTTAACCTTAGGTCCCTTTCTATTTTGCGCGTCACACATGCGAATTGTTATTGTCGAAGAGTGAGGACATAGGCGACTCACTGAAACAATTCCTTCTATATTGACTGACTGCCCGACTGGAAAAATATTATTAATTTCGGCTAGGCCGAGTCTCTTGTAATCCTCTTTCATGGATTTGCTATTAAAGAATAACAATTATCATATTTATGGTGTCTTTACAATAATAACCGCTTTTTGGCCTCTAGTATTTATGAGATGAAGCAAACATCAATGAAATCTGTAAAATAAATGCATTTTTTGATTTAATGTGACTATAACGGCCGTTTTGAGGTCCCAAGGGTGCATGAGAGCGATTTAGTTTCAGTTAAATCATAAAAATAAATAAATATTTGGAATAGTAGTCATGTTGGTCTAAAATTGAGTACCTATATGTCCATATTTAATATTAATTGTTTGTTTAGACTTTTAGTTTATCACTAAGGTTTTCACTTCGTTTGCAATAACACCAAATGCATGTCTGCGACCCAATTAAGTATATGGGTGATTCTGAGATTATGGGACACTTTCGACATCATTTTTGACATTCGATTTTTTTGAAAAATTTAATATTTAATTCAGGTAGATGTCTTAGTTTTAAAAAAGACTAATCATGTTTAAAAGGTACACATAAAAATTATAATTTTTAACGGAATCATGCAGAAAAAATAATAAAAGAAAAAAAACAATTTAACAAAGAAAAACGACCAACTTAAGTGTGAACGTTCGTAACGAGTTATAAAATACGACTTACTTAATTTTAATAGGACTGTTGACGAAAAACCTATTAGGTGTGCACCCACTAATGTAATGTTCAATCAAATTTGAGTTGCTTGAAATCAAGATTGGTTTGGAAATTGTAATTTAAGGGAATATTACATTTTACAAGGGAATACTGTGTATTTTCAGGGACAGAAAATAAACATCCATAAAAATATAAATTGAATAAAAAACTATAATCATTAATAGCAACAAAATTAATTGAATATTATTTTTTAATATGGACTGGTTTTATTAAATAAATAATTAATATTCTTGTAAAAAATTGAGAAAATTACAATTGAAAGTATTGTTAGGGACAACCAGGGTAATGATATTTGAACACTTTGGTAGGAAATTTTTTGAAGAACAAATAAATTTTTTAAAAAACAATTTTAAAGACTTTAAAGGTCCTATAAAGATTTTTTGTATAATAAACAATAAAATAATATGTTTTATTTTTTACCGCTTGAAACAACCAAGGACAGAAAAGTGGCCTTTAATCTCAGAATCAACCATATTTTTTATTATCTTCGTAAAGTTTTAAACGACCTAGCCATACCTGTCGGTTAAAAACACGATAAATTCCAACCGCAAAAGGTTTTAATTCTTATAGCTTTCCAGATATGTGTCCTATATACTAATTGGTATTAAGAATGGACCAAATAGGGAAAAAGTACCCTTTGAAGGATTAAAAAAGTTTCCTTTTAAGGGACAACATGTCTTAAAAAATTTACTTTAAAATTTGCTTAGCTTGAAAGTCGTATACGGAGACATAGGTTCCCACCAATTATCCAATAACTAATATATGTACCAATAACTAATATTTGGGCATATTTGGGGTTCAACCTTTCCCATATAAGCCATAATAAAATAAAATGTCGTTGCGAATTCGAAGATACCATTAATTCCAGAGTTTAATTTGAGGCTTTGACCAATGGATCTAATGTCCCTAAGGTGCCGAAAAAATAATTCCTCACGATCATGAGTACTTAGACACCGTGAATTTCCTCACGCATCTAAGTATGACATTACTTTTACGATTTGGCTAAATTAAAAGCCTTTACCTATAGGTGTGTTCTGTGGGTCCTTGGGCTGAAAACCCGTCGTCCTAATGTTGGAGAAACAGTAAAATTTTCTCATTAATCGGCCATCTTGAACCCCGGACTCAAAAATAATTAAATTTCGTTGTCATCAATATCACATTAATTTTTTAATTCGAATAAAGTCCTTGACTGCCTAAGGACCCCAGGGCATAGGTACTTAGAAACAATGTTATTTGCTCACTCATCTAATAATGTACTAACTTTTAAGATTTGTCTAAATTTCGGATACGGGCTGGGCTCTAGGGACCTAGAAGTCAGCTCCTTCACTAATGGTCACACGGGTTCTCAAAACAATGAGTTTAAATATTACATTCATTTTACGATGAAAGGATGGGCCAAATGTCCATATGACCTAGGTTCAAAGCTGATCGCTTTTGGTGTCGCTAAACGTTTGCTTGATTTATATCGAGCTTTCTTAGCGATCGCACTATTACAGTTGTTGTAGATGGGTTCTCATCCAACACACATAGGTTGACCGCAGGTGTACCACAGGGCTCTGTCCTTTCTCCCTCTTTATTTCTTATTTTCATTGACAATCTTTTGGGTCAGACTGTGAATCCAGTCTACTCTTTCGCAGATGACAGTAACCCTCTGTCATTCATATTCATTGGACCGTAGGCCGAGTCTTTAAGATATTGAAGACAAAGAGCGAATTATGAATGAGACACTTGGTCGGGATCTACTGGCCATTTCCGAAAGGGGTCGAGTAAATAAAGTAGATTTTAATGCGCGTAAGAAGCAGTGCTGCTTGTTGTCTCACAAGTGATTCGCTAACCCAACAATATTGGCAATTTCTATCGATGGTAAGGGTATTGAACAATCAGATGTTCTGGGAATGAAAATACAATGTGACGCCCGTTGGGCGAGACATGTATCCGAAGTGTCAAAAGAAGCACTCAAGTGCATAGGATTTTTAAAGCGGTGCAAGAAATATTTCACTCCATCTGATCTTTTCAATATCTATACAGTGTCAAAAGAAGCACTCAAGTACATAGGATTTTTAAAGCGGTGCAAGAAATATTTCACTCCTTCTGATCTTTTCAATATCTATACATTAGGCCGATAATGGAATACAACTCCGATATAATGGCAGGTGATGCAAAATCATCCTTGGAGCTACTTGACCGTGTTCAAAGGAGAGCGATGGGTTGGTGTTTCCCTTGAGCATCGTCGGAATGTGGGTTGCGTGACGCTGTTCTATCGTTACTTGCATGGTGTGTGTTCATCATACATCCGTCGCCTTATTCCTGACGTGAGGATGTTCGGCAGGGATACGCGAATTTCTAGGAATTCACACCCGTTTGTCATCGATGGGCCAGTTGACCGCTCTATACACCACAGATCAAATTCGTTTTACGCTCGTACAGTCCGCATGTGGAATCGACTTCCGACAAATGTATTTCCCATTAATTGCGACATCCAGAAGTTCAAGGCAAATGTCCATAAACATTACTCCCTCTTTCCCCCCTTCGATCCTTTACTTTCCACTCGCAAACCCAATGCACCTTATGTAAATGGCGGGCATCCCCTGAGTGTTGGTTATTTAAAATAAACCTATGGTGAAGTGTGTAAAAGCTTCGGCCCGGCCGATCTTACAAATTGTCCTCTTGTTTTTACAGAAATGCTCTTTCTTGCGCATCCGAGATCCCGGGAAATTCTAAAAATGTTCTCGTTTCCCAGGATCACGGCCGGAAAAAATAAATTTAAATTTGCTTAAAATCTTAAATAATTTTAAACGTATCCAGCCTATTTTGTATAAACGTAAGCGACTAAGGAGCTATTTAGAATGTATACCTAAAGAATAAAAAATATAGATATTTTGTTAAATTTTAAAATTAATATATTGCAAAACTAGTATTATTTTTTCAGTTTGTGAAAATGCGAAATTTCGACGAATCATTCATAAGAAAATATTCCCTGAAACAAAGTAGCCTATTTTAAATATTAACAGCAACCTGTAAAAAAACATTTCTGTTAAATTGCACCAATATAATTACTACATAATTTCACTGTTTTGCAACAAAATCATCCTTTGGACGAAAAGAAAAAAATATTTCAAGTCAAAGACCATAAACTGTAGAAGATGGTCAAAATGCTTACCCTTTGCAAATTCTGGGTGTATTTTTCAAATTCGTTATAAACAATTACAAGAACGCTAGAAAATCAAAACTGAAACACAAAAAACTCAGAAAACATTAAATTCGCACACTTTAAGCTCAAAAACATTTCCAAAATGATTGATGCTCATCTTGTGTATGTCGATTTTTCGCAAAAGCTCATTTTGTCCATTTTCTCCTATTCATCGTCCTTGGTTCAAATACATTCAAACGATTCTTTACACTTTTTGGCTGCATAAATCGCCGAATTGAATTTGCATGGCAAATTGAAATGTACAAATTAGTCCATTGAAATACTGTATAAACAGTTGTCATGTGTAAATTTAGAATCGACGATGTTGGACACAACACATTGACGTAATTACGTAGAAATGGTCACTGAAACAAACTACTCCTCTACATTGTTCACCAATAAAAATGACAAATTGTCAAACCTTAATGAGTATGACATGGTTATTTATGCAAAGATTACAATCCGCAGGTATGAAAGTAGCCTTGAAATATTTCCCAAAATTACCCTATTTGCAGCACATGCTACCACAATTTCATGCTTTCAATGTGACCTTTACCGGAGTGGTTTTGGGAGCCAAACAACAATATGTTAACTGTCAAAGTTAAGTGCGATGATAATTAAACTTTTTCACAAATTAGTTTACATTATACAATAGAACTACCACGTGTTTTGATAATTCTTGTGAATTTTTTCCAACTAAGTTACTCGTATAGAGATATGACGATGGAAAGGATGATAAATGGTCGGTGCCTTTAAAAAATCACATTCACAGCCAAGTTTTCAACCGACCCTTTTAATTTTTTAAGAGAATGAAATCAAAGACCAAGAAATTATGGTAATATTGGACTAGGGTCGTGGAACCGCCCACAAAATCCTGAATTTAAAAAGGCAATGGCCGTGTTCTCTTGGCAACTCGCTTAAGAGGTCGGTAACGCGCTAACTTCACACCATTGTACAAGAATATAAAAATGATTTTCCTTCCCAAACTATAACAAACCTGATCTTATTACTTGTGGAGTAATTCCTCTATCAAAAATGATTTTGTTTACAAAAAACTATAAACAAATTGCTTTTATTTTTAAAAATAAAAAGTTGTAGCATGAAAGGTTTTGAAGAATAACCTTTAGCGAGCTGAGTTATTAAAAATTTCGTAAAGTTTAAAAGTTATCGCCTTAGCGACCACTTACTCGTTAAATAAGCGAGTACCACTAGAACAAGCCTACACGCAGAAAAAAAAGTATGGTTGGGGTGACAATATTCGAAGAGCATCATACTATTGTTAGGTATATGGTTGTGGCACAACAATATTATGATCCTCACAACAATAATACGGCTCACAAACAACCATACTATGATCCCCACAACCATAGTATGATAGTACGATTCACACTCAGCCATTGTATGATGAACACTTAATCATACTATGATTCCCACAATAGTATGTTGGACATACAACCATAGTATGATCCTAACAAACATAGTGTGTTTCACACGCAACCATAGTATGACCCCACTTAACCATACTATGATCATCAAAATAATGTGTTTTATTGGGTTACGTTGTCAACAATAGAGATTTTTATTAAGTTAATTATTGAAAATATATTAAATTTAAAATTATATGATTGATTTATTTAAAAATCCAAAAAGTACCGTTTAAAAAGCGTAAGTGTTTGATTTATTAAAAATCTTTCAACTAAACAAATCCAAGATAGTTTGAAAAATTTTAATTTACATATAAAATGTAATTTTATTGCTTTAGAATCGGAACAATAACATTGTTCTATGCATTGCCGTAATCAATATGATTGCCGTAATCATATTATTTTGGACAAAAGAACACCGAAAAAACAATACTTTTGTCGCACCAACCCTATTTATATTGTTGCTACAGCCATAGTTTCATTTTTAAATATAGCAATAATACTATTGTTACATTTAAACAATGTTAATGTTGCCGCAGTCATACTATTGTCAACATAAAATTCAAAAAACAATACTATGGTTGCGACTAACGTACAATTATTATAGAGAACATATTATTGTTGCCGTGACCTTATAGACCCCATATTTTTTTCATATTTCATGAACTAATAAAGATATGACGATGATATTTGGAACAAGATGTTGGCGTAGATCGAAACTTATCCTAGAGAAAACGAGGGCGGAGCCAGTCCTCTTTTTGAAAATCGTGTTTAGCGCCAAGGTAATGGGCCAATCGTTATAATTTTTTACAGAATGAAATAATTAAGTATCGTGTTGGTATAGATTATATTGTGTTAAAATTACACAAAAAGGCATGTCCCTGCCCATACATCCGTGAACTTTAAAAGGCTATATCTTGTATATATCGTGAACTAATAGCGATGTGATGATATGGAAAGAAAAACACCTTGATACAAAAGAGTCAAAATGTTCATATTGGGTCGTAATCAACTATGGAAGATATATAAGCCTCGATGCTCTCTTACTTAATTTGTCCACTTGTTAAATAAATAATTTGGTGCTATAAAATTAAAACTTGGCTCAGGAGTTCGCATTACTAAACAAACTATGATCTTTGGATATATTTTATGGATCTACCACCGGCTGTATACGCAACAGACACTTTTGGTTACAGAAGACTTTGATTTAATATATCTGTACTTGATCAGTGACATTATAATGCACATAGGGAAAAAATAAGTCTAAAGCGTATGGTGAGGATTTCAAGTAGTAGACTTAATGCTTTTCTTACCCCTTATGAAAAGATGGTGCCGACGAAAGGCTTAAAATCGACCGACCATAAACAGTGCCGAGAATTTATCAAGACATTGTATTCTTGGACAAGGACTATTTTTGGTTTAAATGCTATACCAACAAGCAATTATACCATGATTTTAACACAAGCCACAAGCGTTGAACCTAGATTCAAACTATCAACAAAGATTGACTGATGGATATGGTAGATGCAATTGGGAATTCGATAACTTGTTCTAAGGATCTGGAAAAAAATGTTTTCCTATTTATTAGCGGATATTAGGATCTGATCAATCAAAACCAAATGCAACCAATTAGAGAAGATGGTATTTAATGTCAACCACTGACACAGCGGGAGTCAAAGCAAATATACCCGGCTCGAGAACAACGCAATTCGACGGAGAATTAGCAGAGCTGAACAAATGCATGACCGATAATAGAAATCTCATCTTAGTATTTTTTATTCGCAATACAGACAGCTTGCAAAAACTAACGCAGAATAAGCCTTCTTCCCATAGCTTATAAAATAATTTCGACTTTACTATGTGAACCATTGAAATGAACCCTTCCATTGTAATACTTCTTTCTAACTTTAGGCCGTAGAAATCAACAATTGACTGAATCAACACACTGCGCCAACTTCAATAAAAAAGATCACACTATGGCATACTGGAGATATTTTCAGATTGGAAACCAAAATAGACCCAAATGGAGGCTAACATTTATCCATATTATTCGCAAAAAAATAAATCGTGCTCGTCACATTCTGTCTGTATTTGTTTCCACTCTGCTAATAGTTCATAAGAAGACATTCAATATTTTTTAAAAATTTATAATTTTTTTATAAAAAAACGAAAAGGAATTTTTAGTTTTGAAGATAATCTGATTTCATTTTAGACAACCTATACACAAATGATAAAAGTAGTACTTAATATTTTATATTAAGTATTTAAACCCAAACACGATGATTTTTACCCACATTTATGAAGTTTCTTTGTCAAAAGATAAATAAGTATACGCTAATACTAGATAAATTGATCTTTTATCTTTGAAGTTTCCTACTTAAATTAACAGGCCAACATTTTTGTGCAACATAATAATACTCAAAACAAACTTTAAAGAATCCTTTTTTCACTTTTCTCGAAAAAGGACACGAAAACCTTTGATAAAGGATGTTTTAACGTTCTAGGAAAATAATCTCCGCAGAATTTCACTATCTCCATACGATTATCACGGAAAATATTTAAAAAGAAGGAATATGTACTACTTTTTTTACTTATTTCAATGCAAAATAAAAACTTCATCGGCCCATCCAAAACACAGAGACCTATCACGACCCTGTTCTTTTGGAAATCTACTATACTCAACTAAGTCTTTCATTTCCAAAAAAAATCATTTACCCCAATAGAAAGTCCGAAACAGTGTGTCTTAGTGTTATAAGGCAAACAAAAGTTTAGTTACATGAAATCGTCGGTTAAAACTTGTAAAAAAACGTACAGGCGGACGTGTGTACTACATTACACCCTGCACATCTAGATGTCCACCCCAATTGAAATAGGTTTTTGGATCCCATTGGATAGATTTTAAAACTAATGTATTTTTAAAATTTGTGAAAATATTTATTTGTTTTTGGTAATATCGGTTGAGCATATATGTGACGCGCAAAATAGAAAGGGACCTAATGCTAAAAACCAGTTTTGTTCAGGAGAGCCATTTTAAAGATTAGGTCCCTCTCTATTTGCGCTTCGAATCGTCGACATCACTTTCATAAAACGCACATATCTCTGGGAGGGAACACTTTTGGGGCATAGGATCGGTCTCATTCAATGCTCAGATGTTGTCCACATCAAAAAAAAAGTGAAAAGTTGATGAAAAGTTTTGTTCAGGAGAGCCATTTTAAAGATTAGGTCCCTTTCTATTTGCGTTTAGAATCGTCGACTTCACTTTCATAAAACGCGCATATCTTTGGGAGGGAACACTTTTGGGGCATGGGGTCTCATTCGATGCTCAGGTGTTGTCCACATCAAAAAAGAAAAAAAATTGATTTTTTTTACCCTTAGTTCCCTTTCTCTATGCGCTTTCACATATGTAGAATCTTAATAGATTTTCATGTAAAATCAGCTGTAAAAAAATGTACTTAAATTTTTTTAAATATTCTGGTTCCTATACGTTTTTGCCTGGCCCAATTAGCAGAAGATTGTTTGGCTGGAGATGAAGAATTTTACATAAAAGTCGTGTTTTCAGAAGATGGCTCAGTGGCTATGTCAATAAGCAAAAATTCCACTTATGAGGTTCAAAGAACCTACACGTGACTATTGAGAAGCCAAGGCATCCACAACGAGTCACTGTTTGGTGTGGATTTTGGGCTAGTGGAATCATTGGGCCCATTTTTTTCGAAAATGAGCAAGGATCCGCCGTTGGGGCCACATGTCACACAACCAACGCAACCATCGATTTTAACTCACTATTTTTGAAAATCGAATAATCAGCCGAAATTGTGATGTCTCTTGGCCGCCTCGGAGCAGTGATTTGAGCCCTTTGGATACTATTCAGTGGGTAGCCATTACGGATAATTGCTATGCAAAGCGTACTGAGACAATTAATCCTTTGAAATATGAAATCGAACTTGCCATTGAAGAGATTGAAACCTAAACAATCGAAAATGTACTAAAAAATTGGATGAGGTTGTGGTAGTCATATGAATTATATTGTATTTCATTATTAAATTACAAACTTCAACCTTTTCAATAAAACCAGAAATTTTAGAAAATAATCAATACTCAATTTTTTGCAGCCGTTTTTAATTTAAAACGTTAAATCTTAACTGTTTTTTTATTTCATTAGCGTCGGCCCTTTTGTCCAAACAACTTACCTGTGCCAAGTTTCATTAAGACTGCGTGTAATATGTGGCCTCTAGAGCTAAAAACAGATAAATCGGATGACCAAATGTGTGTAGGAGCAACATCTAAAAGTAATTCTGAACCGATATTCTTGCTTGGTCCAAAACACTAACGTGTGCCAGATTTCATTGAACTGGATGAAATATGTGGCAGTTAGAGCTTAAAACAGAAAATCTGACATCGGTACTCTTAAAGGTGCGTTTAGCTTAAATATTTTGGTAGTTACAAACATTTGCAATGGAGCCCTCTTCAGAGTGGTGCATTACATAGAAACCCTCTTCAGAGAGGTGCATTGCATAAAAATTACTATTGTTGTGCCCGTGAATTGCTCCTTAGTTACACAGTGCTGCCGTATCAAAACTGCCTATACGATTTAGCTGACCATAACGCATATCATGGAATAGCATAGACTGCAAAGGCATTGGTATACGAAACTTGAGGTCATAGTACGTATCCTGCAACCGCCGCACAGTGCTCCCTTTCATTGACTGAAATCAGAAAACTGCTTCAAATTTAAAATTGTTGGTATCATTTTTAAGGTAAAAGTAGTGTGTCAATGTCACTTTGCCATTTTGTTAAAAACTTGTTTTCTATTTAAATATAGAAGCAAGAGGTTTTGAGCCGGTTAATCCCTGTTCAATGGGTAATTGTCTAACTAAAAAAAATCCGCAAATATTTTTTCATAGAAATAGGTTTCTTCGGCTTTAGAGCCATTTCAAGTGAGCGGTTTCTAACCAGAACTAATAAATATTGTAGTTACGTTCTGAGCAGGGTTATAATTTTTGAATAGTTAAGGAGTGGTACAAATTTAGGTTTTTTAATTTTTTTGACTGACCCGGCAAACGCTATTTTGTCATATAAATTATTTTTAGGTAATTTCTAGTGTAGACAAAAAATAACTAACTTATTGTAGGTGTGTAAAGATGTGGTATCGAGGGCGGTTCGGAAAGTTCTTAGCCTATCAACGAAGATGATAGTTAGTTTTTCAAAAATATTTTTATTTTTCAATATAATCTCCTGAAACTTCAATACACTTAGTCCAACGCTTATCTAGCAATTCTATCCCTTGATTAAAATAGTTTTCCTCAAGGTCTTCAAAATAGTGGTTTACAACTGTAATTGCATCTTCATTTGAGGTAAAACGCTTGCCAGCAAGGAATTTTAAAAGTCACTGGGAGCTAAATCAGGAGAATAAGGTGGGTGGTCAAGCAACTCGTACTCTAATTCGTTGATTTCAGCCATTGTTAAAATTAAAACACTCTTGTGCGCTTTTGTGTTGTAAGCCAGGACGTTTTTCTCGAATTTGTACATTTAATTGATCTAAAAGGTTGCAATAGTACTCTGAATTTATTGTTTTACCCTTTTGCAGATAGTCAATCAATAAAATACCTTTGAAGTCCCAAAAAACCGTTGCCATAACCTTACCAGCCGATTGAATTGTTTTTGCCTTCTTTGGGCACTTCCTTCAGCTTCAGTCCATTGTTTGGATTGTTCTTTCGTCTCTGGAGTATAGTGGTGAATCCATGTTTCATCAACAGTTAAGAAACGACGCTTAAAATCCATTTTATTTCGCTGAAAACGATCCAAACAAGCCTGAGAAATGTTCATTCTTATGGGTTTATGGTCGACTATTAACAAGTCCGGCACCCATCTTGCAGAAAGCTTTTTCATCTGTAGTTCTTCATGCAAAATTAAATGGACTCGATCATTAGAGATGCCCATGATATTAGCTATTTCACGCACTTTTATTCGTCGATCATTTTATACCATATCATGCACTTTGGCTACAATTTCTGTTGTTGTTGCTGTTTTTGGACGTCCACTACGTGGTTCATCTTCAATGCTTGTACGACCACGTTTAAATTCAGCAACCCAATTTTTTACTGTTGCATATGAAGGAGCACTTTCACCTAACACATTCACCATATCTTTATGAATTGCCTGTCCCGATAAACCTTTTTTATGTAAATATTTAATGACAACACGTATTTCTAATTTTTCCATTGTAAAAAAATTGCGGATGCGTCTTTTGTGAACACCTGTTTCTATATGAAGGAGTTGCCAGATCGAAACAAAATTTAACATGTGTTCATAGCAGAGATGGAAGTTTCCAAAACACTTAACTTTTTTCTGTTTATACCGCACTTTTTTGCTAGGCTAAGAAGTTTCCGAACCGCTCTCGTATGTATGAAGTAGGCATGTAACGCTGTGCACGATGAGGGAATATAAAAATATCAAACGCAAAACATTATTATTTTTAAGTTATTATAATTTAATAATTAATTGAGTTTCATAATTACCGACATATGAAATCACGAAAGAAATGACATTGACATGAAAAAAAATTTAAAACATTCGAAATATTATTTGGGATTGTTAAACTAACAAAAAAAAAGAGTAAAATTTTAGTTAAAATCTTCCAGGATTTTATATTTTTCTGGAAATTGTCCAACATCCTATGTCCTTCCTTGGGCCAACACGAATTCAACAAGCCCAAAATCGTGAAAATCGGACGATCCGTTATTAAGTTATGCGTGTTCACACGGACGGCATTCTCTTTTATAAATATAGATTTCTTAAAATTATATATCATTAATTAATGACGACAATAACACTAACAAACAATATCAATCTCTTAATGCTTTAGCGTGAATAATATTTTTGGTTAGCCTATCTTTAGCTAACACAAACAAACTGAATGGTTACCCACTCGAGAGCATTTCACGTATAATTGTCCGTGTGAAAAACATGGTGTGCTCAAATCTAAGCCAAAAATAGACATCGTTATGCCTTGGGATTTGTTGACAGTCATCGCAAATGCCAATCTAGTCGGAAACTGAATACGTTTGAATTGAATTGTCACATCTGTATGTGTAATAGGAATCCGTGGTATTAATATATTTTCACCTCGGAACTGGCCATTTAAAATGCTTTTTTAATTAATTTTTGAATGACTAATCTCGTACCGTTGCACAGCCGTGGCGGGTTCAAATTACGAAGCAAGATAATCGGAGATCCAACCTTCAATTGTCAATTATGCTGTGGCATGTCTGGCAAATCCAGTGAGTTTCGCTGGCATCGCAAACTGTCTCAATAGATTTGTATGATACCCAGTTCCCTGGCAACTTTGTATCTTCAGATTTAAATTGCCAACGTCTACATTTTTTGCCGCTAAAATTGCTCTTTCTGCAATCCACTAATGATTTATGTGCTGTATATCGGAAAATATTTGTTCAATGAGAGTATCATGCGAATCAGCGATTGTGCAGAAATCGGTCGGTAATTTAACTTATACAGTTTCATCTATAGCAACTTTTCCATCACCGATGTCTAAGAGCTGGTTTGAGAATGTTTCAGCAGATGGATCTTGAAGCATTTGTACGCGCTTATTTATATTCAGCTGTACTTTTTCAATATTAAGGTCCATTTAGTCTCGACGGTTGACGGTGGAAGTTGACGGTAGGCAATCAATCATGTGTTAGAGGGAGATAACTACAGTTTGACGGTTGACGACGGTAGACTTCTGCAGGTTGCAGAATCAACCGTCAACCGTCAAGACTAATTGGAATTTACGCCACAGTGGAGATGATTTTAAGCAAGCGTTGATCACATCAGCATATGTTGAAAGTTCAATGACGAAAAGTGTTTGTTGATTATTTTACACTGTTTCAGCACGGTGGCCGTGAACGATTGTTTTTTAATGTTACACACTGCGTCAGGGTTATTTTGAATATTAAGTGGAAGCTTAAATACTGAATAAGCTGTTCTGCCCCCATCCAACAAAGTTGCCGCAATATCCGATTTCACGGAGCGTAATGCGGTCATAAATGGTTATTTGTTCCTCATTCATTAGTGGGACATTGCGAGTAAAAATCGCTGCCATTTCTACAGTACTGCAGTTCACGATTCATTTCTGTTTCCATTAAATCAGATGTATTTCGACGTGTCGAATTCTTACCAATGGAAAAATTTAGGATTGTATGTATTTCTTTATGCCACATTATAGAAAATAAAAACAAAAAATTTTGTCCAAAAATTGAAAAAAAAGTTAAGGGTGAACAACCCTTATCACTTAGGGGCATGAAAAATAGATAGTAGCCGATTCTCAGACCTACTGAATATACGTATAAAATTTGCTAATCGGTAAAGCCGTTTCGGAGCATTGTGATACGAGAATGTTATAGTACAGATTAAATTTTTCTCAATTTTTAATTCAAAAAAGCATAAAACACCAACAATTTCGGTGACTTTTTTTGCACAATAAATTAGTTTGGACTTTTGTCTATTGGAAAACAAAAATTGTGGAAGTGATTTTACTAACTAAAATAAGAATACAACATTCTGAATAAGTTTAATTTATAAAAAATATATAATTTTGTTTACTAAATTTGTTGTTTTTAGTGTAAAAAATTTCAAATTCCTTAAATTTAAGATGTCAGCGAACTGTTCTGAGAGCAGATCATCGGCCTAGTTGATATGCCAAATGATTCAGAAAAACCAATAAAATGTGCATTTTACAAGAAAACCGTGAATGCTACATAAATACCGATAACAATCAGCGTATCATAATCCATTTAGAAATGAAGTTTCATTATAATCTTGTTGTATTTTTGTACAATGCTAGTATGGGAACGGAGCACTGTGCGCCGATTATTTTCTTTTCTGATGTATGAAAGTATGTGAAAAAACCCAAGTTCTTTTAAAGAAGGGACACTGGTCCGTCCTATGACAAGGCTGTGTAAAAATCATTGCATCTAATCCAATTTGGAAGTACTTTCGGATATTTTGCACTTCTTTGAATGGTTAAATTATGATGGGCAGTGAAGATATTTTTCAGGTGGTCCTGCTGCTGTTTTTTTAAGAAATTTGTTATGCATTCCTTGCTAAGTTGGGACCTTCGTGTAATAAAGTGTATTTCAATTTTTTTTTTGCTAAAAACACTGTTTTCTATCATATGTCCATAACATATCATACCCACCTCATTTTGAGGAAATCTTTAAGATGACCGAAGACATACCTCATGTTCTGCGAACACATTACTCGCTTAATTGCAGGACTTAACTTACCCCCGCCAAGTTTAAACCATAATTGAAGATATAACCATCAACCGTGCATATGCAGTGTAGGACAACCTGCCAAGTAAAGGACATAAGTCGCCTAGTAAAAGTTTATATTTAAATGGTAGTCGAAAATTTATGATGCCATAAGCTTAAAGGCGGCATGTGCAATAAAGTGATATGATGGCATAACGTTTTATAGGTGGGGGATCGTAAAACATGTTTCACTCATTTTAGAAAACGAAACGAAGCCCCCACAAAACTTGAGCAATTTAAATTTTTTTTTAATTAAATTAAAAATGTCCTTAAATTTACGCAACAGCAACTGCTTTTCAGGCTTTTCTAATGGAAACGAGTAAAATAATTGGAAAGGTTTAATTTGGTTTAATATTTCTCTTTGAGCTTTGTGGAGTTTAAGGTCGAAAACACATGCATACGAAAATAAATACTTACATGTGCACACTGCGAAAGCTTATTAAATATGCACACATGAAAACTCCCACTGTGACTTGGGCCTTCTTAAGAAAAACAAATGGTCGGCTCTCGGCTCCTAAATATCAGATTAACTAAATGTAAACATATCCCCACTATTATCGTTAATTTTATTATTACGAGTATTATTTATACTGCTTGCTGTAATTGCCAATTGTCTCGCAGTTAGTTATTCTGGGTTTATTTCCAGAATTGATAAGGGCAAGTAAGCAAGAAAAGACCTCTGCTGGTGTATCACAACAAAAAAAGCCAATTAATTAATTAAACAAATCCTTATTGTTGTCCAACGTAGACGTTGTCTTTACAAGTAATTGTGTGTTACTTAATATTTGGTGTATGCTTCTTGGGAATATGCGAAAAACTGCAAATAGAACCAGACGATACCGAAAATACTTTGAATGTTGTCAGAAATAACACAATTTTTGTGTCAGGGTTAGAATAGCATGTTGGTCTGCATAGAAGGACATACTTGGGGATGGCACTTGAAATATAAGTGGTAGTCCCAATTTGGGCGGATCGATATTGAAATGTAATAAAACAAGCTGTGTTTGAAATACTAACGATTTTTTTTGTTTCATAGGCTATACATATTATCTATAATGTCATTCCGTTTCAAAACCTCCAAATACTTGTCAGATACCCCATAAGGAAAGCATGTATATATTCTCAATCGTTGTCAAATTATAAGATTCTTTAGCAATATTCGCTGATTGGGAGGCCTTCAGAGAAGCCACCAACCGCAGCTTTAATAATCTAGCTATTCCGTCGGATGTTTGAATAGCCGAGGAAAAGTTTGGGGCCATCATCAACGCAGCAGCCGCTCGCCATATCCCTATTACTGACCCTACAATTAGGGATCTCAACTCTGAGATCAGTAGGTTGGTCGACAAATATAACCGAAACAAATGATGACCACTTGAAGCAATGCAACTTAAGTTTCGGAATTGGTAAATTGTGGACAACGGTGAAATCGCTCTCTTACTCGGGAAGAAAGGATAATCGGACAGCCGTCACGATCGGCGATAGAACAGCGATAGATCCGAAGCAGTGCGCGTGATATTTTAACCGGATTTTTATTGAGCAGCCAAAGAGTGATAAGTCGAAAACGAGAGTATTGCGTCGTACCCGCGCTCTCCGAGACGACATCTGTCCCGCCTGCCATCAGGGACCATATGACATGCTGTACCTCTTCAATTGTCCAGCCAAGCCCACTTAGCTGAGCCCCAGGGCTCTGTGGACGCATCCAGTTCAAATGACTCGTTTTAGCCACCTGGATATCGAAGCAGATCCCCCATAGACGAACAAGATTTCAAAATAAAATATATTGTTGTTACAACAATAACTTTATTTGTAGTATTTTTGGGGATAAAGTCGGTACTTGTATGACTTTAATTTAATTATGTTACAAAAATTATCAGCTAAACTACACGCAGAAAGAAAGTATGGTTGGGGTAACAATATTCAAAGAGCATCATACTATTGTTGGTTATATGGCTGTGGCACAACAATATTATGATCATCACAACAATAGTATGGTTCACACACAACCATACTATGATCCCCATAACAATATTATGGTACTCACAACAATAGAATTATAACACACAACCATACTATGATCCCCACAACCATATTCACACACTCAAACATACTATGATCTCCATGACCATATAATGATCCTCACAACCATAGTATGTTGCACGTACAACCATAGTATGATCCTTAGAACCATAGTATGACTTACACACAACCATGCTATGATCCCCAAATTTTTTTGTAAAGATTGGGTTAAGTTGTTATTCAACAATAGAGATTTTTATCAAAGAAGTCATGTAAAAATACATAAAACTCTTTATAAAGGGAGTGATTTATTTAACAGTAGAAACAATTCATTTATTGAAAATATTTCAGTTATACTAATCCGTAGTTTGTTTTGAAAAAATTTAATTCAAATGTAGAAACTACTATTATTGCGTAAGATTCGTAAAAATAACATTGTCAAATTAAAAATAAATTACTATTTTGCCTGTATGCTTACCGTAATCATGTAATTGTTAACATAAAACCCATGAAACAATACTTTTGTCCCACCAACCATATTTATATTGTTGCTACAACCATATTTTCATTTTTTAATTTGGCAACAATGCTTTTGTTACATTTCAACAATATTAATATTGCCGCAATCATACTATTGTCAAAATTAAATTCAAAAAAACAACAATACTTTTATTGCAGAGAACATTCTATTGTTGCCGTGACCATATTTTTTCTCTGTGTGTACTTATAATTGAAAGAAGAGAGACTGAACTGCAAATATTCCTCAAAGCGCTAAGCCAACTGAAAGCTCGTTATGGGTTTTAAAGGCATTGACCGAATGAAATCAAAAATTAGGATGTTATTACAAAAGATATTGTGACAAAAGGGTATAGCGCCGCCCACACAAAGCTAAACTTTTAAATTCCATATTTCGTGAACTGACAGCAGTATGACGATAGTTTCGGTTGATCCATCTAGAGGAATTTTTTCAAAATAAAAAAATCAAATCAAGTATAAAATCTTAATTGTTCATTCGAATGAACATTTATGCCACTTATTTTTAAAATATATTTTCCTTCAAATGTTGTCTGCAACTACACCTCAGGGTGTCTACTCTGGGTCAAATTTTGGATGATTCGTTTGAGCATTTCAACCGGTATGGCGTTAATGACACTAGTAGTATTAGCTTCAAAAAACTGAATCGTAGCTGGTTTATCAGCATAGACTTTGGATTTTACGCAGCCCCAAAGAAAAAAGTCTAAAGGTGTAATATCACATTATCTAGGCGGCCAACTCACCGATCCAAAACGAGAATTAGCTGCTCTTCGAAATGACTAAGAGGTCATTTGCTAAACAGCTGTATGGCCAGTGGTATAAAAAACACACCCTGGTAGAAAATGGTTGGTACCACGCCCCTTAACAGTACTTTTATTGAACTATAAGTCGTAATGGAGGACATAAGCTTTGGCACAGCTGAACTTTTTTTCTGCCCTTGTTATGCCTGAACCTATACTCGTCTACATTTTCAAACAGCATGTGACAATAAATAACCATCGGCACAATTTAAGCAATTTCGTTTAATAATTTTGATATAAACAATTTCGTTTGACCGTTACTTCCATTTAGTCTTAGAATTTCTAATATATATTTCGAGGTGTTGCACAGTGTGAACAAACGGGTTAACTAACTGTGTGGAACAATTTGAAAGATCTTGGTCTAGAAAGTGTTTTGTAAAAGTTGTTTTTTTTAGACGTGTGTTTTTCAAGTAGAACTATAATGCTTATAGTTTAATGTAATGGCAAAGAGTTTAGCTTTATTATAAAGATAAGGGTTTGCCATTATATTTTAAAAATGATTTCGGGCATGTGGCCGCCGCGGCTGGCTCGAATAAAATCCAGCCGAGAGGCCCAATTTTCGACCAAATTTTGCAGCATTTGGGGCCGTATGTCGGCAATAACGCGCCGAATATTCTCTTCCAAGGCGTCAATCGTGTCGAGCTTTTCTGCGTATACAAGCGACTTCACATGACCCCACAAAACGGCGTTAAATCACACGATATAGGAGGCCACGCCACAGGCCCACGACGCGAGATAATGCGGTCACCAAAAGTTCCCGTCAATAAACTGATTTTTTCGTAGGCTTCATAGCACGTAGCGCTGTCTTGTCGAAACCAAACGTCAACATTTCTTATTTCATGACTGTAACATTATGACCGGCTTAATTTTTGAAGAAATATGGACCAATGATTTCCTCTACCCATAGAGCACTCCAGTGACTTTTTTGTGGATGTAACGGCGTCTCAACAATGGGTTGTGAATTTTCATTACTCTAAATGCGACCATTTTGGTTTTTAACGTAACCATTCAACAAAAAGTGAGCTTCATCGCTGAACAAAATTTTCTTGTAAAAATAAGTATCTGAGGCTATCTCGTTTTGGGCCCATTGACCACGATTTGCAAATGCTGTTCCGAAGTAAGTCTATTCATAATGAAATGGCAAACCCAACTGAGCATATACCAAACAAGTGACAGCTGTCAAAAAGACCAATTCCGAAAAAAGTGTGGCTGGGTTGAAAACCACTCGTCCAAAAAACACCCTTTACAATGATCATCAATATAATATAAGGAACTGAAGAATTATTAAAGAAAAGTGTTGCCGGTTAGTCTTTTTTTCTGGTTCTGTCTAAATTTATCAAATTGTGGAACAAATTTATTAAATTGAATAAACATTTTTTTTCAGTGTACTAACCACGCTTTGCTATGGCACCTAAGCACGGGTGCTAAGTGCTTGTTGCGACAAGCGATAAAATACAACGAATGCACTGGCCACGCAAGTGCAAAGCGCAAAGCTCTGACATAGAAAACCAACACTTCGGTGAAGAGTCCAAATGAAGTATGATGGGAACATCCTTAGTATTGGAAACTGAAAGAAGCACGTCCTAGAGCGAACTCCTAACAAATCAATTATTGTGCAGGCACATGCCAACTAGAAGCTGAGGAGCCAGTTTAAGTAGGTAAGTACGAGTATATAAAAGAAATGCTTAAGTAAGTATTAAGGCTCCTTTGTCGATTAGATATACACGCAGAAAAAATGTATGGTTGTGGTGACAATATTCGAAGAGGATAATACTAATTGGGTATATGGTTGTAGTTCAACAATATTATGATCCTCACAAAAATAGTATGATTCAACTGCAACCATACTATGATCCTCACAACAATAGTATGATTCACACATAACCATACTATGATCCCCACAACCATAGTAGGATTCACACTCAACCATACTATGATCTCCACAACCATAGTATGATCCTCACAACCATAGTATGTTTCATATACAACCATAGTATGATCCTCACAACCATTCTATGATTCACACTCAACCATGTTATGATCCCTACAACCATAGTATAATAACACACAATTATACTATCATCCCCAATATAATTTATTAGAATTTGTTTAACTTGTCGACAATTGATTTGATCCCCAATATTATTTATTAGAATTGGTTTAAGTTGTCAACAATAGATTTGAATTATACAAAATTATTCAAAAATACATTTAATTCAAAATAATAGGGAGTGGTTTATTCACAGTAGAAACAATAAGTTTAAATAAACGTAAGCGTTTTTTATTAAAAATATTTCAGTTTAACAAAGCCAAAGCAGCTTGTTTAAAATATTTTAATTTCGATAAAAAAGTACAACTATTGCATTAGATCCCTACCAATAACATTTGCTCTTAAAAGCATACAGTATGATTGCCGTAATCATATTATTGTCAACATAAAACGCAAAATACAATAATTTTGTCACACCAACCATATTTATATTTTTGCTATAACCATATTTTCATTATATAATTTGGCAATAATACTATTGTTACATTTCAACAATATTAAAATTGCAGCAATTATACTATTGTCAAAAATAAATTCAGTTAACAATGCTATGGTTGCGACTAACATACTTTTATTGCAGAGAACATATTATTATCGCCGTGACCATGTAGTAAACATGTTTTTTCTCTGCGTGTAGCTAATTTAAGTTTTTATTTTGAATTTCAACTATTTTGGCCAAGAAAAGAGGTAGTCACGAATTAATGCTCTTTTGTCGATTAGACGCCCAGTTTACGAGATATAGCTAATTTAATTTTTTATTTAAAATTCCAACTGTTTTTGCCAAGAAAAGAGGTGTTCACGAATTAATGCTCTTTTGCCGACTAGACGATTAGTTTAGAAGATATAGCTATTTTTTGTTATTTGGAAATTTAACTATTTTGGCTAAGAAATGAGGTTGTCATGAAGTATGGCTCTTTTGTCTATTAGACGCTTAGTTTGAGTTTTTATTTGAAATTCCAACCTTATTGGTTGTTCCGAATTAAGGCTCTTTTGTCGATTAGACGCTTAGTGTAGGAGATATTGGTAATTTAAGAATAGAGGTGGTCACGAATTTAGGCTTCTTTGTCGATTACACGCTTAGCTTAGAAGATATAGCAAATATAAGTTTTTATTTGATATTACAATTATTTTGGCCAAGAAAAGAGGTGGTCATGAATTAAAGCTCTTTTGTCGAGTAGGCGCTTAGTGAAGGAGATATAGCAATTTTTTTTATTTGGAAATCCAAATATTTCGGCCAAGAAAAGAGGTGGTCATGAATTAAGGCTCTTTTGTCGATTAGGCGCTTAGTGTAGCATTTTTAGCAAATCTATTTTTTATTTGGAAATCCAACTATTTTGCCAAGAAAAATGGGTGGTCACGAACTAAGGCTCTTTTGTTGATTAAGAATAAATGTGGTTACGAGTTGGCCCTTTTGTAAATTAGACGCTCTTTTGTTGATTAGTGTCTTAGTTTCGGAGATATTGCCAATTTAAGTTTTCCATTTTACTGAAAATCTAATTTTTTTTACAAAATACCTTTTTTGTGCCACGGGTGTTGTCTGACCCCTCGTTGTTAACAAATGAGTTCACATTAAAAAGCATGGTGCCATTGAATTAGTGACAACTTTGCAAAACACTCATATAAATCTGCACATGTGACATGTATAATTAGTTAGATACGACAAAATTCAAGACTAAGTTTTATATACGAAAAAGTTAATCCGTAAAAATTTAAGAATTTAAACTTTTGAAATCGTCCAATTACACAGTACAACAGCCAATCTGGGGGGTGAAAAATTCCAAGTCAGGGTGATGGTACTAGGTCAGTATATTAAAACCCTCAAAGGGTTTTGCGTTCGTATGTGCCAGTTTTTTTTATGACCTTTTACATTTTTTCCTTACCTTGATGTTTTTTCGCTTAGTTGTAAAATGTTGGCAAAAACGTAGTTTGACATAACTCGAGAACGACTAGTTCGATTTTGCTGAAATAAATTGAGAAAAATTAATAATTACATTTGCTCTAATCTATGTCGCATTTTGTTTATAGGTTATGTGACTTTACGTGAAAGTTATAATACTCTACACGTTTTTTCGTTTGGGATTTATATGTTTTAAAAAAAAAAAATTTTCTTGCAAAATTTTCTTCATAAATTTATTTCTAATTGCAAAAATGTTGATTTGGTAGAGATACAGTATATTAATGGATTGGTACATACGAATGCAAAACCCTTTGAGGGTTTTAATATACTGACCTAGTACCATCACCCTGACTTGGAATTTCTCACCCCCCAGACAATAACCCCAAAAATGTTCCACAGTGTTATTCATGCATAGGTTTGGGCATTTTTTGCTTTGAAAGTGTGTTTGGTTTTTTTTCTAGTTTAACGACTTCATAACTAGTACAAGTTGAAATAAAATATAATGCCTAGATAAGATGCGCCAATTAGTTCAGGGTCAAAGGTATTAACAAGTTACACTTTTGTAAATGTTAAAGTCGGCCTTTAAACAGTAGATTTCGGTCAGTGATTCGTAGAATAATTTGCTCATTGCTGACTGATTTAAGAAAAATCCACCATTTGTCCCTTTATGGAATGTCTTTTATAAAAAAACGGAACAATACAAGATGATTATTGGGCAAAAGACTGGGCAATTCACCAAAAATGTTCTTTGTCCGCGTACACGCAGAGAAAAGTTATGGTTACACTATGATCACCGCAACAATAATATGTTCTTTCCAATAAGAGCATGTTCGTCGCAACCATAGTATTGTTTTTTGAATTTCATTTTGATAATAGTATGATTGCGACAATATTGCTATTGTTGAAATGTAACAATAGTATAATGGCCAATTATGAAATAAAAATATGGTTGTAGCAACCATATAAACATGGTTGGTGCAACAAAAGTATTGTTGTTTAAAATTTACGTTAACAAAAATATGATTACGGCAATCATACAGTATGGTTGTGACTATAATCATAACAAAACAGGTTTTGTAGAGCACACATGTATGTGTGTGCGTATGTTTTTTTGATATACAAAAAAAAACACATACACACGATACAGCGAATTGTTGCTGTCCATTAAAAAAGACATCAACAATCGGAAGGTAGCTCGAGGGATTTTTATTGTGTTTAGTTTGTTCGGTGAAATACTCTAATAACGGCTGGTTCTCGTTTATTTAAAATCTGCCTGCACTTAAGTATAAGCCATTGATCATGGTTTAATCACATTCGTTACTTGGTGTCTACGGATGGTGAAGTAGCATTCACCCCTGCTGGCAACATAAAGTATTTTTGACCGTTGGAATATATATTTTTGTTTCTTGAATGTAATGTTTAATAAAAACATGGCTTCAATTCTGGCTATGAACTAATAGTATTGCAATTTAATTTAATAAAAACAATTTAATAAAAACCTCTATTTTTGAATAACAACAATAAACAATCCTAATAAATAATTTTGGGGATCATATTATGGTTGAGTGTGAATCATACTATGGTTGTGGGGATCATAGTATGGTTGCGTGTGAATCATACTATGGTTGTGAGGATCATACTATGGTTGTATGAGAAACATACTATGGTTGTGAGGATCATACTATGGTTGTGGGGATCATAGTATGGTTATGTGTTAATCATACTATGGTTGTGGGGATCATAGTATGGTTATGTGTGAATCATACTATTGTTGTGAGGATAATAATATTGTTGTGTCATAACCATATACCCAACAATAGTATGATCCTCTTCGAATATTGTCACCCCAACCATACTTTTTTTCTGCGTGTAAAGTTGAAGTTTCGCTGGTAGGTGCTGTGTTTGTAATTTGAGGTAGGTGCTGTGTAATTTACGATGTAACTGCTGTGAGTCCACCTCAATTCTATTCAAATGTTAATCTTATCTTAGCCCTTAAAATGGCAGTATCAAAGTTAGCCACCCTTGGGGAACACTTGAAATTTTAATTGTCATTCAGCGGTCCTTCAGAAAAATAAATTAGATCATAAAGTTTTACTTGCGTACGCACAATGATGTTAATGGGTGGGTGCACATGCATATGTACAAATGTATATGTAGATTCTACAAATATTTGTGTATATTAGAGTGGACCAAATGTTATTGATGCTGGTACTTCCTCAGTGAGATTTTGTTTGGTAAATGCCTACTACATTCAAACTACAAGAATTGTAGAGATTTCTGTCATTTGTTGAGTTAATTTAAAACTTAACGTTATGAACACAGTACCAATAGTATATTATGAAAACCCCTCTGTCCGTAAGTACTGCCAAGCATATGCACTACACCATTGCCACGCTAACTACCCAATATGAAATTGCGATCATTTCCAAAGGAAACAAGTAAAATCGTCGTTATGTTCGGCCAAACCGAACTTTATAGTTAGTAAGGACATAAATACTGCTACACACGTTTTATGCTGTACAATAAAAAGTACTGAATGTTTTTGGACCAAATATTTTTTAATATATTTGTTGATGTATATTGTATTCAAAAAGAATCTACTTATTCGAAATGTCCTCCTTTTGCCTTTACACACGCCTTAAGTCGCACTGGCCAATCGTCAATAGCTGCACTAACCTCGTCCATTGAAAAATTGGCCACAGCTCGAACCAAAGCAGTCTTAAGAGGTCCAATAATGTGGTATCTTTTGTTACAAACCTTGTCCTCTAAAACCGTCCACAATTTGTTATCCAATGGGTTCAAATCTGGACTGCCTACGGGGGAATTTTTCAGGGGAAATGAACGCTGGCAAATAGTTTCGAAGCCAGGCCTGGGACGTTTCAGCCTTATGGGCCGGCGCAGAATCCTGCTGGAAAGTCCATGGCTGGTTTTGGAGCAGGGAATTGTTAAGAGGCTTCACAACCATGACTGAAGCTGGGTGATGACCCTTTTCCATCCTTGGGATCAGTTCAGATGCTTCCTCAGATGACCGCGCATACACTCTATCATTTTGCTAAATAAATTTTTTTCTGAACGGTAAAAAATTTTTCATCGGTGAACAAAATTTTTCTGTGCAAGTTATCAGCGTGCTCTAACAAAAGACGTTTGCATTTGTCAATCCTATTTTTTTTTAAAGCTGCAGTTAATAAAAGTCCAGTACGGCGTTTGAAAGCCCCAAGTCCCAAGTCTTTTTTAATGATTCGACTCATGGACTTTTGCGTGATATTCATCTCACGGACCATGATTTTCTGTTTTCGGAGCGAATTTCTGTGAATTCTTGATTTAACGGATTTAACGGTGTTCGAACTGAGCGTGGGCGGCCCGACCGGTGACGGTCTTTTACATCTCCAGTCTCCTCAAACAGTTTTATGCATCGGTATACGAACATGCAGCTTATCCCTAGTGGCCGGAGCGTTTTGAAAATATCGTTTTTTTTTCCTTTTACACTTGAAAAGCGCTATTACAGCGATACGGTTCTCATTATCTGACCACTCCGTGATAAAAGTTGTAACGATTTTAAAATCCCGTTACAGACTAACGCTATTGAGTTTAGCTTTCAAAACCCATATGACATTAACGGGGTATGTTCAGTTCTACTAATAAAATGGGTGTGTTCAACGTTGTAACAGTATTTATGTCCCTACTAAGTTATCCTCGGCCGGCCCTACAATACTTAAGCTCAAAAACGAAACAAATAAAAACATCGTTAAGTTGGCCTGGCCGAACCTTAAGCTCAAAAATGGTCCTTTTTTTGGGACCTTTCAGATCATGCTTCTGATCCTAGTATCATCCAACACTTTAAAATTACTCAATACTTTTATTTGTAGATCAATTTGCTTTAATTTGATTACCCATATGTCAAAATTATGTTTTTAAAGAAATACTCAAAAAGTTTAAGTTTTACATAGGTACTCGTACCTTTAGTCCTGTTAAGGGAAACTTTTTTCCCCTGAATGGCGGCTGCACCAGCCTTATGTCAGCTGAGCCAAACAATGCGCATCGGCCGAGGTAGTCTTTTCTCCTCTGGTAAAATCTTCTGTTAATATTTTCCCAAACACTTCTATCGCGCTGTAGCTAGACACTGCCGCTGCTTCCATTTTTTATTCATACCTGCCTGGTAGTCTCGATGATCTTAATTGTCCCTCCTGTATCGCTGCACCCATTTCTCTCTTGATCGTGTAGATGATTCTCAGAATACATGAGGAGCTACTCGTTAATGTGCAAAGGCAGCATACTGGCTGTTCTGAATTTTTCTTCACTGCGTCATACTCACGTTTGCCGTCCGCTTTAGACCGATCTATCACTTCGTAATATAACAAGGAAGTTTCTCTGTCCACTTACATTTACTGTTGGCGAGTGACTTGAGGACCTTCTTACTACATTTTAACATATCGCATCTATCAATAACATGCAAATAGGCTGAGAAGAGGCTGTCTAATGTGACCCTAAGGTTTTTGGCATAGTTAGTAGTCGGGATGATGACATCATCCACTATCAAATTAAGGGATATCTACACATCTGTGATCTATGCAGATAGAGTGGCTGATGATTTGGAGACGGATATTTTTTTCCTCGCATCATCCAATTTAGGTCCTGGCGTCTGACTTGTGTAGCCATCAGCGTACGGTACAATTTCAACTCCCTCTAGTAGTGCAGGAATTTTAGAGATGTAGTGTCGAAGATATCACCTCACCCTGTGGAACTCCTTGTTTAACTTAACGGGGCTTCGAATTTCTGTCTCTCAATTCTACATATGACTGGCGTCTACCTATACAGCTTACGACCCAACTTTTCCAACTAGGCGGAAGCGATGTGTCTGCTATGTCCCCGGCACGAGTGGCATTTTTGTCCGTTGCGAAAAAGTGGGTGAGGTCAAGAGCCACGAGGACCGTTCTGGCATCGCTACTAATAGAGGGTGGCCCAAATAAGACCAGCTGATGTGAAACACAAATATCTTTTTTATTTTTCAACATAATTTATTTTTTCTTTTTGCAGATTATAACTGAGCTCCTGGAAATTTAAAATGAATACGTACAGTCCACAACAACGCATTAAAATTATTGATTTTTATTATTCTTCTCAACGATCAATTGTTCTGACGCAGCGAAATTATCGCCCCTTTTTTTAACGTAAGATCAGCGCCCACATCTTCCATGATTACAAGTTAAGTTCACAGTTTTGAGGAACTGGGTTCAGTTGCCGACCGTCTAGGAAGAGGTGCTCATCGAAATATTCGTACTGAAGACAATGTGGAAGCTGTGCAGCAGAGTGTTGCATATTTGTTTGATAATGAGGATGAAATGCCAGAAACGGTCTCCGGGGCTTCTTACAGAACAATGATCGACAACTTTTTGCGGCCAATAGTAGAGCAACATCCTAATTTATGTTTTCACCAAGATGGAGCCACTGCGCATACATGCTGCGTGAAATTTTTGGTAAACGCATAATTTCAAAAAAATCAGATTTCCCTTGGCCTCCTCGTTCACCAGATTTAACTGCGGCCGATTTTTTTTATGGGTTTATTTAAAAGACAAAGTGTATGTTAACAAACCACAGACACTTGAACAGCTCAAGCAGAATATTCGAGACGAAATACGGCGCCTGCAACCAGAAACATAACGCCGTGTAATGCAAAATGCGCTCAAAAGAGCCAATGTCTGTATCGAGCAAAATGATGGTCCATTGTCTGATGTCATATTTCACACATAGTCACCTTAAATTTCCATAAAATGTACTTAACATATAAAAATAAATCATTTAAAAAACCCCGTTATTACAAGAGTAATACGTGTTTTACATCACTAGGTCTCATTTGGGCCACCCTGTATATGTGGTGAGGGCGTGTAGGGAAGTTGTTGTACTGTGCTGCTTGCGGAACCCGTGCTGATGATCCTTACATGAAAGGAAAGGATTTGATACTGGCGAAATCAAGGAGATCGCTTCCGTGTTCGCCGTAGAGGAACAACTATACCCACTATATCCAAGTGATTCTGTGGATTGAGACGATTATAAAAGGGGGTCCGATCCTAACGACTGGACAGGCGATGCCATAGCTTTATCTGGTAAACTGTGGCATTCACCCGTAAGTTGAGTGGTGGCGTCATCATTCACTGTGCAGAACGTAGATCTATCAATTTGCTTTGCTAAAGCTTTGCTCAACTGGCCGTTATCTTAGAAGGAATGCAATACAAGGACCAAACAGATATTGCATTGTAGCATACTGCTAATATCAGGCAAATAACGCGGGACATACTTTTATGAGCATGTATGGGTCTCTAGAATAAAACGCTGGCAAAGCGTGTCTGTACTGCATAGAATGGTTTATCAGAAAAGCAAGTCGCGCACTCTTTCGCAGATGATAGTAACCTCTGTCATTCATATTCATTCGACCGTAGGCCGAGCCTTCAAGATATTGAAGACAAAAGGCGAATTATGGATGAGACACTTGGCCGGGATCTACTGGCCATTTCAGAATGGGGTCGAGTGAATGGAGTAGATTTTAATGCACGTAAGACACAGTGCTGCTTGTTGTCTCACAAGCGATTCGCTGACCCAACAATATCGTCAATTTCTATCGATGGTACGGATATTGAACAATCAGAAGCTCTCGATGTTCTGGGCATGAAAATACAATGTGACGCTCTTTGGGCGAGACATGTATTCGAATTGTCGAAAGAAGCACTCAAGTGCATAGGCTTTTTAAAGCGGTGCAAGAAATATTTCACTCCTTCTGATCTTTTCAATATCTATACAACTTACATCAGGCCAAAGATGGAATACAACTCCCATATATGGACAGGTGCTCCAAAATCATCCTTGGAGCTACTTGACCTTGTTCAAAGGAGAGCGATGGTGCTGATAGGTGACAGTAGGGTATCCAAATTTATTGTTTCCCTTGAGCATCGTCGGAATGTGGGTTGCGTGACGCTGTTCTATCGTTACTTTTATGGTGTGTGTTCATCAGACATCCGTCGCCTTATTCCTGACGTGAGGATGTTCGGCAGGTACACGCGACTTTCTAGGAATTCACACCCGTTTGTTATCGATTGGCCAGTTGACCGCACTATACACTACAGATCAAATTCGTTTTTCGCTCGTACAGTCCGTATGTGGAATCGACTTCCGGCAAATGTATTTCCCACTAATTGCGACATCCAGAAGTTCAAGGCAAGGGTCAAAAATCATTACTCCCTCCTTCCCCCCTCCGATCCTTTACTATCCACTCGCCAACGCAATGCACCGCATGTGTAAGGGGTATCCCCTGATTGTTGGTTATTAAAAAAAATGAAGACATGATAAAAATGCTATAAAAAGTGAATGCTGCAAATTGAAGAATTTATTTATCAAATCAATCAATTTTACATTTGATATAGAACTATTAATAAATCTTTTTTTATTGATTTGATGTTCAGGCTTTTTTCTTTAGTGTAGTAGTGTATAATAGCGCGTCATTATTACATGGTCCTTTCTCCCTAAATTAGATAATAGAAACATAGACGGACCATTGTTTCAACCCGACCTTCAATATTTCAGTGTTATCCAGTGTTATGTGAAGGCAGGAAGTTTTTTTTTTTTTGATTAACTGAACTTTTTCCCAGTCTAATACAAAAAAAAAGTGCCCGTGATTTTACATCTAAATGCGGGTTTTAAGGGCTGATATGCTTTCGAAAATTTGTTGTATGCCGGTAAGCGAGTATTTCTGGCAAATATGTTTTTTGTGCCTGCACATACTCGTATAAACTTTATAATCATTAATTAAAATTAATTTTCGTATTACGTTTTTCAAATACCCTTCCAAAGCTAGACATCCTGGCACCCCATGCGCATTCACACTTGCCCTCGTACATTGCAAAGTTCGGCTTTAATGTGTAATTAAATTTGTCAGTTGTGTCAAAAGAGTTTAATACTTGCCACATTCCCAATAGGGCACATTACACTGGCATATACTTCCTTACACGCCTGTAAACTGTGCGAAATATTTTATATGCTTTATGTAGGTCCGCCTGCGCCCCACAAACCGTCGGCTCGCGTCTTTAAGAAATTCCAGAAATTTATCGCCTTTAATAACATTTCTTAGAACGTGTATTTATTGATTATTTACTCAAGCAAGGCGGTGTGAGTGAACACCACTAACGACGAAACTTGAAGCGTGAGTTGTTCACGTGATAAATATTTATTTGATGATGTTGTTGCTGCTGTTGGGTCTGGTGTCCGTGCTGCTGTAGTTGCCATTGTCGTCGGTGTTGGTTGGCTGGTGTTAGTTTAAACACGCAAAGTGCCTACAATGAAGAATTACCTGAATGCACGTTATGATAGGATTTATATACATGCATGTATTCGAATGTATGCATGTACATTAGGGTGTCCCCACAGCCAAGTTTCATGCTCAAATACGTATGAGGACAACATGTTGTTTCTTTAACTTACGTGTTAACATGATTGCTTTAATATATCTTTGAGAAGGAGATAAGGAATACCCCCCTGAGCTGTACGCATTGCAATTTTTTTACATAGTGGCCGTAGCCTATAAGTAAAAGTTGGTCCCAAGTGATGCCAGTCCGTCTATTAAAATCATAAAAAGAACTAGGACTAAAAACATTCTTGAGTAAACACTTGAGTAATATTTACTTATGTTAACATTAGCACTTACCTATGTTCCTTAACATCCTATTTAAAAACAAGAGGGAAACTCGACAAAATCAGCAGGTTGTGCACCATATAATTCTAGTGCTTACTGACCGGGATCTACTATTTAACGCCAACACCGAACAGCTAATTGATTTTATGTAGAGTTTTTACTCTAACTGTAAAATTACCGGCTTCTTCGAGGTGGAAACCAGCTAATAAATAATCTTAGATGTCTTACCCAGAGTTGCACCTGAGTTTTCTTGTAAGGTATGAAAGTCATGCACACTAAACATCACACCTCGGCAGCCCTAATTACTACTACCAATCCTCGATCCCCCGACAGCCGGTTCTATGCACCGGATCGACCCGAGGGAGGAATCCTTGGGCCAAGGTCTGTCACCCCGGCACTATGTGCCGCTACAAAATCAACTACTACCAATCCTATCATATTTCGAAAGAAAACTTGCATTTCTTTTAGATGAAGGCATGGACATATTAGGCTTTCTCTAAATGGGTATGTTCAGTGGGCCACAAGGCTCTAGAAACCCACAATCATCTATATTTGACAGCATGCTGCTTTTATCGACAAGGGAAAGATATATGTCGTTGAGGCTAGCAGAAAATGTTTACCCAAATTGTCCCACTTTGCCAGGAATAGTAATGAACCGCACTTAAGACTCTATGCTTCAGTTGAGCTAAATCGAATATCAAATGTTTTCCGTACAGCAGCAGGAAGTTTAAAGATGATTTTTATGAAGGACATGTCTTAAGATTGTCAAATATAGAAAAGCTTTTGTACAAATGGTTTTAAGTCTGTCATAACGCACAATGCTAAATTTGAGCACAGTCAGCTTTAGTTTGTGACTTACAGAGCAGCATAACCTCAAATCTGGGGCCTTTGTGTGCTGCTATATGAAATCATGGACCGATATCGCCCACTTTTATGACGGTTTCCTGCTGGTCTCGTAGAAAGCACTTTGCTACATTTGATCAAGATCTGATACAGTACTCCACTCCAAGAGCGAAAGGCCTTAAATCGAGAAGTTCTTGGGGCTACTGATAGTGTCCTGTTTGACCAAAGTTAAAAAGTGACAGAATCTCAAATCCCGAGGGACTTGGTGAAACAGGACCGTCGACCGATATGGACCAGTTTCATCAGTTGATTATTGGTCGCCTATTAACCTACAATTCAAAATTTGAATACGTTCATAGTAAACAACATTGCTAAGTCAAAATACCCTGTAGCATAGTGTGTTGTATGACATAGAAATGTTCCTTCCAGATACTCAGCATTTTTGATGTTAGTTAAGGTTAAAGTAGATTTCTATTGTTTGGCACGGTTAGTGTCTGAGGCATATAAGTACTAAAAAAAAATCGAAGTTTGCACGAAATATACAATTTTAAATGCCTAGCCCAATAATAGACACATGTAATTAAAAAATTATAACATTTTCGGGCGATTTTTTTAAGATTTGACTAAATGTTTGGCATGTAAACAAGGTCCCTGGGGCGATGAAAAAAACTTGTTGTGTGGATTATAGGAAGAATGCCGGTTACTGTTTACAGCGACGTGTGGTTACTCAGAAATAATAAAATTTCCTATTCTATAAGGTTTGCTTTCATTTTAGAACCTAATCCACAGGCCATATGATTTCAAAAAATCTTACTTAAAAACTTGGAAGTTTTATTGGAACTCCAGTATGACAAAAGTTTTCTTCATTAAATTCACCGTTTCGTTGGCTAGCGGCATGTAGCGATGTCTTGGTGGAACCAAAGGTCGTCCAAGCTAATCATGGCTTTATAGCGTTCCCCCTTTAACTGTAACATAATGGCCGGCTTCATTTTTGAAGAAATATGGATCTATGATTACTCCGCCCATAGAGCACACAAACAGTGACTATTTGAGGATGTAACGGCGTTTCAACATTGGCTTGTGGATTTTCATTACTCTAAACGTGACAATTTTGGTTATGAACGTACCCATTCAACCAAAAGTGAGCTTCATCGCTGAACAAAATTTTCCATCTTGTTTTGGGTCCATTCACAACGATTTGCAAACGTTGTTGCGGAGTAAGTCTATTCATTATGAAATGACAAACCAAACTGAACATAAACCAAACAAGTGACAGCTGTCAAAAAGACCAACTCAGAAAAAATTATTGCCAGATTGAAAACCACACGTCTCAGAAAAACACCCCTTATTATCTGAATTTAAATTTTCGTTTCTCAATTTCAATTGACTTTTCACAATTTCAATTGAAAATTGTGTAGAAGAGATAACTAAACATCTAATTTGTCGTTTTGTGTATAATATGACTTTCACTTTAATTATGCTTACTCGTAAATGAGTCAACTTGCGGAAAAATAAAAAATCAGGAACACTATGATAAAACGAGGGCTGCTATATACATTTCTGGCCTAACAATGATAATAATTATCATCAAAAATGGTTTTATTGTTTTTCAAAGTATTCTTCAGCATGATTTGTACACTTTTGCATGCGCTCAAACCAATTGTCGAATCACTTTTGCAACTCCGATTGAGACACCTCCAATACATTTGCGCTTTTAAACGCTTCAACAGCATCTTCTGGCGACGAAAATCGTTGACCATGCATTTTTTTCTTGATGCACGGGTATAAAAAGAAGCCATTGGGTGCTTAGTCAGGGCTGTACGGCAGATGACCCATCAATTCGACGTTTTGGGCGGTAAAAAAGGCGTTGGTTTGAGCCTATATGTAGGAGCTCGCATTGTCTTGGTGCACAATGATTCGTTCTTTCTTGTTCGTTTTTCGAATTTCTCCGATGACTTCAGGAAAACAAATTATGGTGTACCACTCAGAATTGACCGTCATACGTTGCTCAAGCGGAGCAGACGCCACCTGACCTGACCAGGTGACCATTTGCTTCGAAGTGCTTCTTCCGCGAACAACTTTCGTTTGATTTGGCTCGTCTTCGAAGACCCACACGGTCGATTGCTGTTTTGTTTTGGGCTCAGACGCATAGATCAATGATTCGCCACCTGTGACGATTATATAAACGTTTTCTGATCGTATTTGTTCAAAATTACTTTGCACCAATCGACACGAGGATTTTTTGAGCGATTTTTAAATTGTGCGGGATCCAACGAGAACAAACCTTTTTTACGGTGTCATGCCAGGTGTTCATGCAATATCAAATGTATGCTGGTGGAAGAAATGCCCCAGGATGCCTCTATCTCACGGTATGTCATATGAAGATATTGCATTATCAGTTCACGCACGGCATCAATGCTCTCTGGCACAACGGCCATTTTTGGACGACCTTCGTCTTTGAGCGAGCGTCGGCTACGTCTGATTTCATTTAAGCAGTTTTTCACAGTGATATAGGATGGTGCTTCATCGCCATACAAATTTTAAGTTCATCGATGCACTCTTGTCGTGGTAATCCAAGTCGAAAGTTGTGAAAAATGATCGCACGAAGATGTTTACGAGTTAATTCCATTTTTTTTGCCAAATTGAATTTTTCAAGTCACTATAAACAACACAAATGATGGTCGTACGTCAAAACGTTCTGAGTAAGTTTATGCTAAAAATTTTCAAACTTTCCAATGGAAATGTAAAATGGCGCCAGACAACACTTAGTGTTGCCTAGGCCAGAAATATATATAGCAACCCTCGTACACTGCAGCACAAAGACCATGAGATCCGCCCCGATACGAAAATCCTTAATTATATTCTGAAACTATACTAGTTGATATTTCACGGAAGCGTATGCTTACTATGAATTAAAATCAAATATTAATCATACGACTAGGTGACAAACAGTCTTTGAAAGTAAATTTGACTCTTAAGATCAAGGATGCACACACTTATACTCATAAATTTCGTATTTCTATGAGTAAAATACACTGGAAGAAATGTTATTTTTTGTTTTAAATGAGCAGTCAAACCTATATTTTTTATCTCGTTTAAAAAAATCGCAAATAACAATGGACCTAATCCACTTCCTGCATCCCATTTACTTCCCAATTCTACTTTTGGCATCGTTTAGGTGTACATATTGCTTTCTGTTGGCGAAATAGTTTTGAAATAACAAAAGTATCTTTCTCAGGACACCGTAATAGGCTAACTTTTGAATCAATATTTTATGATCCACCAGATCATCTAAGGAAGCATCTGAACTGACCCCAAGGGTGGAAAAGGGTCATCACCCAGCTTCATTCATGGTTTGGTGGGGTGTCTCTTACGATGGAGTCACTGTCTTTTACATCTCCAGTCACCTCAAACAGTTTTATGCATTGGTAGATGAACATGCGGCTAATCCCTAGTGGCCGGAGCTTTTTCAAAATATCGCTTTTATTCATTTCACACTTGAAAAGCCCTGTTTCATCGATACGGTTCTCATTATCTGACCAGTCCATTATGAAATGTGAAACAATTTTAAAATCACGTTACAGACTAACGCTATTGAGGTTAGCTTTCAAAACCCATATGACATTTACGGGGTATGTTCAGTTCTACTATTGTAATAGGTGTGTTCAATGTTGTAACAGTATTTATGTCCCTACTAAGAATCCTTTTAGTGACATCGTTAAACCTAAAAAACAAGTGCTTAAAATATTTTTTTTGTTTTTTTTTTTAAAAAATTTATTAAAAGTGAAAATGTGACAAAAATCACAGTTTTGTTTTAATTGCTTTTAGTAGAAAAAAGATCGAGAAAAATAGCTTTATTTCGTTGAATTAAATAAAAAAAATGAATTGATAAAATTGCGAATTCCATACAAAAATAAAATTATTTAATACGTGCATCTACACGTAGAGAAAAAACGTAGTTACTACATGGTCACGGCAATAATAATATATTCTCCGCAATAAAAGTATGTTCGTCGCAACCATAGCATTGTTAACTAAATTTAGGTTTGGCAATAGTATAATTGCTGCAATATTAATATTGTTGAAATGTAACGATAGTATTATTGCCAAATTTAGAAATAATAATATGGTTGGTGCGACAAAAGTATTGTGTTTTGCGTTTTATGTTAGCAATAATATGATAACAGCAATCATACTGTATGATTGTAATTTTTCTTCATTTAAATATGATTTTAAGAATAAATGTTATTGGTATGGATCTAGTGCAATAATAGTACTTTTTTGTCGATATGAAAATTTTTTAAACAAGCTGCTTTGGGTTTGTTTACCTGAAATATTTTTAATAAAAAAAGCTAACGTTTATTTAAACTTATTTTTTCTACTGTGAAATAAATCACTCCTATTATTTTGAATTAAATGTATTTTTGAATATTTTTCATGTATCAAATATATTGTTGACAACTTAAACCAATTCTAATAAATAGTATTGGGTACTATAGCATAATTGTGGTGATCATACTATGGTTGTATATGAAACATACTATGGTTGTGAGGATCAAGCTAAGGTTGTATATGAAACATACTATGGTTGTGAGGATCATACTATGGTTGTGGAGATCATAGTATGGTTGAGTGTGAATCATACTATGGTTGTGGGGATCATAGTATGGTTATGTGTGAATCATACTATTGTTCTGAGGATCATATTATGGTTGTATTTGAATCATACTATTGTTGTGAGGATAATAACATTGTTGTACCACAACCATATACCCAACAATATTATGATCCTCTTCGAATATTGTTACCCCAACCATACTTTTTTTCTGCGTGTAGCTTGAATTTAGGAATGAGAGCGGATGGAGAAAATTAAAAGCTAAAGCAAATTTTGAAACGTCTTCAAATATGGATTTATTTTGAGGCTGAGATTAGGGTCAGACGCATAGGCCGAAGCGAAGGTGGAGGGTTTAAAAAATTCAGCCTGGCAAAAATCAAAATTTTCCTGTGCGCCTACGATAAACCCATCTTATAGAAAATTTTTAAATATGTAATCCTTAGTAATATCAAATCTTTTTTTCTTCTTCCTTTTTGTTCCCATTGGTTGACGAATTTTATAAATGTAAAATAACAAGAAAAATTAATGTTTGCTTGAGTTTCCCCAGGTAAATCACTATTTAAAAACTTTTCATTTTTTTCACTATTTTTCAATTTTGATGGAAAATAAAAAAAAACTGTATTTTTCTATATTTGCGATATTTTTAAAATGTATTCTTTGATATTCCTATTTAAAGGTTTCCTATTCAAAAGGTTTTATCTGCCTCTAGGCGGCACTTTGGCTTTTAGAGGTAAAAAAGGTCATCGTTCCAGAAACTGTATGGCGTGCATCCCTTGCATGTTCAGGACATATGACAGTGGAAACCCATTGCTACATTATTGTTTTTATTATTTTTCATTCTGTAATGTTTTGACTGACAATTAGTTTGATCTAGAAGTTAAAAATTTTTACTTTAAGTCGGTTGCTTACCTAAAAGCCAGTTCAAAGAACTTTTAGAAACAACCTTTACATTGTCATGGCCGAATTTCGAAAAGAGTCAGAAGAACTTAATTAATTTCAGCAATTCTACAAATGAGGAGATTTGCGAATATAGAATGTCAGCATTGCACGCAAGTATTAGGTGCCTCAAGAGGAGGAAAATTTAGATGAAAATAAAGCATTTAAGGATAAGCTTAATACCAGAAAGAAACAAATACAGAATGCTTTTTTTAACAAGTTGGCCTTAATTTATACTCGCCCAAGTACGGACACGGAAACTCAAACGATGGAAACACTTCTAGGAGCTTTTTTGAGAACGGACTAGAACTAGAAACACTGGAATTGACAACCAAATAGTGAAAATAATTGAAACGATCTTGAATGCTTCAAACTGCAAAGAATTGGTCAATTCAATAAAATATGGAGGATATGCATCAAAAACTTCATCTTTTTATAGGAAATTTATCCAAAGAAGAAGTTGACACCAAAAGTCCATAAAATATTGACGCATGGCAAAGAAATAATTGATTACCAGTTTTTGTCAATTGGAGAGCTTTCGAAAGAATCACGGAAAGAGCAAAAATCGACACCTCTTAACAAATTGCATAAAAAAATGTAGATTGCAAAACACCTTCAACGCATCAATAGTGAGACAAAATAAAAACATTCGATCCACTTATTTCCTCCCTGCGGTATGTTCGATAGAGTTCGATCCTATGTTCGATCTATTTACCGGATCGACCCAAAGCAGCAATTCTTCTGCCAAAGGCTGTCACCCTGCACTATGTGCAGCTACAGCAATAACGAATAAAGTTAGAAAACAAAAAGTGTAAAGAAATGTTTAGTCTTTTCGATATACATTTTCTTACGAATTTTGATGAATATTTTAATATATATTAAGATTATTTTTAGTTTGTTGGGTAATCATTTTAGAAAATACAAATCTTAAAAAGAACTCCATAAAATTATAAATTGGTGGTAAAAATTTTTTTAATTACCATAAAATTAATTTTTTCCACTAATTTTACCTTTATTAACGCATAAGTTCGATAAGCTGTCATTTGCCATTTTAATTATTCGATTATCTTTTTCGGTTCAAAAGATATGATTTTTGCAACGAAAAAACTCAAATGGCGCCTCTGCGTGACATGTTTACTTGATTAAATAAATATAAGTAAGTATATATGACGCGCAAAATAGAAAGGGACCTAAGGGTAAAAACCAGTTTTGTTCAGGAGAGCCATTTTAAAGATTTAAATACGTTTATCTTTGGTGTACCATCACTTTCATAAAACGCGCATATCTCTGGGAGGGAACACTTTTGGGCATGGGATCGGTCTCATTTGATGCTCAGATGTTGTCCACATCAAAACAAAAAGTGAAAATTGATTTTTTTACCCTTAGGTCCCTTTCTCTATGCGCTGTCACATATGCCTAAATAAATAATGATGAATGACAAAAATTTTTTGGAGCAATACTACAATTATTTATAGAGAGAAATTTTAACAAACGACTTGTAATATTGTGCGCGGAAAGTAGGATTTTTATATTGCAAGATTTTTAAATAAATTTTAAATCGACTTTAATCAAAAATTTTTTCTCCATAGGTTCGTTCGCTGATTGTCAATAGAATTTTTGTAGTCCTGGCCGACCTTCAGCCGATTTTTAATTTGTGTGAGGGTAATAGTTGTGCACACTAACCTTCAAATTATGGCGATATACAAGGTAAGCGTATTTTTAAGACATTTGAACTTAATGATTCCCTTTAAGAGACCCATGGTACCTGTAGAAACAGTACACTTTTTGAGTTTTTTGTTAACAACTCATAAATTCTTGTGGACAGACAATGTCCAAATACTTATAGAGACTGTTAGTTTGGACGTACTTATGACCTGGCCTAGTTGCTGGATATTCCATTTCATGTGGGCAAAAATTGGACTTTTAATCAAAACCGGCGATAAATTGAAGTTGACATATGAGAACTTAAAGAGAATCATACGCAGAAAATATTATGGTTGGGGTGACAATATTCGAAGAGGATCATACTATTGTTGGGTATATTATTGGGCGCAAAAACATAATGATCCTCACAACAATATTATGATTCACATACAACCATACTATGATCCCCACAACTATATTATGAGTCACACTCGACCATATTATGAACCCCAAAACCATATTATGATCCCCGAAACCATAGTATATCTCACATACAACCATAGTATGATCCCCACAATTATGGTATCTTTTACATACAACCATAGCATGATCCTCGCAACCACATTTTGATTTACGCACAACCATATTATGATCCCTACAAGCATAGTCCCCAAATTATTTATTAGGATTGGGTTAAGTTGTTATTCAACAAAAGATATTTGTATCATTAACATTACAATACTCGTAAGTTCATAGCCTGATTAAGACCATGCTTCTATTAAACATTTCAGTAAAGAAACTAAAATATATTCAAAAGACTGTCGAAAAGACTTTTAGACCCTAGATCCCAAGGAACACGTAGAAAAAAACATGGTTGAGATAACAATATTCGTAGAGCATCACACTATTCTATGGTTATGGAACAACAATAGTATGATCCTCACAACAATAGTATGATGCAAATACAACCAAACTATGATTATCACAACCATACTATGATCCACACTCAACCATACTATGATCTCCACAGCCGTATTATTATCTTCACACCAATAGTATGTTTTACACACAACTATATTATGATCCTCACAACCATACAGGTAGTATGATTTACACACAACCCTTCTATGATCCCTACAACCATAATATGATCACTCAGTACTATGGTCCCCAATATTATTTGTTGGAATTGGGTTAAGTTGTCAACAATAGATTTGAATTATTAAATTAGTTAAAAATACATTAAATTCAAAATAATAGGAGTGATTTATTCAACAGAAGAAAAAATCAGTTTAAGAAAACGTATGCGTTTTTATTTAAATCATTTTAATTAAACAAAGCCGAAGTAGTTTGTTTAAAAAATTTTAATTTTCATAAAACGTATTATTATTGCATTACATCCGTAACAATAACATTGTTCTAAAACGCATATTCAAATAAAGAAAAATTACAATCATACAGTGTGCTTGCCGTTATCATATTATTGTTAACATAAAACCCAAAAAATAATACTTTTGTTGCACCAACCATAACTATATTGTTGCTACAACTATATAATCATTTTTAAATTTGGCAATAATACCATTGTTACATTTGAACAATATTAATATAGCGGCAATCATACTCTTGTCAAAATTAAATTCAGTAAACAATACTATGCTTGCAATGAACATACTTTTATTGCGGAGAATATGCTATCGCGACCATATAGTAACCATATTTTTTCTCTGCGTGAGAGATTATATCATAACCAATGGCTATATATTTAAGTCCAGGCAGTTTATAAATAAACGAGAACCATTTGGCGGTAGGGTATTTCAACCAAAGTTAACACAATAAAATCCCTCAAAGTGCCTTACGATTGTTGTTGGTTTTTATAATACGCGGGCTGCCATATATATTTCTGGCCTAATAATGAAAATGCGAATATTTATCATCAAAAATGGTTTTATTGTATTCAAAGTATTCTCCAGCATGATTTATACACTTTTGCATGCGCTCAAACCAATTGTCGAAGCACTTTTTCCACTCCGATTGAGACACCTCCAAAACATGGTTTTTGAACGCTTCAGCGGCATCTTCTGGCGACTAAAATCGTTGACGACGCATTTTTTTCTTGATGTGCTGGAATAAAAAAAGTCATTGGGTGCCAAGTCAGGGCTGTACGGCGGATGACCCGTCAATTCAACGTTTTGGCTGGTCAAAAAGGCGCTGGTTTGAGCCGATCTTTTTGCTCGTTTTTCGACTTTCTCCGAAGACTTCTGGCAAGCAATTTGTGGTGTATCACTTAAAATTGACTCTTCTACGTTGCTCAAGCGGAACAGTCACCACATGACCAGTTTTGCCGAAGAAACAGGCGAACATTTGCTTCGAAGTGCTTCTTCACGAACAACTTTTGTTGTATTTGGCTCGCCTTTGAAGACGTACACGGACGATTACTGTTTTGTTTCGGGCTCATACACCTAGTTCCATGATTTTTCATTTGTGATGCTTTTTTTTGAAGCACCGCGATGGTAATTTTTCGAAATTTGTTTGCACCAATCGACACGAGCCTTTTTTTTTTAGCGTTTTTTTAGGTTTTTTAAGGCTTGGAGTCGGTGGAGAGCATATAAAGTTCGACCTATTCGACCTAAACGACGTATTTATTTGTTTACTAAGTATAAATTCTTGTTTAAGATTTGAAAAAAACTATACTCATTAATTTTGACATGCCACAGACCGAAAGAGGTGTAGTCTTACATTTGCCGTACTTAATATAATAGAGCGATCATCCTTAACCTGCTTTAAATTTCAGATTTATTCACATAACCATACGAGTATATGCAGCATATGCTAAACGTCTTTTTTTGGAATTACACAAAAAGTGTTTACCATTGTGAAAGTATAGCCTCCAGCTGTAAAAACAACTTTGTGGCATAGAAATGCTGCCATTGCCGCAAGTCCTCTGTGTAACAAGCAAGCTCTTAGTACACTTTACATGGCCCCGGACCACCTGGTTGGGCAGCACAACAGGTAACTGTTGGAACAGTTGGTAGTTAACTCCAAACACATATTCAAATACACACACACACATCCACATACACCCTACACATGTTAGATCCGAATGACAAAACAAATTAAGGTTGGGCAAGGCAACGAAGGCTTCACAATTTACTGAATACAAAAAAATAAATAAAGAAACTACAAACGTGTGTATATGTATAACATTTAACTCATATATCACCTGTGTATATTTATGCTCATATATACGTTAGTGTATGTCACACATACATACATATGTACTCTGACATACGCAAACACTCACACATATACTCTGATACCTTTAGCAGCAAGAAATGCTTCATGGCATAAAAACCATCACAGAACTTGCCGCATAATGTAGCACTTTCGCAACAAAAGCAACAACAAAAAGAAGTAGTAGTAAAACAACAAAAACAAAACCACGGGCGACTGTTCGTTCGTTGCGTGTTTGCATTAAGTGAAATAAAAACACAAAGACTACAACTAAACCAAATCGTGAGGAATAAAGCAAAAGGCTTAAGCGGGGCAAAAACCAATGAAACCGTGGTATTTATGTGGAAACATTAATAAACTGCATACCTTTATCCCTTCGGGTCGGCACAGTTGTACGGTCTACCTCTTCATTAAACAGACTCATGCATCAAAAGCCGTTATGCAAATTAAAGCAAAGGTGCAAGAGGCCGTCTGTTTTCATTTTCTTAATAATGTTACTAGCTCACCTCAGGCCGGTAGACCCTTTGATTTTTTTTTGTGGAAATACGAGTTAGATGTATGAACGATTGAGACGTTGTTTCGCAATATCACTAAAGTCAGCAAAAATAACCTATAGTAAACTCGCACGAGATCGAATTTGGTGGTAAGAATAGTGGGCTCATTTTCTGTTCTGTCTTTTACTATTCCCACACGAAAATTAGATTTAAAAATGTGTATTTTTTCAACAACTTTTACGGAAATGTAATTTCTTTTGATTTTTCCTTTATGAACTAGAGTCATGTTAACATGAGGTTATGATCACAAACTAATTGACTTTTAAACAAATTGATAAACTATTGAGCCTGAATTGCCACCTTTGGCTCTTCTTATCAAAATTGGTAAGTGTCTTTCACCGTTTTGTGGGATGGTAATTAAAATCGGTATTTGGAAATCGAGTTTTGCTGAAAAACAATAAAGTTCTGCAATTCAGAAAGCTCACATCGGTCGTACTAACCGAAGAGAAAACAATGACGAACAGCGAATAAGACTAACGAGAATACCATTATCCTATACCATTCATGATAGGCAAAGTACAGGTCACCAAGGGTTGCCATTTATATTTCGGGTCCGGCAATAAAAACACAATAATTTATCATTGGAAATGGTTTTATTGGTTTTTAAAATGTTCTCCTTTAAGATCAATACACTTTTACAGAAGCACAAACCAATTTTCGAAGCCCCTTTTCCACTCCGATTTAGACACCTTCAAAACATCATTTTTGAAAGCTTCAACCGCTGCTTTGGGTAACTGGCCTATCATAAAAAGAACCGTTTTTTTGGAATTATTATTATTTATTTTTCAACATAATCTCCTTCCAACTCAATACACTTCGTCAAACGTTTTTCAAGTTGTTTAATTCCATCCGAAAAATAAGATTTTTCAAGACCTTCAAAATATGCCTCAGTTTCAGCAATAACCTCGCTATTGGACGAAAACTTTTTGCCACCGAGAATTTTTTTTAAATTGGAAACAAGAAATAATCAAAAGGAGCTAAATCTGGACTATATGGTGGATGCGGAGCAATTTCAAATCGTAATTCGGCCAGTTTTTGTTGAGTTAAAAATGCAGTGTGTGAAGGAGCATTCTCTTGATGAAAAATAACTTTTTTTTCCAAATGCGGTCGTTTTATCTTGATTTCTTCACTCAACCGATCACTATCAACCGATCGTATAGTGAATAAGAAGTCATTTCGTGCCAAATCAGGGCTGTACGGTGGATGGCACATCAATTTGACATCTTGTGTGCTCAACTAGCTCATCGTTTCATCTGATGTGTGAGAGATCGCATTGTCCTGATGCAAAATGATCCATCTTCTCTTATTGTCTATCTTCATTTCTTCCAACACTGTTGGCAAACAGATTGTTGTATTTCACTCAGAATTGACCGTCCTACGTTCCACTAAAGGCACTTTGGAAACATGGCCGGTTATACCAAAAAAACGCAATCATTTTCTTCGATGTACTTCTTCCACGAACAACTTTTGTTGGATTTGGCTCGTCTTGAACGTCGCATACGGTCGATGGCTGTTTTGTTTCGGGTTCATATGCATAGATCCATGATTCGTCACCTGTGACAATGTTATTCACTGCCTTTAAGCTACCGGAGTTATACTTTTTTAACATCTCTTTGCGCCAATCCATTCGAGCCTCTTTTTGAGCATGCGTCAAATTATGTGGGATCCAACAAGAACAAATTTTTTTTCCGGCTAAATAAACATTCAATATCATTCAATATCATACTAATGCCCAAGGATGCCGTAATCAGATCACGCACAGCATCGATGTTTTCTGGCAAAGTGTCCGAAGTTGGACGTCCTTCACGAAATTCACCCTGGAGCGAACGGCGTCCGAGACTGTACTCTTGATATCAGCGATTAACAGTTGTTTTTGATGGTACTGCATCGCCAAAAGTCGAAACAAGTTGATTTAAACATTCTTGTCTCGATAACCCATGCCGAAAATCGTAAAAAATCATCGCACGAAAATGTTCACAGGATAATTCCATTTTTGACTGAGATTATTTTTTCAACACACTGTAAACAAAACAATTCGCCCTCAAATGACAAAACGTTCTAAGTGAAGTTATGCTAAAAAATGTCAAATTTTCCAATGAAAGTTCTAGTTGCATCTGGGAACACTAGTATTGTCAGGACCAGAAATATAAATATCAACCCTCGTATTGACAATAAGTGGCTGAAGTTTTGCAAAAATATGTACTGAGGGTCTGCAGCGATTGGTACTGAAAACGACCAGAACGGTTGAGAGGTAAAAAAGGACTGAATCAACATCTGGAAAAATTAGTATATTTATAGTATTGTTGGCCTTTTTTGCGTATGTGCAACCTCTGTATGGTACGTTACTATGTAATTGGACAAATGGGAGGAGCAGCGCCCACACAATCTTGAAATTAGAAAAACCATATCTCGTAAACTTTTTGAGGTATGACGATGATATTTGGAATATACGATATTGGTATGGAACACAACACAATGTTGTAAAAAAATTGACGGTGCGATATCGTATATGAAACGATCGTTATAAAATAATATTAAACGAAAAAACATGTGGAAAATTCGTTAGTTTGGACGGGCCAATGCTATGTATACTCCCCACCATGGACTGCCTTCAAGTATGGCTCCATGTTTGTCAGAACTACATTTTGAGCCATATGATCCATTAACCTGTTCGTATTGAGAAAATACCACTGTTTCTGAGTAACCATCTTAGAAGCGACCACATTTTCGCCACACTGGTGACCTTTGTGATTTGTGACGAATTTTATTGTTGTTTATTAATGCAAAATTGTTGGACACCTATAGGCTAGTCCGAGTGCAAAATTCGTCCAAACCTTAGGCACATAATTGCACATTTTTTTGGATATTCATATGTCTCCGAAGTATATGGGTTCATGGGTCCCACGGCACATAAGCCCTACAATTTAGCGAAATCGCAAATCTACTGTTGTATTCAGATTCTTTATAAAATTCCACTTTTCGGAGTCCCCATATATCCATGTACGAATGAATCTTTTTTCAGCACCCTAGGGACCTGAGAACCATGGGCCAAGGAAGTGTAAAATGTATATGATATTTGGATCCGTGACGAATTTTTAGTGTTCTAATAACCATAGTCCATACAATGGGCCGAATTTGAAGACCCTAGTTCCCATATGGACCGGTGCGAGTTAGACATTTTTACAAATCTTAAATATAGGTACATTATGGAAAACATTAAGAAATACTAGTATGCCCACCGAAACGCAATTTCCAATACGCGACGCAAATGGGCAATATCAGAAGAGGAAAAAGGATAAATGTCTGCCGTAATTCCATTGTTTACTAACGCAAATGAAGTTCTGAATGTCAACCGTGAATCCAGGTAAAGCATCTGGATATGATATTATCACGCCCAAAATGATCTTGGAACTTCCCTATATTGCTGTGAAGTTCCTGGCAAAATTATTTAACTCTATTTTGAGACATGGTTACTTTCCTAAAGTGTGGAAAATTTCTCTGATTCAGATGATTTTAAAGCCAGGAAAGGACATATCAATACCTTCCTCATACAGGCCGATCAGTTTGCTTCCCTGCTTATCCAAACTATTTGAAAAAGTTCTTTTATCGAAAATAAAACCGTCCCTCGTGTCAAATAACATTATACCAGACCATCAGTTTGGATTCCGCGAAGGTCACAGCACTATCGAACAAGTAAACCGTCTGAGCCAAGCAATTGAAAAATCATTTGAACGGCGAGAATATTGCTGCCCCGTATTCCTGGATGTTGCTCAAGCATTTGACAAAGTCTGGCACTTTGGCTTGACCTACAAAATTTGCAAATACTTACCGGCAAGTACGCATCGAATTCTTGAGTCTTACTTAGAAAACCGCATATTCAGAGTCAAATGTGGACAACACGTCACCGATGACCAGGAAATAGTAGCAGGTGTTTCCCAGGGAAGCGTCACAGGGCCTATCCTTTTCCTTCTGTTTACCGCAGACATCCCTACCAGCCCAAACGTGCTAACATCTACTTTTGCCGATGATACCGCTATAATGGCCACACATAAAAAACACCAGGATATTGCATCTATGAATCTAGGTGTACATCGCAGACGAGTAGAATCTTGGCTCTCTGATTGAAGAATAAAAGTCAATGAGGCTAAATGCACACAGGTAACTTTCACACTGAATTTTAGCACTTGTCCGACGTTGAAACTAAACAATATCCCCTTTTCTCAATCTGATCATGTTTCATACCTTGGAATCCACCTGGATCGCCGACTCACCTGGAGAAGTCATATCGAAGCCAAGAAAACTCAACTGAAACTTAAGGTCCATCAACTTCACTGGCTCCTAAACGCGAACTCAAAACTAAGCCTTGATTATAAGGTCCTGCTATACAACAGTGCAATCAAACCTATCTGGTAATACGGTGCCCAGCTATGGGTCAAAGCAAGCTCGAGCAATCTCGACAAAATACAAAGAGTACAATCGAAGACATTGCGGCTTATTACTGGTGTCCCTTGGTATATGAGGAATTAAAACATCAACCGAGACTTGAAAATACCTCTCGTCAAAGAGGCAATTCAAAAAATCAATATACTCGTAAAGCACAAAGAGAAGCTCGAACGTCATGATAACATACTTGGAAGACAATTATTGTGCAGTCCAAGCTCTTTAAGACTTCGGAGAAACGAACGCCGTGTTTTCTAATCTGCACTTGTGCTTCATCCGTAACAGTAATCGCGAACACACGCGCCCGAAAGACTGTGTAGAATTCTTTTTTCTACGCCACGTGGCTTAAATGCTCTTATACGTGATCTTTAAAACAGTCAATATTAATCGCGGACGAACACTCAAAAAAGACTGTGTAGAATCCTTTATTCTACGTCACGTGGCTTAAATGCTCTCATACGTGATCCTTAAAACAGTCAACACGAAAAACCTACATAACCTAAATTACGTCGTCCACTCTGCTATTCTAGAGTTATCCGTTATACATACATAACTAGAGTTCTTCACTCCACATAATATCGCGAACACTCTGTAAATGACTGTAAGGGTCCTCTGGCCCTTTATCACGAGGTTTAAGCCAAACTAGGTTTAAAATTCTCAGACATGTGATCCATACCAGTTATATACTATTTTGAACAAATTAATTAAAATTCCTGCCAATAAGCAGAGGTCCACATTACAAGAAATCCATACTAGGATTCATTATTGAATTATACTTAAGATTCGTATACTTATTGTTAGGCTCCTTTGGAGCAGATTCAATAATTCAAATAAAGCTTATATAAAAAAAAAGATATGTACGCATTGAAGTTTGTTACAAAATTCCACTGTTTTTAGATACCCAAATGTCTCCGGACATTAGTGAACTGAAAGAAGTCATTCGATGTTTAGTATTTGTAAGATACTAAATTTTATTTATACAAAAAGCGATTATATCAAATGTTGAAAATATTTCAAGTCATCTAGTAAAACCTCCTGCAGAGATTACAAATCAAAGCGGAGACCAAATATATAATACAAAATATACAATACAATTTTTAAAAGCATATGTACATCCCTTAGGCTGGTATTCATCCTAAGTACTCGAAAAGTGACACATTTTTTGTGTGTGCGGGCTGCTCCTACCACTGGCCATTATCACCATGTGGAAAAGTACGATTATGTACGATCGTGAAAATAGTATCAAATGTACAATTTTATGAGTTGCACTTAAGAATGTAACATTACCCAACACACAATTTAAAATATGTTCAACTTTGAACAATTAGGGCGATGGTTTTTTGACCCAGCCCCCATAAACCATAAACTATGGTCAACAAATGACATTGGTCAAGGCCCTTAATTGAGCCAAATGGTTATATTGGGTGATCAACCTTAAGGTATTTTTTCAAAATAAAAAAAATTCAAAAACCAAATAATATGTAAAATATTTGTGTTTCTTTCGAAAGAAAATTTTATGCCATTTATTTTTTTCCTTTCAATGTTGGCTGCAATTTCGTTTCAGGGTGTCCATTCTGGGGGTCCAATTTTGGATGACTCGTTCGAGCATTTCGACCGGTATGGCTTTAATGACACGCGTAATGTTGGCTTCCAAAACCTGAATCGAAGCGGGCATGTCAGCCTAGACTTTGGCCTTTGCGTAGTCGCAAAGAAAAAAGTCTGTGATATTACACGATCTGGGCGGCCAACTCACCGGTCCAAAACATGAAATTGGCTGCTCTTCGTAATGACCACTTAATAGGTCCATTGCTTAAGCAGCTGTATGACAAGTGGACCCGTCCTGTTAAATCCAAATGTCGTCAAGATTACGGGCTTCAATTTCAGGAAGCAAAATGCCCGATATAAAGGCGCGACAACGAGCTCCATGCTCGGTTACGTTCCGACCATCATCATTTTTGAAAAAATATGGATCGATTATTCCACCAGCCTATAAACCACACCCGACCGAGATTTTCTCTTGAACCTCTTATGGTTGCTCTTCAGCCAAAATGCGGCAATTGTGTTTATTGACATTGTCGTTGAGCCAGAAATGTGCCTTATCACTGAACAAAATTGTGGTCGAAAACAGTTTCTCACCGAACGCTCATTTCCATTATACAGTTGCACAATTTTGAGGCGTTGTTTTGGTTTAATTCTTTCCATGATGAAATGGCAAACAATACTGAAAAAAAAGAAAATTGAACACAACTCACGCGAATTCTGCAAAAAAAAGGCTATTGAAAAAAATACCTCAAGATGGATATCCCTATATTTATGTCATTTCGGATTTTCAGAAAATTCCATTGTTTCAGAGTACCCACATGTCATTGCATAGTTCAAGGACGCCGATTTTTTGGCCTCTTAAGGCTATATGACCCAAATTCGAAATTGGTCCAAATTTTAAATATCGGTACATAATTGAACTTGGAAGAAGATTTCAACGTTTCTGGGTCCATATATGTCACCGAACTTTAAGGGACGGTTAGTGGCCCCTGGGGCCCAATGATTTTGCTAATTTATAGAAAGGTTAAAGAAGCTTTACCTACTACTTCCAAAATAAGCTGATAATTAATTACTTTGCATAGTAAGAGTAACAAAATATTACAAATTTGATCAGGACTTTTTTAGTTGACTTAAAGGGAAAGTTTTTCCCCTTTAGCCCGATTCAGACAATTTGTAATACCCCATCCTTTATATTCGAAAGGTCATAGCTCGTTAAGTAATACCGATATGACGCTACTAGTTGGTATACTTAGTAGCGACATAAATACTGTAACAACATTAAACACACCCATTTCAATAGTAGAACTGAACATACCCCGTAAATGTCATATGGGTGTTACAAGCTAAACTCCATAGCGTTAGTCTGTAACGGGATTTTAAAATTGTTTCAACTTTCATCATATAATGAGAACTGTATCGCTGTAATAGCGCTTTTAAAGTGTGAAATGAAAAAAGCGATATTTTCAAAACGCTCCAGCCACTAGGGATTAGCCGCATGTTCGTCTAACGATGCATAAAACTGTTTGAGGAGACTGGAAATGTAGAAGACCGCCAGCGGTCGGGCCGCTCACGCCCTGTTCGAACACCTCATGTTATCAAAGCCGTTAAATCAAGAATTCACAGAAATCCGCTCCGAAAACAGAAAATCATGGCCCGTGAGATGAATATCACGCAAAAGTCCATGAGTCGAATCATTAAAAAAGACTTTATACTTGGGGCTTTCAAACGACGTACCGGACATTTATTGAGTGCAGCTTTAAAAATAAATAGGATTGAAAAATGCAAACGTCTTTTGGTGAAGCACGCTGTTAACTTGCACAGAAAAATTTTGTTCACCGATGAAAAAAATTGTACCGTTCAGGAAAATTTAACAAGCAAAATGATAGAGTGTATGCGCGGTCATCTAAGGAATCATCTAAACTGGTCCCAGGGGTGGAAAAGGGTCACCACCCAGCTTCAGTCATGGTTTGGCGGGGTTCCTCTTACGATGGTGTCACTGACCTGCATTTCTGAGAACAAGGAGTCAAAACATCGGCCAAAGATTACCCAGAAACCGTTTTGGAAGCTGTTGTGAAGCCTCTTAACAATTCCCTGTTCCAAAACCAGCCATGGACTTTCCAGCAGGATTCTGCGCCGGCCCATAAGGCTAAAACGTCCCAGGCCTGGCTTCGAAACAATTTGCCAGCGTTCATTTCCGCTGAAGAATGGCCCTCAGGCAGTCCAGATTTGAACCCATTGGATTACAAATCGTGGACGGTTTTAGAGGACAAGGTTCGTCACAAAAGATACCCCATCTTTGGATCTCTTTAGACTGCATTGTTTCGAGCTGTGGCCAGTTTTCCAGTGGACGAGATTCGTGCAGCTAATGATTGATTGGCCAGCGCGACTTAAGGTATATGTAAAGGCAAACGCCTGACATTTCGAATAAACATATTCTTTTTGTAGTTTTTTCGTTTTTTGTTATTTATTCGGTCTTTTATCATTATTATGACTTGAGCAGTTTTTTATTCTGGTTCGAGACCTTTATGTTGTTTCTTTTTCAGAATCAACTTAAAAAGAAGAAATTGGTGAAATGTATTTGCTACGGTTGCCAGGCAGACTGTACAGCTGTTTCTAAACCCGCCAAGGTTTTTCTTCAGCAGTCTTTGGCAACGATTACTTCGGCCACAAATCAAATGACTTATACGGGAGACTCATTTTTATTAATGAGAATTACCCTTTGTGTATAGTCTTCGAACTGTGCGTAGAGCAATCTTCAACGCGCAATATCATTTCCACCAATTCCGTTTCGCATGGGTCTTCGTTGAAAACCACAAATGCAAAAGCACAATCAAAGTGTGCATGTTTTTGTGCATACATATACTCATACATGCGTTGCACATTAGGGCGTACCAATCCTTTTTAATAGTTTTTTCGTTTTTTGTTATTTATTCGGTCTTTTATCATTATTATGACTTGAGCAGTTTTTTATTCTGGTTCGAGACCTTTATGTTGTTTCTTTTTCAGAATCAACTTAAAAAGAAGAAATTGGTGAAATGTATTTGCTACGGTTGCCAGGCAGTACATCAATAAACATATTGAAAAATATTTGGTCCAAAAACATTCAGTACTTTTTATTTTACAGCATAACACGTGTGTAACAGTATTTATATCCCTACTAAGTATTTCCATGGTTCAAATTAAGTTAGTCTGAAATTGAGAAATACCAATCAATATGAAATGCAGAAAAAACTTGAAGTTTAGGTGCATACGAATACCAAAAGTGGGCGGAATCGTATATTTTCAGTGGAGGAGACAGAATGGGAGGTGTCATCCACTCTTTCATTACACGTACATAAAGGCGTCATAAAAATACAATGGAGTTCTATGGGGCGTGTGCAGCCCTTTTTGATATGCATGTACAAAGCTGTTTTAAAATTATTTTGGTGTTTACAATCTAAGCGAATTTCACGCACTGGTTGACATGTTATGTGGTCTATCATAATCTGCCATAAAACATTGCCTTTTGTAAGGGGGGCTACTAGAATGGGCGCGTTGCATTTTAATGCACCTTTCCGCCCACTTTTTTATTCTTGAAATATATCGTAAGATATTAAATCAAAGCTTAAATCAATACCTGAGACCAGAATTATAAGGTTGCTTGGTGACAAATAATTAAATTCCTAAGCACCGCGCCACCGTGGTTTGCGTGACCTAAATTAGTTAAGCATTTCGAAAATGATATCTAATTATTATCGTAAATGAAAATATTAAGTCATCTTGCACACAGATCAGCTTAAGAATTATATCGTTTGAAAATATATAAAAATGTAGATATTTTGTCAAAGGCCACCATAAAACTCACTATTCGTTTTGAAAACTTCACACTTCAAAAAATGTATATCCTATTAAATATTTCGGTTTTCATCAAACCAAAACGATCACATCCGTACTTGCTGTGAATGAATGCATTCATTAATTACATCACTGCATGTGTTGCACTTGTGTTCGTTCATCAACTCACTCATGCACTCTATTCATTCATGCAGATGCAGTGAATCGAATCGCACCAGCTGGACAATGTGGCTTGGCCACAGAGACCTTCATGTAAACTCACTCGAGAATATTCCAGCAGCCAAGCGTCTGAAGTTGCACCCAGAGACCATCTATCAGATAGTCCAACACACATTGCATCCCATATTCGACTTTAAGTGAAGAATTTGAAGATTCAGTTGATATTTTCCTGCAATTAAATGCTCGTACAAAGTGTCCATATGGGTCAGCGTTGGCAAATAATTGTTATGACCTACTCTATTCTCACATCAGCCTTTCCGGTGGTTCCACATGCTACATGATAACTGGTATTGTTGCTCGTACTGCCCGGGGCTGGTGTGTGTGGATGGAAAATATGCTTCACTGCGCTAGAGTTCTGCCTGCCATCCCAGTTGTGCATCTGTGATCGTATATTCTGTAGCTCGTTTGGAACCCCACCACATTCGCCACCATCTGCAATCAGTTTAATTTTCCTCGGAAACCATTTGCATGAAATTTACTCAATGTCAACATTGCGTATTTTAGAATGTACGTGCATATGTACAACTACACATTGGTTTCGAATCCATTATATTTCGAAATATCTCTTTTTGCTTCATTAATTATTTTCTTTCTTATAGCCATTGGAGTAGCCATTATTTAACCCTAACAATCGATATGTTTCTCTATTATCCTGCGACATAATATATTTTAAAAGTGTACTGTTGATCAAATTGGAACATAATAAAATTCTCTAGGAAATTTTATCTTATCTAAGTTCAAAGGAGTCAATGTAAAATAAGTCGTCATTTTGGATTCCATTAAGAATTTAGTATGACCATCATCACTGCACTTGGGCCCAATGACCATGTTTCTTTATGGGACGTTAAATGCAACCATGACTATATAAGTAATACTAAGTTTTAGAGTGGATATTCTGCAAAAAAGACTAGTGCCTAAAATATTCTTTGTGGCTTTGTTTACAGCTTTTTGTCCATTGGGGCCATTTTTATATAAACACAGATTTTACTTTAAAACACTTACTTGTTGTTGCTAGCCTTTTTAGCTGGACTCTAAAACTACCTCATGTTAAAAAGGACGAAAGGTAAAAAAAACGATTTATTTATTAAAACCCAGAAATACGTATCACATAATTAATAGTTTCTAAAATGACGCAATAAGAGTACAGGGTGACCAGAAAGAACGACTAAAAAAGAAATTTAAATTAAACAATTACAGCATAGGCTATTAGGCGCATTTGATTGGTTCTCGGTTGTTACGTGATTAAATGGCCACTAAGGCTATAACTTCAAAACTTTATGATTTTTTTTTTTAATTTCTTTGTTTTCAAGAACTGATTGACTTTACCATAAACAGATTGACTTGTAACTTGGAATTTGTAGAATGGAAGTTATTCGAGAAATACCTTAAGCGAGTTATAGCCAAGCTCGCTTTAACTTGCTAAAGGTTATTTTAGAATAATTTTTTCTCAAAAAATTTAAATATTTCAAACAAACGGCAAATAACGCAAATCACTCGTATCAATAGTTTTTTTTGTGAACAAAATCATTTTAATGTTTTGTACAATAGTGTGAAGTTAATGCTTTAGTAACCTGCCAATCGAACACGGTCGTTATTGATTATGCCATTATTAACGGGTTTTCCAATAGGGACATAACAATTTCGTTTTATTAAACGCACCCCCAAATGTGCTTTAATGTTCTTTAATGTTCTTTTAGTGTCAAAACGTTAGTCAAAGTCAACATTTTCATTATGGTAAAGTTCACTTACGAGCAACGTTTGGAAATCATAAATAATTACTACCGAAATTCTGAGTCGGTGGCTCTGAATAGTTTACAAAAATTCAGATTTTCATCGAAAATTCATCTTCAGCGATGAAGCTCATTTGTGTGGCTCTGAATAGTTTCACGAAAATTCGGATTTTCATCGAAAATTCATCTTCAGCGATGAAGCTCATTTGTGTCTGGGCGGTTTTGTCAAGAAACAAAATATGCATTATTGGACAGCAACAAACCCACACGTGCTTCAAGAGACACAATTGCATCCGCAAAAAATTACTGTGTGGGGTGGTTTTCATGCTGTAGTTGTGATTGGGCCTTAGTTTTTCGTCGAAGAAAACAATCGTCCCGTTATCGTCAATAGAAAGCGCTATTGTGGCATTTTAGAAAATTATTTTTGGCCAGAATTGGATGAGCTTGACGTCGCCGATAGGTGGTTTCAACAAGACGGCGCCACTAGCTTCTAAGCACTCGCTACAATCGATTTACTGAAAGGCAAATTCGGTAAACGTATTGTCTCGGGAAATGGTCCGGTCGAATGGCCAACTCGTTCATGCGATTTACAGCCATTGGATTTCTTTTTTTGGGGCCTCATCAAGTCATTGGTCTATGCAATTTTAGACGAGCTCAGCGACAACATCCAGACCGAAATTGTCAACGTTCCGGTCGAAATGTCCAAGAGTGGTGGAAAATTGGGTCCAAAGTATAGATCGCTGTACACGGGCTCGTGGTGGTCATATGACCTAAATCGAATTTCTTAAGTAATAGAAAGGCATTAGTTCAAAAATTTTAAATTTTTATTAAAGCCAAATACTGTTTGCCTACAAAACTAAAGTACTCAACAAGTTGGAGGGTACCTTAACTTATTTTGATGATAATTAGAACTTTATATGTACATGTATAGAGATATTTTTTCTGAACAAAAAAAAATATAAAAACTCAACTCAAGTGTGGAGTCTTTATGGGCAATTTGAAAGGACATTTTATGGCATTTATTTTTTGGATATAATTTCCTTCAAATGTTGGGCTGCAACTACGGCTCAGAGTTTCCATTCTGATGGTTCAATTATGGATGACTCGGTCGAGCATTTCGACCGGTATGGCGTGAATGACACGCGTAATGTTGGCTTCCAAAACCTGAATCGTAGCTGGTTTTTTAACATGGACTTTGGACTCTACGTAACCCTTAAAGTAAAATGTCTGAAGTTGTGATATCATTCGATCTAGGCGGCCAACTCTAATGTCCAAAACATGAAATTAGCTGCTTTTCAAAATGACCCCTCATTCCATTTTATGGCAAGTGACACCGTCCTGTTGAAACCAAGTGTCGTCAAGATTACGGGCTTCAATTTCAGGTAGCATAAAGATCGATATCATGGCGCGATAGCGAGCACCATTCACGGTTACGTTCCGGCCATCATCATTTTTAAAAAATATGCACCTACGATTCCACCAGCTTATAAACCGCACCAAACCGTGGTTTTCTCTGGGTATAAGGGCACCTCTTGAACCTCTTATTGTTGCTCTTCAGCCCAAATGCGGCAATTTTGTTTATTGACTTTGCCGTTGAGCCAAAAATGGGCCTCATCACTGAACAAAATTTTGGTCGAAAAAAGCGGATCTTCCCGTTTCTCACCGGACACTCATTTCCATAATACAATTGCCAACATTTGAAGGTAATTATTTTCAAAAATAAATGCCATAAAATGTCATTTAAAAAAACTTGGTTTTCTGTTTTAATCTCATTAAGTTTGTATGCAATAATTGGTATAGTGGGTCATAAAATAAAGCTTCAGAAGCAATTTGAAAATAAAGCTGATTATGATACCTAAGATGGTATTTCAAACCAATACATTTCCGGCTACTTATAGGTTAATGAAAAAAAGGTCTCAAATGATTGCTTGAAGTCTTGGATACAGTTATTTGATAAGAAATATATACTTTCATAGCGGTCATACGAGTGGGATATTAAAATAAAAAATGGTTGAAAAAAAAACATTTTAATCGATTCGCAAGGGTTTAACGGATTAGTTAAATAAAAACGTCTTTAATAAAATGTTGTCTTAGGCTTTCTAATGATTCTCATATTGCCCTAATCTGAGAATTAAACAACATTGATTGTCAAGCTTTGGGAACCGTAACTAGGGAAAAATTAGTTATTGTGTATTTTAATAATACACGTATGAAGGTATATCTATGGTGAAATTTTTAATCAAACCTAACTAACAACGCTCGAATACATTTAAATCGGTTTCTTAATTCTGAAAATAAATTTGTCGTTTGAAAGCATTAACCCTCTGACCCAAGATGCTTAAACTGTCTGACCCCAGAAAAAATTAAAACAGATTACAATTATTTTTTGTGTTTCTATTCGTTTTTTTTCTTATTATGTGACGCGCAAAATAGAAAGGGACCTAAGGTTAAAAACTTGTTTTGTTCAGGAGAGCCATTTTAAAGATTAGGTCCCTTTCTATTTGCGCTGAGAATCGTCGATTTCACTTTCATAAAACGCGCATATCTCTGGGAGGGAACACTTTTGGGGCGTGGGATCGGTCTCATTCGATGCTCAGATGTTGTCCAGATCAAAAAAAAAAAAATTAAAAGTTGATGAAAAGTTTTGTTCTGGAGAGCCATTTTAAAGATTAGGTCCCTTTCTATTTGCGCTTAGAATCTTCGATTTCACTTTCATAAAACGCGCATATCTCTGGGAGGGATCACTTTTGAGGCATGGGATCGGTCTCATTCGATGCTCAGATGTTGTCCACATCAAAAAAAGAAAAAAAATGAAAATTAATTTTTTTACCCTTAGGTCCCTTTCTCTATGCGCTGTCACATATGTTTATGTCTCGAACAAAGATTTTGCAACCGATAAATTATTACAGGAATTACTCGTATAGTCTTATGTAGTGATAACCACGCTAATGCTGATAGAGAAGAAATTCGTTGCCACAATTGAATTTGTTTGCCAACCGAATGATTGAGATTGCATGCACCTCGAGTATTCATCAGTACAACCGAATATAAATTTTTGCTCTTAAAAGTTCAGTAATTGCTACTAAAGTATCGGTAGAAAAAACAAAGAATACGAACCTCCAGAACCTCCAATAATTTTTCGATCTAAAAGTCTTTAATCGCACTTGTTTAAGAAATTTTTTTTTAAATATTTAGAAGAGACAAAAGAACTGTTTCCTTATACATCTACTATAAATGGTCTAAAGCATAGGAAGGGTCATGTCGAGGAAAAAGAATAAAAGATGGTGATAGATTTTTACAGAATAAATTATATTAAACGATTTGCTTAAAGCAGTAATAATAGTATATTTTCGTAATAAGGATAATTTTCTTTTTTGGTTATGACTAACGTTTGGATATCAGCAGCAACATTCGTTTACAACAACGAAATGTTGCCAAAACTATTGGTTGCCACGACCACCAGTTATGGAAATTGAATTCCTTTTATGCGTTTGTTTGTTATGATCGATCAACTGGTTGCGTCTACGATACGATGATCATATTTATCATCTTGTGCTGTGTCGAACCAAATATCCATTATGATTATAAACATTTGATGATTGCAACCAATATTAATTTTTAACAACGGGATTTCAGTAATTTCAGCCGATTTCCAACTAATTTGTTTTCTCTGTGTGGTTGCAACAGCCAAACTAACGGGATGTGGTTACTTGAAATAACTTATCTGCTGTCGCCACCAATAGTTGGTGTAAAATTTTTAAAGAAAAATGTGCTTTAATAGTTTTACGGAATTGGCTTGGTATAATGAGTTATTAGTTGTACCCTGTACCCTGATATTGTTGTAGCTACTATCATATGATTTGTAGAACCGTTTTACCATTAAAACCATGGAATTTTGGAGATTGCAACAGAAAGTCGGTCTATCCAACCAAATTGTTTTTCTTTCCAACTGATTTTTTCTCTGTGTGTAGTAAAATTGGGTGGAACTGGCTCTTATCGGTCGTAAAGATGTCTCATATTAAGCCCGACCTTACCCAAACAAAAAGCAGAGCTGTGCTGAGTATCAAATAGTCAGCTCTGCCCAACTTTAGTTTTTTTTACTTTACCCTATTTCACCTTTTTACTTGGCGATTAGATGCAGTCATATTAAGATAGCCCCTTTGTACGTATTTATAACTCTTTTCGAATACAGCGACTAAAAAAGGTAAAATTACTGCAAAACTACTTTGTTTAGCCATAATTGAACTCAGAAGCACTGTGCGAAACGGAGCTTCTAAGACACTGTGCTCTAGTATCTTATTTGTGCACATACGTACGAGTATGTATGTGTACATACGTATAAAATGTGATTGCAAATGTGCGCACGAGTTTGACATTTGCCTGTGTGTCTTCTGTGTGGGTTAATGTTGTCTTCAGTTTGCTCAGCTTTGGTTCGTCATCATCATCATCATCATCATCGCATTTCTATCACACATCCTCGTATGAACTGTCAATTTTTTTAGTTACTCTCCATCCGCTTCCACTTAATTTAATATTCATTTTTATGGGTTTTCTTCTCTTAATTTTTTTCCTTTTTGTAGGTGAATGTATCAGCGTCTGTGCTGACTTTACCTCGAAATAAAAAGAAATCTTAAATTGGCCGAGTCATGGCGACCAACATGCAAAGGGTTGGCCACTTAAGCAGAAATGTGCACAGAGAAAAGGTCGTTGCCAAATGTGCTTTCAAGCGAAAACTTAAATGGAAGGCTATTGAAAGTATCTAGAGAAAATTTTGAGGTGTTTGTGAAATAATTTTCATGAGAATTCAATTTAAATTGAGAGCGTATTAACGTTGCCCTGTAAAGGCAATTGAATAAAAACGACACGGGAGGATTTATAAAGAAGATGAATGTGTTTTAAAGAGGCAGAAGCCTTTTTTTGCATACTTGGAAAAGTTGAATAAAATTGTTGTGGTTAAGTCATGCACAATACAATTATCACTTTAGAAATTAAGTGCGAAAACTACACGACAATTTAAGTTACCAAAACAAAACACAATTTAGTTGAAGAAAGTAATGCCACTAAAAAGTGGCAACAATTTCAAGCTATAGATCAATGGCTAAGGGTACCAAGAATTGAAGCCAAATATATTATTGGGTGACCGCCGACAAAGCCTGTGCAGCATAGAATACTGGACAAATAGCTGCACACAGAGAACAAATTATTTTTAAGTCGATCCAAACTACAAAAATACCTTGCTGTTATAATCAGCGAAGGCTAATAATCTGTTTGCCGCATGTTAATTACGTAGTAGGGACATAAATACTGCTACACACGTTTTATGCTGTAAAATAAAAAGTACTGAATGTTTTTGGAACAAATATTTTTTAATATATTTATTTATGTATACTTATATTGTATCCCAAAAGAATCTACTTATTCGAAATGTCCGCCTTTTAATAGCAGCACGAACCTCGTCCATTGAAAAATTGGCCACAGCTCGAACCAAAGCAGTCTTAAGAGATCCAATGTTAGGGTATCTTTTGTGACAAACCTTGTCCTCTATAACCGCCCACAATTTGTAATCCAATGGGTTCAAATCTGGACTGCCTGAGGGCTATTCTTCAGAGAAAATGAACGCTGGCAAATTGTTTCGAAGCTAGGCCTGGGACGTTTTAGCCTTATGGGCTGGCGCAGAATCCTGCTGGAAAGTCCATGGCTGGTTTTGGAACAGGGAATTGTTAAGAGACTTTACAACAGCTTCGAAAACGGTTTCTTGGTAAACTTTGGCCGATGTTTTGACTCCTTGTTCGCAGAAATGCAGGTCAGTGGCCCCATGACTGAAGCTGGGTGATGACCCTTTTCCACCCTTGGGACTAGTTCAGATACTTCCTTAAATGACCGCGCATACACTCTATCATTTTGCTTGTAAAATTTTTCCTGAACGGTAAAAATTTTTTTATCGGTGAACAAAACTGTTCTGTGCATGTTATCAGCGAGCTTGACCAAAAGACGTTTGCATTTTCAATCCTACTGTTTTTAAAGCTGCAGTCAAAAAAAGTCCGGTACGTCATTTTAAAGCTCCAAGTCCCAAGTCTTTTTTTATGATTCGACTCATGGACTCTTGCGTGATATTCATCTCACGGGCCATGATTTTCTGTTTTCGGAGCGGATTTCTGTGAATTCTTGATTTAACGGCTTTGATGACATGCGGTGTTCGAACAGAGCGTGGGTGGCCCGGTGGCTGTCTTTTACATCTCCAGTCTCCTCAAACAGTTTAATGCATCGGTAGACGAACATGCGGCTTTATCCCTAGTGGCCGGAGCGTTTTGAAAATATCGTTTTTTTTTTGTCATTTTACACTTGAAAAGCGCGATGATGGCTACGATAAGGTTATGGTACAGACAACTATCTATTTGATTTTACTTAAACAATGAAGTTCAAACTATTGGTTACAGGAAAGCCTATTGTTGCAACTAATACAGGGGCTTCCATTGAGGACATAGTAATTTTATATATTACTAAAAGACATAATATTTAAGATAAAGAGTTCAAATTTATTGTAAATGCTAAATTTTAAGAATGTAGTTCGATTTCAGTCATTTAACCACTACGAGCCCCTTGGACCCAATTTTCCACCACGTTGTCAATTTCGCGTTGGATGATGTCTGTGAGCTCGTTCAAAGTTGCTGGGCTGTTGGCATTGACCAATGACCTGATGTGGCCCCATAAACAGAAATCCTATGGCGTTAAAGTGCATGAACGATGTGGCCATTCAACCGGATCATTTCTCGAGATATCACGTTTACTGAATTTGCCTCTCAGTAAATCGATTGTAACGCGTGTTATGTGGCTAGTGGCACCATCTTGTTGAAATCACATATCGGAGATATCAAGCTCATCTAATTTTGGCCAAAAATAATTTTCTAACATGGCACGATATCGCTTTTCATGACATGACAATTGTTTTCATTGACGAAAAATACGGCCCAATCACACCCCCCAATGTGAACCACACCACTAGTAATTTTCGCGGATGCAATTGTGTCTCCTGAAGCACATGTGGGTTTGTTACTGTCCAATAACGCATATTTTGTTTTTTGACAAAACCACTCAGCCGGAAATGGGCTTCATCGAAAATTGGAGTAAGCGCACTTAAAGTTACGACCACCGACTCAGAATTTCGGTAGAAATTTTTAATGATTTCCAAACTTGGCTCGTAAGTGAACTTTGCAATGATGAAAATGAAGATTTCGAATAACGTTTTGACAGATCTGAAAGATAATTAAAAATTTTTGAGGGTGCGTTGACATAAAGATACGAACTTGTTATGTCACTATTAAAATAACCGTTGGTTCTTTATTCACAGAACTGATTCATTATATTTTATTCGTTTATTTCTAAGTTTACCCAATATTTCGTTTTTAAGCGAATAATATCTTTAGAAGTTGAAACAAGGTTACAAATAAAACACATACAAATTCTTCCTGTTACATATTGACTTGTGTCGTTTTCATTCTCTTTCTAACGTAAGGCCTCGAGCTTGAATATTGAATAAGGACTGTGGATATAATAAATAAAGTAGATTATTACAACAAGTATCTCAGTAATAGTTGCTTATAGGATTGTTCGTTGTTAACAGCAATTGATAATGACAGCAAATAATTCGTTCTTAGTCCTCTTAATAATGCCTACCCTATTTAACACCACCCCCAAAAAAATAGTAGCAAAAAGCTAAAATAGGGCCGACTATATTATACAATGCACTTCTGGATGTTTAGAAAAGCCAACCGAAAATAGGTTTTTGGATCCCCTTCGACCGGCTCTAAATTTGCCCAGATTTTTAAACACATGTAGTATTTGAATGTGTGAAAAAATGTCACGGTTTTCGGTAAAATCGGTTGAACATTTATGTGGGAGCTATAACTATATCTAATCCGATTTTTTCAATTTTTTAATGACCTTCATTGGTCCAAAAATATGTCAAAAATATGTGCTAAATTTCATAAAGATTGAATGTAGCTAAAGACATAAAATCGGATGAACATACTCGTACATATATGTATAGGAGCTATAGCAAAATCTGAACCGATTTTCTTCCATTTCAATAACGTCATTTCTTGGCCCATACAACTTTTAAGGTATAAGTTTCGTCAAATCAAATCTAAGTTTCGTCAAATCGTCTAAATCTAACCCTTTTTCTTTAGTTTTAAAAACACCCGGATGAACAAATATGAAGCTATATCTAAATGTAAACCATAATGTAAACCATAAAACTTATTCGCACCGAAGCTTTTTTGCTCTCCACCATGGATTGCATTTCAGTTTGACATTGGCCGTATTGGGGGATATGCATGTTGGGGGCTTACCTGTATGTTTGACAGGACCAAATTAAATTCCGCCAAATTGTTAGATTAATCTTATGTTCATATTCGTGAGTAAAATTATATGTTATATATGTCAGTACCCATGTTAGGGTTGGCCGATTTTAAAGGACAACAATTTGTCGATGATTTTTTGATAGCTTTTGGCATGAGGAAGAAAGGTCCACTACGCCATATCAAAAATTCGATTGTCTACGGTTCTCTCAGTCGAATTTATGTTCTCACACGCCCATATGTTATTTTGTATTGTATGTGGCAATGTAAATATGTATGTATTGCATGTCATCTTAGAAAGGTAATATATTTTTTATTACCTAATAAAAAACCATAAAACTAAATGTTGAATAAAAAGTCAAAAAAATTAAATTAGGGCGGTTCGAAAGTGCTTTTTTTGATATGTCGTAGTGGAACTTTTTTGTTCTCATGCCAAAGGCTATTAAAAAATCGATAGCACAATATTGATTGATAAATCGACCCACCTAACCCATATGTCGATTGTTAATGTGGTCCCTAGATCAGGAACCGAAATTAAAAAAACTCTTAAAAACGAACGTGTCAAACTTGAATATCCACTGTTTTTGAATCTGACCAAATTTGTCATTGACCATCAAGAGAAGCCGTCCTCACACAAGTTCTCTCCCGAATACAGTTCATGTAGTTCTAGAAACGTTACTTACATTTTTTCTTACTAAAATTTGGCATAGTTCGTATTGAGGGAGTAGTAAGAAATACTGTGGAATCTGGAACACAAAGGTCTTGTTATCGAATAGTCCTCATAGTTTGAGTTCTTGCTATTCTATATCTTCAAATTAAATAGGATCGACCTTAAACCATTCCAACCGTAGCTCGATCATATTGACCAGTCTTTTTATATAGCCCCTATACCGCTTTACAGGAACACTTAAAATGTAATCTACCTTTCTGAATGGGACTTTTTCGGTCTCTGTATTCATATAGCTCCAAATAAATATTTCCCATTCCAGAAGTCACATATTAAGTCCAACTGTTCTCAAACTTCATACAGCGAGTTAGAATCTCCTGAACGACAGAGTAGTGCGGTATATTTCATGGAACACACAGAGAAAAAATCAGTTGAAAATTGGTCCGAACTACCAACCGAATCCTGTAACCAACATTCCATAGTAATGATGGCAAGACGGTTCGAAACCATAATAATATAGTTGCTACAACCATATCACGGTATTCACAGCCAACAACACAGTTATACAAACCGAATTCAGTTTATCTATCAGTTGCGACAGCTGGCAGTTATGACAACCGACCAATTGTTATGTATATCTTACTTAAGTACCAAAAATTGGTGGAGACATCAGATTAGATCTTTGTAATGACCAAACCCTAATTAGATGGCTGTTGTAATATAATATTGGTTATACCAAGATCAAAAAATAAACCCTATAATATTTTTTCGGTTAAAGTTACAACAACACTTTTGTTTACAATGAAAACGTATTTCAAAATGTAAAAAAATAATAATGGGCTAGACGGTGAATGCTTCCAGGCGATACTGCCATAGAAATAAACGAACTATTAATAAAAGACTTGATCAAAACTCGCCATAGATAGACCTCCTTATTATTCAAAACAACAACCAAGTTTTTTTGGTGGCGACCCATTTTTCTCGAGTTAAGGCCTACCAAAGCTTGACAATAAATATTGTTATATACCTTAATTAATTCGTTTCATATTAATTTGTTTTAAATACAACTTGTAACCAACAATCTATAAAAACAAACAACACATGTACAAATTTAGTTTCAATAATCATCTTAGTCTGTCAGATTACCGATACTAGTTTTTCTCAACTGAGGTTTCAGTTCTCTCTACTGAAAATTGTTGTCTTCCCAATCAACATTCGGTTGTAACGATGGAATACATAGATAGTGCGTCCAACCACCAACATTCGGTTGGCAAAAAATTTGGTTGTGGCAACAAATATGTTCTGAGCATGTATCTTTCTTTACTTGCTTTTTTATCACCCTAACACCCCAGCAAATAATACTTAGTAGGGACATAAAAACTGTTACACACGTTTTATGCTGTAAAATAAAAAAGGACTGAATGTTTTGGGACCAAATATTTTTTAATATATTTATTGATGTATATTGTATCCAAAAAGAATTTACTTATTCGAAATGTCCGCCTTTTGCCTTTACACACGCCTTAAGTCGCACTGGCCAATCATCAATAGCTGCACGAACCTCGTCCATTGGAAAATTGGCCACAGCTCGAACCAAAGCAGTTTTAAGAGATCCAATGTTGGGTATCTTTTCTGACAAACCTTGTCCTCTAAAACCATCCACAATTTGTAATCCAATGGGTTCAAGTCTGGACTACTGAGGGCTGTTCTTCAGAGGAGATGAACGCTGGCAAATTGTGTCGAAGCCAGTCCTAAGACGTTTTAGCCTTATGGGCCGTTGCAGAATCGTGCTGGAAAGTCCATGGTTGGTTTTTAAACAGGGAATTGTTAAGAGGCTTCACAACAGCTTCCAAAACGGTTTCTTGGTAAACTTTGGCCGATGTTTTGATTCCTTGTTCGCAGAAATGCAGGTCAGTGACCCTATCGTAAGAGACACCCCACCCAACCATGACTGAAGCTGGGTGATGACCCTTTTCCACCCTTGGGATCAGCTCAGATGCTTCCTTAGATGACCACGCATACACTCTATCATTTTGCTTGTAAAATTTCTTCTGAATGATAAAAATTTTTTCATCGGCGAACAAAATTTTTCTTTGCAAGTTATCAGCGTGATTCACCAAAAGACGTTTGCATTTTTCAATCCTATTTTTTTAAAGCTGCAGTCAATAAATGTTCGTTACGTCGTTTGAAAGCCCCAAGTCCCAAGTCTTTTTTAATGATTCGACTCATGGACTTTTGCGTGATATTCATCTCACGGGCCATGATTTTCTGTTTTCGGAGCGGATTTCTGTGAATTCTTGATTTAACGGCTTTGATGACATGCGGTACTCGAACAGAGCGTGGGCGGCTGGACCGGTGGCGGTCTTTTACATCTTCAATCTCCTTTAATAGTTTTATGCATCGGTAGACGAATATGCGGCTAATCCCTAGTGGCCGGAGCGTTTTGAAAATATCGTATTTTTTAATTTCACACTTGAAAAGCGCTATTACAGCGATACGGTTCTCATTATCTAACCACTCCATAATGAAAGTTGAAACAATTTTAAAATGCCGTTACAGACTAACGATATTGAGGTTAGCTTTCAAAACCCACATGACATTAACGGGGTATATTCAGTTCTACTATTAAAATGGGTGTGTTCAATGTTGTGTTTATGTCACTACTAAGTAGAATTTCAAACATTTCATTACGAATGACAGCATGACAGCAATTTACGAATCTGTTTGGTGTAATAAATTGCTCTAAATACATACAGACAAATGTTCCACTAATACAAAATGTATGTTTACCACCTAATTTGATTTTTCAACTGCATCGTTGAACCTAAAATAATCCACCTCAGATGGCCTCGTTTCGAGCCCACTCTATTAACTCTTGGTGATGTTAGATTTTTTGTTACAGATAAACAACATTCGAAAATAAATTTTACTGACAACGTTTTGAAACAATAATAAATCATTACAGAACAACACCGTCAGTGGCGGCAGCTACAACACTGCCGAATGCATATACAAACATTTCCCAGTCATATCCTGGCGGCGTCTGGCGTACGAGTGTGTTTAACTAAAATCACATTTGAAATGTTCCATACTGTTGCATTCACTGTAACGCTAATGCATTTAGGCTAAAAACAACGCCCAGACCCACCCACCCACTGTGCCATCTACATGGGTACACGGGGGTGTGTGTGTGGCTAAGCAATTCAGAGATACAACTCAACAACAACATGAAATAGGTACCTACACGTTGTTGTATTGTTCGTGTGTATGTTTTTTTAAATGTATAACTGATTATGATTTCATGGGGCTACATTTGCTTCCGTGGGCGCCTTGCGCCTTGCCCCCCAGATCCACCCATATTGCCGTGACAGGACTGACATGAAAATGCATTAAACTTTCCAATTCGTGTGTACACATGTGCGGCAGATGAACATTAATGTACAGTCATGTAAGTATGTATGTGTGTTCATACACACACGCAGACAGCTGTGGGGTTGCACACACTAGGCTATCTAGGTATATATACTCGTACAACAACAATTGGGTAAATGTATTACATTTCCAAAGGCTTTATTTCCGCGCCCGGCCGCAATACCACACTAATGCATGAGCTTGAACATCCGGTAGCATCTGACATTACTGCAAAAACATACAATCACCTACACATGTGTATGTGTGTAAGTAAAATTAAACATTTTGCTACTCGTTTGGACTGATATCTCTTAAATGTCCAGGTTGATAAAATAATGTTTTCAAATACAGCCAAAAAAACTTGCACATAAAGAATCTAGTAAAAAAGCTAAAATCGGGCGTGGGCAACTAATATAATAATACCCTGCACTTTTGGAAGTTCAGAAAAACCTATTGAATATAGTTTTTTTTTGTCCCTTAGGACGGGTTATAAACTACAAGGTATTAAAACTAAATTTATGTTAAATTTGTGAGAACATTTTGTTGTTTTTGGTAATTTATTACACTTTCATACAAATAGAGGACTGCTATATATATTTCTGTCCTTATAATGAAAAAGCGAATATTTATCATCAAAAATTGTTTTATTGTTTTCAAAGTATTCTCCAGCATGATTTATACACTTTTGCATGCGCTCAAACCAATTGTCGAAGCACTTTTTCCACTCCACGGATTGAGACACCTCCAAAACATGGTTTTTGAACGCTTCCGCAGCATCTTCTGGCGACGAAAATCGTTGACCATGCATTTTTTCTTGATGTGCGGGAATAAAAACAAGTCATTGGGTGCCAAGTCAGGGCTGTACGGCGGATGACGCATCAATTCGACGTTTTGGCCGGTCAAAAGGCGCTGGTTTGAGCCGATGTGTGAGAGCTCGCATTGTCATGGTGCACAATGATTCGTCTTCTCTTGTTCGTTTTTTAATTTCTCCGAAGACTTCAGGCAAGCAAATTGTGGTGTACCACTCAGAATTGACCGTCATACGTTGCTCAAGCGGAACAGTAGCCACATGATCAGTTTTGCCAAAGAAACAGTCTACCATTTGCCTCGAAGTGTTTCTTCCAGGAGCACTTTTCATTGGATTGGGATCGCCCACACGGTCGATTGCTGTTTTGTTGCGGGCTCATACGCATAGATCCATGACTCTTCACCTATGACGATCTTATCAACGTTTTTTGAAGCACCGCGTTCGTATTTTTTCAAAATTTCTTTGCACAAATCGACACGAGCCGTTTTTGAGCGATTGTCTAATTTTGCAGGATCCAACGAGAACAAACCTTTTTTACGGTCAGTTGTTCATGCAATATCGAATGTATGCTGGTGGAAGATATGTCCAAGGATGCCTCTATCTCAAGGTATGTCACATGACGATCTGGCATTATCAGTTCACGCACGGCATCAATGTTCTCTGGCACAACGGCCGTTTTTGGACGACCTTCACGACCTTCGTCTTTGAGCGAGCGTCGGCCACGATTGGATTCATTATACGAGTTTTTCACAGTGCTATAGGATGGTGCTTTATCGCCATACACAGATTTAAGTCCATCGATGCACGTCGAAAGTTGTGAAAAATGATCGCACGAAAATATTCACGAGTTAATTCCATTTTTTTGCCAAATTGATTTTTTCAAGTCATTGTAAACAACACAAATGATAGTCGTACGTCAAAACGTACTGAGTACGCTTATGCTAAAAATGTCAAACTTTCAAAAGGAAATGTCAGATGGCGCCAGACAACACTTAGTGTTGCCTAGGCCAGAAATATATAAAGCAAACCTCGTATACTCGTATTAATATTAAAAGAAAATAGTGAATTCATAATTATATCTTTGTTTTTCATAAAAAAAATACATTAATCAATCAAACAAATATTTTGTTAAGAATATTGAATTGCATTTTGGTTTTGGTCGGCTACGTAAAGTTTTGGTCAGTTTTTGGAAAGTTTTGTTCGGTAAAAATGTTCCTAATGGGAACAATGCTCGCAAGCTCTTTTCTCATTTTTAAAGAAATAAGGACCGATGGTGCCAGCAGCATGTATACCGTATTACACAGTCAATTTTAACGGATATACTGGCAATTCGTTAACACATTTACTTATATTATTTCAGTTAAATTTTCACAACTAAGGAGTATTGCTTGAGTGTTCCTAGTGCGCCAAAAATGAGTCATTTCCAATATGAGCAAACACATAGGAACTTAAACAGGAATGTCAACACAGTTCGAATTTTATTCACTTATCTAAGTAAGCATTAGGAACCCAAAAATCGACCCCATAAAAATTAATACATGGATACCCAAAAACGAATTTCTTCAGGAATCTGAATATGACAAAAATGTAACGATTTAGCTGAGTTGAATGTAGGGCCAATAGTCAACCAGTGGAATTTTCTTAGTGATTCAAATCTGCATTTGCTTTTAAGATTGATCAGATTAAGGGGCTTATTGATCCAGAAACCGAGCACCTTCAGCATTATGGCTATATGGCTACTCAAACAACGATATTTGTTTTTTGTTTAGCTCGTTTGTTTTATTTCGGTCTGTTGCTTTTACACATTGAACAGGGATTAAACCGGCTCAAGACCTCTTGCTTCTATATTTAAATAGAAGATAATAGGCTGCACACTACTTATATCATGATTTCGGGTCCGTTACAACCCTCTTCAGAAAGCCTTGCTTATAAGAGAAAACGGCAAGTGTAGCTACTTTTTTAGCTAAGCTGATGGCTGATTTGAGCAACCAAAATAATTGTTTCTTATAGAGTTCAGTGTTGCATACCAAAGTTGCACATCATATAAGAGGCATTAAAAATCACGGTTTTTATAATGGAATCTTTAGCAATAATATTTCTATACTTAATCGGACTATATTGTTACAAATAAATATAAATGTTTATTTTTTAACAAATTAAAAGAGATACAATTAATTGCTCGACAATACAGTATAAGGCATCAATTATGCCTTATACTGTATTTAAAGATTGTTGGTTATCGTCAGTAAATGGATTCTCTATATAAAACAGAACAAAAATCGTATTAGTTTTAGCAGTTTTTGTCATATCATTTTCAGTTTTTCTCTACTCTCTTCAGTGTTAGCAACACCGAACATTACACACATCTTACGGGTGCACATTCATCGTCAGCTCATGTAAGCTTAAAAACAGCAAGTGGACTAAAAAAGAATTTGGGCTGCGGCTGACTGTGATTGGCTGCATATGTGTGCTTTTTTAGCTAATTCTAACGTGAGCCAATAAAAATATTCAAAATATGAGCGGAGTTAATTTGTTGAAAATAAGAGGTGGACAGTAGCGTTAGCTTTCATTTCTGTTAAAGGTTGAAAATATTATCTCAGCTTAATAAAGCTAACGATTAGCCGATCAACTTAGAATCCCTATATCCCCGAAAAGGTCCCTCGCGGACCTCTTTCTCATGCTTTCTTCTTTTAACCTGTACCACTCAGGAATACTTTCCTACTTTTGTTTTGTTATCGGTATACTTTTTACGTACGTGTCTATATGTAATAGCTACTAAAGTCTATATGTATGTAACACGAAAGACGTTTGACTATCATAATGCTGCGCATAGAAATAACCACAACTAGAACTTCCATATGCTACCAAATGAAGAGCAGACCGACTATGGGGTCGAAAAGCGGAAATAACATGAACATAACATTCAGAATTTGATTCATCATGTTCCGACCTGCCGCATAAACGCCCACGCATAAACAAGCTGCGAGCATATTTTGAAACGCGAAAGTGTAAAGTGATGGTGGTAATGCAAAGCGGTCGATAATGGAAGGAAACTTATGAATGGAGGTGGCATCACCTAAATATGTCTGTAGCTATTAGCATTATAAGCTAACACCATTATTCAACCTGTTTTTGTCAGTATATTATGGTAAGTGTCTGCGGTTTGTCCGTAGGTTTTATACCTTGTGAAGTGTTACGGACCTGCATACCCTTCGATTATATCTGTGTCGAATCTAAAAAACCAATTATGACGAAGTTCTTCTTTTGGTTTCAAGAAAGATCTCCTATAGCAAATTTGGGTAATCAAAATCTAATAAATATACCACTGTAAAAGTGTAAATTTTTCGCCCAAACAGCCAATCAACGAAATACGGGTATAAAATTGAAAAAAATCGGTTCATACTTATTTATAGCTCCCGCACATATATGTTCATCCGATTTTATGTTTTTAAGACTAGGAGCCACATACTACATCCAATGTGGAAGGAGTTTTGCACCTGTATTTTTTTGGGCCATGGACCGAGGTATTTAAAAAAATGAAGAAAATCGGTTTAGATTTAATTAAAGCTTCTACACCAATATTTTTATGTGATTTGGTGTTTTTATTCTCAAGAAGCCACATCTTAGTCTGAGTTTTTTAGACCGAGTTGGAGGAGTTTTTCGGGCCAAGAAAAAAATTGAAATTGAAAGAAATCGGTTTACATTTAGATGTAGCTCCTACACATCCTGATGTTATGTTTTTGATTCTAGAAGCCACATATTACATCCAGTCTTGATGAAAGTAGGCAGAAGATTTATTTTGGCAAAGATCGGACGCTATTGAAACTGAAAAAAATCGGTTGAGATTTAGAAAAAGCTCTCTAATATTTGTTAGCCTGATCTGAGGAGATCCGCAAACTAATTACAGTGGGTTTTTCTGAACATCCGGAAGTGGAATACTATAGCTGGCAACGCTCGAATTTTGCGTTTTTACTAGTATAATAGACACTAGCTGTAGCTGTAGCCTAGTAAGCTTCGCTGTCCTATACTTCATTTTAATGAAATAAAAAGAAGTAACATGGTCTGTATGTATTATTCTGTTGTTTAATTGAATCTTACTGTAGTACTCTTCGATAAGAAATACTTTTACCGTCTGGTTGGAAGATATATAAATTCCATAGTTATCCAAAAGCGAGCAGACACGGCACCGTACACTTTCCGCACCACCTGTGATGATTTCTAACCTCTGAGTTATGGTCCTTTGCAGTTTTTAATTGTGTGGGTGGCGCCATTTCTTTTTGTAAATTTTTTTCCGTATATAGCAATTTACTAAACCACTGTATCATACGATACCACACCACTTATTGTGTCGGTATATAATCTATGCTTATAAATATTTCAAATACAACAGCCTTCAGTGAAGGTGTGGCATCGCCCACGTTCCCCTTGAATTTATATCTTTACTCAACTAAAAACAAATCAGATGATCCTATCTCTGATAGCTTTATGACCGCCCGTGGGGTTACGAAAAATTGATTATTTCAAAAAAGTCTACATACATTTGAAACGAATTATCTCAAATCGTAAATATAAGTACCTAGTTAGATATGAAGAAAATTTTAATGTTGCTGAATACTCTTGTATCCCCACAGAAAATTTAAGATATAGTGTTCGGATTTATTCCAGATGTAGTGCAAATGTTGCATATTAAGAATGAAATTCGATTTCGGTAAAATGACCACCATGACTCTGTGTACAGCGATCTACTCTTTGGACCCGATTTTTCACCACTCTTGCACACATTTCGACCGGAACGTTGGCAATTTCGCGTTGGATGTTGTGCCTGAGCTCGTCTAAAGTTATTTTCTAAATGAGACCCCATAACTATATATCCAACGGCGTTAAATGTCTCGAGATAACACGTTCTCCTAAGTAAATCGATTGTAACGCCTGCTGTGTGGTTGGTTAGTGGCACCGTCTTGTTGAAACCTCATATCGACGATGTCAAGCTCATTTAACTCTGGCCAAAAATAATTTTCTTATATGGCACGATAGCGCTCTCCCTTGGCAGTAACATGCCGATTGTTTTATAAACGAAAAAAATATGGCCCAATCACACCTCCGTAATTGTGTCTCTTGAAGCACATATGGGTTTGTTGCTGTCTAATAACCTAAATGTTGTTTAATGACAAGACCACTTAGCCAGAAATGAGCTTCATCGTTGAAATTCTAGATTTTCGTTAAACTTTGCCAGAGCCCAATCGGAGAATTTTCGGCGATTCAAATGATCAAGTGGCTTTAGTTCTTCAGTCAGTTTGATCATATAAGGATGAGGGCCAATATCTTTTTGCAAAATACGCCACAGTGTGGTATTCCCAATATCTGATAACGACGTGGAATCGACTGATTTGTCTCATTTTGAACGGATACACCTACGGCTGCTATATTTTCGTCGCTTCGAGCAATACAGCGTCTCTTCGGCTCCGGAACATCCAAAAGTGAAAATTTGGATTTAAATTTATCCACTATAGCACGTATAGGCTGTCGGGTGGGACGATTATTACTGCGGACAATTGGAGTAAGCGCTCTTAATGTTGCGAACACAGACTCAGAATTTCGGTAGTAATTTTTAATGATTTCCGAATACTGCTCGTAAGTGAAATTTACCATGATGAAAATATTGACATCGACTAACGTTTTGACATTAAAAGATCATTAAAAATGTTTGAGGTTACGTTTAATGATACGAAATTGTTATGGAAAACCCTTTATTTAAAATTGTTATGTCCTTTATGGAAATCCCGGTATATACCAACCACCCTATGATGAAGGCTATAAACATCAAGTGGAAAATTTGTAAGTTTGGTCCGGCCAAGCTTTTAAACAAAGTTGGTTGTGGGTCCATTTTTCACTGGACGTTTTTGTCGAGGCCCTATGGACCATTGATCCATGGATCAAGGCCTCCAGTTCACCCAAATCATTATATGAATGACATTTTAAGCTTCGATAGGATTATATTCTTGGTAAATACCTCCATGCCCATTTTTGAGTGGACGGATTTCCGGGTCCCCTAATCTTAAAATTTAGCTCATGCAGTATTGAAGTATAGTTTACCTTCTTTTAATTATTTACATTTTTCTCAGTTAACTCTTTTTGTTAATTAAATTTTAATTCTCTGAGGATGTTCGTCGATTGAAATATTGGATAAAAAAAGTATAGAAAACAAAATAAATTAAAAACCACCAAATATTTTTGTACATTACCTCGAGCCAGAGAATCCAGAAAAATATAAAAAAATTGTGCTCATTTTTAGATTAGTGAGGAAGTTTCACTGAGTACCCATCTGTCTATATTCGCAACGATTTGTTTTTCGGTGTTACCCCATTCCTTTTTTAAGCCATTGATATATGCTCCATAGGACCGCTGATAAGCAGTTTGATGCTTAAATCGGATTATACTCCATTTTATGGTAAAAGTATAAAATTTATGACGTTATGGGTGATCAATCTTAATAGTTTGTAACAAAATAAATAAAAATACAAAAATTGAAATCAAGTATGGAACCTTTATTGTTTATTTAAAAGGACATTTGATGTCATTTATTTTTTGATTATAATTTCCTTCGCATGTTGGTAGCAGCCAAGCCTCAGGGTTACCATTTTGAGGGTCTAATTTGGAATGACATGTTCGAGCATTTCGACGGGTATGGCGTTAATGACACGCGTAATATTGGCTTCCAAAACCTGAATCGTAGCTAGTTCGTCAGCATAGAATTTGAAAAATGTCTAAAGGTGTGATATCATACGACCTAGACGGCCAACTCACCGGTCCAAAAAGTGAAATTAGCTGTTCTCCGAAATGATCCTCAATAGATCCATTGTTTGAGCGGCTGTATGCCAGAAGGCACCGTTCTGGTATCATAAAGTCACATATCATGGCGCTACAGCGAGCACCATTCACAGTTACGTTCAGGCCATTATCATTTTTTTTTTTAAAATATGGACGGATGGGGTAATCATCCCAAAAACCGCACTAAACCGTGGTTTTTTCTAGGTGTAATGGCACCTCTTGAACCTCTTCTGGTTGCTGTGGCAATTTTGTTGATTGACGTTGACTTTGAGCAAAAATGTTGGCCCAAAAAACAACGGATCTTCTTCGAGCTTTTGAAGAGCCAAAGATCATTAGGCTTTAACTCCTGCACGAGTTGTATTTTTTGCGGTTTCAAACCAGGATCCATAATATGCTCCCAGTTGTTCCATACGAACGGTGCCGAATCGATCCCTGGGGGTTTCACGTACACTCTTAGCTACAGCCGCTATGTGTTCAATACTTCGTGGATGTGGTCTATTAAGTCGGGTAGTATCTAATAGGGAAAATAGGGTTTCAATGTTGGCGATCGTAATCCGAATAGTGCGTTCGGTAGGCCGAATCTGCCAACCATAAAAAGGTCTAAGCGCGCGATAGACGTTTCTCACCGAACGCTCATTTCCATAATACATACTTTGTTGCGGTGTAGGTCTTTTCATTATGAAATGGGAAACAATACTGAAAGAAAAAAGGTTAACACAACTCACGCGTAATCTGTGGAAAAAAACCTAGTAAAAATATCTCTAGATTGATCACCCGTTGTATGCTTAAACCTCATTATACTCCATTTATTAGGTTATATTATTATTATTGTTGAAATGTAAAAATAGTATTATTGCCAAATATAAAAATGAAAATATGGTTGTAGCAACATAGAAAAATGGTTGGTGCGACAAAAGTATTGTTTTTTGGGTTTTATGTTAACAATAATATGATTACGGCAATCATACTGTATGATTGTATTTTTTCTTTATTTGAATATGCTTTGTAGAATTGTTAATGCTCTAATGCAATAATAGTACTTGGAAATTACAATTTTTAAACTAACTGCTTTGGCTAAAATATTTTTAATAAAAACCCTTACGTTTTTTCAGACTGATTGTTTGTTTTACTGCTAAATAAATCACTTCTATTATTTTGAATTTAATGTATTTTCATAATTTAAATCTAATGTTGATAACTTACGTAGCCCTAATTCTAAAAAATTAATTTGGGGAAAGAATCATTGGCATGTGCACGCAGAGAAAAAGTATGGTTTGGGTGACAAAATTCGAAGAGGATCATACTATGGTTGTGGCACAACAATATAATGATCATCACAACAATAGTATGGTTCACGCACAACCATACTAAGATCCCAATAACCATATTATTATTCACACACAACCATACTATGAGCCCCAAAACCTAATTATTATGAGTAATCGCACTCAACCATACTGTGATCCCCACAGCCATAATTATAATCTCATAATAATTACGGCTGTGGTTGTATGTCCAACATACCATAATCTCATAATTATAGTATGTTTAACATACAACCATAGTATGATCCCCACAACCATAGTATGACTTACACACAACGATACTTTGATTCCCAAAATTCTTCGTAAGGATTGGGTTAGTTACTATTTAACAATAGAGATTTTTATTAAGTAAATTATGTAAAAATACATGAAACTCTTAATAATAGGAGTGGTTTATTTAACAGTAGAAAAAATTTACTTATTAAAAATATATCACTTATACTAATCCAAAGAAGATTTTTTTGAAACAATTTAATTAACATATAAAAGTACTATTATTGCGTAAGATTCTTACCAATAACATTGAAAAGTTAAAAAAAATCTACGATTTTGCTGGTATATATGCCGTTATCATATAACTGTTAACATGAAACCCAAAAAAAAATACTTTTGTCGCACCAACCATATTTATATTGTTGCTACAACCATATTTTATGATTTTTAAATTTGGCAACAATTCTGTTGTTACATTTCAACAATATTAGTATTGCCACAATCATACTATTGTCAAAATAAAATTCAAAAAACAATACTATAGTTGCGACGACCAAACTTTTATTGCAGAGAACATACTATTGTTGCCGTGACCATATATTTTCTCTGCGTGTGTGATCATACTATGGTTGTGAGGATCATAATATGGTTTTGGAGATCATAGTATGGTTAAGTGTGAATCATACTATGCTTGTGGGGATCATAGTACGGTTATGTGCGAATCATAATATTGGTGTGAGGATAATAGTTTGGTTGCATTTGAATCTTACTATTGTTGTGAGGATCATATTATTGTTCTACCACAACCATATACCCAACAATAGTATGATCCTCTTTGAATATTGTTATCCCAACCATAATTTTTTTCTACGTATACGAATATTAAGCCGGAGCCTAATTTATTTGCTCCAACGAAACTATGTTCTGTGTGTCTGTATGCTGGCAGTAACGTACTATCATAAAACGAAGGACTCTGCCATAATCTACTTTACATATCTCTACCAAATGCAAACAGGATAAACAACCTTTTAATGATATTAACGACCAATGACCACGCATATTAGCGAGCAATTTTTAACAAGGGCTGCAGGAGCCATGGTAAGACCACGAGTAACCGATCGTCCAAATATGTAATTGTATAATCCCAAAACAAGTCATATTCTTACTTTTCAGAGTTGGCACGACCCAACTGCAAGTTTTCACACTTGTTCTTTCCATCGAACCAAAGCTGGATTTTTTGCGCTTTCAGCAGCTAAATAATAGTACATTCAGTCGTGCACATACGTATACTTGATGCCACATGAACTCGAGTAGATGTGAATTGGAATTCACTTCATTTCATTTTCATACACTGCCAACTGCTCCCTACGGGTGCTTCATTAACGAGTGACTCAATGAGTTTTCAAGAGTATCCCCCCGCAAAATAGCTTCTGCATTCTGGAAATGACTGTGGCCGGAGTGAAAATGAGGCACACCATCACGCATGCATTATGCCAACGGTTTGTGCTGTGTCACATTACTTGTGGCGCTGTGCGCCCAACAAAGCACAAATCCGCACTTATTTAGTTATTGTGATGGCGAAAAGTGCTTATTGTCATTTATACTTTTGGGAGGTAGGCGAACTTATGCATGGCTTGCTAATGGATTTCAAGTATAAAAGTAAAATAAAAAAATGATATTGAAAATGACATAAGAGGAATGAAAAAAAATGTAATTCTTTAAAGAAAACCAATTTTTGTTTTTAAAATAATTGGTATTTTCTTACTAAATATTTTGTATAGCATCATTATAGTCAGCCGAAGAAGCCCTGATGATAAATACATGGAATTTTGTTGGAATGGCCAAAGTCTGATTGCGACAGCAGTTATATTTCTACCTTGTCTGACCTAGAAAAAGGTCACAAATGTTTCCACCATTTTACATCAAAATGATATATGTATGTATGTGTCTGTCCATTATTTTCAACATTGTTCTGAGTTGCTCATGTTCGAATCAACACACCGTCGGGTGTACTGTAACCGACATATCGCAGTTGGCGCAACATATCACTCCTCACTGTTTGGCGAACTTTCTGATAAAACAACACATGGAAGTGGTGAATGACCTCAGGACATAACATGGGCAACTAACACCGCACAATGGTTGCCACCAATTACATTGACGTCTCTTGCCGGCTGACGTTTGCTGGCTAGGAGGCAGCCAGCCGTCGTAACGGTGCGTGTTCACATTTGTATGTCTACCGGAAATTCACGTCGCTTCCAAGTAAAAGAATGAACAAATTTAAATGCTTCCCAACTGAAAGCTAAGGCATGGAAGAACATGCTCGTTTCAAATGCGTGTCCCGATGAGTAAGAGCATATCCTTTGATTTTATTGTAAGGGGCTTCTACTTTTATCAGTGGGTATTATGATTTCTTGGAGATGTTTATGGCATTGCAAAAGGATATTCATCTTAATCACGTATGTGTGGGAGAGTGTTTGGAATTTAGTGGATGCTTAGACTATTACCTGATTCTTGTGGTAAGTGAACATCGTACATTATTACATTGGTGTCTTCCATTAAACACCATCTATTCCAGGAATCTGTTTATTCGAAAAAAAAACGGCCCCTATGGTCATTACCAACAATTATGCTGACTCGAGGTGAATCAATGTCTTTATTATTCTACAGGGTTTTTTATTAAGGGCATAATATATCCATAGTAATAAAAACACAGAATATTTAAGATAAAATGTTCAGATTTATTCCAGGTGTAGTGCAAATGTTATATATTAAGAATGAAATTCGATTTCGGGAAAATGACCACCACTAGCCCGTGTACAGTGATCTATTCTTTGGACCCAATTTTCCACTACTCTTGCACATATTTCGAACGAAACGTTGGCAATTTCACATTAAATGTTGTCTCTAAGCTCCTCTAAAGTTGTTGGCATAGACCAATGACTTGATGTGGTCCCATAAACAGAAATCCAAAGGCGTTAAATCGCATGAATGAGGTGGACCTTCGACCGGACCATTTCTCGCGATAATACTTAGTAGGGACATAAATACTGTTACAACATTGAACACACCCATTTCAATGGTAGAACTGAACATACCCCGTTAATGTCATAAGGGTTTTGAAAGCTAACCTCAATAGCATTAGTCTGTAGTGGGATTTTAAAATTGTTTCAACTTTCAACATGGAGTGGTCAGATAATGCGAACCGTATCACTGTAATAGCGCTTTTCAAGTGTGAAATGAAAAAAGAGATATTTTCAAAACGCTCGGGCCACTAGGGATAAGCCGCATGTTCGTCTACCGATGCATAAAACTGTTTGAGGGGACTGAAGATGTAAAAGACAACCACCGGTCGGGGGCCGCCCACGCTCTGTTCGAACACCGCATGTCATCAAAGCCGTTAAATCAAGAATTTACAGAAATCCGCTCCGAAAACAGAAAATCATGGCCCTTGAGATGAATATCACGCAAAAGTCCATGAGTCGAATCATTAAAAACGACTTGCGACTTGGGGCTTTCAAACGACGTACCGGACATTAATTGCCCGCAGCTTTAAAAAAAATTAGTATTGTAAAATGCAAACGTCTTTTGTTAAATCACGCTGATAACTTGCACAGACAAATTTTGTTTACCGATGAAAAAATTTTTAACGTTCAGGAAAAATTTAACAAGCAAAATGAGTGTATACGCGGTCATCTAAGGAAGCATCTGAACTGATCCTAAGGGTGGAAAAGGGTCATCACCCAGCTTCAGTCATGGTTTGGTGGGGTGTCTCTTACGATGGGGTCACTGACCTGCATTTATGCGAACAAGGAGTCAAAACATCGGCCAAAGTTTACCAAGAAACCGTTTTGGAAGCTGTTGTGAAGCCTCTTAACAATTCCCTGTTCCAAAATCAGCCATGGACTTTCCAGCAGGATTCTGCGCCGGTCTATAAGGTCAAACGTCCCACGCCAGGCTTCGAACCAATTTACGAGCGTTAATTTCCTCTGAAGAATGGCCCTCAGGCAGTCCAGATTTGAACCCATTGGATTACAAATTGTGGACGGTTTTAGAGTACAAAGTTTGTCACAAAAGATACCCCAACATTGGATCTCTTAAGACTTCTTTGGTTTGAGCTGTGGCCAATTTTCCAATGGACGAGGTTCGTGCAGCTATTGACGATTGGCCAGTGCGACTTAAGGCGTGTGTAAAGGCAAAAGGCGGTTATTTCGAATAAGTAGATTCTTTTTGGATACAATATACATCAATAAATATATTAAGAAATATTTGGTCCAAAAACATTCAATACTTTTTATTTTACAGCATTAAACTTGTGTAACAGTATTTATGTCCCTACTAAGTATTTGTATATATTGAATGTCACCTGGAAAGTTAATAATAAAAAAAATCAACTGATTTGTTCTTGTTACCTATTAAAAAATCCTTAAAACTAAAAGTTGGGAAAAAGTAAAATAATTAAAACATAGGCGGCTCGAACGAAAGTGATTTTTTTGTTATGTCGTAGTGGAACTATCGAAAAATAGATGGCACAATTTCGATTGCTAAATCGACCCGACCTATTATATATAAGTACAGGTTGGTGATGTTTGTTTTATTAAAATTTTCGCCACCCATCAGTTTCTATCTTCTTGGAAGCCTACGTTTGAAAAAAAAGTACCAACATGTACGATGATTTTATTATTTCAAGAATTTGAACAAAAATGAAGAACTCAGTAAGCCATCATTATAATGTGAAGGCTGTTGAAACATTTCATTCAAATCACAATTCCATGGAGTGTATATAAAATTCGGCGTTACGCCACTTCAATTTATTACATTTTGAAGTGGCTACATTTAAAAATTTAAAAACTTTTGCAAGTAATTGTATCGAGAAGCACATTTTTAAAATTCTTACTGGATGCCGACACCAAAACAAAAAAAAAACACCAAGCATTCAGATGGTGTACAACACTCCAATGAATTCCAGATATTCCGTGTTGTTGCCATTTTGTGTTACGTTGTTTAGTGCTTCAAATATTTCACACTTTTTGTAACCATCAATTGTGTGTTTTACAACATTTTTGAAATTTGCAAAATTTTCTGTTTGTTTGCCACTCGGAACGTTGCGCCAAGCAGTGGATCGCCAAACAGACTTTGTTTTCTGTGCCAAACTATTGATATTTGCTGAAAGTCTCGAAACTCCTCACCGGGCAACGCGTGTGTTGCAACACCTGGAGGCAGGTAATATCCGTACTCGTTTTTGAACACTTCAGTGTTGCGTGCAAGCGCTGAAAGAGTTTAGTTGCATTGGCAACAACTATAAATTAAAATGTTATGCAATTATAGCCAAGTTTCTGTTTGCGAATCGCGAGCTCGCGAGTGAAAATCATTCTAAATGTAGGAGTTCTATTTGAAGCAGATTTGATGCGTGATATTTCATATGAAAAATGTTCCATTAGATGCGAAATAAATTCCGTGTTGAAGTGAAGAAGGAAATCTTTGCAGTTGATAAAGCACATTTCTGGACATTGATGAAGCTAAAACATACGTTGCTTAACTTTTCAAAAAAAAAAATAGGATTTTTGCTAAATATATTTAAATTTATCCAAGTAACGCTTTTTATTTATTCCAACTATTGTTAAAGACCATCAAGCTTGTACTGACCCGGTTGAAAAAGCTAGCACGTTGGCTCAAAGTTTTGCAGGGAATTCTCTTTATCCGATTATTCTTCTTGCCCGTGATCGACAACGTATTTAGTTTCATGCTTCAGATATTTTTCGAACAAGTGGAGTTAAAAGGGCTCTTGCAAATCTTGATGTAAATAAGTCTAGGGCACTGATAGTATATCGGCATTTGTCCTATGTAACTTTTCTTCTACTCTAACCCGTCCACGCAGAGAAGCTTTGTACTGCTCTCCCGATCATATGAATTGTGATTAAAACTTCGTGATGATATGTCCTTCGTTTCTGTAGTTCTACCATTGTCGTTTCGGAGTCGCCAGTCATGAAGAAGGTTTCCACAGAAGTCTTAGCATCTGCTCGATTTTTTTCAACTTGGTCGCATTTGCGTCTATCTGTATTTCCAACACTGTGTTGTCTGGCGCCATCTGACATTTCTATTGGAAAGTTTGACATTTTTTAGCATAAACGTACTCAGAACGTTTTGACGTACGACTATCATTTGAGGTGTTTACAGTGACTTGAAAAAATCAATTTGGCAAAAAAATGGAATTAACTCGTGAACATTTTCGTGCGATCATTTTTCACAACTTTCGATGAAGCACCATCCTATAGCACTGTGAAAAACTGGTTTAATGAATTCAATCGTGGCCGACGCTCGCTCAAAGACGAAGGCCGTCCACAAACGGCCGTTGTGCCAGAGAACATTCCATGATCATCATGTGACATACCGTGAGATAGAGACATCCTTGGACATTTCTTCCAACAGCATACATTCGATATTGCATAAACACCTGGCCATAAAAAGGTTTGTTCTCGTTGGATCCCGCACAATTTGACAATCGCTCTAAAAAGGCTCGTGTCGATTGGTGCAAAGGAATTTTATAAAAATACGATCGAGGTGCTTCAAAAGACGTTTATAAGATCGTCACAGGTGACGAATCATGGATCTATGCGTATGAGCCCGAAACAAAACAGCAATCGACCGTGTGGGTCTTCGAAGACGAGCCAAATCCAACGAAAGTTGTTCGCTGATGAAGCACATCGGCAAAACTGGTCATGTGGGGACTGTTCCGCTTAAGCAATGTAGGACGGTCAATTCTGAGTGGTACAACACAATTTGTTTGCCTGAAGTCTTCGGAGAAATTCGAAGACGAACAAGAGAAGACGAATCACTGTGCACCATGACAATGCGAGCTCTCACACATCAGCTTAAACCAGCTCCTTTTTGACAGACCAAAACGTCGAATTGATTGGTCATCCGTCCTACAGCCCTGACTTGGCACCCTACAACTTCTTTTTATTACCCCACATCAAGAAAACAATGAGTGGTCAACGACGATCGTCGCCAGAATATGCTGTTGAAGCGTTCAAAAACCATGTTTTGGAGGTGTCTCAATCGGAGTGGAAAAAGTGCTTCGGCAATTGGTTTGAGCGCATGCAAAAGTGTATAAATCATGCTGGAGAATACTTTGAAAAACAAAACAAAAACGTTTTTTGATGATAAATATTTTCATTATTAGGCCAGAAATATATATAGCCCTATATTTTATTTCACTGATTATTTCTTCTATGTAAGCTGGAAAAGCTGATTAAACATCACAATAGTAACTATACACAAATAACAGATTCGTTGCTACAACCGATTTTTTTTTGCCAACCGAATTATTGGGGTTGTATGCAACTCGAGGCAACTTTTATCAGACAACAAACTGCTTCGTTTCAGACATGAGTACTAGAAAACATAGGGAGGGACGTATCGAGGAAAAAGTGCAAAAGATGGTATGTAAACAATTTGTACCGAAAAAAATTAATTAATCGTATCAATAGATCGAGCTTAAAGTCAGCGGTAATAGAATTCTCCTTTTCAAACCAAAAAAAAAATGCTGTTCAATAACCCGTTTTTTTTTAATTTGGTAAAATTTATTGAACAGGGATTAACCGGCTCAAGACCTCTTGCTTCTATATTTAAATAGTAGACAAGTTTTTAACAAAATGGCAAAGTGACATTGATTTTCGTGGCTGCACACTGCTTTTATCATGAAGGGTCTACCCAAACGAATGAGAACTACTGTTGTAAACTTTACTTTTCAAGTTTTCTTCACACGAAAAAACGAACTCACTCTTGCCATCTCTAAAGAGACTCCACATCGAGAGCCATCAATAGATTTCTTTTACAACAACGTGTGTGTGTCTCTCGATGTGGAGTCTTTTTAGAGGTGATTGCAATCGAAATTCTTCTTTTGCAACAAATATTTTGCAGTTTCAACCGATTTCCAACTTATTTTTTCTCTGTGTGTAGGGAAATTAAACTATATTTGTCTGTGATTTTTTTTGACGAGGGCATATCAATAATTCCGTAACTTTTCGAATAAAACAAAGTTTATTTTTCAAATAAAATTTATCATTTTTTAATATAATCTCCTTTCAGCTTAAAACCTTCAGTCCAACGTTTCTTAAATTTTTGTATTTCTTCAAAAAAATAGGATTTTTGATGTCTGGAATATAGACATTTGTTTGATCAATAATTTCATCGTGCCACCGGGCCATTTCTTTGGGTTTGGAAATAGGAAATAGTCACTGGAAGCTACATCCGGAGAATGTGGCGGAAGAGGTGCCAATTCGTAACCCAATGCATGAACTTTTGCCATTGAGACTGCACACGTGTGCACGCTTGCATTATCTTGATGAAAAATAACTTTTTTTTGGCCATACGGGGTCGCTTTCTTTTAATTCCTTGTTAAATGGGTCTAATAAGTTCGCCGTTTAATGTTTTTCCCTTTTGAAAGCAATCGATGTGGATTATCCCTCGTGCAGCCCAAGAAACTGTTGCCCTCACCATACTTGCCTACAAAGTCAACTTGGCCTTCTTCGCAGCCGGTTCACCCGGTAACAGCCGTTGTTTAGACCGCTGTGTAGTCTGCCGAGTGTTGTAATGAATCCATGTTTCATCCACAGTTACAAAACGCCGCAAAACATAATTGCGGTTTAACAACTCGGTTTAACAACTCCAAACAATCCTTTACGTTTATGGTCAATTACGAGCAAACGCGGCTGTCATCTTGCAGATAGCTTTCTTAAACCTAACTGATCACGTAAAATCGAAACCACACTGCCATATAAAATGCGTATGGCATCCACAATCTCCCGCACTTCTACTCTTCGATCGGCCAACTCCATATCGTTGATTTCTTCGATATATTCGGGAGTATTGACCTCAATTGGCCGTCTAGAGCGTTCAGCGTCATTTGTACTTGTGCGACCACAACGAAAGTCAGTATACCACTTTTTTACCAAAGAAAACGATGGGGCAGAGTCCCCATAATATTTATAAAGCTTTTCCTTGATTTGATTGACGATTTTTTTTCTGCGAATAAAAATGCTTAATGAGCATTCGAAATTCACTTTTTCTATTTTTACCAAAATCCACGAGGTTGTATGTTTTAAACAGCTGTTAAACACAAACTAAATGACGGAACTCCCTCAAAATTTGACAGTTGTCTATTAACAGCTGGCACTTAATGTTTTTGTGTCAAACTATTTCGAACTTACTTTTCGGTTTTAATTATAAAATGAAGTGAAAATAATTGATTGGTAGAACCGCCTGTTGAGGCCACTAATAATTTCGTTTATAATTGTCCGCTGGTACCACTATTTGCTAAGGGCAACTAATAATAACAATAATCTTTCAATTGCTTAAAACAACATGAAAACCATTTATATGAAAACAAATTAGAACAAAGTTATATAAAGTTAAAATTGTTTTTATTTGTTCAAGGTTATCCTTTCTTATGTTAGAAAAATATATGTTGGCATGACAATTGAAATTTACTTTTCTAAAGCAGACAGTTTTTTTTAAAATTTGACTATTTTATTAAACCCTTACCGTCTGCAACACCACGTAAACTTTTCTAAACATTTTTTTTTATTGTTTAATTAGTCACCGTATTAGAGTGTCAAAAAACCAGGGTATGAAAGAACTGGCGTTTTGGTTTTTTTTTTTCAAAGCTGTGTCTAAAAACAACCGATTATCGTGTTTAGCTGTCATTTACCGACATTCTGGTTTTAGCATTTTGTCTAAGAATAAAAAATATATTTCCAATCAGAGGTCAAGTGATTTACCCAATCTTAGATTGCATTAAAGTCAATAGCGAAGAATAGATTTTTTTTTAAAATCAACTAGTCGAAATGCTTAAGTCGCGTGTGGCCGACTATATTATCTCTGCACTTTTAGATGTGCAGAAAAGCCAATTAATAACAGGTTTGGGACCCCTAGAACAGGCTCTAAACTTCTTCAGATTTTCAAATATAAATTTACATTTGGAAATATTGGTTTTTAGTTTCCCTATGCCCATTTTTGCTGGAAGACGTTTTTGGGCCCACTAGATGATTTGCATGGTCTGTCAGTCTACTGTACCAAAAAATAGGCCTTTATGAGCCAAGATTGGTTTGTCCAGACATTGTAACATACAATGCCCGAAATCAGAATTAATACTCGTATGGATTTTGTAGAGCGTTTGTATTTTCAATCGAGATGGTCCTTTGTACCAAATTGTGGACCGATACAATCTATCTTGGTCTGACTTGGTTAATGGTCGGTTATAGTGAGCTTTGTTTAAATTATCAAGAACGGATCCAATTTGTGGCTTCAAGAGCTAAAAACATAAAATCAATTAAACATTAGTGCAGGAGCTACATCTACACCAAATTTCTTTCATTTCCATAGCGTCAAACTTTTGTACACAATACTTGGTTCTGTAAAATATCATCAAGATTGGATGTAATAGAGTATCTAAAATCGGTTAAAAGTATGCGTGGGAGCTATATCTATCTCTGAACTTATTTTGGTCAATTTTAAAAGTGTCTTCCTTTGTCTTACATCTGACATATTTCATCAATATTGGATGTTGTATGTGGCTTTTAGAGCTTAAAACCATAAAAACATATATTCGGAAACTATATTTAAATCGGAACCGATTTTCTTTAATTGCAGCAGCTGCCGTGCTTTGTCAAAAAAAAAGTACATTTGCCAAATTTCATATAGATGGAACGATCGTTGCTACCTTCGAGAGCGACCTCAAAAGTAACTGGCCTAACATAAAAAGAACCGTTTTTTTGGAATTATTAGTATTTATTTTTCAACATAATCTCCTTCCAACTCAATACACTTCATCCAACGTTTTTCAAGTTTTTTAATTCCATCCGAAAAATAAGATTTTTCAAGACCTTCAAAATATGCCTCAGTTTTAGCAATAACCTCGCTATTTGACGAAAATTTTTAGCCACCGAGAAATTTTTTTAAATTTGGAAACAAGAAATAATCAGATGGAGCTAAATCTGGACTATATGGTGGATGTGGAGCAATTTCAAACCGTAATTCGGCCAGTTTTTGTTGAGTTAAAAATGCAGTGTGTGAAGGAGCATTATCTTGATAAAAAAGAACTTTTTTTTTTAAATGCGGTCGTTTTATCTTGATTTCTTCACTCAACCGATCCCATAATGCACAATAATATTCACTATTTATAGTATTTTCTTTCTCAAGATAATCAATAAATATTATACCCCTTGCATCCCAAAATACTGTGGCCATTACTTTTCCTACTGACTTAACAGTTTTCGCCTTCTTGGGACCACTTTTACCAGCATTTTGAGTGTTCTTTGCATTCTGGGATGTAGTAATGGATCCATGTTTCATCAACAGTTATGAATCGGCGCAAGAACTCTATTGGATTACGCTGATAAATCGCTAAAAGCTATTCGGAATTGGTCCAACGGACGATGTTTTGGGGCAAAGTCAACAAACGCGGCACCTTTTTCGCGGATAGCTTTTTCATGTGGAGTTCATAATGTAAAATACTCCAAACTTGTTTTTCGTGTATTTTAACAATATCAGCAAGTTCTCTGAGCTTTATTCGTCTATCTTTAGTCAATTCATTAAATATATTTCTAATGTTTTCAATAGTAGTAGCAGTTTTCGATCTTCCAGAGCGTTGTTCATCTTCCGTACTTGAACGACCCATTTTAAATTGTTGAACCCAGGATTTCACGGTGGAGTATGATGGTGCATTATCACCATGAACAGAATCCAATTCATCTTTGATTGCTTGTGGCGTATAACCTTTCATATAAAAGTGTTTAATTACCGCACGAAACTCTTTATTTTCCATTTTTCAAAAATTATAAAACTTGTTTACTTCAATCACCTGTAACAAAGAAAATAATCATTAAATATTTCGGAAATTTTGACAGATGGCTTATTAAAGATTGCTTTTAAAACACAAAAAAAAGTTGCAAGTAAAACAGAAAATGTGCCAGGCCAGTTAGTTTTGCGGTCGCCCTCGTAGTTCTACTTATATAAAAAAAAACGAAGACCAAAAAACCGACAGCAAAAACATGGGTAAACCGACTTAACGGATTTTAACTATTTAGCGAAACCGACTGTTGGGTTTGGAAACAAAAACCGGAATGTCGGGTTTTTAGTTTTGGACGCTCTACACCGTATATAAAGGGCTGTCCAACTAAAATTCACGATGTTTATTGTAAATAAAACAAAAAGTTTTCAGAGAATTTCCTTAATATTTTTGATTATTTTAAAAGGATCTATGACAATTATGTGTAAAACAAAATATCGGCCAAACGCTCGCCATGGGCTTTGGTGGTATACCCCTATCCCATAGTCGATATTTTCAGTGCCCACGAGACTTAATGGAGGTTCAGTGTCGTAATTGTACCAAATTTTTTTCTATTCTTTAGCTCTTGAATTGTTTTTGGCTTATTGACATATACTTTTTCTTTTTTATATCCCCAAAGAGAGAAGGCCAACGGTGTCAAATCACATGATCTTGGGGTCAATTAACATCGCCACGAAATAAGTTACCAGGACCATTGAATTTCTCGTGCAAAAGAGACATTGTTTCGTTGGTTGTGTGGCAAGTGGTATTATCCTGTTAGAGCAACATATAGCCCAGGTCCATATTCTCTGGTCACAAGAAGTTCGCTATCATCTCCGCATAGCGAACATCATTCACGGTAACTGCTTGGCCGACCTCATTTTCAAAGAAGTACGGCCCGATGACGCCGCCAGCTTATGAACCGCACCAAACAATCACTTTTTGTGGGTGCATCGGCTTTTCAACAATCACTCGTTAATTCTCATTTGATCAAATGCGGCATTCCTGCGCACATTTCTTCCGACTGTGGAAACTTTTTGTGGATTGTGTTAACCAAAAAAGTCACGAAGTGCACGAAATGCATTTTTCTACGTTGCTTAAGCGAAGCAGTCGCCACATGACTAGTTTCGCCGAAGAAACAGGCGACCATTTGCTTCGAAGTGCCTCTTCCGCGAACAACTTTCGTTGGATTTGCTCTTCTTCGAAGACCCACATGGTCGATTGCTGTTTTGTTTCTTGCTCATACGCATGGATCCATGATTCGTCACCTGTGACGATCTTATAAACATCTTTTGCAAATGATGGTCGTACGACAAAACGTTCTGAGTACGTTTAAAATAAAAAATTTCAAACTTTCCAATGGAAATGTCAGATGGCGCCAGGCAACTCTTAGTGTTGACTAGGCCAGAAATAAATATGTGACAGTGCATAGAGAAAGGGACCTAAGGGTAAAAAAAAGTCAATTTTCATTTTTTTTCTTCTTTTTTTGATGTGGACAACATCTGAGCATCGAACGAGACCGATCCCATGCCCCAGAGATATGCGCGTTTTATGAAAGTGAAGTCGACGCAAATAGAAACGGACCCAATCTTTAAAATGGCTTTCCTGAACAAAACTGGTTTTTAACCTTAGGTCCCTTTGTATTTTGCGCGTCACATATAGTACCCGCATATTGATAAATATTTTTATTAATGTCGGCAATTATGTATGAAATACAATATCAGATAAATGTCCGCCTCTTTAGCCTTACAAATGCTAGCCCTTTTTTCTGTTGTTCTGTTGTAAAGACCAATCTCCTGAGCACGGCGTCGAATTAGGGTTAATGCATTGTTTTGAACATTTTCTTGAGCAGCAGTAATGTTTTCAGCCGATCTTGCAGTACGTCGTGGTCCATGCTTGGGCCTAACAGCTACATACCATCTTTCTTTGTAATCATTCACTACACGATAAATAGTGCGTTTTGTTAGCACGTTGTTTCTCCCACAAATTTCACGTAACTTTCTCATCGTCACAGTAATCGATGATTGATTTTGATAAAATGTTTTAGCGATTGAAACACGTTGGTTAATCGAATATTATACATAATAATTAATACATAATACTTATAATATTGTTACGTCTCTACTTCACAACTGCCAAATATGAACTGTCAACACAAATATTTACCGAAAATGGCGGCAAAATCTCGGCAGACACCCGGTAAATACGAGGGCGACCGCAAAACTAACTGGCCTGGCACATTTTCTGTTTTACTAGCAACTTTTGTTTTTTAAAAGCAATCTTTTATAAGCCATCTGTCAAAATTTCCGAAATATTTAATGTTTATTTTCTTTGTTACAGGCGATTGAAGTAAACGAGTTTTATAATTTTTGAAAAATGGAAAATAAATAGTTTCGTGCGGTAATTAAACACTTTTATATGAAATGTTATACGCCACAATTAATCAAAGATGAATTGGATTCTGTTCATGGTGATAATGCACCATCATACTCCACCGTGAAATCCTGGGTTCAACAATTTAAAATGGGTCGTTCAAATACGGAAGATGAACAACGCTCTGGAAGGCCGAAAACTGCTACTACTATTGAAAACATTAGAAAAATATTTAATGAAGTGACTAAAGATAGACGAATAAAGCTCAGAGGACTTGTTGATATTGTTAAAATACACGAAAAACAAGTTTGGAGTATTTTACATGGTGAACTCCACATGAAAAAGCGTTGGACCAATTCCGAGGAGCTTTTAAAACTAGGAAAAACTATAAATAGTGAATATTATTGTGCATTATTGGATCGGTTGAGTGAAGAAATCAAGATAAAACGACCGCATTTAGAAAAAAAAAGTTATTTTTCATCAAGATAATGCTCCTTCACACACTGCATTTTTAACTCAACAAAAACTGGCCGAATTACGATTTGATATTGCTCCGCATCCACCATATAGTCCTGATTTAGCTCCTCCTGATTATTTCTTGTTTCCAAATTTAAAAAAATTTCTCGGTGGCAAAAAATTTTCGTCCAATAGCGAGGTTGTTGCTGAAACTGAGGCATATTTTGAAGGTCTTGAAAAATCTTATTTTTCGGATGGAATTAAAAAACCTGAAAAACGTTTGATGAAGTGAATTGAGTTGGAAGGAGGTTATGTTGAAAAATAAATAATAATAATTCCAAAAAAACGATTCCTTTTATGTTAGGCCAGTTACTTTTGCGGTCGCCCATACTTATATTTATTCAAAACTTTCATCAGAAATAATAAAAAATGTTGAGGAACAAGTGAATATCTATGTGCTTTACAAGCATGGAGTACAAAAGATAATCATTTCCAGGAAAGAGTATCGAGTTACCCAGATGACCTGCCGTTGTAGGATGGGTTTTGTCATTCTTAATCTGAATACCTACCGTAAATTAATGATATCTGCGATGCTCTCGTACATAAATAAAACACCATGATATATAGTTTTTTATATGTTTGACATATATATAATTTTTTGTTTTTTTATGATTATACATTCTTCTTTCTTAAAAACTATGTTTGTGATATAATTTTTTAATTATGTACAAACCAGATATGTTAATTCGCTAATAACCACAACATAAGGAAGTGAGAATGAACCAATACGACTACGAGTACTGCTTCGTATCGTATCGATTAAAAAATACATAAGGATAATAAGGAAAACCATATAGATTATGACTTACGCAAATGCATATAAACAATTCATAGAGCTGATTAATATTTTAATTAACGAAATATATTTCGAATATATGCACAACAGTAATTCATATATTCCCAAAGAATGCGAATGCGTATGTATGTGTATTTACATAAAAAAAATCGGAAAATGTAAAAGTAATACATAAATAAATAGTATATATTATATATATGTGTGTATGAATAAATATACACTCATACATCCACACATGGCCCAAAAAATTCTTTGAATAATTGTATGTATGTATGCATGAATGAGTGTTTACAAAAATAAAAAAGAAAACAACAACAACATGAAATACAATGATACAATATAAATTGAGTTTCCACATATACTCGTATAGTAAGGACTTGGCTGCCAGCCGGCCTTCTTTATATGCATATGTATGTTTTAAGTTCTGTTGCAATTGTGATATACATATATATGTATTTGTATGTACATACATCAAATAAATTTACATAGTCGAAAATAAAGTGGTTTTAAAGTCAGTTATATGTACAAATGCAGATCTGATGAAAATATGATAAGTGAACCAAATGTATTAATCGAAATCGGATTGTGGAATCTCTGAAGGAAGTGCTGAACTTTATACCGACGAAATGTTTACGCTGCCCGAAAGCTATGCCATGACCGATTTTTGCAGAAATTTTGAGCAGTTTGACAAGACCATTAGTGTGGTTTCACTAAAAAGTAAAATTGACCCTGCTGTGGGGCAACGGAGGCTCACGTGTTTATTATAAATAAAGATCTGCAGAGCTGGTTTAATTACACCCTTTTGATAAATAAATTTTAAAAGATGTAACTGATTTATAATTTTTCAAAAATGACAAGGGACGACTACATTCAAGCGACAGAGGGAATTTGTAAGCCAACATTTTGTGATACTTTAATATAATACCAAAGAAATCAACCTGATCCGCCTGACTGTAAGCTAAGTAAGCTTTGTAGAAGCACGGATAAGGACATGCCTAAATCAGACAAGGCCGACTACATGATTGATTAACCACGCGCTTAAAACTCCAAAGTTTTAGTGCACCAATTTTAATGAAATAATGCTCATTTCATTCGAAATAGATACAACTAAATGTTTGTAAACCAAAACTGTGATAAAAATTGCATTTTTATTTTTTATAAACTTTTAAAGTACATTTTTTTTGTTGAAAAATGTGTGTATTTTTAAACTTCAACGATAAATCTGAAACTACAGGGCAAATTTAAAACCAATGTAATCGCGACTTAAATATGATTTTGAAGATGATGAGCAGTTTCCAAGTTATTCCAATATACTTATATGTATTGGAAGTGCTTTCATTATTGACATAACGGTATATCTCAAAAAGTCGAAATGATAGAGAAAAATAGAGATTAGATTTGAAATCAGCGATCTCAATTTAGTAAAACTGCTATAAAGTTTAAGTCAACACTAAAAAGTTGTTCCCTTATATAATTTTTTTCCAGGTCCAGAGTTCTGAATATTTTTTTTTTAAAATATTCAGAACTCTGGAAAAAAATATACATTTTAAAACATTTTCCTCTGACTAGTTTTCAAAATAGAATTTTTGGAATTTTTTAAGATATTTTTTGAGATATCTTAGCATTTTGGACCTTAACTCCCGAATGCTATAACCGATTTGATTAATTTACCAGGGCGTGTAGCTCTACCATTTCTCTCCCAACTTCAACAAACCTTAGCTCGAGAAAGTCAGATCTTAATTTTGAATTTATTTTATAGTGTGATCCATCTAGAGGTATTTTTTCAGAACAAAAATATATGTAAAAATTCAAATCAAGTGTGGAATCTTTATTGGTAATTTAAAAGGACATTTTATGGCATTTATTTTTTAAAAATAACTACCTTCAAATATTGGCAACTGTATTATGGAAATGGGCGTTCGGTGAAACAACGCGAAGATCTGCTGTTTTCGACCCATATTTTATTCAGTGATGACGCCCAACGGCAAAGTCAATAAACAAAATTGCCGCATTTGGGCTGAAGAGCAACAAGAAGAGGTTCAAGAGGTGCCATTATACCCAGAGAAAAACACGGTTTGGTGCGGTTTATAAGCTGGTGGAAACATCGATGCATATTTTTTCAAAAATGATGATGGCCGGAACGTAACCGTGAATGGTGCTCGCTATGGCGCCATGATATCGATCTTTATGCTAACTGAAATTGAAGCCCGTAATCTTGACGACACTTGGTTTCAACAGGACGGTGCCACTTGTCATACAGCTGCTCAAACAATGGATCTATTGAGAGGTCATTTGGAAAAGCAGCCAATTTCACGTTTTGGAAAGCCGAGTTGGCCGTCTAGATCGAGTGATATCACACCTTTAGACATTTTTCTTTGGGTTTACGTAAAGTCCAAAGTCTATGCTGAGATACCAGGTACGATTCAGGATTTGGAAGCCAACATTACGCGTGTCATTAAAGCCATACCGGTCGAAATTCTCGAACGAGTCGTCCAAAATTGGACCCTCAGCATGGAAACCCTAAGGCGTAGATGCGGCCAACATTTGAAGGAAATTATATTAAAAAAATAAATGCCATAAAATGTGCTTTCAAATTACCAATAAATATTCCACACTTGATTTTAATTTTTATACCTCTAGATGGATCCCCTATATTTTTTTTGTAGTTGTTTATATATTTTTGTTTTCAATTTAAAATCATGATTTTTGAACAAAACTAAATGTGTTAAATATTTAATGCCTCTAACGTCAAAACCAAAGAAGTGATTGATAATCTTGAGCAAATCGGTAATGCGTTTGGGTGTTATGGTCCAAAGAGCTGAGACATCTCATAAAAACTCGTAAAAAAAATTGTATCTTGAAAACTAGTAAAAGGAAAATTAAAAATTCATTTTCGTGTTTAGCAAGCCAAAATCTATAAGAAAAAAATACTTAGAACTCTGGACCTAAACAGCTGTAACTTGTGTAATTGGCAAATGATATTTCTTCGAATTGTCGTTGTCCCCAATGTATGAGATAGTTATAAAATACAAAATAGTGGAAATCACAAATTTTATAAGGCAAATGTCATTTAAATCTTGGGAAATTGTCCGCTCTCGATAGATTCCGAATCGGAAGGTATGACGGCCGTATTCAACCGAAGACCGAGTAAAATGTCAGCGCCTTTTGTTCTGAACAACAGGCACATTTTGATTCAGGTCATATAATGAAAAGATCTCGTCGATTTCTAATGGTGTTTTTCTGTATGTAAAAACACGCTGCATACCAAAATACTCTGAAATCTGATTAAGTTTCCCGCTCTAAGGTCGGTTAGACCCCATATCGGGGGTACATTTGTATGAGAGCAATATAAAGGCTTAAACCATCTACCAAATTATCAGAAATGTTTATCGTCTGTGCATCGGCCACAAACTTAATTGCATTGGAATCTGATAAAATCAGTTCAGTTTGTGCTTTTCAATCTGGACACACTTTTTTCGGAGTTGATCTTTTTGACAGTAGTCACTTGATTAATGCTCATTTTGGTTTGCCATTTCAACGTTTGCAGATCGCGGAGAATGGGCCCAAAACGAGATGATTTTTACAAGAAAACTTTGTTCAGCGATGAAGCTCACTTTAGGTTGAATGGGTACGTTAATAACCAAAATTGTCGCATTTGGAGTAATGAAAATCCACAAGCCATTGTGAGACGCCGGTACATCCTCAAATAGTCACTGTTTAGTGTGCTCTATGGGCAGAGGGAATTCTTCAAGAATTTAAGCCGGCCACAATGCTACAGTCTATGGGGAACGCTATACAGCCATCGTGCCTGAATTGGAGGATGTTGATGTGGACGACCTTCATGCCAGACAGCCGACGAAACAATAATTTTGTTTGAAGGAAACTTTTGGTGAGGCCTCCAAGATCGATTTGCCACCGCTGGACTATTTTTTGTGAAGTTATATGAATTTGCATGTCTACGCAGATAAGCCCGACACGATTGACGCCCTGGTCGGCGCGTTATTGCTGACATACCCCAAATGCTTCAAAAATCTTGACAATCGAATTTTAAGTGCCGCTTCTTTAGCTGTAGGTCCTCAACTCCGAAGGGACCATTGTACAGAAGCTATATGAAAATAAGGGCCGATATGGTCGAGCGTTTATAGTATCGCATATAATCACCTGCATCATTTAGGTAAGGAAAAAACGTTAAACTTCTCCCCCATTCAGTGAATAGAACGTTCTGTAAAGGGTATAAAGGGTAGTTAAATTTTAAGGGCCGATGTTGAATGTGAACCACACCTAAACGTCAATTTTGTTTAATATTTCTCAATTTCAGACTACCTCAATTTTGAACCTCAAAAAAGATACACAAGCGAGCAACGCGTTAAAGTTATTCAGGCTTATTATGAAAATAGGCGTTCAAATCAAAATGCATATCGTGCACTTCGTGATTATTTCAGTCAATTTAATCCTCCAAATGTGCGTACAATCGGAAAAATCGTGCTAAAATTAGAGCAAACCGGGTCTGTAGGAGATGTCAAACCAGTGAATGCTCGTACTGCAGAAAATATTGCTGCTGTTCGCGATAGTGTGGCTGAAGAGCCGTCCACCTCACCCCCAACAGTTGCACCTCTGACGCTCGTCGTTGACGAACATTATGCATAAAGACTTGCATTTACACGCTTACAAGGTGCGATTGACTCAAGAACTAAAGCCTCTTGACCATTCCAAACGTCCTTAATGGTCAGAATGGTGGCAAGAAATGGCAACAGTGAATGATCAATTTTCAAAGAAAATCATTTTCAGTGATGAGGCACATTTTCACCTCAGTGGATTCGCCATAAGCAGAATTGCCGCATTTGGGCGAATGATAATTCAAGAGAGATTGTCGAAAAAAACAATGCATCCACGAAGAGTGACTGTTTGGTGCGGCTTATGGACCGGCGGCATCATTGGGACGTATTTTTTTTTTCCAAAATGAGGCCGGTCAGGCAGTTCCTGTGAATGGTGTTCGCTATCGTGAGATGATAACGAACTTTTTAAGGCCCAAATTGGATGATATGGATGTGGACGATGTGTGGTTTCAACAGGACGCTTCCACTTGCCAAACAGCTAACGAAAGACGGCAGCAATAACAAGATGGAAAACCAACCGCAAAAGTTTGAGCAAACTCCTGTTTACTACGCGCGTCTAGAGTAACACGACCTTAAATTCAGTGGGCCCTTTGTATGGGAATATTCAAAAGCAGGGAGTCTTTCCGAGGGAATTATCTAACTCCCAAAAAAGTGTTGCACAGTGTTATTGAACTCTTATATGCTGGAAAATAAGTGCTTATTTATAAACTGTTTTTATGTGTTCTTGAAATTGCTCTTCTCCCTACCTAGTTAATATAAACGTGTCCCAATTTAAAAAAGTCAAGACTTTTAATTTGGCCTTAAGCGCAATATTATAAGAGAACGTAACCGTCAATGTCGACCGTTATTGTGCCATGATAACCCACTATTTGATGCCTGAAATTGAAGCTCGTGATCTTGGCGACATTTGGTTTCAACAAGACGGTGCCACTTCCCACACATCGCATCAATCAATGGATTTATTGAAAGAACACTTCGGTGAGCAGATAATTTCACGTTTTGGGCCGGTCGATTGGCCACCAATATCGTGTGATATCACACCGTTAGACTTTTTCCTGTGGGAATATGTAAAGTCTAAAGTTTAGGCGGTCAAATCCGCTTCGATTCAGGCCTTGGAGCAAAACATCACGCGTGTCATTCGCCAGTTACCAGTCGAAATGCTCCAACGAGTCATCGAAAATTGGACTCAATGGATGGACCATCTTAGAAGTAGACGCGGCCAACATTTGATAGACCTAATCTTCAAAAAATAAATGCCAAAGAATGTTCTTTCAAATCCTAATAAACATTCCCTATTCAATTTGAATTTTCTGTGTTTTTTTTTCATTAAAAAAGTAGGGTACCTCGAAATGGATCACGAGTTATAAGATTTCTTGCTGAAAAGCTCTATAAATATTGCTCAACTCCGGCTACTCTCTAGGGAAACAAAAAACGTCAAGTGCGCATCACTGATAGATTTTCATTCCCAGACGAAAAACACTAAAGAAGGCTTTCACTACCCGCCCTACTGTGCAAGTGTCCTCAAGTTTTATGTATCTTGTATACCAACTATAATATATAATTGCTCCAAGGGATTTATATATAATTTGTTAAGTCTCAACATACGGTAAAGTTCATCACTCAAAAGTTCCAAATCCCCTTCATAACATTTCAGATAATTATTTCACTAAGTTATGTCAAGAAAGAAAAAAAAACATTTCGCTTTCAATAAAAATTAGTTTTTTTCTTTTTTATCTGTTTCTTTTCGTTTGCTATGTAGTCATCAGTTTAGTAAATATAATCATCATTCACATACCATCATCCGTGGAGTTATAGTAAAATATTTTATATACTTTATATTATAGATTTAACCTAGATCACCACCTTAGCTTAGTGAGAGTTCCATAATTAATACTATTGGTAAATATTTGTTTTCCATATATTATTAGATTAGATTAGGTATGCACTAGATTTTCATAAAATTTTACTAATTAAAACCACCTTTCGCATTATATCGCATCTCTTGTCTCTCTGTACGAGATTAATTTTTGTGTCGATGTGTGTGTGTGTGTGACTGTGTATGTGTTTGTGTAACTTAAGCCAATTTTATGTAAAAATTGTTAATATTTACGGATACATATTAAAAACCAATAAATTATGTGAAATTGCATTTAAAATTACATGTACATTACTTAAGAAGTACTCGTAGCAATAATAACTTCGTCGACGACGTCCATTGTAGTGGGGTATGCCACTACACGTTAGTTGAACTTACATAAATATGTTGAATTTATATATATATAATTCTGTTGAATTTATGAGTATATCGGCTAATCCATATCAAATCGAACGGGATTTGCGTAAAAAAACTAACTTTTGGTAATAATAATAAATATTTTAACTAATATTAAAAAAAATGTTTTTAAATATAATTGAGTTGAAAACTATGAAATGTCTTATAAGTGTTTTGAAAGACTAACTTCAAAATTAGTAAGACTACAAGTCTTAAAAACTTAGTTTTTGTGTTCATTTAAAACCCTAATGTTTTAACCTGCAAATAAAATACACTTGAAGAACAACTTAGAACCAAAGCAAAAAAGCGAATACGTTGTCAAAATTTGTTTTGCCTTGATTGCGACCTGTGTTACCGTGAATATTTGAAAATCAACAAACTCAATAACAACTAAAAACGACTGCAGTCCAATCAAACAGTACACTTCTTTTTGGTATACAGAAAACTCCGGAACTTGAGCAAAGTCAAATTTAGCAGGTGACTTCTGGGGTGGAAGAAATATATATCGTGGGGGATATATGAAAACATAATCCGATATGGCCCAACACAAACAGGGCCACACTATGCTCAACATAACCATAGTTGGTTGTAAGTAGCTTGTAACACACGATGCTACAAGTTTTTTTTATCGACGCGGTCTCACCTAGATACTTTTCTACGCAGGTCTCTGCCATTTCTATTTTTGCGTAGGTTTTTTTAACTACCTTCTGACAATAAACCCCATCTTTTCCTATATCAACAGCATATTCGTTGATGAAGGAAACTCATATTCGTTCGACCATAGACCGAGCCCCATGGATATAAGGACGATGAGGCAAAATATGAGTGACACACTACTCACAGAAAGGATTTGCAAAGAGGGCTGAGTTTAATGCTCGCAAGACCCAATGTTTTTCATTACGCAATAATGGATCAATGAACACTCGCTAAAAATATTTTATATTCCTAAGCTGCGGTTTTTTCAGCTAGCAAATACCGTGCAAAATAGTTACGATACAAACACTTAGCCGTTCAGGGCCGACATTAAACAGTAAGTCCCAGTCTATGTGTATTAAAGTGACCAAAAACGAAAAAAGAATATTCCGTTCTTTAGGTCCAACTCCTATTCGGTTTCTCAAAAATAGCTAACAAGTCGTTTTACGATCAGGTTTTCCATTTTTTGGTTGTTGTATGTAAAAGCTAAGAAAATTCATAATACGAGTATTCAAGTACGAAATACGTAAATATCGACAAAAATTTAGCTAGGCCCACATTTAAGTGTACCGCTCGACTGAGAATCACCAGTAGATTCGCTTTTCCAATAACTGTCTGTCCGTCCGTCTGCTGTCTTTCTAAAGCTTTTTTCAAATTACAGGTCGCTTTTGTTGCCTGATCTTTATGAAATTGCAAATGTTAGTTTCTTGAGTAAAGGCTGTTGACTTTTGTAAAACACGCTTAAAATTCAGATATAGCTTCTACACATGCGTTTAGCCGATTTTATGTATTAAGCTCTAAAAGCGACATATTTCATCCAATATTAAAGAAATTGGGTACAGTTCATTACGATCGATCAGCTCAGATAAAAATGTTTCATACCGGTTCACGTTTAAAAAAAGCCCCCGATATACGAGTAACATTCAACCGCTCTAGAACAAACAAATTTTAATTCCGATTTCAATAAAATTTGGTCAGTTTTTTTATAGCATAGTTTTGAAAAAAAAACCGAACTACCGGGTTTCTTAATAATCCCGTTTTTGGGCACTCTATACATACTCGTATACAGAGCACAGCTCACTTATTCGAGAGAAATTCCACGTTCGTACTTTATAGGGATTTTTGGATACTAGATAAGTGTACTCAAATGGATTGGCATCTTCGAAATTCACGAATTGATTTCTTGTTGAGAAGTCGGACGCCTTTAATATTCCGTTTATAAAACTTTAGTCTAGTATTCGACATAGAAAATATTTGGTCCCTCTAAAGCGACATCTATACTACCTACTTTTGGTAACAAAAAAAAGTACAACTCTCACATCTGGGTAAATTCTTCAAGGTCTTCTTTGGAGTTTCTTGACCAGGTACAAGAGTGGGCTCTGGGGTTTGTCAAGAAAATCAGGTTTGCCACATCTGTTTTTTATTTCGAACATTGGCAGAATGTTAGTGACATATAATTACGTGTATTTGTACTCTTTTGAAATAAATGCCCTTCTACCGGAGGTCAAAGTCTTACTTTTGACTAAAAGTTCTCATCCCTTCATAGTTGATTGGACTTTTAAGCGCAAGACGCATTACCGAATGGATTATTCGTTAGACGAGTTGTACGTATGTGAAACAGGTTCCCCCCATAGCTGTTTCCTGGATGGATGGATTAAAGTCAAATTCCCTACTTATCTTATCTCCTCGTAACCGAAACAATAATGCACTGTATACTTATATTTAAAGAGGTGTACATGCTGTTTAGAGAACTGTGAGCTCATAATCGGAAAGGACCTTTATACGGCGCTACATAAAAACATATGTGACGCGCAAAATAGAAAGGGACCTAAGGGTAAAAATCAGTTTTGTTCAGGAGAGCCATTTTAAAGATTTAAATACGTGTATCTTTGGTGTACCATCACTTTCATAAAACGCGCATATCTCTGGGAGGGGACACTTTTGGGGCATGGGATCAGTCTCATTCGATGCTCAGATGTTGTCCACATCAAGATCTGAGACATCTGAAAATTGATTTTGTTACCCTTAGGTCCCTTTCTCTATGCGATGTCACATATACTTATATGGTATGCTAAATTTGAGCAGAATCTTTTTTAAACATGTGGTTTGTAGAGCGCCGAAATCTCAAATCGGGTTCAATGTAAAAAGAAGACAAGATTTGGCCTAGTACCGCTCAGAACATACCACTCGAAATTCGAGTAAGATTGCATTAAATTTGCGTCTTCCAGAGGCCAGAACTTTATTTCGGTTGGAGCCTATATGGGACTGTTCGAACTATTGAACGATATGTTTCAATGTGGTTGCGGTTTACCAGAGTTCTAGCTAGATCCGAAGGAATACGAGTATGTGCCTACAGTTGAGGAATCTGAAAACTAAAACAGACCTATTTATTATATCAATACATGGACCAATTGTCTATAGGTTTTTTTTTTAAATAAAAGAAAATTCGAATGAAGTGTGGAATCTTTATTGTTCATTCGAAAGGACATTTTACACTATTCATTTTTTAAATATTATTTCCTTTAAATGTTGGCCGCAACTATGTGTCTATTCTAAGGGTCCACTTTTGGATAGCTCGTTCGTGCACTTCCACCAGTAAGGCGTTAATGACAACTTAATATTGGCTTTCAAAACCTGAATCGAAGCTGGTTAGTCAGCATAGACTTTGAAAGTTACGTAGCCCCAAAGAAAAAGTCTAATGGTGTGATATCACATGATCTAGGCGGCCAACTCCCCGGCCCAAATCGTGAAATTAGCTGCTCTTCCCAATGATCTCTCAGTAGATCCATTGTTTGAGCAGCTGTATGGCAAGTGGCACAGTCCTGTTGAAACCAAATGTCGTCAAGATTACGGGCTTTAAGTTCAGGTAGCAAAAAGTCCGATATCATGGCGCAATACCGAGCACCATTCGCGGTTACGTTTCGGCCTTTATCATTTTTGAAAAAATATGGACCTATGATTTCACCAGCCTATAAACCGTACCAAACCTGCATAAGTGGAACACTGTATTAGAGGGAAACACCTTTATGTGGAAATAAAAAGGGCGATACCTTACGATCCTATTTATCAAATTACGACTGTTATAAAATACCTTTGGTCGAAGTGAGAATCGAACCTAAGGTTTTCTGAGTTATTGCTCTCGACACATGCGCCATTTCGAAGGAGTCTAGGCTGTGGAACTTATATAATGCAAATATAAAACGTTAAGAATGAAAAAAGAATTTTAAAAATATTAACAAATAAGCGTAAATGCTTTATACCAAACTTCCATAAACTGTTCAGTACAATAACAGTAATAACATAATAAAACATCTGCTAATGACAATCCCAAATAGTTTTTTTTAGCGATGTGCAACCTTTATTCGACTTGATATGGAATGCCTCATATTACTCTTGAGTATATCCTGCTGGGTTGGAATATCTGTGTGTGCGTGTGCGACATGGCCAGTGCAGCTACATCCTGTCAGGTCGCCCAGGCATGTGTGTGTTATTACCTAACGCACTCATGCATACACACTCGCTCACGCACACGCATCCACTCATCTTGTCCAGTTGTTGCGTAGTTGAAGATCCAAGTTGTTGTAGAACGAGCGTTTTGCTAAAGTACTGCCAACAAGTCGAGTTAAGTGAATTTTGTGTTCAACAGCAATAATTGACATAGTTTCATTAAGATGGCCGTTGTGGTTAGGACACGTAATACCATTAAGGTATTATGGCCACCGGGATGATGCAAACCGGACGAGCCACTGCGTACTGCAATGAAGAGTTGAAAAGAATATGTTCATTAATTATATGTTAATAAAAATTAAGAGTTATTAGATTAAATAAAATGTGTGCATTATAAGTGTCGAGTTCATCTCTGTGCAGATATTAATTATTTTGATATTCGTAAGTTTATGCACACAGGGAATGGTAAGTTGAGTACAAATTGTAATATTAAGAGTTTTTCTTATGATAAATTAATATCCTTCAGCTCAGTAAATGATAGTGGCAGGATTTAATTTGTTGTAATAGAAAAGAGTTCTTATTACCGAAAAATAATTAAATGATTCAACTAATTTTAGTAGAATACGTGTTTTATATTTATTCCCTTACACTACAGGGTAAGAATTTGCACTAATAAGTGCAACGTTTTACTTATGTTTTGTTTTGACCAAATCCTTTTAAGGTGCATGCTTCAGCTAATTTGCCCTCTCTGGAAGACTGAGTGCACGCCTGATGATTGGAACCTCAGCGTTCTATCCCCTTTACAAAAAAGAAGACAAGACCAATAAGTATCCTATTCATCACTTAAAAAATACTATTAACTATACTCGTACTTTGTGAAAGATTGAAGCCTGAACTCGCTGGCCTGATCCTTAAGAATAGAGCCCTCTCTCGAAAGACGAAGATAACACTTTACAATACACTGATACTACCCAAAAGCTGATGATGCGGTATTTTCAAAAGAAAAATCCTTTGTAATATGTACAAGGCAGCTGCTTAGGCTTGGGAGCACAAGCGTCGGAAGAATCGTAAGCTGTATGAGTTGTATACCGGCATAGATTGGACATGTCAGCCAAATGGAAACAAACGTTCCAAAGATTAAAACCAAGAAAGCGCAGACAGGAAAAACCAAGACTCTGGTGGAGAGACCTATTGGAGAATGGCGCCAGGATCTTTGGTATTAAACCTGGAGAAAGCACGACCAAGACAATAGTGTTTAAGTATCATTTATTCTTCAGACAAGGACCAACAAGAGGTTGTGGCTCCAGCTTATATTGGGTTAATCCGTTTTACTACTTTTTAGTAAATGTTGTTGTTACACCAATATATATTTTATTTTGAAGTCCTGTTCGTCTATAGGGAATCCGCTTCAATATGCAGGAGGAGAAAACGCACCATTTGAACTAGATGCGTCCACACAGACCTGGGAGTCAGCTGAGTGGGCTTGGCCGGACAACTGAAGAGGTGCAGCACGTTTTGTGGTCCCGGATGGCAGGCGGGCCAAATGTCCGGCACGTTAACGTCAATTCGTGCCCAATAAGAATTTAGACGGCTGCACCATCCAGATCTCAGCTGGGCCAGAACCACGTGCGTTTGCAGAGGTAGTGCCTTTTCCTCAGGTGAAATCTCCGGGGGATGCTCCCTTAGCACTACAGTCACTCGGTAGCTGGATACTGCTGCTGCGACTTCATCGGCGTAAATGTTGTTCAGACCTGCCTGATAGTTTCAGTGATCTAAAGGTTCTCTCTAATAACGCTAGACCGCTCTCCCTAGATCATGAAGATCGTACCTGATCTGCTTGGACAACAGGAAATTGCGTCACACACGGTTAGGACTTTCGTCTCCTCAAGCAGATGATCCCCTTCACATTGAGTGACGACCGCGCCTCTGGGGTCCATGCAGTAAACAGTGTTGATGATTTGGAGGCGAATATTTTCATACTTCTTGCAGTGAAAAAGCGTGCTAAGTCAGTGAGGTAATAGTTTATACTCTCGCAGATGTCATCCACTTTAGGTCCTGACGCCACAATTGTGCAATCATCAGCGTACGACACAATTTCTACGCCGTCTGGTGTTGCAGGAATTTTAGAGAGGTAGAGGTTAAACAGAGCCGAGGATATCACCCCACGCTGTGGGGAACTCCTTCTTTTACTCTAAGGGCTTCTACTTTCTGTCTGTAAATTTTACATATGACTGGCGCCCACACTTATAGTTTACGACCCAACTTTTGAAACTTTTTAGTTATAGTTGGGCATGCCCGCATCTGCGGCTGGCTCAAACTATTACTTTTGTAAGAAATTGATCACTAGTTTTCAAATTTTGCGTGTCAAAATATTCTTTTTATATTGAAAATGGTATTGAAAAGTGCATATTATATTTTTAAATTATTTAAAAAAATTCATTGGTAGTGGTTGGCAAAATTAAATAAACTATCACAACTAATGAATATTAAACGTAGAAGATACGATTATACAAAAACACATTGTTGCAGATGGGACCTTGTTGTTCTAGGGTCGCGAAGCTTTGATATTGTACGAGTGACAAGAATTTGCCCCTTCGTTGACATCCCGCATTCTCTGACGATACCTTAGCTTCTCGACGATCATATGCGGGTTTCCGATTCCCAGATGCCATACCGAACCGTTGTTTATTACAAGCTGCTCTAAAGTCCGAACTGAGACCGCATAATCGCTTACCATCAATTGCTGACTCAATTGAACGTTATAAGCGAATAATACTCATTCTTTGCTTAAAATATTCATAAGGCGGCCATATTCTCTTCAGTTGGAAACGTTCGATGACTTGTAACCGTGAGTGTGGGTTACTCTCATGCTAGTCTCACAAAGAGCGGAAACAGGCGGATGATCCAAATAACATACAGTGAGCAAACGCAAAAGTTGTAAACTAACAAAACTCTGAAAAGTGCTAAAATAATATGAACGGTATAAAGTTAATTGATATTTGTTTTATATTAAATTAAAACATGAGGTCTATACTACAACCTTTAATAAACACTGTTGTCCTATTCTTGATATGCTATGGGAAATAAAACAAAAACAATAAACTCGTGCACTTAAGTAATCTTTAAGTTTTTCCGGTAATTCAAAATTTGTTTCGACTTTTCAGTATTTTGCATGTTGGCATTTCTTACTTTTAGAAATCTATTTGGCATCGAGTGAACCAGATTTGTTAACATATGGTCTCAATATTAATTCTGTTTTCTATCAAATTTAATACGATATGTAATGACCAACAAATTGTCTTGGACCGATTTGAATCATATAAGCTCATTTTTTGATATAGTCCGTATCAGTTGCATGAGGCCCAAAAATAGAGTTATATTTGCAGTTCGTCAAAGTTTGGGTAACGGACCCTAAGCCCAATTTAATAAGTATAGACATACCAAATGTGTACCAATGTAACAATGACATTTTCTGCGATTTCAAATATGACCTTATTTTCTTAATATGGGTAAATTAGAAGCCCGTTCAAAAGGTTCAAAAACCTGTTCTCAATTAGCTTTTCTGCACAATCAGAAGTGAAGGATATAATAAAGTCGAGCAAGCAACTCTAAAGCTGTTTTACTAGCATCTAATCGGAGCAAGTGATTTGGCTGCGTTCTAGATAACCCTCGATGTGTGTGCAATGGCACCATACCATCCTGTTGGAACCATATATCCTCCAATTGCATTGCCTCAAGAGCCGGCTGAAAAAAGTCTGGAAATGCCAAGAGCGAGTGATTGCTGCAGAGCAGAGCATTTCGGAGATTGCAGTACTGCTGCTCTAAATCTCTCGATATTTTGTGGTGTTGTAATCCTTCTCTCGGGACACCTTCGTACACATGACACATTTTTTGCCGCTAATTATTCCTTGTTTTAACAATTTCTAGGTTATGCTTTTTTATATATTTTTTTCTTCAATCTAATATCGTAACACGGCTATAAAACCATTTTTAATGATTGCTACTTCTTATTCAAAAACTTAAAATTCGAAGAGTGCATGTAAACAATTTTTTTTAACTGTATATAAGTATAACATATCGTAGTTGATTGTGATATACTTTCTGAGCGTTAGAATGGATTCTGATATCGTACCAAACCGTAGTGTGTTAAGACATACCTGCCATAGTTTACATACAAAATTGTCCTCAAAATTGTTAGAGTCATATAATTTCATAGACTTATGAAATCGACTTTAAATGGCCCCTGTGTCCTTAGCGCTGACAGGAAAAACAATGTCACTTTAAACATGTTCATATTCGAATTGTTCTTTCATACACCCATCTACACTCTAACTTTCCAACATATGTTCAAACTAATGCAGAGTACACAGAGTTCTCTTCGGTCGTTTACCATTTAAATCAATTACATTATGTTTAACTTACCTAACAACATGGCTTCTCGATTATCTATAATTCCAGGCCGGCGCTGTAGCACACTTTCTTTGCCGCCCTTCCATAATATGGGCGATATGCTGGCAAGACATTTGACGCGCATAGCGCCGTTGTAGAAATGACGAGCGTCAACTGTCATCTCCAGTCCCAATGTTGACGTTATGAGGCCATGACGGTGTACCGTGTCATTGTAATGTACTAAATACTGTCCATCAACGACCTGAAAGTGCAGAGAAGAATAATAAATATAGATTGTGGTTGTACTGAAGCAACGCGAAGCAGGCAAAAGGAAAATAAAGCAAACGAGCGACAATCCTTTATTTGCGACATATGGAATATTATAAAAATGCATTACCGTCACCGTCATACACTCATGTGACAATGCATTAACTAATGAAATTTGGTGGAAAACTTGAAGGCTTAGCGATAAAGAGAACAAAATCTGGAAACCTTCTGGAGTGTTTAAAATCACGTAAGTAAGTCTTTTAATAGCATAATAAGAATAAACTTGGGAGCTAAAAATATATCGAAATACTTTGTGACATTTAAATTTTAGTTTTTTTTCTTTGTAATGTGGTGTTGTTTCAATGATGTAAAAAAAGAAGTGGAGTAATAATATTTTTTTGTTTTCTTTTTGTAACGTAGGGCATTGGTTTAAGAGGATAACTAGTCCTCAAACGGGAACTACATTTGTTAAACTCAATCCTTCAAACAATCGTCCACAAATATATAGGGTGTGCCATTTAAAATTTTAAATTCAATCAGCGGTAAAAAAATTGCTCATACTTTATTCAAATTTCTGCTTTCATTGGAAAAGTTGAACTTTGTCATTTACTTAGTAAGGATATAAATACTGTTACAACATTGAACACTCACATTTCAACAGTAGAACTGAACATGCCTCGTTAATGTCATATGGGTTTTAAAAGCTAACCTCAATAGCGTTAGTCTGTAACGGGATTTTTAAATTGTTTCAACTTTCATCATGGAGTGGTCAACCGTATCGCTGTATTTGCGCTTCTGAAGTGTGAAATGAAAAAAAAGAGATATTTTCAAAACGCTCCGGCCACTAGGGATTAGTCGCACGTCCGTCTACCGATGCATAAAACTGTTTGAGGAGACCGGAGATGTAAAAGACCTCCACCGGTCGGGCCGCCCACGCTCTGTTCGAACAGCGCATGTCATCAAAGCTCTAAAATCAAGAATTTACAGAAATTCGCTCCGAAAACAGAAAATCATGGCCCGTGAGATGAATGTCACGCAAAAGTCCATGAGTCGAATCAATAAAAAAGACTTGGGACTTGGGGCCTTCAAACGACGTACCGGAAATTTTTTGACTGCAGCTTTAAAAAAATGGGATTGAAAAATGCAAACGATAAAGTGTATGCGCGGTCATCTAAGGAAGCATCTGAACTGATCCCAAGGGTGGAAAAGGGTCATCACCCAGCTTCAGTCATGGTTTGGTGTCTCTTACCATGGGGTCACTGACCTGCATTTCTGCGAACAAGGAGTCAACACATCGGCCAACGTTTACCAAGAAACCGTTTTGGAAGCTGTTTCGAAGCCTCTTAACAATTCCCTGTTCCAAAACCAGCCATGAACTTTCCAGCAGACCCATAAGGCTAAAACGTCCCAGACCTGGCTTCGAAACAATTTACCAGCGTTCATTTCCTCTGAAGAATGGCCCTCAGGCAGTCCAGATTTGAACCCATTGGATTGCAAATTGTGGACGGTTTTAGAAGGCAAGGTTTGTCACAAAAGATACCCCAACAATGGATCTCTGAAGACTGATTTGGTTCGAGCTGTGGCCAATTTTCCAATGGACGAGGTTCGTGTAGCTATTGACGATTTGCCAGTGCGACTTAAGGCGTATGCAAAGGCAAAAGGCGGTCATTTCGAATAAGTAGATTCTTTTTGATACAATTTACATCAATAAATATATTAAAAAATATTTGGTCCAAAAACATTCAGTACTTTTTATTTTACAGCATAAAACGTGCGTAACAGTATTTATGTCCCTACTAAGTAATAATGGAACACCATTCGAAAAAAATCGGTATATTTTGGGTGTGGCAATACTAGTGCTGTCAGATACAAACTGGAACTTTCATTGGAAAGTTTCACAGTTTTAGCATAACTTTACTCTGAGACTCGACTAAATCAACTTTATTGGTCATGAAGCACTTTCAAAAACCACTGTTAATCGCTGGTACCAAGAGTTCAGTCTCGGACACCTTTCGCTACAGGATGAATTTCATAAAGATCGTCCTACTTTGATCGTTTCGACTAAAAATCACCGATGCTTCGATTGAGCTAATAAAGCCAGACCGACATGTGAAATACGAGTACCGAAAGATGGAGGCATCCTTGGACATGGCTATGACAAGCATCAATAAGATTTTGCATGTTCATTAGGTCATTAAAAAGATTTGTTCTCGTTGGATCCTACAAAATATGACAAATGCTCAAAAAAGTCTCGTGTCGATTTGAATAAACAAATGTTGAAAAATACAACTGCGACGAATCACGGATCAATGCATATGAGCCCGACACAAAATAGCAATCGACCGTATGGGTCTTTCAGAAATCTAAGAAAATTGTTAATTTTGTTTTGTTCTTGGAAGAAGCACTTTAAATCAAATGATCACGTCTTTTTGTCATGAGGCCTTTAGTAGAACGGAAGAGGTCAATTCTGAGTGGTACACAACCACCTGCTTTTTAACAGCGTTCGAAGAAATTGGGAAAATCATGAAGATCATTCTTCATCACTGCTACCACACATCAGCTAAAACAATGTGCTATTTGAGCACTCAAGATGTCAAATTGATGGGTCATCAGCCCTAACTGATTATCCAATGACTTCTTGTAATTCCTCTGCAGCAAGAAAAAACTGCGTGGTTAACCTTTTTGATGCCCGAAGCAGCTGTTGAAGTTTTCAAAAACCATGTTTTGGAGGTGTATCAATAGGAGTGGAAAAATTGGTTGAGGTGCACGCAAAATTGTATTGATCTTCAAGGAGAACATTTTGAAAAATAAAGAAACATTTTCCAATGATAAATAATTACGTTGTTTATTGCATGATCCAGAAAATCAATAGCAACCGTATAGAAGGAATCAGAACTATTTTTTGTCAATGTGGACATGTGGCTTCGTCTTGTTGAAAACAAATGTCGTTCATGCACTCTTTCGAATTTTTGGAAGTAATAATTCGTTGAGCAAGGCGCGGTTACAGTCACAGTTGACGGTAACGGCGACTCCTCGATCGTTTTCCTCGATCATTTAAACCAAACAGTGATTCGTTGAGGATGCCTGGGCTTCTCAATAGTCACGTGTAGGTTCTCTGAACGCCATCTGCGGCAATTTTGCCTATTGACATTGCCACCGAGATGAAACACTGCTTTTCGGTAAAATTCTTCATCTCATGCCAAAAAATCTTCATGCGAAAACGCATCGGATGGTGTTCCCTTATGAAATGACTAAGTTCAATCTTTCTAATAAAACCAGAAGTTTGAAAAAATTATCAGCACTTTTGTTAACAGCCGATTCAATTTAAAATTATAAATTGACCACACTACACATTACTTTGTTTTCTAATAATGACAAAACGATACATTGCTAACTTATCTAGCATTTAAACACGCCAGGATCTAGCTCCTCTTCTCTCTAAGGTCGCAATATACTCTATGGGGACCAAAATTTCGATGTATTGCAAATGGAACGACAAAGTGAAATTCAGGATCGGTAGGTTCAAAATTTCATTAGGGATGAATTAAAGAGTTTGTTATAGATCTCCTACAGCTCACAATGCTAAATTCGAAATAGATCAAAAATTATTGGACCACAGGAAGGCAATTCGGCAGGGACCTTTTAAGTGGGCTATAGGAAAACGTATATAATAAATTTCTAAAGAATTGGATTTAATATGAGGCTTCTACAACTACAGGGTCTGAAATTGGAAAAACATTATGTTGTACATTGATACATTGAACTATTTAAATAGGATTTGTCCTTTGACCGATTGCGTAAGTTCGGTCAAAGGACAAATCCTATTTAAATAGTTCAATGTATCAATGTACAACCTAATGTTTTTCCAATTTCAGACCCTGTAGTTGTAGGTTTTATGAAAATCGGTGCAAATTTGCAAACTTTGATTACAATGACGGACTAACATCACTTAAAAGAGCCATAACGTAACAGATTGGTATGATAAACAAGAGGAATCGCTACCACACGCAGAATAAAAGTATGGTTGTGGTGACAATATTCGAAGAGGATAATACTATTGTTGGGTATATGGTTGTGGTACAACAATATTATGATCCTCACAACAATAGTATGATTCAAATTGATCCTCACAACAATAGTATGATTCACACATAACCATACTATGATCTCCACAGCCATAGTATGGTCCTCACAACCATAGTATGTTTCATATACAACCATAGTATGATCCTCACAACCATAGTATGATTCACACACAACCATGTTATGATCCCTACAACCATAGTATGATCACACACAATTATACTATGATCCCCAATATAATTTATTGGAATTTGTTTAAGTTGTCGACATTAGATTTGATCCACAGTATTATTTATTAGAATTGGTTTAAGATTTGAGTTATGAAAACTATTCAAGAATACATTAAATTCAAAATAATACGAGTGATTTATTTCACAATAAACGTAAGCGTTTTTGTTAAAATATTTCATTTAAATAAAGCAAAAGCAGCTTGTTTAAAAAAAATAATTTCGAATAAAAGTACAATTATTGCATTAGATTTGTACCAATAACATTTGTTCTTAAAAGCATATTTAAATGAAGAAAAATTACAATCATAAAGTATGATTGCCGTAATCATATTATTGTTAACATAAAACGCAAAACACAATACTTTTGTCGCACCAACCATATTTATATTGTTGCTATAACCATATTATCATTTTTAAATTTGGCAATAATACTATTGTTACACTTCAACAATATTAATATTGCAGCAATTATAATATTGTCAAAAATAAATTCAGTTAACAGTGCTATGGTTGCGACGAACATACTTTTATTGCAGAGAACATATTATTATTGCCGTGACCATGTAGTAACCATGTTTTTTCTCTGCGTGCAAAGCTTCAATCTTCCCTTTATACATTTCTGGTATTGTAGTTTTTAAAGAAGTTGCTCGTTTGTTCCATAATGCGATATTGAGGGAATTAATAAGTATTTGCCATGTAAAACCATTTAAGTTGTTCCATTCTACCACCACTAACTATATCCGATGGTCCATATTTTAAATGACTCTGAGACATAATGAAGGATAAATGTCGTAATTGTGCCGAATTATCTAATTTCTAAGCTTTGTCCTTTAAATACTTTGTCCTTTAAATATCGCCAAATAAAGAAGTCCGGTGTCAAATCACATGGTCGTGGCGGCCAATTAACATCACCACAGCGTGAGTTAATAGGATTATTGAATTTCTCGACCAAGAGAGCCATTGTTTCCTTGGCTGTGTTGCAAGTGGCACCATCCTTTTGGAATCACATATCGTATATGTCCGTCTATATTCTAGTCCGTTATCATTTCGGGATAGTCCGTTATCATTTCGGGATAGCAAACAACCTTTACGAATCGGGGTTGACGGATCGTTTGTCACACTATCGCGAACGTCATAGATGTTTTCCACAGAACGAATTGGTCCAGAACGAATTGGAACAAGTGTTTTCACATTTCATAAAGACCCGGTTTGTAGAAACTTGCGCAAAGTTCATTCGATTGTAAACACATTTGGTCGATTATGCTGACCAAAAAAATCACGAATGCACGATATGCATTTTGTTTTGAACGCCCATTTACGTTAAAGGCTTCAACAATCTTAACGCGCTGCTCAATTGTAAATTTCCATGTCTTTTTGTCAAACACTAAAACAAAGAAATGTCAAACTAAGCTGCGCAAAAAACTTGACGTCAAGGTGTGACTTACAACTAACATCGTGCATTGTTTGGACCACCCTTTTTCTTCCTCACGAGCAACACACCCTTAAACATTTTTTATGATCTTTAATGTCAAAACGTTAGTCGAAGTCAACTTTTCCTTCATGGTAAAGTTCACTTACAAGCAGCGTTTGGAAATCATTAAAAATGATGAAAGTACTGACTCAGAACTGCGGTAGTTCCAAAGTTCCATGAAAATGCAGAATTTCATCGAGAAATCATCTTCAGCGACAAACCTAATTTATGGCTGAGTGCCATTAAAGAAAATATTCGTTATTAGAGAGCAACAAACCCATGTGTGGCAGCGCATAGAGAAATGGACCTAAGGGTAAAAAAAAATCAATTTTCACTTTTTTTTTGATGTGGACAACATCTGAGACCGATCCCATGCCCCAAAAGTGTTCCCTCCCAGAGATATGCGCGTTTTATGAAAGTGATGGTACACCAAAGATACACCAAACAAAACTGGTTTTTACCCTTAGGTCCCTTTCTCTATGCGCTGTCACATATGTGCTTTAACAGACACAATTGCATCCGCCAAAAATTACTGTGTGGTGTGGTTTTTTATCATGCCGGAGGTGTGATTGTGCCGTATTTTTTCGTCTATGAAAACAATCGTCATGTTATCATGCCATTTTAGAAAATTATTTTTGGCCAGAATTGGATGAGCATTACATTGCCGATGTGTGGTTTCAATAAGACGGTGCCACTAGCAACACATCACGCATTACAATCGATTTACTGAAAGACAAATCCGGTGAACGTGTTATCTCGAGACATGGTCCGGTGGAATGGCCACCTCGTTCATGCGATTTAACGTCATTGGATTTCTATTTATGGGGCCGCATTGAGTCATTGTCCTATGCTAACAACTTTAGACGAGTTCAGAGACAATATTAAACGTGAAATTGCCAACGTTCCGTTCGAAATGTGTTCAAGATTGGTGGAAAATTGGGTCCAAAGAATAAATTATAGAATAGAAAACCTTGTACTTTTCGGCTATAAAGAAGCATTAATACAAAAAACGTTTTGCTTTGTAAAGCAACTTTCGAGAGAGCCCTTTTTTCTTTACACACAGGAAAAAAGTATGGTTGTGTGACAGTATTCGAAGAGGATCATACTATTGTTGTGTTTATGGTTGTGACACAACAATATTATGATCCTCACAACAATAGTATGATTCAAATACAACCATACTATGATTCTCACAACCATACTATGACCTTCAGAACCATAGTATAATCTTCACAACCATAGTATGATTCACACGCAACCATGTTATGACCCGTACAACCATAGTATGATCCCGCTCAACCATATTTCGATTCCCAATCTTACATATAAGAATTGCATTAAGTTGTCAACAATAGAATTGAACTATGAATTTTTTTTTTAAAAAATACATTAAATTTAAAATAATAGGAGTGATTTATTTAACAGGAGACAAATTAGTTTAGAAAACGTAAGCGTTCTTATTAAATATATTTCAGTTAATCAAAGCCAAAGCAGTTTGTTTGAAAAAAATAGTTTCTTATAAAAAGTACTATTATTGCATTCGATCCGTAACAATAACATTGTGCTATAAAGCATATTAAAACGAGCAAAATTCACCATCATACAGTATAATTGCCGTAATAATATTATTGTTAACAAAATAACCCATAAAACAATGCCTTTGTCACACCAACTATATTTATATTGTTACTACAACGATATTTTCATTTTTAAATTTAATATATAATATTGCGACAATCATACAATTGTCAAAATAAAAGTCAGAAAACAATACTATGATTGCGACGAACATACTTTTATTGCGGCGATTGTAGCTGTAAATGGCTCTATTAGCTTCGTTAGAATACGATGATGAGATTATCAATCTTGTTAATAACGGATCCAAGGTAGTAAATGTGTCTATTGCTTAGAAACTATAACTGTCCACCTGTTTCGATATTCGTTCTTTTTTAGTGACAGGCCCTATTATCGTAATACCCTCGTGCACCTTGAGACCCGTATTTAATGACTCCTTTTCAATTGTCGATAAAATAGAATTTACCTCTCGTTCCACAATGTGGCTCTTGGTGTTGATCGTGCCACTCTTATTAAATTTTTCTTTTCCCAATACTTTGCAAGCGCTTTAAGTTTCCGTATTGCTCAGGTTATTCCTATACCTCAGTTTTCAATTATAACTACGAGTATACGAACCCGAATGTAAACTCCATCCACTGGAAGAGGCTTTACAAATCCTAGATTATCATAAGATTGACGTTTGTCCACAAAACGCGTAGTTACTTTTTTGAGGTAGCGACGTGGATGTTCGGCGCCATTTTTGTGATGCATTAAAATTGCAGAATGTGAAATGTTGCACTTTTTTTTGCTTTCCTTTTTTCTGAAATATTTTTTTTTTACTTTATGTACCAGTGATTGCGAAAATGATCTAAGTACAAGTAACATCCAGTACGGAACATTTGATGATTCAGTTTTAAATGAACTAACAAATTTGTATCGGAGCAAAAAACAATTTTTGTATTGGGAGATTGATTTTTTAAAGAATTAAATACGTTGAGTTTATATCTTTAAGAAAACTTAATTTTATGTTATGTGACTTAGGCTACAACCATATTCACAGGCTCATAGACATATACGTATATACGTGAAAAATCTCTTCATAATAACAATTTGAATCCCTTTCATATTGACACACTACTCCGTCTCTTCTAGGGAGGGAAACACTGCCACTTTTTTCTCGTCTTTTTTTGTTTTCAAAAAATGCAACGTTTACAGATTTTTTTTTACGAAAGTAAACTTTTTATTTGCTGCCATGAGTGAGTGCTTCAAATGAAATACCTTTTGTATATTTTCAGCCAAAAACAAAAGGAAACGTTAAATATGTACATATACCTACCCAAAGAGGCAAACATATACGCCATTAAGAATACTAGGGTGACTAACGAAAAAAAAAATTGTTGCAGTCACATAAAAAAATCCAAAAAAAATCTGAAAATTGGGGTGAGCGGATGAAGTACTGTCAATTGTGGTGATAATATTGTGTTCCATTATTAAATGAGAAAGTTCAACCTTTCTGAATAAACCAAAAATTTGAAATAATTATCACTTTTTTTTACAGCCGTTTCAAATTTAAAATGATTAATAGCACCCATTGTATATACGTTAGTCTATAATTTTTTTTTGTTTAGTTCATAGTCACAACCGTACGGCATGGTTGCGGTAATCATTTTAACTTATAACTTAAAAAACAATACTTTTTTCTTACCAACCATATGTATATTGTTTCTTTAACCATATTTTCATTTCTAAATTTGGCAATAATACTATAGTTTATTATTTCAACGATATTATTATTGCCGCAATCAAACTGTTCTCAAAATACAATTCAAAAAACAGTACTATGGTTGCGACGAATATGCTTTTATTGCAGCGAACATATAATTTTTGCCGTAACCACATACGAGGGTTTATATATGTGACAGCGCATAGAGTAAGGGACCTAAGGGTAAAAAATCAATTTTCACTTTTTTTTGATGTGGACAACATCTGAGCATCGAATGAGACCGATCCCATGCCCCAAAAGTGTTCCCTCTCAGAGATATGCGCGTTTTATGAAAGTGATGATACACCACAGATACACGTATTTAAATCTTTAAAATGGCTCTGCTGAAAAAAACTGGTTTTTACCCTTAGGTCCCTTTCTATTTTGCGCGTCACATATATATTTCTGGCGTTATCTGACATTTCCATTGAAAAGTTTGATATTTTTTAGCATAAACGTACTCAGAACGTTTTGGCGTACGACCATCATTTGTGTTGTTTACTGTGATTTAAAAAAATTAATTTGGCAAAAACATGAAATTAACTCGTGAACATTTTCGTGCGATCATTATCACGACAAGAGTGCATCGATGAACGTAAATCTTTGTATGGCGATGAAGCACCATCCTATAGCACTGAGAAAAACTGTTTTAATGAATTCAATCGTGGCTGACGCTCGCTCAAAGACGAAGGTCGTGAAAGTCGTCCAAAAACGTCCGTTGTGCCTGAGAACACTGATGCCGTGCCTGAACTGATATTGCAAGATACCGTGAGATAGAGGCATCATTGGGCATTTCTTCCACCAGCACACATTCGATATATCATAAACACCTGGCCGTAAAAAAGGTTTGTTCTCGTTAGATCCAGCTCAATTTGACAATCGCTCAAAATAGGGCTCGTGTCGATTGGTGCAAAGAAATTTTGAAAAAATATGATCGCGGTGCTTTAAAAGACGTCTATAAGATCGCCACAGGTAACGAATGGATCAATGAGTATGAGCCCGAAACAAAACAGCAATCGACCGTGTGGGTCTTCGAAGACGAGCCAAATCCAACGAAAGTTATTCGTGGAAGAAGCAATTCGAAGCAAGTTTCATCAAAACTGGTCATGTGGCGGCTGTTCCGCTTTAGCAACGTAGGACGGTCAATTCCGAGTAGTACACCACAATTTGTTTGCCTGAAGTCTTCAGAGAAATTCGAAAAACGAACAAGGGAAGACCAATCATTGTGCACCATGACAACGGTTTGAGCCGTTGTGCGAGAGCTCGCATTGATGGGTCATCCGCCATACAGCCCGGACTTGGCACCCAATGACATCTTTTTATTCCCGCACATTAAGAAAAAAATGCGTTTAGAGGTGTCTGAATCAGAGTAGAAAAAGTGCTTCGACAATTGGTTTAAGCGCATACAAAAGTGCATCAATCATGCTGGAAATTACTTTGAAAAAAAATGAAACCATTTTTTATGATAAATATTCGCATTTTCATTATTAGGTCAGAAATATAGCAAACCTCGTAGTAACTATATATTTTCTTTGCGTGAGGGCAAGAACAACGCGGATGAAACGATGTTGGACGTGTTCGAGAGAAAGGTTTGTTGTAAAAACTATTGCTGTAAAGGCGAATATCGAAAATAGACAGTGATCATCATGTGGACATCGACTAAAAGGGGAGCGTCAAACTGCAACGATTACGTTGTCTTGGAAAAGTTGTGCGGATGGATGAAAATCCACCAGCATTGAGCATTATCGCCGGCGAGTACGAGCGCGTAAGAGGGACTGACCGAGAATCCGTTGGAATGACCAAGTCCAGTTAAGACTTACAGAATCTTGGTATAACCCAATGAATTGCACGAACACGAGGCTGAACCGGTTAATATTCTGTGCTTTTAAACTGTGTGGCCCACATGAGACTTTTGGTTTCACCAAAAGGGTAACGAAAAAGTTGTCCATTGCTCTGGCTCTTGATATATGCGCAGTGGCTCCACTTCATGGAATAATATGTTCGGATTATTCTCAACTTGCGGAAGAAAAAAATTTCCATTATAGCCGTAGAAACCGGTATTGGCTTATGGTGGGCCAAATTTAAAAAAAAAATATGTACCTCCAACTAAACTCTTTTTACAATACGTTGTAAAAAAGCTCTATAGATGGCTCTGAATGTGGAGTCTCTGTAGAGGTTGAAAAGTTGAATTGTATTTTCGTGGGCAACTGTTTGAAAAATACTTGAAAAGTGAGATTTAGTTCTCAATCGTTTGTTGAGAGTCCGGCTTCCTTTCAACAATTGCTGCGAAGCTTTGTGATGAAGGTAGTCACGGATCCGAAATTGCGATAAATGCAGTGTGCAACCACGAAAATCAATGTCACTTTGCCATATTGTAAAAAACTTGTCTTCTATTAAAATATAAATTCAAGAGGGCTTAATACCTGTTAATACCTGTTTAATGTGTATGGGCCAATAATTGTATCAGCCATGAAACCTCACAGCGAACAATACATCTAGCACATTTTCTGTTTTACGTACTAGCAAACTTTTGTTTTTTTGTTTTTTAAAAGCAATCTTTTATAAGCCATCTGTCAAAATTTCCGAAATATTTAATGATTTTTTTCTTCGTTATTGAAGTAAACAAGTTTTATAACTTTTGAAAAATGGAAAATAAAGAGTTTCATGCGGTAATTAAACACTTTTATATGAAAGGTTATACGCCACAATTAATCAAAGATGAATTGGATTCTGTTCATGTTGATAATGCACCATCATACTCCACCGTGAAATCCTGGGTTCAACAATTTAAAATGGGTCGTTCTAGTACGGAAGATGAACAATGCTCTGGAAGACCGAAAGCTGCTACTACTATTGAAAACATTAGAAAAATATTTAATGAAGTGACTAAAGATAGACGAATAAAGCTCAGACTGGCTGATATTGTTAAAATACACGAAAAACAAGTTTGGAGTATTTTACATGATGAACTCCACATGAAAAAGCTATCCGCAAGATATGTGCCGCGTTTGTTGACTTTTCCCCAAAAAATCGTCCGTTGGACCAATTCCGAGGAGCTTTTAGCGATTTATCAGCGTAATCCAATAGAGTTCTTGCGCCGATTCATAACTGTTGATGAAACATGGATCCATCACTACATCCCAGAATGCAAAGAACAGTCAAAACAATGAATAGAAGCTGGTAAAAGTGGTCCCAAGAAGGCGAAAACTGTTAAGTCAGCAGAAAAAGTAATGGCTACAGTATTTTGGGATGCAAGGGGTATAATATTTATTGATTATCTTGAGAAAGGAAAAAATATAAATAGTGAATATTATTGTGCATTATTAGATCGGTTGAGTGGAGAAATCAAGATAAAACGACCGCATTTAAAAAAAAAGTTCTTTTTCATCAAGATAATGCTCCCACACACTGCATTTTTTACTCAACAAAAACTGGCCGAATTACGATTTGAAATTACTCCGCATGCACCATATATTCCAGATTTAGCTCCTTCTGATTATTTCTTGTTTCCAAATTTAAAAAATAAATCTCGGTGGCAAAAAATTTTCGTCCAATACCGAGGTTATTGCTGAAACTGAGGCATATTTTGAAGGTCTTGAAAAATCTTATTTTTCGGATGGAATTAAAAAACTTGAAAAACGTTTGATGAAGTGTTTTGAGTTGGAAGAAGATTATGTTGAAAAATAAATACTAATAATTCCAAAAAACGGTTCTTTTTATGTTAGGCCAGTTACTTTTGCGGTCGCGCTCGTAATTCACGCTAAAGTAATACCCTAGAATTCTGACATTGATCCTCAATATGCGAGACTTAGTTTCTTAACAATGTTGTTACTGGATGCTTTTCTCACATTAAAAAGACATGCCAGAAGAACAATAATATTCAAGCAATATCATTTGAATCATTCTTCTGGCGAAGAAAATCGTTGACCAAGCATTTGTTTCTTGATGCGCGGGAATAAAAAGAAGTCATTGGGTGCCTTGTCAGGGTTGTACGGCGGATGACTCATCAATTCGACGTTTTGGCCGGTCAAAAAGGCGCTGGTTTGAGGCGATGTGTGGGAGGTTGCATTGTCATGGTGCACAATGATTCGTCTTCTCTTGTTCGTTTTCGAATTTCTCCGAAGATTTCAGGCAAACTAATTGTGGACGGTCAGAATTTACCGCCCTACGATGCTCAAGCGGAACAGTCGCCACATGACCAGTTTTGCCGAAGAAACAGGCGACCATTTGCTTCGAAGTGCTGTGGATTTGGCTCGTCTTCGAAGACCGACACGGTCAATTGCTGTTTTGTTTCTGGCTCATGCGCATAGATTTATGATTCGTAACCTGTGACGACCTTATAAACGTCTTTGAAGCACCGCGATCCTATTTTTTCAAAATTTCTTTGCACTAATCGACACGAGTTTTTTTTTGAGCGGCTGTCAAATTGTGCGGCATCGTGTATTGATGGTATTCGTGTATTCATGTGAGGCTGTGAATCTGCACCGTCATTCAAATGGACTTGAGCAGCTAATTACTGGACATCATATGTAGCTGTCATATATATATATCTTCCATATAAAACAATACGAGTAAAACCTATAAAGGAAAAAAATTATAAACAAAAAAGTTATGAATATTTTTAACCCTTCTGTCTTATTTGGGTCACCTAGTATGATGTTACAACCAGAAGTGTAATTTCTTCTACTGAATTTTTCCCATTTACGTTTTGGTGACAGTAACTGCATTTTATGCCCATGCGGTTGAGGCACTCTAATGTACTTCAGTTTTGTGCACAACTCAGCATGTTTCATTTTAAATGTTTCACAAGTGTTTTGTGGAAAGTTGCATACAAACACATGTGAATGGCGAAAATAGCGCATGAAGTGGTAATGGCGGCTTACGGTGTTCACTTGTACGTACTTTTGTGGCAGCAGAAATCCAAAAAATATGAAAGTACTTCAGGGTTTTAAGGAGTGCTTCTTGTTTCTCTTTTTTTCGCTCGAAATATAAACAAAGAGTAGTGCATTGTTTTTAAATAGAATTGAACACGTCGGATTAAGACAGCGGCGTACATAGCCTTACACCCATTTGGACATTTCCGACTGTATCTTAGCTTGTACATTGGAAGAACTTAAAAAAAATATTATTGCCAACAAATTAATTCCAATTAATTGCCACAGTGTCTTTATTCGTAAATAAATACAAAATTAAACAACTACAATATATTTCCTAGCTATAGTTTAAGGGTATTTAGATGAGTTTAGGCTTTTTGAGAATTTTTGTTTGGATCCAAATACCGACAAAATATTTTTTTTTCTCCAACACCTTAATACTTCCCTAAACATTTCATTAAGAAACGATGTCAGTATATTAAAAGGTAAATCGATTTACATTTTAGCTAAAATATGAAGTTATGATTTTAAGTCGACTTTTTATAGTCAATTTCTCATGTTGGCGAGTTTATCATTGCAAGCTGGAATTTGAACTTTCAATTCTTTACAAAATAATGCTACTCGTAAGCATGTGAAAAGAATTAGTAGTGAAACGCGAAGCACCATTTGGCAGAAAACTAACCCCTGCTATTGTAAAGTTTGCAAGGTGTGCACCCACGCATTATCTTGATGAAATGGTAATCGCGGCACGCATCTTGCAGACAACTTTCTTAAAACCAATTGATCAGGTAAAATCGAAACCACACTACCATATGAAGTGCGTATGGCATCAACAATCTCCCCCCCCCTTTTAATCTTCCATCGGCCAACACAAATCGTGGATTTTTCTACATTTTCAGGTGTACTCAGTAGGGACATAAATACTGTTACACACGTTTTATGCTGTAAAATAAAAAGTACTGAATATTTTTGGACCAACTATTTTTTAATATATTTATTGATTGATATTGTATCCAAAATGAATCTAATTATTCGAAAGGTCCGCCTTTTTCCTTAACAAACGCCTTAAGTCTCACTGGCCAAACGTCAATAGCTGCACGAACCTCGTCCATTGGAAAGTTCACCACAGCTCGAACCAAAACAGTCTTAAGAGATCCAATGTTGTGGTTTCTTTTGTGACAAACCTTGTCCTCTAAAGCAGTCCACACTTTGTAATCCAATGGGTTCAAATCTGGACTGCCTAAGGGCCATTCTTCGGAGGAAATGAAAGCTGGCAAATTGTTTCGTAGCCAGGCCTGGGACGTTTTAGCCTTATGTGCCGGCGCAGAATCCTGTTGGAAAGTCCATGGCTGGTTTTGGAACAGGGAACTGTTAAGAGGCTTCACAACAGCTTCCAAAACGATTTCTTGGTAAACTCGTTTTGGCTCCTTATTCGCAGAATTGCAGGTCAGTGATCCCATCGTAAGAGACACCCCACCAAACCATGACTAAGCTGGGTGATGAGCCTTTTCCACCCTTGGGATCAGTTCAGATGCTTAATTAGATGACCGCGCATACACTCTTTCATTTTGCTTGTTAAATTTTTCCTGAACGGTAAAAATATTTTCATTGGTAAACAAAATTTTTCTGTGCAAGTTATCAGCGTGCTTCACCAAACGACGTTTGCATTTTTCAATCCTATTTTTTTTTAGCTGCAGTCAATAAATGACAGGTACGTCGTTTGAAAGCCCCAAGTCCCAAGTATTTTTTAATGATTCGAATCATGGACTTTTGCGTGATATTTATCTCACGGCCCATGATTTTCTGTTTTCGGAGCGGATTTCTGTGAATTCTTGATTTAACGGCTTTGATGACATGCGGTGTTCGAACAGAGCGTGGGCGGCACTACCGGTGGCGGTCTTTTACATTCCCAGTCTCCTCAAACAGTTTTATGCATCGGCGGACGAACATGCGGCTAATCCCTAGTGGCCGGAGCGCTTTGAAAATATCGCTTTTTTTATTTGACACTTAAAAAGCGCTATTACAGCGATACGGTTCTCATTATCTGACCACTCCATGCTGAAAGTTGAAACAATTTTAAAATTCCGTTACAGACTAACGCTATTGAGGTTAGCTTTTAAACCCCTTATGACATTAACGGGGTATGTTCAGTTCTACTATTGAAATGGGTGCGCTCAATGTGGTAACAGTATTTATGTCCCTACTAAGTATTCTATATATCGGGCGATTCATCTAGAGGTATTTTTACAGAACAAAAAAATATATAAAAATTCTAATCAAGTGTGGAATCTTTATTGGTAATTTGAAAGGACATTTTATGGCATTTATTTTTTGAATATAATTTCTTTCAAATGTTGGCAGCAACTACGCCTCAGGGTTTTCATTCTGAGGGTCTTATTTTGGGTGACTCGTTCGAGCATTTCGACCGGTATCGCATTAATGACACGTATAATGTTGGCTTCCAAAATCTAATCGTAGCTGGTTTGTCAGCATAGACTTTGGACTTTACGTAACCCCAAAGAAATATGTCTAAAGTTTTCATATCACTTGATCTAGGCGGCCAACTCACCTGTCCAAAACGTGAAATTAGCTGCTTTTCGAAATAACCTCTCAATAGATCCATTATTTGAGCACCTGTATGGCGAATGCCACCGTCCTGTTGAATCCAAGTGTCGTCAAGATTACGGGCTTCAATTTCAGGTAGCATAAAGATCGATATCATGGCGCGATAGCGAGCACCTTTCACGGTTACGTTCCAGCCATCATCATTTTTGAAAAAATATGCACCGATTATAAACCGCACCAAACTGTGGTTTTCTCTGTGTATAATGGCACCTCTTGAACCTCTTCTTGTTGCTCTTCAGCCCAAATGCGGCAATTTCGTTTATTGACTTTGCCGTTGAGCCAGAAATGCGATTCATCACTGAACAAAATTTTGGTCGAAAACAGCGGATCTTCCCGTTTCTCACCGAACGCTTCATAATACAGTTGCCAACATTTGAAGGTAATTATTTTCAAAAATTAAATGCCATAACATGTCCTTTCAATTACCAAATTTTATATTTTTTTTTTGTTCTGGATCACCCTATATAAATCGACGTACTCGTAAGTTTTAGCTAAAATTCGATTAGATATCAACGTACAGAATTTTTTGAAGATGTTGTTTGTCGACTTTGAAATTTGACAGTTACCACAAAATTGATGTAAAAATAATGTAAATAGCTAAGGTTAACTATTAACTTTTCATTAAGGAACTAAATGTTTAGTAGATCATAAAATCTTAATGAGATTTGGCGAATAGCCACTGTGCTGTGGTTCATCTCCACAGCGGCATTTCGAGTAAGACACCCACGTAAAATCTTCTCCCTTAAATGCATTAGATTGAAGCAATAAAAATACTTTTTTAATAACACAAGCCTGTATTAAACTTAATTAATTTTTGTTAAACTGAAGAGAAAACGATTTAATAAAGTCCAGTTAATATCACTATTTTATCATTATCGCGACCCACTCTTATGTATGTACATCTGTATTATTTACTATTCTTAAGGGAAACCTTTTGTAATTCTTTGTTTTTGCTGTTTGTAGTTCTTTCATTTGGTGGCATCTGAAATGGCTGCACTTACACTGAAAGAAAAAACGGTTGTTGTATGAACGAACGCGTTTCGTTGAAGTTCGTACGTTGATGCAACGAAAAATTACGTTCATGCAACGAAACCTGACGTTCATGAAACAATTGGTACGTTTATACTACGAAATGGATTTTTCGCACTTTTCGTAGTTTCGTTTATGCAACAACTCAGCATACGTTAATGTAACGAATTTTTTTTTGTGAAAATAAGAGCAAATAAGAAAAAAATTTAATATTTTATATCTTTAAATGCTTTAATTAGTCTACTCGAATACGTCTTTTAAACATTTGTTTTTATCTTGTGGTTTTATACAACATTTATAGTTAACGAAACACATACATTGATGTAACCATCGATTCGTATATACAACTACTCATTCATATATCAAACGAAATAATTTGTTTATGATTTTATTCTAATTTTCAGGGAGGAAACCGCTTGAAAAATATTGTACACGACTTTTTTCACCGTTTGCAGTCTCACTATATCAATTCTCGTTTCAGGATTTATTTTAAGGCTGATTTTTCTAACACTTATAGCTAACCACATGTATACGTTGATGCTACAACGCAATGGTATGTGCAACAACCCATTCGTTCATTCAACGATATGATTTGTTTGGCTTATTTTGATCAGGAAGCGCGATTGTGCACATAAGTTATGCCTTAGACTTTAAATTTTACTATTTCAATATATTTTTTCAACGGTGATTTGCCTAACTTAAAGTTAACGATATGCAACGCAATCGTATATACAACAATCCATACGTTTATGCAACGAAATCCTGAAATGAACAAGTGTTTTAATTGTTTCAAACGACAAAAGCAAAGTGCTGTTATCATTACGTTAAAAATACATGTATGCACAAATACCTATCCATTTACTACATGTACGAGCATATGTTAGTTTGTTTTGTTAGAATTTGGTATATATGGTATAAGTATAATAAAATGTATTTATTTGAAGTAAAAAGCTAAAATTCAGATTTTTTATTATTGCTTCCAGTGCACAATATTGTATCAACGAAACAATATTGTTGTGTCAACGAAAGAGGATTGTTGTATCAACGAAACAAGATTGTTGTATTAACGAAATAAGATTGTTGTATTAACGAAACAAGGTTGTTGCATCCACGAACCAAGATTGTTGTATCAACGAACCAAGATTGTTGTATCAACGAACAAAGATTGTTGTAACAACGAAACAAGATTGTTGTAACAACGAAACAAGATTGTTTTATTAACGAAACAAGATTGTTGTATCAAAAACTAGGTTGTTGCATCCACGAACCAAGATTGTTGTATCAACGAACCAATATTGTTGTATAAACGAAAAAAGGTTGGTGTATAAACGAAACAAGATTGTTGTAACAACGAAACAAGATTGTTGTTTTAACAACAAGGTTGTTGTATCAAGGAAAAAAGATTGTTGTATCAACGAACCAAGGTTGTTGTATCAACGAAACAAAGTTGTTGTGTCAATGAAACTATATTGTTGTATCAACGACTTTTAATTTTACGTTGTATGAACGAAACTTTTCACTTTAACGAAACTATTTTCGTTGCATCAACGAAGCCCGACGTTGGTTGACTTTTAATGTCAAATTTCGTTGATGCAACGTAAAAAATCGTTCATGCTACGAAGCTTTTTCTTTCAGTGTACACACCAATTGGAAATGTCAGCTGAGAAATAAAATGAAAACAACAACAACAGCAAACAAGGACGACGATGGCTACGATGATGACGGCACAGAGGACACAAAGACGACAAAAAGTAGAGCAGTGAGCTTACAACACTTGATGGTCGCTTTTAAGGAACATCAACAAAATAATCACAAGGATTATCACCACTGTGCACGACTCGAATGTTAAATGTCCGGAAAATAGCTTCGTCGCCCCATGGCTGTAGTTAAATATTTAAATATTTTAGTAAGTGAAATTGTCGTCTGATGTCCGTGTAAATCTCGCTGCTGCTGTCGCACAAACTCGTACATACGTATTTCTTGTTCTGCCGCTTCTCTTTCTCGTCTTTCTTTTACTTACTTTAAAAGATAGAGGCACTGACGGGCACATGTCACAAAGTGGATGTATGGAGGACATCATTGAAGTGGATTTACAGTTGAAATTTGTCCGATGGAAACAACAGCAGCGAGAGTGGCCAATAATGTGGAAGATTTGTGGTGGGGAAATTATGATACACAACAGTGCAGCTTAAGTAGATCGTTTGAATTTTATTTGACTGCCGGAAAACTAAAGCGATTCGTCTTGAATCATTACCATGCAAATCAGTTGGTAATAGAGCTTTACCTCTGCTGCCGAGATATGTACAATGAAAGTTGGGCAGGACGTTAGGTTAAGCAAATATTTGTTGTTTCTAGTAGACATTGTAATTGTTCTCCATTGCAGAGGGTGGCAAAAGTTGATTAATCTTTTGGAAGAAACCGAATGTTTATCGGTGCTCTGTAAGTCTGACTTTATTCTGACAAAAATGAAAATTTTCGAAATAAATCTGAAATTATCAAAACTAGTTCTCATTTGCTGTTATTTGTTGGGCTCGCCTGAAAAATATATAAGAATAAATGCATTTCGGACTCTATGTACTTTTTATATTCATATTCAATTTTTATTTCCTTGAATAGTCGGGCTTTAGTTCCTTCGACGATTGCATTTCGGACTCTATGTACTTTTTATATTCATATTCAATTTTTATTTCGTTGACTAGTCGGGCTTTAGTTCCTTCGACGAGGGCTGCAATATAATTTTGGCCTGATAATGAAAAAGCGAATATTTATCATCAAGAATGGTTTTAGTGTTTTTCAAAGTATTCTTCAGCATGATTTATACACTTTTAAAGCACTTTTTCCACTCCGATAGAAACACCTCCAAAACGTGTTTTTGGACGCTTCAACAGCATGGCGAAGAAAATCGTTGACCTCGCATTTTTTTCTTGATGTGCGGGAATAAAAAGAAGTCAATGGGTGCCAAGTCAGGGCTGTGCGGCGGATGACCCATCAATTCGACGTTTTGGCCAATCAAAAAATGCGCTGGTTTGAGCCGATGTGTGAGAGCTCGCATTGTCATGGTGATTCGTCTTCTCTTGTTCGTTTTTCGAATTACTCCGAAGACTTCAGGCAAACAAATTGTGGTGTACAACTCAGAATTGGCCGTCCTATGCTTTTTCCGCGAACAACTTTCGTTGGATTTGGCTCGACTTCTAAGTCCCACACGGTCGATTGCTGTTTTGTTTCGGGCTCATACGCATAGATCCATGATTCGTCACCTGTGACGATCTTATAAACGTCTTTAGAAGCACTGCGATCGTATTTTTTCAAATTCTCTTTGCACTAATCGACAAGATCCTTTTTTGAGCGATTGTCAAATTGTGCGGGATCCAACGATAACAAACCTTTTTTACGGTCAGGTGTTCATGCAATATCGAATGTATGATGGTGAAAGAAATGGTCATGGTATGTCACATGACGATCTTGTATTATCAGTTGACGCACGACATCAATGTTCTCTGGCACAACGGCCGTGTTTGGACGACCTTCGTCTTTGGGCGAGCGTCGGATACGATTGAATTCATTAAACCAGTCTTTTACAGTGCTATAGGATGGTGCTTTATCGCCATACAAAGATTTAAGTCCATTAATGCAATCTTGTCGTGATAATCCACGTCGAAAGTTGTGAAAAATGATCGCGCGAAAATGTTCACGAGTTAATTCCATTTTTTTGCCAAATTTATTTTTTCAAGTCACGCAAGTGATGGTCGTACGTCAAAACGTTCTGAGTACGTTTATGCTTCAAAATGTCAAACTTTTCAATGGAAATGTCAGATGGCGCCAGAAACACTTAGTGTTGTCTAAGCCAGAATTGCTATACCCTCGTATTTTCAACATATGCCACAGAAAATAGCCGTAGAAATTTCAAAGTTCCATAGTGATTATTAGATCTAGTTTTCTACATAAATTAATTAAAATCACCTTGCAGGAAAATTTGGTAAATTAAACATTTATGGCTCTTTAAGCTTTTATTAGTTTGACCTAATACTGACAAATACGAAATTTTTCCTTTTAAAAAATCTAAATAAATGTGAAATTATCCAAGTTAGCTCTTATTTAGTGTAATTTGTTGGGTCCGAATGAAAGAAAAATATTAAAATGCATTTCTGACTGGCTTTTATAATATGTATACCCATCACCATAGGATAGAGGGTATATTAAATTTGTCATTCCTTTTGTAACAGTTAGAAATACTATTCGGAGACCCCTTAAAGAATTTATATTCTGCATCGTGGTAAAATTCTCATATGATATAGTCATGTCCGTCAGTGTAATGCAAGTTAGGATTGGACAAAGGACGCGCTTATACAACCCTGGACCTACCTATACTCTAATTACAACAATAGTAGAAAAGATATGCTAATCGATCCAGATACTTATTCTAAGTTGGTTGATATAAATAATATGAGGACTATCTTTCTCCTTTTATACAGATGTTAAACACATCATCATAAAACAAATTAAATTTGGTATGAAGCAGCTTAGTTTGGAAGAATGAAGAACTTAAAGAGCTCGTATATGGTTATCACAATACGATTTTTTCTGACGAGGGGCGTCATTTTTCTATAGTGGAGCATTCAAAGTAGGGAATTGCGTAAACACTTTACTGCGGAAACAACTTAGTTAAATATGGAAATATATATCTATAGATACCCATTAGGGTGGATCGATTTAGCAATCGATTTTTCAATAGTTTTTGGCCTGAGGAAAAAAAATCCACTACAACATATCAAATAAAAATCATTTTCGCAGTAATAGTATTACCTTTTCAAGGTTACAAATATACTTTGCCACATACGGTTGGAGCGCGGTGTTTGCTTTTTTGCATTACAGACTGTGTGGCGGCACTGTTGGTCGAAGAGAGTGGAGATATTGCGTGGCTTATAGTGGCTGACGGAAGATTTGTATTCGTCTGCCTTTCAGATGCCATTATGCATTGGACACGTAAAGAGAGCTATTTTTGTATTGAAGCATATTTTTCATATGCGCACTCGATCATTGCAGTGCAGCGTGCTTTTCGTTTACGATTCGCTGTTCCCCCACGCGGACGTGTTTCTGGACGGCAATCAATTGTAAATTGGGTAACTTCATTGAGAACAGCAGGGAATGTAACATGTGCACGAAGAGGACCTGAATGAAGGATTACTCGTACACCACCACAAAACATCGAGAGAGTTAGAGCAGCAGTACTGCAATTTACGAAACGCTCTGCTCGGAAGCAATCACTTGCTCTTGGCATTTCGAGACGTTCTCTTCACCGGATTCTTCATAATGAACTGTATTTTCACCCGTATAAAATGTGCGTGGTACAACAATTGTCAGCACGGGACTATTTGACACGACGGACCTCTTGTGAAGACATTTCCACGACAGCTGGTTCTATGGAGCGGATTGACCTGAAGAGTAATTTCCGCCAAGGGCTGTCACGCTGGCACACATTTGTCAGGCCGCGTCACTCTTTGTTTCGCCATATCACGAGTAGGCATAATTGGCCCTTAATTTGTATAGGATAACCTTCTTGCCGTAACTGTGAACGAATGGTACTTGTCTATGATACAGGATTTTTTTCAGTTGGCTCTTGAGGCAATGCACATGGTTCCAACAGGATGGTGCCACTGCACATACAGCGAGGGTTACCATGAATTTTTTAAAAGAAAATGATTCCTAGACTGCTTATCTCTTTGAGGAGTGATGTGAACTGGCAATGCACATGGTTCAAACAGGATGGTGCCATTCCACATAAAGCGAGGGTTACCATGATTTTTTTAAGGAAAATGATTTCTGGACTGCTTATCTCTTTGAGGAGGGATGTGAACTGGCCGGCACGCTTACCAGACTTAGCCCCATGAGAGTTTCTCCTTTGGGGTTACCTGAAGTAGAACACCTTGGAAGACCTAATTAACAATATTGAGGCTGAAATTGGCAGAATACCAGTCGACTTGCTTGTTAGAGTTCATGAAAACTTCAGAAAACGTATACACCAGTGTGTGGATAGCAGAGGTCGACATTTGCCAGATACAGTATTTAAAACCATGTAATTTAAAAATTCCCTTACCGTTCAATATAATTAAAATATAAAATAAATTTTTTTAAGGTTCATAATTTTTGTATTTTATTCTCAATAAGCAAATTTTCGCGCTTCACCCTGTACAATACAATACACCATATGAGTGCGAGGGAATATAAATACGACTGAGAGAATCGTATAAACATTTCGAAGCCTCGAAAATGATTTTTTTTGATACGAGTATGTCGTAAGGGAACTTTTTTCCCTCACATTAAAAGCTTTAAAGAAAATCGATGGCACAATATCGAACATTTTTTGTCCTTACAAATCGACCCACCCTAATACACATATTTACTTCCAAATGAATAAAATGTATATGAACTCTTTATTAAGGAGTATTCGATATAAAATAGCTTAATTTCAACTTTATTTGTGATTGAAAGCGGGTTTTTAACATGAAAAAAATTTAATTAAAATCACCCAAAATAAATGTTGATTAAAGCAGCAAAAAAAATCATTTCTTTGTGGGTGCATTCATTAAAATAATTTCAGTGATGCACAACTAGTATGCGGTTTTTATATTTTGTTGAATAAATTTAATTTTACACTTGGTTACAAATTTAAAGACACAGAGAAAAAAACCCGTATGTCGTAGTTTTTGTAAAAACTGCATATGGGATAGAAGATGGGCCCATCCACTGCCACATAATTTTTGGTATGTCCCTTACAAACGACCCTCATTCAATGCTGATTAGAACCCGATACAAAACAGTTTAATTTTAAAGAAAGGATAATATGATCCATTCTGGTACCTGCAGTGCAACTTTTGGTATTCGCATAATAATTTTAATAAAATTCATGCGATTCAGTTGGAAATAAGTAAGTAATGTTAACAAACATTTGGTGATGGCAACTGAAATTCTTTTATGCAACTGAATGTAAAAATCTCTTACCGACTTCCAACCAATTTGTTCTCCGTGTGCAATGTTAAACTGACTGTACCTAGTAGCTCTAACTTTAAATGCCCTACATTTCATTCTGTGTACTCCACACATTTTTATTGATGCTTACAGTTCTAGGCTGCGCGGTTCAACTGAAAGTTTAGACTCCTTTTTTGGAGTCTAATCTAAGCTACATCCATTATATGCGCCAAATGCATTTTAAAGATGGCATACATATTTTATTTACAATTATTACTACCCTTAAACATGAGAATATGCCATATTCTTGGGGGAAAAATAAAACACAATAACCACTTGGTGTAGCTTCTGCTGTAGTCAGCATAGGCTGCAATCCTTTTCGCCGCTTGTCTCTTTGTTCAATGCAGGATTCGCTGAACATCAGTCTTTTGTTTAAATGCGCATACGTCATTCTTTTTACTCGTCGTGTTTATGGCAGCGAAGGAGTTGAGTCCTTTATAGCACATGTACATGTGGAACATGTTCGTCCTGCTCCTTTTCTGCTTCAATTTCGTTTTCCGTCTTTTATGTTGTGTTGTTTATTTTTTACCGGTTTTTGACAGCAAGCCTGCTGAGTTTCCCTGCCAGAAGTTGCCTTTCGTTCTGTGTCTGATTCGTTGATTGTTGTAGAGTTTTCTGTGACATGCATATAAATTTTGTTAAGGGTAACCGCCTGACGTTCTCTTTAAGGTGGGAATGGATGGCGTGAAAATTCATTTGGTTCCTTGTTACAGCCTGCTGTTAAATACTAAATGTTTGGCATGTAAACCCTTTCGAATGTTCAAATTTACATGATTTCAACAACGGTGGTTATATAGAGAGTTCAGAAATCAATGATTTATAATTTTGTATCGTGGCTTTATATGGAATCAGTGGAGCATGCTATGAATAGATTATAAATGTGTTATTTATTATTTTATTTTTGTTTATTTTGATTTGTATTGCAGTAAAAATGAGAGATTGGGGCACGTTTAATGTTCATGATAAAAACAGCAATTTGTATTCCATTTAACAAGGTAAGGTATGATGTCTAGATCAACGTCTATATTTCATCAATTAAAATAATAAGCCTTTTTATTTTCAATCTTGCAATTGAGTATAAAGCCATTTGCGGCAATTCTTTTGTATTGGGTGATCAATCTAGAGGTATTTTTTTTTTCAAAATAAAAATAAGTACAAAAATTCAAATCAAGTGTGGAATCTTTATTGTTCATTCGAAAGGACATGTTATGGTATTTTTTTTAAATATAATTTCACTATATTTACTCAGTGAATTTCTTCAAGTAAAAACTCTCCTTAAAAAAGCTCCTTTTTTACAACTTTTTGGGCTATTGAAAAACAATTTCGAGTAACATTAGTTAAGACAGAAAAAGTAGTACTTACTAGAACAAAACTGTTATTTTTCATGAATGTAAAGAAAAAAGATGAATTTCGCGCTCATAATAGGTTATCGGTCGCAGTGAAATGCAACTTTTAAATTGGACAAATTTATCTTAACTATTATTTGATTTGCATATATATAGGGTGATCCATCTACAGGTATTTTTTCATGAGAAAAAAATATAAAAATTCAAATCAATCTTTATGGGTAATTTGAAAGGACATTTTATAGCATTTATTTTTTGAATATAATTTCCTTCAAAATGTTGGCCGCAACTACGCCTCAGGGTTTCCATTCTGAGTGTCCAATTTTGGATGACTCGTTCGGTATGGCTTTAATAGCACGCGTAATGTTGTCTTCCAAAACCTGAATCGTAGCTGGTTTATCCGCATAGACTTTGGTCTTTACGTAACCCCAAGAAAAAATGTCTATAGATGTGATATCACTCAATATAGGCAGACAACTCACCTATGTAAAACGTGAAATTAGCTGCTTTTCGATATGACCTTTCAATAGATCCATTGTTTGAGCAGCTGTATGGCAAGTGGCACCGTCCTATTGAAACCAAGTGTCGTCAAGATTACGGGCTTCAATTTCAGGTAGCATCGATATCATGGCGCGATAGCGAGCACCATTCACGGTTACGTTCCGGCCATCATCAGTTTTGAAAATATATGCACCGATGAGTCCACCAGCCTATAAATCGTACCAAACCGTGGTTTTCTCTGGGTATAATGGCACCTCTTGAACTTCTTCTTTTTGCTCTTTAGCCCTAATGCGGCAATTGTGTTTATTGACTTTGCCGTTGAGCCAGAAATGGGCCTCATCACTGAACAAAATTTTGGTCGAAAACAGCGGATCTTCCCGTTTCTCACCGAACTCATTTCCATAATACAGTCGCCAACATTTGAAGGTGATTATTTGCAAAAAATAAATGCCATAAAATGTCTTTTCAAATTACACGCAGAAAAAAAGTATGGTTGGGGTGACAATATTCGAAGAGGATCATACTATTGTTGGGTATATGGTTGTGACACAACAATATTATGATCCTCACAACAATAGTATGATTCACACATAACCATACTATGATCCCCACAACCATAGTATGATTCACACATAACCATACTATGATCCCCACAACCATAGTATGATTCACACTCAACCATACTATGATCCCAAAATTATTTATTAGGATTGTTTATTGTTGTTATTCAAAAATAGAGGTTTTTATTAAATTGTTTTTATTTAATTAAATTGCATTACTATTAGCTCATAGCCAGAATTGAAGCCATGTTTTTATTAAACATTTCATTCAAGAAACAAAAATATATATTCCAACGGTCAAAAATACTTTAAGCTGCCAGCAGGGGTGATTGCTACTTCGCCATCCGTAGACACCAAGTAACGAATGTGATTAAGCCATGATCAATGGCTATATACTTAAGTGCAGGCAGATTTTAAATAAACGAGAACCAGTCGTTATTAGAGTATTTCACCGACAAACTAAACACAATAAAAATCCCTCGAACTACCTTCCGATTGTTGTTGTCTTTTTTAATGGACAGCAACCATTCACTGTATCGTGTGTATGTGTTTTTTTGTATATCAAAAAAACATACGCACACACATACATGTGTGCTCTACAAAACCTGTTTTGTTATGTTCAAAGTCACAACCATACTGTATGATTGCCGTAATCATATTTTTGTTAACGTAAATTTTAAACAACAATACTTTTGTTGCACCGTCCATGTTTATATGGTTGCTACAACCTTATTTTCATTTCTAAATTTGGCAATAATACTATTGTTACATTTCAACAATAGCAATATGGTAGCAATCATACTATTGTCAAAATGAAATTCAAAAAACAATACTATGGTTGCGACGAACATGCTTTTATTGGAGAGAACATATTATTGTTGCGGTGACCATTGTGTAACCATATCTTTTCTCTGCGTATACCAATACAGATTCCACACTTGATTTGAATTTTTAGTATTTTATTTTTGTTCTGAAAAAATCATCTAGATGGATCATTTTTTATTCACTATGGCTACCCTGTTTACATAGGTATAAATCCATGGACTTTTACATCAGCAAACTAATGGCAACTCTAAGCAGCAACATATGAATTATGAAGTGTTTTTAGGTGGCTGGTGTTTGTTATTTTGCGTTTTGCATGTCAGTTGCATTTACTTTTTTGCAGCCGTGTTCCCTTTCATGACATTGCTCTTCTCCAGAAACTTGTCATAAGCTCGCATGAGGGTGGTGGTAGTTATATTTTTCCCATTCCTGCATACTCGTATATTTCATAGGCCTGAGTTTGAGCAGTTTGCTAATTTACAACTTAACAAACTGCCATGTACCATCCATACTAACCCTTTCTTCTGAGCTATGCAGATAATTTTCAATTAATAATGCCTTGTGGCGGCATAAAAACCAAATGCCCAGTTCTTTCAAATGTGCTTTTGACTCTAGTTTTATCTAATGCAAACTACTTGTAGGACCAATTCACCTATACCCTAATTTAAACCTAATTAATAGTCAAAACTCAGCTGCAGATATTTGCCAAAAAAAAACTTTTTGTTTCTTTTTCGGTGTGTTTGACTTTTGAGTTTGAAACTCATTTAAAAGTGTGTCATCGTTTGAATGTTGTTCCGGCACAGAGAAAAAAAACGGAGAAAAAATTGACTTGTGAATAATATTTGCATATACTCTTGTGGACCATTTATATTTGCTGTCAAAAGAAATATGCCGAAAAAGACTGGGTAACGTTTTTTTTCATTTTTATAAGATATGCTACCAAAAACTTTATAACAAAGTGGAGATTTTCAAAGAGAAAAAAGTAGAGGGTAGGGAATAAAAATAAAATAAAAAGCGAATAATATTTTCTTTAGCATTTAAATATACCTTGTAGACTTGCTGAGCCATATAAACGTTTCTCTTATATTCCACTAAACGCTTTTGTACCCTTTACCATAGTTTTGAAACTTTAAATGCAATTAAGTGTTATTATAGATTCTTATTCAAATCATTGTAATTAAAAATGAAATATCATACTTGTTCCTACTTTGGACGAATCTCTTGGACTTTTTGTCTTATAAATTTGACGGTGCGTTTGGAATTAGCGTCTTTTCGCTCGCATAAGGTATTTTTTTAAAAGAAACAAAAAATCTTTATTTTTAGCGAAGTGTAACTAACCTTCATCTAAGGACAGAGTTCATATTTATTTTGACATTCCGCTTGCAACATCTTTATTGAAATAAGACTATATAAAATACAGGGTGATTCAATTTTAATGCAGATTTTTGAGTTGAGGTTCTGTTGCGTCACAAGTCACAAATAATACGAAAGCGCTCAAATGTAACATAGTGCGTAATGATCGACTTATAGCCATTCGTACTAAAGCTCATCCATATTGGTCGACTTTTTCATATCGCCCCCATTGAAATGATAATTTCAATTTAATATCTGGCTTCTATACAGGAAACACTTTAAATTAGATCTAGCTCAAATGAAGTCCCGCGTGTTAAGTGCGACCTACATATTTATATTTCGGGTCCTGACAATACTAGTGTTCCCAGATGCAAACTAGGACTTCCATTGGAAACTTTAACATTTCTTAGCATAACTTCACTCAGAACATTTTGTCATTTGAGGGCGAATTGGTTTGTTTACAGTGTGTTAAAAAATTCATCTCAGTCAAAGAATGGAATTATTCCGTTAACATTTTTGTGCGATGATTTGTTACGATTTTCGGTGTGGGTTATCGGACAAGAGTGTTTAAATCAACCTTTTTCGACTTTTGGCGATGAAGCACCATTAAAAACGTGTGTTTGGTGTGCTCTACTGGCAGAGGGAATCATTGGTCCATATTTCTTTAAAACTTAAGCCGGTCACAGTGTAACAGTCAAAGGGGAACGCTATAGAGCCACGATAAATGCGTTTTTCGTGCCTGAATTGAAGGATGTTGATGTTGACAACCGTAGGTTCCAACAAGATGGCGCTACATGCCATACAGCCAACGAAACAATCAATTTAATGAAGGAAACTATTGGTGAGCACATTATCTTGAATCGAGGGCCTGTGGCGTGGCCACCAAGATCTTCTGATTTAACACCGCTGGAATATTTTTTATGGGGTTATGTGAATTCGATTGTCTAGGCAGATAAGCCTAACACGATTGACGCATTGGAAGAGAATATTCGTCGCGTTATTGCTGACATTTGGCCCCAAATGCTGCAAAAGTGGTCGAAAGTTGGGCCTCCCGGCGGGAATTTATTCCAACCAGCCACGGCGACCACTTAACCAAAATCATTTTTCAAACATAATTGCAAACCCTTACCTCAACAATAAAGCTAAGTTCATGGCCATATCTTTAAATTATATGCGTTTTAATGCTTCTTGAAAACCACACGCCTGAAAAAAAAAAACACCCTTAATAAAGTATAGCACATGTGTAATTAAAGGATATTAACTTGGAATTTTATATTTGATATTTCATGGCTTGGCTCCATCAGTCAAAGAAAAGCGTTTTTGTTGAACAGTGCAATATAGCCTTTATCCTGACACATTAACTACAGGTTTAAGGTTAAAAGTACTTAAATTCTTAAAACATATTGCAAAAAATAACCTTTTACGTTTTGTACAATTCGGAGGGAGAAATTTAGATGAGTGAGCCGAAAGTTCTTTTTTCTATCGGACGGCATTTCAAAATTAATAAAACTTTTTGGATGGTCTTACCGGCATTTTAAAATTTAATAAATCTTTTTGGATGGTCTTACCGTTTTTTAAACTTAGGATTGGACAAGCAGTGCTACGCCATGTTTTTAACCTAATTTTACCACAATAATTTCTTAATGCTGTTAAAATTTTATAACGATCGGTCAATTACTTTGACCGTAAATTCGATTTTTTAAAGTGGCACTATCCAATTTTCGCCTAGGTTGTGCTTCATTCCATTCCCATATCGTTATGTTCCAAATACGAGGGTTGCTATTTATATTTCGTCTCCTGACAATACTAGTGTTCAGTGATGCAAACTGGAACTTCCATTGGAAACTTTGATATTTTTTTAAGCATAACAATTTGTCGAATTGTTTTGTTTACAGTGTGTTGAAAATTCATCTCTGTCAAAAATAGAATTATTCCGTGAACATTTTCGTGCAATAATTTTTTACGATTATCGGCGTGAGTTATCGTCCCAAGAGTGTTTAAATCAACTTGTTTCGACTTTTGGCGCTGAAGCACTATCAAAAACCACTGTTAATCGCTGCTACCATGAGTTCAGTCTCGGACGCCGTTCGCTCCAGCATGAATTTCGTGAAGGACGTCCAACTTCGGTCACTTTGCCAGAAACCATAGATGCGGTGCGTGAACTAATTAAGCAAGAACGACATGTGGCATGCTGTAAGATTGAGGCATCCTTGGGCATTAGTATGACAAGCAGCAATAAGATATTGCATGTCCATTTGGATGTGAAAAAATCCCACATAATTTGACGAATGCTCTTTCTTTGGATTAGTGCAAAGAGATGTTAAGAAAGTTTAACTGCGGTAGCTCAAAGGCAGTGTATAACATTGCCACAGGTGACGAGTCATGGATCTATGCATATGAACCCGGAACAAAACAGCAATCTTTGGATTAGTGCAAAGAGATGTTAACATTACCACAGGTGACGAATCATGGTTATATGCATATGAACCCGAAACAAAACAGCAATCGACCGTATGGGTCTTTCAAGACGATCCAACAAAAGTTGTTCGTGGAAGAAGTACATCGAACCAAATAATTGCGTTTTTTCGGTATAACCGGCCATGTTGCCGCAGTGCCTTTAGTGGAACGTAGAACGGTCAATTCTGAGTGGTATACAATCATCTGTTTGCCAATAGTGTTCGAAGAAATGAGAAAAGATAATACGAGAAAGAAAAAACGGATCATTTTGCATTACGACAATGCGAGCTCTCACATATCAGCTGAAACGATGAGCTATTTGACCACTCAAGATGTCGAATTGATAGGCCATTTATCGCACAGCCCTGTTTTGGCATCCAGTGACTTCTTCGTATTCCCTAACATCAAGAAAAAAATGCGTGGTCAACGTTTTTCATCGCCCGAAGCAACTGTTGAAGCATTCAAAAATCATGCTTTGGAGGTGTCTCAATCGGAGTGGAAAAAGTGCTTCGAAAATTGGTTTGTGCGCATGCAAATTTTTATTGATCTTAAAGGAGAATATTTTGAAAAACAATAAAAACATTTCCAATTATAAATTATTGTGTTTTTATTGCCGGTGCTGAAATATAAATAGCAACCCTTGTACTACCTTTAGTTAACTTAGACAAGGGTCGCTTATCGATAGATCAACGTGTGAAGGTGATGAACCAAACATTTAAGGAAAATCTTGTTTTTGTAAAATTGTGTGAAGAAAACTGGAAAAGTAAGGTTTACAACAGTAGTTCTCATTCGTTTGAGGAGAGCCTGGCCTTATAGAGTTCGGTTTTACTTTCAACAATTGCAGCAAGGCTTTCTGAAGAGGGTTGTCACGGACCCGAATTCATGATAAAAGCAGCCACGAAAATCAATGTCACTTTGCCATTTTGTTAAAAACTTGTCTTCAATTTAAATATAGAAGCAAGAGGTCTTGAGCCGGTTTAATCCCTGTTCAATGTTTTTGTAAAATGTAAATTTCGTGATTTTTTTTGTTTAACATAACCGGTCATCTGAGTCAACCATCATCCGTTTGGTGCAGAATTTCAAAGGGCAGTGCATGACACCTATGTGTCATTTAACATGACATTCGGCCGAAAATATTGCTGCTGTGGAACAAAGTATGGACCTGGCATGATAGCTAACTCTATTAGATTACATGGACTAAGACAATATGTGGCCTCCAGAAAACAAAGTCACTTGTCCAACAGAGCATTTAACAATGACCTTTTTTGTTGTTGAATGTAAAATCAAAGAAAATTCATAATTTCGAGTATTGAATACGCTAGACCCACATTCAAGGGTACCGATGGACTCAGAATCGCCAGTTGATGCGATTTAAGGCTATCTGTCTATCCGTTCCTCCGTCCGTCTGCTATCTATCTAAAGCTTGTTATAAAACAAAAATGTCGCAACTGACAACCAATCTTTATGAAATTTGGAACAGTTATGTTTCTTCGGGCCGAGGATGGGCGCTATTAAAATTGGAAAAAAAAATCGGTAAAATTCAACCGAATACATACTCGTACATTCATCTTGATGTAATTGGACACAGTCGATTAGTAATCAGTATGATAAAAATGGCCATTCAGATATACGTTTATAAATAAAGGGTGGAGCGCGGGTTTTTGCTTGTTTGCGCTGCAGGCTGTGGCGGCACTGTTGGTCGATGAAAGTCGAGAGTGTGCGTGGCTTATAGTAGCTGAAAGGAGATTTGTATTCGTCTGCCAGTTGCCATAATTCATTGGACACGTGTGGAGAGGTCATTTTGTGTTGAAGCGAATTTTTCCAATGCGCACTCGATCATTGCATTGCAGCGTGCTTTTCGTTAAGATTCGCTGTTCCCCACGCGGACTTGTTCCTGGAGGCAATCATTTGTAAATTGGGTAACTTCGTTGAGAACAGCAGGGAATGCGTCATGTGAACGAAGGGGACCTGAGAGAATGATTACAACACCACAAAACATCGAGAGAGTTAGAGCAGCAGTACTGCAATCTCGAAAACGCTCTGCTCGGAAGCAATCACTTGCTCTTGGCATTTCCTGGATTTTTTTTCCGCCGGCTCTTGAGCCAATGCGAGTAGAGGATACATGATTCCAACAGGATGGTGCCACTGCACACACAGCGAATTTTACCATTACATTTTTGAGGCAAACGTTTCCTGAACGGCTTATCTCTTTTATCTCACCAGACTTTGCCCATCGAATTTTTTTTTTTGAGGTTACCTTGAGACGAAGGCGTAAAGTATATTAACCCTCCCTAATTAACAATTATAAGGCTGAAGATGGCAGAATACCAGTCGACATGCTTGTTAGAGTTCATGAGAACTTCAGAAAACGTACACAGCAGTGTGTGGAAAGCGAAGGTCGACATTCGCCTGATTCCTGATACCCACCTGATATATCCTAAGTACAAAGATGTCAAAGATTCACACAAGCGCTCTAAAACAAACATGTTAACTCCGATTTTTATGAAATTTGGTAAGGTATATAAAAATGATTTAGCAAACAAACTTGGACCGATTTGGATCATATAAGATCATTTTTTGTACCCTTAAAAATTGCTTGGGGCCCAAAATAATGGCTTCCTAAATGGACATATGGCTCTTACAAAACTAAGAAATTTTCTTACGAAGCCAAATATTATACTTAGTAGGGACATAAATACTGTTACAACATTGAACACGCCCAGTTTAATAGTGGAACTGAACATACCTCGTTAATGTCATATGAGTTTTGAAAGCTAACCTCAATAGCGTTAGTCTGTAACGGGATTTTAACATTGTTTCAACTTTCATCATGGAGTGTATGCGCGGTCATCTAAGAAGCATCTGAACTGATACCAAGGGTGGAAAAGGGTCATCACCCAACTTCAGTCATGGTTTGGTGGGGTGTCTCTTCACTGACCTGCATTTCTGCGAACAAGGAGTCAAAACATCGGCCAAAGTTTACCAAGAAACCGTTTTGGAAGCTGTTGTGAAGCCTCTTATCAATTCCCTGTTCCAAAACCAGCCATGGACTTTCCAGCAGGATTCTGCGCCGACCCATAATGCTAAAACGTCCTAGGCCTGGCTTCGAAACAATTTTCCAGCGTTCATTTCCTCTGAAGAATGACCCTCAGGCAGTCTAGATTTGAACCCATTGGATTACAAATGGTGGGCGGTTTTAGAGGACAAGGTTTGTCACAAAAGATACGCCAACATTGGATCTCTTAAGACTGCTTTGGTTCGAGCTGTGGCTAATTTTCCAATGGACGAGGTTCGAGCAGCTATTGACGATTGGCCAGTGCGACTTAAGGTGTGTGTAAAGGCAAAAGGCGGACATTTCGAATAAGTAGATTCTTTTTGGGTACAATATAAGTATTAGGGTAGAGTGAAAATGAGATTTTCCAATAATCGAAATGGAATACCTGGCAAAATGTGACCACTGGCTTCTTAAACTACCATGCAAAAAATTAATCATCTGTCTTGATGTTTTGAGGTGCCCCAACGGGGTCAAAGTTGAGAGTGAATGGGTAAAAATTCACAAAAAGGCACACAACTGCCCCGGAGTCTCTCGTAGAGCAATCAAATGTAAGACCAACCCTCATTAATTTCCCCCAATAAACATTTTCTTAGAACAGACCTACCCCCTATCTCTACTCCATATGGGGGCTCCCATACAAAATTAAAGATTTGACGAAATTGTTAAAAATTGGCCGCCACAGGTTCCAGGTTGCCACTAGGGGTATAAAATGTTCCCCCTATTTCGACTCCCTAAGGGGGCTCCCATACAAAATGTATATGACAGACTGTGTTTGGCTTGCCACAAACGTTTGCTGAGTTTCAATTACCCACCTATAATGACGTTATGAAGTATTATCTACTCATCAAGTATGAACTAAAGCCAGATAAAACAGCAAAAGAGCCGAGTGTTCATGACATATCCGAAATAGTTGCTTCTCGAATTTTACAGATTTGGCAAAAAGCATCCCTGCCAACTGTCAGTTTAAAAAGGGTATTACAGCTCATTCGTTCTTACCATGGTAAATATAGAAACTTAATGAAACCTTATAAAAATCGTCAGACCTACAACTATCAGGAAAAGGTTAAGAAATTTAGAGACGAATCGCAAAGATTGTTTGATATCAGTAGTTGCAAATGCAAACTGATCTCTAACTGTAGATGTGAAAAAAAATATTTGGTCCAAAAACATTCAGTACTTTTTATTTTACAGCATAAAACGTGTGTAACAGTATTTATGTCCATACTAAGTATAATATTTTCAGTTTGATTCAATTTGAGCGAGGGACCCTATGGCCGAAAATCTTACTTACATAAACATGGACATATGGTTCGAGTATCAAAAACATTGACAAATTCAAATGACAAATTCAAATATGAACTTTTTGGTTCAAAATCTGTTTTCAATTAGCTTTTCTGTACATCCAGAAATAAAGACATATATCCAGACATAATCTATTTTACTATTTTATTTTTAAATAAAAAAAACCTCATTTCGGAGCCTGCAATTTTATTGCAGCCTAGAGTCTAGAGACAATTACATCACATCTGTTTGGAATGTCGGTAAATGCCGGCTTTTGGATTTTTAAAAATCCTACAGTCGGTGTTTTTAAAACACGGTTTTGAAAAAAACCCAAATTCCGGTTTTACGAAACCCCCGGTTTTGGGACAGTCTGGTTGCTAGTATGCTCTACAATATTAATTGCTTTTTCGATGCACACTGTTCGTACGACATTCTCCAGAATTGAAAACCCTCGCTGTTGCTCTTCGACTTAGAAACATGGACACGTATCTGTTAGCAAAATTAATGTGATTACTTCACTGCAGTCCACAAATTGCATTTACCAATTATCCAAGCTGGGGAATGACTTTGGAGTAGGGTGCCGAATATTTTCATTGTTCAAATGAAAAGGTCACCCTAATGGCCCTTTTTTTTAATATCTCTTCTGGTTCTTGTTTTATCAATTATGAAAATCTATCCCACTCCGTAAATTTATAATCGGTCCAAAACAGAGCAAATGTTCCGGTCGAATTGTTTACCCGCAGCAGCTTTTACGGTAAATTTACATAAAGTACGATTATTCACCATTCCTCGATTTTATTTTTAATTTCCGTTAAATCGTCACGTTCTGTTACAGAAACCTTTTGAGCACAAATACAAACAACCGTAAGTGAAATAGAGTGGGTCGAATTATTTTCTTTTCTTTTATTTATTAACCGATACTCTCTATAGTCCTTGCTTTAAATAAAAAACGGTATATCAAAATTTAGAAATATTTGCGGCTCGTACGAATAATTTTTATACCCTTCACTGAGGGGTTGGTGGTATACTAAATTTGTTATTCCGTTTGCAATATTACGTAGAACGATACTGATCGGCGATCCTATAAAATCGTTGTAAAATTGTACGATTATCAAGTCGTGTCCGTTTGTGTGCCTGTCCGTATACGAGTATCTTGAAAGCTTGAATCATATAATGCTCAAATTTTGCATAATGATGGTCATTAGCTGTTGTGGTATTGTAAATAGCCGCAACCGGCCTAGAGGGAAAAATATGCTCTTAAAGGAAGTAAACATACCTCAGTAAAAAGTAAAGTTTTTTTTTTGTATTTGCTTTACAAATCATAGTTTTTTATGGACGAACAAAAGATAAAATAAGGACTGTTGTTGTGACGCGCATAATACCTCATGAAAGGGCATAGTTGCCCGCATGGTAAAAACTGGGGGATTAATAGTCAATATTGACATAAAGATACTTCCAGAGAAAGGTCACCCGTGACCGAAAATTAATTTATTATCAAAAAGATGTTTTATTCTCCGTCTGTCCGTCTGTTGAAAACAAGATAGAGCCTGCATGAAAACAGCTAGGAAGCTGAAATTTGGCACAAACATGTGTAGTTAACCTAGCATGGTTGGTATTGAAAAAGGCTATAAAGCTCTACGGGAAGTTGGTGTTGGAGACCCTCAACCAACACTACCTCATAAAAATTAGTTTTTTATTTGAAAATATCCGTCCAGTTCTTCTCTATATAGGCGCAATCATCTATGTAAAAATTAGATTGGGCCACCATTTCTTGTACCTCCCATACAAACGGCCTTGTGGGCCTTGAGAAATAATATGACTATAATTCACGACAAACTTGACCTATCGAAATGAAATTTTACACATCAAGATTTCTATATACAACCCACTTCTACGCTGAATTCGGTTAAGATCGGAAAAGTCCTACTGGTACCTCCCACACTAATGGTCTCATGGGCCTTGAAAAATAATATGACAATAACTCTCCACACACTTGACCTATCGAGACGAATTTTTCGGCATAAAGATTAATATATAGAGCAGACTTTTGCGCTAAATTTGGCTAAGATCGGAAAGGCCTACTGGTACCTCCCACACAAACAGTCCCATGGGCCTTGAAAAATAATATGACAATAAATCATTACAAATTTGACCTATCGAGATGAAATTTTCTACATAAAGATTTTAATATAGAACACACCTCTGCGCACCTCTGTTGAGATTGGAAAAGTCTTACTGGTACCTCCAACACAAACGGTCTCATGGGCTTTGAGAAATAATATGACGATAACTCACCACAAGCTTGACCTATCGAAATGAAATTTTGCACATAAAGATTTGTATATGTGACAGCGCATAGAGAAAGGTACCTAAGGATGAAAAAATATGTTTTCATTTCTTTTTTCTTTTTTTGATGTGGACAACATCTGAGCATCGAATGAGACCGATCCCATGCCGACGATTCTAAGCGCAAATAGAAAGAGACCTAATCTTTAAAATGGCTCTCCTGAACAAAACTGGTTTTTAACCTTAGGTCCCTTTCTATTTTGCGCGTCACACTTCCGCACCAAACTTGGTTTTATTTGGGAATCTGGTGGAGGGTATCCAAAGTTCGGCTCAGCCAAATTCAAAATTTTTTACTTGTTTTATTATTAAATTGTTTCGTGTTGTCCAATTTTTTTTATAGTAATAAGAAATTATGATGAATGAAATGTAAAACTAATTATAAGTAAAGCTAACATATCGTAGGAAATTATTATTAAATAACAGCACTTTTTGTCGACAGGATTTTCAAATAAACATCCCCTGAAGAAGTTAGAAAAAAGCTAATGAAACGTTTTGAAAACATGGAATAAATTAGTTTTATTTAATTCATGAAGGACGACTGACCAATCAGCCCAGTCAAAAACGACATAAACAAATTAAATTAATACCCATTTGGTCAAAGAAGAAGAGTTTTTAATTTTGTTTACATTTACTCGGTCTTTAATTACACAGTACAACAGCCAATCTGGGGGGTGAGAAATTCCAAGTCAGGGTGATGGTACTAGGTCAGTATATTAAAACCCTCAAAGGGTTTTGCGTTCGTATGTGCCAGTTTTTCCTTATCTTGATGTTTTTTCGCTTAGTTGTAAAATGTTGGCAAAAACGTAGTTTGACATAACTCGAGAACGACTAGTTCGATTTTGCTGAAATAAATTGAGAAAAATTAATAATTACATTTTCTTTAATCCATTAATATACTGTTTCTCTACCAAATCAACATTTTTGCATAAAATTTGAATAAAAACATATATCAATATTCTTGTCAAAATGGGATACCTTCACTAAATTGTAAATAAAATCAGAACGCGTTAATCGATTTCTATGATCTAAGTCGCATTTTGTTTATAGGTTATGTGACTTTACGTGAAAATTATAAGACTCTACACGTTTTTCCGTTTGGGATTTATATGTTTTAAAAAAAAAAATTTTTTTTGGCAACATTTTCTTCATAAATTTATTTCTAATTGCAAAAATGTTGATTTGCTAGAGAAACAGTATATTAATGGATTAAAGAAAATGTAATTATTAATTTTTCTCAATTTATTTCAGCAAAATCGAACAAGTCGTTCTCGAGTTATGTCAAACTACGTTTTTGCCAACATTTTACAACTAAGCGAAAAAACATCAAGATAAGGAAAAAATGTAAAAGGTCATAAAAAAAAACTGGCACATACGAACGCAAAACCCTTTGAGGGTTTTAATATACTGACCTAGTACCATCACCCTGACTTGGAATTTCTCACCCCCAGACAATAACCCCAAAAATGTTCCACTGTGTTATTATTATGACTTGTACAGTTTTTTACTCTTGCTCGAGACCCTTGTTGTGTCTTATTCAGAATCGATGTAAAAATTGTAAGACTGTAAAGCTGTTTCTAAGCCCTCAGAAGACTTTCGCAACGATTACATCGGCTTCGAATCAAAAGACCAATAGGGGGTCTCATTTACAATATTATTTATTTAGCTTTACCAGCCTATCTGAAATTGCTCTTTTTCTCTTATGGCAACTTTACATTACATTTTTTCTGTGTTTATAATTTTTCTGTTTACATCTTTCTTTCAACGAGGTGTTTTACTTCATAAAAGTAAAACACATCGTGTTTTACTTCATAAAATAACTAAAACAAAAATTCAGCAAGAAAAACAATGATCGATTAACAGGGAGTTTCTATTTTCATTAATTTATATTTTAATGTCACGTGCGCATATTTCATATAATAGCCATGTTCTTTTCAGGTTACTAAACAAGCATTTGTATGGAAGTTACTCGGTAAGCAAGCGAGTTAGCTGTTACTCGGTAACGAAACGAGTTGGAGTTACCTGACTTATTAATTATTATTATATAAAAATCTAAACGAAAAAAAACAAAATTCGTTTTTCACATTTTGCTTTGCTTTTTTTGTTTGTAATCAAACTTTTGTTGAGCTTGTGCTGCCATCTGGTTCAAAATGTTGGTGAATGTTGCCAGAATACCATATTGCTAACTAAAAAGGTAACTAAGCTAGTTACCTGAAAAGGACACGACTAATGTGTTGAGAGCGAAAAATATTCAACCCCGGTTAAGTTGGAGCTTATCGGTCTGTGTTTTCTAATATCTTTCACACAAACGTCCTTCCCAATTTAAGGTTTCGCAGCTCTAAAAGTCACAGATTAAAAACAATTGGGCTCCAATTCACCATAGTGGGTTATGGGTTACTTAAAACCGTTCTTACTAAACATCGACCACATTGCTCCGTCTTTTAATATAGCCACATACAAAGGACCTATCAAATTTGGAGTCATGTCTACACACATGCTGCATTTTAAATTTCATCTAGCTCAAAAAAGGTTAAATTCAACCAAATTGTTTTTTTTACAAGTACCCAAATAAAACATACTCCTCCCGTCCTAGAGATACCATAAATATAAATTACATAAACTCCATAAAGAGACGCGAAATCTAGAGAATAGTAATAGAAGGTGTCTCACAGTCGACCATCATGCGACTTTAACTTCTTTAACCTAATCTTTGTTCAATAAAGTAAGTATTAAGTCACATTAAGTCATGTCACGTGTTAGGGACTATAAAAAAAACTAAAAGGCAAATTTTACACTTCGAGGCCGCAGGTATAATGTATCATAACTAAACTTCATAAAAATTTTGTATCGAAAGAAAATGTAGTCGTAATGAAAAACGTCACTAGGACAGTCTTTCAATATGGAATGAGTTGTTTCAGTGAGTTGGCTGTAGCCACTCTTCGACTTTATACTTCGCATATGCAAAATCACACAATGTTTCGTATATATAGCTCGTTAAATAATTAAAACAGCAAACATATACTTATATAGAACCGATTAGCCGTCAAACACCAACGGCGAATCGTGCGCCTATGAGTACCAGACGCTGATTTTTTTTCTTACCCATATGACAAACCTAATGTAACTAGATTGTGGAGTAATTCAAGTTACAAATTTTATAGCTTTTAGCAGATTTTTCCTCTCTTATAGATGCAGCCAGAGTCCACTTCTATTTGTGTCACCTGACGAATGGCGTTTTTTTAGTGAATATCTTTCGACTAAGATTTTTATAACTGCCAAGTTTTACAATAAATATAGTAAAAAACGCTATTTAAAACTTTAAAAGTGATAAAATAAAAATCACCGTCACTTTGTGTTTTTTCGTGCTTTTTTTTATCATATTGTTGTTGTTGTTGTTGTAACACCAATATATTTATTTTGAAGTCTTTTTCGTCTATGGGGGATCTGCTTCGATATCCAGGTGGAGGAAACGCGCCATTTGAACTGGATGCGTCCACAGAGACCTGGGGGTCAGCTGAGTGGGCTTGGCCGGACAATTGAAGAGGTGCAGTACATCATGTGGTCCCTGATGGCAGGCGGGACAGATGTCCGGAACGTTAGCATCAATTCGTGCCCAGTAAGAATTGAGGCGGCTGCACCATCCAGATCTCAGCTGCGCCAGAACCACGCGCGTCTGCCGAGGTAGTACCTTCTCCTCAGGTGAAATCTCCGGGGGATGTTTCCCTAGCACTACATTCACACGGTAGCTGGATACTGCTGCTGCGACATCATCGGCGTGAATGTTGTTCAGACCTGCCTGATAGTTTCGATGATCTAAAGGTTTTCTCTTATACCGCTGGACCTCTCTCTCTACATCATGAAGATCGTACCTGACCTGCCTGGGCGGAGGCATCCTGTTCAAGAGATGGTGGTTAGGATGACTGCTGCGAAAACACCCTAGCAGGCATTGCTTAGACAACAGGAAATTGTGTCTGCGCACGGTGAGGACCTTCGTCTCCTGTTGATGTTCTAAGGGCGGCATTCTGGCAAGTCTGAATTTTCTTTCACTGCGTCGTACTCACGTTCGCCGACCATACAGGTGCTGCGTAGTTTGCTACAGACCGATCTATCGCTTTGTAAGAGGTCAACAAGGTTTCATTGTCGGCTCCCCAAGTACTGCCGGCAAGTGAATTGAGGACCTTGTTCCTACTTTTGAGTTTATCGCAGATAGCTGTAGCATGTGCAGAGGATCTAAAAAGGCTGCCCAATGTGAACCCAAGGATTTTGGGGTAGTTGGTGGTCAGGATGTTGACGTCATCGACTTTGACATTGAGTGACAACCGCACCTCTGCGGTCCATGATTTGGAGGCGGATATTTTCATATTCCTTGCAGTGAAAAAACGTGCTAAGTCAGTAAGGTAACATTTGATTTTCTCGCAAATGTCATCCACTTTAGGTCCTGACGCCAGAATTGTGCAATCGTCAGCGTACTACACAATTTCAACGCCGTCTGGTGGTGCAGAAAGTTTAGAGAGGTAGAGGTTAAACAGAGCCGGGGATAAAACTCCACCCTGGGGAACTCCTTGTTTAACTCTACGGGGCTTCGACTTTCTGTCTCTAAATTCTACATATGACTGGCGCCCACACATATAGTTTACGACCCAACGTTTCAAACTGGGCGGAAGGGACGTTTCTTCAATGTCCTCGAACAGAGTGGCATGATTGACCGTGTCGAAGGCTTTTGTAAGGTCAAGAGCCACGAGGACCGTCCTGTCGTTAGGCTTGTTCTGGTTAAGGCCGCGACTTATACGTGTGGTGATGGCGTGTAAAGCAGTTGTTGTGCTGTGCTGCTTGCGGAATCCATGCTGATGATGTGCACTAGGAAAGTGTTCGATCAGGCAGGGGAGGAGCAGTGCTTCAAGCGTCTTTGCTACTGGAGAAAGCAAGGAGATCGGCCTGTACGAATCTCCTTTACTTGCGTCTTTGCCTGGCTTCAGTAGCGGGACCACTCTGCCCATTTTCCAGGCATCGGGAACTTCGTGAGTGGCTAGCGGTGGATTGAGCACTTTGGTCATGTACTTTACTCCCGGGGTATCCAAGTGCTTTAACATCAGCATTGAGATTCCGTCCTTTGATGACTTTGCGCTGCGGATGACATGGGCAACTTCGCCAACGGTAAATTGTGGTGGTGCCTCTTCGACTCGGAGAGCGCGGATACGGCGCAATACTTTCCTTTTCGCCTTATCACTCTCTGGGTGCTCAATAAAAAGCCGGTTAAAATAACAAGCGACCGCTTCGGATCTGTCACTGTTCTATCACCGAACGTGACAGCTGTCCGATCATCCTTCCTTACAGGGTTAGAGAGTGATTTGACCGTTGTCCACAACTTACCAATTCCTGAACTTAAGTTGCACTGCTTTAAGTGATCTAGCCATTTGTTCCGCTTATATTCGTTGACCAACCTACTGATCTCGGAGTTGAGATCCCTAATTCTAGGGTCAGTAAGGTTGGAGCGAATGTCATCACGCTCGTCTGCGAGTCTGGCTGCCTCTGCTGGAAAGTTTGGTCGTACTTCGGGTATTCGACCAGCAGGGATATGGCTGGCGGCTGCTGCGTTAATGATGGCCCGGAACTTTTTCTCGGCTACCCGAACGTCCGACGGAATAGCTAGATTAATAAAGCTGCGGTTGGTGGCTTCTCTGAAGGCCTCACAATCAGCCTTTTTTGATTGGAAATATATGTTTTTTTTATCATAACTATGCCTACTGTCTACTTATAAAGTTGCTTAACTGAAAACAACTTGTTTTTGTCTTGAAAAAAGAAAAGAATCTATAAAATAATAATCTTAAATATTGCTTAGACCCAAGAAGACCGTGAAGGTCCACTGTGGCGCGCAATACAAACAACAACGATTATTGGTGACATCTGCCTTAATCTGTACCATAAAAAAATAAAAAAACGATTTTAAATTATCATTTAGATTCGTCCCCTTATAATCCAAATCAAGAGTAATTTTACAGTTTTGTCTGAAAAAAAAAATTTCGCGCTTTGCTAGGGACCGTGGGGGTATATACTGCCCGGCCAAACTATGCCAAGTTCTTTCTTGTATTAAAATAAATTTTAATTCATTCTCCTTAGATTCCTATTCTTAGGTTTGTATTTCGCACATAAAAGCGACCCATTCTAGTGTACACCAGCACAAAGTACACATCCATGAACGTGGGTAAATCGTTGTCTGTTTGTTATTGTCACGAATTTGATTTACCAGCATCATTTTAAATTTATTTATAAACAAACTCGTTTGGCAGGAATGAATGCGAGTGAGTGACTGAACGAGTCACGACGTGTGTGCGAGTACGCTTTTGTGCATTCTATGTTAGTATGCAAAATGTGTGTGTGTACCCAGTTTTAGCATTTAAAACATCAGAAGGACTAACTTTGGCTAGCTGGAAATAAAAGGGAACATTTGTTGGATTGTTTTGTAGAGATTACAAAGAATTATTTATATACGAGTATGTACATTAAGTCATGATTCTCTGACTCTGTTTATAAATCGAGTGGTGGAATATTTCGTTAAGGTAGCCAGTCTTTAAAATTTAGTTAAACATTATTTTAAATTTGGATTGCTTATTTGCATTACTCTTTTATTTGATTTAAGTTTTAGAGTTTAATTGGTTCAAATTCGACGGTCTAAAGAGATCTCCACATAACAATTTTGCATCCTTAGACCATATGTTAATTTATTTAAATGAATAGTTTTATTCACACACAACCATACTTTAATCCCCACAACCACAATTATTATTCACACTTAACCATACTATTATCCCCACAACCATATTATGATCCTCATAACCATAGTCTGTTCTTCATACACCCAAAGTATGATCCTCACAACCATAGCATGACTTCCATTAAAGCATACTATTAATATGTAAGGATTGGGTTAAGTTGTTATTCATTCATATTATTATTAATTTTTATTAAGTAAGTTATGTAAAAACGTAAAAAAAACTTAATAATAAGGGTGATTTATTTAACATTAGAAAAAATTCATTTATTGAAAATATTTCAGTTATGCTAATCCAAAGTAGTTTGTTTTGAAAAAATTTATTTTACATATAAAAAGTACTATTTTTGCTTAAGATTCGTAACAATAACATTGTCAAATTAAAAAAAATACGATTTTGTCGGTATGATCGCCGTAATCATATTATTGTTAACATGAAACCCAACAAAAAACAATAATTTTGTCGCGCTAATCATATGTATATTGTTGCTACAAGCATATTTTCATTTTTTTAATTTGACAAAAATAATATTGTTACATTTTAACAATATTAAATTTGACGCAATCATACCACTGTCGAAATGAAATTCAAAAAACAGTACTATGGTTGTGACGACCATACTTTTATTGCAGAGAACATACTATTGTTGCCGTGTCCATATAGTAACCATATCATTTTCTCTGCGTGAAGTTATCTTACCTTTTAAAAAAGATTTACAATAATTAGTGTTTCTTTGCGTCATTTCCGATCCACACAATATCATTTGTGGCACGAAACAGTCCACTTTAGTGCGTACTATAATTTTTACTTATTATCTGCTGTAGTTTCTGTACGACCACAGATATTTGTTTGGGTTCCATTATAATATTTAGTATGGTAGGGTTTAGCACTAAAATTTGGATTCTCGTGTGGTCACATACAACGCATATTGGGTTTATTATTAGTCTGAACTACACTAATGAGTCAAATTCATAGAGATCACTTGTTATTTACAACCACTTCCATTGAGGAGTCAGAAACAAAAAGTTGTACAATACTTCTGCAGCGCAGTGTGGTGTAGGGTACAATACTGAATGCTGATTTGTATTTACAAGTTATATATATTACACGCACACACACACATTCGTACACTCAGAGAAAACAACCGAATTTTTTGGCATCCGAATAATTGAGGATACATGCACCTCGAGTATTCCATTAGTAAAACCGAATGTTAGTTGGTGCTCAGTAATTTTCAGTTATTGAAACTGTAGTATCGGTGCAACATATCATGTATCCGAACCTTCACAATAGAATTTTGAATCTTAAACTTCCAAACCACTCTTGTTCAAACGAAAAATTTTAGAATTTTATTCAGAGGCAAAAATTTGCTTACACAATTGAAGAACATGAAGTACTCATAGGGAGGGTCATAGCAAACACAAGAAGAGACTATGATGGATGATTTTTAAAGAAAAAATTTGGTTAATCGATTGGCTTAAGTCAGTGGTAATCAATTCACGTACTTTATTTTTAAAAAATCTCCATTAAAAAAGCACTAAAATGTTGGCGAAACTATTGGTTGTCACAACCACCAGATATGGCAACTAAATTCCTTTTTCGAGTTTCTTTCGTATGACCGATCAATACGTGGTGAGTACAGTACGATGATCATATTTATCCTCTTGTGGTATTTGGAACCGAAAATGTTTTACGATTATAAACATTTGGTGATTTTAACCAAACCATTGCAGTTCCAACCGATTTCCAACTAATTTTTTCTCTCTGTGTGTGTAAAATACATAATACAGAACTTTAAATCACATCCTAATTATTTTAAAGGCTACTTAGTGTAATTGAAATCTTGTTCGATTCTACCAAGTCTTCCCTCCCCCGTGCATTGAGATACATGTACGTACATTGTGTTCTTGCCCTGAAGTGGAAACTCTAGGACTCAAAATCAGAACCAAGAGGATTCAACCACAATAATTTTCAATTACTTTTCATACACTTCAATGCTTAAAAGCAATAATCATTACTTACAAGGAAGTTCTTATAATACAATAAAATATTTATTTGTTAATTGCAACACAAGGAAAAACATTGCAGAAAGGAAATGGCCACAGGAATAAAAACTGCACTGCACAGTGGTACGATTTCGGATATCTGTTAATTACATGTTTCATTTATAGTAATGTTAGGGAATTTTTGTTATTATTAAATGTGGTTCATAGGAGTTTAATAACAAGTATACAAACCTTATAGGACATACTCGTACTTATATGGCACTTGTTCAGTTAAATTAAAAATCTCCAATTTTCGTTTTTTTAAGAATACAACTTTATAACTTAACAACATTATTCAATTTAATAATATTATACTCTTGGTCTAAGCGTACTTTTACTGTGTTGCATTTACAAAAATTTCTCAATTTTTTTGTTAAGTAAGTGGTTGCCAATCCCCATTCTGGTTCCTCCCTCGCACGCAAACTACATTTTAGACAACGGTAAATACGGAAAATCTATCAAACCTTTTTCAGACAGATAAGTTTTACTAATAAACCTATGTACTAAATTTCTAGTCCCTTCATATATTCCGATACAATATAATTACGATTGGTGTACTGCATTAGCCCCTAAGCCACATTATGCAAGGAAGCATGACTACGCCCAATATTCTTCAAAGGTGTGTTCGCTTGAATACTAACACCATATGCGACGCGCAAAATAGAAAGGGACCCAAGGTTAAAAACCAGTTTTGTTCAGGAAAGCCATTTTGGAGATTAGGTCCCTTTCTATTTGCGCTTAGAATCGTCGACTTTACTTTCATAAAACGCGCATATCTCTGGGGGGAACACTTTTGGGGCATGGGACCGGACTCATTCGATGCTCAGATGTTGTCCACATCAAAAAAAAATTAAAATTGATTTTTTTACCTTTGGATTCCTTTCTCTATGCGCTGCCACATCTGCATGTTGAAAATCAAATTATTGGTTTTATTCCCTCCACCGAAGAGTGGATGGTATATTAAATTTGTAATTTTGTTTGCACCACCATGAAATATTGATTGATTGGAGACCTTATTAAGTATTAGTGATCGCTGTAAAATGTTAGGGCGATCTAGCCATGTCCACCGGTGTATTTGTTGCAAGTACCACAGTGGCCAAACAAATCGGTCTAGAATCGTTAAATTTTGCATGATACCATGCAATCCAAATAAATAAAAAATATATAAAAATTCAAATCAATTGTGGAATCTTTATTGGTTATTTGAAAGGACATTTTATTGCATTCTTTTTTTTTGAATATAATTTCCTTCAAATGTTTGCCGCAACTACGCCTCAGGGTTTCCATTCTGAGGGTCCATTTGGATGACTCGTTCGATCATTTCGACCGGTATGACTTTAATGACACGCGTAATGTTGGCTTTCAAAACCTGAATCGTAGCTGGTTTGTCAGCATAGACTTTGGACTTCGTTACCCCAAAGAAAAATGTCAAAAGGTGTGATATCGGCTCGATCTAGGCGGCCAACTCACCTGTCCAAAACGTGAAATTAGCTGCTTTTCGAAATGACCTCTCAATAGATCCATTGTTTGAGCAGCTGTATGGCAAGTGGCACCGTCCTGTTGAAACCAAGTGTCGTCAAGATTACGGGCTTCAATTTCAGGTATCATAAAGATCGATTTCATGGCGCGATAGTGAGCATCATTCACGGCTACATTCCTGCCATCATTATTTTTAAAAATATATGCACCGATTATAAACCGCACCAAACCGTGGTTTTCTGGCACCTCTTGATACCACCTCCATGGTATAATGGCACCTCTTGAACTTATTCTTGTTGTTCTTCAACCCAAATGCGGCAATTTTGTTAATTGACTTTGCCGTTGAGCCAGAAATGAGCCTCATCACTGAACAAAATTTTGGTCAAAAATAGCGGATCATCCCGTTTCTCCCCGAACGCTCATTACCATAATACAGTTGCCAACATTTGAAGGTAATTATTTTCAAAAAATAAATGCCACAAAATGTCCTTTTTAAATTACCAAAAAAGATTCCCCACTTGATTTGAATTTTTATATTTTTTTTGTTCTGAAAAAATACCTCTTGATGGATCACCCTATATAAAGTAGTTTTGAAGTATTGGCTGATATAAGGAAAGGATTCATGGGCTAAAAGGCTATTGAAGTGGCCTGTTCTTTGGTCATAGAGTGTCAAATCTTCAAAATTAATCATTTAATTTGACTATGTGTACCGATGGTCCCTTCAGTTGACTTTAAATGCATTGTTTTGGACCCCTTAGACACATGAGTCCGACCCTAATCTCAGCTAAACTTTAAAATAATGTCATATTTGGATTTGTAATAAAATTTGCTTTTACTAAAAGTCGAACGGAATGAAATGGCTAGGTCGTCTCCATCAATATTTTATATACTTAGTAGGGACATAAATACTGTTACAACATTGAACACACCCATTTTAATAGTAGAACTGAACATACACCGTTAATGTCATATGGGTTTTGAAAGCTAACCTTAGTCTGTAACGGGATTTTAAAATTGTTTTAACTTCCATCATGGAGTGGTCAGATAATCAGAACCGTGTCGCTGTAATAGCGCTCTTCAAGTGTGAAATGAAAAAAGCGATATTTTCAAAACGCTCCGGCCACTATGAATTAGCCGCATGTTCGGCTACCGATGCATAAAACTGTTTGAGGACACTGGGAATGCAAAATACCGCCACCGATCGAGCCGCCCACGCTCTGTTCGAACACCGCATGTCATCAAAGCCGTTAAATCAAGAACTCACTGAAATCCGCTCCGAAAACAGAAAATCATGGCCCGTGAGATAATTATCACGCAAAAGTCCATAAGTCGAATCATTAAAAACGACTTGGGACTTGAGGCTTTCAAACGACGTACCGGACATTTATTGACTGCAGCTTTAAAAAAAAATAGGATTGAAAAATGCAAACGTCTTTTGGTGAAGCACGCTGATAACTTGCACAGAAAAATTTTGTTCACCGATGATAGATAGAGTGTATGCGCGGTCATCTAAGGAAGCATCTGAATTGATGCCAAGGGTGGAAAAGGATTATCACCCAGCTTCAGTCATGGTTTGGTGGGGTGTCTCTTACGATGGAGTCACAGACTAACGTTTCTGTGAACAACGAGTCAAAACAGCGGCCAAAATTTACCAAGAACCGGAAGCTGTTGTGAACCCTATTAACAACTCCCTGTTCCAAAACCAGCCATGGACTTTCCAGCCGGCCCATAAGGTTAAAACGTCCCAGGTCTGGCTTCGAAACAATTTGCCAGCGTTCATTTCCTCTGAAGAATGGCCCTCAGGCAGTCCAGATTTGAACCCATTGGATTACAAATTGTGGACGGTTTTAGAGGACAAGGTTTGTCACAAAAGATACCCCAACATTGGATCTCTTAAAACTGCTTTGGTTTGAGCTGTGGCCAATTTTCCAATGGACGAGGTTTGTGCAGCTATTGACGATTGGCCAGTGCGGCTTAAGGCGTTTGTAAAGGCAAAAGGCGGACATTTCGAATAAGTAGTTTTTTTTTTGGATACAATATACATATTAAAAAATATTTGGTCCAAAAACATTCAGTACTTTTTATTTTACAGCATAAAATGTGTGTAACAGTATTTATGTCCCTTCTAAGTATAAGTATATACTTGTAGATCATTGTCTCGAGGAGTTGGTGTACCAAACTAGATAAACCTGCACGCAGAGAAAAAACATGGTTACTACATGGTCACGGCAATAAAAGTATGTTCTCCGCAATAAAAGTATGTTCGTCGCAACCGTAGCATTGTTAACTGAATTTAGTTTTGACAATAGTATAATAGCTGCAACATTAATATTGTAGAAATGTAACAGTAGTATTATTGCCAAATTTAAAAATGAAAATATGGTTACAGCAACAATATAAATATGGTTGGTGCGACAAAAGTATTGTGTTTTGCGTTTGATGTTAACAATAATATGGTAACGGCAATCATACTGTTTGATTCTAATTTTTCTTCATTTAAATATGCTTGTAAGAACAAATGTTATTGGTACGGATCTAATGCAATAATAGTACTTTTTTATCGAAATTTGTTAAACAAGCTGCTTTGGCTTTGTTTAACTGAAATTTTTTTTTAATAAAAACGCTTACGTTTATTTAAACTTATTTTTTCTACTGTGAAATAAATAACTCCTATTATTTTGAATTTAATTTATTTTTTTTGAATAATTTTCTAATTCAAATCTATTGTCGACAACTTAAACAAATTCTAATAAATTATATTGGAGATCATAGTGCGATCATACTATGGTTGTAGGGATCATAACATGGTTGCGTGTGAATCATACTATGGTTGTGAGAATCATACTATGGTTGTATGTAAAACATAATATGGTTGTGAGGATCATACTATGGTTGTGGAGATCATAGTATGGTTGAGTGTGAACCATACTATGGTTGTGGGGATCATTGTATGGTTATATGTGAATCATACTATTGTTGTGAGGATCATAGTATGGTTGTATTTGAATAATACTATTGTTGTGAGGATCATAATATTGTTGTACCACAACCATATACCCAACAATAGTATTATTATCCTCTTCGAATATTGTCACCACAACCATACTTTTTTTCTGCGTGTGGTAAGATTGTGGATGTTATTTTACATCGATGGATGGTTTCATTCTACTTGCTAGCTTCTTTTATTTATTTCTCATTAACATATAGAGTCGCATCGCTTGTTTTTCAAACAAGAGGTAAAGATTTCGAACCACCTTAGTAAATATTATTTTTTACTTTCCTTTTATATAGAAAATCCTTAAATATTAAAAATTTGTATATTATAAGTACAAAATAAATATATGAAATGGGAAGACTTAGAATAAATGCCCGTTCACCACTTCTTTTCATTGTGCACATTTTAATATATTCAAATAAGTAAAAACTGTTTTTTCAAACGTGTGGTTTTCAAGAAGAAATAAAATGCTTATAAATCAATGTTTGTCCAAGAATTTAGCTTTATTATAAAGATAAGGCTTTGCCAATATGTTTTAAAAGTGATTTCGGGCAAGTGGCCGCCTCGGCTGGCTTGAATAAATTCCAGCCGAGCGGCCCAATTTTCAACCACTTTTTGCAGCCGTATGTCAGGCAGCAACAACGCGCCGTGTCGGGCTTATCTGCGTAGATTAGCGAGATCACATAACCCCATAAAAAATAGTCCAGCGGTATTTAATCGCAAGATCTTGTAGGCCACGCCACAGGCCCACGACGGGAGTTAATGCGCTTAGCGAAAATTTCCTTAAACAAATTGATTATTGCGTTGCCTGTATGGCATGTAGCGCCGTCGTGTTGAAACCAAAGGTAGTCCACATCCACATCCTCCAATTCAGGCATGACAAAGTCATTAATCATGGCTCTATAGCGTTCTCCATTGACTGTAACATTATGGCCGGCTTCATTTTTGTAAAAACATAAACCAATGATTCCCTCTTCCTATAGAGCATACCAAACAGTGATTTTTTGAGACTATGTCTCGACAAGCTTGTAGATTTTTTTACTCCAAATGCGACAATTTTGGCAATTAACGTACCCGTTTAACCAAAATTTAGCTTTATCGAAAAACTAAATTTTCTTGTAAAAATCTGGAACGGTGGCCATCTCGTTTTGGGCCCATTCAGCACGATTTGAAAACGTTTCTCCAGAGTAAGTGACAGTTGCCAAAAAGACCAACTCCGAAAAAAATGTGGCCAGATTGAAAACCACACATCTAAAAAAACACCCTTTATATGCCATATAAACGAGGTAAACGAAACACTATCAAACAAAGTGCATACTTGCTCTAATCTATTGTGGAAGCCAAGCCGCAAGATGCCCCAAAACAGACAAATATAACATGACAAGTGGCTAGTAGTACTACGAGTAGTAATATACGAACTGTCCGTTAAACTAAGTTCAAAAAATACCCACGAGATAAGGCATTTGTTGGAATTGTTTCACTATGTATGTACGAGTACAAGTAGTATTAGGCGCAACTGGATTTACATCGAACCATGCAATTGTCCGGGAAACTGCAGAAGAAATGACGAAACAACTGCAAGCAAGCACAATAAAATGCCACTACGATTTGTTGATGGTCACAACCATTCGCGTTTTTCGCGTTTGCCCAGTTAGAAGAACTATCGCAGTCTGTTTACAATGTAATGTGAATGCGGAAAAGTTCCTCATACCTTAGACGGATGAAAACTTCAGTTTGATTTTTGCTGAAAGGTTTTCGTATTTTTGATGATGATTCTCAGCAGGGTTCTAATAATTCCATGTCTTCCCACTGCAGTGTATTTCAATTCGAGCCCACCTAAATTGACGCACCTTACAGTTTGTGAGGTTGCTGTTGAGGCACAAAGAGGAAATGAAATGAAAAACCAATCAGGCATAACGTAAAACACCACAGAAAATCCAAAAATAAACTCGAATAAGAGCAAACGAGAACAGTTTCGGTAGGAAAGTTTGGCCGAAGTTACAAACAGAAAACAGCTAAGCTCTCAAAAGAAACCAATCGGATGGACTAATATCCGGGGATTCCATGCACCAAATGGCAAAAGCAAGTAGATAATTTGCCAAACCGGTAAGATATTAAGCAAAAATTCTAATTCGCAGTACGAAATTTAAATATGCCTTAATTGATACATAAACTTATTTTTGCACCGTTTTAAAGCGTAAGTTATCTTCCAGAAGTTGTGTTTCGTTAAGTTTAAAAAAGATCTAATTTTTGGCCTGTTAAGCAAAATCTACGCACAAGGTCGATATTTGGAAATGATTCATAAATTTTAAATAATTTTAAATAAATTCACCTGCATATGTATGTCCATAATAAAGCAAGCATTTATAAGGTTACATAGTGAATGAACTGCACGTTCGGCAAGCACAAATTTATTTACATTCCTTTATTCCCTTGGACAATCTTCATATACCGTGGATTTTACCTGCACCTACAGGTTACCCTCCTATGACAGAGTATACATTTGTTCTGATATGTGTAGTTTTCCAAAAGTTGTCTTAAAAAAGTGGTAAAATTTGCTCGACCGAAAAATATCTAAAATAATGCACACTTATACTTAGTAGAGACATTACTACTGTTACACACGTTTTATGCTGTAAAATAAAAAGTACTGAATGTTTTTGGACCAAATATTTTTTAAAATATTTATTGATGTATATTGTATCCAAAAAGAATCTACTTAATCGAAATGTCCGCCTTTTGCCTTTACACACGCCTTATGTCCCACTGGGCAATCGTCAATAGCTGCACGAACCTCGTCCATTGGAAAATTGGCCACAGCTCGAACCAAAGCAGTCTTAAAAGATCCAATGTTGGTGTATCTTTTGTGACTAACCTTGCCCTCTAAAACCGTCCACCATTTCAAATCTGGACTGCCTGAGGGCCATTCTTCAGAGGAAATGAACGCTGGAAAATTATTTCGAATCCAGACCTGGGACGTTTTAGCCGGCGCAGAATCCTGCTGGAAAGTCCATGGCTGGTTTTGGTTTAGGGAATTGTCATCACGGGTTCCAAAACGGTTTCTTGGTAAACTTTGGCTATGTTTTGACTCCTTGTTCGCAGAAACGCAGGTCAGTGACCCCATCGTAAGAGACACCCCACCAAACCATGACTGAAGCTAAGTGATGACCCTTTTCCACCCTTGGGATCAGTTCAGATACTTCCTTAGATGACCGCGCATACACTCTATCATTTTGCTTGTTAAATTTTTCCTGAATGGTAAAAATTTTTTCATCGGTGAACAAAATTTGTCTGTGCTATCAGCGTGCTTCACCAAATCCTATTTTTTTAAAGCTGCTGTCAAAAAATGTCCGGTACGTCGCTTAAAGTCCCAAGTCCCAAGTCTTTTTTAATGATTCGACTCATGGACTTTTGCGTGATATTCATCTCACGGGCCATGATTTTCTGTATTCGGAGCGGATTTCTGTGAATTTTTGACTTTACGTCTTTGATGACATGCGGTGTTCGAACAGAGCGTGGGCGGCCCGACCGGTGGCGGTCTTTTACATCTCCAGTCTGCTCAAACAGTCTTATGCATCGGTGGACGAACATGCGGCTAATTCCTAGTGGCCGAAGCGTTTTGAAAATGTCGCTTTGAGATACTCGTATTTTAGATAATGGGGAGATATTGAAATCTTTTACAATTTTTCAATAGCGTTTGATCTAGTAGATCAAAATATTTTATTACAAAAACTTCATTATTACGGGATTGCAGGAAGTTCTAATAAACTTATTGGATGCTATCTATCTTCATAATAGAAAATAATACGAGGGCATATCAATAATTCCGCGACTAATTTATTTTTAACATTACACCTTTTAGCTCAATACACTTACTCCAACGTTTCACAAATTTTTGTATTCCTTTCAACAAATAACATTTTTTGAAGTTTATAAAAAAGGCACTTTTTTGCTCAATTATTTCATCGTTGGAGCTTATCTGTACTTATAAGGGGTGTCCCAAGAAGAACGCAATTTTTAAATCTGGCAACATTCGAAGTGTCATTGTTTGACATTTGAACAATTGTTATTGTTTGTTTGTAGAAGGTACGAGGTTAGTAAAAATGGAGCGCTACACGAAAGGGAGTTCGTTAATTGGGTACTGGAGAGACAACATGAAAATGCTGAATTTGCCGATAAAATCATCTTCAGTGACGAGGCCCATTTTCATCTTGATGGCTTCGTCAATAGGCAGAATTGTCGCATTTGGGGTGCGGAAAATCCTCGAGTGATTCACGAGAAGCAAATGCATCCTCAACGTGTCACTGTGTGGTGTGGTTTTTGGGCTGGAGGAATCATTGGACCTTTTTTTATGAAAATGAGGCAGGTCAAGCGCAAACAGTCAATGGTGTTTGGTATCGTGAAATGATAACCAGTTTTTTCTTGCCTAGAATTGAAGAAATGAATGTGGAGGGCATGTGGTTCCAACAAGATGGCGCCACATGTCATACAGCCAGAGAAACAATTCAATTGCTGTCATCAGTCATTTCCCGGTCGTGTTATTTCGCGTTTTGGAGATCAGAATTGGCCGTCTAGATCGTGCGATTTAACACCATTAGATTTTTTTCTTTGGGGTTTTTTGAAGTCGATGGTTTACGCGAATAAGCCGACGACGACTCAAGCCTTAAAAGACGAAATTGGACGCTGCATTAATGAAATACCGCAGCATTCATGCAAAACGGTCATTGAAAATTTCATTAAAAGATCGCGTGCATGCCAGCAAAGCCGCGGCGGCCATCTGCACGATATATTGTTCCATACATAACCTCATTCTGTCTACTTTACGATATAATAAAGTTTCACGATTTTTTCTTAAATATCTGTGTTTTATTTAAAATTTAAAAATTGCGCTCTTCTTAGGACACCCTTTATATGACATACGATTCGCGATGAGAGCTACTCCCGGTCTGCTTGAATAAGGTCTTAATTTTAAGTTTTGTCCATTAATTTTGTGTTTAATTAGCTTTGTCAAAATAACGATTAAAATTCGTCACTAAGTTTTATTTTCTAAGAAAAAACGTAGTTCAAAAATGTACGTCTCTAAAATATATTTTAAGATTCAAAATTCTAATTTCTTAACAACTAATTTGATTGTACGTGGAATGACTCACATAATTCACTTAAGAAGCCTTCATTGTAAAATGCCCTGTTGTCAGAGGGTAACCTGTATAATCGTACTATACCCAGATTTACTCGTTCATAAAAAAAAACGTAAAAAAATATTGTATATAGTATGTAGAGGTGTTGTAACATTTGCTAAGATACAACTTCTTTCTTCAGCAGGAAGGTTAGGGGTATGTGGTACTCACCGCTTGGTCGTTGATAAACCATTGTAGATGCGATGCTGGATGTGATTTCCCCGACGTACAATTTAGATTTAATATTTCTCCAATTTGGTATTGAAATTGTTGGCCTTTGATGTGTGGACCGTCACGTGGCAGATCTGTTGAAGGGGGAAAATAAACAGAAACGATAAAATACACCGTGAGTATACACTTTATTATGAGTTTTCGTACAATTTCATTTGGTTTTTGTGTTGCAAATAAATCATGTTATTTTTGCCATTAACAAATTTACTTTATTCGCCATTAAAAAGTTTTCTTTTCTCATTCAATAATCCCCTATTCATGGTATAACAAATGGCATGGGAGCATTGGCATGGGCGATTATTTTTTTCTGTTGATTTTTCGTTCTTTTAGTTGAATTTACTTTGCTTATTTCGAAAACGTGATTGGAATTCGATTTTGTCAGTTGGAGTTTTCGGGGGAGTAGTTGAAAAATGTTCATAGTAGAATTCAAATAAAAGAGTGGGTCAAGGATTAATTGTGGTAGGTTGTACTGTTGAAAAGCAAATAGTACAATGATTTTCTGAGGCGACACGATAATTCATAAAATACATATGCTGCGACTATTATGATGGAAGTTTAGTAATCACAGATTTGTTCACATTCTCTAGCTTCACTATACCTACAGATAGCACTTAACATTTTAGAAAAGCACAATTTAGGGTACATCTCTTGGTTTCATTTTGAATCATATCTTGTTTTGATCGTAACAGCTCTTTTCCGCTAGAAATCTTGACAGACATATTGCATATCGTAATGCATCGATTTATGCGCGAACAATAAGACAGTGACACAAACTCTATCTTTTCGAATGCGAATGGGATGAGACCAATTGCAAATGATAGTTGACATTTGCACAACAAAACCTTCAAGGTTTTTCTTTAGTTCAGTTGGTAATTTTGAAACGCTCTCTAACATGAAAAGATCATTGAAAATTTGATGAAATAATGTCTATTTATTTTTATTGTAATGGAATGTTGTGTTTTTGGGGTCGAGGAATTCATTTTTGACATTTATTTTATGTAAAACTCACGCTAGATGTCGCTGTCATACAAACTTTGCTGTTTCTTGTAGATTTGTGTTTTGCAGTAATTACTGCATATACAACAAACAAAAGACATTCGATAATAAATGAACAGGTAAACACTGACATAATACTAATAGTATTTGAACCTACTTATATATCTGTAGGTTCAACTTCTACTACTGTAGATTTTGATACTTCAAACATGCCAATTGACTGTGATAGTGATGATGATTAAGCCGATCCAAATACGATCAAGTGACACCATCCTGTGTGAATCACATATCGTCCAAATTCATATCCTCAATTTCTGGCCACAAGAAGTCCGTTATCATATCGCGATATTGAACCCTATTCACGGCAAATGCTTGCCGACCTCTTTTCGAAGAAGTACGGCCCGATGACGCCGCCAGCTCAGAAACCGCACCAAAGAGTCGCTCTTTGTGGATACATCGGTTTTTCAACAAAAACTCGTGGATTCTCAATTGCTTAAAATGGGGCAATTCTCCCGATAACGGACACAGTTGTTCGATTATGCTGACCAAAATAATCTCGAAATGCATTTTGATTTAAAGGCCCATTTTTGTAAAAGGCTTAAACAATTTTAAGGCTCTACTGAATTGCGTACCTCTCCATGGTTGAATTTGTCAAACACCGAAACGAAGATATATCAACATAGGTTGACGTTAAGGTTTGACTTACAATTACCATCCTGCATTATGGTTGGACGACCCATTTTTAGAATTTTATTTTAGCCGTAATGCACCTTCTGTACGCAACTCTGTGCAAAAAGTTCTTAAGACAGCTGTCCTACGGTGCGCACTGATGATATTGTGGCTGCCGTAGCCAAGAGTGTGCGACCCAGTCCTAGAATATCGACTTGATGTCTGTCACAAGAACTCAACTATTGACACCCCAGACTGCTAAGACAATTGGACCATAACACGGACTACGGACACAAGACGGATGGCCGGAAATAGCTGGATCGTCTTAGAATTTTACGACGAGCAATAATATACTCGTATATACTTTATAGGGACTACGCTAAATATTTCGCACTCTTTAATAAAAAGTATTTTTTTTAACTATTTACACAACTCTGAAGGGTATATACGATTCGGGTCGGTGCACACTGGCCGAAGTCACTGATCTAGTGGCACTTAAGTAAAAAAAAAAAAAAACTTTTTAATCAATAAATGTTTTTTTTTTGAATTGGTCAAAGGCGATAACTTGTTGTTGCTATATATATTTCTGGCAATATTAATTGTTGCCTGGCGCCATCTGACATTTCCATTGGAAGGTTGACATTTTTTAGCATAAACGTACTCAGAACGTTTTGACGTACGACCATCATTTGTGTTGTTTACAGTGACTTGAAAAAATCAATTAGGCAAAAAATGGAATTAACTCGTGAACATTTTCGTGCGATCATTTTTCACAACTTTCGACGTGGATTATCACGACAAGAGTGCATCGATGAACTTAAATCTTTGCATGGCGATGAAGCACCATCCTATAGCACTGTGAAAAACTGGTTTAATGAATTCAATCGTGGCCGACGCTCGCTCAAAGACGTAGGTCGTGAAGGTCGTCCAAAAACGGCCGTTGTGCTAGAGAACATTAATGCCGTGTGTGAACTGATAATGCAAGATCGTCAAGTAATATACCGTGAGATAGAGGAATCCATGGGCATTTCTTCCATCAGCATACATTCGATATTGCATGAACACCTGGTCGAAAAAAGGATTGTTCTCGTTGGATCACGCACAATTTGACAATCGCTCAAAAAAAGGCTCGTGTCGATTGGTGCAAAGAAATTTTGAAAAAATACGATCGCGGCGCTCCAAAATAAGTTTATAAGATCGTCACAGGTGACGAATCATGGATCTATGCGTATGAGCCCGAAATAAAACAGCAATCGACGGTGTGGGTCTTCGAAGACGAGCCAAATCCAACGAAAGTTTTTCGAGGATGAAGCACATCGAAGCAAATGGTCGCCTGTTTCTTCGACAAAACTGGTCATGTGGCGACTGTTCCGCTTGAGCAACGTAGGACGGTCAATTCTGAGTGGAACACCACAATTTGTTTTCATCTTCAGAGAAATTCGAAAAACAAATAAGAGAAGACGTTTCATTGGGCACCATGACAATGCGAGAATAAAAATCGTGATCAACGATTTTCGTCGCCTGAAGATGCTGTTGCAGCTTAAAAAACCATGTTTTGGAGGTGTCTCAATTGGATTGAAAAAGGTGCATCGACAATTGGATTAAAATGCTGGAGAATACTTTGAAAAACAATAAAACCATTTGAAAAACAATAAAACGAGAAAGCATATCGTCCATTTTCTATAATTAATTCACTTTGGAATTGATTAGCGCAGCTTTACTGGCAACATTGGCGTTACTTTTGTATTGATTTTTAAATACGTTCAGCTGTTTTGTGTCAACAATAACAGTTGCTGCAGTAAGTGGATTAAAGGAATCTGGCTTGTTTTTTGACAATTTTATTTCAATTCATTATATATTTTGAGCCAACGAGTTTTATTTAAAAGTAAAGGTAGTTCTCGCAGGCTATTTAATATTTCAGGCACAATGAATATTTCCAAACGCATCACTCTGTGGTATTATAAGTTTGTTTTATGGAAAATGTTTGCAACTTCCAAAAATATTGGATCTAGACCCACCTTTTATTATACAGATCGACGTATAATCACCTGCTGATTTTATTTAACGATGTCTGTCCTTCCTGCTGTCCATCTAATGCTTGTAATCAAACTACTGGTCGCAATTCTTGCCCGATTTTCATGAAATTTGGCAGAAGTTAGTTTTTTGGTACGGCGATAGACGCTATTGCAATTAAAAATCGGTTCTGATTTAGATGAAGCTCCCATACATACTTAGTAAGGACATTAATACTGTTACAATATTGAATACACCCATTCTAATAGTAGAACTTAACATACCTTGTTAATGGCATATGGGTTTTGAAAGCTAACCTCAATAGCGTTAGTCTGTAACGGGATTTTAGAATTGCTTCAACTTCCATGATGGAGTGGTCAGATAATGAGAACCGTATTGCTGTAAAAGCGCTTTTCTGCGAACAAGTGGTCAAAACATCGGCCAAAGTTTACCAAGGAACCGTTTTGGAAGCTATTGTGAAGCCTCTTAACAATTCCCTGTTCCAAAACCAGCCATGGCTTTCCAGCAGGATTCTGCGCCGGCTCATAAGGCTAAAACGTCCCAGGCCTGGCTTCGAAACAATTGCTCTAGAAGCCACAAAGAGGGACGTTATTAAAATTGAAAAAAATCGGTTCGGATTTAGATATAGCTCCCACATACGCATGTTCTTCCGACTTTATGTTTTTTGCTCTAGAAGTCACACTTTACATCAATTCTTAATGAAATTTAGCACGAGTAATTTTTGTGGGTCAATCTTGATGAAATTTGGCACACGTTAGTTGTTTGGGCCTAGAAAGGATTTTATGAAAATTAAAAAAAATCGGTTCAGATTTAGATAAAGCTCTCACATGCATGTTAATTTGATTTTACTGTTTTTAGCTCTAGAAGCCACATTTGGCATTGAATCTTGATGAAATTTCGCACGAGTATTTTTTTTTTTTGGGACTAGGAAGGATTTTTATTAAAATTAAAGAAACTTGAGTTAGGATAATGTTAAGCTTCCATATATGTGACGCGCAAAACAGAAAGGAACTTAAGGGTAAAAACCAGTTTTGTTCAGGAAAGTCATTTTAAAGATTAGGTCCCTTTCTATTTGCGCTTAGAATCGTCGACTTCACTTTCATAAAACGCGCATATCGCTGGGAGGGAACACCTTTGGGGCATGGAATCAGTCTCATTCGATGCTCAGATGTTGTCCACATCAAAAAAAGAGAAAAAATGAAATTTGATTTTTTTTACCCTAAGGTCCCTTTCTCTATGCGCTGTCACGTATGTATTTTTCATTATTTTTTTCTGTTTTTAGCTCTAGAAGCTAAATTTTTCATCTAACCTTTATGAAATTTAGCACGAGTATGTTTTTTGGGCCATGGGAGGACGTTGTTGATATTGAAGAAGATCGGTTCAAATTTAGATATAATTCCACTCACAAATGCTCATCGACTTTTATCTTTTTAGTTCTAGAAGCCACATTTGACATCCAATCTTGATGAAATTTAGCACAAGTCACTTTTTTAGCTCAAGCACGGAAGTTTTGCAAATTAGGGGAACATTTTATTTTTCAACATATTCTTCTTTAAACTCAATACACTTAGTACAACGTTTCTCCGATTTTTGTATCTCTTCCAAAAAATAGGATTTTCGAGGTCCATAAAATAGGCACTGGTTTGGTCAATAAGTTCATCGATGGTGCTGAATCTCTTTCCATGGAGCCATTTTTTAAGGTTTGGAAAAAGGAAATATTCACTGGGAGTTAAATCCAGAGAAAATGGCGGATGAAGTACCAATTCGTAACCCAATGCATGCAATTTTGCCACTGAGACTGCACACGTATGCACCCGTGCATTATAGTGATGAAATCAATTTTTTTTTCTTGACCATATGGGGTCGATTTTTTATATCCTCGTTAATTCGGTCCAATAAGTTGGCATTATATTCGCCGTTTATTGTTTTCCCCTGTTGAAGGTAATCGATGTGGATTACCCTGCGTGTATCGCAAAAACTTTTGCTGTCAACTTATCACCCGACAAAGTCACCTTAACCTTATTCGGAGCCGGTTTACCCGGGGAAACCCATTGTTTAGACTGCTGAGTGTTGAAAGAGTTGTTCAGAGTGTTGTAATGGATCCATGTTTCATCCACAGTTACAAAACGCCGCAAAAACGTATTCGAATGGCAGTTTAACAACTCTAAACAATCCTTTAAAGTTGTCACACGATTGGTCAATTGGGAGCAAACGCGGCAGACATCTTGCAGACAGCTTTCTTAAACCCAACTGATTATGTAAAATCGAAACCACACTGGCATATGAAAAGCGTAAGGCACCAACAATCTCAGACACTCTTACTCTACGATCCGCCAACACTATATCGTCGGCTTTTCGACATTTTCGGGTGTATTGGCCTCAATTGGTCGTACAGAACGTCCAGCGTCATTTATACTTGAGCGACCACAACGAAAATCAGTAAACCATTATTTACCATTGAATTCGATGGTGCAGAGTCCCCATAGTGTTTATCAAGCTTTTCCTTGGTTTTAATGACGGTTTTTTTTCGCAAATACTGTTCAATGAGCACTCGAAATTCACTTTTTTTCCCCCTTTTAACCAAATCCACGAGGTTGTATGTTTTGACCAGCTGTTCAACACAAACTAAATGACGGAACTCTCTCCAAATTTGACAGTAGTCTATTAACAGATGGTACTTGATGGTAGCAGTGTTGCATTCTATATAACTACGAGGGCAGTTGGAAAAGTCACGGAATTATTGATATGGTTTCTATTTAAGAACTCATATGTACTGTTGAGTGCTTTTGATTTGATACGGGCCGTTATTAGACCCCATGACACGAAACGTCCAGCAAGAATGGAATTTAAGGTATACTTAATGCGTCCCAACTAACAGACCCCATTTTCATTTCATTTCTTTATTGACATGTAATTCAATAACATGTAAGAAGGGTTTCGTTACTAAATTTGTTTTTATTCAAATACTTATATGTGACGCGCAAAATAGAAAGGGACCTAAGGGTAAAAACCAGTTTTGTTCAGGAGAGCCATTTTAAAGATTTAAATACGTGTAGCTTTGGTGTACCATCACTTTCATAAAACGCGCATATCTCTGGGAGGGAAAACTTTTGGGGCACGGGATCGGTCTCATTCGATGCTTAGATGTTGTCCATATCAAAAAAAGTGAAAATTGGTTTTTTTTACCCTTAGGTCCCTTTCTCTATGCGCTGTCACATATGTCCTTTTCATTGAACAAAGGGACATCCTTCGGGCTCATTTAGCCGTAACTTCAGAAAAAAAACCATATGGGCCCATATTGACTAAAGATTGATCATTTCGACCCTCTGGTCGTTTTTATTGCCACTTTAGCCAAAGTGTCTATGACACGCTTAGTATACACTTATCCTTTGTTGGCGAGTGTAAAAAGATTTTAAATAATCTAAGTGATTTACAATTCGTAGTTAATATCGACTTTTATTTTAAATGAAATGTAACCCGCCTTAATGTTTTATACTTATGTACTTTATATTTCTTGGTTTTTGTCTCAAATACCAGTAAATACGATTAGTTTGGCTGAATCATTCACCACCGCCCTGAAATGATGACTATGACAAAGAACTACGCAAAGGCATTGTATTGTGGCAGTTGAATGTGGCACGAGCGAATGATTGAGTGAATGGGGCTGAATGACTAAAGTCTTGATTATGTGCTTTAATGTTCTGTTTTTGTGAATAAAATAGCTGTCCTTAAAACTTTTTCGATTGTAACAAAATGGTGTTGCGATTATTTTGTTTATGCAGGAGAAAAATATCAATATTTGTATTTACTGCAAATAAACTAAAATGGAAAAAATAACCTGACGTCTGAGCAGATAATGCATAAACGAACAAATGATTTGTTATTCATTTATTAACTATCTGGTGTAAGTGGAACAAGAAAACAGATTTACAAAGCGAATGTTAAAACAATGTCTGTGACATTGCAATATTTTATGCACACAGACAGCGAATTTGTTGTCTCAACAGAAATTTCTTTGCCTACCGAATATACATGCATGCCCTCTCTCGCAGGAGGCTTTACTTGTTTTGTTGAACGAGAAAGCTTTTGGCTGTAGTTACAAAATGCCAATTATCTATTGGAATTCGGTTCGACATACCATTAGTCGTATATAGTATATGTAGCTATGATGATATTGTGGTACATACAACTAACTTTACGGTTTTATTATTCAAGAGAATTAGCAATTATTTATTGATTTTTTTTTGCCAAATATTCGAATTATCGCAGAACATTTACTAATTATTATATTTAGGTTTTTCTAAGTTAATCGTAGATATAAATGAGACTAGATGCGATGATACTTACATATAATATCCATTTGTCCTTCGCCTTGGACAGACGAAAAATTTGGTGCCTCAGCTGAGATTTCACAACGATACAGGCCCGTTGAGTTAATAGTCAGCCCTTTTAAGAGTACGCGTGAGCTATCCGAATGTTCTTCCTAAAATGAAGAAACGAATGAACAAAATCGTTAAGAAATCATTAAACAAATCAATATCATCATCGATATATATTTTTAAACATCGAAAAATCAATTAGGCTGCCCAGCCAACCATGTACATAAATTACTTATAATTTAAAACTTTTCCAGACCAAACGATTATGGACAAAGAAGAGTGGGATTCATGGATCTGCCGGTTTAAAGTATGTTAAGCAGAAAAAAAATAACTTTTGATGGCAAATACGAATCGCTGTTTGCTTCTGCTACATGAGAACAGTTTTTGTAACGCTGATGGTGGCAAGTGTTAAAGATGATTTCAACGAAAGAAACCTTGTTTATATAGTAAATTAGAAAGGAAATGACTTCGTAATACCCTACACCACTCAAGTCTACATAAGACTACGAAGAAACATTTTACCAAAGGAAACATAGACAAACTATGACATTTTTTACCCATTTTTTTACCCTACGACTTAGTTCTGATGATAGTACAACCTTTAATGATAGTAATGATAGTACCACCTTTAAGATACCCCTCATGTCCGTCCGTTCACCTGTCCATCTATCATTGCAACGGGTGGTCAATCTTGAGGAATTTTTTCAATTATTTTTATTTTTTTGTCCAGTATTTTTCGTAATTTCATCATCGAAAGATCTTCACGGTGAAAACCACGGTTTGGTGCGGTCAATGGGATAGTGGAATCACCTGACCATATTTTTTCAAATTTGTAACGGGTTATCACTCTAGAAAGGAAATATTCACTGGGAGTTAAATCCAGAGAATATGGCGGATGAAGTACCAATTCGTAACCCAATTCATGCAATTTTGCCACTGAGACTGCACACGTATGCACCCGTGCATTATATTGATGAAAACGAATTTTATTCTTGGCCATATGGGGTCGTTATTTTTTAAATCCTCGTTAAATCGGTCCTCTAGGTTAGCATAATATTTGCCGTACATTGTTTTTCACTTTTGAAGGTAATCGATGTGGAATTCGCCGCGTGCATCCCAAAAAACTGTTGCCATCACCTTATCACTCGACAAAGTCACCTAAACCTTATTCAGAGCCGGTTTACCCGGAGAAACCCATTGTTTAGACAGCTGCTACATATATCTCCGGAGTGTTGTAATGGATCCATGTTTGATCCACAGTTACAAAACGCCGCAAAAACTCATTCGAATAGCGTTTTTTCCAATGGGGATTTTTCACAGATTATGCGTAAGTTTTTTTTTCCTTTTCAGTATTGTTTGCCACTTCATCATGGAAAGATTTACAAGGCGAATAACACGGTTTGATGCGGTTTATATTTTTTTTACAAATTTTGATGGCCAAAACGTAATCGTGAATGGTGCTGCTATCGCGCCATGCTATCGGGCTTTTTACTACCTGGTATTGAAGCCCGTAATCTTGGCGACATTTGCTTTCAACAGGGCGGTGCCACTTGACATATACTTATAGAGGTCACTTTGAAGTGCAGCTAATTTCACGTTATGGAATATTACACCTTTGGACTTTTTTCTTTGTCCGAAGTCTTTAGTCTATGCTGACCAACATTACGCCACACCGGTCGAAATGCTCGACGAGTCATTCCAAATTGGACCCTTAATATTCAGGAAAAGGAACATTAATATAATGCCAATGTATATCCGTGAGAGAATTGTAGTACTAGCTGAGGCCAGGTGTCCACCATTCATTCAATTTGAATGTCAATTGCACAAAATTGTTCTTCAGACTTTGGCTACAGTCGTCCTGTTTTCTTTCATGCAACCTAGTTGTATGATGCCATGATTGCCATTTAGCATTTTACAACAAACTAAGTCAAACTAACTTTGTCCCGCCAGCCAGTTGATTACCAGGTCTCTTTGGATTTTCTTCTAATTAAAATGGCCAGTTTCCTTCATGTGGATATCAAGGCAGATCCCTCATAGACGAACAGGACCTGAAAACAAAATATATTGTAGTTACAAAAACAACAACAGATATATTGTCTTCCAGAGAAAACGGATCATTTTGCATCACGACAATGCGTGCTCTCACACGTCAGCTGAAACGATGAGCTATTTGACCACTCCAGATGTCGAATTGATGGGCCGGCCATCCACCGTACAGCCCTGATTTGGCACCCAATGACTTCTTCTTATTCCCTAGCATCAAGAAGGAAATGCATGGTCAACGTTTTGTCACCGCCCGAAGAAGCTGTTTAAGCGTTCAAAAATCATGGTTTTGGAGGTGTCGCAATCGCAGTGGAAAAAGTGTTTGCGCATGCAAAAGTGTATTGATCTTAAAGGAGAATATTTTGCAAAACAATAAAACCATTTTTGATGATTAATTATTGTGTTTTTATTGCCGGACCCGAAATATAAACAGCAACCTCGTAGATCGCTGTACACGGGTTCCTGGTGGTCAAATGAACGAAATCGAATTTCATTCATTAAATGTTACATTTGCACTACATAAATTTGAACTCTATATCTGAAATATTCTGTGTTTTGTTACAATAGATATATATATATACTTACATATAGGGTGATCTGTCTAGAGGTATTTTTTCAGAACAAAAAAATTAAAAATTTAAATCAAGTGTGGAATCTTTGTTGGTAATTTGAAAGGACATTTTATGGCATTTATTTTTTGAATATAATTTCCTTCAAATGTTGGCCGCAACTACGCCTCAGGGTTACCATTCTGAGGGTCCAATTTTGGATGACTTGTTCGAGCATTTCGACCGGTATGGCTTTAATGACACGCGTAATGTTGGCTTCCAAAACCTCAATCGTAGCTGGTTTGTCAGCACTTCGGACTTTACGTAACCCCAAATGACGAAATGACCTCTCAATAGATGCATTGTTTGAACAGCTGTATAGCAAGCGGCACCGTCCTGTTAAAACCAAGTGTCCTTAAGAATACGGGCTTCAATTTCAGGTAGCATAAAGATCGATGTCATGGCGCGATAGCGAGCACCATTCATGGTTACGTTCCGGCCATCATCAATTTTGAAAAAATACGCATCGATGATTCTACCAGCTTATAAACCGCACCAAATCATGGTTTTCTCTGGCACCTCTTTAACCTCTTCTTGTTGCTCTCAGCCTAAATGCAGCAATTTTGTTTATTGACTTTGCCGTTGAGCCAGAAATTAGCCTCAGCACTGAACAAAATTTCGGTCGAAAACAGCTGAACTTCCCGTTTCTCACCGAACGCTCATTTGCATAATACAGTTTCCAACATTTGAAGGAAATTATTTTCAAAAAATAAATGTCATAAAATGCCTTTCAAATTACCAATATGTGACGCGCAAAATAGAAAGGGATCTAAGGTTAAAAACCAGTTTTGTTCAGGAGAGCCATTTTAAAGATTAGGTCCCTTTCTATTTGCGCTTAGAATCGTCGACTTCACTTTCATAAAACGCGCATATTTCTTGGAGGGAACACTTTTGTTGCATGAGATCGGCCACATTCGATGCTTAGATGTTGTCCACATGAAAAAAAGAATAAAAATGAAAATTGATTTTTTTTTACCCTTAGGACCCCTTCTCTATACGCTGTCACGTATAGATTCCACACTTGACTTGAAGTTTTATATGTTTTTTTGTTCTGAAAAAATACCTCTAGATGGATCACCGTATACTCTATATGGATCACCGTTTATAAGATTCAGATTTTGGAAGCCAACATTACGCGTGTCATTAAAGCTATACCGGTCGAAATGCTCTAACAAGTCATCCAAAATTGGACCCCCAGAAGGACACCCTGAAGCGGTATTGCCGCCAACATTTAAAGCAATTTATATTCAACATATAAATGCCATAAAATCTCCTTTCGAAAGAACTAGAAATATTCCACATTTTATTTGTTTTTTTTTTTATTTTGAAAAAATACCTTAAGATTGATCAACCGATAAAATTGTTATGTTTTATTTAGGACAACTTGTACAAACGACGAACCTATCATAATCCTGTGAGGTATGTACGATATAATTCCTATACTCACTAACCGGTGGTTACTGTTGTAATCAGACTCTGAACCAGATTAAAAACATTCGTTATTAAAACAAAAGGAATCAGTATTTAAAAAGCCCAGACCTCTTTAGGGTGAAATTTGCTATTAATTATAATAATGACGAAAACACTCTAAACCCTTCAAAACATCTCATTTTCAATTCATAATTCTCGTGCATTTAAGCACCCTGGTTTTCGTTATGCTCTACAGTTTTTCATTTCCTGGCTCAAATGAGTAGAGAAACAAAACATTTTGGAATTTCTTTCTATCGGGGGAATTTGTTTTTATAATTCATAAAACAAAACTCATACATCTGCCCCTTGTCCTGTTGTGGCGTTACAAATAATTATCGTCAATCTACTTTACAACAGTGTCCTGTTTAGCACAATTGCATAGATTTACTACAGCAATCATCGTTTAATTTTCAACATTTTATTTTACCTGGACTGTAATAAATGTAACGACAGCAGTGGCAACAATGAACATGAATTGTTATAACAAATGTAGGGAACTCAACCGAATTTGTGTTTTTTTTTTACAAAAAGGATAAAAGGGCACTATCTAGGTATCCTTAGACGCCTTACCACCATCGCCACTCTTTACTTGGTGGCATTAATATTTAATTCAGTACTCTCACTTAATGCTGCTCACAGTACTTACTACACCGCAGTAAAGATAAATAAAATGTTTGCAACAAAGGAGTATATTGGAGGGAAGGGGACTGTATTAGGTGTAGGAAACTCCATCCGAGTCCTTGTGCACCGGAGTGGGCGAATAGGTATGTGAGGTGATTCGTGTCTTATCTGGAAAATGTAATTTCCTTTCTAAAATACAACAATAATAATAATTCATACTTACAATAACTCGTACACCATCAACACGATAACTCGTTTTTGGTGGATTCGCTTTTGGCACAAAACGATAGAATTCTTCATTATCCTTGTACCATTTAATGGCATACAAATCTTCGCCTTCCTCCTGCTCATCGCCATCGTCAGCGTCGACGTCGGCCTCGTTATCGGACTCATCCTCTTCGTCGGTGTCGTCGACATCGTCTGTGCGTTGCTCGTTGCGTTCATTGCTATCGGCAAAGCTATCGTCGCGTTCTGGATGACGTCCATAAATAGTGTTGCCGCCGCTGCTACTGCTGCTGCCGCTGTGGCCAAAGCCACTTGTGCTGGTGTGCGTTGTCTTGCCCGTGTAAGTGCTGGCCCCGACACGACCACCGTAATTGCTAGTGTGACCGGTGGCAGACAATGAGGATGATAACGAAGTCGAGGACGTTTGTGATCTCCCCCGGTAGACACTGTGGCCATATGGCGAGGGTGGCAGTGTTGGATACTCTGGATTGTACTGGCGTTTTTGTTTTTGCTGTAAATAGGGATAGTGTTGCTGTTGCTGCTGATAGTAGGAGTCCGTACCGGTTGTGCTACTACTACTGCTGCTGCTGCTGCTTGTGTCCTGCTGCCATTGGGCCTGATATGCCTGCACTTGTGGCTGGAAATATGGTTGTCTATGCTGTTGCTGTTGGTATTGATGCTGTTGCTGCTGCTGCGAATGTGTGCGCATGCGCCTGTACGCCGGTAAATCTTCGCTGTCCTCGTAATTCATATTGTTCCCGGCCGCGGCGTGCTGGTAATGCTGGTGGTGCTGCTGTTGCTGCTGATGGTGACCGTAGCCGTGATGATTGCGATTGCGTGTGTGCATACCACCAAAAATACCCTTCGATTTGTTCAATTCATACTGACACTCTAGAAATGCCGATTCACCTCTCACTTTGTAGGCAGGTATGGTAACTTTGATGAGTCTTAGACCGGCCAATCCTGCAATTGAACGAAAAAAAAATTTGCATATTTCATTATTAAAATGTTACCCCGTACTTGAAACATTCTTCAATAACTTTGTGCTCTATGTTCATTTTAAGGAAATTGTTTTTGTGTGATTTATGCCACCACCAAGCAACTTTATGATTATGACTATTTAGGCGACAGCCGGAGAAGACGAAAAAATAAACGAACGACACAAACTCTGCCAAATACATGGCAGCAGCATCCAAATGGAAAATCAATAATTTAACACCACCGCTGAGTATTCAATTTATGTACATTCGATTTCGAGAGGATGCTTTGGACAGAGCCAGCCCCTTCATCTACCCTTGCCATGCATGGCCCCCGGAAATCGTTGAGACAGACTTTTGTACTGTACGCCCTGTTTTTTTCTTCTTCTTTGGTTTGGTGCTTTCAAATTTTCTTGCTTTTGGCTGACTTTCCGCCCATCCCCCAACTTTCTCGGTCATTTTTGCTAAATCATCCCCAAGGCATAGAAAACAATTTGGGTTATTTGAGTGCTTTTCTTCTTTGCCGAAAGAAACATGAATGTCCGAATGAAACGCCCAAATTCGTTGATGGTATATTTGTTAAGTGAAATGTAAGTAAGTAATCTTTTCCTCGCTGACTTACATCTCAGTATGATGTTTGATTTTGATTAAATCAATTCTTTGAAATGTTGACCATGGCTTTCTAAAGTGGATGTTCTTGGATCTCATGCATAACAAATTCTGTATTAAAAATAGAGACAATTATTTGAGGCTTCTTGTGATGTTAAGTCAAGTTGAGACCATCAATTTGGAGCACAATCTTTCTCTCGAATACACGCCAGTATCTCTTCATTTGCTTTGACAAGCAGAGCTTGAATCGGCTCGCATAGGCGGTGATCAGTATAAACAAAAAAAGTAGACTGGACTAGGCCGTCGCAAACCAAAACCACCACCCGCAGCCTCCTCCGGTAGTTCCGTATTCGTTTCAAATAAATTTGCAATTGTATTGAATATCTGCGGACATACGGTGAACGAAAAGAACGCAATAAGCACGCTACAATTACGTTCTTTTGCTGCTAAAATGTGAATACTTGCAGAAGAATATACGGGGTGTTCTTGTTAGACGTATGGTTTTCAATGTGGCCACACTTTTATCGGAGCTGGTCTTTTTGACAGCTGACACTTGATTTATGCTCAAATTGCCATTTCATAATGAATAGACTTACTTCGTAACAACGTTTGCAAATCGTAGTAAACGGGCCAAAAACGAGATAGCCATCAATCCTAAGTTTTACCAGACAATTTTGTTCAGCGATGAAGCTCACTTTTGGTTGAGTGGGTACGTTAATAACCAAAATTATCGCAATGAATGAAATGAAAATCCACAAGTCATTGTTGAGACACTGTTACATCCCCAAAAAGTCACTGTTGTGCTCTATGGGCAGAGGGAATCATTGGTCCATATTTCTTCAAAAATGAAGCCGGCCATTACGTAACTATGGGGAACGCTATACAGCCATGATTGTTACTTTTTCGTGCCATAAAAGGTGGATGTTGATGTGGACGAGCTTGGGTTCCAACAAGACGGCGCTACATGCCATACAGCCAACAAAACAATCAATTTATTGAAGGCAACTTTTGGTGAGCGCGTTATTTCGCGGCGTAGGCCTGTGGCGTGGCCTCCAACTTCGTGCGATTTAACACACTGGACAATATTTTTTGGTTTTTTTTTGGGTTAAATGAAGTCGCCTGTCTACGCAGATAAGCCCGATGCAAATGCAAGATCCAATGTTGTGACAAACCTTGTCCTCTAAAACCGTTTACAATTTGTAATCCAATGGGTGAAAATCTGGACTGCCTGAGTGCCATTCTTCAGAGAAAATGAACGCTGGCAAATTGTTTGGAAGACAGGCCTGGGACGTTTTAGCCTTATGGGCCGGAGCAGAATCCTGCTGGTAAGTCCAAGGCTGGTTTTGGAACAGGGAATTGTTTAGAGGCTTCACAACAGCTTCCAAAACGGTTTCTTTGTAAACTTTGCGCGATGTTTTGACTACTTGTTCGCAGAAATGCAGGTCAGTGACCCCATCGTAAGAGACACCCCACCGAACAATGACTGCAGTTGGGTGATGACCCTTTTCCACCCTTGGTATCAGTTCATATGCTTCCTTAGATGACCGCGCATACACTCAATCATTTTGCTTGTTAAATTTTTTCTGAACGGTAAAATTTTTTTCTTCGGTGAACAAAATTTTTCTGTGCAAGTTATCAGCGTGCTTCATCTAAAGACGTTTGCATTTTTCAATCCTATTATTTTAAAGCCGCAGTCAATAAATTCCGTTACGTCGTTTGAAAGCCCCAAGTCCCAAGTCTTTTTAGTGATTCGACTTAAGGACTTTTGCGTGATATTCATCTCACGGGTCATGATTTTCTGTTTTCAGAGCGGATTTCTGTGAATTCTTGATTTAACGGCTTTGATGGCATGCGGTGTTCATAAGATCGTGGGCGGCCCTACGTGTGGCGGTCTTTTACATCTCCAGTCTCCTCAAACAGTTTTATGCATCGGTAGACGAACATGCGGCTTATCCCTAGTGGCCGGAGAGTTTTGAAAATATCGCTTTTTTTCATTTCACACTTGAAAAGCGCTTTTACAGCGATACGGTTCTCATTATATGACCACTCCGTGATGAAAGTTGAAACAATTTTAAAATCCCGTTACAGGCTAACACTATTGAGGTTAGCTTTCAAAACCCATATGACATTAACGGCGTATGTTCTACTATGTTCTACTATTGAAATGGGTGTGTTCAATGTTGTAACAGTATTTATGTCTCTACTATGTACTCGTATATTAATGAAAGGATCCATACATGTCCGTCAGCGTGTTGAAAACCTGCAATTGTCAATGTTGAGATTTATGGTCATTGGATTGTAAATGGGGGGAATAAAGTTTCCCTTTCTGGGACTAAAGGTGACTCAGAAAAAAGTATACATTTGAGTATATGATTAACATATTTTTTCATATTTTTCATATTCCTTTTTTTTGTAAACCAACAATGGTTTGGGCGGAAACTGTTAGTTCCGACACACTTAATTCCTTAAGAAAGGGCATAGTTGCTGGAAATTTTGGCTCAAGTATCTTTTAAACGATCCGTATAGTCTAAGCGGGTAATCAGTAGTGAAATTAATTATAGCAAAATTTGGTAAGAATCCACATAACGACTTATTTTGTTTTTAGCTGAGATTAGGGCCGGATTAGAAAAAATCACTTTTTTCATAAAAAGAGACCAAAAGTATCAAATTAAGGCCCTTTTTAATACAAATACAAAAATGGATTTATTCAGGATGGAAATCGAACTCATCGACCCAAGGGGCCCAAAATGGAATGCTTCTGAGAGAATGCGCGGTGAAGGATATATAGGGTTCGGTCTGGTTGAAATTAACCACGTTTTTATTGGGTCAGCCATTTTTCTAGCATTTTTGCTCATAATCTAGCCGTTTTCTTAGCTTTTTATACCCTCACCACGAAATATTGATCGGAGACTCTATAAAGTATATATATTACGAGTCATAATCGTCATAAAATTCATAGACGATCTAGCCATGTCCGTCCATTTTTGTGTCGGTTGAAGCACGAAAGCGGTCAAACGAATTAACCTAGGATTCTGAAACTTTGCAAGATGGATTGGGAATGTACTTTAGATAGATGAAATAGGCCTAGGAGTAGATAAGTTTCCTTTTAAGGGACTAAATGTACCTTACTAAAGATTTAACATTTTGAGTATTTGCTTAGCAAATTATAAGTATTAGCAGACGGACAATGGATAAAATGGATCCTGTTAGTTTAGACGCACTAAATACCTCAAACAATGGCTTTTTAGGTCATGCGGTCCAAGACACGTCCCGCATGGTCAAAGTGAGCGATTAATAGTCAATACAGATTTATATGTACTCAAGTTAAACCAATTTTTGCTACAAATCTAAAAATAGAGTAATTTTGAAGTTTTGGCTAAGGTAAGGGACGGACATACAGGCCGAAAGGAAACAGACCATTTTTTTAATTTGGTAGCTTGTGGACGGTGGTGTAGGATGGTATTTATAGTTGGGTCGGCCGAACTATACGACGTTATTTCCTGTTTTCTATTTATTTTGTTCAGTGTCGCAAAGAACCGGATGCGGGTATAATGCGTGATCAGTCACAGATGATCCCAAGCTTGACGGTTAATAAGGAAATCGTACTTTCCCACACGCAGAAAAAAAGTATGGTTGTGGTGGATCAGAGGATCATACTATTGTTGTGTATATGGTTGCGGCATAACAACATTATGATCCTCACAACAATAGTATGATTCAAATACAACCATACTATGATTCTCACAACCATAGTATGTTTAACATACAACCATAGTATGATCTTCACAATTGTGTTAAGTTTTCAACAATAGAATTGAATTATGAAAATTATTTAAAAATACATTAAATTTAAAATAATATTAGTGATTTATTTAACAGTTGAAACGTAAGCGTTTTTATTAAATTTATTTCAGTTAAACAAAGCCAAAGCAGTTTGTTTGAAAAATTTAATTTCTTATAAAAAATACTATTATTGCATTCGATCTGTAATAATAACATTGTTCTAAAAAGCATATTCAAACAAAAAAAAATTTACCATCATACAGTATGATTGCAGTAATCATATTATTGTTAACAAAAAGCCCATAAAACAATACTTTTGTCGCACCAACTATATTTATATTATTGCTATAACCATATTTTCATTTTTAAATTTGGTAATAATACTATTGTTTCATTTCAACAATATTAATATTGCGACAATGATACTATTGTCAAAATTAAATTCAGAAAACCATACTATGGTTGCGACGAACATGCTTTTATTGCGGCTAACATATTATTATTGCCGTAACCATATAGTTACCATATTTTTTCTCTGCGTGTATGGTTTAAACTCGTCAGTCACGGTTTGGTAGAGCTTCTCTAGAAAAGTCCCTGGCTTTAAAATCGGTGACTATACAGATTATATCGTGTCCTACCAACAGATATGAGAAAATTTTTCCTGTTTTTACTTAAAAGGTTCGCCATTGAAATTTCCCGTTTTTTATAAATATTTTAATTTATTATTTAATCTCACCGTCCTAAGTATGTTGCATAACGCAAATCTTTTAACGAACGACATGAAAAGTAATTACAGCTTCTCCTGTCGTTTTAAATACCTTTCATTTGTATTGTGTATTTAAAACTACGCTATAATCATCCAATTCCATCTATATTCATCCAAATCCATACAATGGTACCATCGGTTTAACTGCACCTTTACTTTGAGTAATAAAATGCTCGCCTATTTTAAATTCTCGGCAATTACAAAAGAATATCTACGGCGGCAATTGTGTCTTTCATGTCGAAATTAAGGTCGACAACGTCAGTGGGAAATCAAGATTACAACAAAAGTAGCTATTAATGTACAGGGCAGCGTCTTATGACAAACAAACAAGAAAATCTCTTAAGTCGCATACCCCTAATGTGGCGGATTATACCCTCAATGCCTGGCCACCCCTCCCTCATCCTTCGTTCGATCCATGCGCAACGCCAAAGGTAAAGTTTTCTCTTGTTTGCCTGGAGGAGAGCGAACGCGGATGGCAGAACGGCAAATGAAGGAAAGATAAAAGTTATACTTTTAACTAAATATGCCTTTTTAACGCTAATTAGATTCTCAGCACTAATTATCAGGCGTCATTAAAGAATTTTAGGCAAACGAAGCGAGGAATCAGGAAGGAAAGCTGAGGAGTCGGGGTGTTTGTTAAAATCGAAAATAAAACTTTTGAATTTGGGCCGATAACGAAAATAGACGTCAAATGTAAAACGCCAAAAAGGCAGATGTTTAATGAAGCATAAAAAGGATGAAAGAGCCTATAAGGATACTTACATAGAAGGTACTTTTTATGCTAAAGGTGTGATATACAGGGTGGTGTTAAATGCACCATTCTATCGAAAGATCGTATAGTTTTTACTGGCAGTTTTGTTTGGATATTGATAATAATTTATTCTATTTAACGCTCCCTGAAACTTCAACGACGCAGTAGACAACTTTTTATAGAAAGCAATCATAGGTGCAATTTTCGATGAATGGACACGTGAAAAAGCGGCTCGATTTTTAGGGAGGCAAAAAAAATCGTATTCAAAATAAGAAACTCTTCCTGAGGAACCATACCCCTAAAACGAATTCTAATGTCCCGATTTTTAAATCAACCCGCCCTAGTGAACATATAACAGAAAACACAGTTTGTAGCCTAATGTCTACACTAGAGCGTCCAAAATCAAAACCGACCTTCCGGTTTTCATGTCCAAACCCGACTGTCGGTTTCTCAAAATACCTAAAACTTTAAATGCTTCTTACAACTAAAAACAATTCAGTTAGGTACACCTAAAAATCACCAGCTTTAATGTTTTCTGTCTGTCCTTCTGCACTCCTTTTGCTTACATTTTAAGGAAATTATATTCAAAGAATAAATGGCTTAAAATTTCTTTTCGAATGAACAACAAAGATTCCATACTTGATTTGATTTTAGAATTTTTTTATTTTGAAAAAATACCTCTAGATTGATCATCCGATATGTTTTCACTAACTCTATTTCATGATTTTTTAAGTCATGTCCGTCAGTGTGGCTGGTTTGATCGATAAATTGAAAATTATGTATTTCGTAATTGTTTAGGACCTCTGGGATTCAAAATGGGCACCATTGCTAGTCCTCTTTTTTGCACCTTCCACACATACACATATACAGGGTGGGCCAAAAGTTACCATGGGCTTTAAAAAATTTAATAACTTTTTCGTTTATATATAAATTTTTTTTTTTTTCAGATTATAATGGGTGATTCAATTAGAGATATTTTTTTCAATAGCCTTTTTTGACAGATCACGAGTGAGTCATGCTGTAATGTTATTTTTGTTAAGTATTGTTTGGCATTTCTTCATGAAAGACTTACGCCTGAACAACGTTTACAAATCGTTCAACTTTATTACGAAAATTCACGTTCTGTGAGGAATGTGTTTCGTGCACTTCATTTAACTTATGGTCAACATAATCGGCCTACTGAGCGTACCATTCACAACACCATCACCCATCTTGAGACCGAGCATTCATATTGGATAATATTCGACCGAATAGACCACGTCAAGCACGCAGTGAAGAAAATGTAGCGGCCGTAGCTGAGAGTGTACACCAAGACCGTGGAGAGTCGATTTAGCGGCGTTCGCAGCAACTCGGACTGACGTATGGAACGACTTGACGCATTATACGTCGAAATCTTAAATTGAAAGCGTCCAAAATACAGCTTGTGCAAGAACTGAAGCCGTCCGACGTTCCCGAGCGACATCGGTGCTCTTGAAAAGTTCCAAGAAGATCCGACGTTTTGGTTTGGGAAGAACAGCAACCAGAAGAAGTTCAAGAGTTGCCACATCACCCAGAAAATAGAACGGTTTGGTGTGGTTTGTGGGCCGGTGGAATCATCGATCCATATTTCTTCAAAAATGATGCCTGTGAGAAGGTAAACGTCAATGGCCACTATTTGTTGCCTAAAATTGAAGTGATCTCGCCGACACTTGGTTTCAACAAGACGGCGCCACTTCCCACACATCGCAACAATCAATGGATTTATTGAGAGAACACTTCGGTGAGCAGATAATTTCACGTTGTGGGCCGGTCGATTGGGCACCAAGATCGTGTGATATCACATCGTTAGACTTTTTCCTGTGGGGATATGTCAAGTCTAAAGTTTATGCGGACACATCCGCTTCGATTCAGGCCTTGGAGCAAAACATCACGCGTGTCATTCGCCAGTTACCAGTCGAAATGCTGGAACGAGTCATCGAAAATTGAACTCAACGGATGTCCCATCTGAGACGTAGCCGCTGCCAACATTTGAAAGGCATAATCTTCAAAAAATCAATGCCAAAGAATGTTCTTTTAAATTATAATAAACATTTCCCATTCAATTTGAATTTTCTGAGTTTTTTTCGAAACACGGAAATGGATCACGCTATATAAATACCACTTAGAGAATAAATAATGGAGAGATTCGTAACTAAACAATGAACCAGAATAATAGAATTTTATTATTTAAATCAAACGCATGAGATATTAAGCTCATTTTATATGAATGGCTTTGTTAAAAAGCAGAACTGTAGCTTCTGGGGTTCTAAACACCCAAAAGCCGTTCATCAACTCCAATTGTACCGTATTGGGTGTACAGTATGCTGTAGGGTCACATCTACAAATATCATAGGGCCTAACATCTTCGACAATAAAGATGGAAATTCTGTAACGGTACATGGATAGCAGTATCGGTTCATGATAGAATATTTTTTAAGTCCTGCTCTTGAAAGCAGACCTGAGATGTGCAGCAGAACGGAGCCACTGCCTATACTGCCCGAGACACCGTGGCTCTTTTAAGTTAAATTTATAAACGAAAAAGTTATTAAAGTTTGTTTACGCCATGGTAACTTTTGTTCCACCCTGTATATAATTTATTTATAGTCGTAAAAGTGGTATCAGTTTTTTTCATTCTACCTTTTTTGTTTTTGCTTTTGGTAGGGGTTTGAAAAATTTTAAATGACCAAAACTGTTGAGCAATTTTAGTGATATTTAAAAAAAAAAATCGGAGACAAAACATTTAAAAAAAATTAAATTTTAAAATAAAAATATAAGATGTGGAGTCTCTTTAGAGCTGGCAAGAGTGAGTTGTATTTTCGTGGGCAATTGTGTGAAGAAAACTTGAAAAGTAAGGTTTACAACAGTAGTTCTCATTCGTTTGTGGAGAGCCTGGCCTTATAGAGTTCGGTTTTACTTTCAACAATTGCAGCAAGGCTTTCTGAAGAGGGTTGTCAAGGACCCGAAATCATGATAAAAGTAGTACGCAGCCACGAAAATTAATGTCACTTTGCCATTTTGTTAAAAACTTGTCTTCTATTTAAATATAGAAGCAAGAGGTCTTGAGCCGGTTTAATCCCTGTTCAAAAATATAAAATTTTTAAAAGAAAACCTTTTTATAATTTTAGATTTGACTTCAAAGTATAGATCGTAGTGTACGCTTTTATCAAATCCGTCAATTAGTCTCAGAACAGCAAGATTTTAAGTAAAGCCATTGGCCATTTTAAACAAACGGTTCTTCTGATCAAAAGAAGCGACCACTGGTAAATTTTACAAATTGAAATATAGAATTATTTTGAAGATTGGCCTGAGCACGAGGCAAACCCTAATCGGCAAACATGTCAAAACAAGCGATCAATATTTAGTATGAGCATATGTGATGCGCAAAATAGAAAGGGACCTAAGGGTAAAAACCAGTTTTGTTCAGGAGAGCCATTTTTAAGATTTAAATACGTGTATCTTTGGTGTAGAGTCGCCGACTTCACTTTCATAAAACGCGCATATATCTGGGAGGGAACACTTTTGGGGCATGGGATCGGTCTCATTCGATGCTCAGATGTTGTCCACATAAAAAAAAGTGAAAATTGATTTTTTTGTACCCTTAGGTCCCTTTCTCTATGCGCTGTCACATATGAATGTTCAAAGCAATGAATATTTCACGACGAATATTTACAGGGTTTTCCATTAAGGACAAAACATTTTTAAATATTAATAAAACACAGAATATTTAAGATATAGAGTTCAAATTTATTCTAGGTGTAGTGCAAATGTATACTTATACATTGAAGTACAGGGTGTACGCGGGAAGGTATACTACTTTGTTATGCCGCCATTTTGGTAAACATTAGACTTGACAGTTCATATTTGGCAGTCGTGAATAAGAGCCGTGGAAAATTCATTATGAAAAGATATTCGATAAATCAACGTGTTTTAATCGTTAAAACATTTAATCAAAATCAATCATCGATCACTGTGACGATGAGAACGTTACGCAAAATTTTTGGGAGAAATAACGTGCCAACAAAACGCACTATTTATCGTGTAGTGAATGATTTTTGAGGGTCAGTAGCTGATAGTCCCTAGCATGGACCACAACGTACTGTAAGATCGGATGAAAACATTACTGCTGCTCAAGAAAGTGTTTTAAACTATCCATCAACCTCAATTCGTGCTGAATGCAATGAAAAATGTGCTCAAAGGGCTCGCATTTGTGAGGCTAACAGAGGCCGACATTTATCTGAAATTGTATTCCATTCATAATTGCCGACATTGAATAAAACGTTTTTCAATATAAAATCCATTCTCTTTCATTTTATCAAAAATTAAAAACAAACAAAGTAGAGTACTTTCCCGACGGACATCCTGTAGTATACCTTCCCGGCGGACACCCTGATATACATTATTAAAAAAAAGACAACGCATGTTTTAAAAAAAACAGCAGTGTCTTTGGGATATATTGAAAAACAAAGGAGTAGTTTAGTACTTTAAAGAAATAAAAAGTTTTCAGTTTTATAAAACAGACAAACTACACGCCCTTTTATCAATCAAATAACTCATAATCGGCTTTAAAAGACCGCACATTTTTAAAGTATGTGCATTTGATCGCTTGTCCACGAATTTCACTTTAGTCACTTAAATTCTCAGCACACGACTTAAATATTAAAACACCCCAATGTGTTGTAGAATTTGTAAGTCATATCGGTAGGGGGAGGGGGGGGGGGGGGTTAACATTGGGGAAATCCGAAATTATTTAATGTAATACATGACACGAGAACAATGGATAAAGGACCAAGAATAATTTACTTCTACGTGTATAAAACATGAAACGGATGTACAAAATGGCAAGAGCGGAGTAGGATTTTCAGCATTCTGCTAACCGGAATAATTGAAATGTATTTGCTAAATCCTACCTACGAAAAGCGCTAGAAATTGAAAAGTTTTCTTCTGACTTTTCTTCGACTGGCCGCCAATTGTTTTCCAAAACAATAAAAAAAATGTTCTACTTTCGTTTTGTCCTTTTTCTTGTAACAACATTTCGGCGACAGTGTGCCTGTGTGTGTGTATTTGAGCCCGTGAAAATCCATTTGTTGTTATCCCCATGCGACTTTATTAAATTTAGCTGCTTTCCCTTTTTCGCCTTAATGGCGTTTTTGTTTAAGGCCGGAAGTGAGGTTTTCTTTATTGCTGATGTGGTTTGCCTTTTTTCGGGGCCGCCAAACGAAAAAAAAATTAAAATGTTTATTGTTAAACGACGGCGGTATGCTAATTAAATTTCTGTAGCCATTTAGAACAAACTAATTATGAGTTTATTAAATTACATTTCTTTAAGATGTGGTGTTAATTGAAAATTATTAAGTTTTTTTTTTGTCAATTTTCTAAGCGACCCCGATCTAAGTCCCCGCCACCAAAAAAATGTGATGAGGGCAAGAAATGGCAGAGAATGTGTTTAGCTTTAAATGAGTTTGCAATTAAACTGGAAAAAATGAAGGGCAAGTGGCAAGTTATTGAAATAATGATTTTATGAAAAATTGTTTTCTTTTCTATTACATTTCATTATTGAATTCAATTATGTAGACTGGTCATAGTGTAAATTGTAGAAGGCAATTTAATAGAAAATGAGAGCGATGATAAATGTTGATTACATAAAACTGTGTATTAAACAAGTACAGGGTATCCGCCTGGAAGGTATACTACTTTGTAAAAGAGAATTTAATAGAAAATGAGAGCGATACTAAATGTTGATTACATAAAACTGTGTATTAAACAAGTACAGGGTATCCGCCTGGAAGGTATACTACTTTGTTTTGCCGCTATTTTGGTAAACATTAGTCTTGACAGTTCATATTTTGCAGTCGTGAAGTAGAGACGTGGCAAATTTATTATGGACAAATATTCGATAAATCGTTAAACATTTTATCACAATCAATCTTCGATTACTGTGACGATGGGAAAGTTACTTGAAATTTTTGGGAGAAACAACGTGCCAACCAAACCAGTATTTATTTATTTAGTGAATGATTTCGAAGAATGAGGGTCTTTAGCTGATAGGCCCAAGCATGGACCACAACGTACTGCAAGATCGGCTGAAAACATTACTGCTGTTCAAGAAAGTGTTCAAAACAATCCAGCAACCTCAATTCGAAGCTGTGCTGAATGTAATGAAAAATTTTCTCTTAATGACTCGCATTTTTGAGGCTAACAGAGGCGGACATTTATCTGATATTGTATTCCATACATAATTGCCGTCATTAAATAAAACATTTATCAATATAAGATCCTTATACAAACAAACAAAGAAGTACCTTCCCGACGGACACACTGTAGTATACCTTCCCGGTGGACACCCTGTATATATTGTGTAATTTTAAATAAACTTTCAAAACCGCATCAGATGGAATCACACTTTAAGTATGCACCGTGTGGTTTTTATAGTACGAGTATATATTTTTTTGATGTTCAGTATGTGGACAACCCTAACCGTCTCAGTAGTCCTACGGTGAGTACTGACTAAAGTGTGGTTGCGTGGCCCAAATTGTCTGACTTGAAGTGATTTCGTTTCTCGAATAAATTAAACCTTCAACTAATGCAACATTTGGAAAATCCCAGCCTGTCATAATGTCACACTTTCAATGCCAACAATCGAACATATTTAAGTGCAACCCTTAAAGAAGATGAACAAGTAATTTGCCTAACAAAGTTGCAGACGCGAAGACGCTTTTTGTGGTTTATGTGTGTGGAAAATACAACACTGTAGACATCTGCTGTTTTATTTTGTAACATTCTACACCGTAGTATGAAATGATTTGACAATCGAAATCAAAATATTCGACTATAACACAACAATATAAAACAAAAATGTGGCTCTATGAAATAAAGCCCCAAAAATTTGTACAGAAAGCAACAACAACAATATTTGGGGTGTTGTTTCATCTTTTTTAAGGGCTTTATTTCATTTTGGTAACTAGGGCATTATTTCGCGCGAATTTTGAGTCTCTACCCCTCTTACACTTCGACAAATTTAAGTGCAAAATTTTTTCCACACCATCAATTTACATTTAACTCAAACTGAAATTCGAATTGTTTTTCTGCATCATGTATTTACACACGTCTTTTTGTAAGTTTAAATTAATGATGTTGGAAAAAAGTTTTAGTTTTGTCGAAGTGTTAAAGGTGTAGAAATTAAAAAATTCGCGCGAATTTTTAGTTTATACACCTTTTACACTTCGACAAAATTAAAGCTTTTTTCCAACACCACCAATTCACACTTTCTTAAAATTGAAATTCCAATTATATTCAGTTTAATTAAAGTGTAAATTGAATGTTAATACAAATTGTTTTTTAGGTTTCATTATTGCCAAGCTATAAGGCGAAATATGTGTAGCCGAAAATTATTGCTTGACTATATCAAAGCTTCGAAGGCAGCATCTGTGTCTTTTCATAAAATAATGGCACTTCCGTTGTGCCGTCAGATTCAATTAAGTTTGCTTTTGCTGAAGTCAGATGCGATTTCCAAGAAATTAGAGCACTATGTCCATACAGCCGACAAATTTTTGAAGCTAATATTTGTTTAATTTTTCAATAAAGAAACTATAAAACTATATTTCTTTTCAAAAAAAAATTAAATGGGAGGTTGTTTCATTTTAGGTTTGGGGTCTCTTTTCATCTTTTTAGGGATTTATTACATTGTAGGAATTGGAGCTTAGTTTCATAACAAAAAAGGTCCCATTTATGGGGCTTTATTTCATTTTCATTTTGGGGTCTTATTTCTAACTGCTTTATTTAAAAATGTGGTTTCAGTGCAACATGCAGAAAAAATGTTAATTTTTTTCACAAAAGAAAACACCATTAGACGTGGAACATCGAATAACCATCGGTCTCTTAACTGGGCAACTAAAGCCACACGATCACCTGCTTTGTTACGGCTTACCTGATTGATTCATAGAGAAATGGTGAAGGTTTTTCATTTCTAATGAAGCATATTTTCTACTCAGCGCATCTGATAAAAAGTTAAATTTGGCGCATGTGGGGATCAGAAAACCAGGTACGTGATCGTCGAGAAGCCAATGTTACCTCAGTGAGTGAAACTTTGGTGAGGATTTTGGGGCGGTGGCAACATTGACCCATTTTTATGGTAAGCGCTTGAAAGCCATTGAACCATTTTGTATACCCTACACCACACTGAGGTACAGGGTATTATGACTTAGTGCTGTTGTTTGCAGCACCTTAAAGTAATGGAAATACTCCCTATAAGTATAATCGTAGTATACATATCAATTTAGAGTCACTATCTGATTCCATTGAACGATGTCCGTTTGTCCATCTCTCATTGTAATCAAAGTACAGGACGCAAATATAAACCGATGTCGATGAAACTTGGTACAATCTTCAAGTTTAGCGATACCTTTTGAAATTGGTCCACAACTGTTTTCCCATTTCGTATAGCTCCCACACAAAGATGCCTCCCGATTTGAGGTTCTGCAGCTACAAAGTACACTCGATCAGCCATAAATTTGGCATGATAACTGTGGTGAAACTGGACCACATAGGTCCATATTTAAGTATAGCCTCCATACAATGATCTCTTTCAATTTCAACACATATTTATATCAAGTGAAATTAGATCCTATCGATCCAAATTTTCGTATAGCTGGTACACAAAGGTCCCTCCCGATTTGCATGGTACATTATCAGCGTTGTATGTGGTGCAATTGGACCACATAGATCACATAGGTTCCATTCAGTCCCCACACAAAGATCGTCCCATATTTTAAGAAATTGCTGTTCAGAAGCCATATGTTATAAGTACAACCGATTTCTTTCAAATTACGAATGGAGCGGTACGAGCGACTAACGCCCATATCATGTAACCTTAGATGATATCCGTCTATATTTTTGAATAGACCCCACTCAAATGTCTCATTGTCGGCCGCGACCGATTTTTAATTTTTTGTACTTGTTTTCTTGTTGCCGGATTTGGAACGATGGCGATCGTTGAATCCAGCAGGATGGCCTGGCATGACACACCACAACTGATTTGTTTCGATCCATGTTCGATAATCGTATAGCCGATAATCATATTGCCATCTCGGCAAATTGTATAGACCACTTTGCAGCTGCACTTTGGCGTCGTTAGACTCGTTTTGAGCAGTTGAAGAAGTACTGATGATATGCCATCAATCTGTGGACGAAAAAGACCCTAAAGGCGAATTTCGAACAAACCATTCGTGCGACAGAGCCAGAAACCGTCACAAAAGACTTGACAGGTTGCAAGGCTAGTCAAGGCAGTCAGATGAATGAAATGAAGAATGTTTGCTGGAATAAGAATTTATTTACCCTCCAACATAGGATAAAGGGTATATTGACTTTCTCACTCCGATCGCAACACCTTAAAATACTGGTTGGAGACTCTATAAAGATTAAACCTATATACTCGTATTCTGAATCCTCGAAATATTGTAAAATGATTTAGCAATGTCTGTCAGTCTGTGAAAAGCAAACAACAGGTCTTACTTTTTAAGCTAAGTGGCTGACGTTTATCAGAAATATGTGTCATTAACACATATAACTGAAAAGGTTGGTATTAGAAATGGGCCCGATCGTTCAAGAGGTACAAATTTTGACCACATAAGGACTGAGTCAGAGTGGAATAATTAACAACCTGGAAATTTTAAAGGCAATGTATCCTGAACTTTTAGAAATATAATGATGATATTTGGAAGATATAATGTTGGCATGAATCAAACACGTTCAAAAAAGGTGGGCGATGCCACGACTTCATGCTAAAATTGGACAAGGGGCGTGGTACCGCTCGCACAACCCTGAACTTTAAAAGACAATATGCCATGACAAAATTTCTACAAGTTCAGGCCAGCGACGAAATCTATTATCTCTCAACCATTTATAAAATAACAGATGTAGTGTTCTGCCCGTTTTACAGCGAAGGCACATATGTTGATATTAAACGATGTCTCTCCATAATTTTGGAATATCTCCCGAACAAACGTGCTTGAGGATAAAGTTAGGCGCAATTTATTCTGTAACAAAACCTGGCATATCATGTTCTCCCCCATCTGGGGATCCGCCGCTCGAAAATGCGCCCGACTTCAGCCTTTTAACTTCTTATACCCTCCAACATAGGATAGAATGTTGTCAAAATGCTGTCGGAGACCTCATATATATATTCTCAATCGTCTTTACAATCTCAAGATGATCTTTCTTTTACTATTGTAAGATATACTCGTATAACGATGTGAATCCATTTTAGGCCAAAGTAATGGACGGATCGTTGCAGAATTTTAGCAAAATGAAATTAATGATGATTTTAATAAAGGCAATGCTTTGTTAAAATTGGACAAGGGGGCGTCGCATCCCCCATACAATCCTTAACTTAGAAAGATCATATCTTATGCACTGTTAAAGATGTGACGATGATATTTGGAGCATATTATATTAGCATCGAACGAAACACACACAAACGGATATTGGACAGTGACACTTCGACTTGACAACATTTTCATATTGGTCCGCAATCCATGATGGATGTACAAAACCTTAGGTCAAGCTAAATTTGTATCAGTTTCTAAACATTTCGGTCCATGTTTTCACTTATAAAAAACGCCTCCATTACTACCTTTACAGTTTACATAATTTACACGCAGAAAAAAAGTATGGTTGGAGTGACAATATTCGAAGAGGATCATACTATGGTTGGGTATATGGTTGTGACACAACAATATTATGATCCTCACAACAATAGTATGATTCACACATAACCATACTTTATCCCCACAACCATAGTAAGATTCACACTCAACCATACTATGATCTCCACAACCATACCATGATCCTCACAACAATAGTATGATTCACACTCAACCATACAATTATCTTTACAACTATATTATGATCCTCACAACCATAGTATGTTTCTGATACAACCATAGTATGATCTTCACAACCATAGTATGATTCACACGCAACCATACTATGATCCCCAAAATTATTCATTAGGGTTGGGTAATGTTGTTATTCAAGAATAGAGATTTTTATCAAGCAAGTTATATTAAATATATATTTCAACGGCAGTCGCAAATACTTTAAGTTCCCAGCAGGGGTGAATGCTACTTAACCATCCGCAGACCCAAAAACAAATGTGATTAAACTATGGTCAATGGTTAAATACTAAAGTGCAGGCAGATTTTAAGTTAATAACCAGTCGGTATTAGACAGGGTACGAAAATTAACCTTTACGAACTGTTCATTTCGGTTTTGTTACGATCACTTGTGAACCAAAACCACTAACGATTGAATTGTTTCACACACAAAATAATTTTTTCGTTTTGTTTAGTTAATGATCGCGATGTGAAACCCATACACAAAACAATAACAAGAGAGCTCGAGAACATAACACGAAACCCAATGAAACGGTTTCACAACTTGTGAGTCACAACGAACAGTTCTCGTAGCATTCGGTTATAACCCACAGCTTTCATATATACACACAAAACTAGTGAACGATTGGTTAGTGATCGACAGTGCCAAAAAACCAAATGATGAAAAGTTTAGTTTGTTGTCATGATCACTAACCAATACACAAAACGTTTCAACTCAACGTAAGGAGCGCTATGTGTTTCGAATCGTGTATTGTTCGGCAGAGGCGAAATGTTTCGTGTATCGTTTGTTGTCATGATACAAAACCATTAAAACTAAATGAATTGGTTTCGCTCGAACAGCGAACGGTTCCCGTAGCAATCGGTTAATTTTCGTTCTTTGGTATTAAAGTATTTCACCGAACAAAGTAAACACAATAAAAATCCCTCGAACTACCTTCCGATTGTTGTTTTTTTTTGTTTAATGGACAACAACCATTCACTGTATCGTGTGTATGTGTTTTTTTGTATATCAAAAAAACATACGTACACACGTACATGCATGCTCTATAAAACCTGTTTTGTTTTGTTCATATTCGCAACCATACTGTATGATTGCCGTAATCATATTAATCAAACAATACTTTTGTTGCATCAACCATGTGTACATGGTTGCTACAAACATAATTTCATATCTAAATTTAGCAGTAATACTATTGTTACATTTCAACAATAGTAATATTGTCGCAATCATACTGTTGTCAAAATAAAATTCAAAACACAATACAAAAAACAAAATTGCGACGAACATGCTTTAATTGTAGAAAACATATTATTGTTGCGGTGACCATAGCGTAACCATATCTTTTCTCTGCGTGTATTCAAGTGTAATCGATGTTGCGTTTGGAACCAGCGTCTATTCTCGGATTAGACGGTTTCCATGAGCAATCTTTGAATTATTTATATGGACGAAACATACGTTGCACTCGACCGAAACGAACTTGGGCATTGTGACTTTTTTATGCAGTAATAGTCACTTTAGAGCTTCAAAAAAAATACAAACGAAAAAACTCTGCCAACCATATCCCACAAAAATCTAAATACTTCCTTTAGAATTTATGTAAAATATGCCAAAATTTCAAATATCCGTTGAGGTCACTCATCCCTTACATTCTCTCTCACTCTCTCGATCTATGGCTGTCGCTTTGCTCCCTTATGGAAACTAGTGTATGAATGTATGAAATTGCCGGTACGACACAGTGTTTCCCTTTCCGCATGAAATTTATACACTTCACTTGGCTTTCGATATTTTTATAAATATTTAAAAACCTTTTATCCACAAGTGGCTGTGGTTAGATGGACCAACTTTTGTGTACCAGCAATGGAACACAGTTGTTGTAAATACAAGGCCTTACTTATTTATATAAGGCCCCGAACGCAGTTTCACATATGTACGTCTTTTAAATCACATTAAGTAACAAATAGGTAACTCTTCTCAAATCAATGAGATATGCACGTAATTATTCTTGTACTTACAGCCTAGTGCATTTTAAGGAGAAGCCCGCTTTGTATAGCCTCATGATTTAAATTTCAAGAACGGCAAGTAGGTTGGTAAACAAAACATCCTCCACTCAAACATTTTGGTTGGTGCCTGGATTATTGCGCAAATCTGGCATTGTAAGACCGAGTTCCAGCAATGCCTGTTTCCATTTTGGTTTCTTATACTGTTTTGTGATTTTTAGATTCATTGCCATTTTTAGATTCATTGTCCGTCTTCTACCAATGTAGCAGCATTCCTAGATGGTGATATGCTAGAGTTATCCGAAATTGTGATCGAATAAAACCCATAATCAATGAAAAAAGGAACGCGTAATCTGATTCCCCAAAAGAATCAAGGAAGTATAAAAAAATTTCGAGTTTTAGGTGCTCAGAAAGAGGTTTCCAAATTTAAATGCTCTAGAAGCAACGATAGCGTTCCGATCGTGCTTACGTTTCGATGGCTCGTTTTGAGTTATTGGAGTCCTGCAACTGCTTAAGCCTTCCGATATTTGTTAGATTGCGAAAATTAAACCAAATCGGCCGATTGTTATTGCTGAGAAAAAATTTAACGTACCAATTCATTTTGGTTGAAAAATGCCATGGAGCCAACGAAACAATCAATTTAAACTTTTGATGAGCGCATTATATCGCGTCGTGGGCCTGAGGCGTGGCCTCCATGATAGTGGACTATTTTTTGTGGGGTTATGTGAAGTCGCTTGTCTACGCAGATAAGCCCGACACTATTGACGCCTTGGAAGAGATTATTCGGCGCGTTTTTGCTGGCATACGGCCCTAAATGCTGAAAAAAGTGGTCGAAAACTGAGCCTCTCGTCTGGAATTTATTCGAGCCACCCGCGGCGGGCTTTTGCCCGAAATCATATTTAAAACATAATGGCAAATCCTTATCTTTATATAAGTAATATAGCTAAATTCTTGTCCATATATAAGTAATTAAACTATATGCTTTTTATTTCTTTTTGAAAACGACACGTCAAAAAAAAAACACCGTTTACAAAGTAATTGTAAACCAAATTCGATTTACTTGGTACAATTCCTGAGTTTCTGCCACGGACGAGTCCTATTAAAACTGCTCTACATCTGTTCACCTTTTGATATCATAAATAAGATTTTTGATTTCAGTACCTAAAGCTGTAAAACAGACATTTTTATCCAATTTCAACCACGCTGCTGTAGGAGCAACACTCATCTCTAGTGAAATTGGACCAAATATAAGTACTTCCATACTTTTGAATAACTCCCTCCTAATTTGATGTCCTGCAGCTCTAGGATAAATGACACCCGATCAAGCTTAAATTTAACATGGTACGTTATTAGCGACCAATTTACCCATATTTTTGTAAAGCCTCCATACAAAGATCTTTCCCGATAAAAACCTGTAGCTATAGCAGCCTCAAATTTTATTCAATTCTATTAGAATTTTGCATGTAGCGCTACATGTGACCAACAGCCAACTCAAGTAAATTCGGACTATATTGGTCTGTGGTTTTAAATAGTTCCGCACAAAAGTCCCTACCAACTTGAATTTTTCGGCTCTAGAAGCTTAAAATCATACTTGATTATTCTCAACTTTAGCATGGTACGCCAGTTTTTAATCTTAACAGATCACAACTAAAATAAATTGTTATCAAAATTAATGTATATTTAAATAGTCCCATTTGCTGAAATATCCAAGAGATAGAACCCAAAACTATGTAACATATCTTATATAAGACGTAATTTTAATATTTGGATTAATAAATATTTTGAATTGAATTTGAATTGAACTTAAGTGAAACCGGACTATAAAGGTACATAGTTTTGTATAGCGCCCATAACAAAATATCCTTCCCGATTTCAGAACCTGCAGCTTTAGAAGTCACACATTATTTATTTATTAATTTAAGGATTTCAATCCTTACAGACTAGCTAAATCTAAAAATATATTATATCGAAAATATCATTAAATTTATACAAAGAACATGGCTTGAATATGAAACATTCATACGACTCCAACTATATTTTCCATCGAGCATTTTTCAATGTATGTTCCTTACTTACAATCAGGCTTACGAAAGGAAAGTCTTAGTGCAAGGATATCGCGTATCTTCCCTATATTCCGCCTCTGGACAGATTTGGTTGAACTTCATACAAACATGAAGCATTACACACGCTCTTCAACTACGGAACTGCTTTTCGTTGTAGTTTTGCTTTCACGAGTTTTTAGTACAGCCATATTAACATCGTTGCTGTACTCGCATCAGGTTCAACACTAATCCTGCGGTGGATTTATTTTTTTTTGCGCTATGAAAAAAAACCCGTTGTAGAATATTTTAGTGCTGCGGGAGGTACGTGATGCGCAGTATGTGTTGTTGTTGTTGTTCTCTTTATGTGAAAATTCATGGTCATGTGCAAAGTCGCCTTGTACTACATCCAGTGGCATACAACATTTACAATATCAATCCATGTTAGCTCTGCCAAACTCTATCCTGTACATGCAAAGCTTATGGATGATATGAGGGGGCGTACAACAAATGAAAGATGTGCAAATCCGAAAATGCTGCTGCCTGTTATACTTCACAGGGAATAAGCGGTAAACAAATTGAAACTCAAAAAGTCTACAATGAAGGAGGCTACAATCGTTTTTTAAGGCTGACCTCATTGCAGACAAAGCAAACAATTCCTTGCAAAGCCTTATGTATACAAGTACAACAATTAAATTAGAAACTTTGTTATGTACAATAGTTATGAGCTCCATTGTATATTTAACATTTTAAACGGAACAAATGAAACTTTTCTCAATCATTGAGTTTTCCTTATTATATTTATTTATTTTTTTTTTGAACCGCCGAAGTTACTTTTTCTTCTTGACGGAAAATTACAGGGAAAAATTACGGCATGTGAGGAGGTTTTAAATTGGAGGTTTTAAATAGCTGTAAGGTAAGTAAGTATAAAACAGGATGAATAAAATCGTTGTCGTGTATATTTTGGAGGATCTTTGGAGCTGCGACTGTGCTTTAGGTTGGGAGCGGTTCCTGCCAGCAACATTATTCAGTTGACAAAAGATTAAATTCTACCTGCTGAAAGTAGGAGGTTTAAAAATCATGATCGAATCGCTAAAACTTGAATGGTCACGGTCTAATGAGAAGATGTGATGTGGCTAGGTTTACCCTACCAAACAATGGTGACTTTTCGCCTAGTATTTAGTCAGCTCTTCTTTTCTTCACCTGTCATACTGCCGCTACGTATCACTTACTCATACTTGAATAGTTTTTGTGTTCCTTTTCCTAAGCAAAATCGGTAAAATGTATTCAATATCATTATAATTCAATTTATAAAGGGTGGTTAAATTTTAAGGGCCGATGTTGAATGTGAACCAAACCTTAACGTCAAGTTTTTTTCTGCATTCCATTTGATATTTCTCAATTTCAATCTAACTCAATTTGAAGCATGGGAAGATTCACAAGCGAGCAACGCGATAAAGTCAGGCAACAGTGGATGATAAATTTTCGAAGAAAATTATCTTCAGTGATGAGGCACATTTTCACCTCAGTGAATTCGTCAATAAGCAGAATTGACGCATTTGGACGAATGATGATTGTCGAAACAAAAATGCACCCACAAAGAGTGACCGTTTAGTGCGGTTTAAGGGCTGGCGCACACTGTGTCCGCTGCGGCAATAAATCATTTTGGACCTGCTCTCCGATTTTGATGATTTTTGCACAGATGGTTAAAAACTATCTAAAGGTCATGTGTGTATTTTTATGCAAATATCTCCATTGGTTTTCTGTCCCGAGCAGCGCAAAGTTGACATATGTGAACAAGTCTCAAATGGGTTAGTTTTCTATGTCATATTTAAAACCTTGTTACTTATAAACTATACACCGAGTGTACCTTATAGATTTTTTTTTCACTTAAAATAAGCATCAAGCATTACGTAAATTAAAAAAAAAATAAAAATTGAAAAAAAAAATTATTTTTTTTTTTATTTTGGGTCAAAAAAAATAAACATTTATGATTTTCCGTTAGACTTTTAGTTGTGTGCGAAGCAGTGCGAAACATGGAATCCTATACCAAATTAAAGCTGAGGGTCTCAGCTAACAGATTCCAAAAAAAATTGTGCCCAAATTTGCCCGCGGCCAAAAAAAATAATGGAAAACCAAAAAAATACAGTAAAAAATATGCGTTATGCGTTATTTTACGCGTGCATAAACAACTGCGCACTCTTTCTTTCGTTACTGCTTGTTGTTGTTTTGCCTGTGTGCATGTCTATTACTATAAATAGTATATTTGTAAGATAATTGTGTATAAAGTGCTCGAACACTGAAATTCAAATCATATCAGTTATTATTTTTTTTAAAATAAATTTTTACATACAAAATTGTACATTGATTTGTATGGATGATACTACATGCCTATCACAGTGCATAAAGTTTTGATACATGGTAGCAAAATTGTATCTGAGGCCATTCTACCTATAGGTAGGTTAAAGATACGATTTGTTTCATACATTTTGAATTAACATATGGTTTATTTTTCAAAGGAATGTTATCAGAAGAAGCGCAGGAAGCGAGGAACAAAGACTATAAACGTTATAGGCTATATAACTCGCGCAACACTGGGCGCTGTTCTACTAACGAAGACGTAATGCATCATTTGTTGATATCCTCCGACCCATACATCAATTCATTAAGAACGAAATTGAAGCTTAAAAAATTAGATTATCACGAAGATGTGAAAATGTTGTTAATAAATTAAATAGAGTGAACTGTAAAATTTTTGTATGGGGGTTGTATGGGGGGCGGGTGTTACAGTGGGCGGATTTTCTTCATATTTTCAAAACAGCATTTAATAGATGCTGTATGCATTTTTGCGAAAAATAAACATTCTAGTTATAAATTTACAGAAGATATGGCATTTTTGAAATATCATTTGTATGGGAGGTGGGCGATGGGCGTGGTCAATGTTGATGAAATAATTTTTTTTTAAAAGGTGTTGCATAGATATGTTCTTCCAGCAATTTTCAGGAAATTTGTAGCAATAGTTAATTTTTAACAGCCAAAAATGATTTTAGTTTGTAAGGGCGGTGGGCGTGGTCAATTTTGTCGATACTTTGGAATGTATGGGAAGAACACACTGTGTGGCGGCATCATCGGGCCGTATTTTTTTCCAAAATGAGACCGGTCAGGCAGTTACTGTGAATAGTGTTCGCTATCGTGGGATGATAACGAACTTTTTATGGCCCGAATTGGAAGATATGGATGTGGACGATATGTGGTTCCAACAGGATGGTGCCACTTGCCACACATCTAACGAAACAATGGCTCTTTTGCGCGACAAATTCAAGGGACGTTTTATCTCACGTCGGGGCGATGTTAATTGGCCGCCAAGATAATGTTATTTGACACCGTTGGACTTCTTTCTTTGGGGTTATTTGATAGATAAGGTGTACGTCGATAAGCCAGCAACAATTCAAGAGCTAAAGGATGAGATAATTCGGCACAGTAACGACATAGAACCTCAATTATGCCTTAGTTACATCGAAAATTTGGTTCATCGGATGGAGGTGTGCCGCCGAGGTCGCGGCGGCCATTTGGCCGATATTTTATTCCATACATAATTGAACCATACCAGTATTATCATAATAAAAACAAATGACAATAATTTCCTAAATAATTTGTGTTTTATTCAACATCAGCATCGGCCCTAAAAATTAACCACCCTTTATTATTCACAAACAACATTTGGTAGAGCTACAAAGGGTATTTTTTTTAAGACGCCTGCTTTTCAATCTGCCCAAACTTTTTTCGAAGTTATTTTCTGTCACATGATTTATGCTCAGTTTGGTTTGCCAGTCGAAACATGTTGATTTAAACACTCTTGTCTCGATAACCCATGCCGAAAATCATCGCACGTAAATGTTCACAGAATAATTCCATTTTGGACTGAGATGAATTTTTCAACACACTGCAAAAAAAAAACAATTCGCCCTCAAATGACAACACGTTCTGAGTGAAGTTATGCTAAAAAATGTTAAAGTTTCCAATGGAAGTTCCAGTTTGCATCTGTGAACACTAGTATTGTCAGGACACGAAATATAAATAGCAACCCTCGTATTTCGTTTATTTTTTCTTCAAATAAAACGGTTGTTTTTTTGTGGAAGGCATTCGTTTGTTTTTGTACTTGGTAGGGACCTAAATACTGTTACAACATTGAACGCACCCATTTTAATAGTAGAACTGAACATACTCCGTTAATGTCATACGGGTTTTGAAAGCTAACCTCAGTAGCGTTAGTCAGGAACGGAATTTTAAAATTGCTTCAACTTTCATCATGAAGAGGTTAGATAATGAGAACCGTATCGCTGTAATAGCGCTTTTCAAGTGTGAAATGAAAAAAACGATATTTTCAAAACGCTCCGGCCACTAGGGACTAGCCACATGTTCGTCCACCGATGCATAAAACTGTTTGAAGAAACTGGAGATGTAGAAGACCGCCACCGGTCGGGCCGCCCGCGCTCTGTTCGAACACCGCATGTCATCAAAGCCGTTAAATCAAGAATTCACAGAAATCCGCTCCGAAAACAGAAAATCATGGCCGTGAGATGAATATCACGCAAAAATTTCAAACGGCTTTCAAACGACGTACCGGTCATTTATTGACTGCAGCTTTAAAAAAATAGGATTGAAAAATGCAAACGTCTTTTGGTGAAGCACGCTGATAACTTGTACAGAAAAATTTTGTTCACCGATGAAAAAAATTTTACCGTTCAGGAAAAATTTAACCAGCAAAATGATAGAGTGTATGTGCGGTCATGTAAGCAAGCATCGGAACTGATCCCAAGGGTGGAAAAGGGTCATCACCCAGCTTCAGTCATGGTTTGGTGGGGTGTCTCTTACGATGGGGTCAATTACCTGCATTTCTGCGCACAAGGAGTCAAAACATCGGCCAAAGTTTACCAAGAAACCGTTTTGGACGCTTATGTCAAGCCTCTTAACAATTCGCTGTTCCAAAACCAGCCATGGACTTTCTAGCAGGATTCTGCGCCGGTCCATAAGGCTTAAACGTCCCAGGCCTGGCTTCGAAACAATTTGCCAGCGTTCATTTCCTCTGAAGAATGGTCCTCAGGCAGTCCAGATTTAAATTCATTGGATTACAAATTGTGGACGGTTTTAGAGGACAAGGTTTGTCACAAAAGATACCCCAACACTGGATCTCTTAAGACTACTTCGGTTCGAGCTGTGGCCAATTTTTCAATAGACGAGGTTCCTGCAACTATTGACGATTGGCCAGTGCGACTTAAGGCGTGGCGGACATTTCGAATAAGTAGATTCTTTTTGGATACAATATACATCAATAAATATATTAAAAATATTTGGTCCAAAAACATTCAGAACTTTTTATTTTACAGCATAAAACGTGTGTAACAGTATTTATGTCCCTACTAAGTATAATGTTCTACTAGGGACAATACTTCTCTACGAATGCTGGCGCAAGTTCCCTCATTAACCAATTACACCTGACGGCCCTAGGCTTCAGCTCATATTTTTAATCGCTGTATTAATACCCAATGTTGGTATTATTTTCAAAATCTTTTTATTTCCGGTACTTTTCCCGGTCTTCTGTCCATCGATGGTAATATTTCAGTCCAGTTTCAGTTTATTTTTAATCGCTGTATTAATACCCTATGTTGGTATTATTTTCAAAATCTTTTTATTTCCGGTACTTTTCCCGGTCTTCTGTCCATCGATGGTAATATTTCAGTCCAGTTTCAGTTTACGATAACCTTACATCTGGGGATATATTTTACTCTGCTGCGATCGGCGGCAACAACATGGCTGTATTTCTGTCAATGCTTATCCCACGATGAGGAGGATGGAGGACCTTTCCAGTTACTTTTAAATTTCGATTTGTATATTTTATAATCTGAGAAAAACATAAAAAAAAAATTAATTTACGAAAAAGTTCTTAAAGTTTTGATCCCCTTTGTAACTTTTGGCCCACCTTTTATCACATTTTTCCAGAATCCCAGTCAATGACGGCTCGGCGTCTTCCTAAGTATAACATTGCAATTCTCTTAGTGATTTTTATGATTTAAGTTTTTCTACTACTAAGCTGAAAACATTGTTAAATAATTAATCTAATTAAGTTTGTATTATTTAATAAATATATTTGTTGTAGGGCTATATTTCTCTTCAAAGATAGCCCGACCGCTTACCTTTCCAAAATTACCTAAACGAAACCCAGAGGTTCTACTGAAATGGATTTTTTTAGGAGAAATAACAGCACACTTTTATTTGTTTTTGTAAATTAACACAACAAAATTTTGCATTTCAGTCAAATAGTCATAACATTGGAACGGTAGGACCTAAGGTAATTTTGGAAAGGTAAAATGGCTACCTTTTGAGAGAAACAAAAATATCCAACCACTGGTTTAAAACTTAGAACTTTTACCCTAGTACCCTCTGACCACCAATCCGAAAGTTTTTAAACCGCTGCTATTTCGACCCTTGCATTTTCGGGGATGGTCGTAGATGGACATATTTTGATGAAATGAGCCAAGGAACCACTATTTACCATTCATTGTGTATTTTGGGTAGGGTATAATTATAATGTTATAAACATAGAAGATTTCTCAAATTTAAAGCACTCATTTTTATATTGAAGGGCATTGCTCTATTTTTAATCACATAAATTATTTAAAGTTCCCACTTAAACCCGTTTAGAAGGTTGTCTCATTTCCTTTCCTTTATTTTCTTAGCATTTAAAACAAAATTGTCATTTTTCACATGGCCTGAGAAAAAAATTCCGATGCCACTGTTTGTGTAAATGTACTCGTACCAAATGCGGACGTGTACAGGTGTACATACGGTCGTACGTATGTAAGTCTATGTGTTGCCAAGAAAAGCTAACGACAAATTGGAACGTACGATACGAGTCGTACATCGTATGTGAAAAACGTGTTTAAAATTTACAACTCACGTACAATAAATAATTTCAACTCGTTCCATTTGAGATATTGCAAAAAAAAACTCGAAAAGAACCGAATCAACGTCTGTCTGTATGTAACCAGTGTTTGGCACAGATAACCACGGAGAACATTTTCAGATAACATACGAGTAAAGCGTGGTCAGAGAAACGGGCCAAAGGGAAGTGAGTATAAAAACATTGAACATGGAAGTGCATTTGTGTAAGGAAACTATTTTACAAGTCTTCGTTACCTGAGAATCTATGATAAAGCTAGTAAAAACAAGTGGACAATTCGTAAGTTCAGGCAGGCCAAAGCTTTTATACTCTCCACCATGGATTGTTGCACGACACTGAGAGAGTTGGAGTATTTGATTGGAGGCGGTGGATCCACAATTGAAAGAATTACTTTCTTAGGGCTTTTTGTACCATTGGTCTTTTAGGTGCGTAAAGAAAATTATATTAGACGTGTTCTATTGGAACTCGCTTATTAAACGAGTAAGTTGTCGCTAAGGTGATAACTTCAAAACTTTACGAGAATTTTTCTAATTTATTTGTATACAAGAACTTCCTTGTCTTTATGCATCACAAACCGTTTGATTTGAAAATGTATAATTTGAGGAAAAAAAAGTTATTCAAGAAATAGTAAGAACCAAGCTCGCTTTGACTCGTTAAAGGTAATTCTTGAATAACTTTCCTCCCAAAAATTTTAACTATTTTAAACAAACGGGCTTTAACTCAAATTTTCTTTAGTTTCCTGTAGACAAAATCAATGTTTTAGTTCAATGGTGTGAAGTTATGGCGTAGCTACCTCCTAAGCGAGTTACCCTTAAAACATGAGCATTTTTTCCAGGACGGCTTTTAGGCCTCAGGGCCCTTAAGTCATAGCCATAGTTTAGGCAAATTGTAAAATTCCAATTGTGTAGGAAACTCAACTGTTACAGAGTTCCCATAAGTCCATATTCGAAAGGGCATATTTTTCGGCACGCCAGGTCCCATCTGTCAAAATCTTAAAAGAAGTCGAAAATTAATATGACATAAGGATCTTTTACGAAATTTTATTGTGTTGAAAACACATATGCCCATTAGGGCGTACCTCAAAAAAAAAGTTCGCCGTACAACTTCGAATATGAAGTATTATTGAAAGCTCAATGACTTCAAAGACAAAAAAATCGGCCTCGTCGAGACAAAAACATCGATTTATCACACTTTAAAATCCGTTTATAAATGCAGAAGTTATATAGAAAAATGTAAAAGCGCGACCCCTACGTTCGGCATAAAACAATAAAAAAAATTTTTTTGAAACTACCTTTCAATAATACTTCATATTCGAAGGTGTACGGCGAACTTTTTTTTTTTACTTGTAACCTGGTACGCTCTAATGCCCATAGATCAATAAGTCCGAATTTTAAGCCCCTAGGCCAGTCCGAGTTCAAATTGACACTTATCTTGAATATATTTATATTAATGAGAAAATGTCACTGTTTCTGGATACCCACATGTACCCGAATGTACGAAACGGTATTTTGGCACTAGGGTCCACGATAATAGGTCGAAGCCTCAAATGCAGCAGCCAAATCCTAACAATAATGTCATATTCAGTCATATTCAAAAATTTACACTGCTGAGTATCCATATGTCTATGTTCGAAAGAATCTGTAATTCGGTACCCGAGCAACTGCCAACGCATCATAGACCCTTGGGTCAAGGATTTCAATTTCTTCGACTAGTAAAATTAATGTGATTCTTGGATTCACGGCGATATGTCCATAGTGCAAGGAACCCGATTTTTGGACGCCTATGAACAATATGGGCCCATCCAAAGTCCAAAAATGGTCAAAACTTTCAATAAAAGTCCACATTTGGATTTTTAAGAAGATTTTACCCTTTCTGGATACCCATGTCTCCCCAAACATAAAGGGATGATTTTTGGGCCCCAGGGTCCATGGAACACGCCCATGGGTCAACGCCTACAATTAAACTAAACCATAAAATTGTTCTCATATTCGGATACTTCAGAAAATTTCACTTATTTCTGAGTACACATACATCCATGTTCAATTATTCGGCACCCTAGGAAGCTTAGATCTATTGGTCAAGGGCTCAAATCAGGTCAATTCACAGAAATAATGTTTTATACGTATTCGTGAATATAATAGTTAAAGGGGACAGTTTTTTGGCCCCTTGGTTTGATATGGTCCGATCCGCTCTTTATCTCAAATTGGCCCAAATGTAAAATTAAGGACATATTTAGATTTTTGAGAAAATGTTACTGTTTCTGAATACTCAATTTTCCCCGACCGTAAGGGGAAATTTGTTGGGCCCCCAGGCCCAAAGACCACGCCCTTTCCTGTCTACGGTTACAACTTCCAGACATAGATTATTTTTAATTTAATAACCCCATCTCAGGTGAAATCAGATCTGTTTTTGTTTTGGATAGCCCCTCAAGGAGGTTTCTCCCATTCTGAGGTACTGGCGCTCTGAAGGCAGCATTGTAAATTTAATCCAATCAGTATAAAGCTTCAGCGGAGGCGTCGTATCTGCTGAAATTCTGATAGTAAAGGGTCTATCATAGTCTGATGTTTTCATTTTCACTTTTTTATCTCTTATTGAAGTTTCGAAATGAAGCCTTATCGATTTATGCACGTGGGTCATATTCAGGACTTGCACAAATTTTGATGACATTCATAATATCAAAGCGAATTGTAACTCCTTCGTATGCCGAACAGACGGACATTGTTAAAATAATTTAAAAATGCTAGAAAACATATTTCGGGTCAAAAATGCGTAACGAGATGCTTTACACTTTTTTCCTATAAAGGATTTATACCCCCCTATCCAGTCTGTCTTAAATCGGTCAATGTCTTTTTTTGCACCTGATCGCTTTTTAGCACTACAACGAGGAAAAGAAAAACGTTAAGCCAGGTCGAAAACAAAGACATATAACATATTTCGAAAATACAGACTGGAGCGAGTAAATTTGATTTTTTGCACTGCAGGCTGTGGCTGCACTGTTTGTCAAAAAGAGTGGAGAATGTGCGTGGCTTATGGTGGCTGACGGGAGAATTGTATTCGTCTGCCAGTTGCCATCAGGTATTTACCACGTGAGGAGAGGTCATTTTGTGTTGATGCGTATATTTCAAATGCGCACTCGATCATGGCAGTGCAACGTGCTTTTCGTTTCCGATACGCTGTTCCCCCACGCGGACGTGTTCCTGGATGGTAATCAAAATGGCTCAAAAATCATGTACGAAGGGGACCTGAGAGAAGGGTTACAGCACCAACATCGTGAACTCAGCAATCACTTGCTCTTGGCATTTCCTATATTTTTTCAGCCGGCTCTTGAGGCAATGCAATTAGAGGACACATGCTTCCAACAGGGTGGTTCCACTACACACACAGCGAGGGTTACCATGAATTGTTTGAGCCAAATGTTTCCTGGGCGGCTTATCGCTTTGAATTGATGCGATTTTATCCTTTGGGGTTACCTGAAGTCGAAGGTGTATAAGTATATCAACAGTCCCAACACCTTGGAATATATAATTTACAATATTGAGGCTGAAATTGGCAGAATACCAGTAGACATGCTTGTTAGAGATCATGCAATCTTCAGAAAACGTATGCAGCAGTGTGTGGATGGCGAAGGTCGACATTTGTCAGATACACTATTTAAAACCAAGTAATTAAAAAATTCCCTTATTGTTCAATATAATTAAAATAAAAATAACTTTTTCTATGGTTCATAATATTTTTATTTCATTCCCAAACAAGTAACTTTCCTCGCCCCACCCAACAATTTAGATTTTTAGAAAAACCTTGCAATTAGTGACTAATTGACACTAATACCATAAATGGATTCGTGAGGAAGGGAAACACTGTTTTTTAGAAGAGGATGTATTTTTTACTTGGAAAACATTGAGAATTGAATTTTTTTCTATTGATATTAGCAAAGCCTTTATGAGAATATACCACACTCAAAGAATATTTAAAGAAAGAACATTGAATACTATGTATATTAAATAAGAATCATTTACTACATTAAAATAACTTAAAGTACACCAGTATTGCTTTAACATTATATTGTCTATAATTAGTTAAGTCAAAATAGATTTTTCTACCCTTACAGTTCACAGTGTTAAAGATGATGCTGAAGCCCTACTATGAACAGCGACTTTTTCAAACGGAACACTTCTGGGTTCATGTCATGGTCATAATGGTCAGTCGGTATTTCAATATAAAAATGTTGATGAATTCCTTTGTGACATGTCATTACATTATGTATTTTACATCTATTTTATTTTCCACATAAAAAGAGAAACTGAATTCGAATGTGAATTCCTAAAGAGGTTTCCGCAAGAGCGCCGGTGTTAACTCATCACAATGCACAAACAAATGCATTCTTACATATATGCGCACTAGTCATTCATATGTACATACATATGTATGTGCATGCATATGTATGAATGTACATTTAACCACAGCCATCTCGTGCATCCGCATCCGTACAAAATAACACACGAACGACACGTACACATACATGAAATAAAATATGTAATATAATGGTGTTGTCATCTTTTTACGTACGTGTGTATTTAATGGATGCACACTATCCGGCGGCTATATTATGACCGGCCAGCTGTAAGCGTGAGGGGTTCTAAAGGAATTTGTGCGCTACGGTTAAATGCAAGTCAAAATGCTTGCTTAAAGGCAGTTAAACAGTTAGCAGAATTACATATGCCATTAATGAGAATATGTAAAATATTTCCTGGTATGCTGATAGTGCATATACCTAGCCGAAAACATTTAGAATAGCGTTACTACGCGGTTCATAGCTTTACTAAGCGGTTCATAGCAAGTTTCTATGTGTGTATTCTATACATAGCCCAATCTGCGCATATTTGACAGCGAATAGATAAAGGGACCTAATGGTAAAAAAAAATCAATTTTAATTTTTTTTCTTTTTTAGATGTGGACAACATCTGAGCATCGAATGAGACTGATCCCATGCCCCAAAAGTGTTCCCTCCCAGAGATATGCGCGTTTTATGAAAGTGAAGTAGACGATTCTACACCAAATATACACGTATTTAAATTTTTAAAATGGCTCTCCTGAACAAAACTGGTATTTAACTTAGGTCCTTTCTATTTTGCACGTCACACATATACATATTATTAGACTTTTAATAATTCATAATAAAAGAGCTTAAATCTTCTCTGCAAATATTCGTCGTTAAAGCTAGCTGTCGGCGTAAAAGATATTCTCTACCCTCTTACTACAGAGATTCATGATATAGCCTCTGCAGCCCTTAAAATTGTCAATTTTTCTAGGAACATGTTGCACTCATCCCAGTGTTAGCCTTTTCTATGTGGTCTCTTAATTTTAGAATAATCATGTAGAAATCACATCCTACAGATTATACTGCAATCTGCAAATCGCAGTTTACGATTTCCACGATTCACATGTTTAAAAATCTATTTATATTTCACCAAATAGTCTGACTGACCAATATAGACCCCAGGCCGGTGTTTAAAGCTGAATCGGTTAGTTTTTCTAAGCGCAGCCGTTGCCGGTTCTAGTGGCGGAAATACATGCTTGGTTTAGACAGGGTGTCTCATGGAGTCAGAAAGTACTTGTGTCTGCCTTACCTGTTATAAATTCCCTTAAAAAAACTGGGTACATGATGATGTCCAATAAAACCAGAATAAAAGCTGTAGATGTGCATCGAGTGTCATCCCGAAAATTGCTGTTTCGCATCAATTTGTTGCATAGAACCAGGGTTCTCCCTCTCAAGTTCTCAGTTTCACAGTTTATCCTTCAAAACCCACTACCACCCAAAAAACGGTACACACTGGTAGGAAAAACATATTCCCGGTTTCATTCCAATTATTGCGGGAAAATAAAACAAATTGTGACTACGTCAAATTATATAATAATCGTTACGTGGGCTCAGCTCATTTACTTATATTTATAAGAATAAAAGTAATAAATTCTATAAAAACACTTTGTATTTTAGAAAAACCTAGCATAAGATAGCCGTAAAATATGTAAATCAAAATTCTTTTTGGAAAATAAACTACATATGTGACGCGCAAAATGGAAAGGGACCTAAGGGTAAAAACCAGTTTTGTTCAGGAGAGCCATTTTAAAGATCAGGTCCCTTTCTATTTGCGCTTAGAATCGCCGACTTCAGCTTCATAAAACGCGCATATCTCTGGAAGGGAACACTTTTGGGGCATGGGATCGGTCTCATTCGATGCTCAGATGTTGTCCACATCAAAAAAAAAGTGAAAAGTTAATGAAAAGTTTTGTTCAGGAGAACCATTTTAAAGATTAGATCCCTTTCTATTTGCGCTTAGAATCGTCGACTTCACTTTCATAAAACGCGCATACTCGTATCTCTGGGAGGGAACACTTTTGGGGCATGGGATCGGTCTCATTTGATGCTCAGATGTTGTCCACATCAAAAAATGAAAAAATGGATTTTTTTTACCCTTAGGTCCCTTTCTCTATGCGCTGTAACATATGGACATATGGCTGTAGGAAAAACATATTGTAAAAATAAGTATGTGTTCAAGTAAATTTATGAAATATATATAAAAAAAATATATAGTACAACCAACAGTTCTGTACTAGCCACGTTAACTTAATAGGCTACCATTGTACCTTCTTCACAACCGAGGTTGCCAACCTCGGACCCTACGCTACCGAATCAGTCATCCAAAATTTAATACTCAGAATGGACACCCTGAGGCGTAGTTTCGGCCAACATTTGGAAATTATATTCAAAACTATAAATGACATAAAATGTCCTTTCGAAAGAACAATTAAGATTCCACACTTGATTTGAATTTTTGTATTTTTTTATTTCTGGATTGATCACCCATTACGATATATTCGAACCTGCAGATTAAAATGTTTGGATCTAAAAATCCGTATGCCTCACTTGTTCTACTATAAAATTACAAATTTTCATCAGAAGCAAACTTTTACTTATAAAGATTTTTACTGAAAATGTAATCGATTGGCTTAAATTCAACAAAAAAAACATACCATTAGACAAACCGTGTTTTTATACGAGTAAATTTTAGTTATCATCACCAATACTTGATAACAACAACAAAATTTTTAGAAAACTGTTGATTGTGACAACTAAATATTTTTTTTTTCATTGGTATGATCGATCTATTGGTTGTATACGATGATCATGCATATCATTTTGTGGTTAGTCAAACCAAATATCCATTACGAATACTAACATTTAGTGATTGCAACGCAACATTGGTAGTTCCAACCGTTTTGTATGGATTGGTCACACAACTGCCTTGATGACCCATTTTACAACGTATTTCGTAATACCTATTCTGACAAGGGTCATCACAGGGCCCTGTCATACGCATGATACTCTATAAGTATATTCTGTAATCAATAAAACATCTGTTTAAGTTCGACCTTAGAAGCAGGTTCTTAAATAAATTCAAACAGATTGCTAGAGTGCCGCTCGTTTCATTATTCACATCCTTTGAGCCGCGTTTTTATCTCTTCCGAAATATTAATAAAATAAAATTTGCACCTGACAGCTATATTTCACGCTAATAAGCTATATTTCGGAAATGCTCATTGAGGACATCAACTCTACCAATCTTTACATACCTCTCAACATATTTTTAAAAAATAAACAAAGAACTTCGCTAAAATCGGTAAAGTGCGCACAATATAGTTCGTATTCTTACTGGCCGGGACCAAAGGCTAACACATTTTATAGCCAAGCTTTTCCGTGGCTCAGATATAATACTCTTAGTCGCAAAGTCGCCATCATTTTTGAGGTGGAAAAGCGGCTGCTGGAAAACATTATGTACTCCTAACCGAATGTTTGGCTGGGCACTAGTGTGATAGTCATCTTTACTTAACATCCCAAGACCCTCAAACTAAGACTCTAAAATTAAATTTCATCTTCCTATAGACGGTATCCGGTCATATTTTCAATTTGAAATATAAAATATTAAAATTCCTAAAGTATTATGAATCCGTCATTATTCAACATCCCGATGCTTTTAGTCGCTGGTAGTGGTTGTGTGTTCCGATGAGAGTGTATTTGTACACTTTAGGTGCGATTTCATATTTGTCAAATGAAAAAGCATTTAGTCCAACTGCAATACTCGTATCGTGCACCAGCGCATATGGCATGGTGCACGATGCATGATGAATTCTGCAATTGCAACTGCAACCGCTGCATCGTCATGGTGGCCCACCCATCCAATAACAGCCTGCCCCTCCCCACCCGTACAGTGCAGTAAAAGTTGAATGCACAACACCATTACTACTCCAGTACAGTACCAATTTTAGATATGGTCTAGTTTTATTTTTCATCTCACAAGGATGAGTAGGGGAAAAGTACAATTGCAATTCATATTTATTCCATGTACAGGCAGAATGATGCAGTTCTTTAGATTTTCAATAACGCTTAAACTGCATTTGTAAATTCAAAAGCTGACATGAGATGAGGATAAATTGTAGTCAAACATCGACCATAGAATACGCTGCGTTAAAAAGCTTTGAGTGGACACCTGGTTTCAAAAAGAAGAGCTGCGGGTGACAGACGTACACTAAAAGAAGGCAAAAACAATTAGATCTACACCGGCTCCGACATACCACTCAGGAACAAAAGGGAAATTTTACTCGCATCAGTGAGCTGTGCACAATGTAATTCTGATACTCACTGACCGGGACCTACTGTTAAACGGAGCCTACTTTGGGAGTCCTTTTTCTAATAAGTTTAGTATTATTGAAGACTCTTCCATATTTTTTTTTGTTAATCGTGTACGGGAATATTTAGACAGCCTATCATAGCATGGTGACAGGCGCGGATCAGGAAGCCACACAATCTTGAGAAGGTGCTTCTAGATTTGATGTAATTTTTAAAGAAGTGCTGACCACTGACGAAGCCGGTTCAATACCCACACCAACCAGAAACATGTTGTCAATAGAATGTCATCCTGTGCAGGAATCGTCCGTTATGCTGCATATTTTTTGGCTTTCACCCTACTGGGTAACGGGGCATATATATTTCGGTCCGGACAAAATGTGTAACGCATAAGAGAAAACTTTTAGATCCAAGATATATCTGCAACATCCTTTTTATGAATTTTAAAGTCATTTGAGTACGAAAAATCTCGTAAGAAGCTACCAAACGTTTTTATATCGGGTGATCAATATAAAGGTATTTTTTTTAAATAAAAAAAATATTAAATTTAAAATCAAGTGTGGAATCTTTATTGTTTAATCGAAAGGACATTTTATGCCACTTATTTTTTGAATATAATTTCCTTCAAATGTTGGCAACTGTATAATGATCGTTTGGTGAGACACGGGATGATCCGATGTTTTGGACCGAAGTTTTGTTCAGTGATAAGGCTCATTTCTGGCGCAACGTCAATAAACCAAATTGCCGCATTTGGGATAGAGAGCAACCAGAAGAGGTTAACGAGGTGCCACTATACCCAGAGAAACCCATGGTTTGGTGCTGTTCATGGGCTGGTGGAATCATCGGACCATATTTTTTCACAAGTGATGATGGCAGGAACGTTGCCGCGAATGGCGCTCGCTATCGCGCGATGATATCCGACTTTTTTCTACTTGATATTGAAGCCCGAAATCTTCGATCTTCAATATATCGAAGGAAACTTTTGGTGAGCGCATTATCTCGCGTCGTAGGTCTGTGGCATGGCCTACAAGATCCTGCGATTAAATACCGCTGGACTATTTTTTTGTGGGGCTATGTGAAGTCGTTTGTCTACACAGAAAAGCCCGTCATGATTGACGCCTTGAAAGAGAATATACGGCGCGTTATTGCTAACAGTCGACCCCAAATGCTTAAAAAAATTGTCGAAAATTGGGCCTCTTGGCTGGGACTTTTTCTAGCCAGCCACTTTCCCGATATCATTTATTAAACATTATGGCAAACCATTATTTTTATAATAAAGCTTAATTCTTGGCCATAGCATTAAACTATATGAGTTTTATTTCTTCTTGAAAACCACAAGTCTAAAAAAAACACCCCATATTTGTAATAATTTTTTTACCTCTTGTGGTACCCTCACACTAATGTACCATTACGCCCACTTTTTGTGTTGTTGTAATACTGTTAAGAATTGTTGCTTGATCTCACATCACTTAGAACGAATATACAAATCCAACTTGGAGAATAAAAAATTGGGATCCTATTTAACCGTCTGCTACCTGCCCCCGTTTCAGTGCATTTTTAAAAGTAAAATTCGATGTTCTCGCATATGAAAAAATCTACACGACCCATTCTGGCGCAACTTTCTGCCCACTTTTGGTCTACTGGTTATATCATTAATGGAATTCATACAATTTAACCTAAAATCAACACTTAATAACAGAGTTATAATGTTAACATTGTGACAAAATTTATACGCACGAACGAAAAGAGTGGATGACACGCCCATTCTAGTATCTGCAGTACAAATGAATCATTCTGCTTTACTTTTCAGTAATCGCATACTAGTTGTAATACTATCGTGTGCAGCTCATTGGCTTGAGAAAAGTTCCCTCTGAGAATAGGAAGTTGAAAAATCGAATTTAAATTAGACTTGCTGATGAAAAGTAAAATTCTTGGCCACGCTCCTTTTTGTACCTTCAACAAAAACGACACTAGCCGGGCGTAAATTGGAACTCACCTCACGCTATCCCTTATGCATGATTTTCGCTTGTATTTTGTTTCTGCAATATATTTATTTTATCTTGCCCCCCTATTCTAGTACCTTCCACACAAACGATGTTTTTTTGCGATATTTAATAATATCGGTACTCTTCAGGCAATAGAGGACATACATAGGTGAGTGTACTTAAAAGTATAAACTACCAATTAAAACTTGCGAACTTGTTCAGTTTAATGTGGTTCTTACCGATCGGCTTTAATCACGGTACTCCATAGCACTGGGGACTCAATAATGCGACACCTTACATACTGAAGATTTTCAATTTAAGGCAATTTCCTACCTTCTCCTAATGGGATGAGGACCACATTACATCTTGCTACTCTATAGGTCACACCACCTTGATGAATCACACCGAGCCTTTAGCTGCGATTAAGCTGTTAAAATGCAGCCCCTGCGAAACTCCCCTTGCCGATAGCAGCGGGTCCGGGTCGGATAACAGTACTAAGGGCTGCTGACCACCAGCGAGACCAGATTTTTGTCTCCGGTTGGTCCTTGTTGCACATGCCTACTTTCATTTTAAGCACATCACAATCTGACTAGCAGCATCGATGTCTACACCTATTAACTATATGCTTGATGGTCGCATAAACATCAAGCATATAGAATACTTAAATAACACTATCCGATATGTGTTTTAATATTGCAGAGGCGATCTGTGTCAACCTAAGATGGTTTAGGTTTACACCCTCGCCCCTGCTAGCCCAACTTCAATTACAATTACTCCAGTCACGGATCACAGGAAAGTGTCGACTCATCACCGATCATGCTCTGCAGCTGCCTTTGTTGAGTTTGGCGTCTATCAGTTTAAACTCAGCCGTTGATAACAACGGCATAACCATCGGTCCATATTTTAATATCATAAATTATATCCAATCATAAGTAAATTCTGTATGGTACGAGTGGGAAATAATTATCTCGGAGTTAAAAGTTAAAAGTCCCGGAGTTATTTGATCAACTGAATATCAGAGTGGTGTAGGGTATCTTGAAGTCGACACGACTGACTTTCATATTTTTGACTTGTTATTACGTATTGCGAATTTTAAAAAGTGGTGGCGTATGAGTGATATCATCATTTGTGCTAATATTATTCATACGTCAAGGAAGCCAACAGCAATTAGAAGGCCTATACGAGTACATAAGGCGGCCATTAAACTTAAGTGGAAATAGTGTACAAAATGTTTTAGCATGTTAATGGATTGTACAGGTATATTTTTATACCTTTCGCCGAAGGGTGCATGGTTAACTAAATTTGTCATTTCGTTTGCAACACTACGAAAAATTGATAGGAGGCCTAATGAAAAACATATAATATTAATCGTCGTAAATGTCTCTGTTTAATCTGTTTATACTTTTTTTAGTATTTGCTTAACAAATTGCAATTTGTATAGATGGACAATGATTAAAATATGTACTGGTAAAGGGGACGCAGCAAATACCTTAAAAAAAGAGCATAGTTGCTCTACGTTTAAGCTCGTTTGGAACAAAAAGCGAGTCGCAATGTAAAAACGTGCGATCAATATGGTCATCTGGCTACTCAAATAAAAACAATTTTTGCTTCAAATCTAAATAATGTGTAACTTGGAAGGAAAACAATGGACTATATTTCCGCTTTAGTATCTTAGGAACGGGGGTCGTTCTGTCTGACAGCACTTACCAACGTTGTAACTAGTTTTTTATACCCTGCACTTCGAGGTAGAACAGGGTATTATAAGACAGTTCGGTGGCACATGTTTGTAACTACTAAAATTGTTTATGCTAGATCCACCTACATACGTATATCTTCTGTCTGTCTATCGAAGTCAGTATGTCTGTCCGTCCGTACGTCCGTCCGTCCATCCATCCATCTAAAGCTTGTAATCCGTCCATCTAAAGCTTGTAATCCGTGTTTCTAAAGCTTGTAATGAAAAACCAGGTATCAATTGTTTTCCGATCTTTATTAAGTTTCGAAGAAGTAAGTTTTTGGACCGAGGGCGGATTGAAATTGAAGAAAGTCGGTTCAGATTTAGGTATACATAGGTCTCACCCATATGTTCATCCAATATTGATGTTTTTAGCTGTAGCAGCCAAATATTACATTCAATTTTAAAAACATAGCACGAGTAACATTCTTGGGATAATGAACAACTATATTGAAATATAGTTTCCATTGATATATGTTTATATGCTTATACCTTTTGCTCTTGAAGCCACATGTTAAATCCACTCACGATAAAATTTGGCACACGTCTGTTTTTTGGACAAAGGGCAGACGATATTAAAGTTAAAGAAAATCGGTTCAGATTAAGATATATTTCACAAAGATTTTTCTGTTTTAGCTCTAGAAGCCACATCATACATCCAATCTTGATGAAATGAAATAAAGTCGGCTAAGACGCTATAGCTGTCAAATTAATGTTCCGATTCGATAAGCTCAGCACTAGAAGCAAGTAATCTGGATGAAATGCGGCACAAGAAAGTTCCTCATGCCAAGGACTGACGCTGTTGTAATTGGAAACAATCGGTTCTGATTTAGAGAAAGCTCCCACTTATACGTTTTACAAAAAATTGAGCCCCCAGAAAAAACACCCTTAAATGTTGCGGCCAATATTTGAAGAAAAATATATTCAAAATATAATTGGCATAAAATGTCCTTTCGAATGAACAATAAATTCCACACCTGATTTAAGTTTTTTTTTTTGAAAAAATACGTCTAGATTGATCACCCTATATAATCCCACTTTCATGGTCTAAGATCAGTACTCAATTCGGCATTTAAGAAAGAACTTTTATGTTATGAATGGACGAGTCCGTAGTTTTCTAAATATTTCCTTTATTGGGTTTTTTAATGTAACCGCTTTTAGGTCAATCGCATTACTTTTGGTTTCTGTACAAAAATATAAGGTTAACCTAACCATAAATAAACATGATTTGGTGTCTACGGCATATAAGGTTAATTTGAACATTTTGTTGTTGATTGGTATTTAACATAACTTATAGTTAATTTAACTATTCTATGGTTGAATTTTTTAACCATGAAAATTGTTAATTTTAAAATAATTATTGTTGTTTTAACAATGCAATGTTGAGTTTTTTAACCATTGAAATTGTTATTATTAAAATAATTATTGTTGTTTTTCAATGCATTGTTTTTAACCATGAAAATTGTTAATATTAAAATTTAATAGTTAATTTATTGAAACAATAAATTTTTCAATTTAACAATGAAATTGTTAATGTTTTTAATTAACTATGAAGATTGTTAGAGAAATCATTTTTATTGTTAAGTTAGCTTATTATTGGTTACCTCTTTTAACCAGAAATATAGTTACTGTTACAATTTTCAATATTTAATTAACCAACTAATTATGTTTTTATAAATTGTCTAATGATCTTTCTCACAATTTCAAACGTTCAGGGCAGGGGAAGAAAGGAAGAAGAGTTGGGGGATGAGACAGTCGCAATCGTTGCAATTTCGTGTTACTTAATTTGTCTTCGTTAACAAACATTTACCATGAAAAATTTAACCAGATACATGGAAACAAATTGTATTTTCCGCTCAGTGCTTTTAGCATTTTATAAAAAATTCCAAAAAGCAGCAAGTTGGCAAAAAAGATACTAATTTTTCTTAGTGTAAATGCCTTAAAGTGCCAACCCGAATCTTATAAAAAAGAGGATTTTGACGATCTAGCCCTTCCTTTTCCCCTTCGATTATCAATAGTTGTTCATAGAATCATTTTCTTGTCACCAATCCGCTACAACTGCACAACTATGACTAGAGTAGGGTGTAGTTGTTGCATCCGAGAGCATTCGCATTTATACCCACATCTGATAGTATTTCCCCAGTAAAGTATGAGTGGTACGAGTATGAGTATGTACAAATGTGAGTATCGTATAAAATATCCAATGTGAGTCAATACCTTTTCTGGAATGTATAAAACATTTGTCGGTTGCTTTTTCCCTCGGTTACCGATTCAAAGTTTACGGAACTGCATGGCAACCGCAAATCGACACAAAAAAAGTACAAATTCAGGAGTATTTATGAAACTTCGTGCTTAGTACTCATGTTTTGCAACCATATTGAGGGGGGAATAAAGAGCATATCTGAAGAGTGCACTGCACATCCTTAAGTTCATCGAGGACCGACCGATGTCTGTCTCTGTAGCACACACACTGCAGAGTGTTGGTTAAATTAGTACGTATGTATGTATCTATGGTTACAGAAACCTTACGTACACATGCACAGCAGACGTGAGCCATGGGATATTGGGCATGTGTGCTGTGCGAAGTGCGTGAGTACTAAAATAGTAGTGTGTGGTTAAATTTATGACAACATTTGTTAAATTTGTCATCTACTTTAGTTAATAATAGACGAAGGGAAATGATTAATTTTATATCATACACCATGTGAATGGAAATATGACATAATATTTTTGGGGTGGCCAGAAACTCTTATCTTTTGCCAACAGAAGCGCAAGGGGAGTTTTAGAATTCGTTTATTTACAATTCCTTTAAAAAAAATACTCGTAGTTACAATAAAAATACACTAAAGTGCTATGTACATTACATTAGTTCCTGAAATAAGTTCAATTTATACTAAAACGGCTATAAAATCAATGCCGTCCTCTAAAAAAATTTAATCATAAATTTTTAAACAGAAAAAAATTAATTTAAAATTAATGTCGAATCGTGAGACTGTCGAAAGAAAACAGAGAGGGACATGGTAACCACGTTTATTTTTTGGGTGAACAAAGATGAATTTTACATACTGCAGAAAATTAAATTTAAGAAATTAATGCATTAGCAAAAAGGTTATATGTGACGCGCAAATTAGAAAGGAACCTAAGATTAAAAACCAGTTTTGTTCAGGAGAGTCATTTAAAGATTAGGTCCCTTTCTATTCGCGCATAGAATCGTCAACTTCACTTTCATAAAACGCACATATCTCTGGGACGGAACACTTTTGGGCATGGGATCGGTCTTATTCGATGCTCCGATGTTGTCCACATCAAAAAAAAAGTGAAAAGTTGATGAAAAGTTTTGTTCAGGAGAGTCATTTTAAAGATTAGGTCCCTTTCTATTTGCGCTTAGAATCGTCGACTTCACTTTCATAAAACGCGCATATCACTGCTAGGGAACACTTTTGGGGCATGGGATCGGTTTCATTCGATGCACAGATGTTGTCCACATCAAAAAAGAAAAAAAAGTGATTATACTTAGTAGGGACATAAATACTGTTACACACGTTTTATGCTGTAAAATAAAAAGTACTGAATGTTTTTGGACCAAATATTTTTTAATATATTTATTGATGTACATTGTATCCAAAAAGAATCCACTTATTCGAATTGTCCTCCTTTTGCCTTTACACACGCCTTAAGTCGCACTGGCCAATCGTCTATAGCTGCACGAACCTCGTCCATTGGAAAATTGGCCACAGCTCGAACCAAAGCAGTCTTAAGAGATCCAATGTTGGGGTATCTTATGTGACAAACCTTGTCCTCTACAACCGTCCACAATTTGCAATCCTATGGGTTCAAATCTGGACTGCCTGAGGGCAGTTTTTCGGAGAAAATGAACGCTGTTTCGAAGCCAGGCTTGGCATGTTTTAGCCTAATGGGCTGGCGCAGAATACTGCTGGAAAGTCCACGGCTGGTTTGGAACAGGCAATTGTTAAGATGCTTCACAACAGCTTCCAAAACGGTTTCTTGGTAAACTTTGCCGATGTTTTGACTCCTTTTTCGCAGAAATGCAGGTCAGTGACCCCATCGTAAGAGACACCCACCAAACCATGACTGAAGCAGGGTGATGATCCTTTTCCACCCTTGGGATCAGTTCAGATGCTTCCTTAGATGCCCGCGCATACACTTTATCATTTTGCTTGTTAAATTTTTCCTGAACGTTGAAACTTTTTTCATCGGTTAACAAAATGTTTCTGTGCAAGTTATCAGCGGGCTTCGCCAAAAGACGTTTGCATTTTTCAATCCTATTTTTTTTAAAGCTGCAGTCAATAAATGTCCGGTACGTCGTTTGAAAGCCCCAAGTCCCAAGTCTTTTTTAATGATTCGACTCATGGACTTTTGCGTGATATTCATTTCGCAGGCCATGATTTTCTGTTTTCGGAGCGGATTTCTGTGCATTCTTGATTTAACGGCTTTGATGACATGTGGTGTTCGAACAGAGCGTGGACGGCCCGACCGGTGGCGGTCTTCTACATCTCCAGTCTCCTCAAACAGTTTTATGCATCGGTAGACGAACATGCGGCTAATCCCTAGTGGCCGGAGCGTTTTGAAAATATCGCCTTTTTTACTTCACACTTGAAAAGCGATTTTACGGCGATACGTTCTCATTATCTGACCACTTCATGATGAAAGTTGAAACAATTTTAAAATCCCGTTACAGACTAACGCTATTAAGGTTAGCATTCAAAACCCATATGACATTAACGGGGTATGTTAAGTTCTACTATTGAAATGGGTGTGTTCAATGTTGTAACAGTATTTATGTCCCTACTAAGTATCATCTAAAATGTTGTCCGAATTTTCTTTGAATTTCTTTAACACATAAAATATGAAGAAGTTGTGAAAGATTTTTAAGCTTGCCATTAAGTTATGTTTTGTCTGAAAACTAATAATGGATTTAAGTTCTGCCATGTCGAATCTTATAAAACCTTCACTGTCCGTCAGGTCAATATCCCCAATGTCTGGCCACAAGAATCCATTATCAACTTGCGTTAGTGAACACAATTTACCTTAACTGCTTGTGCTACCTCCTTTTTGAAAAAGTTCGGCCCAATGGCAGAAAAATGGCTGGACGAAGAAAACGAGCTTGCACAGCAGTTTTCACATTTACTACGGATCCGGCTTGTTGGAATTTGCGCATTATTCTCCCGATTTTGAACACATTTGGTCCAAAAAAATTACGAAGTTATTTTTAACGCACTGCTCAATTGTATATTTCTACAACGATAAATTTGTCAAACACTGAAACAAGGAACTGTCAAATAAAAATGGACGAAAAACTTGACGTTGAGGACGAAAAACTTGACATCGTGCATTATGGTTGGACCACCATTTACTTCGTCAACTGGACTGTTCGCACTTTACAGTCATATTAAAGGCATCGTTCATGGATCTGTGGACCAAGTAGCCAAATAATCAGTGAACAAATGAGTATGTCATTTATAAAAAGTCTCTTTACATTCGATTAAGGAACAATGGGAAACTGCTCTCAAATCAGGGAGTTGTGATCCCCATAAAATTCTTTTTTTTTGACGGTGGATCCGAACGAAGGATGCATTTTATAGAAAAGTTTTGACATGGCTTAGAAATTAGTCTCGTGAAATCGGGTGGAAACCCGTCGCTGAAATTAGTTTCTTACTTGTAAGGTCGCCTGTATTTACGAGGTGGAAACCCGTCGCTGAAAAGTTGTTAACCGGAGTTAAACCTGGGTTTACATGTCTGATAGTCGTGCACACTAACCATCACACTACCGCGGCGTTAAGTCAGCTTCTATAAAGCGCCTTGATATATTTACAATTTTCCGTCGATAAGCTTAACGATCTTAGAATGAATATGTAAAATCAGGCGGGCCAACAACGAGTTACTCTACACCACTCTGGTGTTCACAAGAGTCCACTTTTCTGTCTGCGGTTGGAGCTTGAGCAAATTTCGTGCCGTACCTATACAAACCGCAAATCGAATAATTGTATAACAGGTCTTAATCCAAGTACATACCTTTTTGGTCGAGCTTCAATAGGAAGCCGCTTCGAAAATAAATACTACACCTATTTTGAGCCGGATGCTATGACATATGGCTTTTGAAACGGCAGAGTCTCAAAACTGGAGGAAGTTTATATGGGAGACACATGAAACATATAAAGATATAGAACAGCTTCACCGGTGTTGAATACAGGTTTTGACCATTAAACGAAGCTTTATACTAGTGAAAGTACTTAGTAGGGACATTAATACTGTAACAACATTGAACACACCCATTTCAATAGTAGAACTGAATATACCCCGTTAAGGTCATATGGGTTTTGAAAGCTAACCCCAATAGCGTTAGTCTGAAACGGGATTTTAAAATTATTTCAAATTTCGTCATGGAGTGGTCAGATAATAATAACCCTATCGCTGTGATAGCGCTATTCAAGTGTAAAATGAAAAAAAGAGATATTTTCAAAACGCTGCGGCCACTAGGGATTAGCCGCATGTTCGTCTACTGATGCATACAACTGTTTGAGGAGACTAGAGATGTTAAAGACCGCCACCGGTCGGGCCGCCAACACTCTGTTCGAACACCGCATGTCGTCAAAGCCGTTAAATCAAGAATTCACAGAAATCCGCTCTGAAAACAAAAGTCCATGAGTCGAATCATTAAGAATGACTTTGGACTTGGGGCTTTCAAACAACATAGCGGACATTTATTGACTGCACCTTTAAAACAATAGGATTGAAAAATGCAAACGTCTTTTGGTGAAGCACGCTGATAACTTGCAAAGAACAATTTTGTTAACCGATGAAAAAATTTTTAGCGTTCAGGAAAAATTTAACAAGCAAAATGTTAAAGTGTATGCGCGGTCATCTAAGGAAGCATCTGGACTGATCCCAAGGGTGGAAAATGGTCATCACCCAGCTTCAGTCATAGTTTGGCGGGGTGTCTCTTACGACGGGGTCACTGACCTGCATTTCTGCGAATAACGAGTCAAAACATCGGCCAAAGTTTACTAAGAAACCGTTTCGGAAGCTGTTGTGAAGCCTCTTAACAATTCCCTGTTCCAAAACCAGCCATGGACTTTCCAGCAGGATTCAGCGCCGGCCCATAAGGCTAAAACGTCCTAGGCCTGGCTACGAAACAAATTTCCAGCGTGCATTTCCTCTGCAGAATGACACTTAGGCAGTCCAAATATGAACCCATTGGATTACAAATTGTGGAAGGTTTTAGAGGACTAGGTTTGTCACAAAAGATACCCCAACATTGGATCTCTTAAGACTGCTTTGGTTCGATCTGTGGCCAATTTTCCAATGGACGAGGTTCGTGCAGCTATTGACGATTGGCCAGTGCGACTTAAGGCGTGTGTAAAGGCAAAAGGCGGACATTTCGAATAAGTACAGTCTTTTTGGATACAATATACATCAATAAATATAAACTAAAAAAATATTTGGCCCAAAAACATTCAGAACTTTTTATTTTACAGCATAAAACGTGTGTAACCGTATTTATGTCCCAACTAAGTATAATGTTCTACTAGGGACACTACTTCTCTACGAATGCTGGCTCAAGTTCCCTCATTGACCAATTAGACCTGACGGCCCTAGGCTTCAGCTCAAATCCCAAATCGCTGAATTAATACCCTTTGTTGGTATTATTTTAATTTGTTAGTATTATTTTAATTTCTTCCAGTCGTATAACACTAAGCAACAAATCCTTCGAGAAATGAAATTCGTCCTGTACTTCTTCGAAAATGAGGTCGGTTACCATGAATAGTGTTCGATATCGCGAGATGATAACGGGCTTATTGTGGCCAAAAATGGAGAATATGAATCTCAACGATACGTGATTGATTCCAACAGGATAGTTCTACTCGCCACACAGCCAACAAAACAATGAAATTTAGTGGATGTAAATTGACCGTTACGACCATGTGATTTGACACCGTTGGACTTCTTTCTTTAGGGATATTTAAAAGAAAAAGTGTACTTTAATAAGCCAAGAAAATTAAAGAGCTAAAGGATGAGATAATTTGGCACATCACCGACACTGAACCTCCATTCTGTTTCGGTCAGTGAGAATATGGACCATCGGATTGGGGTATGCCACCGAAGCAGTGTCGAGCATTTGCCGATATTTTGTTTCACACATTTTTAAAATAGATCCTTCATTCATAATAAATAATTTTAAAATAATGCTATGAAAACCTTTTTTTATTTACAATTAACATCGTGCGTTTTAGAAGGAACACCCTTTATAAACAAAATCAGGCTATCTTCATTATAAACGAGTCATTTTTGCCCTGATGCAAAAACAAAACATAAATGAGTAATGCTGTGACGAGCATCAATCAACATCACCTACGACGATCAGGGGGCTAATCACGGCATTCGACGACGAATGCAAATTCGAATAGAAAAATATTTCGATACGTTTAAATGTTTGGATCATGGCATTCGATCGTAATGTTTTATCGCATACTACTTTTTTTTGCAATGCTGCAAAACAAAGACTTTCAACTCAAAAGATGTGTCGTTGGCTGATTCGAGCACGACGTGGGACTGTTAAAAAATTAAATAGATAATAAGAAACATTTTACGCATTATTGCAATGCAAAAATGTAACGATTAATTATTTTATTGTAGTTAATTTATTATTTTATAACAATTCATGGTGTTTTTACGTAATTTTTGTCGAAACCACTACTGTGATAACACAAATTGAGTTTCCTAAAAGGCCGATGAAACATCTTTCTTTGTTGATTCTCTTTGCGGCAAGCATACGAGTATGATGACAAGCAGAAAAACAAAACAACAAGCGATTGTTGGTTTGGTGCAAGTGAATATTTTAATAAATCTGATAAAAATATAGAAATTAGTTATAAATGGATCCAATGCTATTTTTTTACTCATCATCGTCCGATTCGGAGGAGGATTGCAATGTAAACGTAATTAGAAGAAATATTCGAGATAAAAGCAATCGTTTTTTCATTATCTTTGTCCCTAAAAATAATAAAAAAGACGAATATTTTTACGTTATTTCACAAAATATAGAAAAAAAATATTTTTGTTTTACTCTGTTGTTTTGTTTGGCGTCATTAAAAATGGTAGTGTTTGGTTTTTTTCGATGACGGTTGTGCTTTCGAATTCAACTTCGGGTAGTTTCAATTCGATAACGATTGCCGTGATCCAAATTAATTGCGTTTCGAAGTAAATTTGGTCGTTAACGAATGCGGTGATTAGCCCCCAGTACGACGAGCAATAATGTAGACTTTAAAGAGTCTCAGCTTAATATATTGAGGAATGACAAATTAAAAAATAACAAAAGTATACCCATACCCTTGGGCCATTACCCTAGTAAACCCATGCAGAGTTTGCCTCCGATACCATCTGCATGTTAAATTCTACAATGAGGAATACTACAAGTGTGCGGGCGGGTAACTTATGGTACTGTTTGGTAAGCAGTCAATCTCATACATTAGAATTTCCATGAACAGAGGGGAGGTTGTTCTAGTGCGTAATGTTTGACCAAAAATCAGTGTTCTACTCGTATTTTCGAAACAGTTGTTTTCACATATTTACAAGTTGTCGAAACTACGAAAAAAGAAAGTCAGGTTAAAAAGTTATGTTTTGAATTGTGTTGTTATTTGAAATTTCATATTCAGTTCATTATAATAACAATTTCAAATGTTATTAAATATCGCCATAACAATCACAAACTGTAATATCCGGTACAAATGGTATTGAGAAACATACATACATTCTTGTGTTTCGGTGTGTGTGTGATTTAGAACTTGCATGCTTGTTTGTATTGGAAAAGGTTTGGGTTTTCAAAATCAGTGCGTGAAACATGAGGCCTTCTCAGAGCAGACCCTGAAAGAGGCCTTATTTGTGAGACTCCAAATAGGAAAAGGTTTGGCTTTTCAAAATCAGTGCGTGAAAATTGACAAGGCCTTCTCAGAGCAGATCCTGGAAGAGGCCTTATTTGTGAGAGACCAAATAGTGAGGGTTTTAAGGAAGATATCTAAGACAAGATAGCAAAAACGTGGTAAAAAAGACATTTGTTATTAAAAAGTAAACATTTTGTTAATTGCTGTAGGAAAGAATTTTAGAATAATTATATTATGAACTCGTTTTAATACCTAATCTCGATAGCCATCGAGTATTCGTTTTTATCTGCGCTAAGTACTAAGACATCAGCATCAAAATTAACGTTTTAATTGACACAAAATTATAAAAATTAAACTAAAAACCGATTTAACAGTATCTGCGAATACTATTATGCAGATAATATGAGTATGATATATTCTTAATGGTGGCGGCCAAAATTTAAAACAAATTTTATTCAAAAAATAATATAATAATTGAAAAATAAAGACTCCAAACTTGATTTAAATTATTGTTTTTTTTATTATTTTGAAACAAATACCTCTAGATTGATTACCCGATACCGATTGATTACTATTTATACCATGGAATGTTGATGTATTTTTAGCGCTTCAAAGTTAGTAAATTTAGGAATTATTTTATTCTCCTCCAAAGGATACATCGCATATGAAGGATTCTCTGAAAAACGGACCATATAACCAGTTTTTTTTTACTGATTTCAGGTTGGCCTATGCGCCATATCTGCCTTAATGTCATAACTTCTAACACAGCTAAACCGGATTTTCTGTGATTTTTTCAGCTATATACTCCATGTAAAATAGGTATAGAATTTTTTTTTAAAGTTTTAAAGTAAAAATTTTTAATTTTATGTTCCGCCTTTTTGTCATAATTAGTTTAGACCACTTTATACTTAAATTTACTACCCGTTGTTCAAATGAGTTTTATACAGGGTGTCCGTCGGGAAGGTATACTACTTTGTTTGTTTTTAGTTTTTGGTAATAAATGTTTTATTTAATGCCGGCCATTACGTATGGAATACAATATCAGATAAATGTCCGCCTCTGTTAGCCTCACAAATGCGAGCCCTTTTGAGCACATTTTTCATTACATTCTCACACATTTCACGCGGTATTTCATTAATTTCATCACGAATATTTCGTTTGAGTTGCTCAAGCGTTTCTGGTTTGTTTGCATAAACCTTGCTTTTCAGTTATTCATGCTTAGGCCTATCAAATACATATAACAAATCATTCACTTCACCATAAATTGTGATTTTTGTTGGCACGTTGTTTTTGCCAAATATTTCACGCAACTTTCTCATCGTCACAGTAATCGATGATTGATTTTGATAAAATGTTTTAACGATTAAAACACGTTGGTTTATCCATAACAAATTTGTCACGTCTCTACTTCACGACTGCAAAATATGAACTGTCAAGACTAATGTTTACCAAAAATGGCGGCAAAACAAAGTAGTATACCTTCCCGGCGGACACTCTGTATGTACTTGAAATGAGACGAAAGTACGACGAAGCTATTTCGTGAAGGTGGTCACGGACCCGAAATAGCGAAACAAGCAGTGTTACTTTGCACTTTTGTAAAAGCTGATCTCTTTATCTTTAAAATATTCAACGATCTATACTAAAAATAGTTGTTAATTAGTAGAAGCTTTTAACCCAAAAGCGACCAACTTTAAACTCATTCATACCATTTTATGAAAAAAGGAGATACTCAAATTTAAATTAATTAAACAGCATTAGTATATACTTAGTAGGGACATAAATACTGTTACACACGTTTTATGCTGTAAAATAAAAAGTCATGAATGTTTTTGGACCAAATATTTTTTAATATATTTATTGATGTAAATTGTATCAAAAAGAATCTACTTATTCGAAATGTCCGCCTTTTGCCTCTACACACGCCTTAAGTCGCACTGGCCAATCGTGAATAGCTGCACTAACCTCTTCCATTGGAAAATTGGCCACAGCTCAAACCAAAGCAGTCTCAAGAGATCCAATGTTGGGGTATCTTTTGTGACAAACCTAGTCCTCTAAAACCGTCAACAATTTGTAATCTAATGGATTCAAATCTGGACTGCCTGAGGGCCATTCTTCAAAGGAAACGAACGCTAACAAATTGTTTCGAAGCCTGGCTTGGGACGTTTTAGCCTTATGGGCCGGCACAGAATCCTGCTGGAAAGTCCATGGCTGGTTTTGGAACAGGGAATTGTTAAGAGGCTTCACAACAGCTTCCAAAACGGTTTCTTGGTAAACTTTGGCCGATGTTTTGACTCATTGTTTGCAGAAATGCAGGTCAGTGACCCCATCGTAAGAGACGACCCACCAAACCATTACTGAAGCTGGGCGATGACCCTTTTTCCACCCTTGGGATCAGTTGAGATGCTTTCTTAGATGACCGCGCATACACTCTATCATTTTGCTTGTTAATTTTTTCCTGAACGTTAAAATTTTTTTCATCGGTGAACAAAATTTTTCTGTGCAAGTTATCAGCGTGCGCCACCAAAAGAGGTTTGCATTTTTCAACCCTATTATTTTTAAAGCTGCAGTCAATAAATGTCCGGTACGTCGTTTGAAAGCCCCAAGTCCCAAGGCTTTTTTAATGATTCGATATTCATCTCGCGGGCCATGATTTTCTGTTTTCGGAGCGGATTTCTGTGAATTCTTGATTTAACGGCTTTGATGGCATGCGGTGTTCGAACAGAGCGTGGGCGGCCCGACTGGTGGAGGTCTTTTACATCTCCAGTCTCCTCAAACAGTTTTATGCATCGGTAGACAAACATGCGGCTAATCCCTAGTAGGAGGAGCGTTTTGAAAATATCGTTTTTTTTGCATTTTACACTTGAAAAACGCTATTACAGCGATACGGTTCTCATTATCTGACGACTCCATGATGTAAGTTGAAACAATTTTAAAATCCCGTTACAGACGGGAGGTTAGCTTTCAAAACCCATATGACATTAACGGGGTATGTTCAGTTCTACTATTCAAAATCGATGTGTTCAATGTTGTAACAGTATTTATGTCCCTACTAAGTACAGCTACATGATGGTCGATGATCGAACCATTCAACCTTAAGAAGTTGATGATTCCAACAGAAAGTATGTTTAGAAAGTACCGAATATTTGTAGCTCGGAGGGATTTCCAACTGATTTTTTCCCGGTGGCCGTATGATTTTTTCGAAAATATATTAAGTACCTTAAAGAGAAGCTTTTTCCCACCGATTTCGCCCAACTTATGGTTATAAGCCATCATCATGCTAAATTTCACAATCCTTAGTTGATTGACAACTGACATTAACGCTAAAAACCAGTTTTGTTCAGGAGAGCCATTTTAAAGATCATGTCCCTTTCTATTTGCGCTTGGAATCGTTGACTTCACTTTCCTAAAACGCGCATATCTCGCATGGGATCGGTCTTATTCGATGCTCAGATGTTGTCCACATCAAAATAAGAAAAAAAATGAAAACTGTTTTTTTAATCCTTAGGTCCCTTTCTCTATGCGTTGTCACATATATACCTGGTAGGGTCTTTGATTATAATTCTTGGTGTTAAAACCGCAAAGATCCTTCGGTGGAGGGTATTCAAGTCAGTAGTTTTAATGTAAATGAAACAAGCTGTGAGTGATTGATGGCACTTGTTTTAATAGGACCTTTGTATCTATAGCTCTTAGAAGGCCTCCTGCAAGCGCCTTCTTTCTGAGCGTGATATGAACTTAACACACATACGCACATATAAATGCAACATTAATGTACAACAATATGATAATAGTGTACAAGTTTATTTCAATAGCTTTTGTTATACATGAGAATATAATGTACATACAGACAACTGCAGACATACATAATCGTATGCGTGTACAATATTCATGTACGCACAATCAAATATACTTATATGTATTTGTATATACACATGTATACATTCATACAACCTAAGTATGAACGTTTACACAAACGTGGTGTACGTTAGAGTGGCCCAAAAACGCACAGTATAAACCAATTTAAAATCGACATTACTTACATAATTCCCCAACATTCCATTAATAAAGACACGGGAAGTTTCAATCGAATTAGTGAGCTGGACCCGATTTCATTTATACTAATCCACCTACTGTTTACTGTAGAATCTGTCAATCGCCGCTAATAGCCGTTAGATGTTTTTGCTTGGATTTGAACCTGGCTTACATTCAACTCCAATTTCTTGCTTTTGAAATCCCCACCAACAATCTTTGATGTGGTTAAATTGCTGACCATGTCTCTGCTGCCTTACCCATATTATGATGGGCTCAACTAATGTACGTATAAACTGTCACATGTGTGTGTATTTGTAATTTACATTAATATGCAACACGTTTAGTACGCGCATAAAACCCATTTCGGTATACTTAAGAATAAAATAACAAAACTCAGGCGGACGGAAGGACAGACGTACATATGAAGAAGCATTTGCGGATATATTCACAATGTGAATTGCACATACAACATAAGGACATACGCACATTCTTCGCAAATACATTTGCTCAAATGCTGCTATATTTAAGCAGAATCATACAACTGTCATATGTGTGCATATTAGGATGGCCCTCAATTTTTTGGAGTTATTTTTAAAGTACAGAAGATAGTAATTTAATTTTATTTTGTTAAGCAAAACTAAAAAAACAGCTAGTATTCCTCTATTCAAGTTCGATGATAGATAAAAGAAATACTTATAGTAAATTACACAGTACAACATTTTTCAGGTGACTGATTCGGCACTCAATTCTGATAATTGTTTGTGAAAGTAGCCCCAAAAAGAAGATCTTCTGCATCATTCGTTTGGTCAAGGTACATGAAATAATAATTTAATAATTAATTTGAAGTTAGTAAGTATCGTATAGGGGAATTGGTCACGTTTTATGCTCTATTGTTTGTAATAACTCGAGAACCACTAGTCCGAATAAGCTGAAACAAATGTTTATTTTCATGCAAAATGTTTTTTCCAAAGAAATTTGTGCATATCTCGAGCAAATTTTTGAAATTTATACCATCACTTAATTGTGCATAAAAGCGAAACGCGTAAATCGATTCTCATGATCTACGTCTCATTTTATTCATAGGTTATGTGACTTTACTGGAAAGTAATAGGACTGGACAATTTTAACCGTTTTGTATTTTCTATGATTAAAAAAAACTTTAATTTTTTAGACAAAAAATATTTTTTTTCTTCATACATTTATTTATAACTGCGAAACTATTGCTTATGTAGCGAAACGTTGTATGAACAGATTAAGGGAATTGTAATTTTTAATTTTTCATATTTCACCTATTTCGGCCTATTGGTTCCGAGTTATGATAAACAAAAGGGCCTAAAACGTGACAAATTCCCCTATACGATACTTACTAACTTAAAATTAATTATTAAATTATTATTTGATTTACCTTGACCAAACGAATGATGCAGAAGTTCTTCTTTTTACTACTTTCACAAATAATTATCAGAATTGAGTCCCGAAATCATGTGTTGTACTGTGTTATAAAAGGTCGTAAATCCAATAAAAAAAACCAACTAAAAGCAAATTGAAATTTAACAAAAATGTGTTTTATAATCTTTCTCAAAAATGTCTTACAATGAGTTAAAAAAAATCATGTATATAACACTGTGTACTAGCAAACTAAAACAAAATTAAAAATCCAATGTCGGGCGTGGCCGACTATATTTAAAACTTCACTACTGGATCTACATAAAAGCCAACTGAAACCAGGGGTAGAACCCCTTAGATCCATGGGTCGAGCTTTAAATTTACCCTGAGGATATTGGATTTTTTCAATACCCATATGTCTATATTTGAGCGGGCCGCATTTTCACCCTTCCGTATGCAAAATTGGCACAAATCTTGTAGTACAGAAAGGCTGATGAAAGCCGCAGCAAAAAAAAATAATAGCTTTTTGTCTATTTTATGAATCTGGTTTTTTTTTTTTTGTTTTGCAGATTTATTTATAGATTTCACAAAAATGAATAACTAGAACACTGAAACAAGAATTTGAATTGTCGCCGCTATCACGCACTGGAGTCCGTAGTTTTAATCCTCCTAGCAGATGGATTTTAATGAGACTTGTTAACAATTTTGCCGAGCATGGGACAGTCAACAGAAGACCTTAGCATCGAAACCTTTTAGCTGTAGCTGCTGCCATACAAAACAATCCAAGAGTTCCAACAAGAAGTTTATCTGCTCAAATCAGTAAAAGAAGACATTGCAGTCAATTATGCACAAAGATTTAGACTTATTCACATATTCAAATGGCCAACAAACTGAAAGCAGCAGACTGTCCGATTCGCTATTGCCAGAAGATGCTTCAAATGGTGGAAGAGGACGGAACCATGTTAAACTGTCTTTTCATGTCTAACGAGTCCCATTTCGATTTAAACGGCAACATAAACAAACAAAATTGTCTAATATGGAATGCTCTTAACCCAAAGATACTCCTTGAGACGGAATTGCATCTACTTACTGTCACAGTTTGGTGTGCAGTTTCATCACGCTACAATGTCGGGCCCTACATCTTTAAAGAAAACGGTCACACCGTTACGGTTACTGGAGACCGTTACTTGAGCCTGTTGAGAGAGTTTATCTATCCAGAATTAAACCGAATGAGAATTTCTTTCAACTCTGTGTGATTTCAGCAAGATGGTGCAACTCCTCATACTTATATAGCCCGGCCTGTTGTGACAGACTTGCGACGAAAACTTTCCAATAAGCTGATATCCAAAAACTCCACATTCCGTTGGACCCCCAGGTCGCCTGACCCTACTGCACCTTACATTTTCTTGTGGGGTTATTGCAAACAGGAAGTCTACAAAGCAAAATCAACAAATTTAAATAAATCCAAACAATCCATTCGAGAGACATTTGCGGCTACTCCTGCCTCACCTCTCCAATCAATAATGAACAACTTTTTGGTAAAGTGCCGGACGTGCAGGGAGGGCATTCAAATTCCATTATTTTTAAAACTAATTAAGCTATATTTAAAAGAATTGAATGAGCTTTACAATGAAGAGAAGAAAAATAAATTCCATTAACTAAAAAAAGTTATTTGTTATTTTAAGTTATATTATTTTCTAAATGTAAAGGGTGGTTAAATTTTAGGGGCCGATGTTTAAAATAAACCACACCTAAACGTTAAGTTTTGTTTTGCATTTCATTTGATATTTATAAATTTCAGAATAACTCAATTTAACCTCTTTTCGAAGAAAATTATCTTCAGTGATGAGGCACATTTTCACCTCAGTGGATTCGTCAATAAGCAGAATTGCCGCAATGGGGCGAATGATAATACATGAGTGATTCTCGAAAAAACAATGCACCCACAAAGAGTGACTGCTTGGCGCGATTTATGAACTGGCGGCATAATCGGGCTGTATTTTTTCCAAAATGAGGCCGGCCGGTCAATGGTGTTTGCCATCGTGAGATGATAACGAACTTTTTATGGGCTGAATTGGAAGACATGGATGTGGACAATATGTGGTTTAAACAGGACGGTGCCACTTGCCACACAGCTAACGAAACAATGGCTCTTTTGCTAGACAAATTCAATGGCCGTGTTATCTCACGTCGTGGCGATCTTAATTGGCCGCCAAAATCATGTGATTTGACACCCTTGGACTTCTTTCTTTGGGGTTATTCGAAAGAAAAGGTGTACATCGATAAGCCAGCAACAATTCAAGAGCTAAAGAATGAGATAATTCAGCACATTAACTGCATAGAACCTCAATTATGCCCAAGCGTCCTCGAAAATTTGGACCATCGGATGGAGGTGTGCCGCAGAGGTCGCGGCGGCCATTTATTCCATACATAAATGAATAATACCAATATTATCATAATAAAAAGAAATGACAATGAATTCCTAAATAAGTTGTGTAATATTCAAAATCAACATCGGCCTCTAAAATTTAACCACCCTATTCAGCAATATTCATCAGCCACCCTGTATATGTACATATTAGGATTTGTGAGAAAAATTTCAGTGTTGCTGGATACCCACATCTCCGAAGATTACGGGTCGAGTTTTGGGCCCCAATGTTCATAGACCGTGCCCTTAGGTCGAGGTCTATCCGTATTCATATGTCAAAGTTCGAAACGACTAAGTTTTTAGATCCATGGGGCATGGCTTTAAAATACTTCGAACAGTAAAATTAATGTTAGTTTCTCATTCGTGATGACATTTTCTTGTTTTTAATATTCATGTGTCCATAGTTTATGCCCCTATTGCCTATATGGGCCGGTCAAATCCCATACTAATGAAAATCTTTAACTAGTTTCCTATTTAGATTTGTGAGGAGATTTCACCATTTCTGATTACCCATATGACCTAGAATATTGGGAGACTATTTTTGGGCCCCATATCCCATAATTCAGCCAATTCATCCTAAAATTAATGTCATGTTGAAAATTGCAAGTAATTCCATCATATTCAGAGTCTCAAATCGACGTAAATATAAAGAATAGGCACATTTTTAGATTTATATATTTTAGATTTGTGCGGAAATTTTTACTATTTCTGGTTATCCATATGTCCCCGATCATTACTGGACATCTTGCTGGTATCCTAGACCTAAAGACCACGCCCATTTGGCGAATTTTAATGGTTCTTGTTCAAAATTTAAAAAAGTAGTCGAAAGCAAAAACGTGTTTGCTTACAGAATTTAAATACTTAAAGTACTTTTAGAAAGAAAAAGTGGAAAAGATTTTTACTGGAATAAAATTGAATAATAGATTGGCTTAACGTCAGTAATAAGCGCATTATAATATTTTACAATAAAATACCATTAAACAAAATTTTTAGTTATGATGAATCTTTAGTTATCATTAGTAATAGTTTATTACAACAACAAAATGTTAGCAAAGCTATTGGTTGCCACAACCACCAGTTGTAGTTTTAAAACTGAGTTGTTAATAAAAATCTTACTTAACTATGAGAAAATATAGAAAAAAACTAGATCGACACTGATTTCTTTAGTACGTCGGACTTTTTCTTTGCAAATTCTGGTACGAATAATAGATGCATCATTAAAGCCTTGTAAAGGCTTATCTATAAAAACAGTGTGTGAAGGAGCATTATCTTGATGAAAAATAACATTTTTTTTCTAAATGCGGTCATTTTATCTTGATTTCTTCACTCAACCGATCCAATAATGCACAATAATATTCGCTATTTTTTCCTTTTTCAAGATAATCTATAAGAAGTATACCCCTTGCATCCCAAAATACTGTGGTCATTACTTTTCCTGCTGACTTAACAGTTTTCGCCTGCTTAGGACCACTTTTACCAGCTTCTATCCATTGTTTTGACTGTTCTTTGCATTCTGGGATGTAGTGATGGATCCATGTTTCATCAACAGTTATGAATCGGCGCAAGAACTCTATTGGATTACGCTGATAAATCGCTAAAAGCTCCCCGAAATTGGTCCAACGGACGATTTTTTGGGTCAAAGTCAACAAACGCGGCACATATCTTGCGGATAGCTTTTTCATGTGGAGTTCATCATGTAAAATACTCCAAACTTGTTTTTCGTGTATTTTAACAATATCAGCAAGTTCTCTGAGCTTTATTCGTCTATCTTTAGTCACTTCATTAAATATTTTTCTAATGTTTTCAATAGTAGTAGCAGTTTTCGTTCTTCCAGAGCGTTGTTCATCTTCCGTACTTGAACGACCCATTTTAAATTGTTGAACCCAGAATTTCACGGTGGTGTATGATGGTGCATTATCACCATGAACAGAATCCAATTCATCTTTGATTAATTGTGGCGTATAACCTTTCATATAAAAGTGTTTAATTACCGCACGAAACTCTTCATTTTCCATTTTTCAAATATTATAAAACTTGTTTACTTCATTCACCTGTAACAAAGAAAATAATCATTAAATATTTCGGAAATTTTGACAGATGGCTTATAAAAGATTGCTTTTAACATCAAAAAAAAAGTTGATAGTAAAACAGAAAATGTGCAAGGCCAGTTAGTTTTGCGGTCGCCCTCGTAGGAAATTGAACACATTGCGTCAGCTATATAATCTGTCTCCCGGTAAACGTTCTTCAGTACACCCTAATGTTCATATAATTATACTCATATATTTTAAGGACACATTCGAATCCAGAGAGTAAAAGACTTGAATAAAGTAAGACAAATGAAAACAAACCCACAAATATAGATTGAAGAATACACACACACATTCCCCAGCCCATATTTGCTAGTATGCTTAGTCTTAGATTATTCTAAGGACATTGTATATTTATAAATACACACACTTACGCATGTACTTATACATGTCTGCTATATCAATATAATCTATTAAAATGTTGTGTAAACAAATGCCAGGATGTGTGTATCCGGAGAGTGCAAAATGGTAACATGTCCCAGCACAGAAGATGGATCAAACTCGAAACAGATAACCAGCCTACCAACATATTTTATAAAGTGCAAAGCATGAATTCTTCACCTTGCACAATGAAGGCCCCTTTTCCGTTTGAATACACCTTAAAGGTGAAACCGTCAACAACTACAAAAAAGTCATTCTATTCAATATAATTTTGTGTATACCCTTTATTATTCCCTTCATTCCGTGCATTACCACGAAATACTGATCTGAGATCCTTTTTAGTATGTGCTTTATATTATTTATCGTCATAAAATGCCCTTGGTCGTAGGCTTTTTAAGATTGTATATTTGCCGAAATCGAGTAAGGACGAAAAAAGTTTCAATTTAAGAGACCAAAGGTACCTCGGTAAAAGTACACAAACAATATTTTTAAGCCACACTATTAGTAGGGAAGCACAAAATACCTCATAAAAGCATAGCTGCTGGACGGTTTGGGTCCTTTGGCCCAAAAAACGTCGCGCATGGTCAAAGATTAAAGATGTGATTTATAGGAGGGCGATCGCAAAACTAACTGGTCTGTCACATTTTCTGTTTTACTAGCAACTTTTTTTTTGTTTTTTAAAAGCAATCTTTTATAAGCCATCTGTCAAAATTTCCGAAATATTTAATGATTATTTTCTTTGTTACAGGTGAATGAAGTAAACAAGTTTTATGATTTTTGAAAAATGGAAAATAAAGAGTTTCGTGCGGTAATTAAACACTTTTATATGAAAGGTTATACGCCACAATTAATCAAAGATGAAGTGGATTCTGTTCATGGTGATAATACACCATCATACTCCACCGTGAAATCCTGGGTTCAACAGTTTAAAATGGGTCGTTAAAGTACGGAACGACCCATTTTAAATTTTAACTGTGGAAGACCGAAAACTGCTACTACTATTAAAAACATTAGAAAAATATTTAATGAAGTAGACGAATAACTAAAGACAGACGAATAAAGCTCAGAGAACTTGCTGATATTATTAAAATACACGAAAAACAAGTTTGGAGTATTATACATGATGAACTCCACATGTAAAAGCTATCCGCAAGATGGGTGCCGCGTTTGTTGACTTTGCCCCAAAAAAATCGTCCGTTGGACCAATTCCGAGGAGCTTTTGGCGATTTATCAGCGTAATCCAATCGAGTTTTTGCGCCGATTCATAACTGTTGATGAAACATGGATCCATCACAAAGATGGATAGAAGCTGGTAAAAGTGGTCCCAAGAAGGCAAAAACTGTTAAGTCAGCAGGAAAAGTAATGGCCACAGTATTTTGGGATGCAAGGGGTATAATATTTATTGATTATCTTAAGAAAGGAAAAACTATAAATAATGAATATTATTGTGCATTATTGGATCGGTTGAAGAAATCAAGATAAAACGACCGCATTTAGAAAAAAAAGTTCTTTTTCATCAAGATAATGCTCCTTCACACACTGCATTTTTAGCTCAACAAAAACTGGCCGAATTACGATTTGAAATTGCTCCGCATCCACCATATAGTCCAGATTTAGTACCTTCTGATTATTTCTTGTTTCCAAATTTAAAAAAAATTCTCGGTGGCAAAAAATTTTCGTCCAATAGCGAGGTTATTGCTGGAACTGAGGCATATTTTGAAGGTCTTGAAAAATCTTTTTTTTCGGATGGAATTAAAAAACTTGAAAAACGTTTAATGAAGTGTATTGAGTTGGAAGGAGATTATGTTGAAAAATAAATAATAATAATTCCAAATAAAACGGTTCTTTTTATGTTAGGCCAGGTACTTTTGCGGTCGCCCTGTAATGCGTCAGAACCTCAAATCGTGCTTGCTTGGCTTCAAGTTAAGCAATCCAAAGAAGGACCGATTCACTGTAGAGTATACACCTAAGCTACTGCACGGCTTGCTGAGCACTTCTATTCGATGGTGTGCTACTATTTTGTGATTATAGACGTCTGTCCACGACGTTCTTGTCAACAAAACTTTTGATTCTTACACAACACATTCCCTTTATGTGCTCTAGGTTTATAAAACTTGTAGAAAGATGTAGTAGTCTCGATCTCCCGAAAGCTGGGCATTGCCAGATAGAGTGCTCAATCGTTTCGATGTCCTTCCTTTATGCTTCACACAAATTTCATTTGTGCCTTAAGTCATGTGAGCCCGGTAAGAACGCCTATTATCTGGCTTTACTCAGTGTTTTCAGACTTAATAACTTTTTTGTTCCTCTGCCATTTGTGTCTCCTCAAAGTGTTGCCGGTTTTATGCCGCCCGCTGTGCCTTTCCATAGCGTTTTGTAAGCGACGTGGGTCCATGATTTGGCATCTGGTCTTATTGATTGAAAGGAAATGCCATTGTCTATGTCAACAGTTTGTCTAGCGGAACCTATATGTGACGCGCAAAATAGTAAGGGACCCAAGGCTAAAACCAGTTTTGTTCAGGAGAGTCATTTTAAAGATTAGGTCCCTTTCTTTTTGCGCTTAGAATCGTCGACTTCACTTTCATAAAACGCACATATCCCTAGGAGGGAACACTTTTGGGGCATGGGATCGGTCTCATTCGATGCTCAGATGTTGTCCACATCAAAAAAAAGTGAAAAGTTGATGAAAAGTTTTGTTCTGGAGAGCCATTTTAAAGATTAGGTGCCTTTCTATTTGCGCTTAGAATCGTCGACTTCATTTTCATAAAACGCGCATATCTCTGGGACGAAACACTTTTGTGGCATGGGACCGGTCTCATTCGATGCTCAGATGTTGTTCACATCAAAAAAAAGAAAAAAAATGAAAATTGATTATTTACCCTTAGGTCCCTTTCTCACATATGATCTCTGTGTCATTTAATTAATTAAGCCAAACTTAAAACAGTATCTGTACTACATTTGATATATTTCGATTATTAGCTTGTAAAGAGTGTAAGGACATTGCCGACAATCTCATACCTTTTATCACTACAAACTACAGAATGCTCGTTGTCTTTGTATAGAACTTGAATGAGACCGGAACTAAAATGTGACATAACGGAAGGGAGGGTCAGAATTCATTAGACGTTAGGTTACATTTTGCCGGACTTACCTAGCTAATAATGTTATCAAAAACATAGAGCAATAAATAAGGTCTATTAAAAAGTGTATTGTAATCTAACACGGAAGGTTTATAAGCTTCAGTCCGGACGAACTTCTTTTAGTACCCATATGTCCATTATTAGAGGGTCTATTTTTTGGGGTTCCTAAGGCTCATATTGGTCGGTATGAGTCCCAAATCTTAATTAGAGCTAAAATTGTTGTAAGAAAACTAAAATAATTTAAGAGAAAATTTCATTGTTTCTAAGAACTCTCTTCTTAACTAACATAAAAAACGGGTTTTGGCCCCCTAGGGTTAAATTATCACGCCCGTTAATAGGACTTTTAATGCATTTATGACGACGAACAATGTCTATTTTAAAGTATATACTCGTAGTTAAGTTAAAATAAGAGCAAAAACGTCAAAAAACTGGTCTTTACTTTTGTAGTCCCTTAAAAGGAACCTTTTCCCCCCTTTTTACTTTCTCAATACCAACCAATCTACGACTAAAGGAGATGTATATTTTTGCTTTTTATATTTTTTTTAGAAATCTAAATCTATTCGATACTGAATCGTGCTTTCAACAGACAAACGTAACAATGGCATGACGTAACAAATGGCATGAAAAACTTATGCATAAAATTATCAAAAAAAAGTCGGGCGTGGCCAACTATTTTATACCCATTACATCAGCATGTTCATAAAAACTGGCTTAAAAAAAACTTACTGACGACATACTCAACCGTAATAATTCGGTTGGGAAAAAAATTCAGTTGTGGCAATGAATCTGTTCTCTATGTGTGATTTTGTATTACACAGCTGGATTTAAGCATTAACAAGTGGACAAACTAAATATATACCCTCCATCATGGTATCCGGCCGAATATGAAAATTTAGTAAAGGAGCCGTGGCTCTTATTTCATCCAGGATGTGTTTCCACGCTAGCACCATACGTTCTAAATATCATCCTTATTTCTCTAATAGTTTTAGAGATATTTACTTTTAAAGTTTAGGGTTGTGGAAACAGCGATTTTTGAAAGGGCCATAAAAGCGATTTTTGAAAGGGTGTGCGGCACTTGGTTGACCCCAGCGATGTGTTTTAATCTATGCCAACATCGTACAGGGTGGCGAACGAATCGTGCTACAAATACAAAACGTAATAATTTTTTTTGTGTGAGCAATTGGGTTATTCTTTATTATATTTGGAAGGTCAGAATTTAGATTTATTAAATTGAATGCTTGGAATTCTGGAATAAGGATTTGGATAGTGCGTCGTTAGTATGCTTTGCAGTCCTGCATTTTCGTCCAAAGAGAATTTAGGCGGGAGTTTGGCGGAATTCCCCTGAGTAGATGGACCATTATATGGCTGATTAACATGTTTGCCGAATCTGAAAGCATCGCACGAAGACCATATCATCGAGATCGCTATGTTCGGCTTGAAGACACCATCGCAGCTCTATCATTGTCGATTCAGGAACATCCAAGCATTTTGCATCGAAACTTATTGGTCCAAATTTCAGTTAACAGACTGTCATTACAACGGATAATTCAAGATAACCTAAACTTGTTTTCGTACAAAATCCAAATTACAAGCAAGTAACCTCTGAAATTGCCTATTCGAATGCAATTTTTCCAAAAAAAAAATTTAAATGGCCGAAGAAGACAACAGCTTAATAAATTGCTGATGAGGCCCATTTCGATCTCAATGGCAATGTAAAGAAGCAAAGTAACCGTATATGGAGTGAATCTTATTTACAAATACTTCATGAGACGCAACTGCGCCCAGAACGAGTAACTATGTGGTGCACAGTTTCAAAAAGTGGCATTGTGGGTTCATACTTCTCTGAAGAAAACGCTGTAACAGTGACTGTCAATGGTGATCATATTTTTAAGATCTTGATGGAGTAATTCGACCTAGAACTGCGCCGAAGACGCCTTTGGTTTGAGCAAGATAGAGCAGCTGCACATATAGCTAGGTCGGTTATGGCAGAGCTTCCACGAAAATTCCCAAACAAAGTAATATACAGAAATTCCACATTCCTCTGAACCCTAAGATCACCAAACCTGACTGCACCAGACTTTTTTTATTGGGTTATGTCAAGCAAGAGGTGTACAAAAACCAAGGAATTTGACCAGTCCATTGAAACAATAATTGGAGCGATTCCCATTTAAACCCTTCTGGTCGCAATAAATACGTTTTTGACCAGGTGTCGCATATGTGTGATTAAGCGGTCTATCATCTTCAAACACAATTAGCCATATAAAATTAAATTGAATTTTCTACAATAAAAAATAAATGAAATACATTGATTAAAAAGTTATTTGAATTTCTAACTGTAGTCCACTTAGTGCGCCACCCTGTATTTTCAAAATATCAACCTCATATATAGTTAATAATATATTGTGTTTTTAACTTTAGGATTATTGATTTTTTCAGAGGTTGACCCAGTTCTTGTGAAGGAAAATCTTTTACCTCTTAACCGATCAGGCCCATTATCAATACTTTTTCAGTTCAACAATACATTTTAATGCAAAATTTCAGCTGTCTAGCTTTAATATGAGGGTTGTTATTTATATTTCGGTTCCGGCAATAAAAACACAATAATTAATCATTGGAAATGGTTTTATTGTCTCTTAAAATATTCTCCTTTAAGATCAATACACTTTTGCAAGTGCACAAACCAATTTTCGAAGGACTTTTTCCACTCCGTAGAGACACCTCCAAAACATGATTTTTGAACGCTTCGACAGCTGCTTCGGGAGAGGAAAACCACGCATTTTTTTGCTTGATGCTAGGGAATAAAAAGAAGTCATTGAGTGCCAAACTCGAAAACTTTAGTTTTCAAATAGCTCATCGTTTCAGCTGATGTGTGAGAGCTCGCATTGTTGTGATGCAAAATGATCTGTCTTCTCTTATTATATTTCCTCATTTCTTCGAACACAGTTGGCAAGCAGATGATTGTATACCACTCAGAATTGGCCGTCCTACGTTCCACTAAAGACACTGTGGCAACATGGCCGGTTATACCCAAAAGAAGCGTAATCATTTTGTTCGTGTCTTAAACGCCCATTAAACCCATACGGTCGATATATATGCATAGATCCATGATTCGTCACCTGTGACGTTATGTTATAGTTAGTAGGGACATAAATACTGTTACAACATGGAACACAACCATTTCAATAGTAGAACTGAACAAACCCCGTTAATTTCATATGGGTTTTGAAAGCTAACCTCAATAGCGTTAGTCTGTAACGGGATTTTAAAATTGTTTCAACTTTCATCTTGGAGCGGTCAGATAATGGGAACCGTATCGCAGTAATAGCGCTTTTCAAGTGTGAAATGAAAAAAACGATATTTTCAAACGCTCCGGCCACTAGGGATTAGCCGCATGTTCGTCTACCAATGTATAAAACTGTTTGAGCAGACTGGAGATGTAAAATACCGCCACCGGTCGAGCCGCCCACGCTCTGTTCGAACACCGCATGTCATCAAAGCTGTTAAATCAAGAATTCACAGAAATCCGCTCCGAAAATATAAAATCATGGCCCGTGAGACGAATATCACGCAAAAGTCCATGAGTCGAATCATTAAAAATGACTTGGGTCTTGGGCCTTTCAAACGACGTACCGGACATTTATTGACTGCAGCTTTAAAAAAATAGGATTGAAAAATGCAAACGTCTTTTGGCGAAGCCCGCTGATAACTTGCACAGAAAAATTTTGTTTACCGATGAAAAAATTTTTACCGTTCAGGAAAAATTAAACAAGCAAAATGATAGAGTGTATGCGCGGTCGTCTAAGGAAGCATCTGAACTGATCCCAAGGGTGGAAAAGGGTCATCACCCAGCTTCAGTCATGGTTTGGTGGGGTGTCTCTTACGATGGGGTCACTGACCTGCATTTCTGCGAACAAGGAGTTTAAACATCGGCCAAAGTTTACCAAGGAACCGCTTTGGTTCCTTGCCTCTTAACAATTCCCTGTTCTGAAACCAGCCATGGACTTTCCAGCAGGATTCTGCGCCGGCTCATAAGGCTAAAACGTCCCAGAACTGGCTTCGAGACAATTCGCCAGCGTTCATTTCCTCTGAAGAATGACCCTCAGGCAGTCCAGATTTGAACCCATTGGATTACAAATTGTGGACGGTTTTAGAGGACACGGTTTGTCACAAAACATACCCCAACATTGGATCTCTTAAGACTGCTTTGGTTCGAGCTGTGGCCAATTCTCCAATGGACGAGGTTCATGCAGCTATTGACGATTGGCCACTGCGACTTAAGGCGTGTGTAAATGCAAAAGGCGGACATTTCGAATAAGTAGAGTCTTTTTGGATACAACATACATCAATAAATATATTACAAAAGTATTTGGTCCAAACGTGTGTAACAGTACGAGTATTTATGTCCCTACTAAGTACACTGCCTTTGAGCTAACGCAGGTTTACTTTTTCAACATCTCTTTGCTTCAATCTATACGAGCCTTTTTTTAACATTCGTCAAATTATGTGGGATCCAACGAGAACAAATTTTTTCATGGTCAAATGAACATGCTATATCTTATTGATGATTGTCATACCAATGACCAATGATGCCTCAATCTCACGGTATGTCACATGTCGGTCTTGCTTAATCAGTTCGCGCACAGCATCGATGGTTTCTGACAAAGTGGCCGAAGTTGGAAGTCCTTCACGAAATTCAATCTGGAGCGAACGGCGTCCGAGACTGAGCTCTTGGTACCAACGATTAACATTGCTTTTGATGATGCTTCATCGCCAAATGTCGAAACAAGTTGATTTAAACACTCTTGTCTCGATAACATAAAATGTTCTCTGGGTAATTCCATTTTTGACTGAGATGACTGCAGACAAAAAAATTCTCCTTCAAATGACAAAACGTGATGAGTAAAGTTGTGCTTAAAAATGTCAAAGTTTCCAATGAAAGTCCAGTTTACATCTGGAAACACTAGTATTGCCAGGACCAAAAATATATATAGCAACCCTTGTAGTGCGACTAATAGTTTGCTTTCCTCAGACAGACGGACAGGTCTAGATTATCTAAGAATTTTACGAAGATTTAGAATATATATGTGACAGCGCATAGAGAAAGGGGAATCAATTTTTATTATTTTTATTTTGTTGATGTGGACAACATCTGAGCATCGAATGAGACCGATCCCATGCCCCAAAATTGTTGCCTCCCAGAGATATGCGCGTTTTATGAAAGTGAAGTCGACGATTCTAAGCGCAAATAGAAAGGGACCTAATCTTTAAAATGGCTCTCCTGAACAAAACTGGTTTTTAACCTTAGGTCTCTTTCTATTTTGCGCGTCACATATGCGTTATGGGGTCTCCGATCAGTATTTTGTTGCAACCGGAATGACAACGAAATCATACCTTCAATCTTATGATGGAAGGTCTACAAATTCGTTAAAATCGAAATATAAATAAATCGTTACAAACGGCTTTACTAAAAGGTTGTGCTCAATATGTGACGCGCAAAATAGAAAGGGACCTAAGGGTAAAAACCTGGTTTGTTCAGGAGAGTCATTTTAAAGATTTAAATAGGTGTATCTTTGGTGTACCATCACTTTCATAAAACGCGCATATCTCTGGGAGGGAACACTTTTGGGGCATGGGATCGGTCTCATTTGATGCTCAGATGTTGTCCACATCAAAAAAAAAGTGGAAATTGATTTTTTTACCCTAAGGTACCTTTCTCTATGCGCTGTCACATATAGCGACCTACATTTAGGCCTTAGAATTCGGTTAACCAGTTTTTCGGTTATTCAGATAGGGCCTTGCGAATACATTTTTATGAAACAGGAAATAAGAAAAAGAAAATAGAGAAGAAACTTACCTTGCAGCAAACAACAAACAAGTATGAAAATGCGTGTATCAAATGCGAGATTCATTTTCACAGCATAATCCTTTTGCAAGTGTTCTTTCCTCCTTTCTCGTCGGCGACAGCGTCGTTCTCGTTGTCGCTTGGTTTCCCCTTTTGTGGGGTTTCTTCGTCGGTTTCCGTTGTCTTACTTTGTCGTTCGTTAGTCGTTGCTTTCGAATCCGTTTGATTGTTATTCTGCGTTTTATGGATATGTCGATTATACATAAATAACAACCTCGTGCGAGTTGTATGTCTATGTGAGCATAAACGAGTACGTCTGCGTTTAGGTACACCCGCCTATGTGTGTGGGTGCCTGTGTATTTCAATTCATTCACCTGCGGAGGCTGTGGTACGAGTAGGTGTGCCGATGCTTACTCATACTCACGGCGTTTGTAGGTACGAGTATAAGTGTGTGCCTTTATGCCTTTTTGTTGTTTCATTAAGTTGGCATTTACCTTTTTGTGTTGTTTTTTTGCTTTTTGATTACCTACGGCGTTTGAGGGGGGTGGTATGGGCCAGGGCTAAGGACTTCTTGTTCTGCACTTGCCTTTCGACGCCGGTTGATCCGATCTGATGGGTGGGTATGTAAAGATTCGAATTCGATTCGTTTCTCTCTTTTATGATATCATATTCTTTATGCTATTGTGCGTTAAATTGCAAATTGATATGTTGAATATTGATATCAGGATTTCAAATTGTAGCTTTTTATTATCCTTGTATTCTTTTTTTTGCAAAGGGGCAAATTTCGGTTTCGCTACAGTTGCACAGAGTATGTGTGTTTTTGTTTTTAAACTGCTGACTTAAGCATTTTAGTTCTTGATCTCGATTCTTGTTCAATATTACGAGCAAAGAGTCCTTTGGAATACATATTTGCCATGGCCAGCAGGTATGTGCGTACAAAAGCTGAGAAAGACTCTATTGGTATTTCAGTTGGCATCGGCGTGTATCTTGTTGCCTTCATACATACACATATACATCTTTATATATACATGTATTTATATAGATAAGTTAATTTGTCTTTCATTCTAGTAAATCGCATCTACAATTCGTTTACATCTCCTCTATGTCTACATGTTCTTTGCAATTGTCGTCTGTCTGTATGTGTGTATTTCGATTTCACTTTGTTTCATTTGAAGTCCATGTTTGGACCATTTGCCGTGATACATGTATCTGCTTGGAGCATCTTTTTCTGCAAACATTTTGAAACTTTGTATGACATTTATTCATTTTATTGCTATTGTTGCCGTTTTTTCATCTTCTTATTGTTGTTATGCTCGTAGTGACGACCAACGGACCAGGTGAGCACTTTTTCTAAACGATATTCATCCACTTTTGCCTTATTTCGTTTTAATCTGAAAATAAATTGATATTTTTTTGTATTTTATTAATAAATATGAAGGAAGCCTTGATAGAGAGTGAGAGGGGGGAAAACGTTATATTCATTTTTATTCATTAGATATTCATTCGTTTCCCAATCGTAATGTGTATTTATGGAATTATTCAATGCATTGAATATTAGTGGAAAAGCGAAAATGCTGACCCTTGTCAATAGGGATTTAGTTGGAGGGATTAAAGAAAATGGCAAACATCTGATGATAATTGCTCTCGCAAAGAAATAGCGCAATTTCATTTTCCCATAAGAAAGGAAAAATCACTTTGTATACAGTATACAGAAGACTTGTATGATGTATATTTAAACGAAACTTGGACCTATTTGGTAAATTTTAATCAAAACAAATAAAAATATAACGCGTGCACCATTTCGAGGATCCCTACTTTTTTAAAGAAAAAAATACAGAAAATTCAAATTGAATGGGGAATGTTTATTATCATTTGAAAGAACATTCTTTGGCATTTATTTTTATAGATTATGTCTATAAAATGTTGGCCGCAGCTACGTCTCAGATGGTCCATCCGTTGAGTCTAATTTTAGATGACTCGTACGAGCATTTCGACTGGTAATGGGCGAATGACACGCATAATCTTTTGCTCTAAGGCCTGAATCGAAGCGGGGTTGTCCGCATAAACTTTAGACTTTACATATCCCCACAGGAAAAAGTCTAACGGTGTGATATCACACCATCTTGGTGGCCACTCGAACGGCCCAATACGTGAAATTATCTGCTCACCGAAGTGTTCTCTCAATAAATCGATTGATTGATGCGATGTGTGGGAAGTGGCGCCGTCGTGTTGAAACCAAATGTCACCGAGATCACGAGCTTCAGTTTCAGGCATCAAATAGTCGGTTATCATGGCACCATTGACGGTTAGGCTCTCACCGGCATCATTTTTGAAGAAATATGGACCAATGATTCCAACGGCCCACAAACCACACCAAACCGTTGTTTTTTCTGGATGAAGTGGCAGCGCTTGAACCTCTTCAAGTTGCTCTTCGTCCCAAATGCAGCAATTTTGCTTGTTTAAATAAATACCCATTGAGCCAGAAATGGGCCTCATCGCTGAACAAAATTTTGCTCGAAAATGTCGGATCTTCTTGGAACTTTTCAAGTGCCCATAGAGCGAAGTGATGTCGCTTGGGAATGTCGAGCGTTTTCAGTTCTTGCACAAGCTTTATTTTGTACGCTTTCGATTTAAGATCTCGACGTAAAATGCACCAAGTCGTTCCATACGTCAGTCCGAGTTGCTGCGAACGGCGCCGAAGCGCCTCTCCACGGGCTTGGTGTACACTAGCAACAGCAACATTTTCTTCACTGCGTGCTGGACGTAGTCTATTCGGTCGAATATTATCCAATAATGAATGCTGGGTCTCAAGATGGGTGATGGTGTTGCGAATAGTACGCTTCGTAGGCCGATTTTGTGGACTATAAAATGAACGGAGTGCACGAAACATATTCCTCACAGAACGTGAATTTTCGTAATAAAGTTGAACGATTTGTAAACGTTGTTCAGGCGTAAGTCTTTCCATGATGAAATGCCAAACTTGCTTTAATTTTTTGTAACCATAAATGCATACTCACTAATAGGCTGTTTCCAGCCTATAAGTTAAAAAAATAGGATTGAAAAATGTAAACGTCTTTTGGTGAAGCACGCTGATAATTGTACAGAAAAAGTTGGTTCACCGATGAAAATTTTTTACCGTTCAGAAAAAATGTAACAAGCAAAATGATAGAGTGTCATCTAAGGAAGCATCTGAACTGATCCCAAGGGTCATGGTTTGGTGGGGTGTCTCTTACGATGGGACCTGCATTTCTGCAAACAAGGAGTCAAAACATCGGCCAAAGTTTACCATGAAACCGTTTTGTAAGCTGTTGTGAAGCCTCTTAACAATTTCCTGTTCCAAAACCAGCCATGGACTTTTCTGCAAGATTCTGCGCCGGCCCATAAGGCTAAAACGGCCTGGCTTCGAAACAATTTGCCAGCGTTCATTTCCTCGGAAGAATGACCCTCAGGCAGTCCAGATGAGAACCCATTGGATTACAAATTGTGGGCGGTTTTAGAGGACAAGATTTGTCACAAAAGATACCCCAACATTGGATCTATTAAGACTGCTTTGGTTCGAACTGTGGGCAATTTTCCAATGGACGAGGTTCGTGCAGCTATTGACGTTTGGCCAGTGCTACTTAAGGCATATATAAAGGCAAAAGGCGGACATTTCAAATACAATTTGGATACAATATAAGTATACAGCAATAAATATATTAAAAAATATTTGGTCCAAAAACATTCAATACTTTTTATTTTAGAGCATAAAACGTGTGTAACTGTATTTATGTCTCTACTAAGTATAGCACACTTGCCACCATTTAAAGGAAATTATTTTCAAAAAATAAATGCCATAAAGTGGCCTTTCAAATTAGCAACAAAGATTCCGCGCTTGATTTGAACTTTTATATTTTTTTTCAGCATCCTTTACAATGAACATCGTGCGATGTTACGTGAGTGACGTTTTAGTTCGACCTCCCTAAGCAAAGTCAAACATACAGACAGACGCAAAGATGGGCATGGCAAATGAGGTGAACCTACAAAATGATCACAAACATTAAAACAGTAGTAGGTAAACTATGTCATGCAGATTCAATGTAATATCCTTATTTAATTTTTCAGGTTAATACGAGTACAAGATGACCAGATATCATTGATAGTTTTTATTAAATGTTCAGTGAAACTGTCTTCATCATGGCTTCCGTCCACAAAAAATTCGATACGTGTATACATTTTTTTGGAACTTAAGCCTCTTCACAAACAGAGACTGATACGCAGTGTAGAAAACAAAGACAGGCCAGTATCGCAGAATACCCAGTGGATTCAGCTCCAATTAACTGGATTGGTTATTCCCTGAGAGGTAACCCGCTTTATTTGGAGTTGGAGTCTTGCGTATAATATTGTACGAGTACATACGTAAGAGTGCACCCAGAACAACCACTGACAACGTCATGAATTTCCCGATAACTATGCAGGAGTTCCGGATTTTGTTTACAACTCACGCTCTCAACCAAGGCCCATTTTTTTTGCTCGGCGGCTTTGTCAAAAGAAAACTTTTCTTTGTTATAGCAAACATAATCGAAAAGTGTTCGACAAAGCTCACATGGTCGTGGGGCGGGGAAACAAGCAACTAATGGTATCAACTCATGGAGCTAAGTGAGGTATGCTTCAGGCGGCTGCCTATTTATATTTGAACAAACTAATAAAGGACTAAAAATTCAAAACCACTTTTTTGACAAATTATTTTTATGGAAAAAACACAAAACCGAAATCCTGCAATAGCACTCAGTTGTGCGGCAGCTTGCGTTATTCTATTCATTGTATTTGTTTGCTAAGTGCCTATGATGATTATGTACAAACCAGCAGATTTAAAAAAAAAACATTAATAACATTTTGTTCAAATTCCAGTATTGCATTATTATATTTTTTATTTCATTTTCTAGAAATTTATTGCCACTAAATATTTTAAATGGATCATGCACGAATGTACAAAACAAGGACGTTTCGGCTGTAAATCATCCATCCGTTTAAAAAAAAATATCCCGATACACACGCACAAGCGAACCAGGGACATAAGTACGTATTTGTAGCACACAAATATAGAATCAAAGGGCTTATGTCCAACTCACTCACACACGCGCATGTATGCATTACCTTTGAGCAGGAAGTTTCACTGGTTAAATATAAAAAACACAACTTCCTGTTGTACGTTTCCTCTGCACACTCACACACATATACACATGCAAAAACGTAAGCATTGCGATGTCCTGTTTATGTGAATGTTTGTACAGAATTTGTACGTTTTGTATTGTTTTGTGGATTGGACGATTTTTGTGCATATACACTTTTTTTTATTATTTCTTGCTGTTTTTTTCGTATCTGGTATTCATATTATGTGTATTAGAGTGGTCCAATGCATTTGTGAAATTGAGGAAACCAAAATGGTAGTATTTTCCTCAAACTTGGATAATTTTGTGCGCGTTTGTTTTTGGAATTCCACAGCATTTTTGCCATAATAAAACCATGTCTCTATACAATCCATCGAAGAGGGGTTGTCATACTAAATTTGGCATTGCGTTTGCAACACCACGAAATAATGATCGGACACTCAATAAAGTACTTTATTGATCGTCGTACAATATCCTTCCCTCTTTCTCTGTTGAAAGCACGATAGCGGTCGAACGAATTAACCTAGGATCCTGAAATTTTGCATGATGTTTGCTTATATAAGTTAAATGGGTGAAATCGGCCCAGGAGGAAATAATTTTCTTTTTTCCTTTAAAAGGACTAAAGGTACTTCGTAAGTATTTGTTTTACAAATTAGATTTTTTTGTAAACGAACAGTTGCTAAAATGGATACTGTTTTTTTAGGACGCAATAAATACCTTAAAAAGAGTAAAGTTGCTGGAATTTTTGGCTGAAGTGGGAAAAAACGTCTTGCACGGTCAAAACGTGCGATAAATAGTCAATACGAACGTATGGTTCGGCCTGGCCGAATTCAACGTCATATTTACTTATTAGTATACGAGGGCGGTTCGGAAAGTTCTTAGCCTATCAATGAAAGAGAATAGTTAGTTTTTCAAAAATATTTTTAATTTTCAATATAATCTCCTGAAACTTCAATATACTTAGTCCAACGCTTATCTAGCAATTCTATCCCTTGATTAAAATAGTTTTCCTCAAGGTCTTCAAAATAGTGGTTTAAAACTGTAATTGCATCTTCATTTGTGGTAAAACGCTTGCCAGCAAGGATTTTTTTTAGGTTTGGGAACAGGTAAAAGTCACTGGGAGCTAAATCAGGAGAATAAGGTGGGTGGTCAAGCAACTCGTACTTTAATTCGTTGATTTTAGCCATTGTTAAAACACTCTTGTGCGCTGGTGCGTTGTCTTGATGAAAAATTATTTTTTTGTGTTGTAAGCCAGGACGTTTTTCTCGAATTTGTACATTTAATTGTTCTAAAAGGTTGCAATAGTACTTTGAATTTATTGTTTTACCCTTTTGCAGATAGTCAATCAATAAAATACCTTTGAAGTCCCAAAAAACCGTTGCCATAACCTTACCAGCCGATTGAATTGTTTTTGCCTTCTTTGGGGCACTTCCTCCAGCTTCAGTCCATTGTTTGGATTGTTTTTTTTGTCTCTGGATTATAGTGGTGGATCCATGTCTCATCAACAGTTATGAAACGACGCTTAAAATCCATTTTATTTCGCTGAAAACGATCCAAACAAGCTTGAGAAATGTTCATTCTTATGTGTTTTTGGTCGACTGTTAACAAGTGCGGCACCCATCTTGCAGAAAGCTTTTTTATCTGTAGTTCTTCATGCAAAATTAAATGGACTCGATCATTTGAGATGCCCATGATATTAGCTATTTCACGCCTTTTTATTCGTCGATCACTTAATACCATAACATGCACTTTGGCTACAATTTCTGTTGTTGTTGCTGTTTTTGGACGTCCACTACGTGGTTCATCTTCAATGCTTGTACGACCACGTTTAAATTCAGCAACCCAATTTTTTACTGTTGCATATGAAGGAGCACTTTCACCTAACACATTCACCATATCATTTTGAATTTCTTGTCCCGATAAACCATTTTTATGTAAATATTTAATGACACCACGCATTTCTAATTTTTCCATTGTAAAAAAATCGCGGATGCGTCTTTTGTGAACACCTGTTTCTATATGAAGGAGTTGACAGATCGAAACAAAATTTAACATGTGTTCATAGCAGAGATGGAAGTTTCCAAAACACTTAACTTTTTTCTGTTTATACCGCGCTTTTTGTGCTAGGCTAAGAAGTTTCCGAACTGCCCTCGTATTTGAAACTAAGTTGAGAGTATCAATATGTGTATCAAACCAAAAAAGAAGCTACTAATTGTTGAGTGAATGCCTCAAGTCAATCAAAGAATTCCAACTTAGATGCAAAAGGCATTTTAAATTAAATTCAGCGAAATTGAACATATTAAAGGGTTTTCCAATAGAGACATAACAATTCCGTATCTTTATGTCAACTCACCCCTAAACATTTTTAACGATCCTTCAGTGTCAAAACGCTATTCGCAGTCATCATTTTCATCATGGTAAAGTTCACTTACGAGCAACGTTTGGAAATCACTAAAAACTACTGTCAAAATTCTTAGTCAGTGGTCGCAACTTTAAAAGCGCTTTATCCATTTTTTTCTGCCTTAATAATAGTCCCTCCCGACAGGCTGTGCGTGTTTTAGCGGATACATCTGGATCCATATCTTCACTTTTGGATGTTTCGGCGCCAAAGAGACGCCGTACTGCTCGAAGCGACGAAGTGTATCCATTCAAAATAAGCCAAATCAGTCAATTTCACGTCGTTCTCAGGATTTGGGCATCTCTCAAACCACACTGTGGCGTTTTTTATGAAAATATTTTGGCCTTCAGGCTTATAAGATTAAACTGACTCAAGAACTTAAGGCTCTGCCAGAAATGAGCTTCATCGCTGAAGATGATTTTTCGATGAAATTCTGGATTTTCGTAAAACTATAATCCAGAATTTCATCGAAAAATCATCTTCAGCGGTGAAGCTTATTTCTGGCTGTGTGGTTTTGTCAATAAACAAAATATGCGTTATTGGACAGCAACAAACCCATATGTGCCTCAAGCGACACAATTGCAAAAAATTACTGTGTGGTTTTTATGCCGGAGGTGTAATTGGTCCGAATTTTATCGTTTATGAAAACAATCGTCATGTGAGAGCGCTATATTGCTATGTTAGAAAATTATTTTTGGCCAGAATTGGATGAGCTTGGCATCGCCGATACGTGGTTTCAACAAGACGGTGCTACTAGCCACACAGCACGTGTTACAATCGATTTACTGAAAGGCAAATTCGGTGAACGTGTTGTCTCGAGAAATGGTCCGGTCGAATGGCCACCTCGTTCATGCGATTCAACGCCATTCGTTTTTTTTATGGGGCCACATCAAGTCGTTGGTCTATGCCAATAAGCCAACAACTTTAGGCGAGCTCAGAGACAACATCTTACGCGAAATTGCCAACGTTCCGGTCGAAAAAAAGTGGTGGAAAATTGGGTCCAAAGAATTGATCGCTGTACACGGGCTCGTGGTGGTCATATGACCTAAATCGAATTACATTCTTAAAATGTAGCATTTGCACTGCTACTGGAATAAATTTGAACTCTATATGTGACAGCGCATAGAGAAAGGGTCCTAAGGGTAAAAAAAATCAATTTTCACTTTTTTTTTGATGTGGACAACATCTGAGCATCGAATGAGGCCAATACCATGCCCCAAAAGTGTTCCCTCCCAGAGATATGCGCGTTTTATGAAAGTGATGGTACACCAAAGATACACGTATTTAAATCTTTAAAATGGCTCTCCTGAACAAAACTGGTTTTTACCCTTAGGTCCCTTTCTATTTTGCGCGCCACATATCTTAAATATTCTGTGTTTTATTTATATATAAAAATGTGTTTTCCTTAATGGATTGCGGACACTACGGTGACTTCGAACTAAACATTCAGTACATGGTAAGAGGGCTGCTATATATATTTTTCTGGCCTAATAATAAAAATGCGAATATTCATCATCAAAAATGGCTTTATTGTTTTTCAAAGTATTCTCCAGCATGATTTGTACACTTTTGCATGCGCTCAAACCAATTGTCGAAGCACTTTTTCCACTCCGATTGAGACACCACCAAAACATGGTTTTGAACGCTTCAACAGCATCTTTTGGCGAAGAAAATCGTTGACCACGCATTTTTTTCTTGATGTGCGGGAATAAAAAAAGTCATTGGGTACCAAGTCAAGGCTGTTCGGCGAATGACCCATAAATTCGACGTTTTGGCCGCCCAAAAAGGCGCTGGTTAGATCCGATGTCTGAGAGCTCGCATTGTCATGGTGCACAATGCTTCGTCTTCTCTTGTTCGTTTTTCGAATTTCTCCGAAGACTTAGGCAAACAAATTGTGTGTGTAACACTCAGAATTGTCCGTCCTACGTTGCTCAAGCGGAACAGTCGCCACATGACCAGTTTTGCCGCAGAAACAGGCGACTATTTGCTTTAAAGTGCTTCTTTCACGAACAACTTACGTTGGATTTGGCTCGTCTTCGAAGACTCACACGGTCGATTGCTGTTTTGTTTCGGGCTCATACGCATAGATACATGATTCGTCACCTGTGTCGAGCTTATAAACGTCTTTTGAAGCACCGCGATCGTAAAAATTTCTTTGCACCAATCGACACGAGTCTTTTTTGAGCGACTGTCATTGTGCGGGATCCAACGAGAACAAACCTTTTTTTACGGCCAGGTGTTCATGCAATATAGAATGTATGCTGGTGGAAGAAATGCCCAAGGATGCCTCTATCTCAAGGTATGTCACATGACGATCTTGCATTATCACTTCACGCATGGCATGAATGTTCTCTGGCACAACGGCCGTTTTTGGACGACCTTCACGACTTTTGTCTTAGAGCGAGCGTCGGCTACGATTGAATTCATTAAACCAGTTTTTCACAGTGCTATAGGATGGTGCTTCATCGCCATAGAAAGAGTTTAATTCATCGATGCACTCTTGTCGTGCTAATCCACGTTGAAAGTTGTGAAAAATGATCGCACGAAAATGTTCACGAGTTAATTCCATTTTTTGCCAAATTAATTTTTTCAAGTCACTGTAAACACAACACAAATTACGGTGGTACGTCAAAAGGTTTATGCTAACAAATGTCAAACTTTCCAATGGAAATGTCAGATGGCGCCAGGCAACACTTAGTGGCACTTAGGCCTGAAATATATAAAGCAACCCTCGTAGTTCTTCATTATAAAAACACAACAACAACAAACGGCTAGCGATGCAGAATGCGAAATCAAAAGACTGTGCTAGGGATTTTTATTGTATTTACTTTGTTTGGTTAACTTATAGGGTGATCAATCTAGGGGTATATTTTTCAATACGGTATTTTCAGTATTGTTTGCCATTTCAACTTGAAAAGACTTACACCGTAACTTCTCGAAATTGTGCAACTGTATCAATTAAATGAGAATAAGGAGATCCGATATTTTCGACCAAAATTTTGTTCATATCTAGCTCAACGGCAACGCCCAAAAACAAAATTGACGCATTTGGCCTCAAGAGCAAACAGAAGAGGTTCAAGAAGTCTCATTACACCGAGAGAAAACAACGGTTATGGGCTGGTGGAATCATTGGTCTTTATTTTGTCACAAATTATGAACCTAACCGTGAATACTGCTTGCCATCGCGCCATGATATCGGATATTTTGCTACCTGAAATTGAAGCCGGCAATCTTGACGACATTTGGTTTTAAGGGGACGGTGCCATTTGCCATACAGCGGCTTAAAGAATGGATCTATTGAGAGGTAATTTTGATGAGCAGCTAATTTCACGACCGATGAGTCGGCCCCCTAGATCGTGTGATACAAGTATCACAACTTTAAACATTTTTTTTGGGACTACAAAGCCAACATTACGCGTGTCATTAACGTCATACCAGTCGAAATGCTCCAACGAGTCATCTCAAAGTGGACCGTCCGAATGGACAACCAGTCCATTCTTAGCTGCGGCCAACATTTGAAGGAAATTATATTCAAAAAAAAATGACATAAAATGTACTTTTGAATGAACAATAAAGATTCCACACTTGATTTGAATTTTTGTATTTTTTTGTTTTAAAAAAAATACCTCTAGATTGTTACCCGATATTTAGAATATTTAGAATAAGTTTTTCAGGAATAAACTAAAAAAATATTACTTTTCATTGAGCGCGTTAATGCAATTTTGGCTACAATATTCTGAATTAAGTTTTTTACACCAATCTTATAAATATGTGGTATGCACATTGACACATTGAAATGACCTAAGTCGACTTAGGTGTGTATCATTATTATTATTGCCTTTGCTCCAAAGCACGTACACGTCCAATTCCAACTTAAAGTTTTATTTTGTAAATAAAAGTAAAATGTTATATTATGTCAAATATGCTTCCAAAGATTCTATTCTATTTTCATTCATTAATCTTTTTTCATCTGAACCGACATAAAATATTTTCAGCTAAGCTCGAATAAATAAATAATATTTCACAGCTATGATTTTTGACATAAGATGCTTTAATGTGCTGGTTGAGCTATACGTATATCCCTTATATGTATGTGTGTGTAATATTTTGACTGCGATTTAATATTTTATGAACAAGCGTGTGTGTACGTCTAACAACATTTCTTTTTCCGCTGAGACTTTTTTTGGCTTATTTATTTACTATTTTGTTGCTGTTGGATTTTATTTTGTACCTATGCTTGTTGTTGGTGTTGTCAATTTACCAACGTTTATTGTGAACGTAGTACATATATAATTGTGATTTATTAAATTTTTATTAGACCGGAATGATGAACAAAAAAACTTAAAAAAAAATATTTATATTCAAAAATGTATAAATTGCACTTTAATGGATTTCCTGCAGCATTATAGTTCATAAAATGTCAAGAGGAATAAAAACTAGCACAAGAGAGTGTGCGTTAAATTCTCGATGAGGTTAATTTAACAGTAATAAAATAATGGACCAAATGTAAGTTTTCACCATAAAAATGTTTGCCCGCGAAATTCGTAGTGACCAACAGTGGGCGCAGCCAGATATTATTTGGTGACAATCTAAGCAGGGTATTAGCAAAGTTAGTGGTACTCAAACATAGAGTGAGAACGAATGCTAGAATCATTTTAAAGACAGAAAAATATATATTTCCTGCAAGATGATAATATAAATTAGTTAGTACTACTTTTCTCTTTGTGTAGTTGTTGACGCAGAGTGAATATCTGGTGCAGTAGCTTAAACTGGAGCTCAAACTGGAAGTAGTAATGTGTTACGAGGTCCGACTGGGGCCTGCAATCGGTCAACTATGACTTGGCTTGCAATTGCGTATGGACTGGGTGCCATGGCCCAGAAAGTCGCAATTTTGTAAGGTCATTCTCAACCCCTAATTAACCCATTACTGCCTGCCCATAGATCAGCTCGTACGATTTTTATGAAATTTTGAAATTTATGTCCAAAAGACCATAGAAGTTGAAAGAAAAAAAACTCAATTTTTACCTGAGATATGACATGGGTATTTCAGTACCCGTGAAAGGTGTTTTTGAAATGCAAGGTGAATTTGCATCCCGCTACTTGCTTCCTGGATTATCATAATGGTGTTGCGCCAGATCAGAAGAAAATTGCTTAGACTAAGTCGTTTATTTCTTTTAAGATTTTTGCCTGCAAAAAACAAATGATAAAAAATCCTGCTAATTTCTTTCCTAATTTCTATAAAAAAATTACCGCGATATCGCTCACCTGGCCCACGCTAAAATTGTATTTGTATCAACACTTTCTTGGGTAAATAAATACCTATTTAGAATATTTTACACATTTTTAATTTGAATCGGCTTTGTCTGGTGTAGCTTCAAAGCACAAACTATTACACTGTGTGACAGAGAAAAAATACCTGAGTACAACAAGAAACCGGTTTTGAAATTTCCCAAACACCTCCAAAATCTGGAGTTACAGGTAAAAAACCGGTTTTTCGGATCGTACGCACTTATATGCCAGAACCTTGGTAGAATATCAACCGATTTTAAGTTTTTTGGCTGATTTGGAAAGAAGAAACTGCGGTCTTTCGAATGGTGTATACACTAAATAATAACAATGGAAAAAAGTTTTGAAGGAAGAGATAAAATAAAAATGATTTCCGAATATTGCTAAAAAACGGTCAAACAAACATTTCTAAGTAGTATTGCCAATAATTGTATTTTTTTTCAAAAATTGTTGTTTTAATAAAAGTTTAATAACTCAATCAGTTTTTAATGGATTTTTAAAAATGACACCGAATAGTATTCGTAAGAACACTCTCTTTATTATTAAGTTCAAAAGTTGTTCTGTTTCTTTTAAAAAAATTCTGTGTAAAAACGCATCCAAAGTTAAAAATTACAAAAAATGTTTAGCTCGTTTGTTTTATTTCGGTCTGTTGCTTTTACACGTTCTATTTAAATATAGAAGCAAGAGGTCTTGAGCCGGTCAATCCCTGTTCAACGTGTAATTACAAAAAATTAAAAAAAAATGAGCTTACAGGAAAAATACACAGATTTTTGTCAATGTGATTTTAAAAGTGTATACACATATTGGAAAGGCCGCAGTTTCTTCTTTCCATTTCCAAATTCCATCTTAAAATCGGTTGAAATTCAACCATGTTCTGGCATATAAGTGTGTAGATCCGAAAAACCGGTTTTTTTTTACCGTAACTCCAGATTTTGGAGGTGTTTGGGAAATTTCAAAACTCGTTTATTGTTGTACTCTGCACGATCTACAAGAAAAATAATATCACTTCCCAAGTATTTTGACTTCATTCTTTTTTGTTGCACTGCGTTATAGAATAATAAACTCGACGTAAAATTTCACATTTGCCAAATATTTCTATACCGTACCTCTGTGCGTTTATGGAGACCAAATGAAGACACTTTCTTCGATGCTCAGAAGCGAAAAATGTCATATCCCGACGACCATATTATAATTCACACTCAACTATATTAGGATTTACAGTTAACTGTAGTATGATCCCCATAACCATAGTTTGATTCACACGCAATCATGTTATAATCCTTGCAACCATAGTATGATCCGACTCAACCAAACTATTAGCCCCAAAATTAATTATTAGGATTGGGTAAAGTTATTAATCAACCATTGATGATTTTCTTAAGTAAATTATTTAAAAACACATTAAATTCAAAATAGAGGGAGCGCGTTATTTAACAAGAGAAAAAATCCGTTTAAAAAACGTAAAATTTTCACTTACGAGTATTAAAAACTTTTCCTTTCAGCAGTAAGTTTAAAAAAAATTAAATTAACAAATAAAAAGTTTTACGAGTACTATTGTAAACGATTCGTAACAATAACATTGTTCCAATAATACATAAATTTATAAAAACTACAATCATAAGGTCCGATTGCCGTAATCATATTATATTGTTGCTACAACCATATTTCTTTTTTAAATTTGGCAATAATACTATTCTAACATTTCAACAAAATTGTCAAAACAAATTGCCACAATCAAACAATTGTCAAAATGAAATTCAAAGAACAATACTATGGTTGCATAGAACATACTTCTGTTGCCGTTACAATATAGAAACCATATACAGGGTGGCCATCTAGAGGTATTTTTTCAGAACAAAAAAATATATAAAAATTCAAATCAAGTGTGGAATCTTTATTGGTAATTTGCAAAGACATTTTATGGCATTTATTTCTTGAATACAATTTCCTTCAAATGTTTCCATTCTGAGGATCCAATTTTGGATGAATCGTTCTAGCATTTCGACCGGTATAGCTTTAATGACACGCGTAATATTGACTTCCAAATCCTGAATCGTAGCTGGTTTGTCAGCATAGACTTTGGACTTTACGTAACCCTAAAGAAAAATGTCTAAAGGTGTGATATCACTCGATCTAGGCGTGCAACTCATCTGTACAAAACGTGAAATTAGCTGATTTTCGAAATGACCTCTCAATAAATGCATTGTTTGAGCAGCTGTATGGCAAGTGTCACCATCCTGTTGAAACCAAGTGTCTTCAAGATTACGGTCATAAAGATCGATATCATGGCGCGATAGTGAGCAACATTCACGGTTACGTGCCGGCCACCATCATTTTTGAAAAAATATGCACCAGCTTATAAACAGCACCAAACTGTGGTTTTCTCTGGGTATAATGGCACTTCTTGAACCTCTTCTCGTTGCTTTTCAGCCCAAATGCGGCAATTTTGTTTATTGACTTTGCCGTTGAGCCAGATATGGGCCTCATCACTGAACAAAATTTTGGTCGAAAACAGCGGATTAACCGGTTCAAAACATCTTGCTCCTATATTTAAATAGAAGAGAAGTTTTTAACAAAATGGCAAAGTGACATTGATTTTCGTTGCTGCACACTGCTTTTATCATGATTTCGGGTCCGTGACAATCTTCTTCAGGAAGCTTTGCTTCAATTGTTGAATGTAAAACCGAACTCTATAAGGCCAGGCTCTCCCCAAACGAATGAGAACTACTGTTGTGATCCTTAACCCATTGTGGACCGCGAAATTGACCGCGATAAATTTGAATTTTTCTTCACTCAACCTCATTTTATTTCTCAGGATTATAAGAGGGTCAATAGCTGTTATTATCAAAAGAAAAATGTAACTCTCAAAGATACCTGTATATAGACCACCCTGTATATTTCATATTAATGCTAGTTTTTACAGAAATACAAACAAAAATGTATTTATTTCACGAAGCGTTTAGCATATTGTAGACAAGTACATGGGCAGAGTACACCCAGATGATAGTTACGAAGGTAGGGAAGTTACTAAAGTACTAAACGTGTATGTATTGCATGTATTGTACACACAGACACGCGTGCACCTACACATACACATAAATACTAATATTACAATTTTAATATTTTAATTCTGACAAAGGAAAACAAACATGTTCAAATATTTACCGACAATTCCTACCAGCGCAACCTGTAAAAATATTATGGCAACAATTTCGTTTTTAGTGTTTTTATTAAATTAATTTTTGTTTACTCTCTAAAATATTCAAGAGAAGACGAGAAACGGAAAAAAGACCAGAACATATTTCTATTGAAGCCATGATACGAAGGCCGGGCAGGTTTGCTCTTCTATGGGCATAGCCATCGCTTGTTTTCCCATAGAAGCTGGAGAAGGCACATTAATTCATCACTAGAGTGTTCTTTTGTGGCCATTATTGTGCAAAGGAAAACATCATCATCAGGAGCCAAGGCGGCAGCAACACCAACAGCAACCAACATCTGCATGCAAATATATGTGAGAACAATGAGTCCTTTTCTTCCTTTGCCATCGTCTAGTGTGCGAGCGTGGGTGTTGTTGTTGGTTGGTGTTGCTGTGTCGTTGTCCTGGTGTTTTCCTTCGTATGTGTTGTTGCCTTTTGTATTTTAGTCGTAATTTTTGGTGTTTGTTTATTTAACTTTTGCCAGCTTTTTTACGATTTTGTTTGTTTCCACACAACACAATGAAACGACACAATAATTCTTAGTACAGCAAAAGGAGAATGCGTAGCGGACAAAGGCGAAGCGAAAATATAAGTTGGAGGAGTACTATGGGAATAAAGAAGAAAAAAAAACGTTATCTGCACAATAACCCATGGGTGATGGATTGTCGGCACTAGCACGTAGGACATGGATTCCAAACGTGAAAAGAGTGGAAATAATTGCGAGCCAACGTTTTAGAGCAGCTGTTTCAATAATTCTCAAGATCAGCTGTATACAGAGAACGGATTTATTGTCAGCATTTCTTTCCAACCGCATAGTTTCTTATTTGCCGGATTTTTTACTTCCCAGGAAACCGGGAAAATTTTGTGCATTTCCCGAGAATCCTGTGAATATAAGCATAACAAACAATCCAGTTAATTTAGTTGTAGGTACTTATATATGTGACGCGCAAAATAGAAAGGGACCTAAGGTTAAAAACCAGTTTTGTTCAGGAGAGCCATTTTAAAGATTAGATTGCGCTTAGAATCGTCGATTTCACTTTCATAAAACGCGCATATCTCTGGGAGGGAACACTTTTGGGGCATGGGATCGGTCTCATTCGAAGTTTAGATGTTGTCCACATCAAAAAAAAGTGAAAATTTGATGAAAAGTTTTGTTCAGGAGATTCATTTTAAAGATTAGGTCCCTTTCTATTTGCGCTTAGAATCGTCGATTTCACTTGCATAAAACGAGCATATCTCTGGGAGGGAACACTTTTGGGGCATGGAATCGGTCTCATTCGATGCTCAGATGTTGTCCACATCAAAAGAAGAAAAAAAAATGAAAAATGATTTTTTTTACCCTTAGGTCCCTTTCTCTATGCGCCGTCACATATACTTATATTATTTAATTATACGTACACCCTTCACCGAAGGGTTTAGAAGCACCAAAGGAAATAGCTGCTGGACTTTTAAGCGCTTATGGCCAAAAAAAAACTTCTCGCATGGTAAAAAAGGGCGATTAATAGTCAATGTGGACTCAATTTATGGATACTCAAATTAAAGCAAATTTTGATACGAATCCAAAATTTAAATCAATTTTGAAGTCTTGGTCCAGTTAAGGAAAGGAAGCAGGGAAGAAACGGCCCAAAATCGAACTCTTATTTTTTCAGTTGCGAAAAAACGGTGGTGTTATATATATTTCAGGCCTAGGCAACAATAAGTGCTGCCAGGCGCCATTTGACATTTCCATTGGAAAGTTTGATAATTTTTAGCATAAACGTATTCAGAACGTTCTGATGTACGACCATCATTTGTGTTGTTTACAGTGACTTGAAAAAATCAATTTGGCAAAAAAATGGAATTAAGTCGTGCGATCATTTCTCACAACTTTCGAGGTGGATTATCACGACAAGAGTGCATCAATGAACTTAAATCTTTGAAGCAACATCCTATATCACTGTGAACAACTGGTGGCCGACGCTCGCTCAAAGACGAAGGTCGTCCAAAAACGGTCGTTGTGCCGTGCATGAACTAGTAATGCAGCTCGTCATGTGACATACGGTGAGATAGAGGCATCCTTGCGCATTTAACGATTTTCGTCGCCAGAAGATGCTGTTGAAGCGTTTAAAAACCATGTTTTGGAGGTGTCTCAATCTGGGGTGTGGAAAAAGTGCATCGACAATTGGTTTGAGCGCATTCAAAAGTGTATAAATCATACTGGAGAATACTTTGAAAAACAATAAAACCATTTTTGATGATAAATATTCGCATTTTCATTACTAGGCCAGAAATATATATACCAGCCCTCGTATAACGACGAACGACGTTTTCACTTGCTTAATACTTAAGATCAATAATTTTATAAGCTGCAGTTTACACAAAAATATGGAAACATATACGTTTCAAAGTATATAATAATAATAACTACTAAAGTTGCTTTATAAAATTTAATTAAAATCATTTTGAAAATATGTTTTAAGAAGAGATGCAATTGTCAGACAGTTTCTACTTTTATTTACAAACTCTCCAATTGTAGAAAATATTCTTTCGCTTTCCACTTATGTTGACCCTATTGTCAAAAGATCATTAACTAACTTGGTGACATTTATCGTTTTTTTCCACACGATTTATAAATCATAAAATCCTTTAATTAGGTAATCGATTTTTATTCTGTCAACCATTTTGATTTGCGTTTGTTATGGCATCACTTAAAATAACGCCAAATTATAGTCCTAATGTAATGCCACTTATAGATATTTCCTCTTAATCTAATCAGTTTTAAAGCGTTGTGAAATAAACTGTTATCTTTTTGATTAAATATTGTTGGATCTCTACAATACTTTAGTAAAGTAAAAAATCGTTTGTCTCTTCTTTAATGCTTCTAAAATTTGTTCATCCCAATTCTTAAAAGTATATTGTCGTTAGAGCGCATCCACAGAAAATTTATTTGGGTTTAAAATATTTATTAGATTCTAAATCAATTAGTTCTAAATCAAAAAGAATTTTTTTTTATTATTAAAACGTAAAAAATGTACTTTAACGAATTCCACTTGGTATTGTCAAAACTGTGGTAATGGAAAATAATAAATTTCCCGGTAATCACGAAAAAATTACCAGGAATATTGTTTATGTAGAAAATTTTTTGTCACAATAATGACCCTATTTGCAATATTTTTTTTTCTTATGTTTGACCCTTAAAGTAGAAAAATACAGAATAAGGTTTTTCTTATCCTTTTTACCTTCTAAACTATTATAACGAAATAAATTTCTTAAGAAACAACCATGTATCTCCAATTGCTGAAATATTCTTGTGATAAAATTCAAACTACTGTATATCCTACATATCCTACTTAAGATTGACATGTATTCTTTGGATTAATAAATAATTAAAAAAAAGAAAAAAAAACTGGATTTACTAGATTTAAATGGGAGAAAAACTCTACAACCGCTAATTGTGCACGAACAAATAAGTATGGTTGGGGTAACAACATTCGAAGAGCATCATACTATTGTTGGTTATATGGTTGTGGCACAACAATATTATGGTTCACACTCAACAATACTATGATCCCCACAACAATATTATGGTCCTCACTACAATTGAATTATTCACACACAGCCATACTATGATCCCCACAACCATACTATTATTTACACTCAACCACACTATGATTCCCACAACCGTATTATATGTTCAACATACAACCATAGTGTGATCCTCACAACCATTACATGACTTACACACAGCCATACTATGATCTGCAATATTTTTTGTTAGGATTGGGTTAAGTTGTTGTTCAACAAAAGAGATTTTTATTAAGTAAACTATGTACTTTCGTTGCACCAACCGTATTTTTATTGTTGCTACAACCACATTTTCAATTTTTAAATTTGGCAATAATACTATTGTTACATTTGAACAATATTAATATTGCTGCAATCATACTATTGTCAAAATGGAATTCAAAAACAATACTATGGTTGCGATTAACATGCTTCTATTGTAAAGAACATATTATTGTTGTCGTGACACTATGCAGGTTGGTGCAAAACTATCGGTGTGGTTTGAATATATAATAACTTTTTAAATTCATTTATATTTTTTGTTTCAGAATTTTGTGAAAAAAAGCTTAGGGTATATGAAATGGAACACTACACAACAAAACAGTGATCGACAATTAAATTTTAATTTTCTGTTACGGAACCTCTGACATTCAAGCCATAACACCGGAAGTTTTACGAAAAGTTATGCAAAATGTACTGGAAAGAGCACGAATGTGTTTTTTTCATGCTTAAGCCAAAACTATTCCCCATTGATATTAATAATAACAAAAAATAATAATAATTAAATTATAAATACAAAAGTTATTAAACATTTAAACCACAACGTATGTGACGCGCAAAATAGAAAGGGACCTAAGGTTAAAACCAAGTTTTGTGCAGGAGAGCCATTTTAAAGATTATGTCCCTTTCTATTTGCGCTTAGAATCGTCGACTTCACTTTCATAAAATGCGCATATCTCTGGAAGGGAACACTTTTGGGCATGGGATCGGTCTCATTCGATGCTCAGATGTTGTCCATATCAAAAAATGAAAATTGATTTTTTTACCCTTATGTCCCTTTCTCTATGCGCTTACTTAGAAGATATAGCTCTCACATATACACCTAACCGATTTTACCTTAAACTATAATATTTTGTACAAATTTGAATATACGAGGCGACCGGAAAACTAACTGGCCTGGCATATTTTCTGTTTTACTAGCAACTTTTTTAAAACCAATCTTTTATAAGCCATCTGTCAAAATTTCCGAAATATTTGATGACTATTTTCTTTGTTACAGGTGATTGAAGTAAACAAGTTTTATAATTTTAAAGATGGAAAATAAAGAGTTTCGTGCGGTAATTAAACACTTTTATATGAAAGGTTATACGCCACAATTAATCAAAGATGAATTGGATTCTGTTCATGGTGATAATGCACCATCATACACCACCGTGAAATTCTGGGTTCAACAATTTAAAATGGGTCGTTCAAGTACGGAAGATGAACAACGCTCTGGAAGAACGAAAACTGCTACTACTATTGAAAACATTAGAAAAATATTTAATGAAGTGACTAAAGATAGACGAATAAAGCTCAGAGAACTTGCTGATATTGTTAAAATACACGAAAAACAAGTTTAGAGTATTTTACATGATGAACTCCACATGAAAAAGCTATCCGCAAGATGGGTGCCGCGTTTGTTGACTTTGCCCCAAAAAATCGTCCGTTGGACCAATTCCGAGGAGCTTTTAGCGATTTATCAGCGTAATCCAATAGAGTTCTTGCGCCGATTCATAACTGTTGATGGATGAAACATGGATCTATCACTACATCCCAGAATGCAAAGAACAGTCAAAACAATGGATAGAAGCTGGTAAAAGTGGTCCCAAGAAGGCGAAAACGGTTAAGTCAACAGGAAAAGTAATGGCCACGGTATTTTGGGATGCAAGGGGTGTAATATTTATTGATTATCTTGAGAAAAGAAAAACTATAAATAGTGAATATTATTGTGCATTATTGGATCGGTTGAGTGAAGAAATCAAGATAAAACGACCGCATTTAGAAAAAAAAAGTTCTTTTTCATCAAGATAATGCTCCTTCACACACTGCATTTTTAACTCAACAAAAACTGGCCGAATTACGATTTGAAATTGCTCCGAATCCACCATATAGTCCAGATTTAGCTCCTTCTGATTATTTCTTGTTTCCAAATTTAAAAAAATTTCTCGGTGGCAAAAAATTTTCGTCCAATAGCGAAGTTATTGCTGAAACTGAGGCATATTTTGAAGGTCTTGAAAAATCTTATTTTTCGAATGGAATTAAAAAACTGGAAAAACGTTTGATGAAGTGTATTGAGTTGGAAGGAGATTATGTTGAAAAATAAATAATAATAATTCCAAAAAAAGGCTGTTTTTATGTTAGGCCAGTTACTTTTGCGGTCGCCCTCGTAACATTAGTTTAAAAATCTGTGTAAATTAAGAGCGCGTCCACGTTGGTCCAAAAACCTTGGGTTGGCTTTTCGGAACATGCAGACGGGGTTTAACCACGCGCGTCTTTAGCTTATTTCCTAGTTTATTTAATCGAATTGAAATTCAGAAGTGTTTATACACTATTACTACTTATAAATGCTTATTGCAGAACCACTGTGTGTGGGCGAATGGTGATATCTAAGGGGGTTGAGGGTGGCCTGCTTGACAGTTCAGATGGTAGGTAGCCTGCTTTATGTGTATTTACGTAATAATAAAAATATTATTGTACGCAGTTTGTTGATGCCATGTTTATGTAGTTGTTGTTGGTGTTGTTGCATTTGCTGTTTTTCTTGGTGCCATTGTCCGTATTGTGTTGACCTGTGCTATGAGTTGTTGCCATATTTTTTATGACAATCCTGCCACACGACGCACCAATATCAGTGCCAACACCAACAGCAACACCAGCACATTCCTTTACATCTTTTCACTTTGACTTTAAGCTCAATAATTCACATGTTCACATTGAGTGTATATGTGTGGGTGTGTTTATTCCATTTTCCCAAGAATGTGTTTTTCATGCCTTTTTGCTGTTGTTGTTGTCTTGCTTTCAATAGACTTCCACGTAAGTACTACGTATGTGTGTTTGTCAGTATGTCGCCAGTATGTAAGTCCATTATGTGTACACTTTTCTTTCAGTTTTTTTTCCAAGTTTTTGTATGAAAAACTTTTCACTTTGTTTCGGGTACCATTTTTTTTTTGTTGCCTCTTAAATATTTAATGTTTTTTTCTATACCATTTTAGTTCATTGCTGTGCTGTGTGGCTGCAAGTTACGCAAGGTGTGTACATAAATATTGTTGAAAATAATTTGAGCAATTATTCCGTAATGTCAACATGTTTTATGGGCAGGGGGTGGCCCTCATACGAGAGTTTATGTCACACATCGAGAATAAAAAATGGCTCCACGAAAAATTCTTCAAAGAATTCTTCTTCACAAAATTGCGTGTGAAAATACCTGACGTAAATGTCGTCCTGTTATTTTCTAATGGTATTTGGATACGCTTGGAGTTGGACATTTTTACTTTTGTGTTTTTCATGTGTATCTGAGACGTTCTTTGTAATTTATGTTGTTTTTTTTTTATTCTGAAAAAGTTAAAAACCAACAAGTGAACAATTTATCGGTGAGACGTAAAGGGTGGTTAAATTTTAAGATCCGATGTTGAATGTGAACTACACCTAAGCGTCAAGCTTTTTTCTGCATTTCATTTGATATTTCTCAAATTCAGACTTACTATATTTAAACCATGGAAATATACTTAAGCGAGAAATACGTTTAAGTTATTCAGGCTTAGTATAAAAATGAAAACCAATTTTCGAAAAAAATCATCTGTGTGGCAAGTGGCACCGATGAGTTTTTTCGAAAATTGATTTTTATTTTCATAATAAGCCTGAATAACTTTAACGTGTTACTCGCTTGTGTATCTTTCCATGGTTTAAATTGAGTTAGTCTGAAATTGAGAAATATCAAATGCAATGCAGAAAAAAAACTTGACTTTTAAGTGATGAGGCACATTTTCACCTCAGTGGATGGATGTCAGTAAGCAGAATTGCCGCATTAGGGCGAATTCTAATTCAAGAGTGTTTGTCGAAAAAACAATGCACCCACAAAGAGTGACTGTTTGGTGCGGTTTATGGGCTAACGGCATCGTCGGGCTGTATTTTTTCGAAAACGAGGCCAATTAGGCAGTTACTGTGAATGGTGTTTGCTATCGTGAGATTATAACGAACTTTTATGGCTCGAATTGGATGTGGATGTGGACAATATGTGGTTTCAACAGGACGTTGCCACTTGCTACACAGCTAACGAAAAAATGGCTCTGTTGCGCGACAAATTCAATGGCCGTGTTATCTCACGTCGTGGCGATCTTAATTGGCCGTCAAGATCATGTGATTTGACACCGTTGGACTTTTTTCTTTGAAATTGGTTTAAAGAAGAGGTATACGTTGATAAGCCAGTCCAAGAGCTAAAGGATGAGATAAATCTGCACATTAAAGGCATAGAACCTCAATTATGCCTCAGCGTCATCCATAATTTGGACCATCGGATGGAGTTGTTCCGCCGAGTTCGGAACGGTCATTTGGCCGATTCTTTGTTCCATACATAATTGAACCATGCCAATATTATCAAAATAAAAAGAAATGACAATAATTTCATAAAGAATTTGTGTTTTATTCAAAATCAACATCGGCCCTTACAATTTAACCACCCTTAAGTTACATTCCACGTAAGGCTGTGAACCGGAAAACAATCATGGTTTAAACTGGGTTCAGCTTTACCTTAAAAATACTTATACAAGAACATTTATACAATTGGTGTGTGTTTTTTTAAGACGTGTTATTTTTCAATCTGGCCACACTTTGTTTAGAGTTTGTCCTTTTGACAGTTGTCACTTGATTTATGCTTAGTTTGGTTTGCCATTTCGTAATGAATACGAGTAGGTTTACTAAATCACAACTTTTGCAAATCGTGGTGAAAGGGCCCAAAACGAGATGGCCACCGATCCTGATTTTTACAAGAAAATTTTGTTCAGCGATGAAGCTCAATTTTGGTTGAATTAGTACGTGTACTCGTATAACCAAAATTGTAGCATTTGGAGCGATAAAAACCCACAAGCCATTGTTGAGACGCCCTTACATCCTCAAATAGTGACTGTTTGGTGTGCTCTATGGGCAGAGGGAATCATTGGTCCATCTTCAAAACTGAAGCCGGCCATAATGTTACAAACAATGGGGAACGCTATAAAGCGATGATTAATGACTTTTTCGAGCCTGAATTGGGGGATGTTGTTGTGGACGACCTTTGGTTCTAACAAGTCGCGGCTACATGCCATACTGCCAATAGAGAAGTTTGTACATGGCTTAGAGATTAATCTTTTAATTGTCGAAGGTGAAAAACCGACAGCCGAAAGATGATCATACCGGCAGATAAACCTGCGCTTACTGGTTGTCGTGCGGATTAACCATTTAAACACGTTGGACGGATAGTGGTGATGTAACTATAAGCAAAATGTTTCCTCCTGACGGATTAAGTCCAATATCGATACCAAGACTTTTTTTTAGAGGTACGTCTAGAGCTAGACTCACTTACTAAAGCTGGCTTAACAACCTTTTTCTGGACCAGGCCTGCTCAGCAAGTGATTTAAAAGCACTTCGGTATTAGGCGTGCTTCCTCCAGTTTTCCATACAAAGAATTCTTGCATTATATGCCACTTGGTCTCTCCTCCGAAGACTCGTTCTTCTTCCAATGAGCTTTAACTACATTCGTATCGGAATACAGCTCAATGTTCGTGCGACGCATGTACATTCCGCATATAATATAGTACCCTGTTTTTAAGCTGATTATCGAGCCTAAAACAACACCTTTTTCCATGACGGTCCTTTGTATTATTTTGGTGTTGCATTGTTTTTTTTTGATTATGACCTCGACTTTGCAACTGCAGGCCGAAACGATCTTGCCTTTCTTTCATTTCGGAGCCTCTTTAGCAGTTAGCAGCATAATTTTGGACATATTTAGACAACTATTGAAAACGCTTCAGTTAAATCGCTTTCTGTTCTTCCGAGAATGTCTATGCGGGATAAATATGCATTTCTTGATGTTAGTTATTCCCGATTTTATAACCTTTCAAATTTACAGGATTTTTTCCAGTAAGTTATACGATTACTTGTCTCCTTGTCTGAGATGTCTCTTAGGTTAGAAGAGATGATTTTCAAATGTTTACTGAGGATTCGGTATAACTCAGTTTAATTATACAAAGTCGCACAAGCTTTGCTAATATTCCAAACGCAGACATGGTATCAAATAATTTATATATTATTGCAGTGTCGAATGCAACCCTTCACTCTTTCGATTTGCTTCTCGTTTGTCTTTGCCAGGATTTGGGGCAGTGTAAATATTTGGTCGATTGTTGACTTATTCGGCCTGAAGCCACAATGATACGTACGAAGACTAAAAAGTATGGTTGGGGTAACAACCTACGAAGGTCCTCACAACAATAGTATAAATCATACACCACCATACTATGATTTCCACAACAATATCATAATTTATACTCAACCAGACCACGATCCTTACAGCCATATTATCATTCACACTCAAACATAATATTATTCACACTTAATCATACTATGATACCCAAAACATATTATGATCCTCACTTTCATAGTATGTTTCACACGCATCCATGTTATGATGCCTACAACCCTATTTATTATATTTCTCAGCAAGGGATATATTTATAAGTAAATTATTTAAAAATGCATTAAATTGAAAATAGTTGCAGTGATTTATTTTACAATAGCAAAAAATCCCTTTAAAAAAGCTAAAGTGATTCATTATTTAAAATATTTCAGTTCCACAATTCCGTTTTGTATTGAAAAATTTTTACTTACGAGAAAAGGTACTATTTTTTAGCAAGTTTCGTAACAATAACCTTGTTCCAAAACCCATATATTTATAAAAATTACTATTATACGCTATGATTGCCCCCATCATATTATTGTGAACATAAAACCCAAAAAACAATACTTTTGCCGCTCCAACCGTATTTATATGGCTGCCACAACCATATTTTTATTTTTCAATTTTGCAATAATACGAGGGCGGTTCGGAAAGTTCTTAGCCTATCAATGAAAGAGAATAGTTAGTTTTTCAAAAACATTTTTATTTTTCAATATAATCTCCTGAAACTTCAATACACTTAGTCCAAGGCTTATCTAGCAATTCTATCCCTTAATTAAAATAGTTTTCCTCAAGGTCTTCAAAATAGTGGTTTACAACTGTAATTGTGTCTTCATTTGAGGTAAAACGCAAGGAATTTTTTCAGATTTGGGAACAAGTAAAAGTCACTTGGAGCTAAATCAGGAGAATAAGGTGGGTGGTCAAGCAACTCGTACTTTAATTCGTTGATTTTAGCCATTGTTAAAACACTCTTGTGCGCTGGTGCGTTGTCTTGATAAAAAATTATTTTTTTGTGTTGTAAGCCAGGACTTTTTTCTCGAATTTGTACATTTAAGTGATCTAAAACGTTGCAATAGTACTCCGAATTTATTGTTTTACCCTTTTGCAGATAGTCAATCAATAAAATACCTTTGAAGTCCCAAAAAACCGTTGCCATAACCTCAGCAGCCGATTGAATTGTTTTTGCCTTCTTTGGGGGCACTTCCTCCAGCTTCAGTCCATTGTTTGGATTGTTCTTTTGTCTCTGGAGTATAGCTAAAAATCCATTTTAATTCGCAGAAAACGATCCAAACAAGCTTGAGAAATGTTCATTCTTATGCGTTTTTGGTCGAATGTTAACAAGTGCGGCACCCATCTTGCAGAAATCTTTTTCATCTGTAGTTCTTCATGCAAAATTAAATGGACTCGATCATTTGAGATGCCCATGATATTAGCTATTTCACGCACTATATCATGCACTTTGGCTACAATTTCTGTTGTTGTTGCTGCTGTTTTTGGAAGTCCACTACGTGGTTCATCTACGTGGTTCATCTTCATCTGCTTGTACGACCACGTTTAAATTCAGCAACCCAATTTTTTACTGTTGCATATGAAGGAGCACTTTCACCTAACACATTCACCATATCATTATGAATTGCCTGTCGCGATAAACCTTTTTTATGTAAATATTTAATGACACCACGCATTTCTAATTTTCCCATTGTAAAAAAATCGCGGATGCGTCTTTTGTGAACACCTGTTTCTATATGAAGGAGTTGCCAGATCGAAACAAAATTTAACATGTGTTCATAGCAGAGATGGAAGTTTCCCAAAAACACTTAACTTTTTTCTGTTTATACCGCGCTTTTTGTGCTAGGCTAAGAAGTTTCCGAACCGCCCTCGTACTATTGATATATTTCCACAATATAAAAACTGTCGCAATCATACTATTGCAAAATAAATTCAAAGAATAGTACTATGGTTGCGACTAACATACTTTTATCGCATAGAACATACTATTGCTGCCGTGGCCATATAGTAACTTTAAATTTTTTCTGCGTGCGGTTGGATCAGGTCGGCGAGTTTGGGCTTCAGTCTTTCACGCTACATAGTCGATTATATTCAAAACGCGATGGATGGGAGACTTATTCTGCTGCCGTTGGCACAATCGATCTCGCCACCATTTTTCTGAGTTGGGCAAAGTACGTCAAGGTTCCAATCACTAGACAGAAAAATTCCCCCCTTCTGTGCCAAAACTGAGTGTTAATGAAAAGCTCGTACAACAAGCTGGTAAAAACAGAACATAAAACCATTTTAAGTTATTTCTGTTACGTACTCTTAAAGGGCTTCAATCAAGATGACGCGCCGAAGAAAAGGTTTCCCTTGAGCCATCGCTCGCTCTCTCTCGCTACACGGACAAATGAATTCCTCTTTGCGAAAACTACTTGGAATTTTGTCGGCAACATTTAAATTCAACTAATCTCAAGTATTTTATTAACTCAGAGCGTATTCACATACAAATGCACATTGCTGACTGTCACTTTTCGGTTTGCCTTCAGACCGTTTTCCGGCTGCTTAAATGCAAAGTTTTATTTCCGTCACAGACGTTTTTGCAACGTCAATTAAATTGGTGTCTTATTTCCGCTTCTTTTGAGCTGTCATTTCTTAAAAATTGAGTAAACGTCTATTGAATATGTCGAAGCGAAAAATGGGGTTTCAAGGGGCGGGTTGAAACTTTTCAGCAACGAACTTATGAAGTCATTAGGAAAGTGAACAAAGTCTCAAGTTACATCTAAGTTTAACAGAGTTTAATGGGATTGCAAAGGTTAAGGAACACGGGATCTTATTTCCGAACATATACGATTGAAGTTTGCACTGAATGCTTAACATCGAATTAACTGCAAATGCCCTTAAGAAAATAATGCAACATTGTCAGGGTGATTTCTAACAAACGACTGGACAAGTGTCACTCTAAAATGCCATGATATATTATACGACATTAAGAATTTGTAAAGGATGTTTTTTATTGGGGTATAAAACTTTAAGTTGGCATCACTTTTTTAACTGGCGGCCATTTTGTCAGCTTTCAAGTGATTAATATTTAGTTTGGTTTGCCATTTCATCATGAACAGGTTGACAAAAGAACAACGCTTGCAAAATGGGCCGAAAATGAGATTCATCTCGATGCTGATTTTCATCACAAAATTTTGTTCAGTGTTGAGGCTCATTTTTGGTTGAATGGCTACGACGGCGCTACATGCCACACAGCGCACGTCACAATCGAATTATTGAAGGAAACATTCGATGAGCGAATAATTTCGCGGAATGGACCTGTCAATTGGCCACCAAGATCGTGTGATTTGACACCATTGGATTTTTTTCTTTGGGGATATGTGAAGTCGCTCGTCTACGCCAACAAACCAGAAACACGTTAGGGGACTTGGAAGCCAACATTCGTGGCGTCATTGCCAACATACGGCCCCATATGCTCGAAAAAGTGGTTGAAAATTGGACCTGTAGAATTGGCTTTATTCGAGCCAGCCGCGGCGGCCACATGCCCGAAATAATATTTAAACATTAATGGCATAAAATTATCCTTCCAATAAAGCCAATTTGATGGACATTAAAACGATTTTCTTGTGTTTTATTTCAATTCGAAGTTCTATACCTCAATAAAAAACACCCTTTATAAGTATTGTTAATGCCGGCGACTGTACCGGAATATTAGAAATTGCTCTGTTTGTTTATTACATTAATTGGCTTACAGCCAGTGTTTACAAAACGAATTCGTCTGAGATAAAAATATTTGTCAGTAGACGAACGAAAAATTGTTTGGGTTTGTGTAAATCACGGAACGAACTCGTCAACCCATTCAAAATTACATTACAAAACAAGTCAACTAAACCCCTTTTTACAACACACACACGTTGTAACGAAATCTATTGATGGCTCTCGATTTGGGGTCTCTGTAGAGGTGGCAAAAGTGAGTTGTATTTTCGTGGGCAATTGTGTAGGGAAAACTTTAAAATTAAGGTTTACAACAGTAGTTCTCATTCGTTTAGGGAGAGCCTGGCCTTATAGAGTTCAGTTTTACTTTCAACAATTGCAGCACAGCTTTTTGAAGAGGGTTGTCACGAACCCGAAATCATGACAAAAGCAGTTTGCAGCCACGAAAATCAATGTCACTTTGCGATTTTGTTAAAAACCTGTCTTCTATTTAAATATAGATGCAAGAGATCTTAAGCCGGTTAATCCCTGTTCAATGTCTAGAGGAAACAGACCAAAATAAAACAAACGAGCTAATCATAATTTAAATTTTAAATGTTACTCACTACCTATTTAATTCCCACAACATTAAGGAACAAGGGGAAACTTCTCTCAAATCAGTCAGCTCTACACAATATATAATTCTAATAACGGGTAATCAAACTAGAGACATTTTTCTCAATAGGGTTTTTGTTTCGAAGATTGCGAGTGAAATTTGTTAAACTTTATTTTTTTCTGTTCAGTATTGTTTGCCATTTCATCATGGAAAGACTTACACCGCAACAACGATTCCAAATTATGCAATTGTATTATGGAAATGAGCGTTCGGTCAGAAACGAGCGTTTAGACCTTTTTATGGTCGACATAATCGGCCTACCGAACGCTCTGTTAGGAGTACAATCGCCAACATTAAAACCTAATTTTCACTATTGATAAAACTCGACCTAAAAGACCACATCCAGCACGAAGTCTTCATAAAACTCGACCTCAAAGACCACATCCAGCACGAAGTCTTGAAAACATAGCGGCAGTAGCTGAGGGTGTACGTTAAACCCCCTAGGAATCGATTCGTCACTGTTCTCAACAACTTGGCTTGTTTTGAAACAACCTGGAGTATTTTACGGAAGGATCTTGGTTTGAGAGCGTACAAAGTGCCGCTCGTGCAGGAATTGAAGCCTACGCTGGTACTGCGCGTCACTGCTTTAGTATTTGGGCTCTTCAAAAGCTTGAAAAAGATCACCCGGCCAAAATGTTGTTCAGTGATGAGGCCCATTTCCGGCGCAATGGAACGTAAATAAACAAAAGCATTTGGGCTAAAGAGCAAGGTGCCATTATACAAGGGCTGCTTTATATATTTCTGGCCCAATAATAAAAATGCGAATATTTACCATCAAAAATGGTTTATCGTTTTTCAAAGTATTCTCCAGCATGATTTATACTCTTGCATGCGCTCAAACCAATTGTCGAAGCACTTTTTCCACTCCGATTGAGACAACTCCAGAACATGTTTTTTAAACGCTTCAACAGCATCTTCTGGCGACGAAAATCGTTGACCACGCATTTTTTTCTTGATGTGCGGGAATAAAAAGAAGTCACTGGGTGCCTAATCAGGGCTGTACGGCGGATGACCCATCATTTCGACGTTTTGGCCGGTCAAAAAGGCTCTGGTTTAAGCCGATGTGTGAGAACTCGCATTGTCATGGTGCAAAATGATTCGAATTCTCTTGTTCGTTTTTCGAATTTCTCGGAAGACTTCGGGCAAACAAATTGTGGTGTACAACTCAGAATTGACCGTCCTACGTTGCTCAAGCGGAACAGTCGCCACGTGATCAGTTGCCGAAGAACAGGCGACCATTTGCTTCGAAGTGTTTCTTCCACAATCAACTTTCGTTGGATTTGGCTCGCCTTCGAAGACCCACACGGTTGATTGCTGTTTTGTTTCGTGCTCATACGCATAGATCCATGATTCGTCACCTGTGAACGTCTCAAAATTTCTCCGCACCACTCGGCAAGAATCTTTTTTTGGGCGATTGTCAAATTGTGCGGGATCCAACGAAAACAAACATTTTTACGGGCACGTGTTCATGCAATAGCGAATGTATGCTGGTGCAAGAAATGCCCATGAATGCCTCTACCTCACGGTATGTCACATGACGATCTCGAATTATCAGTTCACGCACGGCATCAATTTTCTCTGGCACAAAGGCCGTTTTTGGACGACCTTCACGACCTTCGTCTTTGAGCGAGCGTCGGCCACGATTGAATTCATTAAACCAGTTTTTCACAGTGCTATAGGATGGTGCTTCATCGCCATACAAAGATTTAAGTTCATCGATGCACTCTTGTCGTGATAATCCACGTCGAAAGTTGTGAAAAATGATCGCACGAAAATGTTCACGCGTTAATTCCATTTTTTTGCCAAATTGATTTTTTCAAGTCACTGTAAACAACACAAATGATGGTCGTACGTCAAAACGTTCTGAGTACGTTTATGCTAAAAAAAATGTCAAACTTTCCAATGGAAATGTCAGATGGCGCCAGGCAAAACTTAGTGTGTCCTTGGTCAGAAAAATATATAGCAACACTAGTATCTTGGTCCATATCTTTTCAAAAATGTTGATTCCCGGAATAGTGCTCGCTATCGCACCATGCTATTGGACTTTTTGCTCCAACAATGGATCTATTGAGAGGTCATTTCGAAGAGCAGCTAACTTCAGGTTGTGGACCGGCCGCCTAGATCGTGTGATATCACACCTTTACACTTTTTTCTTTCGAGCTACGTAAAGTTCAAAGGATTTTGAAAGACAACATTACACGTGTCATTAACGCCTTGCCGGTCGAAATGCTTGAACGAGTCATACAAAATTGGACCCTCAAAATGGCCACCCTGAGGCGTAGTTGCGGCCAACATTTGAAGGTTATTATATTCTAAAAATAAATGGCATAAAATGTCGTTTCGAATGAACAATAAAGATTCACCTATACACTTGATTGTAGTTTTAGTATTTTTTTATTTTGAAAAAAATACCTCTAGACTGATCCCCCGATACTAAGTGACCGGGACCTACATGGAGTGACCAACACCGACAAGCCGGTTTTTATGCCCAAACCCAACAGTTGGTCTTCTCAAAAATCCCGAAGTGTCGGGCTACCGGAAGTTTTGCGTTCGGGTTTTCAATTTTTTTGTTGTTGAACGTAAAATTAGAGAAAATTCATAATTTCACGTGCGGAATGCGTAAGTAATGTTTAAACTAGACCCATACTTAAAAGTGCCTTTCAGCTTAGAATCACCAGTTGATGTGATTTAACGACCTCCGTCTATAGATTGTAATCAACTTACAGGTAACAATTGTAAGTAAGTTTTTTGAACCAAGGACGCTATTGAAATTGAAGCAAATCGTTTAGCTTTAGATATAGCTTTTATAAATATTGTTCAGTTGCATTTATCATCCAGTGAATGGTTCTTTTGAAAAGTCGAGCAACTTAAAGACCACCCAAAGATAATGGTTTTATGTGCGTTTTCCACAAACGAGATGCGTTAAAAATGAATCTATTTATAACGTATTCTCTGTATTTCAAAATTATTAGCCTGTGTGTGCACGCCAATAGTAAGTTAGGAACTACTTCGATAGCGCGTAGGGCACTAAAGATTTTTGTTGCATTAGAAGTATGTGCTTGCCTTAGTACTATTTGCATTTATTTACTACAAACTATCTTAAGTAGAGTAAGATAGATTGTAGTAAATAAATGAGTTATTTCAAAACCATTGAAGTGTTTGGTTGTTTGATCTCCGATCCGTTTCTAAAGTATATGTGGAGTGCATAGGAAATGCGGCGTTAGTAAACGCTAACATTTTGGTGACCCCTACTTGATCAGCAGTTCTTTCAAAACCATTGAAGTGCTGGTTGTCTGATCTCCGCTCCGTTTCCATATGTGGAGCAGCGTTACCGCTGTGCGCTCGTTGGGCGAGACATGTATTCGAAGTGTCGAAAGAAGCACTCAAGTGCATAGGCTTCTTAAAGCGGTGCAAGAAATATTTCACTCCTTCTGATCTTTTCAATATCTATACAACTTACAACAGGCCAAAGATGGAATACAACTCCTATATATGGGCAGGTGCTCCAAAATCATCCTTGGAGCTACTTGACCGATGGTGCTGATAGGTGACAGTAGGGTATCCAACTCTATTGTTTCCCTTGAGCATCATTGGAATGTGGGTTGTGTGACGCTGTTCTATCGTTACTTTCATGGTGTGTGTGTTCATCAGACATCCGTCGCATTATTCCTGACGTGAGGATGTTCGGCAGGGATACGCGACTTTCTAGGAATTCACACCCGTTTGTTATCGATTGGCCAGTTGACCGCACTATACACTACAGATCAAATTCGTTTTTCGCTCGTACAGTCCGTATGTGGAATCGACTTCCGAGGCAAATGTATTTCCCACTAATTGCGACATCCAGAAGTTCAAGGCAAGCGTCAATAAACATAACTCCCTCTTTCCCACCTCCGATCCTTTACTTTCCATTTGCCAACGCAATGCACCGCATGTATAGGGGGCATCCCCTGAGTGTTGGTTATTTAAAAAAAAAATATATTCTAGAACGGTTGTATGAAAATCGCAAGAGGCCTTAGTACTGGGGCTATAGAAAAACTATACCTTTGTGCTGATAGATTGCAATAACCTGTGCCAAGTTTCATCAAGATTGGATTAATGTGTGGCTTCGAGAGCAATGACATATAAACGGTGAACACCGTTTATATGTCATTCACGACTGGACAAATTTCACCAGCGTATTTGCTGGCTCATTTCATGAAAATATGTCCATCTACGACCATGCTCGAAAATGCAAGGGAAGATCCATAGGTCAAGTTTCCTATTACTGCAAATCGCAGAATGAATCATTTTTTTCGGATTCCTGGCGGAATTTTATTGTTCTTGCATTTATGTCCTAGTTCCCTTCGACCATCAATCCAAACATTATGAAACCGCTGCCATTTCGCCTCTTTGCAGTTTAGGACATGGTCGTAGATCGACATTTGTTAATGAAATGAGCCAAAGAATACGCTGGTGAAATTTGTCCAGTCGTGAATAAATCACCCTTTATATCGAAATCTGCACCGGGTTTCTTCAACGTCAACAGCGCCCGTCGTTAGTCTCTAAGAAAGGTTGTACTATGTGGCTTCGAGGCTGAAAACAAAAAATTGGTTGAACAAAAGTGGGGAAGCTGCATCTAAATCGGAACATATATTCTTTAATATCAATGGCGTCCGTCGATCGTTCAATAAACTTACTCCTGCCAAGAAGTCATAAATATTGAACAAAAAATGTGACCTTTAATTTTATTACAAGCTTTTGATGGACGAACGGACAGACTGACATCGCAAAATCCAAGCAGCTCGTAATTCTAAGACGATTGGTAGACTTTTAACAATCAGTCCCTCAGAGTGGAGCAGTGCATAAAAACTAAGAATGTACAAAAATTTTATTGCATCAAAGCAATCTAAGAATCTTGGGATAACCTTTAGGAGGCAGTTTCACAACTTATTTTCTTCTTGTTTATATTTTCTATTAAAATATCTCATGATGAGGTAAAACCTACAGTCGAACTGAAAATTGTCCTCACCATTTGTCGCCACTTTTAATATGTGTCACAGCAGCGAAAAGCCTGGCTGACATTGACTTATAGAACCGTTTGCATAAAACTTGAGATGATTTATACCGGCAGCCGAAATTTTACCTGACTTTAACATTAAATTGATTTAGTTAAACCCTTTCGCCGGAGCATTCCCTAGAAACGACCCGGAATATTTTCAATTCAACTTTAGTAATCACTTTGGCATAAACTTTGAATTGAAGTTCGGCCCACAGCACGAGTGTGCATGTATAAGTGAGCGCGCGAGGGAGGAAGCTACATCACCTTTTAGCATTTCTTTAATACATTTCGGTAAAGTAATGAAATTCAGTTAACACCAACTACAGGTAGCGTCTCGCGTCTATCGCCGAGTATGAGTGTAAAAGCAAACGAGTAACATACATTTTGTTGGTGCAAGAAAAGAAAGGAGAAGGAAGAAAAACATGAACACGAACATGAAAAGGGAAAACGTAAGTTTCGAAAAAAGAAATGCTAAGTTTGATTTTTTTCTGTTCGTTTTTTGCCACTAGGATCCACAGTCACACATACATACGGCGGTGGCGGCGTTAGAGCAAACAGTCTGAAAGTTGGAAACTTTTCCAATTATGATATTTTTTCCACTGCAGTTACAACAAGTTTTTTATCGCCAATTTTATTTGGAGCGCACGAAAAACATATAGATTATGGTTACAGCAGCAACAACAACAAGGCCAAAGAAAGTTGTCATGCCAGAAATGCCACTATTCCAATGACGTTTACATTAGCGAAAAACCAACGGCAGCCTATCGCCATTTCCAGCTGTTATGCAAAATAAGTGAACAAATTGCAAAGGGTGAAGTTATTTAGATGTAGAATATATCCCTTAGGGCTAGTTTGTAGATCTTTGTTTGAGTCCATATTAGTTTTGGTTGTTTTTATACCCTGCGTCACTTTGTGGAAATGGGGGGTTATAAGTTAGTTTCATGGCAAATGTTTGTAACTAACAAAAAATAGTTGGGCTGGACCCACCAATTAACCAATCTTAGCCGAAGTTGGACCATATAGTTCCTTTATTGTTATAGTCCACATACAAATAGTTAAAGGGCAATTTTGGTCTTCATGGTCATATGATTATCAAATACCTTTACTTAATAGGGACATAAATACTGTTACAACACTAAACACACCCATTTCAATAGTAGAACTGAACATACTCCGTTAATGTCATATAAGTTTTCAAAGCTAACCTTAATAGCCTTAGTCTGTAAAGGGATTTTAAAATTGTTCCAACTTTCATCATGGAGTGCTCAGATAATGAGAACCGTATCGCTCGTATGTAATTGCGCTTTTCAAGTGTGAAATGAAAAAATGCGATATTTCCAAAGCGCTCCGGCCACTAGGGATTAGCCGCATGTTCGTCTACCGATGCAAACACTGTTTGAGGAGACTGGAGATGTAAAAGACCGCCACCGGTCGGGCCGCCCACGCTCTGTTCGAACACCGCATGTCATCAAAGCCGTTAAATGAAGAATTCACAGAAATCCGCTCCGAAAACAGAAAATCATGGCCCGTGAGATGAATATCACGTAAAAGACCATGAGTTGAATCATTAAAAAAGCCTTGAGACTTGGGCTTTCAAAGGACGTACGGGGCATTTTTTGACTGAAGCTGTAAAAAAAATAGGAACTACATAGAAAAATTTTGTTCACCGATACAAACAAATTTTACCGTTCAGGAAAAATTTAACAAGCAAAATTATAGAGTGTATGCACGGTCATCTAAGGAAGCATCTGAACTGATCCCAAGAGTGGAAAAGGGTCATCACCCAGCTTCAGTCATGGTTTGGTGGAGTGTCTCTTATGTGGTCACTAACCTGCATTTCTGCGAACAAGGAGTCAAAACATCGGTCAAAGTTTACCAAGAAACCGTGTTGGAAGCTGTTGTGAAGCCTCATAACAATTCCCTGTTCCAAAACCAGCCATGGACTTTCCAGCAGGATTCTGCGCCGGCCCATAAGGTTAAAACGTCCCCGGCCTGGCTTCGAAACAAATTGCCAGCGTTCATTTCCTCTGAAGAATGACCCTCAGGCAGTCCAGATTTAAACCCATAGGATTACAAATTGGGGACGGTTTTAGAGGACAAGGTTTGTCACAAAAGATACCCGAACATTGGATCTCTTAAGACTGCTTTGGTTCGAGCTGTGGCCAATTTTTCAATGGGCGAGGTTCGTGCAGCTATTGACGATTGGCCAGTGCGACTTAAGGCGTGTGTAAAGGCATAAGACGGACATTTCGAATAAGTAGATTCTTTTTGGTTACAATAGACATCAATAAATATATTAAAAAATATTTGGTCCAAAAACCTTCAGTACTTTTTATTTTACAGCTCTAAGTATAACTTTCTCACATAGCCAAATATGGATTTTTTTTGGAATTTGGCAAAAAATTGGTTGGGGGCATACTCGTATGGGTACCAAAAAATAATGAAATTTCCTCACAAATTCAAATTCAATTCAATTCATTTTATTAGTTAGATAATATTTACAATATACTTTACATAATTTTAGCAATAGATCAAACAGCTTAAGGTTTAACCTTTTTCTACTTAGATATCATAATTTATTTACTGGTAATGAATGAAATTTTTATGATATATTGTTGGAGGAAAAAATTTACAAAACCTTTATGAAATTTTTATTATTTTTTATAAAAATGCTTAACCTAACTTAGATCTAATTATAAAGAGGCCAGCTCTGATATGTGATTATATTCTGAATATGAACATTTGGCGTTAAAACTTGAAGTCAATTTGTCAATTTTCACAGCCACCATGTCGACATTGGCATCTTGGTGTAGTATTATAGTCGAAAATAATCGGGGGCGATTATTGATTAATTTAAGCAATTTATTTTGTAATACTTGTAGCTTTTTTAAATGGCAGTTGGTACTTTGAGCCCAGACAGGAGATGCATAAAATATTACTGCTTGAAATATACATTTAAATATCAACATCTTGTTTTCTATGTTTAGCGCCGATGCTCTGTTTATAAAGGGGTATAAAACTCTCATAAGTATATTGGATTTATTTACAATGTATGCAATATGATCTTTGAATGTTAATTTTTTATCTAACATTACTCCTAAGTATTTAACATTATTTACCCATTCGACTTCATTGTTATCAATAACTATATTGTTTTGAGGAATAAAACATTCCTTTCTTTTCCTTGTAAAAAATATCGCCTGACATTTGTCAGAATTTACAACTATTTTCCATTGTGAATAATAATCTAATAATTTATTCAGTGCCATTTGAAGGTTTGACAGTATATCTGATGAGAGCTTACCGGAGCATAATATTGCTGTGTCGTCAGCAAATATAGACAATGTGCAGTTTTCTAACTGGGGAATATCCGCCGTGTAGACATTATACAGTAATGGGGATAGGCATGATCCCTGCGGACAACCTGCTTTTATCTCAAATAAACCTGACATTACAGATCCGATATGGACTCTAAAAGTCCGTGAATTTAGGAAACTTTTAATTACTTTCACTATAGACGTTGGGAAATTCAATCTTATTAACTTGTATATCAAGGCATCATGCCAAACGGTATCAAATGCGGCCTTTATATCGAGTAAAATCATACCAGTAGAATTTTGAAGGTCAGTCAAGCTATTTTCAGACTTTTAAAGGATATAAACTAAATTAGGTGTGTGGTAAATGTTTAATTTTCCGATGACTATTTAACTGATAGAATTGTTCAGATCTGGCAACGCTATTGTTTGGTACTTCGTCATAAATAGCCGAATGCCAGGACAACGGTTCCAAATTGTGCGCATTTATTTAAGAACTACCGAAAAAAAAACCTAAAGATGTGCGACATATAATATCCTTTACCAGACATTTCCCTCGTTCGTTAGTGGAATGTTGTGGGATTTAAGTTGGTAAGCGAATCTTACAGTATACTTATACTGATATATTGAAGTACTTTTTTCCTTCACATTAAATATATTCAAACTATTTTTGAAGTAAACAACATTTTTAGTAGACAAAAAGTGTCGTTATGTTTGGTCAGGCCAAAACTTATATGTGACAGCGCATAGGGTAAAAAAAATCAATTTTCATTTTTTTCTTTTTTTGATGTGGACAACATCTGAGCATCAAATGAGACCAGTCCCATGCCCCAAAAGTGTTCCCTCCCAGAGATATGCGCGTTTTATGAAAGTGAAGTCGACGATTCTAAGCTCAAATAGAAAGGGACCTAATCTTTAAAATGGCTTTCCTGAACAAAACTGGTTTTTAACCTTAGGTCCCTTTCTATTTGGCGCGTCACATATACCCCTACAGTCACTTGGCTACTACTTCTACTATAGGGTGATCAATCTAGAGGTTCTATTTTCAATATGGTTTTTTCACAGATTATGCATGACTTGTTTTTAACTTTTTTTTTCTTTTCAGTATTATTTTTCATTTCATAATGGGAAAACTTACACCGCAAAAACCATGGTTTGATGCGGTTAATGGGCTGGAGGAATAATCGGCCCATACCTTTTTAAATTTGTAACGGGTGATCAATTTTTTCAATACGGTTTTTTCACGGATTACGCGTGATTTGCGCTAAACTTTATTTCTTTCTTTTTAGTATTGTTTGCCATTTTATCATGGAAAGACTTACTCCGCGAAAACCACTGGAACAATAATCCAAAATTGGACCCTCAGAATGGACACCCTGAGGCGTAGTTGCAGTCAACATTTGAAGGAATTGATATTAAAAAAATATATGGCATTAAATGTTTTTTTCGAACGAACATTAAAGATTCCACAATCAAACCTCTAGATTGATTGCCCTTTGCTTAACAGATTCAGCCCCATCACTGAACACAATTTTAGTCGAAAACAGCGGATCTTCCCGTTTCTAACCGAACGCTCATTTCCATAATACAGTTGCCAACATTTGAAGGAAATTATATTCAAACAAGAAATGCCATAAAATGTCCTTTCAAATTACCAATAAAGATGCCACACTTGATTTGAATTTTTATATTTTTTTTGTTCTGAAAAAATCTCTCTAGATGGATGACCCTATATATGATTGATTATTGAGAGAAGAGCTTTTTGGATCCCAGGATTTAGTCTCGCGTATACATTTAGTAAAATCTACAATTTTCTATTCGTAAAAAACGTTTATTGTTTTAAGGTATCCATATCTGCAGCTGCATAGAAAATGGTTTTTGGAACTCTAAGGTCCAGATCTAGATTTAATTAGATCTTAAAAATAATGCCAAAAATGGATTTGAAGGGAAATTTTATTGATTCTTAGTTTACATATGTCCATGTTGTAAAGGATCTGAATTCTATCACTATGTTCCGGGTCTGTCACCCGTAATTTAGCCTAATTGCAAACCAATTATATTTTAGAATTCGTTAGGAAAATTCATTGTTACACAGGGTGGCCCATGAGAATCAGGGGTTTACCAAAAATGTTACGAAATAGTTCTATTGTGGCTTCTGCAGTATGCGCAGTGGTTCCATCTTGCTGGAACTATATCAGAGGATTAATCTCAATTGACGAAAGCAAAACATTTTTGATCATAATTCTACTCGTATACAGAGCCCGAATAATGATAACTGGTTGGACCACCCTATTTTCAAAAAAATATAGACCGATACTATAATCAACTATAACACCGCAGCAAACTGTTCATCTGGAGGGGTGTAATTGACGCTGATGTAATACCCTAGGATATTGACACAGATCCCTTTTTCTCAAAAAGGGAGACTGAGTTTCTAATCATGTTGTTTCTGGGTGCTATACAGTAACATAACGAGGATAATTTCGCTGAGTTGAGATAATAGACTTGCCAGAATAACAATAGAATTCAACAATTTTGACGCGTCTATTCTTGGTATTATATTGTTAAATACTTTACCAAATATGATCGAAATCGAGATTAAAACGGCTGTTCTCGAGCGGTTGTATTCTATATTAGTTTGGGCCTTTATCAAAACATGGACCGATATTACCCATTTTGATCAGAGTTTGACAGGTAAATCTTTATAAATATGTATGTTGATGTATAATATCCATTCATTTGTTTTTTTTTGTGTTAAGCTTTAGAAGAAACAAAAAAAAACAATCTTGATGAAATTTGGCACAAGTTAGTTCCATATGCCAAGGACGGTCGCGTTTACAATTGGAGAAAATCAGTTCAGATTAAGATATTGCTTCCACATATATGTTTAACCGGTTTTAACCAAAAACAATAAAATTATCGCACAAATTCGAATATATCATAATCTTAAAAACCTAGGAAAATTTAGAGTTTGTCTAAGGGGGTCCAAAAACCTATTTTAAGTTGGCTTTTCTTGACATACAAAAGTGCACAGTATACATAGGCGGCCACTCCCGACTTAAGCTTTTTTGGATTTGATAATGGTTTGTTCCATTTTAAACCAAAACAGCTTATTATTTTAATAAAAAAAATGGTTTTATTTACAGATATTATTTCAAAAGACTAAAAATTGTACAAGATGGGCGGTTTTTCTTCTTTGCCATAATGTAGAAAAACAGCAGTTCAGTAATGCACAAATTCTCAGTTTATTATACCACATTCGTTTGTACATAATCAGAAAAACGCTGGACTGTCAATATTGCAATACAAAAAACACTAAATTCCACACTTTAAACACAAAAAAACAGCAAATAAATTTTACTCATCTCTATTTTTCGCTTTCTCGATAAAGCTAACATCGCCCCTATTGTTCAATTTATTATCTTTGATTTAAAATTTGATTAAAATCGACTTTTAATATTGGAAAAGTCAAAATATCGACTTTTTGATTTTTGGAAAATCTTGAAATGTTGACTTTTGCTTATAACTATATCTTAAGCAGAACTGATTTTCTTGTATTCATTCTGTGTCCAAAACACTTCTTCTGATACATTTGATCACGATCGGACCACAACTTGATTACTATTTTTACATGGACAGTAAACGGAAGGACTGCCAAACATCGTTGCATCGAATGAGTTCAAGATTCTGTGTCGATCGGTGAAAATAAAGGTGGGTTTATAAAAAAAAAAAAAAAAAAATAAGAAAATAATCTACAGGGGCTATCTATAAAAATTTCCATTAATTTTTCTACCCTTTTAATACAAAATTATGGTAAACGTTGCCATTGCAGAACATTTCTCAATTTTGTAATAATAGGTACCCTTTTGTAAGCTATAATAAACCGATCTTCTTCCATCCGTGATTGAACCAAAAAACGTACATTTGCTAAATTTTATTAAGATCGGACCAGCACTGAACCTGAAGATTGATGACTAGTTTTAGATGGATATCAGATGGATTGAGGGACAAACAGACATCGTTTATTCGAATCTTAGGTTTGATCAGTACATTTAAAGATGGGTATAGCATAAATTTGTTGGTATTAACGAACATTTGGATGACTGTTACGTATTTTAACTCTATTCTAGATGAAATATGTTTGGTACTTACAAACATTTGTCATGTCTGTGACTTATTTTAACCCTATTACACGGAGTGGAATTTTAAAGAAAGCATTTTTTCTTGGGTTCGATATCGCCCATTTATAACTTTATGAAAGTCATGATCGTAAAACATGCAGGGTTCTATTCCTTTATGTTTAGCCGCGTATTTTTCACCAGCCAAACAAACAGACAAACGGACATACCCAGATGGATTTAGAATTTTACGGTAATGACTGTATAAATGTATATATTTTCAATATTTCTTGGTGTTGCAAATAGGATGACAAGTTTATCATGCACTTCATTCTTGAGTGGAGGGTAAAAAATTGAAGCTTAAGGTCTACTTTTTTTCATTATATTTAAAGTTCATGCCTATCCTTTTTTAAACAATTGTTATTCCACAAAACCTTATTATTTGTTGGGAAAATATTCACATAAGTCATCTTGTATCCCGAGTTACCTTCATTCCTTAAGGGCATTGTTCCCCTTGGCCGATTTCGCCTGTTCACAGACCGAAACAATTTACTACCATAAGCCATAGGCAAAACTTCAGGGTCATAGATTAATACGTTTGGCCGTTATCATACATGGCTATATCGTCTTAGAATAATATTACGAGATCAATATTTCTAAACTCTACCTGTCGGTGGAGGGTAAACAATTTAACTTCAGGCCTAATTCATTTCATGACATTGTCTGTCCCAATTTTAACACTTGCTCAATCACAAAAATATGATTTTCTAAGCAAATAAAAATAAGTGTTATTTTTTATTTTGTCGTTTATCCCCTAGGTCGATATCGTTTTTTTTCAATTTCGCTCGTTTTTTGCTTCTTCAATCAATATCGTGCTTCTAACAGAGACACGGGCGTGCGGAAACCAATGACTAGATGGTAATAGAATTCTAGGAAGACAGGGTCCCGATCAATATTTCAAGATGTTGCAAACAGAATGCCAAATAAGGTCTACACTCTATCCTTCGTTGGAGAGAATAAACAATTAACATAAGCAATAACTCGTTTCATGGCTTCTTATATCCATGACTGTGCTGATTTCAACACTTGCTTAAACAAATCCTTATTTGTTGTGCAATTAATAAAATAGTGATATTTTATCCGAGGTATCTTTACTTCCTTAAAAGAAAACATTTTCTCCTAGGTCGTTTTCGCTTTTTTACAAACCCATGAATCTAGCGTTATTTGCTTCATCACCACGTATTTTAACATGGACATGGGCTGACGTACGGACATGCCTTGATCGTCTTAGAATTCTGAGACGTTAGGGCCCCGATCAATATTTCGAAGTGTTGCAAATGGAATGAAAAGTGTAGTATACAAATGAAATGATAAATGTTGATATCCCAGAGTGAAGGATTGAAAAAGCGACTTGTACAAGGTTTTCCATTAAGAACATAACAATTTTATGTATAAGTAAAGCACAGAATATTTAAGATATGTGACAGCGCATAGAGAAAGGGACCTAAGGGTAAAAAAATCAATTTTCATTTTTCTTTCTTCTTTCTTCAATATCTGAGCATCGAATGAGACCGATCCCATGCCCCATACGTGTTCCCTCCCAGAGATATGCGCGTTTTATGAAAGTGAAGTCGACGATTCTAAGCGCAAAAAGAAAGGGACCTAATCTTTAAAATGGCTCCCCTGAACAAAACTGGTTTTTAACCCTAGGTCCCTTTCTATTATGCGCGTCACATATAGAGTTCAAATTTATACCAGGTGCATTGCAAATGTTACATTTTAAGAATGAAATGCGATATCGGTCACATGACCACTACGAGCAGAACGTTCTGGACGGCCAATTGAAAATGTCGAAAAAATCCTAATATGGTGTTGGCCGATCGAAGAGTAAAGGTGCGTGAGATTGTTAATGCCATACGCATTTCATGTGACAGTGTGGTTTCGATTTTACATGATCAGTTGGGTTTAAGAAAGCGGCCCGCAAGATGTCTGCCGCGTTTGCTCTCAATTGACCATAAACTTATTGGACCGATTTAACGAGGATTTAACCAAACGACACCATGTGACGAAAAAAGTTATTTTTTATCAAGATAATGTACGGGTGTACACTGTACACATGTGCAGTCTCAATGGAAAAATTGCATGAATTGGATTGAGAATTGGTACCTCATCCGTCATATTCTCCGGATTTAGCCTCCAGTGACTATTTCTTATTTCTACACCTAAAGAGCTGGCTCGGTAGAAAAAGCTTCAGCTCAAGCGATAAAATTATCGTTCAAACAAATGCCTATTTTATAGACCTCAAAAAATCCTATTTTTTGGAAGGCATACACAAATTAGAGAAACGTTGGACTAAGTGTATTAAGCTAAAAGGAGGTTATGTTGAAAAATATTTTTTTTTTGCAGCGATAGATTTATTGGACCCATTCTTGCACAAATTTCGACCGGAACGTTGGCAATTTCGCGTTAGATGTTATCTCTGAGCTCGTCTAAAGTTATCGGCTTGTTGGCATAGACCAATGGTTAATTGTGGCCCCTAAAAATAAATCCATTGGCGTTAAATCGCATGAACTAGGTGACCATTGGACCGGACAATTTCCCGAGATAACACCACGTACACTGAAAATGCCTTATAGTAAATCGATTGTAACGCGTGCTGTTTGGCTAGTGGCACCGTCTTGTTGAAACCACATATCGGCGATGTCAAACTCATCCAATTCTGGCCAAAAATAATTTTCTAACATGGCACGATATCGCTTTACATTGACAGTAACAAGACGCTTGTTTTCACTGACGAAAAAATTAGGCCCAATCACACCTGCGGCATGAAAACCACATCACACAGTAATTTATTGCGGATGCAATTGTGCGCCTCTTAAAGCACATGAGGGTTGGTTGCTGTCCAATAACGCATATTTTGTTTATTGAGAAAACCACTAAGCCAGAAATGAGCTTCATAGCTGAAGATGATTTATCGATGAAATTCTGGATTTTCGTAAAACTTTGCCAGAGCCACCGACTCAAAATTTCGGTAGTAGTTTTTAATAATTTCTAAACGTTGCTCGTAAGTCTACTGTACCATGATGAAAATGTTGACTTCGACTAACGTTTTGACACTGAAAGGTCATTAAAAATGTTTAAGGGTTCGTTGACATAAAGAGACGAAGTTGTTAAGTCCCTATGGGAAAACCCGTTATAAATGCTCTAATTTTTTTAAGGGCGAATCAGCGTATATCCTCTGTAAATGCAATGCAGTTTAAAAGGAGAGTCATGGGGTTCTTTTATGTTGAACTTTAAATAAAACTAGATGCAACAGGCGGAACTAATCTTTGGTGTAACCCACAATCGAATAGTTTGGCTAAAGAAAAAAAATTCACATTGAACAGGGCTGGATAACTCTTTAATCTACATTTTAATAAAAGACAAGTTTTCGCGTAATGGCACGGTGACATTATTAAGTAACGTATATCTCATGATTGACCAATTAACATTAGCAGGGAAAATACATATGAATTTAAAACTTAAAACGTTATTTCCCTGTTCAGGTACAAGGAACGTAATAAACACAAGGGTGCTTTTGGGGTTTAAAGCCACTGACAGGAGTGGGAGTTTGTATTTTATTTACTACAAGCAGTAAACCGGTGTTCTTCGTTAAAACCAAACAGGCTTTTATACAGGCTGATTCCTTCACGACTTGACAAATTTCAACAGGTATTCCTTGGCTCATTTCATGAAAATATGCCCATCGACGACCATGCCTGAAAATTGAAAGTGGTGAAATGGCAGCCGTTTGAAATTTTTCGGATCGGTGGTCGGAGGGTACTAGGGTAAAATTGCTGAGTTCTGAACCAGTGGTCGGGCTTGTTGGGAAGGTCTTTTAGAGACTTTTCAGAATCATTATAAATTTAAATGCACATAAACCTTATTTTCTCATCCATATGGAAGATAACTTATGTTTTTTTTTCTCTTAAAGAATAGTCCTACCTATTACCTTTCCAAAATTATCCTTTACAAAATCTTATACGAGATATTTGAAAATTGAGGTAATGTGTACGTTATTATGTTTTTTCCAAAAATTTTGTTTAAAGCTCCGTAACTTGGCGATTTCAGTTTTTGTAATGATTCTTAAAGGTATCTTAAAGTCCTTCCCAACAAGCCCGACCACGGTTCAGAACATAGCAATTTTACCCTAGTACACTCCGACCTCCAATCCGAAAATGTTCAAACCGCTGCCATTTCGCCACCTTCTATTTACGGGCATGATCATACTTTACGAGGGCGGTTCGGAAAGTTCTTAGCATATCAATGAAAGAGAATAGTTAGTTTTTCAAAAATATTTTTATTTTTCAATATAATCTCCTGAAACTTTAATACACTTAGTCCAACACTTATCTAGCAATTCTATCCCTTGATTAAAATAGTTTTCCTCAAGGTCTTCAAAATAGTGGTTTACAACTGTAATTGCATCTTCATTTGAGGTAAAACGGTTGCCAGCAAGGATTTTTTTTAGATTTGGGAACAGGTAAAAGTCACTGGGAGCTAAATCAGGAGAATAAGGTGGGTGGTCAAGCCACTCGTACTTTGATTCGTTGATTTTAGCCATTGTTAAAACACTCTTGTGTGCTGGTGCGTTGTCTTGATGAAAAATTATTTTTTTGTGTTGTAAGCCAGGACGTTTTTCTCGAATTTGTACATTTAATTGATCTAAAAGGTTGCAATAGTACTCTGAATTTATTGTTTTACCCTTTTGCAGATAGTCAATCAATAAAATACCTTTGAAGTCCCAAAAAACCGTTGCCATAACCTTACCAGCCGATTGAATTGTTTTTGCCTTCTTTGGGGCACCTCCTCCAGCTTCAGTCCATTGTTTGGATTGTTCTTTTGTCTCTGGAGTATAGTGGTGGATCCATGTCCCATCAACAGTTATGACACGACGCTTAAAATCCTTTTTATTTCGCTGAAAACGATCCAAACAAGCTTGGGAAATGTTCATTCTTATGCGTTTTTGGTCGACTGTTAACAAGTGCGGCACCCATCTTGCAGAAAGCTTTTTCATCTGTAGTTCTTCATGCAAAATTAAATGGACTCGTTCATTTGAGATGCCCATGATATTAGCTATTTCACGCACTTTTCGTCCATCATTTAATATCATATCATGCACTTTGGCTACAATTTCTGTTGTTGTTACTGTTTTTGGACGTCCACTACGTGGTTCATCTTCAATGCTTGTACGACCACGTTTAAATTCAGCAACCCAATTTTTTACTGTTGCATATGAAGGAGCACTTTCACCTAACACATTCACCATATCATTATGAATTTCTTGTCTCGATAAACCTTTTTTATGTAAATATTTAATGACACCACGCATTTCTAATTTTTCCATTGTAAAAAAATCGCGGATGCGTCTTTTGTGAACACCTGTTTCTATATGAAGGAGTTACCAGATCGAAACAAAATTTAACATGTGTTCATAGCAGAGATGGAAGTTTCCAAAACACTTAACTTTTTTCTGTTTCTACCGCGCTTTTGTGCTAGGCTAAGAAGTTTTCGAACTGCCCTCGTAGATGGACATATTTTCTTGAAATGAGACAAGAAATACGCTGGTAAAATTTGTCCAGTCGTGAATGAATCACCCTGTAGAAATATAAGATATGTCATGATTGACCATTTAACATCAGGGTGTGATGAATATTTCTTGAAATCTGTGTCCGACACGTAAATATTAATTGATTATTCAAATGGTTGCGACTTGAAATATTCGAAAAACAATGCAGTCTTTCTCTCAACATACCATTAAGGTACAAACGGGTAACTTCCCTTTAATGTAACAATTACCATAAGAATACCTACAGAACGATGCAAAACAGCTATCTCGAGGGAAACATAAGAATACCTTTCGAATGCTGCAGCACAGCCAGTTTGAAGAAAACACTATCAGGGAATCCCTTTTATCACTACCAAGAAACAACACTACCTTCGGAACACATCTGAGAATTACCAAATCATGAATATTTCCACAAAATTGCACACTTCTACGACCGCAAAAATGTATTTTCATATCGAAAAGTTTTTTTTCCTTTGCTGCCCCCGCTGCATAAACATAAAAACTGTTGCAATTTTAAACTCCCAACCATAAGAAAACATAAAAATTCCCAAGAAAGAATATGGAAATCAGACAAAAGGGAAGATAGGTACGACGTACGAGTCTGTCTATGCGAGCCGGAGTACTTACTTACTGTTGCAAATGTAATTTTTATTCCCATAGTGATAAATCCGAAATCGGCGAAGTGATGCTATTTTTACACACTGGCACACTCACAGTCGCACGCACAAAACATGGCGTTCTTTGTAGCTTAAACACTGTAGCACTTAAAACACTTCTAGCACTTGGGCTTATGTACGCAAATACACATACGACATTTATTTACAGAATGCTTTCGATATGAGAGGATTATTTTTTGTTTTCAATTGATCCTTGTTTTATCCCGATATTATTTTAAAAATTTGTAATTTTTTTCACTTTACATAGATTCAAACACTTTGGTTGTTTGTTTTTACTCTATTTGCCTTCAGCGGTAAGAAATAAAAAAAAAACTTGTATGGAAGAAAACATCATCATGATGTTGCTGATGATGACAATTAGGTAAACAACACTTTAAAACGTATCCTTGCACGTGTTTCGTTCCGTACTCACGACCATTTCGTAACGGGTGCCGTTTTGCGACTGAACATTTGGCCACAATTTACGTAGAATTTTATGTTGCTGTTGCTTGTATGTGGCGGTCGCCTCGTCACGGCAAGTACGACGAGGAGCTACATCAACATCGTAGTTGTTGTGGCTGTGTGCGCTCCTTTTGAGCAACAAAGTGAGAGAGAGAGCGCAAAAGCTTTGCCTTCGTGTCGCCTTCTTTACACACGAAGTCCTTTAAAACTGTTTTATCGACTGAGAGTAGGACATCAAAAAGAGCGTTACGCAGAGCTTTTATTGCTCTTTTCATCCAAAAATTACTCAGTCTCATGCTCTTTTCCTTTTTGCTGTGTTCTCTTTCATCGCCGAAACGTTAGTGTAATTGCAATTCGAACTCACTAGGGACTCAACGATGTGTGTGACATGTGTACGTACGTTCGTTGCTGGACTGTTGCGGCCGAGTTGGAACTGATATGGAGAAATGTTATCGTTTTGCTGGCGGAATAGTTATAACTGTAAATAGTAACTGTTTATACTTGCATGCGTATCAAAGGTTTCACTTTCGTAGCAGGGAAAACACAACCGCATTTAAAACCTAAAACGTTGTTTCTCTGTTCAGGTGCAAGGAACAAGGGTGCTTTCGGTGTTTACAGCCACTGGCAGGAATGGGAGTTTGAGAAGTTAAGTTCAAAAAATTTGAACCACTCGAATTTTATTTGTTAACCGGTTGACTTCGCTATCCCCACACATGGTTTTAGAGATATACAGTATGTCACTACCCTGCCAACATTTTCTATCGCGGAAGTGACTAAGAAGTGGCGTTAGGAAGTTAAAATTCATCGTCTGCGATACCATTTTCTTATCGCAGAAGTGTCTTCCGTATAAAGAAGTTGTACCCCCCGGAGTTAACTTCCAGAAGCCACTTCTGCGTAACTATAAAGAGTCACTTCTTAGTGCCTTCTTGGGAGTGACTTCTAAGTGCCTTCGTGGAAGTCACTTCTTAGTGCCTTCTAGGAAGTTACTTCTGAGTGCCTTTCAGAAGTCACTTCATAGTGCCTTTTAGGAGTCACTTAAAAGTGGCCTTATGATACAAAACTTTTTTCCTCAAATCGACTGTTTCCATCAACATAATCTTCAGAGTCACTTGAACTATCACTTGACGAAACATCATAGCATGAAAATATTTGACCAGAAACACTGGGTTCGCAACTTTCTTGAATATGACCTGCATCAATTATTCTTTTTTTATTACATTTTTACCACTTGTTGTACTCACATAGATTTTTGTTATTATTTTATTTGCCTCTCTTTTGCTTTTGCTTTTTATTTTTTTTGTCTTTACAGATAATTCACACATATTGTGGGATAAAAAATATGTAAAAACTACAACAATAACAATTACAAAACAAAACCACATTTTACCACTGACCGATCGCAGCAAAAGACAAAATACCAGTAATCTCGATGCTGTCTAAAAACTTCTTTTTTGCATTGTTCTCTTTTCTTCTAATTATTTTCGCTGTCTCTGCGACTGCAGAAGTGCATAATGTTGTTTTTGTTTAATATGTCCATAACGGCACTTGTGATTTTCGGTTGGTGTTGTTAACAACAAACAATCTTCTAATTGCCGTCTGGACGATTGAAAGACGACTGTAATGTAAATTGTTATTGTAAAATTCAAACTATCTTCCAATAATCGTCTGGAAGTGACTAAAGCGTAACGCATTAGACGACGGACTGTGAAAGAAACTTCCAAATGTTGGAAGGGTAATGACTTTGCACACTGAAAAAAAATAATGGATTTGCCGTTTTAAGAATGAAACTTAATTGTTTTATTTCATAAAATAAATTTTTTACTTGATTTGTTATAATTAAATACACTACACTAAGGTATACAAAAAAAATTAAATTCACTACATATGAAAGCAAAAGTAAACAATTACAATACGACTGTCATGTAACTATTTACACAAATGATAAAATATGTGTTTATGTCAAACTGAACGAATGGAATGAGACCAATTTCAAATGAAAGTTGACATTATCCATAACAAAACCTCCAAGGGTTTTTTTTTTAATTCAGTCCGAGATTTTTTTTACATGCATTTGAAGTTGGTGATTTTGGAACGCTGTCTTACCAGAAAAGTTCATTGAAAGTTTGAATAAATACTGAGTAGGGCCATAAATACTGTTACAACATTGAACGCACCCATTTGAATAGTAGAACTGAACATACCCCGTAAATGTCATATGTAATTTGAAAGCTTACCTCAACAGCGTTAGTCTGTAACGGGATTTTAAAATTGTTTCAACTTTCATCATGGAGTGGTCAGATAACACAGTACAACAGCCAGTGAAGTGAAGTTACTTAATTGTAAATAAAAGCAGAACGCGTTAATCGATTTCTATGATCTATGTCGCATTTTGTTTATAGGTTATGTGACTTTACGTGAAAGTTATAAGACTCTACACGTTTCCGTTTTAAAAAAAAAAATTTTTTTTTGGCAAAATTTTCTTCATAAATTAATTTCTAATTGCAAAAATTTTGATTTGGTAGAGAAACAGTATATTAATGGATTAAAGAAAATGTAATTATTAATTTTTCTCAATTTATTTCAGCAAAATCGAACTAGTCGTTCTCGAGTTATGTCAAACTACGTTTTTGCCAACATTTTACAACTAAGCGAAAAAACATCAAGTTAAGGAAAAAATGTAAAAGGTCATAACAAAAAAACTGGCACATACGAACGCAAAACCCTTTGAGGGTTTTAATATACTGACCTAGTACCATCACCCTGACTTGGAATTTCTCACCCCCCAGACAATAACCCCAAAAATGTTCCACAGTGTAATGAGAACCGTATCGCTGTAATAGCGCTTTTCAAGTTTGAAATGAAAAAAAACGATATTTCAAAGCGCTCCGGCCACTAGGGATTAGCCGCATGTTCGTCTACCGATGCATAAAACTGTTTGAGGAGACTGGAGATGTAAAAGACCGCCACCGGTCGGGCCGCCCACGCTCTGTTCGAACACCGCGTGTCATCAAAGCCGTTAAATAAAGAATTCACAGAAAACCGCTCCGAAAACAGAAAATCATGGCCCGTGAGAAAATATTGGACTTGGGGCTCTCAAACGACGTACCGGACATTTATCGACTGCAGCTTTAAAAAAATTGGATTGAAAAATGCAAACGTCTTTTGGTGAAGCACGCTGATAACTTGAACTGAAAATTTTTTTTCACCGATGAAAAAATATTTACCGTTCAGGACAAATTTAACAAGCAAAATAAAAGAGTGTATGCGCAGTCATCTGAGGAAGCATCTGAACTGATCCCAAAGGTGGAAAAGGGTCATCACCCAGATTCTGTCATGGTTTGGTGGTGTGTCTCTTACAATGGGGTCACTGACCTGCATTTCTGCAAACAAGAAGTCAAAACATCGGCCAAAGTTTACCAAGAAACCGTTTTGGAAGCTCTTAACAATTCCCTGTTCTAAAACCAGCCATGGACTTTCCAGCAGGATTCTGCGCCGGCCCATAAAGCTAAAACGTCCCAGGCCTGGGTTCGAAACACTTTGCCAGCGTTCATTTCCTCTGAAGAATGGCCCTCAGGCAGTCTAGAATTGAACCCATTGGTGTATGCTGTACAGCAAGATTTCAAATCGAAATGGTTATTGCTTGGGGACCATATGGCTAGATTGAGACCCAGCTATAGCAGAGCCAAAGACGTGAAAAGCACTTAAAAATGGATTTATATTATATATTTGTCGATGCCCAGAGAAGATTTTCGTATTTAAAAACAGTTTTAAAACAGTTTCAAAGCCCGCTTTAAACGTTTTAGGTCTCTTTATAAAGTAAATGAAATCTAAGCTTGCAGTGTAACAGATACAATCCTAATCTGTGGCTTTTAAAGAGGCAGGACCTTGAATTGGGAGATATATTTGTGTGGGGGTTAATCGTAAACATTTCATTAGATTTGTCTAAATAGCTGTCATTGAGCAAAAAAGAAATACTAAATATTTTACTAATAGTATTACCTTTACTGTATCACTTTAAAGGCGCAACATAATATGAATGCGGGTCATAAGCCAACAAGATTTCCCCGCGGTCCTCCGTAACAAAATCCGTGGACACGGTACTTAGAATTTAAAGAAATTCCTGGGATTTGCAAAAGTGTGTGCTCGCAGTAGTTATTTATATTTATTCTCATAGTTTTCGTTGTGTCAATATTAATGAGGAGTCCTGTTATAGTGAGAACGCAGCAACCTAGTCAAATTTGCGGGGCATGTCTTTAACTGCGGACAAATATCGTCCAAAATGTCGAGAACAAGTAAGAAACTTTGAAGTCCCTAAGTTATGCTTTTTAATTGGCGAGAGCAAGACATATAACAACATCTAATAAATTACTTTCAAATTACCAATTTATATTACACAGTTGATTTGAATTTTTATATTTTTTTGTTCTGAAAAAATACATCTAGATGGATCACCCTATAGAATGTGAAAGACAGTAGGGTTGACAGGACCATAATATGATAATATTTATCATCTTGTGGCAAGTCGAAACGAATTTCCGCCAAGACTATATATTTGGTGATTTAAAAAAATGTTCTAATCCTATTGACATTTTGTTGTTCGGACTAAATTGAGATGACTTTTTCTATGTGTGTAGGAAGGACCCTTTAACAATACTCGTATATCAAGGAAATACAAAAGAAGCAATTTTAAAATATATGCGCCTACTGATGACGTGGGTTCCAAACTATTAATGATATATTCCAAGTAGCCATTATTGCAATTTAACATCAAATACGTATACAGGTACTGAAATCAAACTATATTTGCACATGAACATTTAAAAAAGCTACTATTGACATTTAAAAACATACTCGGAACTACCAATTTGATGTCAATATTCTCGCGGAGCTTGTTATAAACTCCGTCAAGTAGAATCATTAATTTTAGTTTCCAACAGAAACGTTTCCGGAATCGTGCCACAATAGGATTCAATGACAACAGCAATGCATGGATACTCAAACGAAAGTAAATTACACGGAAATTTTGATCGATATTTGCTAACATATGGACATCTGAGCACACTTGAGTACCATAATTATAGCCATAACCATTCTGAGGCTATTATGGCAGATGTTTGTAACATATAAAACAAAAAAGGCCCCCTCTCTGTTATACCGATCGACTCCGAATCATTATCTGACTTTATTGGGCAATAGATCGGATTAATCGGAGTACATATCGCAAATACTTACCGATCTTGGCAAGTCTGTGAACATTTAAAAGAGTTGTAGGAACCCTACCGGTCTATGTTTTGCTACAACGATATAAGGTCCTTCCCATTTAAATACGATTCAGATTTGATTTCGAGAGACCAGTAACTCTGTTGAAATTTGACCATGCCCTCTTATTTACTCCCTGTTACTTGATTAGGACACCCAGTACACTCTTTTTTGCCTATAACCAGTATTGCCAGAAAGGCACTTTAAAAGCTTTTCTGGCTCTTTTTTTTGACGTCAGCACTTTTTTTACAAAAAGATGTCAGGTGCTTTCTGGCAAAGAACTTTTCCTGGCATCTTTTAAATGTACATAATATGTACTGGGTGCAGCAAAAACCGCAAAGGGATTTGAAATATTAATAACTTTTTTAATGTTAGTTTTTTCCCTTTTTTTAGGATCTGGGAGATTAATCATGGAAAGTTACAACGTTATCCAAAGAGCCAAAATCATAGAATTTTATTTTCAACATCATCGATCATTAATCCAAACTGAACGAGCCTATCGTCGTCATTTTAATGTGCGGAATTCACCCTCCGAATCAATAATTCGACGCTTAGTGATTTCGGGAACAAGGCTCAGTGAGGGATCTTCTACGAAGCGGAAGACCACGTTCGGTAATTAATGTAGGAGGAGTATTGAGGATAATCCTGAAACATCAACTCGAAGGCGCTCTGCTCTGCTGCAAATGTCTGACAGGTCTTTACGCAAAATATTGAGGAGAAATTTACATATTTTTCCATATGAGGGTTGCTATACATATTTCTGGCCTATGCAACACATAGTGTTGCCTGGCGCCATCTGATATTCCCATTGGAATATTTGACATTTTTTAGCATTAACGTTTTCAGAACGTTTCGACGTACCATCATTTGTATTGTTTACAGTGACTTGAAAAAAATCAATTTGGCAAAAAGAAAAAATCGCATAATTATTTTATTTTTATGTTTTACCCACATATTTTATACGAAATCTTTCAAATACTACTGCATAAACTGGCAATACCTGAAATTATCGACATCTGTGTCGTTTTTGAATTTAAATTCAATATTGCAATTCAATATTTCGTAAGTTGTAATATCAATCCGTTTATTTCCACGCACAATAAACCATTGAATACGATTATTTGCATACATTATCTGCGGAATATTCGTAAATATCTTTGGGGGCGAACTGATTTGAATAAATCTGGAAAAACGTTTTACTTCATTGACCATTCGTGCGTTCATTCATTTGGGCCTTCCAAAAATAACGTAGGCAAGAAATTGTTTTTTTTTTGCTCTTTTGTGTTTGTGGTTTTACCCTTAAATTTCAGCTTGCTAAACTAGAAAATACTAATTTTGTAAACCCGCTATCACGCCCCCTCCGGCCAACGTCTGCTGCCAGAGCGAAAGGTTAAACACCGCATACGCCCGCCCACATAATTTATGCAACGTAATTTGTAGTTTCGGCTTGTTTTGGCTTGGTTTTGTTAAAATTTTAGGCCATTTAACATTCCGATATCATTTGGTTGGTTTGAGTATTTCGTTTGGCTGTAACGGTGGCCCACCTATAAATGTAATAAAAGCGAAGGTGAGTAATATTCAGCATATATTTTAGAATTTTAATAATAGTTTGCTGATTATAATTAAATCGTTTTAGTTTAAAATATTTTGATTATATATTTATAATAATATTAAAAACTAACTTCTAGCACTAGTAAGTATCTTTAGATTTCGAATAATTTATTTAATTTCTAAGTTTTAAGAGACGGCATGTAGGAAAGTAGTCTAATTAAGGCCGATGTTGAATGTGAACCACACCCAAACGTCAAGTTTTTTTCTGCATTTCATTTGATATTTCTTAATTTCAGACTAACTCAATTTGAACCATGGTCATCATCAATGGTCAGAATAGTGGCAAGAAATGGCAATAGTGGATGATCAATTTTCGAAGAAAAACATCTGCAGTGAAGAGGCACACTTTCACCTCAGTGGATTCGTCAATAAGCAGAATTGCCGCATTTGGGCGAAAGAAATTCCAAGAGTGATTGTCGAAAAAACAATGCACCCACAAAGAGTGACTGTTTGATGCGGTTTATGGGCTGGCGGCATCATCGGGTCGTATTTTTTTGCAAAATAAGTCCGGTCAGCCAGTTACGAGTACTATGAATGGTGTCAGCTATCGTGAGATGATAACGAAATTTTTGTGGTCCGAATTGGAAGATATGGATGTGGACGGTATGTGGTTTCAACAGGACGGTGCCACTTGCCACACAGCTAACGAAACAATGGCACTTTTACGGGATAAATTCAATGGCCGTGTTATCTCACGTCGTGGCGATGTTAATTGGCCGCCAAGATCATGTGATTTAACACCGTTGGACTTCATTCTTTTGGGTTATTTGAAAGAAAAGGTGTACGTCGATAAGCCAGCAACAATGCAAGAGCTAAAGCATAAGAAAATTTGGCACATTAAAGGCATGAACCTTCATTATGTCTCAGAGTCATTGAAAATATGGATTATCGGATGGAGGTGTGCCGCCGAGGTAGTGGCGATATTTTTCGATACATAATTGAACCATACCAACATTATCAAAATAAAAAGAAATGACAATAATTTCCTAAACAGTTTGTGTTTTATTCAAAACCAACATCGGCCCATTAAATGTAACCACCCTATATTTCCACGCTAAACATTTAATTTTTTTATTACACTTAACTTTTGGGCCCCCCTTCAAGCAAAACCAACTGATCCTTATAGTAAGAATCCGATTCACTTAAAAATCCTATAATTTTTTACAAAAACTGCCAAAACTCAGGCACTCAGGATAAGAGTGCCGCAGTTTTAGGCATATCAATGAAAAATGTCAGAATAATGTAATATTAACGATATCTCGAAAACTATACGTGGTGTGGCAAAACCGACCCTCAATTCACAATTTACACAAGGATCAGTAAGGATGCCGCACGGAAATATAGTGCGTTTTCTGGCAAATGGTCCCAGCTATGCAATATCTGTAACAGGGTCAATCATTTTCTCACTACTCTTTTAAATGATCCGCTGGTCAAAATTATCCAAACAAATCGCCAAACTATATCCGCAGTGATACTATTGCCAATAAATATGCGCCTCTATCCTATGATGGAAGGTACAGAAACACATAGAACGGAGTCATTCAATCGGATATAAGACAAAATATCGAAAATGACGACTAAATAATGAGGCATTTCATTAACACCGTAAAAAGTTAAATTATCCGCCATGATAATCGCGAAGTCATCAAAATATAAATCGCGAAAAGTCTTTTACTTCGCCGTTTTTGGCGAGAAATCGCCCAACCTGTCTACACTGCTTCGCACTCCGCTAAAACTTCCTTAGTAAAAAGAAAAAACAAAAGATAAAAAGACAAAAATCTAAGTTTTTGGAGGCACAGTATCAAAAGAGAAATCCCACTCATAAAGCTTAACGAGTAAAAATTTCCACTTATAGAGGTAAATTCTAAAAAATCGAGCCCCACTCAAAGTGGTTCAAACTCCAGCTTTAAAAGGTGTTTTTTATGTTCGAAATGTGCAGCGTCCGCCGAAACTGTCCCACTTATTGAGGTTTCCCACTTAAGCAGGCTCGACTGCTTTTTTTTTCCAGGCTCGACTGCACATAATTTTTAAATATAGGTTTCCAATTTAGGCGTCAATTAAATATGCGTTAAATTGAACAAAACCTTAAAACCTCTGTATACCTTCCTTGTGAGAATTTGCCATTGAATAATTTGTTGACTTATTAAGCGGGCAAATCGATAAAGCGACAACTACTGTAAATGCACTGAAGCTATATAGCTGTCAATTGTGCGCTATATTTCATTTACAAATACGAGTAACCCGGACTCGGAGATGACTATAAATAAACTTCAAAAAGGACTCATAATTGGCTTTTTATAATCTGTTGTTTATTTAAGAAACAGGCCAAAAGATTTCCATGCAATATCGAATCACTTATAAGTGAGGGTCACTAAGAGGAGGTTCGAACGAGCTCGTGGTGACAAGAGGACTTTTCCACTATCGAGAAATGGGAGGTTTTAAACACACATCTATTTATACTGAACTTTCTCTTCCAGTGTCTACAACTTAGCAATTAAAGGCACACGACCGTCCGTTTCGTTATCGCCTCTCAGCTTGAGCCTCGAAATGGACAGCGAAAAATCAAATTTTATGACGAAGCGCATTTTTATCTCGCGATTATGTTAACAAGGATCAGGATTTCATATTAAAGGATCTGGGAATGGGTTCCTAGAGATTAACATTCTGGAGCACTTAGTGTTGCCTGGGCCAGAAATATATATATATAGCAACCCTCGTATAGTACATTTAAACTAAATCCTGATGTTTGTGACACCTCACAGGGAAGATGATAGAACCCATGTTTTGCCGATCACATCGGATTACGGCTACTATGCAATATTGCTCAAATGTATGTTATAAGTTGTAAGTAACCCCGTCGAGATGTTCAAACAGCTTCCATAATCAATGTTTCATAAAGCTCTACACAAGTGTTCCTTTCGAATTGAGGGTTTGCCGCTCTCCTCACAAATTAAGTTCGATTGTACTCAAATTTAGTATACTGCTTTTGGGCAACTTTAACCTCGATTACGAGTATATTAATTTATCATTAAGTCCCCACCCATACTATTGATATTACCAATTTGATATCCGGGCTTTGCTCAAACTCAAGACACAAGCTAGGAATCTTCTGAACAGCGAAGTGGTGTAAGGTAACGGCTTTAGATTTTTTCTTTTTTAATTTTCTTTCGCACCCAGTATGGATTAAATTTGGCGCTCTTATAAAGATAACCTTTGTCATCTTAATATGTTATCCGGCTAGCAGGTCACTACAAATGTTGCTTTAAAATGTTATAATTTTCCTACCACTACATCTGCCTTTTTAAGGGAAGCCGATCTTAGTCTGTTTGTAGGGTTGTTAGTACTACTGCTTACTGTAGATGTCACTCAATCGAACATACGAAAGTACAGCCTCCTTTATTGAAAATACCGTAGCTGCCATCTGCTGTATCCGAAACTAGTCACCCTGTCTTTATACAGTCTTTGACAGGGATACCTTACTAATCCAGTATGCCGAAATTTTGCGAGAAGGCTATAAAATTAACCACCATTTGTAATTTAATGCATTTGCTAAAATTCTCCATTTTGTTGGGACACCCTAGGGTGTATTTAGACGCACACACACGCATATACAGTACAACTTTGCCTCCCCTACTTGTGTTTCACAAGCGCAAGAGAGTTTAATATTTCGTAATTGCCGCTATCGCCGTTGCTGCTACAGCTGCTTTTGTTGCTATTTTTGCCAATATTGTTGCCGATATTGTAGAATAATATTGTTGCGTATAATTTGCTTGGTGGCGTTGTTGTGGTTGAATATGCGTGTGTTTCCGGATCTGTCTGGTGAAAACGGAAGTGAGTTGTAAACGATTTGCATTCTCTATAGCCAACGTTTCCAACCAACCATCATTCGCTGCAAATCTACTACACTTTTCAGCTTAAAATAAACATCAAATTATTTTGACTTTTGGACTAGTACTTTATGCAAACATTTCTGCCCGATGATGACCCAAAATTTGATACAATTTTCCATTTTTATTGTTGAATAATTATTGTACAATTTTAATGCGAAAATTTCGATATTCTTAGGAAAAAAATACATCGAAAATGTCAAAGGTCAATACATACTTAAATAACAAAAGTGTTTCCTTGGCTAGTGGTCGTATTTAACATAGAATGCCAAAATTGAACACAGTTCTTTTTAATTTGTGGCATCAAAATCCGAAGGAGATTGAATCTGGGCAGGCCTTACTAAGTTCCCTCAACAGTCTATCCTTGCTGAACAGGACGTTTTTCGTGCCGGATCCGAAGGGCTAATGTATTTTATCGAGGAGTTTTTCAAATGAAAAAGGTTAGCTTCTACTTGAAAAGTTTACAAATCAAAAAACCCAACTAATTTCAATCAGAAAATTAAAAATTTGAAACTATTCTTAACTATGTAGCATATATTCCAATGATTAAATATCATCGTATGGAAACAACAACAAAATTCATAAAATTTGTGCACGGTATCGTGTGTGCGTATGAGTTTCGGTATGTATGCAGCGCGGAAGATTTTTATTGTGTGTGGTGAAAAAGTGAAAAAATCTCCTGCTGGCAGTTCTCGTTATATGCGAAGCTGCCTGCATTTAAGTGTATAGCCGCTAAACATAGTTGCGTTGAACTAATGACTGGACAGATAAATTAAAAAAAAACGGATGACTAAATGGGCTGGCCTTGCCACAAATTTATTTTATAAGAATATAAAGAGACATTCCTAGAAGAATACAAAGTATGCTACGAAATGTATATATTTAGCTAGTCTATAATGTAAAACAAAAATTGATTTGGGAAGAAATGAAATTGAAAGAAAAAAATAGTTGCGGTTTTTGAAACAATTTTTTGATCATTTTTTGTAAAGTGTAAATACGAGTATGTGAATGTAATCGTCTTATTACGACAATATTTTTAATAAACGGCTTACAACTTTTTTTTTGCAAATGTGTAAAGTGTTCCATCGCTTGATACGAAATTATTTTTGTAAACAGCTTACAGCCCGTTTTGTAAATATGTGCTTTCATCACATCGTAACGGAAAAATTTTCAATAAATAGCATAGTTATACAACATGTCCATTGGAAAGTTTGACATTTTTAGCATAAACATACTCAGAACGTTTTGACGTACGACCATCATTTGTGTTCTTCACAGTGACTTGAAAAAATCAATTTGGCAAAAAATTGAATTAACTCGTGAATATTTTCGTGAGATAATTTTTCACAACTTTCGACGTGGATTATCACGACAAGAGTGCATCGATGAACTTAAATCTTTATATGGCGATGGAAACCATCCTACAGCACTGTGAAAAAACTGGTTAAATGAATTCAATCGTGGCCGACGCTCGCTCAAAGACGGCCGTTGTGCCAGAGAACATTGATGCCGTGCGTGAACTGGCCGTAAAAAAGGTTTGTCATCGTTGGATCCCGCACAGTTTGACAATCGCTTAAAAAAAGGCTCGTGTCGATTGGTGCAAAGAAATTTTGAAAAAGTACGATTGCGGTGCTTCAAAAGACGTTTATAAGATCGTCACAGGTGACGAATCATGGATCTACGCATATGAGCCCGAAATAAAACGGCAATCGACCGTGTGGGTCTTCGAAGACGAGCCAAATCCAACAAAAATTGTATGTGGAAGAAGCACTTCGAAGCAAACGGTCGCCTGTTTCTTTGGCAAAACTAGTCATGTGGCGACTGTTCCGCATGAGCAACGTAGGACGGCCAATTCTGAGTGGTACACCACAATTTGTTTGCCTGAAGTCTTCGGAGAAATTCAAAAGACGAACAAGAGAAGACGAATCATTGTGCAGCATGAGAATGCGAGCTCTCACAAAACCTGCGCCTTTTTGACCGGCCAAAACATCGAATTGATGGGTCATCCGCCGTACAGCCTTGATTAGGCACCCAATGACTTCTTTTAATTCCCGCACATCAAGAAAAAAATGCGTGGTCAACGATTTTCGTCGCCAGAAGATACTGTTGAAGCGTTCAAAAACCATGTTTTGGAGGTGTCTCAATCGGAGTGAAAAAATATGCTTCGACAATTGGTTTGAGCGCACGCAAAAGTGTATAAATCATGTCGGAGAATACTTTGGAAAACAATGAAACCATTTTTGATGATAAATATTTGTATTTTCATTATTAGGCCAGAAATATATATGAGAAAGGGACCTAAGGGTAAAAAAACAAGTTTCACTTTTTTTTTGATGTGGTTAACATCTGAGCATTGAATGAGACCGATCCCATGCCCCAAAAGTGTTCCCTCCCAGAGATATGCGTTTTTATGAGAGTAATGGTAAACCAAAGATACACATATTTAAATCTTTAAAATGGTTTTTACCCTTAGGTGCCTTTCTATTTTGCGCGTCACATATAGCAGTCCTCATAGGACAAAGCCTAGCGGAACACCTGCGGCCAGCCTATGTTTATTGGATGAGAACTCGCATAGCGCATTCTCTAAGAATGCTCGATATAAAACGAGCAAAGGTATTACCGACACCAAATTCAATCAGCTTTCTAATGAATGCACCGTTGCAGACTCCATCAAAGCCCTTGAAGATTTCCAGTGTCACCACCCTACTCTCCACAAACTGGTTGATAGACCGACTCCAGCGCTGCGGCAGAAAAAGCCATCAGTTATCCGGTAGATCGATTTTTTACGGAAGCCCTGCAGTCGATCACTGAGCATGTCGTTGGACTTTAGATACCTCACAAGATGGTGGTTAGTCATACTTGCTATTATTATCTTGAAAAGCGCAGAGCAAATCGCGAATTGCCGAAAATTCGCTGGGATGGCCGGACGTTCGCAACCATAAAACACGCTGGAAAGACTCCCGCACGGTATGCATAGTTAAAGAGGTTGGTAGTGGACGTGCTAGCGTCGAAGAAGCCTTACTTGGGTCAAGTACCGAAATACCCATATCGAGATTCGAAAGAACATTTTTAACTGCACGGTTAGGACCATAGCGACCCTTGTCGGCCACTGTATCTAATAGGTCTAAAAGCCATTCCAATTTTAGGTGTGGCTAAACCATCTTCATTTTGGACCAAAAGAGGAAAACATTCCGCTTTAAGCGATAAAAAACTTAGGACCACATTTTGTTTTTGGCTTTTCCACTATATAACTTATATAATTTTAATGTTTTATGCCGTAGGCATAGACCCGGGGCTCTTAATCCCTCTCCTATTGTTCGGGGACATATGGGTATTAGGGCTACAACCAAATTTTTGGCATAGCACCACGTGATGCGCAAATTTTTTTATTAATGAAAATGGTTATCTCCGGCCAATTGGTAAAAAAAATGATACGCACCAAATGCATTTTCTAAAATCCTCCAGGTTTTTTTTAAATATATTATTTTTATTTTTTTTTTTATACGAGTATGAATACATTTTAATGTACCTTTGTAATAATAAACAAGTTAGTTATAATTATAAAAACAATTTATATATTATTCAACGAGATAAACTTTAGATTTAAAGTTCTTACAGATTTGCATAAAGGATAAATATCCTGAACTACCTTAATAGCACGTTCGGCACAAATATTACTTCTTTGCTGGTTTACTATAGATGAAGCTTCTTTTTTCCAATGTCGTATAAAGCATTTGTGAGCTTTTTTGAATCTACATACTGATTTTTGGCACTTGCTTTGAGCTTGCTTGCTTTGTTTGTTTAGTTTTTTCTCAAACAGTGATGCATTTGGGCGAATGATAATCCAAGAGTGATTCTCGAAAAACAATGCACCCACATAAAGTGACTGTTGGGGCGGTTTATGTGATGGCGGCGTCATCGGGCCGAATTTTTTTCAAAATTAGTCTGTCGGTCAGTCTGTTACTGCGAATGGTGTTCGCTATCGTGAGATGATATCGAACTTTTTATGGCCCGAATTGGACCGAATTTTCTTCAAAATGAGGCCGGTCAGTCATTTACTGCGAATGGTGTTCGCTATCGTGAGATGATAACGAACTTTTTATGGCCCGAATTGGAAGATATGGATGTGGACGATATGTGGTTACAACAGGACGGTGACACTTTGCACACAGCTAACGAAACAATGGTTCTTTTGCGCGACAAATTCAATGGTCGTGTTATCTCACGTCGTGGCGATATTAATTGACCGCCAATATCATGTGATTTGACACCGTTGGACTTCTTTCTTTGGGGTTATTTCAAAGAAAATGCGTACGTCGACAACAATTCAAGAACTTAAGGATGAGATAATTTGGCACATTAACGGCATAGAACCTCAATTATGCATCAGCGTCATCGAAAATTTGGACCATCGGATGGAGGTGTGCCGCCGAGGTCACGGCGGCCATTCGGCCGATATTTTGTTCCATACATAATTGAACCATACCAATATTTTCATAATAAAAAGAAATGACAATAATTTCCTAAACAATTTGTATTTTATTTAAAATAAACATCGACCCTTAAAATTAAACCACCCTTCATAACATAACATCAACGATTCCACTATATTTGAGGAAATGGTCTTTATATTGACGATAAAAAATTAATGTGAAGCTAACACTACCCGTCAACTCAAAAAAAAGACACGATAAAAGACACCTTGAAAAACAATGAAATTTCCTCTCCAATTCTTGTTTCATTGCAAATACTTGAGCTTCCTTTTTAGTTTGTTTTTTCGTCATAGCCACTGGTGCACCAGTCATGGAAGGTCACCAGTCTTGGTTTGCTGGTTCTATTCTATGATTAGACCAAAACAAACACTTTCGAACAGAGATACACGAAGAAAAAAATATAGTTGGGTTGACAATATTCAATCGACATTTGAGATAAGACTATTGTTATGTTTATGGTTGTAGCACAACAATATTATGATCCTCAGAACATTAGTATGATTCGCACACAACCATAGTAAGGCGTGATCCATTTCGAGGTTCCCTACTTTTTTAAAGAAAAAACACAGAAAATTGAATGGGGACTGTTTATTATCATTTGAAAGAACGTTTTTTGGCATTTATTTTTTGAAGTTTATGACTATCATATGTTGGACGCGGCTGCATCTCAGATGATCCATCCGTTGAGTTCAATTTCCGATGACTCGATCGAGCATTTCGACTGGTAACTGGCGAATGGCACGCGTAATATTTTGCTCCAAGGCCTGAATCAAAGCGAGCTTGTCCGCATAAACTTTAGACTTAACATATCCCCACAAGGAAAAAGTCTAACGGTGGGATATCACACGATCTTGGTGGCTCTGCTCACAAGTGTTCTCTCAATAAATCCATTGATTGAAGCGATGTGTGGGAAGTGGCGCAGTTTTGTTGAAAGCAAAAATAGTTGGTTATCATGGCGCGATAGCGGTCGCCATTGACGGTTACGTTCTCACCGGCATCATTTTTGAAGAAATATGGACCGATGATTCCACCGGCCCTCAAACCACACCAAACAGTTGTTTTTTCTGGATGAATTGGCAGCTCTTGAACCTCTTCTGGTTGCTCTTCGCCCCAAATGCGGCAAAAAAAAACAACAACAATCGGAAGGTAGTTCGAGGGATTTTTATTGTGTTTACTTTGTTCGGTGAAATACTCTAATACCGACTGGTTCTCGTTTATTTAAAATCAGCCTGCACTTATGTATATAGCCATTGATCATGATTAATCACAATCGTTACTTGCGGTCTACGAATGAAGTAGCATTCACCCCTGCTGGCAGCTAAAAGTATTTTCGACTGCCGTTGGAAAATATATTTTTGTTTTTTGAATGAAATGTTCACTAAAAACATAGCTTCAAATCTGGCTATGAACTAAGTGTAATGAGATTTAAAATAACTTGCTTGATAAAAATCTATATGTTTGAGTAACAATCCAATCCTAATAAATTATTTTGGGTATCATAGTATGGTTGAGTGAATCATACTATGGTTGTAGGGATAATAGTATGGTTGAGTGTGAATAATACTATGGTTGTGGGGATCATAGTATGGTTGAGTGCGAATCACATTATGGTTGTGAGGATCATACTATGGTTGTATGAGAAACATACTATGGTTGTGATGATCATAATATGGTTGTGGAGATAATAGTATGGTTGAGTGTCAATCATACTATTGTTGTGAGGATCATAGTATGGTTGTGGAGATCAAAGTATGGTTGAGTGTGAATCATAGTATGGTTGAGTGTGAATAATACTATGGTTGTGGGGATCATAGCATGGTTATGTGTGAATCATACCATTGTTGTGAGGATCATAATATTGATGTGGCACAACCATATAACAAACAATAGTATGGTCCTCTTCGAATATTGTCACCCCAACCATACTTTTTTTCTGCGTGTATGTGTCGCTAGACACATTCTAATTATCTATGGACAACGTGCCGTATTTATCTATTCATTTACTTTTATACTACTTTGTTTTCAGCAGCCCTTAATTATTAAATTAACATTAGTTAATATTAATTTCGATTAGCTATCGCCCATTACTCATATCACGTTATACTTAGTACACGCAGAAAAAAAGTATGGTTGTGGTGACAATATTCGAAGAGGATGATACTATTGTTGGGTATATGGTTGTGGTACAACAATAGTATGATCCTCAGAAGGATAGTATGATTCAAATACAACCATACTATGATCCTCTCAACAATAGTATGACTCACACTCAACCATACTATGATCTCCACAAGCAAAATATGATCCTCACAACCATAGTATGTTTCACATACAACCATAGTATGAATCCTCACAACCATAGTATGATTCACACGCGACCATATTATGATCCCTACAACCATAGTATGATCACACAGAATTATACTATGATCTCCAATATAATTTATTAGAATTTGTTGAAGTTGTCGACAATAGATTTGAATAATGAAAATTATTCAAAAAAAAAAAAACATTAAATTCAAAATAGTAGGAGTGATTTATTTTACTGTAGAAAAAATAAGTTTAAGTAAACGTAAGAGTTTTTATTAAAAAATTATCAGTTAAACAAGGCAAAGCAGCTTGTTTAAAACTATAAAAATAAAACGCAAAACACAATACTTTTGTCGCACCAACCATAAAACCATATTTTCATTTTTAAATTTAGCAATAATCTATTGCCACATTTCTACAATATTAATGTTGCAGCAATTATACTATTGCCAAAACTAAATTCAGTTAACAATGCTATGGTTGCGACGAACATACTTTTATTGCGGAGAACATACTTTTTTTGCCGTGACCATGTAGTAACCATGTTTTTTCTCTGCGTGTAGGGACATAAATACTGTTACACACGTTTTATGCTGTAAAATAAAAAGTACTGAATGTTTTTGGACCAAATATTTTTTAATATATTTATTGATGTATATTGTATCCAAAAAGAATCTACTTATTCGAAATGTCCGCCTTTTGCATTTACACACCCCTAAAACGCACTGGCCAATCGTCAATAGCTGCACGAACCTCGTCCATTGGAAAATTGGCCATAGCTCGAACCAAAGCAGTCTTAAGAGATCCAATGTTGGGGTATCTTTTGTGACAAACCTTGTCCTCTAAAACCGTCCCCAATTTGTAATCCAATGGGTTCAAATCTGGACTGCCTAAGGGTAATTTTTCAGAGGAAATGAACGCTGGCATTGTTTCGAAGCCAAGCCTGGGACGTTTTACCCTCACGGCGCAGAATCCTGCTGCAAAGTCCATGGCTGGTTTTGGAACAGGGAATTGTTAAGAGGCTTCAGAACAGCTTCCAAACCGGTTTCTTGGTAAACTTTGGCCGATGTTCGCAGATATGCAGGTCAGTGACCCCATCGTAAGAGACACCCCACCAAACCATGACTGAAGCTGGGTGAAGACCCTTTTCCACCCTTCTTGGGATCAGTTCAGATGCTTCCTTAGATGACCGCGCATAAACTCTATCATTTTGCTTGTAAAATTTTTCCTCAACGGTAAAATTTTGTTCATCGGTGAACATTTTTTTGTTTTTTGTGCAAGTTATCAGCGTGCTTCACCAAGAAACGTTTGCATTTTTCAATCCTATTTTTTTTTTTAAAGCTGCAGTCAATAAATGTCCGGTACGTCGTTAGAAAGTCCCAAGTCTTTTTTAATGATTCGACTAATGGACATTTGCGTGATATTTATCTGTGAATTCTTGATTTAACGGATTTGATGACATGCGGTGTTCGAACAGAGCGTGGGCGGCCCGACCGGTGGCGGTATTTTACATCTCCAGTCTCCTCAACAGTTTAATCCCTAGTGGTCGGAGCGTTTTAAAAACATCGTTTTTTTCATTTCACACTTGAAAAGCGCTATTACAGCGTTACGGTTCTCATTATCTGACCACTCCATGATGAAAGTTGAAACAATTTTAAAATCCGTTACAGGCTAACGCTATTGAGGTTAGCTTTCAAAACCCATATGACATTAACGAGGTATGTTCAGTTCTACTATTGAAATGGCTGTGTTCAATGTTGGAACAGTATTTATGTCCCTACGAAGTATACTTATACATTACACTTTATTACCGCTTATAGCGATTTTTATTATTTTATAAACTGTCATTAAACTCGGAAAATTTAATGGCAAACAAGGAAACGACACGAAACTATTTGATAATTTCAGATAATTCAAAGATTTGAAATAAGCTTTTTGTGCCCAGCAGACAGACACCCCCACCATTATCTTTCTATCCCTTCGCTTCGTTCTCATTTCATCAGCGTCATTTCATCTTGTGTTTCTGCTTTCATTTGACTATTCCTACATTCTCGTGTTAGACCTGGTCAGTCGTTGCCTTGCCTGTGTGCGTTTGTGCCTTTTGCCATTTTTCTTATTTAAAATGCTGTAGACATAAAATGAGTTTTAGATTTAATTTTAGATTGTATTTATGAGAATTTAACCAAGCGAATGGATTTCAATGGGATCGTGACTGTTTTACAGGAAAGCATTTTCATCTTCTGCTGTTGCTTCCGTTTTTGTTTTTGTGCTCTCTGAATGAAACTGCGATGAGGATGTGGAAATATTAAAGACGACGTAGGGAGGTAAATCCACTCATCGCACTCGCAGCATGCCACAAATATGAATGTTGGATTGTAACTGTCCTTACGAATGCAGTTAGTACGGGGACATAACGTCCACATACAGTTATTACATGAGAAAACTAGCAAATACCCGCTACTTCGTGAGAGTAAAACTTCCATATCAAATCACAAGTCCACTATATTACAATATATACTCGTAGCTTATGTAACTTTCTTAAATTGTTGTATTCTATAGAGGCTCTGTTACACATGATGTATTAAGTTTTGCACATCTTCGACCAGGTTAAGAACATGTACAGAGTGTCCGCCGGGAAGGTATACTACTTTGTTTACCGCCATATTTGTAGTCTTTACAGTTCATACTTGGCAGTCGTGAGGTAGAGACGTGGCAAATTTATTATGAAAAATTAATCAATAAATCAACGTTTTTTAATCGTTAAAACATTTTATTAAAATCAATCTTAGATTACTGTGACGATAAGAAAGATACGTGAAATTTTTGGTAGAAAAAACGCACCAACAAAATGCACTATTTATCGTGTAGTGAGTGATTTCGAAGAAAGAGGGTCTGTAGCTGATAGGCCCAAGAATGGACCACAACGTACTGCAAGATCGGCTGAAAACATTACTACTGCTCAAGACCACAATCCATCAACCTCAATTCGACGCCGTGCTTAGGAGCTTGTTCTTTAAAGAACAAGTTTGGCCACAATTTTGCACAAAGATTTGCACAAAGATCAACAAGAACATTTACGTCGCGGTAGATATGCCAATAGGATGTTACAGCTCGTCCATGAGAACCCCGATTTTTATAAAAAAAAATCGAAATGAGTAACGAGGCACATTTTCATTTGAACGGATATGTGAATAAACAGAATAGTCGATTCTGGGCAATGGAAAACCCTCAAATTATTCATCAGTCACCATTAAAACTGATATATACTGATATTACTGTCCTAGGCAATACTTAGTGTTTCCTGGCGCCATCTGGCATTTCCATTAAAAAGATTGACATTTTTAGCATAAACGTACTTAGAACGTTTTGACGTACGACTACCATTTGTGTTGTTTACAGTGACTTATAAAAAACAATTTGGCAAAAAATTGGAGTTAACTCGTGAACATTTTCGTGCGATCATTTTTCACAACTTTCGACGTGGATTATCACGACAAGAGTGCATCGATGAACTTATATCTTTGTATGGCGATGAAGCACCATCCCAAAGCACTGCGAAAAACTGGTTTAATGAATTCAGTCGTAGCCGACGATCGCTCAAAGACGAAGGTCGTCCAAAAACGGCCGTTGTGCCAGAGAATATTGATGCCGTGCGAGAACTGATAATGCAAGATCATCATGTGACTTACCGTAAGATAGAGGCATCCTTGGGCATTTCTTCCACCAGCATTTTTGACCGGCCAAAACGTCGAATTGTTGGGTCATCCGCCTTACAGCCCCGACTTGGCATCCAATGATTTCTCTTATTCTCGCACATCAAGAAAAAAATGCGTGGTCAACGATTTTCGTTGCCAGAAGATGCTGTTGAAGCGTTCAAAAACCATGTTTTGAAGGTGTCTCAATCGGAGTGGAAAAAGTGCTTCGAAAAATATTCTCCAAATGCTGGAGGATATTTTGAAAAACAATAAAACCACTTTTGATGATAAATATTCGAATTTTCATTATTAGGCCAGAAATATATATAGCAGCTCTCATGAGGTGGTCTGGAATACCGATATCATCCAGTGTGGACATTGTTGTATCTTTATCAATGATGGTTTAATGGAATAATGGTAACACAAGAAGAAGGAGTGAGTTGTTCCATGTGGACTGCTTGATTAAGTCATGGAAATATTACCATATGTAACAGCGCATAGAGAAAGAGACCTAAGGGTAAAAAAATCAATTTTCATTTTTTTCTTTTTTGATGTGGACAACATCTGAGCATCGAATGAGACCGATCCCATGCCCCAAAAGTGTTCCCTCCCAGAGATATGCGCGTTTTATGAAAGTGGAGTCGACGATTCTAAGCGCAACTAGAAAGGGACCTAATCTTTAAAATGGCTCTCCTGAACAAAACTTTTCACTTTTTTTTTTGATGTAGACAACATCTGAGCATCGAATGAGACCGATCCCATGCCCCAAAAGTGTTCCCTCCCAGAGACATGAAGTCGACGATTCTAAGCGCAAATAGAAAGGGACCTAATCTTTAAAATGGCTATCCTGAAGAAAGCTGGCTTTTAACCTTAGGTTCCTTTCTATTTTGCGCGTCACATATAATAAAATTAAGAAAATAATTTCTCAAATAATTTGTGTTTTAATCAAATTCAACATAGGCCCTTTAAATTTAACCACCCTTTATATACACGATCTCGCTTTTTATTAATCTGGCATGGTACGCTGATGTTACATTTTTCGAGCTAGACTTTAGAGAATCGCAAAAACTATTGCTAGATGTTACAAAGGGAATAACAATCTATTGTGTATACACTTCATCCTATCGTGTATACAAGAATGGGCTAATTCTCCAAACCTTTCAGAAGCTTGAAACATCAGCACTAGAAATAAATTCATTATTTCTCTAAATTGCCTACTATCAGGAAAATGACGATCACTTTTATTCAGCAAACATTCGAAAATCTTTTGGGAAACGTAAACCATCACATTTTCGTAACTAAGCCTCCAATCTAGATAACAGCAGTTGTTCAACAATTGTTCTTTACTATTGTTAGCCATAAACACACAATATTTGGCAAACATTATGGCCATATCACATTTAGAGAGTAGGCAATTTCATATTGCATGACCAGCTATACTTAAATGTGATATTTATTTTTTTTTCTTGGCATAACTTCATTTTGTAACGATTTTCACAAAACGCCCCGAAAAGTTTATGCAAATTTATTGCATTTTTCCCCTGTTCCTTTCTCGGTGATTTAATACATAAAATTACGTTCCAATGCTCAGGATGACCAACAGCCGGGCTGATATTGCCATGTATTATGATACATGGCAATATGAATTTTCATTTTATTTTCTATATAATCATAAAACGAAAGAGAATTATTAAGTAATTATATTGTTATAATATAATATCTATGTGAGTATGAGTGTGTGTGTTTGTTTGGCTAAATGTGTTTATTTCGCAGTTGAATTTGGGTTAAGCCCGAAACTCTTGGCCATAAATTCCCAGTTGAGTAAAGTGTTTGGGAAAATTGCTGGGAACGCGCTATACACACCGTGTACCGGCCACCTACCAACCATAGTGCCAAAGTGGAACAGGCAAAAATGCTAAATAATATACTCTTAAGCCTTAATTTATTATACACTACCAGGCTAATAACTTACCACACGCTTTTCCCAAGTATCACACACTATTTTTGTCCAAAGAACCGCAAAAGGCATCCACCAGGGAGAGAGGGAGCGAGAGTGAATTCGTTTCAACAGAACGGCTTCTAGGAATGCTCGCTAAACAGGAGGAGTATCTGAATAGTTATTGAAATATGCCTAAGTGCGAATTTAATCGTTTGAGCTATTTTAGGCTGCCGCGTAAAAACACCCCCTCCACCCCCATAAATGTCTTAATATGTCTTTGGCTGTCATCGGCAGAAGGTGTCTAACATTTGAAATTAGACTACTGGATTCGGCTAGACACAGCGACAATATATGTAATTACAGCATGAGATAATTGATTACTGAGAGTCTACACCCTACTGACAAAATGCTAATAAAGTCGACGAAGGTATGGCCAAATTGCCTAATTGCTAACATTAGGAACAAAACTGTGCTAATGTGTAATGATACCGATGTAGAGGTTTTAAATGAGCAAAATCGTTTAGTATGGCATTCACATAAGACAAAAAAGGAAATAAAATTCCCGCTATTTCGTCACAAAACCGACGAAATACGAGGGTTGCTATATATATTTCTAGCCTAGTCAACACTAAGTGTTGCCTGGCGCCTTCTAACATTTCCACTGAAAAGTTTGACATTTTTTAGCATAAACGTACTCAGAACGTTTTGATGTGCGACCATCATTTGTGTCTTTTACGGTGACTTGAAAAAATCAAGTTGGCAAAAAAAAGGAATAAAATCGTGAACATTTTCGTGTAATCATTTTTTACAACTTTCGAGGTAGATTATCACAACAAGAGTGCATCGGTGAACTTAAATCGTTGTATGGCGATGAAGCACCATCCTATAGCACTGTGAAAAACTGGTTTAATGAATTCAATCGTGGCCGACGCTCGCTCAAAGACGAAGGTCGTCCAAAAACGGCCGTTGTGCCAGAGATGCCGTGCGTGAACTGATAATGCAAGATCGTCATGTGACATACCGTGAGATAGAGGCATCCATGGGCATTTCTTCCACCAGCATACATTCGATATTGCATGAACACCTGGCCGTAAAAAAGGTTTGTTTGTTCTCCTTGGATCCCGCACCATTTGACAATCGCTTAAAAAAAAAGGCTCGTGTGGATTGGTGCAAAGAATGTTTGAAAAAATACGATCGCGGTGCTTCAAAAAAACGTTTATAAAATTGTCACAGGTGAAGAATTATGGAACTATGCGTATGAGCCCGAAACAGTGCAATCAAGCTTAGCGTGTGAGTCTTCGAAGACAAACCAAATCCAACGAAAGTTGTTCATGGAAGAAGCACTTTGAAGCAAATGGTCGCCTGTTTCCCCGACAAAACTGATCATGTGTAGAACGGTCAATTCTGAGTGGTACAGCACAAATTTTTTGCCTGAAGTCTTCGTAGAAATTCGAAAAACGAACAAGAGAAGACGAATCATTGTGCACCATGACAAGGCGAGCTCTCAAACATCGGCTCAAGCCAGCGCCTTTTTGACCGGCCAAAACGTCGAATTGATGGGTCATCCGCCGTACAGCCCTGACTTGGCACCCAATGACTTCTATTTAATCCCGCACATCTAGATGCTGTTAATGCGTTAAAAACCGTGTTATGGAAGTGTCTCAATCGGAGTGGAAAAAGTTCTTCGACAATTGGTTTGAGCGCATGCAAAAGTGTATAAATCATGCTGGAAAATATTATTAGAGAAGTTATTGATAATTTAATTGAAAAAGAAAATATTTCATTAGAAGCCAATGAGGTTACATAAATAAATAGAACTAATAAACCTCCAATAAAAACTAAAAATACTTTGAAAAACCCTAAAACCATTTTTGATGATAAATATTCGCATTTTCAATATTAAGCCACAAATATATATAGCAGCCCTCGTATTTAGGCTCTTCAAAATCTCGATGAAGATCCGCTGTTTTCGACAAAAATTTTGTTCAGTAATGAGGCCCATTTCTGGCTCAACGCCAAAGTCAATAAACAAAATTGCCGCATTTGGGCTAAAGAGCAACAAGAAGAGGTAAAAGAGGTGCCATTGTACCCAGAGAAATCCACGGTTTGGTGCGGTTTATGGGCTGGTGGAAGCTTTGGTCCATAGTTTTTCTAAAATGATGATGGTCGCAATGTAAACGTCAATGGAGCTCGCTATCGCGCAATAATATCGGTCTTTCTGCTACCTGAAATTGAAATCAAAAATCTTGGCGACTTTTGGTTTTAACAGGACGGTGTCGCTTGCCATCAGCTGCTTAAACAATGCATCTATTGAGAGGCCATTTCGAAGAGCGGCTAATTTCACGTTTCGGACCGGTATGTTTGCCTGGATCGTGTGATATCACACCTTTAAACTTATTTCTTTGGGGTTACGTAAAGTCCCAAGTATAGGGTGTTCCATTTAGAAGTATTTTTTTAGAACAAAAAAATATAAAAATTCAAATCAAGTGTGGAATCTTTATTGGTAATCTAAAAGGACATTTTATGGCATTTATTTCTTGAAAATATTTACCTTCAAATGTGGGCAACGGTATTATGGAAATGAGTGTTCGGTGAGAAACAGGAAAATCCGCTGTTTTCGACCAAACTTTTGTTCAGTAATGAGGCCCATTTCTGGCTCAACGCCAAAGTCAATAAACAAAATTGCAGCATTTGGGCCGAAGAGCAACAAGAATAGGTTCAAGAGGTGACATTATACCCAGAGAAAACCTCGGTTTGGTGCGGTTTATAAGCTGGTGGAATCATCGGTGCATATGTTTTCAAAAATGATGATGGCCGGAACGTAACCGTGAATGGTGCTATAGATCTTTATGCTACCCGAAATTGAAGCCCATAATCTTGACGACACTTGGTTTTCAACAGGACGGCGCCACTTGTCATACAGCTGCTTAAACAATGGATCTATTGAGAGGTCATTTCGAAAAGCAGTTAACGTTTTATGCAGATGAGTTGGCCGCCTAGATCGAGTGATATCACACCTTTAGACATTTTTCTTTGGGGCTACGTAAAGTCCAAAGTGTATGCCGACAAACCAGCTACAACTCAGGTTTTGGAAGCCAACATTACGCGTGTCATTAACGCCCTACCGGTCGAAATGCTCGAACGAGTCTTCCAAAATTGGATCCTCAGAATAGACATCCTAAGGCGTAGTTGTGGCCAACATTGAAAGGAAATTATATTCAAAAAAATGTTTTTTTTCTCCAATTTTATGCATTCTATTTTACAATAATAAGCAAATTTGATAAACTTAAAACAATAACATGACTTATTGATTCCCATCGGAAGCAACAATATAGTTTATATCTATATCTATGTACAGATGTGTGCGCACAAATTGTGCTAAACTAAAAACAAAATATATGTTACATAATATTTACTTATTCTTATTCATATAATTATTATTATTGAAGTATTATAAAAATGGAAGATCTAGAACATGGTTTCTTTTTAGTCTTCATACTTCGGCAGTCTCATCTAATAGTGTGATTGCCAATATGTTTGTGTGATTACTAAGTCTATCTAAATAATTTGAACTAGACTTTTTGATTTCGCATTTCGCAAAAGACATTTTGAGGTCTTTGTCCATATGTCCAGATAGGCTTTAATACAACTTTAAGCAGGAGAACTTTGTTTTCTAGTGACAGTTGAGATTTAGGCCCAAGTAAACAGTACATTTGTTTAAATTTTATGGCAAGCTACCAAGTGAAGTCCAAGCTATTTAACTTTATTACTCTCTGGAATTGTTGTGCCATTTAAAAGCACAGCCGGGCAGTTCTCCCTCCCTAACGTAAATGTGATATGATTTGATTTTTGAGTATTGACTAAAATATTCCACTTTGTAAGCCAACGTTGCAGACTGTCCAGTTGTAATTGCAATATTCTAGATGCTTCAGATGGAAATAGATGTGAACATAAAAATGCTGTATCATCTAAATATGTTGCAACAGTTATGCCATCTCTAGTTGGCATATCATGTGTGAATATTGTATACAGGACAGGTCCAAGCACGCTACCCTGTGGAAGGCCGTCTTCTATTCGATGAATGTTGGAAGCTTCATTATTGACTTATACATAAAAACATCTGTCACTTAGGTATGACAGGAAAAATTTGTATACTAGGGCTGGAAGAATATTTTTTAGCTTGTATAACAGTCCACTATGCCAAACTTTATCGAACGCCTGTCGTATATCCAGAAATACAGCAGAACAGTACTTTTTATTTTCAAACGCATCTGTTATTTCTTTAATAATCCAATGACATTGTTCTGGTGTTCCGTGTTTATGTCGAAATCGGAATTGGTGATCTGGAATTATGCTGTTTTTTTCAAGATGGAGCAATAGGCGTTTCAAAAGCAGTCGTTCAAATATCTTGGATTAAATGGGCACTAAACTAATATCTCTGTAAAATCCTACTAAATGTTCAGATTTACTTGGTTTTAAAACCATTATTAGCTCTGCACACTTCCATTGCGAGGGGAAGTGCTGAAGTTGTAAAACTGAGTTGAATATTAATGTTAAAAAGACAAGCCCTTTAAAAGGCAAAGCCTTTATGGATTTCGCGTCATTTTTATCATATCCTGAAGATTTTTTATTATTTCACTTACTAATTTCCGCTTTAGTTTCATTTAGATGTATATGCTTCAAAGGATGTTCCATTTGGCAAGCAACATATAAGAAATTAAGAATCTATTTACATTGGTGCTTGGGAGTTTAAATGTTGTCTCCAAGTGCTCGGCAAAGGTAGCTGACTTTTGTTTGTCGTTTCCACAGCATTTTTAATTGGAACATTTCGCTTAACTGGACGTCTGAGATATTTTGTGGCGCCAAAAAGCTCATGATCTTTGTTTATATTCTGGTGCTTTAGTCTCTTGAAAAAGTTTCCAGTATTATCGTTTCTTTCTTTCGCGAGTATTTTGGGGCATAGTTTGATTGCAAGGTTCCAGTTAGTTTTGTCTCCGCGTACGACGCCAGCCAGTTTTGGGTTCTGCGTACGATACCAGACTCGCCTTAGTCATCTTGACTGTCTTATCATATCTCTTGCTATTTCTGATGCATGCACTTTAGGTTCTAGGACTTGAGGCGGTTCTATGGCAGGAGTAGATATAAAAGCAGCTTCATGAATCAGTGAAGTGAATGATTCGACGGCATCGTCCAGTTTTAATTTCTATGTTGAGGTTCAAGTTATTATCAATTCGATCTCTAAAGATTTCTAGATTCGTATTTCTTTTAACAAGATTGACCTTTTTGGGAGCTAGCTCAACATTGACATTGTAGTTGACGACTAGAGGAGTATGATCAGAACTTAAGTTGTCATCATTTGAAATGTCAAGAGAGTACCTTGGAATACCGGCATAAACAACAAAGTCAAGAAGATCTGGAATTTTGGCAGGATCGATGGGCCAGTAAGTTGGTCTTCCTCCATTTAGTGTATTAAAGTGGTTATCCCTTATACATTTATATAATTTTTTTCCATTAGGATTAGTTAGACGGTAACCCCACCATGGGTGTTTCGCATTATAAAACCCTGCTACAATAAAACAAGAACCTATATTACATATAAACATGTTCTCAATCTGAAATTCTCATCTCATCTTGAAGTTGATGTTTATTTTAATCAAATTGATGCACAATTTTTTCAAGCTAATGCAAAATTTTCATCAAGTCGATGTAAGGTGTTGTTCAAAATTATTTACGATTTTCATTATACTGATGCACAATGGTTATCAAATTAATGTAGGAACTTAAAGAGTTATTGATGATAATTTCTGCCTGAAACTAAAAAAAGTGTTGCAAGTTGGAAAATGATGTCAAATTCATCAAATTAATGTATGAATTTGTTAAATTGATGAACTTTTTTTTAGTCTAATTAACACTAGTCTTATTTCGAATACTACAGACGTAAAAGGGGTGTTATTTATAAAAGAAACTCTCCAACGTAGAACCCAGTATAGCTAAGTCAGAATAATTAACCGTTAGCTTTTTATCACAGACTTCTTAAAACAGTTGGTTTCTGATTTCAACTTAAACGGTTATACTTTTATATTAGAGGTTTGTAGATTGGCTTGGTCTATTAAGGTATTACATTTCAATGGGTTCATTACATCTCTGATTTATTTCCGTAAGGAATTATTCAAGATTATTACGTACTTGCAATGTCAGGCGGCAACACTTACACGCAGAGAAATGGCATGGTTACTCTATGGTCACGGCAACAATAATATGTTCTCTACAATAAAAGCATGTTCGTCGCAACCATATTATTGTTTTCTGAATTTTATTTTGACACTAGTATGATTGCGGCAAAATTAATTTTGTTGAAATGTAACAATACTATTATTGCTAAATTTAGAAATGAAATTATGGTTGTACCAACCATGTTAATATTGTTGGTGCGACAAAATTATTGTTGTTAAAGATCCACGTTAACAATAATATGATTACGGCAATCATGCACTATGGTTCAGACTATAAACAAAGCATAACAGGTTTTAAAGGATATGTGTGCGTGTTTTTTTTGGTACACCAAAAAACCATACACACACACACGATACAGTGCGTGGTTGTTTCATCATAAAAAACAACAACAATCGGAAGGCAGTGTAAAGGATTTTTAGTGTGTTTACTTTGTTCGATGGAATACACTATTGCCGACTGGTTCTCGTTTATTTAAAATCTGTATATAGCCATTCATCATGGTTTAATAACGTTCATCATTTGGGTCTACGGATGGTAAAGAAGCATTCACCCCTTGCAGTCACCACTGCTTGCAACTAAAAGTCTTTTTGACTGCCTTTTGAATATATTTTTGTTTTTTTTTCAATAAATTGTTCAAAAGAAACATTGTCTCAAATCAGACTGTGAACTAATTGTACAAAAATGCTTAATACGAATCTCTAATGTTGACATAACCCAATCCTAAAAAAAAATCCTAAAAATCATAGTATGATTGAGTGGAATCATATTATGGTTGTAGGGATCATAATATGGTTGCATGCGAATCATACTATGGTTGTGACGATCATAGATACTATGGTTGTTTGTGAAAGATTATGGTTATGATGATCATAATATGGTTTTGGGGATAATAGCATGGTTGAGTGTGACTCATAATATGGTTGTAGGGACTATAGTATGGTTGCGTGTGAATCATACTTTTATTGTGAGGATTATAATAGTGTTGTGCCACAACCATATAACAAACAATAGTATGATCATCTTCGAATTTGTCACCACAACCATACTTTTTTCAGCGTGTAGGCTCATAAAATGTTTTCAAGCAACTGCAAACGTATTGAAAGCGAGTCCCCCATCCTTACCCATCGCAGATGTCTTCTGACAATGTCGAGTATTACCAATTCTGAGAACAACTCGCGCCGCCCATCAACAGAAGCAGAAGGATCAGCGTTTATGGGTTTAACTCTTTGCTATGAAGCCATTAATGGAGCAGAATTACTATGAGCGTTTTGGGAAAATACCTTTTAAATGCTTGTGTCTACAGTTGTGATACGTACGTTTGCTTTCTGATTTGGTATCTAAGCCAGTAAATTCCTGTTCTAATGCCAGCAATTTGCCATAAACAAAACGAGCATTTCTTTATCCACGGTAATTTTTCTTTACTTCACACATTTTTTTTATCTAAAATTTAATATCAAACATTTGTAGGTGTCTATGGCTGTAACTGTGTGTGTGTTAAAGTGTACGATTGTTGCTGCTGTACGTTTAGTAAAATTGGTTTCATTTGTATGTGTGGGTATGGGTGTATGTGGTGGTATGTGTGTGTGCGCATAAAAGTGGGTTTCAGCTTAAGTGATGTGTTCCTGAAGATTTCCCTTTCGGCTTGGAAGTTTTCCCTTTGGGTTACGCATTTTTTCGTTATTTTTATACGAATTCACAAATTCATGCAGACACAAACAAACACAAGAAGACATTAACATAAGTGGTTAAATATTGGGCATGCTCGTATTATTGTTACCCATAAATGTTTTTGATTGTTGCCTTTTAGTTTTGCTTTTTGTTTACTTCGTCAGCGGATTGAAAAGTTTTAATACAAATAAGGAATGTCGAAACGAATCTGATGCACTCTTCACTTTAAAAGTTATAGAGGAAAAATAAATGTCATATACCCTACACCACGCAGTGTAACAGGGTATTATCACGTTTATGTTTGTAACACGATAAAAAAATGGCAATAGAATCCATTTAAGTTAAACAGATCGATTTAGAACTACTATATTATTTCATTTAGCGATGTCCATCCGCTATTCCCACCGTCCATCATTTCTTCCTTCTACCCATTTGTCTACAATTAATCTTGATTCACATCGGTTCATGTTTCGATATCACACGTAGGTTTTCCCGATTTCAGAAACTGCAGCAAATTACATCCGATTCTAACTAAATTTCACTTGGAGCATTTCGAATGGCCAAGACCAATCCCTGACAAATTTTTTTTTCGAAGTTTTTATTTACAATCTGTCCAACTAAGGACAATAAGCAAATTTCATCATATTTTACAAATAACATAGATTGTTGAGCTCCAACGAGAACAATAATATAAGAATATCTTACGATTAAATAACAATAATTTGCAAGTGTATGCACTATTTTAAAGCATTAAAATAAACTATAATTATTATATACGAGTATATAGCATCTACTTCCGAAATGGGAGGTCAAGGATGTGTCTTCAGTCTTCTTGTTTCGTTGGTATCATCGCGCAATGAAATGGCCAGCGAGTTGCAGTGATCACTTAATCTTTGATGGTAGTTTTCTGCATACCGTCTTATTTCATCTTTAACCATCGGAATGCTTAAGTCATTATGAATAGTGTTGTTAGATACGAACCACGGTGCGGTGCGTACGAGTATACCATATGTCCATACAGGTTTCAGTATGCTCTTGTATATTAGAATTTTATTGTGTATACTTAGTCCAGATTTGGAACCTAATAGCCAATATAGACGCCGGGTTTTTATGTTTAAATGTTCTTTTTTAGATTTTATGTGTGCTTTCCACGCAGCCATCTGTCAATGTGAATCCCCAAGCATTTGACGCTTGATGATTTTGAAATAACACAATTATTTATTAATAAATTAGGACAATCGCCATTTCTCATAGCAAATGTGACGTGAGTAGATTTTTCAGCTTTTATTCTGATTTTCCATTTGTTCATCCAGTTTTGAATGTTGTTAAGTTCGTTTTGAACGAAGTACGAAGCTTCAACCGGGCATGAACTACAGGATAGTATTGCGGTGTCATCTGCGTATGTCGCTACTAACACATCTTTCGTTTTGGGTATATCGGCAGTAAAAATGGTGTAGAGAACTGGACCCAGTACGCTGCCTTGTGGAACTCCGGCCCCGATTTCATTAATATCGGAATGTTCTTCATTTACTTTGACATAAAAACATCTCTGCGTCAGGTAGGATTTAAGGACCAAATACATATGCCCAGGTAGGATATTTTTAAGTTTGTAAAGCAAACCATCGTGCCAAACTTGTCGAATGCCTGCGGAACGTCTAAAAATGCTCCGGAACAATATTTCTTGTTTTCCAATGTATCTCCAATATAGGCGATGATACGATGGCATTGCTCAGGAGTACCATGTTTATGTCTGAGCCCAAATTGATATTCAGGTATGATATTATTTTTCTCTAGTACTGGTAGTATTCGTCTTAAAAATATTTTTTCAAATAATTTAGAGAAAGTGGCCAGTAAGCTGATTGGTCTGTAAGAAGTGCGGCATTATTATTTCTGCTCATTTCCACTGAGATGGAAAATGATTTAAACGCAGAATCGAGTTGTATATTAAAGCTAAAAATGTAACTGCTTTTTTGGAACCCTGACAAATGTCCTTGCGGATTTGCGATCATTATGCTATTAAGTCACCTTTGTAAATCCAATCTCATCACTCCAAAGATCTAGATAAAAGAGCGAAATCTTCTAAAGTACGAATAGTATAGGGTAGGGCTGCTATATATTAGAGCGCCCATAAAACAAAAAGTGTTAATTTTTCCGCTCAACGCTCATTTTCTAGTATATTGGGCAACATAAATAATATCCGTGCAAAAATGTTTTCAATCGGATAGAACCCTGCCAGTCCGTCACGACTTTTAGCCCTAAAAATGGAGTAAAACTAGTTGCAAGCTTTGATGAGCTACAACACGTAAGCCAGACGACTTACGGAAAATACACCTTAAGCATTTGTGTTGCAAATATACAGGCAAACATTTTTCTCTCAGACAATTTTTGACCTAGCTATGACCGTTCATGGTGTTTTCAGAGGTCAAACGTTAAATTTGAGTCAACATTTTTTTCAAACGTAAATTAGTAATTTTATTTATAAACGTTCGAACACAATTTGAAGTCCGAACTCTTTAGGGCTAAAAGTCGTGAAGGACTGGCCGGTTTCTATCCGATTGAATTTTTTTTTGCACGGGTATTATTTTTGATGCAAAATACTTAGTAGGGACATAAATACTGTTACGACATTGAACACACCCATTTTAATAGTAGAACTGAACAAACCTTGTTAATGTCATATGGATTTTGAAAGCTAACCTCAATAGCGTTAGTCTGTAACGGGATTTTAAAATTGTTTCAACTTTCATCATGGAGTGGTCAGATAATGAGAACCGTAACGCTGTAATAGCGCTTTTCAAGTGTGAAATGAAAAAAAACGATGTTTTTAAAACGCTCCGACCACTAGGGATTAGTCGCATTTTCGTCTACCGATGCACAAAACTGTTTGAGGAGACTGGAGATGTAAAAGACCGCCACCGGTCGGGCCGCCCACGCTCTGTTCGAACACCGCATGTCATCAAAGCCGTTAAATCAAGAATTCACAGAAATCCGCTCCGAAAACAGAAAATCATGGCCCGTGAGATGAATATCACGCAAAAGTCCATGAGTCGAATCATTAAAAAAGACTTGGGGCTTTTAAACGACGTACCGGACATTTATTGACAACAGCTTTAAAAAAATTAGGATTGAAAAATGAAAATGTCTTTTGGTGAAGGAAGCTTTGCACAGAAAAATTTTGTTCACCGATGAAAAAACTTTTAACGTTAAGGAAAATTTAACAAGCAAAATGATTGAGTGTATGCGCGGTCATCTAAGGAAGCATCTGAACTGATCCCAAGGGTGAAAAATGGTCATCACCCAGCTTCAGTCATGGTTTGGTGGGGTGTCGCTTACGATGGAGTCACTGACCTGCATTTCTGCAAACAAGGAGTCAAAATATCGGCCAAATTTTACCAAGACACAATTTTGGAAGCTGTTTGTGAAGCCTCTTAACAATTCCCTGTTCCAAAACTAGCCACGGACTTTCCAGCAGGATTCTGCGCCGGCCTAAAAGGCTAAAACGTCCTAGGCCTGGCTTCGAAACAATTTGCCAGCGTTCATTTCTTCTGAAGAATGGCAGTCCAGATTTCAACCCATTGGATTACAAATTGTGGACGGTTTTAGAAGACAAGGTTTGTCACAAAAGGTACCCTAACATTGGATCTGTTAAGACTGCTTTGGTTCGAGCTGTGGCCAGTTTTTCAATGAACGAGGTTCGTGAAGCTATTGACGATTGGCCAGTGCAATTTAAGACGTGTGCAAAGGCAAAAGACGGACATTTCGAATAAGTAGATTCTTTTTGGACACAATATACATCAATAAAGATATTAAAAAATATTTGGTCCAAAAACATTCAGTACTTTTTATTTTATAGTATAAAACGTGTGTAACAGTATTTATGTCCCTACTAAGTATACTAGAAAATGAGTGGGGAGCGGAAAGAATAATACTTTTCCATTTATCTATGTATTTCATGGGCGCTATACTATATATATTTCTGGCCTATTAATGAAAATGCAAATAATTTATTCTTCTTCTTTGACCAAATGGGTATTTATTTTATTTGTTTATGTCGTTTTTGACTGGGCTGATTGGTTTATCATCAAAAATGTTTTTATTGTTTTTCAAAGTATTCTCCAGCATGATTTATACACTTTTGCATGCGCTAAAACCAATTGTCGAAGCACTTTTTCCACTCCGATTGAGCACCTCCAAAGCATGATTTTTAAACGCTTTAAAAGCGTCTTCTCTTGTTCGTTTTTCGAATTTCTCCGAAGACTTCTGGCAAACAAGTTGTGGTGTACCACTCAGAATTGACCGTCCTACGTTGCTCAAGCGAAACAGTCGCCACATGTCCAGTTTTTCTGAAGAAACCGGCGATAATTTGCTTCGAAGTGCTTCTTCCACGAACAACTTTCGTTGGTTTTGGCTCGTCTTCGAACACCCACACGGTCGATTGCTGTTTTGTTTCGGATCCTTGATTCGTCACCTGAGACGATCTGAGAAACGTCTTTTGAATCACCGCGATCGTATTTTTTTTAAGATTTCTTTGCACTAATCGACACTAGCGGCATCCAACGAAAACAAACCATTTTTACGGCCAAGTGTTCATGCAATATCGAATTGATGCTGTTGGAAGAAATGCCCAAGGATGCCTATATCTTACGGTATGTCACACGACGATCTTGCATTATCAGTTCTCGCACGGCATCAATGTTGCCTGTCACAACGGCCGTTTTTGGACGAATGAATTCAATTAATCAGTTTTTCATGGTTCTATAGGATGGTGCTTCATCGCATTACAAAGATTTAAGTTCATCGATGCACTCTTGTCGTGATAATCGACATCGAAAGTTGCGAAAAATGGTCGCGCGAAAGTGTTCACGAGTTAGTTCAATTTTTTTTGCCAAATTTTTGTTTTCAAGTCACCGTAAGCAACACAAGCGATGGTGGTACGTCAAAATGTACGTTTACGCTAAAAAATGTCAAACTTTCCAATGAAATGTCACATGGCGCCAGGAAACACTTAGTGTTGCCTAGGCCGGTTAACCACCCACCGCCACTAGCCTCTTTACGTGAGTGTATTACCCTCTTACAGCGTTTTTGCTCGCTTTGCTTTTATCGAAGTCAAGTTAGTAGACAAATGACATAAGGGACAAATGTATGAAAAACATCGTTGGCAGATTGTCGAAAAACGCGGGGTCATTGTAAGCGAATACTCCGGTTATGTGCGACATTGACTCTATTATATTGGCCCTTTTAAGTATATCCTTGTAATCCATGTTATTACTGAAGTGATAGTTGCCCTGCCTATTGAGTTTTTACTGAATTTTTTATAGACGGTGTCGAGTTGCTTGGCTAATGGATTCCTTCTGGATGATGGTAGATATTCGGGATATTTTACAAGTGGCTGATGACACTGGCAAAGTTGACATTACGGCAGAGGAAGACTTTTCTTTTTGGTGTGCATCTGGCTATTGCACTTTGGTCTCAGAAATAAAATCACTATTTCTCGATTAAGGTGAGCATCCACGATTCAATTTAAGTATTACACATTAATAATTATAAATTGATGTGTTGTCGTCTTTTTGTAGGTCTAGAATAATGGGAATTGCTTGGTTATAAAAACCCTTAAGGCTGTGAAGACAGTCATGCGCATAGCAGCGTCATGAGTTCTCGTGGCGATTAATGCGATCGTCGACGTTCAGCGTTCACATTGTAGATCAATAGAATAGTGGCGACCGACGATCTTCAATGCAAACAGTAGGGCGGCGTCCACAGACAGCATATTCGGTCTTGTGTTTTGCCAATACTGTCTCAACGTCAAGTGTAGTTCTATCAACGTCTAGTCTAGTTCTATCAATAAGAAAAATCCAGTTCCGTCATTTTTCGTCAATATCAGTAATTTACGTTACGCGATTTCTAGTGAAATTCCAGGAAATTTTTAAAAACCTACACAGCCGATTGACATTAAAAAATTTTAGTTGACGAACATAAAATTAAGCGAATTTTAAATTAGATATTGTAACTTGCTGGAAGCAGAGATTGATTGGCCAACAATTTAAAGTTTTTGGCGTTTGACGGAAAAAACAAAAAGGTTTTACTGATTTGTGGAAATGGATTTTGTTTTTGAAGAATTGGAAAATGACTCTATTCTTAACTTAAGTTTAAATTACTTAATTTAAGCGATTAACATTAAATATCAACCACTAGATTGGTAAAAAAAATTTATCACCACTTAATTAAAAATGTAGAGATTAAGCTAAATTATTTATTAGATATTGCACTTATATTTAATGAATGTAAACATCAAAAACAACTTATTAAATTCGAGCAATGTGTCGTATATTTGGTGTATGTATTTTAGTATGTATGCAGCAACAGAGGTTTTTATTGTGTTCCGTGGAAAATTCTAATGCCGGCAATTCTCGTTGGATGCCAATCCACCTGCTCTTTAGTGTATAGCCGCTAAACGTAGTTGCTTAGGGGTCTACATAAGATGAGTAACAAAAATACTTTCCGACTGTTTTTTTTGAAAAGATTTTACAACTTTTTTGTAATTATGTAAACTTTTGGCTTGCGACTTTATTTTTTGTAAATATGTGAATTTTTTCATCGCCACATTAAGGAAATATCGGGTGATTTTTTCAGAACAAAAAAATATAAAATTCAAATTAATTGTGGAATCTTTATTGGTGATTTGAAAGGACATTTTATGGTATTTAGTTTTTAAATATAATATTGACCTCAGGGTCAATAGGGTTTCCATTTTGAGGGTCGAATTTTGGATGACTCGTTCGAGCATTTCGACGGGTATGGCTTTAATGACACGCGTAATGTTGGATTCCAAAACCTGAATCGTAGTTGGTTTGTCAGCTTAGACTTTGGACTTGACGAAACCCCAAAGAAAAATTTCTAAAGGTGTGATATCACTCGATCTATGCGGCCAACTCACCTGTCCAAAACGTGAAATTAACTGCTTTTCGAAATGACCTCTCAATAGATCCATTGTTTAAGCAGTTGTATGGCAAGTGGCACCGTCCAGTTGAAACAAAATGTCGTAAGGATTACGGGTTTCACTTTCAGATAGCATAAAGATCGATACCATGGCGCGATAGCGAGCACCATTCATGGTTATGTTCCGGCCATCATCATTTTTGAAAAAATATGCACCGATGATTCCACCAGCTTATAAACCCACCAAACCGTCTCTGGGTATAGTGGGACCTCTTGAACCTATTTTTGTTGCTCTTCAGCCCAAATGCGGCAATTTTATTTATTGACTTTGCCGTTGAGTCAGAAATGGGCCTCATCACTAAACAACATTTTGGTCGAAAACAGCGGATCTTCCTGTTTCTCACCTTACGCTCATTTCCATAATACAGTTGCCAACATTTGAAGGTAATTATTTTCAAAAAATAAATGCCATAAAATGTCCTTTCAAATTACCAATAAAGATTCCACACTTGACTTGAATTTTTATGTTTTGTTTGTTCTGAAAAAATAGCTCAAAATGGATCACCCTATATAAACTTTTTCGTCCCTTATAACGAAAATAATTTTAATAAACGGCTTACAATTTTTTTGGTAAATATGTACATTTTTTTCATCGCCCCATAACGAAAATATAACCGAAAGAAGGCATACATTTTTTTTGTAGACATAGCGAAAAAATTAGTTGGAAATCGGTCCGAGCTACAAAAATTCGGTTGGATAAATAGTGCAATAACAAACATTCTATAGCATTGATGGTTACAAGGTTCGAGATACCATATGATGGTTGCTTCAACCATATCAAGGAATTCACACCCAATAACACAGTAATACCAACGGAATTTAGTTTAACTATTGGTTGCGACAACTGGCGAATACGGAAACCAACCAATTGTGATGTAAATTTTACTTTGGTAGAAATAATTAGTGGTGATTACGGCCACCCAAAGCTTGACAATAAATATCACATTGTTTCAAAAAGTACTTATAACCAACTGTATATAATAACAACCAATACATGTACAATTTCAGTTCCAATAATCATCTTAATCTGTTAGAATCACCGATAATCGTTTTCTTCAGCAGAAAGGGTCAGTTCCACCTATTAAAAATGCCTGTGTACGCAATCAACATTCAGTTGTAACGATCGAATAGTAGGTGCAACCGCCAACATTCGGTTGGCAACAAATTCGGTTGTAGCAACTAAACTGTTCTCTGAGCGTATATATGTGAATTTGCTTATCGCTTGAAATCGGAAAAATTATCGAAATACGACAAATATTTTAGTTAAAATGTGAATTTTGTTTAATAGGATTTGGTCAACAATAAATCTGCAGCAGAAGCTTCAATAGTCAACTTCAGTTAATTTTTGACTGCTTATGTCCTCCAATTTGCCAGATTCGCTCTAAAAAAAGAGATATTCACATAAACCGTTCTTTTGGTTTGTTTTCGAGTAAAAGGTCCCCTTACTGCATTATCGATTAAAAATCAAAAAAAAAAATTGAAAAATAAATTTTCAAAAACTTGAGGGCGGCGTTTAGATGAGAAATTGACGTTTTCCCATTTCTGACTAAATCTTGAATGACTCAGTCAAATTGTAAAGTAATTTAGCTTGTAGGTCGCTTTAATGGAGTTATTCTGAAAATCCAACTCTGGAAAAGAATTCAAAAAATTTAGGATGCTCAAAGCAATTTTGGTAACGAAAATTCGAAATTTCTGTAGAATTTTGGCTTTATTTAAACAATTCTGATCCAAAAATAAAGGAGCTTCATGTCGTTAAAAAGGTAGGTTTATCCTAAATTAATTTTAAAATTTGAAAATCGGTAGTAACGGGACCTTCTATTAAAAAAAAACCGAATATAATGGTTTATATTCCAAAACTAGAGCAATTCATTCAAATCGGAGGCCTGATTCGTTATCAGCAGCCTAGATTGACTATGTTATTTTTGAAGCGGCACTTAGTGCCTGGTTGAAAGCCCTTGGCTGAAGAATTCCTCCTACGGGTCGATCCGGTGCATAGCACCGGCTGTCGTGGGCTCGGCTAAAGATGACTACGAAACCTTCTGCCTTATTTTTTTTTGGTTTTGAATATCAAAAATTTACTATAAAACCTTCTGCCGCAGATTTTTTTTAAATGTTGTTGCCCAGTATTGTATTGTATTGTAACTGAGGAAACGCTTCACAGTCCTGGATTATTAGTCATATTTCCATTATCCACAAAAAACGGGAGCTACATACTGACCGAAAACTAGTGTTTAATACCGCCTCCGGAAGGCTTTGTAATGCATTAAGTGGAGAAGATTATTATTAATATTATTATTTATTAAATGCGTATCTATAGTTTTAATTGTACCAGGTCAAATTACCCTAAGAGGGCTTCTAATGGAGGGCTTTCTCAAGCCATCTTGTCTCGAATGTTATAAACAGTCTGCACTCAATCAACATCAAAATTAGATTTTTATGATTTTCTTAGTGAGTCTTTTTAAAACAATTGACGCTTTTTAACACACAGAGAAATCGCGAAATTCACCTCTTACGTGACAAACCCAAGTGATCCGCCACACAATCCTTCCAATTTGTAGTGGAGAGTAAACATCGACTATTCCCAGAAGAGCTCATCAGTTATACGTTACAGTACCAAATGCTTGGAATATGCAAATTACTTTCCCATCCGTTTACAAACGTTGAGTTATAACAAACAAGTGCAGGTGGATAGGCAGGTATTTATGAAGAATAGGGAGCCTTACGAAAATATTTGCAATTGTTGAACCAATATATGTGCCCCGGCCTATGAAGAGGGTTTTTTCAATCCAAAGCACAAACCAGTTTCTGACCGAAAAAAAAATCGTGTGAGTGCTCAGATTTTAAAGCAATGCTGAACGAGTAGGACGTGTGTCGCTTGTGAATAACGTCTATCGCAGAAGAATTTAGCGAGGTTTTTCACCACGTGAAAGAGCGTCTCTATCGAAACCAAAAAAAAAGTGGAAACAATATTTTGAGTCATAAGCCACCTTTTCATAGGCCGGGTCACATATGTTGATTTTGTCTAAGGACCATTGCCATTGTTTTGGGCTAGAAAATAGGTAGGCCGGCCACACGCAGAAAAAAGTATGGTTGCGATAACAATATTCGAAGAGCATCATACTATTGTTGGTTATATGGTTGTGGCACAACAATATTATGATAATCACAACATTAGTATGGTTCACACACAACCATACCATGATCCCCACAACAATATTATGGTCCTCGAAACAATAGAATTATTCACCCACAACCATACTATGAACCCCACAACCATATTATTATTCACACTCAACCATACTATGATCCACACAACCATATCCTGATCCTCATAACCATAGTATGTTTAACATACAACCATAACATGAACGCCACAACCATAGTAAGACTCACACACAACCATACTATAGTCCCCAAAATTTTTATGAAAAAAAAATTAAACTTTAAATAATAGAAGTGATTTATTGAACAGTTGAAAAAATTAACTTACTAAAAATATTTCAGTTTTACTAATTAAAAGGAGTTTTTTTGAAAAAATGTAATTTACTATTATTGCGTAAGATTCGTAACAATAACATTGTCAAATTAAAAAAAAATATTATGATTTCGTCAGTATGATTGCCGTAACCATATTATTGTTAACATAAAACCAAAAAAACATTAGTTTTGTCGCACCAACCAGATTTATATTGTCAAATTAAAAAAATATTAATAATCCGCATCAAAAGTCGTTTAGTCTGACTAGTTTCGTTGTATTTTTTGTTGTAGGAAATGCGATTGTTGCAATTAATTCTGCACGAACACCGCTTATAAAGAAAAACTACAATCAGACAGTATGATTGCCGTAATCATATTATTGTTAAAATAAAACGCAAAACACAATACTTTTGTCGCACCAACAATATTTATATTGTTGTTATAACCATACTTTCATTTTTAAATTTGCCAATAATACTATTGTTACATTTCAACAATATTAATATTGCAGCAATTATACTATTGTCAAAACTAAATTCAGTTAACAATGCTATGGTTGCGACGAACATACTTTAACTGCGTGAAACATATTAATATTGCCGTGACCATGTAGTAACCATGTTTTTTCTCTGCGTGTATAGGGCGAAACGAAACTGCATCGGATGTTGTTCTATTATTAAATGACAAAGTTTAACGTTTCTTTCTTGTTTACATCCCATTCAGATTTAAAATGTTAAATCGCCCACCCTGTATAGGTAGACTTTTAAGGATCTAAGACTACTTTTGCGTTTTAAGTATTGTTTTTGCGTTGAGGTACCCTAATTTGCGTGTCTGTATGTGGAATTCATTTGATATATGTACGTTCGTCTTAAATGTGGGAATTTTCGCTCAAAACTTTTTGAGAAAGGGTGCTGCGATAAGTGATGCTAATTTATTATGCAAAATAAGTTTAACATTTTTGTCTAATCAGCATGTGATTTTGCTATTGTTATTGTTGTTGTTAGATAGGTAAGTTATGCATACATGTGTGGTCGTACATTCATACCTATTCATGTCGAAGTACGCGCACATATGTATGTATAAGTATACACGGCGAAAAAAATAGATTTGCATGCTTACATATTATGCAGGAAACATACAAATGTTTGGATCATTTAAATTGTGTGAAGAAAACTTGAAAAGTAAGGTTTACAACAGTAGTTCTCATTCGTTTGGGGAGAGCCTGGCCTTATAGAGTTCGGTTTTACTTTCAACAATTGCAGCAAGGCTTTCTGAAGAGGGTTGTCACGCACCCGAAATCACGATTAAAGTAGTGTGCAGCCACGGAAATCAATGTCACTTTGTCATTTTTTTAAAAACTTGTCTTCTATTTAAATATAGAAGCAAGAGGTCTTGAGCCGCTTTAATCCCTGTTCAATGTGTTTGGATAACTGCAAACATAAATATGTCTGTAGGAAGGTTTCCAAACATTCAGATGCTTATGTGCAAACATATATTTGTATGCACCTAGCCATTAATATGTTTGCAGACATCTAAGAAGGCAGACATATCTACCTACTTATTGAAATTACGGGCATTACTCTAATTTTAAATAAACATTCAACAATAAATTCTGCCGACAACTGTCTTATACTAAAGAAATATATTTTTCTAAAACATCGACTTGTTTAAGAAACTTTACAAGTTAATTTAAATTCCATTTTATGCACTGAGACACTTCTACTAACATTCACTGTTTTTTTCCAAATGCTTCCAAAGTGTCTAATCACTTGAACGATAACTAGCGTTTAACCCTAGGATGGGCATAGTGGTCTGGCCAGACCAAATTTGACTTTGACGGAGTGTAATTTTTATCTAGACCAAAAAATCCAAAAACAGGCTCCGTGAATTCTATAAATAAAGGGTTCTTGACCAAACGATATTATTTTTGAGCTGATTGGCCCAACCTATTAGTGATAAATTATCGATCAAAGTTAAACCCTGCTAAATGGTCATTGTGGTCTGGCTAGACCACAAACATTTTCATGAAGTGTTTTAATAAATTTGCCAGTACATTCCTTCAAAACCTGCCAAATATAGCATAAAGGTTTGGTGGATATGTGATTCTATTACAAATTATCCTTTAAAAGGTAAAATATATACAGGAAACCCCCCTGAAGGAACACGGGAAGTTAATCAAGGAGAAAAAGTGGTGATGGAGTTGACTCGAAAATATTTCAATACAGGTCGTACCGTATATTGCGATAATTTTTTTACGTCCCAAACACTTGCGGAAAATTTGGTCAATCAACGTCTTGCTCTTGTTGGTACCGTGCGCTCAAATAAATTATTTGTGCCCTCAGAGTTCAAGAAATCAAGGCCACGTGAACAATTTGAAACGCTGTTTGGATACTACGAGAAATATGCTTTATGCTAATACGTACCAAAAGTTAATAAAGCTGTAATTCTATTATCAACGCAACATTATTCGAACACAATTCCAACAGTCATAACCGAAGAAGATGAACCAGGTAGAACAACAGGACCTAATATAGGTAAAAAACCATGTCAAATATTGGACTATAATCGCCACAAAGCAGGAGTCGATACTATGGACCAGATGTTGTCAATATATAGCTGCAAACGTGGAACAAATCGCTGGCCATTAGCCATGTTTTACAATATTTTGGATATAGCTGGTTTAGCATCATATGTAATTTACAAGGAAATGGTTAAAATAAAACAAACGGACCGTCGTCGGATGTTTCTAATTGAACTGGCAACCCAATTGGTAACACTCTGGCTTCTCTTCCGTTATCGAATAAATCTTTCGCCTTTTACTAAAGATTTCCGTGGAGAGGAGCACTCTAATGAGTCTAAAGTATCAATTGGTAACACCACATATGCAAATTCGGGCCACTAAACCCGAAGTTACCAGATTTCAACACATTAGAAATGCTATGTCAAAGTTCCACGTGCTGGTAAGTTTATAAATGACACTAGTAAACATATTCCGTTCTAAATTATTTATACTTCCAGGTACCATTAGGACAATCACAAACAGCGACCACCTCAACAGCAACATGTAATTATCGTCCCTTGTGCGTCATATGCAATACTACAAATAAAACAAAGCGGAAAACACGTTTTTACTGCGGTATATGTGGCAATGCTATGTGCCTACAGCACGGAAAAGAAAGCAAAACATACTGTTGTGATAACTGTAAAATAGCAGAGCAGTAGTAGATTTCTGTTTTTACCAAAAGTTAATTAATTTAAAGTTATGTTGCACAGTAAAAGAAAAATATATACATATATTTAAAATAAAATTAAACAAAAAATTATTAATATCGAGTTTTCTTTATTTTCTTTTTACGATTCATATAACAATATTGAGACGAAACGGTAATTTCATTACCAATATGTCATATAAAAACTGTTTTTAGACATTCTGACAGATCCATTAAAATAAATCAGCTCGTTTTAAGTAATTGTTTACTAATTTCTCTCTTGTGGTCTGGCTGGACCACAACGACCATTTAGTGGTACAAGAGTCATTGACCATCCTAGGGTTAATAAAAATTCAGTGTTAAAAATCTGTTGTTCTGAACTATTTTAACAAAGAATTATGTATTAATGCACAAACATATGAATATGCTAGAATGTAGTCCCAAACATCTAACATGTTCGAGTAGATCTTTTTTGCTGAAAAACAAACATTTGAATGTTTGTAGCATGTTCCAAGCAAATACGAGAGTTGCTAAAGGGACCTAAGGTTAAAAACCAGTTTTGTTCAGGAGAGCCATTTTAAAGATTAGGTCCCTTTCTATTTGCGCTTAGGAACGTCGACTTCACTTTCATAAAACGCGCATATCTCTGGGAGGGAACACTTTTGGGGCATGGGATCGGTCTCATTCGATGCTCAGATGCTGTCCACATCAAAAAAAAAAGTGAAAAGTTGATGAAAAGTTTTGTTCAGGAGAGCCATTTAAAAGATTAGGTCCCTTTCTATTTGCGCTTAGAATCGTCGACTTCACATTCATAAAACGCGCATATCTCTGGGAGGGAACACTTGGGCATGGGATCGGTCTCAGTCAATGCTCAGATGTTGTCCACATCAAAAGAAGAAAAAAAATGAAAATTTATTTTTTTTACCCTTAGGTCCCTTTCTCTATGCGCTGAAGCACCATCCTATAGCACTGTGAAAAACTGGCTTAATGAATTCAATCGTGCCTGACGCTCGCTCAAAGACGAAGGTCGTCCAAAAACGGCCGTTGAGTCAGAGAACATTGATGCCGTGCTTAAACTAATAATGCAAGATCGTCATGTGACATACCGTGAGATAGAGGCATCTTTTACCAGCATACATTCAATATTGCATGCACACCTGGTCTTTAAAAAGGTTTGTTCACGTTGGATCCCGCACAATTTGTAATTCGCTCAAAAAAAAAGGCTGATGTCAATTGGTGCAAAAAAATTTTGAAAAATACGATCGCGGTGCTTCAAAAGACGTTTGTACGATCGCCACAGGTGACGAATCATGGATCTATGCGTATGAGCCCGAAACAAGACAGCAATCGATCGTGTGGGTCTTGGAAGACGAGCCAAATCCAACCACGAAAGTTGTTCGTGGAAGAAGCACTTCGAAGCAAATGGACGCCTGTTTTTTCAGCAAAACTGGTCATGTGGAGACTGTTTCGGTTGAACAATCTATGGCTGTCAATTCTGAGTGGTACACCACAATTTGCTTGCCTGAAGTCTTCGGAGAAATTCTAAAAACGAACAAGAGAAGACGAATCATTGTGCACCATGACAAGGCGAGCTCTCATACATCGGCTCAAGCCAGCGCCTTTTTGACCGGCCAAAACGTCGAATTGATGGGTCATCCGCCGTACAGCGCTGACTTGGCACCCAATGACTTCTTTTTATTCCTGCACATCAAGAAAAAAAATCGTGGTTAACAATTTTCGTCGCCAGAAGATGCTGTTAAAGTGTTCAAAAACAATTGTTTTAGAGGTGTCTCAATCGGAGTGGAAAAAGTGCTTCAACAATTGGTTTGAGCGCATGCAAAAGTGTAAAAATCATGCTGGAGAATACTTTGAAAAACAATAAAACCATATTTGATGATAAATTTTCGCATTTTCATTATTAGGCCAGAAATATATATAGCAGTCCTTGTATATGTTTTCATGCAAACATATTTCTAACATATTCTTTTTCACCGTGTATGTACCATAAGCAGAAGTATATGAGGAACCTAGATCCTAGGGGAGGCAAATATTTGTACACATTTTGCTTACGATTCTTCTTTAAATTGATTATAAATGCAAACATTGATATGTTAATGTTCAGCAGGAGGCAGTGTTTATCTTGTGGCAGACTATTTGGGGGGATGAATAAATTTCGATTGACTGAAAATGGCCTGAGTCATCACGTACAGTTTGCGGATTAGTTATTTTTTTTTAATGTGTGCCTACCATTAAATATTTTCATACAACTTTTAATGTGATCTGTTGAAAAAAATCTCGTTTTCAAAGCAGCTTGTGTTTTAATGCAATCATTGGAAATTGTTTGAAATGCGAACATAATGTACGAGTATAGATGTTTAATATAACCAAGGCACAGTGGTTTAAGTTGACAAAAAACTGGCGTGTACCAGACTGTGATGTGTTTGTTTTAACATCGCTGACTTACTTTTCCTTCCCCCTATGACAACTAACAATGAACCTGATCTTGTTAGGAAATAGTGAATAGTAGGGAGATCCATCTAGATGTGTTTTTTAGAACAAAAAAATATAAATATTCATTTATGGGTAATTTGAAAAGACATTTTATGGCATTTATTTTTTGAAAATAATTACCTTCAAATGTTGGCAACTGGAAATAAGCGTTCGGTGAGAAACGGGAAGATCCGCTGTTTTTGACCAAAATTTTGTTCAGTGATGAGGCCCATTTCTGACTCAACAGCAAAGTCAATAAACCAATTTGCCGCATTTGGGCTGAAGAGCAACAAGAAGAGGTTCTAGAGGTGCCACTATACCTAGAGAAAACCACGGTTTGATGCGGTTTATAGCTGGTGGAATCATCGGTGCATATTTTTTCAAAAATGATGATGGCCGGAACGTAACCGTGAATGGTGCTCGCTATCGCGCCATGATATCGATCTTGATGCTGCCTGTAATTTAAGCCCGACACTTGGTTTCAACAGGACGGTGCCACTTGCCATACAGCTGCTCAAACAATGGATCTATTGAGAAGTCATTTCGAAAAGCAGCTAATTTCACGTTTTGGACAGGCGAGTTGGCCACCTAGATCGATTGATATCACACCTTTAGACATTTTTCTATGGGGTTACGTAAAGTCCAAAGTCTATGCTGACAAACCAGCTGCGATCCAGCTTTTGGAAGCCAACATTACGCGTGTCATTAAAGCCATACCGGTCGAAATGCTTGAATGAGTCATCCAAAATTGCACCCTCAGAATGGACACCCTGAGGCTTAGTTGCGGCCAACATTTGAAGGAAATTATATTCAAAAATTAAATGCCATAAAATGTCCTTTCAAATTACCAATAAAGATTCCAAACTTGATTTGAATATTTATATTTTTTTTCTGAAAAAATACCTCTAGATGAATCACCCAATATTATACGGTATTTTTTATTTAATAAGTAGAATTTCCCAGCGTTAGCATAATTAGCTAAAATATCCTTAGTATTCCAGTAACAAATGCATGCTCAGATTTTTTTTTCCTGCTTAGGGGCACTAAAAACTTCAATGAGATCATCATTGAATCCGAATACCGTTAAAAGTCTTATTTTTTTAGGATAATTACGGTATTAATCAAAGTATAAAAAATTAATACTAAAAATTTCGTTTCCTAAAAACGGCCGCTCACATACAATTTGCCCCAGGGAAGCGTCCTGGGGCCTATCCTTTACCTTCTGTTTACCGCAGATATCCCTACCAGCCCAAACGTGCTAACATCCAATTTTGCCGACGATACCGCTATAATGGCCGCTCATAAAAAGCAAGATATTGCATCTATGAATCTAGGTGTACATCTCAGACCAGTAGAATCTTGGCTCTCTGACTGGAGAATAAAAGTCAATGAGGCTAAATGCACACAGGTATTTTTCACACTGAATTTTAGCACTTGTCCGACATTGAAACTAAACCATTTTTCTCAATCTGATCGTGTTTTATACCTTGGAATCCACCTGGATCGCCGATTCACCTGGAGAAGTCATATCGAAACCAAGAAAACTCAACTGAAACTTAAGGTCCATCAACTTCACTGGCTCCTAAACGTGAACTCAAAACTAAGCCTTGAATATAAGGTCCTGCTATACAATAGTGCAATCAAACCTATATGGTTATACGGTGCCCAGCTATGGGACAAAGCAAGCTCGAGCAATCTCGACAAAATCCAAAGAGTCCAATCGAAGACATTGCGGCTCATTACCGGTGCCCATTGGTATATGTGATAGCGCATAGAGAAAGGGACCTAAGGGTAAAAAAATCAATTTTCGCTTTTTTTTTTTGATGTGGACAACAAATGAGCATCGAATGAGAGCGATCCTATGTCGCAAATGTGTTTCCTCCCAGAGATATGCGCGTTTTATGAAAGTGATGGTACACCAAAGATACACGTATTTAAATCTTTAAAATGGCTCTCCTGAACAAAACTGTTTTTTACCCTTAGGTCCCCTCCTATTTTTCAAAATCAATATAAAGCACAAAGAGAAGCTCGAACGTCATGATAACATACTTGCTAGACAATTATTGTGCAGTCCAAGCTCTTTAAGACTTCGGAGAAACGAACAGCTTGTTTTCTAATCTACACTTGTGCTTCATCCGTAACAGTAATCGAAGCGAACACACGCGCCCGAAAGACTGGGTAGAATTCTTTTTTCTACGTCACGTGGCTTAAATGCTCTTATACGTGATCTTTTAAACTGTCAATATCAATCGCGGACGAACATTCAAAAAAGACTGTGTAGAGTCATTTATTATACGTCACGTGGCTTATATGCTCTCACACGTAATCCTTAAAACAGTCAACACGAAAAACCTACAAAACCTAAATTACGTCGTCCACTCTGCTATTCTAGAGTTATCCGTTATACATACATAACTAGAGTTCTTCACTCCACATAATATCGCGAACACTCTGTAAATGACTGTAAGGGTCCTCTGGCCCTTTATCACGAGGTTTAAGCCAAACTAGGTTTAAAATTCTCATACATGTGATCCATACCAGTTTTATACTAAATTAATTAAAATTCCTGCCAATAAGCAGAGATCCACATTACAAGAAATCCATACTAGGATTCATTATTGAATTATACCTAAGATTCGTATACTTAATGTTAGGCTCCTTTGGAGCAGATTCAATAATTCAAATAATGCATATATAAAAAAATTTACAATTTAGCCGCGGCTAGTGAAAAACGCGTCAAGAGTTTGTAAAGGGTGTCCCAAGAAGAACGCAATTTTTAAATCTGGCAACATTCGAATTGTCATTGTTTGACATTTGAACAATTGTTATTGTTTGTTAGTAGAAGGTACGAGGTTAGTACAAATGGAGCGCTACACGAATGAACAACGCATTCTCATTGTGAAATTGTTTTACCAAAATGGTGAAAGTTTTGCGGCTTCGCAAATTGCGATCAATTTGGGGTCACAATAATGCTCCAAACGAGTCAACTGTAAAGAGATTAATGGATAAATTTGCCGAAACTGGGTCTGTTAGTGATGTAAAGACAACAACGCGCCATCGACCAGGTCGATCGACCGAAAATGTCGCAGCTGTACGTGATGATGTCGCTCAAACTCCATCCACCTCAATTCGACACCGAGCTCAGCAAATTGGTGTCTCCAAATCCACTTTGCAGCGAATTTTGACGAAAGATTTGCATCTTCATGCATACAAAATTCAATTGACTCAGGAACTGAAGCCAGCTGACCATGGACAGCGAAGGGAGTTCGTTAATTGGGTATTGGAGAGACAACATGAAAATGCTGATTTTGCCGATAAAATCATCTTCAGTGACGAGGCCCATTTTCATCTTGATGGCTTCGTCAATAGGCAGAATTGTCGCATTTGGGGTGCGGAAAATCCTCGAGTGATTCACGAGAAGCAAATGCATCCTCAACGTGTCACTGTGTGGTGTGGTTTTTGGGCTGGAGGAATCATTGGACCTTTTTTTATGAAAATGAGGCAGGTCAAGCGCAAACAGTCAATGGTGTTTGGTATCGTGAAATGATAACCAGTTTTTTCTTGCCTAGAATTGAAGAAATGAATGTGGAGGGCATGTGGTTCCAACAAGACGGCGCCACATGTCATACAACCAGAGAAACAATTCAATTGCTGCATCAGTCATTTCCCGGTCGTGTTATTTCGCGTTTTGGAGATCAGAATTGGCCGTCTAGATCGTGCGATTTAACACCATTAGATTTTTTTCTTTGGGGTTTTTTGAAGTCGATGGTTTACGCGAATAAGCCGACGACGACTCAAGCCTTAAAAGACGAAATTGGACGCTGCATTAATGAAATACCGCAGCATTCATGCAAAACGGTCATTGAAAATTTCATTAAAAGATCGCGTGCATGCCAGCAAAGCCGCGGCGGCCATCTGCACGATATATTGTTCCATACATAACCTCATTCTGTCTACTTTACGATATAATAAAGTTTCACGATTTTTTCTTAAATATCTGTGTTTTATTTAAAATTTAAAAATTGTGCTCTTCTTAGGACACCCTTTATAATCTTCGGCACTCAATTTGTACTCTAGAAATGGATTTTAATATTTTTGCTCTGCTATTTCCTTTCTCTGTCGTGAGAAAACGAAGGGCTTAAATAAAAGATTCGATCAACCAGAAGAAAATTCTAAAATATCTAAAATGTGCACCTAATCTTTTTCAAAACTCCGTCCAAAAAAACTACACAAAAAGTAACAGAAATTCCCCAAAAATCCCAATAGTCGTGACACGATATCTCAAAATGATAATGTTCAGAACTACCACCAAAAAGTTTACTGGGTAAATAATCTTTTTTTTTTAAATTTTCAATGAAAATGCTAATCTCCAACATGGTTCATGCCACCGTATAAATGAATTGAAGCTTGGATATGTGCGTGTGATTGTACTTATGTACCGGGAACTGAGCTTCCCGAAAATACAACAGCTGTTTTGACTTTGATTAAGTATCAAATTTCAAAAGGTTAAAATCCACCATCGTCAGCAATCTTTCGTGAACTTTTAATTACACAAAAAATACGCTTGGGTATAAAACACGTTCCCACAATTGACTCACGCATGCCATTACCACACGCATACCAACACACCGAGCACATGGATGTGAGTAAGACTGGATTACACGTGAGATACGAGTGTACATCTATAAATACGTAAGTGTGTGTGCATGTAGGTGAACGTGGAAAACATATTGATATATTCAATACGCTGTCACGTAAATTGTATAAATCATTTAGCACATTGTCTCCTTTGACTTTAAAATATATGTGCAGGATGCTTCATTAGAGTCAGTTAAAAATACATACATATAAACGTATATATCCGTACCTATGTACATGTGATAGTATATGTGTAGGTATCTACTAACGTCGCTACAAATAAATGTAGATATGCACATACATTCGTACTAATTAGCGAACGGTTGTCATGAATTATTATTTTTTTTAAATGAGGTATAACGCCAAAGTTAGGCAAGAAAGCGGCACGTTGCGCAGATACTTAATACCTAATCTACGTTAAATTGGAATTGCATTGGATTTATGGGGTATCAACTTAAAGGTAGTTCAACCGGGACGAATCTTGCATAAACTTTACCTTTAACTTTTGTCAATCTATATAAAGGCTGGTCCAACCATAAGGCACACTGTTAGATGTGAGTCACGCCTTAACGTCAATTTTTTTGCCTAACTTAATTTGACATTTCTTTATTTCAGAGTTTGACAAATTTAGCTGAGGAGCGGTACACAATTACGAGGGCGGTTCGGAAAGTTCTTAGCCTATCAATGAAAGAGAATAGATAGTTTTTCAAAAATATTTTTATTGTCCAATATAATCTCCTGAAACTTCATAACACTTAGTCCAACGCTTATCTAGCAATTCTATCCCTTGATTAAAATAGTTTTCCTCAAGGTCTTCGAAATAGTGGTTTACAACTGTAATTGCATCTTCATTTGAGGTAAAACGCTTGCCAGCAAGGATTTTTTTAGATTTGGGAACAGGTAAAAGTAAAATAAGGTGGGTGGTCAAGCAACTCGTACTTTAATTCGTTGATTTTAGCCATTGTTAAAACACTCTTGTGCGCTGGTGCCTTGTCTTGATGAAAAATTATTTTTTTGTGTTGAAGCCAGGACGTTTTTCTCGAATTTGTACATTTAATTGATCTAAAAGGTTGCAATAGTGCTCTGAATTTATTGTTTTACCCTTTTGCAGATAGTCAATCAATTAAATACCTTTGAAGTCCCAAAAAACCGTTGCCATAACCTTACCAGCAGATTGAATTGTTTTTGCCTTCTTTGGGGCACTTCCTCCAGCTTCAGTCCATTGTTTGGATTGTACTTTTGTCTCTGGAGTATAGTGGTGGATCCATGTATCACCAACAGTTATGAAACGACGCTTAAAATCCATTTTATTTCGCTGAAAACGATCCAAACAAGCTTGAGAAATGTCCATTCTTATGCGTTTTTGGTCGACTGTTAACAAGTCCGGCACCCGTCTTGCAGAAAGCTTTTTCATTTGTAGTTCTTCATGCAAAATTAAATGGACTCGATCATTTGAGATGCCCATGATATTAGCTATTTCACGCACTTTTATTCGTCGATCATTTAATACCATATCATGCACTTTGGCTACAATTTCTGTTGTTGTTGCTGTTTTTGGACGTCCACTACGTGGTTCAGAATCAATGCTTGTACGACCACGTTTAAATTCAGCAACCCAATTTTTTACTGTTGCATATGAAGGAGCACTTTCACCTAACACATTCACCATATCATTATGAATTTCTTGCCCCGATAAACCTTTTTTATGTAAATATTTAATAACACCACGCATTTCTAAATTTTCCATTGTAAAAAAATCGCGGATGCGTCTTTTGTGAACACCTGTTTCTATATGAAGGAGTTGCCAGATCGAAACAAAATTTAACATGTGTTCATAGCAGAGATGGAAGTTTCCAAAACACATAACTTTTTTCTGTTTATACCGCTTTTTGTGCTAGGCTAAGGAGTTTCCGAACCGCCCTCGTAAGCAGCGGTTTTAGATTGTTGAATCCTTTTACGAAAATGGGCGTTCAAATCAAAATGCATTTCGTACACTTCGTGATTTTTTTGGTCAGTATAATCCAACAAATGTAAATGCAACGTTTTATGCTCTAAAATAAAAAGTACTGAATGTTTTTTAACCAAATATTTTTTAATATATTTATTGATGTACGAGTATATTGTATCCAAAAAGAATGTCCTTTTTTGAAATGTCCGTCCTTTGCCTTTACACACGCCTTAAGTCGCACTGGCCAATAGCTGCACGAACCTTGTCCATTGGCAAATTGGCCACAGCTCGAACCAAAGCAGTCTTTAGAGATCCAATGTTGGGGTATCTTTTGTGACAAACTTTGTCCTCTAAAACCGTCCACAACTTGTAATCCAATGGGTCTGAATCTGGACTGCCTGAGGGCCATTCTTCAGAGGAAATGAACGCTGGCAAATTGTTTCGAAGCCAGGCCTGGGACGTTGCAGCCTTATGGGCCGGCGCAGAATCCTACTGGAAAGTCCATGGCTGGTTTTGCAACAGGGAATTGTTAAAAGGCTTCACAACAGCTTCCAAAACGGTTTCTTGGTAAACTTTGGCCGATGTTTCGACTCCTTGTTCGCAGAAATGCAGGTCAGTGACCCCATCGTAAGAGACACCCCACCAAACCATGATTGAAGCTGGGTGATGACCCTTTTCCACCCTTGGGACCAGTGAAGATGCTTCCTTAGATGATGATGTTAAATTTTTTCCTGAACGGTAAAAATTTTTTCATCGATGAACAAAATTTTTCTGTGCAAGTTATCAGCGTGCTTCACCAAAAGACGTTTGCATTTTTCAATCCTATTTTTGTTTAAAGCTGCAGTCAATAAATGTCCGGTACGTCGTTTGAAAGCCCCAAGCCACAAGTCTTTTTTATTGATTCGACTCATGGACTTTTGCGTGATATTCATCTCACGGACCATGATTTTCTGTTTTCGAAGCAGATTTCTGTGAATTCTTGATTTAACGGCTTTGATGACAATCGGTTTTCGAACAGAGCGTGGGCGGCCCGACCGGTGGCGGTCTTTTACATCTACAGTCTCCTCAAACAGATTTATGCATCGGCAGACGAACATGCGGCTAATCCCTAGTGGGCGGAGCGTTTTGAAAATATCGCTTTTTTTTCATTTCACACTTGAAAAGCGCTATTACAGCAATACGGTTCTCATTATCTGACCACTCCATGATGAAAGTTGAAACAATTTTAAAATCCCGTTACAGACTAATGCTATTGAGGTTAGCTTTCTAAACCCATATGACATTAACGGGGTATGTTCAGTTATACTATTGAAATGGGTGTGTTCAATGTTGTAACAGTATTGATGTCCCTATTAAGTACACTAGTCATAATATAAAATATAAAGATAAGTCTCTGAAAACTGTTTGTTTAATTTACAATTAACATCGTGCGTTTGAGTTGGACCATCCTTTATTACTACCTTTTATTGCTGGGCACTTATAAAGTTGTAGCCACTATTTATAGGTTTTTTCATAAGCGAAAATAGCTGCTGTTTAAATCCCTAACATTTCAAATTCATTCTAAAAACACCTGCAAGTGTGTGAATGGTTGTAGCAAGGATATCATTTCAAAACGAGTCTGTCGGGTTCACCTTTGGCAATATATGCAATTTCGGGCTTCAGTTAAAGCGTTTGGCAAGTGGATGGATGCCCTCTTGATTTTCATGAAATCTGTTGATCGGCAACCACTTGGGGCAGTTTTCCCATAGCTGGGAAATGTTTATACGTGTGTTTTTTATAAATGTTATCTTTAGTTCATGTCGGATGTATGTGTGTGTTTAGAGCGATAGCTGTCGTAGGCATGCGTGTGTGTATGTGTGTTTTTTAACAATCTGAGAATTTAGTAACCAAAATATGTGTCACTCAAACAAATGCTTACTTACCGGATGTCTACAGACACACACACACACATCCGTTGAAGACTTCTAATGACTATGCACGCTACGCTGCATATGTGGCATAGATGACGGTTTACTTGTTTCCTCTGCATCTTTCGGATGGTTTTTGTTGGTTTGCCTCCTATTTATTCTTTCTTCTTGACATGAGAATTTTAATTAAAATGAGTAAACAGCGACATTTTGTCATTCAATGAATGCTCGCCCCACCGATGTTTTGTTTCAGCTTGTCAGACTTGGCACAGCACACACAAACGAATGCACAGGACTCGCCAAATACAAATGAATGCAAGAGCGAATGAATGGAAGGATGAAAGAATGAATGAGCGAACGAACGAACGAACGGACGGGTGACTGTTTATAAGGACAATGTATGAACATCCAGATGTCTGGGCACTTCTTTTTTTTTTGCTTTTTGTATGTTTTGTTTTTGTGGTTAATGAATAATGTGCATACATTATCTTGATATGAGTAACTAGATGTAAGCGAGGGTAGTTTGATAAGTTAAGTACAACGAAATAGATTGATTGTCTAGAATTTTATTAATCAAACTATTGGTTAAAGCTTTGAAACAAACTCTCATTGAATTACGTTTACTCGGCGATGCCATTAGAGGTATGTATTACCCCTCAGGCATACACAAAATTCAGAAACTTAAAAATAAGAAGTCGAAGTGCAAAACAAATATATAAAATTGATAAATTGTTGAAAAACTACAACATAAACCTGTTCGAGGTTCTAAATATATATACGAGGGCGGTTCGGAAAGTTCTTAGCCTATCAATGAAAGAGAATAGTTAGTTTTTCAAAAATATTTTTATTTTTCAATATAATCTCCTGAAACTTCAATACACTTAGTCCAACGCATATCTTGCAATTCTATCCCTTGATTAAAATTGGGTTCTTCAAGGTCTTCAAAATAGTGGTTTACAACTGTAATTGCATCTTCATTTGAGGTAAAACGCCTGTCAGCAAGGATTTTTTTTAGATTTGGGAACAGGTAAAAGTCGCTGGGAGCTAAATCAGGAGAATAAGGTGGGTGGTCAAGCAACTCGTACTTTAATTCGTTGATTTTAGCCATTGTTAAAACACTCTTGTGCGCTGGTGCGTTGTCTTAAGCCAGGAGGGTTTTCTCGAATTTGTACATTTAATTGATCTAAAAGGTTGCAATACTACTCTGAATTTATTGTTTTACCCTTTTGCAGATAGTCAATCAATAAAATACCTTTGAAGTCCCAAAAAACCGTTGCCATAACCTTACCAGCCGATTGAATTATTTTTGCCTTCTTTGGGGCACTTCCTCCAGCTTCAGTCCATTGTTTGGATTGTTCTTTTATCTCTGGAGTATAGTGGTGGATCCATGTCTCATCAACAGTTATGAAACGACGCCTAAAATCCATTTTATTTCGCTGAAACCGATCCAAACAAGCTTGAGAAATGTTCATTCTTATGCGTTTTTGGTCGACTGTTAACAAGTGCGGCACCCATCTTGCAGAAAGCTTTTTCATCTGTAGTTCTTTATGCAAAATTAAATGGACTCGATCATTTGAAATGCCCATGATATTAGCTATTTCACGCACTTTTATTCGTCGATCATTTAATACCATATCATGCACTTTGGCTACAATTTCTGTTGTTGTTGCTGTTTTTGGACGTCCACTACGTGGTTCATCTTCAATGCTTGTACGACCACGTTTAAATTCAGCAACCCAATTTTTTACTGTTGCATATGAAGGAGCACTTTCACCTCACACATTCACCATATCATTATGAATTTCTTGTCCCGATAAACCTTTTTTATGTAAATATTTAATGACACCACGCATTTCTAATTTTTCCATTGTAAAAAAATCGCGGATGCGTCTTTTATGAACACCTGTTTCTATATGAAAGAGTTGCCAGATCGAAACAAAATTTAACATGTGTTCATAGCAGAGATGGAAGTTTCCAAAACACTTAACTTTTTTCTGTTTATACCGCGCTTTTTGTGTTAGGCTAAGATGTTTCTGAACCGCCCTCGTACTCGTAGAACACTTCAATTAGTAAACACTAGTCTCACCACAGTCACGTATCGGTAGGCTCAGCAAGGACTTTTAGAAAGCCTCAAAAATATGCTACACTCTACACTCATTTGAAATTTACACAGGGTTAGAGCGCAGAGCACTGCTTTATACTCTCCCTTCCGTTTTAATATCCTCCATCATAAACGGTATGTTCACTTTGCAAAAGTACCTCTAAATACTAATCAGAGAGCGCATATATATTCAATCTAAATCGTCTTAAAATTCAAAGATTATCTAGCTATGTTCGACTGTCTCTGGGAAGCAAACTACAGAGACCTTATTCACCCACACGCTAACGGACAAAGAACTATCGTCATTTGTTTTTTTATGAAAAGGGAAAAACCCCCAAACTAACTAATAATAAATGATGCTGATCCAAAAGACCTAATAATATTTAACAAGTAAAAACATCGTTAAGTTGAAAAACATCGAAGCTCATATGCCCTCCACCGTACCTACGCTAATAAAGAGCAAAAAATTGGTCCTTGCGTCCATCCCTTATCCCTAATTTAAATCTTTAAAATGATGATATATTTGGATTATTTTGAGTATCCATGTTTATTCTTAATCGTCCATATTGACTATAAGACGCCCGTTTGACAATGCGGGTCGTGTTTTGGGCCATCTGAGCCCTGTTTTGACTTATTTAGTCCATACCAATAAACAGTATATATTTTAACCATTGCCTGCCCAAAAAACATTATGATTTGTGAGGCAACGAGGTACCTTTAGTTCCTTAAAGGCCAACTCTTTTCGCCTAGGCCGATTTCGTTTATTTAGAAACACAAACAGCTTATGACCCGTCATCATCCTGCTAGAATTAGAGGCAAGGTTTTAGATTTTATTTCAGAGAAAGGACTGCGGTAGCCTTTGATTTGCTGGCATTCAGCCGAACGGGGGGATTCGTCCCAGCTCTAAATTAATCAATAATTCCCATTACATAGAATTATTATAGGACTTGTATGACTAATCGTTTTAAAATCACCTAACTAGTCATTCTTGGAATATTGAAATATAAAAACTATACCTGACGATTGTCTGCTTTTTCGACGATTCTTTCAGATTTCGTTCACGAAAGATTTTCTTGACAAAAGGGCGTGGCCCTTCTATACAACCGTGAAGTTTGAAAGGCTATATCTCGTGAACTAATATTGATATGACGATAGTAGTTAGCATATATATGAATAAAGGTAAGTAAAGAATCACACCCTAAAAAATATAGGACGGTACCACACAGCTTTGATAAAATGTTCATATTGGTCCGTAACTCATGATGGATCTTTGGCACAGCCAAACTTAATTTTTCTACTCGTTTTAATTTGGCTGAAATTTAAACCTACGATTTTCTGGTTTCTACTCCGATATGCTTTATAATGACCTACAGCCAGAAATTGTGTGCTAACGGCAATGGTCCTTATATGTACTTATACCTTCACTGCCCATTGGTCTGCCCTATGCTTCACTGGTATATAAATTTCATTCTGGCTGTCCCATATGATATACTCGTATTGATGTACAACGTGCAAGATTGAGGTATAAAAATACTTCAACTTGATGAACGCAGGAAAATGGCATAAAAACTTAATACTTTAAATTGATGAATATACGTATCAAATAAATAAATTTATTTTTATTTATTTATTTATTTATTTCATATAATAATACTAAAGCCTTCAAGGCCAAAATTTGTATTACATGGTAATATACTCCTAAATAGAATCTTAAGCTAAAACATAACCAATAGCACTATATATTTTACATATTTGGCTCCCCAGCCATAATTACATTAAAACAAACAAAAAAGGAAATGAATATTAGTCCTAATTAGTAATTCGTGACAAAATGTAACCATTAAACACTTACACATTATATTGATATTTAGCAGTTAGAAAAAAGCACATACATATGTCAGTGATGACAAAAATGGTTCATTATCTTCAAACGAAAAGAGTTATTTGAATGGGAGAAAACACGCAGTTCTAGGGGCAGATAATTCCAGATTCGGGCAACTCGAACTAGAAAAGATCTTTCAAATGTTGCATTAAAAATTCTAGGTATAATAATTTGAATATTTCTACTAGAGAGAGAGAAGCTAAACATACGACATAACAAAGCAGGTACACCAGACTTTACCACTTTAAAAAACAGAAACATGTTTCTATAATTAACAAAATTGCTAAACGAGGTCCCCAAAAAACGTTCTACGTATTGAGAAATATGCTCACGCCTACGAACATTATATACAAATCGTACCACGATGTTAATGGCCCGTTTTAATTTCAATATGTTGTACTCAGTTCTACCAGTAATCACCTCAAGCCCATAATTAAACAGTGGCATTAGAAGAGCATATCCCAATCTATACTTCACCCAAGCCGGTAAATAAATATTCGTTGAGTATAATCTACGTAATATGCTATACATTCTGCTATGAATAGAGTTAATATGCGAATCAAAATTTAACTTTCCATCAATGATAACACCCAGACAGCGATGCTGATCAACAAAATCCACTCTAGACTGTCCCAAAAAGATGCTCAACTCAGGTGCATTGCCACCAAACATAACAGCTTTTGTCTTAACAGGGTTTATAGCCAATGAATTTTGAGACGTCCATTCTAGTATACGGCTAAGGCAAAAATTAATGTTGCTTTCTAAAAAATCTGAAAAAACACGGTCAGCTCCAAAAAGAACAAAAACATCATCAGCAAATAGATACAATGAACACATTTCCTCACGCAGACACTCAGAAAGGCTATTGACATATAATATAAAAAGTAGAGGTCCCAGCACCGATCCTTGCGGAACACCAGAAGTTAAAGGAATAATACGAGAAGTTCTTCCGTTGAAATTAACATACTGAAATCTATCAGATAAGTAAGACATAATCAATTTACAAGCTGATCGAGAAAAACTAAACTCATCCCTTAGCTTTATAATCATAGAGTTATAACAGATTGAGTTAAAGGCTTTGGACAAATCTAGAGAAACTAAAACACAAAGCTTATTTCGATTTAAGTCTTGTCTAATAGTATCAGTAAGATGCAAAAGTAGAGAAGTAGTACTATGGCCTTTCTGAAATGCGTACTGCCCCTTAAAGATTTTTGATTTAGTATGTAGCAAAATCTGGTCTTTCAAAATATGCTCACATACTTTAGACAGAACAGGAAGTATTGATATTGGCCTTAAGTCATCTTGGGTGTTAACCACTTTACTTTTAGGAATCGGCACAACCCTAGCAGTTTTCCAAGCCGATGGAAATACAGAACATGTAAGTATCGAGTTAATTAAATGAATTATTAAATCAGAAATGTGAGGAAATATGATTTTCAAAAACTCAACAGAAATTCCATCCACACCAACAGACTTAGACTTCACTTTATTTAAAGCAACAGCCACATCCTCATAAGAAACACAATAAAAAGAGAAATCATTGTCAGCATCAGGAAAAAAATTTAAATTGACGTTGTCAACGTGTGTATTAGATGATATACCACCTGCAAAAAAGTTGTTGAGATCCTCAACATTACAATCATAACATAAATCGTCATTTGCTAAACAACCTGATCCTCTGAGAACACGCCATAATCCATCAGAATCCAAATTGCTAAACTGTTTAGAACAAAATCTCCTCTTTTCCCGTCGAATAACTGATTTGGCTCTATTACGGTATTTGCAATAAAGTCTCCAGTTCTCAATGGTTCTATTCTGCTGATAGGCACAGTATGACAAATCTCTTAGAGATTTAGCAAACCGTATGTCAATAGAGTTCATCCAGTCATCATTACATGAACGGATTCTTCTTCTAACAATAGGTACAAACGAAAATAGTTCAGCAATAAGCGAAGAAATAAGACAATATTTAACATTAACATCGGCAGCTGTAAACAAAAAAGAAGAATCAAACAAAGACAAACAAAGCATCAAACCATTCCAGTCGATGTTCCTATAATCATAGAACTCAAGAAATTTATCAAAATGGTTAATATTAATGTCAAAAGATGCAAAAATGAGTGCATGATCGGAAATCGATGGGCATTGTGCTTGGTTGGACATTTGAACAATAGAGATATCACTAACCAACATAAAATCAATTAATGAAGATGTTCCATGCGCAACATCATAGTGAGTAGGCCTAGAATTATGTAAAATAGATAAATCTAATCGAAGAGACAACGAACGAAGCAGTGCCGATGAGGATAAGTTAAACATATTACAGTTGAAATCTCCCACAACTATAACATTCAAATAATTTAAAAATAACTCATAATGGAGTTCTTCAAAGGTAGCAATGTCAGCAGGGGGAGGTAAATAAACTACGCCAAACAAAACACTCGCTCTACCAGAATATAACTCAATAAACAGAGATTCGCACTTCCCCAAAATAGATGTTTTAAAAACTACTTTATGCTTAAGTTTACTTGCAACATAAATCCCAACTCCACCTCCTCTCGAGTTGCGCCGGTCATTCCGTAGAATGCTATACTCTGGAATGTTAACTGCACGACTAGAGACATCAGATTTCAACCATGTCTCGGAAATGCCTATAACATCTAGATGCGAAAAGCTCAATATTGATTTTAACTCATCAAATTTCGTAGAACCTGTAGAAGGTCTAATGCTCCGACAATTTAAATGAGCAACGTTTAATTTACCATTACAAGTACGTAGAGATGAGTTAAGGAAAATATTGTCACTAATCACCGGACCAATACATAAATTAGAAGACATCAATGTCAAAAAATGCAATTATTGAGGGGAACCAAACATAAAATAAAAGTGATACAAAACTCTTATTCAAACAATTAATATTATAATATAATTTCATTATTTTTAATAACACAGCTGATCATTTCAGCGGGAAGAGATCATAGTATTAAATGCTTTGCCAAACAATTTGAAAATTCAAATAAAAAAAACTAAATTTTGAAAAGTAAAAAAAAAGCTAATCAATAGAAAGGCAGCTTCAATCAAGATTTAACAAACAGTGCCACTAAAATGTGACAAATATCCAATTAATAACTTATTAAATCAAGATTAGAAACTATCTATAGACGAGGTTACAATTAAATATTCAATCTGAGCAATGAAGGAGCTGCACACATTGGTTGATATCTCGTAAAACTTCCTTGCCATCAAGTAGCATCAGTTTAGCTCTAAGCTTGTCACCATTTAAAATCTTAAACTTAGTCACGATCTTTTTGTTACGTAGCTCTCTACAAACAGCATTGAGGTGACCAGCAGCAGGAGAATAATGATCATTGAGATAAACTCTATTCACCAGATCACTACCAACACCATCGAGAATATCACAAATGCGCAGTGTTCGAGATTTAAAATACTCTCTCATAATGGAATCGCGGATAAATACATCGTTCAGCTTCACTAGGATCTGCTTCTGTTTATTAATATAGCATACGTGATTAATATCCTGCCGTACGACCTAAATCCCATAAAAAGCACCAAGAGCAATCACAGGGGCAACCAGATCCTTAAGGCCACCAGGCAAACCACCAATCAGCACGATTAAGTCTACGGTGCAATATATTATTCTCAACTTCTAGAGCAGCTATTTTCGAAGATGTTGCAGTCTCAACCGTATCAATCCGGGTATTACATTCAACAATGTCATCCTTCATCTCAGTATAGCAGGAACTCACCTCAGTCTTTATATCATTCAAAGCCGATTTAATAGATTCCTGCTCAGTCTGATATTTTTGCATAAAATCATCCAATTTCTTCGTTAAATTCACCATCGCATTAGTAAATCCACCGCCATTATTGCCATTTTTGAGGTTAGATTCACAATTATTACAAATGAATGCACAATACTTCAGCGATTTCAGTGCCAATAATTCCTTATCAGACATCTTTGCACAAGAAGCGTGCAACCAATGTGAACAGATCTTGCACTGGATACTCCCTTGAGTCTTAGTAATAGAGTCACTGCAAGCTCCACACTTGGTTGTTTTAGCACCCGGCATTTTGTGTAAACAGCAACAATTAAAAATGGCAAACACCAACAGCAACAACACTAATAACAGCCAAAGATTGTGCAACCAACTTTAGTTTCAAAAAAACAATTTTACTTCCAGTAAATTTATCAAAAATCTTCATAAAATTTCATTCACTTGAGTAATTAATTATAAAAAGCAGCAAACAAAACAAAGCAAAGTGGTTGAAAAACAAAGCAAAAAGCAAAATAAAAAAGAAATGATCAGCTGCAGTAATAAACACGACTATTCAGGCATAGAGTTGCCAAGAGAATGCCATCTTTTCTACATTTATTTGATGTAGAACTATGGAACAATATTTTTGATTGATTTAAGATACATTTTTTTCGGTGTAAACCCGTTGAAGACTTCACAAGACAAGCTATTGAATAAACTCCACAAGGCATCCGCAAAAGGTGCAAGTCACCCCACACCTGGCGCCGACAAATTACAATTGGAGCCAGAAGTCTAGGCAAAAGTTGGAATAAAATAAAAGCGGGCAATGCTGCGTGGATAGGATTTGTTATGGCCCTATGTTCCTTAAAGAAACAAGGTAATAAAGTATATATAAGATATAGAAATATGAATATCCACTAACATTGGCGGAATTTTTGGGTTCTTGAAGCCAATATTCATGCTGGTTTTCTACGACGTCCAAGCCAATTTATCTTCTCTTGCAAATAAAAAATCAACAAAACCCACCAGGAACGTAAAATCTCCATTTGTTTCTGTCCACTGCCATACATCTCAGTGTGTTGAAGAATTTTCCCATTTTTTTGAGGATTGTCCGACTACAGGTAGTCAAAAATTGTTCATAAGAAAGGATCTTCTTAAGTGCAGGGTTATGTGGGCGCTGCCGCGCCCCCTTGTCTAGTCACAGACAGACGAATGTGAAAATTTCGTAACGATTGCAGTTAATAGTGGTGATATAATAATAGAAATTAAGTGTTTCCACAGGTTGACTCAGTCAAAAATAGTTTACCTCTTGACCGATCGGGCCCATCCGTTTTAAGGCAAATTCAGCCCCCTAACTTCAATAATGTGACCTGTAGTCTTCTTTACACAGACAGACGGCCAGAGTAGATCATCATCGAATTTTACAACGATTCAGAATTTATAAGTATATACTTTATGAGGTCCCCGATCAAAGTAAATAATATCCTCTTCCTATGATGTCATTAGTCACTTTTTTCTGCTGTTAAATACGGCAACATGTAAGATCAGGAATTTGTCTGCCGACCGAATGATTGTGGTTTCGTGTACTCCAAGTAATTAATCAATAAGATGAACTTTATTTCGTGGTTACGATTGGTAGAAAGATAGTCCCTGAATTTTTTCTGCTACTAAGTTCTTAATTTTTCTGGTTTTTATGTTAGGGTAAGCCATTCGATTGTTATTAGAACGAAATTTTTGTTGGAACTACCAATTGTTGGAACTACCGAACAGATCTATAAGTATACATACTTATAGTAGACACAACACACGATTATGATAACCAATTTTTTTGCTCTAAATTTCATTAATACAACCGAATCGATAGCTTTCTGCGCATCAAAAACAATGTATGATACAATTTTGAACAACATAGTTAACATTTAGTGATAGCAAGAGAAAGTCTTCCCATCTTACAGAATTAATGCATACCAAACCTATTGTCACTTGTTTTTTCTCTGTGTACAGAAAATGCGTTGTAGCTATTTTTTGTGTTGCGATTTACATAAATTTAGATCAAACATTATTTAATTACTTTAAGCTTCCGATACTGTGTCCCTTCTACCAATACTTTCAGTTTCATATACTGCAAATTCAGTGCACCAACTACCAACTTGGCAAAGAATCCATTCCATGTAACACATTTCAGAGGTACATCGGCGGTAATATAGGCGTCACTTTCGCGTTTTATATCACTGCATAAGTGAAACTACTGCATACTCACATTTATCACATGAACCTCATTTGTGAGCATAGTTTAAATTACGTATCTTCTTTTACAAATTGAGAATGAAAGCTGAAAAATTAGAATTCTCCTCACAAAAGTTTTGCATTAAACAATTTACTTCCCCTTCGTTGGTGGACATGAGCGAACAAAGGCCATGTATGCATGGCTGGCCAAAGTTCAAAATTATGATTTAGGCTGATGTCCTGCAACGCTTATCATTTCCGCAGTCAGAATGCAGCAACCAGAAACTTGTTGCATGTCTAAACTTACGACGGTATTTGGAAAACCCAATGCAATTTCATGCTGCTTAAACTGTAATTTTATTTTAATATTAACGGCTTTTCAAATTGTCAAAAAAGGACATGTCTTTTCATATTCACATTTTATTAATTATTTTCGGTTGTCAAGCGACGAATTTGCATTCGCAAAACTCTGCTGTGATTCCTCACAAACGAGAGCACCAGCTGGCCAGCTGATGGAATTTATTAAATTTCCTCCAATTATGCCATATCATGCTGTCAGATTGCCACATAATGTGTCCGACTAACTAAAGATGACGCCGCATTTCAAATGGCAGCCACAATTACAATCACTGTCACCAGTTCAGTCACATACGCATTTTCCGAAACTGTGTTGGTGATGAAAGGCTTTACGAATTTATGTCAGCGTCTGACAGTCCGTAACAAAATATTAAATAATAGAATTCAAGTACGAGTAACTGCCGTCTAATTGAAAATCAAATTTGCCATACAAATTAATCCGAAGTAAGGGGCAATAAAGATAAGGGATTTATTTTTAGGGCGGCTTCATTTATGACTCATTTACTTAGTAGGGGCAAAAATACTGTTACACACGTTTTATGCTGTAAACTAAAAGTACTGAATGTTTTTGGACCAAATATTTTTTAATATATTTATTGATGTATATTGTATCCAAAAAGAATCTACTTATTCGAAATGTCCGCATTTTGCCTTTACACACACACGCCTTAAGTCGCACTGGCCACCACTCGTCAATATCTGCACGAACCTTGTCCATTCGAAAATTGGCCACAGCTCGAACCAAAGCAGTCTTAAGAGATCCAATGTTGGGGTATCTTTTATGACAAACCTTGTCCTCTAAAACCGTCTACAATTTGGAATCCAATGGGTTCAAATCTGAACTGCCTGAGGGCCATTCTTCAGAGGAAATGAACCTTGGCAAATTGTTTCGAAGCCATGCCTGAGACGTTTTAGCCTTATGGGCCGTTTTAGACGTTTTAGCCTTATGGGCAGAATCCTGCTGGAAAGTCCATGTCCATTTTAAAATAGGAAATTGTTAAGAGGCTTCGCCACAGCTTCCACACGGTTTCTTGGTAAACTTTGGCTGATGTTTTGACACCTTGTTCGCAGAAATGCAGATCAGTGACCCCATCGTAAGAGACACCCCACCAAATTATTACTGCAGCTGGGTGATGACCTTATTCCACCCTTGGGATCAGTTCAGCTGCTTCCTTAGATGACCGCGCGTACACTCTATCATTTTGCCTGTTAAGTTTTTCCTGAACGGTAAAAATTTTTTCATCGGTGGACAAAATTTTTCTGTGCAAGTTATCAGCGTGCTTCATCCAAAACACGTTTGCATTTTTCAATCCTATTTTTTTTTAAAGCTGCAGTCAATATATGTCCGGTACGTCGTTTGAAAGCCCCAAGTCCCCAGTCTTTTTTAATGATTCGACTCATGGACTTTTGCGTGATATTCATCTCACGGGCCATGATTTTCTGTTTTCGGAGCGGATTTCTGTGAATTCTTGATTTAACGGCCTTGATGACATGCGGTGTTCGAACAGAGCGTGGGCGGTCCGACCGGTGGCAGTCTTTTACATCTCCAGTCTCCTCAAACAGTTTTATGCATCGGTCGACGAACATGCGGCTAATCCCTAGTGGCCGGAGCGTTTTGAAATATCGCTTTTTGCATTTCACACTTGAAAAGCGCTATTACAGCGATACGGTTCTCACTATCTGACCACTCCATGATGAAAGTTGAAACAATTTTAAAATCCCGTTACAGACTAACGCTATTGAGGTTAGCTTTCAAAACCCATATGACTTTAACGGGGTATGTTCAGTTCTACACTTAAAATGGGTATGTTCAATGTGGTAACAGTATTTATGTCCCTACTAAGTATATGTGACGCGCAAAATAGAAAGGGACCTAAGGGTAAAAACCAGTTTTGCTCAGGAGAGCCATTTTAGAGATTAAAATAAGTGTATCTTTGGTGTACCATCACTTTCATAAAACGCGCATATCTCTGGGAGGGAACACTTTTGGGGCATGGGATCGGTCTTATTCGATGCTCAGATGTTGTCCACATCAAAAAAAAAAGTGGAAATTGGTTTTTGTTTACCCTTAGGTCCCTTTCTCTATGCGCTGTCACATATACTATATTTATTTATATATTTAAGTATTTGTTATATTAGACCAGACTGTTATATATATATTTATTTCTTTTACTCCTATAAGGAGCATGGGGCCGTAACAATTGAATTGCAATTTACTCTATTAAATTTACAGTATTTTAATTCATTCCAGCTAAGGTTAAGGGCCGCTGCTCCTTTATCAAAAAAGACCAGACTATTAGCGTGGAAAATTCATTAACCTAGTGATATTAGTGCTCAGTGGAAACACATTTCCCGCCCGCTGCCTTTGGAAAAGTCCTACAGAAATTGTAAAATTAACACAAACAAATTTACTTTAATCGAAAACATTTTTTATTCGAATGTTCAATACTTGGCATTAACATTTAAGAGCTAGTAAAACAGCTAAAGTCGGGCGTGACCGACTATATTATACCATGCACTCGTTGATATTGAAAAAAACCAACTAAAAATTGGTGTTTGGCCCTAATTTAAACAGATATAATTTACTCAGATTGTTTGGCAGGAGATGAAGATTTTTCCGAAAAATCGATATTTCAAATTAAGCTCATTTTCATCCGGGTGGCCGCATATGGGATTCAGAGAACCCACACATGACTTTTTAGAAGCTAATGCATCACTGTTTGCTGTGGATTTTGGGCAGAAGGCATCATTGGGCCATTTTTTTTCGAAAATAAACAAGGAATCGCTCTTAACGTCAACGGTGAGCGTTACCGCGCAATGCTAAAAAAAATTTTGTTTTCAAAAACGCAAGAGAAGCCCATGAACGACATTAGGTTACTGTTTTTGAAAATCTAACCCTTTCCGACCGTGTACGCACAATTGTGCGGGTAAGTTTAAGTCTCTATAATTTCTTTAATATATGATGTACTGCGATAAGAGCGGCAAAAAAATAATTGTATATGCTCTCTCTTTGTCTAAGAATGTGAAGAACCGTTATAAATATTTGTTTTTCATATTAATTTTGTAGTTTCAGCAGTGTACTTTGCGCATTTGTAAAAATGAGTGGAAGAGGTAAGTTTGCAAATAAATTAAAATTATTTAAATTGTGGAATATTTCATCAAACAAGTGTTTTCAATAAGAAAACATATTAAATATTGTTTGCAAACAGTAACTTCGTGATTATTTTGTGTTTTTTGATATTTTTACGTCAAATTTGTTTGAAGTGCTACAATTGTGCGTGTTAGGCCTTTATTCTAAAAATAAATTAACTTTTATTGTTCTTTTTCTTAGGTGGACTAACTGAAGACGCTATCTTAGCTAAACTTTTAAATTCGGATTTGGAAGACTTTAGTAGTGATGATGAGTGTGCGGATGCCACTTGGGAGTTACCCGTTCCAACAAATAATTTGGCAGACCAGGAAAGCGACAATGAAGACGAGGTAAATGCTGTTTTAGAGACACCAGCAGATGAAGGTCACACTACCAATCGTCGTGTTATTTGGAAAAAAAGACCGTTTGAGATTCTGTTGGAAAGCAGCTCTTGTGAAACTGTGGACACAAACACACCTATAAAGTCCCCTTATGATTATTTTTCCGTATATTTCAATGATGAGTTTTTTGAAAAAGTAACGGAGTACACAAACAGGTACCATCTTGCCGAGAAGGGGAGCATTAAAGTGCTGGGAGCATCAGTAGGTGAAATGAAATTTTTTTTTGGTATCGTCCTTGCGATGGGCTGCATTCGTTATCCAAGGATACGCATGTACTGGGAGAAAGCCACAAGACTCCCTATTGTAGCTGATACTATGAGTCGTGATCGATTCTTGCTCTTGCGTATGTGTCTACATGTGGTGGACAACAATGAAGTAACAGATGCAGAGAAACAATCAAACGTGTTTTGGAAAATAAATCCGTTACTTGAGCGTTTTAGATCTGCTTGTAGAAATATTCCAAGAAAGTCCAACGCTAATTACTCAATAGATGAACAAATGATACCATTTACTGGTCGGTGCCCTGTTAGACAAAGCCTCCCAAATAAACCTAGAGGAGTGGGATTAAAAAACGAAGTTTTAACTACCTCTGAGGGGCTGGTCCTTGATTTTGAGATTTATCAAGGCAAGACTACACCACTTCCATGCACGAATTTAGGCATAGGACCAGGCTTTGTTTTGCGTTTGGCTGAAACACTTCCTGAAGGTTCCAAACTGTTTTGTGACCGTTATTTTACGACAATACCACTACTAAAAGCTCTGTTGGAACGTGAAATCTATGCTACTGGAACAATAATGAGGAATAGAATAAAAAACGTTCATTTCACGAATGAGAAACACATGAAAAGAGGTGACATGGAGGAATTTTGTCATAGTGAAGATAATATTGTCTTGGTGCAGTGGAAGGATTCAAAGTCGGTAATTCTTGCATCTTCAGTTTACGGGTGTGGCCCAGTTGAACAAGTGAAACGTTGGGAAAAAAAGAGAAAAGGTATGTGGAAGTTCCAGCTCCTAGAATAGTCAGGGAATACAACAAGTCTATGGGCGGCGTTGATGTTTGCGATCAATTAATGGAATCATACAGGTCATTTTTTAAAACTCGAAAATGGACTTTAAAAGTTTTTATACATTTCATTGATCTTGGGTGCTGCAACTCCTGGATGCAATACAGAGATGATTGCCAAATAAATTCCCAACCTCGAAAAAATACTCATGACTTGTTGAGTTTTAAAATGGCATTAGCTAAACAACTACTATGTATAGAAAAAAAACAAAATATTGAATATGAAGATGAAGACGAAGATGAAGATGGAGAACCCCAGAATGTTTCCAAAAAATATCGTCCATCCGAACAACCATGCCAAGACAAAAGACTTGATGGATACAAACACTGGCCTCTTGAGCATGATTTGTCATCAGCAAGATGCTGCCGACTTGTCGGATGTAAATCAAGAACGCGTACATATTGTTCAAAATGTAAAGTATATGTATGTCTAAGTAAAAAACAAAATTGTTTCGTAAAATACCACACTGAAAAATATGAATAAAAAATATTAATAATATATGAATATCAATTGTTTCAAAAAGATTGCTTTTTTTATTTGGAAATTAAACCGGACTGCAACAATTGTGCGTATCCTGAAAAAACAGGATACAGGATCAAACTGAACAAACTTAATAATTTAAAATGTACAATGTACACATAAATAACAGAATTCAAAAATTTAAGAAAATCTATCACGTGGATCGGCTATAGGTCGGAAAGGGCTAATAGTCAGCCGGATGACGCTAATTGTGATGTCAATTGACCGCCTCGGAGCTGTGATTTAAGTCCTTTGGGTTATTTTCTGTGGGGAGCCGTTAAGGAAAATTGTTACGCAAAGCATTCAGAGACAATTAAAGTATTGAAACATGAAATCGAACTTGCCATTGAAGAGATACGACCCGAAACAATCGAAAATGTACTGAAAAATTGATGAATTGATGCATGCTTTTGTGTTTTTCAATAAAACCAGAAATTTTTAAATAATTGCCAGTACTTTATTTAAAGCCACACCCTATATGTGACGCGCAAAATAGAAAGGGACCTAAGGTTAAAAACCAGTTTTGTTCAGGAGAGCCATTCTAAAGATTAGGCCCCTTTCTATTTGCGCTAAGAATCGTCGACTTCACTTTCATAAAACGCGCATATCTCTGGGAGGGAACACTTTTTTGGCATGGGATCGGTCTCATTCGATGCTCAGATGTTGTCCACATCAAAAAAAAGAAAAGAAAAATGAAAATTGATTTTTTTACGCTTAGGTCCCTTTCTCTATGCGCTGCCACATATGGCATATGAGTAAAATGTTCTTTTAAATGAACAAAAACGATTTCGCACTTAATTTTAGTTATAGTATTTTTTTATTTTGAAAAAAATTTTTTAGATTGATCACCCGGTACTATCCTAGTTCACAGAAAATTGCCGGTTATAAAACTCATTAAATGAATCACCCTTTATTGTACAGAGTGGGCCAACAGTTACTATGGGGTTAAAAAAATTTTATAACATTTTCTTTTATATATTTTTTTTTTATTTTAGATTTTATAAATAACACTTGGAGAATAAATAAGGGAGAAATTCAGAACTTCAGAACAAAGAACCAGAATAATAGAATTTTATTATTTAAATCAGCGATCAATTATTTTATCGCAAACGCATGAGTGATGAAGCTCATTTTCATTTGAATGGCTTTGTTAATAAGCAGAACTGTAGGTTCTGGGGTTCTGAAATCAAAAAGCCATTCATCAACGCCGATTGCACCCCCTTAGGTGTACAGTTTGGTGTGGGATCACATCTGCAGATATCATTGGGCCTTAGTTCTTCGAGAATGAAGATGGAAGAGCAGTAACCGTAAATGGAGAGAGGTATCGGTTTATAATAGACCATTTTTTACATCCTGCTCCTGAAAACAGACCAGAGATGTGGTTTCAACAGAACGGAGCCACTGCCCACACTGCCCGAGACACAATGGCACTTTTAAGTCAAATTTTTGGAGCAAATAATTTCTAGAAATTCGGAAATTATTTGGGCAGCGCGATCGTCAGATTTGTCAGTACCCGACTGTTTTCTTTGGGGTTATTTGAAGAAGCAAGTATAGGTGAAGAAGCCCGAGACAATCCTTCACCTTAAGGCCAACATTTTTGCAGAAATTAGAACGCTACAGCCACAAATTTTGAAAGATGTTATGGAAAATGCTCTAAAACGAGCACATCATTGCGAAGCTGAAATCGGGGGTTATTTAAGTGACATTATTTTTCATACTTAGTGTAAAAAAATTCCATTTTGTATATTCCTCGTATATAAGAAAAAAAATAAAAAAAAACTAATAAACGAAAAAATTATTATCGTTTTTAACCCCATGGTAATATTTGGCTCACCCTGTAATTGCTTGCGCACTATTGTTGATATGAAATTGCAAAGCTTTCCAACGCAATTTAAAGTTGCAGTTGCGTCACGTTATCAAAAAAACATTACTAAGAACCAAGCATTTAATGCTACAATTTCTGTTCTTTAGAAATCAGCAGAGACCGACTGCATTTTTTATAAATTCTAAACAAAATCGTTTTAACCAAACGAAATTACTTAAATAAATTTATTCTCCATTAGGATACTAAAATGGAAACAAGTAAACTTTTACTGTTGACATTTGGTATTTGCTTATCAAACCTTACAGTACAAGCACAAGGCACTACAAACTCAAGTAGATTTGAAAGTTTAATCGATCTAAATAAGATACACCAGACCATACAAGTGATATCAAATGTCAAGGATACCGTGCATCAAATAACCAAGACCTACGACTCCTATGCCAATTCAGTGAACGATAGTCAATCTTTGACAGTTTCTAATGGATTTGTGTTGCTAATGGTGACAGTGATTACTTTGAGAACGATTGTTTAATGAAATAAAGATGAGATTAACAATTAGTGTGTGTTTCTATGGTCGGAAGGGTGAAATTAAATGGGGTTCGGTTTTCTGGAAAAAGAAACATGTTTTCACTGAAACCGTCTAAAATATTTCAATTATCGAAAACGAAAGGCAAACAATTAAAAGGTACAGAAAGGCAAATTGGGCACAATACGGAGGTGGCCACATAGTAATGATAGCTTTTCTAATTGTTATATTCCAAAAGCTGCACAGTCAAACTGTCAAAGGTTTGACATTTAATCTTGTATCATTTACGTCTGACGAATACGTAGAAATTATAAATTTTTTCATTAAAATTCTAGCTCTGAACGTAATTTTTGGCGTGAATTATGACTTTAGTGCACAGGAAATGCATTGCACCTTGAAAACGTTAATGTTATCTTAATTTTTTTTTCTATACTCGTAGCAACCACCCAGATAGCCAAAATGACTCTAAAAAGTTAACGCGGCCTATAATACGGTTAGATTTGGGCCATTATATAGAGTGATCCATCAAGAGGTATTTTTTCAGAAAAACAAACAAATATAAAAACTCAAATCAAGTGTGGAATCCTTATTGCTAATTTGAAAGGACATTTTATGGCATTTATTTTTTGAAAATAATTACCTTCAAATGTTGGCAACTGTATTATGAAAATGAGCGTTCGGTGAGAAACGGGCAGATCTGACGTTTTCGACCAAAATTTTGTTCAGTGACGAGGCCCATTTGTGGCTCTACGGCAAAGTCAATAAACAAAATTGCCGCATTTGGGCTGAAGAGCAACAAGAAGAGGTTCTAGAGGTGCCAATATACCCAGAGAAAACCACGGTTTGGGGCGGTTTATAAGCTGGTGGAATCATCGGTGCATATTGTTTCAAAAATGATGATGGCCGGAACGTAACCGTGAATGGTGGTCGCTATCGCGCCATGATATCGTTCTTTCTACTACCTAAAATTGAAGTCCGCACTCTTGCCGACACTTGGTTTCAACAGGAAGGTGCCACTTGCCATACAACTGCTCAAACAATGGATCTATTGAGAGTTCTTTTCGAAAAGCAGCTAATTTCACGTTTTGGACAGGTGAGTTTGCCGCCTAGATCGAATGATATCCCATTTTACTTTGGGGTTACGTAAAGTCCAAAGTCTATGCTAATAAATCTGCTACGATTCAGGTTTTGGAAGCCAAAATTACGCGTGTCATTAACGCCATACCGGTCGAAATGCTCGAACGAGCCATCCAAAATTGGACCCTCAGAATGGAAACCCTAGGGCGTAGTTGCGGCCAACATTTGACATTTTTTTTTAGCGTAACTGCACTCAGAACGTTTTGTTATTTGAGGGCGAATTGTTTAGTTTAAAGAGTGTTGAAAAATGTATCTCAGTCACAAAATGGAATTATCCCGTGAACATTTTCGTTTAAATCAACTTTTGGCGATGATGCACCATCAAAAACCACTGTTAATCGCTGGTAGCAAGAGTTCAGTCTCGGACTCCGTTCGCTTTAGGATGAATTTCGTAAAGGAGGTCCAACTTCAGTCACTTCGCCAGAAACCATCGATGCTGTTTGTGAACTGATTAAGCAAGACCAACATGTGACGTACCGTAAGATTAAGGCATCCTTGGGCATCATTTGACCGTGAAAAACATTTGTTCTCGTTGGATCCCACATAATTTGACGAATGCTCAGAAAAAGGCTCGCATGGATTGGTGCAAAGAGAAGTTGAAAAAGTATAACTGCGGTAGCTCAAAGGCAGTGTCTGACATTGTCACAGGTGGCGAATCATGAATCTATTCATATGAATACGAAACAAAACAGCAGTCGACCGTATGGGTCTTTCAAGACGAGCCAAATCCCACAAAAGTTGTTCGGCCATGTTGCCACAGTGCCTTTAGTGGAGGGTCAATTCTGATTGGTATACAACCACCTGTTTGCCAACAGTGTTCGAAAAAATAAGGAAAGATACGAGTAATAAGAGAAGACGGATCATTTTGCATCACGACAATGCGAGATCTCACACATCAACTGAAACGATAAGCTATTTGACCACTCAAGATGTCGAATTGATGGGCCATCCACCGTACAGCCCTGATTTGGCACCCAATGACTTCTTCTTATTCCCTAGCATCAAGAAAAAAATGTGTGGTCAACGTTTTTCATCGCCCGAAGCAGCTGTTGAAGCGTTTAGATATCATGTTTTGGAGGTGTATCAATCGGAGTGAAAAAAGTGCTTCGAAAACTGGTTTGTGCGCATGCAAAAGTGTATTGATTCGATCTTAAAGGAGAATATTTTGAAAAGCAATAAAATCATTTCCAATGATAAATTATTGTGTTTTTATTGCCGGACCCGATATATACTTATACGAGGGCGGTTCGGAAACTTCATAGCCTAGCACAAAAAGCGCGGTATAAACAGAAAAAAGTTAAGTGTTTTGGAAACTTCCATCTCTGCTATGAAATTTTGGCAACCTGGCAACTCCTTCATATAGAAACAGGTGTTCACAAAAGACGCATCCGCGATATTTTTACAATGGAAAAATTAGAAATGCGTGGTGTCATTAAATATTTACATAAAAAAGGTTTATCGGGACAAGAAATTCATAATGATATGGTGAATGTGTTAGGTGAAAGTGCTCCTTCATATGCAACAGTAAAAAATTGGGTTGCTGAATTTAAACGTGGTCGTACAAGCATTAAAGATGAACCACGTAGTGGACGTCCAAATTGTAGCCAAAGTGCATGATATGGTATTAAATGATCGACGAATAAAAGTGCGTGAAATAGCTAATATCATGGGCATCTCAAATGATCGAGTCCATTTAATTTTGCATGAAGAACTACAGATGAAAAAGCATTCTGCAAGATGGGTGCCGCACTTGTTAACAGTCGACCAAAAACGCATAAGAATGAACATTTCTCAAGCTTGTTTGGATCGGTTTCAGCGAAATAAAATGGATTTTAAGCGTCGTTTCATAACTGTTGATGAGACATGGATCCACCACTATACTCCAGAGACAAAAGAACAATCCAAACAATGGACTGAAGCTGGAGGAAGTGCCCCAATAGATCAATTAAATGTACAAATTCGAGAAAAACGTCCTGACTTACAACACAAAAAAATAATTTTTCATCAAGTCAAAGCACCAGCGCACAAGAGTGTTTTAACAATGGCTAAAATCAACGAATTAAAGTACGAGTTGCTTGACCACCCACCTTATTCTCCTGATTTAGCTCCCAGTGACTTTTACCTGTTCCCAAATCTAAAAAAAATCCTTGCTGGCAAGCGTTTTACCTCAAATGAAGATGCAATTACAGTTGTAAACCACTATTTTGAAGACCTTGAGACCTTGAGGAAAACTATTTTAATCAAGGGATAGAATTGCTAGATAAGCGTTGGACTAAGTCTATAGAAGTTTCAGGAGATTATATTGAAAAATAAAAATATTTTTGAAAAACTAACTATTCTCTTTCATTGATAGGCTAAGAACTTTCCGAACCGCCCTCGTAAATAACAACCTTCGTATCGGATTTGGTTTGCATTCTAAACATAAATTGTTCATAAAATTTTATTAAATAAATAATTAAAATTAAAGGTATTCTGATTTTCATTTTGACGATCTGGGGATGAAAATAGATTACTAAAACATCTTAACGACCGTTTTTAAAAACATTTATACAATTTTATTAAAAAAGGACACGCCCCAACTGAAATTAATTGGACAACTTTTTTTATCTCCAATCTTAGAGTCAGGATGTTAAAATGATCTTCGATAATACCCTCCATATGATTTCACTTAAGACACCTCATCTCCGAAAACTGAACTAACATTTACCGCTATTTAACTTGTCTCATGTGGTATAGCGCTGCAAAAAGAAAATTCTTTGGTCCCATAAAAAAAGAACTCGGTTTTACGAGGGCTGTCCTTTTAAGAATTCACTATAATCGTTCAAGTCACAAGGAAGATCGCATTTTAGGGATCAAAATAATAAACTTTGCCCGAGGCACCATACCTCTAAAACGAATTCTGATGTCCCGACTTTTGACCCGCAGCAACAAAATCAACAACTATCGAAAACCCAATGGGACAAAGTGGGATTTTTTTAAAATTTGACCCTACGGATCAAAAGGCAGACATCAAAATTCGCTTTAGAGTTATGGTGCCTCAGGCAAAGATTCTTATTTTGATCCCTAGAAAACGATTTTCCTTGTCAATTAAGCGATTTTTATACAGACACCTAGAGGACGGACATTGCTAGATACCTAAAGAAAGAAGTGCAACGCTGTTGGCTAATTTACATCACAACGACTTGAGATTGCTCGGCTATTGAATATTTCGGCCAAAATGCCATTATCTGTGTGGCACGTGATACCATCCGGAAAAGCTTGACTTTAAGGAGTGACTCACAATTAACATCGTGCATCATGGTTGGAATGATGATGATGTCAGAAGCTAAATAAACAATTTCAATTGAAATTGCCCGGAGAATCTGGAAAATAGCATTCAATCGACACAATGATGGATCAGGATGAAGCGGTTAATTACCCAACGAAAATTCTAAATTCACTAGCGCCACCAGACATGCCACCATATATATTAACTTTAAAAGGTAGGTCACCGGTAATGCTCATTCGAAACTTGAACGGACCAAAACTGTGCAACGGAACCAAACTGATCATCACAAATTTGCTCGAGGCAACAATAAGAAGCGGAAAATTCAAAGCGGAAAATGTGCTGATTCCATGCATGAATTTGAATTTGGAGTATTCATGTGTTTCTCACGACCAGCTGCGCGAGGGTTGTTATGTATATTTGTGGCCTAGGCAACACTAAGTGTTGCCTGGCGCCATCTGACATTTACATTGGAAGGTTTGAAATTTTTTAGCATAGACGTACTTAGAACGTTTTGACGTACGACCAACATTTGTGTGGTTTACAGTGACTTGAAAAAATCAATTTGGCAAAAAATGGAATTAACTCGTGACCATTTTCGAGCGATCATTTTTCACAACTTTCAACGTGGATTATCACGACAAGATTATCACGACAGTGCTATAGGATGGTGCTATAGCACCATCCTATAGCACTGGTTTAATGAATTCAATCGTGGCGTCACACATCACAGGTGACGATAAATGGATCTATGCGTATGAGCCCGAAACAAAACAGCAATCGACGTGTGGGTCTTCGAAGAGGACCCAAATCCAACGAAAGTTTTCGTGGAAGAAGCAATTCGAAGCAAATGGTCGCCTGTTTCTTTGGCAAAACTGGTCATGTGGCGACTGTTCCGCTTGAGCAAAGTAGGACGGTCAATTCTGAGTGGTACGCCACAGTTTGTTTGCCTGAAGTCTTCGGAGAAATTCGAAAAACGGACAAGAGAATACGAATCATTGTGCGAGCTCTCACACATCGGCTCAAACCAGCGCCGGCCAAAACTTCGAATTGATGGGCCATCCGCCGTACAGCCCTAACTTCGCACTTCATGTAATTCCCGCACATCAAGAAAAAAATGAGTGGTCAACGATTATCGTCGCCAGGTGTCTCAATCGGAGTGGAAAAAGAGCTTCGACAATTGGTTTGAGCGCATGCAAAAGTGTATAAATCATGCTGAAGAATACTTTGAAAAACAATACAACTATTTTTGATGATCATTTTTTATTAGGCCAGAAATATATATAGCAGCCCTCGTATGTTGCTTGCTCCAGAGTTGGCACATCAAACAATTTGTACTTTTATACACCAACCAGAACTACCGAAAATATTGTGTATCCTTTAGCAATACAATATATTACATTAATTTTTTTTGCATTTGGTTACTTCAAGTGTTGTCTTCTTGTAACGCACGCTGGGTTCCGCTAGTAGTCGTATAGAAATTAAAAAAAATTGATATGGTTCACTTTGGTTTGGATTTTATTTCCGCATCAACACCAACATTTATTTTAATTTTCTTGAACTATTTTATTCTTCAAATTATTTTAGGTTCTTACATTATTTACGATTGCAAGGTCCCAACAGCCATTGGCATTCACCATGATTCGAGCTGTAATTACTCCGTTTGTAACCTCTCACAATCCGCCTCTCTGGGTCGTACATCTCAGGAGTAGCGCACATGATGTAATCGTGCTGATAAAAAGCCATCCGATCGTTGTCCATAAATTCGGTACTCCATATATAGTTGACCGGTTCCGATGTCAATTCCCAGCCGGCAATCAATTGCGTCTGCGGCATCATATAATAGAACATGTCATATTTGATACCCTTTAGTTGGACCAACACATCGGCATTGCTGCCAACATGCGATTCGAAGATATTTGCTCGAATATGCCCAGTGTCATACGTGAAGACAAACTTGTCGTGCCAAGTCCACACATACCGGCTGCTAGCGTCGATATTTGCTTTGGTCATGCAGGTATAAATAAATTCCGAATATTTGGCATTCATTAGGCAAAAGTACGGATAGAAGAGCAGATACTGCAAATTCGTGGGTAGTTTTGTTATGATATTATCAATTTGCTGCTTCAGACTGGCATTTACAGACTGATATAATTGCTTTTGTTTGATTTTGTACAAATTGAGAGCGAATTTGCGCAGAAATTTCAAATCGCCCACATCGCGTTTCTTATCGTTGATGTGGAACAGGTGAAGTTGAGAGCGAATCATGAGCTCGAAACTGCTGCTGTTGCCCTCTTGGAATAGGCTCCACAACAAATCGACCATTTCGAAGGGAGCTTTGCAAACCATAACCTCGGATATGGCATCGTGTAGAATCTCCTCGACCAGTTGTGTTTCGTTGTCCTCTACGAAGACATCCAGGTGCTGTTTGATATTTCGCCTGCCTTCCAGGGACTCACCACCGCACAAAATATTTGCCAGAAATTGCGATGTTTTCGTTTTTAGCTGCCTTCGTACGGAGTTCTTGAGGCCAGCCAGAGCTGCTTCCTCGCTCTTGATTTTACTGTAGATCATGGCGGTGTTCTGCAATTCGTTGATTGACTCTGTAGCTACTTTTGTAGCTATATCGACTTGATTTTCAGCTCTTGTGATGGAGTTAGAGGAGCCACAAAAAATTATGATTGTTAAAATAACAATACGTGTTTCCATGATGACTTGTGAAACGAATATAAAAATGAACGAGCTGTGCTGAATGCCAAGAGTTAAGGCAAAGAATAAGTCAAACTATAAAAGATCGGTCTGGTCGAATCATATGCACCTTACGAAATATTGTGAGATTAAAAGTAAGTATTTAAAGGTGGCTAATTGAGAAGTCCTTAATTAAACAAAACAATTTTAAAAAACTAAACTCGTGCGGGTCGACTCTGTTTTACACTGCTCTAATTGCCATCATTAGTGTAATAAAAAAATACTTAGTTGGACAGCGGACGAACAGACATCGTTAATTCTTAGTGGGTCTAGCTTGGAACCGTGTCTTTGTTAGATGGCCAATGTTTTTGATGATTCTGGCTCGTAGAACAACGCTTGTGACATTTGCGATCGCAGGGGTTGATCGATGACAGGGGATATTTTAACTTGATTGGCTTAAAGTTCTCCCATAATTCTTAGTGTTTTCCCATTAAGAGGTTTCTTTTCCCTATTGTCAATTTCCACGCTCATATTACAATATACAGGGTTGGCCATTTAAAATTTTAAATTTGAGTCTGCTGTTAAAAAAGTAAAGAAATTTTTTTCAATTTCTGGCTTTATTGGAAAGTTTAAACTTTGTCATTTAATAATGGAACACAATATCATACATATAATTACCACAACTGGCTCGGCATTACCTCATCCGATCAACCCAATTTTTAGTACATTTTCGATTGGTTTTATCGAATCTCCTCAATGGCAATTTAGATTTCATTTTTCAACAACTCTATTGTCATTGGATGGCTTGCGTAACATTTATCCTTAATGGCTCCCCACAGAAATTAATCCAAAGGACTCAAATCACAACTCCGAGGCGGAAAATTGCATCACAATTTCGGTTGATTCTTCGATTTTCAATAATAGTATGTAAAATATCGATGGTTGCGTTGGCTGTGTAACCTGTGGCCCCGTCTCGTCGAAAAAAATGTCGTCCCTGGCATTCTTTAAAATTTTTGGAAACAAAAATTCGTTGAGCATGTTGCGGTAAAGTTCACCGTTGACGGTGAACGTTACAATGAGGCCGCCAGCCCAAAATCGACACCTAACAATGACTAGCTTCGGATGCATTGGCTTCTCAATAGTCACTTGTGGCTTCTCTGAACCCCAATTGCGGCAATTTTGCTTATTGACATAGCCATTATATAATATTATTATAACTCAGTGTATAACCTTAACCCAAGGGAAATATATCCCAAGATTTTATATTAATCGGCTAAGAATTTTTATCTTATTTTATTAACCGATGTCGGCCCATCTCTACATTTTTTTCTGAAAGTCGAGATCGAAAATCTGATCAAGTCGAACTAGACTGGGCCTAGGACGAACCATCTTGAATTTGGCCAACATCGGTTCATATTGTAATGTTTCCAAATACATATGATTAACTGTAACTAAAGAACTAACTCATCAATGCCGAGTTTGCTTCAATTTGGCATATGGTCTGTCCAAGTATTCTATTAGTTCCCATTGTTCTCGTTGTTTGTGGTCATATCGTCCTTGAGGATACAAATTTTATCACCTTTTCCCTTGAAAGTTACGCGCGATTTTAAACTAACCATGTCAGTGCATTTCTAGGAAACGCCACCACCACAAGTTTTTAACCGATTTGAGTCCCTATCGTTCTTAACGATACATTTAAAAACCTATCGATCTCACATGCAACGTCTTACTTTATGAGCTACCTAAAACAACCCCTACCGAAGCTTTACCTTACAGATCCATCATTTGGTGTAAACTTTAAAAAAAATCTCAGGATCGTAGATTCGGTATGTAGAATATCCAGTTCGTTGCTATACTTTACATATCCGCTCGTTGCTAGAGTTCCCCATTCGTTGAGGAATATCCGTCTCGTTCGTTGAGGAATATTTGTCTGTTTCACTCAAGTGTTTCGTTACAAATATCGTTGCAGTGTTTTATGAGTCTACGTCTTTATTTCATTATTTCTGTGTTTATACCCAACGGCGTACAACGAAAATAGTTTTTTTGTGCTGCAAACAGAATTAAAAATAAAAAATACATCCTACATTTATGTAGGGTATACACAAATTGAAACTTGTGGTCACAGCTTCAAATTGCCCATTTCGAGATAAGACATTTGCATGCTATGGAATGTTGAAAACTTTGTTAGTTTTAAGTCACTCGGTAGATTAAATAAATACCACACAGCACACAGGTATACAGAATACTCGTTCCTTCTGTTCAAAATGTCAACAAAAACTAATGTAATTACTGGCATTCAGAGTAGTTGATTCGAGTCTGGAATCAGGAATGCCGATTACACTTAGTAGAGACATAAATACTGTTACAACATTGAACACACCCATTTCAATAGTCGAACTGAACATACCCCGTTAATGTCATATGGGTTTTGAGAGCTAACCTCAATAGCTTTAGTCTGTAATGGGATTTTAAAATTGTTTCAACTTTCAACATGCAGTGGCCAGATAATGCGAACCGTATCACTGTAATAGCGCTTTTCAAGCGTGAAATGAAAAAAGAGATATTTTCGAAACGCTCCGGCCACTAGGGACTAGCCGCATGTTCGTCTACCGACGAACCGGAGATGGAGATGTAAAAGATTGCCACCGGTCGGGCCGCCCACGCTCTGTTCGAACACCGCATGTCATCAAAGCCGTTAAATTAATAATTCACAGAAATCCGCTCCGAAAACAGAAAATCACGCAGAAAATATCACGCAAAAGTCCATGAGTCGAATCATTAAAAATGACTTGGGATTTGGGGCTTTCAAACGACGTACCGGACATTTATTGACTGCAGCTTTAAAAAAAAATTGGATTGAAAATGCAAACGTCTTTCAGGAAGTACGCTGATAACTTGCACAGACAAATTTTGTTCACCGATGAAAAATTTTTTACCATTCAGGAAAAATTTAACAAGCAAAATGATAGAGTGTATGCGCGGTCATCTAAGGAAGAATCTGAACTGATCTCAAGGGTGGAAAAGGGTCTCTTCAGTCATCTTCAGTCATGGTTTGGTGGGGTGTCTCTTACGATGGGGTCACTGACCTGCATTTCTGCGAACAAGGAGTCAAAACATCGGCCAAAGTTTACCAAGAAACCGTTTTGGAAGCTGTTGTGAGCCTCTTAACAATTCCCTGTTCCAAAACCAGCCTTGGACTTACCAGCAGGATTCTGCGCCGGCCCATAAGGCTAAAACGTCCCAGGCCTGGCTTCAAAACAATTTGCCAGCGTTCATTTCCTCTGAAGAATGGCCCTCAGGCAGTCCAGATTTGAACCCATTGGATTACAAATTGTGGACGGTTTTAGAGGACAAGGTTTGTCACAAAAGATACCCCACCACTCAATCTCTTACGACTGCTTCGGTTCGAGCTGTGGCCAATTTTCCAATGGACGAGGTTCGTGCAGATATTGACGAGTGGCCAGTGCGACTTAAGGCGTGTGTAAAGGCAAAAGGCGGACATTTCGAATAAGTAGATTCTTCTTGGATACAATATGCATCAATGAATATATTAAAAACTATTTGGTCCAAAAACATTCAGTACTTTTTATTTTAAAGCATAAAACGTGTGTAACAGTATCTATGTCCCTACTAAGTACTTCCATTACAAAAAAAAATCAAAGGTCGACTTTGAAGTATAGAAAAGTCGATTAAAGTCGTCTTTTTTCTTTGCGGAATTAAAAATTCAATATTTTAAAATACAAAAACCACTTTTCTTTGTTTAAAAAAATTATTTTAAAAGAATGGGTAATCCAAGTAGAGATACTTTTTAAAAGCCTTTTTTTTGACAGATCACGTGTGAGTCGTGTCATGCTGTCATGTTTTATTTTTGTTTATTTCCTCATGGAAAGACTTACGCCTGAACAACGTTTACAAATCGTTTAACTTTATTACGAAAATTCACGTACTGTGAGGAATGTTTTTCATGCACTTCGTTCAACTTATGGTCAACATAATCGGCCTAATGAGCATACTATTCGCAACACCATCACCCATCTTGAGACCCAGCATTCATTATTGGATAATATTCGACCGAATAGACCACATCCAGCACGCAGTGAAGAAAATGTAGCGGCCGTAGCTGAGAGTGTACACCAAGACCGTGAAGAGTCGATTCGGCGCCGTTTGCAGCAATACGCACTGACGTATGGAACAACTTGGCGCATTTTACGTCGAGATCTTAAATTTAAAGTGTACAAAATACAGCTTGTGCAAGAACTGAAGCCGCCCGACGTTCCCAAGCGACATCACTTCCCTCTAAGGGCTTTTGAAAAGTTCCATGGATGCACCTCGGCTTTCTCTCAACGTGATTTACAGAAATTTGTTGACAGTTTCAAAACCATTAGTCACCTGGAACTGGCCAAACATAATTGCCGACTAGATCGTAAAGGCAAGAAATCGCTTCAGTCTACAAAACAGGGCATGGTCCGCTCTTAGGACTTGTCGCTGGTGGACACCTCTACCGATGAAGATGCCAAGAGTTTGTCTTTTCCTCGGAGTCAGATTATAACTTTGATGAAACCTATTTCGATATGCCTAGTCGCAGTCAAAGCACTACCATATATACGAGGGTTTCTGGCCTTCTGTCATTTCCATTGGAAAGTTTGACATTTTTTAGCATAAACGTACTCAGAACGTTTTGACGTACGACCACCATTTGTTTTGTTTACAGAAACTTGAAAAAATCAATTTGGCAAAAAAATGGAATTAACTCGTAAACATTTTCGTGCGATCATTTTTCACAACTTTCGACGTGGATTATCACGACAAGAGTGCATCGAAAAACTTAAATCTTTGTATGGCGATGAAGCACCATCCTATGGCAATGCGAAAAACTGGTTGAATGAATTCAATCGTGGCCGACGCTCGCTCAAAGATGAAGGTCGTCCAAAAACGGCCGTTGTGCCAGAGAACATTAATGCCGTGCGTGAACTGATAATGCATGATCGTCATGTGACATACCGTGTGATAAAGGCAGCATTGTGCATTACTTCCACCAGCATAATTCGATATTGTATGGACACCTGACCGTAAAAATGGTTTGTTCTCGTTGGGCCAAGAAATTTGGAAAAAATACGATCGCGGTGCTTCAAAAGACGTTTATACGGTCGTCATAGGTGACGAATCATGGATCTATGCGTATAAGCCCGTAACAAAACAGCAATCGACCGTGCCAAATCCAACGAAAGTGGTTTGTGGAAGAAGCACTTCGAAGCAAATGGTCGCCTGTTTCATCGGCAAAACTGGTCATGTGGCGGCTGTTCCGCTTGAGCAACGTAGGAAGGTCAATTCTGAGTGGTACACCACAATTTGTTTGCCTGAAGTCTTTGAAAAACGAACAAGAGAAGACGAATCATTGTGCACCATGACAAGGCGAGCTCTCACACATCGGCTTAAGACAGCGCCTTTTTTACCAGCCAAAACGTCGAATTGATGGGTCATCTGCCAGAAGATTTCGTCGCCAGAAGATGCTGCTGAAGCGTTCAAACCCCTGTTTTGGTGGTGTCTCAATCTGTGGAGTGGAAAAAGTGCCATGACTGAAGCTGGGTGATGACCCTTTCCACCCTTGGGATCAATTCAGATGCTTCCTTAGATGACCGCGCATACTCTCTATCATTAAGCTTGTTTAATTTTTCCTGAACAATAACATTTTTTTGCATCGGTGAACAAAATTTTTCTGTGCAAGCTATGAGCGTGCTTCACCAAAAGACGTTTGCATTTTTCAATCCTATTTTTGAAAAACAATAAAACCATTTTTTATGATAAATATTGGCATTTACATTATTAGGCCAGAATTATATATAGCAGCCCTGGTACCAACATCACCATTGAGTCCATAAGCTTTTTTGAAAAGGCCAACTCCCACTCCGAAGAATCAGAAATGTTTTTCAACAATGACTCGGATAGTCATGTCTACGAAAACATTCATCCCAAATCTTTCAAAGCACGTCTCAGTGCTCGCATTATAAAGAAACAATATGTCCAACCGTAAGCATTCGGTCAAAATGCCCTCCACCATTACGTTGGCAAAGAGACCGAGAATTCGGAAATCTACGATCGTGTTCTGAATGATGCCATTCAAGATTAGTACATCAAGAAGCCCATGGAGGTTACCAACTGAAATTAAGCCGCCTTGAAGAAGGCAAACAGGTCAGCCTCGGCTCAGGCCGAAAAGAAATTCCGGCCATGTACTTTTTGACTTTATGAGGCGAGGCGCAACGAGCACAGCTGACTAGATTCGGGGATATTCCTATTGGAAGAAGTGACACTGAATTGTCAATGTGTAAGTACGGCTGAGTCGAAGTTGGACTTCCCAATTGAATGTTTTGAGCTCTATCGCATCTACATTTCAGAAATGATGACTGACCACTTATTTAAAAAAGAATATTCAACATTTTAATGTTTCGCATCTCACTGATCATCGACGTTCACTAAACAAACGAAAAATTAATTCTTCGAATAAATTACTAGTCTTACATAAACTTTTCGTATACTTGCAGAACATTTCTGCGAATTGAGTCATTGTGACATATTGCCCAGAATGGCGCATCATCGTTCTCTCCGTTCAACTGCAACTTTATGAATGGAAAATTAGTGGAGAACCACGAAAATATCGTACGATATGTGCGTTTGATGGTCGTACGCATCAGATGTGGCGGTTATGGCAAAACTATTTTCCAAACGTTATCAAAGTTTTCCCCATTTGTTGTTGTTCCATCATCCAGGCAAACTGTTGTTATTATGGCATGGTTGGTTGGTTGGTTGGTATGCAATATTTTGCATATGTTGAATAATTACTCGAAAAATTACAAAAAGTATACGAATAATTTTGACTAACTATTCGCAAAAGTTTCATCTTTCCCAAACTTAATGCAGCATATGTTGCCAAATGCAATGCATTATGACTGATGTATTATTTTGTTAAGCACAAGTACTTTATGAGAAACTTTAAATGGGTATATGGTAATGGACCTAAATAGGTGTGCCTCTACTTTCATATATTAAGTGGTATTTGCGAGTAGATGCTGTTTAAGTAACATTTCATTAAATTAAAAATAAATTATTTAAAATAATTATAAAAAAAAAGTTAAACTGGTTAAAACGAGATGGGCTATGGTAGGCTACACTTCTTTAATCAATGATTTATTTGGAACTTTTTTAAATTTTCAGTAGAATACAGTAGTACGTAATTCCATTCCTTTCAAACGCAAACAAAATTAAGTTCTGCATGTCATTAAAGAAACCGCAAATTCAGGTGAAGCATCTTGTCAAGTCATAGGTGATGTTGGAACACCCTTATATTTCTATAGGTTCCTTGGAAAAATATATTAACTTCATTTTTAGGCATAGTTACATTCCTAAAGCTTGGAAAATTTCTTTGATTCAAATGATTTAAAGCCAGGAAATTACAAATTGTTTCATCCTCATACAGAAATAAAAAATATGATTGGGATAACAATATTTGAATAATATCATAATTTTGTTGAATATATGGTTGTGGCACAACCATAGGAAGAATAAATAGGATTGGGATAACAATATTTGAAGAGCATCATGCTTAGTATGGACATAAATACTGCTACAACATTAAACACACCCATTTCAATATTAGAACTGGACACACCCCGTTAATGTCATATGGTTTTTGAAAGCTAACCTCAATAGCGTTAGTCTGTAACGGGATTTTAAAATTGTTTCAACTTTCATCATGCAGTGGTCAGATAATGAGAACCGTATTGCTGTTATAGCGTGTGAAATAAAAAAACCATATTTTCAAAACGCTCAGGCCACTAGGGATTAGCCGCATGTTCGTCTACCGATGCATAAAACTGTTTGAAAAGACTGTAGATGTAAAAGACCGCCACCGGTCGGGCCGCCTACGCTCTGTTCGAACACCACATGTCATCAAAGCCGTTAAAACAAGAATTCACAGAAATCCGCTCCGAAAACAGAAAATCATGGCCTGTGAGATGAATATCACGCAAAATTTCATGAGTTAAAAAAGACCTGGGACTTGGGGCTTTCAAACGAGGTACCGGACATTTATTGAGCTTCTAAAAAAATAGGATTGAAAAATGCAAACGTCTTTTGTTGAAGCACGCCGAAAACTTGCACAGAAAAATTTTGTTCACCGATGAAAGAAATTTTGCCGTTCAGGAAAAATTTAACAAGCAAAAGTGATAGACTTTATGCGCGGTCATCATAGGAAGCATCTGAACTGATCCCAAGGGTGGAAAAGGGTCATCACCCAGCTTCAGTCATGGTTTGGTGGGGTGTCTCTTACGATGGGGTCACTGACGTGCATTTCTGCGAACAAGGAGTCAAAACATCGGCCTAAGTTTACCAAAAACCGTTTTGGAAGCTGTTGTGAAGCCTGTTCCAAAACCAGCCATGGACTTTCCTTCGAAAAAATGTGCCAGAGTTCATTTCCTCTTAAGAATGGCCCTCAGGCAGTCCAGATATGAACCCATTGGATTACAAATTGTGGACAGTTTTAGAGGACAAGGCTTGTCACAAAAGATACCCCAACATTGGATCTCTTAAGACTGCTTTGGTTCGAGATGTGGCCAATTTTCTAATGGACGAGGTTCGTGCAGCTATTGACGATTGGCCAGTGCGACTTAAGGCGTGTGTAAAGACAAAAGGCAGATATTTCGAATAAGTAGATCCTTTTTGGATACAACATACAGCAATAAATATTTAAAAAAATATTTGGACCAACAACATTCAGTACTTTTTATTTTACAGCATAAAACGTGTGTAACAGTATTTATGTCCTTATTAAGTACTATTGTTGGATATATGGTTGCGGCACAACAATATATGAACCCCACACAACCATACTATGATCCCATTTAACCATATCACGATCTGCAAAATTATACTATATTGGGATTGAGTTATGTTCAACAATAGAGATTTTAATTAAGTAAATTTTATTAAAAATACTTTAAATACAAATTAATAGGAGTGATTTATTTTACGCTACATGAAATACGTTTGAAAAAACCTAAGCGTTTTATTTATTTAACATATTTCTTTTAACCAAAACCAAAGCAGTTTACTTTGAAAGATTTTAATTTACACGTAAAAAGTGCTATTATTGCTTATGTTACGTAACAATAACATTGTTTTGAAACCCGTATTCAAAGTAAGAAAAATTACAATCATACAGTATGATTGCCGTTAACATATATAGTTAACATAAACCCTCAAAAAACAATACTTTTGTCGCACCATCCATATTTATATAGTTGTTGCGATCATATTTTCATTTTTAAATTTGGCAATAATACCATCGTTATATTTCAACAATATTAATACTGCCGCAATCCTACTATTGTCAAAATGAAATGCAAAAAAACAATACTATGGTTGCTACGAACATACTTATATTGCAGGAAACATATTAGTGTTGCCTTGACCATATACTATTAACTATCACTTTGCTTCCCTGCTTAATCAAACTATTTGAAAAAGTTATCTTTATCAAAAATACAACCGATTCTCTTGTCAAATATATATAATACCAAACTATTAGTTTGGATTCCATGAAGGTCACAGCACCATTATACGAGTAAGCCGCCTGACCCAAACAATTGAAAATTCATTTGAACGGAGATAGTATTGTTTCGCTGTTTTTCTGGATGTTGCATAAGCATTTGACAATACTTTTTGAGTCTTACTTAGAAAACCGCAGATTCAGAGTCAAATGTGCGCAAAACGTCAACGATGGCCGCAAAAAACTAGCTGGTGTCCCCCAGGGTAGTGTCCTGGGGCCTATTCTTTACCTTATATTTGCCGCACATATCCCTATCAGCTCCACTTTCGCCTAAGATACCATCTCAAATAAAATAAAAAGCAGAATACTGCATCTATGAATCCAGGGGTTCATCTCAGACGATTAGTTTAATGATTATCTGAATGTAGAGACCTAACTATTGAACTAAACTAAACTATTGAAACTAAACTTTCTCCCCTTTTTCTCAATTTGATAATGTTACATACCTGTGAATTCACCTGAATCGACAACTTATATGGAGAAGTCATATCCAAGCCAAGAAGACTCAGCCGAAACTTAAGGTCCATCAGTTTCACTTTAAACTAAGCCTCGAATAAATGGCCCTGATATAGAACAGTGCAACCAAGCCTATCTGGTTATACGGTGCTCAGTAAAGGGGCAAAGCTAGTTCGAGCAATCTCGACAAAATCCAAAGAGTCCCATCGAAGATATTGCAGCAGATTTCCGGTGCCCCTTGGTATATGAGGAACGAAAGCATCCAACAAGACTTAAAAATACCTGTCGTTAACAAATCGCGAATAAACACTCCAAAAAACTGTGTTTAAATCTTTATTCTACCTCACGAGGTTTACACCAAACGTGGTTTAAATTCTCTAACAGTAAATTCTCTTAAAACAGTCCACACAAAAAATCTACAATACCTAAATTACAAAAATACAGAGTGGAGCGCGAATGTTTGCTTATTTGGGAATGAAATAAAAAAAATGTGAACCTTAAAAAAAGCAATTTTTAAATTAGATGGTTTCAAATAGTGTAACTGGCAGATGTCGACCTTCGCTATCCACACACTGCTACATATGTTTTCTTAAGTTTTCATGAACTCTAAAAAACATGTCGACTGGTATTCTGCCAATTTCAGCCTCAATATTGTTAATTAGGTCTTCCCAGGTTTTGGGACGGTAAATGTACTTTACATCTTCGACTTCAGGTAACCCCAAAGAAATAAATTGCATGGGGCTAAGTTTGGTGGGTCAGTTCACATCACCCCTCAAAGAGATAAGCCGTCCAGAAAACATTTGCCTCAAACAATTCATGGTAACCCTCGCAGTGTGTGCTGTCGCACCATCCTGTTGGAACCATGTACACTCTAATTGCATTGCCTCAAGAGCTGGCTGAAAAAAATCAAGGAAATGTCAGGAGCAAGCGATTGCTCTAACTCTCTCGATGTTTTGTGGTGTTGTAATCCTTCTCTTAGGTCCCTTTGTACGCATGACACATTCCCTGCTGTTCTCAATGAAGTTACCCAATTTATAATTGATTGCCGTCCAGGAACACGTCAGCGTGGGGGAACAGCGATTCGTAAACGAAAAGCACGGTGCACTGCAATGATCGAGTACGCATTTAAAAAATACGCTTCCACGCAAAATGACCTCTCCTCACGTGTCCAATGTATGATGGCAACAGAAAGAAACACGAATACAAATCTCCCATCAGCCACTATAAGCTACGCATACTCTCGACTCTCTTCGACCAGCAGTGCCTCCACAGTCAGCATTGCAAAAAAAGCAAATTAGAACGCACTACTCTATTTTTTTTAAAAAAAAAAATCGAAATTAATATTAATGGCTTCTAATACGGCAAGTAGGAAAGGACGCCATGAAAAAATTACCTATAAGTCCAGTCTTTGTTATAGATCTCCCATAAAGCATATGCTTAATTTGAGCAAGATAGTGTTTCATCTGTGGCTTGTAAATTTGGGGTGACCCTTGCGGAAGTGTTGTAAAGTGCTAAATCAAAAACATGTACCGATATGGTCCAGTTTTACAAGAGATAGACGTTGGTAGTAACGCTTTATGCATAATTGGACCCGAATACCTAATCTTGTAAAATATAGTTTTATTTGCCCTTAACCCCCATATGTGACGCGCAAAATAGAAAAGGACCTAAGGTTAAAACCAGTTTTGTTCAGGAGAGCCATTTTAAAGATTAGGTCCCTTCCTATTTGCGCTTAGAATCGTCGACTTCACATTTATAAAACGCGCATATCTCTGGGAGGGAACACTTTTGGGGCATGGGATCGCTCTTATTCGATGCTTAGATGCACATCAAAAAAGAAAAAAAATGAAAATTGATTTTTTACCCTTAGGTCCCTTTCTGTATGCGCTGTCACATATAACGATTTCTAAAACTAAAATGCTTCAAATCGCTCTTATACCTAGTAGGGACATAAATACTGTTACAACATTGAACACACCCATTTCAATATTAGAACTGAACCCGTTAATATCATATGGGTTTTGAAAGCTAACCTCAATAGCGTTAGTCTGTACCGGGATTTTAAAATTGTTTCAACTTTCATCAAGGAGTGGACGGATAATGAGAACCGTATCGCTGTAATAGTGCTTTTCAAGTGTGAAATAAAAAAAAAGCGATATTTTCAAAACGCCCCGGCCACTAGGGATTAGCCGCATGTTCGTCTACCGATGCATAACACTTTTTGAGGAGACTGGAGATGAAAAAACCGCCACCGTTTGGGCCGCCCACGCTCTGTTCGAATACCGCATGTCATCAAAGCCGTTAAATGAAGAATTCACAGAAATCCGATCCGAAAACAGAAAATCATGGCACTTAAGATGAATATCACGCAAAAGTCCATGAGTAAAAAAGACATGGGAGTTGGGGCTTTCAAACGACGTACCGGACATTTATTGACTGCATTTCAGGAAAATTTAACAAGCTAAATGATAGAGTGTATGCGTGGTCATCTAAGGAAGCATCTGAACTGATCCCAAGGGTGGAAAAGAGTCATCACCCAGCTTCAGTCAAGGTTTGGTGAGGTGTCTCTTACGATGGCGTCACTGACCTCCATTTCTGCGACCAAGGATCAAAACATCGGCCAAAGTTTACCGTTTTGGAAGCTGTTGTAAAGCCTCTTAACAATTCCCAATTCCAAAACCAGCTATGGACTTTTCAGCAGGGTTCTGTGCCGGCCCATAAGGCTAAAACGTCCCAGGCCTGGCTTCGAAACAACTTGCCAGCGTTCATTTCCTCTGAAGAATGTCCATCAGGCAGTCCAGATTTGAACCCATTGGATTACAAATTGTGGACGGTTTTAGAGGACAAGGTTTGTCACAAAAGATACCCCAACATTGGATCTCTTAAGACCTCTTTGGTTCGAGCTGTGGCCAATTTTCCAATGGACGAGGTTCGTGCAGCTATTGACGATTGGCCAGTGCGACTTAAGGCGTGTGTAAAGGCAAAAGGCGGACATTTCGAATAAGCAGATTCTTTTTGGATACAATATACATCAATAAATATATTAAAAAATATTTGGTCCAAAAACGTTGAGTACTTTTTATTTTACAGCATAAAACGTGTGCAACAGTATTTATCTACCTACTAAGTTATATATTAAATAACCTACAGTCACACAGGACCGACTCGTCGCGTCTGTACAGAATTTAACAAATTGATTTTCAAAATGGTTTCTACAGCGACAGAGCCCAAACTTAAGATACCCTTTTTAATGGAAGCTAAAACATGAGTGCCGCCGTAGTATGATAATTAAAGTGCACGTCATTCAAAACATTTACGTAATTTAAAATCCGGGTAGGAACATTGGACAATTTCCACAAACTACTATGGGATCTAATAGTCCAAAAAAGTTTTTGAAGCACAACCTAATACTTCTTAATTTAATCAATTTAATAATCAGAGATTAGAGTATTTCAATATCTATGTAATGTTGTTGCTACTTCAATTTTATTTCAAACGTATTAAATCAATATTGCTCTAAACAAAAACGCTGAACGTTTAACCCCAACGTTTAACAAAGGCATGTTTTTTTTGGTGGCTTTTACAAGCAACACCGCAAAAACGCAAATACTTTGCTCGTGAAAACAATAATTTTGTACAATATAATATTCTACTTTTACAAGCGAAAATCCAAAAACAAAAATGCCAGCAGAGAGTGATACATGGAGTCGTTCAAAATACAGGATATATGATTATGTCCTAAGGCGCCTCACAGAAAAAAGAAAAACAATAAATCATTGTTAGTTTATTATGCGTTGGCCAAGGTGAATAATCGCGTATTGCAAAGAAAAGGTGATTAGTTTGATAAAACGTCTCCAAAAAAGGTGGCTTTTCAAAAATTTATTTACTTGTGAATCTTTTGTGGCTGATTTTTGTGCACATTAGAAGCCAGTCAAAGCCTTCAAAATACGTGCTTATTAAAACATGTGAAATTCATTATTTCTGACTACACATATGAAGGAATGCTGCCATACTGCTATAAAATACAAAAAAGATTTGGAAAAGATGCATGTATAGGGTGATCCATCTAGAGGTTTTTTTTCGAAACAAAACAAAAATATAAAAATTCAAATCAACTGTGGAATCTTTATTGGTAATTTGAAAGGACATTTTATGGCATTTATTTTTTGAATATAGTTTTCTTCAAATGTTGGCCGCAACTATGCCTCAGGGTTTCCATTCTGAGGGAACCCTCGTTCGAACATTTCGACTGGTATGGCTTTAACGACACGCGTAATGTTTCATGGTTAAATTTTCATGTTTAAAAAATTCAACCGTGAAATAGTTAAATTAACTATTATTGTTGTTAAATACCAGTCAACAACAAAGTGTTCAAATTAATCTTATATAACGTACTTAGTAGGGACATAAATACTGTTACACACGTTTTATGCTGTAAAATTAAAAGAACTGAATGTTTTTGGACCAAATATTTTTTAATATATTAAATGATGTCTATTCTATCCAAAAAGAATCTTCTAATTCGAAATGTCCGCCTTTTGCTTTTAAACACGCCTTAAGTCGCACTAGCCAATCGTCAATAGCTGCACGAACCTCGTCCATTGGAAAATTGGCCACAGAACGAACCAAAGCAATCTTAAGAGATCCAATGTTGGGGTATCTTTTGTGACAAACCTTGTCCTCTAAAACCGTTCACAATTTGTAATCCAATGGGTTCAAATCTTGACTGCCTGAGGGTCATTCTTCAGAGAAAATAAGCGCGGTTGCTTGGTATGGCCGATGTTTTGATTCCTTATTCGCAGAAATGCAGACCAGTGACCCAATCGTAAGAGACACCCCACCAAACCATGACTGAAGCTGGGTGATGACCCTTCCTTAGATGACCGCGCATACACTCTATCATTTTGCTTGTTAAATTTTTCCTGAACGGTAAAAATTTTTTCATCGGTGAACAAAATTTTTCTGTGCAAGTTATCAGCGTGCTTCACCAAAAGACGTTTGCAATTTTTAATCCTGTTTTTTTTAAGCTGCAGTCAATAAATGTCCGGTACGTCGTTTGAAAGCCCCAAGTCCCAAGTCTTTTTTAATGATTCGACTCATGGAGTTTTGCGTGATATTCATCTCACGGGCCATGGTTTTCTGTTTTCGGAGCGGATTTCTGTGAATTCTTGATTTAACGGCTTTGATGACATGCGGTGTTCGAACAGAGCGTGGGCGGCCCGACCGGTAGCGGTCTTTTACATCTCTAGTCTCCTCAAACAGTTTTATGCATCGGTAGACGAACATGTGGCCGGAACGTTTATAAAATATCGCCTTTTTCATTTCACCCTTGAAATGCGCTATTACAGCGATACGGTTCTCATTATCTGACCACTCCATGATAAAAGTTGAAACATTTTTAAAATCCCATTACAGACTTACGCTATTGAGGTAAGCTTTCAAAACACATATGCCATTAACGGGGTATGTTCAGTTCTACTATTGAAATGGGTGTGTTCAATGTTGTAACAGTATTTATGTCCCTACGAGGTAGACTCAAAATCATGTATATTTATAGTTAAGTTACCCTTTTATAAGGTTATTTTTCTTCTCAGTGTAGTAGTAGTCATATGGCAGAATGTAATAAAAAATGCAATATTTCTATCTTGTTTTATCGTTTTCAGCTGGCAAACTTTAAAAGAAACGTCTTCTATAAACCACAGTAGGATATCACATAGTCGGTTTGTGATTTTTTTTACTAACTTATAATGAATTTTAGAAAATTCTGCTCGTTGCTTGTGTTCCGGGAAAAAATTGAGATTACTACAGATCACAACCTCAAAAAACTGGCAGCATCGCTACCAGAAAGTCGGAGCAATTTGCCGTCAAAGAAAACTGCAACCACCGTGTTATGTATGGAATGTAAGGCGGCTTATTTTAAAAATAAATATATAAATTTCAATGTGTACAAACAGCGTTTTCTCTTATCGCACATTTTGGCAATGAAAAATGTGTGAATGTTATATTTTGTAATTTGGATTTGTGGTGATTTGCACAAGATTAATTAACGTTCTGTTGGTTTTGAGATATAAATTAAACATATAAACACGAACACATACACACCGAACCGACACGACACAACCACTTGCGCTAAACCGAATTGAATCTAAACTCAACTAAATAAAAAAAAACTAAATGAAATGAAATAAAATGATATAAACAAATCCATACGAGTCTATGGTTTGTATGAATGTGTGTGTGTATAGTGGGGTAGTTCAAAGTATTTGCCAAATATACTACAAGTGGCACACAGCCACAAATTAAATCGGAAGGTATCTTTTTGAACGTCAATGCAAAACACTCCACGCCACCGCATTTATACATCGCGGATAAGTACGTTAAATAACAATTTCGGTTCGATAAATATAAAGGGCGGTCCAACAAAAATGCACGATGTTTATTGTAAATAAACCGAAAAGTTTTTAGAGAATTATATTAATATTTGTTATTATGATAGAGAGGTCTATCGCACTAATGTTTGATGCAAAATATCGGCCAGATATTCACCACGGCTTCGGTGGCATACTTTTATCCGATGGTCTATAGTTCAATGACATAATGAAGGTTCTGCGTCGTTAATGTGCTGCAATAACTCATCCTTTAGCTTTTGATTTTTTCTTGGCTTATTAACTTTTTCTTTTTAATATCCACAAAGAAGGAAGTCCAAGGGTGTAAAATTACAGCGTAGCAGACAATTAACATCTAAACGACGTGAGATAACATGGCCGTTGAATTTCTGGCGCAAAGAGCCATTGTTTCGTTGGCTGTGTGGCAAGTGGCACCATCCCGTTGGGACCACATATCGTCCAGGTCCATATCCTCAACTACTGGTCACAAAAAATCCGTTACCATCTTGCGATAGCGAACACCATTTACGCACGTAGAGGAAAGTATGGTTTGGAAAACAATATTCGAAGAGCATCATACTACTTATATTGCTGGGTATATGGTGGTGGTGCAACAATATCATGACCCCACAATAATAATATGATTCAAGTACAACCATACTATGATCCTCACAACCGTACTATGATCCTCACGACAAAAGTATGATTCACATATAACAATACTATAATCCCCACAACCATAGTATGATTCACACTCAACCATAATATGATATCCACAACCATATTATGATCCTTACAACCATAGTGTGTTTCCTATACAAACATAGTATGATCCCTACAACCATAGTATGACTTACACGCAACCATGCTATGATCCCTGCAACCAAAGTATGATCAGACATAATTGTACGATTATCCCCAAAATTATTTGTTAAAATTGGGTTGAATTATGAAAATTATTTTAAAAAAGATTACTATTAAATTCAAAATAATAGGAGTGATTTATTAAACAGAAGAAAATTCAATCAAAAAAAAACGTAAGCGTTCTTACTAAAAATATTGCAGTTGAACGAACCCAAAGCAGTTTGTTTGAAGAATTTTAATTTCCATATAAAAGGTACTAAATTTCTGACCTTAGTGTTGCCTAGCGCCATCTGACGTTTCCATTGGAAAGTTCGACATTTTTTTAGCATAAACGAACTCAGAACATTTTGACGTACGACCATCATTTGTATTGTTTACAGTGACTTGAAAAAATCAATTTGGCAAAAAAAATGGAATTAACTAGTGAACAATAATTTTTCACAACATTCGACGTGGACTATCACAAGAACGCATCGATGAAATTTAATCTTTGTATGGCGATGAAGCACCATCCTATAGCACTGTGAAAAACTGGTTTAATGAATTCAATCGTGGCTGAAGCTCGCTCAAAGGCGAAGGTCGTCTAAAAACTGCCGTTGTGTCAGAGAACATTGATGCCCTGCGAGAACCGATAATGCAAGATCATCATGTGGCATACCGTGAGGTAGAGGCATTCTTGGGAATTACTTACACCAGCATACATTCGATATTGCATGAACACCTGGCCGTAACAAAGGTTTGTTCTCGTTGGATCCCGCACAATTTGACAAATAAGGCTCAAGTCGATTAGTGCAAAGAAATTTTAAAAAACACAATCGCGGTGCTTCATAAGACGTTTATTAGAACGTCACAGGTGACGAATCATGGATCTATGCGTATGAGCCCGAAACAAAACAGCAATCGACCGTGTGGGTCTTCGAAGACGAGCCAAAACCAACGAAAGTTGTTCATGGAAGAAACACTTCGAAGCAACTGGTCGCCTGTTTCTTCGACAAAACTGGGCATGTGGCGACTGTTTCGCTTGAGCAACGTAGGACGGTCAATTCTGAGTGGTACACCACAATTTGTTTGGCTGAAGAGAAATTGGAGAAATTCGAAAAACGAACAAGAGAAGGCCATGGCAATGCGAGCTCTCACTCATCGGCTCAAACCAGCGCCTTTATGGCCGGCCAAAACGTCGAATTGATGGGTCATCCGTCGTACAGCCCTGACTTGGCACCCAATGACTTCTTCTTATTCCCGCACATCAAGAAAAAAATGCGCGGTCAACGTTTTTCATCGCCCGAAGCAGCTGTTGAAGCGTTCAAAAATCATGTTTTGGCGGTATATCAATCGGAGTGGAAAAAGTGCTTCGACAATTGGTTTGAGCGCATGCAAAAGTGTATAAACCATGCTGGAGAATACTTTGAAAAACAATAAAACCATTTTTGATGATAAATATTGGCATTTTGATTAGTAGGCCAAAAATATACATATATCAGCAGCGGTACATTCGCCAAACAATAGTAGTAGATCATGTTGCCACACCATAAGTCACGCCACATCGATTCCCTAGAATGAAGGGTAGATGTAGATTTCAACATTTTTAAAGTAGTTAGTTTTTAATAATCATCAACTGAATAAAGTATAAACGGCAAACTGCCGATAAAAAATATGTTTTTTAAAATTTTTAATAATAAAAAAGTAAATTAAACTTTTGTTAACTATAAGTATTTGTGACGCGCAAAACAGAAAGGGACCTAAGGGTAAGAACCAGTTTTGTCCAGGAGAGCCATTTTAAAGATTTAAATACGTGTACCTTTGGTGTACCATCACTTTCATAAAACGCGCATATCTCTGGGAGGGAACACTTTTGGGGCATGGGATCGGTGTATCTTTGATGTACCATCACTTTCATAAAACGCGCATATCTCTGGGAGGGAATACTTTTGGACATGGGATCGGTCTCATTCGATGCTTAGATGTTGTCCACATCAAAAAAAAAGTGAAAATTATTTTTTTTACCCTTAGGTCCCTTTCTCTATGCGCTGTCACATATAATGTGTTGACATGGCCGTAACTTTTTTCATGTGGAAGACGTGCTAAAATATTTTCAACTTTAATACACGTAGTGTAATTAAAGCGAAATCAAAAGTTTCTTAAAACTGCTTAAAAAATACAAAGAGTTACAACCCGGACACCTTATAAAAATTGACTAATGTCTAGTCAAATGGCTTAAAATAAATTTGCTTATGAATTTAAATATAAATATAGTCTCATGTACACTTACCTTAATTTTTTTCCATTCACAAATTAAGAAAGTTATTTCCAATATTTTAACTTTCATCTAACAAATGGCCACCACGAGTATGGCACATCATAATTAGATCCTCTGCAGCATATATTTACACACATTCCCCTTTCAAGAGTCTGCAATTAAAAAAGAAATGGTGTCAGAAAATATTACGAAGCTGTACAAATATTACTTCTTTCTACTCTAAACTCTCAAAACGAACATTTGTGCGAGCGTCTATGTAGGTTGGTCTGTATGTCCTCTGAAATATGCTATTTGCTAGCATTACAAGCTGCTACTTTTGTTGGCATTTTGTTAATTCAAATGTGAAAAAATGGACGCAAAAAAGTACGCATCATCTTATACGCAAAGCAAGCAAGCACTTCAGTGAAGTATGCGCTCGTCCTTTTTGCACTTTTCAGTCGCTCCTGCATTGCAGATGCACTACTCACTTCACTACAAGAGCAGATTTTGTCGAACATACACACTAACACATACACACACGCTTGCACACACACACCACCATACACTTTCTCGCTAATTCTATTTAATGCCTTTTATTTAAAGACAGACACGCGGCGGCACAGCGGCAAAGACAAACTTTTTCTACGTTTAATTAATGCAGATATTTTCACTTTTCAATGCACATATTTTTGTTTAGTTGTGTGATACGGTGCTGATGACGCTGACGTTGTTGTAAGCTTTGCACCCTACACTACCATACCCTGTATTGGTAAATGCGACCCGGTGTTCAGTACTCTATTGTACTCGTAGTATACAGAAGACTAATAAGTTCTACACAGAATTTAACAAAGATCTGATTTAAAAATTGACTTAGAGTGGCTGGAACTCAAATTTGAAGGGACCTTTTTAATGAAGGCTAAATAGAAAATGGACTAATATGGTCGCCTTTCACGAGAATTAATTTAAACTATCTCCTCTCTTTGAAAGCCCATCGGACTTCGGAATCTGAACGTCCTACATTTCGCAACTGGAAGTAAGCCGATTAGGATAGATTAAGGCAGTTCTCTAATCGTCCTTCCCTCATATGTGCAGGAAAAAATGCCGAGACATTATTAAAGCGTATCCTGCTTGCTTTATCCTTGCTGACCGAATACCCAAACTTTGTGCAAATTCCCTGGTAGAGGCGAGCATAATGAGATTCATATGGCTAACCCTGCCCTTCCCATAATCAGGGAACTCAATATAAATTATTGTGTATTTCCCCTGGTATTTGACTGAAATCAATAGTTTTATTTGTGTTAATTTACAAAAACAAATAAATGTGTGCTGTTATTTCGCTTTCAAACAAAAAATCCCATTTCAGTCAAATAGTCAAAACTTTGGAACGGTAGGACCTCTGGGCTTCCCTTAGGGAATTTTGGCATGATAAGAGGCTGCCATTTCGCCCCTCACCTTTTAGGGCATGGTCGTTGAAATTTGTCCAGTCGTAAATGAATCACCCTGTATTGTGTCCATCACAGATGGTGCTTCGATATGTACAGAAAGAAAATCACTAGCTGAGTCGATGTTGCCTGTCCAAATAGTTTTTATGAAATTAAAAAATAAGGTGACTGACTATAAGGACTGTTCATTAGGGTGGAGTGAAAACATGCTTTTTTTTAATTTGAAAAAGTTAACCTCGGAAAGAGATGTAGTCTGGGGTCCTAAAGAGGGGAAAAATAAAGAAAAAAATTTAAAAAAATTTTTAGGGGTCGCGCCAAAATAAACAAATACACATGTTTGAAGGCGTGAATTTTCCTAACCCCTGAACCGATTTTAAAGTTTTATGTCAATAAATGTTTGCAATAGCGTAAACAATGAAATAAGGGCATGAAAAAATTTAAAAAAATTTTTCTCATTGTTCAAAAATTTCAAAAAGTAAAATAAGTCAAATCGTCCCTTCTTCAGAAAATTGACTGAAAAATGAAATCGCCACCAAAGCTACAAATATTAGTCGATTATCCTCATATTTGCCTCAAATACTTTTGTTTGGGCACTGAACAAGCTCAAACTTTTAAATTTCGAATAAGTTAAGTCGTTAATTTTTAGAATTTTTCTAAAATCAACGCCAAAATAGCGATAATTTCCAAATTTCTAGGGAGTGGCGCGACCCCTAAAATTTTTTTTAAATTTTTTTCTTTATTTTTCCCCTCTTTAGGACCCCAGACTACATCTCTTTCCGAGGTTAACTTTTTTTTTTTGAATTTCACTCCACCCTACTGTTCATAGATTTTAACAAATGTTAAATTTAAAAATTATTTTAAAAATGGATTCATCTCCAATGATTTTTGTAGCACAATTACAGGTCGTATTTGACTGTATGTAATTAAGTAGTACGTATTCCTTTTCTTTATTGCTTAAATGAAAAAAATATCTGTAGACTAAGTGGAAAGTTACAGTGTTTGTGCAATGTTGGACTGTTATTGCTGTGACTCAAATATGGGTTTGTGGCACAAACCGACTTAGTTTTTGCGGAAATTAATGCTCTTTAGACTTTTAATCGAAATGCTAGCGTTTTTTTTAATGCAATAACATTTTACATAAAAATCTCTGATAGATTGAAAACTATTCGTATTTACCTTAAAAACTGTGATGCATTTGATTTTTTTATCTTCTGTCAATAACCTTGAAACCGTGTGTTTTTACGGTTGTATTATACCGGGGGGGTACCAATGGAAGCTTCCTTTACGGAATGGAAAAAAAATTTAGATTGTTATTAGTTTATTAGTGAAAAGAGCAAGTATTCTTTTTTATTTATGAAACACATTCATGGGACTGTCATGGCAGGCAGCCGGAAGGATGTCGGCTTAAAAAGTGATTGTTGCATTAGATTGTAAAACTGTTCCTATGGGTATAACTAAATTATACTTTTTACTGCTATAAGTAAAATGTAGTGACGAATAGTCAAATTTGTAGACCCCAACCATAGGATGTAGTATAAATTATCGTCGTTATTCGGTATACGAGGGCGGTTCGGAAAGTTCTTAGCCTATCAATGAAAGAGAATAGTTAGTTTTTCAAAAATATTTTTATTTTTCAATATAATCTCCTGAAACTTCAATACACTTAGTCCAACGCTTATCTAGCAATTCTATCCCTTGATTAAAATAGTTTTCCTCAAGGTCTTCAAAATAGTGGTTTACAGCTGTAACTGTAAGGAATTTTTTTAGATTTTGGAACAGGTAAAAGTCACTGGGAGCTAAATCAGGAGTATACGGTGGGTGGTCAAGCAACTCGTACTTTAATTCGTTTATTTTAGCCATTGTTAAAACACTCTTGTGCGCTGGTGCGTTGTCTTGATGAAAAATTATTTTTTGTGTTGTGAACCAGGACGTTTTTCTCGAATTTGTACATTTAATTGATCTAAAAGGTTGCAATAGTACTCTGAATTTATTGTTTTACCCTTTTGCAGATAGTCAAACAATAAAATACCTTTGAAGTCCCAAAAAACCGTTGCCATAACCTTACCAGCCGATTGAATTGTTTTTGACTTCTTTGGGGCAGTTTCTCCAGCTTCAGTCCATTGTTTGGATTGTTCTTTTGTCTCTGGAGTATAGTGGTGGGTCCATGTCTCATCAACAGTTATGAAACGACGCTTAAAATCCATTTTATTTCGCTGAAAACGCTCCAAACAAGCTTGAGAAATGTTCATTCTTATGCGTTTTCGGTCGGCTGTTAACAAGTCCGGCACCCATCTTGCAGAAAGCTTTTTCATCTGTAGTTCTTCATGCAAAATTAAATGGACTCGATCATTTGAGATGCCCATGATATTAGCTTTTTCACGCACTTTTATTCTTCGATCATTTAATACCATATCATGCACTTTGGCTACAATTTCTGTTGTTGTTGCTGTTTTTGGACGTCCACTACGTGGTTCATCCTCAATTCTTGTACGACCACGTTTAAATGTAGCAACCCAATTTTTTACTGTTGCATGTGAAGGAGCACTTTCACCTAACACATTCACCATATCATTATGAATTTCTTGTCCCGATAAACCTTTTTTATGTAAATATTTAATGACACCACGCATTTCTAATTTTTCCATTGCAAAAAAATCGCGGATGCGTCTTTTGTGAACACCTGTTTCTATATGAAGGAGTTGCCAGATCGAAACTAAGAAGTTTCCGAACCGCCTAATGTCGGCTATAACCGGCGAAGCCGGTGAACCCATTGGCATCCCTTTCTTCTGTTCGAACATTCTATCTTCATATTTGAAATATCAAGTGTCCTTTATACAGAAAGTCAGTAATTCAATCAGTACAATTAGTTTTACTTATGTTTTTATTTTTGAGCCTGAGGCATTCAATAGGTCTGGTCATTTAAAGGAAAAAAAGAAGTGGCAATGCAAAAGTTTTTATTTAGAAAGAGTGGTTTGGGAATTAGGCATAATTGTCCTGTCTCTTTGAAATCCTAATGACTCCAACCATTAGTCGGTGTTCCAACCATGGTATTGTGAAACGCAATCCAAAAGATTCAACGCGGCCAATTTGAACGCGGCTCTTATTTGTATATCTCTTGGTTCTTGGCAATCTCATATTTGCAATCCGTGATACAAATACCAGGAATTTGCATATCTGCCAAATGAATTTGTTACACAGTACAAGGTTTTTCTTCCTTTCGCGCATACATTCATATGTGAGTGAGGGCATGTTTGTGTGTGTGTGTGTGTGTGTGGAACATAAGACAATTGTCTTGTGTTTTGACAGGAAGATATATGTATATTACACCGACGATATATCTTATTTCTTGTCGAGCGTATATAGCAGCCAACCACTTGTGTGAAGGTGGCACACGCTATCTCACACTTGGCACACTCACACACACACACCACATGTGTGTTCGCCAAGGATTTTCCTATTTCCAGTGTAATTGACCTTATCTCGTGATGTATGCTTGCCTAATTCCAGGGAAATAATGGCCATGTAAGAATAGACAAATCGAAGTGAAGTCTTTAAGTATCTGCAACATGGGAATAATCTTCACAATTTGTGTGTTGTAAACGAGTATGTGTCGTTGCCCTCGATATATGTTTGGAGGGATAAAAGGGAAAGCATCATTGGCCAAATAATCTGTACATAGACTAATGCCAAATTTTGCGAGAGTTCCATCATTTAGTTTGTGTTTAACAGGTGTTCAAAACATAGAACCTTGTAGATTTTGTTAAAAATGGAAAAAGTGAATTTCGAGTGCTCTTTAAACATTATTTTTTGCGGGAAATAACTGGCGATCAAACCAAGGAAAAGCTTGATAAATACTATAGGGGCCCAGCGCTATCGATTTCAATGGTAAGAAAAGTGGTTTATTGACTTTTGTTATGGTCTCAAAAGGACAAGTAACGCTGAACGTTCTGGACAGCCGGTCAATTAAGGTCAATACACCCAAAAATGTAGAAAAATCCACGATATGGTAGTGGGCGATCAAAGAGTAAAAGTGCGTGAGATTGTTAATGCCATACGCATAAGGCAGTGTGTTTTCGGTTTAAGAAAGCTGTCTGCAAAATGGCTGCCGCGATTACCTTCTCATCAAGATAATGCACGGGACACACGTGTGCAGTCTCAATAGCAAAATTGCATAAACAGAGGTTCGATTTGGTACCTCATCCGCCATATTCTCCGGATTAAACCCTCAGTGACTATTTCCTATTTCCAAACCTAAAAAAAAGAATCGGTGGATAGAGATTCAGCTCCACCGAAGAAATTATTGATCAAACAAATGTCTATTTTTTGGACTTCGAAAAATCGTATTGAGATAAAAGGAGATTATGTTGAAAAATATTTTTTTGCAAAAAAAAACTGTTTTATTCGAAAAGTCACGGAATTATTGATCTGCCCACGTATGTTCATTTATGTAGGAGGCAATTTTATGGGCCCTTAGACAATTTTTCTACGGGGACTATATTAAAAAATAAGACTATATGACTCCAATAGGAACAAAATTAGCCAATTCTTACGTTGATTGGTATGACCCATTTGTATCTGAGCTGATTACTGATCGATCGTAATGAGCTTTAACCCAATTTAAAACATTGGATGTACTATGTTACTTCTAGAGGTAAAAAATATTGATTGATCCATCTAGAGGTATTTTTTCAGAACAAAAAAACAATATAAAAATTCAAACCAGGTGTAGAATCTTTATTGGTAATTTGAAAGGACATTTTATGGCATTTATTTTTTGAATATTATTTCCTTCAAATGTTGGCCGCAACTACGCCTTAGGGTTTCATTCTGAGGCTACAATTTTGGCTGACTCGTTCGAGCATTTCGACCAGTATGGCTTTAATGACACGCGTAATGTTGGCTTCCAAAACCTGAATCATAGCTGGTTTGTCAGCATAGACTTTGGACTTTAAGTAACCCCAAAGAAAAATGCAAAAGGTGTGATATCACTCGATCTAGGCGGCTAACTAAAAAATTAGCTGATTTTCGAAATGACCTCTCAATACATGCATTGTTTGAGCAGCTGTCTGGCAAGTGGCACCGTCCTGTTGAACCCAAGCGTCGTCAAGATTACGGGCTTCAATTTCAGTTAGCATAAAGATCGATATCAAGGCGCAATTGCGAGCACCATTCACGGTTACGTTGCACAGTGTCACGGCAGTGGCCAAAAATGATATAAGTGAACATTAAAATTTTATAATTTGTTTTTCTTTATTTACAAGTAAACACTTATATTAGATGAAATATAAAATTTTTTCTGGATATGTGGACTAGATTTTGTTTTATAGAAGCTCAATTGTGATAGTTGTTAAGCCAGTGGTACATCATTGCCAAATGTAGAACTTTATATATTTTAGAAATGCTGTTATTTCAAATACATAATGTAACTGTCGGTATAAATTACATATAAATGTCAAATTTGAGTTGCATTTAATATGGCAACACTGGTTTTGTTGATAAATATGTATCACATGGAAAGAACCGTTAGCTGAAACATATGTCTAAAGATGTGTCAAAGTGAATGTGAACCGCATGTTGTGAAGACTTAAAAACAAAAATACATCAAAATACTACTCTAATTTTTGGATATTTAGTTCACAATAGTGTGTATTTAAACATATCTAAATTTCAACTGCGCCAGAGTGCTCTTTTATTTTTTATGAATATTTTTCAGTGTCTACTCCATTGAAGATACGCGAAATATTTAAAATATGGTTAGAGGTGAAGCACAACAAAAACACCATAATCGAGTGTAAAATAAAAGAATTTGTGGAAAATCATTTGGATCGAGAATTAGACGACTCTGAGAAAAAACAAATTCACTTTACCCTTTGGAAATTTAGCAGTAATTGGAAAAAATATGGACGGAAAAAGGCTTCGTTTGAAAAAGCCGTTAGTAGCTGGTTGGATAGTGAAATATTGCATGGGGATCCAACTTCTGCTGTAAGTTATTATCAGCTCTTGGCATCAATCAGAGATAAAACAACTCTATTGTTTTTTTAGGAACCAAGTAGTAGTAGTAGTTCACGGTATTAGTTACATCAAGTACTCCAATGTACCAATTGGAATGTTATCAGAGGAAGCCATCGAGTCCTGTCACAAAGTAATTCGAAGTAATAGATTGAGGCATACAAGAAAGACGAGTAGAGTTGACTCCAATCGGGATCTAATACATTACTTAATTCTGCAGTCAGAGCCTGATATTTCGATGAACAGTCAAAAAATAAAAATAAAAAGATACGATCTTAATGAAATAAAGGATTTTGTTTTTGTGGAAGTTGAAAGCATAGTATACGAGGATGATTTATGCAATAGTATTGATGTTGTAACATTTGAAGATGAAAGCGATGATAATAGAAAATAAGATATACGCATGTCTGGAACTAAAAATAAAGATATTGTTTTTATTAATAAAATCTTTTTGTTATTAATATAAAATTTGTACTGCTTTTTTAATATTTTGCTTAAAGACCAATATAATTTTAAATTAAATATAATAAACTTATATATATGAGAGGATATATGGGAGGTATGCGTGTCCTTTGAGATAATTGCATATAACTTAACACAGTTATCAATAATATATTAGAGACAAATCGAGTCAAATATAGTTCAATTCCAACAACAATTTTGGAAAATATAAGCTTTTTTCGTTTCAGGATATATGGGAGGTAGGCGAGTTCTTTGACCGATTTTCACAAAACTTCGTTTTTTTTCTTTCCTATGTATAAAAGCAATGTGTACCAATTTTCATCTTTCTATGTTAACTCCTTCTATTTTTGGCCACCGTTTGTATGAAATCACGACACTGTGCGTTGCGGCCATCATCATTTTTGAAAAAAATATGCGGCGATGATTCCGTGGTTTTTTCTGGGTGTAATGGCACCTCTTGAACCTCTTTTTGTTGCTCTTCAGCCCAAATGCGGCAATTTTGTTTATTGACTTTGCCGATGAGCCAGTAATAGGCCTCATCACTGAACAAAATTTTTGTCGAAAACAGCGGATCTTCCCGTTTCTAGCCGAACGCTCATTTCCATAATACAGTTGCCAACATTTGAAGGAAATTATTTTCAAAAAATAAATGCCATAAATTGTTCTTTCAAATTACCAATTAAGATTCCACACTTGATTTGAATTTTTATATTTTTTTGTTCTAAAAAAATACCTCTAGATGCTTCATCCTATACAATCGGTTGGACATATGTGTGGGAGCTACATCTAATTTTTAACCGGGTTTCATAAAAGTCAACAGCTTACTTTTGCAATTATGCAGACGAACGGATAGGCAGATATCGTAGAATCAAATCCACTTGCGATTCTGTGTCGAGTGGTACTCTCAAAGGTGGGTAAGCCTCAATATTTATGATATTTATGTATTTCGTACTTGAATATTATGAATTTCCTTTGCTTTTACATACAACAGCCAAAAAACAAAAAATCGGTAAACCCGACAGCAAAAAGCGGTTGAGACAACATGGATCGGATTTAAGCTATTTTTGAGAAACCGACTGTCAGGTTCGGACGTAAAACCTGAATGTCAATTTTCGGCTTTGGATACTCTAATTGCAAGGCGTTGTCAACTTTCAATTTTAGTAGCTCTTTCCATTCACAATAATTCTATTTTATAAATATTTATAAACACTACAAATTTTTCCAAAATTTTGAAAATTATTTGAAGTTAAAAGGTGACCATATTTTTTCCCGTGACTGTATATTAGAGCGGGTCAATTTGATTGGAGTCGTATCATTACGATGCTTGTATCATTTAATAGCGCAAAATCTATTCTTTTGGCTGATGTAGATATATTAAAAACGTCAGTTTCGCAAGCGGACCGAAATATGAGCAATTCTAAAATTTATTTTCCCTTGTATAGATGTTATACGAAAATAATTTCAGAGAAATGATTCATTTGGCAAATACGAGGGCGACCGCAAAACTAACTGGCCTGGCACATTTTCTGTTTTACTAGCAACTTTTTTGTTTTTGTTTTTTAAAAGCAATCTTTTATAAGCCATCTGTCAAAATTTCCGAAATATTTAATGATTATTTTCTTTGTTACAGCCGATTGAAGTAAACAAGTTTTATAATTTTTGAAAAATGGAAAATAAAGAGTTTCGTGCGGTAATTAAACACTTTTATATGAAAGGTTATACGCCACAATTAATCAAAGATGAATTGGATTCTGTTCATGGTGATAATGCACCATCATACTCCACCGTGAAATCCTGGGTTCAACAATTTAAAATGGGTCGTTCAAGTACGGAAGATGAACAACGCTCTGGAAGACCGAAAACTGCTACTACTATTGAAAACATTAGAAAAATATTTAATGAAGTGACTAAAGATAGACGAATAAAGCTCAGAGAACTTGCTGATATTGTTAAAATACACGAAAAACAAGTTTAGAGTATTTTACATGATGAACTCCACATGAAAAAGCTATCCGCAAGATGGGTGCCGCGTTTGTTGACTTTGCCCCAAAAAAATCGTCCGTTGGACCAATTCCGAGGAGCTTTTAGCGATTTATCAGCGTAATCCAATAGAGTTCTTGCGCCGATTCATAACTGTTGATGAAACATGGATCCATCACTACATCCCAGAATGAAAAGAACAGTCAAAACAATGGATAGAAGCTGGTAAAAGTGGTCCCAAGAAGGCGAGAACTGTTAAGTCAGCAGGAAAAGTAATGGCCACAGTATTTTGGGATGCAAGGGTCATAATATTTATTGATTATCTTGAGAGAAACTATAAAAAGTGAATATTATTGTGCATTATTGGATCGGTTGAGTGAAGAAATCAAGAAAAAACGACCGCATTTAGAAAAAAAAGTTCTTTTTCATCAAGATAATGCTCCTCCACACACTGCATTTTTAGCTCAACAAAAACTGGCCGAATTACGATTTGAAATTGCTCCGCATCCACCATATAGTCCTTCTGATTATTTCTTGTTTCCAAATTTAAAAAAAAATTCTCGGTGGCAAAGAATTTTCGTCCAATAGCGAGGTTATTGCTGAAACTGAGGCATATTTTGAAGGTCTTGAAAAATCTTATTTTTCGGATGGAATTAAAAAACTTGAAAAACGTTTGATGAAGTGTATTGAGTTGGAAGGAGATTATGTTGAAAAATAAATAATAATAATTCCAAAAAAACGGTTCTTTTTATGTTAGGCCAGTTACTTTTGCGGTCGCCCTCGTATGCTTAGAAATGCTCTTGATATCGCGGGAGGATGTACTCTTTGTCACCAAATTAAATTGACCCGCCCTACTGTATATGGAATTCGTTTGGAAAGAAAGTCGATGGCATGGCTTTTTGAAAAAGGTTTATAATGGTATAAAAAAAAGTTTGTCATTTGGAATATATCTTGTTCAACCAAACAATGACCAAAAATTACTTTGATAGGGCCCAAACTTTTTTGGTGATTTAGTATCGACACAAGCGGCACCCATTCAGTTCAAATATTTACGATTTTTATTGAAATCTGATTGTCTGTAAAGTCACTTCTTGAACTATGAATTGTAGCATAACGTAATTAGATACATGTAATCGGTGATCCAAGTAGAGATACTTTTTTCGATAGCCTTTTTTGACAGATCACGTGTGAGTCGTGTCATGCTGTCATGTTATTTTTGTTTAGTATTGTTTGGCCTTTCTTCACGGAAAGACTTGCGCTTGAGCAACGTTTACAAATCGTTTAACTTTATTACGAAAATTCACGTTCTGTCAGAAATGTGTTTCGTGCAATTCGTTCAACTGATGGTCAACATAATCGGCCTACTGAGCGTACTCTTCGCAACACCATCACACATCTTGAGACCCAGCATTCATTATTGGATAATATTCGACCGAATAGGCTACGTCCAGCACGCAGTGAAGAAAATGTAGCGGCCGTAGCTGAGAATGTACACTAAGACCGTGGAGAGTCAATTCGGCGTTGTTCGCAGCAACTCGGACTGACGTATGGTACGACTTGGCGCATTTTAGGTCCAGATCTTAAATTCGCTCTATGGGCTCTTGAAAAGTTCCAAGAATATCCGACGTTTTCGAGCCAAATTTTGTTCAGCGATGAGGCCCATTTCTGGATCAATGGGTATGTAAATAAGCAAAATTGCCCCTTTTGTGACGTAGAGCAACCAGAAGAGGTTCAACAGCTGCCACTTCATCCAGAAAAAACAACGATTTGGTGTGGTTTGTGGGCCGGTGGAATCATGGGTCCATATTTCTTCAAAAATGATGCCGCGATCAATGGGTATGTAAACAAGCAAAATTGCCGCATTTGGGACGAAGAGCAACGGGAAGAGGTTCAAGAGCTGTCTATTTATCCAGAAAAAACAACGTTTTGGTGTAGTTTGTGGGCCGGTAGAATCATCGGTCCATATTTCTTCAAAAATGATGCCGGTGAGAATGTAACCGTCAATGGCGACCGTTATCGTGCCATGATAACCGACTATTTGATGCCCGAAATTAAAGCGCGTGATCTCGGCGACATTTGGTTTCAACAAGACGGTGCCACTTCCCACACATGGCATCAATCAATGGATTTATTGCGAGTACACTTCGGTGAGCAGATATAATTTCACGTTTTGGGCCGGTCGATTGGCCATCAAAATCGTGTGATATCACACCGTTAGACTTTTTCCTGTGGGTATATGTAAAGTCTAAAATTTATGCGGACAAACTCGCTTTGATTCAGGCCTTGGAGCAAAACATAACGCGTGTCATTCGCCAGTTACCCGCCGAAATGCTCGATCGAGTCATCGAAAATTGAACTCAACGGATGGATCATCTGAGACGTAGCCCCGACCAACATTTGATAGACATAATCTTCAAAAAATAAATGCCAAAGAATGTTCTTTCAAATGATAATAAACATTTCACATTCAATTTGAACTTTCTGTGTTTGTTTCTTTAAAAAAGTAGGGAACCTCGAAATGGATCACGTTTTACATTGAAACCCGGTACCAGCAAGTAAAACCTTATTTGTCTAGATTATTTTCTTTCTTATAGAAAATGGAGTCCAGCAGAAGTCATGCAAAAGAAATGCATCAATTATGTCAACATTAAATTAAATGCATAAATATGTAACTGCGTACATTAAATCCAGCTGCATGTCTGCAATGCCTGTCGTACATATGATGGGCAAAAAATCCCATCGTAAAAACCTTTTACACCTCAGGGTATACCCTAGGCGGGGCATTTCACCTGGTACTCAATGAAATTACAGCGTGTGCATTAGGGCTGGTCGATTTCTAGGGAGGTAAAAAAAATCACTCAAGTTACTAGGCAAATCGTATTCTAGGGATCGAAATAAGAAACTTTGCCTGAGGAACCATACCTCTAAAAGGAATTCTGATGTCCCGACTTTTAAACCGTACTTGAAAGCAAAAAAAGACTTCAAGCTATATTTGTGTTTAAATTCTTTTCATTTACATAGTTGAGTTCATTTTTTTTTACATATGTTCTGACTAAATTTATTTCTAAAGAGAAAAATAAACTCCAAAAAGAAACAACAGCCATTTGGCTGATTTTTTCATGTTAAGTGCCAAAAATTTGATTTTTGTAAGGGAAACCCCTCAGGGGGTTCCAGGGGGCGTGCCACTGGCATAGCTGGGTCGGTCTTCCAAAGTTAGTGGGGATCGGTCATACATTTCGACTCAATTGGGACACTCTAAATAGGTCAAAGTGGGTTTTTCAAAATTTGAACCTACGGGTCAAAAGTTGGGAGATTGGTATTCGTCGTTAGAGGTATGGTTTTTCGGGCAAAGTTTCTTATTTTGATCCCATACGATTTTCCTTGTCAATTAAATCGACCCGCCCTAGTGTGCATCCTTCAATTTGTAAACACATTGCGATGCGACACATCGCTCGAGTGAATCGGTAAAAGTTTTACAGGAATTCAATGAATTACAGCCGACTTGGCAGCAATCAGCAATAAAATGGTGTAATTTTTGTCACTCGCATTGTCTGTCAGAGTGCCACGCTTCATAACGAACGAACATATTTTGCGGTTAATTTGAGTTTATTCATGCGTTTTATGCATAAGGGTTGATTATCCAGGTGATAGAACTTTTGCTAGGGTTTTATGGTACCGGATGCCAACGAAGCATCATTAAATACCATTGGATCATAAAATTAAATTATAGTTTACAAGTATCAGAAGCATTTTAAACAGAAAGCTGATCGGTCCTAAGTTCAAGGCTAAAGCTGAACCTTTGCAAGTTATTATAATTTCTCTTCTTTGGGAAGTAAGTATGTTATTAAAACAACTAAGAAAGTTAGAATTTTAAATTCAATATTTAGGGCTAATAGGGGTTAGTGTGAAACAAACGACTTTAAATGGAGTCTTAAAGTCTTGGCTAGGGTTATTTGATTTGGTACAGGGGAAAGAAAAACTCGCTTCAAGGGACTAAAGGTACATCGGAAAAAGCTATAGGTTTTATGTATAGGGTGATCAATCTGGAGGTATTTTTTCAGAACAAAAAAAATATAAAAATTCTAATCAAGTGTGGAATTTTTATTGGTAATTTAAAAAGGAAATTTTATGGCATTTATTTGTTGAATAAATTTCCTTCAAATGTTGGCCGCAACTACACCTCAGGGTTTCCATTCTGAGGGTTTAATTTTAGATGACCCGTTCGAGCATTTCGACCGGTATGGCTCTAATAACAAGCTTAATGTTGGCTTCCAAAACCTGAATCGTAGCTGATTTGTCAGCATAGACTTTGGACTTTACGTAACTCTAAAGAAAAATGTCTAAAGGTGTGATATCACTCGATCTAGGCGGCCAACTCACCTGTCCAAAACGTAAAATTAGCTGCTTTTCGAAGTGACCTCTCAAAAGATCCATTGTTTGAGCAGCTGTATGGCAAGTGGCACCGTCCTGTTGAAACCAAGTGTCGTCCAGATTACGGGCTTCAATTTCAGGTAGCGTTAAGATCGATATCATGGCGCGATGGCGAGCACCATTCACGGTTACGTTCCGGCCATCATCATTTTTTAAAAAATATGCACCGATGATTCCACCAGCTTATAAACCACACCAAACCGTGGTTTTTCTGGTTATAATGGCACCTCTTAAACCTCTCCTTGTTGCTCTTCAGCCCAAATGCGGCAATTTTGTTTATTGACTTGCCGTTGAGCCAGAAATGGGCTTCATCACTGAAAAAAGGGTCTCATCACGTTTCTCACCGAACGCCCATTTCCACATAATACAGTTGCCAACATTTGAAGGTAATTATTTTTTTAATAAAATAAATGCCATAAAATGTCCTTTCAAATTACCAATAAAGATTCCACACATGATTTGAATTTTTTATATATATTTTTTTTTGTTTTAAAAAATACCTCTAGATGGATCACCCTTTATTTGGTTTAAAAACAATTTAATTTTTGTCAACAAATAATAGTCGTCAGCCGGCAATTAGAGAATAGGGTCGGACTCATAGGCCAAAATAGCCTTTATGTTCAAAAGACTAAGGGGCATATGTTATCTCAAATCGAAGCAAATTCCGTAACGAGTCTAAATATGTGACGCGCAAAATAGAAAGAGACCTAAGGGTAAAAACCAATTTTGTTCAGGATAGCCATTTTAAAGATTTAAATACGTTTACTATCACTTTCATAAAACGCGCATATCTCTGGGAGGGAACACTTTTGGGGCATGGAATCGGTCTCATTCGATGCTCAGATGTTGTCCACAAAAAAAAAGTGAAAATTGATTTTTTTACCCTTAGGTCCCTTTCTCTATGCGCTGTCACATATGGAAATATTCCCATTATGTATAATACATAATTCCAGTCATATGGCTAGCTTCGCACAAGTGCTTGATATTCGCCCTTAGGTCCCGAATCGTTATCAGATTTTCGCATAATATCGGTCCTTAACTTCCCCCCAAAAAAGTCGATTGAAGTCAAATCTTGCATCCTAGGTGGCAACATAATCGTGTTATTAACCGTCTCGGAACTTGGCGCACAAAAGATCGATAGTGGCGTGAACTAAATGGCATTGGTGTTCTTTCTGATGAAAGAACTTCCAGTCTACTTCTCCAATTTCCGGCCAAATAAAAGAACTTTATCATGCCTTTGTATCGGTAATAGTAATCCCAAATACAGCATTTTTACAAAAAGGGGAACAAAATCATAAACAAAATCAGCAGCAAACTGCAACTTTCCGGGGTAAATGCATAGCCGCCGATATGGCATTTGGCTTGGCTAGAAAGAATGATTTTTCAAGAAAAATTTTTGTTCATGCAAATTGCTATGAGGAAAGTCGTTGGCGTTTAATTAATGAGTTATTTGGAACTTATAGGCAAATATAAGAGGTATTTCTGCAAAATATTAATCAGGCGGAATGTTGACTTGTTGAGCTTAATGCCGAGACGTCATGCTAGTCTGATTGTGGATGACTCATTGTGGTCGAAACTTCTTTCCAATAAATGCATTGTGTGCGACACAATTCGTTAGACGGAGACATGCATCGAAACTGACTTTCTACAAAGATTTCCAACGGTAAAAGACAGTCGCTGTCAAAATAATATGCTTAAAAAATAAACTCTAGATTAACCACCCCTTACACCCATTGAGATTCAATCAATGCTTTATGTCCAATTGAAAGTAACACTTAAATTTCTTCAGCACAGCGCAACCAAATCGTCTTACCAAAATGTGACAGAAAATGCAAAATATTTTCAGAAATTAAGCTTTAAGAAATGTAAGAGAATTTACAAAATTCCGTAAAAGTCTGATCAAAGCCCCTTTAAGAGCACGAGTAGAGTTCGTTTGCCTGTACTTATGCACGTAGATAAAGAACAAGCACAGTACGTACATACTTTACATGGACATTTCGACAAACATACAGTCAGTGGCATACAGTCACTCCAAGCCAAACTCAGACACTACCGTAAAATTATTTTATAGTCAAACACTTCAAAATCAAAAAAATACCAACAAGTTTGTAGTACAAATTGTAATTGTACATTGCCAAGGGCATATCAATAATTCCATGTGTTTTCAAACAAAACACATTTTTTTTTTGCAAAAAACAAAAATTATTTTTTAACTTATTTTATTATTTTTCACACTTTTAGCTCAATACATATACACTTAGTCCAACGTTTCTCCAATTTTTGTAACCCTTCAAAAAATAGGTTTAGCGAAGTTCATAAAATAGGCATTTGTTTGATCAATAATTTCGTCGTTGGAGCTAAATCTCTTTCCATCGAGCCATTTTTTTAGGTTTAGAAATAGTCACTGGGGTCTAAATCCGGAGAATATGGCGGATGAGGTTATGTAGTCAATAAGACTACGTGTGCATCCGTGCATTATCTTGATGAAAACGAACTTTTTTCTTGGCCATACGGGTTCGTTTTTTTAATCCTCGTTAAATCGGTATAATTAGTTGGCATAATGTTTGCTGTTTATTGTTTTTCCCTTTTGAAGGTAATCCATGTGGATTATTTCTCGTGCATCCCAAAAAAACTGTTGCCATCACTTTATTGGCCGACATAGTCACCTTGGACTTTTTCGAAGCCGGTAAGTGTGTAGGCCTGTAGATCCGGAGAAATCCATTGTTTAGACTGCTGCTTGCACGCAGAGAAAAGATATGGTTACTATATGGTCACGGCAACAATAGTATGTTCTCGGCAGTTAAAGTATGGTTGTCGCAACCATAGATGGTTTTTTGAACTTCATTTTGACAATAGTATAATTGCGGCAATATTAATATTGTTGAAATGTAACAGAAGTATTGTTGCCAAATTTAAAAATAAAAATATGGTTGTAGCAACAATATAAATATGGTTGGTGGGACAAAAGTATTGTTTTCATGGGTTTTATGTTCACAATATCATAATTACGGCAATCATACGCCGCAAAAATTTATTCGAATTGCGGTTAAACAACTCCAAGCAATCTTTTGAAGATGTCACACGATTACGTTTAGGGTCAATTGAGAGAAAACGCGGCGCCCAACTTGAAGACAGCTTTCTTCAACCCAACTGATCATGTTAAATCGAAACCACACTGCCAGATGAAATTCGTATAGTTTTTACAATCTCACGGAAGTTTACTCTTCGATCGGTTTTATAAACCTCAATTGGCCATCCAGAACGCTAGTGTCACTTGTACTAACTTTTGTATAGAAGGCTTTGGAAACAATTTGAAAACTGCTGAAAACCATTCGCTCTTGAACTTTTCTTTTGAGAAAATCACACAAGTTATCCATGTGACTAATATCTGGGGTGGAGTTTCTGTGAAATGTTGTACAGAAGGCAGGGCCCTACTTTGTGGGCCTTGTTCTTTGGTTCTTTGTCATAATAAAAGTACCAGCATTCAGTAAGCACCAGTTTTCAACACTTACAAATACCCAGAAGCAAAAAGAGGGGCTTTACATGCCTTCTGGCCTGTCTCCAAAGACAGTCAGAAGGCCCTACACTCAAATGCAAACATCGTTTCAAAATAACATAGCGTGTCATAGGACGGTTAGACCTGCACAGCGCCCTTCTCTTAGCCGGAGTTCTAACAGGCCTTCATAGAAAGCCAAACAGAGAGGTCTGCTGTTTCTGGTCTCGTAGCAGGCCTATTCCAGAAGTCGTCGTGGAACGGCTGTAAAAAGGCCTACAACACAAGGCTTTCTATTAGGCCGGCAAAAAGAGGACCTGTAGTAGTCTAGCAAAAGAGGGACATGTCGGAGTTCTGCAACAGTAGGCCTCCCTAAAGGACTAAAACCGATCATTTTTAGAATGACATAAAAAAATAAATGCGACGTACGAGGGCGGTTCGGAAACTTCTTAGCCTAGCACAAAAAGCGCGGTATAAAGTTAAGTGTTTTGGAAACTTTCATCTCTGCTATGAACACATGTTAAATTTTATTTCGATCTGGCAACTCCTTTATATAGAAACAGGTGTTCACAAAAGACGCATCCGCGATTTTTTTACAATGGAAAAATTAGAAATGCGTGGTGTCATTAAATATTTACATAAAAAAGGTTTATCGGGACAAGAAATTCATAACGATATGGTGAATGTGTTAGGTGAAAGTGCTCCTTCATATGCAATAGTAAAAAATTGGGTTGCTGAATTTAAACGTGGTCGTACAAACATTGAAGATGAACCACGTAGTGGACGTCCAAAAACAGCAACAACAACAGAAATTGTAGCCAAAGTGCATGATATGGTATTAAATGATCGACGAATAAAAGTGCGTGAAATAGCTAATATCATGGGCATCTCAAATGATCGAGTCCATTTAATTTTGCATGAAGAACTACAGATGAAAAACCTTTCCGCAAGATGGGTGCCTCACTTGTTAACAAGTTGCCACCAGCTTATCATTCGAGTATTTTTGTTTCGATAAACAGCAGGCTCCGGTTTCGATGCGCCACCATAGAGTTTGTAAACGGACATGCCATGCGCTCGGCTACCACATCATGTTTTCCACTTAGTAGGGACATAAATACCATTACACATGTTTTATGCTGTAAAATAATATGTTTTATGCCTCTAAAACCGTTCACAATTTGGAATCCAATGGGTTCAAATCTGCCTGAGGGCCATTCTTTAGAGGAAATGAACGCTGGCAAATTGTTTCGAAGCTAGGCCTGGGACGTTTTAGCCTTATGGGCCGGCTGGAAAGTCTATGGCTGGTTTTGGAACAGGAAATTTTTAAGAGGCTTCACAACAGCTTTCAAAACGTTTCTTGGTTAACTTTGGCCGATGTTTTGACTCCTTGTTCGCAGAAATGCAGGTCAGTGACCCCATCTTAAGAGACACCCCACCAAACCACGACTGAAGCTGAGTGATGACTCTTTTCAACCCTTGTGATCAGTTCAGATGCTTCCTTAGATGACCGCGCACACACTCTATCATTTTGCTTGTTAACTTTTTCGTGAAAGGTAAAAATTTTTTCATCGGTGAACAAAATTTTTCTGTGCAAATTATCAGCGTGCTTCACCAAAAGACGTTTGCATTTTTCAATCCTATTTTTTTTTAAAGCTGCAGTCAATTTTAAAATCCCGTTACAAACTAACGCTATTGAGGTTAGCTTTCAAAACCCATATGACATTAACGGGGTATGTTCAGTTCTACTATTGAAATGGGTGTGTTCAATGTTGTAACAGTATTTATGTCCCTACTCAGTAATGAGAGTCTAAAATTAAATAATCATTTTTATTTTGCTGTCATTTGCTCTACATGTAATATTTATTCTAAATTTTCAGATTCTAAATACATTCCGGTTAGTCAATATGGAAGGATTCAGGAAGGAACAACTTGTTTTCATTTCGTTTCTTAGGCCATCAAAAAACAAGAGAAAAAAAAGAATTTTTATTAACAAAATAATCTTCACCGAGATTAATCTTAGAGCAACCATTACAGCCACAAAAAATTACTGTATTTTGTGGTCTGGTGGAATCATCGGACCATATTTTTTTTTATAGCGAAAATGGAAATGCCCTTACGATTAATAGACAGATAATCCGTAGCTATTTGTGGCGGAAAATTGATGATTTAGACGTAGAGAATATGTGGTTTCAACAGAATGGTGCCAACTGTCGCACAGCAAGAGAAACAATGGTTCTGTTGAAAAAAATTTGATAGTCGCATTATTTCTTGTAGAGGAGGAGAAAATTGGCCACTAAGATCGTGCGATTTGACAACAGTTCAAGAGTTTATTCCACTAAAATTCATTGTCTTATTGGGTCTGCCGAGTCGGCAGGAAGGGGGGGTCAATTGACCGACATAATTTTTCATTTTTAACCGTAACCTATTTGTAACAAACAGCAATACAAATATTTTTAATATCTGAGTGATGTCTTTTTGTTTACTAAAATTAAAATGATGCCTCAGTTTTGGACACCCTTTCATTTTTCGGTCCTTAATTCCATGAATGAAATGCAACAATCTCGCATTCTGTCGAAAATAAATCACAATCCACCACTGAGTCGCCGCCGTGCTTTACAGTCGTTTTTATATTTTCCCAACGGAGTTCCTGATTTTTACCTCTTCACGCAATAGGCTTACCATCCGACCCAAATACATTACAGTTACTTTTATCATCTTGTAGAAATATTTTTCGACTTCAGGTCATGTATTTAAACTCGATGTTGTGTTTTTATTTTTTTTATTTGAGTTTAATTTTTATTGCTCCCAATATTTCGATTGACGAAGTCCACATCGAGTTAATATACTTGACTTCAAGCCGAAAAATAATTTTAAAAGATGATAACCAAAGGTCAATTTTTCACTTTTAATTCTTTTTAATACTTTTATCGGTATATAAGAACGTTCTCCTAGAAAGAAAAATCCTTGCTTTGGTTTTCTGTTTTAAAGTTTAGTCGTATGGCTTGGTTACGCTTACTTACAAGTGACTGCTTTCTTGCTCTCTACCAGTTAGGTCCGTTTTGTCAAGCTAATTTTGAATCGTAGATGCACATTGCTTGCAATTCATTTAGAGATATAGAAGCAAGATATGGTGCACCTAGTAAGGGGTTAGCTTTATTTTTTTATTTATTTTCATATTTAATACAAGAAAACTTTCTTCTGCTTTTGTAGGCATTTTGTTGTGGGCTTTTTTGAATTATTTTGCACCATTTTTACAGTTTTTGAAGCGTCTAATGATGTCGTTGTGCAGTTAAATTACTTATAGGCTGTTTCCACTACGGTCGCGTCCATGATTTATCGATAAATTTGTAATGGTGTTTCCATTGTGTTTTGCGTCCACGTTTGCGTTCAAACAGCTGTTTGTGTTTATTTGTTTTTTTTTAGGGGTGCGAAAAATTTTAATATTTTTGTGGCCCAACTAGCACCTGCTCCTTTCTGCAATAAACACAATCGATTTAATTCCAAAAAAATATTGGTATATAATTTATATTTAAAAAATTACCTGTATTTTTTCGTTAAATTGCCCAGTTTATTTTTTACTTCGGCGCCAGTCACTCCCAACTTCTCGCCCATCTCTTTGTGTATGTGGGTGTTTTTCCGAGCACCCCTCAGGCCATCAATGTTTTCCTCCCAGAGGTCCAACAGATGTAGTGTTGTTACTGCTGTCCATTCCGTCTTTTTAAATTCTAAAATAATTGGAAAAATTAATATTATTTAAACAAAAGCAAAAATATTAACTTACCTCCTGTTTTTTGCATTTTGGATTTTTTTATTTATACTGATTGACAGCTGTTTTCATAGGGATGTGCAATTTGCGATTTTGCCATTGATAGGTATGGATGGGTTTCGATTGCAAAAATAATCGATTTTAATGTAAACGCGACTTATCGATAAACGCGTCCAATATGAACGCGACTTTTTCCCATACCTAACTGCCTATGTTTTTTGTATGGGCCTTTACGCGCGTTCATTGATTTTTGGATGCGGACGTGGACGCGACCGTATTGGAAACAGCCTATTAGATTAACCTTTTATTTTTTAAATTATATTAAAAAATATTTTTTTTAATACCACAAAATTGATTTTTCCACAATATTTAACTTTTATAACACATAAGCCACATTTCAAAGGCTGAACTATTTTTTGTCACATCCATTTAAATTATTTCTTTATCTTCTTCGGTTCAAAAGATTTTGCACCGATAAAACCTAAATGGCGCCACTGTGCGTCGTTTTTTAGTGTGCAAAAAATACACAATTAAAAAATGTATTTGCGCTTTAAACAGTTTTAACTCGATTTTTAATAATTAAAAATAAACCTATTTTTCAATGGTGTCCGATTATGGCTTGGAGTGACTGTACATACATAAAATAACGATAGGAGATATGGCAAATAGTGGCACATGTAAATAATTACACAAATATTCGCAACCACATACAAACGAGTATGTACAGAAGGGAGTCCTGAAATAAATACTGCTAAGTTTACAAATATAAAGTAAATAAAATAAATATCAAACAGTAAACATGGAAATTTTTTAAATTCTAGATTTTCATAGAAATCCTCAAAATGAAACAGAAAAAAAATATGTGAGGAATATACAAATAATCTTCCTAATCTCATATTTGCGTTAAAATCCTATAGGAAATCTGTCAATACCTCGGAACATAGATCAAAGATCTCTAAAGTGTCCCTACTAATACTTTAAACCACTATGATTATCTCTTTGGTGGTAAGACAATCGCGTCTAAACGATGTGAATGAAATGTATACACTGAGAAGAAAAATAAACTTATATACGGTTAACTTAACCATAAATAAACATGATTTGGAATCTACGTTATATAAGGTTAATTTGAACATTTTGTTGTTGACTGGTATTTAACAATAATAATAGTTAATTTAACTATTCGATGGTAGAATTTTTTAACCATGAAATTTAAATTTAAATTTAAAAGAATTACTGTTGGGTTTTTTAACCATTAAAATTGTTATCATTAAAATAATATAATAAATAATAATTAAAATAATTAATTATTTATATATAGAAGCAAGAGGTCTTGAGCCGGTTTAATCCCTGTTCAATGTGTAAAAGCAACAGACCGAAATAAAACAAACGAGCTAAACATACGTACATGCACGGCACGGCACACAAGTTGACATAGTCAACTAAACTCTTTTTACAACACACACACACGTGTTGTAAAAGAAATCTATTGATGGCTCTCGATGTGGAGGTGGCAAGAGTGAGTTGTACTTTCGTGGGCAATTGTGTGAAGAAAACTTAAACAGGAAGGTTTACAACAATAGTTCTCATTTGTTTGGGGAGAGCCTGGCCTTATAGAGTTCGGTTTTACTTTCAACAATTGCAGCAAGGCTTTCTGAAGAGGGTTGTCACGGACCCGAAATCATGATAAAAGTAGTGTGCAGCCACGAAAATCAATGTCACTTTGCCATTTTGTTAAAAACTTGTCTCTATTTAAATATAGAAGCAAGAGGTCATGAGCCGGTTTAATCCCTGTTCAATGTGTAAAAGCAACAAACCGAAATAAAACAAACGAGCTAAACAAAGTATTTATTGTTGTTTTAACAATGCATTGTTTTTAACCATGAAAATTGTAAATATTAAAATTTCATAGTTAATTTATTGAAACAAAACATGTTCAATTTAACAATGAAATTGTTAATATTATTAACTATGAAGATCGTTATAGCAATCATTTTTATTGTAAAGTTAACTAATTACACTGTGGAACATTTTTGGGGTTATTGTCGGGGGGTGAAAAATTCCAAGTCAGGGTGATGGTACTAGGTCAGTATATTAAAACCCTCAAAGGGTGAAGTGAAGTTACTTAATTGTAAATAAAAGCAGAACGCGTTAATCGATTTCTATGATCTATGTCGCATTTTGTTTATAGGTTGTGTGACTTTACGTGAAAGTTATAAGACTCTACACGTTTTTCCGTTTGGGATTTATATGTTTAAAAAAAAAAAAAAATTTTGGCAAAATTTTCTTCATAAATTTATTTCTAATTGCAAAAGTGTTGATTTGGTAGAGAAACAGTATATTAATGGATTAAAGAAAATGTAAATATTAATTTTTCTCAATTTATTTCAGCAAAATCGAACTAGTCGTTCTCGAGTTATGTTTTTGCCAACATTTTACAACTAAGCGAAAAAACAGCACAATAAGGAAAAAATGTAAAAGGTCATAAAAAAAACTGGCACATACGAACGCAAAACCCTTTGAGGGTTTTAATATACTGACCTAGTACCATCACCCTGACTTGGATTTTCTCACCCCCCAGATTGGCTGTTGTACTGTGTTATTGGTTACCTATTTTAACCAGAAATATAGTTACTATTGCAATTTTTAATAAATGTTTATGAGACCTTCTTGTTGTTTCTGTTTCAGAATCAACTAAAAAATTGGTGAAATATATTGGCTACGGTTGCTAGGCAGACTGTACAGCTGTTTTTCTTCAGCAGTCTTTGGTAAGGATTACTTCGGCTATAAATCAAATGACTTATACGGTGGTCCCATTATGATTAATGAGAATTACCCTTTGCGAATAGTTTTCGAAATGTGCGAAAAGCAATCTTAATAGCGCAATGATATTGCGCTATTAAGATTGTACAGCTAGAATTTGCATTTGCTGGTGGATTTTTAAAAGAGCGAGATGAATTGTTTAATGAACTTTCTCACAATTACAAACGTTCAGAGCAGAGGGAGAAAGGAAAACGAGTGGGTGATAGACAGTCGAAATCGTTGCAAGTTTCTGTAATTTAAACTTCGTATAACACAAAGCAGATCAAAAACTTTGATACAACTGAGCCGAACGGTCTTTAAATTTTTGTTTATGTCGCACATTTTCCTGTCTCTCTCTCTTGAAAAAACAACTTTATATGTGACAGCGCATAGAGAAAGGGAACTAAAGGTAAAAAAATCAATTTTCATTTTTTTCTTTTTTTGATGTGGACAACATCTGAACATCGAATGAGACCGATCCCATGTCCAAAAGGTGTTCCCTCTCAGAGATATGCGCGTTTTATGAAAGTGAAGTCGACGATTCTAAGCGCAAATAGAAAGGGACCTAATCTTTAAAATGGCTCTCCTGAACATAACTGATTTTTAACCTTAGGTCCCTTTCTACTTTACGCGTCACATGTGTTAATGTTAACTCAATTATTTTGTATGCACATTTGGCCTTATACGTATACATTGTATATAAGGCCTATTGTCTCTGGCTCGGGCTACAATTTCTCTGAACATATTACTTAGAAAAAATTTCGGTTTCATGGTCAAAAAGTCGAAAATATAGAAAATTCACGACTTTTTGTTACGTTTTTTTGGATATTTTGGCCTATAACAGCCAAACCATTGAGATTTTCGATCCTATACTAAAACAAATAAAACCAATACAAATTGTAGCCAAGACAATAGTTAAGAACTCTCTAGTACATCGCAAAAGCGTTGGAACGCTCCTTTAGGCAGTTTTGGCCTTGTGAAAGTGCACATTTTTCGTGAAAATATTGATAAATTACCATTTTCAGTTGTTCATAGCGCAAAATCATAAAAATGTTAATTTTCTTATTTTAATTCTATTTTTTTTTATTCTGTTTTACTCTATTTATTTTATTTCTATGGATTGGCTAATGGTTTGGCTGTTATAGGCCAAAATATCCAAAAAAAAACGTAACAAAAAGTCGTGAATTTTCTATATTTTCGACTTTTTGACCATGAAACCGAAGTTTTTTCTAAGTAATATGTTCAGAGAAATTGTAGCCCGAGACAATAGCTACAACTTTACTTTTGAAAATAAGTCAAAATTTGAAATAGTTTACGAAATATGAGCCCAAGAAAATTTCCAAAAAAATAAAGTCTGAGAAAAAACTACGGTGAAAATCGGGAGGCTCGATTTTTACCGTAGACGTATGGTCTAGTGGACTTTTTTGCTCGGTACAATCCCAAGAATCTGAAACGCGAAGCGCCCATTAATATTTTTTTCCTTCCATACTAATCGCCCCACCCTATTATACAACGTTATTTTGTTATTTTACGATGAAAAATTCAACCAGACACATGGTTAACCAAATCATTGTATTTTCAGCTCAGTGTATAGAGTGAATTCTTGTTTCTATCTTTGTTTTAAAAAGGCACTTTTTTGTTCGGCACACTCTTAGGTACAATCTCACTGTGTCTCGCCTTGCTGCAGCCACCAGTGATTGCTACAATGCAGTATTTACAAATTATTTCCTTCCTCGAAGTTTGTGCGTACGTTCGTGCAGTTATTATAGTGAAATTTCCGCTTTGCCTGCTCCGTCATTTAGTGTGACACAAATTTGACATACATTTCACATGATAAAACTGAACTGAACTAACTGAAATGAGCGACTGAATGAATGAATCGCATTTATGTAAATACTTCTACTACATATACATATGTACAATGTACTTATACATGGTGTAATACATAATGTACGTATGTATGCTTCGAATGGAGCACACAGTCACACTGTTCAGTGAAACGCTGTACGTGTAAAAGGTCAAATTGAATCCATGTCAATGGGTAAGCGAAGCTGAAAAAGGCGTCTTTTAAATTAATTCAACATATTCAAGAGTGGATGGAGGGCTAAATTATTACTTATTAATTAACAGAAGTTTGGTTATAAAGAAGAAAACATATGAAGTAATTTAGAGGTACTAGAAAAGAGTAGGTAAAACGTTGTGGTGTGGTAATTAGTAGCCCTGGTTTAAAACCAAGTCGGGTCATCTAATATTTATTTAAGCGGCGGCTAGTCTTTACACCGTAAACACCGACAACATCCCTTTCATAGGGGATGTTGAGCGGCAGCGATTTTGAAGAATCACAGAATTGGAATTATAAAATAGCAATCCAGATATACTGGACTTATACGTATACTAGTGCTTATACAAGGTGGGGTAATAGTTTTCATCCTATTGGAAAAAGCTATAACTTTTGCAAATTGCGCCAAATGTCAATTCAGTTTAAACATTTGTGAAGTTAACAAACGCAGAATAGAAATCGACAAGTCACGAATCGGTGTACTCTGCGCAATAAATGTTTTTACTTTTTGGCGCAATACGATAATTCGTTGACTGTGCGCAGCGTTAGTTTCGTAACCGCTTTCTTGGCCGTCCGATTCCAAATAAACAAACACTGCTGAGTTTCGTCACTCGCCGTGAAGAGACTGGCACAACACGAGATCGTTTTAGGGCTGGTCGGCCCCGGAGCAGAAATTTTGGTGAAAATATTGCTGCTGTTGGCGAATATGTCAATGAGAAGCCCGAAACATCGAAACAGACGACGTGCCACGCAGTTGGGCATTAGCCGGCGGTCCCAACGCAGAATTTTGGTGCAATCACAGCGAAGCGGTTAATTATTTCTCATCGATAATTATTATGTGTGATGAAGCTCATTTCCACTTTAGCGATTAAATGAATTAATCATTTCTGGGGCACCAAAAATCTATGTATTACCCACGAATAGCCCGCTCAAAGTGACTGCGTGGTTTACGCTAGAGAAGTCATTTTTTTAGAACGCCGCGGGCCGAGCGACAGCTGTGAATGGCGCGCGCTGCAAAGCCATGAATACCGAATTATTTCATCCCAATTGGAAGAAATGGGACTGGAGAACACGTGGTTCCACCAGGACAGTGTAATGGCGCACAAAGCTGCAGCCACGGCCGCTATTCTAAAAGAAGCATTTCCGGGTCGCTTTACCTCTTCTTTTGGTAATTTGCACTGGCCGGCCAGATCGCCTGATTTTACCGTTCCAGACTTATTTTTATAGTTTTTCTTTACGTCAACAAGCCACAGGGCAATGAAGCCCTTAAGTATAATATTTGACAGAAATGCGAGAATCTGTCGCCCGAAGTTCTGGCAATACCTGATGCTTGATTGTAAAGATTTCAGGAAACGCAACACTGAAGAAATGGGGAGGAAAACACTTTGTTCCTACTAACCCTGTACAAAGGCATTTGGAAAGATATGAGGAATTCAAGCCAAAAAGATCACATGGATGTACACAACCATCATCAGACCAATTCTGAGGCTAGTTGTATATAAATCACATTACCGATGAGTTCGGCTCCACAAGTGGGTGTGAAAGCTATGCGGGAGGTGGAAGCTCATGGAGCTCTTTGCAAAGGCATGTGCGGCGAAAGCTGATCATAGGCTGAGAGATACTGGCCAACTGCAAAGTACCACACACGGACACAATTCAAAACAAATGAGTTTGTAAATTTTGGCCAAAGGTATATCAGCATTCTCACAGAAGTTCTAATAAACACTTTGGCCAAGCCTATCGAAGACGAAGTAGTATCAATAGAACACTTGCTATGTACCTGCTCTGCTCAAACTAGACTGTTAGCCCAAACAGTGCGTTTATTCCAAAAAAGTGTTGGCCAATATGAGGCACCCTTCATCTGCTGTACGCAAGTTTGTGCAAAAAGTTCGTGAGACTGGCTACGGTACGACGAGAATATGGCAGCCGAAGCCGAGAGTAAGCAACTCTGTCCTAGAATATCGACTCGGCACAGATCTGCATAACTCTCTATACTTTATAACGCTTCAGCTTCATGCGTAATTTCTATAAAAGCCTAGATGTGAGCCTAATGCGAAATTTCTATTAAAGCCTAGATGTGAGCTTAGTTAATTTTTGGTTTCATCAGGATGGCGCATCATGACACAGCCTATTGCACAATTCATATCTTGAGCCCTGAGTTTGGTTCTTGATTTTTGTTGCTTTATTTTTACGAAACCTACTATAGTTGTTCCATATCGGTCTATATTTTGATATCATATATAGGTTTCTCCCGATTTCTAAACCGACAGCTCTACAAACCTCATATTACATTTAATTTTGACCAAATTTCAAACAAAACATTTCGACTGGAAATTTGTTCATATCGGTCCAACATTCCGAATAGCTCCCATACAAAGGTCACTCCCGATTTTAGGCTTTTACAGCTCTTAAACACAAATTACACCAGATAAAAATTTTGCATGGTACGTTATGAGCGACCATTATTAACTGAGGTAAATCTGGACCACATACTCGTACATACGTTGATATTTTCGTAAAGCCCCTTGACAAATGTCCTTGATTTTAGAACCTACAGCACTTAAAGCAACATACTATCCGATTGGGACCACATCTTGCACAGAGTATTACAAGTGGCCCATACATATACGAGGGTTGCTATATATATATTTGACTTGAAAAAATCAATTTGGCAAAAAATGGAATTAACTCGTGAACATTTTCGTGCGATCATTTTTCATAACTTTCGACGTGGATTATCACGACAAGAGTGCATCCATCGATGAACTTAAATCTTTGTTTGGCGATGAAGCACCATCATTAAGCACTGTGAAAAACTGGTTTAATGAATTCAATCGTGGCCGACGCTTGCTCAAAGACGAAGGTCGTGAAGGTCGTCCAAAAACTAACATTGATACCGTGCGTGAACTGATAATGCAAGATCGTCATGTGACATACCGTGAGATAGAGGCATCCTTGGGCATTTCTTCCACCAGCATACAAACGATATTGCATGAACACCTGGCCGGAAAAAAGGTTTGTTCTCGTTGGATCCCGCACAATTTGACAATCGCTCAAAAAAAAGGCTCGTGTCGATTGGTGTAAATAATTTTTTAAAAAATATGATCACGTTGCTTAAAAAGACGTTTATAAAATCGTCACAGGTGACGAATCATGGATTTATGCGTATGAGCCCGAAACAAAACAGCAATCGACCGGACCGTGTGGGTCTTCGAAGACGAGCCAAATCCAACGAAAGTTGTTAGTGGAAGCAGCACTTCGACGCAAATGGTCGCCTGTTTCTTCGGCAAAACTGGTTATGTGGCGACTGTTCCGCTTGAGCAACGGTCAATTCTAAGTGGTACATCACAATTTGTTTGCCTGAAATTCGAAAAACGAACCAGAGAAGACGAATCATTGTGCACCATGACAATGCGAACTCTCACACATCGGCTCAAACCAGCGCCTTTTTGACCGCCAAAACTTCGAATTAATGGTTCTTCAGCCGTACAGACTTTACCTGGCTCCTAATTACTTTTTTATTCCCGCACATCAAGAAAAAAATGGTGGTCAACTATTTTCGTCGCTGTTGAAGCGTTCAAAAACCATGTTTTAGAGGTGTCTCAATCGGAGTGGAAAAAGTGCTTGGGCAATTGGTATGAGCGCATGCAAAAGTGTATATATAAATCATGCTGGAGAATACTTTGAAAAGCAATAAAACCATTTTTGATGATAAATATTCGCATTTTCATTATTAGGCCAGAAATATATATAGCAGCCCTCATATGTGGTGAAATTAGACCATATTGATCAATGTTTTCAAATCAGTCATACAAAAAACTCCTTCCCTATTTGGAGTAGCCACAAATTTAGCTCGATCAAAGAATCAAATTATGCATGGCACCTTATGAGCATAAATTAAATGAATGTAGTGAAAATGGACCAAATAGCTTTATATATTCCTATAGCCTCCATAAAGGGTCTTTCCGATTTCAAAACCTTCAGCTCTTTACACTTTACACGATTTTGACCAAACTCATCAATACGCGTTACCGGCAACCAACGTATATCCCTGGTAAAATAGCACCATATTGGTCCATGTTTTCTAGTATGTTTTTCCTGATATGAGGTCCTGCAGCTGTTAAAAATTTTACTCGATCAGTGAATCAAATTATGCATGGTACGTTATAAGCATACATTAATTTACTCTGGTGTAAATGGATAACTTAAACGTAAAAAAGGCTTCTGGATATGACAGCATAAGTTCAATGATGGTAAAGAATTTACCAAAAAAAAAGGTGTAATGTTTTTAACATACATTTTCAATGCTATACTAAGATTAAGCCACTTTCCATCGCAATGGAAATGTGCCGCAATATTAATGATTCATAAGCCGAATAAACCGGAAAGCAATATTTCATCGTATAGACCTATTAGCCTGCTAACGATCTTCTCAAAAATATTTGAAAGAATATTTATTCGGAGAATGAAGCCTTTCATAGAGAAACTAAACATTATTCCTGAACACCAGTTTGGGTTTCGCCATCAACACGGCACTCCTGAGCAATGTCATCTCATCGTTGATTATGTTACAGAGGCATTAGAAAATAAAAAGTACTGTTCAGCTGTTTTTCTAGACGTTCAACAGGCGTTCGACCGAGTATGGCATCCTGGGCTCTTATTCAAATTAAAAAGTTTCCTACCAACACCTTTTTATCTCGTGTTGAGGTCATATTTATCTGATAGACTATTTTATGTTAAACATAACAACGATTTTTCCGGAATACAGTATATAAGCGCAGGTGTTCCACAAGGCAGTGTTCTTGGTCCTACATTGTATACGATTTACACATCAGATTTGCCAACATCAAACAATGTACTTGTCGCCACTTATGCAGATGACACAGCAATTTTGGCTGCAAATCACTCGGCGATGGTTGCATCTTTACTTATTCAAAATCAACTTAACGTACTTCAAACTTGGTTAATTAAATGGAACATAAAGGTGAACTCCAGCAAATCTAGCCACATAACATTCACGAATAGAAAAGACAATTGTCCGCCAGTGACGATAAATGGTGAACCAATACCACACACGGACTGTGTCAAGTATCTCGGTATGTACATGGATCGCAGGCTTAACTGGCAGCCGCATATAAAAAACAAACGAAAGCAACTTGACATAAAGTTTAAAAAACTATTCTGGTTACTTGGACCAAAATCTCAGCTAAGTGTTGAAAATAAATTAATAGTTTATAAATCGTTTTTAAAACCGGTTTGGGTATATGGAATACACCTATGGGGTACAACAAGCAACTCCAATGTCAAAATATTGGAAAGATTTCAGTCAAAATCGCTAAGGTTGATTTTAGACTCGCCATGGTACGTAAGAAACGACATAATCCTTAACGATCTGAACATGACATATGTAAGAGATGAAATCAAACGATACTCCGAGAAATACCTGAAAAGATTAAGCAACCATTCAAATTTACTGGCGATCTGTCTATTGGATGACAGCAACGAAACGAGGCGTTTAAAAAGACTTCACGTATTGGACCTTCCTTTTAGAATTTGAAAGTTAGATTAAATAACATAGAACTAAATAGAATTGTAAATATAAGTGATTTTACTTATTGAAGTAAAATCTACCTGTTATTCTTAAAAATATATTGCTTACATAATTTGCTTATTATCTCTGGATAGATTGCAAATAAATAAATAATTAAAAAAAAAAATATTTTCGTATAGCCATGCAAAGGTTCGCATATTACATCCAATTTCAACCAAATTTCGCATAGATCGTTAACAACAACCAACACATATCTCTGATTTAAGGGCCTGTAGCTCTAGAAGCCACAAGTTAAACCTTATCAAGCTCAAATTTCACATGGTGCGTTATGAGCGATAACAATGAAAAATGTTGTCGGCAAGAAGCCTGCCGACGCAGCCAGATAAATCAAATTGTGTTCCAAAAATAAAAGGGAGTTTGTTTGTTTAAATACACGAAAATTATGGCGAGAAATGAATTTTTATTTTTTGGAAATTTTAAAAAGAAACTTGGAAATTAAGCTTCCTGTAAACGTAACCAACTTCTATTGAAACATTGAGCTGCGAGGGTTTAATTGCTGTTACTCTTAGACTATAACTATCATAGCCAGGGAAGCCGGCTTCGAGCGGCTAATGCTTTTTAAAGAGAAGTTTTTGCATGGCTTAAAGATGAATCGTTTACTCGTAACGTCGCTGCTTTATTGGCAAGGTAGAGGAAAAATCTGCGGCAAGCTGTAAATATATTGCAGAGTGTGTGTGAAAGTTGTGCACGCAACAAGGGCTCACGTAATTGCACTAACGCTGGCGAAAGAAAATGTATCCAACGAACCTGTACCACTTCAAATGAGTTACTTTTATACGATTACACCTTTAGCCTTTAACCAAGCACTCCAGCGAATGCACATTGAATACCAGAGACAACGTCAAAGGATACTGTTCCTTCCTCATATTAGGGCCGCCTCTTGAAATAGTCTGTATGGTGCAATAAACGAATGCCTTAATTCTAAATTCCAATGATTTACCTTTTTCGAATGCATAAAGTTAACAATAAATCAAAGCATTCCAAAGATGAATGAAACCACTTGCTCCATTTTGCAGCTACTCCTCGATATGGTCACTTTCACTCGTTGTCATTTCGTCTTTCTGGACGGTTTTGCTTCCTTCGTCTTTAATGCTCAAGAAAACCCCTCAATATGGACATGACAAGACAGAAGAATATAGCATTTGAAAGCAATTAAAAATGATAAATAGACTCGAAAGATGTACAAGAACAAGCTGTGCTGTGAGACGAGATACCGAAGGGAACATGAGTCCAGGTCCTTTGCCAGTGCAAGTATGATCATATGTCTGTATGTGTGTATACAATGTCCATTGGACATATGTACATATATTTATTTACCAAGGTACACACATACCTTGGAACGTCTGCATGCACTGAATATTTACAATTTTCACAAAAATATTCGGACAATCTAGCTGCAAGCACACTGTCCAGCGCACAGTGTTTTGAAAAGGGGTTTGGCAATGTAATTTTCTAAACAGGCCAAAATAACTTTGAATGTTAAGTGTAAGTACATAGCATTAAAATGAGACGGCACAACATCAATTTTCTCTTCAGCGGTATTCGTTTCATTTAAGTTTGTGCCTTTGCATTAATAAAACAGTACAAAAAGAAAAAATTCCGAGGATCTGACAATGGGTTCTGAAAGAGGAGACCAAAAAAAATATTCGTTTTATAGATCACACAGAATTTCATTTTAGAGGCGGTTAAAGTTTCCAAGCTCTGGTCTGTTATTGCAGCATATCGGTATATAAAACTTTATTTTCTATACATCTTAGGTGTATGGTATGTTCAGCAACTTTGCAGATAATAGCATGGCCAATATTTTTGTAGAACATACATTTCAAGCCTCGAATGACATTTTTTGGCTTTATTTTAACAAGTTGTAAGAACCCTAGATAAAATGTTCTATAAGAATGTTGGCCATGAAATTTTACTACGAGGGCGGTTCGGAAAGTTCTTAGACTATCAATGAAAGAGAATAGTTAGTTTTTCAAAAATATTTTTATTTTTCAATATAATCTCCTGAAACTTCAATACACTTAGTCCAACGCTTATGTAGCAATTCTATCCCTTGATTAAAATAGTTTTCCTCAAGGTCTTCGAAATAGTGGTTTACAACTGTAATTGCATCTTCATTTGAGGTAAAACGCTTGCCAGCAAGGAATTTTTTTAGATTTGGGAACAGGTAACGTCACTGGGAGCTAAATCAGGAGAAAAAGGTGGGTGGTCATGCAACTCGTACTTTAATTCGTTGATTTTAGCCATTGTTAAAACACTCTTGTGCGCTGGTGCGTTGTCTTGATGAAAAATTATTTTTTTGTGTTGTAAGCCAGGACGTTTTTCTCGAATTTGTACATTTAATTGATCTAAAAGGTTGCAATAGAACTCTGAATTTATTGTTTTACCCTTTTGCAGATAGTCAATCAATAAAATACCTTTGAAGTCCCAAAAATTTGTTGCCATAACCTTACCAGCCGATTGAATTGGTTTTGCCTTCTTTGGGGCACTTCCTCCAGCTTCAGTCCATTGTTTGGATTGTTCTTTTGTCTCTGGAGTATAGTGATGGATCCATGTCCCATCAACAGTTATGAAACGACGCTTAAAATACTTTTTATTTCGCTGAAAACGATCCAAACAAGCTTGAGAAATGTTCATTCTTATGCGTTTTTGGTCGAATGTTAACAAGTGCGGCACCCATCTTGCTGTAAGCTTTTTCATCTGTAGTTCTTCATGCAGAATTAAATGGACTCGATCATTTGAGATGCCCATGATATTAGCTATTTCACGTACTTTTATTCGTCGATCATTTAATACCATATCATGCACCTTGGCTACAATTTCTTGTTGCTGTTTTTAGACGTCCACTACGTGGTTCATCTTCAATGCTTGTACGACCACGTTTAAATTCAGCAACCCAATTTATCAAAAAATTACATTTATCAAAATCATACAGAAATATGGAATTTTTTGGATTATCTGTTCCAAAATCAACCATAATATGGAGGGCAGTAAGTAGTGCGTCCGAGTGACGCCACATGGAACATTCTGGGCGTATAACATGGATATCACAGGAAAGCCCTTGGCGAGTACTTTCTACTCCTATTATTACATTTATCAAAAAACCAATACAGAAATATGGAATTTTTTGGATTTTCTGTTCCAAAATCAACCATAATATGGAGGGCAGTAAGTAGTCGAGTGACTCCACATGGAACATTCTGGGCGTATAACATAGATAACACAGAAAAGCCCTTGGCGAGTACTTTCCAATTCCATAATTACATTTATCAAAAATAATACCGAAATATGGAATTTTTGGGGTTTTCTGTTCCAAAATCGAGCATAATATGGAGGGCAGTAAGTAGTGCGTCCGAGTGACTCCACATGGACCATTCTGGGCGTATAACATGGACATCACAGAAAGCCCTTGGCGAGTACTTTCTACTCCCATTATTACATTTATCAAAAACCATACAGAAATATGGAATTTTTTGGATTTTCTGTTCCAAAATCAACCATAATATGGAGGGCAGTAAGTAGTGCGTCGAGTGACTCCACATGGACCATTCTGGGCGTATAACATGGATATCACAGGAAAGCCCTTGGCGAGTACTTTCTACTCCCATTATTACATTTATCAAAAACCATACAGAAATATGGAATTTTTTGGATTTTCTGTTCCAAAATCAACCATAATATGGAGGGCAGTAAGTAGTGCGTCCGAGTGACTCCACATGGACCATTCTGGGCGTATAACATGGATATCACAGGAAGCACTTGGCGAGTACTTTCTGATCCCATTATTACATTTATCAATATATAATAATATCAATATATAATAATCCAATAATATCCATGTTATACGCCCAGAATGTTCCATGTGGCGTTACTCGGACGCACTACTTGCTGCCCTCCATATTATGGTTGATTTTGGAACAGAAAATCCAAAAAATTCATATTTCTGTATGGTTTTTGATAAATATAATAATGGGAGTAGAAAGTACTCGCCAAGGGCTTTCCTGTGATATCCATGTTATACGCCCAGAATGGTCCATGTGGAGTCACTCGGACGCACTACTTACTGCCCTCCATATTATGGTTGATTTTGGAACAGAAAATCCAAAAAATTCCATATTTCTGTATGGTTTTTTGATAAATGTAATAATGGGAGTAGAAAGTACTCGCCAAGGGCTTTCCTGTGATATCCATGTTATACGCCAGAATGGTCCATGTGGAGTCACTCGGACGCACTACTTACTGCCCTCCATATTATGGTTGATTTGGAACAGAAAATCCAAAAATTCCATATTTCTGTATGGTTTTTGATAAATGTAATAATGGGAGTAGAAAGTACTCGCCAAGGCTTTCCTGTGATGTCCATGTTATACGCCCAGAATGGTCCATGTGGAGTCACTCGGACGCACTACTTACTGCCCTCCATATTATGCTCGATTTTGGAACAGAAAATCCAAAAAATTCAATATTTCGGTATTATTTTGATAAATGTAATTATGGAATTGGAAAGTACTCGCCAAGGGCTTTTCTGTGTTATCTATGTTATACGCCCAGAATGTTCCATGTGGAGTCACTCGGACGCACTACTTACTGCCCTCCATATTATGGTTGATTTTGGAACAGAAAATCCAAAAAATTCCATATTTCTGTATGGTTTTTGATAAATGTAATAATAGGAGTAGAAAGTACTCACCAAGGGCTTTCCTGTGATATCCATGTTATACGCCCAGAATGTTCCATGTGGCGTCACTCGGACGCACTACTTACTGCCCTCCATATTATGGTTGATTTTGGAACAGATAATCCAAAAAATTCCATATTTCTGTATGATTTTTGATAAATGTAATAATGGGATTAGAAAGTACTCGCCAAGTGCTTTCCTGTGATATCCATGTTATACGCCCAGAATGTTCCATGTGGCGTCACTCGGACGCACTACTTACTGCCCTCCATATTATGGTTGATTTTGGAACAGATAATCCAAAAAATTCCATATTTCTGTATGATTTTTGATAAATGTAATAATGGGATTAGAAAGTACTCGCCAAGTGCTTTCCTGTGATATCCATGTTATACGCCCAGAATGGTCCATGTGGAGTCACTCGGACGCACTACTTACTGCCCTCCATATTATGGTTGATTTTGGAACAGAAAATCCAAAAAAATCCATGTTATACGCCCAGAATGGTCCATGTGGAGTCACTCGGACGCACTACTTACTGCCCTCCATATTATGCTCGATTTTGGAACAGAAAACCCCAAAAATTCCATATTTCGGTATTATTTTTGATAAATGTAATTATGGAATTGGAAAGTACTCGCCAAGGGCTTTTCTGTGTTATCTATGTTATACGCCCAGAATGTTCCATGTGGAGTCACTCGGACGCACTACTTACTGCCCTCCATATTATGGTTGATTTTGGAACAGAAAATCCAAAAAATTCCATATTTCTGTATGGTTTTTGATAAATGTAATAATAGGAGTAGAAAGTACTCGCCAAGGGCTTTCCTGTGATATCCATGTTATACGCCCAGAATGTTCCATGTGGCGTCACTCGGACGCACTACTTACTGCCCTCCATATTATGGTTGATTTTGGAACAGATAATCCAAAAAATTCCATATTTCTGTATGATTTTTGATAAATGTAATAATGGGATTAGAAAGTACTCGCCAAGTGCTTTCCTGTGATATCCATGTTATACGCCCAGAATGGTCCATGTGGAGTCACTCGGACGCACTACTTACTGCCCTCCATATTATGGTTGATTTTGGAACAGAAAATCCAAAAAATTTCATATTTCTGTATGGTTTTTGATAAATGTAATAATGGGAGTAGAAAGTACTCGCCAAGGGCTTTCCTGTGATATCCATGTTATACGCCCAGAATGGTCCATGTGGAGTCACTCGGACGCACTACTTACTGCCCTCCATATTATGGTTGATTTTGGAACAGAAAATCCAAAAAATTCAATATTTCGGTATGATTTTTGATAAATGTAATAATGGGATCAGAAAGTACTCGCCAAGGGCTTTTCTGTGATATCCATGTTATACGCCCAGAATGGTCCATGTGGAGTCACTCGGACGCACTACTTACTGCCCTCCGTATTATGCTTAATTTTGGAACAGAAAATCCAAAAAATTCAATATTTCGGTATGATTTTTGATAAATGTAATAATGGGATCAGAAAGTACTCGCCAAGTGCTTTCCTGTGATATCCATGTTATACGCCCAGAATGTTCCATGTGGCGTCACTCGGACGCACTACTTACTGCCCTCCATATTATGGTTGATTTTGGAACAGAAAATCCAAAAAATTCAATATTTCGGTATGATTTTTGATAAATGTAATAATGGGATCAGAAAGTACTCGCCAAGTGCTTTCCTGTGATATCCATGTTATACGCCCAGAATGTTCCATGTGGCGTCACTCGGACGCACTACTTACTGCCCTCCATATTATGGTTGATTTTGGAACAGAAAATTCCAAAAATTCCATATTTCTGTATGGTTTTTGATAAATGTAATAATGGGATCAGAAAGTACTCGCCAAGTGCTTTCCTGTGATATCCATGTTATACGCCCAGAATGGTCCATGTGGAGTCACTCGGACGCACTACTTACTGCCCTCCATATTATGGTTGATTTTGGAACAGAAAATCCAAAAAATTCAATATTTCGGTATGATTTTTGATAAATGTAATAATGGGATCAGAAAGTACTCGCCAAGGGCTTTCCTGTGATATCCATGTTATACGCCCAGAATGGTCCATGTGGAGTCACTCGGACGCACTACTTACTGCCCTCCATATTATGCTTAATTTTGGAACAGAAAATCCAAAAAATTCCATATTTCGGTATGATTTTTGATAAATGTAATAATGTGATCAGGAAGTACTCGCCAAGGGCTTTCCTGTGATATTCATGTTATACGCCCAGAATGTTCCATGTGGCGTCACTCGGACGCACTACTTACTGCCCTCCATATTATGGTTGATTTTGGAACAGATAATCCAAAAAATTCCATATTTCTGTATGATTTTTGATAAATGTAATAATGGGATCAGAAAGTACTCGCCAAGTGCTTTCCTGTGATATCCATGTTATACGCCCAGAATGTTCCATGTGGCGTCACTCGGACGCACTACTTGCTGCCCTCCATATTATGGTTGATTTTGGAACAGAAAATCCAAAAAATTCCATATTTCTGTATGGTTTTTGATAAATGTAATAATGGGAGTAGAAAGTACTCGCCAAGGGCTTTCCTGTGATATCCATGTTATACGCCCAGAATGGTCCATGTGGAGTCACTCGGACGCACTACTTACTGCCCTCCATATTATGGTTGATTTTGGAACAGAAAATCCAAAAAATTCAATATTTCGGTATGATTTTTGATAAATGTAATAATGGGAGTAGAAAGTACTCGCCAAGGGCTTTCCTGTGATATCCATGTTATACGCCCAGAATGGTCCATGTGGAGTCACTCGGACGCACTACTTACTGCCCTCCATATTATGGTTGATTTTGGAACAGAAAATCCAAAAAATTCCATATTTCTGTATGGTTTTTGATAAATGTAATAATGGGAGTAGAAAGTACTCGCCAAGGGCTTTCCTGTGATATCCATGTTATACGCCCAGAATGGTCCATGTGGAGTCACTCGGACGCACTACTTACTGCCCTCCATATTATGGTTGATTTTGGAACAGAAAATCCAAAAAATTCCATATTTCTGTATGGTTTTTGATAAATGTAATAATGGGAGTAGAAAGTACTCGCCAAGGGCTTTCCTGTGATGTCCATGTTATACGCCCAGAATGGTCCATGTGGAGTCACTCGGACGCACTACTTACTGCCCTCCATATTATGCTCGATTTTGGAACAGAAAACCCCAAAAATTCCATATTTCGGTATTATTTTTGATAAATGTAATTATGGAATTGGAAAGTACTCGCCAAGGGCTTTTCTGTGTTATCTATGTTATACGCCCAGAATGTTCCATGTGGAGTCACTCGGACGCACTACTTACTGCCCTCCATATTATGGTTGATTTTGGAACAGAAAATCCAAAAAATTCCATATTTCTGTATGGTTTTTGATAAATGTAATAATAAGAGTAGAAAGTACTCGCCAAGGGCTTTCCTGTGATATCCATGTTATACGCCCAGAATGTTCCATGTGGCGTCACTCGGACGCACTACTTACTGCCCTCCATATTATGGTTGATTTTGGAACAGATAATCCAAAAAATTCCATATTTCTGTATGATTTTTGATAAATGTAATAATGGGATTAGAAAGTACTCGCCAAGTGCTTTCCTGTGATATCCATGTTATACGCCCAGAATGTTCCATGTGGCGTCACTCGGACGCACTACTTACTGCCCTCCATATTATGGTTGATTTTGGAACAGATAATCCAAAAAATTCCATATTTCTGTATGATTTTTGATAAATGTAATAATGGGATTAGAAAGTACTCGCCAAGTGCTTTCCTGTGATATCCATGTTATACGCCCAGAATGTTCCATGTGGCGTCACTCGGACGCACTACTTACTGCCCTCCATATTATGGTTGATTTTGGAACAGAAAATCCAAAAAATTCCATATTTCTGTATGGTTTTTGATAAATGTAATAATGGGAGTAGAAAGTACTCGCCAAGGGCTTTCCTGTGATATCCATGTTATACGCCCAGAATGGTCCATGTGGAGTCACTCGGACGCACTACTTACTGCCCTCCATATTATGGTTGATTTTGGAACAGAAAATCCAAAAAATTCCATATTTCTGTATGGTTTTTGATAAATGTAATAATGGGAGTAGAAAGTACTCGCCAAGGGCTTTCCTGTGATATCCATGTTATACGCCCAGAGTGGTCCATGTGGAGTCACTCGGACGCACTACTTACTGCCCTCCATATTATGGTTGATTTTGGAACAGAAAATCCAAAAAATTCAATATTTCGGTATGATTTTTGATAAATGTAATAATGGGATCAGAAAGTACTCGCCAAGGGCTTTTCTGTGATATCCATGTTATACGCCCAGAATGGTCCATGTGGAGTCACTCGGACGCACTACTTACTGCCCTCCGTATTATGCTTAATTTTGGAACAGAAAATCCAAAAAATTCAATATTTCGGTATGATTTTTGATAAATGTAATAATGGGATCAGAAAGTACTCGCCAAGTGCTTTCCTGTGATATCCATGTTATACGCCCAGAATGTTCCATGTGGCGTCACTCGGACGCACTACATACTGCCCTCCATATTATGGTTGATTTTGGAACAGAAAATCCAAAAAATTCAATATTTCGGTATGATTTTTGATAAATGTAATAATGGGATCAGAAAGTACTCGCCAAGTGCTTTCCTGTGATATCCATGTTATACGCCCAGAATGTTCCATGTGGCGTCACTCGGACGCACTACTTACTGCCCTCCATATTATGGTTGATTTTGGAACAGAAAATCCAAAAAATTCCATATTTCTGTATGGTTTTTGATAAATGTAATAATGGGAGTAGAAAGTACTCGCCAAGGGCTTTCCTGTGATATCCATGTTATACGCCCAGAATGGTCCATGTGGAGTCACTCGGACGCACTACTTACTGCCCTCCATATTATGGTTGATTTTGGAACAGAAAATCCAAAAAATTCAATATTTCGGTATGATTTTTGATAAATGTAATAATGGGATCAGAAAGTACTCGCCAAGGGCTTTCCTGTGATATCCATGTTATACGCCCAGAATGGTCCATGTGGAGTCACTCGGACGCACTACTTACTGCCCTCCGTATTATGCTTAATTTTGGAACAGAAAATCCAAAAAATTCCATATTTCGGTATGATTTTTGATAAATGTAATAATGGGATCAGAAAGTACTCGCCAAGGGCTTTCCTGTGATATCCATGTAGTACGCCCAGAATGTTCCATGTGGCGTCACTCGGACGCACTACTTACTGCCCTCCATATTATGGTTGATTTTGGAACAGAAAATCCAAAAAATTCCATATTTCTGTATGGTTTTTGATAAATGTAATAATGGGAGTAGAAAGTACTCGCCAAGGGCTTTCCTGTGATGTCCATGTTATACGCCCAGAATGGTCCATGTGGAGTCACTCGGACGCACTACTTACTGCCCTCCATATTATGGTTGATTTTGGAACAGAAAATCCAAAAAATTCCATATTTCTGTATGGTTTTTGATAAATGTAATAATGGGAGTAGAAAGTACTCGCCAAGGGCTTTCCTGTGATATCCATGTTATACGCCCAGAATGGTCCATGTGGAGTCACTCGGACGCACTACTTACTGCCCTCCATATTATGGTTGATTTTGGAACAGAAAATCCAAAAAATTCAATATTTCGGTATGATTTTTGATAAATGTAATAATGGGATCAGAAAGTACTCGCCAAGGGCTTTCCTGTGATATCCATGTTATACGCCCAGAATGGTCCATGTGGAGTCACTCGGACGCACTACTTACTGCCCTCCGTATTATGCTTAATTTTGGAACAGAAAATCCAAAAAATTTCATATTTCGGTATGATTTTTGATAAATGTAATAATGGGATCAGAAAGTACTCGCCAAGGGCTTTCCTGTGATATCCATGTTATACGCCCAGATTGTTCCATGTGGCGTCACTCGGACGCACTACTGCCCTCCAGATGATTATAGGTCAGAAAACCTCAATAATTATATATTTTGAAATTTATTTTAGTCATTTTTATTTTGGCTTCGTAAACTAAACGTCTAGTTTTTATTTTGGTTTATTTTTATTTTGTTAAAACACGTAAAGAAATGTGTTTTTATGAATTTTTCACTATTTAACGGGGATATGTTAACCTCTTAACAGACCTCTGCTACGGGCTTAGCAGACCTCTGTTAGTACTGGTGGTTGGTGTCTCCGCTAGTTAAATTCGAATTTATCTTGACGCACAATATTTATTGATTATCTTGAGAAAGGGAAAACTATCAATAGTGAATATTATTGTGCATTATTGGATCGGTTGAGTGAAGAAATCAAGATAAAACGACCGCATTTAGAAAAAAAGTTCTTTTTCATCAAGATAATGCTCCTTTACACACTGCATTTTTAACTTAACAAAAACTGGCCGAATTACGATTTGAAATTGCTCCGCATCCACCATATACTCGTAGTCCAGATTTAGCTCCTTCTGATTATTTCTTGTTTCCAAATTTAAAAAAATTTCGTCCAATAGCGAGGTTATTGCTGAAACTGAGGCATATTTTGAAGGTCTTGAAAAATCTTATTTTTCGGATGGAATTAAAAAACTTGAAAAACGTTTGATGAAGTGTATTGAGTTGGTAGGAGATTATATTGAAAAAAATAATAATTCCAAAAAAACGGTTCTTTTTATGTTAGGCCAGTTACTTTGCGGTCGCCATCGTATCCAGAGCCCCGACCTTACTCTAACCAAACTGGTGTATAGGCCGACTTCAGCGGTCTATCCACAAACATTTGTCGATTTCGTCGAAGAGAGCAAAGTCCATATCATCATCAGATTCCTCGGATTCTTCCTTCTTCTTCTTTTTTTCCTGGCATCGTGTACTTGGCAACCACTGTACGGCTAAAAGACAGAATCATGTTTTCCATAGCCAAAAGGAAGAGGATACGTTACGATTTATGCGTTACTCTGGAGCTGTAGCCAATCCAAGTGGAAATGGAAGAGAAGGAGAATGGAAAAATGCCATTAATTGTGTGATTAGAAAAATATTGTCAATCTTTCAGTGCAATGAAAAAATACCAGAGCGAATATTAAGAAATGTTTGTCATTTAGCAACAAAACATAAATAAAAGGAAACAATCTTAATAACGTTTATTTTGTTATAACAATAAGTACGAGAACGAACCGAAAGGACGAAAGCAAGATGGAAAAGACAAATCATCAACATTAAATAGACAAATAGCAAAGATACGAGTATGTATGTATGTCTGGGTATATTGTCCGATGTTCTTGTTGCTGGTTGGTGGTGGGAGTTGCTGCATCCTTGGTATCATCCCGATATGGGAATACCGACGATATATGACACGCAAGAATGATGGCAGCAGTTCGAAGGAGTAGAAATCAATGATTCAAATGTTTCTTATCTGTAGGATTTTTACTTTTTTGTTGACAGCTATATTTTTCAGTTGTACATCAAGTGTGGTGGGTTTTGAGACACATCGGTATAAAGGATTAAGGAGGGATTATAACGAGGCGCTAACGACCATTCGATACTCTACACCAGGGATTATGAAATTATCACACAGAGGAACTAGCTATTTGTTGATTAAAAACCGAGTGTTGTTCTGAAGGTAATTTGGGACGCTGAATCCAAATCTGCACTTGTGACGCGCAAAATAGAAAGGGACCTAAGGGTAAAAACCAGTTTTGTTCAGGAGAGCCATGTTAAAGATTTAAATACGAGTATCTTTGGTGTACCATCACTTTCATAAAACGCACATATCTCTGGGAGGGAACACTTTTGGGGCATGGGATCGGTCTCATTCGATGCTCAGGTGTTGTCCACACCAAAACAAAAAAAGTGAAAATTGATTTGTTTACCCTTAGGTCCCTTTCTCGATGCGCTGTCACACTTGGATTTTATACCTTGCATCATACACAAAGAAAAAAAGGATAGTTGGGATAAAAATATTCGAATAACCATATTTTTTCTCCGCAATCCAATATTCTTTGCAAAAAATAGTGTGTTCTTCGCAACTATAGTATTGTCTTTTAAATTTCATTTTGACATAAGTATGATTGGGGCAATATTAATAGTGTTGAAATGTAATAATAGTATTATTGCCAAATTTAAAAATGAAACTATGGTTGAAGCAACACTATAAATATGGTTGGTGCGACAAAAGTAATGTTTTTTGGGTTATATGGTAATATGATAACGACAATCATACTGAATGATTGTAACTATTTAAATTTGATTATGGTTTTATGAACAATGGAATTTTATATGGAAATTAACATTTTTAAACAAAGTGCTTTGGATTTTTTTAACTGAAATATTTTTAATAACAACGGATTTTCTACAATAAATCACTGCTATTATTATGAATTAAATGTATTTTTAGATAATTTACCTAATTCAAATCTCTCTTGTTGACAACTTAACCCAACTCTGATAAAAATTTTTGGTTGTGAGCATGATAATATGAATGTGGAGATTTTAGTATGGTTATGGTAATCTTCAAATGGTTGATTGAAAATAATACTATAGTTGTGGGGATCATAGTATTGTTGTATGTGAATCATACTATTGCTGTGGGGATCATAATATTGTTGTACCTTAGCCATATACCCAACAATAGTATGAATATTGCTTCAAATTGCTATACCAACCATACCATTTTCCACCACCATTTTCTTCGTGTAGGATTAAGGGTATTTTCACTTTGTCAGTTCGTTTGCAACACATCAAAATACTGGTCGGAGACCCAATAAATCGCCGTAAAATTCTAAGACGATCTAGTCAGGTTCATCTGCCCATCAGGGAAAGCAAATTACAGGTCCCTTTATAGGTGGCTAAAATTTGGGAAAACGTGTGTCTAGGGGTTCAAATGGTTGGTAGAGAAAATGGGCTAGATCTGTTAAAAGTCCTCACAAGTACTGGATCAATCGCTGGAAAAATCAACAGTCCTGATATCTATCTCAGCAATATCTCATGAACTTAAGGGTTTTCCACACAGAATATATAAGGTATAAGTATAGAGTTCAAATTTATTTCTGCTGTAGTGCAAACGTTAAATTTTAAGAATTAAATTTGATTTCGGTCATATGACCACCACGATCCCGTGTACAGCGATCTATTAATTGGATCCAATTCTCCACCACTCTTGCACACATTTCGACCGGAACGTTAGCAATTTCGCGTTAGACGTTGTCTTTAAGCTCGTCTAAAGTTGTTGGCTTGTTGGCATAGACCAATAACTAAATGTGGCCCCATTAAAAGGAAACCAATGGCGTTAAACCGCTTGAACGAGGTGGGCAGTCGACCTGGCCATTTCTCGAGATAACACGTTTACCGAATTTGCCTTTCAGTAAGTCGATTGTAACGCGTGCTGTGTGCCACCGTCTAGATGAAACCACATATCGATGATGTCAAGCTCACCCAATTCTGGCCGAAAAAAAATTTTCTAATATGGCACGATAGGGTTCTCGTTTGACGGTAAAATGGCGATTGTTTTTATCGACGAAAAAATACGGCCCAATCACACCTCCGCACACTGCGGTAAATCACAAATCTAGGTGGACAGAATTAAATAATAAAAAGTCCGGCAACATTTCTTCTGATTATTTAATGAGCTTCTCAATACTATAGGTAACTGTTATTCATGATTATGTTTTGTTTTTGTTGTTAGCTCTGATTAGGAAAAAGTAAGCCCTAAAGTCAGTTGTTGTCAACAAGTGCATTTAGGTTTCAAAGAGAAGCGTATTTTTGTGTGACTTAGGTTTATGATTAAAGAGGTTGCAGTGATTTTATTGTCATAATTTTTTTATTGTAATTAAGCTCTATTTCAAGGAAATATATTACAATATCAATTTAAATATTTTCATCGTAAGAACTAAAAAAAAAAAAATTTATATATTTTATTTCTTCAAATAGAGGTAAACCGGTTTTTTCGCATAGTCCCGGTGTGAAACTATATTTGGGTTAATCTTTTAAGTGTTCCCTTTAAGGTAAATCAAAAACATCTTGCGAATTTTTGCGACCGCCATACATATTTTTTCACTTTTCAAGTATGATCTCCTCTCGTTCGCGAAAGGAAATTTTTGAAGAATGGTTAAAAGCTCCCAAAATATATCGCAAAGACGTCTTATTGACATTAATAATGTTTATATATGGTCTTCAATATATATCAGAAGACGTAAAAAAAATCTTAAAGCACATGTAAATATTATTTGTTTTAAGCTATCCTAAAAATGGACAAAAAGATAAAATTCAGTTTGGCTTGATGAACCGTTTGTACTGCCTGAAAGTGTCTAACCAAAAAGTTCTGAAAAAGCTGGAAGAAAACCAAAAAACGTTGATGATTGTAGTGAAAAAACTTAAAAAGGAAAGATACAATGTCTTTTAGATTCGACTGACCCTCAAGAAATTATGAAAGCTAGTGAGATGGTGTTTCGGAAAATGGGAAAGCGAGATTCAGCCAGATTTGTGAAAGATCTGTCGAAAGCTTCATGCACTAAAGGTTCGGAAGTGAACAAAATGTGTAAGAGATTTAGCTCTGAGCCTGTGCCTTTAGGAAGCCTTTCTCCCGATGAATCCTTAAATATAATGGTTGATGCTAATTTATCGAAAAATCAATACGAATATTTTCTTCCCTCCTATACTAATGGTCAAAAAGCTAAGAAAAACTGTTATCCAGCTGAAACAGAAATCACTGAGATGCATGCAAAAAGTTCACTCCAGTCATTAGTGAATCTTACCAATGAAAGGCTTTGTTTGGTTCAAAAAGACGTTTTATGGATGAACTGAAAACTGATGAAAATCGTGATGCTATTGAGAAGGAAACGATGGATATGAAAGTGAATAAATAAAAATCTCTATGTGTGACGCACAAAATATAAAGGGACCTAAGGTTAAAAACCAGTTTTGTTCAGGAGAGCCATTTTAAAGATTAGGTCCCTTTCTATTTGCGTTTAGATTCGTCGACTTCACTTTCATAAAACGAGCATATCTCTGGGAGGGTACAATTTTGGGGCATGGGGTCGGTCTCATTCGATGCTCAGATGTTGTCCACATCAAAAAAAGAAAAAAAAATGAAAATTGATTTTTTTACCCTTAGGCCCCTTTCTCAATGCGCTGCCACATATGTTATTATATTATTACGGCCGAAAATTCGAGTAAGCGCTCTTAAAGTTACGACCACCAACTCAGAATTTCGGTAGTAATTTTTAGTGATTTTCAAACGATGCTTCTAAGTGAACTTTACCATGATGAAAATGTTAACTTCGACTAATATTTTGGCACTGAAAAATTAATAAAAATGTTTGAGGTTTCATTGACATAAGGATACGAAATTGTTATGTCCCTATTGCAAAATTTTATCACCAAATTTTGCGGATAGCCCCATACAAAAGTCATTTCCGATTTCGGAACCTACAGCTCGAAAAGCCACATATTACATCCGATTCTGACCAAGTTTTGCACAAAGTATAATATACATATAAATTTGAGCATAACGATCTATGGTTTCGAGAAGGTCCTACAAACACGTAGCTCCAGATTTGTTGTCCGTCAGTTTTTGAAGTCACAAATTACACTCGATTACGGACAACAAAAACCTATATTTTCTTGTTGCCCAAGATACAGCTCTTAAAGCGACATGCTACATCCGATTTCCACCAAATTTAGCATGGAGCGTTACGAGCGACCCACACCCATGACCTGCAATATCAGAACATATTGGTACATCTTGTCGACTGGCCCCCACACAAAGATGCCTCCCGAATTGAGGTCTAGCAGCTCCAGAAGCCTCAAGTTATACATTATCGGGTATAATTTCTTTTAAACTGGGTATATTACGTTATGAGCTACAAAACATCCGGACAGGGGTGCTTAATCATCTGTCTAGAAGAGTGGTGAAGAGTCTTTCATACTCTGCCATGCCCGACTTTAATTTTTTTACTTGTTTTCCCCCTATATTACGATTTTCACTTTTATCAGGTTTACGGCTTTGTATCTCATACATCGTGCACCAATGTTTTTATACCCTGCACCACTCTGTGGAACTGGATATTAAAAGTCAGTTTCATGGCAAATATTTGTAACTATCAAATAAATCTAAGCCCGCCTTTAAATATATACCGATCGACGCATAAAAGGAATTAGCAGTTCTTTCTATCCAAAGTACAAGAGTACAAGACTCTAACTGCAGGTCGCAATTGTTGTCTAATTTTCCTGGCAAATGTAAGTTTTTTGGACCAATTACGGATTGTTAAATGAAATCAGCAGGTGATTATAAGTCGATCGGTACACTCAAAAGTGGTAGTTACAAATATTAGCCATGAAAATAACTTATTAGATCTTAATCCAAAGAGTGGCGCAGAGTATAAGTTAAGAATTCATTTAAATATTGTTCTCGAAAATAACCATCCACCAGTAGTGGTGTTGCACATAATTTCAAATGTCGCAATTGCCATTGTTATCTCTTATAAGTTATCAAAAGTTATATGGGTTCGTTGTTCCGAAGAGGTATTAAACTAATCACTACTTTTGGGATATGTGGTCAAGAAGTAATTGAAGATCAATGCATACCGAAGTCATTTGATGGATAGCCCTAAAAGGTGCACTTTTTGTTCCATTTAAGAAAGAGCAGACACTGAGTGAATGCCATACATCTTCGAGCAAAAGTCGGTCTACAATGTATCGTAAATTGGGTTGTAGTTTGCACCCTCAGAGCTGTCTACGGACACCTTGGTGGTCAATAAGGTTCGACCGAAAGTGCCCCCGCAGTGGCCAGCGAAAATAAAATTTTGTTTGGAAAATGAATTAGTTTATCAACACAATAAAGTTTATTAATTTTGCGTGTCTTTATTTAATATATTACGAGTATAACATTTTATGAAGTTACTATCTGACTCGGCAAGCGTTGTTTTGCCATATAAATTATTTCTAGTGTAGGCAAACAAAAAAACTAACTTACTGCAAGTGTATAAGGATGTGGATATGCGTAAAATAGGCACGGGGCGCTGTGAACGATGACGGGATTATTTTTAAGTTATTATAATTTATTCCTTAAAATTATATATCATTAATAAATTACGACAATAACACTAACAACATCAATCAATGCTGTAGCGTGAACAATTTGTTTAGCCTATCTTTAGCTAATACAAACAAACTGAATGGTTTACCCACTCGAGAGCATGCCACGTATACTTAGTAGGGACATAAATACTGTCTCAACATTGAACACACCCATTTCAATAGTAGAACTGAACATACCCCATTGATGTCATATGGGGTTTGAAAGCTAACCTCAATAGCGTTAGATTGTAATGGGATTTTAAAATTGTTTCAACTTTCATCATGGAGTGGTCAGATAATGAGAACCGTATCGCTGTAATAGCGCTTTTCAAGTGTGAAATGAAAAAAGCGATATTTTCAAAACGCTCGCCCACTGGGGATTAGCCGCATGTTCGTCTACCGATGCATAAAACTGTTTGAGGAGACTAAAGATATAAAAGAGCGCCACCGGTCGGGACGCCCACGCTTTGTCATCAAAACCGTTAAATCAAGAATTCACAGAAATCCGCTCCGAAAATAGAAAATCATGGCCCGTTAGATGAATATCAAACAAAAGTCCATGAGTCGAATCATTAAAAAAGACTTGGGACTTGGGGCTGTCATACGACGTATAGGACATTTATTGAATGCAGCTTTAAAAAAAATTGGTTTGAAAAATGCAAACGTCTTTTGATGAAGCACGCTGATAACTTCCACAGAAAAATTTTGTTCACCAACGAAGAAATTTTTACCGTTCAGGAAAAATTTAACAAGAAAAATGATAGAGTGTATGCGCGGTCGTCTAAGGAAGCATCTGAACTGATCACAAGGGTGGAGAAGGGTCATCAACCAGCTTCAGTCATGGTTTGGTGGGCTGTCTCTTACGATGGGGTCACTGACCTGCATTTCTGCGAACAAGCAGTCAAAACACCGGTCAAGGTTTACCAAGAAACCGTTTTGGAAGCTGTTGGGAAGCCTCTCAATAATTCCCTGTTCCAAAACCAGCCATGGACTTTCCAGCAGGATTCTGCGCCGCCCCATAAGGCTAAAACGTCCCAGGCCTGGCTTCGAAACAATTTGTCAGCGTTCGTTTCCTCTGAAGAATGGCCCTCAGGCAGTCCAGATTTGTACCCAATGGATTACTAATTGTGGACGGTTTAAGAGGAGAAGGTTTGTCACAAAAGATACCCCAACATTGGATCTCTTAAGACTACTTTGGTTCGAGCTGTGGCCAATTTTTTAGTGGGCGAGGTTCGTGCAGCTACTGATAATTGGCCATGCGACTTCAGACGTGTGTCAAGGCAAAAGGCGGACATTTCGAATAAGTAGATTCTTTTTGGATACAATATACATTCATAAATATATAAAAAAAAATATTTGGTCCAAAAACATTCAGTTCTTTTTATTTTACAGCATAAAACGTGTGTAACAGTATTTATGTTCCTACTAAGTATTTTTTAAGCCACATGATAGGAAAATAATTCCAAAATTAAAAAAAAAAAATGTTAAGGGTGAACAACCCTTCTCACTTAGGGGCATGAAAAATAGATAGTAGACGACTCTCAGACCTACTGAATATCCATATAAAATTTGTTAAAAATTGGTAAAGCCGTTTTGGAGGAGTGAGGTAACTAACATTGTGACACGAGAATTTTATACATATGTGACTCGCAAAACAGAAAGGACCTTAGGTTAAAAACCAGTTTTGTTCAGGAGAGCCATTTTAAATAATAGGTCCCTTTCTATTTGCGCTGAGAATCGTCGACTTCACTTTCATAAAACGCGCTTATCTCTGGGAGGGAACACTTTTGGGGCATGGGATCGATCTCATTCGATGCTCAGATGTTGTCCACATCAAAAAAAGGAAAATTTATTTATTTACCCTTAGGTCCCTTTCTCTATGCGCTGTCACATATACAGTTATTCATCTAAATATTTTTATAAAATTTGTCAAGTATTTAACGAATAAAAGATTGAACTAACAAATTCCTTGTTTTGCCGCCCATCGCGGTGTTTCAGTCATATTTAACAAAGTTTTCTTCATGCCCTTTTTATCTAGGAGATATTATTAGAGATTATTTAGATGGGTGGCAAACGCAATGACAAAGAGAATATACCACTCTGCGTATTTAGATACATCAAAAATACATTTCCCAATAAAATTGATTTAGTCCATTTAAGATCCATAGCAGTTGGCGTAAAAGCTGTATGCTATCCCATCAACCTAACCCAATACATATCACTTACGATGATGGACTAATATTCATTTTCCACCTTATGATGGACTTTGTGTACATGCATTTTGTCATTCCGTTTGGCACACTCTTGGTATCTATCGATACGAGTATCTGGAAAATACAAAACAAATGTACTTTAGTGAAAAAGTCTGCAATACAAAACAATTTGTCTGCAAATCCCTTGACAATCACATACGTGGACAGACGGACGAAGGGACTTTCGCATTCTGCGTTAAGACCGCTTTCCCTTTTTCGTTTGTAATTTTCCAAGCCATTGCACTGAAAAGGATTCCTGCGAGTACCAAAGGCGAAGGTCGGCGGGGCTGGCGTTTTATCTCCGTCAACAAATTGACACTTTAGTTGATGGCATTTGTTGGCTACAATAAAACACTTCCCTTTAACATGTCGCCTTTGCGTGAGGGTGTCGGTGATACCATTCGTATTATTTATTCGATATCATTCATTCATTGCCTTGTATGTACGATAAACATTCCATATCATATTGACATATCGTCGCATTTGAATGTGCGTGTACTCATGTATCTTTGGATTGCAATCAATTCAAAAGAGATGTTCGAATGTTTATCTCTGGCTGCAAATCCGAATAGACATCAAGAGATTTTTGAAATACTTTCAAGATTGTCACAATACCCACCTTTTTGCAAACAATCACTGACTTTGTGATGAAAGACGTTCTTTCATTTCGTTCGGATCGTTGTCATGGCATGGGATAGCTCATCTAATGGCTGTGCTGTGCGATGTCGGCGTTGGCTCATATATCACTTAATATCCGCCATAAACTTGCGTTCGTATTTCGATATCTTTGAGATATTCACCACGTAACCAATATGTCAGAACGCATTTAAAATTTATTACTAAAAACCGATACTGTTGTTCCACTAAGGTTGTTACTCGTTCGTACTTTTTCACAGTATTGCGTCATATGCAGTGTGGCACAGTGGGAGCAAAACAAAAAAACTTCAGATTATTTAAAATTGGTGATCTAAGTTTCGCTTTTGAGATCTGCTAGAAATTGGAGACATATTCGCAAACACAGCGGGCTATCGAAGCGTACGATTTACAAATATAGATATAGGGTGGGCCATTAAAAATTTAAATCGGCTATACAAAAAAATACTGATAATTTTTTTAAATTTCTTGAAAGGTTGAACTTTGTCATTTAATAAAAAAATGGACTGAAGATGAAGAATTTTACTTATTTTATTTTTTATCGTGTTTTCATCTCGGTGGCTGTCAATAAGCAAAATTGCCGTATATGAGGTTTATAGAATCCACACCTGACTATTGAGAAGCCAATTCACCCACAACGAGTCACCCGTCGGTGTGAATGTTGGGCTGGCGGCATCATTATTCTTTGAAAATCAGCATAGCCGCTGTAACCATCAACGGTTACCCCGCCATGAGCAACGAATTTTTGTTTCCAAAAATTTAAGAGAATGACAAGGAAGACTTTCGGTTTTAACAAAACGGAGACAAGACGATACGCACTGTTTTTGAACATCGAACAATCAGCCGAAATTATGAAGTCGAAATTATGAAGCCGCCTCGAAGCTGTGATTTGAGCCCTTTGTTTTATTTTCTGTTTGGAGCCATTAAGGATAAACGTTAGGCGAAGCATACAGAGACAATTGAAGCGTTGAAACATGAAATCAAAGTTGCCATTGAAAAGATTCGACCGAAACAATCGAAAAAGTACTGAAAAGCGGATGAGGCACTGCTGAACCAGTTGAGGTAGTCATATGAATGACATTCTTTTAAATTATTAAATGACAAAGTTCAACCTTTTCAATAAAACCAGAAATTTGAAAAAATAATCACTTTTTTTAAAGCCGATTCAAATTTAAAACTTTAAATTGCCCACCCTGTAGAAGGCAAGTAAAATGCACATTAACATGTGCCATTTCGAATCTTTTAATTCCTCCACCATGGATCTGCTATTGAATTTGAAGAAATAATAATTATCGTATTTATGCTCCCTATGATTTGTGGAACCTAGCCCAAATATCAGACGAATTGTCCATGAGGTTTAACCCCAACACCAATCAATTCTTAAAAATATTGTCCATGTTCACTATAGGTCGTTGGTTTTGTCCTTTTGTCGCAGTTTTCGTTAATATTCAAATTTAGTCGTTCTTATTACTGATTTTTTATTCTGCTGTGCCATTAAAAAGTTTCTAATTTGTTCACCTGAGCTTACCGAATGCCATTGTTATTGACTGCATCTCAAACAGTCTTCATATTCTCGGGGGGTTGTCCCAAACGATACCCGTTTAAGCCGTGACTCATTATGAACTGTGGAACGTAGTATACCATCCACCGACGACTGGATGGTATATTAAATTTTTCATTTTGTTTGCAACACTACGAAATATTGATCGCAGACCCCATAGAGTACAGGGTGGCCTTAATAAGATTGAAGGGTTCACCAGACAGGTACGCTATGAAAATAACCTATAACACAAACGCCATGAGATCTTAATCCGTCCCGATAAGAAATGCCTCAATTACGAGTATATTCTTCTATGTCATACACGCTGTTGCTTGTGTGTTATTATTGTTATTATTGTAAAAACACTGTACTGTCAACTCGTTTCAGGGGAGCGTATACTTACTATTAATTTAAAATCAAATATTAGCCATACGACCAGGTGGCAAACATTATTTAAAAGTACTTGTGACAATTAAGGGCAAAGATGCCAAAGAAGGGAAGAAAACTTGAAAAGTAAGGTTTACAACAGTAGTTCTCATTCGTTTGGGGAAAGCATGGCCTTATTGACTTCGGTCTTACTTTCAACAATTGCAGCAAAGCTTTCCGAAGAGACCCGAAATCATGATAAAAGCAGTGTGCAGCCACGAAAATCAATGTCACTCTGCCATTTTGTTAAAACTTGTCTTCTATTTAAATGTAGAAGCAAGAGGTCTTGAGCCGGGTAATCCCTGTTCAATATGTAAAAGCAACAGACCGACATAAAACAAACGAACTAAACAAAATACAATTTTGTATTCTTTTTGCCCACTGTTTCGTAGCTACGGTATCTAAATACTTAGTAGGGACATAAATACTGTTACACACGTTTTATGCTGTAGAACAAAAAGTACTGAATGTTTTTGGACCCAATATTTTTTAATATATTTATTGATGTATATAGTATCCAACAAGAATCTACTTATTCGAAATAACCGCCTTTTGCCTTTACACACGACTTAAGTCGCACCGGCCAATCGTCAATAGCTGCACGAACCTCGTCCATTGGAAAATTGGCCACAGCTCGAACCAAAGCAGCCTTAAGAAATCCATTGTTGGAAAGTCCATGGCTGGTTTTGGAACAGGGAATTTTTAAGTGGCTCCACAAAAGCTTCCAAAACGGTTTCGTAGTAAACTTTGGCCGATGTTTTGACTCCTTGTTCGCAAAAATGAGGTCAGTGACCCCATCGTAAGAGACACCCCACCAAGACATGAATGAAGCTGGATGATGACCGTTTTTCACCCTTAGGATCAGTGCAGATGCTTCCTTAGATAACCGCGCATATACTCTATCATTTTGCTTGTTAAATTTTCCTGAACGGTAAACATTTTTTCATCGGTGAACAAACTTTTTCTGTGCAAGTTATCAGCGTGCTTCGCCAAAAGACGTTTGCATTTTCCAATCCTATTTTTTTAAAGCTCCAGTCAATAAATGTCCGGTACGTAGTTTGAGAGCCCCAAGTCCCAAGTCTTTTTTAATGATTCGACTCATGGACTTTTGCGTGATATTCATCTCACGGGCCATGATTTTCTGTTTTCGGAGCGGGTTTCTGTGAATTCTTGATTTAACGGCTTTGATGTCATGCGGTGTTCGAACAGAGCGTGGGCGGCCCGACCGGTAGCGGTCTTTTACATCTCTAGTCTCCTCAAACAGTTTTATGCATCGGTAGACGAACATGTGGCCTTTCACCCTTGAAATGCGCTATTACAGCGATACGGTTCTCATTATCTGACCACTCCATGATGAAGGTTGAAACAATTTTAAAATCCCGTTACAGACTAACGCTATTGAAGTTAGCTTTCAAAACTCATATGCCATTAACGGGGTATGTTCAGTTCTACTATTGAAATGGGTGTGTTCAATGTTGTAACAGTATTTATGTCCCTACTAAGTACATATTAATGTTCATAACATATAAATATCATTAATTTAATGTACGAAGGCATATCAATAATTTCATGACTTTTCGAATAAAACACAGTTCTTTTCACACAAAAAAAATACATTTCAGCATAATCTCCTTTAAGCCCAATAAACTAAGTCTAACGTTTCTCCAATTTTTGTATCCCTTCCAAAAATGGGATTTTTCGAGGTCCTAAAATAGGCATTTGTTTGGTCAATAATTGCATCGTTAGAGATGAATCTCTTTCCACCGAGCCATTTGTTTAGGTTTGGAAATAGTCTGTAGGGGCTAAATCCGAAGAAAATGACGGATGAGGCACCAATTCGTAACCCAATTAATGCCAGTTTGCCACTGACATTTTGCACCCTTGCATTATCTTGATAAAAAATTACTTTTTTCTTGGCCATATGGGGTCGTTTTTTTGTAAATTCTTATTATATCGGTTCGATAAGTTGGCATAATATTCGCCGTTTATTGTTTTCCCCTTTTGCAGGTAAGCGATGTGGACGACTTCATTGGCTGACTCAGTCACCTTGACCTTCTTAGGAGCCGCTTCACCCGGTTAAACTTATTGTTTAGACTGCTGGGCTCCGGCGTGTTCGTAAGGATCCATGTTTCATCCACAGTTACAATACGCCGGAAAAACTAAATCAAATTGCGGGTAAACAACCCCAAACAATTCAGTGAAGTTGTCACACGATTACGCTTATGGTCAATTAAGAGCAAATGCAGCACAGCTTTTGCAGACTGACTATTATTTTCAATTTATAACAACATATTTATTTATATACATATTCACATTGTTTGAGATTTTATTCCAGATATTACAAAAATTAAGATTAACAATCTTTCGCACTTTTTTTTCGATCGGCCGACACCATATCGTGGATTTTCGATCTTTTTTGGGGGGTTTTGACCTCAAATGGCAGTTAAGAACTTTCAGCGTCATTTCTACTTGTGCGACCACAACGAAAGTCAGTAAAACACTTTATTACCATTGAAATTGATGGTGCAGAGTCCCCATAGAATTTATCAAGCTTTTCCTTGGTTTTATTGAAGGTTTTTTCCACAAAAAATAATGTTTAATAAGCACTGGAAATTCACTTTTTTACATTTTTAACAACATTTACGAGGCTTTAGTTCAGGTTGCCAAAATACACCAAAAACATTGTGTACATCCTTTGGACAAAATTTCTGTTACCTAGTGGCTTTTGAGAGCCACAAAATCCAATCACAGCCTTTGGAGGTAGATAAAGAGCCATTCCTTAGCTAAGTTCGAATTTTCTGTTGGGGCGAAATAAGCTTTCAGTTTTTTTTCAAGCCTTTTCTTTCTTCTAGGCGTTTTGTAGCCTTCTCCATTAACAATATGTCATCTTTGGCCCATCGATTGTCGACAACACTGTCATTAAGCCATAAAACGAAAAACGTCTTTATAAAGTCGCCAGTCCCGGCAATATAAAAATTGCATCTTGAGGCTACTCATAATTTCTTACGTTCTTCTAAATTATTTTATCGAGCGATCTATAACACACAAATAAACGAATTTATTCCCACTGTGCAGTTCAGGATAGACGTGTATTCCTGTCCAGGCGATACAAACTTGTGTGTGATAACATGTTACAGCGTATGGAGTTCATCCTCAATCTCCAATTACCACTCCCAGACTGTGTGCGTCCTCGTTCGTGTATGGTTAGTAGACGTACATGATTCATGTTATCGTATCAATGTGAACTTGCTTGATTATTAAACCGGCTCACAACATACATCGAAGGCAAATATCGATTAACCTTGGCCACTTTATAGAGGTTTCTTAGAATATTATGGATTGACTGCTGGTCTAAAGAAAGGGTGCTTCGCGTTTCTATAAATTCAAGGGTAAATTAATAGTACTGCAGAAGGTTTTGTAGACACTTACATTTTTTTAAAATTTTTTGTAATGACTTTAGTATAATGACTTTAGTAATGAACAGAATGACTTTAGTAAAATGATAAACAAGCCTTTTAGTCTATTCAAAATTGAATCTATTCAAAATTCTTCATTTCTTTATGCGACCGCTTGTAATATAAGTAATTTACAGCACAAATATTTTTGAAAAATATAGAAGCAAGAGGTCTTGAGCCGGTTAATCCCTGTTCAATGAATTTGAAAGATTGTAGATCACTTACCATATTTTGCCATAGGATTAAATAAAGCAGTTATAGCCTGTCTGCAGAGATCTGTACACGACTCGCCCATTACATTAAAGAATAGCATACTACGATTGTAATTTACGCCGTGGATTTTTGCCAATCTAGAAAAGATTAAGAAAAAAATTGTTGAAACCAAGTGTAATTCTAGAAACAAAACACAAATTGAAAACAGACTGAGAAGAGTTAGTAAAATATTTTAGTTGTTTGCTGTTAAAGAGAGTAGCGAAATTTATTTCACAGCCTACTTAGTAGGGACATAAATACTGTTACGTACACATGTTTTATGCTGTAAAATAAAAAGTACTGAATGTTCTTGGACCAACTATTTTTTTATATATTTATTGATGTATACGTATTGTATCCCAAAAGAATCTACTTATTCCAAATGTCCGCCTTTTGCCTTTACACACGCCTTAAGTCGCACTGGCCAGTCGTCCATAGCTGCAAGAACCTCGTCGATTGGAAAATTGGCCACAGCTCGAGCCAGAGCAGTCTTAAGAGATCCAATGTTGGGGTATCATTTGTGACAAACCTTGTCCTCTAAAACCGCCCACAATTTGTAATCCAATGGGTTCAAATCTGGACTGTCTGAGGGCCATTCTTCAGAGGAAATGAACGCTGGTAAATTGTTGCTAAGCCAGGCCTGGGACGTTTTAGTCTTATGGGCCGGCGCAGAATCCTGCTGGAAAGTCCATGGCTGGTTTTGGAGCAGGGAATTGTCACAACAGCTTCGAAAACGGTTTCTTGGTAAACGTTGACCACTGTTTTGACTCCTTGTTCGCAGAAATGCAGGTCAGTGACCCCATCGTAAGACACCCCACCAAACTATGACTGAAGCTGGGTGATGACCCATTTCCACCCTTGGGATCAGTTCAGATGCTTCCTTAGATGACCGCGCATACACGCAGAGAAAAGATATGGTTCCTATATGGTCGTGGCAACAATAGTATGTTCTCTGCAATAAAAGTATAGTTGTCGCAACCATAGTATTGTTTTTTTAATTTTAATTTGACAATAGTATGATTGCGGAAATAATAATATTGCTGAAATGTAAAAATAGTATTGTTGCCAAATTTAAAAATGAAAATATGGTTGTAGCAACAATATGTATATGGTTGGTGGAACAAAAGTATTGTTTTCATGGCTTTTATGTTAACAATAACATTATTACAGCATTAATACCGGCAAAATTGTGCTTTTTTTAGTTTGACAATGTTATTTTTACGGATCTTACGTAATAATAGTAAAAATAATTAAATTTTTTCCAAACAAACTACGAATTAGTATAACTGAAATATTTTTAATAAATATTTTTTTACTGTTCAATAAATCTCTTCTATTACTACATAACTTACTTAATAAAATTCTTTATTGCAAAAAATAAAAAATAAAAAAAATAAAAAAAACAACTTTACCCAATCTTTACAAAAAATGTTGGGGATCATAGTATGATTGTGTGTAAGTCATACTATGGTTGTACGTTAAACATACTATGGTAATGAGGACCATAATATGCTTGTGGGGATCATAGTATGGTTGTATGTAAATAATAATATGGTTGTGGGGATCATAGTATGGTTGTGTGTGAATGATTCTATTGTTGTGAGGACCATAATATTGTTATGGGGATCATAGTATGGTTGTGTGTGAACCATACTATTGTTGTGATGATCATAATATTGTTGTGCCACAACCATATAACCAACAATAGTATGATGCTCTTCGAATACTGTTACCCCAACCATACTTTTTTTCTGCGTGTACACTCTATCATTTTGCTTGTTAAATTTTTCCTGTTACATACCTTGGAATCCACCTGGATCGCCGACTCACCTGGAGAAGTCATATCGAAACCAAGAAAACTCAACTGAAACTTAAGGTCCATCAACTTCACTGGCTCCTAAACGCGAACTCAAGACTAAGCCTTGAATAAAAGGTCCTGCTATACAACAGTGCAATCAAACCTATCTGGTTATACGGTGCCCAGCTATGCGGCAAAGCAAGCTCGAGCAATCTCGACAAAATCCAAAGAGTCCAATCGAAGACATTGCGGCTCATTACCGGTGCCCATTGGTATATGTGATAGCGCATAGAGAAAGGGACCTAAGGGTAAAAAAATCAATTTTCACTTTTTTTGATGTGGACATCGAATGAAACCGATCCCATGCCCCAAAAGTGTTTTCTCCCAGAGATATGCGCGTTTTATGAAAGTGATGGTACACCAAAGATACACGTATTTAAATCTTTAAAATGGCTCTCCTGAACAAAACTGTTTTTTACCCTTATGTCCCTTCCTATTATGCGCATCACATATGAGGAATGAAAACATCCATCGAGACTTAAAAATATCTTCCGTAAAGAGGCAATTCAAAAAATCAATATAAAGCACAAAAAGAAGCTCGAACGTCACGATAACATATTTGCTAGACAATTATTGTGCAGTCCAAGCTCTTTAAGACTTCAGAGAAACGAACGCCGTGTTTTTTAATCTACACTTGTGCTTCATCCGTAACAGTAATCGAAGCGAACACACGCGCCCGAAAGACTGTGTAGAATTCTTTTTTCTGCCTCACGTGGCTTAAATGCTCTTAAACGTGATCTTTAAAACAGTCAATATCAATTGCGGACGAACACTCAAAAGACTGCGTAGAATCCTTTATTCTACGTCACGTGGCTTAAATGCTCGCATACGTGATCCTTAAAACAGTCAGCACGAAAAACCTACAAAACCTAAATTACGTCGTCCACTCTGCTATTCTAGAGTTATCCGTTTAACATACATAACTACAGTTCTTCACTCTACATAATATCGCGAACACTCTGTAAATGACTGTAAGGGTCCTCTGACCCTTTATCACGAGGTTTAAGCCAAACCAGGTTGAAAATTCAGACATGTGATCCATACCAGTTATATACTATTTGGACCAAATTAATTTAAATTCCTGCCAATTAGCAGAGATCCGCTTAACAAGAAATCCATAATAGGATTCATTATTGAATTATACCTAAGATTCGTATACTTAATGTTAGGCTCCTTTGGAGCAGATTTAATAATTCAAATAAAACATAAATGTGACAGCACATAGAGAAAGGGACCTAAGGGTAAAAAAAATCAATTTTCGTTTTTTTCTTTTTTTGATGTGAACAACGTCTGAGCATCGAATGAGACCGATCTCAAGCCCCAAAAGTGTTCCGTCCCAGAGATATGCGCGTTTTAGAATGTAAAGTCAACGATTCTAAGCGCATATAGAAAGGGACCTAATCTTTAAAATGGCTCTCCTGAACAAAACTTTTCATCAACTTTTCATTTTTTTTTTTGATGTGGACAACATCTGAGCATCGAATGAGACCGATCCCATGCCCCAAAAGTGTTCACTCCCAGATATATGCGCGTTTTATGAAAGTGATGGTACACCAAAGATTCACGTATTAAAATCTTTAAAATGGCTCTCCTGAACAAAACTGGTTTTTACCCTTAGGTGCCTTTCTTTTTTGCGCGTCACATATAGGGTAAAAGAAGACACTTTCACCTTTCTCCGGGTGGTACACGTTTCTTTTTCCCTTTTCTTCCCTAGAATTTCTATTCCACTTAATTTTAAATTTAAGAAAAATATAGTAGTTTCATAAATATTTTATAACGCCCCTTATATTAAACGCTAGAGCTGTGACCACTTACAACAACTTAAGACTATAATCCTACAAACATTATAAAAAAGACCGCAGGCTATTATCGACGATAGCTTGCGAGTATTATTTATTTATTTTTGATAAAAAAAAACACCTTTTTCTCAAATTAAAAAAAAAACAGTTGAGTTTGACAGCATGCCACGCCCACAATTAGCAATAGTTTAACTTAATTTTTTGGCCACCTTAATCTGGATATATAAGCTACAAAAAGGCGTACAAATTTTAAAAATCGGTGACAAAAAAATTACACTTTTGGCCAACGAAATCAAAATTTCAGCCACAGTGCGGCGTCTCAACAATGACTTCTGAATTTGCATTACTCCTAATGCGTGTTAATTTTGGATTTTACTCGTAACGTTCCCATTCATCCAAAAGTAAACTGCATCGCTGAACAGATTTTTTTTGTAAAAATCAGGATCGGTGGCCTTCTCGTTTTGGGCCCATTCACTACGATTTGTAAACGTTGCACAGTGGGAAAATTACGAAAAAAATTGGAAATAATTCGGCCATTTCGTTTGTAATGGTCCGATTTAAATGAAAATTTACATTGACCTTCTTGAAGTGTTACTGAGCTTAAGTTTTGAATTTCATGCATCTGTGTTTAACAGGTGCTGCACAGTGGGCCCTCAATGTTGGTCACCTCGAGTTAAAATTTTCTTTTTCAAGCCGCCAAAAGCGTATTTGTGGTCCGATCGTAATAATTTTTTCTTTAGTGAAATCTGCTGGACAAACCCAACCAATTTGCTTTGGATTTTCTGGGATTATTTTATTTTTGGGAATCAGTTTTAGGTGAATCGGGGAAAATTTAATCCTGGTTTAAAGAAAACACTTTGGTTAATGTTTTAAAAAAAGAATTGTAGCAAAATCACCAATAATATGAAAATGCCAGCTGTTCAAAGTCAACTATTGCGAAAAAAGTGGGATTTTGAGTGTTTTACGGCGAAAAGGTACCTTTACTCTTATGTCAATAACTTTAATGTTTCTTAAGTAACATACAAAAAATTTGCATTTATTTCAAAGAAAACTTTATGCTTAATACAAATAATAAGCAATTGTGACCCTAGTCGGTACTTTTCTTGCTCCAGGCGTCTCCAAATATGGGCATTTTTTTCAAAAAAAATTGAGTTTGAGCTCAAATAAAAAAAATCGCCACACTGCTGGCCCAATTTGGTGCTATAAGTCAGTTAACTACATATGTTTTCTAAAATCCCAAGCAAAGAAATTTTGCGGGAGGCCATTTCTAGGACAAAAAAAATGAGTTTTTGTTAAAAAATCCCATTTCTGGGATTTTGTTTTCCCCTGTGTCAAATTTTAGAAAAGTGGCAACTCCAATTTTTTTTTTGAATAAGTTTTTCATTTTGTCACAAAAATATTGATACTACGTAAAAAAATCAGGTTTATATCTCCAACCAGCAAAATTTTACAGTGGTCTGAAATATTGACTTTTTTTGCTACCTTCACAAAAAAAAATTTTTTTCTCGTTTTTATCAATTATTATTCAACATATTGAGTTAATTGCATTCTTTTTTATAATCTGTTAAAACAAGAGGTAATTACCTTTCCATTGGTATATAAAAAGTATATCCTTTTACCTACACTTATAACAGCACGTGCGCTGGAATAAGACCCCTTTGAGTAAAATATTATTTTTTTTGGTAAATAGCAATTTCATTTTGTGAGAGATCAATGTTGTTGCATTTAAAAAAATCAAATTTACACATTTCCAATCGCAAAAAAGTAATTTAATTGTTGCAGATAGAAAATTTGAATAAAAAGATGCTATTGACTTCATTTTTTGTGAAAAACTTTTTTTTAAATAAATTAACATTTAAATAAATCTTATAATTAAAAAACATTAAACTTAAATGATTTTATTCCACGTCCAGCATATCTAATAAATCAGAAAATTCTTCTTCGTCTCCATGCGTCATTTCGTGGTACGAAGTCAACTTACTTCTCATGGAGGATAAAAAAGGATCTGAAGATAATAATAAACTATTAAGTAAGTCTTCGTTTTGTGCTGTTCTTGAGCATTTTCTTGTGGAAAATTGTTGAACATATCTGAAGTCTCGATTTCTAGCTTCTTGTGGTTCTTCAGTTAACTCGCCTATAGGGAGAAGGTGAGACTCGATTATTTGTTTCCCATGGAACAGGACTCTGTGTATAGTTGGCGTTAGATCTTTCCAGGGATAGAGATCAGCAAGCATTTTTAAAATTCGTTCGGCGTAAACTCCAAATTTATCGGAATTAATCTTTTGTTTGGAATTCAGAGCTAAAAGCAATATATTAACCATTCGAATCAACTCCTTATTGATTCCAGTTATTTCTGCAGCTGTATTATAGTCTGCGAAGAATCTTCTGGCAGTGTTTCCATCATTTGTATTCCCAAAGTTCGAGCGTGGTTTAGAAATATTTAGGCCAGTTTGTTGTTTAAATGCATCTTGAATTCTTTTTTTTTCACTTGCTCTCATTTCATGCATTTCTTTGTTAGCTCGAATGTTTTTCCTTTCATTTCCTGGTATAGATTTATACTTAATGTCATAAGCAAGGTTTAGAAAGTGTTCTAGAAACCTGATTCGAGCATGTAACGGTGCTATTCCAAACTCAAGGGTATCTTCATTGACTACTGAATTATTCGAAGCGTTTGAAAAATTAACTTTGCTTTTATTGCAAATGAAACACTTCCAGCTAGATTTGTTTCCTGTAATATCGTTTGCGGCTTTTCCATCTACCATTGTCAGGAACATTTTAAAAGATATTGTAATAGAATACCTGTCGAATTTAAATGCAAAATCTTCTAATCTCGAAATATCATCTTTTAATTTGTCTGTGATGGCTTTAGTTAAATCACTCGTTTCTTTATGATATACGAAGGAGATTGGTCTGCAATAAATTTTGGAGCCAGGTGTTGGATTACGCCATATTGCTTCAGTAGGGTTTGATTTTCTGCGCGAAGTTGAAGGTAAGGTAGAGTCTAAATTTAACCTCAGAGGAACCAAAGATGCCATGAATACGCTCTTGAATTCGATCTGGGTAGATTGGCTATCAGAGCATTGTTTGTATTCCGAAAGTGCTGACAAACCATCACATCCCCACTTGCATATTAATTGAAGATGGCTGTTGTTGATTTTTTTTAGTTGTTCCTCATTCAATGTTGTTATTATCCTACTGGCAGTATTTTGGAGAAGTAGTTCCAAACTAACGCTGCCGGCCTTTTCTGTAATTATCACTGGGTTTGGCAAAATTTCCATTTTTCGTTCCTTTATTCGGTTGTATGCGGGAAACATGTCACATCCTTTATCAAGCAGCATTCTTCTTAAATGAGTGTACTTGTTCTTACTCAATCCCAATTCGATGATTAAAGCTAATGCTTCTTCCTCGCTAAAACCAGGACATGGTGTTGCAATACTTCTTTCAATGCGTTGGAGCCGCCTTGGTGATGCTTCCGTTAACACGTCTGCAATTCTTTTTGCGCTAGATGGCCGATTTTCCACCGTCAGTAATTCCTTGAATGTATCACAAATCTTTGAAGGTGAATGATTTGCCATCTCAGCCGACAACCGTTGTTTCTTTGCCTTTGGACATAGATCGTCGTATTCCTTAGTAGGAGCACCCACTAAAGCAGGGACAGTTTTAAATTCAATTATACTGTCGAGCCACTCAGTTGGTAATCTTGAATAATTCCTGTGATACTTCTCCATGAGCCGGTCAAATTTTTTCAGAAAATTTAATACTTTGCTGCTTTCGTTAGATTGTGTTATCTCGCTATATGTTGACTCTATGCACTCTATTAAATATGCTACTCTGTTCTCCATTTTCCGAAGTTTGGTGTTTTTTAAAAATTCAACAAGTTCTTGAACAAGGAGTGTTATCGTCATGGCGGATTAATTTGTTATGATAAACCCATACAAAATCGGCGGTTCTTATATCAATGAGTAATACTTACAGGTAATCACAATAATATCCGCAATTAATACTTGACTAAAATACCAGGTATTCCCCAAAAATACATTTATAACAATGAATTTTTATGTACCCAGGTACATTCGCCTAAAATGTTGCACAATATTCCGGACATAGGGGACAGGTATTCCCCCAAAACATATAAGAATGAATGTTTAGGTACCTAGATCCATACTATACAATACTACCCATTTTCCGTTTTTACACAATAGGTAAACAATAATGGTAAAAATATATATTTTTGCTATTTATGGATAGGTACGAGAATTTTTAAAATTGGTATTCTTACCTATAAAATTCATACTTTACTCAAAGGGGTCTTATTCCAGCGCACGTGCTGTTATAAGTGTAGGTAAAAGGATATACTTTTTATATACCAATGGAAAGGTAATTACCTCTAGTTTCAACAGATTATAAAAAAGAATGCAATTAACTCAATATGTTGAATAATAATTGATAAAAACGAGAAAAAAATTTTTTTTTGTGAAGGTAGCAAAAAAGTCAATATTTCAGACCACTGTAAAATTTTGCTGGTTGGAGATATAAACCTGATTTGTTTACGTAGTATCAATATTTTTGTGACAAAATGAAAAACTTATTCAAAAAAAAATTGGAGTTGCCACTTTTCTAAAATTTGACACAGGGGAAAACAAAATCCCAGAAATGGGATTTTTTAACAAAAACTCATTTTTTTTGTCCTAGAAATGGCCTCCCGCAAAATTTCTTTGCTTGGGATTTTAGAAAACATATGTAGTTAACTGACTTATAGCACCAAATTGGGCCAGCAGTGTGGCGATTTTTTTTATTTGAGCTCAAACTCAATTTTTTTTGAAAAAAAATGCCCATATTTGGAGACGCCTGGAGCAAGAAAAGTACCGACTAGGGTCACAATTGCTTATTATTTGTATTAAGCATAAAGTTTTCTTTGAAATAAATGCAAATTTTTTGTATGTTACTTAAGAAACATTAAAGTTATTGACATAAGAGTAAAGGTACCTTTTCGCCGTAAAACACTCAAAATCCCACTTTTTTCGCAATAGTTGACTTTGAACAGCTGGCATTTTCATATTATTGGTGATTTTGCTACAATTCTTTTTTTAAAACATTAACCAAAGTGTTTTCTTTAAACCAGGATTAAATTTTCCGCGATTCATCTAAAACTGATTCCCAAAAATAAAATAATCCCAGAAAATCCAAAGCAAATTTTTCGAAAAAAAAACTTTAAGTCCCGATATCTTTTTTATTGTACGAGATATGAAAAAATTTGTAATAACATTTTTGGTTGGGTTTGTCCAGCAGATTTCACTAAAGAAAAAATTATTACGATCGGACCACAAATACGCTTTTGGCGGCTTGAAAAAGAAAATTTTAACTCGAGGTGACCAACTTTGAGGGCCCACTGTGCAGCACCTGTGCATGATGCATGAAATTCAAAACTTAAGCTCAGTAACACTTCAAGAAGGTCAATGTAAATTTTCATTTAAATCGGACCATTACAAACGAAATGGCCGAATTATTTCCAATTTTTTTCGTAATTTTCCCACTGTGCGTTGTTTCGGAGTAAGTCTATTCATTAGGAAATGGCAAACCAAACTGAGCATATATCAAATGACAGCTATCAAAAAGACCAACTCGGAAAAAAATGTGGCCAGATTAAAAACCACACGTCTAAAAAAAAGTCCGTGTGAAATTTGAAAATATTTGTTTAGCACCTTTGTTTTATTTCGGTCTGTTGCTTTTACACATTGAACAGGGATAAACCGGATCAAGACCTCTGGCTTCTCTATTTAAATAGAAGACAAGTTTTTAACAAAATGGCAAAGTGACATTGATTTTCATTTGGGGAGAGCCTGGCCTTATAGAGTTCAGTTTTACATTCAACAATTGCAGCAAAGCTTTCTGAAGAGCGTTGTCACGGACCCGAAATCATGATAAAAACAGTGCGCAACCACTAAAATCAATGTAACTTTGCCATTTTGTTAAAAACTTGTCTTCTGTTTATATATAGAAGCAAGAAGTCGTGAGCAGGTTAATCCCTGTTCAATTTGAAAAAAAATCTTAGTTTATTTTAAAGCTAAATTGTAGTTAAGATGTCGTATAGATTATTTCACTTTAAGACATAAAACAGCGTATCTTTCTTTATTAAAATAAGGGTTTTTGAAGTTGTAATGACCTTAATTTTCTAGAGTTTAAGCTTCTTATCGCCAACTAATTCAGTTTATGGTAAAACATAAAAATAACATATATTTTTATCAACGTAAGGGATTTTGAAGTTTTATTAATATCAGCTTCTTTTCTAGCGGATTTTAAGCTGTTTTTAGTATTTTAAAGTACTTTAGTTTTCTCAGGACCGAACCAAAGAAATTCCTCCACCTACTCCCTTAGACCACCGAAGGCAAACCTGGGCATTTTACGAGTACATCATTTACTCAAATAAAGAAACAATCCTCACTTTTCCAAATCTGCATTTATTTTTAATATTACACAGGAAACATAAACCTTGTGCGTAAGGCTGCCTAATGCACGCGCCATACACATGCACGAGCAGATGTATCAAAAATTGTTAGCGCATTGTCAAAGTGCGCTTGTTATGTTGCAAACGTAAATTACCAGGAACGAACGAGCACATGTGTTCGCCAGAGAGCTAACAAGGTAATTCTATAATCGGTAGTTATTTTAAGAATTAATCATCCATGCATCCAAATTGACTTTGAAGTGGAAAAAACTCGACATTTAAATCGAATTTAGTTGGAATGTAAATTGGTATTTTGATCACCTCTAATTGGGGCAAAGGTGAAAGTATAAAAAAAGCAAGTAAACTCGTTCGTTATTTACCCTCGGTCATCACTACGCTGATAAATCGCAAAAAGTTCCAAAATAAATCTGAATTTTAAATCGTAGCAAAATTTACGTTAACTTTTGTACCCATACGAGTATATCCATATTTATTATTGATCGCTCGTGTTATCAAACGTGTAGCTTTTTTGGGCACAGAACCCAAAACGCACAGCCGCCATTCTCATTTTTGAGGTATTGAGCGCCTGTTGTCTACAGTTTAACCAAAACGCCGAGTAACTTAACTGATTTTTGACAAAGTGTCCACAGTTGAACCATTGTTCGTCCACAAAAATGTGATATGTACTCGTAGTTAAAATTGCATTACAATAAGTTCATAACCAGATTTGAGGCCATGTTTTTATTGAACATTTCCTTCAAGTAACAAAAATGGTTGATTCTGAGATTATGGGCCACTTTGTTGTCCTTGGTTGTTTCAAGCGGGAAAAATAAAATATATTATACTTTATCATTTACTATACAATAAATCTTTTTAAGGCCTTTAAAGTCTTTAAAATTGTTTTTTAAAAAAAATATTTGTTCTTCAAACAATTTCCTACCAAAGTGTTCAAATATCATTACCCTGGTTGTCCCTAGCACTACCTTTAATTATTAAATAAATAATTAATATTTTTACAAAAATATTAATTATTTATTTAATAAATTCAGTCCATAGTAAAAAATAATATTCAATTAATTTTGTTGCTATTAATGATTATAATTTTTTATTCAATTTTTATTTTTATGGATGTTTATTTTCTGTCCCTGAAAATACACAGTATTCCCCTGTAAATTCGCTAAAATTCAAATTCCAAACCAATCCTGATTTCAAGCAACTCAAATATGATTGAACACTACTTGAAGTGGGTGCACATCTAATAGTTTTTCGTCAACAGTCGTATTACAATTAAGTAAGTCATGTTTTGTCACTCGTTACGAACGTTCACACTTAAGTTAGCCATTCCCCTGTGTTGTTTTTTAAAAAGATAATTAATACTTTTTTAACATTTTGCAAGTGTTTTTTTTTGTGTTTATTGCAAGTATAAACTTCTAGCTCAAGTCAATTTTGTAAGGGTAAGTACATAAATAAACATTTCAGGGGGTTTTGTAGAAATTCATCAATCCCCTGCCAAAATTGTTCACAGGGGAATGACGTTTAACAGATATTTTGTTTTATTATTTTTACAAAAGAACTGCATTAAATTGAATTTGCTGATTTTAAAGAAAAAATACTATATATTTTATTGTCTTCGTCATTTCTCTGTTCAAAGAGCCATTACCCTGGAGGTCATATTTTTAAATTGTTGCATAATTCCGTTAAGAATTAAAATGTTGATGTGTACCTTTTAAAAATGACTAGTCTTTCTTAGAACTAAGACATCTACCTGAATTAAATATTAAATTCTGCAAAAAAATCGGATTCCAAAATTGATTTCGAAATTGGCCCATAATCTCAGAATCACCCAAATATATATTCCAACGGCAGTCGAAAATACTTTTAGTTGCCAGCATGGGTGAATGCTCCTTCACCATCCGTAGACCCCAAGTAACGAATGTGATAAAACCATGATCAACGGCTATATATTTAAGTGCAGGCAGATTTTAAATAAACGAGAATCAGCTGGCAGTAGAGTATTTCACCGAACAAAGTAAACACAATTAAAATCACTCGAACTACCTTCCGATTGTTGTTGTTTTTTTTAATGGACAACAGCCATTCACCGTAAAAAAAACATACGCCCATACATCCAATGTACGCTCTATAAAACCTGTTTTGTTATGTTCATTGCTGCAATCATATTATTGTTAATGTAAATTTTAAACCACAATACTTTTTTTGCTCCAACCATGTTTATATGGTTGCTACAACCATATTTTCATTTCTAAATTTAGCAACAATACTATTGTTACATTTCAACAATAGTTATATTGTCGAAATCATAGTGTTGTCAAAATGAAACTCAACAAACAAAACTATGGTTGCGACGAACATGATTTTAATGTAGAGAAAATATTGTTGTTGCGGTGATAATTTAGTAACCGTATCTTTTCTCTGCGTGTAGTATTGTCAGGAGACGAAATTTAAATAGCAACCCCCGTGCGTAAAACTTACCCATTAGTTGGTCCAGTTAACAAATGCTTGTGGTAATGACAACCGAATTCAACAATTTCCTATAGTCAATAATCTATAACAACAACCAATGAGTGTACAAATTCAGCTCAAATAATCATGCTAGTTAGTAAGGGTTACCGATACTTTGGCTCTCTAACGTTGCCCAATCAACATTAAATTGTAGCTATGAAATGCATGGATAATAAGAGCAACCACCAACATTCGGTTCTAGCAACAAATCTGTTTTCTGTATGTAATGTTTTCTGTTTGGAAATCTGTTTTCTGTAAACATATCGAAGTAATTGCTGCTAAAGAACGCTGAAGAAAAAACTTGGCCGGTTTAAAAGAAGCTGTACAGTCTGCCTGGCAATATAGTCAATACATTTCACCAATATTTGCGTTGATTCTAAAAAAAAAACAAAAAAGGTCTGGAAGCAGAATAAAAACGGTTCAAGACATTTCGGAACTTTTATAAAATGTATCAAGTAAGCCCGAAATGAGCCACAATTTTATTGCAGCTCATTTTAGGCTCTTTATGCCAACTTTTGGTGCCCCTGTAAAAACCACGAGATGTTTCCAGTACATGATCAAACGGCGTGGAGTTTTAGTCTTACTCTGGCAGGTAAGCTTGAGCAGAGCCTTATAAGTACGCAAATACTGAACACTTAGACACAATTTCGGTAACAAATATCCTTCGAAGGATGTCACATATGGGTGACATTGCATAAATTAAATGTATTCGAAGAAGCACATGTTCCATCGTTTAGTAGCAAAACATAAAATAATAAAAATAAAATAAAGCGAACATCGCTTATGCTACTAAAGATATTCTCTGCAGCAAATTCCATAAACTTTGTACAAACTGCGTAAGTGGATGTACTGTTTTCGCATGCAAACAACATCAGCGCTATTAGGGTGAAAGCATGAGTGCGTGACTTATCTTAAATTAATGCAATTTCGCTGGGAAACCCGTTTGAAAGCGAAACGCAGGAAAGCGGATACGAGTACCGACAACAGTTCCTTCTCGTAAAAACTTACAACAACACAGCCCCTCACACACACGCACACACAGCCACACAAATAGTTAGCAAAACAAACATGGATTAGCTGCTTATGTGCGATAGAGCGCAAGAACATGCACATTTTGCGACTTTCACTGCCATTACCGGAAGTCATTACATATCAGCATAATTTTCCAAAATTCGTAAAACTAAGTGCAACAAAAACAATTTATTTTTATTTCATGGAGTCCCCCCTCTCACCGATATTACCGCAAGTAACACACTTGCTCGTTTCTTCTGTTTTCCGTCAGTTGTCAACAACACCAGCAGCCACACGCAGAAAAAAAAAGTATGGTTGTGGTGATAATATTCGGATAGGATAATACTATTGTTGGGTATATGGTTGTGGCACAAAAATATTATGATCCTCACAACAATAGTATAATTCAAATACAACCATACTATGATCCTCACAACAATAGCATGATTCACACATAACCATAATATGATCCCTATAACCGTAGCATGTTTCACACTCAACCATACTATAATCTCCACAACCGTAGTATGATCCTCACAACCTTAGTATGTTCCACATACAATCATAGTATGATCCCTACAGCCATAGTATGATTCACACGCAACCATGTTATGATCCCTACAACCATAGTATGATCACCCATAATTATACCATGATCCCTAATACAATTTATTAGAATTTGTTTAAGTTGTCTACAATAGATTTGATCCCCAATATTATTTATTAGAATTGGTTTAAGTTGTCAACAATAGATTTGAATTATGAAAATTATTCAAAAATACATTAAATTCAAAATAATAGGAGTGATTTATTTCAAAGTAGAAAAAATAAGTTTAAATAAACGTAAGCGTTTTTGTTAAAAATATTTCAGTTAAACAAAGCCGAAGCAGTTTGTTTAAAAAATTTAATTTCGATAAGAAGAAGTACTTTTATTGGATTAGATCCAATGGATTAGAAAATTAGACCAATAAAATTTGTTCTAAAAAGCATATTTAAATGAAGAAAAATTACAAACATACAGTATGATTGCCGTAATCATATTATTGTTAACATAAAACGCAAAGCACAATACTTTTGTCGCACCAATCATATTTATATTTTTGCTATAACCATATTTCCATTTTTATACCCTCCACCATACAATGGAGGGTATATTAGTTTTGTCATTCTGTCTGTAACACCTTGAAATAATCATCGGAGACCCAACAAAGTATATATATTCCTGATCCTCGTAAAATTCTAAGACGATCTAGCCATGTTGTCCGGCTGTCCGTCTATCCGTCTGTTGAAAACCAGATAGAGCCTGCATGAAAACAGCTAGGGAGCTGAAATTTGGCACAAACATGTGTAGTTAACCTAGCATGGTTGGTATAGAAAATGGGCTATATAGCTTAAAGGGAAGTTGGTGTTGGAGACCCTCAACCGACACTACCTAATAAAAATTAGTTTTTTATTTGGAAATATCCGTCTAGCTTCTTGAGCAAAATCACTGAAATTTTGCAAATAATAATCTCTATATAGGCGCAATCATCTATGTAAACATGGTTTAGATTGGGCCACCGTTTCTTGTACCTCCCATACAAACGGCCTTATGGGCCTTGAGAAATAATATGACTATAACTCACCACACACTTGACCAATCGAGACGAAATTTTCGGCATAAAGATTTCTATATACAACGCTGAATTTGGTTGAGATCGGAAAAGTCCTACTGGTACCTCCCATACTAACGGTCTCATGGGCCTTGAAAAATAATATGACAATAACTCAGCACACACTTGACCTATCGAGACGAAATTTTCGGCATAAAGATTAATGTATAGAACAGACTTTTGCGTTTAATTTGGCTAAGACCGGAAAGGCCGTACTGGTACCTCCCACACAAACGGTCTCATGGGCCTTGAAAAATAATATGACAATAACTCACTACAAACTTGACCTATCGAGATAAAATTTTCTTCATAAAGATTTTTATATAGAACACACCTCTGCGCCAAATTCTGTTGAGATCGGAAAAGTCCTTCTTGTACCTCCCATACAAACGGTCTCATGGGCCACAAGCTTGACCTATCGAAATGAAATTTTGTACTTTAAGATTTCTATATAGAACACAATTCCGCACCAAATTTGGTTTTATTTAGGAATCTGGTGGAGGGTATCCAAAGTTCGGCACAGCCAAACTTAACATTTTGTACTTGTTAAATTTGGCAATAGTACTATTGTTACATTTCAACAATATTAATATTGCAGCAATTATGCTATTGTCTAAACTAAATTCAGTTAACAATGCTGTAGTTGCGAAGAACATACATTTATTGCGGAGAACGTATTATTATTGCCATGACCATGTAGTTACCATGTTTTTTCTCTGCGTGCACTATCAGACAACAGCTCGAAAGAGGGGCAAAAGTGTGGAGGCGGGAAAGTGGAAAATGTTCTTTCGTTTAATTAACCAAAAAAGTGAAAAGCCCGAAAAGGCAACAACACACAAAAATTACAAAATACATAATAATGATAATAATAACAATAATGAAATTGCAGGGCATCGAATGAAATGAAATGTGAAATGCTTGGCAATGCATTGGCATCAGTGCAATTATCGACATCGTTAACAACACATGAACACACAACACCACAAACAACAGCAATACAAAAGAATGCCAACGTGCTGGCAACAATAGATGGCAAGCAGCATGCTGCTACTTTATTTCAATGATCTGATAATGAAAAATGTAATATAAAGGGTGATTGTTTAAGAATTTTTTCATATACTTATATAAGTATAAGTACAAATAAAAATACCCTAACTAAAACGCCTTAAGTTCAGCCAGGTCGAACCTGATAAAGCCTCTACCGTCACTTACTAAACCGCAAAACACCAAAAACGAACGTGGTCCGTCTTTTAGGCTCCTTAGGCTAGTGCACTGGATCAATATCTTAGTTAACCCTTCTTTGCATGGTGATGGAAATTTCCATCATAACATTTATTGAATAAGAAAACGCACAAAAACATGTGTACTGTAAATTGGTTTATGTTGACAACATTTCACATGACTATTGTATACATTGGATCATAGCGGTAAAAAAAAAGAAGAAGCATAACATTAAAATTTGTTGGTTTTGTATCGTTACACCGCTGTTTGTGGAGTTAGATAAAACTTGTACAATTCTTGGTATCTTTTGGAAGCTGATCTGAAGCTTTTTGTAATATAAAAGTGTTAATGAGTGGAAAAAAAGGTTTGTTTTAGTGTGTCTGTAATATTCTGCGCAATTGATATCGAAATACCTATAGAAATTATGAAAAACTATGTGACAGAAATTTACATCATTATGCAAAAGCTTCACTTGTAGTGTATGGTAAAAATGTATTTTAGTAAAAGTGCTTTATGTTGGTTTTTTAGACAAATATGGATGAAAGAGATATTGAAGCGTACTTGGCTCAGTTGGAAGACGGTTGGCTATCAGAAGATGACCTTGATGCCGAAAATTCGGATGATGAGAACAACGATGCTGATGAAATTGTGAGGGCATTGCAGGAGGAAAATGTTGTTGATGATGTAATAGATGAAATCGGCGAAAGTGATTCTCCTCCAGTAGAAAAGGACACCATAAGTGATCAGGAACCCTCCCACTCAGCTACCCCACACAGCTCGTCAACTTTCTCTTTTGACAAAAGGCAATTAGTTTGGAAAAAAAAGAATATGGCGTACGATAGAGATCGCATTACTTTCCTGGAAAGTTCTTCTGCTTCAAACGAAGTTGTACAACTGGAGACCCCATATCTGTGCTTTACTCATTTTTTTACAAGAGATCTGATTAATATGATAGTCGAAGAAACAAATTTATATATAATACAAAGCAATCCCAATTCATGTACAACTTACACTGAAGCCGATATCAACAAGTTTTTTGGTATACTTTTATACATGTCTGTGCAGAAATTTCCGAGCACAAGGTCATACTGGTCACCAAATTATGGCTATGAACCAATTTTTTCAACAATGCCTGTAAACAAGTTCGAAAAGATAAAACTATCACTACATTTCAGCAACAATGAACATCATAAACCTGTAGGCCATCCCGAACACGACAGGCTTTACAAAATCCGTCCTGTAATCACGCACCTCAATAAGAGGTTTTCCACAGTTCCAATAGATCAAAGACTTTCTGTAGATGAGCAGATGTGCTCCACAAAGATAGGACACTTTTTAAAACAATACCTACCCAATAAGCCACACAAATGGGGCTTCAAGTTGTATGTTCTTTGCAACCTAATGGGATATGCTCATAAGTTTGAAGTATATTCTGGACAAGAGAACTTAAAAAAAATTCCAGATGAACCAGATCTTGGTGCTACAGGAAATGTTGTAGTTCGGTTGCTTCGGGAAGTTCCAAAAATGCAGAACCATATTATATACTTCGACAATTTTTATACGTCGCTACCCTTAGTACACTTTTTAGCTAAGAATGGCATTCACACTGTGGGAACTGTGCAACAAAATAGAATACCAAATAATAAATTGCCGGATAAAAAAGATTTCATGAAGAAATCCGTACCCAGGGGAAGTTATGAAGAGAGAGTTTCCACGTTTGACGGTGTAGATATTAGTTGTGTAGCTTGGAAGGACAACAAGGTAGTGACCCTCTTATCTACGTATGCTGGAGCATTGCCCGTTGCTGAAGTCAATAGGTTCGAAAAGTCCAAAAAAGAAAAAGTTAATATAACCTGTCCATTTGTTGTCCAAGAATATAATAAACACATGGGAGGAGTGGACCTCATGGATAGCTTCTTGGGACGAAATCGCATAACAATGAGGTCAAAAAAGTGGTACTTACGTATTTTTTTCCATTTGTTTGATTTAGCTGTAATAAACTCTTGGATAGTTTACAAAAAAAATGCTCAAGAAAGAAATTTGTCACAAAAGGATCTGCTTACATTGAGCCAATTTAGGAATGAGTTGGCATTTGTGCTATGCAACAAAGGAGCCAATAAAGATGCTAAGCGCGGGCGCCCAAGCAGTAGTTCTCTTGAAAAAGGATTGCAATCAAAAAGAAGAAAAGGTTGTGCTACTCCTGCACCCCCAAAAGACATAAGAAAAGATGGTTCGGATCATTGGCCAAAAGTAGGTGGATCACTCAGATGCAAATACCCAAAATGCAAAGGTTACTCAACAATAATTTGTAGCAAATGTGGAGTTAATTTGTGCCTTAATAAGAATAATAACTGTTTTTTGAATTATCATATGGAATAAAATGGATACAAAATTATTTTGTTTTTTAATTATTTAGTACTGAGCTTCACATGCGAATTTGCATGGTGATGGAAATTTCCATCATACTGTTTTTTACATATTTTATACTATTTACTTATAATAAAAAATTTTTAAATATTTTTTCCTTAATCTAGAGCACGAATTACATTACTGTGATTTATTTCACAAAAATAGAAAAAATCATGCAAAGAAGGGTTAAGGGCTTTAAACTTTATTTTTTAATTGTAGCAAAATATGCTTTTCCATATTGAGCTTTTCCATTGATCGCCTCTTTTGAGCATACAGGCCGTTTTTTTTTTGGGCCAAATGACAGCAACTTTGCCCTTTTTTGAGATATTTAGTGCATTCCAAATGACAGGTCCCATTTTAATCAAGGTGCGTTCATAAAAAATTATGATTTGATTATGATGATGTGGACCTCCGTGGTGTGATGGTAGTATGTACGACTATGATAGTCGTGAACCCAGGTTAAAAACCGGGTAAGACCATCTAACATTTTCAGAGGAGGGTTTTCACCTGGTAATTGCGGGTGACTTAACGAATAAGAGATTTATCTTCAAGTCATGTAAAAACGTCTATATCAAATGCTTTAGCCGAACAGAGCCGGCGTAAGTGAGTAAAAAATTACCTCGTGCACAGCTCACTTATTTAAAAGTAGTAAAAAATTACCTCGTGCACAGCTCACTTATTTAAAAGTAGTTCCTTAATTGAATGTTGTGAGATTTCTAAAGGATATATTCAAAAAAAATATTTTTTTGCCTTAAAGGAAACGATTTATATTTCGTTCTGTGCAAAGCTAATGACAAATATGTTGGAGGGTGTAAAGCAGCTAATTTTATACAGGGTGGAGCGGGTAAATTTGCTTATTTAGCAATAAAATAAAAAATGATGTACCTTAGAAAAAATTATTTTATATCTTAGTTATATAGAACAGTAAGGGAATATTTAAATAACATGGTTTTAAATAGTGTATCCGGCAAATGTCGATCTTCGCTATCCACACACTGCTGCATACGTTTTCTGAAGTTTTCATGAACTCTAATAAGCATGACGACTGGTACTCTGCCAATTTCAGCTTCAATACTGTTAATGAGGTCTTCCAAGGTGTTGGGACGGTTGATATACACCATCGACTTCAGGCAATCCCAAAGGAAAAAAATAGCATGGGGCTAAGTCTGTTGAGTGTACCGGCCAGTTCACATCACCCCTCAAAAAGATAAGCCGCCCAGGAAAATTTTGTGTCAAACAATTCACGGCAGTGGTGCAGTGGCACTATCCTGTTGGAACCAAGTATCCTCTAATTTTATTGCCCCAAGAGCCGGCTGAAAAAAATCCAGGAAATGCCAAGAGCAAATGATTGCTTCCGATCAGAGCATTTTTGAGATTACAGTACTGCTGCTCAAACTCTCTCGATGTTTTGTGGTGTTGTAATCCGTCTCTCAGGTCCCCTTCGTACACATGACGCATTCCCTGCTGTTCTCAATGAAGTTACCCAATTTACAATTGATTGCAATCCAGAAACACGTCCGCGTGGGGAACGGCGAAACGTAATCGAAAAGCATGCTGCACTGCAATGATCGAGTGCGCATTTGTAAAATACGCTTCAACACAAAATAACCTCTCCTCGCGTGTCCAATAAATGATGACAACTAAAAGGCAGACGAATACAAATCCCCCGTCAGCCACTATAAGCCACGCACACGCTCTTCGACAAACAGTGCTACCACAGCCTGCAGTGGAAAAAGTAAATTACCTCACCTCAATATAAGATACCCTGCAACACTCTGCTATTCTGAAGACTTCGAGCCTGTCTCTGGATCCTAATTAAAATCTGACTTAATATGTTCTTTTAGAGCGTAAAGATATGCTTTGAGGGGCTAATAAACCAAGAATGGGCCTAAATTTCACCAGGGAAAATTAAAGGTTACACATAGTGCCTTATGCTTTATTTGAGTTGGATTGGACAATGTGGTTAAATTCACCCGAAATGGATGTTGGTTGCTCGGTACGCTCCATCCGAAATTTGATCGGAGTCGGATATAAATTTCATCAGAATCTGATGTATAATGTGGCCTTTAGTGTATGATTTATAATCGTGCTGCAAAATATATTTTGTTTTGGCTTAGTGAGAAAACTTTGCTTTTATACAGGGTGGGCCAAAAGTTGCCATGGGGTTTACAAATTTAAAAACTTTTTCGTTTATATATTTTTTTTATTTTTTCTTTCAGATTATAAAGAGTGATTTTTTTGAGGTTAGGATTTTCATGCATTAGTATTTGACAGATCACGTGGGATTTCAGACATGGTGTCAAAGAGAAAGATGCTCAGTATGCTTTGACATTTCATCATGAATAGACATTTCATCATGAATAGACTTACTAACGAGCAACGCTTGCAAATCATTGAATTTTATTACCAAAATCAGTGTTCGGTTCGAAATGTGTTTATCGACAAATTTTGTTCAGCGATGAGGCTCATTTCTGGTTGAATGGCTACGTAAATAAACAAAATTGCCGCATTTGGAGTGAAGAGCAACCAGAAGCCGTTCAAGAACTGCCCATGCATCCCGAAAAATGCACTGTTTGGTGTGGTTTGTACGCTGGTGGAATCATTGGACCGTATTTTTTCAAAGATGCTGTTGGACGCAACGTTACGGTGAATGGCGATCGCTATCGTTCGATGCTAACAAACTTTTTGTTGCCAAAAATGGAAGAACTGAACTTGGTTGACATGTGGTTTCAACAAGATGGCGCTACATGCCACACAGCTCGCGATTCTATGGCCATTTTGAGGGAAAACTTCGGAGAACAATTCATCTCAAGAAATGGACCGGTAAGTTGGCCACCAAGATCATGCGATTTGACGCCTTTAGACTATTTTTTGTGGGGCTACGTCAAGTCTAAAGTCTACAGAAATAAGCCAGCAACTATTCCAGCTTTGGAAGACAACATTTCCGAAGAAATTCGGGCTATTCCGGCCGAAATGCTCGAAAAAGTTGCCCAAAATTGGACTTTCCGAGTGGACCACCTAAGACGCAGCCGCGGTCAACATTTAAATGAAATTATCTTCAAAAAGTAAATGTCATGGACCAATCTAACGTTTCAAATAAAGAACCGATGAGATTTTGCAAATTTTATGCGTTTTTTTTAAAAAAAAAGTTATCAAGCTCTTAAAAAATCACCCGTTATAAATAACACTTGAAGAATAAATAATGGAGAGATTCGCAACTGCACAAAGAACCACAATAATAGAATTTTAGTATTTAAATCAGCGATCAATTATTTTAACGCAAACGCATGAGTGATGAAGCTCATTCGAATGGCTTTGTTAATAGGCAGAAAATCAAGGAGCCATTCATCAACGCCAATTGCACCCCACTAGGTGTACAGTATGGTGTGGGATCACATCTGCAAATATCACAGGGACTTACTTCTTCGAGAATGAAGATAGAAGTGCTCTAACTGTAAATGGAGGGCGGTATCGGTTTATTATAGAAAATATTTTACGTCCTGCTCTTGAAAACAGACCTGAGATTTGGTTTCAGCAGGCAGCCGCACAAAGAGAATTTTAAATCAAATTTTTGCAAAGTGAATAATTTTCAGAAATTCGGAAATTATTTGGCCAGCGCGATCACCAGATTTGTCAGCACCCGACTATTTTCTTTGGGGTTATTTGAAGGAGCGGGTATATGTGTACTAGCCAGAGATAATCAAGGCCTATATTGTTGCAGAAATTCGAACGCTACAGCCACAAATTTTGAAAGAGGTCATGAAAAATGCTTTAAAACGAGCCCATCAATGCGAAGCTGAAAACGGGGGTCATTTAAGTGACATTATTTTTCATACTTAGTGTACACAAATTTCCATTTTGTATATTATATAAACTGAGAAAAAAAAATAATAAACGAAAATGTTATTAAAGTTTTTAAGCCAATGTTAACTTTTGACCCTGTACATTGATCGATTAGTTTCGAAGATTCCTCCCGATACAACCGCTCTAGATTTTAGTCAAAGTTGGTATGGTATATTTCGATTAACAAACAACTAATTTTGGACTGATTTTAGTCCAACCGAGTAAAGTTAACGGAAAAATTGCCTAGGGGACCAAAAATGGCTTCCCATATTCATGGATGTATGGCTTGAAAATAACTATAAATTGTTATATACAAAAATTAACTTGTTTTGCAGTTTGGCAAAATTTGGTTGTCGGTCCCTATGTTTGAAAATCTGACCAATTTCATCATGGGCATTAGGGGTGGGATAGTGTTGTATGGAGATTCTTCGTAGTAAGATTTGGGTATGGCTAACCATCTTATTTTGTCGGGTTTGGAAAAATGCGCGGGCTGAAAAATTGGGGAGGTGGGATCGGGGCAAGTGACAGCTTATCGAGGTCAAAGGTCGTGGGATAAGGGGAAATATTCACTAAGAGCCCCGCAACTACCTAGGAGTCGCAACTAGAGGGGTAAAATGTATGACCGACCCCATTAATTTTTCCCTCCCAATATTTTTTCCAAACATAACCCCCACAGGGAGTGAAGATAGGGATAGGGCTTTAACTACCCCAAAAGTGCCCCTAGAGGAGTTAAATGTAAGACCATCTCCAAATATTTCTGCAATTCCAACAGTTTCACAGAACAAATCCACTCTCTATCTTCAACCGTTATGGGACTCCCCATACAATTTTTGCCATGAATACCCTCTATCGCTAACCCATAAGAAAAGTCCAATGCAAAATGCACTTAAAACAAAATTCCCCACCAAATTTTCTATTATTATTGATGATAAATTATTTTCGTTTCTGTTAAAAGTAAATTAAAAAAAATTAAAATTCAAAACTTTTTATAGTTCGAAAATGTTAGTCAAATTAATTTAATTTTTTCATGTGATGGATATTTCTTCCGACTTTCGGCGACGACCTCAAGTCATCATCGTTAGAGCAAATTTATTTTACTTGAGGTCGTCGCCGAAAATTATAAAAAAAAAAATTTTGTAGGGGAGCCCCCTTAGGGGTTGAAGAAAAATTAATGGGGGTCGGTCATACATTTTAGACCTCTAGGTGCGAATCCTTTTGTGAATATTTCGCTTTTTCACATTGAACAGGGATTAAACCGGCTCAAGACCTCTTGTTTTCTATATTTAAATAGAAGACAAGTTTTTAACAAAATGGCAAAGTGACATTGATTTTCGTGGCTGCACACTACTTTTATCATGATTTCGGGTCCGTGACAACCCTCTTCAGAAAGCCTTGCTGCAATTGTTGAAAGTAAAACCGAACTCTATAAGGCCAGGCTCTCCACAAACGAATGAGAACTACTGTTGTAAACCTTACTTTTCAAGTTTTCTTCACACAATTGCCCACGAAAATACAACTCACTCTTGTGAGTGAATATTTTCCCACGACCTTTGACCTCGATGAGCTGTCACTTGCCCCGATCCCACCTCCCCATTTTTTGGCCCATGCATTTTATATCCAAACCCCACAAAATAAGGGGGTGAGCCGTATCAAAATCGCACTATCCCACCCCTAATGGGCATATGGGTACCAAACACACAAATTTTAACATGACCATGGCACTCTTACTTTATTTCTGATTCGGAAAATAATGGCCATTCTTAGGCAAAAAGGCTAAAATAAGAATGTCGAGTAATATCGGTTTTTTTCATTTAAGATAAAACAGTCGGTTTCCAAAAAAAACCAAAATGTCGCTTTTATGAAAAATCCGTCTATTTGGCCCTTTGGCCATGCAAAATATCGAATAACGTTTTTAAATTGTTAAAATAAACACTTACAGTAATTAAGCATGGATCATGATGTTCAACCTCTCGTGAAATGTAGCCTCCACTAAAAAGCGACAAAAGTGATAGGTTTTTTGTAGTGGTGCAATACCTCTTTCTGTCGACGTTGGCCGGAAATGGACCATTTTACTTGTTTATTTTTTTAAACCTCTTTGTGAACTATTCCTAATCCTATGTGGACAAAATAACCACAACTATACAAAAACATTGAAATTTTTTATACGTTTTCATTCCAACATTCAAAACAAAATGCGACTATGCGGAATACAAATGTTCCATAACTTCGTGACATATCGAATCAATCCTATACGGCTTACAATGGAGAGGTGTTCGATTCGCACGTGCCCCGCAGATGATTGCCTTCCATTAGAATTTATCTAAAAGTACCGGGCATGCGGGCTGATGTGTACACGCGTGCAAACACACCAACTGTCAACTTTGTATTAATTAAAGCTGAAATGCATCAAGACTGATTTGTAATACTCGCATCATGCGACATCGTTTGCATTTCAATTTTGCTTTCATCATCCTGGCTGGTGCATCCAAATGTAATGTGCGCATTTTCGATGTTTGTTGCGTTGGCAACTTGGCAAATATTTGTTCCAAAATTATAACGATGCGACAAGGTCTGGTTGGTTGATTTCCGCGAAATGTGAACCACTCGCAGCCGCACTGATTGCAGGCGTCATAAATATCGAATACTTCGTATTTACTCACGAAATGAATATTGCAGCTGGATTTTAAAATGCTCTAAAGCAGGATACTCGTAGAAGTATCGCTGACATAGGCCAAAAATAAAATTTTGTTTCACTCCAAACTTCACATTTAAGTATAGCTTCAAAATATAAAAGCAGAAGAAATCAATTCTGTATTGTAAAAAATCATAAATATAGAAAGTAAAGGTATGCTTAAAACAATAATAATAGGATTATTTTACACTTGAGTTTGGATAAAATTTTATATATCATCATCAATATTCGGTTACAAGGATAAAATGTTGCCAAAACTATTCTAATTACATAATTTGAATGTTTTCCGAGTTCCATTTTTATTTTAATTTCGCCCACGTATTTCAACTGCAGGTAAAGTTTTAGTGATGTTTCCCCCGAATCCTCCAATGGGATTTATTTTAAATATCAGTCAAAGTATAATGATTATAATCTGATTACTGTCAGTTGCCGAGAAGTGTCTCCTGCGTTTTGCTTTACCTTTTGATTCTGGAATTCTCGTTTGTCTGTCTGCTGATATAACGGGGTTTGATCAAAATTTAATTGAGAGATGTGAAACTTTATTACAAGCTCGTCTTCCGGGTACACAATTAATATAGAGAAAATTAAGTCATATAGTTCAATGATCTGACAAGTAAGTATTAATGGTACTACCTTCTACCCTCTGTTCACAAAATTTTAATTCTCGCTCCTGACGTTATAGAGAATGCACTAGTATCAATTAAGGAGCTATCCGAGGAAGCTGCAGAGTCCAGGAACAAAGATATAACAAAGTTCCAACACGACTTTCAACAAAAACGGATTTGTTCAATCGTTTGCTTGTAAGCTTGGACCCTTTTTTAAGGGGCAGTGGACATTTCCTATCAAATCGATATCTTATAAAAAACTTGATACGAAATAAAACAAGCATTTTGTTTCAATTTCCAACTACTACTCTTGAAATATTTGATGGATTAAACAAGATGTGATTACTTTTTATAAGCATAAGGCGGAACACTGAATAGTATGTCATCATTTAAACCATGATGGAGATATAAGATTTAGCCTAGTCAAACTTAGCGCCGTTTCTTGTCTTGTTTTCAATTATAAAATCGCGACAAATGTTTGGCGATACAACTTCTGCTGGAAGTATTTTTGACTGCTGTCTCCATACAAGTGGAGATGGATGTGAGGTGGATAGGTCTATATCTGCAGTTTGGTATAAAGTACGAAATGCGAAGAGTTCAAAAAAGTTGAGCTTTTTACATACAGGGTGGAGCGCGAAATTTTGCTTATTTGGGAATGAAATAAAAAAATTATGAACCTTAGAAAAATTTATTTTATATTTTAATTATATTGAACAGTAAGGACATTTTTAAATTGCATGGTTTTAAATAGTGTATCTGACAGATGTCGACCTTCGCTATCCACACACTGAAGTTTTCATGAACTCTAACATGCATGTCGACTGGTATTCTGCCAACTTCAGCCTCAATATTGTTTATTAGGTCTTCCAAGGTGTTGGGACGGTTGATATACACCTTCGACTTCAGGTAACCCCATAGGAAAAAATCGCATGGGGCTAAGTCTGGTGAGCGTGCCGGCTAGTTCACATCACCCCCTCAAAGAGATAAGCTGTTCAGGAAACATTTGCATCAAACAATTCATGGTAACCCTCGCTGTGTGTAGTAGCACCATGTATGCCCTAATTGAATTGCCTAATGAGCCGGCTGAAAAAATTCCAGAATATGCCAAGAGCAAGTGGTTGCTTCCGAGCAGAGCGTTTCGGAGATTGCAGTACTGCTGCTCTAACTCTTTCGATGTTTTGTGATGTTGTAATTTTTCTCTCAGGTCCCCTTCGTACACATGACACATTCCCTGGTGTTCTCAATGATGTTGCCCAATTTATAATTGGTTTCCGTCCAGAAACACGTCCGCGTGGGGGAACAGCGAATCGTAAATGAAAAACACGCTGCACTGCAATGATCGAGTGCGCATTTGAAAAAAAGCGTTAAAACTCAAAATGACCTATCCTCACGCGTCCAATGCATGATGGCAACCGAAATGCAGACGAATACAAATCTCCCGTCAGCCACTATAAGCCACGCACACTCTCCTCTGTCTTTGACCAACAGTGCCGCAGTGCAAAAAGCAAATTACCGCGCTATACCCTGTATAACCGTTTTAAGCCAGGAACAAATTACCATACAAGTTTACTACCTTACATTAACTAACATAACCAAGATTTTTATCGGTGCAAAGTTTCGTCAAATGTTTAAATAACGTTGATCAACACACATAAGTACTTTACATATAGTGGTGGAAAAAATAATAACAACAAACTTCTTTTTTTCAATCGTTCTTAAGGTCTCTCGATGACAGAAAGGATTTCTTTGGACGAACTGACCAGAAGCTGCTCGAAGCGAAGAGATGTTTTCTGATTTTTTCCTCTTGATTCCAATTTTTTTTTCGAGTAAAGTGCACTAAAAACATTATTTATGAAACATTTAAAAATTCTGGCAATATCGGCCAAAGCTTTTCCTTCAATTCTTATTTGTTGTATTAATTTTCTTTTGGCATAAACCAGAGCTTATTGCCATATGCAGCAGTACAATTTATAATTACTCTCTCTTATTTACTTTCCAAAAAAAAAACCAGGCAAAACGTTTTTTTTCCATGATCCATTTCGTTTCTATTATTTTTTCCATGTGAAATCTTGGAATGAGCCATTAAAATAAGATTTTAAATTATATTTGAACATTGTTAATATTTTCCTTCCAAAGTTAAACATTCTTATAGAATCTTATAAATTTTGTATAGTAAATTTCATGCAATAAACATGTGTCCAGGCCTTGTTCCTATTATTTTGTCCATCACTGTTTTTAAAATAGCTCAAGCGTAGTCCGGTCGACTTTTCAATTCGATTACGATTAACCGCAACATACCAAATAAACACCAAGGTTTTGATTTTGAAATGAACATGCATGCATTGGAATGGTGGGCGTGTGTTAGACAAACGAATTTAAATTTAATAATAAATATCGTAATTTAATGAAAATCCTTAATAAGTCTGACCGCATTAAAAAAACATTATTTTACAAAACAAAAGTCAATAACAAATATTTAGAAACTGGTCAATGGACTTTCGGATGAAATCGAATTTGTTTTACGGCCTGGCAAATATAGAACGCACATCCATACATACGTACATAGTCAGCAGGAAATTTGGCAAGGCCTTCTCATAAGGAGAAGGCCTTCTAGAAGGGCTCCAACACACTTTCGTTAATGCCTTCCAAACTTTGGCATTTCCAAAGGCCTTCTATGCAAATAAATAATGATCCTCCACACAGTCTTATGCCGCTTCTCTAAGAAGGCAAACTAAAAGGCCTTGCAATAATCCTCTAATCATTCGTTGGTGAATCCTTTGTAAAATCCTGAAAAACACCTTCGTATGCACTGCCCAACTACAACTTAACATTCCTTGTATTCAAATGTATAGCGGAGGGTAAAGATTGCATACAGGGTATAGAGATTAGAGAGAAGCAAGTAGTAACAAAAGCCAAATTCACATCTCTTATAGATGATCACATACACAAAGCAGAGCTTAGTCAGAGAGAAATAAATATTAGACACAGTGTTTCAAACAATACAATTTGTGAAATAAAATGACGACATGTTACTATTAAGGGCGGACAAAGGAGGTAAAAACGCAAAATGGACAACATTTTGACGGATATTTGCACATACAGGATATTAAAAAATGATTCTGGAGGATGGAAGTCTCCAGAACAAAAACAATGTTCTAGTAGACAAACTATTTTTAGAAAAAAAATAATAATAATGACGAAAAAGAAGAAATTGGTCTGCCAAGGATTCACAAAAATAGAACACCTTTACCACCTATTTGTTCATCCATAAACTCTCCAGCATACGTGACGCGCAAAATAAAAAGGGACCTAAGGTTAAAAACCAGTTTTGTTCAGGAAAGCCATTTTAAAGATTAGGTCCCTTTCTATTTGCGCTTAGAATCGTCGACTTCACTTTCATAAAACGCGCATATCTCTGGGAGGGAACACTTTTGGGGCATATGGTCGGTCTCATTCGATGCTCAGATGTTGTCCACATCAAAAAAAGAAAAAAGTGAAAAATCGATGAAAAGTTTTGGTCAGGAGAGCCATTTTAAAGATTAGGTCCCTTTCTATTTGCGCTTAGAATCGTCGACTTCACTTTCATAAAATGCGCATATCTCTGGGAGGGAACACTTTTGGGGCATGTGGTCGGTCTCATTCGATGCTCAGATGTTGTCCACATCAAAAAAAGAAAAAAGTGAAAAATTGATGAAAAGTTTTGGTCAGGAAAGCCATTTTAAAGATTAGGTCCCTTTCTATTTGCGCTTAAAATCGTCGACTTCACTTTCATAAAACGCACATATCTCTGGGTGGGAACACTTTTGGGACATGGGATCGGTCTCATTCGATGCTCAGATGTTGTCCAAATGTTGTCAAAAATGTTGTCCAGATGTTGTCAAAAAAAGAAAAAAAGTGAAAATTGATTTTTTTTTACCCTTAGGTCCCTTTCTCTATTCGCTGTCACATATGGGCTTTCAAGCCACATGGTAAACAAATTAAAACATTTAACCAGGGCTTCATCATACAACATAAAAGATTCAACAGAATTTTAGTCCAGACTTGACAACATAGAAGTTGATGACGACGAAGTACTGATTTCTTTTGACATTGTTTCCCTGTTCCGAAGAATTCCAATCAACTGTGCACTTAGGACAATCGAAGATAAATGGGAGTTATTGAAGAATCAAACACTAAAACACAAAAAAATATTCATAGAATTAATAACTTTCTGCATTAAGGAGACGCGATATTTTAAGTACGATGACTAAATTTATTTATGAAAAACTCAATGGAATGCCAATGGGATCACCGGCATCGCCGGTTATAACAGGTTTTCTACTAGGGACATAATAATTTCGCATCTTTATGGCAAAAATTTTTAATGATCTTTCAGTCTCAAAACGTTAGTCGAAGTTCACTTACCAGCAAAATTTGGAAATCATCAAAAATTACTACTGAAATTCTGAGTCGGTGGTCGCAACTTTAAGAGCGCTTACTCCAATTTTCGGCCGTAATAATCTCCCACCTGACAGACTGCGCGTGCTATAGTGGATGAATGTGGATCAAAATTTGCACTTTTGGATGTTCCGCTCGAAGCGACGAAAATATAGGGTGATCCATCTAGAGGCATTGTTTCAGAACAACAAAAAATATAAAAATTCAAATCAAACGTGGAATCTTGATTGGTAATTTGAAAGGACATTTTATGGCATTTATTTTTTGAATATAATTACCTTCAAATGTTGGCAACTGTATTATGTAAATGAGCGTTCGGTGAGAAACGGGAAGATCCACTGTTTTCGACCAATACTTTGTTCAGTGATGAGGCCCATTTCTGGCTCAACGTCAACGTCAATAATCAAAATTGCCGCATTTCGGCTGAAGAGCAACAAGAAGAGGTTTAAGAGGTGTCATTATAACCGGAGAAAACCACGGTTTGGTGCGGTTTATGGGTTGGTGGAATCATCGGTGCATATTTTTTTCAAAAATTATAATGGTCGCAATGTAACCGTGAATGGCGTTCGCAATCGCGCCATGATATCGGACTTTTTGGTACCTGCAATTGAAGCCCGTAATCTTGACAACATTTGGTTTTAACAGGGCGGTTCTCATACAATGGATTTAATGAGAGGTCATTTCGAAAAGCAGCTTATTTCACGTTTTAGACAGGTGAGTTGGCAGCCTAGATCGAGTGATACCTCTAGACATTTTTCTTTGGGGTTACGTAAAATTTCACGTTTTGGACAGGTGAGTTGGCCGCCTAGATCGAGTGATATCACACCTCTAGACATTTTTCTTTGGGGTTACGTAAAGTCCAAAGTCTATGCTGACAAACCAGCTACGATGCAGGGTTTTGAAGTCACCATCACGCGTGTCACTAAAGCCATACCGGTCGAAATGCTCGAACGAGTCATCCAAAATTGGGCCCTCAGAATGGAAACCCTGAGGTAAATTTTCTTCAAATGTTGCGGCCAACATTTGAAGGAAATTATATTCAAGAAAAAAATGCCATAAAGTGTCCTTTCAATTTACCAATAATAATTCCACACTTGATTTGAATTTTTATATTTTTTTTTGTTCTGAAAAAATACCTCTGATGTATCACTCATTATAAGTGTATTCGTCCAAAATGAGCCAAATCAGTTGATTCCACGTCATTCTCAGAAATTGTGCATCTCTCAAACCACAGTGTGGCGTATTTTGCGCAAATATCTTACCCTTAATCCTTACAAGAACAAACTGACTCAAGAACTAAAGTCACTTTATGATTTGAAACGCCGAAACTTCTCCGATCAGGCTCTGGTAAAGTTTCACAAAAATCCAGAATTTCATCGAAAAATCATTTTCATCGATGAAGCTTATTTCTGGCTAAGTGATTTTGTCAATAAACTAAATATGCCTTTTTGGACAGAAACGAACCCACATGTGCTTTAAGACACATAATTGCTTCCGCAAAAAATTACTTAGTTCGCGTGGTTTTCATGCCGGAGGTGTAATTGGACCGTATTTTTTAGACGATGAAAACAGTGGCCATGTTATAGCGCTATAGTGTCATGTTAGAAAATTATTTTTGGTCAGAAATGCATGAGCTTGATATCGCCGATATGTGGTTTCAACAAGCCGGTACCACTAGCCACACAGCACGCCTTACAATCGATTATCCGGAAGGCAAATTCGGTGAACGTGTTATCTTGAGAAATGGTCCGTTCGAATGGCTACCTCCTGCATGCGTTTTTACGCCATTGGATTTCTTTTTATGGGGCCACATCAAGTCAGTGGACTAAACCTGCAAGCCAAAAACTTTAGACGAGCTCAGACACAACATCCAACGCGAAATTGCAAACGTTCCGGTTGAAATGTGTGCAAGAGTGGTGGGAAATTGGGTCCAAAGAATAGATCGCTGTACTCGGGCTCGTGGTGGTCAAATGACCGAAATAGAATTCCAGTCTTAAAATGTAACATTCCCACTACACCTGGAATAAATTTGAACTCTATATGTGACAGCGCATAGAGAAAGGGACCTAAGGGTAAAAAAATCAATTTTCATTTTTTTTTCTTTTTTTTGATGTGGACAACATCTGAGCATCGAAAGAGACCGATCCCATGCCCCAAGTGTTCCCTCCCAGAGATATGTTCGTTTTATGAAAGTGAAGTCGACGATTCTAAGCGCAAATAGAAAGGGACCTAATCTTTAAACTGGCTCTCCTGAACAAAACTGGGTTTTAACCTTAGGTCGCTTTCTATTTTGCGCGTCACATATCTTGAATATTCTGTGTTTTATGCCTCCCAGCATTCCAAGAAGAGCTCCTAAAAGGCCTTGCTGGGCCGCTTCCTTTTCCCGCTGGGTATGTACATTTGAGGGTTTATATATGTGTGTAGATGTGTGTACATACACATACGCTAACACATTTTCAATTGACGTTAATGCCATTCAACTACAGTCATTGACACATATGACCATACGCACATGCACGTACGTACACACCGGTCAGGGTTTTACCTAGATCCATACATTTATAGGTGCACAAGCATATGTATGTCTGAGTGTATACCGTACTACTATTCCACTTAGCAACATCCTCAATAGATGGTTGTATGCCCGAGGGCTAAGTGATAAGTCGGGTAAAATTTGTTATGTATTTATTTATGTATATTGTATCCAAAAAGAATCTACTTATTCGAAATGTCCACCTTTTGTCTTTACACACGCCCTTAGTCGCACTGGCCAATCGTCAACAGCTGCACGAAAATTGGCCACAGCTCGAACCAAAGCAGTCTTAAGAGATCCAATGTTGGGGTATCTTTTGTGACAAACCTTGTCCTCTAAAACCGTCCACAATTTGTAATCCAATGGGTTCAAATCTGGACTGCCTGAGAGACATTCTTGAGAGGAAATGAACGCTGGCAAATTGTTTGGAAGCTAGGCCTGGGACGTTTTAGCCTTATGGGCCGGCGCAGAATATTGCTGGAAAGTCCATGGCTGGTTTTGGAACAGGGAATTGTTAAGATGCTTCACAACAGCTTCCAAAACGGTATCTTGGTAAACTTTGGCCGATGTTTTGACTCCTTGTTCGCAGAAATTCAGGTAAGAGACACCCCACCAAACCATGACTGAAGCTGAGTGATGACCCTTTTCCACCTTTGGGATCAGTTCAGATGCTTGCTTATATGACCGCGCATACTCTCTATCATTTTGCTTGTTAAATTTTTCCTGAACGGTAAAAAATTGTTCATCGGTGAAGAAATTTTTTCTGCGCAAGTTATCAGCGTGCTTCGCCAAAAGACGTTTGCATTTTTCAATCCTATTTTTTTTAAAGCTGCAGTCAATAAATGTCCGGTACGTTGTTTGAAAGCCCCAAGTCCAAAGTCTTTTTTAATGACTCGACTCATGGACTTTTGCGTGATATTCATCCCACGGGCCATGATTTGCTGTTTTCGGAGCGGATTTCTGTGAATTCTTGATTTAACGGCTTTGATGACATGCGGTGTTCGAACAGAGCGTGGGCGGCCCGACCGGTGGCGCTCTTTTACATCTCCAGTCTCCTCAAACAGTTTTATGCATCGGTAGACGAACATGAGGCTGATCCCTAGTGGCCGGAGCGTTTAAAAATATCGTTTTTTTTTCATTTTACACTTGAAAAGCGCTATTACAGCAAAACGGTTCTCATTATCTGAACACCCCATGATGAATGTTGAAACAATTTTAAAATCCCGTTACAGGCACGCTATTGAGGTTAGCTTTCATACCCCATCGGACATTAATGGGGTATGTTCAGTTCTACTATTGAAATGGGTATGTTCAATGTTGTAACAGTATTTATGTCCCTACAAGTATAGAAGCAAGAGGTCTTGAGCCGGTTAATCCCTGTTCAATGAATTCAAAATAGTCCATTGGTCGTTTGTTTCTACCACTTGCCTGCTTTTGGGTCTCTGAGACTCAGCGTTCAAGCTAGATATTAAAAATAAATGTCCATGTATCCATGTTATGTTATTGTGAGGCCACACTAGCCGTTCGATCCAAAAACCATGGTCATGGTATTAGGTGGTACACGAATCGTGCTACAAAAACAGTACGTTATAATATTTTTCTGTGTGAGAGATGGGATTATTCTTTATTTGTTTAGAAGGTTAGTATTTAGATTTATTAAAAGAATGCTTGGAATACCGAAAAGATTATATGGATAGTGCAGCGGTACCATGCTTTGAAGTCCAAAGGGAATTTAGGCGGGAGTTTGGCAGAATTATGCCGAGTAGATGAACCATTGTGAGGCTTAATAAATTGCTAGTTTATTTCTGATAAGGCACATTTTGATCTAAACAGCAATCTAAATAAGCAACATTACCGTATACAACTATGGATTAGTGAGACGGAATTACACCCAGAACGAATTACTGTGTGGTGCGCAGTTTCGTCAAGCTGCATTGTGGGACGATGCTTCTTTGAAGAAAACGCTGTAACAGTGACTGAGTTTTTTTTGCCCGGCACCGCCGAAGACGTATCCGATTCAACAGCATTTGGTTCTAGCAAGATGAAGCAACTGCACATATAGCCAGACTTGTTATGGCAGAGCTCCAACGAAAATTCGCAAACAAATTCATATTCAAGGTCACCGAACCTGAATGCACCAGACTTTTTTTTGGAATTTGACTGAATCGAAGCAGTCCAGTAGCACAATAATTAAAGCAATCGCAACTTGAACCCTCCAAGTCGCAATGATTAATTTTCTGATCAGGTGTCACATATGCGTGGATGAGTGTGGAGGTAATTTACGGTCTATTATCTTCAATTTATAAATCATCTTTATTGAAATTTTCAGTTATTTGCATATTTAGATGGTTAAAGATTTTGTATTTAGTACGACCCTACGAAGTTCTGCTTTTGTCTAGCTATATATAATGGAGATATGAATCGCAACTACTAAAATCCCAAGACCATATAGTCAACGGTTAAAACGGTTAAAATTACATGGCCTTTCGAAACTGTCAACAAACAAAGAGACCGTATACTACACTAAATTATAGGGCCTTCAATAAAAATTTCATGGCGTTGCAAATGGAATAACAAATTTAGTAAACTCTGCATCCCCCGCTAGAGTTTACCAAATGCTTAAATGGTTCATATAAATCTACTATTGGATATTAATAAAACAACAAAGATCCCAAGGATACACCCGGGTAAAAGACGGACGGTATAAAAAGTGCGTTAAACTTTTAGCATCTAGGAGGGCGGTTCGGAAACTTCTTAACCTAGCACAAAAAGCGCGGTATAAACAGAAAAAAGTTAAGTGTTTCGGAAACTTCCATCTCTGCTATAAACACATGTTAAATTCTGTTTAGCTCTGGCAACTCCTTCATATAGAAACAGGTGTTCACAAAAGACGCTTCCGCGATTTTTTTACAATGGATAAATTAGAAATGCGTGGTGTCATTAAATATTTACATAAAAAAGGTTTATCGGGACAAGAAATTCATAATGATATGGTGAATATGCAACAGAAAAAAATTGGGTTGCTGAATTTAAACGTGGTCGTACAAGCCGTGAAAATGAACCACGTAGTGGACGTCCAAAAACAGCAACAACAACAGAAATTGTACACAAAGTGCATGATATGGTATTAAATGATCGACGAATAAAAGTGCGTGAAATAGCTAATATCATGGGCATCTCAAATGATCGAGTCCATTTTATTTTGCATGAAGAACTACAGATGAAAAAGCTTTCTGCAAGATGGGTGCCGGACTTGATAACAGTCGACCAAAAACGCATAAGAATGAACATTTCTCAAGCTTGTTTGGATCATTTTCAGCGAAATAAAATGGATTTTAAGCGTCGTTTCATAACTGTTTATGAGACATGGATCCACCACTATACTCCAAAGACAAAAAAACAATCCAAACAATGGACTGAAGCTGGAGGAAGTGCCCCAAAGAAGGCAAAAACAATTCAATCGGCTGGTAAGGTTATGGCAACGGTTCTTTGGGACTTCAAAGGTATTTTATTGTTTGACAATCTGCAAAAGGGTAAAACAATTAATTCAGAGTACTATTGCAACCTTTTAGATCAATTAAATGTACAAATTCGAGAAAAACGTCCTGGCTTACAACACAAAAAAATAATTTTTCATCAAGACAACGCACCAGCGCACAAGAGTGTTTTAACAATGGCTAAAATCAACGAACTAAAGTACGAGTTGCTTGACCACCCACCTTATTCTTCTGATTTAGTTTCAGGAGATTATATTGAAAAATAAAAATATTTTTGAAAAACTAACTATTCTCTTACATTAGAACTTTCTACTTAGAACTTTCCGAACCGCCCTCGTACAAATAGTGTGATACAGTTTGAATTTCCTGAATGTATTTTCTGCCGTTAAATCGAATTCCATCATCATATACGAGATTATATTCATTTGCGAGATTATATTAAACGCCGCTTTGTGAAAAAGTTGCAGAATAACGTACTTTACACATCACTTTTCTTAAGACTTTCAGTGTGACCCTCGTACTTGAGAGTGCGAATACCTTCGATACGATTGTGTGCTAAATAAGTGAATATGTGTGATAATGTACAAACGTTTTGTACTACACAACTGCACTCTGGGGATATTAAACATTTATTGATTACTCCCCTATATACGGCACATTAAAATATAGATATTCTTTAGATCGCCTATGTGGAGAGGACACACTTACACACTTCGTATTGTATGACACATATTTACATTTACAGTTGCAATAATTTGTATTGCTTAAGATGTCTACGAGACAATCGTTGCTTAATTTAATCATTCATCTGACTGAGCTAGATATCGTTTAGCTTTGATTTAAAAACGGGTCAGTTCGGCTAGAACGTTTTCGGTATATCACCACGAAGGTAAAACTCAAAAGGGTATCAACTGATAATTATGTCAATACTTTTATAATGTAGGCGTGGAGTGACCGCAAAAGTAACTGGCCTAACATAAAAAGAACCGCTTTTTTGGAATTATTATTATTTATTTTTCAACATAATCTCCATCCAACTCAATACACTTCATCAAACGTTTTTCAAGTTTTTTTAATTCCATCCGAAAAATAAGATTTTTCAAGACCTTCAAAATACGCCTCGGTTTCAGCAATAACCTCGCTATTGGACGAAAGTTTTTTGCCACCGAAAAAATTTTTAAATTTGAAAAACCAAGAAATAATCTGACGGAGCTAAATCTGGACTATATGGTGGATGCGGAGCAATTTCAAATCGTAATTCGGCCAGTTTTTGTTGAGTTAAAAATGCAGTGTGTGAAGGAGCATTATCTTGATGAAAACGAACTTTTTTTTCTAAATGCGGTCGTTTTATCTTGATTTCTTCACTCAACCGATCCAATAATGCACAATAATATTCACTATTTATAGTTTTTCCTTTCTCAAGATAATCAATAAATATTATACCCCTTGCATCCCAAAATACTGTGGCCATTACTTTTCCTGCTGACCTTACAGTTTTCGCCTTCTATCCATTGTTTTGACTGTTCTTTGCATTCTGGGATGTAAAGATGGATCCATGTTTCATCAACAGTTATGAATCGGCGCAAGAACTCTATTGGATTACGCTGATAAATCGCTAAAAGCTTCTCGGAATTGGCCCAACGGACGATTTTTTGGGGCAAAGTCAACAAACGCGGCACCCATCTTGCGGATAACTTTTTCATGTGGAGTTCATCATGTAAAATACTCCAAACTTGTTTTTCGTGTATTTTAACAATATCAGCAAGTTCTCTGAGCTTTATTCGTCTATCTTTAGTCACTTCATTAAATATTTTTTTAGTAGTAGCAGTTTTCGGTCTTTGCGTTGTTCATCTTCCGTACTTGAACGACCCATTTTAAATTGTTGAACCCAGGATTTCACGGTGGAGTATGGTGGTGCATTATCACCATGAACAGAATCCAATTCATCTTTGATTAATTGTGGCGTATAACCTTTCATATAAAAGTGTTTAATTACCGCACGAAACTCTTTATTTTCCGGTCGGTGACTCCATAAAGTATATATTCTTATTCGTCGTAAACTTCTTAGTTGATCTGGACATGGTCTGTCTTGTAAAGGAAAGCATATTACTTGTCGTTCTGTTGAAGTTTACTTACTAATTCCCACAATATCCCATTAAGGAACAAGGGGGAACTTCTCTTAAATCAGTGAGCTGCGATATAATCGGGACCTACTCACTGATCGAGACCTACTGTTTAATGCCGGCTGCAAGAGGCTAACGCATTTTATAGAAATGTTTTTACATAGCTTAGAGAATAAACTCGTATTTGTATAATCGCCGTTATTTACGAGGGCTTGTCCGCTGAAATATGACAGAAATGTGAGTTGATGTTCTTTACCGGTTGGTATTGAAAATCGGCCAGTTCGGTCAAGAGGAAAAAATTGTTCCCATACAAGGACTGAGTCAACCTCACTACACTTGTTATACAAGGTGTCCGCCGGTAAGGCACCATTTTGGTAAACATTAGTCTTCACTGTTTAGATTTGGCCACCGTGAAGTAGAGACGTGGCAAATTTTTTATGGAAAAATATTCGACATATCGTTATAAAATTTGATAAAAATCAATCATCGATTACTGTGACAATGAGAAAATTACGTAAAATTTTGGGGGAAAAAGACTTGCCAACAAAACGCACTATTTATCGTGTAGTGAATGATTTCGAAGAAAGAGGGTCTGTAACTGAAAGGCCCAAGCATGGACCACAACGTACTGCAAGATCGGCTGAAAACATTACCGCTGCTCAAGAAAGTGTTTAAAACAATCCGTCAACCTCAATTCGACGCCGTGCTAAATGTAATGAAAAATGTGCTCAAAAGGGCTCGCAAATGTGAGGCTAACAGCGGCGGACATTTATCTGATATCGTATTCCATACATATTTGCCGACATTTATAAATATAAGATCCATTCTCTTTCATTTAATCAAAAATTATAAATAAACAAAGTAGTATACCTTCCCGATGGACACCCTGTATTTTTGGGGGGTTTCTTATAGTGGTTGTATTTAAGAAATTTTCACTTTAAGTTGCATTCAGCCAAGGTATATTTGTACCGTACATACTCGTACATTGTGATTGGACAAGGGGGCGTGCCACCGCCCATACAACTCTGAACATCGAAACATCATAGCTCATGAAATGTTAGAGATAAGACTGAAATTTGGAACATATGATAATGGTATGAATGAAACACAGAAAAGTGGGCGGTGCCACGCCTCTAAAGATCGTTATACAGTTGTAACAGAATGTTATCAATGATAAGCGCTTAATTATAGACTATGTTGTGTTAAAATTGGACAAAAGAGCGTGGCTCTGCCCATACAACCCTGAACTTTGGCAATTTCTCTTGAACTGCTACCGGTAATACGATTGTAGTTGGTTTGATGCTGGTACCCTTAAGGAAACCTGCACGCAGAAAAAAAGTATGGTTGTGGTGACAATATTTGAAGAGCATAATACATAATTGGTTATATGGTTGGTTATTATGATTCTCACAACAATAGTATGATTCAAATACAACCATACTATGATCCTCACAACAATAGTATGATTCACACTCAACCATATAATAATCTCCACAGCCATATTATGATCCTCAAAACCATAGTATGTTTCACATACAACCATAGCAGGATCCTGACAACCATAGTATGATTCACACGCAACCATGTTATTATCCCTACGACCATAGTATGGTCACACACAATTATACTATGATCCTCAATATTATTCATTAGAATTGGGATAAATTATCAATAATACATTTGAATTATGAAAATTATTTAAAAATACATTAAACCAAAATTATAGGAGTGATTTATTTAACAGTAGGAAAAATAAGTTTAAAAACCGTAAGCGTTTCTATTAAAAATATTTCAGTTAAATAAAGCCAAAGCAGCTTGTTGTAAAAAAAGTACTATTATTGCATTAGATCCGTAACAATAACATTGTCCTAAAAAGCATATTCAAATAAAGAAAAATTACAAGCATACAGTATGATTGCCGTAATCATATTATTGTTGACATAAAACGCAAAAAACAAAAAAAAAATGTCGCATCAACCATATTTATATTGTTGCTGTAACCATATTTTCATTTTTAAATTTGGCAATAATACTATTGGTACATTTCAACAATATGAAAATTTAATTCTGTAAACAATGTTATGGTTGCGACGAACTTATTTTTACTACAAAGAACATATTATTATTGACGTGACCATATAGTAACCATGTTTATTCTTTGCGTGTGGGATCATGTATCTCCATGTCACTACTTTTGTCGGCTGTTTTGGGTGACGAAGTCATCGACGCTTCTACACTTTTTATTTTGCCTTTGAGAGTACACATTGTATCGGATGATAAAGTTCACGGATATATCTCCGATTTTTTTTTACATTTTTAGGCGGTAGAATATAAAATTTCGAGAAAACAAAATTATCTGAGAAATGTACCCTAGTAATGTCCCCGTTTCTAAAAAATCATGCTCTAAAAGCGCCAAATCGAGTGCCGCCTCGCAATGGTCTAACAGATCTTGGATGTATATATAACCGATATTTTGATGAACTTCTCAACAAATCCAATTGAGTCCCGATCCGATAATAAATTTGTTTTTTACTTTGGGGCCCGTATCTCGGGAAATTTTTCACATATTTTTTTCTCGTTTCCTTTTCCCCACACGCAGAAAAAATTATGCTTGGGGTGACAATATTCAAAGAGGATCATACTATTGTTGGGTATATGGTTGTGGCACAACAATATTAAGATCCTTACAACAAAACTATGATTCACACATAACCATACTATGATGCCCACAACCATACTATGATTCACACTCAACCATACTATGATCTCCACAACCATATTATGATCCTCACAACCATAGTATGTTTCTCATACAACCATAGTATGAATCTTACAACTATAGTATGATTCACACGCAGCCATAGTAGGATCCACACAACCATAGTATTTTTCTCATACAACCATAGTATGATCTTCACAACCATAGTATGATTCACACGCAACCATAGTATGATCCTAACAACTTTAGTATGATTCACACATAACCATACTATGATCCCCACAACCATGGTATGATTCACACTCAACCAAACTATGATCTCCACAACCACACTAAGTATGAATCACACTCAACCATACATTATCTTCACAACCATATTATGATCCTCGCAGCCATAGTATGTTTCTCATACAACCATAGTATGATTCACACGCAACCATACTATGATCTCCACAACCATAGTATGATTCACTCAACCACACTACGAGTATGATCCCTAAAATTATTTATCATTAATGTTGTTATTCAAAAATAGAGATTTTTATTAAGCAAGTTATATTAAATTGCATTACAATAGTTAATAGCCAGAATTGAGGCCACATTTTTATTGAACATTCCATTCAAAAAACAAAAATATTTATTCCAACGTCAGTCGAAAATACTTTTAGTTCCCAGCAGGGGTGAATGCTACTTTACCATCCGTAGACCCCAAGAAACGAATGTGATTAAACCATGAGCAATGGCTATATACTTAAGTGCAGGCAGATTTTAAACAAACTAGAACCAGTCGGTAGTCGATTATTTTACCGAACAAAGCAAACACAATAAAAATCCCTCGAACTATCTTCCGATTGTTGTTGTTTTTTAATGGACAACAACCATTCACTGTATCGTGTGTATGTGTTTTTTTGTATAGCAAAAAAACTTACGCACACACATACATGTATGCTCTATAAAACCAGTTTTGTTACGTTCATAGTCGCAACCATACTGTATGATTTCCGTAATCATATTATTGTTAACGTAAATTTTAAACAACAATACTTTTGTTGCTCCAACCATGTTTACATGGTTGCTACAACTATATCTGTATTATATATATAGTAATATTGTCGCAATCATACTGTTGTCAAAATGAAATTTAAAAAACAATACTATGGTTGCGACGAACATGCTTTTATTAGAGAGAACATATTACTGTTGCGGTGACCATATCTTTTCTCTGCGCGTAAAAAAGTCCAAAAAATAGGAATTATTTAGTCAATAGTGAGACATTTGATTAAAAATGTTTTTTTTTACCTTGTTTACCTCTAGAAGCCAAAGTGGCACCAAGAGGCAGATAAAAACTTTGTGTAAAGGAATAATTAAAGGAATAATCAAAGTTTTCAAAATATGCCAAATACAGATAATCAAAATTTTAAAAATATAGCAAATACAGATAAAATATGTACCTAAAAAGGTGTGTTTTCTTGAAAACTGAAATTTAAACGGTTATATATTCTAAACTAAAATACTGATATTATACAAAATTAAAGTATAAGATGGGTTTATTCAAAATATATTAGGCGCACATGAACATTTTGATTTTTGCAACCCCTTTACTTTTACTATCAATAATGTGATTGCTTTCCCTAAAGGGTGTGCAGACGCAGTCTCCATGCGACTACTGGATGATTGGGAGCGATATCTTTCTTAACCTAATAAGTGCAAAACACATGCATTCATTCTATTGCGTTAACGAAAATCGACAATGATTCCAATCGGTTTGTCTGTCTGTCTGTTTGACAGCAGGAGATTAATATTGGAGTGAGCACTTTGAAAAGCTTTAGATATTTAAGAACCGGCAAACCAGATGCATGAGGCGAAAGTAATTTAAAATATTTTAATATCAAGCATTTCATTGAATGACTTTAGCCAAAACTCACACTGATTGTGGAAGTTACAGCAAATATCAAAAGTCAACGTGAGGAGGGGTGAGGCAGTGGGTGTGAACACAAATTGTACGATGAAGTAGTAATAAAATAATGAAAAATGCCATAAGAACCAAAAATGCACTAAATCAAGCATATGCCAAATATTTATACACATACTGTGAGAATAAATATATATATATAGGGTGATTCATCTAGAGGTATTTTTCAGAACAAAAAAAATAAGAAAATTCAAATCAAGTGTGGAAAATTTATTGGTAATTTGAAAGGACATTTTATGGCATTAATTTTTTGAATATAATTTCCTTCAAATTTTGTCCGCAACTACGCCTCAGGGTTTCCATTCTAAGGGTCCAATATTGGATGACTCGTTCGAGCATTTCGACCGGTATGGCTTAACTGACACGCGTTATGTTGGCTTTCAAAACCTGAATTGGAGCTGGTTTGTCAGCATGGACTTTGGACTTTACGTAACCCCAAAGAGAACTGTCTAAAGGTGTGATATCACTCGATCAAGGTGGCAAACAAGTTGCAAAACTAGCTGCTTTTCGAGATTTCAATAGATCCATTGTTTGAGCAGCTGTATGGCAAGTGACACTGTGCTGTTGAAACCAAGTGTCGTCAAGATTACGGGCTTTAATTTCAGGTAGCATAAAGACCGATATCATGGCGCGATAGCGAGCACCATTCTCATTTTTGAAAAAATATGCACCGATGATTCCACCAGCTTATAAACTGCACCAAACCGTGGTTTTCTCTGGCTATAATGGCACCCCTTGAACCTCTTCTTGTTCCTCTTTAGCCCAAATACGGAAATTTTGTTTATGACTTTGCTGTTGAGCCAGAAATGGGCCTCATCACTGAACAACATTTTGGTCGTAAACAGCGGATCTTCCCGTTTCTCACCGAACGCTGATTTCCATAATAGAGTTACCAACATTTAAAGGTAATTATTTTCCAAAATAAATGCCATAAAATGTCCTTTCAAATTACCAATAAAGATTCCACACTTGATTTGAATTTTTATATTTTTTTTTGTTCTGAAAAAATATCTCTAGATGGATCACCCTATATATATTTATATGGTATATATTTACTTTGGGAAAACCCTTGTCAAATCCATTTAGAAAATTAAATCGATAAATCATAATAAATACTCGCACTGGTAGTTGTGCCATCATCCATGTCTGCATGGCACCGACCACACTTTTAATAAAATCTAACACAAACTGTGACATTTTATAACCAAATACTCGTATCCACATTCACAGCACAATTAAACAAAATTAAAAACAATGAAATGTGTTCAGTCCCAGCTTCATATATGTGGTGAATTTAAGTATGCAATATGAAATTGTATTGCAAACTTGTAGTGAATGTTTTGAGATTGTAACGGTGTTACTATGATTTGAAAACGATGAAAACTGATATGGAAATTATAAGTAGGCAAATAAATAAACCGTTTATGTACATACGTTGACAAGGGCCATGGGCCATTTCGAAATGTGACGTGGGTCATTGTTGCCGTAATCGGTAAAGGCGGACCTTGGAAAAAGTGAATTACAGAAGAAATGGGCTATACCACATTGAAAGGGCAGAAGATTCTACTTCGCTATAAGCATAAATCGTTATACTTAAATTGGAGTATTTTACTTTTATACTTATAAGCTACACAACAATGGTACCAAGGATTCTATTACTCATAGCTGGTGTTTAATACCCTCCCCCAAAGTTTGGAATATATACGAGGGCGGTTCGGAAAGTTCTTAGCCTATCAATGAAAGAGGATAGTTAGTTTTTCAAAAATATTTTTATTTTTCAATATAATCTCCAAAAACTTCAATACACTTAGTCCAGCGCTTATCTAGCAATTCTATCCTTTGATTAAAATAGTTTTCCTCAAGGTCTTAAGGTCAAGGTAGTGGTTTACAACTGTAATTGCATCTTCATTTGAGGTAAAACGCTTGCCAGCAAGGATTTTTTTTTAGATTTGGGAACAGGTAAAAGTCACTGGGAGCTCAATCAGGAGAATAAGGTGGGTGGTCAGGCAACTCGTACTTTAATTCGTTGATTTTAGCCATTGTTAAAACACTCTCGTGCGCTGGTGCGTTGTCTTGATGAAAAATTATTTTTTTGTCTTGTAAGCCAGGACGTTTTTCTCGAATTTGTACAATTAATTGATCTAAAAGGTTGCAATAGTACTCTGAATTTATTGTTTTACCCTTTTGCAGATAGTCAATCAATAAAATACCTTTGAAGTCCCAAAAAACCGTTGCCATAACCTTACCAGCCGATTAAACTGTTTTTGCCTTCTTTGGGGCACTTCCTCCAGCTTCAGTCCATTGTTTAGATTGTTTTTTTGTCTCTGGAGTATAGTGGTGGAGCCATGTCCCATCAACAGTTATGAAACGACGCTTAAAATCCTTTTTATTTCGCTGAAAACGATCCAAACAAGCTTGAGAAATGTTCATTCTTATGCGTTTTTGGTCGACTGTTAACAAGTGCGGCACCCATCTTGCAGAAAGCTTTTTTATCTGTAGTTCTTCATGCAAAATTAAATGGACTCGATCATTTGAGATGCCCATGATATTAGCTATTTCACGCACTTTTATTCGTCGATCATTTAATACCATATCATGCACTTTGGCTACAATTTCTGTTGTTGTTGCTGCTGTTTTTGGACGTCCACTACGTGGTTCATCTTCAATGCTTGTACGACCACGTTTAAATTCAGCAACCCAATTTTTTACTGTTGCATATGAAGGAGCACTTTCACCTAACACATTCACCATATCATTATGAATTTCTTGTCCCGATAAACCTTTTTTATGTAAATATTTAATGACACCACGCATTTCCAATTTTTCCATTGTAAAAAAATCGCGGATGCGTCTTTTGTGAACACCTGTTTCTATATGAAGGAGTTGCCAGATCGAAACAGAATTTAACATATGTTCATAGCAGAGATGGAAGTTTCCAAAACACTTAACTTTTTTCTGTTAATACCGCGCTTTTTGTGCTGGGCTAAGAAGTGCCCTGTGACCTAAAAACCTTCCCCTAATTTTTGGAGACATATGAGTATCCAGAAACAGTGACATTTTCTCACAAATCCAAATATGAACCTAAATGTACAATATGGGTCGATTTAGCACTCCGACTTGGCCATGGTGATACAAAAATCAGCCCTTTTAGGCTGTGGGCATATGGGCATTAAAAAACATCAAAAAATTTCTTCGAGATATAACTTTAATTCTGCGTTTCGAATATATTTGATGGCTTAACCTATAGGTCAATAATCCCTATAGTGTTAAAAATGAGGTCCCTTTTTACATCATCATAGGGTTACTCAGAAACAGTAAACTTATCTGACTAATCTCAATATGCTTTAACTTATAAGATTTGTCTAAATTTATGACCCGAACCTACGGGATCCTTAGGGCCCCCTCAATAATGGATTTATGGCTTCTCGTAAATAATAAAATTCTCGAATATTAAAAAGACAACGGTTCATAGGGCCCCAAAAATGTAGTTCTGTCAAACGTGGACCCACCACCAACAATCATATCACCCAATACTTTAACGTAAACCATGTTGGAGAGTTTTAAACTTGTTTTTTTTTTTTTGGTAGAACAAAATTTGTATGCCCAGTAGTTAAAGCTCCATTACATTGAACTGCGTAGCAACGTCTAATGTGACCACAGTACGTTTATGCCTGACCCACAAAGACCCCGGGTTGGTCTTTCATGATTTTAATCTGCCCTTTTTGCTGTTCAATACAATTATTAATACTCGTACGGTTTGGTTAAAAATGCCTTTGTTTCTTACTCTTAGCCGGTGTAGCATTTAAATACGAGTAAAATGTATTTGCTGCTCGTGTGCTTTTTGTGCCAGTTATGCGGTTTTTGTAAATTACATTTTAATACAATAATGTTGACATTTTAAAACTTCATTAACACAATTAACCGCACGCAGACGCTTGCAACTGAAAGGTCCTTTCAGGGTCGCTGGCAAGCAGCACGTAGGAAACCATATCAGCAGCCAACGTTTACAACATTGTTGAAAGCTGGTTTAAACCGCACAGAAATATGTGCCTGTATGTGTGAGAGTGTGGCTATGCCCACATGGATGTGTGCATACACACGCCTACATACAAAGGCAACGGTGTTCGGCAATGTGGGTGCATTTGCATCCATCGCCTTGTATGGCAAATGCGGACAGCAGGCTGGCTAAAGAAGGCCCGCCGGCCCTGTTAGTATTTCTAACAACGCAAAAGAAACACAGTTAAAGATACTTTGTGTTTTACAAAAAATATTTTATCAAGTTTTTGCAATACAACTTTCTGAAGTGAAATAAGTTTTTACTTAGTTGGGACATAAATACTGTTACAACATTGAACACACCCATTTCAATAGTAGAACTGAACATACCCCGTTAATGTCATATGGGTTTTGAAAGCTAACCTCAATAGCGTTAGTCTGTAATGGGATTTTAAAATTGTTTCAACTTTTATCATGGAGTGGTCAGATAATGAGAACCGTATCGCTGTAATAGCGCTTTTCAAGTGTGAAATGAAAAAAGCGATATTTTCAATACGCCCCGGTCACTAGGGATTAGCCGCATGTTCGTCTACCGATGCTTAAAACTGTTTGAGGAGACTGGAGATGTAAAAGACCGCCAACGGTCGGGCCGCCCACGCTCTGTTCGAACACCGCATGCCATCAAAGCCGTTAAATCAAGAATTCACAGAAATTCGCTTCGAAAACAGAAAATCATGGCCTGTGAGATGAATATAACGCAAACGTCCATGCGTCCAATCATTAAAAAAGACTTGGGACTTGGGGCTTTCAAACGACATACCGGACATTTATTGACTGCAGCTTTTAAAAAAATCGGATTGAAAAATCCAATTTTTTTGAAGCACGCTGATAACTTACACAGAAAAGTTTTGTTCACCGATAAAAAAAAATGTACCGTTCAGGAAAAATTGAACAAGCAAAATGATAGAGTGTATGCGCGGTCATCTAAGGAAGCACCTGAACTGATCCCAAGGGTAGAAAAGGGGGATCACCCAGCTTCAGTAATGGGTTTGTGGGGTGTCTCTTACGATGGGGTCACTGACCTGCATTTCTGCGAACAAGGAGTCAAAACATCGGGCAAAGTTTACCAAGAAACCCTTTTGGAGGCTGTTGTGAAGCCTCTTAACAATTCCCTGTTCCAAAACCAGCGACGGCCCATAAGGCTAAAACATCCCAGGCCTGGCTTCGAAACAATTTTCCAACGTTCATTTCCTCTGAAGAATGGCCCTCAGGCAGTCCAGATTTGAACCCATTGGATTACAAACTGTGGACGATTTTAGAGAACAAGGTTTGTCACAAAAGATACCCCAACATTGGATCTCTTAAGACTGCTTTGGTTCGAGCTGAGGCCAATTCTCCAATGGACGAGGTTCGTGCAGCTATTGACGATTGGCCAGTGCGACTTAAGGCGTTTGTACAGGCAAAAGGCGGAAATTTCGAATAAGTACACGCAGAAATAAAGTATGGTTGTGGTGACAATATTCGAAGAGAATAATACTATTGTTGGGTATATGGTTGTGCTACAACAATATTATGATCCTCACAACAATAGTATGATTCAAATACAACCATACTATGATCCTCACAACAATAGTATGATTCGCACATAACCATACTATGATCCCCACAACCATAGTATGAGTCACACTCAACCATACTATGATCTCGCCAACCATGGTATGATCCTCACAACCATAGTATGTTTCATATACAACCATAGTATGATCCTCACAACCATAGTATGATTCACACGCAACCATGTTATGATCCCTACAACCATAGTATGATCACACACAATTATACTATGATCCCCAATATTACTTATTAGAATTTGTTTAAGTTGCCGACATAAGATTTGATCCCCAATATGTTTTATTAGAATTGGTTTAAGCTGTTATTAAATTCAATAACAATAATTAAATTCAAAATAATAGGAGTGATTTATTTCACAGTAGAAAAAATAAGTTTAAATAAACCGTAGCGTTTTTATTAAAAATATTTCAGTTAAACAAAGCCAAGCAGCTTGTTTAAAAGAATTTAATTTCGATAAAACAGAACTATTATTGCATTAGATCCGTACCAATAACAATTGGTCTTAAAAGCATATTTAAATGAAGAAAAATTACAATCATACAGTATGATTGCCGTAATCATGTTATTGTTAACATAAATTGCAAAACACAATACTTTAGTCGCACCAACCATATTTATACTGTTGCTATAACTATATTTTCATTTTTAAATTTGGCAATAATACTATTGTTACATTTCAACAATATTAATATTGCAGCAATCATACTATTGTCAAAAATAAATTCAGTTAACAATGCTATGGTTGCGAAGAACATATTTTTATTGTGGAGAACACATTATTATTGCCGTGACCATATAGTAACATGTTTTTTCTCTGCGTGTAGATTCTTTTTGGATACAATATACATTAATAAATATGTGACCCGCAAAATAGAAAGGGACCTAAGGTTAAAAACCAGTATTGTTCAGGAGAGCCCTTTCAAAGTTTAGGTCCCTTTCTATTTGCGCTTAGAATCGTCGACTTCACTTTCATAAAACGCGCAAATCTCTAGGAGGGAACACTTTTGGGGCATGGGATTGGTCTCACTCGATGCTCAGATGTTGTTCACATCAAAAAAAGAAAAAAAAAATGAAAATTGATTTTTTTTACCCTTAGGTCCCATTCTCTATGCGCTGTCACATATATTAAAAAATACTTGGTACAAAAACATTCAGTACATTCTATTTTACAGCATACAACGTGTGTAACAGTATTAATGTCCCTACTTAGTATGCAATACTTTGTTTTTGGAATTTCAAAATTCTTAAAAAGGAGTTAAGTTAAGTATGGGATGAACGTCTGTCGAATTCCAAAATCCCTGAAGTAAGTTTTTGCGATTTATTTGTAAGCATTATGAAGCATTCTGCTTAAGAGTATTTGATATCCGTGGCAAGCCGTCTGTTTATTCTAAGTGACTTAAATACGTCAAATTAGTGGTGTTTTAGGTTAAGCCCCGATGAATCAGACTGAGATTAGACCGACAAAAGTTAAGTCATTTCTTAACAAAAACTGATTCAACCTACTAACTACTGTACTTGATTTTTTAAAAAAAAAATTGTTGTAGTTGTTGTAGCGCTTGGGGTCTGAGGATGGTGAAGTAGCGTTCACCAAACCTGCATTCACTCCTGGGTGCAACTGGAATACTTTTCGACTGCCTTTTGAACAAATTTTGGATTTCTCTTTCAGCAAAATGTTTAATAGAAGCTTGAACTTACATCTGACTATAACTAAGCATAACAGATTTCATAGACCAACAATACAAGCCAAAAAGACAAAAATTTAAATTTTGGTAAAAGTTCACAGTCACCGCTTTTTTTAAATTATACCAAATTTTGTTTCGAGGTCTAACAAATCCAGATATAAGATTAACAGGTATGCTATATATATATATATATATTTCTGGCCTAATAATGAAAATGCGAATATTAATCATCAAAAATGGATTTATTGTTTTCCAAAGTATTCACCAGCTTGATTTATTGTCGAAGCACTTTTTCCACTCCGATTGAGACACCTCCAACACATGATTTTTGAACGCTTCAACAGCTTCTTCTGGTGACGAAAATCGTTGACCACGCATTTTTTTCTTCATGTGCGGGAATAAAACGAAGTAATTGGGTCAGGGCAGTACGGCGGATGACCCATCAATTCGATGTTTTGATCGGTCAAAAACCGCTGGTTTGAGCCGATGTGTGAGAGCTCGCATTGTCATGGTGCATAATGATTCGACTTCTCTTTTTCGTTTTTCGAATTTCTCCGAAGACTTTAGGCCAACAAATTGTGGTGTACCACTCTGAATTTAACGTCCTACGTTGCTCAAGCGGAACAGTCGCCACATGACTAGTTTTGCCGAAGAAACAGGCGACCATTTGCTTCAAAGTGCTTCTTCCACGAACAACTTTCGTTGGATTTTGCTCGTCTTCGAAGACCCACACGTTCGATTGCTGTTTTGCTTCGGGCTCATACGCATAGATCCATGATTCGTCAACTGTGGCGATCTTATAAACGTCTTTTGAAGCACCGCGATCGTATTTTTTCAAAATTTCTTTGCACCAATCGACACGAGCGCTTTTTTAGAGCGATTGTCAAATTGTGCGGGATCCAACGAGAACAAACCTTTTTTACGGCCACGTGTCCATGCAATATCGAATGTATGCTGGTGGAAGAAATGCCCAAGAATGGCTCTATCTCATGGTATGTCACATAACGATCTTGAATTATTAGTTCACGCACGGCATCAATGTTCCCTGGGACAACGGCCGTTTTTGGACGACCTTCACGACCTTCGTCTTTGAGCGAGCGTTGGCCACGATTGAATTCATGCAACCAGTTTTTCACAGTGCTATAGGATGGTGCTTCATCGCCATAGAAAGATTTAAGTTCATCGATGCACTCTTGTCGTGATAATTCACGTCAAAAGTTGTGAAAAACACTTAGTGTGGCCTAGGCCAGAAATATATATTTCGCCCCTTGACCCATAGGCGAAAAAGCGGCCAGTAAGAAAAAAGCCTTGAAATGTCAACTTGTTGCGATCATCTCAATTGAGCTTGGACCGACAGTCAAACCCGCTGTGGCGATGCAAGGAGTAAGGCCGAATAAGCAGGACCAAAAGATTAATAAGGGCTAAGGGTGATCAATATAGATATATTTTTTTAAAAGAAAAAAAATCAGATCAAGTTTGGAATCTTTTTTGTTCATTCGAAAGGACATTTAATGCCATTTATTTTTTGAATATAATTTCCTTCACATTTATGGAAATGAGGCTTTGGTGAAAAACGTGAAGATCCGCTGTTTTCGACCTAAATTTTGTTCAGTGATGAGGCCCATTTCTGGCTCAACGGCAAAGTCAATAAACAAAATTGCCGCATTTGGGCTGAAGAACAACAGGAAGAGGTTCAAGAGGTGTCGTTATACCCAGAGAAAACCACGGTTTGATGTGGTTTTGGGCTGGTGAATTGTCGGTCCATATTTTTAAAAACAAACAACTTTCGGGGGATTTGGCTCGTCTTCGAATACCACACATTGTTGATTGCAGTTTTGTTTCGGACTCATACGCATAAACTTCCTTTGAAGCACCGCGATCGTGTTTTTTTCAAAATTTCGTTGCACCAATCGACATGAGACTTTTTTGAGCGATTGTCAAATTGTGCGTGATCCAACGAGAACAAACCTTTTTTACGGACAGGTGTTCATGCATCGAATGTATGTTGGTGAAGAAATGCCCAAGGATGCCTCTATCTCACGGTATGTCACATGACGATCTTGCATTATCAGTTCACGCACGGCATCAATGTTCTCTGGCACAACGGCCGTTTTTGAGCGAGCGTCGGCCTCTACTGAATTCATTGCGTAGACAAGCGACTTCACATAACCCTTACAAAACATAGTCCAGCAGTGTTTAATCGCACGATCTTGGAGGCCACTCACAGACCCACGACGCGAGATAGTGCGATAATCTTTTAAATTTATTTGTATACAAGGACTATGCATTATAAACCGTTTGATTTGAACATTTTTTCTACAAATTACAAATTTTATTCAAGAACTACTATAAGCGAGTAATAACACGCAGAAAAAAAGTATGATTGGGATAACAATATTCGAAGAGCATCATTTTATTGTTGATTATATGGTTGTGGCACAACAATATTATGATCATCACAACAATAGTATGGTTCACACACAACCATGCTATGATCCCTATAACAATAGTATGGTCCTCACAACAATAGAATTATTCACACACAACCATACTATGATCCCCACAACCATATTTTATTCACATTCAACCATAATATGATCCCCACAACCATATTATGATCCTCATAACCATAGTATGTTTAACGTACAATCATAGTATGATCCTTACAACCAAGTATGACTTAAACACAATCATACTATGGTCCCCAAAATTGTTTGTAAAGATTGTGTTAAGTTGTTATTTAACAATAGAGAATTTTATTAAGTAAGTTATGTAATAAGAGGAGTGATTTATTAAACAGTAAAAAAATTTATTTATTTAAAATATTTCAGTTATACTAATTCGTAGTTTGTTTCGAAAAAATTAAATTATGTTTACTACGTATTACTGCGTAAGATTCGTAAAAATAACATTGTCAATTTTTAAAAAGAACAATTTTGCCGGTATGATTGCCGTAATCATGTTATTGTAAACATAAAAGCCATGAAAACAATACTTTTGTTCCACCAACCATATTAATATTGTTGCTACAAGCATATTTTCATTTTTTAAATTTGCAACAATACTATTGTTACATTTCAACAATATTGATATTGCCGCAATCTTACTATTGTCAAAATGAAATTCAAAAAGCAATACTATGGTTGCGACGACCATACTTTTATTGCAGAGAACATACTATTGTTGCCGTGACCATATAGTAACCATATATTTTCTCTGCCTGAAAGGAGTGCGCTTGAACTTGCTAAAGGTTATTCCTGAATAACTTTTTTTACAAAGACTTTAATTATTTAAAACAAACAGGTTTTAACGCAAATTGTCTAAAGTTTTATGTAAACAAAATCAGTTTAATATTTTAATACCATGGTGTGAAGTTATCGCGTTAGCGACCTTCTCAACGAGCTTCCATTAGAATATGGCCCATGTCGTTGGAAAATTAGAGCGGTGAATATTTCAAAATATAAATCAAAGGCCCTTATGGGTAACCCTCTCTGCGAAAATTATACTACATAGTTGCATTTACAATATGTACAGACAACTGCGTGTAAGCATATTTACACGTCCGTGCTTTAATTAATACATACAAACATAAATTCTGCGGCTTTTTACACATACATGCACATATGTATGTTTAAATGTGTGGGTGGTGTGTTTGAGGTCTGCTGCAGATACTCTGTCTGTCTTCCTTTACGGTACACCAACCATCACTTAATTCTTTGCCCGATAACTTTAATAATAATTTAATTTCTAAAACCATAACTATGAGGTAACACCGATTATTCGCTGCGAATAAAACTCATTGAGTTTAAGCACAGCCGATAAATTTAAGCTAATAGTGAAAATGCCAATAAGAGAGAGTTTACAATATTTAATTATGCCTTCAAAGACGCTAGAAGACTGCATCTACTGTTACAAACTTGTGTAATAAATTAGAAGATTCTAAGATCGAGAAAGCTTTGACGTGTTATACCTGAGTACTTCGGATATTATCACATTGTTCAGATCATTCCTAAATCCTGTAGAGAAGCGACGACTGTTCTGTTTACAAAGTTGTGTAGGGTATAATACAGTCGGACTAGTCTGTTAGTGGCAACAGTTCTACACGGCCAGGCTTATGTTTCGTAATTGTTATGCACATTGACACGTTATTCAGACTTGAGATGCCCTAATAAATTGTTTCCATTAACTTTCTTGCGCAATTATCACTTTATGCTGTTTATTTTCCTGTAGGATTGTAACCTAATGCTATTGTTTTCAATTAAAACTGTTTTTAAAATAAGCAAATAACTTGACAAATATTTGGTTTGAAACTTATATCAAGTCATTGATACATATTTGCTTTAAGCCAAAAATTGTCAAAAATTAAAGTGCTGAGTACGGAAACCTTATGAAATTTGTTTATTATAACAAGTAAAAAAAAGTTCAAGCCGAGCTTAACCGATTTAGAGATACCGTACTCCACTCTGATATTCACAGGACTAAGCGTCTCTGACCACAGGCAGAAAAAATATGGTTTCGATATGGTCACTGCTAAAATATTATGTTCTCTGTCATAATAGTATGTTTGTTGCAAGCATAGTATTGTTTTTTGAATTTCATTTTGACAATATTGTTGATTGCGTCAACATTAATAGTATTGAAGTGTAACGATAGTGTTATTGCCACATTTAAAAATGAAAATATGGTTGTAGCAACAATATAAATGTGGTAGGTGCGACAAAAGCATTGTTCTTTCGGTTTTATATTAACAGTAATATGATTACGGCAATTTTACTGTATGATTGTAATTTTTCTTAATTTATATATGTGACAGCGCATACAGAAAGGGACCTAAGGGCAAAAAAAAAATCAATTTTCATTTTTTTTGATGTGGACAACATCTGAGCATCGAATGAGACCGATACCATGCCCCAAAAGTGATCCCTCCCAGAGATATGCGCGTTTTATGAAAGTGAAGTCGACGATTCTAAGCGCAATTAGAAAGGGACCTAACCTTTTAATAGCTCTCCTGAACAAAACAGGTTTTTAACCTTAGGTCCCTTTATATTTTGCGCGTCACATATGGTTTTTAGAACAATTGTACTTTTACTTGCGCTGTAATAGCGCTTTTCAAGTGTGAAATGAAAAAAGATATTTTCAAAACGCTCCGGCCACTAGGAAGTAGCCGCATGTTCGTCTACCGATGCATAAACTGTTTGAGGAGACTGGAGATGTAAAAGACCGCCACCGGTCGGGCCGCCCACGCTGTGTTCGAACACCACATGTCATCAAAACCGTTAAATCAAGAATTCATAGAAATCCGATCAGAAAACAGAAAATCATGGCCCGTGAGATGAATATCACGCAAAAGTACACGAGTCGAATCATTAAAAAAGACTTGGACTTGGGCCTTTCAAACGACGTAACTGACATTTATTGACTGCAGCTTTAAAAAAAATAGGATTAAAAAATGCAAACGTCTTTTGGTGAAGCACGCTGATAACTTGCACAGAAAAATTTTGTTCACCGATGAAAAAATGTTTACTGTTCAGGAAAAATTTAACAGGCAAAATGATAGAGTGTATGCGCAGTCATCTAAGGAAGCATCTGAGCAGATCCCAAGGGTGGAAATGGGTCATCACTCAGATTCAAGAGTCAAAACATCGGCCAAAGTTTACCAAGAAACCGTTTTGGAAGCTGATGTGAAGACTCTTAATAATCGCCTGTTCCAAAAGCAGCCATGGACTTTCCAGCAGGATTCTGCGCCGGCCTATAAGGCTAAAACGTCCCAGACAATTTGCCAGCGTTTATTTCCTCTGAAGAATGGCCCTCAGACAGTCCAGATTTTAACCCATTGGATAACAAATTGTGAACGGGTTTAGAGGACAAGGTTTGTCACAAAGATACCCCAACATTGGATCTCTTAGGACTGATTTGGTTCGAGCTGTGGCCAATTTTCCAATGGACGAGGTTCGTGCAGCTATTGGCCAGTGCGACTTAAGGCGTGTGCAAAGGCAAAAGGCGGACATTTCGAATAAGTAGATTCTTTTTGGACATCAATAAATATATTAAAAAATATTTGGTTCAAAAAAATTCAGTACTTTTAATTTTACAGCATAAAACGCGTGTAACAGTATTTATGTCTCTACTAAGTATGTATAAGTAAATTAAAATTTTTCAAACGGCTTTAAATTGGGTAACTGAAATATTTTTAATAAATGAAACGCTTACGTTCTTTTTTAAACGATTTTTTTCTACTTTCACTTATATCATTACAATTATTTTTAGTTTAATGTATTTTTTAAAAATAAACTTTAAACAAATCTCTATTCTCATAAATAATTTTGGGGATCATATTATGTTTAAGTGGAATCATACTATGGTTGTAGGGATCATAATATAGTTGCGTGTGCATTATACTTTGGTTGTATGCGAAGCATACACAATATGGTTGTGAGGTTTATGGTATGTTTAAGTGTGAATAATATTATGGAAGTGACGATCATAGTATGGCTGTGTGTGAATTATTTTATTGTTGTGAGATTCATAATATGATTGTAGGATCATAGTATGGTTTTATGTGAGTCATAATATTATTGTTAGGATCATAATATTGTTCCGCCACAACCATAAAACCAATAATATTATGATGCTGTTCCAATATTGTTATCCTAACCATATTTTTTCTTTCGTGTAGAGCTTAAGCAAGGTCGGATTTAATATGATAGAGTTAAATATTTATCGCTCATGACGAACCGCACTATGTTTGAGCGTGATGGTGTACAATTTGTGGCTACTTAAGCTGCAGCACCTGAAATCGAACGCAAAATTAATGTGGAGGCTATATTGACCGATATGGTCCACTGTTACAGGTATACTCTTCATAGGGTCGTTATATAGGGTGATCCATCTAGAGGTATTTTTTCAGAACAAAAAAATCTAAAAATTCAAATCAAGTGTGGAATCTTTATTGGTAATTTGATAGGACATTTTATCGCATTTATTTTTTGAATATAATTTCCTTCAAATGTTGGCCGCTCCTACGCCTCAGGGTTTCCAGTCTGAGGGTCCAATTGTGGATGACTTGTTTGAGCATATTGACCGGCATGGCTTTAATGACACGCGTAATGTTGGCTTCCAAAATCGAATCGTAGCTGGGTTGTCGGCATAGACTTTGGACTTTACATAACCGCAAAGAAAAATGTCTAAAGGTATAATATCACTCGATCTAGGCGGCCAACTCACCTATCCAAAACGTGAAATTAGTTGCTTTTCGAAATGACCTCTCAATAGACTCATTGTTAGAGCAGCCGAATGGCAAGTGGTACTGTCCTGTTGAAACCAAGTATCGTCAAGATTACGGGCTTCAATTTCAGTTAGAATAAAGATCGATATAATGGCGCAATAGCGAGCAACATTCACGGTTACGTTCGGGCCAACATCATTTTTGAAAAAATATGGACCGATGATTCCAACAGCTTATTAGCCGCACCAAACCGTGTTTTTCTCTGGGTATAATGCCACGTCTTAAACCTCTTCTTGTTGCTCTTCATCCCAAATGCGTCAATTTTGATTTGAAATTGCCGTTGAGCCAGAAATGGGCATCATCACTGAACAAAATTTTGGTCGAAAACAGCGGATCCTCCCGTTTCTCACCGAAAGCTCATTTCCATAATACAGTTGCCAACATTTTAAGGTAATTATTTTCAAAAAATAAATGCCATAAAATGCCCTTTCAAATTACCAATAGAGATTCCACACTTGATTTGAATTTTTATTTTTTTTTTTATTTTACTTCTAGATGGATAATCTGAAAAAAGTAAAACAAAATATATAAGCGAAAAAGTTATTAAATTTTTAAAACCCATGGTAACTTTTGGCCCAGCCTGTGCATATATACTTTAAAGGTGCATCATACTCTCGACTTCCCTTTTGACTTCCCGCTTCCTGAAATTAAGTATAATGCGTTTTTGGAGATTTAAACCCACCCTGATGAAATTTGACCATATCGGTAAAACATACAGTCGAACCTGGATAAGTGGAACCTGTATAAGTGGGATTCCTCTATAAGTGGGACAGTTTTGGATGTCCAATACTTCGGACAAGAAAATACAAAAACCTTTTTTAAGCAGGAGTTTGAACCTCTTTAAGTGGGACTAGATTTTTTAGAATTTACCTCTATGAGTGGAAACTTTTACTCGTTTACCTTAATAAATGGGATTTTCATTTTCATGCTGTACCTCCAAAAGTACGATTTATGTCTTTTTTAGTTTTTGCGGAGTGCGAAGCAGGGTTGTCAGCTTTGGCGATATCTCGCGAAATATTTTTGAGTTGCTTACACTAAAACACCGAAAGTCTCAATTGATATCCGATTGAGTGACTCCGTTCTATGTATTTTTGTACCTTCCATCATAGAATAGTGGGTCATAGATATTGGCAATAGTATTACTGCGGATATTGACCAACAGTTTGGCGACAGAGGCAATCAAACTAACAACCTTGGTGCGATGTTGCGATCGCTCGGTTTTTCTTACATTTCTTCTGTTTGTAATGTTTTTAAAGGAACTATGGAATGGAATTGACTTTTGGCCCACCCTGTACTTATGCCAATAAATATTATTTAAGAATAAACCGCACTGCCTTTATCTACAAACAAAAAAAACATTCATTACCTCTATAAGTGGGATAAAATGGAATTTCCAGGATAAGAGAAAAACCGTAGTAGCGAGAAACCTCCTTAACCCGTTACTGCCTGTCCATAGATCGGCTCGTACGATTTTAATGAAATTTGAAAATTTATGTCCAAAAGACTATAGAATTTGAAAGAAAATAACCTCAATTTCTACCTGAGATATGACATGGGTATTTAAATACCTTTGCAAGGTGTTTGTTTGAAGTGCAAGGTGAATTTGCATCCCGCTACTTGCTTCCTGGATTATCACAACGGTGTTGCACCAGATGAGAAATAAACTGCAAAGACTACGTAATTTATTTTTTTGAAGTACCATGTTTTCTTAATAAAATTACCCATTTGCATTTAAAGCTGGCCATAGACGTGCGATTTGTGTCTACGACTTGTGTGTGCTCGACGTCATGTTGCACGTGTATGGCGCTGTGATCACACAAATCCCCAGGTTGCTAAAATTTTTCATCAACTTGGGATTTGTGTCTACGTGTATGGGGTTGTGATCACACATTTATATATTTCGTAGTTTCAGTTGTTCTTGAAACGTCAAATAGTGAAGAGCTCAAAATGGCCAGTAAGGAATTTTTATTTATTTTATAATGTTTTGGAGTTGTAATTTCCATATTTTTTAACGTGGTTACATGTGAATGCTTATTCCTTTCTAGCAACCATTCTTCCGTCCATTTTCGTTTTCTGCAATTTTTTTTCTTTTCTTTTTCCTTTAAACGCATAAACTCGCATGTTGAATAAATAACCAAAAGCGCAATTGCATCATCCGCTTTGTCACCCATGCTTACTCGTCAACGTCAACCACAAAATGAAAATGTTGCACGTGTGTGGAGAAAAGGTAAAGACACAAATCGTAGACACAAATCGCACGTCTATGGCCAGCTTAACCGGATCTGAAGGCCAGATTGTTAACGTATCGCTGCCTGATTATTTTTCATTACATAGTAGACCAGTTAAGCTATTCGGTAAAATTAAAAAATGTACAATTTTTCCTATGTTTGACAGCACTTTTCCGGAGCATTTACCGAAAAAAAATCTTTGAGTTTTGCCAGCAAAAATCAATAGATAAAAAAAATCCAGCTAAATGCTTTAATTAAGCCCAATCTTTCCTCTTTTCTATAAAAAAAAAGATAACCGCGATATCGCTCACCTGGCCCACGCTAAAATTATAAGTATTTATGTATCAACACTTTCTTGGGTATTTAAATACCCATTAAGCAGAAATAGGTTAAGTGAGAATATACAGGCGGTCCCTTGCGATCCTACTGTGACGCCGAAAGTCACAACGTTCGTTTTCGGTCACACCTAGGGACAACGGCAACACGGATTTATTAAAATCAAAAATAAATATGAAATTAACCCCATTACTAAGTGTACCTCGTTATTTTTTCCCGCCTGGCACATACGGGCCTCCTTGTTGTTTACCAACTAACTACCACGTACAGTTATCCTAATGCGACAACACGTGGTAATGATCGTTGTAAACAACAAGGAGACAAATTACATTAGAACATAACAAATGTACACACACACGCTGTATGTTAGATTGGGCTCTCGAACTTGGTTCGAATAGACAAACGAACATGTTGCGAATGAGGCAGAGGATCACGGCAGAACATATTTAAGGGCGAAGACAATAGAAAAGGGGATCAGTTGGTCAATAACACAGAGAGCAGCGAACCTCAGGACTTGGTGAGTAACAGAGTGGTGAAAGTGGAAAATATAAAGTGCAGTGCCCTTACGCTAGATCGTGTGCTTGGAGTACTTACGCAGGTCTCCAAATCGTTTTCGCCCGCAGTGTCCTTACGTTAGATCGAGCCTCCTGGAGTACTTACGCAGGTCTCCAGACGTCGCATAGTTCTCAAACGCGTTTCCTTTTCATCCGTGAGCCCCCTGGAGTACTTACGCAGGTCTCCAGACGTCGCATAGTTCTCAGACGCGTTCTTTTTGTTTATCCGTTAGCCTACTGGAGTACTTACGCAGGTCTCCAGACGCCGCCTATTCGCCAGACGCGTTCTTTTTGTTTATCCGTAAGCCTACTGGAGTACTTACGCAGGTCTCCAGACGCCGCCTATTCGCCAGACGCGTTCTTTTTGTTTACCCGTGAGCCTACTGGAGTACTTACGCAGGTCTCCACACGCCGCCTATTCGCCAGACGCGTTCTTTTTGTTTATCCGTGAGCCTACTGGAGTACTTACGCAGGTCTCCAGACGCCGCCTATTCGCCAGACGCGTTCTTTTTGTTTATCCGTGAGCCTACTGGAGTACTTACGCAGGTCTCCAGACGCCGCATATTCGCCAGACGCGCCTCTTTTTGTGTATCCGTGAGCCTCCTGGAGTACTTACGCAGGTCTCCAGACGCCGCCTATTCGCCAGACGCGTTCTTTTGTTTATCCGTGAGCCTACTGGAGTACTTACGCAGGTCTCCAGACGCCGCATATTCGCCAGACGCGCCTCTTTGTTTATCCGCGAGCCCCCTGGAGTACTTACGCAGGTCTCCAGACGTCGCATAGTTCTCAGACGCGTTCTTTTTGTTTATCCGTAAGCCTACTGGAGTACTTACGCAGGTCTCCAGACGCCGCCTATTCGCCAGACGCGTTCTTTTTGTTTATCCGTAAGCCTACTGGAGTACTTACGCAGGTCTCCAGACGCCTATTCGCCAGACGCGTTCTTTTTGTTTACCCGTGAGCCTACTGGAGTACTTACGCAGGTCTCCACACGCCGCCTATTCGCCAGACGCGTTCTTTTTGTTTATCCGTGAGCCTACTGGAGTACTTACGCAGGTCTCCAGACGCCGCCTATTCGCCAGACGCGTTCTTTTTGTTTATCCGTGAGCCTACTGGAGTACTTACGCAGGTCTCCAGACGCCGCATATTCGCCAGACGCGCCTCTTTTTGTGTATCCGTGAGCCTCCTGGAGTACTTACGCAGGTCTCCAGACGCCGCCTATTCGCCAGACGCGTTCTATTGTTTATCCGTGAGCCTACTGGAGTACTTACGCAGGTCTCCAGACGCCGCATATTCGCCAGACGCGCCTCTTTGTTTATCCGCGAGCCTCCTGGAGTACTTACGCAGGTCTCCAGACGCCGCATATTCGCCAGACGCGTTCCTTTTGTCTATCCGTGAGCCTCCTGGAGTACTTACGCAGGTCTCCAGACGCCGCATATTCGCCAGACGCGTTCCTTTTGTCTATCCGTGAGCCTCCTGGAGTACTTACGAAGGTCTACAGACGCCGCATATTCGCCAGACGCGTTCCTTTTGTCTATCCGTGAGCCTCCTGGAGTACTTACGCAGGTCTCCAGACGCCGCATATTCGCCAGACGCCGCGTGTCTCCTAGTTTTCTCCAACTTAGGGATTAGGTGGTAGGACCCAGCATCGCCAGTTCTCACCCGTGAAATCGCTAAACACGGCCGAAGACGCCCTCGGAGTACTTACCCAGGTCTCCCTAGAGATAGCCCCGGAGTACTTATCCAGGTCTCCCCATAGACAGCGAGCGTAGAAGCAGTCCCGGAGTACTTACCCAGGTCTCCCCGAAGGTCGCGGGCACAGAAGTCGCCCCGAAGTACCTTATTAGATCGTCCCGAAGACAGAAGGCTAGACGAAAGCCAACCGGAGCAAACAGACATTTAGTATTTTACACATAAGCGGAACCCTTCCTTTGAAATTCTACATAATAAAACCTGAAAGTATCTTAAAAACATACACAAACGCCTTTCTCTTACTCTCTGTCAGTAGAATCTATAAATTTCTGTACGAACCCTACCCCCGCGAGCTATACCCCAGCAACCGGAGGAAACTTGTCGTTACACTACTTATCCCGGTTCAGCTGTAAATGTAACCATACACGACTTCGAAGCAAACCATATCTTCGAGACAAATAAGTTTAAGATCGTAGAATTATCTTCAAATATTGAGTCATCCACATCATATTCCAAATAGCACATCCCATTTAAAGATTTTAAAAACAATGCTCGACACCAGTGTCAACTACCAATAACATCAGCATGCGAAAGAACAATGAGGACCATAAAATTATTGTGTTCCACAGCAGTAAATCTAATAATAAAGCACAAGCAACGAAGAAAATATGGCCTTAAAAATATCATTAAATTCCATATAAATAGGTCAACTTGTAAAAGCTACTCCCAGCCAAGCCCGTGTTGTTTGCATCGCCACCCTTCGTAAGCTGAAGAACAACAGCAGCAACAACAAGTGTGCAATGGCAAAGCAACACATACTCGTACGTACAGGCCATCCGACAACAACATCCAGCAGTCACTGTCATGGAGACGAGGCCACTGTTGGCCAAGTTATTTAACGCCCTGTCATGGTGCGCGCTGCGTTGTTGCCGCCACCATAAAAATAAGCATAAATCAGTAACAACCCAAGTTACGTGCCACACCATAAGTTTTACATCAATACAAACAAGCAAACAAACACCCTACCAGCCACCCACAAACACCACTCCATGGATGATAGCATGGCCATGCCTCATCAATATACCAGCATAGGTTTCAGGGAAAACTTATTTTTTAAATGTGCGTACATTTCGGCTTTCATTGGCATGAGATTTATTGTTATCGAATTGAAATTGTTTTCGGTCCAAGTGATGGATAAAGCCAGTTTTCCACACACAAGCCCAGTATTTCGTTTGCTGAGCATCGAAGATACTTTAAGAAAGTGGAGAATTAATATTTATTCGCCTCTTTGTTTGATTAGCCAAATTGGCCACTTACAAAATTTCGTGGCCACTTTATGGTGGCAAGGAAAAGGGGAGCTTATCATCTACGTAGAAATTTCCTATTTTGATGCAATTTGTCCCTTAAAGCTGAAAATCTCAATGGACATTATATTCAAAAGAAATCCAGGGTTGTATATAATAATGTCTAAACATAGACCAATATGGCCCATTTACACCAGCGCACTGTAGGTCAGATCTCGAAAAAGCTGGTCATAAAGGAAAAAAAAAATTGTCTACATGGTAATTTTGGACTATCAGGTTGGCTACAGTGATGTTGGAACTACTCAATGTTAACTGTACCGACGAGCAGCTGTTCATTTCATTCGTTATATTTCAGGTCTAACGCGGCAGTATTTTGTTTGTTGTGCATGCAGCCGATAAGGCTACAAATTAGTCTTGTCATCGAAGATAAGTATTGGTGTTGTGTGCACATGAAACAAATATTTTCAATATGCAACGTGTTCCAGGGGGTATGTACTAATTAAAAAACATTAATATTATTATAAAATAATTAACTATAAATGTTATTTATTGAATATACTTAATACAGAAAAATTATCGAAAATTTTTTAAAATGTTCTTAAAAAATAGAGATAATTTACGAATTCCATGATATTCCGCTTTCATTTGCACTGTTTTCTCAGGGATATAGTATTATCTTTGTAATTTAACCTTTAGATTCTGCTACTAGGCACTACTCCACATTTGAGCCATGTTTTAAGTCAAAATTGCAAAATGAAAATTCTTGAAAAATGTGAATAATAACTAAATTAACCCTGATTTTTGGTGTTTGTGTTAATTGTTGGGCTTTGGTGTGTTCTGACACATACAGTAAAATTTAATGGCCAACATTTTTGTGGAACATGTCATTCCCGCCCCGCCCCTTCTTATGGGTGGTTTTAATGATTTGTTACAACATATCCAAAAATTACCATTATGCGTGTCAGTAAAAGGGTAAAAAGCTGAGGTACAGTTGCAAGCTTTATTAGACCACACCATTCAACGCGTTTTACTACTGAACCGAGACATTGTAACATGTATGAGTGATTCAGAAATGTCGAATATGACTTTCATTTGTATGTGGGGCTTCGATGGAACTTCCGGACAAAGCATTTATAAATGATCCGAATATATCCGACGCAAGTTTATTTTATACGTCGCTCGTACCATTGCGACTTGTGAGTGTATGTCAAGAAACGAGAGAAGAAAAGATCTATTGGAGTAATCCGAAACCGTCTTCAACCCTCTTTTGCAGACCTGTGAAATTACAATTTATAAAGGAAACCGAGGAAACTTCCTTAAACGAGAAAGCGCATTTCGACAAACAGATCGAACAACTCCAGCCATTAAAAACAATCATTCATACGAAAAATGTTTTGATTCGATACAGTTTAACTATGACCATGATAGATGGTAAAGTATGCAATGCTATCACCAACACAAAATCTGCGCAACGGTGCTATCTCTGCCAGGCAACGTCCAAGCAATTCAATAACATCGACGAAGTTTTGAAAAGGCCGGTAAACCACCGATTATCTACAGTACGGACTGTCAACTCTTCACGCCTGGATTCGATGTTTTGAATGCTGTATTCATTTGGGATACAAAAAAAATACGAAAAAGTGAAAAGCGCGTAAAGAAGAAGATAAGCAGGAAAAATCAACAATGAAAGCTAACATTCAAAAAGCTTTCAAAAAGCAACTAGGAATTTTAGTCGACATGCCGAAACAAGGGTTCGGCAGCACTAATGATGGAAATACAGCTCGACGTTTCTTTGAAAACACTGATAACTGGTATTTCCGAAGAACTAATCCACCGTTTCCATATCATTTTGCAGACAATTTCGAGTGGACGTGAAATCGACGTTGAAAAGTTTCGAGCTTACGCCTTATCAACTGCCAGACACTACGTCAAAGAATACCCCTGGTACAACATGCCAACATCAGTCCATAGATTGCTGATCCACGGACCAGACATTATTTCATCGGCCATTTTACCCATCGGTCAACTCTCGGAGGATGCTCAAGAATCAAGCAATAAGTTGATAAAGCGATATCGTTTGAGTTTTTCTCGAAAGTTTTCAAGAGTTAAGACTATGGAAGACGTGTTCAGAAGATTGTTGGCAACCACAGACCCCTACATGTCATCTCTAAGAAAATCAATAATAACAAAATTGAAGAGTTTGCTGCCAGAAGCTGTTGGCCTCTTGGTTCCTGTGGCGGAAGATGGCGAAGACTCCGATGCTGATGACGAGGAAACAGACATCGAAAATGATGAAGACTCCGATGCAGATGACCAAGAAACAGGCATCGATGATGATGAAAATTTCATTGACGAGGCAGAAAAAAAAGAAGATGATTAATATTAAAACACCTTTTTAACAATATTATTGAATTTTTTGAGGTTAAAAGAAATTTGTAACTTTCAGAACCTGCCATTTCCAAACGAATTGAGATAAATCAAAAACTATTTCAAGTTATTCTTTCCTGCAGTGTTTTCAAAATTTAGAATTGATTAAAAATAGGTAAACTATTAATAAAAAATTATAACAAGTCCAGACAAATATTGACGTTTTTATTTTTGACTGCAAATATCATTTGAATGGTCAGAGATAAATCACACGCTTCAGCGTATTTTTTACTTGTCTCTCTTAGAAGATTTCTTGAAGCAAAATTTGCAAATCCGCTCAAAATTGTAGAAGTTACAGGTCTTTAAAACATTAACAGCACCACTGGTCCACTTTGAGACCCTGTATCAAACTCCACGTAATAACAGGGTGTCTACAAATGCAATATACGAAATGACTGACTCCTCCTTTACAAATCTCTAGTACATTATTAAGCGATCCGACTTATAGTTTAGAAGTTATGATATTATGACCACGTTTTTTTGTAATCTGACCCACTGTGCAGCGTGTCTTACTGAACTGCGTTTAAACTGTATACAGCTAGAAAAAGATATGTGGCAGCTAATGCGTCAAGACTTTCTTTTAATATTTTTAATTTTTTATTTCAAATTATTGTACAACAATATTTATATTTAGAGCCTAAGGCTCAGCCTAGTAGGCTTTTAGAGGTTTAATTCAATTCGGCAAAGCATTTGTGTGACAGCTATATCTAAATTGGAACAGACTTTATTAAATTTCAGTTTGGTCCAACTTTATAAAGATCAACCACCAATTACGATTTGTAGTTTAAGTTCAAGATTTTAATGGGCAGCAAACAGACAAAGCAATGAATAGAGGGCCTGATTGAAAGGTTAGACCGACTCAACCACTGATGCAGAGTAGGTCGGTACACTCTTGATCCAATATTTGTTTTAGTGACAAACACTTGACATTTAATTAAACGATATCTAGATATTTTAACGAATGGTAATGCTTACAAAAAAAATCTACAAATAATCATAGAATCAAATAAATACTAACGGATGATCAATCTAGAGGTATTTATTTATATTTTTCCCTAACGCCGCCGCGTTGCCATTTCAGTGTTTGGGCTCTTCAAAAGCTCAAAGAAGATCCGCTGTTTTCGTCTAAAACTTTGTTCAGTGATGAGGCCCATTTCTGGCTCTATGGCAACGTCAATAAACAAAATTGCTGCATTTGGGCTGAAGAGCAGAGAGGTTCAAAGGGTGCCATAATCGAGGGCTGCTATATATATTTCTAGCCTAGTAATGAAGTGCGAATATTTATCATCAACAATGGTTTAATTGTTTTTATACCCGCACCACATGGTGGTATGGGGTATAATGGCTTAGTGCTTGCGTTTGTAACACATCGAAGGAATCGAGTTAGAATACCGGGATCAGAGAGAAAGTTGCTCAGAATTACATTTTGAGTCGATCTAGCCATGTCTGTCTGGCTGGCTGGATGTAAAGATGTCCATCTATTCTTGTAATCAAAGTACAGGTCGCATTTATGCACCGATCTTGATGAAACTTGGCATGTGGTAATATATTGGGACAAGGACGGACGCTATTGAATTTGGTCTACATCGGAGCACTTTCTGATAGACCCCCCATACAAAGGAACTCCCGGATTTGGTCCAAATCCAGTTGATGTCGCGTGTATTGGTCAACAAATTAAAAAAATATGCCATTTGATGTAGAACTGACCACAAAATGTAAAAAAAATAGTTGGACCCGCCTCTCGGACCTACGGGGCCTTCAGAACCCAAAAAATGGACCCATGATTTTAAATATAAGTGTGACCCCTTAAATGAAAGGAAATTATCTTACTATTTTAAATACAGAAAAAAATTCGACCTGTTTGGGCCCCAGGGTCCATTAGGAGGGTCCAAAAGTTTCGGTTTACCCGGATTTTAGTGTGACCCCTCAAATGACAGGGAATTGCCTCAGGACTTTAAATATGTCAAGCCAAATGATTTATCTCGTCCGTGGGAGGGCACAGGGTCCGAAAACAAGGTATGAAAATGTGGACCAACTATAATTGTTATACCCTCACCACATAGTGGTATGGGGTATAAAGGCTTAGTGCTTGCGTGATAGATACAGATAGAAATAGCGACGAGTGCTTTCGATTAACAGGAGACTTAATCACATTTATAGTGGTGCGGGTATCATAGAGTCGGCCACGCCCGACTATAGCACTTACTTACTTGTTTAATATATAATTACTCGTATTCTCCAGCATGATTTATGCACTTTTGCATGAGCTCAAACCAATTGTCGAAGCACTTTTTCCACTCCGATTGAGACACCTCCAAAGCATGGTTTTTGAACGCCTAACCAGCACCTGCTGGCGACGAAAATCGTTGACCACGCATTTTTTTCTTGATGTGCGGGAATAAATAGAAGTCATTACGGCGGTTCGGAAACTTCTTAGCCTAGCACAAAAAGCGCGGTATAAACAGAAAAAAGTTAAGTGTTTTGGAAACTTCCATCTCTGCTATGAACACATGTTAAATTTTGTTTCGATCTGGCAACTCCTACACATAGAAACAGGTGTTCACAAAAGACGCATCCGCTATTTTTTTACAATGGAAAAATTAGAAATGCGTGGTGTCATTTAATATTTACATAAAAAAGGTTTATCGGGACAAGAAATTCATAATGATATGGTGAATGTGTTAGGTGAAAGTGCTCCTTCATATGCAACAGTAAAAAATTGGGTTGCTGAATTTAAACGTGGTCGTACAAGCATTGAAGATGAACCACGTAGTGGACGTCCAAAAACATCAACAACAACAGAAATTGTAGCCAAAGTGCATGATATGGTATTAAATGATCGACGAATAAAAGTGCGTGAAATAGCTAATATCATGGGCATCTCAAATGCTCGAGTCCATTTAATTTTGCATGAAGAACTACAGATGAAAGAGCTTTTTGCAAGATGGGTGCCGGAGTCGACCAAAAACGCATAAGAATGAACATTTCTCAAGCTTGTTTAGATCGTTTTCAGCGAAAAAAAATGGATTTTAAGCGTCGTTTCATAACTGTTGATGAGACATGGATCCACCACTATACTCCAGAGACAAAAGGACAATGGACTGAAGCTGGAGGAAGTGCCCTAAAAATGGCAAAAACAATTCAATCGGCTGGTAAGGTTATGGCAACGGTTTTTTGAACTTCAAAGGTATTTTATTGATTGACTATCTGCAAAAGGGTAAAACATTAAATTCAGAGTACTATTGCAACCTTCTAGATTAATTAAATGTATAAATTCGAGAAAAACGTCCTGGCTTACAACACAAAAAAATAATTTTCCATCAAGACAACGCACCAGCGCACAAGAGTTTTTTAACAATGGCTAAAATCAACGAATTAAGGTACCCACCTTATTCTTCTGATTTAGCTCCCAGTGACTTTTACCTGTTCCCAAATCTAAAAAAAAATCCTTGCTGGCAAGCGTTTTACCTCAAATGAAGATGCAATTACAGTTGTAAACCACTATTTTGAAGACCTTGAGGAAACCTATTTTAATCAAGGGATAGAATTGCTAGATAAGCGTTGGACTAAGTGTATTGAAGTTTCAGGAGATTACATTGAAAAATAAAAATATTTTTGAAAAACTAACGATTCTCTTTCATTGATAGGCTAAGAACTTTCCAAACCGTCTCGTAGAATATTTCAATATTCGGTTTCGCTAAACCTTCTTTCGTTACATCCCTATTAGGGATCCTAATGCCCCTTTGCAACAAGGCTATATACTCGGAATATTAAATGCAATGACATGTCTTCACGAATCTAAATATGTCATTAAATAGAGGCATTGAAATTTGGTTCCTTTTAAACATGGACAGGATGGGCCAATAACCATTTTTCCACTACTGTCAATGCCATACGTTAAAAAATAGAGAAATTAAAAGCTTCGGTCCGGTAGAACTTACGAACATTTAGAAGGAAAATGTGACCCTAAGGCCCCCTGCAACAAGACTTTGTACTTAGAATACTTAAACGTATGAACATTTTCTCACTTATCTCAATATGTGACGTGCAAAATAGAAAGGGACCTAAGGTTAAAACCAGTTTTTTCAGGAGAGCCATTTTAAAGATTAGGCCCCTTTCTATTTGCGCTTAGAATTGTTGACTTCACTTTCATAAAACGCGCATATCTCTGGGAGGGAACACTTTTGGGGCATGGGATCGGTCTCATTCGATGCTCAGACGTTGTCCACATCAAAAAAAAAATGAAAATTGATTTTTTTCCCCTTAGGTCCCTTTCTCTATGCGCTGCCACATATGCCATTAACTTTACAACTTGACTCAAATAGAGGGGTTTGTCAAGGTCTTATTGTCCAACCCCATATGGTCCATAGCGCCCAGAAACTTAGGTTCTGTCAAACAAGGATCCATCACCAATAAACATTCCCCCAGCTTTGGTAATCTCTTATGCATCCATGTTCGAGAGTATAAAAGCTTCGGCACGATAGAAATTACGCATTGTCCATTTGTTTTAGAATAAAAATGCTTTAAAATTCCGGCTGCATTTAGAGCTCACAAAATGATTGTAGAATAGAACACGAACTTTTAGAATAAACTTTTACAATTTCCATAAACTTCAATTTGTGGCGCCCCGTAATAAAATAGAGACACAAACGTCAAATAATGATTGTGTTTTCAAAGGAAAAGCCGAAGCAAAAAGTTAGCATAGTTCGAGTAAGACCCCTTTTTTACCATTTATAAGACACTGGCAAACTTTCCCAATAGAATGCTAACCTTTCCGGATAATTCTCTCAAGACCGTCCTTCAAATTAAAAGCATCCTCATTGGAATAGATTAACTAATTTACATGGATTATGTAATTATGTTTATGCTCCTGTGTGTGTGTGTGTGTGTGTGTGTGTGTGTGTGTGTGTGTGTGTGTGTGTGTTGATAATATTAGCCTATTATCCCGACAAATGTTGTGCAAACAAATGCCCCCAAAAAATATATGACAAACCCATTAATTTTGTTTAGCAAAAGATTTGTATTCGTCCAGCCACAAGTACCTTAACACGCTCGGCTCGAGTCATCTACATTGGCACTGGTGCGATATGACGGACCATATCGGCCCAATTACAATTCTTCAAGTAATGGAATTGCCCCCAAAACACGGACACATAGGCAGGGACGTGTGTGTGTGAGTTTGTGTGTGTCGGTGTGTACTCACTCTCTCGAACATCTAGGATGGACAAGTGAAAAACCGGCAGCAACCTTAGTGCATTAACAAAAGTCGGGCTGGAATAGCCACATTAACTCAATTAACATGTGTTTGTCCATTACAAGCTGTCCGGGTTCCAGTCAGTTGTCGGTGTCCAATGTTTAGTGTGTGTATGTGATCGGTTGGGTGGACATGATTGTCTCACTCGAGAGATGAAAAGTTGTAAACTTCATCAGACTTATACAAATAGCCATAATTACATGTACTAAAGCACACACACACACCCAAATACACTCATATACACCGACACATTTATGCATTTGCACACACGTACTCTTACGGAGATGACGATGATTGTCATTGTTAAGCGAGGGCGCAGTCAAAATGATGTTCCTACCACTTTCGGATTGTTTGATCTTAAAATTTAAAATGTCCTTAAGTTGAAAGTCCTTACTTTTCCTAGGCAATCACGTCGTATGAGTTACTTATTTAGAACAGTTAAAATCACTCATACGCAGAATAATGTGTGGCACAGGGTCTTATAAGTACGAGGGCGACCGCAAAACTAACTGATCTGGCACATTTTCTATTTTCTTCTTTTTTCTTCTTTTTTGTTTTTTAAAAGCAATCTTTTATAAGCCATCTGTCAAAATTTCCGAAATATTTAATGATTATTTTCTTTGTTACAGGTGATTGAAGTAAACAAGTTTTATAATTTTTGAAAAATGGAAAATAAAGAGTTTTGTGCGGTAATAAAACACTTTTATATGAAAGGTTATACGCCACAATTAATCAAAGATGAATTGGATTCTGTTCATGGTGATAATGCACCATCATACTCCACCGTGAAATCCTGGGTTCAACAATTGAAAATGGGTCATTCAAGTACGCAAGATGAACAACGCTCTGGAAGGCCGAAAACTGCTACTACTATTAAAAACATTGGAAAAATATTTAATGTAGAGACTTAAGATAGACGAATAAAGCTCAGAGAACTTGCTGATATTGTTAAAATACACGAAAAACAAGTTTGGAGTATTTTACATGATGAACTCCACATGAAAAAGCTATCCGCACAGTCGCTGCCACCTTTGTTGACTTTGCCCCAAAAAATAGTCCGTTGGACCAATTCCGAGGAGCTTTTAGCGATGTATCAGCGTAATCCAATAGAGTTCTTGCTCCTATTCATAACTGTTGATGTAACATGGATCCATCACTACATTCCAGAATGCAAAGAACAGTCAAAACAATGGATAGAAGCTGGTAAAAGTGGTCCCAAGAAGGCGAAAACTGTTAAGTCAGCAGGAAAAGTAATGGCCACAGTATTTTGGGATGCAAGGCGTATAATATTTATTGATTATCTTGAGAAAGGAAAAACTAAAAATAGTGAATATTATTGTGCATTATTGGATCGGTTGAGTGAAGAAATCAAGATAAAACGACCGCATTTAGAAGAAAAAAAAGTTCTTTTTCATCAAGATAATGCTCCTTCACACACTGCATTTTTAATTCAACAAAAACTGGCCGAATTACGATTTGAAACTGCTCCGCATCCACCATACAGTCCAGATTTAGCTCCTTATAGCGAGGTTATTGCAAAAACTGAGGCATATTTTGAAGGTCTTGAAAAATCTTATTTTTCGGATGGAATTAAAAAACTTGAAAAACGTTTGATGAAGTGTATTGAGTTGGAAGGAGATTATGTTGAAAAATAAATAATAATAATTCCAAAAAAACGGTTCTTTCTGTGTTAGGCCAGTTACTTTTGCGGTCGCTCTCGTAAGTTCCATTGCATATGTTTGTAAGTACAGTATAACCCCTCTTATCAGACCAAATATAGATTTGAGCATTGTCCAGATTACTAAATTGTCCGGACGACAGTAAAAATTTGTTGGTTAGTTAGGCTTATTTACTTTATATGTAATAAATTATTAAGAAAGCGAAATAGGCGAGGGCTGCTATATATTATTTCGCTTTCGCTTTATTATATATTTCTGGCCTAATAATGAAAATGCGAATATTTATCATCAAACACTAGTGTTGCCTAGGCCAGGTATATATTTAGCAACCCTCGTAATAAATACAAATAACGTAGGAATTGTTTCAGTGTGTCGCTTATGTTTCACTCTTCGACAATTATACTTCGCATATGCAAAATCAATGCAATGCTTCCTGTATGTGACGCGCAAAATAGAAAGGGACCTCAGGTTAAAAACCAGCTTTGTTCAGAAGAGCCATTTTAAAGATTAGGTCCCTTTCTATTTGCGCTTAGAATCGTCGACTTCACTTTCATAAAACGCGCATATCTCTTTACTTTATCATTTTGCTTGTTAAAGTTTTCCTGAACGGTACAAATTTTTTCATCGGTAAAGAAAATTTTTCTGTGCAAGTTATCAGCGTGCTTCACCAAAAGACGTTTGCAATTTTTAATCCTATTTTTTTAAAGCTGCAGTCAATAAATGTTCAGTACGTCGCACACTGGGTAATTTGAGTTGCTTTTTAGGCCATAATTAATTACAGCCAAAGTTTTGGGTCAATATGGCTGCAATTTGGAATGTACGACCTTTTCATGAGCACGCACAAGTGGGTTTTTTGATTTTTGTAATAGTGGACATTTTTAGGGTTGCCACCATATGAAAAAAAAGTAAAAAACCTAATATCTCGAAAACGAACTGATATATTTTTTTTTTTGAATTTTGGCTCGATGAAAATTAGCAAGGTGGCTATCAAAATGGCGTATAAGCCATGTACACAAAATCTTAAATAAACAAAAATTTTTTTTTTTCAAGTTAATTTTTTATATATATTATGTTTTTTTTTTTGTTTGTGTCACATAGAGTTAAATAAAAAAGTAATTCAAATTTATAAAAACTAAAAAAAAACTATTTACATATTTTTTAATTATTCAAATTTTCAATTTCATTATCCAGATTTATTTCATCTAGCTCTCTTTGGTATGCTTCACTTAAAACTAAATAGTCAATAGTTTCCAAACAATCCTCTTCTGAGCTTTCTTCTTCACTTTCCTCTTCACTTTCAATTCTTCTGGTATTTACTTTCAAGTCTTCTGGTATTTCTGGAGTAAGTAACATGGCTACAACTTCACGTGGAAGCTGCATGCGGCTCTTCTGCTCAACGCGTTTCTTCACACTTATCGAGGAAACAAGAGGGTCGGACATGTCCAAAGCTCTGTTAAAAACATCCAGAAGATTTGTTTTTCGGCTGGTTTTTCGAGCGTGGTTTAATCTATCGTATTTGTAATGTTTGTTACGCGACTCAGCAGCTTCTTCTCCAAAACAACCTATAGGTAATATTGTACGCTCGATGATTTCTTTTCCGTGAATTAACACTTTGTGTACTGTTGCAGTCATTGGGAGCCACGGATATAATGTTAGTATTATTCTTGCAGTATTGTGACAATAAGCTTGTTATGATTGTGTAAAAACATGTCTATCAGCGTTGCCATATGCCAACCACAGGGCTATTCGGGTTAATGCAAAAAAAAACTTTACTTCAAGCTGACGCTGAGTCAAAAAAATGATATATATCAAAAAAAAAAATTCGAAAATCGCGGCAGTTCACGGCCAACATTATTAAAAGCTTATGCAAAGTTTGAAAAAGGCATCTATTTGAGGTTAAGTTAGATTACGAGATTTTTCTAACAAAATAAATAACGTCCACCAAAAAAATTTTTTTTTTTAATTACTTACTATTCCCTCTCTTCTCCATATTACACACAACTTCCTTCTCTTGTTAAATAAATTATAAAAACCGTTTAAATTTATATAAAAATTACACTTTTTATAGTTCATTGAGCACTTTTCTTGAAAATGCCTAACTTTGAATGCCCATAAATCAGCTGATATTAGGTTTTTACAAAAACAAAATATGCAGTTTTGTTGCTATGATGTATTCTTAATCAAACGTCATTAACAAAAACATTATTATTTTTTATTCAAAAAACTATTTTTGGCCAAGATTCCTGAACAAAATACCTATTGTGCGTCGTTTGAAAGCCCCAAGTCCCAAGGCTTTTTTAATGATTCGACTCCTGGACTTTTGCGTGATATTCATCTAACGTGCCATGATTTTCTGTTTTCGGAGAGGATTTCTGTGAATTCTTGATTTAACGACTTTGATGACATGCGGTGTTCGAACAGAGCGTGGGCGGCCCGACCGGTGGCGGTCTTTTACATCTCCAGTCTCCTCAAACAGTTTTATGCATCGGTAGACGAACATGCGGCTAGTCCCTAGTGGCCGGAGCGTTTTGAAAATATCGCTTTTTTTCATTTCACAATTGAAAAGCGCCATTACAGCGATACGGTTCTCATTATCGGACCACTCCATGATGAAATTGGAAACAATTTAAAAATCCCGTTACAGACTAATGCTATTGAGGCTAGCTTTCAAACCCCATATGACATTAACGGGGTATGTTCAGTTCTACTATTGAAATGGGTGTGTTCAATGTTGTAACAGTATTTATGTCCCTTCTAAGTATGTACAAATAAAACCACATTGGACATCCATGCAATATAGACATCAACTTTGAAGTATTTCTGACACATTGCGAGTCGTATTTAGCACGATTTCAACGTTCTGCTTAGTGGCACCGTAAAGAAATTTTGTCCACACTGTGGACGATAAGAAAGGTATTTTACCTTTCACTGCGCTCTCGCACAGTAATGCATGAGTGTCTGTTGGCACAGTTGCTTGTGAACATTCACAACTAGACCAAAGACCACACTTACATACATAAATACATCCCGCAAATTATGTACTCGTACATGCCTGTATATATGTACGAGTATGTCCGACAAAAGAAGTACATAGAGTTCTAAAGTCATTTAAATGAACATGTTAACAAATCTGTAAACCTTAAAGGAAACCTCCCTCCACACATGAACACACACACAAATATAAATATTTAGATTTCAGAAGTTCAACAATTCACTCCATAGTAAAGTGAGGGTTGTTTTTTAGAGTAATACAACTTTACACTGGCAATATTGTTAACAATACTACCATTATTGAAAGCAATTTCTTAAAAATTATCATAATTGGTTTTAAAATAATAGTTGTATCAGCTGCTACGTTAAATTAATTGCTCGTTATATCAAACAAATGCATAATTTATAGCTTTAGCATAAATAATAGGTCTTTATAACAATAAACAGATTGCCTATCTAGAAATTCGATTGACGGAAGAAAATATTTCATTTTTGAATAATGCTTCCATAGAAATCCTCTGTTTTAATATACATAATCTTAACTTGGTAGGGGTTTGCAATAAGGCTATATTTTTTTGATCGATTAAACATCGACTCGCCATCCATCTCAACATCTTATCATTTTACGCGTCAGCCTTATGTAAATTCTGCACAAAGACCTCACATTATTCGCTTAAGGCCATTAAAGGCATAATCGCTGAACGCCTTACCTATGTCGATCAACAGAAGGCTGATTGGGATGCCTTTAGAGAAACAACCAACTGCAGCTTTAGTGATCTTTTCATTTCCTCGGATGTTCCGGTAGCCGAAAAGAAGTTCCGGGCCATCATCAACTCAGCAAGCGCGAATATCCGAGATACGAACATATTTCCCAGCGAAGGCAGCGGGACTCACAGATGAGCGTGATCCTTGAGTTAGGAAACTCATCTCTGAGATCAGTAGGTTGAACGAATACAAGCGGAACAAACAAACAAACTGATTACTTGAAGCAGTGCGACTGTAGTTCCAACAATGGCAAATTATGTCATATCGATATGTAAACCAGGAAGAAAGGATGATCGGACATCCGCTTTGTTCGGGGATAGAACAGTGACAAATCCGAAACGGTGCGTGAGTTATTTTAATCGGGTTTCAATTGATCACTCAATTAAAGAACAAGGCAAAGGGACATAAATACTAGTGACAACATTGAACACACCCATTTCAATAGTAGGACTGAACATACCCCGTTAATGTCATATGGGTTTTGAAAGCTAACCTCAATAGTGTTAGTCTTTAACGGAATTTTAAAATTGTTTCAACTTTCATCATGAAGTGGTCAGATAATGAGAACCGTATCGCTGCGCGCTTTTCAAGTGTGAAATTAAAAAATCGATAGTTTCAAAACGCTCCGACCACTAGGGATTAGCCTATGTTCGTCTACCGATGCATAAAACTGTTTGAGGAGACTGGAGATGTAAAAGACCGCCACCGGTCGGGCCGCCCACGCTCTGTTCGAACACCGCATGCCATCAACGTCGTTAAATCAAGAATTCACAGAAATCCGATCCGAAAACAGAAAATCGTGGCCCATGAGATGAATATCACGCAAAAGTCCATGAGTCGAATCATTAAAAAAGACTTGGGGCTTTCAAACGATGTACCGGACATTTATTGACTGAAACGTCTTTTGGCGAAGCACGCTGATACAGAAAAATTTTGTTTACCGATGAAAAACTTTTAACCGTTCAGGAAAAATTTAACAAGCAAAATGATAGAGTGTATGCGCGGTCATCTAACGAAGCATCTGAACTGATCCCAAGGGTGGAAAAGGGTCATCAACCAGCTTCAGTCATGGTTTGGTGGGGTGTCTCTTACGATGGGGTCACTGACCTGCATTTCGTCGAACAAGAAGTCAAAACATCGGCCAAAGTTTACCAAGAAACCGTTTTGGCCTCTTCACAATTCCCTGTTCCAAAACCAGCCATGGACTTTCCAGCAGGATTCTGCGCCGGCCCATAAGGCTAAAACGTCCTAGGCCTGGCTTCGAAACAATTTGCCAGCGTTCATTTCCTCTGAAGAATGGCCCTCAGGCAGTCCAGACTTGAACCCATTGGATTACAAATTGTGGACGGTTTTAGAGGACAAGGTTTGTCACAAAAGATACCGCAACATTGGATGTCTTAAGACTGCTTTGGTTCGAGCTGTGACCAATTTTCCAATGGACGAGGTTCGTGGCGTGTGGAAAGGCAAAAGGCGGACATTTCGAATAACTAGATTCGTTTTGGATACAATATACATCAACAAATGTATGTGACGAGCAAAATAGAAAGGGACCTAAGAGTAAAAACCAGTTTTGTTCAGGAGAGCCATTTTAAAGATTTAAATACGTCTATCTTTGGTATACCATCACTTTCATAAAACGCGCATATCTCTGGGAGGGAACACTTTTGGGGCATGGGATCGGTCTTATTCGATGCTCAGATGTTGTTCACATCAAAAAAAAAGTGAAAATTGATTTTTTTTACCCTTAGGTCGCTTTCTCTATGCGCTGTCACATATTGAAAAATATTTGGTTCAAAAACATTCAGTACTTTTTTATTTTACAGCATAAAACGTGTGTAACAGTTTTTATGTCCCTACTAAGTAGAGTCTTGCGCCGAATCCGTTTTCTTTAAAAAATTACCATTGGCGAATTTGCCAATGCCATCCAAAACGGAAAGTCACCTAAGGCGCGGGTTTCAGACGGAAACCCCATGCTGATGTTGAAGCACTTGTCTATCCCGGGAGTAGAGTACATGACCAAAGGGCTCGCTTAGTGCCCGATGCATAGAAAATAGGATACTGATGCCACTAATGGCACAAGAAATGGTTAATCGAACCAATCGATCTTCTGGCTTTCAGTAGTAGCAAAGACGCTTGAAGCACTGCTCCTCCCCAGCCTGAACATCAGCGTAAGATTCACAATCAGCACAGTACAACAACCGCTTTACTCGTCATTAGCACACAAATTATTCGCGGCCTTAACCAGAACAAACAAAACGACAGGACGGGCATCGTCGCTCTTGGCCTTACCAAGGCTATAGACTCGGTTGATCAGGCCACTTATCCGAAGACATCGCAAAACCTTCCATTTCGCCTAGTTTGGAACGTTGGGTCACAAACAGTGTTAATCAGAATTTAAAGGTAGGAATTTGAAGCCCCGTAGATTCAAAAGAGTGTTACCCACGGTGGATTGATGTCTCCGGGACTTTTTAACCTGTATCTCTCTATAATTTATGCACCTTAAGATGGCGTTAAAATAACGTCTTATGCTGACGACAGCACATTAAGTCTAGCATCAGGAACTAAAGCGGATGACGAATGCGATAATATGTCAGGTGGTCTAAATGATTTAGCAAGCTTCTTTACTGCGTTGAACGCATAGGCACGGTCGAAGGGACAAGGTGTTCAAGTCACTCACCGGCTTGGGGAGCTGGCGACTTCACCTTGTTGGCCGCTCATAAAGCGGTAGGACGGTCTGTAGCGAACTATACAGCGCCAAAGGTGGTCGGCGAACGTCAGTAGGACGCAGGGGAAGAAAGTTCAGACCTACCAGAATGCCACCCTGTTAATAAAAACAGAGCGTCTCCTCATGTCGTCTAAGGAGACGAATAGAACAATACTAACTATATAGTTGTCATAACAACGACAAAAACTGGTCGATTATAACATGCAAATTTTCGGTTCTGAAACTAGAAACCACCTCTGTTTTATATCAAAACTTGTACCGATATCGACCAATTCCAACAGGGTTGTCCTTAGTCCAAAACTGAACTATGTACAGGGTTTTCCATTTAGTACATGCCATTTTTTTATATTATATGCATATTTAAGATATAGAGTTTAAATTTTTATACACGCAGAAAAAAGTATGGTTGTGGTGACAATATACGAAGAGGATAATACTATTGTTGGGTAGTACGATGCACACATAACCATACTATGATCCCCACAACCAGTGTATGATCCTCACAACCATAGAATGTTTCACATACAACCATAATATGATCCTCACAACCATACACAAACATTCACACGCAACCATGTTATGATCCCTACAACCATAGTATGGTCACACACAATTATACAGGGTGGCCCAGAAAGACCGAAGTGGTGTGAATTGCTTATAACTTTTTATTTAAGAGATATTTTTTTAATTTTTTTTTTTTTAAATACATTAAATTTATGGGGAATATTTTTGGATTAGTTATTAAAAATGAAAGTGGTGGCCATATTCTGCTTCGCACAAATGTGCTCTTTCCAACACATTTTCCATGACCTTTCGCAAAACTTCCGGTGGTATGTTGTTAATTTCTTCTCGAATATTGGTTTTTAACTCCTCAATAGTCCTAGGCTTATTAACATAAACTTTTCCTTTTAAATAGCCCCAAAGAAAACAGTCTGGAGCGGTTAAATCCGGGGAACGCGGAGGCCAATTAAAATTGCTGTTACGAGAAATTATTCTTTCACCTAAGATGTCGCGTAAAAGAGTCATTGTGGCCCTCGCAGTGTGCGCTGTGGCTCCATCCTGTTGGAACCATATTTGCGGATGGTTTTCCACGGCTGGCCTTACAAAATTTTCCAACATGGCCCGATATCGATCACCATTGATGGAAATGGCGACACCTTGTTCATTTTCAAAAAAATATGGGCCAATGATCCTTTCTGAAGAAACACCGCACCAAACGGTACACTTAACTGGGTGCAATTGTCGTTGATGAAGTACTCTCGGGTTTTCCGTAGCCCATATCCTACAGTTTTGCTTGTTAACGAACCCATTTAATTGAAAATGGGCTTCGTCACTCATTATTAAGTTATGAATAAAATTAGGATTCTCTTGTGCTTTTTGCTGGAAATAAATTGCATAGTCAAGTCGTTGCTGGTAATCTGTTGGTTTCAATTATTGGACAAGTTGAATTTTGTATGGAAACAATCCTATGGTGTGCAAAATTCGCTGCAGCGACGTTCTTGAGAGGCCCAGTTGTGACGAACGTCTCCTGGTTGATGTTTCTGGATCCTCCCGAATACTCTCCTGTACCACTTGAATATTGTCAGCCGTGTGGACAGTTCGATGTCTGCCGGGACCAGGCAGGTTCCTTACTGCTCCTTGTTCTCGAAAATTTCCAACCAGACGGTTTATTGTTGACTGAGAGGGTGCAACCCGCACATTAAATTGACGACGGTATGCACGCTGAGTCAACACAATGGACCGTTGATTTGAAAAGTAAATTTCAACAATATAGGCACGTTGTTCAATTGTGTATTGCTCCATTATAAATTATCCAAGTCTTCTTAACAAAATACTGAAAAGAAAAGAAAAAAAAAATTATAATAAAAAAGTTATAAGGAATTCACACCACTTCGGTCTTTCTGGGCCACCCTGTACTATGATTCCCAATATAATTTATTAGATGTTGTTAAAGTTGTCGACAATAGATTTGAATTATGAAAATTATTTAAAAATACATTAAATTCAATATAATACGAGTGATTTATTTTACAGTAGAAAAAATAAGTTTTAATAAACGTCAGCGTTTTTATTGAAAATATTTCAGTTAAACAAAACCAAAGCAGCTCGCTTAAAAAATGTTAATATCTATAAAAAAAAGTACTATTATTGCATTAGATCCGTACCGATAACATTTGTTCTTTAAAGCATATTTAAATGAAGAAAAATTACAATCATACAGTATGATTGCCGTATTATTGTTAACATAAATCGCACCAACCATATTAATGTTGACGATATAAGGCTAATAATTCGGGAATTACATCCAAGAAAGGCTACGGGACTCGATGGTAAAGGGTGTTTTTTATTGAGGTATAGAACTTCGAATTAAAATAAAACACAAGAAAATCGTTTTAATGTCCACCAATTTGGCTTTATTGGAAGGATAATTTTATGCCATTAATGTTTAAATATGATTTCGGGCATGTGGCCGCCGCGGCTGGCTCGAATAAAGCCAATTCGACATGTCCAATTTTCAACCACTTTTTCGAGCATATGGGGCCGTATGTTGGCAATAACGCCACGAATGTTGGCTTCCAAGTCCCCTAACGTTTCTGGTTTGTTTGCGTAGACGAGCGACTTCACATATCCCCAAAGAAAATAATCCAATTGTGTCAAATCACACGATCTTGGTGGCCAATTGACAGGTCCATTCCGCGAAATTATGCGCTCATCGAATGTTTCCTTCAATAATTCGATTGTGACGTGCGCTGTGTGGCATGTAGCGCCGTCTTGTTGGAACCACAACTCATCCACATTCATGCCATCCAATTCGGGAACAAAATAGTCGGTTATCATGGCTCTATACCGGTCTCCATTAACGGTAACTGACTCTCCAGCATTATTTCGGAAGAAGTATGGCCCAATGACTCCACCAGCCCATAGAGCACACCAAACAGTCAGTTTTTGTGGATGTAATGGTGTCTCAAGGGTCTCATGTGGATTCTCTTCACACCAAATGCGGCAATTTTGCTTGTTGACGTAGCCATTCAACCAAAAATGAGCAAAAATGAACTGAACAAAATTTTGTGATAAAAATCAGCATCGAGATGAATCTCATTTTCGGCCCATTTTGCAAGCTTTGTTCTTTTGTCAACCTGTTCATGATGAAATGGCAAACCAAACTAAATATTAATCACTTGACAGCTGACAAAATGGCCGCCAGTTAAAAAAGTGATGCCAACTTAAAGTTCTATACCCCAATAAAAAACACCCTTTATAAGGAACTGCATGCTTAAGCAGTTACCAGAATCCGCACTAAAATATTTTTGTTTTATAATTAATAGCTGCTTAAAGTTGCAATATTTGGAAAACCGCAAAGATTACACTAATAGCAAAACCCAATAAACCTTCAAACTCTGTGAGTAGCTATCGCCCTATTAGCCTCCTTAGTAGTCTAAGTGAAGTTTATGAAAAAGTTTTGAAAATTAAAATTGCAAAGTTTGTGGACCACGAAAAAATTATTCCTCTGACTCAGTTTGGATTTCAACCTTTCCATAGTACAGTGCACCAGATAAAGCGGATTTATAATCACATACATAACGGGTTCGAAAATAAGCTTTCGACGATAATGGTTACCTTAGTTATCGAAAAGGCGTTTGATTCCGTATGGCATAATGGTTTGTTATACAAAATGATTCAGTTTAAGTTTCCTCTCTATTTGAGGAGGTACTTTTCAAAACCTGATTATTCCACTTTTTGTGTTTTTGCACAAATTGAGATTATAGTTTCTTGGGTATGCCCCTATATATTTAACCCGAAATTTTGGTGCATTATTAAAGGCGTAAAGATTAGTCATTGTTTTGTGTAGGATTTAAAAAGTTGGCACTTCTATATTTGGAATAAATGCATGATTTAAAATGGAATAATCTTGTTTTGATGCGGCTGGTTGGAATAATCATGTTTTGATTCAAACCACTGTGGATTAATCTTGTTTTGCTGAAACTAATTAGGTATCAGATATATTAAGTTGAAATAAAACAACATTAGGTTCATTTTAATCTAAAGAAATTAAAAAAAAAAATTATTTTTTCTTCTGGATTAATCATATTTTGTTCCAAAAATGTATATTTGAAATGGATAATGTCATTCTGTAGTGGAATAATCTACTTTTGATGAAATCATGCATATTTCAATTATTTTCCTGGTGTAATTATTGACATTTTGAAACATTTTATTTTCGCAGAGTATTCAATCTACCAAACAAAAAAAAAAAAAATTTTTTTTTAAAAGTGGAATAATCATGTTTTGAAAAGTACCTCCTCATTTAATAGGAACAATTAAATCTTTCCTAGAGAGCAGTTATTTTTGTGTATGTGTCAACAATAGCTACTCTGATCTTGTACAGATTCCAGCTGGCGTGCTTCAGGGCTCAGTCTTGGGTCCAATTTTGTACATTTTATACTGCTCGGACATCCCTGATCTAAATGGATGTAATTGCGCTATGTATGCTGACGATACCGCTCTGTTTTTTTTTCTAACGAATACGGCCCAAAATATAGTAATTAAACTGCAACATGCTTTAGATATATTGGTAGAATACTTCCACAAATGGAAAATTAAGTTGAATAAAGACAAGACACAAGCTGTATTTAGTAGAAAACGAAATCCACGTTTCTATCCACAAGATCAGCTCAAAATAAATGGGACCAGGGGGGTTACTCTGTATTGCGATGCGTAAGGAAAATGGTACCTCGTATCTCCTTTCGCATCTAATTTTTTTTTTCCTTTCGCAAATCTGGCATCACCGCACTCTGTAATACAAAAGCGTATGTCAAAATTGTACGTTGAGCGCAAATATCTTGCGCTAACAAAATATCAAATGCAAAGGAAACGAATCATGTAAGTAAGCACAAATAAATTTTTATATATATATCTAAATTGTTTATTCTTTTAGGGAAAAACAAAAAAAGTTACAGACTCAGCAACGGCAGTTCGAAAGCTTAGTTGATTTTATGGTCCAACACAGCGATTTGGCCAAGGGACAGTTGCAGAGTGTAAATGCAAAACAACGGGCCAACAATTTGTGGACAAAACTGGCTGATGACCTTAATTCAAATGGACCTCCTGTAAGGGATGTCGCTGGTTGGAAAAAAGTAAAGGTGTTCGTTCCTGGCCGGTCGAATCATTTGTATATGGGTGCCATCCACTGCTCCAATCACCCCAGGAATGCCACATGCATGGAAAAATCCTCTTTTTATTTCGTTTTCCTCTTCCGCAGTTACCTCAAATTGTATGTGCGTGGGACAGAGTATTCGCTCAATCACCATGCAAACTTTTTGTAAGCAACGCGACATAGATTGCTGCGATAATCCTAAGAGATGGTCTTGGCCAATTTGGTGTTGATAACCACCTTGCCCAAGCAATTTCAAAGCAGCGGCCACTTTTATTGGGGTTGGAATTGCTGTGCATCTGTTTGGAACGATGAGGTCGTGTTTAATAGCGTTTAATACATACATAAACGCATCTTTATTGAGTCGAAAATTTTGTATAAATCTATAAAAATGGAATATTTGAAAACATTTTGCACATAATACCTACTCCTATTTTCTTACCCGTGGTCATTTAGGGAGAGTATATCTGATCTATCTCTCAAAATTCTTCTTGTAATTCGTCCATAATGTTCATTTTCGTCCTCAAACCATAACGCCATCGAATCCATAACTATTTATTTTTTGTTATTAAATGCTTATAAAAAACCACGTACCGCACAAAAAATTTGTTTAAAATGTTTTTATTTACAAGTTTTGACATTTCGTTTTGTCATTCTTCGCTATTGTTTATTTTGTGGTGCCAGTGTTGCCTTATTTTCGACTTATTTTGCGAAAGCGTTTGCGTTAGTGATACAGAGTACCAAATTGTACTCTTATATCATTTACCTTTCGCATCGAACTTGCTTTCGCATCGCAATCCAGAGTAACCCCCCAGTATACCAAGGAGTCCAGATGTTAAGTATTTAGGTGTCTACCTTGACAAAAAACTGATTTTTAATGTCCATATTTCTCGGCAAATTCACAAATTTAACGTTGCAAGAAATTTGCTATACCCACTCATTAAACGTTATTCTCCCTTAAATAGAGATAATAAAATAAGCTTAGCAAAGGTTGTTTTTCAATCAATTTTATTTGTGCAAAAACACACATCAAGAAGATTCAAGTCTGTCAGAATAAACTTTTAAAAATGATGTTAAATTTACCATGGCACTTCTCCACCACTTCTTTGCACCAATCCAACAATAAATGCTTAATACAAACCAGAATAGAAATGATCACAGAACGTTTTAAATTATTCTGCAGTTTATCAACAAATCCTCTGATTTATGACTTATATAATTATTCAAAACTCATATTCCTACATATCGGAACACATTCGTTTACTTAAAACAATGAAGCGAATGTAAAGGTTTCCCATAAAATCAGAAGTTTTTAATCAGAGGTTTTTAAAAAATTAAACTTTCCTCTGAATAACAAATTTTATAAAATAAAAAAAATTAATTAAACTGTAAATAAAAAAAAACAATATTCTAGATGAAAAGTTGTAAAAAACAACTAAAACTCTGTAAAATATTGTGATAACTAGATTAAGAAAACTGATTTTAACAAAATAAATAAAATAAAAAAAACCAACCATATTTTTGTCGCACCAACCATATTTATATTGTTGCTTCAACCATATTTTCATTTTTAAATTTGGCAATAATACTATTGTTACATTTCAACAATAATAATATTGCAGCAATTATACTATTGTCAAAACTAAATTCAGTTAACAATGCTATGGTTGCGACGAACATACTTTTATTGCGGATAACATTTTATTATTGCCGTGACCATGTAGTAACCATGTTTCTTTTTCTGCGTGCAGGTGTAGTTAAAATGTTATATTTTGAGAATGAAATTCGATTTCAGTCATATGACCACCACAAGTCCGGTACAGCAATCTATTCATTGAACGCAACTCGTGCACACATTTCGACCGGAACGTGGGCAATTTCGCGTTGGATGTTGTCTCTGAGCTCGCCTAAAGTTGTTAGCGTGTTGGCATAGACCAATGACTTGATGTGGCCCCATAAAAGAAATCCAATGGCGTTTAATCAAATGAACGAGGTGGCCATTCGACCGGAGCATTTCTCAAGATAACTCAATTAACGAATATGCCGCCTTTCAGTAAATCGATTGTAACGCGTGCTGTGTGGCTAGTGGCACCGTCTTGTTGAAACCACATATCGGCAATGTCAAGCTGTCCGTTGACGGTAACATGACAATTGTTGTCATCGACGAAAAAATACGGCGCAATCACTCGTCCGGCATTAAAACCACTGTTGAAGCTCATGTGGGTTTGTTGCTGTTCAACAATGCATATTTTGTTTATTGACAAAACAACTTACCTAGAAAGGAGCTTCATCGCTGAAGATGATGAAAGTTGGAGTAAGCGTAAGTTGGGACCACCGACTCAGAACTTTGGTAGTAATTTTTAATAATTTCGAAGTGCTCGAAAGTGAACTTTACCATGTTGAAAATGTTGACTACGACTTACGTTTTGACACTGAAAGATCATTAAAAACGGGTGCGTTGGCATAAAGATATGAAAATGTTATGTCCCTAGTCGAAAACCCGTTACGTTAAGTTTAATATTAATCAAATGTAAAACAGAGAAGATGTTTTGTTAGATATAACGGAGAATGCGAGGTACGAATGCGACCGCAAAAGTAACTGGCCTAACATAAAAAGAACCGTTTTTTGGAATTATTATTATTTATTTTTCAACATGAACTCCTTCCAATACACTTCATCAAACGTTTTTCAAGTTTTTTAATTCCATCCGAAAAATAAGATTTTTCAAGACCTTCAAATTATGCCTCAGTCTCAGCAAAAACCTCGCAATTGGACGGAAATTTTTTGCCACCGAGAATTTTTTTTAAATTTGGAAACAAGAAAATATCAGAAGGAGCTAAATCTGGACTATATGGTGGATGCGGGACAATTTCAAATCGTAATTCGGCCAGTTTTTGCTGAGTTAAAAATGCAGTGTGTGAAGGAGCATTATCTTGATGAAAAGGAACATTTTATTTTTTAAATGCGGTCGTTTTATCGTAATTTTTTCACTCAACCGATCCAATAATGCACAATAATATTTACTATTTATAGTTTTTCCTTTCTCAAGATAATCAATTAATATTATACCCCTTGCATCCCAAAATACTGTGGCCATTACTTTTCCTGCTGACTTAACAGTTTTCGCCTTCTTGGGACCACTTTTACCAGCTTCTATCCATTGTTTTGACTGTTCTTTGCATTCTGGGATGTAGTGATGGGTCCATGTTTCATCCATCAACAGTTATGAATCGGCGCAAGAACTCTATTGGATTACGCTGATAAATCGCTAAAAGCTCCTCGGAATTGGTCCAACGGACGATTTTTTTGAGGCAAAGTCAACAAACGCGGCAGCGTTCTTGCGGATAGCTTTTTCATGTGGAGTTCATCATGTAAAATACTCCAAACTTGTTTTTCGAGTAAATCATTAAATATTTGTCTAATGTTTTCAATAGAAGTAGCAGTTTTCGGTCTTCCAGAGCGTTGTCCATCTTCCGTACTTGAACGACCCATTTTAAATTGGTGAACCCAGGATTTCACGGTGGAGTATGATGGTGCATTATCACCATGAACAGAATCCAAATCATCTTTGATTAATTGTGGCGTATAACCTTTCATATAAAAGTGTTTAATTACCGCACGAAACTCTTTATTTTCCATTTTTCAAAAATTATAAAACTTGTTTACTTCTATCACCTGTAACAAAGAAAATAATCATTAAATATTTCGGAAATTTTGACTGATGGCTTGTAAAAGATTGCTTTTAAAAAACAAAACAAAAAAGTTGCTAGTAAAGCAGAAAATGTGCCAGGCCAGTTAGTTTTGCGGTCGCCCTCGTATTTAGTTGTTGTAACCAATTATTAAATGATATTTTTTAAGAATAAAGTAGTTCGATTATAAGCCAATCGTTTAATCTCATTTTTTACCGTAAAAATCTTAATAATCTTTTCTCTTCATGACCCTCCCTATGAGTACAGCAAGTACTACTTCAATTAGGTAAGAAAACAGTTACTAAAATTGTAATTGTTTTGGTTAATTGAAAAATTCGCTTCTGAAGGTTCCAATACGTGGTATGTTGCACCGATACTAAAATTTGAATAACTGAAAATTATAGAGCGCCAACCAACATTCGGTTGTACTGATGGATACTCGAGGTGCATGTCACCTCACCCATTCGGTTGGCAATGGGTCTGTTCTCTCTGTGTGTACAACAAGAGAAAAGGACACACAAAGTCTGAGCTAGGGCGGTGAACAAATACCTAAATATCTCTGATATATTAAAGACACAACTAAATATACTCTGCATCCCGCTGTAATTACATCCCATTAATAGTTAAACAATAACCTGCACCTACACAAATACTATACAGTGTCCCTCTTGCCGTGGCATCCATGAAGGTCGCCAAAGGTTAACTGTCGCCTTAGCACATTCTCGTTTCTAACACCGTCGCTTATGTGTGATAATTTCGATACTCACTTTAGTGGGTCCCAAAACACTAAAGTGTTTTCCTGATGTCACTTAGTGTGTTTATACATTGGGATATATGAATGCATTTTCGTGTAAAGTGTAAAATTGTTTATATTCATATTCACCTGCTTGACTGTGACATAAATATGTATTAGGGTAGACCGAAGTAACGAGTGGAGGAAAATAATTTTTATACCTTGGACTTGATATAGAAAACTTAAGGTCCATCGCCACCAACTATGATATTTTAATTTAAAAAAAAATATTGTTCTTCCGTCTGTTAAAAGCACTTTTAATGGAATCAACTTAGGAAGGAAATGTTGATAGCTCAAAATAATCATTAACTTATTTGCTACAATTGCCCTTTTAAAAGAACTCAACGATAATTACTAGATCAAAAGTTATAGAATTTTCGCCGATGGAAATCGATTCTGGACCACTGTGCGCGTAGAGTAAAGGATAGTTAATTATCTATCCCATTTCTTGTTAAAGACGATCAGGCATTCACTGACCCGGTTGATAAAGCTAACCTATTGGCTGAAATGTTCGCACGAAATTCTTCTTTGCCGGAAAGCAATCAACCACTCCCCGTGATCGAAAACGTATCTAGTTCCATGCCTCAGATACTTTTTCGAACGCGTGCAGTTAAAAGGGTTCTTGCGAACCTCGATGTAAATAAATCCCCGGGCCCGGATGGTATCTCTGCACTTTTCCTATGTAAGTGCTCGTCGACGCTAGCCCGTCCATTACGCAACCTTTTCAACCGGGAGTTTTCCCAGCGTGTTGGAAGGTTGCGAACGTCCAGCCGATCCCTAAAAAGGGTGAAGCCAATAATCCTGCAAATTTTTGGCCAATCGCGATTTGCTCTGCGCTCTCTAAGGTAATGGAGAGCATGGTTAACCACCATCTTGTGAGGTATCTAGAGTCCAACTTCTTGCTTAGTGATCGACAGTATGGCTTCCGTAGAAATCGCTCTACGGGGGACCTGGTGGCTTTCTTGTCGGAGTGCTGAAGTCGGTGTATCCACCAGTTTGGTGAGAGTAAGTTTGTGGCTCTGGATATCTCCAAAGCCTTTGATAGTGTCTGGCACGGTGCACTCTTATCAAAGCTGATGGCTTTTGGTGTCGTTGATACTTTCGCTCGTTTTGTATCGAGCTTTCTTAGAGATCGCACTATAAGAGTTGTTGTAGATGGGTTCTCATCCAACAAACATAGGCTTACTGCAGGAGTACCACAGGGCTCTGTCCTTTCGCCCCCTTTATTTCTAATTTTCATTGATGATCTGTTGGGTCACACCGAGAATCCAATCTACTCCTTTGCAGACGACAGTAACCTCTGTCATTCTTGTTCATTCGACCGTAGGCCGAGTCTTCAAGATATTGAAGACAAAAGGCGAATTATGGATGAGACACTTGGCCGGGATCTACTGGCCATTTCCGAATGGGGTCGAGTGAATAGGTTGGATTTTAATTCACGTAAGACACAGTGCTGCTTGTTGTCTCACAAGCGATTCGCTGACCCAACAACATCATCAATTTCTATCGATGGTACGGACATTGAACAATCAGAAGCTCTTGATGTTCTGGGCATGAAAATACAATGTGACGATCGTTGGGCGAGACATGTATTCGAAGTGTCGAAAGAAGCACTCAAGTGCATAGTCTTTTTAAAGCGGTGCAAGAAATATTTCCTTCTCATCTTTTCAATATTTATACAACTTACATCAGGCCGAAGATGGAATACAACTCCCATATAAGGGCAGGTGCTCCAAAATCATCCTTGGAGCTACTTGGCCGTGTTGGTGCTGATAGGTGACAGTAGGGTATCTAAATCTATGGTTTCCCTTGAACATCGTCGGAATGTGGGTTGCGTGACGCTGTTCTATCGTTACTTTCATGGTGTGTGTGTTCATCAGACATCCGTCGCATTATTCCTGACGTGAGGATGTTCGGTAGGGATACGAGACTTTCTAGGAATTCACACCCGTTTGTAATCGATTGGCCAGTTGACCGCACTATACACTACAGATCAAATTCGCACGTAAAGTCCGTATGTGGAATCGACTTCCGGCAAATGTGTTTCGCACTAATTGCGACATCCAGAAGTTCAAGACAAGTGTCAATAAACATTACTTTATCTTTCCCCCCTCCGATCCTTTACTTTCCACTCGCCAACGCAATGCACCGCATGTATAGGGGGCATCCCCTGAGTGTTGGTTATTAAAAAAAATCTATTAAATGGATTAGTTGTTCGGAGACGGCGGAGCAGTAGGTTCTGTTTAGTGAGTATAAGAATATTATGATTTGAAAGAAGTTTTCCGCTTTTTCTTAATGGGAGTTGAGCTACTTAGGTAAGTTAGTTAAGTTAGTGAAATACTCAAACTAAATAGATCTTTGGATTCCTTATAAAATATAATTATGTTTTTGTACGAGGGTTGCTATATATATTTCTGGCCTAAGCAACACTTAGTGTTGCCTGTCGCCATCTGGCATTTCTATTAGAAAGTTTGACATTTTTTTAGCATAAACGTACTCAGAACGTTTTGACGTACGACCATCATTTGTTTTGTTTACAGTGACATGAAAAAATCAATTTGGCAAAAAAAATGGAATTAACTCGTGAACATTTTCGAGCGATCATTTTTCACTTGAACTTAAATCTTTGTATGGCGATAAAGCACCATCCTATAGCACTGTGAAAAACTGACTTAATGAATTTAATCGTGGCCGACGCTCGCTTAAAGGCAACGTGCTTGAACTGATAATGGCAGATCGTCATGTGACATACCGTGAGATAGAGGCATCCTTGGGCATTTCTTCCACCAGCATACATTCGATATTGCATGAACACCTGGCCATACAAAAGGTTGTTCTCGTTGGATCCCGCACAATTTGACAATCGCTCAAAAAAGGCTCGTGTCGATTGGTGCAAAGAAATTTTGAAAAAATACGATCTTGGTGCTTTAAAAGACATTTCGTCACAGGTGACGAATCATGGATCTATGCGTATGAGCCCGAAACAAAACAGCAATCGACCGTGTGGGTCTACGAAGACGAGCCAAATTCAACGAAAGTTTGACAATCGCTCAAAAAAAGCTCGTGTCGATTGGTGCAAAGAAATTTTGAAAAAATACAATCGCGGTGCTTCTAAAGACATTTCGTCACAGGTGACGAATCATGGATCTATGCGTATGAGCCCGAAACAAAACAGCAATCGACCGTGTGGGTCTACGAAGACGAGCCAAATTCAACGAAAGGTTTTCGTAGAAGAATCACTTCGAAGCAAATGGTCGTCTGTTTCTTCGGCAAAACTGGCCATGTGACCACTGTTCCGCTTGAGCAACGTAGGACGGTCAATTCTGAGTGGTACTTCACAAATTGTTTGCCTGAAGTCTTCGGAGAAATTCGAAAAACGAACAAGAGAAGACGAATCATTGTGCACCATGACAATGCGAGCTCTTACACATCGGCTCAAACCAGCGCCTTTTTGACCGGTCAAAACTTCGAATTGATGATTCATCCCCCGTACAGCCCTGACTTGGCAACCAATGACTTCTTTTTATTTCCGCACATCAAGAACAAAATGCGTAGTCAACGATTTTCGTCGCCAGAAGATGCCACTGAAGCGTTAAAAACCATGTTTTGGAGGTGTCTCAATCAGAGTGGAAAAGGTGATTCGAGCACATGCAAAAGTGTATAAATTATGCTGGAGAATACTTTGAAAAACAATAAAACCATTTTTGATGATAAATATTAGCATTTTCATTATTAGGCCAGAAATTTATAAAGCAGCCCTCGTACATACCAATGTGGCTGAGAAGGTACTTGTTTTTCAACCCCCATGGGCTCATAAATAAAGCCACCACTTGAAAGAAGCAGTAACATTTTTTATATATTTTGATTTGAGTGTAAATGAAGTTGTGTTTGATTAAATGTACATAGGCACATTTTTAAAAACTAACGGTTTTTCGGGAACCTATTCTCATTTGCCTTTGGTAGAAGAGGGTTTTTGGGTGCCAGGGTCTTTGTGGCGTGATTTTTATTCTGTGCGACTGTTGAGCAAAAAAAGCATGGTTTTTATCTTAGTAAATTTTCTATAATTTTAGAGCTGCAAACTGCAGTCTTTTGAACATCACAACAAAGAAAAACTAGGCATATGGTCAATCAAATTGGGTCCGGAATTCCTGCTGCCTTCAAAAATTGGTAAGCAGAAACTTTGAAATATCCGCCTAAACCAAGTTTGTTACAATAGTTACCAGAAGATCCACACACTATAAATATTTAATCTAAAAGAAAACAGATTTCGGCCCACCCTACTACGAGTATATACATGAATACATACATTGTCAAGCCAACAAAAAAATTGTCATGCAAACTGCAGCAGGTAAGCTGTTCTATGGCACAGATATACGGCATAGACCTGGGTGTAAATTCTGCAACTTCACGTTACCCTTCCAGTATCTCTGGAAAGTTTACATAATTTTTGGTAGCAGCAGCACTAGCCTCAGTGGGGTGGAATTGTGACTCCTTGTGTGAACTAAATTTACTTTTTATTTATTGCTTTAACTTTCATAAAGTTTTTTAGATGTACGAGTATCCCTTTAAATTTATAATGTTTGTCTCGTATCAAATAACATCTGAATAAAAACTAGATGCACTTAGAAGTCATTGCCAAACATCGACTAAAAGGATATCAGTTCATAATTTAATAGTCACCCCGTTTGGACGCTGTTTTAATTGATGGGAAGACGAACTGGTGTTTTGTGATAGTTTTAAAAATTGTATGTCACTTACTCGTAAAAAACTGTGTCATTTTGACCTTAACGTAGTGTCAATTGCTTGACTTATGCGATGTAGAATACCAAGCAATGTACTCATTCCCAAAACCGAATTTGTTACCCTCCATCACGGAATAGAGGATATATTCACTTTGTCATTCCCTTTGCAACACCTTGAAATACTGCTTGGAGAAATCTGAATTGGAGATTGGCGAGATTTGTCTAGAGGGAAACATTTTCGCCACTCAAGAACTGAGTTAACCTCTGGAAAATGCACTACGCGGGCGGTTCGGAAACTTCTTAGCCTAGCACAAAAAGCGCGGTATAAACAGAAAAAAATTAAGTGTTTTGGAAACTTCCATCTCTGCTATGAACACATGTTAAATTTTGTTTCGATCTGGCAACTCCTTCATATAGAAACAGGTGTTCATAAAAGACGCATCCGCGATTTTTTTACAATGGAAAAATTAGAAATGCGTGGTGTCATTATATATTTACATAAAAAAGGTTTATCGGGACAAGAAATTCATAATGATATTGTGAATGTGTTAGGTGAAAGTGCTCCTTCATATGCAACAGTAATCATTGGGTTGCTGAATTTAAACGTGGTCGTACAAGCATTGAAGATGAACCACGTAGTGGACGTCCAAAAACAGCAACAACAACAGAAATTGTAGCCAAAGTGCATGAAATGGTATTAAATGATCGACGAATAAAAGTGCGTGAAATATCTTATATCATGGCTATCTCTAATGATCGAGTCCATTTAATTTTGCATGAAGAACTACAGATGAAAAAGCTTACAGCAAGATGGGTGCCGCACTTGTTAACAGTCGACCAAAAACGCATAAGAATGAACATTTCTCAAGCTTGTTTGGATCGTTTTCAGCGAAATAAAATGGATTTTAAGCTACGTTTCATAATTGTTGATGAGACATGGATCCACCACTATACTCCAGAGACAAAAGAACAATCCAAACAATGGACTGAAGCTGGAGGAAGTGCCCCAAAGAAGGCAAAAACAATTCAATCGGCTGGTAAGTTTATGGCAACGGTTTTTAGGGACTTCAAAGGTATTTTATTTTTTGACTATCTGCAAAAGGGTCAAACAATAAATTCAGAGTACTATTGCAACCTTTTAGATCAATTAAATGTACAAATTCGAGAAAAACGTCCTGGCTTCAACACAAAAAAATAATTTTTCATCAAGACAACGCACAAGCGCACAAGAGTGTTTTAACAATGGCTAAAATCAACGAATTAAAGTACGAGTTGCTTGACCACCCACCTTATTCTCCTGATTTAGCTCCCAGTGACTTTTACCTGTTCCCAAATCTAAAAAAATTCCTTGCTGGCAAGCGTTTTACCTCAAATGAAGATGCAATTACAGTTGTAAACCACTATTTTGAAGACCATGAGGAAAACTATTTTAATCAAGGGATAGAATTGCTAGATAAGCGTTGGACTAAGTGTATTGAAGTTTCAGGAGATTATATTGAAAAATAAAAATATTTTTGAAAAACTAACTATTATCTTTCATTGATAGGCTAAGAACTTTTCGAACCGCCCTCGTATACAGGCTTTTCCATTAAGGACTTAACAATTTTACATATTAATCAAACACAGAATATTAAAAAATAAAGAATTCATATTTATTCCAGGTGAAGTGCAAATTTTTTATTTTAAGAATGAAATTCGATTTCGGTCATATGACCACCACGAGCCGTGTAAAATGATCTATTTTTTGGACCCAATTTTTCACCACTCTTGCACAAATTTCGACCGGAACGTTGGCAATTTCGCGTTGGATGTTGTCTTTAAGCTCGTCTCTATTTGTTGGGTTGTTGGCGCAAACCAATGACTTGATGTGGCCCCTAACAAGAAATTCGATGGCGTTAAATAGCATGAACGAGGAGGCTATTCGACCGGACCATTTCTTCAGATGAAACGTTCAGCGAATTTGCCTTTCTAGCGATTGTAACGCGTGCTGTGTGGCTAGTGGCATCAGCTTGTTGAAACCGCATGTTGGCGATGTCAGACTCCTCTAATTCTGGCCAAAAATAATTTTCTAACATGGCACGATAGCGCTCTCCATTGACGGTAACATGACGATTGTTTTCATCGACGAAAAAATACGGCCCAATCACACCTCTGGCATGAAAACCACACATAATTTTTTTGCGGATGCAATTGGGTCTCTTGAAGCACATGTGGGAGCTATATTAACCGATTTTCTTCAATTTCCATAGCGTCCGGCCTTGATCCAAAACACTTACTCTCTACCAAATTCTATGAAAATCGTACAATAAATGCGACCTGTAATTTAATTACAGCTTTGGATGGACGAGCGGGTAGGCAGAAATCGTTAAAAGAAACCAGCAGGTGGTTATACGTCGATCGGATTACTTAAAGGTATACCATGAAACTAACTTATAATACCCTGATCCACAGAGTGGTGCAGGGTATAAAATATGGTCGTTTGAGTGGGCAACATTTGAATTGACTATTCCTGTATAGTCGATATTGCTAGATTCAATTGACTGCATTTCCGTGTATTGTGCAGGTCAGTGACACTGAACTAATAGACTTCTAATAGACCGAATTTCTTTGATTCTTTGCTCTTTGTTATTTAAATATCCAGAAGCCTACCTTCCAGTACAGAAGTCGTATTCTTTTGAGGTAACCAACTACCTTATCTACCTACTTAGTTTGCAATAAGGCAATCTGGCAACATATCACTAAATTGAAAGTAATATGGCAACACTGTTTCTCATTGGATACACCAAAGATAATTGAACAGAAATAGGGGTTCATCGGCGAATTCGTTAGAAGCAGACATTAAACATCTATAAAGTGCAACAAAATAATTAGTAAAATTTAACAAATCAATTATTTTTACTCTTTTGCTTTATAAATGGTGTTTTTTAGATGTGTGGTTTTTAATCTGGCCACACTTTTTTCGGAGTTGCTCTTTTTGACAGCTGTCACTTGTTTTATGCTCATTTGGTTTGACATTTCGTTTGCAAATCGTGGTGATTGGGCCCAAAACCAGATGGCCACCAATTCTGATTTTTACAAGAAAATTTTATTCTGCGATGAAGCCCACGTTTGGTTGAATGGGTACGTTAATTACCAAAATTGTCGCATTTGGAGTAATAAAAACCCACAAGCCATTGTTGAGACGCCCTTACATTCTCAAAAAGTCACTGTTTGGTGTGCTTTATGGTCAGAGGGAATCATTGGTTCATATTTCTTCAAAATGAAGCCAGCCATAATGTTACAGTCAATAAGAAAGGGTATAGAGCCATGCTTAATGACTTTAAAATAACATTAAGGGCCAAAGTATTGGACGTATCCCTACGGGAAATACAGGTTCAATTACCCTGACTGTATCGAATCGAGGATGGGTGAAAACTGATCCTGTCACAGAACTGGTTCGGTGTGGATATAATAGTGTCAATTACTTGAAATTTCAAAGTCATGGAATTCGCGAGATAACTTCGCACCTTAAACCGCACACAAAAGATTTTACATGTTCGCAGATTTCAGCTATCTAAATCTAAAATCTACTCAAAATCTACTTTGAACGGATTTTGTTTAGAAAACCATTACAATTTGTATGAAAATTTACATTAAGATCACATTTTTCCAGCAATCAGACAAGTCGCTTAATAAAACTGATGTGGTGACTAGGATGGGTTCTGTGCTGGGTATTCTATTCTATGGATACAATGACACGTTCGGTACCTGTTCTTTTTGATCAGTCCCGTGATATATCATATGATATCTAAGTAGTGTCAATTGACTCATTCCAATTTCAAAGCCTTGTAAAAGTTACCGGTTCTTTTCATATAGTTGGGCCGGTACTGGGACCCATCCCTATCCATGAAGGACCTTTCACATGACTGGCTTTATACCAGACCAATTTCCTGTAGGGATATTTTATGCACTATGTTGTGTTAAAATTGGGCAAAGGGGACGCGTCAAAGCTAAACTTTAAACGGTGGCCCAACCATAATGCACTATGTTAATTGTGAGTCACATCTTAAGGTCAAGTTTTCACCCAACCTAATTTGGCATTTCTTTGTTTCAGTGTTTGACAAATTTATTATTATAATTTCTTTCATTGCATAATCCAAAAGCCTTATGTGGCCAAAGTAGAACTACATAAAAAATGGTGGTTTACAATGCATATATATACGACGGTTGCTATATATATTTCTAGCCTAGGCAACACTAAGTGTTGCCTGCCGCCATCTGACATTTCCATTGGAAAGTTCGACATTTTTTTAGCATAAACGTACTCAGAACTTTTTGACATACGGCCATCATTTGTTTCGTTTACAGTGACTTGAAAAAATCAATATGGCAAAAAATGAAATTAACTCGTGAACATTTTCGTGCGATAATTTTTCACAACTTTCGACGTGGATTATCACGACACGAGTACATCGATGAACTTAAATCTTTGTATGGCGATGAAGCACCATCCTATAGCACTGTGAAAAACTGGTTTAATGAATTCAATCGTGGCCGACGCTCGCTCAAAGACGAAGGTCGTAAAGGTCGTCCAAAAACGGCCGTTGTGCCAGAGATGCCGTGCGTGAACTAATAATGCAAGATCGTCATGTGACATACCGTGAGATAGAGGCATCCTTGGGCATTTCTTCCGCCAGCATACATTCGATATTGCATGAACACCTGGCCGTAAAAAAGGTTTGTTCTCGTTGGATCCCGCACAAGTTGACAATAGCTCAAAAAAGGCTCGTGTCGATTGGTGCAAAAAAATTTTGAAAAAATACGATCGCGATGATTTAAAAGACGTTTATAAGATCGTCACAGGTGACGAATCATGGATCTATGCGCATGAGCCCGAAAAATAACAGCAATCGACCGTGTGGGTCTTCGAAGACTAGCCAAATCCAACGGAAGTTGTTAGTGGAAGAAACACTTCGAAGAAAATGGTCGCCTGTTTCTTCGGCAGAACTGGTCATGTGGCTACAGTTTTGCTTGAGCAACGTAGGAAGGTCAATTCTGAGTGGTACACCACAATTTGCTTACCTGAAGTCTGCAAAGAAATTCGAAAAACGAATAAGAGAAGACGAATCATTTTGCACCATGACAATGCGAGCCGTCACCCATCGGCTCAAACCAGCGCTTTTTTGACCGGCCAAATTTCGAATTGATGATTCATCCGCCTTACAGCCCTGACTTGGCAGCCAATGACTTCTTGTTATTCCCGCACATCAAGAAAAAAAAGCGTGGTCAACGAGTTTCGTCGCCAGAAAATGCTGATGAAGCGTTCAGAAAACATGTGTTGGAGGTGTCTCAATCGGAGTGGAAAAAGTGCTTCGACAATTGGTTTGAGCGCATGCAAATGTGTATAAATCATGCTGGAGAATACTTTGAAAAACAATAAAACCATATTTGGTGATAAATATTTGCAGTTTTATTATTAGGCCAGAACTATATATAGCAGCCCACGTATTACTCTCTAACGATGGGCGAGCATGCACAGTTGTTTTCACATTTCCTGCAGACGCTGAAATCTGTGCACGAAATGCATATGTGACAGCGCAAAAAAAAATCAATTTTAATTTTATTCTCTTTTTGACAACATCTGAGCAACATCTCTCATCGAATGAGAGTGATCCCGCAAAAATTGGCTATGATCTAATAGTAATGCAATTTATAATAACTTGCTTGATAAAAATCTCTATTTTTGAATAACAACATTACCCAATCCTAATAAATAATTTTGGGGATCATAGTATGGTTGAGTGTGAATCATACTATGGTTGTGGGGATCACAGTATGGTTGCGTGCGAATCATACTATGGTTGTGAGGATCATACTATGGTTGTATGAGAAACATACTATGGTTGTGAGGATCATAATATGGTTGCGAAGATAATAGTATGGTTGAGTGTGAATCATACTATAGTTGTGATGATCATAGTATGGTTGTGGAGATCATAGTATGGTTGAGTGTGAATCATACTATGGTTGTGGGGATCATAGTATGGTTATGTGTGAATAATACTATTGTTGTGAGGATCATAATATTGTTGTGGCACAACCATATAGCCAACAATAGTATGATCCTCTTCGAATATTGTCACCACAACCATATTTTTTTTCTGCGTGTACCAAGTATACCTAGCGCCACTCTGTGGATCGGGGTATTATAATTTGGTGTCATAGGAATTGTTTGTAAGTAACAAAAGCTAGGCCCACATTTAAGTATACTGAACGACGAATAATCAACTGTCGATTTCTTTTAACAATGTCTGCCTCTGTTTCCGTCCATTTAAAGTAGAAATCAAACTACAGGTCACAATTGATGTACGATTTTCATGAAATTTGGCAAAATTTAGTTTTTTGGACCAAGGCCGACCGCTATTGAAATTGAAGAAAATAATTGGATATAGGTCCTTATATTTTTATTGATGAAAATCGGTTGCGATTCAGATATATGAGACGCGCAAAATAGAAAGGGACCTAAGGTTAAAAACCAGTTTTGTTCAGGAGAGCCATTTTAAAGATTAGGTCCCTTTCTATTTGCGCTTAGAATCGTCGATTTCACTTTCATAAAACGCGCATATCTCTGGGAGGGAACACTTTAATAATAATAATTCGATTCGATTAATAATAATAATAATAAATAATAATTCTCATTCGAATAATAATAATTCCAAAAAAACGGTTCTTTTTATGTTAGGCCAGTTACTTTTGCAGTCGTCCTCGTATGTTTATCCGATTTAATGTTTTAAGCTCTAGAAGGCAAATATTACAACCAATCATTGTCAAGTTTGGCACATATTAGTTCCCCGTGCCAAGTAGGGGAGCCGTAGAAAATGAAGAAAACCGGCATAGCTTCTGCTCTTCTGTTCAACCGATTTTACCAAAAAGAATGAAATTTTCTTATAAATTCAAATAAGATATTACAGATGTTATATTTGGGTAAATTAGGTCCAAGAACCTGTTTGCAGTTTAGTTTTCTGAACATTCAGAAGTGCAGGATACTTTTTATGTGAAATTAAATTTAACTGATGAATATAAGGACATATGAGGAACTAATCAAAATTTAGAACTCGTATGGCAACACTGTTTCTTATTGGAGACACCAAAGATTATTAACCAGTAAAAGAGTTCATCGGCGAATTTGTCAAAAGCAGACGATAGAGAAACCATAAATTGCAATGAAAAAATCAATAAAATTTAATAAAAAATGTTATTGTCTCTCTTTTGCTTTAGAGAAATGTATACAATTTTTTGAACTATCAATTCAAGTCGATTTTTAGTTTCACTTATCCCATTTCGTCTAGATATTCCCAATACGAATTCGTTGACGACGCCTATTTTTTTGTTTTAGTATACGTAACCGAAAACATATGTTTTTACTAAAAAGGGTGTGTCAGGAATGATATTTCTTAAACAAAAGATGTGCTTTTACTCTTAATCGTTTCTTTAGCGACCTGAGGGCTACTCGTTTGCTAACTGAGTGACTTTTATGACAGAGCTAGTTTAGTTACCTGAAAAGAACACTGCTAATGTCGATTGCTTCTTCATTACCCACAAAGCATCATAAGAGATGCTTGTTCACATATCAGCATTTGTTAACCAGTATTTCTTGGGATTAGAAAAATGTCCGCAAGCCCATTTCTTTGTTTATGCCGAACTGTGTTTCACCCATTATTCGCTGTTCATATTTTAAGTATGTCCTGGGGTGAATTAGTCTGAGGAATATTTCTATTTCAAGTTGTAACTTTTCGGTGTCTTACTGCCTAATTTACATTTGAAGTCCACAAAACGCATGTAAGTGAGGGGAGTAGCCCTTACATGTTTTAGTTTTCTTTGTAATTCAAACAATAGTGACATGGACTAAAAAGTTTCTAACCAACCCCAACCTTCTTAAGGACTCTAATCATTGATATAATCACCAAATTGCTGTTGTTGAACAAAATCCTCTTACCACTGGTTTCATTATGACGTCTCTTTGGTAAACATTTTGAAAACTAGAAACATTTGTATAATACGAGTATGTGTGTAATGTCCGACCATTATGAATCAATTCTACCCATATCCAATCCTGCTTTATATCACACACAAATTATCACATTTCAGAGCCGAAATACATATTGACCATATGCTGATTTAGACAAAAAAAAAACGATGTTTTAAAGGGACTCCAATGTCCGAAACGAAAATATATTAACACAAATATTTTCATTGCAAAATTGTTCTAGCACAATACACATTGTGCAGATAATAAAGGACCGAAATGAAATGTGTAGAAAAGAATAGACAGCAACAGAAGGAAAATTTAAAGTTTTTATGAATCCGGTTAAAAGGCGACATGGGAGGGAGACCATAATGATAAATCATTGCAAAGAATTTAATAAACACTTTGCAGACTTTGAACATGCGAATAAAGAGATTTCCCAAAGATAAATTAAATATACAGGGTGGCCCAAATAAGACCAGCTGATGTGAAACACAAATAACTTTTTTATTTTTTAACATAATTTATTTTTTCTTCTTGCAGATTATAACTGAACTCTTGGAAATTTAAAATGAATGCGTACAGTACACAACAACGCATTAAAATTATCGATTTGTATTATTCTTCTCAACGATTAATTGTTCTGATGCAGCGAAATTATCGCCGTTTTTTTAACGTAAGATCAGCGCCCACATCTTCAACGATTACAAGTTTAGCTCGCCGTTTTGAGGAACTGGGTTGCAGTTGGCACTACATCTGCATCAGTTACACCCAATCAGATTCACTGTTTGGTGCGGTGTTATGGCTACAAAAATCATCGGCCCATATTTCTTTGAGCATGAAGATGAAACGCCAGAAACGGTCTCCGGGGCTTCTTACAGAACAATGAACGACAACTTTTTGCGGCCAATAGTGGAGCAACATCTTAATTTGTAGTTGCAACAAGTTGGACATACTGCTAGGCAAACTATGCACATGCTTCGTGAAATTTTTGCTGAACGCATAATTTCAAAAAAATTCAGATTTCCCTTGGCCTCCTCGTTCACCAGATTTAACTGCGTCCGATTTTTTTTTCTGAGGATATTTAAAAGACAAAGTGTATGTTAACAAACCACAGACACTTGGACAGCTCAAGCAGAATATTCGAGACGAAATACGGCGCCTGCAACCAGAAACTTTACGCCGTGTAATGCAAAATGCGCTAAAAGGAGCCAATGCCTGTGTCGAGCAAAATGGTGGTCATTTGTCTGATGTCATATTTCACACATAGTCACGTTAAATTTCCATAAAATGTATTTAAATTATAAAAATAAATCTTTAAAAAAAAACGTTATTACAAGAGTTATACGTGTTTAACATCACTAGGTCTCATTTGGGCCACCCTGTACTACACACATCTGAATGCTTATGAAATCACAACAGGATTCGGTAGAACAAAACACACGATTCTATTTTAGCATGGACAGACGGGTTAGAATTTTAAGACCCGCTTGGAATACATAAATGATCGGGGTCAGTTTATTAAAATTTCCAATGTGCATGACATCCTGATATTATTTAATTTTTGGCTGCAATTAAACGACTTATTTTTGCTGGACCGCTGTTCAGAAGTATTTTTGTGATCAAAAGGATAAGAAAAAAACCATTAGCAATTAGACACCTACCATGTTGAATGTTAATCGGTCAACCAATAAAGTAGCCAACAAATACATATGTGACAGCGCATAGAGAAAGGGACCTAAGGGAAAAAATCACTTTTCATTTTTTTCTTTGTTTTGATGTGGACAACATCTGAGCATCGAATGAGACCGATCCCTTGCCCCAAAAGTGTTCCCTCCCAGAGATGTGAGCGTTTTATGAAAGTGAAGTCAACGATTCTAAGCGCAAATAGAAAGAGACCTAATCTGTAAACGGGCTCTCCTGAACAAAACTTTTCATCAACTTTTCACTTTTTTTTGAAGTGGACAACATCTGAGCATCGAATAAGACCGATCCTATGCCCCAAAAGTGTTTCCTCCCAGAGATATGCGCGTTTTATGAAAGTGAAGTCTACGATTATAAGCGCAAATAGAAAGGGACCTAATCTTTAAAATTACTCTCCTGAACAAAACTTTTCATCAACTTTTCACTTTTTTATACCCTCCACCATACAATGGAGGGTATATTAGTTTTGTCATTCTGTCTGTAACACCTTGAAATAATCATCAGAGACCCAACAAAGTATATATATTCTTGATCCTCGTAAAATTCTAAGACGATCTAGCCATATTGTCCGGCTGTCCGTCTGTTGAAAAGAAGATAGCGCCTGCATGAAAGCAGCTAGGGAGCTGAAATTTGGCACAAACATATGCAGTTAACCTAGCTAATGCCTTGGTAATTTCTGAATGTAAACAATCAAAAAACAAGTATTTAAGAATTAGTTACGACATGTCTGAACACAATAGCAAAAACTGTAAAGTATGAAGCAAATAAAAAAATGTTAAACGAATTAACTACCCCAGATAAATAGTTTAGAATTCGTTGCGAGTTCGTTAAGAGTTCAGACTTCTCTAAAAAATAATATATATATACAAATAATTAATACAAATTCCACAGACAATTCCAACAGAAGTCGGGCCGAGTTCGTTCAGATATTTCGAAACATAATAAATGAATAGTCCTCACACAAATCAAACAGAATTCGTAACGATTTCGGTAAGAATTTTCGATAGAGTTTAGATATTGTTCAGAATTGTCTGATATCAGACATTGTCGGCAAATTTGGTTTACTGGCAGCATTACCCATTAACACAACACGAGAACCGCATCGAAATTAGCAGGATATTTAGCCCAAGTAAAGTTACCTGGGTTGTTAACAGCATCTCACCCTACAAATCTCTAGGATCAGATGGAATTCTACCAAAAATGCTTCAAAGCGCGGAGAGCATAATCAACCCATGTTTAGTGCACATACTTATTAGCGACATAAATGCGGTTACTCTATTGAACACACCCATTTCATAAGTAGAACTGAACACACCCCGTTAATGTCATATGGGTTTTGAAAGCTAACCTCAATAGCGTTAGTCTGTAAAGGGAATTTAAAATTGTTTCAACTTTCATCATGGAGTGGTCAGATAATGAGTGTGAAATGAAATAAAGCGATATTTTCAAAACGCTCCGGCCACTAGGGATTAGGCGCGTGTTCCTCTACCGATGCATAAAACTGTTTGAGGAGACTGGAGATGTAAAAGACCGCCACCGGTCGGTCCGCCCACGCTCTGTTCGAACACCGCATGTCATCAAAGCCGTTAAATCAGGAAATCACAGAAATCCGCTCCGAAAACAGAACATCATGGCCCGTGAGATGAATATCACGCAAAAGTCCATGAGTCGAATCATTAAAAAAGACTTGGGACTTGGGGCTTTCAAACGACGTAACGGACATTTATTGACTGCAGCTTCAAAAAAATAGGATTGAAAAATGCAAACGTCTTTTGGTAAGCACGCTGATAACTTGCACAGAAAAATATGGTTCACCGATGAAAAAAATTTTATCGTTCAGGAAAAATTTAACAAGAAAAATGATAGAGTGTATGCGCGGTCATCTAAGGAAGCATCTGAACTGATCCCAAGGGTGGAAAAGGGTCATCACCCAGCTTCATTCATGGTTTGGTGGAGTGTCTCTTACGATGGGGTCAGTGACCTGCATTTCTGCGAAGGAGTCAAAACATCGGCCAAAGTTTACCAAGAAACCGTTTTGAAAGTTGTTGTGAAGCCTCTTAACAATTCCCTGTTCCAAAACCAGCCATGGACTTTCCTGCAGGATTCTGCGCCGGCCCATAAGGCTAAAACGTCCCAGGCCTTGCTTCAAAACAACTTTGACTGCGTTCATTTCATGCCCTCAGACAGACCAGATTTGAACCCAGTGGATTACAAATTGTGGACGGTTTTAGAGGACAAGATTTGTCACAAAAGATACCCCAACATTGGATCTTTTAAAACTGCTTTGGTTCGAGCTGTGGCCAATTTTCGAATGGACGGGGTTCGTGCAGCTATTGACGATTGGCCAGTGCGACTTAGGGCGTGTGTAAAGGCAAAAGGCGGACATTTCGAATAAGTAGATTCTTTTTGGATACAATATACATCAATAAATATATTAAAAAATATTTGTTCCAAAAACATTTAGTACTTTTTATTTACAGCATAAAACGTGCACGCAGAGAAAAAACATGGTTACTACATGGTCACGGCAATAATAATATGTTCTCCACAACAAAAGTATGTTCGTGGCAACCATAGCATTGTTAACTGAATTTATTTTTGACAATAGTGTAATTGCTGCAATATTAATATTGTTGAAATGTAACAATAGTATTATTGCCAAATTTAAAAATGAAAATATGGTTAAAGCAATAATATAAATATGGTTAGTGTGACGAAAGTATTGTGTTTTGCGTTTTCTGTTAACAATGATATGATTACGGCAATCATACTGTCTGTTTAATTTATTTTTTCTTCATTTAAATATGCTTTTAAGAACAAATGTTATTGGTACGGATCTAATGCAATAATAGTACTTTTTTTATCGAAATTAAATTTTTTTTAGCAAGCTGCTTTGGCTTTGTTTATCTGAAATATTTTTAATAAAAACGCTTACGTTTATTTAAACTTATTTTTTCTACTGTGAAATAAATCGGTCCTATTATTTTGAATTTAATGTATTTTTGAATAATTTTCATAATTCAAATCTATTGTTGCCAACTTAAACCAATTCTAATAAATTATGTTGGGGATCATAGTATAATTGTGTGTGATCATACTATGGTTGTAGGGATCATAACATGGTTGCGTGTGAATCATACTATGGTTGTGAGGACCATACTATGGTTGTATATGAAACATACTATGGTTATGAGGATCATACTATGGTTGTGGAGATCATAGTATGGTTGAGTGTGAATCATACTATGGTTGTGGGGATCATAGTATGGCTATGTGTGAATCGTACTATTATTGTGAGCATCATAGTATGGTTGTATTTGAATCATACTATTGTTGTGAGGATCATAATATTGTTGTACCACAACCATATACCCAACAATGGTATTATCCTCTTTGAATATTGTCACCACAACCATACTTTTTTTCTGCGTGTGTGTTACGGTATTTATGTACCTACTTAGTATTCAGATTATGCCTATCCCTTAACTACTTAGCACTAAGTTGGAGATAGGAAAATATATTTGTCGTACACAGAAAATAAATTGTTTACGATTAATTAAATTAAAAAATTCAAATATTCAAAAAAAAAACTTAATAATGAATCCGGTATTAAAAAATTGCACATATTAACAAAAATATTTGTACGTTGTTTATCAAAAATATTTCAGATTTACAAAAAAAATGTATGCCGTTTATCGAAAATATTTTCCTTATGGAGCGATTAAAAAAATTCTAAAATTAACAAAAAAAATTTTCAAAAAATAGTCGGAAAGGCTTTTAATTACAACGTGGGGTGACTGCAGTTTTGGTGAGCGCCATTTTACCTTCGTAAGACCCCAAGCAACGAATGTGGTGCAACTTTGTTTAGCGGCTATACATTTAAGAGCAGACCGTTTCACATTTAACGAGAACTACCTCCATTTTTGTCACTCGTAACATTTTGACACTAAAAAACCTAAATTCATTTTTTTGTCTCTCTTTACCAATTTGTAGCAAAAGTCGTTCCACTTGTGCAAACAAACTTAATATAATTCTAATGTAAAACCCAAGTTTTAAAAAACCTGTTCGTAATTTAAAAAGCAGAAAAAATATATTCAAATAGTTAAATTTAAAAATTTAATAAAAATAGCTTTTTTTAATCGGCCAGAAAAAAATACCATCAGTGGGTCCATCTAACAAATGCTAGTGGTAATGACAAGATTTAAAAAGTGCTTATAACCATAAGTCTGTAACAACAACCAATACATGTACAAATTCAGTTGAAATAATCATGCTAATTAGTTAGGGTCGGTTATCCTACTTTGTCTCCTTAACCGATGCCGTCAGTTCGCACTTCTGAAAATTGCCGTGTACCTAATCAACATTTGGCTGTAGCGATGGAATATATGGATAGTGCGTGCATCCATCAAAATTTGGTTAGCAAAGATTTCGACTGTGCAACAAATCTGCTCTCTGTGTGCATTAGTTTGTCCGCTCGACGATACGCTCTTATTATATTTTAGATATTCCGAAGCAAAATATTGATAAACTTTAAAAAAAAACTACGCAATTTAATGTATAATAAATTTAAATTTTTCTATTTCCAACGGGGCCAATTTGTAGTAGTGTGTTAGTATCTGCGTGTGTGTATGTGTTGCCTAACCATAATATTGCCATAAATTGCTTAAATATTTTAAAATAATAAATTCATACAATTGTATCAAAAACAAAGAAAAAGTAATTAAACCATCCAGTTGGATAAACACTTTTCAAAAATTGAAAAGAATTTGGATTTTGATTGTATTTAAAATTTAAGCACAGAACTGGGTCAACGCATACACGAGTAAAAAGGATAAGGCTTAAATTGTAATATTTTTTGCAAGTGGTTGGTGTGCTGGTTTTTTAATAATCCAAGACTGTAGCACAAATAATAACACTGGACAAACAAATATTCATTCCTGGGAAATAAGGACCGACTCCTAGATAAATTAGGTAGACCGATGTTTTTGAATCGAAATCTGTTTTCAAAATATTATTAAAATACGTAACAATTCTAACAATCCATCAAAAAATCAACGGGGCAATTTGTTAAGTTTCGTCTGATCAAAGACTCTATAGACTCTAGCATGGATTGCGTTGCTGCATTTGAAAAAAAGATCTCTAAAAACTTATTTTAGACAATTATGGCTTTGGCAGTAGAAGTAAAGTAGTCCTAGTGAAATTATTAAATTGTATCCATATGTGACAGCGCATAGAGAAAGGAAACTAAGGGTAAAAAAATCAATTTTTATTTTTTTTCTTTTTTTGATAAGGACAACATCTGAGCATCGAATGAGACCGATCCCATGTCCCAAAAGTGTTCCCTCCCAGAGATATGCGCGTTTTATGAAAGTGAAGTCGACGATTCTATGCGCAAATAGAAAGGGACCTAATCTTTAAAATGGCTCTCCTGAACAAAACTGGTTTTTAACCTAAGGTCCCTTTCTAAGGGTGTCCCAAGAAGAGCGCAATTTTTAAATGACTGATGCAGCAATTGAATTGTTTCTCTGGCTGTATGACATGTGGCGCCGTCTTGTTGGAACCACATGCCCTCCACATTCATTTCTTCAATTCTAGGCAAGAAAAAACTGGTTATCATTTCACGATACAAACACCATTGACTGTTTGCGCTTGACCTGCCTCATTTTCATAAAAAAAAGGTCCAATGATTCCTCCAGCCCAAAAACCACACCACACAGTGACACGTTGAAGATGCATTTGCTTCTCGTGAATCACTCGAGGATTTTCCGCACCCCAAATGCGACAATTCTGCCTATTGACGAAGCCATCAAGATGAAAATGGGCCTCGTCACTGAAGATGATTTTATCGACAAAATCAGCATTTTCATGTTGTCTCTCCAATACCCAATTAACGAACTCCCTTCGCTGTCCATGGTCAGCTGGCTTCAGTTCCTGAGTCAATTGAATTTTGTATGCATGAAGATGCAAATCTATCGTCAAAATTCGCTGCAAAGTGGATTTGGAGACACCAATTTGCTGAGCTCGGTGTCGAATTGAGGTGGATGGAGTTTGAGCGACATCATCACGTACAGCTGCGACATTTTCGGTCGATCGACCTGGTCGATGGCGCGTTGTTGTCTTTACATCACTAACAGACCCAGTTTCGGCAAATTTATCCATTAATCTCTTTACAGTTGACTCTTTTGGAGCATTATTGTGACCCCAAATTGATCGCAATTTGCGAACTGTAGCCGCAAAACTTTCACCATTTTGGTAAAACAATTTCACAATGAGAATGCGTTGTTCATTCGTGTAGCGCTCCATTTTTACTAGCCTCGTACCTTCTACTAACAAACAATAACAATTGTTCAAATGTCAAACAATGACACTTCGAATGTTGCCAGATTTAAAAATTGCGTTCTTCTTGGGACACCCTTTTGCGCGTCACATATTTAGATTTGAAATTTCACTTTTTTCAAGTACCATTGAAAATTGATAAAATAACAATTATTTCAATACAATTTTTAAAAATCAGAAAAAAAACAATTATTTTTGATTGATGACTTTTTTTTAAACAAGGCCTAAATAAAACTCGTTAAGTGACTTCTATTGCTGACTTTTGAAATCGCATTGAACACATTTGTGTTTTTGTCCAAGTTACCGATTGAATACACCGTACATAAGGGCGATTCCTTTTCCGTGCAATACAATCCACATAGTATTAAGCACAAACGCCTCTGTTAAAATTACCGACTCTTTGTTGGTCTCTATTCAAGTGTTGCATTACTATTCTACTTGAATTTTAAATTTTTCTTTACGAAATCTCGTACAAACTCATATTCTGAATTTGCAAAATTTTCTTATTTCAAGAATTTTTGTTGGATTTTCTAAAAGTTTTCTTTCACATAAACCTTCTGCTGACAATTGTAAACAACGCAAATGAAATAAATGACTATCTAAGTAGAAATTTCCTAGTGTTATCAGCGAACTAATCTTTATTAAAGAGATTTGTTTTTGAATTTTTAATGAAATCGGACAATAAATACGAAAACCTCTATTTATTAGACGACAGCGTCATCTGTTGGAACTAAACTAAAGAGTAACCCTCCAAAAAGCTTAGGTAACATGTGGTCCAAGTTGATCGGTCGAGTTTTAGGCGCTCCTAACGCCGAACAAAACATTTTTATGTCACTGCGTTTGCAACATCTCGAGAAGATCGGGGAATCTATATAATATATATATATATATATATATATATATATATATATATATATATATATATATATATATATATATATATATATATATATATATATATATATATATATATATATATATATATATATATATATATATATATATATATATATATATATATATATATATATATATATATATATATATATATATATATATATATATATATATATATATATATATATATATATATATATATATATATATATATATATATATTTATATATATATATATATATATATATATATATATATATATATATATATATATATATATATATATATATATCTTTGATCGTCGTAAAATTCTAAGACGATCTATCCATGTCTGTCCTTCGGTGTGTCTGTTGAAAGCTTAATTAAAAGAAAGAGGATTTGGCTGAAAAAACATACGATTTTTTCGCTTTAGTAGCGTAGGCACATGTATATAATGATAAGGTTTATCATTATATCCATGAGCCATTTCAGGATTCGTGCTTTTTTAATTTTATGCCCGGCTAGGTTTAACCTAACTGAATTTGTCTAAATGTCTTCAAAAATTTTGGGCGAATAAAATGGAATTTTTCCACTGTGGAAAAACGAAAAATATGGGCGAATGGAATTCATTACAGGAATGGCCCACTTTGCTCTTTCTATTTCATAGACCTGTTTCATGATTAAGGTCGTGATTTTCTGCGATTGTGGAGAGGGGGGCTGAGATGCAAGGGAAAAATGCTGTCAATACCATCTGTTTATAGACTATTGCCACAATTTGAGAGAGTTCCGTCATTTGGTTTGTGTTTAACAGCTGATCAAAACGTACAGCCCCGTGGATTTTGGTAAAAGTGGAAAAAAGTGAATTTCGAGTGCTCATTAAACATTATTTTTTGAGGTAAAAAACCGTCAATCAAACCAAGGAAAAGCTTGATAAATACTGTGGGGGATATGCACCATCGGTTTCAATAGTACAAAAGTGATGTTGCACAAGTACAAATGATGCTTAACGTTCTGGACGGCCAATTGAGGTTAAGAAAAATGTCGAAAAAATCCACGATATGGTGTTGGCCGATCGAAGAGAAAAAGTGCGTGAGATTGTTGATGCCATATGCATTTTAAATGCCAGTGTGGTTTCGATTTTAAATGATCAGTTGGGTTTAAGAAAGCTGTCTGCAGGATGCGTGCCGCGATTACCATTTTATCAAGATACTGCACGGATGTACACGTATGAATTGGGTTACGAAATGGGTCCTCATCCGTCGTATTATCCGGATTGAGCCCCCAGTGAGTATTTCCTATATTTCCAAACCTAAAGAAATGGCTCGGTGGAAAGAGATTTAGCTCCAACGATGAAATTATTGATCACACAAATGGCTATTTTATGGACCTCGAAAAATCCTATTTTATGGCTGGGATACAAAATTTTTGTGAAGCGTTAGACTATGTGTATGGAGCTAAAAGGAGATTATGTTGAAAAATAGTTTTTTTTTTTGCAAAAAAAAACTGAGTTTTATTCGAAAATTAACGGAATGATTGATCTGCCCTCGTATAATGAATACAAAATATTCGTATGTAAGAGGGCACGCAATGGGCTATTATTTTGATTTGTGATATTATTTTTTATCGAATCCACGCTTTATAAAGGGTGGTCCAACTAAAACGCACGATTTTAATTGTAGTTTTCGTAAAATGCTCTTATTATTTTTCATTGTGACAAAAGGATATATGACAAATGCTCGACACCGCTTTCGATGGAGCATATTTTTAATGACTCTGAGACATAAGGTAGGATCAATGTCTTTTATATGACAAATTATCTTATAATTTAGTTCTTGAATTGTTGCTGGCTTATTGACGTACACTTTTTCTTCTAAATATCCGCAAAGAAAGTAGTCGAACGGTGTATACTTGGTAGGGGCATAAATGCTGTTACACACGTTTTATGCTGTACAATAAAGAGTACCTTATGTTTTTGGACCAAATATTTTTTAATATATTAATTGATGTATGTTGTATCCAAAAAGGATCTACTTATTCGAAATGTTCGCCATTGCCTTTACACACGTCTTAAGTCGTACTGGCCAATCGTTAATAGCTGCACGAACCTCGTCCATTGGAAAATTGGCTACAGCTCGAACCGAAGCAGCCTTAAGAGATCCAATGTTGGGGTATCTTTTGTGACAAACCTTGTCCGCTAAAACCGTCCACAATTTGTAATCCAATTGGTTCAAACCTGAACTGCCTGAGGGCCATTTTTCAGAGGAAATAAACGCTGGCAAATTGTTTCGAAGGCAGGCCTGGGACGTTTTAGCCTTATGGGCCGGCGCAGAATCCTGCTGGAAAGTCCATGACTGGTTTTGAAACAGGGAATTGTTAAGAGGCTTCACAACAGCTTCCGAAACGGTTTCTTGGTAAACTTTGGCCGAAGTTTTGACTTCTTGTTCGCAGAAATGCAGGTCAGTGACCTCATCGTAAAGACACCCCACCAAACCATGACTGATGCTGGGTGATGACCCTATTCAACTCTTGGGATCAGTTCTGATGCTTCCTTAACGGTAAAAAATTTTTCATCGGTGAACAAAATTTTTCTGTGCAAGTTATCAGCGTGCTTCACCAAAAGACGTTTGCATTTTTCAATCCTTTTTTTATTTTAAAGCTGCAGTCAAGAAATGTTCGGTACGTCGTTTGAAAGCCCCAAGTCCCAAGTCTTTTTTAAAGATTCGACTCATGGATTTTTGCGTGATATTCATCTCACGGGCCATTCGGAACGGATTTCTTTGAATTCTTGATTTAACGGCTTTGATGACATGCGGTGTTCGAACAGAGCATGGGCGGCCCGACCGTTGGCGGTCTTTTACATCTCCAGTCTCCTCAAACAGTTTTATGTATCGGTAGACGAACATGCGGGTTAGCTTTCAAAACCCATATGACATTAACGGGCTATGTTCAGTTGTACTATTGAAATGGGTGTGTAAAATGTTGTAACAGTGTTTGTGACCCTACGAGGTAATCACAAGTTCGTAGCGGCCAATTAACATCGCCACGACGTGAGTCAACACGGCCATTGAATTTCTAGCGCAAAAGAGCCATTGTTTCGTTGGCTGTGTAGCAAGACGCAGCATCCTGTTGAAACCACATATTGTTCAGGTCTATATACTCAATTTCTGACCACAAAAAGTCAGTTATCATCTCGCGATAGCGAACACCATTCACGAATCGAGGTTGACAGCTCTACTGCCACACATTTCCTACAAACCCGGCTTGCTGAAATTTGCGCATAATTCTTCCGATTTTGTACCTTTTGGTCGATTATGATGACCAAAAAAATCATGAACTGAACGAAATGCATTTTGATCTGAACGCCAATTTTCGTGAAAGGCTTTAGCAATCTTAATGCGCTGATCAATTGTGTACCTCTCCATTTGTCAAACACCTAAACAAAGAAATGTCAAACTAAGTTGGGCATAAAACTTGACGTCAAGGTGTGACTTACAATAAACATCGTGCATCATGGTTGGACCACCCAATAAGTACAGTCCCTGCTGTCGGCATACGAATCGACCACACAATGGTATTGAAATGCTTGCTATGTTTAAATTTGTTCCTTCTGTTGCGAGCACTTTTTCCACAATAAATTTCAAGGATTAGGCACAATGTAAAGATCTGGTCAATTGTAGATTTAACAGGCATAAAGCCGCACTGACATAAGCTAATTATGTTGTTGATGCGAGGCTTAGTCGTTTACATTAATGGCTTGAGAGGGCGATTTCTCTTAGTATTAGGTCTTCTTCCTCGATACCATTAGAAGGAACAGTTCTATTAAAAATGGACTATAAATATACCCCAAAACAACGAAATGTTCTAACAAATCTAATAATGTACTTATTTTTAAAATTTGGCAAAATTTAAACCCAAAACCAAAGGCTCCTGTAGGCAAAAAAGTAACTTTTCAATATAGATCCAAACGGTGTCTTTTTCAGACGTGTAGTTTTCAAGAAGAAATAAAACGCTTTTTATTTGATGGTATGGCCAAGAATTTAGCTTTATTATAAAGATAAGGGTTTGCCATTATGTTTTACAAATGATTTCGGGCAAGTGACCGTCGCGGTTAGCACGAATAAATTATGGCCGAAAGGTCCAAATGTCGACCACTGTTAGCAGCAGCAATAATGCGCCGAATGAATATTCTCTTTCAAGGCGGCAATCGAGTCGGGCTAGTCTACGAAGACAAGCGACTTCACATAACTCTAAAAAAAATAGTTCAGCAGTGTTAAATCGCAAGATCTTGGAGGTCACGCCACTGGCCCATGACGCGATATAATGAGCTCACAAAAAGTTTCATATAGTAAATTAATTCTTTCGTTGGCTGTATGACATGTAGCTCCGTCTTGTTGGAACCAAAGGTCGTCAACAACAACATCCTTCAATTCAGGCACGAAACAGTCATTAATCATGGCTCTATAGCGTTCCCCATTGACTGTGATACTGTGGCCGGATTAAATTTTGAAGAAATATAGACCAATGATTCCCCCGCCCATAGAACACGCCAAATAGTGACATTATGAGGATGTAACGGCGTATCAACAATGGCTTGTTGATTTTCATTACTGCATATGCGACAAATTTTGGTGATTATAGTACCCATTCAATCAAAAGTGGGCTTCATCGCTGCACAAAATTTTCTTGTAAAAATCAGGTGGCCATCTCGTTTTGGGCCCTTCACCACGATTTGCAAACGTTGTTTCGGGGTAAATCTATTCATTATGAAATGGCAAACCAAACTGAGCATAAATCAAGTGACAGCTGTCAAAATGCCCAACTACGAAAAAGTGTGGCCAGATTGAAAACCACACGTCTAAAAACGGCATTTATAATATCCGTTACTAAAGGTTTAGATATATTTACTTCAAATAAAACTAACCCACAAACAACAATTTCAAATTGCCAACTCCATAGTGAAACCCAATCCCTAATGTAGATTAAAAAAAAATTCTACCTGACCGAAGTTTACGAATTGTCCACTTGCTTAACTTAAAAAGCATCATAAATTAGTAAGAGAAGAAGCACACGTCGTGGGAATCTCAGAAAAAATATATATGTGACAGCGCATAGAGAAAGGGACCTAAGGGTAAAAAAATCAATTTTCATTTTTTTTTTGATGTGGACAACATCTGAGCACCGAATGAGATCGATCCCATGCCCTAAAAGTGTTCCCTCTCAAAGATATGCGCGTTTTATGAAAGTGATGGTGCACCAAAGATACACGTATTTTAATCTTTAAAATGGTTTTTACCCCTAGGTCCCTTTCTATTTTGCGCGTCACATATTTGAATTCGTGGAAAAAGTGACTTAAAGTTTTCTAACCAAAGCTCCCAATCCGTAGAAAATATCGGAAAATGACCCGAAAATACCCTTTTAATCTTAGTCGGTTGTGTTTGACTTGCACAGTCGTACTCGCACAAGCAGGGGTCCATGTACGAATACAAGTGTATCTTTCATCAAGTTTTTCCATTAATGCGAAAATGTGGAAACATACTGGAACCCTTGTACATATCGTTCGTCGTACATTCATGAATACATACGTGCATCCTTATATACGTTCGTAGATGTTGCGGCAATAGAATTTCATTTGTATTTGCATCGTGTGCAAAATGTGGTTTTCGATACTGCAACGGAACCGCATACAAAAGGTCGTAATTGAATGAATGACTGACGTTGTCCAGTTAATTGGGATACATTCGCATCTGAAGCTCCTTCTTTCTTACTGGGACATTTGCATTTGTTTTCAACTTCACATAGAGTGTGAGGGGTTACTGGTCATGATGCTGACGGCGTTTCGGTTAAACTGATGGGTACGTTTTGCAAGAATTTAAGAATTTATGCCAAAATAAGTGAAACGAAAACTAGTGACGGCTGAAACTTGAAAATTTTAAAAGTTGTTCATAAAATATTCAAACTAGAGGTTTCTACAATATAAAAACCTTTTAAATTTTTGCTGTCCTTGTAGTTGAATTGTAGAACTTTTTTATAAAAAATTCAAACATGAGGTTTCTGATAAATTTTAAACCGGAAACCTATATTATTTTAGCTGTCCTTGCCGTCAGAGTTCTTGTTGAGTTCAAGTTTTCCTAGTATCTGGTATAACCTCAGCAGGATCATTATTTTGTGACCAAGGTAAGTAAGTAATCTGATATAAGAGACATATGTGACAGCGCATAGAGAAAGGGACCTAAGGGTAAACAAATCAATTTTCATTTTTTTTTGATGTGGACAACATCTGAGCATCGAATGAGACCGATCCCATGCCCCAAAAGTGTTCCCTCCCAGAGATATGCGCGTTTTATGAAAGTGAAGTCGACGATTCTAAGCGCAAATAGAAAGGGACCAAATCTTTAAAATGGCTCTCCTGAACATAACTGGTTTTTAACCTTAGGTCCCTTACAATTTCTTGGTTCGTTAAAAATAGAGAATTGAAGCTTGAAGTTATCAAATAAAAAGAGTTAGAGTCTAAATTCAGTATTATGTTTATATTTCCGTGTTATGAGTGATGCATTAATATTTTACATTAATATTTTGTAAAGTTCGGTCTGGCCTAATCTCATATTCGCTACTGAAATCATAAAAAGCAATTGTCATATTTAGAGTCCTTCTAATCGTTTATTTTTAAATGCCGAAACCCAATGGGCAAGCAGGTAAATTTATTTTCAAAGTCTGCAATGCGACACAAAAAAGGACGCTATATTTGCCAGGAATCGTCAACAAAAAATAATGATATGTTAAGCAAAAATATACTCAAAAAGTGTTCGTTTTCCGACTTTTTTTTGGTCCTTAAAGAAAACTATTTTGAAAACTTTTCCGATTTTGCCTATTTACAATAGCGAACCGCATATGGCGTTAAGCCATCACCATGTCAAATTTCTAGCTAACTTAGTCAATAATTTTACCGAAACATAGTCCCATTGACACGAGGCAACTTTACTTGCCGCAATTCTCATTGTAGGAGAGAGAGAGGTAAGAAAAATCGAAAGGGAAAAAACTTGCCCGTACTGTCAATTCCATGTGCGTTTTTCGTACAGTGAAGTTGGCTGCAGATTATCTAAGTATTTTTTAAACAAAAACTAGAACGAATAAATCACGCAATTTCATAAAAGGCAAAAATGAGAATAAAATTGCCTTAAGAGAATTGCCTTGTGTAAATACGAGAGGCAAATTCAAAAGGGAATCATAAAAAGTGACGCAAGTAAAATTGCCTCGTGTAAATGGGGACATAGTTCATGCCAACAAAGTTATTTTCGAGTAACACCGTAACGTCAAGTTTATTACCCAACAAATTCAGCCATGGAGAGTTAATTTTTGAGCAGCACGTTAAGATTGTTGAAGCCTTTTACAAAAATTGGCGTTCAAATCAAAAGCCATTTCGGGCACTTTGTGATTTTATTTCAGCATAATCCTCCTTATGAGTCTACAGTCAGGAGAATTGTGCGCAAATTTCAGCAAACCAGGTGTGTGGAAAATGTGACAACACCTGTGCATGCTCGCTTTGTTCGTTCTCTCATCTGGCCATACTTCTTTGAAACTGAGGTCGGCTATGCAGTTACCGTAAAAGGTGTTCGCTAGAAATTGAGGTCAGAAATTTATGATATGGACCTGGACGATATGTGGTTCCAACAGAATGGTGGAAATTGCCACACAGCCAACGAAACAAAGGCTCAATGGCCGTGTTATCTCATTTCGCACAGTGGTCCAGGATCGAATTTCGTCGGCCAAAATACTATAACTTTTGATCTAGTAAATATTTTTGAGTTCTGTAGCAATTGTAGCAAAGCAGTCAAGGATTATTTTGAACTTTTAACATTTAAAATCGAGCTATTGGGTATATTTTGACAACTTTTCGTATTTTTCGATTTTAAAGAAAAGCAAAATTTTTTTTTCGTTATTATTTTTTTTACATAAACAAATTAATTTCCTCATTGCCGATTTTCACGTTTTTCAGGTTTAGCAAATTTAATTTTTCGAGGTTGACGAACTGAATCTCATACATTTTAAGAGCGATTGTACTATTTTTTTTTATATAAGCTTTATTTGAATTATTGAATCTGCTCCAAAGACGCCCAACAATAAGTATACGAATCTTAAGTATAATTCAATAATGAATCGTAGTATGGATTTCTTGTTATGCTAATTGGTAGGAATTTAAATTAATTTGGTCAAAATAGTATATAACTGGTATGGATCACATGTCTGAGAATTTTAAACCTGGTTTGGCTTAAACCTCGTGATAAAGGGCCTAAGGACCCTTACAGTCATTTACAGAGTGTTCGCGATATTATGTAGAGCGAAGAACCCTAGTTATGTATGTATAAAGGATAACTCTAGAATAGCAGAGTGGACGACGTAATTTAGGTTTTGTAGGTTTTTCGTGTTGACTGTTTTAAGGATCACGTATGAGAGCATTTAAGCCACGTGACGTAGAATAAAGGATTCGACACAGTCTTTTTTGAGTGTTCGTCCGCGATTGATATTGACTGTTTTAAAGATCACGTATAAGAGCATTTAAGCCACGTGACGTAGAAAAAAAATTCTACACAGTCTTTCGGGTACGTGTGTTCGCGATTACTGTTACGGATAAAGCACAAGTGCAGATTAGAAAACACGGCGTTCGTTTCGCTAAAGTCTTAAAGAGCTTGGACTGCACAATAATTGTCTAGCAAGTATGTTATCATGACGCTCGAGGTTATCTTTGTGCTTTATATTGATTTTTTGAATTGCCTCTTTAACGAGAGGTATTTTTAAGTCTCGGTGGATGTTTTCATTCCTCATATAACAAGGGGCACCGGGGCAATGTCTTCGATTGGCCCATAGCTGGGCACCGTATAACCAGACAGGTTTGATTGCTATTTTTTCTTAAACTTCAAGTGTGGTTTCTAATCTTTAATATAGCGTACCAAAAATATACCAAATATACTTTGGTTGTAGTAACTATTTTAAAATACATCGATTTTGAAAAAAATATAACTTTGGAGCAACATACATTTTTTTCTTTAAAAAATTCAGTTCCATTTTGGAAAGGTTTTCCATTTTTTGGGGTTAAATTTTGCCCGATAAAATTGAAAAAGTTAAATTTTTTTAGTACCACAACGCGAATCACTTACTCACTTTCTGTTTAATAACTTTTAACACGCGGCTAGAAAGTTGAGAACATTTCTTTTCTCATAATGATACATTTTATCCCAATCGGAGTTCATTAGCCAGTGCTATGTCCCAAATACCCCTAGTAAATGTAACAAATCGAATTACCGCAGGATAACAGCCCACAGTAAGTACTGCAATTCATTCACAAGTACACATTGACATTATATAAGTATTAATATGCTTACGACTAAATATTCATTAAATTCACATCAATGTTTCATGAATTGATAGATTTTTTTACGGATTAAATACAATTACACTTGATAAATTTATTTATTTTCCTCTTTTGGTCAAGGTACGCTATTTAGGGTCCATATTGTTCTCGTCGGGGAAGCTGTATGTAGCTTTTCTAAGATATGTGCCTTTTTATATTATCTTTTCGATTTAAGCTGGTTAGAAACCTTGGCTTCTCCTTATGTGTTCTACTTCCCAGTTTTACAGCACTCCAAAATATTTACTAGACCAAAAGTAATAAAATGTTGGGCGTTTAAATCGATCCTGGACCACTGTCATTCGTGGCAATGTTAATTGGCCACCACGGTCATGTGATTTGACTCCGTTGGACTTCTTTCTTTGGGATATTCAAAGGAAAAAGTGAGAGTCAACAAGTCAAGAACAATTCAAGCGCTAAAGAATAAGCTAATTTGGCACATTAAAGAAACTTCATTATGTCTCAGAGTTATTGAAAATATGGATCATCGGGTGTTTTCCACCAAAGCCGGAGCTAGCATTTGGCCGATATCTTGTTTCACACATAATTGTCATAGATCCTTCTTTCACAATAAAAAATATTAACCAAAATCTTTGAATAGTTTTTGTTTTATTAAAAATTAACATCGTGCGTTTTAGTTGGACAGCCCTTTATATTCTCCACCGTCCCTACGCTATTAAAGCGAAAAAATATGGTACTTCTTTGGGAACTTTTGGCTAATAATACAAAATCTTCTAAATTACTCTATATTTGCATTAGTAGCAAAATTTGTTTGTTGGGCCACGTGTGCCAAAACCTCCAGCAACTCTGCCCTTTTTTATTGCGTCCCAGGTTATTATTGCGTCACGACTAACAAAAAATATTTTAACAATTGTCCATTTACAACAAATTATTTTTTTCGAATCCCCTTTAGTCCCTTTAAGGGAGACTTTATTCCCCACTGGGCTGATTTTGCCCAATTAAAATCCTAAACAGAAGCCATGTAAAATTTCTGGACCTAGGTTCATTCGCTAAATCGCAATCTTGCTTTCAACATACACACGGACTTGGCTAGATCGTCTTAGAATTCTACGACGATTAATAATATATGTGACAGCGCATAGAGAAAGGGACCTAAGGGTAAAAAATCAATTTTCACTTTTTTTTTGATGTGGACAACATCTGAGCATCAAATGAGACAGATCTCATGCCCCAAAAGTGTTCCCTCCCAGACATATGCGCGTTTTATGAATGTGATGGTACACCAAAGATACACGTATTTAAATCTTTAAAATGGCTCTCCTGAACAAAACTGGTTTTTACCCTTAGGTCCCTTTCTATTTTGCGCGTGACATCTACTTATTACAGGGTCTCCGATCAATATTTTGTGGTGCTGCAAACGAAATTCCAAATTGAGTATTACACCCACTCTTTGTGGAAATACTCAAAGATGTCATTATTTGGTTCGCTGTCAATTTGAATTTCCCTGGGACTATACAAATAAAACTAAAACTCTACTACGAAAACAATTTTCAAGGAGCAAACAATTCAGATCATCCGGCCAAAACAACTCTTCTGTAAACGATATTACATTAACTTTAATTGATTTCATAACTAAGCTTGACAAGGATTTTCTCCAATGTACGGGAACGATGACAGATTGCCTACTTGCTAGCCAGGACACACACCGGCGTTTTTGCGAGTATCAGTGAATACTTTACGTCACATCCAGATGGCGGAGCTGCGACAACTTACTAAACTCCAGCACCGCTTAAAATCTGCGGATTCACGAAACTTTTGCAAACTTAATGCAAGATACACACGGGGCAACTGTTGCAGCAATACAGCCTTGTTCTAGCAAACGTTGCTTATTGTGGATCTCTGTTGTATTGTATTTTGTAAACAAATAAAAAGTTCTCTCGACGTTTGCCGCGAGTGCACCTAGCAAAAGACTGCATTCAGAGTTGCAAAATGATGGACACATCATTATCTGAGTCAAGAACCAGCAAAAAGCTTTTTTTAGTTAGAAATGGAGATAGATAAATATACAAACATACATGGAGACAGATAAACTTACATACAGTAGCCACCCACAGATCTTTTTATCCACGAACATAATTAAAAACCGAATTAAAGAAATAATAAAAAAAATCACTTACCTTTTGTTAATCCACTCGATGCATATTCAATAATTTTCAAAAGGTTTTGTACCCAGCATTTTTTTGAACGAGTTGAACGATACATTCGCAGTCATTTTTAATTGCATTGAAAGGACGGAGAAACGAACGAGTAAAAATTTGTACGCTTTATTGTACGAAACAAGTCACAAAAATCTCTCCACAAGTTTGATAGGTGGGGGCCCGACAAAAGTGTTCACGTTTCTACATTTGTTGCTTTCTCAGTCATGTTGTTATGGTGTTGTTGTTGTATCATTATTAGCTGCTTTCTCATTTTTGGGAGCTTTGTGCGCACTGTTCTCTGTTCTCTAATACCCAAACGCAATAGATAAACACACACGAACACGAGCACGGCAAAAACATAACGGAACGAACGACAAACAAACAGAATGCAATTGTTTTGTTTTATTTTTATTATTTTGGAAAACTTCTTGGGCGAATTACTTTACCACGACAGTAAACAACAACATCGAACGAATGATTGTTATATTATTTTAATTTAATAACATTTTAGTGAGTTTTTACAATTTTGAACTGATCAGCGTTAATTTGCACGTTAACACGGTAAAAGCGCGAAAAGAACTGAATGTTGTTATGGTTACAAGAGAGTGATAGGGATAGGAATACGAAACAGGGATGATCAAGTTGGTACTGGTACTTTTTGACTTGCAATAGTTCCGTGTACTCCTGCATTTGATACCTTTTTCAGTTTCCCGAAAAAATTACCTTTTGCTCAAATAATAAATTAATTTTTTATGTACTATTATTTTGTAAGCTTAAACCGACAAAAAAATAAAATTTAAAAGGATGTCTGTACGTAAATATAAGTGGTGTTATTAGGAAGCCTCAAAAACTTGATGGCAAAAATGCACCAGAAAAGTGCTTTGGTAACAAAATGTGTTAAAAATACTGAATACCCTACTGTGAGTAGGAAGTTTCACATTATGTCTATCCCCGTACGTCCTATTTTTTACTATTCTTTCTTATCTAATGAAAAGAGAGATTAAAAAAAGTCGTCAAACTATCGTGCAATAAGAATGCGAAAACAAAATTGTATGAAACAAGTTTTTATGTACACATAATTTACCTCAAATTCATGATACAGTGGATAGCGGATATAAGATTTAAAGTCTTATACGCGTTTTTCTTTTATAAGCATTTGCAAACATTTCTTATATGCGGTTTTTTTCTTACAAAACACAACTATAAATCAAAAACCGAAAGCTCTATTGGTTATTGGGTCCAAAATCCAATCTAAATATGAACAATAATTTACGAATTTATAAAATAATTCTAAAGTCAGTTTGAACATAAGTCATTCAATTATGGGGTACGTCTAAAAATTCGAATAAAGATATATTGGAAAGATATCAATCTAAAACCTTAAGATTGATCACAAATTCCCCATGGTTCGTTAAAAACAGCATTATATCGAGAGACCTGAACATGTCTTCTGTTAAAGATGAAATTAGTAGATTCAGCGAAAATTATATTCGAAGACTAAATCAGCATCCAAATGCCGTAGCCACATCTCTATTAGATAATACCAACGAAACAAGAAGACGTAAGAGAAAACATTTACTAGATCTAGCAAACATTTAGATTTGACTAATGTGGAAATTTGATACTGTTTATATTTTTGAAATAGTTATAAACATTCAGTAAATATGCAAACAATATTAAAAAACTAAATATGTTCTGTAATAATTATGTAGTTTACTAAAACTACATAATCCCTGTCATTTACCACTTCTGTTATCAGATTTGCTTATTGTCCTTTAAGATAGATTGCAAATAAAGAAACACAAAAAAATATCCGTTTCATACAGTAAAAATATTATTTGAAGTCTTTATACCGCATTTCTGTATTTACATTTTATAATATTTGGTAGTGTCCCTCTTTAGAAATTATATAGTGGTGTTTTGTCGAAGCCCTGATATTTGCCACTGAATAGAAAAAACACTATAATTTAGCTGTTATCAAAAAAATGACCATGTATGTTGAGAATGTCTTGCAGTACTTGAACCTACCAACAATTTAAATATAATTTGTAATAGATTTTAACTGTATACACTCGCCTGCTTTTAAGCAAACATATCTTTCCATACAACAAACAAAACATTTTTTTGAACAGCAGGACGATTCCTAAATGCAGGAACAATGTGATGTTGTGGGACTTAAGTAAGTAAGAAAGGTTATCAAGTAAAGGTTTTTTATGAGGACTTCATAATAGTCATCACTTTTAATAAATTTATGTAATTACAAATTAACACAATTTCTTTTACAAAAAACTTCGAAATAAAATCGTTCTATACGAGTATATGTAGTTGACTGTATGAATTGGATTTTTTTTCAAATTTGAAGTTTAAGAAAAGTCGTCAAAGAATACAAAAGTCGTCAATTGTCACTGGGTAATTTTTACACGAAAATCAGCAAAATAAAGAAAAATCGTGTAGTCTGCCACTACTGGAAATCACTAATAATATAGGGTAATCCATCTAGTGGTATATTTTTCAAAAAAAAATACGAAAATTCAAATCAAGTGTGAAATCTTTATTGTTCGTACGAAACGCATTTTATGCCATTTATTTTTTGAATATAATTTCCTTCAAATGTTGGCAACTGTAATATGGAAATGAGCGTTCGGCGACAAAACAAAAGGATCCGCTGCTTTCGACTTAAATTGTGTTCAGTAATGAGGCCTATTTCTGGCGCAACGGCATCGTCAATAAACAAAATTGCAGCATTTGGGCTGAAGAGGAACCAGTAGAGGCTCAAGAGGTGCCATTTTATCCAGAGAAAACCACGGTTCTTGCTAAAAAATTTCTAAGAAGAGCGTCTTAAGCATTGTTTCGGTAGTTGTTTAACAGTAGAGACTGAAAGGAAATACGCAAAGAATGTATAAGTCATCATTAAACAAAAGTACAATTTTAATAAAAACTTAGGCCGAAATACAAAATTTCGAAAGATTTTAGAATTTTTTTCTTGTTTTTTGTATGTAAATTTGGTCTATAGAAACTGTTAACTAAGTAATAGTCAGATTTGAGACGTTTTGCTGATTTTTGTGCGAAAAATGACTCCTGTGACAACTGACGATATTTAGTTCAAAAACCCTTATACTTTAACGATTTTCCTTAAACTTGAAATTTAAGAAAAATCAATGCATACAGTTAACTACAACTTTGTTTCGAAGTTTTTATGTAAAAGAAATTGTGTTAATTTGTAATAAAATTTATTAATAGTGAAAACACTTACCTAATTACCTTTTTTACTTACTTAAGTCCCACAAGATCCCATAACCGAACAAGGCGGAACTTCTCTCAAATCAGTGAGCTGTGCACGATTCAATTATTATACTCACTGACCCGGACATACATACAGTTTTACCATGGCTTAGCGATAAACGTCTTACTCGGAAAGTCGCCAGCATTTACGAGGTGAAAACCTGCCGCTGAAAAAGTGTAAGGTGTTCTACCCGAGGTTGGGCTATCCACAACCTGATAACCAAAAGTCAGCCGTAAACAAACAATACCAATATTGTTCCTGCATTTAGGAAACGTCCTGCATTACTTGTCTGTTCAAAAAATATTTTGTTTGTTGTCTGGAAAGATACGTTTACCTAAAAGCAGGCGACTCTAATACTTAAAATTTATTACAAATTATATCAATTTTTGGGAGGTTAAGTACTTCAAGACATTTCCAATATACGAGGGCGGCCGCAAAACTAACTGGTCTGGCACATTTTCTGTTTTACTAGCCATCTGTCAAAATTTCCGAAATATTTAATGATTATTTTCTTTGTTACAGGTGATTGAAGTAAACAAGTTTTATAATTTTTGAAAAATGGAAAATAAAGAGTTTCGTGCGGTAATTAAACACTTTTATATGAAAGGTTATACGCCACAATTAATCAAAAATGAATTGGATTCTGTACAACAATTTAAAATGGGTCGTTCAAGTACGGAAAATGAACAACGCTCTGGAAGACCGAAAACTGCTACTACTATTGAAAACATTAGAAAAATATTTAATGAAGTGACTAAAGATAGACGAATAAAGCTCAGAGAACTTGCTGATATTGTTAAAATACACGAAAAACAAGTTTGGAGTATTTTACATGGTGAACTCCACATGAAAAGCTATCCGCTTTTCATGTGCCGCGTTTGTTGACTTTGCCCCAAAAAATCGTCCGTTGGACCAATTGCGAGGAGCTTCTAGCGATTTATCAGCGTAATCCAATAGAGTTCTTGCGCCGATTCATAACTGTTGATGAAACATGGATCCATCACTACATCCCAGAATGCAAAGAACAGTCAAAACAATGGATAGAAGCTGGTAAAAGTGGTCCCAAGAAGGCGAAAACTGTTAAGTCAGCAGGAAATGTAATGCAACAGTATTTTGGGATGCAAGGGGTATAATATTTATTGATTATCTTGAGAAAGGAAAAACTATAAATAGTGAATATTATTGTGCATTATTGGATCGGTTGAGTGAAGAAATCAAGATAAAACGACCGCAATTAGAAAAAAAAAATTCTTTTTCTTCAAGATAATGCTCCTTCACACACTGCATTTTTAACTCAACAAAAACTGGCCAAATTACGATTTGAAATTGCTCCGCATCCACCATACAGCCCAGATTTAGCTCCTTCTGATTATTTCTTCTTTCCAAATTTAAAAAATTTCTCGGTGGCAAAAAATTTTCGTCCAATAGCGAGGTTATTGCTGAAACTGAGGCATATTTTGAAGGTCTTGAAAAATCTTATTTTTCGGATGGAATTAAAAAACTTGAAAAACGTTTGATGAAGTGTATTGAGTTGGAAGGAGATTATGTTGAAAAGTAAATAATAAAAATTCCAAAAAACGGTTCTTTTTATGTTAGGCCAGTTACTTTTGCGGTCGCCCTCGTATATGGTAAATTATTTGATAACAGCTGAATTTTTGTGTTTTTGCTATTCAGTGGCAAATGTCAGGGCTGCGAAACAAACACCACTATCAAATTTCTAAAGAAGAACACTTCCAAATATTATAAAATGTAAATAGAGAAATACGGTTTAAAGACTTCTGTAAGGGGACGAATCTCCTTTGCGGTCTTCCCAAAGCTTAGCGTTGATTTTTTGTGTTAAAATAGAAACATGCGTGTCGATGTTTATGTGTCTTTACTAGACAACGTCTCGAACGGAAAAAAAGAATTAAAGTCATAGTACATTATTAGCTTGACTTATACAAAATCAATAAAGTCGTCTAGAGTACTTTATTTTCTTAAAATATTTATCATTACATCCTAAAGCTAATTCCATTAAAAAGGTAGAGAGTGATAATGGAAGGAATAGAAAATATTAACAACAAGAGATATTATGCAAAGGGAATATCAATACAAATGAAAATTTTATTAGGGCAAAGAGAATGAGTGATAACTGCGCGAGTAAGAACCGAAGCTTAAGTTCAAATTACATCGACTCTCTTTCTAACAGGAGTGATGCCTGTGACATTACGTAGGCTCTCTGTGTAACATTAATGAGTAATGTTATTTAACATAGAAATGTAATAGATATTTAACAGAACTAGTTGATGAAACATATGTATGTATGTGCAGGGTTTTGGTGAAGATTCATCATACACTTCAAATTGGATTATCTAATAATTAATATGGAATAGTTTACAATTTTCTTCAGCGAATGTCTAAAGAACTTGTTTAAATAGCAAATATGATTATAATAGTTGGCCGTCTTGATATTTACGGGTATGCGATAAAAACACAAATCTTCTAATAAGATCCTACACACTAATGATTTCCAATGTCAATCTTAAACATCGTAACATGTTTCTGATGAATCATCTAATAATACGGAGAGCACGATCACATCCCTAAGGATCTTGTGTATCTGATTTGCCATCGAAAAATAATTACATCCTTACGGAGTCTAGTCCCGTGGCTTTGAAAGTTTTACAACGCAGTATGTTTTTAATTATCCGGTACAAGTCAAAAAGCAACTAATATAAATCGGTTAGGTTTCGCCAAAACTGTAAGAAACGGATATAAGAACATATTTGTAAGAAGAAATGTTTGCAAACACCGTTTACTGGTTTTAACTGTTTATAAATGCTTCTAAGAAAAAAAACGCATATGTGACACTGCATAGAGAAAGGGACCTAAGGGTAAAAAAATCAATTTTCCTTTTTTTTGATATGGACAACATCTGAGCATCGAATGAGACCGATCCCACGCCCCAAAAGTGTTCCCTCCCAGAGATATGCGCGTTTTATGAAAGTGATGGTACACCAAAGATACACGTATTAAAATCTTTAAAATGGATCTCCTGAACAAAACTGGTTTTTACCCTTAGGTCCCTTTCTATTTTGCGCGTCACATATAAGGCTTGACTTTTATCTACCCGTTATCTACAGTACCATGAACTCGAGGTAAATTATTTTAATATAAATACTTGTTTAAAACAATGTTACGTTGCTTACATTTTTATGGTACTACGGTTTTTTGACCATTTCTTTTTAATCTCTCTTGTCTTTTAATGAGAAAGAATAGTACGTATGGGAACAGACAATGTGAAACTTCCCGCTGACGTTATTTTTTTGGACATTTTGTATTTTTAACACATCAAGTTTTTGAGGCTTCCTAATAACACCACTTATACTTACTTACAGACTTCCTTTTAAATTTTACTTTTTTGTCGGTTTAAGCATACAAAATAATAGTACTTAAAAAATTAATTAATTACTGATTGTATTTTTATTGTTGTTTCTCATAAGATGCATTTATAAGAATTTGGCAGATCAGCTTGGTTCATGCTAGTAGCTTTTTTATTTTTTAATTAATAATTTTTTTCTGGTAATTTGCGTAAAGCGTTATTTAATTTATTTATGTTCGGTAACAATGAACGGCAATAACTATGATGATGTTGTTAGTAATAACTCTTATTTGTCATCCCAATTACGAAATTTAAAGGATTGTGTTAATGTAGGACATTTCAATTGTCAAAGCTTTAAAATAAATAGCAGCGCTTCAAAGATAAATGAAATTAGAAGTATTTTAGAAGACTGTTATTTAAACGTTGTTGGAGTCAGTGACACATGGCTGAAACCACATATTTCTACTGCAGCTTTGGACATTCCAGGGTACATATTTTACCGAAATGATCGTCCTGACATGAGAGGTGGGGGAGTAGCTCTTTATGTTGGAAAAAATCTAAAGCATAAAATTGTTTTTGTTGGTAATTCTTACGGGATCGCTGAATGTCTATTTGTTGAAATAATCGTTAATAATCTGAAAGTTTTAGTTGGGGTTGTATATCTTCCTCATGGCAATTTTGATGCCCTTGTAGAGCAAATTTCAGATGTAGTTGTTAGATACTCCAACGTTGTCATAATAGGAGACTTTAACAAAAATTTATTTAATTTGCAGGAGTCTGCATCTGTTCGTAGTTATTGTGCCAGTTTGAATCTTTCTGTTGTTCATAATTCGAGACCTACGCACAATGACGTTTTTCATAACACCACGTCCCTACTGGATTATTTTTTGGTGTCGATGCCTGAGCTTGTGAAATTGTCTGCTCAATTTTATTGCGCAGGTATATCACACCATTCTTTCATATTTGCTTCTTTTAGCTTGCAAGCCGCCTCGTCTCAGCAATTTTACGAGTATGTAGATTATGATGCTATTAATTTCAACACATTGTTAGATACGCTGGCTGCTTGCAGCCTCGAGGACATTTTTTTAACATCCAATGTGAATGAACAGTTGGCTGTTTTAAATAGCAGTCTTGATGTTTTGCTTTCTATTGTTCCAGTAAGAAGGCGTCCACTTACATTCGCAAAAAGAGACGATTGGTTCAAATGTGCTGAAATAAGGTATCATCTATCTTTACGAGATCTTTCCTACAAAGCTTATTTGCATAACAGAAATGCTGATAATTGGCGCATATATTGTAGGTGTCGTAATAAAGTAAAAAAGTATTGTTAGAAGAAATAAGCGTTCCGCTCATAGCAAACTATTCTTAAATAAGTCGAGTAAGGAAATATGGTCAATTTTGAACAAGAGCGGAGTTGGTAAAGGTAAAAATGTTGTTCATGATGTTGATGTCTTTGATTTAAATTGTTGTTTTTCCTCTAACCAGTCGAACAACCATAGGAGTCACCCGTTTTTTCCGAGTAATAACCTTAGAGGATTTTCTTTTCATTCTATTAATTTTAGTGAAATGTCTGAGGCTTTTAGTAAGATTAAGTCAAAAGCTGTTGGGTTTGATGGTTACACTCTCAAATTTTTACATATTGTTTTTCCGTACATTGGTGATTATATGCTGCACCTGATTAATACAATTATCACTACTTCTTCCTTCCCAGCCTTATGGAAAATTGGAAAAGTTATTCCTATTAAAAAGAAAAATGCTCCACATGCTGAAGATTATAGACCGATTTCCATTATGCCAATTTTGTCAAAGATAGTAGAACATATTCTCAAAGTCCAAATGGTCTCCAGGATCAATGCTTTTTCAATGCTCCATGATTGTCAGTCTGGTTTCAGGTATAATCGAAGTACAACTTCCACATTAATCGGTCTGACTGACAATATAAGAAAATTTACTGTTGATCGTGGTTGCTGCGTTCTTCTAGCGCTTGATCTAGAGAAGGCATTTGACCGATTGGATCATGCGCTGCTTATTGAGAAGTTATACTTTTCGTATGGGTTCTCAAGTTCCGCGTGTAGGCTTTTGCAGTCTTATTTGTTTGATAGAAGACAGTATGTATGTTTAAATGGCTGTTCCTCAGACTTGCTTCCAGTTAGTAGTGGAGTTCCTCAGGGTTCTGTTCTTGGACCGCTTTTGTTTGTAATGTATATTAATGATATGTTTGTTAGTGTTGAAACCAGCTCCTGTGTTCCTTTTGCTTTTGCTGATGATGTTCAATTGTTGTTTAAGGGAAACTCGGACTTCTTGGACGTGTTGCAGAGTAATATTAATTTCGTAACATCTAATTTGGCTGTTTGGTTGTCCAGTAATGGACTTACAGTCAATGTGAATAAAACGAAAGCAATGTTCTTTGGCAGTCCTTTGGAGAGCAATGTTGTAGTGTCTGTATCAAATAGTGTAATCGAATTCGTTGATAATATTCAATGTCTTGGTATTACTCTTGATAATAAGTTGGTTTCCATGGTTTCCAGAGTTAACTTTACTTTGCGAAAGTTGTACAACTTGGAATTGTCTCTTCCACTACACATTAAAATTAGGATAGTTCATGCGATTGTTATGCCAATATTTCTGTATTGTATTGAAGTTTACTCTGGAGCAGTGGCTCAGGTCATGGATAAGATTCGTCGAGCATTCAATCGTGTGGTGAGGTATTTATATTCTCTTAATATTCGGCGGCACGTTTCGGAGTACATTGATCGGTTTTTGCATTGTAGCTTTATGGAGTTTACAAAAATAAGGAGTTTACTTCACTTCTATAAGATGTATAAACTTCAGACACCAATCTTTGTAGTTAAATTTTTCCAGTTTGGAAGGTCCAGAAGAAATCCACAGCTTACAATTCCCCGATTGAATTCAGATTTAGGTCGATCATTTCACGTAAGAGTTGCTCGCATTTTTAATAGTCTGCCTGTCTCGCTCAGATCATTTAATTACTCCTGCCATACTTATAAGAAAAAAATATATCAACATGTGAAACATAATGATTTGTAAATGATTAAAAAAAGCGTTTTCTACGGGTATTGCTTTGTCTTTGATTTAATTTGAAACAATAGTATTGGCTAGTAGTCTTAGTGTGTTGCATTTTCATGCTGCTGTTACACTACGAAACTTAACTAGTAGTCGTTCATTAATACCTTTTTTTTGCGTAATTTGGGATATCAAAATAAAATAAAATAATTTAAAAAAAACATTATGTAACGTATGCTTAACTTAATACTTATTTATATAAAATAGATTAATCTTACTTTAAGTTTTTTTTGTATATTTTAAACAAATTTTAAGTAATTTTGTAACTATATAAGGCCTAAAGGCTCGGTTACTTTTTGAATATCAATAAATGAAAATGAAATGAAAAGGTAATTTTTTTCGGCAATCTGAAAAAGGTATCAAATTCAGGAGTACATCGTACTTTTGCAAGTCAAAAAGTACAAGTACCAACTTGATCATCCCTGTTTCGTATTCCTATCCCTATCACTCTCTTGTAACCATAAAAACATTCAGTTCTTTCCGCGCTTTTACCGTGTTAACGTGCAAATTAACGCCGATCAGTTAGAAATTGTAAAAACTCACTAAAATGTTATTAAATTAAAAGAATATTAGAATCATTCGTGGGATGTTGTTGTTTACTGTCGTGTTAAAGTAATTCGTCCAAGAAGTTGTCCAAATACTCGTAAGAAAAGAAATCAAAACAATTGCATTCTGTTTGTTTGTCGTTCGTTCCGTTATGTTTTTGCCATGCTCGTGTTCGTGTGTGTTTGTGTATTGCGTTTGGGTATTAGAGAACAGAGAACAGTGCGCACAAAGCTCGCAAAAATGATACAACAACAACAACACCATAACAACATGACTGAGAAAGCAACAAATGTAGAAACGTGAACACTTTTGTCGTACCCCCACCTATCTAACTTGTGGAGAGATTGTTGTGACTTTTTTCGTACAATAAAACGTAAAAATTTTTACTCGTTCGTTTTTCCGTCCTTTCAATGCAATTTGAAATGACTGTGAATGTATCGTTCAAATGAAATGATCGGTACAAAACCTTTCGAAAATGATTGAATATTGTTCGAGTGGATCCACAGAAGGTAAGTGATTTCTTATTATTTATTTAATTCGATGTTTATTTCTGTTCGTTGACAGAATATTCTGTGGGTGGGTGTGTATGTGTGTTCATCTGTCTACATGTATGTTTGTCTATTTATCTATCTCCATATCAATCTACAAACAGTTTTCTGCTGGTTCTTGACTCAGAGAGTGATGTTGTCCATCACTTGCAACTCTGAATGTAGTCTTTTGCTAGGTACACTCGCGTCAGCCGTCGAGAACAATGTTGCAACAAGTTTTATTTGTTAACGAAACACGTGGCAACACCTATACACACTGAGCAACGCATTGCTGCAACAGTAGCCTTGTGTTAAGTTAGCAAAAGTTTCGTGAATCCGCAGATTTTAAGCGGAGCTAGAATTTGGTAAGTTGTTGCAGCTCCGCCATCTGGATGTGACGTAAAGCATTCGCTAATACTCTCCAAATCGCCGATGTGTGTCCTGGCTAACAAGTAGGCCACCTGTCGGCTCCGTACATTGGTGAAAATCGTTACAAAGCTTAGTTTAGAAATCGAATATGTGACAGCGCATAGAGAAGGGGACCTAAGGGTAAAAAAAAACAATTTTAATTTTTTTTCTTTTTTTTGATTTGGACAACATCTGAGCATCGAATGAGACCGATCCCACGCCCCAAAAGTGTTCCCTCCCAGAGATATGCGCGTTTTATGAAAGTGAAGTCGACGATTCTAAGTCCATATAGAAAGGGACCTAATCTTTAAAATGGCTCTCCTGAACAAAACTTTTCATCAACTTCTCACTTATTTTTGATGTGGACAACATCTGAACATCGAATGAGACCGATCCCATGCCCCAAAAGTGTTTTCTCCCAGAGATATGCGCGTTTTCTGAAAGTAAAGTCGACGATTCTAAGCGCAAATAGAAAGGAACCTAATCTTTAAAATGACTCTCCTGAACTAAACTGGGTTTTAACCTTAGGTCCCTTTCTTTTTTGCGCACATATATATATTTTAAAGAAGAGCTGTTTTGGCCAGAGCAGTTAAATGTATAATTAGAGTAAATTGCAGGGTTTCAAAGGCTAGCGCAATGTAAGCAAAAAATTTGTTAATTTTTCACAGCTAAAATATCTAACAAATTTCAAAAGCAGTAGTTAATAAAAAGCTACTGCTTTTTAATATAACTAGCCAATTTTTTAATAAGCGTAAGCAATAAAGCTGAACAAAATCCATTTTTTAGCAACCTAATTGCTGCTTATTAGCTTTAATGTTAGCTGGTTTGAGCAATTTTAAAGGCTGCAGCGGTTGTGCGTTGCAAAAATAAAAATCTTTTTGTTTTGAGTTCAGTATTGCTACCGAAGTTGCACACCAAATGTTATATATGTATGTGACGCGGCCTCTGAAAAGGCGGCAGCGTTCAATCCTGTTTTTAAATTTTTCAATTTCATTTACTATCCGGATTCTGGATTTTCAATAAAATTCTGTTTTTCTTTCATTTGTGCTCTTCTTTCTCTACATTTTTAGTACCCTTCTAAGCAAGTTAGGACTAAGCAAGTCTAGGTTTCACCACGTAAAAGAGCGTCTCAAAAACTATCGAAACCAAAAAAAAGTGGAAATTTTTTTTGAGTCATAAGCAACCTTTTCGTAGGCCGGGTCACATATGTGACAGCGCATAAAGAAAGGGACCTAAGGGTAAAAAATCAATTTTCACTTTTTTTTTGATATGGACAACATCTGAGCATCGAATGAGACCGACCCCATGCCCCAAAAGTGTTACATCCCAGAGATATGCGCGTTTTATGAAAGTGATGGTAACCAAAGATACACGTATTTAAATCTTTAAAATGGCTCTCCTGAACAAAACTGGTTTTTACCCTTAGATCCCTCTCACATATATTGATTTATATAACATTTTTTAATAAATTTTCCTATACTTAATCGGAATGTGTTGCTGCATTAAATATAAATGCTTATTTTGCTAAACATAGAAAAAATAATGTAATAAAGTTTGGTCCAACCATAATGCACGATGTGAATTGTGAATCACTCCTTAACGTCAAGTTTTTTTTGGGTTTTTGATCTGACATTTCGATTTTTCACTGTTTGACAAATCAGCAATGGTGAGTTATACACTTGAGCAGCGCATTAAGATTATTAAAGCCTTGAACGAAAATGGGCGTTCAAATTAAAATTGATTTTTTTGGTCAGCATAATCAAATATATGTGATTACAATCGGGAGAATTGTAAAAAATTTTTCGCAAACCGCGTCTGTATGAAATGAGAAAGCTCGTTTAGTTCGTTCTGAGGAAACATTGTTGTTGTTTGTGATAGTGTGAAAAAAAAATCCGTAAATTTCGATTCGTGAATGGTGTTCGCTGTAGCGAGAGGATAAGGGACTGCTTGTGGCCATAAATTGAGGATATGAACCTGAACAGTATTTTGTTTCAACAGGATATTGCCGCACTGCCAACGAAACACTGGCTCTATTGCTCGAGAAATTCAATAGGCGTGTTACTTCACGTCGTGGCGATCATGTGATTAGACACAGTTGGACTTTTTTCTTTGAGGATATTTAAAAAAAAGTATGATGGAAGAGATAATTTGGCACATAAAGAACATTGAACCTCTATGTCTCACAGTCATATGCACCATCAGATGGCTATCATTTGGCCGATATTTTGTTTCACACATAATTGTCATAGATTCTACTATCATAATAAAAAATATTACGATAATTCTCTAATAACTGTTTTAGTTTAAGTTACAATCAACTTCATGCGTTTTAGTTTGACCACTATTTACAAGTTGCTGTAGTTTTGAGCTTTGTCCGCTAAGAAAATTAAACTTTCCACTCAAAAAATTGTTTTTTTAATTTAGTTTTGAATTAGAGATTATACATTGAGTTTTACTCTATATTTATTTTAGGTCAACGTTTACGTCAAATGTCATTGATTAAACCTGATATAAAAAAGTGAATAGTAAAAAACTAAGCTCTTTCTCTGTCTGTACACGATCGAACTATTTCACAACGACTCTGGTTAGTAAACAAGCCGATCTATCAGATTCATTTGACTGTTGGTAATGAATAATTAAAGCAGAACCGTCACGCCAGAAGTGTGCCAGTTGGTCACCTTATTTATAATCAACACTGGTAGATTTGAGTCATAACGGTCTCTATTAATACCCTGCACCACTCTGTGGAACAGCGTAGTGAAGTTAGTTTCATGGCAAATGTTTGTAACTACCATATAATATTTCAGCTAGACCTACCTTTAAGTATACCGATCGACGTAAAATCTCCTGCTGAGTTCACTTAACAATGCCTATCTGGCCTTTCTCGGGGGGTGAACGAAAAAGTATAATAAATCCCAAAAGAACCTGGTAGTTCCGAACTATTTTTCATTTTACAACACTCTACAGTATGAAATAAGTTAAAAAGTAGTAAATATTTTTTCGATTTAGTGATTTTTTATGATGTTTCCTTTTTAAAATCGTATAGAGTTAATTTTTATAAAACATTTTAACATCTTATCTCCTTTCTTTTTTTCGAAAAAGTAAAAAAATATATTCTATATATATAAAGATATAGTTTGAATATTTTTATGTCATTTAAAAATTTTCTCTAATTAATTTATTTGGACTCTGTTTTTTTAAAAACATTGTATAAATGTTTATTAAAATGGTCGTTTATTTTCTTAATTACTATTAACTATTATTTTCAAGATAAACTGGGCCTTTTTTAAAAAAAATAAAAAAAAAATAATAAAAAAATAAAATAATAAAAATAAAAAATAAATCGACGCAGAGGGGCGATTTCAATATTAAATTTGTTGTCCACCAATTTCTTTTTTTAATAACTTACAAAAATACCGATGTGAAAGTATATATTTTTTATCACATCTACAGCCAAGATTTAAAGCATTCATTTAAGGTGTTTTGTGTCACAATAACCCTGAAGTAACCACAAATATTACGGTTTCAATTCCATTTAACTTCACTTAAATGTTATCATATTCAGCTTTATCTTAAAATACACTTATGCATTCAAACTTTCGTAGATTCGAAAGTAATAACCAAGACTTACAAAATAGCTAATAATGTATTTAACAGAATAAATACAGGGTTTCCGCCGGAAAGGTATACTACTTTTTATTGCCGCTACAATTTATCGTGTAGTGAATGATTTCGAAGAAAGATGGCCTGTAGCTGATAGGCGCAAGCATAGACTACAACGTAGTGTTCAAAACAATCCATCAAGTTCAATTCGACGCCGCACAGTGGGTCAGATTACAAAAAACGTGGTCATAATATCATAACTTCGCTTAATAATGTACTAGAGATTTGTAAAGGAGGAGTCAGTCATTTCGTATATTGCATTTGTAGACACCCTGTTATTACGCGGAGTTTGATACAGGGTCTCAAAGTGGACCCCTTTGATGCTGTTAATGTTTTAAAGACCTGTAATTTTGAGCGGATTTGTAAAATTGTTTGCTTCAAGAAATCCTCTAAGAGAGACAAATAAAAAATACGCTGAATTATCTCTGATTTATCTGATTTATCTCTGACCATTCAAAAGATATTTGCAGTCAAAAATAAAAAACGTCAATATTTGTCTGTACTTTTTATAATTTTTTATTAACAGTTCACCTACATTTAATCAAATCTTAATTTTGAAAACACTGTCGTATTCCAAACACTGCAGGAAAGAATTACTTGAACTAGTTTTTGATTTATCTCAATTCGTTTGGAAATGGCAGGTTCTGAAAGTTACAAATTTCTTTTAACCTCAAAAAATTCAAAAATTTTGTTAAAAAGGTGTTTTAATCTTAATCATCTTCTTTTTTTTCTGCCTCGTCAATGAAATTTTCATCATCATCGATGCCTGTTTCTTCGTCATCTGCATCGGAGTCTTCATCATTTTCGATGTCTGTTTCCTCGTCATCAGCATCGGAGTCTTCATCATCTTCCGCCACAGGAACCAAGAGGCCAACAGCTTCTGGCAGCAAACTCTTCAATTTTGTTATTATTGACTTTCTTAGAGATGAAATGTAGGGGTCTGTGGTTGCCAAAAATCTCCTGAACACGCCTTCCATAGTCTTAACTCTTGACAACTTTCGAGAAAAACTCAAACGATATCGCTTTATCAACTTATTGGTTGATTCTTGCATCCTCCGAGAGTTGACCGATGGGTAAAATGGCCGATGAAATAATGTCTGGTCCGTGGATCAGAAATCTATGGACTGATGTTGGCATGTTGTACCAGGGGTATTCTTTGACGTAGTGTCTGGCAGTTGATAAGGCGTAAGCTCGAAACTTTTCAACGTCGATTTCACGTCCACTCGAAATTGTCTGCAAAATGATATGGAAACGGTGGATTAGTTCTTCGGAAATACCAGTTATCAACCAGTTTTACTGACACGCATAATGGTAATTTTTGGATATGTTGTAACAAATCATTAAAACCACCCATAAAAAGGGGCGGGGCGGGAATGAAATGTTCCACAAAAATGTTGGCCATTAAATGTTACTATATGTGTCAGAACACACCAGAGCCCAACAATTAACACAAACACCAAAAATCAGGATTAATTTAGTTATTATTCACATTTTTCAAGAATTTTTATTTTGTAATTTTGACTTAAAACATGGCTCAAATGTGGAGTAGTGCCTAGAATTTTAAGGTTAAATTACAAAGATAATACTATATCCCTAAGAAAACAGTGCAAATGAAAGCGGAATAACATGGAATTCGTAACTTAACTCTATTTTTTAAGAACATTTTAAAAAAATTTCGATAATTTTTCTGTATTAAGTATATTCAATAAATAACATTTATAGTTAATTATTTTATAATAATATTAATGTTTTTTAATTAGTACATACCCCCTGGAACACGTTCCATATTGAAAATATTTGTTTCATGTGCACACAAACCAATACTTATCTTCGATGACAAGACTAATTTGTAGCCTTATCGGCTGCATGCACAACGAACAAAATACTGCCGCGTTAGACCTGAAATATAACGAATGAAATGAAATCAACAGCTAACATTAAGTAGTTCCAACATCACTGTAGCCAACCTGATAGTCCAAAATTACCATGTAGAAATTTTTTTTTTCCTTTATGACCAGCTTTTTCGAGATCTGACCCACAGTGCGCCGTGCTGAATGTAATGAAAAATGTGCTCAAAAGGGCTCGCATTTGTGAGGCTAACAGAGGCGGACATTTATCTGATATTGTATTCCATACATTATTGCCGACATTAAATTAAACATTTTTCAATATAAGATGCAATCTCTTTCATTAATTCAAAAATTATAAACAAAGTACTAGTAGTATACCTTCCCGACGGATACCCTGTATTTTTAAATGGTTAAATATAAAAATTTAATAAAAAAAAAAATTATTTCGTTAAGACAACCAAATACATAAATTTAACCAAAAGTTGGTCGTCGTAACGACAACCGAATTCAGAGAGTAGTTATAGCCAATTATCTATTACAACAACCAATACATGTACAAATTAAGTTCCGATAATTATCCTAAATAGTTATGGTTACCGATAGATTGCCTCTTCAACCGATACTGACAGTTCCTACTACTGAAAGATGCAGTCCGTGTACCCAATCAACATTCGTTTGTAGCGATGGAATTTATGGATAGTACGTGCAGCCACCAACATTCGAAAGGCAAAAAATTCGGTTGTGGCTACAAATCTGTTCTCTGTTTACATATAGAAGACTAATCGGTGAATTTGTATTGGGTACATCAGCACGATCTCAAACTGATAGCTTAAAAACATTTTTACACATTTTTACAAGGACTAACCTTTTAAACACTTTCAAAATTAATAAGATTATCCCGCCAAGCTTGGAAAAAAAACTAACCAGTAACACAATTAAAACTTTCAAACGATAATACCGAAGCCTAACAATTACTGAAAAATAAGCAAAAGTGTATATCACTGAATTTACAGTTTATATAATTTTATTGTCTGCCTTAAACGAATTCGCCGATGAAATCTCTTGTTGTTAAATTCTCTGTGGTGTATACAAATTAAAGCCATATTAGCACCATATCAGCACCAAAGAAGGTAATGTTATACAGGGTGGAGCTTTCTTAGGAATGAAAAAAAAAATTATGAACCTTTGAAAAATTTATTTTATACTTATATTTTAAATTTATGGAACAGTAAGTAAGTGAGTAAATTACATGGTTTTAAATAGTGTATCTGGCAAATGTCGACATACGCTGTCCACACACACACTACTGCATAGGTTTTCTGAAGTATTCCTGAACTCTAACAAGCATGTCGACTGGTATTCTGCCAATTTCAGCGTCAATATTGTTAATTGTGTCTTTTAAGGCATTGGGACGGTTGATATACACCTTCGACTTCAGGTTTCCCCAAAGGAAAAATCGCATGGGGCTGGTGAGCGTGCCGATCAATTCACATCAGCCCTTAAAGAGATAAGCCTTCCAGGAAACGTTAGCCTCAAACAATTCATGGTAACACTCGCTGTGTGTGCAGTGGTACCATCCCGTTGGAACCATGTATCCTCTAATTGCATTGCCTCCAGAGCCGACTGAAAAAATCCTGTATCTTAGTAGAGTACCATCTGGAAATGCAAAGAGCAAGTGATTGCTTCCGAGCAGAGCGTTTCGGAGATGGCATTACTGCTGCCCTAACTCTCTTTTGTGGTATTCTTCTCTCAGGTCCCTTTCGTACACATGACGCATTTCCTGCTGTTCTCAATGAAGTTATCCAATTTACAATTGATTGCCCTACAGGTACACGTCCGAGTGGGGGAACAGCGAAAACGAAAAGCACGCTGCACTGCAGTGACCGAGTGCACATTTTCAAAATACGCTTCAACACAAAATGACCTCTCCCCACCTGTCCAATGCATGATGGCAACAGAAAGGCTTACGAATACAAATCTCACATCAGCCACTATAAGCAACGCACACTCTCCACTCTCTTCGACCAACAGTGCCGCCACTGCCTGCAGTGCACAAAAACAATGTGACGCGCAAAATAGAAAGCGACCTAGGGTTAAAAACCAGTTTTGATCAGGAGAGCCATTTTAAAGATTAGCTCCCTTTTTATTTGCGCTTAGAATCGTCGACTTCACTTTCATAAAACTCGCATATCTCTGGGAGGGAACACTTTTGTGGCATGGGATCGGTCTCATTCGATGCTCAGATGTTGTTCACATCAAAAAAAGAAAATAAATGAAAATTGATTTTTTTACCCTCAGGTCCCTTTCTCTATGCGCTGTCACATATAACGCAAATAACTATCTTTTGAATAAGCTTTTCCTAAATTTATAGACATAGCCGCAAAACGTTGTGGTCATTGGACCCTCGGTGTCCAAAAACTGAATTATGTCAGGGACATATGGGTATCTAGAAACACTGATATTTCTCAGTACTCCGAATAAGTACATTTATTTTAGATTTGGATCGTTTTCGCACCCGAACCTTGTGTGCCCTTGGGAAATACAAATCGGCCTTCTTCAACAATACACATGTATACCCAAAAATAATAAAATTTCTTGCGAACCTGAATACTACGTTAATTTTACGAATTGGCTAAATTATAGGGCATGGGGTCAAGAAATGTGGACCGGCCAATTATGGGCCCACCACCAACAACCATTAATCCAAACACTGCCAATGCCATACATGGACTCAATTCATGGTACAAAGCTTCGGCCTAGGCAAATTTTCCCTATGTTTGCTATATGTTTGTTTCGACCAAATCCATTTTACGCTTGCTTGCAATATGTTTGTTGGAATCATAAGTCAAAAGTTGCATATAAGTCAAAAGTTGGATAAGGCCCACTTTTAAATTTGGAATTTAACAAAGACAATTCTTGAATTTGTAAATCTAAATTTCTATAACAAACATTCACAAAAATTTATTTTTGGCTTTTTCTTTTAAGTGGCTCTGACAGTACAGCGAACTCTCTATTCGTTTTGGGCTAAGGACTGCACCTCGTTTATCGTATCGGGTGATCAATCTAGAGGTACATTTTTTAATAGGGTTTTTAAAGAGATTACGCGAAGAAAATATTTCATCGAGTTGCGTTAAACTTTGTTTTTTTTCTTTTCAATATTGTTTGCCATTTTATCTTAGAAAGACTTATACCGCGAAAACCACGGTTTGGTGAGGATTATGGACTGCTGGAATCATCGGTCCATACTTTTTACAAATTACAGATTACGCGTGAGTTGTGTTAAACATTATTTTTTTTCTTCTTCTCAGTATTGTTTGTCATTTTATCATGGAAAGACTTACACCGCAACAACGTCTCAAGGTTGTGCATCTGTATAATGGAAATGAGCGTTCGGTGAGAAACTGTTTTCTACCACAATTTTGTTCAGTGATGGGGCACATCTCTGTCTCAACGACAGCAACAAGAAGAGGTTCAAGAGGTGCCATTATACTCAGAGAAAACCACGGTTTGGTGCGGTTTATAAGCTGGTGGAAACATCGGTGCATATTGTTTAAAAATGATGATGCCCGGAATATAGCCGTGAATGGCGCTCGTTATCGCGCCATGATATCGGACTTTTTGCTACCTGAATTTGAAGTACGTAATCTTGACGACATTTGTTTTTAACAGGACGGTGCCACTTGCCATACAGCTGCCCAAATAATGGATCTATTGAGAGGTCATTTTCAAGAGCAGCTAATTTCACGTTTTGGACTGGAGAGTTGGCCGCCTAGATAGTGAGATATTACACCTTTAGACTCATTTCTTTGGGGATACGTAAAGTTATTTTTGGAAGGTTTTGAAAGCCAAAATTACGCGTTTCATTAATGCCATACCGGTCGAAATGCGCGAACGAGTCGTCCAAAATTGGAACCTCAGAAAGGACACCCTGAGGCGTATTTGAGGCCAACATTTAAAGGAAATTATATTCAAAAAATAAATGGCATAAATTGTCCTTTCGAATGAGCAAAAAAGATTTCACACTTGATTTGAATTTTTGTATTTTTTGAATTTGAAATAAATACCTCCAATTGATGGTTAGCACTGACTGAAAGGAAATCCAAATATTGCAGAACAGGATTACACAATTGGGTTCCATTTAAAAGAATTTTTGCATTTGTGGTTTTCAACGAAGACCCATGCGAAACGGAATTGGTGGAAATGATATTGCGCGTTGAAGATTGCTCTACGCACAGTTCGAAGACTATACACAAAGGGTAATTCTCATTAATAAAAATGAGTCTCCCGTATAAGTCATTTGATTTGTGGCCGAAGTAATCGTTGCCAAAGACTGCTGAAGAAAAACCTTGGCGGGTTTAGAAACAGCTGTACAGTCTGCCTGGCAACCGTAGCAAATACATTTCACCAATTTCTTCTTTTTAAGTTGATTCTGAAAAAGAAACAACATAAAGGTCTCGAACCAGAATAAAAAACTGCTCAAGTCATAATAATGATAAAAGACCGAATAAATAACAAAAAAACGAAAAAACTATTAAAAAGGATTGGTACGCCCTAATGTGCAACGCATGTATGAGTATATGTACGCACAAAAAACATGCACACTTTGATTGTGCTTTTTGCATTTGTGGTTTTCAACGAAGACCCATGCGAAACGGAATTGGTGGAAATGATATTGCGCGTTGAAGATTGCTCTACGCACAGTTCGAAGACTATACACAAAGGGTAATTCTCATTAATAAAAATGAGTCTCCCGTATAAGTCATTTGATTTGTGGCCGAAGTAATCGTTGCCAAAGACTGCTGAAGAAAAACCTTGGCGGGTTTAGAAACAGCTGTACAGTCTGCCTGGCAACCGTAGCAAATACATTTCACCAATTTCTTCTTTTTAAGTTGATTCTGAAAAAGAAACAACATAAAGGTCTCGAACCAGAATAAAAAACTGCTCAAGTCATAAGAATTTCGGTTCCGATAGCGATGAGAGCAACCCAAGTTGTTATTGTTTCCAACATACAATAACTCTAAAGGTTTATATTATTTAAAAACATTGATTAATTACACTTTTCTCATTAGGATCAACCTTATGTGATTATTTTTCGAAAAAACTCAATTGTACATAAAAAGGAGCATTAACAAACAAAGGCACTATTACGATGTGGACCGATATAATGAAGTAACATCCGATATCCTCGTGTATGCGGTTGTGTCGCCTCTCGTATCAAGTCAGCGCATTGTTTTTTTTTGTTTTGTTGCCAACTTTTCCTCGCTTTTACCACGGAAATTTGTATTTATGTGTCCTTTGACAATATCGTGGTCTCCGTTCGAGAAGCAGACACAATTACCCGAACACACGCTTCTCAAAGTGCATAACTTTTTAACAGTTAATGAGACCCTGTCACTCCGTAGTTTTACTATTTCCACCCATACAGGATTATGTGTGCACCCTACAGGAGATGTTGGGAAGTATATCCTTATACGAGTACACTTCAAGATAAAGGATATATGGACCCTACGGTGGGCATGGCATTAATTCAAATATGTCAAAAATCATCCAGGATAATTTTTCATATATCGGTGGAGTATGGTTACTTTAAGAGTCCTGCTTTTTTGACCACAGCATTTCCAGCTTCCTGTGTAGTGTGTGCCTTTTTCTTGGTTACCCATTCGATTTCACTGTAAATGATATTTCTGGCCAGGAGCAGAGATAGTGGAGGATGAGTGTGTCAGTTTGTGATTACATTGCATCCTGGATGTTGTTCGCTGGGGTTAGAAATAGTTTTCATTCGGTAATGGAGAGGGAGATACTTATGACATGTGGGATGAGTTCATTTAAAGTTTATTTTATGCGATTTCCCTCGTAGTTAGCATAAAACGCTGATGTTTTGGTGGCGAAATGTGCCCAAAAAGGAGCTGTTGACTTGGCTGTGTATGTTGTGGTCATGTGAGATAGTTTTCGCTGTGAATGAGGGGGGGCTTTGAGTGAGGAGGGCAGCTTCTCTGCCGAAAAGGGTGTCGTTTGTCACATCCTTTAAAGTGTGTTATGGCATCCCATAGCCTCTTCATCAAGCAGTCTTTAATGAAATAGGAAATATAAAATAAATGATGTTGATGGTCACAAGGATAAATAAATTATTTTGGATTCGCAATGAATTTTCCTAAAGTACCCATATGCAAGATTTGACCATTGCTCTGAAGACATGGTTAGTTTTAGTTTAATTTCACTGAATTCGTAATGGGTTGGACATAATGCAGTAATTACTGCGATATCAGATTTAGAATGTAACTTGTTCAGCATCAATCTTCAAGAAAGAACCTTTGTAAAGAGACCATTTTAAAATATCCATGTTTAATTTTACCACGATTTGTAATAGATCTCCTATAACGTTTTATACTAATACATACGAGGGTTGCTATTCACATTTCTGACATTTCCATTGGAATGTTTGATATTTTTCAGCATAAACGTACTCAGCACGTTTTGGCGAACGACCATCATTTGCGTTGTTTACAGTGACTTGAAAAAATCAATTTGGCAAAAAAATGAAATTAACTCGTGAACATTTTCGTGCGATCATTTTTTACAACTTTCGACGTGGATTATCACGACAAGAGTGCATCGATGAACTTAAATCTGTGTATGGCGATGAAGCACCATCCTATAGCACTGTAAAAACTGGTTTAATGAATTCAATCGTGGCCGACGCTCTCTCAAGTCGTGAAGTCGTCCAAAAACGGCCGTTGTGACAGAGAACATTGATGCCGTGCGTGAACTGATAATGCCAGATCGTCGTGTGACATACCGTGAGATAGAGGCGTCCTTGGGTATTTCTTTCACTAGCATACATTCGATATTGCATGACCTGGCCGTAAAAAAGGTTTGTTCTCGTTGGATCCCGCACAATTTGACAACCGCTCAAAAAAAGGCTCGTGTCGATTGTTGCAAAGAAATTTTGAAAAAATACGATCGCGGTGCTTCAAAAGACGTATATAAGATTGCCACAGGTTACGAATCATGGATTTATACGTATGAGCCTGAAACAAAACAGCAATCGACCGTGTGGGTCTTCGATGATGAGCCAAATTCAACGAAAGTTGTTCGTTGAAGAAGCACTTTGAAGCAAATGGTCGCCTGTTTTTTCGGCAAAACTGCACGCAGAAAAAAAAATATGGTTACTATATGGTCACGACAACAATAGTATGTTCTCTGCACTAAAAGTATGGTCGTCGCAACCATAGTATTGTTTTTTGAATTTCATTTTGACAATGGTATGAGTGCGGCAATATTAACATTGTAGAAATGTAACAATAGTATTATTGCCAAATTTAAAAATGAAAATATGGTTGTAGCAACAATATAAATATGGTTGGTGGAACAAAAGTATTGTTTTCATGGGTTTTATGTTAACATTACCATGATTACGGCAATCATACCGGCAAAATTGTATTTTTTTTTAATTTGACAATGTTATTTTTACGAATCTTACGCAATAATAGTAAAATTAATTAAATTTTTTCGAAACAAACTACGAATTAGTATAACTGAAATATTTAAAAAAAACATTTTTTACTGTTTAATAAATCACTCCTATTATTACATAACTTACTTAATAAAATTCTCTATTGTAAATAACAATTTAACCCAATCTTTACAAACAATTTTGGGGACCATAGTATGATTGTGTGTAAGTCATACCATGGTTGTGAGGATTATACTATGGTTATGAGGATTATAATATGGTTGTTGGGATCATATTATGGTTGAATGTGAATAATAATATGGTTGTGGGGATCATTGTATGGTTGTGTGTGAATAATTCTATTGTTGTTAGGACCATAATATTGTTATGGGGATCATAGTATGATTGTGTGTGAACCATACTATTGTTGTGATGATCATAATATTGTTGTGCCATAACCATATAACCAACAATAGTATGATGCTCTTCGAATATTGTTATCGCAACCATACTTTTTTTCTGCGTGTGGTCATGTGGCGACTGTTCCGCTTGGGCAACGTAGTTCGGTCAATTCTGAGTGGTACACCACAATTTGTTTGCCTGAAGTCTTCGGAGAAATTCAAAAAACGAACAAGAGAAGACGAATCATTGTGCAGCATGAGAATGCGAGCTCTCACACATCGGCTCAAACCAGCGCCTTTTTGACCGACCAAAAAGTCGAATTGATTCGATTGAGGTGATTCGCCGTACAGCCCAGACTTGGCACCCAATGACTTCTTTTTATTCCCGCACATCAAGAAAAAATGCGTGGTCAACGATTTTCCTCGCCAGAAGATGCTGTTGAAGCGTTCAAAACCATGTTTTGGGGGTGTCAATCAGAGTGGAAAAAGTGCTTCGACAATTGGTTTGAGTGCATGCAAAAGTGTATAAATCATACTGGAGAATACTTTGAAAAACAATAAAACCATTTTTGATGATAAATATTCGCATTTTGATTATTAGGACAGAAATATATAGAGCAGCCCTCGTATAAATATATAAATTGCATGTAACTGACGGCTGTTGTTCGGCAGGACCTCATTTCATACCATGCACACAGAGAACTGATTTGTTTCCACAACCGAATTTTTTTGCCAACCTAATGTTGGTGGTTGCAAGTACTATCCATGTATTTCATCGATACAACCGAATGTTCTATGTTCATGTAGACAGCAATTTTCAGTATAGGGAACTGACACTTTCGGTTGAGAAAAACAAGAATCGGTAATCCTAACAGAATAAGATGATTATTGGAACTAAATTTGTACAAGTGCTGATTGGTGTTGTAGATAGTTGGTTATAAGTACTTTTTGCAAAACTTTAATATTTTAGCGCGGTACAGCAGCAATCTGAAAAGAATTAATTAAGGTTTATAAAAATAGTGATTGTCAAGCTTTGGATGGCCGTTAGTCGGGAAAAATGGGTCGTCACCAAAAAAACTTGGTTGTTGTTCTGAATAATAAGGAGGTCTATCTAGGGCGAAAATTCTGATCAATTCTCAGTAATGTCGCTAAATTACAGTTACTCCTTTTTATTTATAGTTCTTTTATTTCTATGGCAGTGTCGTTTGGAAGCATTCACCGTCTAACCTAAGAATTTTAAACTGTCTGACTATTTATTTGTTTTTTTACATTTTTGGGGACTATGTTTTCGTCGTAAACAAGGGTTTTGTTGTGACTTGAAGCGTTAAAATATTAAAGGGTTTATTTTTTTAAGTCGGTATAGCGAATATTATGTTACAGCAGCCAACTAAACAGGATTTGGTCACTACAAAGATCTAATCTGTTGTCATCACCAATTAATGGTACTAAGGTAACATGTACATCACAATTGGTTGGTTGCTATAACCGCTAGTTGTCGCAACCAATAATTAAACTGCATTCGGTTTATATAACTGTGTTGTTGGCTCTGAATACCTTGATATGGTTGAAGCAACCATCATATGATATCCCGAACCGTGTTACCATCACTACAATGAATTGCTGGTTATTGCAGTAGAAATTCGGTTTATTTAACCGCATTTTTGTAGTTCGGACCGATTTCCAACGGATTTTCTATGTGTGCTCTTTGGGATGTTCAGAAAAGCCAACTTAAAATAGGTGTTGGCACCACCTTAAACGGGCTTTAAATTCACCTAGATATTTAAACTTATGTCAAATTCGATTTTGTAAGGAAATTTTATTGTTTAAGCAAAGTCGGTTGAACATATAGGGTGATCAATCCAGAGGTTTTTGTTACAGATTACGCGTAAGTTGTGTTAAACTTTATTTTTCTTTTCAGAATTGTATGCCATTCCTTCGCGAATGGCCTAAGCAATGTCCTGCGTCGCCATTTCAGTGTTTGGGCTCTTTAAGATGATCCGCTGTTTTCGAGCAAAACTTTGTTCAGTAATGAGGCTCATTTTTGGCTTAACGGCAACGTCAATAAACTAAATTGTCGCATTTGGGCTGAAGAGCGACCAGAATAGGTTGAAGAGGTGCCATTATACCCAGAGAAAACCACGGCTTGGTGCGGCTTATGGACTGGTGGAATCATAAGGTACCAAACAAAAGAGTCGTCACTTTAATAAAACGCGCATATCTCTGGGAGGGAACACTTTTGGGGCATGGGATCGGTCTCTTTCGATGCTCAGATGTTGTCCACATCAAAAAAGAAAAAAAATTAAAATTGATTTTTTTACCCTTAGGTCCCTTTCTCTATGCGCTGTCGCATATGCCAATATGGTCCAAAGCTGTGGCTTTCAGAGCTGCAGGGTTATTCGAAAGCATATAACGGTATGGCTCAAATTTGGGAGTGCTCGATTGTATTGTAGCTCCCAGAGCTGCAAGACCTTAAATCGGGAGGGACCTTTGTATGGGAGCTATTCGAAAGCATATATCGGTTTGTGGTCCAATGTTACAAAATGGTGGTATTAGGCGCTCGTAACGATCCATGCGTAATTTGGTAGGATTCGGATGTAAGTTATGGCTTCTAAATCTACATATTCTAAAATCGGGAAGGACTCTCGGAAGAACACAAAAATAACGAACCTATGTGGGCCAGTTTTACCACAGTTAATAGGAGGTCGCTCATAACGTACAGTGCAACATTTTGGCGTAATCAGGTTTTATTTATTTCATCAACCGCAGGACCTCAAATCGGTAGGGACCTTTGTGCGGGAGCTGTTCAAAGACTTGGGCCGATATGGGCAAATGGGTGTTGGTCACTCGAAATGCTTCAATAGGCTTAGTCCTTTGCTCTTAGTTTAACGAAATCAATTCATAATTGCTACCTGCACTTTGCTTACAACGACGGACAGCCATACGAGGGCGACCGCAAAAGTAACTGGCCCAACATAAAAAGAACCGTCTTTTTGGATTTATTATTATTTATTTTTCAACATAATCTCCTTCCAACTCAAGACACTTCATCAAACGTTTTTCAAGTTTTTTAATTCCATTCGAAAAATAAGATTTTTCAAGACCTTCAAAATATGCCTCAGTTTCAGCAATGACCTCGCTATTGTACGAAAATTTTTTGCCACCGAGAATTTTTTTTAAATTTGGAAACAAGAAATAATCAGGAGGAGCTAAAACTGGACTATATGGTGGATGCGAAGCAATTTCAAATCGTAATTCGGCCAGTTTTTGTTGAGTTAAAAATGCAGTGTGTCAAGGAGCATTATCTTGATGAAAAAGAACTTTTTTTTCTAAATGCGGTCGTTTTATCTTGATTTCTTCACTCAACCGATTCAATAATGCACAATAATAATCACTATTTATAGTTTTTCCTTTCTCAAGATAATCAATAAATATTATACCTGTTGCATCCCAAAATACTGTGGCCATTACTTTTCCTGCTGAAAGTTTTCGCCTTCTTGGGACCACTTTTACCAGCTTCTATCCATTGTTTTGACTGTTCTTTGCATTCTGGGATGTAGTGATGGATCCATGGTTCATCAACAGTTATGAATCGTCGCAAGAACTCTATTGGATTACGCTGATAAATCGCTAAAAGATCCTCGGAATTGGTCCAACGGACGATTTTTTGGGGCAAAGTCAACATACGCGGCACATATCTTGCGGATAGCTTTTTCATGTGGAGTTCATCATGTAAAATACTCCAAACTTGTTTTTCGTGTATTTTAACAATATCAGCAAGTTCTCTGAGCTTTATTCGTCTATCTTTAGTCACTGCATTAAATATTTTTCTAATGTTTTCAATAGTAGTAGCAGTTTTCGGTCTTCCAGAGCGTTGTTCATCTTCCGTACTTGAACGACACATTTTAAATTGTTGAACCCAGGATTTCACGGTGGAGTATGATGGTGCATTGTCACCATGAACAGCATCCAATTCATCTTTGATTTATTGTGGCGTATAACCTTTCATATAAAAGTGTTTAATTACCGCACGAAACTCTTTATTTTCCATTTTTCAAAAATTATAAAACTTGTTTACTTCAATCACCTGTAACAAAGAAAATAATCATTAAATATTTCGGAAATTTTGACAGATGGCTTATAAAAGATTGCTTTTAAAAAACAAAACAAAAGTTGCTAGTAAAACAGAAAATGTGCCAGGCCAGTTAGTTTTGCGGTCGCCCTCGTAGCTCTATGGACTCAGAAAGTGATTCACTGTCGATTGGTATACATACTCTTAAAATCCGGTCTATTTTCATTCGTTTAAGGTACCACAGTGTGGCGTAGGGAGGAAAACCACAACAGCATTGTATGTCGGAATAAAATATCTTTTGATTTTAATGTCACTAAAACTCGAATGTCAAGGGACTACTATACTAGCCGCCGATGCCTACAATGTATGTATGCACTTAATTGCATTCACACTGTATATATTAATCCATTTAAGCTTCCATTTTCTCCAAAGCCACAGCACATTCGTGCTCACACATTGCACCTTTTGCAAGTGTTACAATGTTCCTTTTCAATCGCTAAATGTCAAGAATGAGGAGATTTACCTGAGTCCTCCGTAAGTGTTTCGTTATAACGTGTTTATTGGCCGGAGGCCAACCAGCGGCCGTATTTCATTACAGTCTTCCAGAAGTCTTAAGGGCTATTAACGTGTGTTAGCCCGGCTTTAATTGAATAGTATCATATCGAGCGTTTGGGGGTATACAAGCGCGTGTGTGCCAGCGTTTCGCAGCTTTAGTTGAGTATCAGCAAACAACAGCACTGCGCCAATGGAGTACCTACGATTCTGTTGCACTTAAACCACATTTAAAGTATACGAACGAATGTTTACGACGTGGCAATGTGTGCGTGCGGCATTGTTTGTGGATGTGTTCGCATTGGTTTATGTGTTTGATTTCGACTGTTAACCGATTTGTTTGTTGGGCTGAGCGTAGTGCTGCCATATTTTTAAATTTCTTCCAAAGTTTACACTAAACTTGTCATATATTTGCAACACCTCGATTTACTAATTGTTAATATAAAGGTAACGTTTGTGGAATGAAATCGCAACAAATTTTACAATGCTGGGTACAAAGCAAAATTAGAAATCTAAACAAAGTACCGTTATTTTTTATTTACCACATGTTTTGTGATATTGGTACGAGGACGGTTCGGAAACTTCTTAGCCTAGCACAAAAAGCGCGGTATAAACAGTTAAGTGTTTTGGAAACTTCCATCTCTGCTATGAACACATGTTAAATTTTGTTTCGATCTGGCAACTCCTTCATATAGAAACAGGTGTTCACCAAAGACGCATCCGCGATTTTTTTACAATGGAAAAATTAGAAATGCGTGGTGTCATTAAATATTTACATAAAAAAGGTTTATCGGGACAAGAAATTCATAATGATATGGTGAATGTGTTAGATGAAAGTGCTCCTTCATATGCAACAGTAAAAAATTGGGTTGCTGAATTTAAACGTAGTCGTACAAACATTGAAGTTCAACCACGTAGTGGACGTCCAAAAACAGCAACAACAACAACAGAAATTGTAGCCAAAGTGCATGATATGGTAATAAATGTTCGACGAATAAAAGTGCGTGAAATAGCTAATACCATGGGCATCTCAAATGATCGAGTCCATTTAATTTTGCATGAAGAACTACAGATGAAAAAGCTTTCTGCAAGATGGGTGCCGCACTTGTTAACAGTCGACCAAAAACGCATAAGAATGAACATTTCTCAAGCTTGTTTGGATCGTTTTCAGCGAAATAAAATGGATTTTAAGCGTCGTTTCATAACTGTTGATGAGACATGGATCCACCACTATACTCCAGAGACAAAAGAACAATCCAAACAATGGACTGAAGCTGGAGGAAGTGCCCCAAAGAAGGCAAAAACAATTCAATCGGCTGGTAAGGTTATGGCAACGGTTTTTGGGACTTCAAAGGTATTTTATTGATTGACTATCTGCAAAAGGGTAAAACAATAAATTTAGAGTACTATTGCAACCTTTAAGATCAATTAAATGTAAAAATTCGAGAAAAACGTCCTGGCTGACAACACAAAAAATAATTTTTCATCAAGACATGGCACCAGCGCACAAGAGTGTTTTAACAATGGCTAAAATCAACGAATTAAAGTACGAGTTGCTTGACCACACACCTTATTCTCCTGATTTAGCTCCCAGTGACTTTTATCTGTTCCCAAATCTAAAAAAATTCCTTGCTGTCAAGCGTTTTACCTCAAATGAAGATGCAATTACAGTTGTAAACCACTATTTTGAAGACCTTAAGGAAAACTGTTTTAATCAAGGGATAGAATTGCTAGATAAGCGTTGGACTAAGTGTATTGAAGTTTCAGGAGATTATATTGAAAAATAAAAATATTTTTGAAAAACTAACTATTCTCTTTCATTGGTAGGCTAAGAACTTTCCGAACCGCCCTCGTATTTGATTTTTGCTGAAGTTGATCATTTATTTTGTTTGCAACGTCGTCAAAAGAAGAACAACGTCGAAAAACCATTTGTAATTTTTTCGACCATCATCCTGATTGGAAGAAATCCGACATAGTTTCTCATTTTGTAGAGCAAGGAGAAAATCGAAGTTCGGTATATAGAACACTGGCGATATATGAGAAAAGACAAACAACAGAAAGAAAACGTGGTTCTGGAAAAAAGTGTAGTTTGAACGACTCTTCTATGAGAAGCCGACTTCGAAAAATTACCGATGATAAAGTCGCTTAATCCTATAGGGAGCTTGGGAAAAGGTTCCAATGTGACGGAAAAACAGTGAAAAAATATCTGAGTGATATAGGAATTCAGAGAAAGTCCAGAAAAAAACAAGGCAAAAGCGTTAGAAGCTCAAGAAGTTACCCAAAAGTCTCGACTTAGAAGTTTGGTCAAAAATACATTCAAAGCCAAGAGCGACATTGTATGCATCATGGACGATGAGTCATATTTCACATTGGATGGAAACGAATGGCAAGGAAAACATTTTTTTGAAGGAAAATAAAGTATGTGGAGCGATAAAATAAAGTATGTGGAGCATTCAAAATTTCCTAAAAAAGTTTTATTGTGGCTTGCAATTAGTCAGCATGGAATGTCAGAACCAGTTTTTTTTGAGTCCGGTTAGGCTGTCAATTTTGAAAGATATATTAATTACTGCTTACCAAAAGTTGAAGAATTTTTGAATAAGAAGCATAGAAACTTAAATGTAATCTTCTGGCCCGTTTTAGCATCAAGTCATTACGCCAAGAAGACATTGGAAGCCATGGACACCGTTCAAATTCCATATGTATGTAAAGAAGAAAATCCACCCAATGTACCCCAATTACGCCCAATTGAGGATTTTTGGTCAAATTTAAAATGAAAAGTATATGCAAATAACTTCAGACCCAAAACTACCAAAAATTTGTTTAAAAAAATTGGAAAGGAGCTTCAAAACATGCCAACATCGACATTTTCAACAGCCATGGAAAAAGTTCCTCAAAATTGCCGCAAAGAATCTCGAATGGGTCCAAATATTTTTTTACATTAAAAAAAAATTTAAGTAAAATTTTTTTTGTTTAAAATAAAAAAAAATGATTTTTTTTGTTGCGATTTCATTCCGCATACGTTATATACAGGGTGGGTGATTTTAAATTATAATTTTGAATCGGCTGTAAAAAAAAGTACAGCTACTTTTTTTTTGAAATTTCTGTTTGTTTTTGCAAAGGCTTAAATGCATTGTGGCGCACAAATCGTTCTACAAAACGTAATTACCTTTTTTCTATTGGAGCAATCGGCTTATTTTTTATTTTTTTTGGAAGGTTAGTATTTAGATTTATTATAAAGAATGCTTGAGATACCAAAAAGAGGATATGTATAGTCCCGAATTTCCTTTTAAAGGGAAGTTAGGCGGGAGTTTGGTGCAACGACCCCGAGTAGATGAACCATTACGAGGATGGTAAAACTGAGATCCCTATGTTCGGGTTCAAGACACCATAGCGGCTGTAGCATCGCCAATTCAGACAAATGTAAGCGTTTTGACGCAAAACTTATAGGCGCAAATTGCAGTTAGCGGACGGCTATTGCAATATTTAGTGCATGATGACTAAAACGTGTTTCCATACAAAGTTTAAATTACAAGCAAATCAAATCGGATGGTATTTTGCCAAAAAAACTTTGTTTGTTTGGTGTACAAAACGAAACCAAGGAATTTGACTGAATTGAAGCATTCCAAACAATAATTGAAGCTATCCCAACTTCTAGCCTTCAAGCCGCAATGAATAATTTTCTGATTAGATGTCGCATATGCGTGAAGAAGTGTGGAGGTTATCTACGTTCCATCATTTTTTTTTATTTATTTGTTCTCTACAATTTCATGCTTAAATATTATATTACATAAATTATATATTATATAAAAAAATATAATATTTGAAAAATAATATTTGTAATAGCATTCCACATAATTGATATTGAAGCCTCAGCGTCTTACGAGGGCGGTTCTAAAAGTTCTTAGCCTATCAATGAAAGAGAATAGTTAGTTTTTCAAAAATATTTTTATTTTTCAATATAATCTCCTGAAACTTCAATACACTTAGTCCAACGCTTATCTAGCAATTCTATCTCTTGATTAAAATAGTTTTCCTCAAGGTCTTCAAAATAGTGGTTAACAACTTAATTGCATCTTCATTTGAGGTAAAACGCTTGCCAGCAAGGAATTTTTTTAGATTTGGGAACAGGTAAAAGTCACTGGGAGCTAAATCAGAAGAATAAGGTGGGTGGTTAAGCAACTCGTACTTTAATTCGTTGATTTTAGCCATTGTTAAACACTCTTGTGCGCTGGTGCGTTGTCTTGATGAAAAATTATTTTTTTGTGTTGTAAGCCAGGACGTTTTTCTCGAATTTGTACATTTAATTGATCTAAAAGGTTGCAATAGTACTCTGAATTTATTGTTTTACCCTTTTGCAGATAGTCAATCAATAAAATACCTTTGAAGTCACAAAAAACCGTTGCCATAACCTTACCAGCCGATTGAATTGTTTTTGCCTTCTTTGGGGCACTTCCTCCAGCTTCAGTCCATTGTTTGGATTGTTCTTTTGTCTCTGAAGTATAGTGGTGGATCCATGTCTCATCAACAGTTATGAAAAGAAGCTTTAAATCCATTTAATTTCGCTGAAAACGATCCAAACAAGCTTGAGAAATGTTCATTCTTATGCGTTTTTGGTCGACTGTTAACAAGTGCGGCACCCATCTTGCAGAAAGCTTTTTCATCTGAAGTTCTTCATGCAAAATTAAATGGACTCGATCATTTGAGATGCCCATGATATTAGCTATTTCACGCACTTTTATTCGTCGATCATTTAATACCATATCATGCACTTTGGCTACAATTTCTGTTGTTGTTGCTGTTTTTGGACATCCACTACGTAGTTCATCTCCAATGCTTGTACGACCACGTTTAAATTCAGCAACCCAATTTTTTACTGTTGCATATGAAGGAGCACTTTCACCTAACACATTCACCATATCATTATGAATTTCTTGTCCCGATAAACCTTTTTTATGTAAATATTTAATGACACCACGCATTTCTAATTTTTCCATTGTAAAAATATCGCGGATGCGTCTTTTGTGAACACCTGTTTCTATGTGTAGGAGTTACCAGATCGAAACAAAATTTAACATGTGTTCATAGCAGAGATGGAAGTTTCCAAAACACTTAACTTCTGTTTATACCGCGCTTTTTGTGCTAGGCTAAGAAGTTTCCGAACCGCCCTCGTACAGAACAGGAAACAATATGTAGAAATAAATGGGTGTAGAAGCTCATATGAATTTGTGGAACATGGTGTACCACAAGGAAGTGTACTTGGACGGTTGCTTTTTAAGATTTATCTTAATGATATAACAAACCTGGGTCTGGCCGGTAAAATGTTTTTATATGCAGATGATATTTGCCTTATTTATCCTTACCATTGAAGATGAACCACGTAGTGGACGTCCAAAAACAGCAACAACAACAGAAATTGTAGCCAAAGTGCATGATATGGTATTAAATGATCGACGAATAAAAGTGCGTGAAATAGCTAATATCATGGGCATCTCAAATGATCGAGTCCATTTAATTTTGCATGAAGAACTACAGATGAAAAAGCTTTCTGCAAGATGGGTGCCGCACTTGTTAACAGTCGACCAAAAACGGATAAGAATGAACGTTCCTCAAGCTTGTTTGTATTTCAGCGAAATAAAATGGATTTTAAGCGTCGTTTCATAACTGTTGATGAGACATGGATCCACCACTATACTCCAGAGACAAAAGAACAATCCAAACAATGGACTGAAGCTGGAGGAAGTGCCCCAAAGAGGGCAAAAACAATTCAATCGGCTGGTAAGGTTATGGCAACGGTTTTTTGGGACTTCAAAGGTATTTTATTGATTGACTATCTGCAAAAGGGTAAAACAATAAATTCAGAGTACTATTGCAACCTTCTAGATTAATTAAATGTATAAATTCGAGAAAAACATCCTGGCTTACAACACAAAAAAATAATTTTTCATCAAGACAACGCACCATCGCACAAGAGTGTTTTAAAAATGGCTAAAATCAACGAATTAAAGTACGAGTTGCTTGACCACCCACCTTATTCTCCTGATTTAACTCCCAGTGACTTTTATCTGTTCCCAAATCTAAAAAAATTCCTTGCTGGCAAGCGTTTTACCTCAAATGAAGATGCAATTACAGTTGTAAACCACTATTTTGAAGACCTTGAGCAAAACTATTTTAATCAAGGGATAGAATTGCTAGATAAGCGTTGGACTAAGTGTATTGAAGTTTCAGGAGATTATATTGAAAAATAAAAATATTTTTGAAAAACTAATTATTCTCTTTCATTGATAGGCTAAGAACTTTTCGAACCGCCCTCGATGGTTGAAGCAACCTTTTTATGATATCTTGAAACATGTTACCATCAATACTATGGAATGTTGGTTATTGCGAACGAACTTCCACTTAGTCAACCGAATTTTTGTAGTTTGGACCGATTTCTAACTGATTTTTTCTCTGTGTTTATAAATAAAATTGTGTTCCATTATTAAATGACAAAGTTCAACCTTTTCAATAAAAGCAGTAATTAATCAAAAAATATCAGTACTTTTTTTTACAGCCGATTCAAATTTGAAATTTTTAATGACCCACCCTATACAAAGATAACTGCAGATTTAAGATAGATCATCCATCTTAATTTCGATATCGATTAAATTTGATATGGCATATTAGGCTGATGGAAACATTCTTACCTATAGACCTTTTTATTGGATATTGTTGGCATAGAAATAGTTTGGATTTCACTAAACATTTTTTCAGGATTTTGCCTATTTTGCCTAGTTTTAAAAACAATTTTTGTCCAATTTGTATTCGGTGTTTTGAAAATTAAAATCCCTTAAAATGTTTGTGGCTTCCCTATTGTGTCTGTCGGTAGCTATCAATATTTATGCGATTGTGTGACACTCAACACGACGAATGTCCTTTGATGTTAATAATGAAATTTATTGATTTCTCGCGAATACTTCGAATGACATTTATTGCATTATGAGCAAGTGAATAGCTTTGGGATTAGTATTTGAAGCGGCCGGCAGCGTAACAAATTACATTGATTCAGTAGAAGGGCCAATGACCCTACATTTCTGTACTCAGTAATAACACCGATTATTGAAATGTTGTTCAATGTTAGCTATACCAAATACAAAAGTGAGTTTAAAGACGCTTTAGGGAATACTACGGACTAAACATTTTCAAATGTCTGACTGTGTACGTGCAGTCAATCCGAAACTGCGAGTATACTGAAAGTCAATTGTAATGATTAAATTAATGAGTTGTGTCAAAGAAATTGTGTATTTATGATCGAGTGATAAATAAAGGGTGGTGCAACTAAAACGCGCGATTGTAAATAAAACAAAATGATTTCTGAAAATTATGTAAACTTTTTTTATTATAGAAGGATCTGTGACAATTATGTTTGAAACAAAATATCTCTATCCGATGATCCATATTTTCAATCGCTCTGCGGCATAATGATGGTTAATGTTCCGAATTATCTCATCCTATAGCTCTTAAATTGTATTTGGCTTGTTGACGTATATTTTTCTTCAAAATATCCCCCATGAAAGAAGTCGAACGGTGTCAAATCCTATAATCGTAGGGGCCAATTACGAGGGTTGCTATTTATATTTTTCTGGCCAGACAATGAAAACACAATAATTTATCATCGAAAATGGTTTTATTGTTTTTCAAAATATTCTCCTTTAAGCTCAATACCCCTTGCATGCGCACAAACCAATTTTCGAAGAACTTTCCCCACTCCGATTGAGACACCTCCAAAACATGATTTTTAAACGTTTCACCAGCTGCTTCGGGCGATGAAAAACGTTGACCACGCATTTTTGTACCCTCCACCATACAATGGAGGTATATTAGTTTTGTCATTCTGACTGTAACACCTTGAAATGATCATCGGAGACCTTGATCCTTGTACAATTCTAAGATGATCTAGCCATGTTGTCCGGCTGTCCGTCTGTTGAAAACAAGATAGAGCCTGCATGAAAACAGCTAGAAATTTGGCACAAACATGTGTAGTTAACCTATCATGGTTGGTATTGAAAATGGACTATATAGCTCTACGGGAAGTTTGTGTTGGAGACCCTACACCGACACCACTTCATAAAAATTAGTTTTTTATTTGGAAATATCCGTCCAGTTTCTTGAGCAAAATCATTGAAATTTTACAAATAATAATCTCTATATAGGCGCAATCATCTATGTAAAAATAGTTTAGATTGGGCCACCATTTCTTGTACCTCCCATACAAACGGCCTTATGGGCCTTGAGAAATAATATGACTATAACTCACCACAAACTTGACCTATCGAAGTGAAATTTTACACATCAAGATTTCTATATACAACACACTTCTACGCTAAATTTGGCTAAGATCGGAGAGGCCCTACTGGTACCTCCCACACAAACGGTCTCATGGGCCTTTAAAATTAATATGAAAATAACTCGCTACAAACTTGACCTATCGAGATGAAATTTTCTACATAAAGATTTTTATATAGAACACACCTCTGCGCCAAATTCTGTTGAGATCGGAAAAGTCCTACTGGTACCTCCCACACAAACGGTCTCATGGGCCTTGAGAAATACTATGACGATAACTCACAACAAACTTGACCTATCGATATGACATTTTCCACATAAAGATTTATACGAGGGCGACCGCAAAACTAACTGGCCTGGCACATTTTCTGTTTTACTAGCAACTTTTTTTTTGTTTTTTAAAAGTAATCTTTTAAAAGCCACCTGTCAAAATTTCCGAAATATTTAATGATTATTTTCTTTGTTACAGGTGATTGAAGTAAACAAGTTTTATAATTTTTGAAAAATGGAAAATAAAGAGTTTCGTGCGGTAATTAAACACTTTTGTATGAAAGGTTATAGGCCACAATTAATCAAAAATGAATTGGATACTGTTCATGGTGATAATGCACCATCATACTCCACCGTGAAATCCTGGGTTCAACAATTTAAAATGGGTCGTTCAAGTACGGAAGATGAACAACGCTCTGGAAGACCGAAAACTGCTACTACTATTGAAAACATTAGAAAAATATTTAATGAAGTGACTAAAGATAGACGAATAAAGCTCAGAGAACTTGCTGATATTGTTAAAATACACGAAAAACAAGTTTTGAGTATTTTACATGATGAACTCCACATGAAAAAGCTATCCGCAAGATGGGTGCCGCGTTTGTTGACTTTGCCCCAAAAAATCGTCCGTTGGACCAATTCCGAGGAGCTTTTAGCGATTTATCAGCGTAATCCAATAGAGTTCTTGCGCCGATTCATAACTGTTGATAAAACATGGATCCATCACTACATCCCAGAATGCAAAGAACAGCCAAAACAATGGATAGAAGCTGGTAAAAGTGGTCCCAAGAAGGCGAAAGCTGTTAAGTCAGCAGGAAAAGTAATGGCCACAGTATTTTGGGATGCAAGGGGTATAATATTTATTGATTATCTTGAGAAAGGAAAAACTATAAATAGTGAATATTATTGTGCATTATTGGATCGGTTGAGTGAAGAAATCAAGATAAAACGACCGCAATTAGAAAAAAAAAATTCTTTTTCTTCAAGATAATGCTCCTTCACACACTGCATTTTTAACTCAACAAAAACTGGCCAAATTACGATTTGAAATTGCTCCGCATCCACCATACAGCCCAGATTTAGCTCCTTCTGATTATTTCTTCTTTCCAAATTTAAAAAATTTCTCGGTGGCAAAAAATTTTCGTCCAATAGCGAGGTCATTGCTGAAACTGAGGCATTTCGGAGGTCTTGAAAAATCTTATTTTTCGGATGGAATTAAAAAACTTGAAACACATTTGATGATGTGTATTGAGTTGGAAGGAGATTATGTTGAAAAATAAATAATAATAATTCCAAAAAAAAAAACGGTTCTTTTTATGTTACGCCAGTTACTTTTGCGGTCGCCCTCGTATATAGAACACACTTCTGCACCAAATTGAGTTGATATTGGGTAGCCTCTCTTGATACCTCCCATACCAACGGTCTTAAGGGCCTTGACAAATAATATGACGACAGTGATGTAGAGTATGCCTCGTCCGATTTTAGTTTTCTTTAATAATTTTAAAGTATTTTTCTGTGGGAATTTTGTCGAATGGTAGTTATTTTTTCAACTTTTATCCAAGTTTTACACAACTCCTTTATCTCATGGCATTATAAGTAAGTACTCGTACTTAAAACAAGTAATTGGGAATTTTTCAATTTAATTAATATTCATAGCATTGCACCCAAACTGCAACCAACTATTTACACCATCGATAGCAGCGCGGCATGAGATTAACTGCTGCTTAAGTCTCTTATGATCAAGAATCACTGTGCACCTGTTTGATGCAATATTTTCTGGACTTTGTATCTTTTTTGCTTTTTTCCCCTTTAGCTTTCTTGCAACTTGTCGAATGCCACTTCTCTTAATCCTATTGTTATATATTCATTAACGTTAAGTAATAGACTGATTGTAATAAAATCTAGAACTTTCATTACATTTGCGCATAGTTTTCTTTTTCATTTCGCAGCATTCTTGGGAGAGAAAAAAAACTTTTGCAATATTGGATGTCAGCAATTATTTTTAATGCATCTGAAATGAAGAAACGAGTTCGTTTGAAAAAAATAAACGCACACATTGTCATTGGGCATTGGCATAGTTTCATAAATACCCTACACTTAAAACAGAATATGATGACATGATAATATGACATTAACTTCTTATTCATAAAGTTGATGCCACGAGGTAGAAAAAACCCGCAAAAGAAATATTTTAGAGGTTTTTAGCAAGATTTCAACAAGGATACGCTTGTATGATAGTCCGCCTTTGATATCATCCATGCTATAGCGTCATATAAAAACAGTGGTAGTATCACTAAAGTGTAATCTTTGTCTTTAGAGAGAGGGCTCTGCTCTTAAGCTGCCCAAAATAAAACCTATAGGGTGATCATTCTAGTGGTATTTTTTTCAAAATAAAAAATACAAAAATTCAAATCAAGTGTGGAATCTTTATTGTTTATTTAAAAGGACATGCCTATTTTAAAAACAATTTTCTTCAAATGTTGGCCGCAACTACGCCTCTGGGTGTCCATTATAAGGGTCCGATTTTGTATGACTAATCGTGTTTTCGCGATGTAAGTCTTTCCACAATGAAATGGCAAAAAATACTGAAGAGAAAAAAAATAATGTTTAAAACAATTTACGCGTAATCTGTAAAAAAAAATTTTGAAAAATACTTCTACCATTTCGAAGTTGCAACAGCCGGCCGAAACGATCACGCATAAAATCATGTTCGTCGTAACCATATTATTGTTTTTTAAATTTCAATTTAATTTTTGACAACAGTTTGATTGCGGCAATATTAATATTGTTGAAATGTAACAATTGTATTATTGCCAAATTTAGTAACGAAAATATGGTTGTAGCAACCATATAAACATGGTTGGTGCAACAAAAGTATTAAAGTTCAAAATTTACGTTAACAATAATATGATTACGGCAATCATACAGTATGGTTGCCACTGTGAACATAGCAAATCAGGTTTTAAAGAGCATACATGTATGTGTGTGCGTATGTTTTTTGTTGATATACCAAAAAAACACATATACACGATACAGTGCATGGTTGTTGTCCAACAACAACAATCGGAAGGTAGTTCGAGGGATTTTTAATGTGTTTACTTTGTTCGGTGAAATACTCTAGTACCGATTGGTTCTCGTTTATTCAAAATCTGCATGCACTTAAGTATTTAGTCATTGATCAGGGTTTAATCACATTCGTTACTTGGAGTCTACGCATGGTGAAGTAGCATTCACCTCTGCTGGCAACTAAAAGTATTTTCGACTGCCGTTGGAATATATATTTTTGTTTTTTGAATGAAATGTTCTATAAAATCATGGACTTGATTCTGGCTATGAACTAATTGTATAGCAATTGAATAAATTGTTAATAAATTGTTTCATAAAAATCTCTATTTTTAAATAACAACATTACCCAATACTAATAAATAATTTTGGTGATCATAGTATGGTTTAGTGAATCATACTATGGTTGTGGGTTTCATAGTATGGTTGTGTGTGAATAATACTATTGTTTTGAGGATCAAAGTATGGTTGTGGAGATCATAGTATGGTTGAGTGTAAATCATACCATGGTTGTGGGAATCATTGTATGGTTGCGTGTGAATCATACTATGGTTTTGAGGATCATAATATGGTTTTGGCGATCATAGTATGGCAGAGTGTGACTCATAATATGGTTGTGGGTATCATAGTATGGTTGTGTGTGAATAATACTATGGTTGTGATGATCTTAGTATGGTTGTGGAGATCATAGTATGGTTATGTGTGAATCATACTATTGTTGTGAGAATCAACATATTGTTGTGCCACAACCATATAACCAACAATAGTATGATCCTCTTCGAATATTGTCACCCCAACCATACTTTTTTTCTGCGTGTTGTCAGCTAGTCATTCCAGGTCTTATACAATTCCGCCGTCGTATTCCATCGTCTCCTGGAGCTTTGTTGTTCTTAAGTTCGGGTAGTTGCTGTTTTTATCCCGTCATCTGTGATTGGTAGCGAGTGGCTGTCATCGGCAAGAGCTTCAGAAAAAAATGCTCTTTGCAAATTCTTAGCACACTCGAAGTCTCAGTTTCTTGATAAATGTTTTCATCTCTACACCAAACAATACCACCGTACGAGATTTTCGTCTAGCGTTTAATTCGTTCATAAAAACTTCTGGCGTCCTTTCTGTTGCCGTACGATTCGATACCTTCACATGACCGTCTTTCTACTAGACGATACTTCTCCCTTCTTTCTAGCTTTGGACTAGACGATGCTCATCCCTTCTAATTTCCCGATATTGCTTCAACATTGTTCTTGTCGCCTTAGGTGCCAGTTTTGCCTTGTATGCTATGTTCTCGGCCCTATACTCCTCTTCGTACCTTTGAATCCTTTTTTGCCGCTTTCTGTAGCCAATTTCTTTTTCGGCGCTTTTTGTTATGGAGTCTAGTATGTGTTGCCACTAAGCGCTGATATTTTCAAAAGGTGGAGTTTTTCAAGGATCACTTGGGATAGCTTCGCAAGGTAGGTTTTTTTCTATTAGCAGCTTTATGAAGTCTACCTTTTCCTTGCTGTTGGTACGTACAACTTTTTGCAGCACCTTGTTTATTGCGTACCTTTGCTGCTTGAAGTAAGTCCGACATGCTGGATGCATGCTGACGGTCGATCACAAAATGATCGATTGATTTTATGCCCTTCCAATAGGGGACAGCCATGTGTCCTTATGGTTATTGCGATGTTTGAATCTAGTGCTACCGATTGCCATATATTTTGCAGCGACGAAATCGATCAGTTTCATTCCATTGTCGAGAGGTGTTATCACGCATCTGAACTTCGACTTTCTGATCGGGCCAAGGATACCTTCCCTACCAATTTTGGCAGCGGTCATATGTCAGATCTATGCGATCATAAAGTTGTGCTATTTGTCAAAATTTTCGCTTTCAGATTGTGGACAAGCGTTTGCCTACTGGGATATGACCGGTGACAATATGACGAATTCGCTTGTTAACAACAAATCCAAATTGGCGCTTATTTTTATAGCAGATGTAATTTCTCTTTACTTCCTTGATGGCGGTGATGTCAGCCTTTTATTTGTCAGGCACATTCACCGGCTGGTCGCAGGTGTGTTCATACATTCCAGGTGCATATCTTCGTCCTTTATTCGTTTGTGGTGGTCTCTACCGTGGGGGCGAGCTTAATCATTAAGTTTTTTTGCACAAAGCAGTTAACATGACTTTTAGATAAATTTCTTCTTAAATTATATGTTCAACTAATTTTATGTCTACAGCCATAGAAACCACATGAAATTGGTACAGTTCATTACGATCGATCCGTAATCTGTTCCCATTAAATTGGGTCATACCGGTCCACGTTTTGATAAAGCCCCAGTGCAAAGATCTCTACCGCTATAACAAACATCCGCTCTAGAACATCCATTTTAATTCCGATTTTCGATTTGATTAACAAATCATATTTAATTTAGACCGATGTAAGTCATATAATCTCATATTTTTATATACCTATAGTCCCCGAAAAAAATGTCTGGGTGTAAATTAAATTAATTAATTTAAATTATCTTTTACATACTTAGTAGGGACATAAACACTGTTACACACGTTTTATGCTGTAAAATAAAAAGTACTGAATGTTTTTGGACCAAATATTTTTTAATATATTTATTGATGTATACTTAAATTGTATCCAAAAAGAATCTACTTATTCGAAATGTCCGCCTTTTGCCTTTACACACTCCTCAAGTCGCACTGGCCAATCGTCAAGGCCACAGCTCGAACCAAAGCAGTCTTAAGAGATCCAATGTTGGGGTATCTTTTGTGACAAACCTTGTCTTCTAAAACCGTCCACAATTTGTAATCCAATTTGTAATGCCTGAGGGTCTTTCTTCAGAGGAAATGAACGCTGGCAAATTGTTTCGAAGCCAGGCCTGGGACGTTTTAGCCTTATGGGCCGGCGCAGAATCCTGCTGGAAAGTCCATGGCTGGTTTTGCAACAGGGAATTGTTAAGAGGCTACACAACAGCTTCTAAAACGGTTTCTTGGTAAACTTTGGCCGATGTTTTGACTCCTTGTTCGCAGAAATGCAGGTCAGTGACCCCATCGCAAGAGACTCCCCACCAAACCATGACTGAAGCTGGGTGATGACCCTTTTGCACCCTTGGCATCAGTTCAGATGCTTCCTTAGATGACCGCGCATAGATTCTATCATTTTTCTTGTTAAATTTTCCTGAACGATAAAATTTTTTTCATCGGTGAACAAAATTTTTCAGCGCAAGTTATCAGCGTGCTTCACCAAAAGACGTTTGCATTTTTCAATTCCATTTTTTTTAAAGCTGCAGTCAATAAATGTCCGGTACGTCGTTTGAAAGCCCCAAGTTCCAAGTCTTTTTTAATGATTTGACTCATGGACTTTTGCGTGGTATTCATTTTCTGTTTTCGGAGCGGATTCTGTGAATTCTTGATTTAACGGCTTTGATGACATGCGGTGTTCGAACAGAGCGTGGGCGGCCCGACCGGTGGCGGTCTTTAACATCTCCAGTCTCCTCAAACAGTTTTATGCATCGGTAGGCGAACATGCGGCTAATCCCTAGTGGCCGGAGCGTTTTGAAAATATCGTTTTTTTTTTCATTTCACACTTGAAAAGCGCTATTACAGCCAAACGGTTCTTATTATCTGACCGCTCCATGATGAAAGTTGAAACAATTTTAAAATCCCGTTACGGACTAACGCTATTGAGGTTAGCTTTCAAAACCAATATGACATTAACGGGGTATGTTCAGTTCTACTATTGAAATGGGTGTGTAAAATGTTGTAACAGTATTTATGTCCCTACTAATTATACTTAGTAGGGACATAAATACTAAATAAATAAGTATGCTTATATATAAGTATTAAATTAATTGTGCAGTTTGGCTAGCTTTGTTTAGCGGTCGCTATATCCGAAAGTCAGACACATTTAAACATGGGTATGGGTTCATAAACACAAATTCAAATATGACGTCAATTTTAAAATTTGGGTAAATTTGTTCCTGAAACTAATTCAGGACACTATTACAGTAATTCTGATGTGGAAAATTATTTCCATTCTTAGTCAAAAGACTACAACCGGAATGTTGGTGAATGCCGGTTTTGACTTAAAAAAAAACCGACAGTAGGTTTTTACAATACTCGGTTTTGAAAAAAACCGAAATGCCGGTTTTCTGAAAACCCCAGTTTTTTGTACACTCTAGTTGGGATATCTACTGTTAAAACAACAAGACAAGATAGGGACCTTCTCATGTAGATGTTCCTCAGATGACATATAAAAACATTCTGTGGATTTTGTTTACTGCGCCACACTTACGTTCGCCACAGACCGCCCTATAGCTTTGTAAGAATTCAACGAGGTTTATTTATCAGCTCCCTAAGGATTAACGGCGAGTGACTTGAGGACCTTATTTCTACTTTCATCTTATGACAGATACCTGTGTCATGTGCAGAAGCTCGAAGAAGTCTGTATAATTTGGCCCCACGGGTTTGGGTAGTTTTTGGTCGAAAAGTTGATGTCCCTATTATTTTTATACTCCTCACAATGAATAGTCGTGCAAAATCAGCTAGAAATACATTCTTTTGTCGCATACGTCATCCAGATAGGGCCCTGGCTCCAGATTTGTGCATTAATAAGCGTATCACACAATTTCAACTCCGGCTGGTAGTGCAGAAATTTGAGAGAGGTAGAGAATAAACAGGGCCGGAGATATCACTCCACCCTGGGGTATTCCTTTTAACCCCAATCACAAGACTGCCGGTTCTGTGGACCGGATTGAGTCGAACAAAAACACTTTTAGGACAGGGGCATTCTAATCAACAAAAGACATGTTAGATGGTACTCGGTTATTTAACGAGTAAGTAATCCAAAGACTATAACCTCAAAACCTTATGAGAAATTTTCAAAATTTCTCTGTACGCAAGAACTGATTGACTTTATGCATTATAAACCGTTTAATTTTACTATTTGGAATTTGTGGAAAAAAAGCTTTCCAAGAAATGCTATAAGCGGGTATAAACCGAGATCGCCTTAACGTGCTTAATGTGAATCTTGAATACTTTTTTCCACAAAAACTAAAAATGTCCAAAACAAACGGTTTGTAACTTAAATTAACAATAGTTTTCTGTAAACAAAATCATTTTTTATATTTTTGTACAATGCTGTGAAGTAATCGCAATAACAACCTCTTAAGCGAGTTGTCAATCAAACGCTGCCATTATGTGTTTTATTTATAGGTCGTTTCTAACTTACTGTTGTTTATTGGAGCAAAATCGGATTAAATTTGTAAATTCTAAAGCAGCGGGACATAAATAGGGAATCCCTTCGTGAAGGGCTATGCGAAATCGAACATCACTAGAAATTCTCTCATTAAAAAATTCTGATATATACGATCTAAAATGTGGCTTGTGGAGTATTGGAACCTTAAAGCGGAAAGAACCTTTGCCTCGAAAACATAGATCGGATTCAAATTTGTGACTTATTGAACGGATGGACCCCAAATCAGCAGGAACCTTTGTGTGGTTGTTATTTGAAAACATGGACTAATAAAGTCGTATTTCACTCGTAACGTTCTGTATGTAATTCTGTATGTAACGTTCTGCTTAAGCTGCGGGTTCTAAACTCCGAAAATGCATTACGAGCCAGCATAAATACATTTTAATAGGCTTTTACTAAACCGGAACAGTATGAAAATTTTGGGAAATCGGTTCATATTTGCGACCTGTACTTTGATAGCAATGATTGATGGACAGAATATCATTTTATAATACATGTCGTCACAGGATTTTTTTATAGTGCGTCCGACAATCACACAAGAATCCCAGGTTCAAGGCCTGATGTGAACATCCAGCATATTTTTTTCTAGATGGTATTTAAAAGCCTGTAATTTTTGGAGTTAGAGATTAATCTCTAAGACCTGATATACGGGTATTATACTTATATATTTAGACTTTTTTACTTGTTGCTTATATATTTGCCTTCAACAACGAATGCAACACAGCTTTGCAAGTGATGTTATTGTGTTAAAGCGTAAAGTAGGGTGCATAAAAACACACTTTGACAATATTACTTTCGTACTTAAGACTAGAGAAAACAAGTCCTGAAGTTTTTGTTCTTGAGAATTTCATAAATTTATGACAATGGACATGAATGACAATAACAGCAGCACCACCAAAGACGACATCATCTGCACCAACATCAACGGCAGCATAAAATCGTTGTTTTATTGCGTCCAAAGGGAAAAATTGCAATTGCGTTGCTTTATTATCTTCCGGTACATTAGCAGCGATGTTATTTTGCATTTCTCAAGCAAAGAAATTCAATTCAATTGAAGCGCCAAAGACATATTGCAAACAAACACTAAAAAAAGAAATAATTCTTCTAGCGTTATTATGCTTTTGACATACTTTCATAGGTAAATTAAATGTTAGGAGATTGTTCTGTTGTTGGCTTAACAACTGTACGCATGACCATGAGTTGCTTCCCTAAATCCAAATTCATGCGTCCTGAAGTGTTTTGAATGAAAGTATACAAGTATCGTAGTCGGAAGGGTAGGAAGAGCACCACTCCGGTCCTAAGACAAGTTGGAAGATAACACTTGTTATTGCAATATTGGGTATTTGAGTTTCCACATTCCGTTTCTAGTTAACATGGTCCATGACCCAAATTTAGATAACTCTTACAAATAGGTTTATAATGGAATTCGTATGACCATTACGGAAATGTCCTTGGCGCCATTTCTTACATAATCCAAATTTTGTCTTAATACCTGCTCTAAAAAAAAGATCTGTTGGCCCGCGCTTGTGCTAATTAAGCCTAATCTTCATAACATGTTCCTATTGTCAGTTGTCAAAAACCTTCACTGATTCTAAGTTACCATACATACGAGTTTTTCAATATGCCGGCTTTTGGGCCATATGACTATGCCTACTTTATTTATTAGATACAAGTATTTAATGAGTCTATGGGTATACCTCCGAAGTAAAGACAATTTCTGTTCGAAACTTTTAATATTGTACGCGTATTTGTACCTACGAAGGCGGTTCGGAAACTTAATAGCCTAGCACAAAAAGCGCGGTATAAACAGAAAAAAAAGTGTTTTGGAAACTTCCATCTCTGCTATGAACACATGTTAAATTTTGTTCCGATCTGGCAACTCCTTCATATAGAAACAGGTGTTCACAAAAGACACATCCGCGATTTTTTTACAATGGAAAAATTAGAAATGCGTGGTGTCATTTAATATTTATCGCGTTTATCGGGACAAGAAATTCATAATGATATGGTGAATGTGTTAGGTGAAAGTGCTCCTTCATATGCAACAGTAAAAAATTGGGTTGCTGAATTTAAACGTGGTCGTACAAGCGTTGAAGATGAACCACGTAGTGGACGTCCAAAAACAGCAACAACAACAGAAATTGTAGCCAAAGTGCATGATATGGTATTAAATGATCGACGAATAAAAGTGCGTGAAATAGCTAATATCATGGGCATCTCAAATGATCGGGTCCATTTAATTTTGCATGAAGAACTACAGATGAAAAAGCTTTCTGCAAGATGGGTGCCGCACTTGTTAACAGTCGACCAAAAACGCATAAGAATGAACATTCCTCAAGCTTGTTTGTATCGTTTTCAGCGAAATAAAATGGATTTTAAGCGTCGTTTCATAACTGTTGATGAGACATGGATCCACCACTATACTCCAGAGACAAAAGTACAATCCAAACAATGGACTGAAGCTGGAGGATGTGCCCCAAAGAAGGCAAAAACAATTCAATCGGCTGGTAAGTTTATGGCAACGGTTTTTAGGGACTTCAAAGGTATTTTATTGATTGACTATCTGCAAAATGGTAAAACAATAAATTCAGAGTACTATTGCTACCTTTTAGATCAATTAAATGTACAAATTCGAGAAAAACGTCCTGGCTTACAACACAAAATAATAATTTTTCATCAGCACCAGCGCACAAGAGTGTTTTAATAATGGCTAAAATCAACGAATTAAAGTACGAGTTGCTTGACCACCCACCTTATTCTCCTGATTTAGCTCCCAGTGACTTTTACCTGTTCCCAAATCTAAAAAAAGTCCTTGCTGGCAAGTGTTTTACCTCAAATGAATATGCAATTACGTACTTATTTTGAAGATCTTGAGGAAAACTATTTTAATCAAGGGATAGAATTGCTAGATAAGCGTTGGACTAAGTGTATTGAAGTTTCAGGAGATTATATTGAAAAATAAAAATATTTTTGAAAAACTAACTATTCTCTTACATTGGTAGGCTAAGAACTTTCCGAACCGCCCTCGTATACAATATTAGAAAAGTGGAAATTTCCATAACAAAAATTATTTTTTAATCAGTTTTTTTTCCTCCAAAGAGGACATTTTTCAATTTTTACCCAAGAGGTGAGCAACGTTCAGATATAAGTTCAAAGGCGATAACTCTTATCGTGCTTCAAAAGACAGATGCATACTTAGTAGGGACATAAATACTGTTACAACATTAAACACACGTATTTCAATAGTAGAACTGAACATACCCCGTTAATGTCATATGGGTTTTGAAAGCTAACCTCAATAGCGTTAGTCTGTAACGGGATTTTAAAATTGTTTCACCTTTCATCATGGAGTGGTCAGATTATGAGAACCGTATCGCTGTAATAGCGCTTTTCAAGTGTGAAATGAAAAAAGCGATATATTCAAAACGCTCCGGCCACTAGGGATTAGCCGCATGGTCGTCTACCGATGCATACAACTGTTTGAGGATATGTAAAAAAACACCACCGGTCGGCCCGACACAGAAATCCGCTCCGAAAACAGAAATTCATGACCGTGAGATGAATATCACGCAAAAGACCATGAGTCGAATCATTAAAAAAGACTTGGGTCTTGGGGCTTTCAAACGACGTACCGGACATTTATTGCCGCAGCTTTGAAGAAAAAAAAGGATTGAAAAATGCAAACGTCTTTTGGTGAAGCACGCTGATAACTTGCACTGAAAAATTTTGTTCACCGATGAAAGAATGTTTACCGTTCAGGAAAAATTTAACGAGCAAAATGATAGAGTGTATAAGCGGTCATTTAAGGAAGCTTTTGAACTGATCCCAAAGGTGGAAAAGGGTCATCACTCAGCTTCAGTCATGGTTTGGTGGGGTGCCTCTTACGATGGGGGCACTGACCTGCATTTCTGCGAACAAGGAGTCAAAACATCGGCCAAAGTTTACCAAGAAACCGTTTTGCAAGCTATTGTGAAGCCTCTTAACAATTCCCTGTTCCAAAACCAGCCATGGACTTACCAGCAGGATTGTGCGCCGGCCCATAAGGCTAAAACGTCCCAGGCCTGGCTTCAAAACAATTTGCCAGCGCTCATTTCCTCTGAAGAATGGATTGTACTACTAATTGTGGACGGTTTTAGAAGACAAGGTTTGTCACAAAAGATACCTCAACATTGGATCTCTTAAGACTGCTTTGGTTCGAGCTATGGCCAATTTTCCAATGGACGAGGTTCGTGCAGCTATTGACGATTGGCCAGGCGGACATTTCGAATAAGTAGATTCTTTTTGATACAATATATGTACATTAGACCTGTCCAAAATTTTCAAAACGATTTTTTCAACTTAGTTTACCCACTTTTAATATCCTTGGGTCAAAAAAATAAGAACTGCGTCAAAAAAAATAAAAAAAAGTCTTACCAAAACTCAGCGCAACGGGCCTGAAGTCAGGACTTGAGTGTTCCGCGATATGACGAAAAGTACGGTTACAAAATTACAAATTATTTGTGAACGTAAGCTTTTTTTAATTAAGTTTAAAAGCAGATATGTTTTGTTTACATTAGAAAATCTATCTGTTAAAAAAAATTTGAAAAAATAAAGACGGATACTTTTTTACAGCATCCGAAACACGGAATTTAAAAATTTTCTTGTAAAGTTCAGTTTTTGTCGCCTCCTATTTTCGAAATATTACTCCATCGGGTGTGTGCAATTTTTTTTATATATTTCTGTGGACTATTGGCTTTAAAAAAAATAAGGGTTGAAAATTTTCGCATTCTACCCACTACACCACGACGGCTCGCGACGATGACAGAAAAAATAACACACATCAATACAAATAACAAAGAACCGTTACTATTGCTTCATTTTTCCCTTCTTTGAGAAACGTGTTTCGTTTTGTTTTCAGTATTACCAACAAGCAAATTTTGTATTAGACAAAAGGGAAATAAATAAACTCCTAAGAGACAGCTATGATTTCATATTGAATACCCAGGAATTTTACAATTACGCACACAATGACAACTCTGCTAGAGAGCAATTTCAAGAGAGAGGCTATAAATAGAATTATTCTCCGAGTATTACTCTATTTACTCTATTACTCTATTTACCAATTAAGTCCCTCTTTAAAAAACATTTTATAACGCAAATTTTCCCATTCTAGAAAAGCAAAGTGTTTATTTTTTTATCTGAAAGCTATTTTTTACCAAAAAAAATATAAATAGTTCTGAACTTTAAGTCAACTGTTAGTTGAATACTAGATTACAGAAGTATTAAACGTCAAAGTGTTAAAGTGACAATCGCAAAGTTTGAAGTGTGCAGTACTCGAAAAAAATGAACAAAACACGGGCATCAGCAAGAAAAATTTATTTAGTAGGTGATGAGATAGTTCGTTTGGAGAGCAATTGCTTGCCAACCAACCAACCAACCTAATTTTTTTTAAAGCCAATAGTCCACAGAAATATATAAAAAAAATTGCACACACCCGATGGAGTAATATTTCGAAAATAGGAGGCGACAAAAACTGAACTTTACAAGAAAATTTTTAAATTCCGTGTTTCGGATGCTGTAAAAAAGTATCCGTCTTTATTTTTTCAAATTTTTTTTAACAGATAGATTTTCTAATGTAAACAAAACATATCTGCTTTTAAACTTAATTAAAAAAAGCTTACGTTCACAAATAATTTGTAATTTTGTAACCGTACTTTTCGTCATATCGCGGAACACTCAAGTCCTGACTTCAGGCCCGTTGCGCTGAGTTTTGGTAAGACTTTTTTTATTTTTTTTGACGCAGTTCTTATTTTTTTGACCCAAGGATATTAAAAGTGGGTAAACTAAGTTAAAAAAATCATTTTGAAAAATCTCATACGTTTTTTGGACAGGTCTAATGTACATCAATAAATATATTTGGTCTAAAAACATTCAGTACTTTTTATTCTACAGCATAAATCGTGTGTCACAGTATTTATGTCCCTACTTAGTATAATATACTATTATATTATTATACATCGTCGTATTTATCTTTTGGTTTATTTTTTTTCGTCCATATGTCGAAGGCACGATAGCGGTGAAAGGAGTTTAAAGGACTAACGGAAGCTTAAAATTTATTGGTTACGAACAAGGGTTAAAATGGGGATCATTAGTTACGACGCACTTAAAGCTTTTGAAAAATGCATAGTTTCTGAAAAGGCCCAACAAAACGTTACGTTTCACCAAAACGGGCCGTCAATAATCAATATGGACACACGCAGAAAAAAATTATGGTTGGGCTAACAATATTCGAAGAACATCATACTATTGTTGGTTATATGGTTGTGGCACAACAATATTATGATCATCACAACAATAGTATGGTTAACACACAACCATACTATGATCCCCATAACAATATTAAGGTCCTCACAAAAATAGAATTGTCACACACAACCATACTATGATCCCCACAACCATAGTATGATTCACACTCAAACATACTATGATCCCCATAACCATATTATGATCCTCACAACCATAGTATGTTGCACATACAACCATAGTATGATCCTTAGAACCATAGTACGACTTACACACAACCATTCTATGATCCCCAAATTTTTTTGTAAAGATTGGGCTATGTTGTTTTTCAACAATAGAGATTTTTATTAAAAAAGTTATGTAAAAATACATAAAACTCTTTATAAAGGGAGTGGTTTATTTAACAGTAGAAACAATTCATTTATTAAAAATAGTTCAGTTATACTAATCCGTAGTTTGTTTTGAAAAAATTTCATTTATATATTGAAACTACTGTCATTGCGTAAGATTCGTAAAAATAACATTGTCAAATTAAAAATAAGTTACGATTTTGCCTGTATGATTGCCGTAATCAGGTTTTTGTTAACATAAAACCCATGAAACAATACTTTTGTCCCATCAACCATATATATATTGTTGCTACAACCATATTTTCATTTTTTAGTTTGGCAACAGTGCTTTTTTTACATTTCAACAATATTAATATTGCCGCAATCATACTATTGTCAAAAGTAAATTCAAAAAACAATACTAAGGTTGCGACAACCATACTTTTATTGCAGAGAACATACTATTGTTGCCGTAACCATATAGTAACCATAGTTTTTCTCTGCGTGCATATGAACATTTTGCTACGAATGGAATATAGATTTATTTTGAAGTTTTGTCAGAGATTACGGTCAAAGAATGGCTTTACAATTGGACAATTCGTAAGATCGGCCGGGCCGAACTGTTGTAGTAAGGCATCGACAGTATTGGGGGTTGTGGTTGTTGGTGTTGGGTTCACGTTTGAAAGAAAATAAATTTTTGGAGCCCTATGAACTATTGCCCTTTTCAGATTCGTGAAGAAAAGTTCATTGATTTAAATAACCTATACGTCCATTGTTGAAGCAAATCTTTTTAGTACTAAACGTGACGTTTTTGAGCCCACTTCAGCAACTAGGCCCTTTTTGAGGCTTTAGCTGTGTCCCTATTGTAACCTTTGTTCGTACCCAACACTGAATTGTCCAATTGTAACCTTTGTTCGTACCCAACAAATTCTGAGCCATAAGGCCTTTAATCTTTTGATGGACTATCTTTAAAGAATTAACTTTTTCCTTCTTGCGGCGATTTGTGTTATTGTATTTTATTTACTATCAGTAGGACAAAGCATAATATATATCTATGTACAAGTTTTGAGTTACTACCTTAAAGATATTTCAGCAAATGATACATTATTTGTTTAAATGATTACAATAAAAATATTACATATGTATAGGAAAAAGATAGTAAAAAACCTAATACTAATATCACATGAATGAAAGTTTTAAGTAGCTTTACAAACAATAGCTAATTAAGTCTATGTTTAAAAACATAGCGTGAATTAGCCCTTGTTATATCAAGCTCCTTAGATGTGCGTAGGTTGATCTTCTGCATTTATCATTAAATGTCAGACTCATGTCAGTTATTAATTCCTGAATCGTTTTTTGTCCAGACATCCTGTGTAACTCGGCGGTGGAGAATCTTCTAGGCAAGTTGTATATAATTTTCAAATTTTTGTTTTGAATCACTTGTAGCTTGTCTTTGTAAGACTTAGCGCAGTCCATCCACACCTGACATCCATAGGTAAGAATCGGTCTTATACACATTTTGTATAAAAGCAATTTACTTTTAATGTTTAATTTAGACTTTCTATTCAAAAGTGGGTACAGTGCTCGACCGCACCTTACAGCTCTAAGACACGCATCGTCCACATGCTGTTTAAACGTTAGTTTCTGATCAAGGGTAATTCCCAAGTATTTTATCTCTCTTCCCTGTATAGTAAGACTTCGTGAAGGAACTCTCTTTGGAGACTTATTGTACGAGAACAGTATGGCCTGCGATTTTTGTTCGTTAATCTTAATCTTCCACTTGGAGAAATAGTTGCTTGCAGAAGAGAGTGCCTTTTGCATACGTCGAACTATGGCGTTTGAAACCTTGCCGTGACAAATAAATGCACTGTCATCTGCATAGAAAGCCACATCGAGATTTTAAAGTCCGAAGTATACAATGTGTACAACAGTGGGGACAATACAGATCCCTGGGGCACTCCAGCTGGGATACTCTTTATGGAGGATTGTTCCCCGTTGACCTCGACAACAAATGATCTGTCCTTAAGAAAACTTTTGATCAGCTTTATTAAATATATTGGACACTTCATTTTGTGAAGCTTGTAAACGATTCCATTGTGCCAAATTGAATCAAAAGCCTTCTCAATATCTGAAAACAGTACCCCTGTGGAGTACCGTCTATTTTTATTTGACGTAATAAAATTTACAACTCTTTTTATCTGATGTGTCGTCGAGTGGTGCGCCCTAAAACCATATTGACAACTATGGATTAGATCATTGTTTTCCGTAAACGTGTTTAATCTTTCAAAAACATTTTTTTTCCAAAACCTTGTCAAGGGAACTCAACAAACTGATTGGACGATAACTTGAGGGTTGCTTTAGGTCTTTGCCACTTTTGCCTATTGGTATTACTTTAGCCTTTTTTAATCCTTTCGGGAAGTACGAGTTTTCGACCTAGAGTTGCAAAAAAAACGCCTTCTTTAACTATGGATATACGGGTATTAAAAAACATCTGGCAATGCTAACTAAACTCATGTCACAACTCACGTTGTAAATGATGATCAACAGATGGCTCTGAATGTATAGTAGAAATTATAGTCCCTGTAGAGGTGGTAAAGGTGAATTGTGTTTTCGAGGGCAATTGTGTAAAAAAAAACTTTAAAGTGAGATTTACAACAGTAGTTCTCATACGTTTGGTGAGAACCTGGCCTTAGAGAGTTTACTTTTCCTTTTAACAAGTGTTGCGAAGCTTTCTAATGAATGTTGTCACGGAATCGAAATCGCGATTAAGGCAGTGTGCAGCCACGAAAATCAATGTTAAGAACTTGTCTTCTCTTAAAATGTAGATGCAAGAGTTAATCCCTATTAAATGGTACTAAAATACAATAAAATGTCGTTGAATTCGAATTGACTTAATTGATTCCGCGATTTCATTTAAGGCATCCTGGCCGGAAAATAGCTTCTTTCGCACATGAATTCTGAATGTAACATTTATTTACGATTGGCCGAATTCGCCTATGGGCATGGTCTTTTAGCCCTAGGGCTCATATGGGTGTACAGAAAGATGTGTATATATTTTAGATTTGTGCCAATTTAGAAATCGGCTCATAGGGCCTTATAGTCAGCATACTTTATCTGTGGACATATGGGTTTAGAAAAACAACAACAAATTGAGTACAACTCCGAAAATGACATTGATTCTACGATTCATATATATTTGGTCAAAGGTCCCTAGAGCGCTAAAAAAGGGCCTGATCGCTCGAGTATGGACATATGATTACTCAGAATGATGATTTGTATAAATTTAAGGCAAGAAAATTAGGAACTTAACTGCGCCAATTAGCAAGGAAAAACTAAACGACGCACACTGGGGTATTGGGTATCAAAACTGTGGATTAATTAAAAAAATTATTTTGAAATAACAGTCGATTACTTAATAACCCTAGAAACTAGACATAATTCTGCGTCACTAACCGAAAAAATAACGGCTCTAAGTTGTATAGTGCAGCGGCATTGTGTTTTAGAATTTACACTTTCATTCTCTGTTCGCTTGCGATCGTTGTAAAATTGATATTTCAAGTTTATTAAAGTGTTTTTTCAATAAAAAATCTTCAAGTAAAATTTAAATCTGAGTATGGAGCCTTCAACTTCAAGTATTGAACTATTTTTCAGACACAAGTATTGCAGCAAAAAAGTGATTTAATATTTTAAATTATTTTTTTTGGTTGAAAGTCCCCAAAATGTGCATATTTGGAGTATATAGTTGGACATATAGTTAATTATCTGACTAGATCGCGCTCTGATTTTTTTTTTTTTTAATTTTGCGGACTGTAGACGATGTTTCTGCAAAAAATTGAGGTGCGCTTTTGTGGCACTTTTGATTAATTATACTTTTTGTTCATAATGTCAGTGGAGAAAAATGATCAATTTCCACGCATGTTCTGTGTTGCTGGCGTTTTGTGTTTCTGTTTTGTTATTGATATTTATTATTTGTTTTGTGTTGTTGTTGTACTACTGATTTGTGATGGTTTAATATTTGTTGTGTGTTGTTGTTGTTGTACAAGTGATTTGTGATGGTTTATTATTTGTTTTGTGTTCTTGTTTCCGAGTGTTTGCCTTTCAGTTTTAGAGTATTACTTTAATTTGTCCGATAGACAAAGTTAGTTTCATTCCAGTGAATGTCAATATAAATGTGAAAAGCTGAATGGCAAATTATTTCCACTTCAAAAGTTAATAAATGTTTAATCTTTTTTGTTAGGGATAAGTTCATGCACACTTTCGTTCACTCGTCAACATCTATACGACTTAATGCAAAACTCAGGATTCCAGCATTTTGAAGATAAGTTCAATTTTTTAAAGGAAGAAATAAAGAAGCGTACTGGACCATCAGAGGAAGATATTCCTGTTTTCAATGTCACAATGAATCGCTTCATCTCCGAATTTAAAACCCGATGGGCAAGATGTCATAGAAAAGAAGAACGTTTATTTAAAACACATCGGAATTGGTTAGACTCTTCTATTTCTTTCTGTACTAAAAAGTTAAAACGAGGGCGCAAAGAAATTGCTTTCGAAGAATGCGGCCCAAATACAAAGTATAAAAAAACCAAAGATTTGAGAGACAACACATCGTTGTCAATGCTAGCTTTTGCAACTCAAGTGAAGTTACGGGAGTCTGGTAATATTGGGGCATCTAAGTTAGTAAATGACGTAGCTTCTTCGTCACCAACGAGAGCGGAAAAATACAGAAAATGTTTAATTCAGTCGGCGGAGTCCAACAAAATGAGTAGTGAAGAAGCATTATCTGTTTTGGTTGAAGCTAAACTATCGCGGCATCAATATAACATTGTGAAATCGTCTGCTCCACAAAGGTTTCCCTCGTACACTGCTGTCCAGTTAGCAAAAAAAAAATGTTATCCAAAAAGCGATAGTATGAGAGTATGTGAATCCTCAGTCGAAGTTGATTTACAGGCGCTTCTTAATCACACTGTTGAACGCCTAGTACTGCTGCAAAACTGTGTGATTGATTCCTTAAACAAAGAAGAACTGTCCGAATTTTGTTTATACACAAAATGGGGCTTCGATGGGAGTTCTGGCCATAGCTCATATAAACAAGCATTTCATGGCACAGAAGCTACTGATTCCTCTGTGTTTATAACATCAATTGTGCCATTGAGGTTGGTATGCGGGGAAAAAATTGTATGGCAGAATCCTCGCCCTTCTTCTACCAGATTCTGTAGACCATTGAGAATGGAGTTTATCAAAGAAACATCAACAATTTCAAAGCTAGAGCATCATAGAGTCAGTGAAGAAATTAAACATCTAACTAATTCAACTGTGGCACTTGGTGAGAAACTTGTAGTAGTGAGACATAGTTTAATATTATCGATGATAGATGGAAAAGTTTGTAACGCTCTCACTGAAACTACATCTACACAAAAGTGTTACTTATGCGGATCCACCAGCAAAGATTTTAACCAAATTGATAAAATGATAGAAAAGGAAATTAATAGCGATAATTTACAATTTGGGTTATCGATTTTGCATGGATGGATAAGATTTTTTGAGTGCCTTCTTCATTTGTCATATAAACTGCCAATCAAAAAATGGCAAGCTAGATCAGATTCCGAAAAGCAAATTGTGGAAAAAACTAAAGCAGAAATTCAAAAGCAATTTAAAGAGAGGACTGGTTTAATTGTTGATCGTCCAAAACCCGGATTCGGTAACTCTAATGACGGCAACACAGCCAGGCGTTTTTTTCACAATGCGGAACTATCAGCGGAAATTACGAAAATTAACGTTAATTTAATAATCAGAATGCATAATATACTGATTGTTGTTTCTTGTGGTCATGAAGTAAATTTCGATAAGTTCCGGGAATATGCACATAAAACTGCTAGGATCTTTGTAGAAAATTATCCGTGGTACTATATGCCTCCAACATTGCATAAATTTCTAATTCATGGACCTGAAATAATAGCATACGCATTGTTACCGATTGGCCAATTATCGGAAGAAGCGCAGGAAGCTAGAAACAAAGATTTCAAAAAATATAGAGAGTTTTATTCTAGAAAAATGGATCTAGAAAAGTCAAATCAAGACGTTTTTAACATGATGCTGATTACTTCTGATCCAATAATATCAAGCCTTCGAAAATTCCCGGAAAAAAAATTACGCAGTCTACCAAAAATGGTTGTGAATATGTTACAATCTCCATCCTTAAATTTGGCAACTCTACCCGAAGAAGGCGACAATGATGATGATGATGATGACGATGATGATGATGTTGATGATGTTGATGATGATGATGATGATGATGATGTTGATGATGATGATGTTGATGTTGTTGTTTATCACAATAATACCTAAAATAGGTTCAATAATTTTCAATATTTCAATAATTTTTTTTCTTATTTTTAAAATAAAAAAATTTTTTCTACCAATATTTTTTCAAAAACAATTTTTTTTACTAAATAATGTATAGTTATTCCAAAAAAATATTAATATCAATAATAATGGGCTTCCCTGAATTAATCCACAGTTTACCTATGTTTTAACCCACTGTGCGACGGAACGAGTGCAACATCGACTAGGTTATTTTTGGGCTGTAGCAACAAAATTAATATTTGGCCATGTAAATTAATGGCGCTCAGAGTTGTTGTGTTGTTAAAATATATTAAATTTAACATTGTACGACATTTTTTAAAATCAACTCTTTTCAAATTTGTCTTTTTTTTCAGCTCCAAAATGAATAAAACGAATAAATTTTCTTTGTTCGACGGCGAAAGAATAATTGATGTTGTCAAAAGTGATGAAATTTTATTTAAACTTCGACAAGCAAAATTTCGGGACGTGAAGGAAAGAACTGATTGTGAAAAAATTAACGCAAAAGGTATGTTTACTTCATTGTATTTTCTTAAAATAAAGCATGGTGAATGAATTGTACGAGGGCGACCGCAAAAGTAACTGGCCTAACATAAAAAGAACCGTTTTTTTTGGAATTATTATTATTTATTTTTCAACATAATCTCCTTCCAACTCGATACACTTCATCAAACGTTTTTCAAGTTTTTTAATCCCATCCGAAAAATAAGATTTTTCAAGACCTTCAAAATAAGCCTCAGTTTCAGCAATAACCTCGCTATTGGAAGAAATTTTTTTGCCACCGAGAATTTTTTTTTAAATTTGGAAACAAGAAATTATCAGAAGGAGCTAAATCTGGACTATATGGTGGATGCGGAGCAATTTCAAATCGTAATACGGCCAGTTTTTGTTGAGTTAAAATTACAGTGTGTGAAGGTTGATGAAAAAGAACTTTTTTTTTCTAAATGCATGCGGTCGTTTCATCTTGATTTCTTCACTCAACCGATCCAAAAATGCACAATAATATTTACCATTTATAGTTTTTCCTTTTCAAGATAATCAATAAATATGTTACCCCTTGCATCCCAAAATACTGTGACCATTACTTTTCCTGCTGACTTAACCGTTTTCGCCTTCTTGGGACCACTTTTACCAGCTTCTATCCATTGTTTTGACTGTTCTTTGCATTCTGGGATGTAGTGATGGATCCATGTTTCATCAACAGGTCTGAATCGGCGCAAGAACTCTATTGGATTACGCTGATAGATCGCTAAAAGCTCCTCGGAATTGGTCAACAAACGCGGCACCCATCTTGCGGTTAGCTTTTTCATGTGGAGTTCATCATGTAAAATACGCCAAACTTGTTTTTCGTGTATTTTAACAGTATCAGCAAGTTCTCTGAGCTTTATTCGTCTATCTTTAGTCACTTCATTAAATATTTTTCTAATGTTTTCAATAGTAGAAGCAGTTTTCGGTCTTCCAGAGCGTTGTTCATCTTCCGTACTTGAACGACCCATTTTAAATTGTTGAACCCAGGATTTCACGGTGGAGTATGATGGTCCATTAACACCATGAACAGAATCCAATTCATCTTTGATTAATTGTGGCGTATAACCTTTCATATAAAAGTGTTTAATTACCGCACGAAACTCTTTATTTTCCATTTTTCAAAAACTATAAAACTTGTTTATTCACTCACCTGTAACAAAGAAAATAATCATTAAATATTTCGGAAATTTTGACAGATGGCTTATAAAAGATTGCTTTTAAAAAACAAAAAAAAAGTTGCTAGTAAAACAGAAAATGTGCCAGGCCAGTTAGTTTTGCCGTCGCCCTCGTACAAAGTAAGCTTAAATTCCAATGAAATAATCTTTGAACTTTTCGTGTAATTAATGCTTCAGTGTTTAGTCGGTCACCAGCTGTTGTATTTGGAATTGTAATCATATTATTTTCTGGAATTGGCAATCGTCAATATTCCACTTTACCATGACAACTAAAAACTAGGAAAGAAGCTTAAGTCGGGCGTGGCCGACTATATTATACCCTGCAATCCTGGATGTTTAGAAAAGCCAACATAAAATAGGTTTTTAGACTCCCTTAGACGGGTTCTAAATTTACCTTAACATATGTGAAAGCGCATAGAGAAAGGGACCTAAGGGTAAAAAAATCAATTTTCTTTTTTTTCTTTTTTGATGTGGACAACATCTGAGCATCGAATAAGTCCGATCCCATGCCCCAAAAGTGTTCCCTCCCAGAGATATGCGCGTTTTATGAAAGTGAAGTCGACGATTCTAAGCGCAAATAGAAAGGGACCTAATCTTTAAAATGACTCTCCTGAACGAAACTGGTTTTTAACCTTAGGTCCCTTTCTATTTTGCTATATCTTAATAAAAAACTAATTTTCTACAATTTCATAAAACTAACTTAGAGTAGCAAATTTCACAGAGCGGCGCAGGGTATAAAAAAAATTACGTTCAGTTTCTGTTTTATGCCTCAACGCTCCCAATTGAAACGTTTTCGAAGCCGATTAGGGTGTATGCGGAAACAAGTCTTTACTAGATTCTCCATTCGGATCATTCATGCCATGCCGTAGCCCATACAAAAACGTACTTTAATGTTTATATCCCTAATTGTAGGCCGTAAATCTCCCATTCTCATCTTATCTTTATTGAATTGTTCTTGGCAAGTGTTTGTACGAAAGACTTAATACATGATTTCCCAGTGAACCAAATTTGCCGACAATGTCTGATATCAGACAATTCTGAACAATATCTGAACTCTATCCAGAATTCTTGCCGAGATCGTTACTGTTCGATTTGTCTGAGGATTTTTTATTAATTATGTTAAGAAATATCTGAACGAATTCGGCCTGAATTCTGTTAGATTTGTCTGTGGGATTTTTATCAATTTTTTGTTCAGACTTCCCTTATCGAACTCGCAACGAACTCTGAACTATTTATCTGAGGTAGTCTATTCGTTTTTTGTTATTTGCTTCATATTTTACAGTTGTTGTTCTTATGTTCAGACATGTCAAAAGTAATTCTGAACGAATTCTTAACAGTTTGTCTGAGATATTTTTTATATTTCAAATTCAAATTCTGAACGTTTGGTTAGCTTAGCTGTGCGAGGGATTTTTATTGTGTTCGGAGGAAAATTTGACTGCCGGCAGTTCTCGTAAAATGCAAAACTGGTTGCCCTTAAGTGTATAGCCACTAAACATAGTTACAGCACAATTATTGCTTGCGAAACTGCAGACACCCATGCTTGTAACAAAAAGTTTTTCCGAACGCTTTTTGAAAATGTTTTACAACTTTTTTTTTGTAGAACATTTTTTTTTCTTTTTGATTGTTTACATTCGAATTTACCATGACATAAGCTCAGAATTCGTTCAAAATTCGGTTCGAAATGTCGGTAAACACATCAGAATTTAATAAGACTTAATGCCAGAATTCTGACCGAAGTCGTTCAGAATTAGTTCAGAATTCGATACGAGAAATCAAAATTTCCTTTCGAATTTCCCAAGACTACAGTTCAGAATTCGGTCAGAAATCGGTTTGAAATGTCCGCAAAAACATCAGAATTTCCTCAGAGAAGTAGTTCAGAATACGTGTCAACCTTCTTATATGTTTTTCGTTACGAACTCGCTAAGAATTCTGATCCGAAATCGGAACATTTTGCCGATTGTCGTACAGAATTCTGATCGAATTCTGAAGGTTTGGTTTGCTGGGTTTGTTTACGTTTGATTTGTTTTCGTATTTCATTGTGATTTTATTACACTTTAGATGGCATTGTTGCTCTGCCTTTTGCCCTTGACTCTAGTGCCACTGCAAGGCAATTATATTTTATTCTGGTGTAAATTACACAACTTCGTAGGGTAGAAGTAAAACTAATTTATATCTTAAAGAAATGTTGCCTTAAGGCATATCGACAATCGAAATATTTTCTTTTTCATTCGACAAAAATCTATGGCAGCTTGTTATATTTAGTTTGATTACATACCAATACCTCAGTATCGATGTCGAATAAATTAAAAAGAATATATTTTTTTGGTTTTCAACACTTTTGTTCAAATCTTGAATACCGGTTGGAATAATCAGGTGGATTTAAAAAAGCGGGATTTACAAAAGTTGTTCTCATACATTTGGTGAGAACCTAGTCTTAAAGAGTTCGGTTTTTCTTGCAACAATTGCTGCGAATCTTTCTGATGAAGGTCGCGATAAATGCAGTGTGCAGCCACGAAAATCAATGTCTCCGTGACATTTTGTTTAAAACTTATTCTATTAAAATGTAGATGCAAGAGCTTCCCAACCAGGCAATTCCTGTTCAAGGTAGTCAATGTCTTCAGATCTCCTTGAAAATTTGCCTTGTGCACATTTGATTTTTCAAATCGGTCAATAAATCTTGCCATCTGAGCTGTGTTTAAAATTAGCTTGATATTCGTATACATATTACCGTAGCAGTCTATTCGATACCGATATTACGAGGGTTGCCTGGTGCCATCTGACATTGCCATTGGAAAGTTTGACATTTTGTAGCATAAACGTACTCAGAACGTTTTGACTTTTGACGACCATCATTTGTGTTGTTTACAGTGACTTGAAAAAATCAATTTGGCAAAAAAAATGGAATAACCTCGTGAACATTTTCGTGCGATTATTTTTCACAACTTTCAACGTGGATTATCGCGATAAGAGTGCATCGATGAACTTAAATATTTGTATGTATGACCATCGCCCTGTGAAAAACTGGTTAAATGAATTCAATCGAATCGACGAAGGTCGTGAAGGTCGTCCAAAAACGGCCATTGTGCCAGAGAACTTTGATGCCGTGCATGAACTAATAATGCAAGATCGTCATGTGACATACCGTGAGATAGAGACATCCTTTGCATTTCTTCCACCAGCATTCATTCGATATTGCATGAACACCTGGCCCTAAAAAAGGTTTGTTCTCGTTGGATCCCGCACAATTTGACAATGGCTCAAAAAAAGGCTCATGTCGATTGGTGCAAAGAAATTTTGAAAATAAACGATCGCGGTGCTTCAAAGGGCGTCTCTAAGATCGCCACAGGTAACGAATCATGGATCTATGCGTATGAGCTCGAAACGAGGCAAATCCAACGAAAGTTGTTCGTGGACGAAGTACTTCGAAGCAAATGGTCGCCCGTTTCTTCGCAAAACTGGTCATGTGGCGACTGTTCCGCTTGAGCATCGTAGGGCGGTCAATTCTAAGTGGTATACCACTATTTGTTTGCTGAAGTCTTCATAGAAATTCGAAAAACGAACAAGAGAAGACGAATCAGTGTGCACCATGAAAATGCGAGCACTCACACATCGGCTCAAACCAGAGCCTTTTGACCGGCCAAAACGTCGAATTGATGGGTCATCCGCCGTACAGACCTGACTTGGCACCCAATGACTTCCTTTTATTCCCGCAGGTCAAGAAAAAAATGCGTGGTCAACGATTATCGATGCTGTTGAAGCGTTCAAAAACCATGTTTTGGAGGTGTCTCAATCGGAGTGGAAAAAGTGCTTCGACAATTGGTTTGAGCGCATGCAAAAGTGTATAAATCATGCTGGAGACTACTTTGAAAAACAATAAAACCATTTTTGATGATAAATATTAGCATTTTCATGTATATAGCAGCCAGAAATCTATATAGCAGCCCTTGTTATTGTATCCACAACTTTAATATTAATAATGTAGAATCTTTTCATTCGATTCACGATCACACGATCTTATTTTTGACCTTTTCAAACAGTCAAATAGAGTTGTTAGCTATCGCAAGTTTTGTCGTTAAACTAAAATACTACGTTCACCACTTAGCTTGTAGAATAGAGATTTCTTCCCCGGGTTTTTTCGTTTGCCAGAAAAGCGGGAAAAAGTTTAAAATTTCACGGAATCCGAGCGGAAAAAATAAAAATGTAACTTTGTTTGACGTTGAACAAATTTTTATTAGAACACGAACTAAAAATGCCCTGTTCAGCAACTTCAACTTTCCTGGAAATTTTTGACTTTTTAATTTTTCATGTCTTAAGCACAAATCAGTTTTTGCCTAATCGCCATTAAATCTGAAATATTTTTAGAGGTATTCATTTCTGCTGGTACTTCTTTCGACTGAAGAACTAATTAAGCTGGTGGATTTTAAAGAGGAAATCCATTTTTAGCTTTGAAACCCAAAAATATCGCAAAAATAATAACTCTTAAACTGCGTACATTTTCATTCTGTATGTCGTTGCCTCCTTTTGAGACTACACGAAATTTCGACGAGTTTTGAATCAGAAAATAGTCTCTAGAACCCTGTGCATCGTATAAATAGGCTAGCAAACTAACATAATAAAAAGAGTTTATAAGTAAGTACGATTATGAAATTTTGAGAAATAAGTTTTTTGAATCAATGACAGCTCCCATACGATTTTTATTTTTTTAGCTTTAGAAGCCACATCTTAAACCTAAACTTTATGGACCTTAGCACGAGAAGGTTTGTTGCGCAAAGGAAAGACATTATTAAAAGTGATGAAAATCGGTTCAGATTTGGAAAAAGCTCTAACACTTATATTTTCATCCGATCTTATGTTTTTGGTGCTTGGAGATTGCATCCAATCTATATAAAATTTGGTTCATGTTAGTTGTTTGGACCAAGAAAAGGTGTTAAAAAAGTGAGGAATATATGTCCATTGGAATTTAAGGTTTTTAGCCAATCTTGATGAAATTGGTGTCATGGAAGGACATTATTATAATTGAAGAAAATCGGTTTAGATTTGGGTTCTGCAAACACCTATTTTCTGTTGGCTGTTTTAAACATCGAGAGGTGCAGGTTATAATATAGTCGTAGTCGGCCATCAGTTTTCTTATGCGCTTAACACTTCTTCAACCGGGATTCATGCAATAGAAAAATAGTAATGTGCATTTCAATCTTCGCTCTGACAGTACCGTTTGTGCGGGACATAAAAGAAGGGGCGTTAGCCGCGCCTCCAAATTGTTGTTGTCAATTTGTCTAATTACACTAGTTAACAGACGTTTTGGTCCAGTTTTCTAAATATTATTTGTATAGATTTTGATTTCCTAAACAGGTAAATAAATTTTTTAAAATTTTACTTGTGAATAGTTTTCAAGATATAATTTTTGGATTTTTTACGATTTTTTTATGAGATGTCTCATAACTCGCAAACGCTATTGCCAATTTGATCAAGAGTGGTCTCACATGAGAGGAAATCAGCTTTTCTAAAACTTTTTCATAAAAGGTATTAAAATTAAATTAAAAGTTTTAACGTTAGAGGCATTTAAAGGTTTTTGTGCGATTTTAAATTGAAAAATTGAAAAAAATATACATTAACAATAATATAAAAATGTATAAATAAATTGAGCTACGAGGGCGGTTCGGAAAGTTCTTAGCCTATCAATGAAAGAGAATAGTTAGTTTTTCACAAATTGTTTTTATTTTTCAATATAATCTCCTGAAACTTCAATACACTTAGTCCAACGCTTATCTAGCAATTCTATCCCTTGATTAAAATAGTTTTCCTCAAGGTCTTCAAAATAGTGGTTTACAACTGTAATTGCATCTTTATTTGTGGTAAAACGCTTGGATTTTTTTTAGATTTGGGAACAGGTAAAAGTCACTGGGAGCTAAATCAGGAGAATAAGGTGGGTGGTCAAGCAACTCGTACTTTAATTCGTTGATTTTAGCCATTGTTAAAACACTCTTGTGCGCTGGTGCGTTGTCTTGATGAAAAATTAGTTTTTGTGTTGTAAGCCAGGACGTTTTTCTCGAATTTGCACATTTAATTGATCTAAAAGGTTGCAATAGTACTCTGAATTTATTGTTTTACCCTTTGGCAGATAGTCAATCAATATAATACCTTTGAAGTCCCAAAAAAACCGTTGCCATAACCTTACCAGCCGATTGAATTGTTTTTGCCTTCTTTGGGGCACTTCCTTCAGCTTCAGTCCATTGTTTGGATTGTTCTTTTGTCTCTGAATTATAGTGGTGGATCCATGTCTCATCAACAGTTATGAAACGACGCTTAAAATCCATTTTATTTCGCTGAAAACGATACAAACAAGCTTGAGGAATGTTCATTCTTATGCGTTTTTGGTTGACTGTTAACAAGTGCGGCACCCATCTTGCAGAAACCTTTTTCATCTGTAGTTCTTCATGCAAAATTAAGTGGACTCGATCATTTGAGATGCCCATGATATTAGCTATTTCACGCACTTTTATTCGTCGATTATTTAATACCATATCATGCACTTTGGCTACAATTTCTGTTGTTGTTGCTGTTTTTGGACGTCCACTACGTGGTTCATCTTCAATGCTTGTACGACTACGTTTAAATTCAGCAACCCAATTTTTTACTGTTGCATATGAAGGAGCACTTTCACCTAACACATTCACCATATCATTATGAATTTCTTGTCCCGATAAACCTTTTTTATGTAAATATTTAATGACACCACGCATTTCTAATTTTTCCATTGTAAAAAAATCGCGGATGCGTCTTTTGTGAACACCTGTTTCTATATGAAGGAGTTGCCAGGTCGAAACAAAATTTAACATGTGTTCATAGCAGAGATGGAAGTTTCCAAAACACTTAACTTTTTTCTGTTTATGCCGCGCTTTTTGTGCTAGGCTAAGAAGTTTCCGAACCGCAATCGTAATTGCCTTTATTTCAGACCACTCTTGATCAAATAGGTAATAATATTTGGTAGCTAGGGTCCAAAAAACTGGGTCATCTCATAAAAAAAAGTTAAATAATTTCAAAAATTCTATCATGAAAACTAATCAGAGGAAATTTTTTAAAATTCATTTTCGTGTTAAGGAGACCAAATCAATAGCCAGAAAATCATTAGAACTCTGGACCAGGAAAATATATAATTTTTTAGTTAACAAATTATATATTTTTCGTTTTTATTCGTTTAATTAATTATTTATTTTTAGCAAAAGCGTATGGATGGTAATAAAACGATAATGTGAATACCAACAAAAGTAGGCCGAAAAGAGATTTTCACTACAAGTACTTGAATGGGGCGTGTCATGCGCTATTTTCGTACACGCATATAAAGCCCTTATAAAAACACAATCAAAGCGAATTTTATGCTCTAGGCGACAGGTAATCGTATGTAGGTTCTAGTATTACAGATAATTCAAGAATACCAAAAGTGGGCGGCACAGTGCTTTTTCATGGAAGGTACCAGAATGGGGCGTGTCAACCCCTTTTTTAATGCACGTACAAAGCCGCTATTTAGATATTTTTTATTACGGCTTTCACAATTTAATGGAATTTCGTGATCTAGGAGACAAGTTATGTAGGTTCTAATCTACACTGAAACAGGGTGATTTGAGTGGAAGATCCCAGCTGGGGCGTGGCTAGAAATCCAATTATTTGTCACCAAGTTAACCTTATAACTCTTTTCAGTAGTATTACTTTTGGGCTAGTTGACATGAGCTGCATTACATATATCAAGAATACCAAAAGTGGGCGTATTGGTGCATTTGTGTGGAAGGTACAATAAAGGCTTCGAAAAAGAGCCTTTATAAACCCATAGGTAGTTTTGGAAATATATAGGATGTTTTTTAGACGTTTGGTTTTTTTGGCCACACTTTTTTTGGAGTTGGTCTTTTTGACAGCTGTCACTTGATTTACGCTCAGTTTGGTTTGCCATTTTATAATGAATAGACTTACTCCGAAACAATGTTTGCAAATCGTGGTGAATGGGCCCAAAACAAGATGGCCAGCGATCCTGATTATTACAAGAATGTTTTGTTCAGCGACGAAGTTCACTTTTGGTTGAATGGGTACGTTAATAACCAAAATTGTCGCATTTGGTGTAAAGAAAATCCACAAGCCATTGTTGAGACGCCGTTACATCCTCAAAAAGTCACTGTTTGGTGTGCTCTATGAGCAGAGGGAATCATTGGTCCATATTTCTTCAAAATTGAAGCTTAACAAATAAATGTTACAGTCAATACGGAAGGCCATAGAGCCATGAGAAATAACTTTTTCGTGCCTGAATTGGAGGATGTGAATGTGGACAACCTTTGGTTCCAACACGACGGCGCTACATGCCATACAGCCAACGAAACAATACATTTATTGAAGGAAACTTTTGGTAAGCGCATTATCTCGCATCGTGGGCCTGTGGCGTGGCCTCCAAGATCGTACCGATTTGACACCGCTGGACTATTTTTGTGGGGTTATGTGAAGTCGATTGTCTTCGCAGATAAGCCCGATACGTTTGTTACCATGGAAAAGAATATTCGACGCGCTATTGCTGACATACGGCCCCCAATGCTACAAAATGTAATCGAAAATTGGGCCTCACGGCTGGAATTTATTCGATCCAGCCGCGGCGGCTACTTACCGGAAATACTTTTTAAAACATAGTGCCAAACCCTTATCTTTATAATAAAGCTAAATTCTTGGCCATAACATTAAATTGTATGCGTTTTATTTCTTCTTGAAAACCAAACGTCTGAAAAAGAATACCCTATATAACGACATGCAAAACTTAGAAGCGCTTGGTAGCTCCTTTCGAAACATGGGCGGACATGGCTCAAATAACGTAAAAAGTCATAAAACGGATTTGGTCAAAACATATGTTGGGTCTTAAGTGCTTTTTTCATACCCTCTTACAGAGTAGGGTGAGGTGATTTTTGCATACACGCAGAGAAAAACATGGTTCCTATATAGTCACGGCAATAATAATATGTTCTCGAAACAGGGTATTACTCGTATACGTCAGTTTCAGGACAAATGTTTATAACCACCCAAAATATTTAAGCTAGATTCATATTTAACGTATTCTCCGACGTTTTTTGTTAATGTTAAGCTTTTAATCAAACTAAAATTGTTGTCCGATTATCAAGACATTTGGGAGACATTTGGTCCAAGGATGGACGATACACGAAGAGAAAAAACATGGTTACAACATGGTCACGGCAATAATAATATGTTCTCCACAATAAAAGTATGTTCGTCGCAACCATATCATTGTTTACTGAATTTAATTTTGACAATAGTATGATTGCCGCAACATTAATATTGTTGAAATATAACTATAGTATTATTGCCAAATTCAAAAATAAAAATATGGTTATAGCAACAATATAAATATGGTTGGTGCGACAAAAGTATTGTTTTTGGGTTTATGTTAACAATAATATGATTACGGCAATCATACTGTATGATTGTAAATCTTCTTCTTATGGATATGCTTTTATAACAATGTTATTGTTACGGATCTAATGCAATAATAATACTTTTTATATGGAAGTTAAAATGTTTTAAACAAACTGCTTTGGCTTTGTTTAACTGAAATACTTTCAATAAAAACGCTTACGTTTTTTTTAAACTTGTTTAAATAACTCCTACTAATTTCTATTTAAAGTATTTTTAAATAAATTTCATAACTCAAATCTATTGTTGAGAACTTAATCCAATTCTAACAAATTATATTGGGGATCATAGTATAAAAGTATGTGATCATACTATAGTTGTAGGGATCATAACATGGTTGCGTGTGAATCATACTATGGTTGTATGTGAAACATACTATGGTTGCGACGATCATAATATGGTTGTGGTGATCATAGTATGGTTGAGTGTGAATCATACTATTGTTGTGAGGATCATAGTATGTTGTATTTAAATCATTATATTGTGTAGGTTGACTTAGTACTTGAGTGGGGAATATGTTTACCGCATAACCGTTCGGGCCCATTTTCAACCAACACAATACGAGGGTTGCTATTTACATTTCGGGCCCTGACAATACTAGTGTTCCCCGATGCAAATTGGAACTTCCATTGGAAACTTTGACATTTTTTAGCATAACTTCACTCAGAACGTTTTGTCATTCGAGGGAGAATTGTTGTGTTTACAGTGTTTTGAAAAATTCATCTCAGTCAAAAAATGGAATTATCCCGTGAACATTTTCGTGCGAAGAATTTTTAAGAATTTTCGAGACAAGATTGTTTAAATCAACTTGTTTCGACTTTTGGCGATGAAGCACCTTCAAAAACCACTGTTTATCGCTGGTACCAAGAGTTCAGCCTCGAAAGCCGTTCGCTCCAGGATGAATTTCGTGAAGGACGTCTACCTTTGGTCACTTTGCCAGAAACCATCGATGCTGTGCGTGAACTGATTAAGCAAGACCGACATGTAACCTACCGTGAGATTGAGGCATCCTTGAGCATAAGTATGACAAGCATCAATAAAAAATTGCATGTCCATTTGGCCGTGAAAAAAAAATCTTCTCGTTGGATCCCACATAATTTGACGAATGCTTAAAATAAAGCTCGTATGGATTGGTGCAAAGAGATGTTGAAAAAGTATAACTGCTCAAAGGCAGTTAATAACATTGTCACAGGTGACGAATCATGTATCTATACATATGAACCCGAAACAAAACAGCAATCGAACGTATGGGTCTTTCAAGACGAGCCAAATGCAACAAAAGTTGTTCGTGGAAGAAGTACGAAGCAAATGATTGCGTTTTTTTTCGGTATAACCGGCCAGGTTGCCAAAGTGCCTTTAGTAGAACGATGGATGGCCAATTATGAGTGGTATACAACGATCTGTTTGCCAACAGTATTCGAAGAAATGAGGTAAGAAAATAAGAGTAGACGGACTATTTCGCATCACGACAATGCGAGCTCTCAAGCATCAGCTGAAACGATTAGCTACTTCATCATTCAAGATGTCGAATTGATGGGCCATCCATCGTACAGCCCTATTTTGACACCCAATGACTTCTTCTTTTTCCCTAGCATCAAGAAAAAAATGAGTGGTCAACGTTTTTCATCGCCCGAAGCAGCTGTTGAAGCGTTCAAAAGTCATGTTTTGGAGGTGTTTCAATCGGAGTGGAAAAAGTGCTTTGAAAATTTGTTTGTGCGCATTCAAAAGTGTATTGATCTTAAAGGAGAATATTTTGAAAAACAATAAAACCATTTCCAATGATAAATTATTTTATTGTTTTTATAGCAATCCTCGTACGTTTGCAATATTTAAACCTCCAATCTTTACTATTGTGACCTGTTGTTTTCTTTCCACTGACAGACAGGCGGTTATGGCTAGATCATCTTCCATTTTTACGACGATTCGATTAATATTTTCAAGTTTTACAAACAGAATGACAAATTCAATTTACACTAGTTTTGTTGATTAAAGATTTCTTGTGTTTCCACTATTAAATAGAAATATTTGTTATATATGTGGCATATATTTGGTAGTATTCCAAAAAGACCTACAAAAATATTTCCAGGTGGCTAACTTTAAATGGCTTCAGTACACTAAAATGTGTTACCGCCTTGCCATCCATACACGTTTACAGGTATATTTGTATGTGTAGATATACACACACACATACACCTCAGTACAATACCATAGAATTATAATGTGGTTTAGACACAAAACAAATTTGACAATATGGAAAACGGCCTCGTTACGTGTACGAGTCTACCCTGTACAATGTAGTCGAAATAATAAAAACAAAAATACAGAAATACCGAAATGAAATGTTGGCAGGCTCCTTTTACTGAATTATTGTTGGCTTTTTATTTTAGTCTTTTGAGGTTTTGTTTGAATTGTGTTGAATGCCACTCCACATTTGCAGCATTCCATTTCGACGTATTTCTGTATGTGGAGCAATCGTACGAGAGGAGGATATCTGTCTGTATGGCGTAGGGTAAATATTTATTTTGTCTAAAGTCCTAAACGATAGTTGAAATAGTGAAACAGAGTAATTGTTTATAGTTGATACATTCGAAATATGCAAATCAACCTGAATAACGAAATAAAATCGAATGCTCAAAAAGGTCCTCCTAAAAATAAATCTCGAAATTGTTGGACAATGTGCAATGGATGGATTGCCAGAAATGAAACAAATGGGCAATTCGTCAGGAAAAAAATATATTTTTAACAAAATAAATATTGTACACATACAAACCTTCTAAATTGGCATTGGTACAGCTTATGGGACCTGGCCGATAGAGGGTCACAATCCCAATTTAAGCTGAACATTAAATAAAAAACATATTCAAAGACGCATTGGTAGTTCTTTTATTTGAGTGACCACATATCCATGTTAACTGCTGGGCGTTTATTAGGACCACATGGGGTAGCTTGTTTTCGTAGAACCTTAAAACCAATTTATATAACTGATAGTACTCAGTAAAATTAAATATCATAAAGTACCGGTGGGTCCATGCTATACTTGGTAGGGACATAAATACTGTTACAACAGTAAACACACCCATTTCTATAGTAGAACTGAACATACCCCGTTAATGCCATATGGGTTTTGAAAGCTAACCTCAATAGCGTTAGTCTGTAACGGGATTTTAAAATTGTTTCAACTTTCATCATGGAGTGGTCAGATAATGAGAACCGTACCGCTGTAATAGCGCATTTCAAGGGTGAAATTAAAAAAAAAACGATATTTTTACCGATGCATAAAACTGTTTGAGAAGACGAGATGTAAATCAAGAATTCACAGAAATCCGCTCCGAAAACAAAAAATCATTGCCCGTGAGATGAATATCACGCAAAAGTCCATGAGTCGAATCATTTAAAAAGACTTGGGACCTGGGGCTTTCAAACGACGTACCGGACATTTATTGACTGCAGCTTTAAAAAAATAGGTTTAAAAAAAATAACTTGCACAGAAAAATTTTATTTACCGATGAAAAAATATTTACCGTTCAGGAAAAATTTAACGAGCAAAATGATAGAGTGTATGCTCGGTCGTCTAAGAAAGCATCTGAACTGATCCCAATCCAAGAAACCGTTTTGGAAGCTGTTGTGAAGCCTCTTAACAATTCCCTGTTCCAAAACCAGCCATGAACTTTCCAGCAGGATTCTGCGCCGGCCCATAAGGCTAAAGCGTCCCAGGCCTGGCTTCGAAACAATTTGCCAGCGTTTATTTCCTCTGAAGAATGGCCCTCAGGCAGTCCAGATTTGAACCCATTGGATTACAAATTGTGGACGGTTTTAGAGGACAAGGTTTGTCACCAAAGATACCGCAACATTGAAGCTCTTAAGACTGCTTTGGTTCAAGCTGTGGCCAATTTTCCAATGGACGAGGTTCGTGCAGCTATTGACGATTGGCCAGTGCGACTTAAGGCTTGTATAAATGCAAAAGGCGGACATTTCGAATAAGTAGATTCTTTTTGGATATAATCTATATACATATATAAAATTGGATGTATGTGACTATGTATGTGACTATGTATGTTTGTATGTTTGTATGTATGTGGCTTATAGACTCCTAAACCGCTCATCTGATTTTAATGAAGGCAAGAAGGCTCACAATTGGTTTTTTATACTACTGCTGTCGGAGAAAACTAATTTAATATCGGATTTTAGATTTTGGCTCTGTGGGCGAAGGGGGCGTCGCAATACTGTCTCTTAGATCTAGAAGGCTGACGGGGAAGGTGAATTTAAACAACAACGGGACAACGGGAAAGATCTATTTAAAACCAGATTTCAAATTGAAAATGAAAATTTATGTTCATTTTTTTATGTTATGTCTATGTTGTCAGTTTCAAAATTTGTTTAAACCTTTTCAAAACAACTTTTAGAGATCGGAAATGGCAAAATTCCAACTGATCCCACAACATATGAGATTTCATTTTCGCCCAACTTTTGCCAAATGCTACCAAATATTCAAGCCCTTTTAGAAAATGTATTCCCAAATTTAATCAACAACTACAAAAATTCATATTGGCTCTGCGAACGTGCAATTTGAACAAATGAACAAATTCAATTGAAATTGCCCGGAGAATGGAAAAAATATCATTCAATCGACACAATGATGGATCAGGAAGAAGCTGTAAATTACCCAACAGAATTTCTTAATTCACTAGAGCCACCAGGAATGCCACCACATATATTGACATTGAAAGTTGGGTCACCGGTGATGCTTATTCGAAACTTGAACGCCCCAAAGCTATGCAACGGAACCAGGATGATCATTAACAATTTGACACCAAATTTGATCGAGACAACAATAATCAGCGGCAAATTCAAAGCGGAAGATGTGCTGAACCCACGCATACCGATGATTACGAATGCTTTACCATTCGAGTTTAAGCGGATTCAGTTCCCTTTGATACTTGGCTTCGCGATGACCATAAATAAAGCACAAGGGCAATCCCTCACTGTTGCTGGTTTGAATTTGCAACATTCATGTTTTTCCCACGGCCAATTGTATGTTGCTTGCTCAAGAGTTGGTACACCAAAAAATTTGTACATTTATACACCCAACGGTACGACCAAAAATATTGTGTATCCATTAGCATTAAAATAAATTACACGAATTTATTTTCACATTTGATATACATATGTGTTACTTTCTTTGGCGTAGCAACGCACGCGGGGCTCCGCTAGTATAAGTATAAATCAATAAATATATTAAAAAATATTTGGTCCAAAAACATTCAGTACTTTTTTTTATTTTACAGCATAAAACGTGTGCAGCAGTTTTTATGTCCCTACTAAGTATATGTGACAGCGCATAGAGAAAGGGACCTAAGGGTAAAAAAAAATCAATTTTCATTTTTTTTGATGTGGACAACATCTGAGCATCGAATGAGACCGATCCCATACCCCAGAAGCTTTCCCTCCCAGAGATATGCGCGTTTTATGAAAGTGAAGTTGACGATTCTACACCAAAGATACACGTATTCAAATCTTTAAAATGGCTTTCCTGAACAAAACTGGTTTTTACCCTTAGGTCCCTTTCTATTTTGCGCGTCACATATGTTTCTGGCCTAATAATGAAAATTCGAATATTTGTTTAGCTCGTTTGTTTTATTTCGGTCTGCTGCTTTTACACATTGAACAGGGATTAAACCGGCTCAAGACCTCTCGCTTCTTCTGTATTTAAATAGAAGACAAGTTTTTAACAAAATGGCAAAGTGACATTGATTTTCGTGGCTGCACACTACTTTTATCATGATTTCGGGTCCGTGACAATTGATTTATCATCAAAAATGGTTTTATTGTTTTTCAAAGTATTCTCCAGCATGATTTATATACTTTTGCATGCGCCCAAACCAATTGTCGAAGCACTTTTTCCACTACGACTAAGACACCTCTTAAACTTTGTTTTAGAACGCTTCAACAGCATCTTCTGGCAACGAAAACCATTGACGACACATTTTTTTTCTTGATGTCCGGGAATAAATAGAAGTCATTGGGTGCCAAGTCAGGGCTGGTTGTCCCCAAGGTTCCTGCCTCTCGCCGCTGTCTTATAATACTTATATTCTTACCTCAGATTTCCTTTCATTGGATGATACGGTCATTCCCCTTCAATTTTTGCCGATGATACGGCGATTCTAAATTCAACACATACGCTGAAGACTTAATAACTAGCCTGGAATCAGCACTACGAGTAGTGGAAAACTATTTCTCGAAATGGAATATTCAAGTAAATAATGTTCAAAAAACTCAAGCAATTTATTTTTCGAGAAGAAGGAAGCCGTGTTTGATTCCCCAAACATGTGTACGGTCCAGAAATACGGAAATTCAATGTGATGAGAAAATAAAATACTTAGGGGTCATACTAGATGCAAAAATGACGTTCAAACATCATATTTGCTATGTAATTGGCAAGATAGAAAAATACAATCCGAATACTATACCCGTTCATCAATAGGAGTTCACATCTTTGTCTTGGGAATAATATTCCAATCAATATTAATTTACGCTACTCCGGTGTGGGGCGATGCAGCAATTTCGCATTTAAAAAGTTTACAAAATAAGGTTCTTAAAATGATATAAGTATACAATTTGCCGCGAGATTTTTCCACCTCGAAGACACAGAGACTGTACTAGCCAAAAAAAGTTAGTTAAAATACATTTTTACTAAAAAATGTCAATCTTCGGAATTAAGTCATCTGTATGATCTCGGAAATTAGTTTTTCTTTTACTAACTAACTTACAATTCTTAAATAAACTCTATCTTCTTTTTATCTGTTGAACGAAGGTTTTTGTTTTTTAAATTATCCTTCAAAGGTACTTAAGACAATTTACATCTGTACAGCAAATATTATAAAATAAAGATAAACATATAAACTAAAATTCGAAGGTTTGGCCGGTCAAAAAGGCGCTGGTTAGAGACGATGTGTGAGAGCTCGCATTGTCATGGTGCACAATCTCATTTGTTTTTCGATTTTTCTCCGAAGACTTCAGGCAAACAAATTGTGGTGTACCACTCAAAATTGGCCGCCCTACGTTGCTCAAGCTCAAGCAGTTGCCACATGACCAGTTTTGCCGAAGAAACAGGCGACCATTTGCTTCAAAGTGCTTCTTCCACGAACAACTTTCGTTGGATTTGGCTCGTCTTCGAAGACCCACACAGTCGATGGCTTTTTTGTTTCAAGCTTATGCGCATAAATCCAGGATTCGTCACCTGTGACGATCTTATAAACGTCTTTTGAAGTACCGCGATCGTATTATTTCAAAATTTCTTCGCACCAATCGACACGAGCCTTTTTTTGAGCGATTGTCAAATTGTGCGGGATCCATCGAGAAAAAGCCTTTTTTACGGTCAGGTGTTCATGGAATATCGAATGTATGCTGGTGAAAGAAATGCCGAAGGATGCCTCTATCTCACGGTATGTGACATGGCGATCTTGCATATCAGTTCACGCACGGAATCAATGTTCTCTGGCATAAAGGCCGTTTTTGGACGACCTTCGTTTTTGAGCGAGCTTCGGCCACGATTGAATTCATTAAACTAGTTTTTTACAATGCTACGAGTGCGGTTCGGAAACTTCTTAGCCTAGCACAAACAGAAAAAAGTTAAGTGATTTGGAAACTTCCATCTCTGCTATGAACACATGTTATTTTGTTTCGATCTGGCAACTCCTTCATATAGAAACAGGTGTTCACAAAAGACGCATCCGCGATTTTTTTACAATGGAAAAATTAGAAATGCGTGGTGTCATTAAATATTTATCGGGTTTATCGGGACAAGAAATTCATAATGATATGGTGAATGTGTTAGGTGAAAGTGCTCCTTCATATGCAACAGTAAAAAATTGGGTTGCTGAATTTAAACGTGGTCGTACAAGCATTGAAGATGAACCACGTAGTGGACGTCCAAAAACAGCAACAACAACAGAAATTGTAGCCAAAGTGCATGATATGGTATTAAATGATCGACGAATAAAACTGCGTGAAATAGCTAATATCATGGGCATCTCAAATGATCGAGTCCATTTAATTTTGCATGAAGAACTACAGATGAAAAAGCTTTCTGCAAGATGGGTGCCGCACTTGTTAACAGTCGACCAAAAACGCATAAGAATGAACATTTCTCAAGCTTGTTTGGATCGTTTTCAGCAAAATAAAATGGATTTAAGCGTCGTCTCATAACTGTTGATGAGACATGGATCCACCACTATACTCCAGAGACAAAAGAACAATCCAAACAATGGACTGAAGCTGGAGGAAGTGCCCCAAAGAAGGCAAAAACAATTCAATCGGCTGGTAAGGTTATGGCAACGTTTTTTTGGGACTTCAAGGGTATTTTATTGATTGACTATCTGCAAAAGGGTAAAACAATAAATTCAGAGTACTATTGCAACCTTTTAGATCAATTAAATGTACAAATTCGAGAAAAACGTCCTGGCTTACAACACAAAAAAATAATTTTTTATCAAGACAACGCACCAGCGCACAAGAGTGTCTTAACAATGGCTAAAATCAACGAATTAAAGTACGAGTTGCTTGACCACCCACCTTATTCTCCTGAGTTAGCTCCCAGTGACTTTCACCTGTTCTCAAATCTAAAAAAATTCCTTGCTGGCAAGCGGTTTACCTCAAATGAAGATGCAATTACAGTTGTAAACCACTATTTTGAAGACCTTGAGGAAAACTATTTTAATCAAGGGATAGAATTGCTAGATAAGCGTTGGACTAAGTGTATTGAAGTTTCAGGAGATTATATTGAAAAATAAAAATATTTTTGAAAAACTAACTATTCTCTTTCATTGATAGGCTAAGAACTTTCCGAATCATCGCCATACAAAGGTTTAAGTTCGTCGATGCCAACTCTTGTCGTGATAATTCACGTCGAAAGTTATGAAAAATGATCGCACGAAAATGTTCACGAGTAAATTCCATTTCTTGCCAAATTGATTTTTTCAAGTCACTGTAAACAACACAAATGATGGTCGTACTTCAAAACGTTCTGAGTACGTTAATGTAAAAAATGGCGCCAGGCAACACTTAGTAATGTCTAGGCCAGAAATGTATATAGCAACCGTCGTACACTGAAAAATTATGTACATACTAGCGGGTGTTTTTTGAGACGTGTGTTTTTCAATCTTGCAGCAACTATCGCCCAGCAGAGTCGGTAACTCGAACAACCATGGATATGTTTCGCATCACGTTTACTCTCAAGGATAATACGCATTCTCTGAGACGCAGTACAGTAGGCACCGGCGGCGCTATTGCTGCTGTGGAGCAGAGTATCGGGGAAGACCCGAGTACGTCCATCCGCCTTCCACTTTATGGAAGGTTTTGCGGAAGGATCTTGGTTTGCTGTCTTTCAACTCTTTCAAGCACGACGCACGTTCGGTGGATGGGCCCAAAGCGAGATGACCAACGATCCTGATTTTTACAAGAAAATAAAGCTTACTTTTAAAGGAATGGATACGTTAATAACCAAAATTGTCGCATTTGAAATAATAAATAGCCACAAGCCATTGTTGAGACGCCGATTGAGTCAATGGGGAACGCTACAGAGCCATGATTAATGACTTTTTCGTGCCCAAATTGGAGGACTTTTGGTGCCAACAAGACGGCGCTACATGCCATACAGCCAACAAAACAATCAATTTATTGAAGAATACTTTTGGGGGAGCGCATTTTCTCGGGTCGTGGGCCTGTAGCGTGGCCTCCAAGGCCGTGCAATTAAACACCGCCAGACTATTTTTTATGTGAAGTTGCTTTTCTTCTCAGATAAGCCAGAGACGATTGACGCCTTGATAGAGAATATTTGGCGTGTTATTGCTGACATACGAAATATGGCCTCTCGGCTGGAATTTATTCGAGCCAGCCGCGACAGCCACTTGGCCGAGATCGTTATTAAAACATAATGACACACCCTTTTCGTTATAAAAAAGCTGAATTCTTGGACATTTGAAAAAATACCCTTTACATATCGAGCCATAAGCGCTAACCTATCGTAAGTGAAAAAATGCAAATTTTACAGGAGACGGTTTTTATTATTTATTTCAAACAACTTTATTAAAAATGCAAATGTTTTAATGCAAAAATTTAAGATTTCTACCTACTCATATAACTGTATCAAAAAACAAAAAAAAAAATCTGAACACATTTGCGATTGCTGCAGCAATTTGATGTGTGACTTACGATAAAATTGCTACACAATAAAATTTAAACAATCATTTACGATAAAATGCAAAAGCTTTTTTTTTTGATGTTTTACTAACAATTTTGTCATTTTAAAAATACAAAACGATGAGGCTTGTCCTAACGATTATTTTTCAGCAATAAAATTTTTTTTCCAAAAATTTGACTTACGATAGGTTAGCGCTTATGGCTCGATATGTGACAGCCCATAGAGAAAGGGACCTAAGGGTAAAAAAAAATCAATTTTCATTTTTTTTTCTTTTTTTGATGTGGACAACATCTGAGCATCGAATGAAACCGATCCCATGCTCCAAAAGTGTTCCCTCCCAGAGAAATGGGCGTTTTATGAAAGTGAAGTCGACGATTCTAAGCGCAAATAGAAAGGGACCTAATCTTTAAATTGGCTCTCCTGAACAAAACTGGTTTTTAACCTTAGGTCCCTTTTTATTTTGCGCGTCACATGTAGAAATTTCTAGGTTTTTTAAAAGTTTTAAAGTTATCACCTTAGCGACCACTTACTGACCTAATAACCAAGCACCAAAAATAAACATGCTGAATTATTACATATTAGAGGTCGCCTCTTTGGACCATAAGGTCCGACCAACCACATATCCCAAGTCCAAAAAACCATTCCCGTCTTGGATATATTCCGAGTTGCCGTTCAGAAATTGCAAAAGTAAAAAATTGTTAATTTCGCAACAAAAAAATCAGAATAAGTAGTATCATTGAAGAAAACTAGTAAAAAAAACCCTAAAGTCGGACATGACCGACTATAATATACCCTGCACTTAAGGTGGTCGATTGAAGAGTAAAAGTGCGTGAAATTGTTGATGTCATACCTTTTTCATATGGCAGTGTGTTTCCGATTTTACAGTTGGGTTTAAAAAAGCTGTCCGCAAGATTAGTGCCGCGTTTGCTCTCAATTGACCATAAACGTTAACGTGTGACAACTTCAAAGGAATGTTTGGAGTTGTTTAACCGCAATTCGAATGAGTTTTTGCAGCTTTTCGTTACTGTGGCTGAAACATGGATCCATTACAGCACTTCGGAGACCAAGCAGCAGTCTAAACAGTGGCTTTCTCTGGGTGAACCGGCTGCAAAGAACGTCAAGGTGACTTTGTCGGCCAATAAGGGGATGACAACAGTTTTTTTTTGATGCAGGCGGGATAATCCACATCAATTACTTTCAAAAGGGAAAAACAATAAACGGCGAATATTATGCCAACTACACGCAGAAAAATAGTATGGTTGGGGTGACAATATTCAAAGAGGATCATACCATTGTTGAGTATATGGCTGTAGCACAACAATATTATGATCCTCACAACAATAGTATGATACACACATAACCATACTATGATCCCCACAACCAAAGTATGATTCACAATCAACATACTATGATCTGCACAACCATGCTATGATCCTCACAACAATAGTATGATTCACACTCAACCATACTTTTATCTTCACAACCATATTATGATCCTCACAACCATATTATGATCCTCACAACCATAGTAGGTTTCTAATACAACCATAGTATGATTCACACGCAACCATGCTATTATCCCTACAACCGTAGTATGATTCACTCAACCACACTATGATCCCTAAAATTATTTATTATTAATGTTGTTATTCAAAAATAGAGATTTTTATCAAACAAGTTATATTAAATTGCATTACAATAAGTTAATAGCCAGAACTAAGGCCATGTTTTTATTAAACATTTCATTCAAGAAACTAAAATATATATTTCAACGGCAGTCGAAAATACTTTTAGTTAGTTAGTTAGGGTGAATGCTACTTCACCATCCGTAGACCCCAAAAAAACGAATGTTATTAAACTATGATCAATGGCTATATACTTATGTGTTATACGAGAACCAGTCGGTATTAGAGCATTTCACCGAACAAAGTAAACACCTTCCGATTGTTGTTGTTTTTTTTGATGGACAACAACTATTCACTGTATCGTGTGAATGTGTTTTTTTTGATATAAAAAACATACACACACATACATGTATGCTTTATAAAACCTGTTCTATTATGTTCATAGTCGCAACCATACTGTATGATTGCCGCCATCATATTATTGTTAACGTAAATTTTAAACAACAATACTTTTGTAGCACCAACCACGTTTATTTATTCTATTTATTTATTTATTTCTAAATTTGGCAATAATAATATTTTTACATTTCAACAATAGTAATATTGTCGCAATCATACTGCTGTCAAAATGAAATTCAAAAAACAATACTATGGTTGCGACGAACATGCTTTTATTGTAGAGAACATACTATTGTTGCGGTGACCATAGTGTAACCATATCTTTTCTCTGCGTGTATTTGGACCGATTTAAAAAACAAACGACCCCATTAGTCCAGGAAAAAAGTTATTCTTTTCAATTAAAGGCACTGGTGCACACGTGTGCAGTCTCAATGGCAAAATTGCATGAATTGGGTTACGAATCGGTCCGCCATATTCTACGGATTTAGCCCCCAGTGATTATATCCTATTTCCAAACCTAAAGAAATGGCCCGGTGGAAAGAGATTCAGCTCCAACGATGAAGTTATTGATCAAACAAATGCCTATTTTATGGACCTCACTATTTTTTAGATGGGATACGAAACTTGGAGAAACGTTGGACTAAGTGTATTGAGCTAAAAGAAGATTATGTTGAAAAATATATTTTTTTTTTGCAAAAACTACTGTGTTTTATACAAAAAAAAATCAAGGATTGCCCTCGTATTATAGATTATTTTTTATTTTTCCTTTCCTCGTATTGCCAAACAGTACTGATTTATCATAAAATAATGAAAAACAAATGGTAATAAATTTTAGTTGCGATGTTTTTGCAGGGCACAAAGCAATCTACGAATTTTGTAATATGATTAATGAAAATCAAACAAATTCGATATGATTACTGAAAATTGTAATATTTTTCGCATACTAATTTTTGAATATCCCTCAAAACACGAAACTGCAGAAGAGTCGAAAAACATAATTTGTTTATTAAATTTCAAATACCCACACATACATCTGCATTTGCCCCTGCAATATGAAATCAATCATGTATTCTGTATTGGTTATGCATTTGTAATTACATTTGGGCATTTTCTTGCAGTCTCTCCACGAAATACAGCCAGGACTGCTCGCTCGTCCTACATAACATTTGTATTCATCATATGCACATAGAAATATTGTATAATATTTCTCCCCCATAACGAATATCATTTAAACATTCTGGGCAGACATACAGACTTCTGCCAGTGATGAAAAATTGGATGCAATTGTACCGTTTGTGGTACAGCAGACGTTTTAAGTTTAAATTAACTTAATAAATTAAACCATATATGAATTTATTTTAAAGATTTAAAAGAGGTTTAGGTCGACTCATGGACCCAAGAGCCCAAAAACAGGATATTATAGCCGAAACAAGTGACCTGTAGTAAATATGGTCATAAGTATACTCAAATTAAAGCAAATGTCCAAACGAAGATTGAGGTTGAACTTTAGTATGCAAGAGTCACAAAAAAACACAAATATAGACAAAAGAAACGACCATTAGTAAATGTATTTTTAAGCCCTCCACCATAGAATGTAGGTATATTCACTTCCTCATTACGTTTGCAACACCTCGACCTCTGGGTGTCCAAAACGGAAAACCGATATTCCGGTTTTAATGTCCCAATCCGATATGCCGGTTTACCCGGCTTTTTGCTGTCGGGTTTTCGGTTTAATGCTTCTTGTTTGTAAAAGTAAAGACAAATCATAATATTAAAGTAAGAAATACGTAAATATCGAAAAAAGTTAAGCTAGACCCACCATTAAGCGTACCGCTCGACTTAGAATCATCCGTGTCTCCGACCGCCTGCTGTCTATTTTAGGCTTGTTTTTAAACCTCAGGTAGCAATTCTTTTCCGATATTCATAAAATTTGCAAAAGTAAGTTTTATGGATAGAGGCTGTTGACTTTTATGAACATTGGTTAAAATTTAGACATAACTCCCACATATATGTTGTTATGCATTTTGTTCTAGAAACCAAATAGGTACGAGGACATATCAATAATTCCGTGACTTTTGAATAAACCATAGTTTTTTTTGCAAAAAAAAATTATAATTCAACAAAATCTCCTTTTAGCTCAATACACTAAGTCCAACGTTTCTTCAATTTTCGTATCCCTTCCAAAAAATAGGATATTTCGAGGTCCATAAAATAGGCATTTGTTTGATCAATAATTTCATCATTGGAGCTGAACCTTTTTATACCGAGCTATTTCTTTAGGTTTGGAAATAGGAACTAGTCACTGGGGGCTAAATCCGGAAAATATGGCGGCTGAGTTATCAATTCGTAACCCAATTCATGCAATTTTGCCATTGAGACTGCACACGTGTGCACCGTGCATAATCTTGGCCTTATGGGGTCTTTTTTTAAATCCTTGTTGAATCTGTCTAAAAAGTTTGCACAGTATTCACCGTTTATTGTTGAAGGGATTCATGTTTCATCAACAGTTGCAAAACGGCGCAATAACTCATTCGAATTGCGGTTAAAAAACTCCAAACAATCCATTGAAGTTATCACACGATGACGTTGATGGTCGATTGGGAGCAAACGCGGCAGACATCTTGCAGACAACTTTCTTAAACCCAACGGATCATGTAAAATCAAAACCACACTGCCATATGAATTGCGTTTGGCATCAAAAATCTCACGCACTTTTACTCTTCGATCGGCCTACACCATATCGTGAATTTTTTCGATATTTTTGGCCGTCCTGAAAGTTCAGCGCCATTTGTACTTGTGCGACCACAACAAAAGTCGGTAAACCAATTTTTTGCTATTAAAATCGATGGTACAGAGTCCCCATAGTATTTATCAAGCTTCTCATTGGTTTGATTGACGGTCTTTTTTTTTGCAAAAAAATATGTTTAATGAGCACTCTAAATTTCATATAAATACGAGGGAAGTTGCATAAGAAACGGAATCATTGATATGCCCTCGTAATCCAATTTTGATAAAATGGGCACTGTTCATTACGATCGATATACCGCTTCACGTTATTGGTCTAAAAGGTCGTGGCCCCGCCCAAACGACGCTGAACTTTGAAAGGCTTTATCTCGTAAAATAATAACGATATGAATTATGTTGGTGTGGAAAAAAACACAAAGAGGCCAGTGCCACGCCCCTTGAAAAAATGTTTATGTTGGACCATCATCCATGAAGGGTGTATAAGCTTGTTTGGCTTATATATCATCACTAACAACTCCTATCGTCATCACGGTAGGTACAGTATGATGTCTTTGAACAAGTGAGCGTGGCAAAGTCCACTCAACGCTGACCTTAGGAAGATCATATCACCATTAGAGATATGAAGATGATATTTGTTACTTGTAATATTGGAATGAAACGAAACACATCCTCTTCGAAAATATGCGTTTGCCAAGCTGAAAAATTTTTATTAATTGCCAAAGTAATGGATTGATCGTTAATTTGAACAGAATGAAAGCAGTAATTAGCAAATTGTTATGGACTATGTTGCGGAAAAACTGGACAAAATGGCGTGGCAACGCCCAAACCACTCTAAACATGCCTCGTGAACTAATACCGATATGACGATAGCAAGAAAACATACCCTGATGGAAAAGTGGGCTGTGCCACGCCCCCTTAAAAAACGCAAAATTGTAACGAAATCCATGATGAAAGCAGAACTTAATTTGTTCACTTGTTTTTATTTGTATTAATGATCTTTTGGGTTAGACCATGAATTTTTCATATTTATTGGACTAGGTTGAGTCTATTGAAGACAAAAGTCGGCCTTTATATAAAACATTTGGACGGGAGTTACTGCCTGACCGGCCTCATTTTGGAAAAAAATACGGCCCGTTGATGCCGCCAGCCCATCAACCGCACCAAACAGTCACTCTTTGTGGGTTGTTGTTGTTGTAGCGGCAACTGTATACCAAGGTGAAAGCCCTTGGCCGAAGAATTGCTCTTCGGGTCTCTCCGGTCCATAGAACTGGCCATTCCGAAAGGGGTCGCCTTAATAAGTTGATTTTAGTCCGTATAGGACACAGTTCTGTTTATTGTGTCACAAGCTATTCTCTCACCTAATAGTGCCATCTATTTCGGTCGACGGAAGTAGTAGCAGACGGTAGTTTTTTAAACGTGTGATTTTCAATCTGACCACTCTTTTTCGGAGTTGGTCGTTTTGACAGTTGTCACTTAATTTAAGCTTACTCGTAGTTTGGTTTACCATTTCATAATAAATAGAATTACTCGCATTTGCAGTAATGAAAATCCACAAGCCATTGTTGAGACGTCGTTACACCCTGAAAAGTCACTGTTTGGTGTACTCTAGGGCAGCGGGAATCATTGGTCCACATTTCTTCAAAAATGAAGCCGGTCATAATGTTACAGTGCATGGAGATCGCTATAGAGCCATGATTAAACACTTTTTCGTGCCTGAGTTGGAGGATGTTCATGACCTTTGGTTTCAACAAGACGGCGCTACATGCGATACAGCCAACGAAGCAATTAATTTATTAAAGAAAACTTTAGGTGAGCGCAATATCTCGCGTCGTGGGCCTGTGGTGTGGCCTCCAAGATCGTGCGATTTAACACCGCTGGAATATTTTTTGTGGAGTTATGTGAAGTCGCTTGTCTACAGATAAGCCCGACCGGTTTGACGCCTTGGAAGAGAATACACGGCGCGTTTTTGCTGACATACAAAATTTGGGCTTCTCGGCTGAAATTTGGGCCTCTCGGCTGAAATTTATTTAAGCCAGCCACGTCAACCACTTGCCCGAAATAATTTTCTAAACATAAAAGCAAACCCTTATCTTTATAATAAAGCTAAATTCTTGGCCATAACATTAAATTATTTTTTTATTTTTATTGCAATTAAAATTATAAAAACTAAGTTAAAGGGCACTAGAACCGAATGCTATCGGCCGAACATTAAATCATGTGGGTTTTTTCTTCTTAAAAACCACACGTCTGAAAAAACACCCTTTTTAATGTGATGCTTCTTGGGCGAGACAGTGTCAACGTAGCAACCAAGGGTTAAGAAGTAGTTCAGTACTTCTGATCTTTTCAAAGTCTTTTTAACTTACATCAGGTCGAAAATGTAATACAACTTCCATCTATGGGCAGGTACTCCAAAATTACCCCTGAACCTACTTGACCGTGTTCAAAGGAGATCGATGGTTCTGATTGCTTAGAGAACGGTAGCCAACTCTATTGTCTTTCTCTAGTAACTCTATTGTCTTCCTCCGAATGTAAGCTGCATGTCAATGTTCTATTGTTACTTTCGTAATGGAATTTATAAGACATCCTTTGCCCCATTACCGCCGTGAGTATATTCCACGGGCATACAAAAATTCCTAGGAATTTAAAGCCTTTTGTTATCGATTGACGAGTTGAGCGCACTATACACTACAGATCGAATTCGCCCGTAGACTTTGTATGTGAAATAGTTTCCAACAAATGTTTTTCCCACTAATTTCTTGATCCGGAAGTTCAAGGCAAATGCCAATAACCACTTTTCCCTGTTGAAAAAGTTGTCAGCTTGAAAATAATTTATTGTGTTTGTCATAGAAAACATTATTTGAATTAAATTAACGATGAGTAAACATTTTTTGTTTTTCAAATTTACTGTCAATTTTGGTACAATTCAAACACTTCGAAGGCCCATCACTGCTATCCACTGGATGTACACCCCCCCCCCCCCTCCCGATACCACATTCAACTGGATTAATTCAATTCAACTTTAAACACAGCATACTCGTATCCGTTGTAGCGAAATCCTTCGAAAGAGCACAATTCCTTTAAAAGAGAATTGGCATAGTACTCTTAAAAGCTTTTTTCCTTCCCGGTTGACGTTACTTTAAACTTTTGTCACTTGGGCCTGAGTAAGAGTAGACATTTTTCGCGTAACGAGCTGTGGTGTGCGGCATTGGGGCGCCATTTGGGCCCATCAATGGCCATTTGCCACAAAGTAATTCGTGTACGGCCAATAACATAAAAATTTATGGCGATGATGTCTAAAATCATTAACATTAACAACCTGTATGAAATTAAGCTAAGCGGATTAACTACCGTAAAAAAAATTAAACTTTATTATTCAACGTATACATTGATAGATAGTAAAACAACAACAACTACAATAATAATACTACTAGGAACCTGATATGGAATTACTTTACCTATAATCAATGGAAATATGAGTAGAGGAATTTCATTATTTGAGAATGAGCCAAAACTTTAAAGGCACCTTTACCCTAATTATATAAAGAGATAAATAGGCTTTTGTTCAAAGGATGAGAAATTCAATTATGATAGAGGGCTAATAAAAATATAATCTCTAATAGGTGTGTTGACAGACCACTGAATATAAAAAAAACATATCTGATATTTGCAAAATACTCTATAAGTATAAAAAGAGTGGGGAAACCCCCTAAAAGCAAGCTAAGAAAATATTACAAATTTGTATAACATATTTTCTTTATTCGAAGTTAATTTGGATTTATTCGCCTACAGAATTCAATTGTGGCTATTAAATTTAATGAAAGGCTTTCTGGGCGAACAAAACGGGTGGCATACCCAGAAATTGCCTAAATAAATACTGCGGCATCGCTTTGAGAGATCACCTATTAAATATGTGCGACAGCACAATTGTGGAAAAAATGTTAACACTAATTGTGGATTACATATTATATATTGACATATATATACATATATATAATGGCTGCCGCATTTGCTTACAACCGATTGAAGTCCATCAATAGGTTAGTAAACTCTTGGTGGGTTTTAGCATAAACAAATGACATCTTCAACAACATCTATGGAGATACAATGGTTAATATATGTGACGCGCAAAATAAAAGGGGCCTAAGGTAAAAACCAGTTTTGTTCAGGAGAGCCATTTTAAAGATTTAAATACGTGTACCTTTGGTGTACCATCACTTTCATAAAACACGTATATCTCTGGAAGGGAACACTTTTGGGGCATGGGATCGGTCTCATTCGATGCTCAGATGTTGTCCACATCAAAAAAAGAAAAAAAATGAAAAGTGATTTTTTTACCCTTAGGTCCCTTTCTGTATGCGCTGTCACATATTGTAACATATACTTAGTAGGGACATAAATACTGTTACAACATTGAACACACCCATTTCAATAGTAGAATTAAACATACCCCGTTAATGTCATATGGGTTTTGAAAGCTAACCTCAATAGCGTTACTCTGTCACGGGATTTTAAAATTGTTTCAACATGCATCATGGAGTGGCCAGATAATTAAAACCGTATCGCTGTAATAGCGTTTTTCAAGTGCGAAATGAAAAAAAGCAATATTTTCAAAACGCTTCGGCCACTAGGGATTAGCCGCATGTTCGTCTACCGATGCTTAAAACTGTTTGAGGAGACTGGAGATGTAAAAGACCGCCGCCGGTCGGGCCGCCCACGCTCTGTTCGAACATCCCAAGTCATCAAAGCCGTTAAATCAAGAATTCACAGAAATCCGCTCCGAAAACAAAAAATCATGGCCCGTGAGATGAATATCACGAAAAAGTCCATGAGTCGAATCATTAAAAAAGACTTGGGACTTGGGGCTTTCAAACGACGTACCAGACATTTATTGACTGCAGCTTTAAAAAAAAATAGGATTAAAATATGCAAACGTCTTTTGGCGAGGCTCGCTGATAACTTGCACAGAAAAATTTTGTTCGCCGATGAAAAATTGTTACCGTTCAGCAAAAATTTAACAAGCAAAATGATAAAGTGTATGCGCGGTCATCTAAGGAACCCTCTGAACTGATCCCAAGGGTGGAAAAGGGTCATCACCCGTCTTCAGTCATGTTTTGGTGGGGTGTCTCTTACGATGGGGTGACTGACCTGCATTTCTGCGAACAAAGAGTTAAAACATCGGCCAAAGTTTACCGAGAAACCGTTTTGGAAGCTGTTGTGAAGCCTCTTAACAATTGCCTGTTCCAAAACCAGCCAGCAGGATTCTGCGCCGTCCCACAAGGCTTAAACGTCCCAGGCCTGGCTTCGAAACGATTTGCCAGCGTTCATTTCCTCTGAAGAGTGGCCTTCAGGCAGTCCAGATTTGAACCCATTGGATTACAATATGTGGACGGTTTTAGAGGACAAGGTTTGTCACAAAAGATAACCCAACATTCGATCTCTTAAGACTGCTTTGGTTCGAGCTGTGGCCGATTTTCCAATGGACGAGGTTCGTGCAGCTATGGACGATTGGCCAGTGCGACTTAAGGCGTTTGTAAAGGCAAAAGGCAGACATTTCGAATAAGTAGATTCTTTTTGGATACAATAGACATCAATAAATATATTAAAAAATATTTGGTCTAAAAACATTCAGTACTTTTTATTTTACAGCATAAAACGTGTGCAATAGTATTTATGTCCCTACTAAGTATGATGGCTGCCGCATATGCTCACAACAGATTAAAGTCCATCAATAGGTTTATCAATTGTTGGTGGGTTTTAGCATAAACAAGTGACAAGTACAACATCATCTATAGAGATATCAATACTGTTTTAAATAGCAGAATTTTGGCGACCTCACATTTTCTGGAAATGGTTGTTGCTATATATATTTCTGGCGCCATCTGACATTTTCATTGGAAAGTTTGACATTTTTTAGCATAAACGTACTCAGAACGTTTTGACGTACGACCATCGTTTGTGTTGTTTACTGTGACTTGAAAAAATCAATTTGGCAAAAAAGTGGAATTAAATCGTAAACATTTTCGTGCGAACAGTTTTCAAAATTTTCGGCGTAAATTATCACGAAAAGAGTGCCTCTATAGATGAACTTAAATCTGTGTATGGAGATGAAGTAGCATCCTATAGCACTGTGAAAAATTGGTTAAATGAATTCAATCGTGGCCGACGCTCGCTCAAAGACGAAGGTCGTCCAAAATCGCCCGTTGTGCCAGAGAACATAGATGCCGTGCGTGAACTGATAATGCAAGATCGTCATGTGACATACCGTAAGATAGAGGCATCCTTGGGCATTTCTTCCACCAGCATACATTCGATATTGCATGAGCACCTGACCGTAAAAAAGATTTGTTCTCGTTGTATTCCGCACAATTTGACAATCGCTCAAAACAAGAGGGCTCGTGTCGATTGGTGCAAAGAAATTGTGAAAAAAATCACCATCGCAACACTTCAAAAGACGTTTATAAGATCGTCACAGGTAATGAATCATGGATCTATGCGTATGAGCCCAAAACAAAACACCAATCGACTGTGTGGGTTTTCGAAGATGAGCCAAATCCAACGAAAGTTGTTCGTCGAAGAAGCACTTCGAAGCAAATGGTCGGCAAAACTGGTCATGTGGTGACTGTTCCGCTTGAGCAATGTAGGACGGTCAATTCTGAGTGGTACACTTCAATTTGTTTGCCTAAAGTCTTCGGAGAAATTCGAAAAACGAACAAGAGAATACGAATCATTGTGCACCATGACAATGCGAGCTATTCTCATCGGCTCAAACCAGCGCCTTTTTAACCGGCCAAAACGTCGAATTGATGGGTCATCCGCCGTACAGCCTTGACTTGGCAGCCAATGACTTCACCGCACATCAAGAAAACAGTGCGTGGATGCTGTTGAAGCGTTCAAAATCTATGTTTTGGAGGTGTCTCAATCGGAGTGGAAAAAGTGATTCGACAATTTGTTTGAGCGCATGTAAAAGTGTATAATTCATGCTGGAGAATACTTTGAAAAACAATAAAACCATTTTTGATGATAAATATTCCTCCTTCTAAGGCCAGAAATATATATAGCAGCCCTGGTATAACGTTTGGTATAAATCCAATGCAAACCCCCATGTTTGATTTGTTGCAGCGCACAGTGGTCTGAAATCAATTTACGCCGCCAAAACTATAGAGCGATCAATCTAAAGGGGTTTTATTTCAAATAAAAAATTACAAAAATTCAAATCAGGTGTGGATTCTTTATTGTTCATTCGAAAAAAAATTGTATGCCATTTCTTTTTTAAATATATTTTCCATCAAATGTTGGCCGCAACTACTCTTCAGGGTTTCCATTCTGAGCGTCCAACATTGGATGGCTCGTTCAAGCATTTCGACCGGTATGACGTTAATGTTACTCGTCATGTTGGCTTCCAAAACCTGAATCGTAGCTGCTTCGTCAGCATAGACTTTGGTTTTACGTAACCCCAAAGACAAATTTCTAAAGGTGTGATATCATTCGATCTAGGCGGTCAACTCACCTGGCCAAAACGTGAAATAAGCTGCTTTTCGAATTGACCTCTTAATAGATCCATTATTTGCGCAGCTGTACGAGTATGGCAAGTGGCAGCGTCCTGTTGAAACCAAATGTCGCCAATATTACGTGCTTCAATTGCAGGTAGCAAAAAGTTCGATATCATGGTGCAATAGCGAGCACCATTCACGATTACATTGCGGTCATCTTTATTTTTAAAAAATATGGACCGATGATTCCACCAGCCCATAAACCGCACCAAACCGTAGTTTTCTCTGGTATAATGGCACCCCTTGAACCTCTTCTGGTTGCTCTTCAGCCCAAATGGGGCAAAAAAGTTTCTCCACGAACGCTAATTTCCATAATATAGTTGCACAATTTGGAGACGTTGTTGCACACAGTGAAAAAATGTGGTTACAAGGGTTGCTATTTATACTTCGGGTTCGACAATAATACAAATAAAAATAAAACACAATAATTTATTATTGGATATGGTTTTATTGTTTTTAAAAAATTTTTCCTTTAAGATCAATACACTTTTGCATGCACATAAACTAATTTTCGAGGACTTTTCCACCCCGATTAAGACACCTCCAAAACATGATTTTTGAACGCTTCAACAGCTGCTTCGGGCGATGAAAAACGTTGACCACGCATTTTTTTCTTGATGCTAGAGAATAAGAAGAAGTCATTGGGTGCCAAATCAGGGCTGTATGGTGGATGACCCATTGATTCGACATTTTGTGTGGTCAAATAGCTCATCGTTTCAGCTGATGTGTGAGAGCTCGCATTGTCGAGATTCAAAATGATCCGTCTTCTCTTATTATCTTTCCTCATTTCTTCGAAGACTGTTGGCAAACAGATGGTTGTATACCACTTAGAATTGACCGTCCTACGTCCACTAAAGGCACTGGGCAACATGGCCGGTTATACCGAAACAAACGCAATGTTTTGCTTCGATGTAAATCTTCTACGAACAACTTTTGTTGGATTTGGCTCGTCTTGAAAGACCCATTTCGATTTCTGTTTTGTTTCGGGTTCATATGCATAGATCCATGATTCGTCACCTATGACAATGTTATACACTGCACATTGAAAAAAAGTATGGTTGGGATAACAATATTCAAAGAGCATCATACTATTGTTGGGTATATGGTTGGGGTCCAACAATAGTATGATCCTCACAACAATAGTATGATTCACACTCAACCATACTATGGTATCCAGAACCATATTATGATCCTCACAACCATAGTATGTTTCACATACAACCATAGTATGATTCTTACATCCATAGTACAATTCACAGGCAACCATGTTATGATCCCCACAACCATAGTATGATCACACAATTACGCTAGGGTCCCCAAACAAAAGATTTGATTATAAAAATTATTTAAAAATACATTAAATTCAAAATAATAGGAGTGATTTTTTCAACAGTAGAAAAAATCAATTTAAAAAAACGTAAGCGTTTTTATTAAAAATATTTTCGTTAAACAAAGCCAAAGCAGAAAAATTTTAATTTCCACATAAAAAGTACGATTATTCCATTAGATCCGTAACAAACAATAACATTGTTTTTAAAAAAGCATATTCAAATGAAGAAAAATTACAATCTTACAGTATGCCGTAATCATATTATTGTTAACATAAAACCCAAAAAACAATACATATTTAAATTGTTGATACAACCATATTTTCATTTTTTACATTTCATCTGTTACATTTCAACAATATTAATATCGCGGCAATCATGCTATTGTCAAAATTTAATTCAGTAAACAATACTATGGTTGCGACGAACATATTATTTTTGCCGTGACCATATAGTAACCATGTTTTTCTCTGCGTGTGCTTAACCAGTTCATGTACAGAATCGATGGTTTCTGTCAAAGTGACCGAAGTTGGACATCCTTCACGAAATTCATCCTGGAGCGAAAGGAGTCCGAGACTGAACTCTTGATACCAGCGTTTAACAGTGTTTTTTGATGGTGCTTCATCACCAAAAATCAAAACAAGTTGACTTAAACACTCTTGTCTCGAAAAAGTCGACTTTTAGACTTTTTTAAAAACCAAAAGTCGACTGGCCGACTATGACTTTTTTATACCCAAAAGCCAATAAATCGATTAGTCGAAAATCAACTTATACAACCGTAGTATCGTGGAGTGTTCTCTTCAGAAACTTTTCTTTTTTCAAGACAGAGTTTGATTCCGTAAACACTTTAATTCGGCGTAAAATTATCTTTTTCTCACAAATTCATATATGACATACGTCTCAAAATCTTGGTAAATTTAGAGAAAATCTTGAATTTATTTAAAGATGGATTTCCTAAACATCCAGAAGTGCAAGTCTATAGCATAGTCGGTCACGCTTGACTTTAGATTTATTACAAGATTTATACTGGCGGTCTTTTCTAAACTCCAGTTTTTTGTCTGCTTAACCAAAAATAGACTTTATACAACTGCTGCAGAGCCGAATCAACGAACGTTCGACCAAGTTAGTGTAATTGAAGGCCCTCTAATTATATCAATTGTATTTAATACGAGGGTCGCCATTGTGATTGTTAATTCCAGCTCAACCAAAAATAGACTTTATCCAACTGCTGCAGAGCCGAATCAACGAACGTTCGACCAAGTTAGTGTAATTGAAGTCCCTCTAATTATATCAATTGTATTTAATACGAGGGTCGCCATTGTGATTGTAAATTCCTGCTCAACAAAAGTAGACTTTATCCAACTGCTGCAGAGCCGAATCAACGAACGTTCGACCAGGTTAGTGTAATTGAAGTCCCTCTAATTATATCAATTGTATTTAATACGAGGGTCGCCATTGTGATTGTTAATTTCAATCTAGCAATCATTGTAATAGTGCCAATTACGACCGATCCTAGGCGGCTACCAGCTTCTTTCGAATACAAACGTAGCTCTTTAATACAACTTACACAGCATTTCGAAAGGAGTCTCAATTATATATTTTCTAGGCCATTAAATCTCTGCTATTAATTCTCACTGTTGAGGTAAGCGACACTTAAACAAAACGCCGGCTTCTTAACTTGCAATGGGGTTTGTACTGATTTCATTCCCTATGGTTAGGGGAGAATGTTAACGTCTTAACTGATAAATAACATAAAGTGTTCATAAAGTATACGCCTTCAGGTAAGTTGTGTTGGCGGAAAGGCAACGCCAAACATATTCTCGTTTTCTTTCATGTGTTGCTTCGCAAAACGCAGGCCATTACTTTAACTTTGTTGTGAGCATGTGTGTGAGTTCTTTCTTTTTGATTATCTGAGCCTTGGTGTTAGTCACCTCATTGTAGAAGTAAATGCCCAACAAAGAATGAAGAAAAACCTAAAGGCAACCGCTGAACAGACGGTGAAGAAACATCACAAAGAAAAAATAACAATAACAGCAGTTGGTTTGTGTTGAACATGACGTAAGCGATAAATAATTTACGACTTCATTTCATTAATGTTCAATGGATTTGGCCTTTGTCATCAGACAACAGCCAGCCCGCTCGAGTCACTTCACTCCGCAGAACTATTAGAGAATGCAGCCACAAAACTTTTTGCCATTTAAAAGAAATGACAATTGTTTTATGGAATATCCATCAGGCATGATTGTGACGTTTTGCGAAAGATTGAAATAATTTCTGAACTCGTACACGAGGACGTCTGAAGTGAAAGGAGGTCCTTAAAATAGTTATAACGCCTATTTTCCTACGCTGCGTATTTCTTGATTTTCTTTTTTTGAAAGTTCAAGCAAACCGTATGTCGGTTTCCACACAAAGAATAGATTAGCTACCACAATCAAATTATTTTGCCTACCAAATGATTGTGTTTGCGTGCAATATTCCACCTGTACAACCGAATGTTTGAACTTTTAATACATGGAAAGCCGTTTCTAAAAAAAATATTTTTTAACATGCATTCACTTCACCTTAGGCTTGAAGTCATGTCAACAAATTTGGTTCAAACTAGCAAACTTTCGTTGGACAAGAAGACTTTCTGTAACAATCTCAAATGTTTCTTAACTTAATGGAATTTCGGTTCTATGATTGGCATGAATTTATGCTGGTTCATGCAAATAATAATTCAGCTATGCTGTGCAACACGAAGAAATATAACCATATACGGACAGCACTACGTGTAGAAGACCAAAAAAAAAAGACCCATGTCTCCTAGTTTTGCCCAAAGTCATGCTCATTTTTAAAGTGCCCCCAAAGATTTGGAGCCTCGGTGTCATTTTTGCAAAAAAGTGATCATTTTCTCAGACTCATATCTCAAAAACTAAAAAAAAAATTTTCACCTCTTTTTCCCCTGTTCAGATTTATAGGTATCAAACCGTTCACAATTCAAGAAAACAATCAACTACTAAATTATACCTAAGATCTCAATAAACAACTTTCTACGAGGGCGGTTCGGAAACTTCTTAGCCTAGCGCAAAAAGCGCGGTATAAACAGAAACAAGTTAAGTGTTTTGGAAACTTCCATCTCTGCTATGAACACATGTTAAATTTTGGCAACATGTTCGATCTGGCAACTCCTTCATATAGAAACAGGTGTTCGCAAAAGACGCATCCGCGATTTTTTTACAATGGAAAAATTAGAAATGCGTGGTGTCATTTAATATTTACATAAAAAAGGTTTATCGGGACAAGAAATTCATAATGATATGGTGAATGTGTTAAGTGAAAGTGCTCCTTCATATGCAACAGTAAAAAGTTGGGTTGCTGAATTTAAACGTAGTCGTACAAGCATTGGAGATGACTCTCGTAGTGGACGTCCAAAAACAGCAACAACAGAAATTGTAGCCAAAGTGCATGATATGGTATTAAATGTTCGACGAATAAAAGTGCGTGAAATAGCTAATATCATGGGCATCTCAAATGATCGAGTCCATTTAATTTTGCATGAAGAACTACAGATGAAAAAGCTTTCTGCAAGATGGGTGCCGCACTTGTTAACAGTCGACCAAAAACGCATAAGAATGAACATTTCTCAAGCTTGTTTGGATCGTTTTCAGCGAAATAAATTGGATTTTAAGCGTCGTTTCATAACTGTTGATGAGACATGGATCCACCACTATACTCCAGAGACAAAAGTACAATCCAAACAATGGACTGAAGCTGGAGAAAGTGCCCCAAAGAAGGCAAAAACAAATTCAATCGGCTGGTAAGGTTATGGCAACGGTTTTTTTGTGACTTCAAAGTTATTTTATTGATTGACTATCTGCAAAAGGGTAAAACAATAAATTCAGAGTACTATTGCAACCTTTTAGATCAATTAAATTCGATCAATTCGAGAAAAACGTCCTGGCTTACAACACAAAAAAATAGCTTTTCATCAAGACAACGCACCAGCGCACAAGAGTGTTTTAACAATGGCTAAAATCAACGAATTAAAGTACGAGTTGCTTGACCACCCACCTTATTCTCCTGATTTAGCTCCCAGTGACTTTAACCTGTTCCCAAATCTAAAAAAATTCCTTGCTGACAAGCGTTTTACCTCAAATGAAGATGCAATTACAGTTGTAAACCACTATTTTGAAGACCTTGAGGAAAACTATTTTAATCAAGGGACAGAATTGCGTTGGACTAAGTGTATTGAAGTTTCAGGAGATTATATTGAAAAATAAAAATATTTTTGAAAAACTAACTATTCTCTTTCATTGATAGGCTAAGAACTTTCCGAACCGCCCTCGTAGAATATATGAACTTCCTAGGAATGATTCTTAACACCGTTTAGGTAGCGTTTTCGTAGCCGCAAAAGTAACAAGTTTCCCGATTTTTTTTTTAATTTCATTTGTTTTTTCTGTTCTTCAACATTGTTGAAGTGGGTTCACAATTGTTCTTTCTGACAAGAACTACAACAATGCCTCAGTGAGTAAATCAAAGTTCCGAACGGTTTGCAAAATATGAGCCTCAGAAAATGATCACTTTTTTGCAAAAATTACACCGAGGCCCCAAATCATTGGGGCGAATAAAAAAAGTGCATAGATTTGGGCAAAACTGGCAGACACCGGTTTATTTTTTGGTCTTTTATCACGTAGTGGTGTCCGTATATGGTTATATTTCCATGACTTCCATGCCAGAACCGACTTTTTGGAAACTTATAATTATAATTGTGTACGAGGGCTGCTATATTTATTTCTGGCCTAATAATGAAAATGCGAATATTTATCATAAAAAATGGTTTTATTGTTTTTCAAAGTATTCTCCAGCATGATTTATACAATTTTGCTTCGACAATTGGTATCCGCTCAAACATTATTGAGCACATTAACGACATTTAACCTCTATTATGTCTCAGAGTCATTGAAAATTTGGACCATCGGATAGGGTTCTTCCACCAAAGCCGTGGCGAGCATTTAACCAACATTTTGCTTCAAACAAAATTATCATAGATCCTTCTATCATAAAATAAAATATTTAGTTAATTCCCTGAAAACTTTTTCTGTTACTTACAATTAACATCGTGCGTTTTAGTTGGACCATATTTTATACAGACATACACACTTTTAAATGCAAATATTTTGTTGTCAATACGAGTACCTTGGTGTTCTTCATGTGGTAACTTGTTTCAGTTTTTTCGATACGAGGGCTGCTATATATATTTCTGGCCTAATAATGAAAATGCGAATATTTATCTTAAAAATGGTTTTATTGTTTTTTAAAGTATTTGCCAGCTTGATTTATACACTTTTGCATGCGCTCAAACCAATTCTCGAAACGCTTTTTCCACTCCGATTGAGACACCTCCAAAACATGGTTTTTGAACGCTTCAACAGCTGCTTCGGGCGATGAAAAACGTTGACCACGCATTTTTTTCTACATGTGCGGGAATAAAAGGAAGTCATTGTTTGCCCAGTCAGGGCTGTGCGGCGGATGACCCATCAATTCGAAGTTTTGGCCGGTCAAAAAGGCGCTGGTTTGAGCAGAGGTGTGAGCCCATGGTGCACAATGATTCGTCTCCTCTTGTTTCGTTTTTCGAATTTCTCCGAAGACTTCAGGCAAACAAATTGTGGCATACCACTTAGAATTGACCGTCCTACGTTGCTCAGGCGGAACAGTCGCCACATGACCAGTTTTGCCGAAGAAACAGGCGACCATTTGCTTCGAAGTGCTGCTTCCACGAACAAATTTCGTTGGATTTGGCTCGTCTTCGAAGTCCCACACGGTCGATTGGTGTTTTGTTTCGGGCTCATACGCATAGATCCATGATTCGTCACCTGTGACGATCTTATAAACGTCTTTTGAAGCACCGCGATCGTATTTTTTCAAAATTTCTTTGCACCAATCGACACGAGCCTTTTTTTGAGCGATTGTCATATTGTGCGGGATCCAAGGAGAAGAAACCTTTTTTACGGCCAGGTGTTCATGCAATATCGAATGTATGTTGGTGGAAGAAATGCCCCAGGATGCCTCTATCTCACGGTATGTCACATGAAGATCTTGCATTATCAGTTCACGCCCGACATCAATGTTCTCTGGCACAACGGCCGATTTGGATGACCTTCACGACTTTGAGCGAACGTCGACCACGATTGAATTCATTAAACCAGTTTTTCACAGTGCTATAGGATGGTGCTTTATCGCCATACAAAGATTTAAGTTGATGCACTCTTGTCGTGATAATCCACGTCGAAAGTTGTGAATAATGTTCGCACGGAAATGTTCACGAGTTAATTCCATATTTTGCCAAATTGATTTTTTCAAGTCACTGTAAACAACACAAATGATGGTCGTACGTCAAACGTTCCGAGTAAGTACGTTTATGCTAAAAAATGTCAAACTTTCCAATAGAAACGTCCGATGGCACCACACTAAGCGTTGCCTAGGCCAGAAATATATAAAGCAACCCTTGCACAATTATTTTTTGGTTCAAACAGCTGGGACTGACAAACACTAATTCTAGTGGGTTTTTGGAAGATCTTGGTTTTGTATGGGGCTGTGAGAAAATGAAATTGCTATATTTGATAAATAGTTCCGCTTATTTACTAAATTTTTAATTAAGCGTTAATAAAGTTCACATACCATTTTTTGGTTGAAATTTAAGGATTGTCTTTTTTTTCTCTGTACCTGCAACATTTCAGCCGCGGCGGTAGGACATTAGGCCCCACGAAAATACACCCCAAACCAAGAAGGAAATTAGACCCCAATCGTTTGGTCTATTATGAAAAAAGACCCCACGAAATTGTACCCCAAACATAAAATGAAAATAGGCCCCAACAAATTTATGGGGGCCTAATTTCGTAGTCGTTATTTATGTGAAGGTATGCAAAAACAACCCCAAAAAAAGGCAAATATGCCCCAAAGTATCGAGCTGTTGTTGTCTGTATAAATTGGGGTCTATTCTCATTTTTGGGTTTGGGGGTAATTTCCATTTATGTGTTACAAAATGAATGTAACAACAAAGTACAAAAATAGGCCCAAAAACGTGTAGAAAGTCTTTTGCGTACAGTTTCGGTTGTAAGCATATATTAATATTTGACATATTCTCTTTTTGCACTTACTCATTTGTCATACGTGAATTTTAATTTAAATACAAAGCCATAAAGCTGACTTGCAGTTTTGCGGTGCTGTCCTTGCTGTCGTGCCTCCCTGCAAGATATTACACATGTTCATAATTAAGTTCAGAGGTAATAAACTATATAGTTTTCAATACAAAATCAATGCTTTCTTTTCTTCGCCGAAGGAAATTAGACCTCAAAAAAATTTATTGTGGCCCTAAGGTATATCGAAATGAAATTAGACCCCATAATGCGAAAATAAGCCCCAAAATATTTAAGAAATAATGCCCCAAAAAAAATTGCGGTCTATTATCCTACAAACATTTGGGGCCTAATTGCATTATGAAAATATACCCCAATTAATATATGAATTTAGATCCCAAAAAACCATAAAATTTCGTGTTGCTGTTTTCCATATATATTTTTTTGGAGGCTAATTTCATTTTCACTTTGGGATGTATTTTCGTGGAGTCTAATGGCATACCTCCTTCAGCCACCTTGCTTCGTTAGTAGTTGTAGTTCGCATTCCACAGGTGGAAATGGCTTGACCATCTTAGAGGTTTACAACCATTACGAATATATATACTTAATGGGGTTTCGACCAGTATTTCGAAATGTTGCACGCGGAATGACATAATGAAGACCGTAGGAGAGTTTATAACTTGTAGTGAAGGATGTTTTTTCAGACGTGTGGTTTTTAAGAAGAAATAAACTCATGTAATTTAGTGTTATAGCCAAGAATTTAGCTTTATTGTAAAGATAGGGGTTTGCCATTATGTTTTAAAAATGATTACGGGCAAGTGGCCGCCGCTGCCGGCTCGAAGCAATTCCAGCCGAGAGGCATAATTTTCGACCACTTTTTGCGGCATTTGGGGCCATATGCCAGCAAAAACGCGCCTAATATTCTCTTGCAAGGCGTCGATCTTGTCAAGCTTATCTGCGTAGACAAGAGACTTCACATTACCCCGCGAAAAATAGTCCAGCGGTGTTAAATCGCACGATCTTGGAGGCCACGCCACATGCCCACGACACGAGATAGTGCGATCACCAAAAGTGTCTTGTTGGTGATCGCCTTGTTGCAACCAAAGGTCGTCCACATGAACATCCTTCAATACCGGCACGAGAAAATCATTTATCATGGATCTTCTTCATAGCGTTCCCCATTGAATGTAACATTATGGCTGGCTTAATTTTTTAAGAAATATGGAACAATCATTCCCTCTGCTTATAGAGCACACCAAACAGTGACGTTTTGGAGATGTAACGGCGTCTCAACACTGACTTGAGGATTTTCATTACTCCACATGCGACATTTTTGGTTTTTTAACATACCACTTCAACCAAAAGTGAGATTTATCGCTAAACAAAAAATTCATGTAAAAATTAGGACTAGGTGGCCATCTCGTTTGGGGCCCATTCACCAGGATTTGCAAACGTTGTTCCCTATTAAGCCTATTCATTATGATAAAACAAACCAAACTGAGCATAGATCAAGTGTTAGCTGTAAAATAGACCAACTCTGAAAAAAGTGTGGCCATATTGCGAACCACACGTCTAAACAAACACCCTTTACTACGTGGCTTCAAGAGCTAAAGTTAAAAAATCGGTGTGGGAGCTACCTAGTAATGTCATAAACACTGTTACAACATTGAACACACCCATTTCAATAGTAGAACTGAACATACCCCGTTAATGTCATATGGGTTTTAAAAGCTAACCTCAATAGCGTTAGTCTGCAACGGGATTTTAAAATTGCTTCAACTTTTATCATGGAGTGGTCAGATAATGAGAACCGTATCGCTGTAATAGCGCTTTTCAAGTGAGAAATGAAAAAAGCGACATTTTCAAAACGCTCCGACCACTAGGGATTAGCTGCATGTTCGTCTACTGTTGCATAAAACTGTTTGAGGAGACTGGAGAGACTGTTCGAACACCGCATGTCATAAAAGCCGTTAAATCAAGAATTTATAGAAATCCGCTCCGAAAACAGAAAATCATGGTCCGTGAGATGAAAATCACGCAAAAGTGCATGAGTCGAATCATTAAAAAAAGACTTGGGACTTCGGGCTTCAAGCGACTATCCGGACATTTGTTGACCGCAGCTTTTAAAAAACAGGATTGAAAATGCAAACGTCTTTGGTGAAGCACGCTGATAACTGGCACAGAAAAATTTTCTTCGCCGATGAAAAAATTTTTACCGTTCAGGAAAAATTTAACAAGCAAAATGATAGAGTGTATGTGCGGTCTTCTAAGGAAGCATCTGAACTGATCCCAAGGGCGGAGAAGGGTCATCACCCAGCTTCAGTCATGGTTTGGTGCATTTCTGCGAACAAGGAGCCGAAACATCGGCCAAAGTTTACCATGAAACCGTTTTGAAGCTGTTCTGAAGCCTCTTTACAATTCCCTGTTCCAAAGCCAGCCATGAACTTTTCCATAAGGCTAAAACGTTCCAGGCCTGGCTTCGAAGCAATGTTCCAGCGTTATTTTCCTCTGAAGAATGACCCTCAGGCAGTCCAGATTTGAACCCATTGGATAACAAATTGTTGACGGTTTTAGAGGACAAGGCTTGTCACAAAAGATACCCCAACATTGGATCTCCTAATAGGATGTTTCCACTAAGGTCGCGTCCGCGTCAACGATTTATCGAAAATTTGTAATGGTGTTGCCATTGTGTTTTGCGTCCACGTTTGCGTTCAAACAGCTGTTTGTGTTTATTTGATTTTGCGAAAAGTTTAATTTTTTTGTGTTGTGACATTATCATGAAGTTAAATGATATTATTTTGCTAACCGCAGTGGAAAATGAGGATCAAATGGTATTGCGCCTAATGGAAATGTGCAGTAGCAGCAGCGTTGCACATTTTTTGTACAATGCACGAAGCGTCTGATCATTTGTAAGTGAGGAAAAATATATTTTGTTTTCAAGTTAATCTTCTTAACTTTAAGTTAATAGGAACGTTATGGTACCTTTAGGGAGAGAGACGTTCCTCTGAATTCGGACGAGATGTTCTAAGATAGTTTCCGTGTGGAGAGGAGTGTGTTTAACATTTTGGTACTGCCTGCACTGACCAAGAAGGACACCTCGTTTCGGCTCGCTATCCCTTTAGAAAAGCGGATCGCTGTGTCCCTTTACACACTTGGCTCCTCAGCGGAATACCGAACAGTTGAAAGGCTATTTGGTATTTCAAAATCGATGGTGTGCAAAACACTGCATGAATTCTGCAATTAAGTCATCGTCCAGCTAGCACCTGAGTATCTGCCAGCAGACTTCAGAAGGTTGGATTTCCGCAGTGTTTTGGAGCAATGGGTAAAACAAATTTTGATGCATTGCTAAATTACGAATTACAATTTGTGTAAATTTATTGCAGATGGGTGCCACATAGAAGTGCAGTCTAAAGCAGAAGAAGCAGTTGATTACCACAACTATAAAGGGTGGAACTTAACAGTGTTTTTTGCTTTGGTTGACCACCGGTAAGTGATCGTTTATTTACTATGTTTACAATAGCATTAAAAGCGTTTTAATCGTAGATACATTTTCATGTATATCAACGTCGGCATCGCAGGACGTTGCCACGACTCGCAAATGTATACAGGGAACAGGTTCAAGTCCATGTTAGAAGAAACACCGCTGTTCAGGGAGAATGCCAGAACTCTATGTGGCACTGATGTACCAGTGGTAATGTTGGAAGTTTAAGCCTTATGCGTTTTCCATTCAGCATACGGAAGAGGAGAGTGCTTTCAATTTCAATTTATCCAAAGCACGGCGAGTAGTAGGGAATGCCTTTGGCCATTTGAAGGCCCACTTCCGACGTATTGGAAAAGGTTTAGATAATCATATATCTAAAACTTCACATATAATTGCATGTTGTTGCATCCTGCATAATTTCCTGAATTAAAATGACAGTCACATTGATGCAAAATGGGAAACAGATCAAGTAGAAGAGAGGCAGCAGCATGACGAGCAAGCGCAGGCTATACGACTCGCACATGGAACTTACTTTTTCAGCCGATAAAAATAAACTATTTATGGGTTTCAAAAAATAAGCATAAAATTAAATTCATTTATTAATTGCTATGCAATTTACATACTTATTATTATGGTCTTATTATTATTATTACTGTAATTATCAGCCTTTTTTGTTTACAAAATTATCCAGATTTGTTAAGACTAGCTGGATAAATTTTTAATTTTAATAACAACAACACTTATTTATTAAGGATTGAAACACTTTTTCGTGGATTAATTTCATTTCTTCAGTCATCTCATTAAGAGGTTCCAGCTTTCTCTCCGCAATCTCCAGCAGTCTCTTAAGATTGTCGACCCGTCTTCTTTTTCCTTGCGATGAGGAAGCTTTGCCGCGGGAGTCTTCCGAGCTCTCCACATCATTGCAGCCAGAGGTGAGAAGAGGTGTAAAATCTGAAATAAATATAGATGTTTGTACACATGTGTTACTTTTTTAGTTTAGATTACCTGTGCTTTCGACCATCACTCGTTTATAGTTGATGGCCTTCGATGTCGCCAATATTTTGTTAACACATTCAAAGTGCTCCCAAGTAGATGACGCGTCACCTGAAGGCCCAACTAGCGCCTGCTCCTTTCTGCAATAAACGTGTACACAATCGATTAAATTCCCAATAAAATATTGGTATATAATATATATTTTTTAAAAAATTACCTGCATTTCTTTGTTTAACTGTCAAGTATATTTTTAATCTCAGCGCCAGTCACTCCCAACTTCTCCCCCATCTCTTTGTGTATGTGGGTGTTCTTACGAGCACCCCTCAGGCCATCAATATTCTCCTCCCAGAGATCGAACAGATATAAAGTTAAGACTGCTGTCCATTCAGTCTTTTTGAAATCTAAAATAATTGAAAAATTAAAATTATTTAAGCAAAAGCAAAAATATTAACTTACCTCCTGTTTTTTGCATTTTGGCTGTTTATGCTGATAAACAGCTGTTTTAATAGGGATGTGCAATTTGCGGTGTTGCCATTGATAGGTATGGGTGGGTTTCGATTCCATAAATAATCGAATAAACGCGACTTATCGGAAAACGCGTCCAATATGAACGCGACTTTTTCCCATACTTTACTGCCTATGTTTTTTGTATAGGCTTTAACGCGCGTTCATTGATTTTTGGACGCGGACGTGGACGCGGCCGTAGTGGAAACGGCCTATAAGACTGCTTTTCGTGAAGATTAAACAAGCCTTAGAAAGCCGCATCGATTGCATTATGCTTTTCATCGCCACAAATACATTTTTTTGGTTAATAAGTAAATATGTTTGTCGCATGAAAACGGAAATATTTTCGAAGTCAATGTACGAACATTTTAGTAAATATGTAAGTGGACATTTTTAAACGCAGAATTTTTAATTAAGTTTTTGTTTGTATTTTTTGGTAGAATCGATTTCTTTTCTTTTCCGAATATCACCTTAGGTCATATCCATTGACGAAGAATAGAACGAAACATCGAAGGCATTTCAAAGAGGCGGCTTCAAAATGACAGTATAAAAAGAAAAACCTTCAATTCTTTGAGAAAACCAAACATTTTAATATTAAATCTTCTGAGGCAATGATTTCCTCTAAAATCATATAAAGGATATTGTATATTTAAGGCCACCTCTGATAAAGTAAAAAAAATCAAAAAGAGAAATCTTTAAATTTTAAACTTGAAAACTCTCTCCCCGTTCGTTGGTTACGTATGCACATATTTTGGTCAAAGGCCGCTGGCCACCACATCGCAGTTGTCCACCAAAGGATAGATAACATATTTTTGCCTCTTCCTTTTTTTAATCGAAATGTATTGATATGTACATACATATGTCAGCAATTGTAGGCTGAAGATGTGTACATACGTTCTCGTACATGCATATGTATTTGTGTGGCGTAATGTGCACGTACCTCTCTATGTCAATATTTTATGGGGCACTTCGAAAAGGAACGAAGCGACAAACGAACACGGCACGGCGGATGATCCAAAGAACTGAAAACTTGAAAAGCAAAATGTCAATACCTCTGGCATAAGGAACGAACCGATGCCACCAGTATTTCAGTATTTATTTACAACCACACAAATATGGGTCAGAGCAATGTTTAAACATTCTTTAGTGCCACCACCATTGACGCCTTCTGCCAAATGTCTGAAGAGGAAATGCCGCACATATGCACACACACTTTCTCACACACCGTCAGACAGACAGGCAAACAGCCACACAAAGGAACTCGAACGAAATGTATTTGTCGAAACACCACAGTCGTGGTCATCGCATTACCTTTCCATTTTTATTTTCCGATGACACGAGAGTGAAAAGAAATGAAATAAAAATGTCCACAAAAAAAATTGCAGTGTACACATGTTTGAAAAGTATTCGGCGAACCCATTAAAACCTATTGATGAACTCTATAAATTTTTCCCCTTTGGAATACTATGCCTGTGGATCGGTGGACCCCAACAAATTCTGGGTCCTTAAAACAATCTAAGACATCCTTAGCTGTATGTGCAGGGTGGTGCGCGGCATTTATTTTTTTGCACTGCAGGCTGTGTGCGTGGCTTACAGCGACTGACGGGAGATTTGTATTCGCCTGCATCTCAGTTGCCATCATGCACAGGGCACGTAAGGAGAGGTAATTTTGTGTTGAAGCGTATTTTTCAAATGCGCCTATCAGTTGCCAGCATGCATTGGACACGTGAGGAAAGGTCTATTTGTTCCTGGACGGCAATCAATTGTAAATTGATTAAAATATAAAATAAATTTTTCTAAGGTTCATAATTTTTTTATTTCATTGCCAAATAAGCAAATTATCGCGCTCCACCCTGTACAAAGGAAACTATACTGAACAATATTAAAGCTTAGCGGCTCAAAAATTGTTTCCACTCAAGGACTAAGTCAACCTCTGGAGAATTTACTGCACACAGAGAAATTCGGTGGGACAATAAGACTTTCTGTGCAATTACCATTTGTGACGCGCAAAATAGAAAGGGACCTAAGGTTAAAAACAAGTTTTGTTCAGTAGAGCCATTTTGAAGATTAGGTCCCTTTCTATTTGCGCTTCATACAACGCGCATGTCTCTGGGAGGGAACACTTTTGGTGCATGGGATCGGTCTCATTCGATGCTCAGATGTTGTCCACATCAAAAAAAAAAGTGAAAAGTTGATGAAAAGTTTTGTTCAGGAGAGCCATTTTAAAGATTAGGTCCCTGTACTTCTTCTTTAATTGTTGATAAACCATTTTTACGGCGTGCTCTCCGTCTATATTACGTAATTTTAGATTTTGTATTCGGCCTTTATATTAAATTTTACTAAATAATTATTATATCGAGCTCGAGGCCAAGGTTATTATTTTTTGTTATATTTTTCTCTTTATTCGATATTTCGTTCCTCTTTGAAGAACATCATCAGGAATCTACAAGATATTTCATTGGAAATACAAAAACAAATGAACATGTAAATTACGTAAAAACAAAAAAACATTTGTGCCCACACTTACAACTAAATTAAACAAAATAACTCCGTAGCGAGTACCTCCGTTTCTTGTTGTTAAGAAATGTACTGACCGTCGTTGCTTTGTTGCGCTTTTTTTGTTCTTTCTTTATTTGTTTTTCTTATAAGACTCCTATAGCTTTGAGCAGAATTATCAACGTCAGTTTTAAAATTCATTCTCTGCTCATTTGGAGTACTCATAATGTGCAGCATTTCGAGTGTTAATCGTTTGTTGTAGTGGCTTTCACATTGTAACACACTCACTCTCTTAAGCTCTGGTTGGTGTTTTTCGCTTGCACAGTGGGCCACAAGTGCTGCTTTTGGTGTCATCATATTATTATTTTTTAATTTTATGTCAGATTTGTGTCCTGACAGTCGTGTTCTCAGTCTGTTTTTGGTGGTACCTATGTAGTATTTTTCGCATTGTGCCGTTTCGTTACCCTTGCATTTTATCCGGTATATTAAGTTCGATTTGTCCATTATTTCAATTTTAGATTTTATGTTTGTAAAAAGCTTGTTTAATGTGTTGTTCGTCTTTGGCGCGATTCTGTAGTTAATTTTATCCATGCAGTTAGATTTTTCGAACCTCTCTGATAAATTTGGTATGTATATTACTGACTTGTATATGATTGGTTCTTTTTCTTGTGCTGTAGCCTTACTATTCCTGGATTTGTTTATAAGATTGTTAATAGTGTGTGCTGGAAAGCTATTTTGTCTTAAAATATTTTTGATTTTGCTGATGTTTTTGGTGTGGTATTCCTCGTCGCTTATAGATAGGACTCTGTTGATGAAATTAGAAGCTGTGTTAAATACCATCCTTTTTGGGTGTTGGGAATGAAAGTTCAACAGTCTTCCGGAGGATGTAGGCTTCTGATACCAATCAATCTTTAGTTTTTTATTCTCTCTTATTACAAGAGTATCCAGGTACGAAATTTTGCCGTTTGACTCTCTCTCAATCGTAAATTTAATTTGGTGATTGAAACTATTAAGATTCGTCAAGATGTTATCTATTGCACATGATTTAATAATCCCAAAAAGGTCGTCCACGTATTTTGTCAGTATTCTAGGTCTTATATCACAGTTCTGCATAACACTATCCAACAGCTCCTCCATCACGATGTCGGCAACAATTGGTGAAGCCGATGATCCCATAGGTAGTCCTCTTTTTTGTTGGTATACTTTATCTTTGTATTTGAAATACCTGTTTTCTCTTATACAAAATTTAAGTATTTTCATGAATAAATCTTTCGTCATAGTTGTATAATTTGATATTTTCGTCCATTTTTGCTCTATTATATTTAATGCTAAATCTACCGGTATGCTTGGGAAAAGTGAAATTACGTCAAAAGAAATCATCATCTCGTCATTTTCTATCACAGAATCCTTTACTTTTTCTCTAAATTGCACTGAGTTTTTGATGTTGTATTTTGAGTCTTCCGTTAATTTGTTTAGTATTTGTGTAATGTACTTACAAAGGTTTGAAGAAGGTGCATTAATAGATGAGCATATTGGTCTTAACGGATATCCTTCCTTGTGGACCTTGGGGAGGCCATATACTCTTGGTGCAACTGCCGTTTCTGTTTTCATTCTTTGTTTTTCCCTAAAATTGATAACGTTTTCTGCGAACATACGGTCGACTAGCTCGTTATTCTTTTTTTGAAGTGAATTTGTCGGGTCCTTGTTGATTTTTCTGTACACCATTATGTCATTTACAATTATTCCCATTCGTTGCTCATAGTCTTCTCGTTCCATCGCTACGGTAACATTACCTTTATCTGCATCCAAAATTATAATGTTGTTGTTGTTTTTCAGAAATTTTTCCGTTTGTTCCACTGTTCCTATCACATATTTGTTTCTGTTGGTTAATTTTTGTTTATTCAAGTAGCTTTCAATCATATTCGAAAATTTGTTCCGCGAGGCTTCTTGCTCTTCTCTTTCTGTTAGTGTCTTGATACACTCTTCGCCATCCGCAATGTATTTTAGGAGTGGGAATTCTCCTTTTTTGTATGGTAAGGCGAACTTTTTGCCATGGGAGAGTAACCATTGCACGTTCTCCGGTATATCTGTTGTTGTTTTGTTCACAAACCATCCTTCGTTGTTTTTAATGTCTAACGTTCTCCTTTGATCGTCTTGTAAAACTGCAAATTTCCTCTTGTGTCTAACTCTAATGTTGTACTTCATTTTTCTTTCTACTGTACTTTCGCATTCAAAAAATTTTGTAGCATCATCTTGCGTTAGTGTTGCGTCTATGACTGTTTTTATGTTTTTTACGTTTTTTGTAGTATGTTTTTTCTCCTCATGTTTGTGTTTTATTAATATATTTAAAATTTTGGTGTGAAAAATATTGACATATTGTTCGAGATTTTTCTGAAGGGTTTCCGAAAGGCGTTCGTTGGATTCGAAAATATAATTAATGTTCTTGGTGGCGTTTTTGATGAACTGTGGTATGATTCCGGCTTTTCTACATCTGATCAAGAATATTATAGACGATCTATTGTTTAGTAGTTTGTTCTTTTCTGTTCTGTATTTGTTGAGATGTCTTCCAATGTTCCTGTACTTCTTCTTTAATTGTTGATAAACCATTTTTACGGCGTGCTCTCCGTCTATATTACGTAATTTTAGATTTTGTATTCGGCCTTTATATTAAATTTTACTAAATAATTATTATATCGAGCTCGAGGCCAAGGTTATTATTTTTTGTTATATTTTTCTCTTTATTCGATATTTCGTTCCTCTTTGAAGAACATCATCAGGAATCTACAAGATATTTCATTGGAAATACAAAAACAAATGAACATGTAAATTACGTAAAAACAAAAAAACATTTGTGCCCACACTTACAACTAAATTAAACAAAATAACTCCGTAGCGAGTACCTCCGTTTCTTGTTGTTAAGAAATGTACTGACCGTCGTTGCTTTGTTGCGCTTTTTTTGTTCTTTCTTTATTTGTTTTTCTTATAAGACTCCTATAGCTTTGAGCAGAATTATCAACGTCAGTTTTAAAATTCATTCTCTGCTCATTTGGAGTACTCATAATGTGCAGCATTTCGAGTGTTAATCGTTTGTTGTAGTGGCTTTCACATTGTAACACACTCACTCTCTTAAGCTCTGGTTGGTGTTTTTCGCTTGCACAGTGGGCCACAAGTGCTGTTTTTGGTGTCATCATATTATTATTTTTTAATTTTATGTCAGATTTGTGTCCTGACAGTCGTGTTCTCAGTCTGTTTTTGGTGGTACCTATGTAGTATTTTTCGCATTGTGCCGTTTCGTTACCCTTGCATTTTATCCGGTATATTAAGTTCGATTTGTCCATTATTTCAATTTTAGATTTTATGTTTGTAAAAAGCTTGTTTAATGTGTTGTTCGTCTTTGGCGCGATTCTGTAGTTAATTTTATCCATGCAGTTAGATTTTTCGAACCTCTCTGATAAATTTGGTATGTATATTACTGACTTGTATATGATTGGTTCTTTTTCTTGTGCTGTAGCCTTACTATTCCTGGATTTGTTTATAAGATTGTTAATAGTGTGTGCTGGAAAGCTATTTTGTCTTAAAATATTTTTGATTTTGCTGATGTTTTTGGTGTGGTATTCCTCGTCGCTTATAGATAGGACTCTGTTGATGAAATTAGAAGCTGTGTTAAATACCATCCTTTTTGGGTGTTGGGAATGAAAGTTCAACAGTCTTCCGGAGGATGTAGGCTTCTGATACCAATCAATCTTTAGTTTTTTATTCTCTCTTATTACAAGAGTATCCAGGTACGAAATTTTGCCGTTTGACTCTCTCTCAATCGTAAATTTAATTTGGTGATTGAAACTATTAAGATTCGTCAAGATGTTATCTATTGCACATGATTTAATAATCCCAAAAAGGTCGTCCACGTATTTTGTCAGTATTCTAGGTCTTATATCACAGTTCTGCATAACACTATCCAACAGCTCCTCCATCACGATGTCGGCAACAATTGGTGAAGCCGATGATCCCATAGGTAGTCCTCTTTTTTGTTGGTATACTTTATCTTTGTATTTGAAATACCTGTTTTCTCTTATACAAAATTTAAGTATTTTCATGAATAAATCTTTCGTCATAGTTGTATAATTTGATATTTTCGTCCATTTTTGCTCTATTATATTTAATGCTAAATCTACCGGTATGCTTGGGAAAAGTGAAATTACGTCAAAAGAAATCATCATCTCGTCATTTTCTATCACAGAATCCTTTACTTTTTCTCTAAATTGCACTGAGTTTTTGATGTTGTATTTTGAGTCTTCCGTTAATTTGTTTAGTATTTGTGTAATGTACTTACAAAGGTTTGAAGAAGGTGCATTAATAGATGAGCATATTGGTCTTAACGGATATCCTTCCTTGTGGACCTTGGGGAGGCCATATACTCTTGGTGCAACTGCCGTTTCTGTTTTCATTCTTTGTTTTTCCCTAAAATTGATAACGTTTTCTGCGAACATACGGTCGACTAGCTCGTTATTCTTTTTTTGAAGTGAATTTGTCGGGTCCTTGTTGATTTTTCTGTACACCATTATGTCATTTACAATTATTCCCATTCGTTGCTCATAGTCTTCTCGTTCCATCGCTACGGTAACATTACCTTTATCTGCATCCAAAATTATAATGTTGTTGTTGTTTTTCAGAAATTTTTCCGTTTGTTCCACTGTTCCTATCACATATTTGTTTCTGTTGGTTAATTTTTGTTTATTCAAGTAGCTTTCAATCATATTCGAAAATTTGTTCCGCGAGGCTTCTTGCTCTTCTCTTTCTGTTAGTGTCTTGATACACTCTTCGCCATCCGCAATGTATTTTAGGAGTGGGAATTCTCCTTTTTTGTATGGTAAGGCGAACTTTTTGCCATGGGAGAGTAACCATTGCACGTTCTCCGGTATATCTGTTGTTGTTTTGTTCACAAACCATCCTTCGTTGTTTTTAATGTCTAACGTTCTCCTTTGATCGTCTTGTAAAACTGCAAATTTCCTCTTGTGTCTAACTCTAATGTTGTACTTCATTTTTCTTTCTACTGTACTTTCGCATTCAAAAAATTTTGTAGCATCATCTTGCGTTAGTGTTGCGTCTATGACTGTTTTTATGTTTTTTACGTTTTTTGTAGTATGTTTTTTCTCCTCATGTTTGTGTTTTATTAATATATTTAAAATTTTGGTGTGAAAAATATTGACATATTGTTCGAGATTTTTCTGAAGGGTTTCCGAAAGGCGTTCGTTGGATTCGAAAATATAATTAATGTTCTTGGTGGCGTTTTTGATGAACTGTGGTATGATTCCGGCTTTTCTACATCTGATCAAGAATATTATAGACGATCTATTGTTTAGTAGTTTGTTCTTTTCTGTTCTGTATTTGTTGAGATGTCTTCCAATGTTCCTGTACTTCTTCTTTAATTGTTGATAAACCATTTTTACGGCGTGCTCTCCGTCTATATTACGTAATTTTAGATTTTGTATTCGGCCTTTATATTAAATTTTACTAAATAATTATTATATCGAGCTCGAGGCCAAGGTTATTATTTTTTGTTATATTTTTCTCTTTATTCGATATTTCGTTCCTCTTTGAAGAACATCATCAGGAATCTACAAGATATTTCATTGGAAATACAAAAACAAATGAACATGTAAATTACGTAAAAACAAAAAAACATTTGTGCCCACACTTACAACTAAATTAAACAAAATAACTCCGTAGCGAGTACCTCCGTTTCTTGTTGTTAAGAAATGTACTGACCGTCGTTGCTTTGTTGCGCTTTTTTTGTTCTTTCTTTATTTGTTTTTCTTATAAGACTCCTATAGCTTTGAGCAGAATTATCAACGTCAGTTTTAAAATTCATTCTCTGCTCATTTGGAGTACTCATAATGTGCAGCATTTCGAGTGTTAATCGTTTGTTGTAGTGGCTTTCACATTGTAACACACTCACTCTCTTAAGCTCTGGTTGGTGTTTTTCGCTTGCACAGTGGGCCACAAGTGCTGTTTTTGGTGTCATCATATTATTATTTTTTAATTTTATGTCAGATTTGTGTCCTGACAGTCGTGTTCTCAGTCTGTTTTTGGTGGTACCTATGTAGTATTTTTCGCATTGTGCCGTTTCGTTACCCTTGCATTTTATCCGGTATATTAAGTTCGATTTGTCCATTATTTCAATTTTAGATTTTATGTTTGTAAAAAGCTTGTTTAATGTGTCGTTCGTCTTTGGCGCGATTCTGTAGTTAATTTTATCCATGCAGTTAGATTTTTCGAACCTCTCTGATAAATTTGGTATGTATATTACTGACTTGTATATGATTGGTTCTTTTTCTTGTGCTGTAGCCTTACTATTCCTGGATTTGTTTATAAGATTGTTAATAGTGTGTGCTGGAAAGCTATTTTGTCTTAAAATATTTTTGATTTTGCTGATGTTTTTGGTGTGGTATTCCTCGTCGCTTATAGATAGGACTCTGTTGATGAAATTAGAAGCTGTGTTAAATACCATCCTTTTTGGGTGTTGGGAATGAAAGTTCAACAGTCTTCCGGAGGATGTAGGCTTCTGATACCAATCAATCTTTAGTTTTTTATTCTCTCTTATTACAAGAGTATCCAGGTACGAAATTTTGCCGTTTGACTCTCTCTCAATCGTAAATTTAATTTGGTGATTGAAACTATTAAGATTCGTCAAGATGTTATCTATTGCACATGATTTAATAATCCCAAAAAGGTCGTCCACGTATTTTGTCAGTATTCTAGGTCTTATATCACAGTTCTGCATAACACTATCCAACAGCTCCTCCATCACGATGTCGGCAACAATTGGTGAAGCCGATGATCCCATAGGTAGTCCTCTTTTTTGTTGGTATACTTTATCTTTGTATTTGAAATACCTGTTTTCTCTTATACAAAATTTAAGTATTTTCATGAATAAATCTTTCGTCATAGTTGTATAATTTGATATTTTCGTCCATTTTTGCTCTATTATATTTAATGCTAAATCTACCGGTATGCTTGGGAAAAGTGAAATTACGTCAAAAGAAATCATCATCTCGTCATTTTCTATCACAGAATCCTTTACTTTTTCTCTAAATTGCACTGAGTTTTTGATGTTGTATTTTGAGTCTTCCGTTAATTTGTTTAGTATTTGTGTAATGTACTTACAAAGGTTTGAAGAAGGTGCATTAATAGATGAGCATATTGGTCTTAACGGATATCCTTCCTTGTGGACCTTGGGGAGGCCATATACTCTTGGTGCAACTGCCGTTTCTGTTTTCATTCTTTGTTTTTCCCTAAAATTGATAACGTTTTCTGCGAACATACGGTCGACTAGCTCGTTATTCTTTTTTTGAAGTGAATTTGTCGGGTCCTTGTTGATTTTTCTGTACACCATTATGTCATTTACAATTATTCCCATTCGTTGCTCATAGTCTTCTCGTTCCATCGCTACGGTAACATTACCTTTATCTGCATCCAAAATTATAATGTTGTTGTTGTTTTTCAGAAATTTTTCCGTTTGTTCCACTGTTCCTATCACATATTTGTTTCTGTTGGTTAATTTTTGTTTATTCAAGTAGCTTTCAATCATATTCGAAAATTTGTTCCGCGAGGCTTCTTGCTCTTCTCTTTCTGTTAGTGTCTTGATACACTCTTCGCCATCCGCAATGTATTTTAGGAGTGGGAATTCTCCTTTTTTGTATGGTAAGGCGAACTTTTTGCCATGGGAGAGTAACCATTGCACGTTCTCCGGTATATCTGACGAACAACACATTAAACAAGCTTTTTACAAACATAAAATCTAAAATTGAAATAATGGACAAATCGAACTTAATATACCGGATAAAATGCAAGGGTAACGAAACGGCACAATGCGAAAAATACTACATAGGTACCACCAAAAACAGACTGAGAACACGACTGTCAGGACACAAATCTGACATAAAATTAAAAAATAATAATATGATGACACCAAAAACAGCACTTGTGGCCCACTGTGCAAGCGAAAAACACCAACCAGAGCTTAAGAGAGTGAGTGTGTTACAATGTGAAAGCCACTACAACAAACGATTAACACTCGAAATGCTGCACATTATGAGTACTCCAAATGAGCAGAGAATGAATTTTAAAACTGACGTTGATAATTCTGCTCAAAGCTATAGGAGTCTTATAAGAAAAACAAATAAAGAAAGAACAAAAAAAGCGCAACAAAGCAACGACGGTCAGTACATTTCTTAACAACAAGAAACGGAGGTACTCGCTACGGAGTTATTTTGTTTAATTTAGTTGTAAGTGTGGGCACAAATGTTTTTTTGTTTTTACGTAATTTACATGTTCATTTGTTTTTGTATTTCCAATGAAATATCTTGTAGATTCCTGATGATGTTCTTCAAAGAGGAACGAAATATCGAATAAAGAGAAAAATATAACAAAAAATAATAACCTTGGCCTCGAGCTCGATATAATAATTATTTAGTAAAATTTAATATAAAGGCCGAATACAAAATCTAAAATTACGTAATATAGACGGAGAGCACGCCGTAAAAATGGTTTATCAACAATTAAAGAAGAAGTACAGGAACATTGGAAGACATCTCAACAAATACAGAACAGAAAAGAACAAACTACTAAACAATAGATCGTCTATAATATTCTTGATCAGATGTAGAAAAGCCGGAATCATACCACAGTTCATCAAAAACGCCACCAAGAACATTAATTATATTTTCGAATCCAACGAACGCCTTTCGGAAACCCTTCAGAAAAATCTCGAACAATATGTCAATATTTTTCACACCAAAATTTTAAATATATTAATAAAACACAAACATGAGGAGAAAAAACATACTACAAAAAACGTAAAAAACATAAAAACAGTCATAGACGCAACACTAACGCAAGATGATGCTACAAAATTTTTTGAATGCGAAAGTACAGTAGAAAGAAAAATGAAGTACAACATTAGAGTTAGACACAAGAGGAAATTTGCAGTTTTACAAGACGATCAAAGGAGAACGTTAGACATTAAAAACAACGAAGGATGGTTTGTGAACAAAACAACAACAGATATACCGGAGAACGTGCAATGGTTACTCTCCCATGGCAAAAAGTTCGCCTTACCATACAAAAAAGGAGAATTCCCACTCCTAAAATACATTGCGGATGGCGAAGAGTGTATCAAGACACTAACAGAAAGAGAAGAGCAAGAAGCCTCGCGGAACAAATTTTCGAATATGATTGAAAGCTACTTGAATAAACAAAAATTAACCAACAGAAACAAATATGTGATAGGAACAGTGGAACAAACGGAAAAATTTCTGAAAAACAACAACAACATTATAATTTTGGATGCAGATAAAGGTAATGTTACCGTAGCGATGGAACGAGAAGACTATGAGCAACGAATGGGAATAATTGTAAATGACATAATGGTGTACAGAAAAATCAACAAGGACCCGACAAATTCACTTCAAAAAAAGAATAACGAGCTAGTCGACCGTATGTTCGCAGAAAACGTTATCAATTTTAGGGAAAAACAAAGAATGAAAACAGAAACGGCAGTTGCACCAAGAGTATATGGCCTCCCCAAGGTCCACAAGGAAGGATATCCGTTAAGACCAATATGCTCATCTATTAATGCACCTTCTTCAAACCTTTGTAAGTACATTACACAAATACTAAACAAATTAACGGAAGACTCAAAATACAACATCAAAAACTCAGTGCAATTTAGAGAAAAAGTAAAGGATTCTGTGATAGAAAATGACGAGATGATGATTTCTTTTGACGTAATTTCACTTTTCCCAAGCATACCGGTAGATTTAGCATTAAATATAATAGAGCAAAAATGGACGAAAATATCAAATTATACAACTATGACGAAAGATTTATTCATGAAAATACTTAAATTTTGTATAAGAGAAAACAGGTATTTCAAATACAAAGATAAAGTATACCAACAAAAAAGAGGACTACCTATGGGATCATCGGCTTCACCAATTGTTGCCGACATCGTGATGGAGGAGCTGTTGGATAGTGTTATGCAGAACTGTGATATAAGACCTAGAATACTGACAAAATACGTGGACGACCTTTTTGGGATTATTAAATCATGTGCAATAGATAACATCTTGACGAATCTTAATAGTTTCAATCACCAAATTAAATTTACGATTGAGAGAGAGTCAAACGGCAAAATTTCGTACCTGGATACTCTTGTAATAAGAGAGAATAAAAAACTAAAGATTGATTGGTATCAGAAGCCTACATCCTCCGGAAGACTGTTGAACTTTCATTCCCAACACCCAAAAAGGATGGTATTTAACACAGCTTCTAATTTCATCAACAGAGTCCTATCTATAAGCGACGAGGAATACCACACCAAAAACATCAGCAAAATCAAAAATATTTTAAGACAAAATAGCTTTCCAGCACACACTATTAACAATCTTATAAACAAATCCAGGAATAGTAAGGCTACAGCACAAGAAAAAGAACCAATCATATACAAGTCAGTAATATACATACCAAATTTATCAGAGAGGTTCGAAAAATCTAACTGCATGGATAAAATTAACTACAGAATCGCGCCAAAGACGAACAACACATTAAACAAGCTTTTTACAAACATAAAATCTAAAATTGAAATAATGGACAAATCGAACTTAATATACCGGATAAAATGCAAGGGTAACGAAACGGCACAATGCGAAAAATACTACATAGGTACCACCAAAAACAGACTGAGAACACGACTGTCAGGACACAAATCTGACATAAAATTAAAAAATAATAATATGATGACACCAAAAACAGCACTTGTGGCCCACTGTGCAAGCGAAAAACACCAACCAGAGCTTAAGAGAGTGAGTGTGTTACAATGTGAAAGCCACTACAACAAACGATTAACACTCGAAATGCTGCACATTATGAGTACTCCAAATGAGCAGAGAATGAATTTTAAAACTGACGTTGATAATTCTGCTCAAAGCTATAGGAGTCTTATAAGAAAAACAAATAAAGAAAGAACAAAAAAAGCGCAACAAAGCAACGACGGTCAGTACATTTCTTAACAACAAGAAACGGAGGTACTCGCTACGGAGTTATTTTGTTTAATTTAGTTGTAAGTGTGGGCACAAATGTTTTTTTGTTTTTACGTAATTTACATGTTCATTTGTTTTTGTATTTCCAATGAAATATCTTGTAGATTCCTGATGATGTTCTTCAAAGAGGAACGAAATATCGAATAAAGAGAAAAATATAACAAAAAATAATAACCTTGGCCTCGAGCTCGATATAATAATTATTTAGTAAAATTTAATATAAAGGCCGAATACAAAATCTAAAATTACGTAATATAGACGGAGAGCACGCCGTAAAAATGGTTTATCAACAATTAAAGAAGAAGTACAGGAACATTGGAAGACATCTCAACAAATACAGAACAGAAAAGAACAAACTACTAAACAATAGATCGTCTATAATATTCTTGATCAGATGTAGAAAAGCCGGAATCATACCACAGTTCATCAAAAACGCCACCAAGAACATTAATTATATTTTCGAATCCAACGAACGCCTTTCGGAAACCCTTCAGAAAAATCTCGAACAATATGTCAATATTTTTCACACCAAAATTTTAAATATATTAATAAAACACAAACATGAGGAGAAAAAACATACTACAAAAAACGTAAAAAACATAAAAACAGTCATAGACGCAACACTAACGCAAGATGATGCTACAAAATTTTTTGAATGCGAAAGTACAGTAGAAAGAAAAATGAAGTACAACATTAGAGTTAGACACAAGAGGAAATTTGCAGTTTTACAAGACGATCAAAGGAGAACGTTAGACATTAAAAACAACGAAGGATGGTTTGTGAACAAAACAACAACAGATATACCGGAGAACGTGCAATGGTTACTCTCCCATGGCAAAAAGTTCGCCTTACCATACAAAAAAGGAGAATTCCCACTCCTAAAATACATTGCGGATGGCGAAGAGTGTATCAAGACACTAACAGAAAGAGAAGAGCAAGAAGCCTCGCGGAACAAATTTTCGAATATGATTGAAAGCTACTTGAATAAACAAAAATTAACCAACAGAAACAAATATGTGATAGGAACAGTGGAACAAACGGAAAAATTTCTGAAAAACAACAACAACATTATAATTTTGGATGCAGATAAAGGTAATGTTACCGTAGCGATGGAACGAGAAGACTATGAGCAACGAATGGGAATAATTGTAAATGACATAATGGTGTACAGAAAAATCAACAAGGACCCGACAAATTCACTTCAAAAAAAGAATAACGAGCTAGTCGACCGTATGTTCGCAGAAAACGTTATCAATTTTAGGGAAAAACAAAGAATGAAAACAGAAACGGCAGTTGCACCAAGAGTATATGGCCTCCCCAAGGTCCACAAGGAAGGATATCCGTTAAGACCAATATGCTCATCTATTAATGCACCTTCTTCAAACCTTTGTAAGTACATTACACAAATACTAAACAAATTAACGGAAGACTCAAAATACAACATCAAAAACTCAGTGCAATTTAGAGAAAAAGTAAAGGATTCTGTGATAGAAAATGACGAGATGATGATTTCTTTTGACGTAATTTCACTTTTCCCAAGCATACCGGTAGATTTAGCATTAAATATAATAGAGCAAAAATGGACGAAAATATCAAATTATACAACTATGACGAAAGATTTATTCATGAAAATACTTAAATTTTGTATAAGAGAAAACAGGTATTTCAAATACAAAGATAAAGTATACCAACAAAAAAGAGGACTACCTATGGGATCATCGGCTTCACCAATTGTTGCCGACATCGTGATGGAGGAGCTGTTGGATAGTGTTATGCAGAACTGTGATATAAGACCTAGAATACTGACAAAATACGTGGACGACCTTTTTGGGATTATTAAATCATGTGCAATAGATAACATCTTGACGAATCTTAATAGTTTCAATCACCAAATTAAATTTACGATTGAGAGAGAGTCAAACGGCAAAATTTCGTACCTGGATACTCTTGTAATAAGAGAGAATAAAAAACTAAAGATTGATTGGTATCAGAAGCCTACATCCTCCGGAAGACTGTTGAACTTTCATTCCCAACACCCAAAAAGGATGGTATTTAACACAGCTTCTAATTTCATCAACAGAGTCCTATCTATAAGCGACGAGGAATACCACACCAAAAACATCAGCAAAATCAAAAATATTTTAAGACAAAATAGCTTTCCAGCACACACTATTAACAATCTTATAAACAAATCCAGGAATAGTAAGGCTACAGCACAAGAAAAAGAACCAATCATATACAAGTCAGTAATATACATACCAAATTTATCAGAGAGGTTCGAAAAATCTAACTGCATGGATAAAATTAACTACAGAATCGCGCCAAAGACGAACAACACATTAAACAAGCTTTTTACAAACATAAAATCTAAAATTGAAATAATGGACAAATCGAACTTAATATACCGGATAAAATGCAAGGGTAACGAAACGGCACAATGCGAAAAATACTACATAGGTACCACCAAAAACAGACTGAGAACACGACTGTCAGGACACAAATCTGACATAAAATTAAAAAATAATAATATGATGACACCAAAAACAGCACTTGTGGCCCACTGTGCAAGCGAAAAACACCAACCAGAGCTTAAGAGAGTGAGTGTGTTACAATGTGAAAGCCACTACAACAAACGATTAACACTCGAAATGCTGCACATTATGAGTACTCCAAATGAGCAGAGAATGAATTTTAAAACTGACGTTGATAATTCTGCTCAAAGCTATAGGAGTCTTATAAGAAAAACAAATAAAGAAAGAACAAAAAAAGCGCAACAAAGCAACGACGGTCAGTACATTTCTTAACAACAAGAAACGGAGGTACTCGCTACGGAGTTATTTTGTTTAATTTAGTTGTAAGTGTGGGCACAAATGTTTTTTTGTTTTTACGTAATTTACATGTTCATTTGTTTTTGTATTTCCAATGAAATATCTTGTAGATTCCTGATGATGTTCTTCAAAGAGGAACGAAATATCGAATAAAGAGAAAAATATAACAAAAAATAATAACCTTGGCCTCGAGCTCGATATAATAATTATTTAGTAAAAAATAATTGTATTATATTCGTATAGTACCAATAACACTGTTCTGCAACAAAATCCTAGTTTGGACGAAACCAACTGATCCTTTTGTTAAATGATCGATCTTACAGTGTAAAAAATGATTTTTTTACTCAGGCCTCAGATTATTAAACAAATATAGCAAGTCGAAAACGTTCCTTATGTGTTCAGGCAAAGACGAATAGGAGAGCTTCAGAATTGGGATACAATTGGCAGTTTAAAACAAATTTTTTCAACAAAAAATAACAAAATTTTGACTTCTTTTAGCTGTAACTTCCACAATTTGTATTCGATTTTTATAAATTGCTAAAATTGTGGTCAGTGATGAGGCCCATTTTCTGGCTCAACGTCAAAGTCAATAAACAAAATTGCCACATTTGTGCTGAAGAGCAACAAGAAAAGGTTCAAGAGGTGCTATTGTACCCAGAGAAACCCACGGTTTGTTGCAGTTTATAAGCTGGTGGAATCATCGATGCATATTTTTTCAAAAATGATGATGGCCGGAACGTAACCGTGAATGGTGCTCGCTTTCGCGCCATGATATCGGAATTTTTACTACTTCGGGATCCCTAATTATAAGTAATTCCTAATTAATTTCTTGTTTCAATATTTGAATTTTTTAATTGAATCAAATAATTTTTTTTTTCTGGGTATACAATTTTTTTTTTGGTTAAGTATCAATAAGTTGTTATTTTGTTAACTTTTGAGCCCTCCCTTAGACAATTTATATCCGATTCACTTACAATATTAATTGGTATGAAATGCATCTTTCATATAAATCATCTATGATCCATCTAGAGGTATCTTTTCAGATAAAAATTATAAATTATTAAAAATTGAATTTAATTTCCTTCAAATGTTGGCTACGACTCAGAGTTTACATTATGAGGGTCCAATTTTGGATGACTCGTTCTAGCATTTCAACCAGTATGGCTTTAATGACACGCGTAATGTTGGCTTCCAAAACCTGAATCGCAGCTGGTTTGTCAGCATATACTTTGGACTTTACGTAACTCCAAAGAAAAATGTCTAAAGGTCTAGGCGGCCAACACACCTTCCCTATCCTCTCCTTTTTTGTAATAAACCCCTCCCCTTCACCCACTAATTTTAGGCTAGTTATAAGTAATTACTAATTACTAGCTTAAAAGACCACTTTAGCCTCGGCAGCAACACTTATCAGATCTACATAAAAATTAAAAAATATTTCTATACACAGAAAAGGCTTGGTGCCGTTAGCTGTACGCTATTGGAAATTTAGACAATACATTATAGTCATAAGAAATTTCTTGTTCATAGATCTAGTATATGTCTGTCATTGTTTTTGAAAAAAGTCTCAATAAAATAAACTAAACTAAAAAAAACTGAACAAAATTTTGGTCGAAAACAGCGGATCTTGCCGTTTCTCACCGAACGCTCATTTCCATAATACAGTTGCCAACATTTTAAGGTAATTATTTTCAAAAAATAAATGCCATAAAATGTCCTTTCAAATTACCTATAAGGACTCCACACTTGATTTGAATTTTCAATTTTTTTTGTTTTGAATAAATACCTCTAGATGGATCACCCTATATATCTTTAGATGGATGTTTTGACAAACATTGCAATGATTCTCAAATCTAAAAATATTTAAATTAGGTACATAACAATATTGATTGCAAGCTTTAGGTGGCCGAAACTCGGGAAAAATTGGACTTGACCAAAATTAAATGACATAAAATGTCCTTTCAAATTACCTATAAGGATTCCACACTTGATTTGAATTTTTTTTGTTCTGAATAAAACCTCTAGATGGATCACCCTATACAGCTTTAAATGGATGTTTTGATAAGCATTGCAATGATTCCCAAATCTAAAATATTTAAATTAGGTATATAACAATATTTATTGTCAAGCTTTAGGTGGCCGAAACTCGGAAAAAATTGGCCTGGACCAAAAAATTGATTGTTGTTTTGAATTATAAGGAGGTCTATCTAGAGTGAAAGTTTTGATCAAGTCTGAGTAATTTCGCTGAATTACAGTAAGGCCTGGTTCTATATTCAAGAATTTTTTGGTTTATGGTTGTTTTATTTATATGGCAGTATAGTTTGAAAGCATTAAAAGTCTAACGTAAAAACTCAAACCGTCTTATCATTTTTTTTCAAAATAGGTTTCGTCGTAAATAAAGATTTTGTTGCGACTAGGACCGATAAAATATAAAAGGGGTTTATAGGAGGGCGACCGCAAAACTAACTGGCCTCGCACATTATCTGTTTTACTAGCACCTTTTTGTTTTTTAAAAGCAATCTTTTATAAGCCATCTGTCAAAATATCCGATATATTTAATGATTATTTTCTTTGTTACAGGTGATTGAAGTAAACAAGTTTTATAATTTTTGAAAAATGGAAAATAAAGAGTTTCGTGCGGTAATTAAACACTTTTAGATGAAAGGTTATACGCCACAATTAATCAAAGATGAATTGGATTCTGTTCATGGTGATAATGCACCATCATACTCCACCGTGAAATCCTGGGTTCAACAATTTAAAATAAGTCGTTCAAGTACGGAAGATGAACAACGCTCTGGAAGACCGAAAACTGCTACTTCTATTGAAAACATTAGAAAAATATTTAATGAAGTGACTAAAGATAGACGAATAAAGCTCAGAGAACTTGCTGATATTGTTAAAATACACGAAAAACAAGTTTGGAGTATTTTACATGATGAACTCCACATAAGGAAGCTATACGCAAGTAGGGTGCCGCGTTTGTTGACTTTGCCCCAAAAAATCGTCCGTTGGACCAATTCCGAGGAGGTTTTAGCGATTTATCAGCGTAATCCAATAGAGTTCTTGCGCCGATTCATAACTGTTGAAGAAACATGGATCCATCACTACATCCCAGAATGCAAAGAACAGTCAAAACAATAAATAGAAAGAAGCTGGCAAAAGTGGTTCCAAGAAGGCGAAAACTGTTAAGTCAGCAGGAAAAGTAATGGCCACAGTATTTTGGAATGCAAGGGGTATAATATTTATTGATTATCTTGAGAAAGGAAAAACTATAAATAGTGAATATTATTGTGCATTATTGGATCGGTTGAGTGAAGAAATCAAGATAAAACGACCGCATTTAGAAAAAAAAGTTCTTTTTCATCAAGATAATGCTCCTTCACACACTGCCTTTTTAACTCAACAAAAACTGGCCGAATTACGATTTGAAACTGCTCCGCATCCACCATACAGTCCAGATTTAGCTCCTTCTGCTTTTTTTTTGTTTCCAAATTTAGAAAAAATTCTCGGTGGCAAAAAATGTTCGTCCAATAGCGAGGTTATTGCTGAAACAGAGGCATATTTTGAAGGTCTTGAAAAATCTTATTTTTCGGATGGAAGTAAAAAACGTTTGATGAAGTGTATTGAGTTGGAAGGCGATTATGTTGAAAAATAAATAATAATAATTTGCAAAAAAAAAACGGTTCTCTTTATGTAAGGCCAGTTACTTTTGCGGTCGCCCTCGTATGTTGAAGTTGAAATATTGTGGAACAACAGCCAATTAAACAGTTGTTGGTCACTACAAAAAACTAATCTGTTGCAAGCAGCAATTATTGATACCAAAGTGTCATACCTCCCAATTGGATGGTTGCCATAACCGCCCGTTGTCGCAACAACTAACTAAACTAAATTCAGTTGGTATAACTGTGTCATTGGCTGTGGATACCGTGATATGGTTGTAGCAACCTCCATATGCTATCTTAAACCATGTTACTATCGGTACTATGGAATGTTGGTTATTGCAACAGAAAGTCGGTTTATTCAACCGACAATTTTTGTTGTACGGACTGATTTCCAACTGATTTTTTCTCTGTGTGTAGTTACATGATAATATGTTTGGTATCATATATCAGGAGCAAAGTATCTTCTAAGAAAGACTTTCTGTGTCTTAAAGTAATTTTCACATTTCGATAAGTTCTCGACCGACTACTGTATGTGCTACTCAACTACAAATATATTTGCGAATCAATGAATGAATATAATGACATAAGGGTTTGGATACCGATTTATACATATTTCGATAAGAGAAATGTAGATCAAAGTTGGTACGTACGCTCATGTGGACAGGGAAAGACTGTTGAGCTAGAAATTCAATTCGGAGTGCCAGTGTATGTGTGCTGCATATTGATTTACTCCAAAAACAGATATTGGCGAAGTATTTCTTTTAAGATTTTCTTAAATCTTTACGAGAACTCGTAACTTTTCGCATCATTGGACTTGTGGAAAACTCTTGTTCACGTTGAGGTTTATAAATAAACTTTTATTTTGATATCTGTTATAGGTTACCGTTGCCAATAGGATAAGCATTATCGTACATTCATAATACGCTTTTAATTGACGTTTGTCTAGACAAGCAACATCTGCCGATTGAGTAGCGCTGATTGTCTATCAGGGCTGTTGGTTGTTTTGCATTCGGTTGCACTGACTTGCAGTGCAAAAAGGTTGGCATTCGGTGGTGCCTTGCTCTGATTGATGTTGTGTTGTCAGGCATACAACGTATCACTCTGGCGTGACATTTGATGGGGTAAGTTACATTAATGACGCTTTCGAGACCGTACTTGATTGAAAGGAACATTTTAAAATGTATGCAAAAACTTCACAAGGATAACAGAGTGCATCTTTGGTTTGAGGGCAGTCCATGAGAGATTATAGATTATATTGGATTAATGGTTTTATTGCCTACAAAGGCCTAGTGCTCGGAGGGTTTGTTCAGGAGCAGCTGGGAATTAAGAAATTGCCATGATTATGCAAGGATAGCAAAGTGCACTAGAAATGCAGTCGGTAGAAAGCGTGGCCACTTCATTGCTAGACCAATTCCAACAGCTTCTACATCACTTTCTTGTAATCAAAGATAACTTTCAGGAATATTGGAAACTTTTTTACAAGGTATTGTAGTCGTAGAAAGGGGAAAGTGCATGTTATTGGATAATTGGAGGATATCTTCGTTGAAGAAGATATAGAAGTGTCTGAAGAACAATAGCCTCAACAAGGCTACGGAATCTTGACCAGACGTCTCTTAGATGGAGATCAAAAACATTTGAGACACCAGAAAGTGTCTGGAAATGTGACACGATTTTGGAGACAGAAGAAATTAAATCTCCAACCGAGTCAATTCGGGTGCTATCGATCTCATCTAGGATCAAAATAATTTGTTCGGTCTTCAAGAATTTGACATTAAAGTGAAAATTACTGCAGCAGAAATCAGTAGCTACGAGGGCGACCACAAAAGTAACTGGCCTAACATAAAAAGAACCGTTTTTTTTTGGAATTATTATTATTTATTTTTCAACATAATCTCCTTCCAACTCAATGCACTTCATCAAACGTTTTTCAAGTTTTTTAATTCTATCCGAAAAATAAGATTTTCAAGACCTTCAAAATATGCCTCTGTTTCAGCAATAACCTCGAAAAAATTTTGCCACCGAGAAATTTTTTTAAATTTGGAAACAAGAAATAATCAAAAGGAGCTAAATCTGGACTATATGGTGGATGCGGAGCAATTTCAAATCGTAATTCGGCCAGTTTATGTTGTGTTAAAAAAGCAAATTGTGGAGGAGCATTATCTTGATGAAAAATAACTTTTTTTTTTCTAAATGTGGTCGTTTTATCTTGATTTCTTCACTCCATCGATCCAATAATGCACAACAATATTCACTATTTATAGTTTTTCCTTTCTCGATATAATATTATACCCCTTGCATCCCAAAATACTGTGGCCATTACTTTTGCTGCTGACTTAACAGTTTTTGGCTTCTTGGGACCACTTTTACCAGCTTCTATCCATTGTTTTGACTGTTCTTTGCCTTTTGGGATGTAGTGATGGATCCATGTTTCATTATGACTCGGCGCAAGAACTCTATTGGACTACGCTGATAAATCGCTAAAAGCTCCTCGGAATTGATCCAACGGACGATTTTTTGGGGCAAAGCAACAAATGCGGCACCCATCTTGCGGATAGCTTTTTCATGTGGAGTTCATCATGTAAAATACTCCAAACTTGTTTTTCGTGTATTTTAACAATATCAGCAAGTTCTCTGAGCTTTATTCGTCTAACTTAAGTCACTTCATTAAATATTTTTCTAATGTTTTCAATAGTAGTAGCAGTTTTCGGGCTTCCAGAGCGTTGTTCATCTTCCGTACTTGAACGACTTATTTTAAATTGTTGAACCCAGGATTTCACGGTGGAGTATGATGGTGCATTATCACCATGAACAGAATCCAATTCATCTTTGATTAATTGTGGCGTATAACCTTTCATATAAAAGTGTTTAATTACCGCACGAAACTCTTTATTTTCCATTTTTATTATAAAACTTGTTTACTTCAATCGCCTGTAACAAAGAAAATAATCATTAAATATTTCGGAAATTTTGACAGGTGGCTTATAAAAGATTGCTTTTAAAAAACAAAACAAAAAGTTGCTAGTAAAACAGAAAATGTGCCAGGCCAGTTAGTTTTGCGATCGCCCTCGTATGTTGGAGTCTTACTGTACCTAAGTGTTGCCAAATTGCCCCAATTCAAATTGGCATGGTCGACAATCTAAATCTTACTGCTGTTTCAGGCTCGCTATCAAAAAATCGAGTTGAAAGAATTAAAGAGTGTCTGAAGTAAGCCCAAGGCAATCCTTCAACTTAAGGCCAACATTTTTGCAGAAATTCGAACGCTACAGCCACAAATTTTGAAGGATGGAAATGCTCTACAACGAGCTTATCATTGCGAAGCTAATAACGGGGGTCATTTAAGTGACATTATTTTTTATACTTAGTGTAGAAAAAATTCCATTTTGTATGTTATACTTATATAATCTGAGAAAAAAATAAAATAACTAATAAACGAAAATGTTATTAAAGTTTTTAACCCCATGGTAACTTTTGGTGCACCCTGTACATGAATATAAAAAAGATTTTGTTTACAGAAAACTATAGACAACTTGCGTTACAAGGGCGGCCGCAAAACTAACTGGCCTGGCACATTTTCTGTTTTACTAGCAACTTTGTTTTTTTTTTTGTTTTTTAAAAGCAATCTTTTATAAGCGATCTGTCAAAATTTCCGAAATATTTAACGATTATTTTCTTTGTTACAGGTGATTGAAGTAAACAAGTTTTATAATTTTTGAAAAATGGAAAATAAAGAGTTTCGTGCGGTAATTAAACACTTTTATATGAAAGCTTATACGCCACAATTAATCAAAGATGAATTGGATTCTGTTCATGGTGATAATGCACCATCATACTCCACCGTGAAATCCTGCGTTCAACAATTTAAAATGGGCCGTTCAAGTACGGAAGATGAACAACGCTCTGGAAGACTGAAAACTGTTACTCCTATTGAAAACATTAGAAAAATATTTAATGAAGTGACTAAAGATAGACGAATAAAGCTCAGAGAACTTGCTGATAATGTTAAAATACACGAAAAACAAGTTTGGAGTATTTTACATGATGAACTCCACATGAAAAAGTTATCCGCAAGATGGGTGCCGCGTTTGTCGACTTTGCCCCAAAAAATCGTCCGTTGGACCAATTCCGAGGAGCTTTTAGCGATTTATCAGCGTAATCCAATAGAGTTCTTGCGCCGAGTCATAATGAAACATGGATCCATCACTACATCCCAGAATGCAAAGAACAGTCAAAACAATGGATAGAAGCTGGTAAAAGTGGTCCCAAGAAGGCGAAAACTGTTAAGTTAGCAGGAAAAGTAATGGCCACAGTATTTTGGGATGCAAGGGGTATAATATTTATTGATTATCTTGAGAAAGGAAAAACTATAAATAGTGAATATTATTGTGCATTATTGGATCGGTTGAGTGAAGAAATCAAGATAAAACGACCGCATTTAGAAAAAAAAGTTCTTTTTCATCAAGATAATGCTCCTTCACACACTGCATTTTTAACTCAACAAAAACTAGCCGAATTACGATTTTAGTCCAGATTTAGCTCCTTCTGATTATTTCTTGTTTCCAAATTTAAAAAAATTTCTCGGTGGCAAAAAATTTTCGTCCAGTAGCGAGGTTATTGCTGAAACTGAGGCATATTTTGAAGGTCTTGAAAAATCTTATTTTTCGGATGGAATTAAAAAACTTGAAAAACGTTTGATGAAGTGTATTGAGTTTGAAGGAGATTATGTTGAAAAATAAATAATAATAATTCCAAAAAAACGGTTCTTTTTATGTTAGGCCAGTTACTTTTGCGGTCGTCCTCGTAAAAGCCGTTTTTTTAAATAATTAAAATTTTTGGGATAAAAGTTATTAAAGAATAATCTTTAGCAAGTTTAAGCGAGCTCGGTTTTTACTCGTACTCACTTATAGTATTTTCTGAATAGCATTTTTTCTATAAATTCCAACTTTTTAAAGGATGCATGCTGCAATGAGTTCTTCAGTTCTTGTTTACACAAACATTTTTACAGTTTTTTTTTGCAAAGTTTTAAAGTTATCGCCGTAGCGAGCACTTGTTTGTTTAATATGCGAGTGCCAATCGAACACGGCTTTCATATGGCTAATGTTGAAACTGAGCCCTAAGAGAAGAACATCGGTCCTACCAATATGTGACAGCGTATAGAGAAAGGGACCTAGGGGTAAACAAATCAATTTTCAGTTTTTTCTTTTCTTAATGTGGACATGCCCCAAAAGTGTTTCCCAGAGATATGCGCGTTTTATGAAAGTAAAGTCGATGATTCTAAGCTCAAATAGAAAGGGACCTAATCTTTAAAATGGCTCTCCTGAACAAAACTGGTTTTTAACCTTATGTCCCTTTCTATTTTCTGCGTCACATTTATAGCCATATTGGACTGATATATTAGACGTGTTCTATAGGTGCTCACTTATTAAACGAGTAAGTGGACATTATGACGATAACTGAAAAACTTTAGGAGAATTTTGGAAATTTCTTTGTATACAAATTCTCATTGTCTTTCAGCATCCTAAACCGTTTTATTTTTAATTTGTAGAAAAAAATCATTGATAACATGCTATAAGCGAGTAATAGCCGAGCTCGCTTAAACTCGCTTAAGGTTTTTCTTCTCCTATTCTTATTCCTAAGCGAGTTGCCAAAAGAAAACGGCCAATGTTTTGGATACCCTTTTTGCGACAAAAACTAATTTACTCTAACAGCCACTTCCCCTACTATCACACATGCCTTATGGGAACACAAGCTTCGCCTGTCTTAACGAACTGTCCCCTTCGTTTCCTTCAACAATTTTACTATGTATGCCATCACATACTTATAAATGCACCACATTCATATTTTTCTTGGATTTGCCCATATACTTCAAGGTAGTTAGCCAAAAAATAGACGAACTTCTCGAACAAATTTAAAACTAATCGACGATAAAGCCAATGCTGACAACTCCTTGCCACATGAAGACGATTTCGTTGCTAATACTGTGGACATTTTAAACACTGGCATGTTTCTGATCATTTTTCGTTGCTAAGACTAGCCGTAGCAAGCTGAGCTACTTGCTGACTGACAACCTTTGCCAAAGTATACTTGAGAATGTAACCTCAAGCAATCCTCGTAAATAGTTGAAGAGATTTCACCAAATGTAAGTTTGAAACTACCGCAACCAGAAGTTATCTCTAGCCGCTGTGCTGAGGATTGTCAACTTTTGAATCTGTGATTGTTGGTCGTACGTACAACAGCAACAACAACAACAGTTGCTATAATAATAACAGCAACAACAACTGAAATCGTAAATGAACAAAATTAGTAAAATGAGCATAAAATTATTGCGTAGAGGAAAACATAAAATTCAAAAGTCCAGCAGCATTAAAAGAAGCCAATGAAGGTGGGAAGTATTTCCATAGGGTGGCAATGAAAGTTGTTAATGCTATTTAATAGTTTTCCATCCATTCACAAAGGCTATTTGTAAATATAATCAGATAAGGTCTAATTCCACCTTTGTAATTCCAGAAGAAAGGCAAGTTTCAGTCGAATTATCCGACTTACATTTATCTAAAGGTGGATTTTTAATTTTACGCCTTTCCGTGCTTCATTGTCTGATCCTATTTTCCAATTTTATTAATGTCGTAAATGTTCGGATAGTACCTTTTGCGTGGGAGGTAAAAAAGGGGCGTGGATTATGCTCTAATTCTGCAACTAGTCGAATTTATAATCCATTTTCTGATTACTAAATGTTGTATAAATAATAATAGAAGAAAAGTTTCAGTCGGTTGATTCGTTTTACATAAACCCTCATCCATACACAGAAAAAAATCCGTTTAATTACAAAATTCAACTAAAAAACTTTGAAATCCTATTGTACAAAATTTTACATGTTAACTTAAATACTTAGTAGGGACATAAATACTGTTACACACGTTGTATGCTGTAAAATAAAAAGTATTGAATGTCGTAGGACCAAATATTTTTTAATATATTTATTGTTGTATATTGTATCCAAAAAGAATCTACTTATTCGAAATGTCCGCCTTTTGCCTTTACACACGCCTTAAGTCGCACTGGCCAATCGTCAATAGCTGCACGAACCTCGTCCATTGGAAAATTGGCCGCAGCTCGAACCAAAGCAGTCTTAAGAGATCCAATGTTGGGGTATCTCTTGTGAAAAACCTTGTCCTCTAAAACCGTCCACAATTTGTAATCCAATTAGCCAGCGTTCATTTCCTCTGAAGAATGGCCCTCAGGTAGTCCATAAATACTGTTACAACATTAAACACACCCATTTCAATAGTAGAGCTGAACATACCCCGTTAATGTCATATGGGTTTTGAAAGCTAACCTCAATAGCGTTGGTCTGTAACGGGATTTTAAAATTGTTTCAACTTTCATCATGGAGTGGTCAGCTAGTGCGAACCGTATCGCTGTAATAGCGCTTTTCATGTGTGAAATGAAAAAAGCGATATTTTCAAAAAGCCTCGGGCGCTAGGGATTAGCCGCATGTTCGTCTACCGATGCATAAAACTGTTTCAGGAGACTAGAGATGTAAAAGACCGCCACCGGTAGGGCCACCCACACTCTGTTCGAACACCGCATGTCATCAAAGCCATTAAATCAAGAATTCACAGAAATCCGCTCGAAAAAAGAAAATCATGGCCCGAGAGATGAATATCACGCTAAAGTCCATGAGTCGAATCATTAAAAAATACTTGGGACTTGGGGCTTTCAAACGACGTAACGGACAAACGTCTTTTGCTAAAGCACGCTGATAACTTGCAAAGAAAAATTTTGTTCATAGATGAAAAAATGTTTAACGTTCAGGAAAAATTTAACAAGAAAAATGATAGAGTGTATTCGCGGTCATCTAAGGAAGCATCTGAACTGATGCCAAGGGTGGAAAAGAGTCATCGCCCAGCTTTAGTCATGGTTTGATGGGGTGTCTCTAACGATGCGGTCACTGACCTGAATTTCTGCGAACAAGGAGTCAAAACATCGGCCATTCTTGGTAAACACCAAGAAACCGTTTTGGAAGCTGTTCTGAAGCCTCTTAACAACTCCCTGTTCCAAAACTAGCCATGGACTTTCCAGCAGGATTCTGTGCCGGCCCATAAGGCTAAAACGTCCCAGGCCTGGCTTCGAAACAATTTGGCAGCGTTCATTTCCTCTGAAGAATGGCCCTCAGGCAGTCCAGATTTGAACCCATTGGATAGAAAATTGTGGACGGTTTTAGAAGACAAGGTTTTTCATAAAAGATACCCCAACATTGGATCTCTTAAGACTGCTTTGGTTCGAGCTGTGGCCAATTTACCAATGGACGAGGTTCGAGCAGCTATTGACGATTGGCCAGTGCGACTTAAGGCGTGTGTAAAGGCAAGAGGCGGACATGTCGAATAATGAGATTCTTTTTGGACACAATATACATCAATAAATATATTAAAAAATATTTGGTCCAAAAACATTCAGTACTTTTTATTTTACAGCATAAAACGTGTGTAACAGTATTTATGTCCCTACTAAGTATATATATTTCTGTCCTAGGCAACACTAAGTGTTACCTGGCTCCATCTGACATTTCCATTGCAAAGTTTGACATTTTTTAGTATAAACGCACACAGAACGTTTTGACGTACGAGCATCACTTGTGCTGTTTACAGTGACTTGAAAAAATCATTTGGCAAACAAATGGAATTAACTCGTGAACATTTTCGAGCGATCATATTTCACAACTTTCGATTATTACGACAAGAGTGCATCGATGAACTTAAATCTTTCTATGGCGTTGTAGCATCATCCTATAGCACTGTGAAAAACTGTTTTAATAAATTCAATCGTGGCCGACGCTCGCTTAAAGACGAAGGTCGCGTAGGTCGTCGAAAAACGGCCGTTGTTGCAGAGAACATTGATGCCAGGCGTGAACTGATAATGCAAGATTGCCATGTGATATACCGTGAGATAGAGGCACCCTTGGGCATTTCTTCCACCAGCATACATTCGATATTGCATGAACACCTGGCCGTAAAAAATGGTCTGTTCTCGTTGGATCCTGCACAATGTGACAATCGGCTCGTGCAAAGAAATTTCGAAAAAATACGATCACGGTGCTTCGAAAGGCGTTTATAAGATCGTCACATCGTCACGAATCATACATCTATGCGTATGTGGGCCTTCGAAGGCGAGCCAAATCCAACGAAAGTTGTTCGTGGAAGGAGCACTTCGAAACAAACGGTCGCCTGTTTCTTCGGCAAAACTGGTCATGTGGCAACTGTTCCGCTTGAGCAACGTAGGACGGTCAATTCTGAGTGGTACACCACAATTTGTTTGCCTGAAGTCTTCGGAGGAATTCGAAAAACGAACAAGAGAGGACGAATCATTGTGCACCATGACAATGCGAGCTCTCACACATCGGCTCAAACCAGTGCCTTTTTTACCGGCCAAAACGTCGAATTGATGGGTCATCCGCCGAAGAGCCCTGACTTGGCACCCAATGACTTCTTTTTATTTCCGCACATCAAGAAAAATATGCGTGGTCAACGATTTTCGTCGCCAGAAGATGCTGTTGAAGCGTTCAAAAACCATGTTTTGGAGGTGTCTCAATCGGAGTGGAAAAAGTGTTTCGACAATTGGTTTGAGCGCATGCAAAAGTGTATTAATCATGCTGGAGAAAACTTTAAAAACAATAAAACCATTTCTGATGATAAATATGCATTTTCATTATTAGGCCAGACATATAATATAGCAGCTCACGTTGATTGGAGCGTGGCAAACAAAGATTTTTTAAACATATTGCAGAACATTCAACAAACATTCAAACGAAATACATGCATTAGAACAAAAGTAATGTGGTCTAGGTTATCTACATCTAGCACCGTTTATGTCGGAGGTACAAAAAGGGACTTGGCGAAGGTCCCACATTTTCGTCAACTAGTCTTATTAATAATCGCTTTTCTAATGACTAATTTTCAGCAGAATCGTTTGTACAGAATTAAAATTATTATGCGGATTCCAAAAGTGAAAAGAATTGTGCATTTGCACTGGATGTACAGGGGTTTCCATTAAGGACAGAACAATTTCATATATTAATTACACACAGAAAATTATGATATAGAGTTAAAATTTATTCCAGGTGTAGTGCAAATGTAACATATGTGACGCGCAAAATAGAAAGGAACCTAAGTTAAAAACCAGTTTTGTTCGGAAGAGCCATTTTAAAGATTAGGTCCCTTTCTATTTGCGCTTAGAATCGTCAACATCACTTTTATAAAACGCGCACAACGCGCGGGAGGGAACACTTTTGGGCCATGGGGTCTCATTCGATGCTCAGATGTTGCCCACATCAAAAAAAAATGAAAAGTTGATGAAAAGTTTTGTTCAGGAGAGCCATTTTAAAGATTAGGTCCCTTTCTATTTGCGCTTAGAATCGTCGACTTCACTTTCATAAAACGCGCATATCTCTAGGAGGGAACACTTTTTGGGCATGGGATCGGTCTCATTCGATGCTCAGATGTTGTCCACATAAAAAAAAGAAAAAAAATTAAAATTGGTTTTTTTTACCCTTTTCGTGAAATTTAGCTTGAGCCACCGACTCAGAATTTCATTAGTAATTTTTAATGATTTTCAAACGTTGATTGTAAGTGAACTTTACCATGATGAAAATGTTGACTTCGACTAACGTTTTGACACTGAAGGCTCATTTAATATGTTTGAGGGTGGATACGGAATTGTTGAAACCCGTTAACAGAATAGGATGGCCACGCAACTATTTTCGTGCAGGTGTATAAGGTCATTATAAAATTGGTATGGATTTCACAATCGTGCAAACAGTGTAAACGATATAACAAGAATAACAAAAGAGGGCGTAATGGCACATTTGTGTAGGAGGTACCAAAAAAGTTATGGCAATGTGACCCATTTTCAATCCCCCAGCCGAACAGATAGAAAAGACAAATGGAAATGGCTCAAATGAATTAAAAAATCATGAAATCGACCCCACAAAACATATGTGGGTCTTAAATTCTTCTTTGCTACTGGTCCATCTGGAACTTAAAAGCGGCTGTGGTTTAAGTTCTTTTGGAGCAGAGCTTCCCTGAATGCCTCCTACGCATATTACTGGTCCGATCCGGAATCGCACTAAACCCAGGACCGTGCATCTAATCGGGGTTTCGGGACCTGGCACACCATCGGGTAACGTTTATAAGATGTAATCGTTGCATGAAGTGAGCGCACGTGAAAAACTGTTCTGGTCTGTATCACATCAGGGAGTAATAGCAAAAGGAATAATGTGTCTCATGCTTCATCTCGACCTACATCATCGTCGCCGTCATCATTATCCAATTATGAAAATCTCCCGCAGTCACTCTCGTTTTTCTGATACGGGGACATGCTTTTCTAATGTATCAGTACAGTCCTATCTTGACTGTTCCAGACTCTAGAGACTCCTACTGGGAACGATGGGGGTAGAAGTAAGACTGGAACTACTAAGTGGTGCTATAACATATCCGCCGGTGTGTGGATTTGCCTCGCGTTATGTGGCTTACATTAGCGATCTGCTTAAAGGCAATAACTGCTTGGTGCTAGTAGACTTTAATTTTCACCAACAATTGTAGCATTCTCTAGATAATGATCAAAGAGAAAGCTCTATAGTCTTCATAGTGAATCTGCATGCCCCCATACAGAATATGGGTTCGCCACATATTGCATTAGCTCAAGGGCGGTATCTGGCAACCCATCATCTCGCTAGGGTCGGACCTTCTCGAAATGTCCTTTTTATTAACAGACCGCTCGACATCATAAGCTCTCAAAGCCGTACGTATCTCCATCAATAAAAGACCTATTTAGATGCCGTTAGAGAACCACTAATCAAAACTTCAGTTTCGAAAACAAACATTCCGGTTTTATGTCCAAACCCAAAAATAGCTAAAACCTGACATATCAGGTTACACTGTTTTTGCTGCCGGATTTTCCGGTTTTCGGTTCTTTGCTTGATGTATGTAAAAGCCAAAAGAAAATCATAATAATCGAGTGTGACCGCTCGACTTAAAATCATCAGTTGATTCGATTTTACGATACTTCTCTGTCCGTCCATGCTTGCCTCTGCTGGTCGCAATTGTTGTTTGATCTTCATTAAATTTGCAAAAGAAAGTTTTTTTGATAAATGCTGTTGATTTTTTATGAAAATCAGTTTAAATTTTGATATAGCTTCCACACATACGTTCAACAGTCATTATGTCTTTAGCTCTAGATCCCACATACTTCATCCAATATTAATTAAATTTGGCACAGTTTAATACGATCGATCAGTTATCAGCTCAGATAAATATAGGTCGTACTGGGCCCAGTTTTGATATAGCCCTAAGTGTGAAGATCTCTCCCGATATAACATACAACTGATGTGGAACATCCGTATTAAATCCGATTTCAATCCACATTCAGTATGGTACATTACGATTCATAAAACAACCAATATTGGACCGATTTGAGACATATAGGCTAATTTTCTTTCTGACCCATTTAACATGGAGTTTGGGGTGCCAAAAACAATGCTGGATAAATTTGGAGTCTGTTCATGGGCACAATTACTTCACTTTTGATTCAGAAATATTTTTTAATCTAAGGCAAAGGGATAAAACCAGAAAGTTGGTCAAGTCGGATTTTTCAAAACGCGGTTTTGAAAATAAAAACCCGCAATGCCTAACTTTTGGACACTCTAAGCAGGCCCGCACGACTTTAAGTTTTTCCTACTGACTTAAAAGGCGTTATTGTTCACAGTCTTGTTCCATCCATTTAGGAAGTCTACACATTAAGAGTTTCTTTCCTTTTTAAAGGAAGACTGAAAACTATCGTTAAATCAGAAAATAATTTTTGGTATCCATCCCCCAAAAGTTTGGTTTGCAAAAAAATGTGTCAAATTGTAAAGTAAACACTTGATAAGAGCACACAGGATTAGAAACCTGCAAAACAAAATTGTTTATAAACTCGAAAACTATTTGCCACAAACCCATCCCACACACACACTGGCATATACACCCGCTCCCGCTACAGAAGGGCCATCGAGATGGAATGGTGGTGTGGCGCTGCAGGAGGTGGCGTAAAAGGTCACTTTTATGCAAATTAAAATCCTGATACTTTCATCACTACACAAGTTTGTTCAAAAAGAAAATGTGAAAAACGAAATTGAAAAAAGAACCTAATGAAAAATTGCTGCTTAATTAAAAAGAAAAGCGAAGCAGCAAAAGAAAACAGCAACAAAATATAAACCAAAAACTTAATCAACGCAAAACTTTAATTAACATCGCAAGACTGCGGCGGAGACTAAGTATTTGCGATATTTATTATCAAATTCGTGGAAGAAAATTGGAAGATAAATAAACTTGAAATTTGAGAAGACCAGAAAAGTTGAACAGTTGATAAATGAAATTTACTTGGGGTGTAAAAGTAAGAAAACAAAACCGTAATAAGGGGTTTTGCGATCAACGGGCTTTTGGGGTAATTATCAAAAAACTCATCCGGTAAAGAAATTACATTTCACAGTGGCTATAATCATTCATTGAGCCGAACTTCTCTCATCAGCACCCACGATCTTTTAAAATACTTGACTTTTGAATAAGGATTTTTTATATAAGTAGATGTCACATACAACCGCCTAAAACCCACGCACAGAGAAGAGATTTGTTGCCACAACCGAATTTGTTGCCAACTGAATGTTCGTGGTTGCACGTACTACTATCCATGTTTTCCGTCGCTAAAACCGAATGCTGATTGGGTACACATCAATTGTCAATAGATAGAACTGGCCCTTTCGGTTGAAAAAAACGAGTATGGGTGATTCTAACAGAGTTAAATGTTTATTGGAACTGAATTTGTATTCCAAGAGCATCATACTATTGTTGGGTATATGGTTGTGTCACAACAATATTATGATTCTTACAACATAAACCATTTAATCATAAACCATTCAACCATACTATGATCCCCACAACCATATTATGATCCTCACAACCATAGTATGTTTTACATACTGCCATAGTATGATCCCACACAACCATACAATGATACCCAATTTTTTTTATAAGGATTGCGTTTTGTTGTTATTCAATAACAGATTTTTATAAGTTGAATTATTTAAAAATACATTAAATTCAAAATAATAAGAAAACGAAAGTGTTCATTGTCTTAAAAAAATCGAAAAATTTTAATTTACAGACAAAAAGAACTATTATAACATTGTTCCAAGACCGATAGTCGAACTTATAAAAATTACGGTATGATTGCTGAATTCATTTAATTGTTAACATTAAACCTAAAAAACAATACTATTTATATTATTGTTACAACCATATTTTCATTTTTAAATTTGCCGCAACCATACTGTTGTCGAAATTAAATTCAAAAAACAATACGATGGTTGCGACGAACATATTTTTATTGCAGATAACATATTATTGTTGCCGTGAAGCATGGACATGTTATGGACTAATTTTAACACGCTTGGTTATACGAGTACATCGTTCATAACGTACCTTCGCAAAATTTGCAACCAGGTCGCTCATATCTTGGAGCGTTTTCGTTGACGTCTTGTTGGCACCACAGAATGCGTATATCGCAACCACGAGCGACCAACGCGCCGTGATATCGATCTTTATGCTACCTGAAATTGAAGTCCGTAATCTTGATGACACTTGGTTTCAACAGGACGGTGCCACTTGCCATACATCTGCTCAAACAATGGATCGATTGATAGTTCATTTCGAAAGACAGCTAATTTTACGTTTTGGTCGGGTGAGTTGGCCGCATATATCGAGGGATATCACACCTTTAGACATTTTTCTTTGGGGTTACGTAAAGTCCAAAGTCTATGCTGACAAACCAGCTACGATTCAGGTTTTGGAAGCCAACATTACGCGTGTAAGTAAAGCCATACTTGTCGAAATACTCGAACGAGTCATCCAAAATTGGATATTCAGAATAGAAACCCTGAGGCGGCCAACATTTGAAAGATTTTGTATTAAAAAAATAAATGCCATAAAATGTCCTTTCAAATTACCAATAAAGATTCCACACTTGATTTGAATTTTTATATTTTTTTTTGTTCTGAAAAAATACCTCTAGATGGATCACCATATATATGATAGTGCGTTATGAACAACGGAATATCGACCACACCAAATCTGGACCATATTGGTGCATTTTCGGGGTCTTTCCTAGAGTGTCCATGACCAAAATCGAAAACCAACATACCGGTTTTATGTCCAAGCCCGACAGTGGGTTTCTTATAAACATCTAAAATCCGACATGTCGGTTTAACCGGTTCTTTACTGTCGGGTTTTCCGTTTTTTGTTTTGTTTGTTGTATGTAGATTCAAAGAAAATTTATTATATTCAGGTACGAAATACGTAAATATCAAAAATATTTAAGCTAGACCCACCCACTAAAATGAGCTGGCCTCAGGGCATTTAACTAAACTTAAAACGATAAAAATTCTTAATAATTGCTATGGTATATTAGAAAGAAGTATCAGTTTTACTAGATCAAATTAATTTGTAATTGTTTAATTATTTCAACAGATTTTATGTTTTATTTTTAGCTCTAGAAGCCATATTTTGCATCCCATATTGATGAAATTGGGTACAGTTTATAACGATCGAGCAGTTATCAGCTCAGAAAAAATGGGTCATACCGGCCCACGTTTTGAGATACCCCCAACGCAAAGATCTCTCTTGATATAAAATACAAACGCTTAAAAACATCAATTTTATTAATACCGATTTCAATCAACTTTGGTATGGTACTTTTCGATTGACAAACAACTACCGATTTGGATCATATAGACTTGTTTTTTCTAATATAATCCTCGTAAAAATTATCTGGGGCTCCAAAAAATCGCCTCCCATTTATATGGGAGATATGACTTAAAAATAACTCATTAATGTTTAATATTAAAATAAAATTATTTTTCCAGTTTGGCTAAATTTGGGTGACGGTCCTCAAATCCGAAAGTATGACCAATTTAAACATGGGCATATGAGTACCAAGAACACAAATTCTAATAACAAGGGAGTTCTTTTCAGACGTGTGGTTCTCAAGAAGAAATAAAACGCATAAATTTAATAATCACCCTTATTCTGATTGTCGTCGTCAAGACAAAACAAAGACATCTTGCGACGACTGTTGATACTTGGTATTCGCGTAGTCGTTTTTCGATAACTATTGACAACTATTGACACAACTCGGTATTCTCTAAATGATATTGACGTTGTTATTGAATTGATACGACTCTGTTTTTGTCGTCGCAGTTTTTGGTAACGACTAAGAAGTTTGCTGTTAAAATAAAAAAAAAACCAAAAGCAAAAGTAAAAGTGCAAATATGAAAATTACAAATAATGAACAGTTCCAAAAACTTGTTGAAGAGTTGGAGAAAAATCCATCCTTAGCAAAAGGTTTCAAAAGAGGAACAGTGCCAACAAATTTTAACCAGCAATGGGAGAACATTGCAAGTGTTTTGAATGCTTCCGGACCACCGAGTAGAGATGGTGATGGCTGGCAGAAGGTTACTAACTTATATCCCTGGTTTTTTGTAGATTAATAAAATTAAATATTTTCGTTAAGGTTTGGAGAGACTTAAAGTTCAAAGTCAAAAGGAAAATGGTTGAAAACAAATCGGAGATGAGAGCAACAGGTGGCGGTGTAAATAAATATATTACACTGAGCCCGTTAGAAGAAGCTGTTGCAAACCTGCTGCAGTTTCAAAAACAGATAAATCCTGAAGGATCAGCTCATGGTGTTGCAGCAAGTTATGAGGAACTTGTCACTGAAGTGCTCGGTGTTGCCCAGTTATAGAGATGGAAACAACTGTTCACTCTGAAGAAATTTTACTGGAACAGGAGGAGCCTTCAACATCAAGGAACGGGAGCGGTTCAAGAGCCACTCCATCCGGGTCAAAGTCCACAAATATACTACCCTTAAGAGCTGCAACTCCAGTCAATCGAAAAAAACCAACTGACCGTCAAAGCCTCTTAGAAAACCATAGCAACATGCAAGAAAAGGTGCTGACAGAGATATCAAACACTTTGGTTTCTATTAAGCGCACTATAAAGGACACCTGCAGTTACCAAAAGAAACTATTTGAGGTGGAACAAAAAAAACTAAAGCTTATGGAAAACAAAGAACAAAGAAAAAATGCGGAGCACGAAGCGGAAATGAAAATTAAATCTTTGAAGATAAGAATCAAAGGAAAGGAGCTGCTTCTTTTCATGACATCAGACCTATATCGCAGTGTCTTTCTCTGTAAAATAAGTTTCTTTTTATTTTCTTCATCACTTGAATCAGAGTTTGAATCAGAAACAAAAAACATTTTTCAACAATTGGATGAATAGATACAAAATCTGATGCAAAAATGTTAGGTATGTGATTTTTTTTATTGAAGTTATCGATAAACAGTCAACGTCAAGACAATAATGATACGGAATACCAAAAATGCGTTGATGTGATATTATATTGAAACGAAGTGATATTGATATTAAATTGACGACGACGTTGACGACGACAATCAGAATAAGGGTGAATATTTGTGGATACATCGGCTTATTAACAACCACTCGTAGACTCATTTGCCCAAATGCAGCAACTTTGCTTGTTAACGAATTCACTGTGGACTCATTTGGTCGATTATGCTGACCAAAAAAATCACGAAGTCCATGAAATGCATTTTTAGTTGAACGCTCAGTTTTGTAAAAGTCTTCAACAATCTTAATGCGCTGCTTAATTGTGTACCTCTCCATGGTGGAATTTGTAAAACACTGAAACAAAGAAATGTGAATTTAAGTTGGGCAAACACCTTGGCGTTAAGGTGTAACTCACAATTAACATCGTGCATTTTGGTTGGACCACCCTTCTTATTATATGGCAATTAAGTACATTTTCCATAAATTTTAATAACTTGGTACGTTATTTAAATAAGTTATTGAAACAATGCAAGAAATTGTAAGTTTAAATATAAATAACCTACCAAACGACCCCAGCAATTCTATATTTCTTATGCAATTGTCCGCCCTTCATTTTTGATTCTCCTAGTAAAAAGCAAGCTTCTTGTTGCCAACGAGAAGCTTGGTGAGAATTCGTTTAACTCAACTAGGATACAATTGGCGCTGTGATCATTGTGTCACTACAGAAGTGCAAATTCACAAGCCTCCCAGTTAGAAGTGCAAAAGATAATAGCATCGCTTTTGGCAGGCATTCAAACTCATCAGATATCCAAATACGAGTACAGATGTACACATACGTGCGAGTGTATGTGTGTGGAGGGTATAATGGGTATTAAGTGCATACACACAAACACAAAAATGTGAATTTACACCTACACACACACACACAGATGTAAAGACAAAAAGGCTTTATAAAGTAAACGTACTAAATATCTATAAGTACACACTAACATTATATGGGTCTTTCTATAGCAAATGTTTAACCGAATTTAAAGGAGGTTTTGTAATATTGCAACAAATCTGAGGGCAAATCCTCTGAATGCATTAAATTTTTTGAATAAGTTTTTATACAAACAATATATTCTTAATTTTGAAACTAATATCAAAAGTAATCCAAAGCTGTTTTGGCGGTATGTAAATTCTAAAAGAACTAGCTCTGAATACCCTTCAAGGATGTTTTTAATGATCAAACTTCAAACTGTACTTCTGAAACTGTAAATCTATTTGCTGATTTCTTCAGTTCAAGTTTTGAGCCGGGTATTTGCTTAAATAGTCGTATGCATTTTTCTAATTCTCCTCTTAGTTTTGGTATGTTAGAGTTATCGGAAGTTAATGTTTTGGACGGTATAAGAAGACTAAAATCGACCTTTAGGATTGATTCTGACGGCCTTTGTGGGTTTTTCATTAAAACATTTGCTTTATCATTAGCTCTTCCTTTGCTCTTTTTGTTTATTGATAAATGGAAGATTGCAGCAGTTACGCCTGTTTATAAATCTGGATCAAAAGATATCGTTTCGAATTACAGACCCATTTCAAAACTGTGTAATATTGCAAAAGTTTTTGAATATATTATATTTGAAAAGATGTATTTTGCTGTTAAACCAATCTTATCACCATTTCAGCATGGTTTTATTAGAGGTCGCTCTACTGTTACAAATCTAGCGGTTTTTTCACAGTATTGCATTTCTAGTTTTGAACAAGGTTGTCAAGTAGATACTATTTACACAGATTTATCTACGTAAGTTATTTGACAAATTTTCTCATTCAATACTTATCCATAAGTTGAGGTTAATTGATTTTCACGGAATTTTTCTGAAATAGTTATCCACATATTTATCTAATAGAATCAGTTTTGTATCTGTGGAGTATATGAACTCATACGCTTATATTGCGTCTTCTGGTGTTCCTCAAGGAAGTATTCTAGGCCCGTTGCTCGCTATTCTTTTTATTAATGATATTTCATCTTGTATAAAGTGGTCAAGAATTTTGCTCTATGCCGATGATTTAAAATTATTTTTGTGCGTTCAATCCATAGCAGATATATTTCGTTTGCAAAATGATGTACAGAGTATTGCTAAATGGTGTTCGGAGAATTTTCTGGATATTAATGTTAAGAAATGTTTCAAGGTTTCATATTTTAAATGCAGAAATCCGGTTTTATATGACTATATGCTTAATGATCATGAACTAGTTAATGTTGATGAAATTGTTGATTTAGGGGTAATATTTGGTTCGAAGTTTACATTCGTAAATCACATAAATTCTATTGTTCCTAAAGCATACTCACTGTTAGCTTTTATTAAAAGGAATTGTAGAGATTTTGTGGATCCATACAAAGTAAAGGTAGTTTATACGTCTTTAGTTAGAGCTAAATTAGAATATGCGTCCTTAATCTGGATTCCCTTTTATTCAATTCAAAAGAGATTTATATCGTTTGCGCTTCGCTCAACTAATTTTGCTCAACCTCAGCCTTTATATGTAGACAAATGTAGGTTAATTCATTTGAAAACGCTGGACAATAGAAGAACCTTATTATCTCAAGTTTTTCTTCATAAATTGGTTTCGGGCTCGACAGATTCATCGTGTTTGTTGGCACTAGTCGATTTTTGCTTTCCTACCAGAACTTTGCGTCGCTTTAACTTGTTTTGTTTACCTGTTCATAGAACGAATTATTCTCTTAATGAAGCTATAACTAGATCAACGAAAGAGTTCAATAGTATCCCTTATCAGAACATTGATATGTTTGATTCGTTTTGTAATTTTATTAATAACTTAGATTTAATTTACTTGTAAGAAATAGTCTGTAAGGAATTTGTACTTCCATAGACTTAAATAAATAAATATATAAGTACACACCACATCTTTATGGATTATAAAACTTTATGCGACTCTTCGATGAGAGAAATGTTAGTGCATACAAGGTGGCTCCAAATTAATCATCAAATTTTGTTTTTTAACAACTTTTTCGCCATAAAACAAAAAAAAAGAGATTTTGAGTAAAGGAAATCATTTTTAAAGACCTTTAGGATTTTATCTGTTAAGTGGAAAAGATGATATCCGTCTAGGCTTTGCCTCCAGTGTTAATACACCTTCGAATATTCTCCTTAAGGCAAAATTACGCGTCCTGAAGTAGCCCCAAAAATAGAAGTCTGGTATGGTTACATCGGGCGTTTTTACTGCGACTAGGAAACGCTTCGTTAGAATAAGTCCATGCTCTTGAAAAGTATAGCGCTCCTTGGCTTGCCTGTTTGTATTCTACAACTGTCTTGTTCTTAAATTTAAAATATGATTGCAAAGTGTCTAGCATTTTCCGATTGGATGATTAATATTGCGCCACCTTGCACTTGTAAAATTAGAACGACTTTGTAGAATGACGCTGAGTGAACACGAATTCTCTGTCAACATTTAAATCGATCTCTCCAACTTATTTAACGCTACTAGAATCGTCTAAAGCGGGCCTGGTAATTGATGATGACAAGATTAAGATCAAGCTTGACACTGCCAGAGAGTCATTCAGCACTGGAAGTCTTAAATCGTTTCAGATAGTGGAAACATAAACCAAACAAAAGATGCCTGCACTTATAAGTGTGGTAAACAGCTTATCACAAAAAGGGATTATAGCCTTGGAAAATGGCTTGTAGAGCAGAAGAGCTTAGCTTCGGCAGAGCTTAGTTTTGGAAGGCCCTTAAGAAGTGTGTGTGTGTCTTGAATATTTTACATAAAAAGGTCTATCAGACGTTTTGATATCCTCCCCACGCTGTGCTTTAGGCTGTTATGACTTAGTGCTGATGTTTGTAACAACTTCAATGAATGGAAGCTTGTTTAGGTTTCGGTCAAGGACGAACACTATTGAAATTTGTCCATACCGACGTTTTGATATCCTCCCCACGCTGTGCTTTAGGCTGTGACTTAGTGCTCATATTTGTAACAACTTCAATGAATGGAGATTGACGTAAAGTAAACCCATCGATTCAGAAGTTTGTTTAGGTTTCGGCCAAGGACGAAGCCTATTGAAATTTGTCCATACCGGGCCATATATTTATGTCATACAAGGGTTTTTTAGAAGCCTAGAAACTTCGCATAAAGGGTTACGTCCGACTACCACTAAGACTTCTTCCGACTAGAGGTACTGCAGCTCTACTCGTAGAAACTACAAATTAAACCCGATCATGTTTAAATTTCGCATGGTACGTCATGAGACACCGGTAATTAACTCAGCTAAAACTAAAGTAAATAGGTCTATATTCTCGTATAAGCTCCATAAATGGTCCACGTCTCCTCACAAATTTCCCTTTTGATTTAGGATTAACCACAAATTAAGCCTGATCGTGCTCAAATTTTACATGGCACTTTGTGGCGACAAATAATTCTTTCTGGTGAACCTGGACTTTATTGTTTGCTACAGGGTGGCGCAAAACTATCGTTGTGGTTTAAATGTTTAATAACTGTTTTATTTATTTGTTAATTATTATTATTATTTTAGGCCGATAGCCTTAGTTGCTAGTGCTTATTTCCTTATAAGTTTATTATATAATTACGAGTATATAAATAAATATTATTATTTTTTTTATTCAAACCACAACGGTAGTTTTGCACCAATATTTTTTCCTAGTCGCTTCTATACTAAGATTCTTTTCGACTTGAGGCGCTGCCACCCTACAACCCAAATATGGCATTTGATTCCTTTCGTATAGAGCATTACAAGCGACCAAAACACATCTTTTGTGAAACTGGACCATATCGATCCATGGTTTCGAATAGCCCCACACACAAGGGTCTATCTCGACTCGAGCCATGTCGCTTTAGAAGCCGCAAATTGCATCCGATCGTGATCAAGATTCGCATGATACTTTTGGATCTAACTCAAATTAGACTATCGGTTCATGTTGAAGATTTGCCTCCACTCAAAGGTCCCCGGTAGGTAGCTCTGGAAACCACGCATTAAACCTAATCGTACTCAAATTTTGCTTCTTATGTTACTCGTATTGGCAAAGAATATTTATCTCTGGTGAAACTGGACCTTATCCGTTTATGCGCAGGGTCCTTTGAATTACAGAGAGTGGTGTAGGGTATCTTTAAGTCTGCCCCATCTGACTCCCGAGAATTCGATGTATTTGCCACTTTATCACTCCAGTCCTCTCCCAAAGCTTAAAAAGGTCCTGTACGCCGCTCTACATAAATGCAACAATCGTATGCATTGCACCATATTTAAACCGGCTTAATGATGCATATGAGTATACACAAATACACATACACCGCTACATGCATATGTAACCTCGTATAGCCGACTACTGTATACGTTTACAGATGTACTTCAGTAAAAGTTCGTATGAGTCCTTTCGACTGCGCCAACATTTGTTGAGTGCAGTCACGAGCATTTCGTGAGTTCCCACAGTTAAAACTATCTTGGGAGACATAAATATCAAAATACTTACAGTTCCCAGTTAAATCTACAATGAAATGTTTCTCGGCGGCCACGGCTAAAAGCAGCCAAATGCCAAGTGTGGAGGAAAAAAGTCTGCCAAAATGCACAAAATTCTAGCGCATAATGAAAACGCTTTCAACTACTAATGTGTATGTACGTACATTATGCATAGGGCAGTGACGGATAGAGGGCTAGGGAATACCTGCCATCAGGCCTTACACTGGGGGTCAGATGTACTTGCCCCCGCTGGAGATAAGTATTCTCATGTAAGTCTAGTGAAATGAAACGTGAAGGGCCAGCTATGAGAAAGAATTTTTGGGATTCAATGTAAGGATTTGGATGATATTCGCAAAAAAAAAGTATTTTAGAGAGGTTACAGAGAAAAAAAATATATTTACACCCTACACTTTCGTATTGTGGTGGGTGCTATGACTTCGTGCTTATGTAAAAGGAAAGGATATAAACCCCAAGTACAAAGGTTTTCATTAGGACATATCAATTTTATATATTAATATAACACAGAATTTTTTAAGATATGTGACGCGCAAAATAGTAAGGGACCTAAGGTTAAAAACAAGTTTTGCTCAGGAGAGTCATTTTAAAGATTAGGTCCCTTTCTATTTGCGCTTAGAATCGTCAACTTCGCTACCATAAAACGCGCATATCTCTGGGAGGGAACACTTTTGGGGCATGGGATCGGTCTTATTCGATGCTCAGATGTTGTCCACATCAAAAAAAGAAATAAAATGAAAATTGATTTTTTTACCCTAAGGTCCCTTTCTCTATGCGCTGTCACATATAGAGTTCAAATGTATTCCAGGTGTAGTGCTAATGTTACATTTTAAGAATGAAATCCGATTTTGTTCATTTGACCATCATGAGCCCGTGTACAGCGATTTCTTATTTGGACCCAATATTTCACCACTCTTCCACACATTTCGACCAAAACGTTGGCAATTTCGCGTTGGATGTTGTCTCTGAGCTCGTCTAAAGTTGTTGGTTTGTTGACATAAACCAATGACTTGATATATAAGGCGCAATCACACCTCCTGTATGAAAACCTCACCCCACAGTATTTTTTCCGGAAGCAATCGTGTCTCTTGAAGCACATGTGCGTTTGTTGCTGTCCAGTAATGCATATTTTGTTTATAGACAAAACCACTTAGCAGGAAATGGGTATCATCACTGAAGATGATTTTATGACGAAATGCTGGATTTTCGTGAGACTTTGTCAGAGCCCAATGGGAGAAGTTTCGGCATTTCAAATGACTTAATTTCTTTAGCCAGTTTGATCTTATAAGGATGAAAGCCAAGATCTCTTCGCCACAGCGTGGTTTGAGAGATGTCCAATTCCTGAGAACGACATGGAATCGATTGATTTGGCTTATTTTGAACTGATACACTTAGCGCCAGAACATCCAAAAGTAAAAATTTGGATCCAAATTTATCTACTATAGCACGGACAGCCTGTCGGGTGGAAAGATTATAACTGCCGAAGATTTGAGTAAGCGCTCTTAAAGTTGCGACCACTGACTCAGACTTTCGCTAGTAATTTTTAATGATTTCCAAACGTAGCTCGTAAGCGAACTTTACCATGTTGACTTTGACTAACGTCTTGACACTGAAAGTTCAGTCAAAATAATTGAGGGTGCATTGACATAAATACACGAAATTGTTATGTCCCGTTTGGAAAACCTGTTATATGAAATTGCCTTACGAATCTGCGTATGTCGGAAATTTTAAGATCGGGTGTATAGGATGCCTTAACCCATGGGCCAATGGTTTGTATTATCACAAAAAAAAAAACTTTTTCTACCAATACGGTGAATGCCATTCTGGAACACAATTCATGGTGGAGAATAGAAAAGCTTTGTACCGGCCAAAATTACGAATTGTTCACTTGTTTGTATACTCTGTGGTACAGGGTATTATGACTTAGTGCGCATGCTTGCAACACCTTAAAGGAATGGAAATACACCCAATGTTAAGTATGCCGATTCATTGAGAATCACTTTTTGATTCCATAGAACAATGTCCGCTCGTCTGTCTGTCCATATATCGTTATAATTATTGTACAGGTCGTTATGAGCCGTTTTCCATAAAACTTGGTGCATTCTTAAAGTAATGGCCAAGGACGAATCATACTTAAAATTGATCCTTATTTTTATATCATACATAAGAGAAATAGATAGAGAATTACGAGCTACCATCACCCATCTCTGGTTAAATTTAACCTATCGGCCCATGTTTTCTACTAGCGCCTACACAAAGGTCCCTTCTGACTTGAGGTCCTGCAGCTCTGGAAGCCACAAATTAATCCCGATAACGCTCAAATTTTGTATGACTTTATATTTTGTTTGGTGAAATTTTTTTTATTTTTGTGGACAACATTTGAGCATCGAATAAGACCGATCCCATGCCCCAAAAGTGTTACCTCCCAGAGATATGCGCGTTTTATGAAAGTGAAGTCAACGATTCTAAGCTCAAATAGAAAGGGACCTAATCTTTAAAATGGCTCTCCTGAACAGAACTGGTTTTTAACCTTAGGTCCCTTTCTATTTTGCGTGTCACATATAATAATCCACATATAACCATAAAATATTTTACATACAACCACAGTATGATCCTCACAACCATAGTATGATTCACATGCAACCATGTTATGATCCCTACAACCATAGTATGATCACACACAATTATACTATGATCCCCAAAATTGTTTGTTTAAATTGGGTTATGTTGTCAACAATAGGTTTGCACTATGAAAATTATTTAGAAATACATCAAATTCGAAATAAAAGATTTATTTAACCGTAGAAAAAAATCGGTTATTGAAAATATTTCAGCTAAACAAAGCAGGCTTTTTGAAAGATTTTAATTTCCATATAAAAATTACTACCATTGCATTAGATCTGTAAAAATAAGATTGTTCTAAAAGCATATTTAAATAAAGAAAAATTACAATCATACTGTCCGATTGCGGTAATCATACTATTGTTGACATAAAACCAAAAAACAATACTTTTGTCGCACCAGACATATTAATAATGTTGCTACAACCATATTGAAATTTTTTAATTTGGCAATAATACTATTGTTACATTTATACAAAATAAATATTGCGGCAATCTCGTACTATTGTCAAAGTTAAATTCAAAAAACAATACTATGGTTGCGACAAACATACTTTTATTGCGAAGAACATATTATTCTTGCCGTGACCATATAGTTATCATATTTTTTCTCTACGTGTAACCATTTGACAAAGTTTGGAATGATCAGGTTATGCCTCATAAAGCTGTGATCATGCCTATCTGGTAAAATGAATCACAGTTGAACACAGCGCCAGTAACATAGATCTCATTTTAAGAATGCTATCGAAAATTCTAGGACAAATCACTGAAGCACCTTAGTATAAGGGAAACAATAACATTCGTCAAGACTTAAGTTTGCCGAGAGGCAAGGATGAAATTCAAGAACTAAATCATAACCGTAATGCCAATGGGTGATCCAAGTAGAGATACTTTTTTCAATAGGCTTTTTTTGACAGATCACGTTTGCGTCGTGTCATGCTGGCATGCTATTTTTGTTTAGTATTGTTTTGCATTTCATCATGGAAAGGCGTACGCCTGAACAACGTTTGCAAAACGTTCAACTTTATTACGAAAATTCACGTACTGTGGGAAATGTTTTTCATGCACTTCGTTCAACTTATGGTCAACATAATTGGCCTACTGAGCTTACTATTCGCAACACCATCACCCAACTTGAGACCCAGCATTCATTATTGGATAATATTCGACCGAATAGACCACGCCCAGCACGCAAAGAGAAAGTCTAGCGGCCGCAGCTGAGAGTGTACACCAAGACCGTGGAAAGTCGATTCGGCGCCGTTCGCAGCAGCTCGAACTGACGTATGGAACGACTTGGCGCATTTTACGTCGAGATCTTAAATTGAAAGGGTACAAACTACAGCTTGTGCAAGAACTGAAAACGCTCGACGTTCCCAAGCGACATGGCTTCACTCTATGGACTCTTGAAAAGTTTCAAGAAGATTCGACGTTTTCGAGCCAAATTTTGTTCAGCGATAAGGCCCATTTCTGGCTCAATGGGTATGTAAACATGCAAAATTGCCGCATTTGGGACGACGAGCAACCAGAAGAGGTTCAAGAGCTGTCACATCATTCAAAAAAAAAACAACGGTTTGGTGTACTTAATAGGGACATAAATACTGTTACACACGTTTTATGCTGTAAAATAAAAAGTACTGAATGCTTTTGGTCCAAATATTTTTTAATATATTTACTGATGTTTATTGTATCCAAAAAGAATCTATTTATTCGAAATGTCCGCCTTTTGCCTTTACACGCGCCTTAAGTCGCACTGGCCAATCGTCAATAGCTGCACCGAACCTCGTCCATTGGAAAATTGGCCACAGCTCGAACCAAAGCAGTCTTAAGAGATCCAATATTGGGGTATCTTTTGTGACAAACCTTGTTTTCTAAAACCGTCCACAATTTGTAATCCATTGGGTTCAAATCTGGACTGTCTGAGGGCCATTCTTCAGAGGAAATAAAAGCTGGCAAATTGTTTCGAAGCCAGGCCTGGGACGTTTTTTCCTTATGGGCAGGCGCAGAATCCTGATGGAAAGTCTATGGCTGGTTTTGGAACAGGGAATTGTTAAGAGGCTTCGCAACAGCTTCCAAAACGGTTTCTTGGTAAACTTTGGCCGATGTTTTGACTCCTCGTTTGTAGAAATGCAGGTCAGGTCATCGTAAGAGACACCCCACCAAACCATGACTGAAGCTGGGTGATGACCCTTTTCCCCCCTTGGGTTCAGTTCAGATGCTGCCTTAGATGACCGCGCATAAAGTCTATCATTTTTGCTTGTTAAATTTTTCCTGAACGTTAAAAATTTTTTCATCGGTGAAGAAAATTTTTCTGTGCAAATTTCAGCGTGCTTCACCAAAAGACGTTTGCATTTTTCAATCCTATTTTTTTTAATGTTCAAGTCAATAAATGTCCGGTACGTCGTTTGAAAGCCCCAAGTCCCAAGTCTTTTTTAATGATTCGACTCATGGACTTTTACGTGATATTCATCTCAGGGGCCATGATTTTCTGTTTTCGGAGCGGATTCCTGTGAATTCTTGATTTAACGGCTTTGATTACATGCGGTGTTCGAACAGAGCGTGGGCTGCCCACCGACCGGTGGCGGCTTTTACATCTCCAGTCTCCTCAAACAGTTTTATGCTTCGGTAGACGAACATGCGGTCAATTCCCAGTGGCCGGAGCGTTCTGAAAATATCGCTTTTTTCATTTCACACTTGAAATGCGCTATTACAGCGATACGGTTCTCACTATCTGACCAAGCCATGATGAAAGTTGAAACAATTTTAAAATCCCGTTACAGACTAACGCTATTGAGGTTAGCTTTCAAAACCCATATGACATTAACGGGGTATGTTCAGTTCTACTATTGAAATGGGTGTGTTCAATGGTGTAACAGTATTTATGTTCCTACTAAGTGGTTTGTAGGCCGGTGAAATCATCGGTCCATATTTCATCAAAAATGATGCCGGTGAGAATGTAACCGTCAATGGCGACAGTTATCGTGCCATGATAACCGACTAATTGCTGCCTGAAATTGAAGCTCGTGATCTCGGCGACATTTGGTTTCAACAAGACGGCGCCACTTCCCACACATCGCATCAATCAATGGATTTATTGAGAGAGCACCTCGGTGAGCAGATAATTGTACGTTTTGGGCCGGTCGATAGGCCACGAAGATCGTGTGATATCACACCGTTAGACTTTTTCCTGTGGGGATATGTAAAGTCTTAAGTTTATGCGGACAAACGCGCTTCGATTCAGGCCTTGCAGCAAAACTTCACGCGTGTCATTTGCCAGTTGGCAGTCGAAATGCTCGAACGATTCATCGAAAATTGGACTCAACGGATGGACCATCTGAGACGTATCCGCGGCCAACATTTGATAGACATAATCTTTAAAAAATAAATGTCAGAGAATATTCTTTAATGATAATAAACATTCCCCATTCAATTTCAATTTTCTGTGTTTTTTCTTTTAAAAAGTAGGGAACCTCGAAATGAATCACGCGTTATAATTGTCGCAACGACATATTTTCATTTTTAAATTTGACATTAATAATAACATTAACTAATAACAAATAATACTATGGTTGGGACGAACATACTTTTATTGCAGAAACATACTTATATTATTGTGACCATGACCATCTAATAAGCATATTTTTTATTTTCTTTATAGGGTCTCCGATCAATATTTCGTGGTATTGCAAAGGGAAGAAGAAAATTAATATACCATCCACCCTTCCTCGGAAGGTATAACAATTTTTTTAATAAAATGGATCTTAACAAAAGGTAATTACACTTGTTTACAGCCATTTTGGTTCAGAGTTCTAAATATTTTTTTCTAAAGATTTCAGCCTCCTAAACATGAATATGAATTTGAAAAAAAATTTTTCTGATTAGTTTTCAAGATAGAATTTTTGGCTTTTTTTACGATTTTTTATGAGATATCTCAGATTTTTGGACCATAACTCCCGTCCAAGTCCCAGTGCCCTACTAAACAACGTGTAGCTCTACCATATCTCACCCAGTTTCAACAAATCATGGCTTGTTGTGCTCGGGAAAGTCCAAGAAAGTTTATGGTTAATTTATGTTTAAATTTTAATATTATTTTTTATATATTTCTTTTCAATTTATAATCGTGGTTTTTGCACAAAAAATTAATTTTTTATATTTAAATGCCTCTAACGTCAAAACTACCTGTCCATTTCGTCAATTTTTCCCCCACAAGAAGTCAGTTCCCATCTCACAATAGCGAACACCAATAACTAGTCGAGGTTGGCGGCGTTTTGGCATTTTATGGCGAACAAAATCAATGTTTTCCGCACAGCGAACTGACGAGCATGCACAGATCTTTTCACATTTCCTACAGACCCGGTTTGCTTAAATTTGCGCACAATTTACCCGATTGTAGACACTGTTATTTGATTATGCAGCCCAAAGAATCACGAAATTACGAACTGCATTTTGATTTCAACGCCTATTTTCGTAATGGGCTTCAACAATCTTATGGCGCTGCTTAATTGTGTACCTCTCCATGGTTGAATCTGTCAAACATTGAAGCAAAGAAACGTCAAATTAAGTTAAGCAAAAAACTTGACGTTAAGATGTGACTCACAATCAACATCTGGCATTATGGCTGGACCACCCCTTACATACTGTTGAAAACTTATATACTCGTTCTCGTAGTACATGCAACCTCAAAGATTCGATTGGTAGGAAGATTGGGTAGTGGCAACGAATCTCTTCTCGGTGTTAATAAAACTCACGGTGTAGTTTAAAGCAGTGCCAATCAGGCAGACGTTTAGAAAAAAGATCTCTACGATCACGTCCTGCAAAAGACAGGCTCAAAGTACGAGTATCTGTTGGATCACTGCGAAGGCTTCCTACCGCCTCTGTGTGTCATTGGGACCGTATGTAATGTTATACTTACACATGAGGATGTGTGAGTGTGTGTGTGTGTGGGGGGTATGTTTGTGTGTGTTTGTTTGCATCCATGTGTGTGTTCTAGGTGTAAATTTAAATATCCGTACATCAGCTCTTTGGCACACACAAACGAACAAACAAACAAACAAACAGGCGCACACATACACAAGTACATAGCTAGAGTGCCCTTGGTGTGTCTGTGTGTGGCTTCAGGGAACTTTGTAGTTGTGTTTTTCTCCCTTTTTAAGCTTTATTTCCTTTTTGGGGTGTTACATTACATGTGTCTGTGTGGGTGGGAGAGTGATGCTCATGTAGATATGCACATGTATTTATGTTTGACTGCCTGTAGGAGGGTAGAAGGTTTGCATTCGCCCGGGTGCGGGTGGCGGCGCTGACTTGGGTATTTGTGACAAAAGCCATTCTTTACGTTTTGTTTTTTTTTTTTTGTTGGTCGTCGGTGCCTTTCCCAACGTGCGTTTGTGTTTGTGTAAATAATAGTGTTGCATCTCATCTCCTGTTGGCATCGTAAATTTAAATTAAGTCATGAAAGTTGCTGACAGTTAAAATCTTCTTGCTGAAAATTGGATGTGTAGCACCAAACTCCAACAGAGAATATACGAGTATGTGAGTCGCTGGAGCGGTCTTTCTGCTCTTTTTCTCTCTATCACACGTTCTCCAAAGTCTTTTTTCGGAGATTTTATTGTTGGTTTTAATGAAAACAAAATGCACATTTGAAATGGACTCCTTTTTTGAAAGAAACGCAATTTAAATTATACATTAACAACTTTTGATAGAATGCAAAAGTCCGAAAGAGAAAATGGTCCTCATTACGAACGACACGATATGCTTTAATTGGGTTAAATCGAAAAACTCAGAAGTAATTAAAAAAGGACAACTTACAACACACTTAGCCTCTATACATATATGTACATATAAAACTAACAATAAGTTTAAAGATAAGTTGCATTTAAACCATCCGTAATTTTAGCCTCCATCAACGGGTGGGTGGTATACTAAATCTGTCCTTCCGTGTGCAACACCAGGAAATATTAATCGGAAGTATAAGAGACGCGCAAAATAGAAAGGGACCTCAGGTTAAAAACCAGTTTTGTTCAGGAGAGCCATTTTAAAGATTATGTCCCTTTCTATTTGCGCTTAGAACCGTCGACTTCACTTTCATAAAACGCGCATATCTCTGGGAGGGAACACTTTTGGGGCATGGAATCGGTCTCATATGTGGCAGCGCATAGAGAAATGGACCTAAGGGTAAAAAAATCAATTTTCATTTTTTTCTTTTTTTGATGTGGACAACATCTGAGCATCGAATGAGACCGATCCCATGCCCTAAAAGTGTTCCCTACTAGAGTTATGTGCGTTTTATGAAAGTGATGGTACCCCAAAGATACACGTATTTAAATCTTTAAAATGGCTGTCCTGAACAAAACTGGTTTTTAGCCTTAGGTCCCTTTCTATTTTGCGCGTCACATATTTCTAGGAACACTCATGCGGCATTTTTACACCTTCGATTCGAAAAATCACAAAGTAAAAGTAATATTTTTATAATTAATTAATAGTGTTTTTAAAGAGCTATAGTTAATAAAAAAGTTGAGAGTAATTGAAATCTTTTTCGAAAGATTTAAATTAATAAAGGGTTTTGTAGACGTAAGGTTTTCAAGAAGAAATTAAGCGCATATAATTTAATTTTATGGCTAAGAATTTTGCTTTATTAAAAAGATATGGATTTGCCATTGTGTTTAAAAAAATGTTCTTGGGCTAGAGACCGCCACGGCTGGCTCGAAAAAATTCCAGCCGAGAGGCCCAATTTTCGACCACTTTTTACAGCATTTGGGACCGTATGTCAGCAATAACGCGCCTAATACGAGGGCTGCTATATATATTTCTGGCCTAATAATGAAAATGCGAATATTTATCATCAAAAATGGTTTCATTGTTTTTCAAAGCATGATTTATAAGTATACACTTTTGCATGCGCTCAAACCAATTGTCGAAGCACTTTTTTCACTCCGATTGAGACACCTCCAAAACATCGGTTTTGAACGCTTCAACAGCATCTTTCGGCGACGAAAATATATGACCTCGCATTTTTTTTCTGGATGTGCGGGAATAGGATGGTGCTTCATCGCCATACAAAGATTTAAGTTCATCGATGCACTCTTGTCGTGATAATCCACGTCGAAAGTTGTGAAAATTTATCGCACGAAAATGTTCACGAATTAATTCCATTTTTTTTTTGCCAAATTTATTTTTTTCAAGTCACTTTAAACAACACAAATGATGATCGTACGTCAAAACGCTCTGAGTACGTTTATGCTAAAAAATGTCAACCTTTCTAATGAAAATGTTAGATGGCTCTAGTCACCACTTAGTGTTGCCTAGGCCAGACTTGTGTGTGTGAGAGCAAAATTTTAATCCGATCTTCTTAGACCCCATAGAAAATTGCCCAGTTGTGTTAAATCTCACGATCTTGGAGACCACGCTACAGGCGCACGACGCGAGATAATGTGCTCACCGAAAGTTTCCGTCAATAAATTGATTGTTTCGTTGGCTGTATGGCATGTAGCGCCGTCTTGTTGAACCCAAATATCCTCAAGATTACGGGCTAGCAAAAAGTCCAATATCATGGCGCAATTGCATGCACCAATCACGATTGCGTTCCGGCCATCATCATTTGTGAAAAAATATGGACCGATGATTCCACTAGCACATAAATCGCAGCAAACCTTGGGTTTCGTTAGGTATTATGGGGACTCTTGAACCTCTTCTGGTTGCTCTTCAGCCAAAATGCGGCAATTTTGTTTATTGACGTTGCCGTTGGCCAGAAATGGGCCTTATCATTGAACAAAATTTTGGTCGAAAACAGCGGATCTTCTTAGAGCTTTTAAATAGCCCAAACACTGAAAGCGCAGGATATCGTTACACTTAGAAAAACAATCAGCTGTTTTTCTAAGGGTAAACCGACTGGTAATGCAATCATATCACGGTATTCACAGCCAATAATGCAGTTATACAAATCGAATTCAGTTTAACTATTGGTTGCGACAACTGGAGGTTATGGCAACCATATTATGTACTTAGTAGGGACATAAATACTGTTACAACATTGAACGCACCCATTTTAATAGTAGAACTGAACATACCCCGTAAATGTCATATGGGTTTTGAAAGCTAACCTCAATAGCGTTAGTCTGTAACGAGATTTTAAAATTGTTTCAACTTTTGACATGGAGTGGTCAGATAATGAGAACCGTATCGCTGTACGAGCGATACGGCGCTTTTCATGTGTGCATGTTCGTCTACCGATACATAAAACTGTTTGAGGAGTCTGGAGATGTACAAGACCGCCACCGGTCGGGCCGCCCACGCTCTGTTCGAACACCGCATGTCATCAATGCCGTTAAATCAAGAATTCACAGAAACCCGCTCCGAAAACAGAAAATCATGGCCCGTGAGATGAATATCACGCAAAAGTCCATGAGTCGAATCATTAAAAAATACTTGGGACTTGGGGCTTTCAAACGATGTCCCGGGCATTGATTGAATGCAGATTTAAAAAAATAGGATTGAAAAATGCAAACGTCTTTTGGTGAAGCACGCTGATAACTTGCACAAAAAAATTTTGTTCACCGATGGAAAAATGTTCAGGAAAAATTTAACAAGCAAAATGATAGAGTGTATGCGCGGTCATCTAAGGAAGCATCTGAACTGATCCCAAGGGCGGAAAAGGGTCATCGCCCAGCTTCAGTCATGGTTTGGTGGGGTGTCTCTTACGATGGGGTCACTGACCTGCATTTCTGCGAACAAGGAGTCAAAAGCATGGGCAAAGTTTACCAAGAAACCGTTTTGGAAGCTGTTGTGAAGCCCCTTAACAATTCCCTGTTCCAAAACCAGCCATGGACTTTCCAGCAGGATTCTGCGCTGGCCCATAAGGCTAAAACGTTTGAGGCCTGGCTTCGAAACAATTTGGCAGCGTTCATTTCCTCTGAAGAATGGCCCTCAGGCAGTCCAGATTTGAACCCATTGCATTACAAATTGTGGACGGCTTTAGAGGACAAGTTTTGTCACAAAAGATGCCCCACATTGGATCTCCTAAGACTGCTTTGGTTCGAGCTGTGGCCAATTTTCCAATGGACGAGATTCGTGCAGCTATTGACGATTGGCCAGTGCGACTTAAGGCGTGTGTAAAGGCAAAAGGCGGACATTTCGAATAAGTAGCTTCTTTTTAGATACAATATACATCAATGAATATATTAAAAAATATTTGGTCCAAAAACATTCAGTACTTCATATTTTACAGCATAAAAAGTGTGTAACAGTATTTATGTCCCTATTAAGTATATTACCAGAGCATTTAATGAATTTTAATAACTATTGGATCCCAGATCTATATGCGATGTTTTAATAAAATAATACGTATACAAATAAGTAGGCTCTCCATTCCATAAGGAAGGAATACAAAAGCAAACAGACGGCCCTTAATTGACGAAATTAATTTATAAAGTCATAAGCAAATAAATTCATTTCCGCTTCTTTGAACCCAGCCACTTTCCTGTAACGCTCTGACTTGCATTCCGACCTCATCACCTTCGCCAGAATTTAATCACATGTACGCAAAAGAGCCTCATGCGAAAAAAGAAAAACACAAAGCGGGTGCCTTTGATGCTGGTGCCAGAAAAAAATGATTTCATGCTCAAGCACAGAATGCCAACAACTCTTCAAGGTGAAAAACGCGAATAGCGTTTAATTTTTTCGCGTATTCTAGAGAAATTAAGTTGGTCAACCAAGGCTTGGTGGCACCCTATAATATTTTGTTGCTAGTGTGAGTATATCTCTGAAATCACAGAACCAACTGTAATGGAACAAGGGTTTTTCGAAAATATATACAGGGTGGGCGATTTAACATTTTAAATTTTAAACGGCTGTAAAAAATGTACTGAAATGCAAAAGTACTGAAATGTTTTTTAAAATTTCTTTTTGAAATTTTTATTGGAAAGGTTGAACTTTGTCATTTAATATGGAACACCATCCGATGCGTTTTCGCATTGCAGCTTGTTTGGCAGGAGTTGAGGAATTTTACCGAAAAATCGTGTTTTCCGATGATGCTTATTTTTATCTCCGGGGCTATGTGGCTTAGTCAAACTGCGCATTAATACAGAACGGGTAACGAGAGTATTGGGAAATTGGAAAAAAATATTTCTTGGTATGGCATATGAGAAGCCGGCAATTTGAGTTATTTTCTAATTATGGTAGTGTACACGAATATCGCACAAGTAACCCCAGTCTAAAATCCAGACAAGAACATCTAAAAATCATTCAACGAAGAATTTCCACCTCGTTAAGAATTTGCGAGTAAGAGATTAATCGCTAAGCCAAGTAAAAAGCATATGTCGCTCGAAAGCGGCTTTAAACAGTATATCCCGCTCAGTTAGCATACAAATTATATAGTGCAGAACTCAGTGAATTGAGAGAAGATTGAGAAAGATTTGTTAGTTAATGCAAAGTTGAAGAAATTTAGTAAATACAAATTGTGCTAGGACTGCTTTTTCTTACAATAGCTTGATCAGAGGCTATAGTCAGGCATTTTAAGCGATATATTTGGATTTGGGTGCATTGTGAGGTCCACTTTAGTTCAGCTTTATAATCCTTTTTGTATTGTATTGCTTACATCCCTTCGAATTAAAACTTCGCATTATTCCCTTTAGAACATAGACTATCGGCTGTTGTGTAGGGTTTAAATAAAGTCAGAGCTGACAAACAGGCGAGCAAGTTGCGACAAAAGTGTGTACATTGAAACTCCTACATGCATTCTGTCCTAGGGAAAATACAGTGTGAGTTATTTGGAGTTTTCGTTTCATCAGTAATTTAATCCGGTCGAAAAGCCAGCCAAAAAATATCGCATTCCTTCAAATTTTCTTTGCAGATCATGCATGACTAGTCTTAAGGTTATATCTTATACTTATTCTGTTTTGTTTGACAATTCGGCATTTAAAACACTTATCCAAAACATGCTCAAAATTATTGAGCTGTACTGCAAGTATTAGGGTATTGAAGCAACTATGAAGACAATACTACTAAAACTGCAGCCTCATCTGAACTTGGTGTACAAACAAAATTCTGGCAACCGATAAGGGGCGGTTATAAACCTTACTCCCAGCGCTATAGAAATACTCACCAGAACTACCATCTTGGAGACGACCTGTCAGCCTCGGATCCAGGTGTGGACTCGAAAGCTCTATAGCGCCTTAAAACCAATGATTACAAAAACCGAAGTGATAAAAAAAACAAAACTAACCGTTTAACGTTATGACGAACTTTATTTTTAAACAAGATTTGGATTATTGAATTAACGCTCGCTACACGCAGAAAAAAAGTATGGTTGGGGTGACAATAGTCAAAGAGGATCATACTACGAGGGCGGTTCGGAAACTTCTTAGCCTAGCACAAAAAGCGCGGTATAAACAGAAAAAAGTTAAGTGTTTTGGAAACTTCCATCCCCGCTATGAACACATGTTAAATTTTGTTTCGATCTGACAACTCCTTCATATAGAAACAGGTGTTCACAAAAGACGCATCCGCGATTTTTTTACAATGGAAAAATTACAAATGCATGGTGTCATTAAATATTTACATAAAAAAGGTTTATCGGGACAAGAAATTCATAATAATATGGTGAATGTGTTAGGTGAAAGTGCTCCTTCATATGCAACAGTAAAAAATTGGTTTGCTGAATTTAAACGTGGTCGTACAAGCATTGAAGATGAACCACGTAGTGGACGTCCAAAAACAGCAACAACAACAGAAATTGTAGCCAAAGTGCATGATATGGTATTAAATGATCGACGAATAAAAGTGCGTGAAATAGCTAATATCATGGGCATCTCAAATGATCGAGTCCATTTAATTTTGCATGAAGAACTACAGATGAAAAAGCTTTCTGCAAGATGGGTGCCGGACTTGTTAACAGTCGACCAAAAACGCATAAGAATGAACATTTCTCAAGCTTGTTTGGATCGTTTTCAGCGAAATAAATTGGATTTTAAGCGTCGTTTCATAACTGTTGATGAGACATGGATCCACCACTATACTCCAGAGACAAAAGAACAATCCAAACAATGGACTGAAGCTGGAAGAAGTGCCCTAAAGAAGACAAAAACAATCCAATCGGCTGGTAAGGCTATGGCAACGGTTTTTTTGGGACTTCAAAGGTATTTTATTGATTGACTATCTGCAAAAGGGTAAAACAATAAATTCAGAGTACTATTGCAACCTTTTAGATCAATTAAATGTACAAATTCGAGAAAAACGTCCTGGCTTACAACACAAAAAAATAATTTTTCATCAAGACAAAGCACCAGCGCACAAGAGTGTTTTAACAATGGCTAAAATCAACGAATTAAAGTACGAGTTGCTTGACCACCCACCTTATTCTCCTGATTTAGCTCCCAGTGACTTTTACCTGTTCCCAAATCTAAAAAAAATCCTTGCTGGCAAGCGTTTTACCTCAAATGAAGATGCAATTACAGTTGTAAACCACTATTTTAAAGACCTTGAGGAAAACTATTTGATTCAAGGGATAGAATTGCTAGATAAGCGTTGGACTAAGTGTTATGAAGTTTCAGGAGATTATATTGAAAAATAAAAACATTTTTGAAAAACTAACTATTTTCTTTCATTTATAGGCTAAGAACTTTCCGAACCGCCCTCGTATTGTTGGGTATATGTTTGTGGCACAACAATATTATGATCCCCACAACAATTATTATGATCCTCACAATCATAGTATGATCCTCACAACCATAGTATGATTCACACGCAACCATAATATGATTGTTGGGTATATGTTTGTGGCACAACAATATTATGATCCCCACAACAATTATTATGATCCTCACAACCATAGTATGATCCTCACAACCATAGTATGATTCACACTCAACCATACTATAATCCCCAACATTAGTTTTTAGGATTGGGTAATGTAAGACTTGGAAGCCAGTCAAATAGCGGTGAAAATGCTAGAAGGAGCAGCTGAAAGTAAGACTTTCAGAATGGAGAAATAACGGCCAAAATTGTAGTGATATTTTCTTTAGAAGTGAATCTTTCTGATGTTTACTCGGATCGTAAAGTTGATATCGACATACGTTTCCATTTGAACTGTTGTATTATTCCCTAGACCACACTGCGACTAAGTACTAATATTTGACACACATTAAAGTAATACAGATAGATCCGATTGATTCAGAAACACTATCTGATTCCGTTGAGCGATGACCGTTCTGCTGTCTATATTTCGCTGAAAGCAAAGTACAGATCGCGAATATTAACCGACTTCGTAGAAACTTGGTCAATTGTTCAGATAGCGACGAACCCTGCTGAAATAAGTCTAAATAGGAGCTTGTTTTGATTGGATCTGTGTATGAGCAAATTACGCATATTGCATTAAAATCGAACTTTTGCGAAATTGGACCATATTGGACCATATCAGTTCATATAGCCCCCATAGAAAAGCTCTTCCCGATTTGGAGCCCTGCTGCTCTGGGGGTCACACATAACCACCGACATTAAAAACTTGTATGCCATATCGTTGCGATTTTTCTAATAGTCTCGCATGCAAACGTCCCTTTCGATTTCAGGTCCTGCCACACCTCCAGTAAACTAAGGCTTTCTACTACATTCTACATTCTACTTTCGATCTCTCTCAAAATTAGCAAAGAACTTAACAGAAGATCTATTACTTATCCCGGCAAAATAAAACATGTCGCTCCATGTTTTCACATAGACCGAGGCAAAGGTACCTTTCATATAAGGTCCGACCTTGGTCAAACTCCAGACAGAGGCCTTAAATCTTCAGAGTATAAGAATGGTGTAGGATATCCCATAGTCGAACCCGACAAACTTTAGATTTTTGACTTTTTTAAATTTAAAATTCTAAATGAATCACGCTTTAGTATTATGCTTGTACGTAGTTATAATAGGGTGCGTTGTTTTTAAAATTTAAAAAATGGCAAGCGACCGTAGTGTGATCATCAAAATCAAATCTCACTGTGAACTAAAGTCTCTCATTATAAAACTCTCCATCATAGAATGGGTTGTATGCAACATTTTGTTTGAACGGCTACAAATATTGGTCTGCGATTCTGTTAATTAAAATATTAATTAAGTCCTTGATAGTGTTCTATTATTAAAAGACAGAGTTCAACCTTTCCAATAAAACCTGCAATTTGAAAAAATTATCAGCCGATTCAAATGTAAAATTTTAAATGGCCCACCCTATTTTATAACTTATTCAAGTTTTAATTCCGGGTAGGGGCATCTACAATTTTTTTAAGGGGACGCCCTTATTGCTATGTACGTAAGCGCGTCTCTTTCAAATGTATTTGCCATTCGGTACCAGCATTAAAGGTAGGTCCTGGTTCAGTTACTGGTTGAGGAGAAGTTCCCAACCAGTTCCTCAATGGAATGCTGAGGGATGTAAGCAAGTAAAATTAAAACATGGACCAATGTAGTTCTGTTCTACCATGGTTGGTGATTGGTCGCATAAATGCTTTTTAACCAAGATGAAGTTTAAATTGTGACTTTATAAGCGTAAGGACCTCAAATCGGGACGGACTTGGGGACTGCAGAAAATTATTAGAAAATTATTAATTATTGACTGAACGTAAATGTCGTAAAGAACTTTGCAAAATTTTAGCAAAATCAAATTTTATGATCCTCAATAGTATGATTCACACATAACCATACTATGATCCCCACAACCATAGTATGACTCACACTCAACCATTCTATGATCTCCACAACCATAGTATGATCCTCACAACCATATTATGTTTCACATACAGCCATAGTATGATCCCTTCAGCCATCACACACAATTATACTACAATCTCCAATATAATTTATTAGAATTTGTTGAAGTTGTCGACAATAGATTTGAATTATGAAAATTATTTAAAAAAAAAACATTAAATTCAAAATAATAAGAGTGATTTATTTCACAGTAGAAAAAATAAGTTTAAATAAACGTTAGCGTTTTTATTCAAAAAACTTCAGTTGAAAAAAGCCAAAGCAGCTTGAATAAAAAATTTTAATTTCGATAAAAAAAAGCGCAAAACACAATACTTTTGTCGCACCAAACATAGTTATATTGTTGCTATAACCATATTTTCATTTTTAAATTTGGCAATAATACTATTGTTACATTTCTACAATATTAATGTTGCAGCAATTATACTATTGTCAAAACTAAATTCAGTTAACAATGCAATGGTTGAGACAAACATACTTTTATTGCGGAGAACATACTTTTATTGCCATGACCATGTAGTAACCATGTTTTTTCTCTGCGTGTAAGAAAGCATCTGAACTGGTCCCAAAGTGGTCATCACCCAGCTTCAGTCATGGTTTGGTGGAGTCAAAACATCGGCCAAAGTTTAAAAAGAACCCCATAAAAGGTGTGTAACAGTATTTATGCCCCTACTAAGTATACTCACAATAAATAAACCATAGATGGGCAAAAACCATTAAAAAAGTACTGCATTACTATTTCCATTACCAATAAACTTTTACTGGTACTGCAATTTTTCATTTAATTACCAGTAAATTTTTACTGGTAATGAAAATTAAATTCCAGTACCAGTAAATATTTATTTCTAATTAAACAAAAATTACATTACCAGTAAACATTTACTGGTAATTAAATGAAAAATTGCAAGTACCAGTAAAAGTTTATTGGTAATGGAAATAGTAATGCAGTATATTTTGTAATGGTAAAAAAATTAATTTTTAGAAAAAAATAAATAGTAATTTTGTCGTGTAAAAAAATGCATAATCGAACTAAAAGTGATCGATGACTCGTATTCATATAACCTAATGAAGGGCATCATATGGTCGGACTTATCCAATACTGACACGTGCCTACCGTGTTTTTCTTATGTTTTAATAAATGCAACCACTTTTGCCAGATTGGAAGATAAAAAAAATCGTCAAAATTGAGATAATTCGTCAAATCTGGCATCAGTGAATGCAACATGTGATAAACTGTAATTCTAACTGTAATGCTAATGAAGCTGTCGTTTCATACTTAATTGAAAAGTTGTTTTGTGTATTAGTTGAGTAACTCAACTTGAGTTCCAATTTTTAAAGTGATAATTTTTCTTGAATGAAGAGTCTTGATAAAATAAAAAAATAAATAAATAAAAATGAGTGATTTAAGTGATTTTGATGATGATGATTCGATGATTGATGAATCATATGATCCTACAGTTGATGCAAAGAATTATTCTCTAAATGATAGATCAGACGATTCTCGGGATGATGGTAACAGTGGTTCAAAAGAAAGTGCTTTTATAGAATCTCAAAGTTCAAGGTAGTAAAGTTTTTTTTTCTTTTTAATTAGTAAACATAAATAATTAATTAATTTTAAAGTGATTTAACAAATCTCGGGAATGAGCACGAGTTGCTGGGTGTAAATAAACTGCTTTTTAATGGCACATTTTTTACGATTATTGAAAAGGTAAGTATACTTACTTTGCGCTTAGCTGCACTACATTGAACAGCACGCATCAAGCCTTTTAGAAGCCAATGTATTTCGTCATGCAACCATAGCTGCTAAAATAAGCAGTGCAGCAAAGTGTATATAAAAATTTTAATTTTGACATTATTAAAATTTTAATAATAGATTCGCAGAACGACACATCAAAAACATATGGCTGGGATAATTTCTATTTGCCAAATATGTTCAAAACGTATAAAAGGGTCCCTTGGCGTCAGCTCTAATTATTTAAAACACCTCAAAAATAAGAACCCGCAAACATTTATAGAGTTTCAGAGCCAAAAAAAAAATGTCGGCAGAACGCAGGACGGAAAAATACATTTAATCGGGACTTGCTTAATTTTATTTGCCACACATGTTCCCCACTTTCAATATTAGAGGCGCAAGTTTTTTAAAACTGTTTCCAGGGAAAACATACACAAGACTTCTTTCTGAAAGTCATTTGGAAAATGTTGATACTTTGGCAAATAAGATCAGCGAAATAAATTACGTTTGTACTACTGCTGACGTTTGGTCTGGAGGCAGAAAATCATTCTTTGGGTATACTTGCCATTGGATTGACACTGAGACGCTAATAAGAAAGTCAGCAGCATTAGGTTGTCGTAGATTTAAAGGATTTCACACATTTGACAGTATAACTGATATTATATGTGACATAAATGACCAATATAAATTGCCAATTGAAAAAATTGTTTATACAATAACTGACAACGGCTCAAATTTTGTTAAAGCGTTTAAAGAATTTGGTCTTAATTTAGGTATGATTGCTTACATACTATTAATTAATATGAAAATAATTTGTTTATTTTTACATTTTAAGGTGATATAAACATTGTTAATGATAGTGATAAAGACTCAGATTCTGATGATTTTTCGGACGATGCGGTTCCAAGTTTTGTTCCTGTGACTCCAAGACTTTCAAAGCATTTTCGATGCGCTAGTCACACTCTAAATCTATTGGCAACAACGGATTTTAATGCAATTTCAAGTTCATCAAGCGCCGAATTAAAACGAATTCACCAAACATGTTTTAACCGGTAATAATTAGTTTAAGTATACTATGGAACCAAAAAGTTCCTGGGTAGCATTTTAGGAGTACATACATATATACATATATTTTTTTTCTAAGATGTTCACAAATTTGGAGAAAATGCAATAGGCCCAAGATAGCTGAAATCATACATTCTGTTCTTTCTACGCATCTTTTATCACCTTGTGTTACTAGATGGAACTCATTGTACGACGCAGTGAAGAAACTACATGATTATAAGTCTAAATTAAATACATTGTGCTACCGCTTGGATGTTCCAACATTTGAAGCTAATGAAATTCTCTATTTAGAAGAGTACGTTAAAATCATGAAACCAATTGCTGAGGCGAGCAAAATATGTTTTTTGGGTATTTTCTTCCTACATTGGTGTCTATACAAGTAAAACTTCGGCGGTTGGATTCGCAAGAGCTGATATTTCTGAGCAAAGCAAATAAAGAATTTCAAAAGTCTTTGATTAAAAGGTTTGAAAAATATTTCTTAGTTGAGCCTGAAGCCTGGGACGCAGTTATTGCAGCAATTGTTATACCAAACATTAAATTAAGATTTGTCAAAACGTTGTTGGAAACTGCAGTAACGCATTCCGAAGATGAATTTAGGCTAAAATTAAACGAGTACGCGAGAGAGTTTAAATCAGACGACAATGTTAATCGATGTGGTACAAAATCTTCAAATACAAAAGTGTCATTCTTAGATTTCGGTAAAGAGTCTGAAGGTAATGTCCTTTTATTATTTTCTTTTCAATTAAATGGATTAATCTTTTCCCTAACATTTTGATACTGCCTTCTAGAAAATGATATAGAAAATATTTCAAATGGAGCAGGAATGATGTTGCCAGAAATAGCAGCTTACCTTACCGATAAAGATCAAAACATTGAATCCCTTCACAATCACCCAATTGTAAAAAAGCTTTTTATGAAGTACAACACGGCTCTTCCCTCATCTGCTCCAGTGGAGCGCCTTTTCTCGTTTGCAGGAATCGTCAATCGTTCACGTAGACAAAAGCTAAGTGATATTTTTTAATTTTGATTGAATTGTCTCAATATAATTTACATTAATATAAACTTCTAAAAAAATATATTTTTTTTGAATATGCATACATTTTTTTTTAATTTTATTAAATTTTTACTGGTACTGCTATTTTTTTTAATTACCAGTTAATATTTACTGGTACTGCAATTTTTTACTTAATTACCAGTAAATGTTTACTGGTAATGTAATTTTTGTTTAATTAGAAATAAATATTACTGGTACTGGAATTTTCATTTAATTACCAGTAAAAATTTACTGGTAATGGAATTTCATTTTCATTACCATTAAAAATTTACTGGTACTTGAAGTTGATTTCAATTACCAGTAAAACAATTTACTGGTAATTGAAATTTTACTGGTACTGGAATATGCCCAACTATGAAATAAACTCACCCTAATATGCATACGTGCGAAGAACTTCTCACAAATGATTGTACTAGCTACTCCTTCAATGTTTACAAAAAAAAAATCTCCCTTCTGAAAAGTTTGCGAAATAAGTATGGAATTACTGCGATAAGGTGAGGACTTTATTCGAAATATTAACTACAACATGCAGTTTGAGGTAATCCACATGTAATGCTGCAATTAATTTAACGACGTCGCATGTGTATGCGTGTATGGGATATCACACACAACATAATTTGCTGTCACAGGTACTGAAATAAATTTCGCTGACGTAGAAGTGAGTAAAATGATTTAGTACGTATCATAATAGGGTGCTATGCAGGGGAAAAAAAGTCAACAAATGGACATATTTTTAATCTATTAAAAAATAAGTACAAAATTTTGCAACCTCAGCATGGCTTAAGCGAAAATGGTCAAGAGAGGTAAAAGATGGATCTGTGATATCAGTTTAAACGATATTGGCCTTGGTCTCTATATTTTTTATAAGACTAACATTCAGGCGATGTCCCTTAAAAATGTAGTGCATTGTGTTGGTGGGTGGAAAGGTTAATGTTTATTGACATTTGTCTTTTACCTCAGGATGTAGTAATTAGCGGGAAAACATTTGCCGGAAGTCGATTCCTCACACGGACTATTCGGGTCAGGGTTTTTCCCCTTTACATGCGATGCATTGCGTTGGTGAGTGAAAAGTAAGGGAGTTCAAGGGGGAAAGAGGGATTAATGTTTGTTGACATTTGACTTGAATTTCTTGATGTCGTAATTGGTGGGAAATACGTCCGACGGTAGTCGATTCCACATACGGACAGTACGGGCGAAAGACGAATTTATTCTGTAGTGTACAGCGCGGTCAACCGTCCAATCGATAACAAATTTCACATTCCAGGAAAGTCGTGCTGCCGAACATCCTCACTTCAGGAATAAGACGTCGAATGTCTGAAGAACAGACACCATATAAGTAACGATAGAATAGCGATACAAAACCCACATTCCAACGATGCTCCAGGGAGACAATAAGGTGGGATACCCTACTGTCACCTATCAACACCATCGCACTCCTTTGAACACGGCCAAGTAGCTCCAAGGATAATTTTGGAGCACCTGGCCATATATGGGAGTTGTATTCCATCTTTGGCCGGATGTTAGTTGTATAGATATTGAAAAGATCAGAAGGAGTGAAATATTTCCTGCGCCGCTTTAAAAAGCCTATGCACTTGAGTGCTTCTTTCGACACTTCGAATACATGTCTCGCCCAACGAGCGTCCCATTGTATTTTCATGCCCAGAACATCGAGAGCTTCTGATTGTACCATCGATAGAAATTGACGACATTGTTGGGTCAGCAACAAGCAGCACTGCGTCGTAGACGCATTAAAATCTGCTCTACTCACTCTACCCCATTCGGAAATGGCCAGTAAATCCCGGCCACGTGTCCCATTCTTGATTCGCTTTTGTCTTCAATATCTTGAAGTCTCGGCCTACGGTCGAATGAACATAAATGACAGAGATTGCTTTCATCTGCAAAAGAGTAGATTGGAATCTCGGTTTAAACCAAAAGATCGTCCATGCACACAGAGAACAGACTCGTTGCCACAGCCGAATTTGTTTGGCAGCCGAATAATTGAGGTTGCATGCACCTCGAGTATTCCATCAGTACAAGCGAATGTTTCATAATTTATATAGTAACCATGTTTTTTTCCTGCCTGTAGACAGTAGGGTGGGCCGATTTGTAAGGACATAAATATGTCAATATTGTGCCATCGATTATTTAATAGCTTTTGGTATGAGGAAAAAAGTTCCACGGCGACATATCAAAAAATCATTTTCGAGGCGAACATGCAAGTTTTTTCACTGCAATATCTCTTAATCCAATAGTTATTTTGTTTTCCTATCTTCGACACAATAGACAAGGAGCGAAAAGGCGACGAAAATCGTTGACCACGCATTTTTTTCTTCATGTGCGGGAATAAAAAGAAGTAATTGGCGGATGACCCATCAATTCGACGTTTTGGACGGTCAAACAGGCGCTGGTTTGAGCCGATTTGTGAGAGCTCGTCTTGTCATGGTGCCCAATGATTCGTCTTCTCTTGTTCGTTTTTCGAATTTCACCGAAGACTTCAGGCAAACAAATTGTGGTGTACCACTCAGAATTGACCGTCCTACGTTGCTCAAGCGGAACAGTCGCCACATGACCAGTTTTGCCGACCATTTGCTTTGAAGTGCTTCTTTCACGAAAAACTTTCGTTGGATTTGGCTCGTCTTCGATTGCTGTTTTGTTTCGGGCTCATACGCATAGATCCATGATTTGTCACCTGTGATGATCTTATAAACGTATTTTGAAGCACCGCGATCGTATTTTTTTCAAAATTTATTTGCACCAATCGACACGACCCTTTTTTTGAGCGCTTGTCAAATTGTGCGGGATCCAACGAGAACAAACCTTTTTTACGGCCAAGTGTTCATGCAATATCGAATGTATGCCGGTGGAAGAAATGCCTAAGGATGCCTCTATCTTGCATTATCAGTTCACGCACGGCATCAATGTTCACTGGCACAACGGCTGTTTTTGGACGACCTTCGTCTTTGAGCGAGCGTCGGCCACGATTGAATTTATTAAACGAATTTTTCACAGTGCTATAGGATAGTGCTTCATGGCCGTACAAAAATTTAAGTTCATCGATGCGATGCACTCTTGTCGTGACAATCCAAGTCGAAAGTTGTGAAAAGTGACCGCATGAAACTGTTCACGAATTAATTTCATTTTTTTTACCAAATTGATTTTTTCAAGTCACTGTAAACAACACAAATGATGGTCGTACGTCAGATCGTTCTGAGTACGTTTATGCTAAAAAATGTCAAACTTTCCAATGGAAATGTCAGATGGCGCCGGCATATATAGCAACCCTAGAATATGAGATCAATACTGGAAAATGTTTGTACGCATTTCGTCTCTCTGGAGCTGAAACGTTTCGGTCACCTTAGAAATTAAATTCAGTTGACTTATAGCCATTTCTAATGAAGCTCGACCAAACGGGTCCGTCTTTTTATATAAGTATATATAACTTACAAATGACCTTTCCGACTTAAATTCCCTCCGCTATATGGATATATTTTGTATTCAGTCCACCCCATTTGAAGCATATCGCATTGAGTGCGACTTATAACACAGTGGAACATTTTTGGGGTTATTGTCTGGGGGGTGAGAAATTCCAAGTCAGGGTGATGGTACTAGGTCAGTATATTAAAACCCTCAAAGGGTTTTCGTTCGTATGTGCCAGTATTTTTTATGACCTTTTACATTTTTTCCTTATCTTGATGTTTTTTCGCTTAGTTGTAAAATGTTGGCAAAAACGTAGTTTGACATAACTCGAGAACGACTAGTTCGATTTTGCTGAAATAAATTGAGAAAAAATTAATAATTACATTTTCTTTAGTCCATTTATATACTGTTTCTCTACCAAATCAACATTTTTGCAATTAGAAATAAATTTATGAAAAAAATTTTGCCAAAAAAAAATTTTTTTTTTTTAAACATATAAATCCCAAACGGAAAAACGTGTAGAGTCTTATAACTTTCACGTAAAGTCACATAACCTATAAACAAAATGCGACATAGATCATAGAAATCGATTAACGCGTTCTGCTTTTATTTACAATTAAGTGAAGGTATCCCATTTTGACAAGAATATTGATATATGTTTTTATTCAAAAAAGTGTCATTTATCGCCTTTTTTTTTATAAATTTTCCCCAATAACTTCACACTTCTGGCCATAAAAAATAATAAAAATAAAAAATAAAAAAATTTTTTTTTGGCAAAATTTTTTTCATAAATTTATTTCTAATTGCAAAAATGTTGATTTGGCACATACGAACGCAAAACCCTTTGAGGGTTTTAATATACTGACCTAGTACCATCACCCTGACTTGGAATTTCTCACCCCCCAGATTGGCTGTTGTACTGTGTAATTGACCCTTGAGAAATATCGGTCTGTGTTTCATATAGCCCCACCAAAATAAATCTTACCGGCTCTACAAATCGCATATATTGGTCCGATCTTGCTCAAACTCGAGCGCAAAGGGCAGAATCTTCTGAATAACAGAATGGGGTACGAGTTGGCTATCTCATAGCCGGCCCGTCCGATTTATATATTTTCTACTTCTTTCACTGGCACCAGATGCTTTGAAAGTGCTCTTTTTTGGAAGAATCCGCGAGTTAGTCTGGACTTGAGAAATATCAAATGAAATGCAAAAGACAACTTGACGTTTAGGTGTGGTTCACATTGAACATCGGCCCTTTAAATTGAACCATCCTTTACAATTGTTGGCCTTACCATCACATAACTCTTATTTTTATGTAGTAGAATGACCAACGTTGCAATTTTCGTTGGATAGGACGATTGGGTAAGGGCCTAAAACTCCAAATGAAAGTGCGAAAAGTTTTAAAACTAGAAAACTAAACTAGAAAAATCTATTCTTTGGAATGATACTTTTTCTGAAGGATGTGCAAATTAATTAAATTATCTTTGCCTGCAAAGATACCTTGGGCATACGAGTAAGGCATACGAGTATAAAGCTTTAAAATAATATTATAATTGTTATCTCAAATGTGGTTGCTTTCAGGCAATTTGGCCCACTTTAAAAGCGTTTGAACAAGCAAACTTCCTTGTAGTATTTAGGGCAACTTTTGAACACTCTGCTATCTGTATGCGCCCCATCGTTACTCTGCCCAAGACCCTCCCCCATTACTTGCACTCCGGTGTGATATTTGCAAAATGCAAAACAAAACAAAAAAACACTCAGTTTGGCCTACACAAAAGGTGTGCAAAAGAAATAAAACATTTGCCCTCACTTTGTGTTTTACATTTCCGAACTTTTGTACAGCAATAATGTAAAATTACAAAAGAATTTATTTTTTTTCTCGATTTAATTTCTTCTTCTCCTCATTTTTGTCCGTATCAAAGACATTTACGTTTTATTTGCATTACCTACTAAAATGCTGTGCCTTAAAGGAGCCCAAACCCTAACTCGACAAAAAAAAGTATAAAAAAAATATGAAAAAAATCATATAAACATTTAAACATACTCGAGTATCAAACGAAAAGACTATTGAAGCAGAGGAGGCAATGGAAAATGCAAAGAAAAAGGCGACGACGACGACGAGGACGACGGAAGAGGGTCCACCGCCATGCCATATTATGTTCAAAGCAAATACTGTTGCTACAAAAGAAAAGTACATTTCCGCAAAACAAATACATATTTTCCTTTTTCTCCATCCATCTCTTCAGTTTCTTTTATTTTTGTGCTAACAATTTTAGAATATTTTAGTTCAAAAAGCTTGTGGTTGCTACACTGTTTGTCTGTGTGCGACTAGGCAAAGGAGGAAGCAGCCATCCAACGATTCAACGCTCCAGCTACCCAAGCGTGCAACCAACCATTGAGGCAGGCAGTCAGTCGGGCAAGGCGGATGGGAAGACAAGGCTGGCAGGCGGGCTGGCTGGCTGGCAGGCAGTTAACCAAGCGGTTATAAGCTCTGCTGGTGCTGGTGGAATCTATGCATTTGCATGATTTAGCACCAAATTTAAATTCTTTTTATTCGATTTGTTTTTGTTACGTTCGTTTGCCTTTCTGCACTTTTTTCCAGGTTACGATGCTACCGCAGTTATTGGCTTAGCAAAAAGTAAATTCTTTCGGGGGGCAGCAGATACAGAATTTCTAAAAAATTACATTTTCATATTTATTCTCTGCAGTCATTGCCCACACAATGCGAAAATGTTTCCTTTTTCCTTGCAACACACACTCGAAAAGTTAGGGATGCCAGATCGGACCTAAAAATCTTTTCACACAAGGTATTCCCAATTATGTCATTTTTAAATTAAATTTAGACAACTTGTTTTTCAGTTCAATTAACATTTTTTTCGATAGACCATGATTTTCTTATAGGTCAACATTTTTCACCTTTACAAATATGGTTGTGGTTTCAATATTTAAAAATATTCAAAAACTACTTATGTTAAAACATTATTATTGTTATCATAGTTTGGTTATATTAACTGTTATTCTTAGTAGGTACATAAATACTGTTACAACATTGAACACACCCATTTCAATAGTAGAACTGAACATACCCCGTTAATGTCATATGGGTTTGAAAGCTAACCTCAATAGCGTTAGTCTGTAACGGGATTTTTAAATTGTTTCAACTTTCATCATGAAGTGGTCAGATAATGAGAACCGTATCGCTGTAATAGCGCTTTTCAAGTGTTGAATGAAAAAAACGATATTTTCAAAACGCTCCGGCCACTAGGGATTAGCCGCATGTTCGTCTACCGATGCATACAACTGTTTGAGGAGACTGGAGATGTAAAAGACCGCCACCGGTCGGGCCCCCACGCTCTGTTCGAACACCGCATGTCATCAAAGCCGTTAAATCAATAATTCACAGAAATCCGCTATGAAAACAGAAAATCATGGCCCGTGATATGAATATCATGCAAAAGTCCATTAGCCAAATCATTAAAAAAGACTTGGGACTTGTGGCTTTTAAACGACGTACGGGCCATTTATTGAAAAAAAAAATAGGATTGAAAAATGCAAATGTCTTTTGGTGAAGCACGCTGATAACTTGCACAGAAAAATTTTGTTCAGCGATGAAAAAATTTTTACCGTTCAGAAAAAATTTATCAGGCAAAATGATAGAGTGTATGCGCGGTCATCTAAGGAAGCATCTGAACTCATTCCAAGGGTGGAAAAGGGTCATCCCAGCTTCAGTCATGGTTTGGTGGGGTGTCACTTACGATGGGGTCACTGACCCCATCAAAACATCGGCCAAAGTTTACCCAGAAACCGTTTTGGAAGCTGTTGTGAGGCCCCTGTTCAAAAACAAGCCATGGACTTTCCAGCAGGATTCTGCACCGGCCCATAAGGCTAAAGCGTCCCAGGCCTGGCTTCGAAACAATTTGCCAGCGATCATTTCCTCTGAAGAATGACCCTCAGACAGTCCAGATTTGAACCCATTGGATTACAAATTGTGTACGGTTTTAGAGGACAAGGTTTGTCACAAAAGATACCCCAACATTGGATCTCTTAAGACTGCATTGGTTCGAGCTGTGGCCAATTTTCCAATGGACTAGGTTCGTGCAGCTATTGACGATTGGCCAGTGCCACTTAAGGCGTGTGTAAAGGCAAAAGGCGGACATTTCGAATAAGTAGATTCTTTTTGGATACAATATACTTCAATAAACATATTAAAAAATATTTGGTCCAAAACATTCAGTACTTTTTATTTTACAGCATAAAACGTGTGTAACAGTATTTAAGTCCCTACTAAGTAAAGCAAGATACAAATTATATTGTCCAATTTTGGGACACATTGATATAACGGGTAATCAATCTAGAGGTATTTTTTTCAAAATAAAAAAATACAAAAATTCAAATCAAGTTTAGAATCTTTATTTTTAATTCGAAAGAACATTTTATGCCTTTTATTTTTTAATATAATTTTCTTTAAAGAAAAGGGTGTCCATTCTGAGGGTCCAATTTTGGATGTTTCGTTCGAACATTTCGACCGGTTGGCGATAATGAAACGCGTAATGTTGGCATCCAAAACCTGAGTCGTAGATGGTTTATTAGCATAAACTTTGAACTTTACATAGTCCCAAAGAAAAAAGTCTAAAGGTGTTATATCCCTTCAGAAGAAGGTAGAGGTACTGACCGCCTGGCGAGTGCTGCTGGACTGCTATAAAAGGAAGTAGTCGCAACGGGTACGATTTATAGGCGGGCGGCGAGTACTACTGACTACTCGCAAATGCTTACTGTCGTAAAGAAATGCGATGTAAAAACATTGAAGAAAAGTTTTGTGAAATGAGTGGCCCGAGCGAAAATGTCAGTCTGCCAGAAGATGAGTTGAAAATTATTGCAAATTATAAATTTTGTGAAAAACTAAAAACGTGGTATGTCGATACCAAACCAACTAAAATGTGTGTAGAGAAATTGTTGGCGATTTTAAAAGAAGAATGTTTAGAAACGCTATTGGGAAGTCAAAAAACTTCTGTACCAAAACACGTATCTCCAGGTGTTTACTGCCACTTCGGCATCAATTTAAAAAAATTTTAAAACTGGAGACATTACTGCAGAGATATGAGGAAATCGTGATCGATATTAATATCGATGACATTCCGCTTTTTAAAAGTTCGTCAGTGCGATACCCCGGCAAGGTCTTTTGCATGTGGTGTTCCTGGACATACTTCAAGTCACGTATGTATGAAATGCACTCAGAAAGCAAAAAAGTGAATAATGTCTTAACAGACAGTTCTACATCTGGTTATCCCATAACAGATGATGACTTCAGGGCACGAAAGTATCCAGAACACCATTTATTACATTACCAACTTACAAAGAGTCCCTTTGAATGTATGGATTTCAAAAATACCAAATAAGCGCTTTTTTACATTTTTTTTATAAATTTTATATATACGAGTACTACAAAAAATAAAAACAACAAAAAATATATAATGTGTTTTAATACCTTTTCTAAAAAAAAATACTTTGCCGCCGGTGGGATTCGAACATGGAACCCCCGTTTTCTAAGCGAACACTCTACCATCGTGACGACATCGCCATGCCTGCACCCCTGCAGCACTCCAAAAGCGATAAAAAAGCGAGTACTCTTTTTCGTATGACAGCCCAATGTTAAAAGCGAGCACTTGAAACTATTAACGGGTAAAGGAAGAGCGAGTAGTCGCTATCGCTTGGTGACTACTCGCGGAGTACTGCTGCAGTACTCTTTTCTTCTGAAGGGATCACACGATCTCACCAGTCGAAACATGAGTTTAGCTTAATGATCTCTCAATAGATCTATAGATTGAGCAGCTGTATTGCAAGTGGCATCGTCCTGTTGAAACCAAATTTCGTCAAGATTACGGGCTTCAATTTCAGGTAGCAAAAAGTCCTATATTATGGCGCGATAGCGAGCACCATCAACGGTGGAGAATACACACCAAGGGGTTTAAAAGTCACACTTTATTACTAACTTTAATATTTACCTTAGTCTTTTAGTTATTTCGGATTGTTGTAGCCAAAGAACCGCGTTTTTATTCCCTGTTCTACGAATAATATTAAAGTAAAATCAAGTAAAATCAAGTTTGACATCCCTAAGCATTTCTAATAGAAGTTTAACTATACATGAAACATCTTCTTTGAAAAAAATAACCTTCAGGAGATTGGAGAATTGTATTTTCCCTTAGGGGGAAAACAACAATATATGTCAATCCATGCCCAAATGCTCAAAAAATCAGAAAACATTAGAAAATATTTCCATTTTGTAAAAAGAACATGTTATAGGCTGTTTCCACTACGGTCGCGTCCACGTCCGCATCCAAAAATCAATGAACGCGCGTTAAGGCCCATACAAAAAACATAGGCAGTTAGGTATGGGAAAAAGTCGCGTTCATATTGGACGCGTTTATCGATAAGTCGCGTTTACTATAAAATCGATTATTTTTGCAATCGAAACCCATCCATACCTATCAATGGCAAAATCGCAAATTGCACATCCCTATGAAAACAGCTGTCAATCAGTATAAATAAAAAAAATCCCAAATGCAAAAAACAGGAGGTAAGTTAATATTTTTGCTTTTGTTTAAATAATATTAATTTTTCCAATTATTTTAGAATTTAAAAAGACGGAATGGACAGCAGTAACAACACTACATCTGTTGGACCTCTGGGAGGAAAACATTGATGGCCTGAGGGGTGCTCGGAAAAACACCCACATACACAAAGAGATGGGCGAGAAGTTGGGAGTGACTGGCGCCGAAGTAAAAAACAAACTGGACAATTTAACGAAAAATACAGGTAATTTTTTAAATATAAATTATATACCAATATTTTTTTGGAATTAAATCGATTGTGTTTATTGCAGAAAGGAGCAGGCGCCACTGCGGTTAGCAAAATATTATCATTTAACTCCATGATAATGTCACAACACAAAAATATTAAAATTTTCCGCACCCCTAAAAAAAACAAGTAAACACAAACAGCTGTTTGGACGCAAACGTGGACGCAAAACACAATGGAAACACCATTACAAATTTATCGATAAATCATGGACGCGGACGTGGACGCGACCGTAGTGGAAACAGCCTATTAAGTGTCCCTGAAAAACATAAAAATTTACTTGCAGAGGCAAACAAATTTGAATTTCACTTACCAAAAAATCTTTTTAAAATTGATTGAGAACGATCAAAATTAGTACCGATCAGGTTTTACGCTAGCGTTATCTGGTTTATATGGTCGGATACTGTCGTTAAGGGGTTTCAAGACTCTAAGGCTTATTGGTATAGACTGTAAACATAAGAAAAAAAACGCCAAAAATTAGTCTGGAACGATAAGTCAGGCGGTCTTGACAGTAAGTGCAAATCACCAAAACAAAAAAATCGACCAAAATCAACTCCATCAAGAGTCCATTCGACTTCATAATATCACAACGCCGAACGTATTTCAATCAAAAAAGGCTGATTGGAATAACTTAATAGAAGACACCAATTGCAGCTTCTGAGGCCTAACCATTCCTTCGGAACTGTGGGTAGCTGAGAAGAAGTTCCGCAGTATCCGCTTATCATATTCCTGCCGGCCGAATTTCAAAGCAAAGGCAGCGCTCCAACACTAATACGAGGGCGGTTCGGAAAGTTCTTAGCCTATCAATGAAAGAGAATAGTTGGGTTTTCAAAAATGTTTTTATTTTTCAATATAATCTCCTGAAACTTCTTACACTTAGTCCAACGCTTATCTAGCAATTCTATCCCTTGATTAAAATAGTTTTCCTCAAGGTCTTCAAAATAGTGGTTTACAACTGTAATTGCATCTTCATTTGAGGTAAAACGCTTGCCAGCAAGGAATTTTTTTAGATTTGGGAACAGGTAAAAGTCACTGGGAGCTAAATCAGGAGAATAAGGTGGGTGGTCAAGCAACTCGTACTTTAATTCGTTGATTTTAGCCATTGTTAAAACACTCTTGTGCGCGGTGCGTTGTCTTGATGAAAAATTATTTTTTTGTGTAGTAAGCCAGGACGTTTTTCTCGAATTTGTACATTTCATTGATCTAGAAGGTTGCAATAGTACTCTGAATTTATTGTTTTACCCTTTTGCAGATAGTCAATCAATAAAATACCTTTGAAGTCCCAAAAAACCGTTGCCATAACCTTACCAGCCGATCGAATTGTTTTTGCCTTCTTTGGGGCACTTCCTCCAGCTTCAGTCCATTGTTTGGATTGTTCTTTTGTCTCTGGAGTATAGTGGTGGATCCATGTCTCATCAACAGTTATGAAACGACGCTTAAAATCCATTTTATTTCGCTGAAAACGATCCAAACAAGCTTGAGAAATGTTTATTCTTATGCGTTTTTGGTCGACTGTTAACAAGTCCGGCACCCATCTTCCAGAAAGCTTTTTCATCTGTAGTTCTTCATGCAAAATTAAATGGACTCGATCATTTGAGATGCCCATGATATTAGCCATTTCACGCACTTTTATTCGTCGATCATTGAATACCATATCATGCACTCTACAATTTCTGTTGTTGTTGCTGTTTTTGGACGTCCACTAGGTGGTTCATCTCCAATGCTTGTACGACCACGTTTAAATTCAGCAACCCAATTTTTTACTGTTGCATATGAAGGAGCACTTTCACCTAACACATTCACCATATCATTATGAATTTCTTGTCCCGATAAACCTTTTTTATGTAAATATTTAATGACACCACGCATTTCTAATTTTTCCATTGTAAAAAAATCGCGGATGCGTCTTTTGTGAACACCTGTTTCTATATGAAGGAGTTGCCAGATCGAAACAAAATTTAACATGTGTTCATAGCAGAGATGGAAGTTTCCAAAACACTTAACTTTTTTCTGTTTATACCCCGCTTTTTGTGCTAGGCTAAGAAGTTTCCGAACCGCCCTCGTAGAAGTAGGGATCAATTGGTTGGTCAATAAATACAAGCGGAATAAATGGCTTGAGCAATTGAAGCAGTGCAACTTTAGTTCCGGAATTGGTAAATTGTGATCAGCGGTCATATCGCTTTCTTAACCTAGAAGATGGGATAATCGGACATCCGTTACGTTCGGTGACAGAAAAGTGATCAGATTCTTTTGAGCATCCAGAAAGCGATACGGCGAAAAGAAGAGTATTGCGTCGTATCCGTGCTCTCCGAGACGAAGAGGCACCACCACAATTCACTGTTGGCGAAGTTGCCAATGTCATTCAAAGTGAAAAGTCTTCTAAGGCGCTGTGCTCAGACGGTATCTCCATGCTAATGTTAAAGCATTTCAATACACTGGGAGTAGAATACTTGACCAAACATTCTCAATTCGTCGCAAGAGACTCATTTAGTTCCCGATGTTTGGAAATTGGGCAGAGTGGTATCGCTACTGAAGCCAGACAAAGAAGCAATCAAAGGAAAATCGTACAGACCGATCTACTTTCTTTCGTCAGTAGCAAAGACGCTTAAAACACTGCTCCTCCTCAACCTGATTGAACACCTCCATGAGCTGATCATCAGCGTGGGATCATAACATAACAACTGCTTTACTCGTCATTGCCACACAAATTAGTCGCGGCCTTCAGCAGAACAAGCAAAACGACAGGGCGTCCTCTTGACCTCAATAAGGCTATCTCCAAGGGCAATCAGGCCACGTTATCCTACGAGGGTTGCTATATATACTTCTTACCTAGGCAACACTAAGTGTTGCCTGCCGCCATCTGACACTTTCATTGGAAAGTTTGACACTTTTAAGCATAAACGTACTCAGAACGTTTTTACGTACGAGCATCGTTTGTGTTGTTTACAGTGACTTGAAAAAATCAATTTGGCAAAAAATTTAATTAACTCGTGAACATTTTCGTGCGATCATTTTTCACAACTTTTGACGTGGATTCTCACGACAAGAGTGCATCGATGAACTTAAATCTTTGTATGGCGATGAAGCACCATCCAAAAACTGTGAAAAACTGGTTTAATGAATTCAATCGTGGCCGACGCTCGCTCAAAGACGAATGTCGTCCAAAAATGGCCGTTGTGCCAGAGAACATTGATGCCGTGCGTGAACTGATAATGCAAGATCGTCATGTGACATACCGTGAGATTGAGGCATCCTTGGGCATTTCTTCTACCAGCATACATTCGATATTGCATGAACTCCTGGCCGTAAAAAAGGTTTGCTCTCGTTGGATCCTGTACAAATTGACAATCGCTCAACAAAGGCTCGAGTCGATTGGTGCAAAGAATTTTTGAAAAAATACGATCGCGGTGATTCAAAAGACGTCTCCAAGATCGTTACAGGTGACGAATCATAGATCTATGTGTATGAGCCCGAAACAAAACAGCAATCGACCGTGTGGGTCTTCGCAGTCGAGTCAAATCCAATGAAAGTTATTCGTGGAAGGAGCACTTTCAAGCAAATGGTCGCCTGTTTCTTCGACAAAACTGGTCATGTAGCGACTGTTCCGCTTGAGCAACGTAGGACGATCAATGCTGAGTGGTACATCACAATTTGTTTGCCTGAAGTCTTCGTAGGAATTCGAAAAAAGAACAAGAAAAGACAAATCATTGTGCACCAAGACAATGCGAGCTCTCACACATCATCTCAAACCAGCGCCTTTTTGACCGGCCAAAACGTCGTAGTGATGGGTCATCCGCCGTACATAACTGACTTGGCACCCAATGACTTCTTTTTATTCCCGCACATCAAGAAAAAAATGAGTTGTCAGCGATATTCGTCGCCAGAAGATGCTGTTGAAGCGTCCAGAAACCAATTCTGGCGTCAGAAAGTAAAGTGGATGACATATGTGATAATATCTCATATTATCTGTATGATTTAGCAAGCTTCTTCACTGAAAGGTGCCTCCTAATCATCAGCCTCATTGTTTAAGATATAGACCGCATAGGTGCGCTTGGGACTTGTCAGAATACCACCCTAAGAACATCAACAGGGTGTCTCTTTATGTCTGAGGACCGTCTCCATGAGGCGACGAAGGTCCTTACCGTAAAAATATCAACCGCCAAATCATCAGCCACATTGTTCACGACATAGGCCGCATAGGTGCGCTTGTGCCTTAATGTTAAAGTCGATGACGTCAACAACCCGATTACCAAGTACGCCCAAATTCCTTGGCGTCACAGTGAAAAGCCCTCTTTGATCTTCACACCTATATGCGTAAAGAAGGAACAAGGTGTTTAAGTCAACCGCCGTCTTGGGAAGCTGTAGAGAAAAACTAGTTGCTCTCACACAGAGCGATAGGTATGTCTGTAGCGCCGATGTGATTGGCGAACTTAAGTACGACGCAGTGGAAGAAAATTCATTATATCATTATATATTTGTACCAATTTAGAATTTTGCCAACTTGCCTCAATAATGCCTGTAGGGCGCTGAGGCCAAATTTAAAATGATTGTAAACTTAATAAGTACAAATAAATATAAAAATAATAATAAAAAAAAAAAAAAAAAACACCAACAGGGTGTTTCCTCATGCCTTCTGATTGATAACCATCTCCAAGAGGCGACGAAAGTCCTTACCGTGCGCAGATACAATTTCTTGTTGCCTAAGCAGTAGTCATTCCAACCACCATCTCATGGACAGGATGTCTCTGCCCATCTTAACTTCTAGGCAGGTCAGAACGACAATCACGCTGAAGAAGTCGGAGCGGCAGTGTCCACCTATAGCGTAAATGTAGTGCTTCGGAAACATTTTCCCGGAGATTTCACCAGAGAAGTGGAACGCTGCCTTGGCTGACGCGCGTGGTTCTAGCTGAGCTGAGTTCTGGATGGTACAGCACCTTAATGCGATGACAACGTCCGTAAGTTTGGCCCTTTTACCGTCAGGGACCACATAAGGTGCTGCACTTATAAAATTGTCCGGCTTAGCTCACACAGCTGACCCCCAGGTCTTTTCGGGAGCAACCAGGTCAAATGGCGCTTTTTCTTAAACTGGATCCCCCACAGACGACGAGAACTTCCATATTCTAGCACAGGGCGTACTACGTCTTCCTAAAAGGTCTGAGTGACACATGCGACACATTGGTTAGTATGCCAATAATATGGTCTGATCAATCTATTTTTTTCAATAGGGGTTTTTTTCACAGATTACGCGTGAGTTGTGTTAAACTTTTTTTGTATTGTTTGCCATTTAATCAAGGAAAGACTTACACCGCGAAAGCCACGGTTTTCGAGAATTTAGCCATATCGGTCGAAATGCTCGAACGACTTAACCAAAAGTGGACCCTCAGAATAGACACCCTGAGGCGTCGTTGCGGCCTTCATTTGAAAGAAATTATATTCAACAAATTACTTGCATAAAATGGCCTTACGAATAAACAAGAAATAAAAATATTAATTCCACACTTGATTAGAATTTTTTTACCTCCCAACTACTGAGTTTACTATGTGACACGCGTACATGGCGTGGAACGAATCATATACTCGGTATATAAAATGTTGTTGCTCCACATTTATTTGGTGGTTGGGCTGATCAAAAATCGTGTTTTTATCCAATTCATTCTTATTTCCGTCATTTACCATAAATACGAGTATATCCTAGACCACACTGTGGTACTGTACGAGTACAACTTACGGCTAATCAATGTTCTATCTAAAGAAAGAGGCGAATTTCCCCCACCAAATCAGAATATTATCTAAGTTCGTCTGTCCGTTAAGCTATATGTGACAGCGCATAGAGGAAGGGACCTAAGGATAAAAAAAAATCAATTTTTACTTTTTTTTGTTGATGTGGGCAACAAATGCATCGAATGAGACCGATCCCATGCCCCAAAAGTGTTCCCTCCCAGATATATGCGCGTTTTATGAAAGTGATGGTACACCAAAGATACACGTATTTAAATCTTTAAAATGCCTCTCCTGAACAACACTGGTTTTTACCCTTAGGTCCCTTTCTATTTTGCGCGTCACATATGTTAATGTAACCAATGTGCTGATCGAAAATAAAAATCGGCGACTGACGAAACAATGCACATTTCGGTCCTAGAACGTACCATGTTGAAATTGGTATGGATTGGTCGATTTAGACCCTGGTTTAATGTTTTCAAATACGTACAGCCAATGTAAGCCGCCGCAGTGTGATGGAGGTGTGCACGACTATCCGGCCAGTAAATCCTGGTTTAACCCCGGGTTACAACACCTAACACTTTTCAGCGGCGGGTTTCCACCTCGTAAATGCGAGTAAGAGATTTATCTCTAAGCCATGTAAAATGTTCTCTATAGAATGCATTAGCCGATCGGGGCGGCGTTAAAGTAGGTCTGTGTGTTTACGAATTATATCGTGCACAGCTAACTGATTTGAGAGAAGTTCCCCTTAGTCCTTAATAGGATGCTGTGGCACTTAAGTGAGTAAAGTATATGTGACGGGTAAAATAGAAAGGGACCTAAGGTTAAAAACCAGTTTTGTTCAGGAGAGCCATTTTAAAGATTAGCTCCCTTTCTATTTGCGCTTAGAATCGTCGACTTCACTTTCATAAAACGCGCATATCTCTGGGAGGGAACACTTGGGAATGGTATCGGTCTCATTCGATGCTCAGATGTTGTCCACATCAAAAAAAAGAAAGAGAGATTCACGATCGATAAAGTTTTTAGTCAAACAAATGCCTATTTTATCGACAACGATTTTTTTTTGATTACAAAAATTGGAGAAACGTTGAACTAAGTATATTGAGCTAAAAGGAAATTATGTAGAAAAATATTTTTTTTTGCAAAAAAAAATGTGTTTAATTCGAAAAGTCACGGAATTATTGATATGCCTTTTGTGATTTTCCCAAACATAATTTTTTTAAGTATAGCAATATGAGGCCTGACCGCTCTAGAATCCTCATATGGGGACCAATCTCCATGCCTTTAATTAGCTTACCTACAAAACATATAATAAATTCAATACTTTTCAAACTGTGTGTGCATTTCGGGATGCCCTTTATAATTAGAATTAAATTATGGAATGCATGGTACGAGTACATGTGATACTTTTACAAAAGAGCACATACTTGCAAAAAAATATATTAACATGCATTAATGATGTATAGCAAAATTTGAATGAAGACCATTGCGTAAAAGTTTTTAAATTTCACCAAAATGGAAATAATATTCAAAACACATCCGAAATTTGTATTCGATTTCATAATGTCGACTCGTCGGAATATTTGTTGGCTACCAAATTTTGTATGAACTCCACGTCTGCTCTCTATCTGTTGTCAAATTCAAATACACAAGAAATACGTTTTTATTGAAAACTTTCTAGTGTCAATATGTACGTCTGTGAGCGTTCTCATTCGAAGAATTTCGTTTTTGTTCTTGCCATTTCTCTAGTGCTACGATGCGAAAACTCAAACAAGTGTATGCCAACATGCATTTAGATGAAAGATTATTTAAGTTTGAAAATTTTCCAGAGAAAAGAAATTAAACTTAAGACATTTGCGTAGTTGTGGTGAAGAGTAGCGAAATTTTATAAGACAGCATGACGATGGCTTAGCCAGCAATATGACTGTTGAGCCCGAAAAAAGGATTTGGTTGAAAAGAGTTTTCTATAGCGGAAAAAAATAAATAAGCAAAGAAGCAATAGTCTGGGAATTACAATTCAGTAGTATTGCCTCATAGCGGAAAACGGAAAAGTATTTTGTCTTAAATTATTATCACACTTATTATGGCTGTCGTTGTCGAAGTAAGATATTTGATAAAGGCAAACCCAGTAATATTATGACCGTCTTTAAAGACTTTGTCGGATATATTTAGTAGACTTTTGCAAATGTTTGTTTCCAAGCTATTACGAGGGCGGTTCGGAAACTTCTTAGCCTAGCACAAAAAGCGGTATAAACAGAAAAAAGTTATGTGTTTTGGAAACTTCCATCTCTGCTATGAACACATGTTAAATTTTGTTTCGATCTGGCAACTCCTTCATATAGAAACAGGTGTTCACAAAAGACGCATCCGCGATTTTTTTACAATGGAAAATTTAGAAATGCGTGGTGTCATTAAATATTTACATAAAAAAGGTTTATCGGGACAAGAAATTCATAATGATATGGTGAATGTGTTAGGTGAAAGTGCTCCTTCATATGCAACAGTAAAAAATTGGGTTGCTGAATTTAAACGTGGTCGTACAAGCATTGAAGATGAACCACGTAGTGGACGTCCAAAAACAGCAACAACAACAGAAATTGTAGCCAAAGTGCATGATATGGTATTAAATGATCGACGAATAAAAGTGCGTGAAATAGCTAATATCATGGGCATCTCAAATGATCGAGTCCATTTAATTTTGCATGAAGAACTACAGATGAAAAAGCGTTCTGCAAGATGGGTGCCGCACTTGTTAACAGTCGACCAAAAAGTCATAAGATTGAACATTTCTCAAGCTTGTTTGGATCGTTTTCAGCGAAATAAAATGGATTTTAAGCGTCGTTTCATAACTGTTGATGAGACATGGATCCACCACTATACTCCAGAGACAAAAGAACAATCCAAACAATGGACTGAAGCTGGAGGAAGTGCCCCAAAGAAGGCAAAAACAATTCGATCGGCTGGTAAGGTTATGGCAACGGTTTTTTGAGACTTCAAAGGTATTTTATTGATTGACTATCTGCAAAAGGGTAAAACAATAAATTCAGAGTACTATTGCAACCTTTTAAATCAGTTAAATGTACAATTTCGAGAAAAAACGTCCTGGCTTACAACACAAAAAAATAATTTTTCATCAAGACAACGCACCAGCGCACAAGAGTGTTTTAACAATGGCTAAAATCAACGAATTAAAGTACGAGTTGCTTGACCACCCACCTTATTCTTCTGATTTAGCTCCCAGTGACTTTTACCTGTTCCCAACTCTAAAAAAATTCCTTACTGGCAAGCGTTTTACCTCAAATGAAGATGCAATTACAGTTGTAAACCACTATTTTGAAGACCTTGAGGAAAACTATTTTAATCAAGGGATAGAATTGCTAGATAAGCGTTGGACAAAGTGTATTGAAGTTTCAGGAGATTATATTGAAAAATAAAAATATTTTTGAAAAACTAACTATTCTCTTTCATTGATAGGCTAAGAACTTTCCGAACCGCCCTCGTATCTCTATGAAAATCGAAATTAAAATAAAATAGTTATAAAGGGTGATCCAAATTTTTAATCTAGGAACATATTTGTCTCGGCACCTTTCGACACGCGTTTTGAACCCAGGGCTATTAGACCACAACCATTAGCCTAGGCCTTCAATTCAGCCAAAAGTTAAATTTATTTCAGATTTGTCAGAAAGTTCCACTTTTTTGAGTACCCATATGTGACAGCGCATATAGAAAGGAACCTAAGGGTAAAAAAAAAAAATTCACTTTTTTTTGATGTGGACAACATCTGCACGCAGAGAAAAACATGGTTACTACATGGTCACGGCAATAATAATATGTTCTCCGCAATAAAAGTATGTTCGTCGCAACCATAGCATTGTTAACTGAATTTATTTTTGACAATAGTATTATTGCTGCAATATTAATATTGGTGAAATGTAACAATAGTATTATTGCCAAATTTAAAAATGAAAATATGGTTATAGCAACAATATAAATATTGTTGGTGCGACAAAAGTATAGTGTTTTGCGTTTCATGTTAACAATAATTTGATTATGGCAATCATTCTGTATGATTGCAATTTTTCTTCATATAAATATGCTTTTAAGAACAAATGTTATTGGTACGGATCTAATGCAATAATAGTACTTTTTTTTATCGAAATTAAAATTTTTTAAACAAGCTGCTTTGGCTTTGTTTAACTGAAATATTTTTAATAAAAACGCTTACGTTTATTTAAACTTATTTTTTCTACTGTGAAATAAATCACTCCTGTTATTTTGAATTTAATGTATTTTTGAATAATTTTCATAATTCAAATCTATTTTTGACAACTTAAACTAATTATAATAAATAATATTTGGGATCAAATCTATTGTCGACAACTTAAACAAATTCTAATAAATTATATTGCGGATCATAGTATAATTGTGTGTGATCATACTATGGTTGTAGGGATCATAACATGGTTGCGTGTGAATCATACTATGGTTATGAGGATCAAACTATGGTTGTATATGAAAAATACAATGGTTGTGAGGATCATACTATGGTTGTGAAGATCATAGTATGGTTGAGTGTGAATCATACTATGGTTGTGGGGATCATAGTATGGCTATGTGTGAATCATATTATTGTTGTGAGGAGCATAGTATGGTTGTATTTGAATCATACTATTGTTGTGAGGATCAACAACAATATGTTGTAGCACAACCATATACCTAGTGTCAATATTCGAATATTGTCACCACAACCATACTTATTTTCTGCGTGTGAGCATCGAATGAGACCGATCCCATGCCCCAAAAGTGTTCCATCCCAGAGATATGCGCGTTTTATGAAAGTGATGGTACACCAAAGATACACGTATTTAAATATTTAAAATGGTTCTCCTGAACAAAACTGGTTTTTACCCTTAGGTCCTTTTCTATTTTGCGCGTCACATTTGTCTTATGCTAGAAAGGACATATTTTTTTCGAATTTCTTCGAATCGTAAAATTAGTGCGATATTTGCGATTTTTTTGTATGTAATGTCTTTAGTTCAATGAGGCCGATTTGTGGGCCCCTTGCGCCTATATGGTCCGAGTACTAAATTTATGCAAATCTTCAATATTCAATTTAAGTTATTTTTTTGTAATATTACAAATTTTTTTTATTCATATAATTCAGACAATTTAAAGAGTTTAAGGACTTGTTCTATTTCTGCTTAGATATCACAGGACTTTTCTTAAGATATTATTTTTATTTAATAGAGTAAAGGAAGAAGAAATTTTGAAAAACCTTTTGAAATTTTGGTTTGATCCAAATCTTAAACTAGGAACTTATTTGGATTTCTGAGAAAATGTCACTAATTTTGGATACCCATATTTCCCCGAACATTTAAGGAAGGTTCTTGGGCCCCTGGTCTCAATGACCATGCCCATTTGTTGGAGGGTTTAAGAATCTATAAATACCGCTTCCAAAAAAGCTGATTTAAATGTTAATTAGTGAAAGTAGCAAAAATATCCTAGAATTAAATATAAGGTGAACTTTTTGCCTTCTGGTCGATTTGGTCAGTTTTCTGCTTTCAGTCTAGATCTAGATCCTCTTAGCGAGTTGTGAGGTCAATAATATGTTTACTTTATATGGTCACAGATAGGTGTTTTGATCTGTTCCAAAAGGAGGTATATACCCGTCCAATGGTAAGCAGTATAAAAAAATGTTCGTTGTCTTTAAACCTTATACGAGTCTTTCTAATAATATTTTCCTAAATTCGATAGTCATCTTTAGAAATGTTGTAATGGGCACTCAATCCCTAAAATTCCACTAATCGGTATTTTTTTGCATACTTCTTATTTACAATAGCTCGACCGCTTTAAAATTACGTCTCTATCCAGGCAACAAATTATTTTTTGAAGCGATGTATGCCGTAAAGGGTAGTCCAATCATAATGCACGATGTTAGTTGTGAGTCACACTCTAACGTCAAGTTTTTTTGGCCAACTTAATTTGACATTTCTTTATTTCAGTGTTTGACAAATTCAACAATTGCGCGATAAAGTTTTAAAATCCTTTTAGGAAAATGGGCGTTCAAATCAAAACGCAGTTCTTGCACCTCGTGATTTTCTGATCAGCATAATTGACCAAATGTGTCAACAATCGGGAGAATTGTGCGCAAATTTCATTAAACACAAACATCACCAATGCGAATTTTGAATAAAAAGTGTAATATACGTCCTTGCAAGGTTCAACAAACTCAAGAGCTGAAGCCTACTGACCATTTCAAGCGTCGTTACTACGCCGAATGGTTAGTTGGAGAGACAGAAGTGAATGGTGACTTTACAAAGAAAATCATCTTCAACGACGAGGCACACTCCCACCTTAATGAATGCGGCAGAATTGCCGCATTTGGGCAAAGTAGCATCCACGAGTAATTATTGAAAAGCCGATGCATCCACAAAGAGTGACTCTTTGATGCGGTTTATGGGCTGGCGGCGTCATCGGCCGTACTTCTTCAAAAGAGAGGTCAGCCAGAGATAATTACGGACATCTTGTAGCCAGAAATGGAGGATATGGACCTAGGCGATATGTGGTTCCAACAGGATGGTGCCAATGCCACACAGGCAACGAAACAATGGCTCTTTTGACACCGTTGGACTTCTTCTTTGGGATGTTTAAAAGAAAAAGTGTACGTCAATAGACCAAGAAGCTATAAAATGTGATACTTCGGCACATTAACAACATTGTACCTCTATTATGTCTCACAGTCATTGAAAATATGGACCATCGGCCGATATTTTATTTTACGCACAATTGTTATAGGCCCTTCTATCGTAATAAAAAATCATAAGATAGTTCTCTGAAAACAAAACAATAAATAAACAATTAACATCGTGTGTTTCGGTTGGACCACCCTTTTTAATTTTGTTTTTGGCTTCGTAAACAAATTTTATATAAAATAAACTGAACCCAGGTTAACACATTAAAATTTATATTATAAGAATTTTTCGACCAGCCAGATAAAGAACCTTTTTTCGAGCATTTGCGCGAAAAATAATAATTTTTTACTGGAAAACTATATACTTAGTAGGGACATAAATACTGTTACACACGTTTTATGCTGTAAAATAAAAAGTACTGAATGTTTTTGGACCAAATATTTTGTAATATATTTATTGATGTATATTGTATCCAAAATTAATCTACTTATTCAAAATGTCTGCCTTTTGCCTTTACACACGCCTTAAGTCGCACTGACCAATCATCAATAGCTGCTCGAACCTCGTCCATTGGAAAATTGGCCACAGCTCGAACCAAAGCAGTCTTAAGAGATTCAATGTTGGGGTATCTTTTGTGACAAACCTTGACCTCTAAAACCGTCCACAATTTGTAATCCAATGGGCTCAAATCTGGACTGCCTGCGGGCCATTCTTCAGAGGAAATGAATACTGGCAAATTGTTTCGAAGCCAGGCCTGGGACGTTTTAGCCTTATGGGCCGGCGCCGAATCCTGCTGGAAAGTCCATGGTTGGTTTTGGAACAGGGAATTGTTAAGAGACTTCACAACAGCTTCAAAAACGGTTTCTTGGTAAAATTTTGGCCGATGTTTTGACTCCTTGTTCGCAGAAATGCAGGTCAGTGACCCCATTGTAAGAGGTCTTTAACATCTCCAGTCTCCTTAACCAGTTTTATGCATCGGTAGACGAACATTCGGCTAATCCCTAGTGGCCGGAGCGTTTTGAAAATATCGCTTTTTCCATTTCACACCTGAAAAGCGCTATTACAGCGATACGGTTCTCATTATCTGACCACTCCATAATGATAGTTGAAACAATTTTAAAATCCCGTTACAGACTAACGCTATTGAGGCTAGCTTTCAAAACCCATTTGGCATTAACGGGGTATGTTCAGTTGTACTATTGAAATGGATGTGTGTTGAAATGGGTGTGTACTAGCCGCATGTTCGTCTACCGACGCATAAAACTGTTTAAGGAGACTGGAGATGTAAAAGACCGCCACCGGTCGGGCCGCCCACGCTCTGTTCGAACACCGCATGTCATCAAAGCCGTTAAATCAAGAATTCACAGAAATCCGCTCCGAAAACAGAAAATCATGGCCCGTGAGATGAATTTCACGCAAAAGTCCATGAGTCGAATCATTAAAAGACTTGGGACTTGGGGCTTTCAAACGACGTACCGGACATTTACTGACTGCAGCTTTAAAAAAAGTAGGATTGAAAAATGCAAACGTCTTTTAGTGAAGCACGCTGATAACTTGCACAGAAAAATTTTGTTCACCTTTAAAAAAAACGAAAAAATTTAACAAGCCAAATAATAGAGTGTATGCGCGGTCATCTAAGGAAGCATCTGAACTAATCCTAGGAGTGGAAAAGGGTCATCACCCAGCTTCAGTCATGGTTTGGTGGGGTGTCTCTTACGGTAGGGTCACTGACCTGCATTTCTGCAAACAAGAAGTCAAAACATCGGCCAAAGTTTACCAAGAAACCTTTTTGGAAGCTGTTGTGAAGCCTCTTAACAATTCCCTGTTCCAAAACCACTCAGCAGGACTCTGTGCCGGCCCATCAGGCTGGTTTGGTGGGGTGTCTCTTATGATGGGGTCACTGACCTGCATTTCTGCGAAGAAAGAGTCAAAACATCGGCCAAAGTTTACCGAGAAACCGTTTTGGAAGCTGTTGTGAAGCCTCTTAAAAATTCCCTGTTCCAAAACCAGCCAACAGGACTCTGTGCCGGCCCGTAAGGCTAAAACGTCCCAGGCCTGGCTTCGAAACAATTTGTCAGCGTTTATTTCCTCTGAAGAATGGCCCTCAGGCAGTCCAGATTTGAACCCATTGGATTACAAATTGTGGACGGTTTTAGAGTACAAGGTTTGTCACAAAAGATACCGCAACATTGGATCTCTTAAGACTGCTTTGGTTCGAGCTGTGTCCAATTTACCAATAGACGAGGTTCGTGCAGCTATTGACGATTGGCCAGTGCGACGTAAGGCGTGTGTAAAAGCAAAAGGCGGACATTTCGAATAAGTAGATTCTTTTTGGATACAATATACAGTGCGCTCGGGATAACGTCAACTAATTAAAACAGCGGGTGTTGACATTTACCAGATTGTTGACGTTTATCAATGTACAAATTTAAGACCAAAATATTATTAATACTGTAGTTTAAAGCGCTTTTATTACTTATAAATTAATATCAAACAAAAATCATATCCAAAGAAAATCATAAAACAACAAAAATATTCTACATGAGATCATGCCATATCTTATATCTATTCTTAAGCAGGTATTAAAAGAAATCTGTTATTTTTTCTTCTGTTTTTTCCTCTCTTATAAAAGAAATACAGCTTTTTCCCTTAAACTTCCGGTTAAAAATTTCGATGGCTTCGCTTGGTTTTACTGTCTGCAGGTTTTTATCAACATCGTAATCGTTATCATCAGTCACTTCTAAATCCTCATTTGCACATGACCCAGTTACGTCATTCAATAAAATATTATTATTCCACTCCTCAATGGAGGGTACTGTATAGTCAACCTAAAAAAAATTTAAAACATGTCTGGTACTGTTCAAGAAATAGCTTGGCAAAAGCAACAATCCTGAGGATTTGGTTCATTAAGCACATCAACTGCGCTCACCATTAGTTGTTGAAGCACTGAGTCCATATTTGCTTTCAGAATACTTAATGGAATATTTTCCTTCAGATCTTCCTCATCTTCTGTGAAACTCAAAAGAGTTTTCCAGCATTTAGCCATAGTGTCTGTACTGATTCTATTTCATGCGATCTCTAGAAGCCTAACAGCGTCTTTCAATGTTACAGTTTTCATTGAATTAATTAGTTCTGATTTTTGCCGTTATCATGGCTAAAAGTCTTTTTCTATAGTACAACTGAACAGGAAAGACAATAACTACCTATCTATACACATAAGCGAAACCCCCTAAATAGAAAATTACACACGGTTGTATGAAATTATTTTAACCGTTTCTATTTTTTTGAATAGTAATTTTGAATTTTGTGAGTTGACGTTTTAGAGCTTTGAGGTTTGGTTGACGTTTTAGAGTAGACAATACAAATAAAAAAGGGTTGGCGGTTTGGGATGTTGACGAAATGGGGGGTCGTCAACCCCCCATTTCGTCAACATCCCGAGCTCACTGTACATCAATAAATATATTAAAAAATAGTTGGTCCAAAAACATGCAGTACTTTTTATTTTACAGCATAAAACGTGTGTAACAGTATTTATGTCCCTACACGCAGAAAAACAGTATGGTTGGGGTGACAATATTCGAAGAGGATCATACTATTGTTGGGTATATGGTTGTGACACAACAATATTATGACCCTCACAACAATAGTATGATTCACACATAACCATACTATGATCCCCACCAACATATTATGATTCACACTCAACCATACTATGATCTCCACAACCATACTATGATCCTCACAACAATAGTATGTTTCTCATACAACCATAGTATGATCCTCACAACCATAGTATGATTCAGACGCAACCATACTATGATCCCCAAAACCATAGAATGATTCACACTCAACCATACTATGATCCCCAAAATTTTTTATTAGGATTGGTTTTTTTTGTTATTCAAAAATAGAGATTGTTATTAAGTTTGTTATTTTAAATTACATTACTATAAGTTCATAGCCAGATTTGAGGCCATGTTTATATTAAACATTTCATTCAAGAAACAAAAATATATATTCCAACGGTCAAAAATACTTTTAGTTGCCAGCAGGGGTGAATGCTACTTCACCATCCGTAGACACCAAGTAAAGAATGGGATTAAACCCCATGATCGAAGGCTATATACTTAAGTGCAGGCAGATTTTAAATAAACGAGAACCAGTCAATTTAAGAGTATTTCACAAAACAAAGTAAACACAATAAAAATCCCTCGAACCACCTTCCGATTGTTACTGATTTTTTAATGGACAACAACCATTCACTGTATCGTGTGCATGTGTTTTTTTTCTATATCAAAAAAACATACGCACACACATGTATGCTCTATAAAACCTGTTTTGTTATGTTCATAGTCGCAACCATGCTGTATGATTGCCGTAATCATATTATTGTTAGTGTAAATTTTAAACAACAATACTGTTGTTGTACCAACCATGTTTATATGGTTGCTACAACCATATTTTCATTTCTAAATTTGGCAATAATACTATTGTTACATTTCAACAATAGCAATATTGTCGCAATCATACTATTGTCAAAATAAAATTCAAAAAATAATACTATGGTTGTGACGTACATGCTTTTATTGTAGAGAACATAGTATTGTTGCGGTGACCATAGTGTAACCATATCTTTTCTCTGCGTGTACTAAGTATGACCCTAGTTTGTTGACGTCGAATTTACGTGCAGTAGTCTGGCCAGGCCCTTTGATAGCTCCTAGCTTTGTGCGCACTGTAGCTACGAGGAGAAAGTGGTCGCTCCAAATGTCTGCTCCTATCTTGTTACGTACATCTAGTAGGGATCCTCCCCAATTGTTAAACGTAACTTAAAATCTATTTGATTTTAAGTTACGTTTAGTTTTGTGTGGGAACAGGGTACCTCCGATGACCATGTTATATTTGGCGCACGTTTCAGCAAAAAATTCCCCATTAGTGATATGGACCCCACGACATGTCTGCCCCTTATATTTCTAAAATTGGTATTCGAGGAGCATACGATTGCATTTGAATTCTCCCATAAGAATCAAGATGTATCCGTGGTGGACAGTTAGCAAAGTCCTGTCCAGCTGACAGTAGAACTCTACCTTGACGGTAGGTCATGTACACTGTATGTACGAGGGCGACCGCAAAACTAACTGGCCTGGCACATTTTCTGTTTTACTAGCACCCTTTTTTTGTTTTTGTTTTTTAAAAGCAATCTTTTATAAGCCATCTGTCAAAATTTCCGAAATATTTAATGATCATTTTCTTTGTTACAGGTGATTGAAGTAAACAAGTTTTATAATTTTTGAAAAATGGAAAATAAAGAGTTTCGTGCGGTAATTAAACACTTTTATATGAAAGGTTATACGCCACAATTAATCAAAGATGAATTGGATTCTGTTCATGGTGATAATGCACCATCATACTCCACTGTGAAATCCTGGGTTCAACAATTTAAAATGGGCCGTTCAAGTACGGAAGATGAACAACGCTCTGGAATACCGAAAACTGCTTCTACTATTGAAAACATTAGAAAAATATTTAATGAGTGACTAAAGATAGACGAATAAAGCTCAGATAACTTGCTGATATTGTTAAAATACACGAAAAGCAAATTTCGAGTATTTTACATGATGAACTCCACATGAAAAAGCTATCCGCAAGATGGGTGCCGCGTTTGTTGACTTTGCCCCAAAAAATCGTCCGTTGGACCAATTCCGAAGAGCTTTTAGCGATTTATCAGTGTAATCCAATAGAGTTCTTGCGCCGATTCATAACTGTTGATGAAACATGGATCCATCACTACATCCCAGCATGCAAAGAACAGTCAAAACAATGGATAGAAGCTGGTAAAAGTGGTCCCAAGAAGGCGAAAACTATTAAGTCAGCAGGAAAAGTAATGGCCACAGTATTTTGGGATGCAAGGGCTATAATATTTATTGATTATCTTGAGAAAGGAAAAACTATTAATAGTGAATATTATTGTGCATTATTGGATCGGTTGAGTGAAGAAATCAAGAAAAAACGACCGCATTTAGAAAAAAATAAGTTCTTTTTCGTCAAGATAATGCTCCTTCACACACTGCATTTTTAACTCAACAAAAACTGGCCGAATTACGATTTGAAATTGCTCCGCATCCACCATATAGTCCAGATTTAGCTCCTTCTGATTATATCCTTGTTTCCAAATTTAAAAAAATTTCTCGGTGGCAAAAAATGTTCGTCCAATAGCGAGGTTATTGCTGAAACTGAGGCATATTTTGAAGGTCTTGAAAAATCTTATTTTTCGGATGAAATTAAAAAACTTGAAAAACGTTTGATGAAGTGTATTGAGTTGGAAGGAGATTATGTTGAAAACTAAATAATAATAATTCCAAAAAACGGTTCTTTTTATGTTAGGCCAGTTACTTTTGCGGTCGCCCTCGTACTTAAGCTTTCGGGTTCTGGTTTGGAATTTTTCAGAAATGATACTGTCACTATGTGGTTTCCACCCTATAAGTGGGTCGGACGCTTCCTTTGGTAGGAGGATACCGACTACGATTGACCTTTAGACCTTTTTCTGCTTCTCAGAGTATAGAAGAGTGGGTAAATTCGTTGTTTTGACTTATCAAATTCATGCCACTGGGTTTCACTGAGTGCAAATATGAAGAGACTGTAGCTCACAGACTCATTGCTGAGCTGATTAAGCCTAGATGGTTCTAAAAGTGTTCATATACTTATATTCATGATCCAATATGTGTAAATAGAAACAGGTATATAACATTTTTTGTTTAATCTTCATAAGCTACTGCTGCATATATGGAACATAAAGAACTCCACAAAAATATAGTATCACGACCTAAAGCCACTTCTCCCATTGTGGAGCAGCAGTTTGTCGGTGCCATGAATTCTTCGCCTGAAAGAAAAAGTTATACTCTTTTTGTTCAATGTCACGTCACGTATTGTTCGACTTTTGGCTCTTGTTGTCACAGCATAATTCGTCGCTTCCACACCCCGTGCACTCTACACCTTTTCCACTTGAATGAAAATGTATAAATAAAAAAGCGGAAAATACTCCGCCTGTTGGTGACAAAGACAAAATGACTTCATCAGTATTCGTATCAGAAGGAAAAATCATCCCATTGGCGACGACGACAAGAAGAAAGGAAGTCATTTCGCATAATATCTATGGAAGACAAATTCATTATACCCGTTCCTACCAGGCCCAATTCGGCCCCGCATGTATTTGTGCTTATTTGTATAGGTATTTGTGTGTCTCATAGCGATTTAACAAAAGACTGTGGGTATGTGCGTGCGTGTGCGTGTGTTTGAGCGTTGAATCAACAACCATTTTTTGACTAAATAATTTGTTAAAGTCATATTTCAACATTTGGCCCTTCATAAATTCGTGCAAAGATTCTGGCGTACATTTCATTGGAGGTGTTCACTTCCTTAATAGGCAGAAGCACTGTGCAAGGCGGCAGAGAGGGGTACAGAGAGGGGTAAAGAGAGTGCGACAACAGACAACTTTCGTAGAAATATTATCATTCCATATGTCACCTAATGTGACAACAATGACATAAACACGCAACACTTTTTTACCCACCGGAAGTGTGTGAACACGTGTATATGTGTGAGTGCGTGGGGCGGGTAGGGCAAAAAGTGCCTTGGAAAGTAACAGATGAGTGCGAAATACGAGGGATGACCAGTAATGTTTCAGCTGATATGTGGGAAGGTACAGGGTGGCTGATGAATATTCCTACATACATAAACTCAAACAACTGTATGGAATTCATTTTTGTTTTATTTATGTTAAAGCTCATTCAATTTCATTAAATATAGCTTTATAAGTTTTGAAAATAATGGAATTTAAATGCCAACATGTTGTTCATTCCTGCTTGGAGAGTTGAGACAGGAATAGCCGCAATTGTTTCTCGAATGGATTGCTTTAGTTCATTCAAATTTGTTGTTTTTGCTTTGTAGCCTTCCTTCTTGCAATAACCCCACAAGAAAAAGTGAAATTCACTAAGGTCAGGTGAATTTGAATGAATTGGAGTTTCTGGATATCAGCTTTTTGAGAAATTTTCGTCGCAATTCTGTCTTAAAAGGCCGTGCTATGTGAGGAGTTGCACCATCTTGCTAAAACCACACAGTCAAAAAAAATTCTCATTCGGCGTAATTCTGGATAAAAAAAACTCTCGCAACGGTCTCCAGTAACCGTAACGGTGGGACCGTTTTTTTCGAAAAAGTAGGGCCCGACAATGCAGCGTGATGAAACTGCACCCCACGCTGTAACACGAAGTGTATGCAATTCCGTCTCATGGAGCATCTGTGGGTTGGAAGCACTCCATATTCGACAATTTTGTTTCTTAATGTTGCCGTTTAAATCGAAATGGGCCTCGTCAGATATGAAAAGTCAGTTCAACTTATTTCCGTTCTCTTCCACCATTTGAAGCATCTTCTGGCAAAATTCCAAGCGAATCGGGAAGTTTGCTGCGTTCAGTTTATTTGAATTTTATATAAAAATAACTCCAAACTTTGTGCATAATTGACTGCAAAGACTGTCTGCGTATACCCATTCGAGCAGATAAGCTTCCTGTCGAAACTCTTGCATTGTTTTGTATTACAGCAGCGATTGTTTCCTCTGTTCGAACTGAAGGGTTTCGATGGTAAGGTCTTCTATTGACTTCCTTTACTCTGCAAAATTGTTAAAAGTCTCATTATGGTCCATCTGCTCGGAGGATTGCCGCCAAACATGCGCCTATACTCTCTTTGAACCGAAGCTACGATAGCAGTGGACACTCCAAATTCTTTTTTTTAAGTGTCCTAGTTATTAATGTTTGTTAAATCCAAAAATCAATTTGAAAAATAAAAAAAATTAACCAGATTCATTAAATAGAAAACAAGTTATAAAACTTTTTTTTTTGTAGCGGCTTTCATCAGCCACCCTGTACTTTACATATAAAAAATAGTCAAAGAACCCCACACGCAGAGAAAAGATATGGTTACTATATGGTCACGGCAACAATAGTAAGTTCTCTGCAGTAAAAGTATGGTCTTCGCAACCATAGTATTGTTTTTTGAATTTTATTTTGACAATAGTATGATTGCGGCAATATTAATATTGTTGAAATGTAACAAAAGTATTGTTGTCAAATTTAAAAATGAAAATATGGTTGTAGCAACAATATTAATATGGTTGGTGGGACACAAGTATTGTTTTCATGGGTCTTATGTTAACAATAACATGATTACGGCAATCATATCGGCAAAACCTTATTTTTTTTTTAATTTGACAATGTTATTTTTACGATTCTTACGCAATAATAGTAATAAAAATTAAATTTTTTCCAAAAAAAAACTACGGATTGGTATAACTCAAATATTTTTAATAAATGATTTTTTTACTGTTAAATAAATCACTCCTATGGTTACATAACTTACTTAATAAAAGTCTTTATTGTTAAATAAAAACGTATTTCAGTCTTTACAAACAGTTTTGGGGATCATAGTATGGTTGTGCGTAAGTCATACTATGGTTGTGAGGATCATACTATGGTTGTGAGGATCTTACTATGGTTGTACGTTAAACATTCTATGGTTATGAGGATCATAATATGGTTGTGGGGATCATAGTATGGTTTAATGTGAATAATAATATGGTTGTGGGGATCATAGTATGGTTGTGTGTTAATGATTCTATTGTTGTGAGGACCATAATATGGTTATGGGGATCATAGTATGGTTGTGTGTGAACCATACTATTGTTGTGATGATCATACTATTGCTGTGCCACAACCATCTAACCAACAATAGTATGGTGCTGTTCGAATATTGTTACCCCAACCATACTTTTTTTCTGCGTGCACGTAATTCTTGCCGTTATGGCCTAACCAGGGTGCTTCATTGCACCGGGTAAGATACTTTACAATGCGAATACCAACGCTCACCCAGCTTACTGGAGGTTTTCACTTAAATGATCAGCGATGCGGGCATCACCTATCTCTTGGTAAGGGATTGGGCACTTTCTTACGCCTCAGCTACTCTTTGGGTATCGGCACTCGGCTGTTAGGCAGCCGTAGCCACTTTGAAAATCTCTTAGCTGGTCAGCTTAGAACAATACTTGCACAGGCTCCTGGCCACCCGCGGCATCAGACACGAGTCTCTGGTCCGACCTTCAGTTCCAGCCGATCATGCTGTGACTGGTAGCGTCAACGCCTACACATAGGATTTGCTCCGTGCTACCCACAAACATAGAGGCTGAATCCCATTATCCGAGGGTTAATCTAATCTTTCAGGGGAGCTCTCGTGTTAAGTTGATTTAGGTAATCCTCGAACCCCTGCGCACACAAAGTAAGACAGTTAAAGATTTGTAAAATAACATATGTCGGACTTTACCGACTATAATGTACCATACACCACTCTGCTTGTCTTTCTGCAGTTTGAGGTTGGTCGGACTTAAAATGTGACTTGTAGAACGGAAGAGACATTCAGGGTGGGCGATTTAACATAAATTTTGAATTGGCTGTAAAAAAAAAGTACTGATTTTTTTTTCAAATTGTTGGTGTTATTGGAAAGGTTGAACTTTGTCATTTAAAAATGAAACACCATCCGATGATTAAAAATCCAGCTTAAAAAGTTAAAACCCTCAAACCTGCCTTTTCTTTTTCTTCATCTCCTGGTAGCTTCTTTCACTGCAATGTCTTGCAAACTGCCACAGTGACCATCGTTTGTGGATGTCACATAAAGCTTGCGATACCTGCGAATGAACGTGAATGAAATGGGTGCAAAAGTTTTCAACACCACTGAGTGTCTGACACAGCGAAAGTGGAATGAATGAGCGAACATTCGCTGGTTGACATTGGCGTGAAAGCCAGCCAGCCTTAACATGGCGACATTTGAATTAGCCCCAGACTGAATAGGATTCACCGTCGAAATGTTGAAATGTGAAAATGTGTCAATGCAAAACACCAACGAAGACAATTGGTTCAAATGCCAGCGTTGATACTGCCTTAAAAGCAGTGCCACAGTTTCTACTTGTATGCCACCACCCTTTGAGGGATGAGGGTATACATATATCATTGGGTAAGGACAAAAAGTGTAACGCATCGAAAAATAGCATTTTAAACTCTACATACGAGTATGTTTTGGCCAAATCCGTTTCATGATTTGTTACCTGGCCCAAAAGACTATTTGAGCCATGTCCATCTGTCCGTCTGTGCGGCTGGTGTGCACAATACTTTCTAAATTGTACATGTCGTTATATTCTTCCAAAACTGTCTATGGGATTGAAAATGGGTCGTATTGCCACACGCCCGCTGGCACCTTCCACACAAATGTACTGTTACGCCCGGTTTTTGGTATTCTTAAAAATCTTTAATGCTTTTTATCCAATCTAATTCGAAATCAATTCTGAGCAATAAAAATAAAACCTTAACTTGATGACAATTAATAAGATTCCTAACCACGCCCTTTCTGATACCTCCCACACAAATGACCCTGTTTCAGTGCATATGTGACAGCGCATAGAGAAAGGGACCTAAGGGTAAAAAAATCAATTTTCAGCTTTTTTTTTGATGTGGACAACATCTGAGCATCGAATGAGATCGATCCCATGCCCCAAAAGTGTTCCCTTCCAGAGATATGCGCGCATTATGAAAGTGATGGTACACCAAAGATACACGTATTTAAATCTTTAAAATGGCTCTCCTGAACAAAACTTGTTTTTACCCTTAGGTCCCTTTCTATTTTGCGCGTTACATATAAGAACCCACATATCTTCTCTCCTAGTTAAAGCAGTTCGCTTAAGTTGTGAACACCGTTATATTTTTAGAACGGCTTTGTACTTGCATATTCAAAAAGGAATTGTCACGCCCCTTTTTGGTACCTCCCATATAAATACACTATTCTTTAAATATCTCTAATGCTACTCATACGATCTAACGCAAAATAAATACCGTATCGCTGTAAAAGCGCTTTTCGAGTGTGAAATGAGAAAAACGATATTTTCAAAACGCTCCGGCCACTAGGGATTAGCCGCATGTGCGTCTACCGATGCATAAAACTGTTTGAGGAGACTAGAGATGTCAAAGACCCCCACCGGTCGGGCCGCCCACGCTCTGTTCGAACACCGCATGTCATTAAAGCCGTTAAATCAAGAATTCACAGAAATCCGCTCCGAAAAAAGAAAAGCATGGCCCGTGAGATGAATATCGCGCAAAAGTCCATGAGTCGAATCATTAAGAAAGACTTGGGACTACCGGACATTTATTGACTGCAGCAAAAAAAAATAGGATTGAAAAATGCAAACGTCTTTTGGTGAAGCTCGCTGATAACTTGCACAGAATAATTTTGTTTAGCGATGAAAAAAATTTTACCGTTCAGGAAAAATTTAACAAGCAAAATGATAGAGTGTATGCGCGGTCATCTTAGGAATCATCTGAACTGATCCCAAGGGTGGAAAAGGGTCATCACCCTGCTTCAGTCATGGTTTGGTGGGGTGTCTCTTACGATGGGGTCACTGACCTGCATTTCTGCGAACAAGGAGTCAAAACATAGCCAAAGTTTACCAAGAACCCGTTTTGGAAGTTGTTGTGAAGCCTCTTAACAATTCCCTGTTCCAAAACCAGCCATGGACTTTCCAGCAGGATTTTGCGCCGGCCCATAAGGCTAAAACATCCCAGGCCTGGCCTCGAAACAATTTGCCAGCGTTCATTTCCTCTGAAGAATGTCCCACAGGCAGACCAGATTTGAACCCATTAGATTACAAATTGTGGACGGTTTTAGTGGACAAGGTTTGTTACAAAAGGTACCCCATTATTGGATCTCTTAAGGCTGCTTTGGTTCGAGCTGTGGCCAATTTTCCAATGGACGAGGTTCGTGCAGCTATTGACGATTGGCCAGTGCGACTTAGGCGTATGTAAAGCCAAAAGGCGGACATTTCGAATAAGGAGATTCTTTTTGAATACAATATACATCAATAAATATATTAACAAATATTTGGTCCAAAAACATTAAGTACTTTTTATTTTACAGCATTAAACGTGTGTAACAGTATTTATGTCCATACTAAGTAAGATTAACTTGATGACAAATAATAGGATTCCTAGCCACGCCCCATCTGGTACCTCCCACTCAAATGGCATTGTTTCAATTTAGATTCGAACCCACATTACTTGTCACCCAGTGCGTGAAATTTGCTTGAATTGTGAACTCTATTTTATTTTTGTATTTGTTCTGGTACCTCTGGTGCATATGCACCATTCCTCCCACTTTTGGTATAGGCATAATATTCGTTATACTATTTATACAATTCTGCTGAAAATTAGTTATGAAAAATTCGAATAAAAAAAATCTTGCTGAAGAAAATTTTAAGCCTACGCCACGCCCCTTCTTGTAACTCCCGATACTATCCGAGCTTAGAATTAAACCCACATAACTTTTTTCCTAATGCATTCATTTCGCTTGTTTTCTGCTACATGTTTATTTCATCTTTGTATAATCATAAAAAAGTGGATGCCACGCCCAATTCAAGTATTTTACACTCAATCGGGCCTTTACGAATTGCCATTAAAATCAGTTCGCTTAAGGCAAGGGCTGGCGGAAAGATTAAAAATGTCAAATTCATATGTGACGCGCAAAATAGAAAGGGACCTAAGGGTAGAAACCAGTTTTGTTCAGGAGAGCCATTTTATAGATTTAAATACGTGTATCTTTGGTGTACCATCACTTTCATAAAACGCGCATATCTCTGGGAGGGAACACTTTTGGGGCATGGGATCGGTCTCATTCGGTGCTTAGATGTTGTTCACATCAAAAAAAAAAGTTAAAATTGATTTTTTTACCCTTAGGTCCCTTTCTCTATGCGCTGTCACATATATGGATTAGGGGATTATGTAAGTCGTAATAACCAACTGAACCTTTTTTACTTTCTTTTTTTCCAATGTTGTTGCTGTGATTAATGCCAGCGCAAAGTGGAAACCATTCACCCTCATGCATTTTTTTTTAAAGCGGGTAAGGGGTTACACAAATGCTGAAATTTCTGCAGAGATAGATGTGAACTAGATACGAGAATAAATAAAGGTGCTTTCCATTGTGCCACTGCGTTAGCTAATTTGGACAATTTTGTTACGAGTATAAGTAAATGAACTCGAACTCTAATTAGTTGGAGTTTTATTAAATTTGTAAAATGTTATCGCAAAAGCATTTCCAAAAGCCTTGTCAACTTGTAGCATTCTTCGCTAGAATATACATAATAATTTAACGGTAGGATGAAGCGCTTAAAGAAAGTAGGGAAAGGCTTAGGGCCAAATCTTGTAAATATTTTTAGATAGGACCAGTAGAATACGTACATAAACAAGGTAGAATTGTTCGATTTAACAAATAGATGTTGCTATTGAAAAATTTGAAAAATTTTATTAAAAAATAATTTATACACACAGAGAACAGATTCGTTGCCACAACCGATTTTTTATTTTGTCAACCGAACGATTAAGGTTACATGTACCTCGAGTAGGAGGGCGGTTCGGAAAGTTCTTAGCCTATCAATGAAAGAGAATAGTTTGTTTTTCAAAAATATTTTTATTTTTCAATATAATCTCCTGAAACTTCAATACACTTAGTCCAACGCTTATCTAGCAATTCTACCCCCTGATTAAAATAGTTTTCCTCAAGGTCTTTAAAATAGTGATTTACAACTGTAATTGCATCTTCATTTGAGGTAAAACGCTTGCCAGCAAGGACTTTTTTTAGATTTGGGAACAGTTTAAAGTCACTGGGAGCTAAATCAGGAAAATAAGGTGGGAGGTAAAGCAACTCGTACTTTTATTCGTTGATTTTAGCCATTGTTAAAACACTCTTGTGCGCTGGTGCGTTGTCTTGATGAAAAATTATTTTTTTGTGTTGTAAGCCAGGACGTTTTTCTCGAATTTGTACATTTAATTGATCTAAAAGGTTGCAATAGTACTCTGAATTTATTGTTTTACCCTTTTGCAGATAGTCAATCAATAAAATACCTTTGAAGTCCCAAAAAACTGTTGCCATAACCTTACCAGCCGATTGAATTGTTTTTGCCTTCTTTGCCACTTCCTCCAGCTTCAGTCCATTGTTTGGATTGTTCTTTTGTCTCTGGAGTATAGTGGTGGATCCATGTATCATCAACATGAAACGACGCTTAAAATCCATTTTATTTCGCTGAAAACGATCCAAACAAGCTTGAGAAATGTTCATTCTTATGCGTTTTTGGTCGACTGTTAACAAGTGCGGCACCCATCTTGCAGAAAGCTTTTTCATCTATAGTTCTTCATGCAAAATTAAATGGACTCGATCATTTGAGATGCCCATGATATTAGCTATTTCACGCACTTTTATTCGTCGATCATTTAATACCATATCATGCACTTTGGCTACGATTTCTGTTGTTGTTGCTGTTTTTGGACGTCCACTACGTGGTTCATCTCCAATGCTTGTACGACCACGTTTAAATTCAGCAACCCAATTTTTTACTGTTGCATATGAAGGAGCACTATCACCTAACACATTCACCATATCATTATGAATTTCTTGTCCCGATAAACCTTTTTTATGTAAATATTTAATGACACCACGCATTTCTAATTTTTCCATTTTAAAAAATTCGCGGATGCGTCTTTTGTGAACACCTGTTTCTATATGAAGGAGTTGCCAGATCGAAACATAATTTAACATGTGTTCATAGCAGAGATAGAAGTTTTCAAAACACTTAACTTTTTTCTGTTTATATCGCGCTTTTTGTGCTAGGCTAAGAAGTTTCCGAGCCGCCCTCGTATTCCCTCAGTACAACCGAATATTATTTGGTACTTTCAGTTATTGGTAATTTTCAGTTATTGTAACTGTAGTATCGGTGCAATATGTATCCGAACCTTCAGAAATGAAGTTTAGGATCTTAAAATCCACATACTGCTCGTAGTTCAATAAAAAAACTCAAATTTCAGTCAGAGGCGAAAACCGTCTCTACGAGTTTAAGCAAACACTCGTGGAGAGATGACAAACAAAAAGTGGTCAAAGAAAAAGTGGTTAAGATGATGGAATATTTTTACTGGAAACAAAATTGCTTAATCGATTGGCTTAAAGACAATAATAATCGAACTATTTTATTTTTAAAAAGTATCATTTAACAAGCCCTTTTTGGTTATTATGAAGTTTTAGTTTTTATCACTTATAATTTGTTACTACAGCAAAATGTTTGTAAAATTGTGGGTTGCCACAACTACCAGTTGTGGAAGCTACATAACATTTTCGTGTTTCATTGGTATGACCGATCAATAAGTCGTGAGTACATTACGTAATATTTTGAACCGAATAACCATTGCGATAAAAAAGATTCAAAGAATATATACGTATATTTCTGGCCTAGGCAACACTAAGTGTTTCCTGGCGCCATCTGACATTTCTGTTGGAAAGTTTGACATTTTTTAGCATTAACGTACTCAGAACGTTTTAACGTACGACCATCATTTTTGTTGTTTACAGTGACTTGAAAAAATCAATTTGGCAAAAAATTGGATTTAACTCGTGAACATTTTCGAGCGATCATTTTTCACATCTTTCGACGTGGATTATTACGACAATAGTGCATCGATGGACTTAAATCTGTGTATAGCGATGAAGCACCATTCTATAGCACTGTGAAAAACTGGCTTAATGAATTCAAACGTGGCCGACGCTCGCACAAGGACGAAGGTCGTCCAAAAACGGCCGTTGTGCCAGAGAACATTGAAGCCGTGCGAGAACTGATAATGCAAGATCATCATGTGACATACCGTGAGATAGATGCATCCTTGGGCATTTCTTCCACCGGCATAAATTCGATATTGCATAAACACCTGGCCGTAAAAAAGGTTTGTTCTCGTTGGATCCCGCAAAATTTGACAATCGCTCAAAAAAGGCTCGTGTCGATTGGTGCAAAAAAATTTTGAAAAAATACGATCGCGGTGCTTCAAAAGACGTTTACAAGATCGTCACAGGTGACGAATCATGAATCTATGCGTATGAGCCCGAAACAAAACAGCAATCGACCGTGTGGGTCTTCGAAGACGAGCCAAATCCAACGAAAGTTGTTCGTGGAAGAAGCACTTCGAAGCAATTGGTCGCCTGTTTCTTCGGCAAAACTGGTCATGTGGCGACTGTTCCGCTTGAGCAACGTAGGGCGGTCAATTCTGAGTGGTACACCACAATTAGTTTGCCTGAAGTCTTCGGAGAAATTCGAAAAACGATTAAGAGAAGACGAATCATTGTACACCATGACAACGCGAGCTCTCACACATCGGCTCAAACCAGCGCTTTTTTGACCGGCCAAAACGTCGAATTGATGGGTCATCCGCCGTACAGCCCAGGCTTGGCACCCAATGACTTCTTTTTATTCCCAAACATCAAGAAAAAAATGCGTTGTCATCGTTTTTCATCGCCCGAAGCAGCTGTTGAAGCGTTCAAAAATCATGTTTTGGAGGTGTCCCAATCGGAGTGGAAAAAGTGCTTCGACAATTGGTTTGAGCGAATGCAAAAGTGTATAAATCATGCAGGAGAACACTTGAAAAACAATAAAACCATTTTTGATGATGAATATTCGCATTTTTATTATTAGGCCAGAAATATATATACATATGTATGTAGCAGCCCAAGTATAAATTTACTTTGTCATTCCACCTTGAACAGCAGCATCTGTTACTCATATTCATTCGATCGCCAACCAGGCCTCACAGATACACAGGCGATGAGGCAAAATATGACTGGCACACCCAACAAAGTTCTTGTGAGGGTCCATTAGTGAGGATTTGCAAATATGGTCGAGTTTTATGCTAGCCAATCCCAATGCTGCTTGTTAAGCCACAAACTCTCGAAGGGCTTAACATCGTCGGCTCTATTGATGAATGGAATTGTTGTCGAGGAGTCAGACGCTCTTAAAGCATGCAAATTCAGTGCGACGTTCGCTGCTACAAACATACTTTATTTGTGAAGTTTCGAAAGAAGCATTGAAGTCATAGGCTTTTTAAAGCTGTGCAAGAAACACTTCACATCCTCCGACCTCCTCAATATCAACACCACAAAAATTGAGAATGATTTACTTACACATCTGGGCGGGTACTTCAAGGTCTTCTTTGTAGTTTCTCGACCGGATACGTTTCCAGACCGAGTGAGTTTCTTGACCGGGGATCGTGCTGAATCTTGTTGGAGATAGCAGCGTAGCCAACTCTGTTGTTTTACTCTAGCATTGGCGGAATGTAAGTTCCGTGTCACTCTTTTACAGGCACTATAACGGGATGTGCTCTTCTGACGTAGGTTATCTAATCCATGTGACTGAAGTTATATTCGTATTTAAATTCACCTAGAATGGTAGAATTACATAATTTGGTCCAGAGCGGAACTTATACTTCTGTCAATCAGACCACTTCCAGGAATTCAATATTCCCCTTTGTCCTCCATGGACGCACTAAGATCTGCTGTAGAGTAATTTTCCCTAAATTTCATATTCCAGGTGAGAAATTCAATATTTTAAAAAATAATTTCAAACAAACGGTCTTCTAGCGTTATTACCCTATTCTAGTAGTAATAATATGGCAGTAGTCTGATAGACGAAAGTATTTGCATTTGTCCTCCACTCTAAAGCAAATTTTTGCAATTCTGTCTGTCTAGGTGAATTTAAATTCGAATTTAACTTTTTTATCTCCCTGGGGACCGCCGATTTTTTGCGTTTGCGAAAGTTAAATTTGAATTTGGTTATATTTTAAGGGCCGATGTTGATTTTGAATAAAACACAAATTATTTAGGAAATTATTGTCATTTACTTTTATTATGATAATATTGGTATGGTTCAATTATGTATGGAACAAAATCTCGGCCAAATGGCCTCATATTGGACAAAATACGACCCGATGATGCCGCCAGCCCATAAACCGCACCAAACAGTCACTCTGCATTGTGTTTTCGACAGTCACTCTTGGATTATCATTTGCCAAAATGCAGCAATTCTGCTTACTGACAAATCCACTGAGGTGAATATGTGCCTCATGACTGAAGCTGATTTACTTCGAAAATTGATCATCCGCATTTGCCACTTCTTGTCACCATTCTGACCATTGACGACGTTTGGAATGGTCAAGAGGCTTTAGTTCTTGACTCAATTACACCTTGTAAGCGTACACCTTTATGCATACGAGTAATGTTCATCAAGGACGAGCGTGAGAGGTGCAATTGTTGGGCACGACGACGAGTTGAGGTGGACGGCTCTTCAGCCACACTATCGCGAACAGCAGCAATATTTTCTGCAGTACGAGCTGTACGAGAATGCACTGGTGCTTTTACATCTCCTACAGACCCGGTTTGCTTAAATTTTTGCACGATTTTTCCGATTGTACGCACATTTGGACGAATAAATTGACCGAAAAAATCAAGAAGTGCACGACATGTACGAGTATGTTGATTTGAACGCCCATTTTCATAATAAGCCTGAATACCTTTAACGCGTTGCTCGCTTGTGTATCTTTCCTTGGTTCAAATTGAGTTAGTCTGAAATGCAGAAAAAACTTGACGTTAAGGCGTGGTTCACATTCAACATCGGCCATTAAAACGTATCCACCCTATTTATCTAATCTTGACAAAACTTGACACATGCTTGGTTTTTTGACCAAAAGAAGGACGTTATTAATATTGTAGAAAATCGGTTTAGATTAACATTTAGCTCTAGGATCCACATCTTGCTTCTTGATGAACTTTAGCACACTCTAGATTTTTGGACCAAGGAGGAAGGATGTTGCTAAAATTGTTAAAAACATAAATTATAAAAAAATTATTGTTCTCTGATTTGTTTGTTTTTTTTTTGCTCTAGAAGCCACATCTTACACCCAATCTGGATGAAACTTAGCATGTGAAAAAATTTTGTAGGCCAAGGATGGACGTTATTAAACTTAAACAAGAACGTATTAGAATCAGCTGTAGCTCCCACTCATAGGTTCAACCGATTTTAATTTTGTTTAGCTCTAGAAGTCACATATTACAGGTAATCTTAATAAAATTTGGCACACGTGGGTTCCTCCTCTCAAGAACAGGCGCTGTTGTAATCGAAAAAATCCGTTCTGATAAAGATATAGCACCCACATACGAGTATATGTTCAACCGAGTTTACCAAAATAATGCAATTTCTCGCAAATTTAAATATGATATGCATGTTTTTAAATCTGGGTTAATTGGCTTTTCTAAACAAGCAGGAGTGCAGGCTATAATATTGTCCGTCACGTCCGACTTAATCTTCTTTGTTACTAGTTGTATATATTTCTTCATTAGACATATTCTTCGAATACTAACTTTAATGTACTGTGCCTTTTTTTGCACGAATTAACTTTTTTGAAGAGTCAAGTACTGCTGGACATTTAATGAAAACGTCATCATTAACACTTTCTCATGCATTTTAGCTATCCAGCCGTAATTTCAAGGCTTCATAAAAAGCACTTCTATAACCACACATTTGAATAAAAAGATTTTGTTTATTCGCCGTCTAAATAGAAAGAAGTCCTTTATGTCTTGAGCATGTCTTAATTAGTTTTATTAAATTTAAACAACACTTCAAATTCCCAAGTGTGTAAATATTTTCTTTGTTTACTTGGAAAATGATAAATGAATGAAATGATAAAATACACAGCATGCTAAGGGAAGAGAAGCCGAGGTGGCATAATAACATTTGTTAAGTTTCCTGGGAGACACTTCGATGGCATCTGTATTCCCCAACCATATGTGAACAACGACACGACACATTCAACTTAAGTGATTCTCTAGTGTGTGTAAATAGTTTTGAGAAATTTTTAACAATATTTTCCTTTTCTTGGTACACGAAGTGCTGGTGAGAAGTTTTCAGGCTTCAATTTTATGTAAATAACCAGTGAAAGTTTGAAGAAAATTCTTTAAAAAAAAGAGCAGTGGCAAACAGGTGGTTAGCACTGGCCATGAACCAGGTTTCAACGGTTGGCCCACGGCTTATTTCTGTTTATATTTTGACACCCTACGATATATCATACACACAGAGAAAGGATTTGTTGTCACAACCAAATTTTTTTGTCAATGTTGGTGGTTGCACGTACTATTCACGTGTTCCATCGCTACAACCGAATGTTAACTGACACTATAGGTTAAAGAAACAAAGTAACGGTAACCCCATCTAATAAAGACAATTAGTGAAACTGCATTTGTATTCTACTCAATGTTGACAGCCGCCAAATAAAATGTAGCGAACAACACACAGCTCCCACGAACTCCATGGTGCGAATAACAATTTTAAAAAAACAAGCAGAAGCAAAGAATGCTGCCCATAACACAACGTTGATAGGTGTAGCCACAATACGTGCCTTCTCAAGATTAGAAAAGGTCCTAATCCGACAAAAGATACAAAAAAATATAATTGGGTTAGATTGTAGTGTGTGTATAGTCATTCAAAAATAACGTAGCAGTACGTCCTAAAACTTTAAGACATACCCCTCGTAAACGTTTATATTTTTTAAATTGTATTAATACAGGGTTTTACCTAGTCATTATTCCACATATTTAAAGAATTAAATTTATTTAAACTTTAGCCATTAGTTTTGTTTTCTATAGACGACTGATTGAGATTGCCTCGAGAGTTTTTTCTCTCTTCTCCATAGAATGTGTCAAAAAATTAAAAAAAAAACAACCTCAGTTATGGATTTTATATATTCCTACGTTCCGTTATTCATTGTCTGAAGCGTACCGATTTTAATGAAATCTCGTAAACAGTCGTTTGTGTGGAAGGTAATAAAGGGTGGTTAAATTTTAAGGGACGATGCCATTTCTTGCCACCATTCTGACCGTTGATGACGTTTGAAATGGTCAAGAGGCTTTAGTTCTTAAGTCAATTGCACCTTGTAAGCGTGTAAATGCAAGTTTTTATGCATAATGTTCATCAACGACGAGCGTGAGAGGTGCAAGTGTTGGGCACGACGACGAGTTGAGGTGGACGGTTCTTCAGCCACACTATCGCGAACAGAAGCAATATTTTCTGAAGTACGAGCTGTGCGAGCATGCACTGGTGTTTTCACATCTCCTACAGACGCGGTTTGCTCAAATATTTGCACGATTTTTCCGATTGTACGCACATTTGGACGATTAAATTGACCGAAAAAATCACGAAGTGCACGATATGTGACGCGCAAAATAGAAAGGGACCTAAGGTTAAAAACCAGTTTTGTTCAGGAGAGCCATTTTAAAGATTAGGTCCCTTTCTATTTGCGCTTAGAATCGTCGACTTCACTTTCATAAAACGCGCATATCTCTGGGAGGGAACACTTTTGGGGCATGAGATCGGTCTTATTCGATGCTCAGATGTTGTCCATATCAAAAAAAGAAAAAAATTAAAATTGATTTTTTTACCCTTAGGTCCCTTTCTCTTTGCGCTGTCACATATGCATTTAGATTTGAATGCCCATTTTCATAATAAGCCTGAATAACTTTAACGAGTTGCTAGGTTGTGTATTTTTCCATGGTTCAAATTGAGTTTGTCTGAAATTGAGAAATAGCAAGTGAAATGCAGAAAAAAACTTGGCATTTAGGTACGGTTCACATTCAACATCGGCACTTTTTTTTACTTTTTTTACAACGATGAAATAAACATATTTCAAAGTAAAAAATTAAATCGAAATTTAAGCATTAGTGGAAAAGTTATTTGGGGGTTCTTCTGTTGCAGGTACAAGAAGGGGCGCGACTGATATATCAATCTAATCCCATCTCCAACTAAATTCTATTTTTTAGCAGAATCGTATGAAAAGTATTTAAATAATTATGCAAGTATTAAAAGTGGGCGGAATGGTCATTTGCATTAGTGGTACCAGAATAGGGCGTGTCATCCACTCTTCGAACGCGCGTATAGAGCTTTTATAAAAATATTATGAAGTTGCCAATATAAGCGAAACTCATACTCTAGAAGACAAGTTGGTTGGGTTATTCTCATCTTAACTGAAACGGGGTAATCTGTGTGGGAGGTGCTAAAAGGGGGATGGCTGTTATTCTTATAATTTGTCTCCAAGTTAAAATTATAACTCTGTCCTTAAGAATTTATTTTCACCTAGATCGTATAAAAAACAATCATGATATTACACGAAAACCAAAAGTGGGCGGAAAAATTGGATGACAGGTAACTAAATCAAGTTCTTGTAATCCGCATAATCAAGTTCTGGTAACTTTGTCCCCTTTGAAGGACTGAACGGATGTGTCGGTACCATGCCAGTCACCTGAGACACGACTAAAGCTTCTACCTGTATACACATATTCGTATTAAAAATAGAATTAATCTAAAATGTTGTCATATTATCAGACTTGCTTATAATTTCTGCACCTAAGCCTGTAACCTCCGCCAAAACAAGAGCAGTGGGCAACTTCAGTAGTTTCGGTATCTTCTCAGAAACAAAACTTTTATCTGAGCATGGATCAATTAGAACTCGCACTTTGTACGCCGAGCCTAAGTTCATTATATTTTATTTACCCATGCCGTAGCTAGCATTACGTTTTTTGTAACCACCGTGTGGTGCGTTTGAACCACAGCGGCGAGCCAGTAAATTCAGTGGACTACTGTATTTGTCTTGGAAAACTTTGATTATTAAACTGGGCTACATTATTTGTCTGGTTTTGACTAAGTTTTTTTGTAAAATCCCGATGCAATAAATTATGATGCTTCTTCTTACATTTTAAGCAACCGTTCGGACTTGAGCAATCATTGTACGTATGACCTATAGTCAAACAATTAAAGCAATATTTGAATTTTTTAAAACTAATGCTCGACTTTTTAAATCCAGACTCAAAAATTTCTGGCATGATTTAATTGCATGTGATGCTTTACATAATTTGAATTGTGATACCTCAGCTTTCATGTGATAAGTCTTAAGCAGTTTTATTTTCGAGGAAGTTTGGTGATTTTTGTCAGACACTGTTTGTGGGCCACTAGTCCGCTGAAAATTATTCATCACTTCTGAGACACTTTCTAAAGCATGGAATCTGTCAGTTAGAAACGTATTTAATTCCTTCCATTTGGGAATCTCTGTTTTGTTTTTAACTGATTGCTTCCACAGGCTTAATGTTTGCTCCGATAAACGAGACGAACATTGAAACACAAAAATCGGATCCCAAGATTCTATATCTATATTGTATAATTTCAGGATCGAGATACATTTATGTTTTCCTTCAGGAGCCTTTTCACCTCATCTGCAGATTCCTGCCTACATGGCGCCAAATTGAACAACAACTTCAGCTGACTCGTATTTACTAGGACACGTTTATTTTCATATTGAGACTTTAAATTGTTCCACGCAATCGGCAAAAATGTTTTGCCGTTGGGATCACATTTCTATTCCAGCGCTTCACCATCAGTTTTTTGAAACAAATAAAAAAGTTTTTCAACTGGGCTAATTCTCGTATTATTTATGAAAATCGCAGTAAACATGTCTCTAAATGTTGGCCACATTACATAACATCCGTGAAATATACCTTTGTCGCATGGCGGTACCAAAACCGAAAATCCCTGATGAGGGACTATTGAATGAGATTCTGTTGTCTTTTCCATCGGAGTATTTTTCCTCGCTTTTGCAATAATATTCATGCATTTATTGTGCGCTCTGCGATCCTGACCATGCCTGGTTTGAACTACGACTTATTCTTTTTCATTTCCTAAAGTCTCCGCTGAGCACTCCTCATAATTTTTTTTTTATATTTTGTCCAAGCTTTTGTAAATTCGCCTTTTTCGAAATCTAAGGCTTCTGTGGAATACTCAGATAAACTTCTTCTCGAAACTGAGCCTCAATTTTCACAATTTCCGGCTCGAAGGACCAATATTGAGTATCCGGGGTTCTGAAGGACGTCCTGGGATGTTGGCAGCTGCTCCGGATGTTCGGATACTCCACAGGTGGTTTGTGTCGCCGGCAAAGTTCCTCCTCCTTTTTTTGCCGAAACCACGGCCTTTCCCCATGTATTTCCGCAATAAAAACTATATGGATCGACTAGTTTTAACATATGAATTTATAAGTCCACTTTTTAGATATAACGATGTTGACAATTTAGGCGAATTTCATACACTAGGTGACCAGTTTTGTAGGTTCTAATCATCAGTGGAAGAGGTTCATTTGTGTAAGAGGTACCAGAAGGGGCTTGGCTAGGAGTCCAATTATATGTCATCAAGTTTAACTAATAACTTTATTTATAAGTATTGAATTAATATTAGATCGTGCAGTGGTATTGATGATATTTCAGAAATACCAAAAGTGGGCGTAATGGTACATGTGCGTGGGAGCTGCCAGAAGGTGTTAGGCAATATTGCTAATTTTTAATTCCATAGACAGTTTTGGAAAAAAAATTACGACATGCTAAATTCAAAATCGACTAATAACTCCTTTCGGGAGTTGTTGTGCAAACCAGCCACATAGACGGACAAGTTTTAAAATTGTCAAGACGTATGTAGGGTCTAAAATGCTTGTTTCGATGCATGTTACTGCTTGTATTGCATAATACCCTCACCCTACTGGGTAAGAGGGTTGCTATATATATTTCTGGCCTAGGCAACACTAAGTATTGCCTGGCGCCATCTGACATTTCTATTGGAAAGTTAAACATTTTTTAGCATTAACGTACTCAGAACGTTTTGACTTACGACCATCATTTGTGTTGTTTACAGTGACTTGAAAAAATCAATTTGGCAAAAAAGTGTAATTAACTCGTGAACATTTTCGTGCGATAATTTTTCACAATTTTCGACGTGGATTATCACGACAAGGGTGCATCGGTGAACTTAAATCTTTGTATGGCGATGAAGCACAATCCTATAGCACTGTAAAAAACTGGTCTAATGAATTCAATCGTCGGCTCGCTCAAAGACGAAGGTCGTCCAAAAACGGCCGTTGTGCCAGAAAACATTGATGCCGTGCGTGAACTCATAATGCTAGATCGTGATGTCACATACCGTGAGATAGAGGCATTCTTGGGCATTTTTTCCACCAGCATACATTCAATATTGCATGAACACCTGGCCGTAAAAAAGGTTTGTTCTCGTTGGATCCCGCACAGTTTGACAATCGCTCAAAAAAAAAGGATCGTGTCGATTGGTGCCAAGAAATTTTGAAACAAATACGATCACGGTGCTTCAAAAGACGTTTATAAGATCGTCACAGGTGACGAATCATGTATCTATGCGTATGAGCCCGAAACAAAACATCAATCGACCGTGTGGGTCTTCGAAGACGAGCCAAATCCAACGAAGCAAATGGTCGCCTGTTTCTTCGGCAAAACTGGTCATGTGGCGACTGTTCCACTTAAGCAACGTAGGAGGTCAATTCTGAGTGGTTCACCACAATTTGTTTGCCTGAAGTCTTCGGAGAAATTCGAAAAACAAACAAGAAAAGACGAGTCATTGTGCACCTTGACAATGCGAGCTCTCACACATCGGCTCAAACCAGCGCCTTTTTAAGCGGCCAAAACGTCGAATTGATGGGTCATCCGCCGTACAGCCCTGACTTGGCACCCAATGACTTCTTTTTATTCCCGCACATCGAGAAAAAAATGCGTGGTCAAGGATTGGCGTCGCCAGAAGATGCTGTTGCTGCGTTCAAAAACCATGTTTTGAAAGTGTCTCAATCGGAGTGGAAAAAGTGCTTCGACAATTGGGTTGAGCGCTTGCAAAAGTGTATAAATCATGCTGGAGAATACTTTGAAAAACAATAAATACCATTTTTGATGATAAATATTCGCAATTCCATTATTAGGCCAGAAATATATAAATCAGCCTACTATTTGGTACGGACAAAACGAAAAAGCCATTTTAGACCCTACATATGTTTCGATGACTTCACGGATATTTAAGTCATTTGAGCCATGTCTGTCTGTGCGGCTGGTCTAAGAAATTGATAATGGGCAGTATAGGTACATCCCTGCTGGTAGCTCCCACGTGTAAAAATTACGAAATCCTAAAGAAGCTTTTGTAAGAAGCCGGTTCGTAAAAAAATTCTTCAAAAAATACACAAAATGTGCGAAAAACTTCCTCAATAATATGAAGACTGTACAAAGAACATAAAAAGAATTGTGTTTCGTGAATATGACGAACATAACTTTTTCAGTGTAGACCAAAAATTCGGATTTGCTGAATGAATAGTTAGAAAACACGCAACCACAAACATTCGGTAGGCATTAAAAAAATCGATTGTGACGTTCACAGCATAGAGAGTATTTTGTATATAATTTTTGATATAATCGGTCACGAGGTTGGACAGCTTTAGAAACTCTATAATTAATTTAGCTTGTTTTGCCATTTCGCAATAATTTTAGTAGATTGTTACGTTAGTCTGATACGCATTGAATACCATTATTCTCACATAATTCTGTTTAATATTTATCTCAAAGTGCACTCTTGTATCTTGAGGGCGTCATACTTATTTCATAGACCACTGTATATACATGTATAAGTACATATGTATATGCTGTATATAAATATACAGTACAAGTTCTTGTGCTGTAGTCGTTCTTTTGTAGTTTATGATTCATTTTGCAGCATTACTTGTATTATTAATTAATTTAACAAAATTCTTCTCTCCCAGATAGCCAACAATCATTCATCATATGAGTGACCAGCATACCAAGCAGCACACATAATATGGATCACATCCATCTTTCCCTGGAATCCAGTCGAGTGCTGTATTCTCAGGTATGTGTATGGAAAATGTTATCCTCTGTTGATATTTTCTTCATCTATTTTTAATTATAATTAATGTTAAATTCCATAAAATTGCTTGTATGTTTTCTCACTTGTTCCCATGGTGGCTCACATATACTGGGTGGCCCAAATAAAACTGAAGGGTTGACCGAAAAGGATAAGAAGAAGTGTCATTGTGGCTCTAAAGGAACCATGTGTTAGGATTATTCTTAACAAACAAATTTTAATGATAGTCGTATTTAGAGTCCCGTAAATGGTTTCTAGTTGACCCTCCTCATTTTCAAAAATATGAACCAAACAGTACATCTGGTGGGCTTAAATTGACGCTCATGTAAAAGCCTAGGATCCTGACACTGATCCATGCTCCTCAAATCGGGAAACCATGTTTCTAATCATGTTGTTACTGTGTGCTGTTCTGACGACGATAATTTTTTTTTTTTTTGATATCCCAAATTACGCAAAAAAAAGGTATTAATGAACGACTACTAGATAAGTTTCGTAGTGTAACAGCAGCATGAAAGTGGAACACACTAAGACTACTAGCCAATACTATTGTTTCAAATTAAATCAAAGACAAGGCAATACCCGTAGAAAACGCTTTTTTTAATTATTTACAAATCATTATGTTTCACATGTTGAAATATTTTTTTCTTATAAGTATGGCAGGAGTAATTAAATGATCTGAGCGAGACAGGCAGACTATTAAAAATGGATTTCTTCTGGACCTTCCAAACTGGAAAATTTAACTACAAAGATTGGTGTCTGAAGTTTATACATCTTATAGAAGTGAAGTAAACTCCTTATTTTTGTAAACTCCATAAAGCTACAATGCAAAAACCGATCAATGTACTCCGAAACGTGCCGCCGAATATTAAGAGAATATAAATACCTCACCACACGATTGAATGCTCGACGAATCTTATCCATGACCTGAGCCACTGCTCCAGAGTAAACTTCAATACAATACAGAAATATTGGCATAACAATCGCATAACCTATCCTAATTTTAATGTGTAGTGGAAGAGACAATTCCAAGTTGTACAACTTTCCCAAAGTAAAGTTAACTCTGGAAACCATGGAAACCAACTTATTATCAAGAGTAATACCAAGACATTGAATATTATCAACGAATTCGATTACACTATTTGATACAGACACTACAACATTGCTCTCCAAAGGACTGCCAAAGAACATTGCTTTCGTTTTATTCACATTGACTGTAAGTCCATTACTGGACAACCAAACAGCCAAATTAGATGTTACGAAATTAATATTACTCTGCAACACGTCCAAGAAGTCCGAGTTTCCCTTAAACAACAATTGAACATCATCAGCAAAAGCAAAAGGAACACAGGAGCTGGTTTCAACACTAACAAACATATCATTAATATACATTACAAACAAAAGCGGTCCAAGAACAGAACCCTGAGGAACTCCACTACTAACTGGAAGCAAGTCTGAGGAACAGCCATTTAAACATACATACTGTCTTCTATCAAACAAATAAGACTGCAAAAGCCTACACGCGGAACTTGAGAACCCATACGAAAAGTATAACTTCTCAATAAGCAGCGCATGATCCAATCGGTCAAATGCCTTCTCTAGATCAAGCGCTAGAAGAACGCAGCAACCACGATCAACAGTAAATTTTCTTATATTGTCAGTCAGACCGATTAATGTGGAAGTTGTACTTCGATTATACCTGAAACCAGACTGACAATCATGGAGCATTGAAAAAGCATTGATCCTGGAGACCATTTGGACTTTGAGAATATGTTCTACTATCTTAGTGAGTTCAGATTTTTGACTTGCCAGAAGATTAATGAAATTTTACAATTTTGACGCTTTGTTTTACATCTGTAGTTAATGAAGGCCGATTTTTTGGTCCCTATGGACCCTATGGTCGAAGTGCATTTTTGGATTTGAAAGAAAGGGTTGCTATTTTTAAAAGAGTACATTACTCCACAAGCTAATAAGATAAGGTTTTTTGGTGTTTGTCATAGGGTGGGGGGGGGGGGGGTGGGTGGTGAAGTAAGTTAGCGAAGTTAAGGCAGACGTTTCATCGTTGGTGTGGCCGGCTTCTCAATATGTGTGCTGCCGACAAGGTCTTTACTCATTTATCGATCTATATTAAAAAAAGCATTGCTTGATTTTGTATAGTATTATTGTCGAAGAGTGAGGACACAAGCGACTCACTGAAACAAATTTTACCATCTCCCATAACATTGCGGGACGGCTTTGAGACCCTTAGGTCAAGGCATCTAACGCACCCAAATCGTAAATTTAAAACTCTGATGGTACGTTTTGTGCCTTTTAATGTCCTTATGCGACGACTTGTGGGCCCCTATGGAACGCAAAATTTGCGTAAATCTTAATAATGGGTACATTACTGTTTCCGGATACCCATATCTCCCAGAACATTACGGGTTAGCTTTTGGGCCCCACGGCCACTAGGTCTTGACCTAACTTAACCAAATCGTGAACTTAAAATTGTTAAGAAAGTTTCCCTGAGATCTAATATGACCTTTTTTCTGCCCCTAAAGACTTTGTACCCATAAGACAATGACCTAAAAAAAATTAAATCTTAAAATCCATAAAATCCATGGGGAAATTTTATTGTTTTTAATACCCATGTAATTGTTGAGCCCTTAAGTCCCACATTAAACGGTCCGTTTTCGAAATTGGCATAGGTCCTAAATATAGGTATAAATTTGGACTTGTAAGAATATTTTTTTAATGTTTCCGGATAACCGCATGTCTCTGAAGGTTACGGGACTACGTTTTGGGCCCCAGGGTCCACAGATCATGCCCATAGGTCAAGGTCTCCAACTCAGCCAAAGCGTAAAATTGATATCAAATTCATATTATTCAGAATTTCACTGTTTCTGAGCACCCATGTGCCACTGTTCAAAAGGACCTTTTTTTCAGCGCTCTAAGGACCTTATATACATAGCCAAGGCCTTAAATTTCTTCGGACCACATTGAACAGGGATTAAACCGGCTCAAGACCTCTTGCTTCTGTATTTAAATAGAAGACAAGTTTTTAGCAAAATGGAAAAGTGACATTGATTTTCGTGGCTGCACACTACTTTTATCATGATTTCGGGTCCGTGACAACCCTCTTCAGAAAGCCTTGCTGCAATTGTTGAAAGTAAAACCGAACTCTATAAGTCCAGGCTCTTCCCAAACGAATGAGAACTACTGTTGTAAACCTTACGTTTCATGTTTTCTTCACACAATTGCCCCCGAAAATACAACTCACTCTTGCCACCTCTAAACCCCTCCACCTCGAACCGTAAAAAGAATGTGAATTTTTGACTAATCGCGAAATTGTATTGTTTTTAATACCCATGTGTCCATAGTTGAAAGAGGCCGATTTTCGGTACCCTTAGGCCTATACGGCCCAAATCCCCAATTGGTAAAAAACATAAATTTAGATTCACTTTTGGATTTTACAGTTTCTTGTTCCCAGATTCTTTATTCTTGTGTCCCAGAACATTTAGGAACGATTTTTAGGTCCCATTGACCACGCCCACAGCCAAATCGAAAAATTATTGTCATATACAGATTCTTCAGAAAATTCCACTGTTTCTGAGTACCTACATGTCCATGTTCAAGAGGTTCCTATTTGTCAGCACCGTAGGGACCGGAGATTCATGGGCCGAGGCCTTGAATCAGGTCAAATCGCAGAATTAATATTATATTAGAATTCGTCACGAAATTTGATTTTTTATTATCCATTTTTCTATAGCCAAAGAGGGCCGTCCCCTAGGGCCCTAATGGGAGGATTTCAGTCCCAAATTGGCCGAAATCTAAAATAAAGGCACATATTAAGATTTGTGAGGAAACTTTACTGTCTCTGGGCATATTTTTTGGAACCTTAGGACTCTTTTTGGGCCATTTGATGCGTGTACAGCTACAGCTTCCAGACAAAACCATTTTTAAATAAAATTATTAAAGTTTTATAGTCCAAAAAGTCATGACTTTTATGTCCCTTATTGGGAAACTATTTCCTCTTTTTCCCGATTTGGTCCATTTGCAATACCAACCGATCTGCAAGCATAAGACATATTTCGGGTAATTTATAAACATCTAGCTCTTTTTGTTTAGACTGTATCGAGCTTTTAACAGACAGACTGTCAGACAAACGGACTGTCAGACGGGCTATATATTCTTAGAATTTTACGACGATCGACGATTGATAGGATCGCAGATAGTATTTCGAGATGTAACAAAGTTATTTATTCTTCCATTCTATGGTGGAGAGTATAACAAAAAAATGTGTTAATAATGCACAAAAGAGCGTGTCATCGCCCATACCACAGTGAAATTGTGGAAGACAATATTTCGTGAACTAATGCCGATATAACGTTAGTTGTTGGTACGATAGATGTGATGTTGTTGTGGGGATATTAGGTGGTCGAAAAGTGGAAGATACGTTTGTTGACACTTGCCTTGAACTTCAGGATGTAGTCACTGGTGGAAAATACATTCGCCTGTAGTCGATTCCACATACGGACTGTACGAATAGAAACGAATTCGATCTGTAGTGTACGAGGGCGGTCCGAAAACTTCTTAGCCTAGCACAAAAAGCGCGGTATAAACAGAACACATTTTAAATTTTGTTTCGATCTGGCAACTCCTTCATATAGAAACAGGTGTTCATAAAAGACGCATCCGCGAATTTTTTACAATGGAAATTAGAAATGCGTGGTGTCATTAAATATTTACATAAAACAGGTTTATCGGGACAAGAAATTCATAATGATATGGTGAATGTGTTAGGTGAAAGTGTTCCTTCATATGCAACAGTAAAAAATTGGGTTGCTGAATTTAAACGTAGTCGTACAAGCATTGAAGATGAACCACGTAGTGGACGTCCAAAAACAGCAACAACAACAGAACACGGTCAAGTGGATCCAAGGATGATTTTGAAGCACCTGGCCATATATGGGAATTGTTTTCTATTTTTGGCCGGATGTATGTTGTATAGATATTGAAGAGATCAAAAGGATTGAAATATTTCATGCGTCTTTTTAGAAAGCGTAAGCACTTGAGTGCTTCTTTCGACATTTCGAATGCATGTCTCGCCCAACGAGCGCACATTGTATTTTCATGCCCCTAACATCAAAAGCTTCTTGTTGTTCAACAACCATACCATCGTTAGATGCTGACCTGATGGGTCAATGGATCTCTTGTGCGGCAACAAGCAGCACTGCGTCTTGCGCGCGTTAAAATCTACTCCTTTTACTCGACGCCATTCGGCAATGACCAGTAAATCTCGACCAAGTGTATCATCAATAATTTGCATTTTGTCTTCGATATCTTGAAGACTCGGCCCACGGTCGTATGAATTAAATGACAGAGGTTGCTGTCAGCCGCGAATGATTAGCATGCATTCACACACTGACCCGAGAACTAGTCAATGAAAATAAGAAAAAGAAAGGTAGAAAGGACGGAACCCTGTGGTACACCTGCGGTCAGCCTATGTACATTGAAAGAGAACCTATCTCAACAACTGGTATAGAACGATCTCTAATAAATCTCGATATAAGTCGAACAAAGGTATCAACGACGAAATGCGTCTTCTAAGTGTTTTGTGGATGCAAATTCTACACTAACTTGTTTTCGCCCTTTGACCTGATCAATTAATATTTTTGTTTCACTCTTAACATTTAATAATCAAAGAAATCCGACCAAACTCTAATATCAACCTGGACACTTCAGCACTACTGGGTTGTTCATTTGCATTCATTGTAAACAGTCATTTAAGCATTTCACAGTTAGATTATTATTAGATTATATTTTAATACCAAATTATAAATAGTGCAGCAACTATACTTATTGTGGAAGCTGTTTATACGATACTCGTACTTATCGCATGACCAATAATTTCGAAATAATTCACAGACGAAACATTTGTGTTGTGGGTGTTTCACCCCGGCCATGGCGTGTATAATAAATGACCTGCCCATGTGAACATCTGAAGTGTTGAAGTTCTTATTAATTCATTAGTTGAGATGTCTTGTGAGATATTATCTCTATAAGTGGAAAGACAATAACAGGCAGTTATGGTTTGGACAATAACACTACTCAACAAAATGAAAAAAAATTCATGTACTCCGGATGCGATAATTTTTTCTGTGTAGATAACCTTGACATGAGCTCGAAAAACGCAATAAAAAATTTTTTTTTCGTTTGGTTTTTGTTTTATTTTTTTTTTTTTAAATTTTAAAAATTTTTTTTTGGTTAATTTGTTTCGTCCGGCATAACTCGGGAACCACTAGCCCGATTTAATTGAATTAAATTTTAAAAAATTTAAAATTACAATTCCCTTAATCTGTTCATATATTGTTTTCCTATACAAGCAACAGTTTCCAAGTTAAAAATGAATATATAAAGGCCCATTTAGTCTCGACGGTTGACGGTTGACGGTAGATTCTGCAACCTGCAGAAGTCTACCGTCGTCAACCGTCAAACTGTAGTTATCTCCCTCTAACACATGCAAAATGCAACCCTCAACTGAAATAGCTGATTGCCTACCGTCAACCGTCCACCGTCAACCGTCGAGACTAAATGGGCCTTAAAGGAAAAAACTTATTTTTTGCCTAAAGATTTAAATTTTTTTTTTTAAAAAATCCATAAAAAATCCAAAATGAAAAAAAATGTCAAATCTTATTACTTTTACGTAAAGTCACATAACCTATGAGCAAAATGAGACAAAGATCATGAAAATCGATGCACGCGTTTTATTCGCAATTGAGTAAAGGTATGAATTTCAAAAATTTGCTCGACATATGCACAACTTTGTCTATGGTGAGGTTTTTTCTTTTTTATTACAAAAAAAATTAAAATTTGTTGGGTGACAAAAATATATGACTTTAAATTAATTTTTTAAATTCATACCTTTACTCAATTGCGAATAAAAGCGAAACGCGTGCATCGATTTTCATGATCTTTGTCTCATTTTGCTCATAGGTTATGTGACTTTACGTAAAAGTAATAAGATTTGACATTTTTTTCATTTTGGATTTTTTATGGATTTTTTAAAAAAAAAAATTTAAATCTTTAGGCAAAAAATAAGTTTTTTCCTTTATATATTCATTTTTAACTTGGAAACTGTTGCTTGTATAGGAAAACAATATATGAACAGATTAAGGGAATTGTAATTTTAAATTTTTTAAAATTTAATTCAATTAAATCGGGCTAGTGGTTCCCGAGTTATGCCGGACGAAACAAATTAACCAAAAAAAAATTTTAAAATTTAAAAAAAAAAAAAAAACAAAAACAAAACGAAAAAAAATTTTTTTATTGCGTTTTTCGAGCTCATGTCAAGGTTATCTACACAGAAAAAATTATCGCATCCCGAGTATATTTTGACTGTTGACTAGTGTAATCGGAAATATTTATGGATGGCTCAATGGCAGATTGATGAAGGGGCAACGTCAGAGTATTGAGCTTAGAATAAAAATTGAGACATACGAAAGGAGGTGGAAATTGTTTAGTATGAACAGCAAAAATTAAAGAAATTAAATACTTTAGCAACGAGGATTAAAGAAAATAAAAAGGTTTCAGTTACAGACTATCTGTTCATTTGTAATATATAGTGACCAGAGAGAACTGATAGTTTTTACAATTGTTTTATATCAGAAGCTGTGGAAGCTACCAAAGCTATTCAGCTGTAAACATTTTTAGATATATTTGGCATTTCGTCATGCATCGTGTTTTACGACATTCTAATGAACAAAACTATTTTTTTTTAATTTTTTTTCGAAAATACTCGACATCAATTTCGTGATGTGTTCGGTCGTCTTAACAGTTCAGCGCGGACAATTCGCCATACTGTGGAAAAGTTTAATGGTGAGAGCCCACTTTTGGAACTCAAGCCGCCAACGTGATTGAAATGTGTTTAAACCGAATAAATCAATGCCACGGCAACAGTCGAAGAAGACACTGACATGTCGATTCGGTGTCGAACAGCTAGCTCAATTGGGAATCGCCAGAGAGTCATCCCGGCTTATTTTGTAGTTGGAATTTGGCCTATAGATTTGAAGCCGGACGATCATAGAAAACGCTGGTTAAGAAGCTGTTTCTCTCACTAGGCCCATTTTTTCCTCAACTTCTATGCCAACAAGATAGAAATTCCCGTTCCGATAATTCCTGCCAATCCCGCACATTTTTCGATTCCGTAGTCCCGCAAAGCATTCCGGGAAATTTTAATGAATACACACAAAGTACAGATTTGTTGCCACAACCGAATGTTGGTGGTTACAAGTACTATCCATGTATTCGTTACAACCGAATGTTGGTTGGGTAGGCAGAGGGAACTGACACTTTCGGTTGAAAAAACAAGTATTGTAATCTTAACAGACTAAGATGATTATTGGAACTGAATTTGTACATGTATTGGTTGTTGTTATAGATTGTTGGTTGTAAGTACTTTTTGAAAAAAAAATTAATATTTTACCGCCTTGCAATGGGCCATGTGATCATTAAAATTAATACGTCTTTGGATAGATGTTATGATAGGCATAGCAATGATGCTAATCTAAAAGAATTAATTGTTAAGCGTTTGGTGGTTGTTGGTTATTGGTTGTTGATTTGAATAATAAGGAAGTCTATCTGATTAAGTCTGAGTAATGTCACTAAATTACAGTTAAGCCTGTTTATATACTAAAATATTTTTTTTATAAAAGTTCGTTTATTTACACAGTACTTAGTAGGAACATAAATACTGTTACACCATTGAACACACCCATTTCAATTGTAGAACTGAACATACCCCGTTAATGTCATATGGGTTTTGAAAGCTAATCTCAATAGCGTTAGTCTGCAACGGGATTTAAAAATTATTTCAACTTTCATCATGGAGCGGTCAGATAATGAGAACCGTTTGGCTGTAATAGCGCTTTTCAAGTGTGAAATGAAAAAAGCGATATTTTCAAAACGCTCCGGCCACTTGGGATAAGCCGCATGTTCGTCTACCGATGCATAAAACTGTATGAGGAGACTGTCATCGACGCTCTGTTCGAACACCGCATGTCATCAAAGCTATTAAATCAATAATTCACAGAAATCCGCTCCGAAAACAGAAAATCATGAACCGTGAGATGAATATCACGCAAAAGTGCATGAGTCGAATCATTAAAAATACCTTAGGACTTGGGGCTTTCAAACAACGTACTGGACATTTATTGGCTGCAGCTTTAAAAAACTAGGATTGAAAAATGCAAACGTCTTTTGGTAAAGCACGCTGATAACTTGCACAGAAAAATGTTGTCCACCGATGAAAAAATGTTTACCGTTCAGGAAAAATTGGACAAGCAAAATGATAGAGTGTATGCGCGGTCATCTAAGGAAGCATCTGAACTGATCCCAAGGGTGGAAAAGGGTCATCACCCAGCTTCAGTCATGGTTTGGTGGCGTGTCTCTAACGATGGGGTCACTGACCTGCATTTCTGCGAACAAGAAGTCAAAACATCGGCCATAGTTTACCAAGAAACCGTTTTGGAAGCTGTTGTGAAGCCTCTTAACAATTCCCTGTTCCAAAACCAGCCATGGACTTTCCATCAGAATTCTGAGCCGGTCCATAAGGCTAAAACGTCCCAGGCCTGGCTTCGAAACAATTTGCCAGCGTTCATTTCCTTTAAAGAATGGCCCTCAGGCATTGTAGACGGGATTAGAGGACAAGGTTTGTCACAAAAGATACCCCAACATTGGATCTCTTAAGACTGCTTTGGTTCGAGCTGTGGCCAATTTTCCAATGGACGAGGTTCGTGCAGCTATTGACGATTGACCAGTGCGACTTAGGGAATATGTAAAGGCAAAAGGCGGACATTTCGAATAAGTAGATTCTTTTTGGATACAATATACTTCAATAAATATATTAAAAAATATGTGGTCTAAAAACATTCAGTACTTTTTATTTTACAGCATAAAACGTGTGTAACAGTATTTATGTCCCTACTAAGTACAACACATCATTTCGCAACAAGAGTATGTTCTCTACAATAAAAGCATGTTCGTCGCAACCATAGTATTGTTTTTTGAATTTCATTTTGACAACAGTATGATTGCGACAATATTACTATTGTTGAAATGTAACAATAGTATAATTGCTAAATTTAGAAATGAAAATATGGTTGTAGCAACCATATAAACATGGTTGGTGCCACAAAAGTATTGTTGTTTAAAATTTACGTTAACAATAATATGATTACGGCAATCATACAGTATGGTTGCGACTATGAACATAACAAAACAGGTTTTATAGAGAAAACATGTATGTGTGTGCGTATGTTTTTTGATATACAAAATAACACATTCCCACGATACACTGAATGGTTGTTGTTTATTAAAAAACCACAAAAATAATAATCGGAAGGTAGTTCGAGGAATTTTTATTGTGTTTACTTTGTTCGGTAAAATACTCTAATACCGACTGGTTCTCGTTTATTTAAAATCTGCCTGCACTGATTGTGGTTTTATCACATTCGTTTCTTGGGATCTACGGATTGTGAAGTAGTATTCACCCCTGCTGGGAACTATAAGTATTTTCAACTGCCGTTGGAATGTATATTTTTGCTTCTTGTATTTTTCTGGATATCAACTTATTGTAATGCAATTTAATATTACTTGTTTGATACAAATCTCTATTTTTAAATAACAACATTACCCAATCCTAATAAATAATTTTATGGACCATAGTATAGTTGAGTGAATCATACTATTGTTGTAGGGATAATAGCATGGTTGCGTGTGAATCATACTATGGTTGTGAAGATCATACTATGGTTGTATGAGAAACATACTATGGTTGTGAGGATCATAATATGGTTGTGAAGATGATAGTATGGTTGAGTGTGAATGGTACTATTGTTGTGAGGATCATAGTATGGTTGTGGAGATCATAGTATGGTTGAGTTTGAATCATACTATAGTTGTGGGGATCATAGTATGGTTATGTGCGAATCATACTATTGTTGTGAGGATCATAATATTGTTGTGCCACAACCATATATCCAACAATAGTATGATCCTCTTCGAATATTGTCACTCCAACCATACTTTTTTTCTGCGATACGATAAATTTGACACCTTTCTTGTTATATGCTCCACTATCGGATGGAGATTATATTGAATTTATCATTCCGTTTGCAACAAATCGCAACATTAATTGGAGATCATAAGCATAATATTCTAAGACGCTCTAGCCATGTCCGTCCGTGTATAAAAAATTATTGCCCAAGCTTAGTTTTACGCTTGTTAAATAAAACACGACAATTATAAGTTACATTTGTATACCCCTTCACCGAAGAGTGAACGGTACACTCAATTTCTCATTCCGTTCGTAACAGCACGAAATATAAATCGGAGACCCTGTATAGTCATATTATTATAACTTTGACTTGCCCTCCATGCTCGTCCTTCCATCTGTTCATTCAACAGACAGAATGCACGATAGCGGTCAAGCGAATCAACATACACGCAGAAAAAAATTATGGTTGGGGTAAGAATATTCGAAGAGCACCATACTATTGTTGGTTATATGGTTGTGGCACAACAATATTATGATCATCACAACAATAGTATGGTTCACACACAACCATATCATGATCCCCATAACAATATTATGGTCATCACACCAATATAACCATTCACACACAACCATACTATGATCCCCACAACCATATTATTATTCACATTCAACCATACTATGATCTCCACAACCATATTATGAACCTCATAACCATAGTTTGTTTAACGTACAACCATAGTATGATCCTCACAACCATAGTATGACTTACGCACAACCATACTATGATCCCCAAAATTGTTTGTAAAGACTGGAATACGTTGCTACTCAACAATAAAGAATTTTATTAAGTAAGTTATGTAACAATAGGAGTGATTTATTTAATAGTAAAAAAAATATTTATTATAAATATTTTAGTTATACTAATCCGTAGTTTTTTTTAAATATAATTTTTATTACTATTATTGCGTAAGAATCGTAAAAATAACATTGTCAAATTAAAAAAAAAAATTAAGGTTTTGCCGGTATGATTACCGTTATTATGTTATTCTTAACATAAAACCCATGAAAACAATACTTTTGTCCCACCAACCATATTTATATTGTTGCTACAACCATATTTTCATTTTTAAAATTTGGCAACAATACTTTTGTTACATTTCAAGAATATTAATATGGCCGCAATTATACTATTGTCAAAATGAAATTCAAAAAACAATACTATGGTTGCGGCGACCATACTTTTACTGCAGAGAACACACTATTGTTGCCGTGACCATATAGTAACCATATCTTTTCTCTGCGTGCGGGATCCTAAAATTTAGCTTGATGATGCTTTAGAGTAAATTAGCGAAAACGGCCCAGGGGAAAAAGTTTTCCTTTACGGGACTGAATAAATCATGATCTAAAGTACACTTTACGTATTTGCTTAACAAATCATACATTTTTGTGGGCGGACAGTGATTAAATTGGTACTGTTAGTCGTTCGGAACTTAAAACTTTAAAAAAATTGTTGCTGGACCTTTTGGCTCATGAAGCCCAAAAAATTTACTGCATGCCTATAACGTTAAATTGTCAATTGTCAATGTGGACATATGAATATTCGATGAACCTATCCAAATATAAAGTTATTTTGAAGTTTTAGACTTTTTTGCACTTTAGTCGCGTAGGGTGGACGTTTGGCCTGCCCATTCGTAGGAAAATGGGGAAATTCCATTCCCATTACCTCTCTCTTCCACAATTTGAGAGTTGCGAAAAGGAAAGTTGCCCTTTGTGAATGGGGAATTAACGACGATTTTATTTGCTTCAGTTGGATTTTCGGCAGTAATAATGCAGGATAAAATATTGTTAGCCTGGCATTTACTTTTAAACCAGCTTTTTATGAATTAATTTACTTTCACTATCCATTTTTAATGGGTTTCGTAGTTTAGCGACTGTACTACACCGATCTACTAAACTATTTGTGGAAGCAATAGAGAATAATTGACTTCGGTCAACTTACAAAAATAACTTGAACTGGAAAAGACTAAGGATTAGAGTGAGAAATCCAGTTGCTGCTAAAGAAACAATACGACCGTTGCATTATTCAGCCAGGCACTCAGTGTTCCTTTGAACTATCAGCAATAATTGCAATAAACAACACGCAAAACCTCCAGTTGGGCACATATTGCAATCTCGAAATTGCAACATATTGTTTATGTCAAATGGAAAACAACAATAACAACAACAAGGAAATGGCAGCAGCAACACACGATATTCTTTTCCGTTTTTCACTGGAGCTACCGAAGAGAATAACTGAAAAAAGCTGAAAATGAAGAAGATAAAAACTAAAACAAAAAGGAAAAAGAGGCTAAAGTCGTACGTGACCGACTAATAGAAATCCTACATTACTCTACTATTTAGAAGATTCTGCGCCTAGTTCTAGAGTTTGAGCAAGAAAGGATTTAATATTTTACTTTTAGAGCGAAATCAGTTACCGAATTGAATGTAGAACCTGATGGCTCTGGACTTTCTTGCTCTTTGGCAGCTAACGTGGGAAAAAATAAACTATAATGAATGGAAATAATTAAAATAAAGCTTCGTGGGGTTCTTTGTCTTAATTTGTAGTATGTATTTAACAGTCAATTTAATGAACTATATAGTTTATTGTTATGTGTAGAATAAATCATACATATTTAAAACCAATTGGAGTTGTAAGGCCAAGCGTCTTGCAAATTAGGACCGAATAAACAAAAAAAAAGTCCATTACTTTCGGTGAGCGGTGCTACTCATCTTGAACAAAAACACATCGTATTATACCTTACATATACTACCTTGCCATAACATTATGTGAAAATTTCGTTAGATCAGATTCAATAGTGTTTATATATAAGAGCCCCTGGACCGGACTTTATACCATTTAAGGCTCTTAAACTGGCGATGTTAAATGTAACCGATGCATTTGTGGAAATATTGAACCAATACTTGGAAGAGGGCACATTTCCAGCCCCGTAGAAGGCACAGAGGCTAGTACTTCTTCCAAAGCCTAACAAAGGCCTAGGAGACCAATCATCATATGTGACGCGCAAAATAGAAAGGACCTAAGGTTAAAAACCAGTTTTGTTCAGGAGAGCAATTTTAAAGATTAGGTCCCTTTCTATTTGCGCTTAGAATCGTCGACTTCACTTTCATAAAACGCGCATATCTCTGGGAGGAAACACTTTTGGGACATGGGATCGGTCTCATTCGATGCTCAGATGTGGTCGAATAAAAAAAAGTGAAAAGTTGATAAAAAGTTTTGTTCAGGAGAGCCATTTTAAAGATTAGGTCCCTTTCTATTTGCGCTTAGAATCGTCGACTTCACTTTCATAAAACGCGCATATCTCTGGGAGGGAACACTTTTGGGACATGGGATCGGTCTCATTCGATGCTCAGATGTTGTCCACATCAAAAAAAGAAAAAAAAATGAAAATTGATTTTTTTACCCTTAGGTCTCTTTCTCTTTGCGCTGCCACATATAGGTCTATCTGCCTTCTTGATGCGATAGGAAAAATACTGGAGAAAATTATATACAACAGACTGCAGCTAGCGGTGGAGGAGCGGCATGATTTATCTGATCGGCAATACGGTTTTCGTAAGGCTAGAGAATTGTTACTTCGCTAGCAAGAAATGCGATCAATGGCAGAGGTGCAGAAAAAAAGTACTTTGAACTAATCAGCCTAGACATTGAAAACGCATAAAAGTCGGCACGATGGGATCGAATAATGAAAAGTCGAGGAACCTGGAAGTTCCAGTCTATCTGCACGCAGAAAAAAAGTATGGTTGTGGTGACAAAATTCGAAGAGGATAATGCTATTGTTGGGTATATGGTTGTGGTACAACAATATTATGATCCTCACAACAATAGTATGATTCAAATACAACCATACTATGATCCTCACAACAATAGTATGATTCACACATAACCATACAATGATCCCCACAACCATTGTATGATTCACACTCAACCATACTATGATCTCCACAACCATAGTATGATCCTCACAACCATAGTATGTTTCATAAAAAACCATAGTATGATCCTCACAACCATGCTATGATTCACACGCAACCATGTTATAATCCCTACAACCATAGTATGATCACACCGATATTATTTTTTAGAATTTGGTTAAGTTGTCAACAATAGATTTGAATTATAAAATTATTCAAAAATACATTCAATGCCAAATAATAGGGAGTGATTTATTTCACAGTAGAAAAAATAAGTTTAAATAAACGTAAGCGTTTTTATTAAAAATATTTCAGATAAACAAAGCCAATGAAGCTTGTTTTAAAAATTTTAATTTCGATAAAAAGTACTATTATTGCATTAGATCAGTACCATAAACATTTGTTCTAAAAAGCATATTTAAATGAAGAAAAATTACAATCATACAGTATGATTGCCGTAATCATATTATTGTTAACATAAAACGCAAAACACAATACTTTTGTCGCACCAACTATACTTATATTGTTGCTATAACCATATTTTCATTTTTAAATTTGGCAATAATACTATTGTTACATTCAAACAATATTAATTTTGCAGCAATTATACTATTGTCAAAAATAAATTCAGTTAACAATGCTATGGTTGCGACGAACATGCTTTTATTGCGTAGAACATATTATTATTGCCGTGACCATGTAGTAATCATGTTTGTTCTCTGCGTGTGGTTAATATTACATCAAGCTATTTTTCGGTAGGAAAGCTCTACTAGGATACTGAAGAAGGCCAAAAAACTTACACTATTTCGGCGGGGGTCCCACAGGTATTGGTATTGGGCCCACTGCTGTTTAACATTGTGTGTAATGATGTCCTTATACTGGGAATACCTCAGGAGAGTACCGGAAATTGTAATGGCGCGGCACATAAACGAATTCGGAGTTGTATGTCAACGATACTATAAGAAAACTTAGAAGATGACTGGACAAAGCAGGATATCATCTATCTGATATCAAAACAGAAGGTATTCTAATCTGAAAGGTCCCTCTAAAAGAGTGACCTCAAATATCTAGATGTGATGATCGGCGATAGAATAAATTTCGGGCATGGAACGTAAGCGCAGCTCTTGCCCGCATGATGCCTAATATTGGTGGAGCCATGACAGGGCAAAGGACAGATTTTTGCCAAGGTAGTAACCTTTACTATTCTGTACGCAGCACCAGCCTGATCTAGAAGTCTGGAAGTAGTAAGGATAAGGAGAAAATTGGCATCGCTGTACAGACTGACGGCCATGAGGGTATGTAATTTCTACCGGACAATATTAAAAGACTTGCTAGCGAAGCATGCAAAAAGTATGAAAGAGCAAGAAGGAACGATCCGTGGAGGAAAGCATGATAAGGTGGCAAATGCGATTGGATGAGAGTGTAAATGGACGATGAGCATACGAACTCATTCCAAATACAGCCAGATGGATCAGAAGAAGGTTCGGATAAGTTAGTTACTATCTTACGTAGTTCCAGACGGGTCACAGGGAATACAAAAGTTACCTTTACAAACATGGAAACGACGATTTCCCTACGATGTCCAATAAACTATAGGATGTCGATCACGTTATGTTCAATTGCACTCGATTTGAGCATGAAATGGCGCTACTAGAGAGAGAGAGAGATGTTGGCCAAGAGTAATATTATCGGCGCAATGATTGAAAGTCAGGGCAACTGGGAGCGAAAATGTAGCTACTTTTAGGTAACACTATTAAAGCTATGAGAGAAGGACCGAAGAAGCAAATACGCTATAAATGAGAACATGGAGGCTAATTGATCCTTTTCCACCCTGCGGCTTAATACCACGATTGGCAGATCCGCAGGGAGTGGCGAAGACGAAGAAGGTGGTGTTAGTTGGTAAGAATCCGAAATACCCCAGAACGACGGGTATCTAGGCAAGACTGCCTACTTCTTTCTCAAAATGAAAAAAAGGATATCTGCTTTGGGGTGGTAATATTGTGCACCGTCTCTTTAACCGTGGCGTTTGCTGATTTTCTACAATTTCAGCAGCTCAACAGATTGTGGTTAGTGTACAGAACTATCACACAAGTAAACTCAGGTACCAATAAGAACATCTGCAATCAGCTGCGGGTGTCCACCTCCTAAATGCCGCAGTCTCCACCATCTAAGCCAGAGATGGATGTGTACCCAATAGCCCGATAATTATTGAGCACAGGCAGGCAAACACAGCTTTTATACGCTGGCGAAGTTGCCAATTTGAGAGAATCAGGAGTTGTTCTGCAGCTCAAACCTAATAGAAGATGACATAGTCATCATACGATTTTCTTAAGTACCCAGTCAAAAATTTTAATCTGTTGCCCGCTTTACGTTGAACTTGATATTCTGCTATCCAATGGTGGAGGGCATAGCAAGAAACATTAAACTCAGAGTTTCTATCCCTGTCTCACGCTCGAAACAACTATTCTTGTATGACTCGATATCATCGGGATGATGGGGGCATCTCGACTACCACAGCAGCAAAAATCGGCTGCTGATTGTACTCGTACTTGTCTGATGCACACAACGCACTCCCTTCCACTCCCACAGCAATGGACGGAAATTGTACAATGGCAGATTCTTACAATTGTTATGAAAACCATTCGCATTTAGAGAATGTTGGTTGTAATGCAACAATAAAAAGAAACTGCAAGATATTTTATTGTTGATACCAGAATGAAGTACATAAAACTGAAATACTTACATTTCTTTACATTGAAATCTACAAACACACACACACGCATACTATCGCTCACTCGTTTGTATACCATTGTATGTACATTAGGGTAAGGATTTTGTGGTTGGTGCTAAAATCGATCACCTATGTTCTGGGGGCAAGTGCGCAGCGACTATTTCCATTTTTTTTTAATTTTAGATTTCTATTTTTTATAACAGCGCACAAGATTTACAAAGTAACGAAAAATTCCTATTCCTCATGACTTATGAATTGTTTTTCTCTCTTTTTCAAAAGCCATGTGTAACACTAAGTACTTGTCTCCGGATGATCGCCGAAAATCTTACCTTTAGTAAGTATTAGGTTTTAATTAGGGCCAAAAGTCTTAAACTTTTGATCTAATCAACATTTCTTATTTTCTGAAAAAAGAACAATTAACCCAAAGCTGACATCTTTTCTTCTTTAAAGATTTTTTTTTAAAGATTTAAAAAGTTAAATTTTTAATAAATCTATTTAACCTTTTCAAATTGGTACTGCTTCTTTTAAGACTTTTAAAGGAAAAAAATTAATGTTACTGGCCTTCAAATGTACGAGTTATATTTATGATAAACGCACCTTTTCTATTTTCAAAGTCAGAAAAGATTTTTGTGTTTTATAAACAATTAGATGTATTTCTCTAAAATCACAAAATAAGAAAAGGAATCGACTCTGGGCTAATTTCAAAAATATACGAGGGCCGCTATATATATTTCGGGTCCAGCAACAAAAAAATAGGAAACGATTTTGTTTTTTTTTTCAAATTATCCACAAAGATCAATGTACTTTTGCAATTGGAGCTGTCCAGCGAATGAATTATCAATTCGGCATCTTGAGTGCTCAAATAGCCCATTGTATGATGGGCTGTAATATTTGAAAAATAGCTACATAATTAGAATCATCAGTATTTGCGTTGTATCAGAGTACTCATATATATAAGTCGACTTTTGTCGGTCTCTAGATATAATGGGCCAAGAATTTTAATTCAACGTGATGCCATATTTGTATTTTATATAAAGTGTCCAATTTTCAGAAAACCGACATTTTGGGTGTTTCAAACCCGTTTTTTGAAAAAACCTACTGGCATTGACGGACATACCGGTTCAGCATATTGCCTAAGAATGAAAACTATTTTCGCAATCAGACGTGAAGTACAGGGTTTTCCATAAAGGACATAAGAATTGTATATATTAATAAAACACGGACTATGTAAGATATAGAGTTAAAATTTATTCCAGGTGAAGTGCAAATGTTACATTTTAAGAATGAAATTCGATTTCGGTAATATGACCACAACGAGAAATCCAATGGCGTTAAATCCCTTGAACGACGTGGCAATTCGACCGTACCGTTTCTCAAAATATCTCGTTCACCGAATTTGACTTTCAGAAAATCGAGTTTAACGCATGCTGTGTGCATAGCGGCACCGTCTCCTTGAAACCACATATCGGCGATGTCAAGCTCATCCAATTCTGACCAAGAGTAATTTTCTAACATTTCACCATAGCGTCCTCCATTGACGGTAACATGACGATTGTTTTCATCGACGAAAAAATACTGCCCAATCACACCTTTGGCAAGAAGACCACACAGTATTTATTTGCGGATGCCACTGTGTCTTTTGAAGCACATGTAGGAGTAGTTGCTGTCCAATAACGGATATTTTGTTTATTGACAAAGCCACTTAGCCAGATATGAACTTCTTCGCTGAAGATAATGAAAATTGGAGTAAGCAATCTTAAAATTGCGACCACCTACTCAGAATTTTGGCAGTAAATTTTAATGATTTCTAAACGTTAATCGTAAGTGAACTTTACAATGCTGAACATTTTGACTTTGACTAACGTTTTGTCACTCAAAAGATCATTAACAATGTTGGAGGGTGCGTTGACATAAAGATACGAAATTTTTATGTACCTATGGGAAAACCTTTTACTTGTGCCTTTGCACCGGCTATACATTTATCTAGATTTTGTAAAATAAAGGTGATTTAAAATGTGTTAGAAAATGACATTGTTTTTGCCATATGTCCATGTTGAAATGAAGCCAAACGGCCAATTTTATTTGAAATCGGAATTAATAGAGCGGTTGTATCTAATATCGGGAGAGATCTTTGCACTCATTTTGAACTGATTTCTGATCGATCGTAATGAAGTAGTCAGTATTGGAAGTACCATGTGGCTTCTAAAGCTAAAGACATAAAACCAGTTGAGCATATGTGTGCGAGCTATATTTAAATTTGAACTGATTTGCTTTAAAGTCAACCGCATCTGCCTTTGTCCAAAAAAAACTTACTTCTGACAAATTTCATGAAGATCAAACAACAATAGCTTTAGATAGACAACAGACGGATGGTAGGACGAAAAGACAGATATGTTAAATCGAAACAACTGGTTATTCAGAATCTTAAAGGTGGGTTTACCTTAAATATTTTTTGGTTGTTACGTAGTCCTTACTTGATAACTATGAATTTTCTTTTTCTATGTTAAAATACAACAACCAAAAACATTAAAACCGGGTTTTTTTGAGAAACCGACTGTCGGGTTTGGACATAACAATCGGAATATCGGTTTTGGACAGTATAATTCTATGTTCTACGCTTGTGTATCGGGCCCAAAATTAAGACAAATCTTTAAGGTAAGTGCATATGTGACAGCGCATAGAGAAAGGGACATAAGGGTAAAAAAATCAATTTTCATTTTTTTTTCTTTTTTTGATGTGGACAACATCTGAGCATCGAGTGAGACCGATCCCATGCCCCAAAAGTGTTCCCAGAGATATGCGCGTTTTATGAAAGTGAAGTCGACGATTCTAAGCGCAAATAAAAAGGGACCTAATCTCTAAAATGGCTCTCCTGAACAAATCTGTTTTTTAACCTTAGGTCCCTTCCACTTTTGCGCGTCACATATTTATAAAAGTGGGAGAACTATCTTTTTGAGAAGCTGCTGTATTTGGCGGCGGGTCAAAGTAGAAAAAAAATTGGCGTCGAGCCGACCGCAAGCCGCGACTTCAACCTCTGGTTTCATCTTTTGCTAAAACTGGTTCATCACGGTTACGTACTAAAAAGGTGTTTTACTCAAGCCTTATTATACTACTATACTATTAGTATATAAAGTCTGGTCCACATATAATGCACCATGTTAATTGTAAGTCGCAGCTTAAAGCCAAGTTTTTTGCCCAACTTAATTTGACATTTCTTTGTTTCAGTGTTTGACAAATTCAACCATGGAGAGGTACACAATCGAGCAGCGCGTTAATATTGTTGAAGCCTTTAACGAAAATAGACGTTCACATCAAAATTGATTTCGTGCTCTTCGTGATTTTTTGGTCAGTAAAATCGATCAAATGTGACCACAATCGGGAGAATTTTGCGCAGATTTCAGCAATCCGGGTCTGTTGGAAATATAAAAACATCGTTCTGTTCTGTTCTCGGGCCGTACTTCTTCGAAAATGAGGTCGACCAAGCAGTTACGGTGAATGGTGTTCGCTACCATGAGATGATAACGGACTTCTTGTGATCAGAAATTGAGTATATGAACCTGGACGATATGTGGTTCCACTTGCTACTCAGCCAAAGAAACAATGGCTCTTTTGCGCGAGAAATTCAATGGACACGACCATTTGATTTGACACCGTTGGACTTCATTCTTTGGGGATATTTAAAGAAAAAGTGTACTTAATAAACCAAAAACAATTCAAGAGCAAACGGCAAAAAAGTACGGCACACTAACGACATTTAACCTCCATTACGAGAAAGATTCATCGAAAATATCGACCATCGGATAGATGTATGCCACCAAAGCCGTATCTAGCATTTGGCCGATATTATATTTTCCACATAATTGTCAAAAAACCTTGACGGGCTTAGAAACAACTGTACAGTCTGCCTGGCAACCGTAGACAATACATTTCACCAATTTTTTAGTTGTTTCTGAAAATTAAACAACAAATAGATCTCGTACCAGAATAAACACTGTTCAAGTCGCAATAATGACAAAAGACCGAATAAATGTAAAGTCAACAAAACAAAAACATATTTAATAAGTGTTTTTCCATCTGTGGTTTTCAACGAAAGCCCATGCGAAATGGAATTGGTGGAAATGATATTGCGCTATGAAGATTGCTCTACGCACAATACGAAGGCTCAAGGCAAAGGGTCATTCTCAGTTACTCAAATGATATTCCCGTATAAGTCATTTGACTTGTAGCCGAAGTAATCGTTGCCAAAGACTGCCGAAGAAAACCCTTGGCGGGTTAAAAAATAGCTGTACAGTCTGCCTGGTAACCGCAGCCAATACATTTCACCAATTTTTTAGTTATTTCTGAAAATGAAGCAACAAAAAGGTCTCGAACCAGAATAAAAACCGTTCAAATCGCTTCATCATAATAAAAAATATTAAGAAAATTCTCTGAAAACTTTTTTATATTATTTTCAATAAACATCGTGCGTTGTAGTTAGACCTCACTTTACAAAAAACGCGCGTTCAAGCAAGTTTTTTGCTGCTGTCGCTAAAATCAAAAAAAAAAATCTCCATTTGTTCTCGTGTACAAACTTTGACTAAAGTAGGGGTCTGAATCTATATACCTGCTAAGTCATCCATTTTCGTATCCTGTGTCTAAAAAAAACATCCGTTTGTCAAAACAATAACCGAAGAAAGATAAAAACTCACCCTAATGTGCTTGTACATATCTTGCGGATAAAACAATTGCACGATGATGGACCACATTCAGTTGGAGACCATCTGGGTATTAAGTTTACAACTAATGGATTATTGTTGCGTGTGAGTGAGTGTATATTTTACATGATTTCAAATAAGAAATTAAATTAAATTTAGATTTTCAACTATTATTTATAATCTACACAAACTTTTTCTTTGTCGTAAGGCATTTATCGAAATGGTTTGTTTTATTATTGCCTTGAAGAGGAAAAAATTTAAATTTCGAATGCATATATAAGTAAGAAGTCAACTAATGAAATTGTTCAAATAGTTCTGCTAACAACAATTACGTTTTGAAGATAGATTTAGCCGGTTCAAAAGAGTTTAAACACTCCAAAGACATCTTTAAAAAATACTGCGTTGCAAGTGTTTTAAGGTGATTTGCCCAACACAATATACGATTTGGTACTTTTTGATAAAAATGTGTTTTTAAATATTTTCCGGACGTATGTGGTTACATACGAGGGCTGCTATATATATTTCTGACCTAATAATAATAAAGCGAATATTTATCATCAAAAGTGGTTTTATTGTTTTTTAAAGTATTCTCCAGCATGATTTATACACCTTTGCATGCGATCAAACCAATTGTCGAAGCCGGTTTTCCACTCCGATTGAGACACCTCGAAAACATGGTTTTTAAACGCTTCGACAGCATCTTCTGGCAACGAAAATCGTTGACCACGAAGTCATTGCGTGTGAATTCAGGACTGTACGGTGAATGACCCATCAATTCGACGTTTTGGCCGGTCAAAAAGGCGCTGAATTGAGCCAACGTGTGATAACTCGCATTGTCATGGTGCACTCTGATTCGTCTTCTCTTGTTCATTTTTCGAATTTCTCCGAAGACTTCAGGCAAACTAATTGTGGTGTACCACTCAAAATTGACCGTCCTACGTTGCTCAAGCAAAACAGTCGCCACATGACCAGTTTTGCCGAAGAAACAGGCGACCATTTGCTTTCGAAGTGCTTCTTTCACGAACAACTTTCGTTGGATTTGGCTCGTTTTCGAAGACCCACACGGTCGATTGCTGTTTTGTTTCAGTCTCATACGCATAGATCCATGATTCGTCACCTGTGACGATCTTAAAAAAGGATTTTCAAGCACTGCGATCGTATTTTTTCAAAAATTCTTTGCACCAATCGACACGAACTGTTTTTTTAAGCGATTGTCAAATTGTGCGGTATCCAACGAGAACAAACCTTTTTTACGGCCAGGTGTTAATGCAATATCGAATGTGTGCTGGTGCAAGAAATACCCAAGGATGCCTCTATCTCACGGTATGTTACATGTCGATCTTGCATTATCAGTTAACGCACGGCATCAATGTTCTCTGGCACAACGGGCATTTTTGGACGACCTTCCCGACCTTCGTCTTTGAGCGAGCTTCATCACCACACAAAGATTTAAGTTCATCGATGCAGTATTGTCGTGATAATCCACGCAGAATGTTGTGAAAAATGATCGCACGAAAATGTTCACGAGTTAATTGAATATTTTTTTGCCAAATTGATTTTATCAAGTCACTGTAACAACACTAATACGTCAATACGTTCTGAGTACGTTTATGCTCAAAAATGTCAAACGTTCTAATGGCGCCAGCCAACACTTAGTGTTGCCTAGGCCAGAAATATACACCAGCCAGAAAAGGCGCCAGCCAACACTTAGTGTTGCCTAGGCCAGAAATATACACGCAGAAAAAAAGTATGGTTGGGGTGACAATATTCGAAGAGGATCATACTATTGTTGGGTACATTATTGGGGCACAACAATATTATGATCCTCACAACAATAGTATGATTCACACATAACCATACTATGATCCCCACAACCATAGTATGATTCACACTCAACCATACTATGATCTCCACAACCATAGTATGATCCTCACAACCATTGTATGTTTCATATACAACCATAGTATGATCCTCACAACCATAGTTTGATTCACACGCAACCATGTTATGATCCCTACAACCATAGTATGATCACACACATTTATACTATGATCCGCAATATAATTTATTAGAATTTGTTTAAGTTGTCGACAATAGATTTGATCCCAAATATTATTTATTATAATTGGTTTAAGTTGTCAAACATAGATTTGAATTATGAAAATTATTCAAAAATACATTAAATTCAAAATAACAGGAGTGATTTATTTCACAGTAGAAAAAATAAGTTTAAATAAACGTAAGCGTTTTTATTAAAAATATTTCAGTTAAACAAAGCCAAAGCAGCTTGTTTAAAAAATTTTAATTTCGTTAAAAAAAAGTACTATTATTGCATTAGATCCGTACCAATAACATTTGTTCTTAAAAGCATATTTAAATAAGGAAAAATTGCAATCATACAGTATGATTGCCGTAATCAAATTATTGTTAACATAAAACGCAAAACACTATACTTTTGTCGCACCAACCATATTTATATTGTTGCTATAACCATATTTTCATTTTTAAATTTGGCAATAATACTATTGTTACATTTCAACAATATTAATATAGCAGCAATTATACTATTTTCAAATATAAATTCAGTTAACAATGCTATGGTTGCGACGAACATACTTTTATTGCGGAGAACATATTATTATTGCCGTGACCATGTAGTAACCATGTTTTTTCTCTGCGTGTATTAGATCAAACGCTTTGCTTAGATCTTAGAAGATACCAGCGACACCACTATTACCTTGATCTAGTCCTTTGCATATAGAGTTTTGAACATTGAGTGTAGCCTCCTCTGTACCACAACCATTCCTAAAACCAAATTGATAATCGTTAAGCAAACGGTTTTCCTGAAAGTATGATAAGAGTCTACTATAGATTATCCTTTCAAAAATGTTATCTATAATAGGCAATATCGAAATTGGTCTAAATTTATCAACAGTTGTAGAAATTCTATCTTTAGGTATTGGAATCACTTTATGTATTTTTGAAGTTTCAGGATAAACTGAAGTGTTTACTATGTCATTGAATATTTTTACCAGTGGCGGAGTTAAAATGTTTTTGCACTCCAAAATTACCCTAGGAGATAACAAGTCGTGACCACAGCATTTTCCTGATGGTAAATGTGCTACTATATTCAGTATTTCTTTATTTGTAGTATGTTGAAGACGAAATCTATTATTACAGCGTTCCAAAGTTCTCAAAGAATTACATGTGTCCGACGGAAAACGTTCAATTTGATTTCTCAGTTGCTCTACCGAGTCCAGAAAGTAGGAGTTTAACAGTTCAGCTGTGCAAAAATCACTCAAAATAAATTCACCGTTAATATCCTTTAACTGTATATGTTTGCTTGATTCTCTACCAAGTGATTCATTTATAAAACGCCAGGACTTTCTCGCATCGTGCTGTATACTGCTCAGGCTGGTTACGTAAAAGCTATTCATTGAGTCCTTGTAGGCTTTCTTAATGACGTTGCTTATCCTCCTAAGCAGTCCATCAACTTCTTTGTGCCCAGGACTTTTTCTTCTTAATTTTAAAAGTCGATCTTTTAAAAAAAATATTTTTTTCAAGTTGCCGTTTACCCATGGCGTTATCTTGCTCTTTAAATTCTGTTTTTGTTTGATTTTTACTGTTGAATTATCTACAGAGTTTTTTATACAAGAAATTAAATTGGATGTATCGATTGATGGATCACCCGTCCGTATTAATGAGTCTATTTGATCTCGTAAAAGTGATTCTGTTTTGTGATAATCACACCGAAAAATATTTTTTGACAAAATCGCCTGCATTTTTACATTTATATCCAATAAACATGAGACAATGTTGTGGTCAGACAATTTATGTTCCACTGAATCAATATATATAGGTTTGACAATATTAATATAAACATGATCAATAGATGTTTTACTTTGGCTCATAATAATTCTTGGCTACAATTGTCTATTTTACAGAACTCGAAACTATTTACGAGATCTATAGTTATAAAATTTTGGACGATGGATACAATCCTGGACCACTGTGAGGCGCAACGCTCGCAGTTGTGAAAAAACAATTTGAGACTGGGACATCTCACTCGATCGTTATTCAAATGGACGCCGCGATTACTTTCTCTGGAGGTAAGTCAAGTCCTTAGTCTGTACTAGCGAGCCAACATTCGAGATGCTATTGTGTGAAAAATGCCGAATATATTGGACCGCTCATTAACAAATGAAGCGCCTTTTCAGGCAGTGCCGGCGAATCGGAGTCGGTCGGTCGGTTGTGTTAAGCAATAGATTTTATACTGAGTTTCAAGTCTTTCAAGTTATAAACATCTCTTGACCACCTCCCATACATCTACATGCACAATTGGTTTCCTCTTTCTAAACAATATTTTCAATTAAAATAAAACCCTGGACCACAGTGTGCTATAGGGTATAGCTCCTCACAAATGTGCTTCTATGGCCCAAAGTGTTACACGCATCTTTTATTACGGCCACACTTGCTGGCAATGCAAAGTTTCACTTATCGTTCAGCATCCTTAAATAACAATTACGAACTCAAAACTGTTGTCGAAGAAACGAAACAAAAGTTTTGACAATTAAAACAAACAAACAGCCAGCAGAGCAACTGCAAACTCGAGATGTTCGGTCCTGCCATAAAATGTCGTATCTCCGTGTGGCAAGCCAGCAGAGCCGCCAGGACAAATGAAGACTGCCACATAACTAATTAGTGTAAAATGAGAGAAACAAGAAACAAAAAAACTTAACATAAAATTCCAATACATTCATAGGACAACAACAAGAACACTGAGCAAGGACAACAAACGCAATGAAAGGCAAACATACACATATACAACGAGTTCTGACAAACCGACATGACAAGCTGACTTGTCCTAAGCGTGTGCAGAGTGTAGGGGGAGAACATGACATAACACAAAGGTGTACGAGCTTCAAGGTGTCCTCTTTGTGGCACACAGGCAGCATGCACCCGTGCGGCAGCCACCCATTGTCGAATGGGTGAAGTGGAGTAACCGCCCGTAATGGCGTACGCAAATGAGAGACACTTGTGGGTGTGTGTGTGTGTGTACATCTGCAACACCTGAAGTAATAATTAGACAAACTGTAGTGTACAATAAAAGTTTTAATTGCTTTAAATATTACAACAACCACAACAATACCAGCAGCAACAGAGACAACAACATCAACAGCTTATTTAGATGTATTTGTGCAGAGCACCTCCACCATAGGAGGGAGTTCATACTAAATTTGTCCTTCCGTTTGCAACGCCTTAAAATACGAATCGAAGACCCTTTAAGAAATTAAAGTTCTTGATCGTCGTAACATTTTAAGACGATCTTGTCATGTCAAACCGTCCGTGTATTTTGAAATAGCACGACTGTAGCCAGATAAAATAACGCAGGATCCTCGAATTTGGCACAACAATGGCTTATGACCATGAGATGCTTGGAATGATTAATAGGTGAATTCGGTTTAGTGGGGACAAGTTTTCATTAAAGGTACCATATATACCTCCGAAAAAGTCTAAAGTTTGCGGACAACACATGGCTTATTATGACAGAGAACTTAACACATCACAATGGGGACGGTTTTTAGACCAAAGCGGGTCAAAAATCGTACCCCATCGTTTACACGATCGACAGATGGTGGTTCCAAGATTACAACAGTTCTTTATAGTTTTAAATATAAATCTTTTAACAAGATCTGTTTATTATTCCAACCTTCACGCCTTGACCCATGGGCTCCATAGCGGGTCCGCTTTACGGTTCAAACAAACGACCTGTTATCTATATGGACATATGAGTACACAAATTAAAGCAAAGTTCCTTCTTATGGACTTGAGCAGTTTTTTTTTATTCTGGTTCGAGACCTTTATGTTGTTTCTTTTTCAGAATCAACGTAAAAAAGAAGAAATTGGTGAAATGTATTTGCTACGGTTGTCAGGCAGACTGTACAGCTGTTTCTAAACCCGCCAAGGTTTTTCTTTAGAAGTCTTTGGCAACGATTACTTCGGCCACAAATCAAATGACTTATACGGGAGACTCATTGTTATTAATGAGAATTACCCTTTGCGTATGGTCTTCGAACTGTGCGTAGAGCAATCTTCAACGCGCAATATCATTTCCACCAATTCCGTTTCGCATGGGTCTTCGTTGAAAACCACAAATGCAAAAAGCACAATCAAAGTGTGCATGTTTTTTGTTGCACATTAGGGCGTAGCAATCCTTTTTAATAGTTTTTTCGTTTTTTGATATTATTTATTCGGTCTTTTATCGTTATTATGACTTGAGCAGTTTTTTTTTTATTCTGGTTCGCGACCTTTATGCTGTTTCTTTTTCAGAATCAACGTAAAAAGAAGAAATTGCTTAAATGTATTTGCTACGGTTGCCAGGCAGACTGTACAGCTGCTTCTAAACCCGCCAAGGTTTTTCTTCAGCAGTCTTTGGCAACGATCCTTCTTTATCCAAATGTCAATTTATTTCAAGATTAAGCTAAAACTGTGGTCGGGCCTTGGGGACCAAGCAACGGTCTTGTCCTACTTTCCACCTAAGAGTGGATTGTGTACTAAATTTGTCATTCCGTTTGCAGCACCACAAAATATTGATCGGATACCCTATATAGGAGGGAGAGGTGCTATATATATTTTTGGCCTAATAATGAAAATGCGAATATTTCTCATAAAAAATGGTTTTATTGTTTTTCAAAGTATTCTCTAGCATGATTTATACACTTTTGCATGCACTCATACCAATTGTCGCAGCACTTTTTCCACTCCGATTGAAACACCTCCAAACATGGTTTTTGAACGTTTCAACAGCATCTTCTGGCGACGAAAATCGTTGACCACGCATTTTTTTCTTGATGTGCGGGAATAAAAAGAAATAATTGGGTGCCAAGTCAGGGCTGTACGGCGGATGACCCATCCATTCGACGTGTTGGCCGGTCAAAAAGGCGCTGGTTTGAGCCGATGTGTGAGAGCTTGCATTATCATGGTGCACAATGATTCGTCTTCTCTTGTTCATTTTTCGAATTTCTCCGAAGAGGCAAACAAATTGTGGTGTACCACTCAGAATTGAGCGTTCTACTTTGCTCAAGTGGAACAGTCGCCACATGACGAGTTTTGCCGAAGAAACAGGCGACCATTTGCTTCGAAATGCTTCTTCCACGAACAACTTTCGTTGGATTTGGCTCGTCTTCGAATACCCACACGGTCGATTGCTGTTTTGTTTCAGGCTCATACGCATAGATCCATGATTCGTCACCTGTGACGATCTTATAAACGTCTTTTAAAGCACCGCGATCGTATTTTTTTCAAAATTTCTTTGCACTAATCGATACGAGCCTTGTTTTTGAGCGATTGTCAAATTGTGCGGGATCCAACGAGAACAAAACTTTTTTACGGCCAGGTGTTCATGCAATATCGTATGTATGCTGGTGGAACAAATGTCCAAGGATGCCTCTATCTCACGGTATGTCACATGACGATCTCTCATTATCAGTTCACGCACGGCATAAATGTTCTCTGGCACAACGGCCGTTTTTGGACGACCTTCGTCTTTGAGCGAGCGTTGGCCACGATTGAATTCATTTAACCAGTTTTTCACAGTGATATAGGATGGTGCTTCATCGCCATACAAAGATTTAAGTTCATCGATGCACTCTTGTCGTGATAGTCCACTGCGAAAGTTGTGAAAAATGATCGCACGAAAATGTTCACGTGTTAATTCCATTTTTTTGTCAAATTGATTTTTTCAAGTCACTGTAAACAACGCAAATAAAGGTCGTACGTCAAAACGTTCTGAGTACGTTTATGCTAAAAAATATCAAACTTTCGAATGGAAATGTCACTACCAAAACCATTTGAGCTTGACACACCTTAAAGTGTAACGATCGGCTCAGCATCACCATCTGATTCGCTATAACGATATATGTTGTCGATCTTAACCTTGATATCAAACTACAGGTCGCAGAATTGAACTTTTTGAACCAATCACGGACACTACTGAAATTTTATAAAAAAGGGAATTTATTTAAATACAGCTTAGATTTTAACTACCTTAGATTATCGTAGGTCTTGTAGGCCGTTAGCTTTAAACGCGACATTTTAACCCTAAACTTGATGAAATTTGGCACTGTTCACCAGGATCAACCAGTAACCAGCCGGTCTTCGGTTTGAAATAGCCCCAGTACAAAGGACCCTCTTTAGAAGTTTTATAGTAATATGTACCGATGAATTTATACATATTTTTGTACACAGCGTACACATATACGGCTTCCATTTCTTATAAAGGCCAGGAATGAATTTGCAATTTTGCTAAATTTCGGTTAACGGTTAATTCAGCTCGTTTAATCTTGAGCACATGTACCTCTCAAGCGAGAGGTACATACGAATTTTGACTCGTAGGGTCAAATTTTGAAAAATCACACTTTGACAAATGTAGAGTGCCCCAATCGAGTCTAAATGTATGACCGACCCCCAATAATTTTGGAGGGCCGACCCATCCATGCCCCAGGAACCCCTGGGGGGTTCCCCATACGAAAAGTTACCATTTTTGGCACTTTACATGGAAAAATCTGCAAAATGTTTTTTTTTTCTTTTTGGAGTTTATTTTTCTCTTTAGAAATCATTAGATGAGAAAATTAATTTCACTTAGTAATAGAAAAGAAAATAAAAAAATATTGTTTGAAGTCTTTTTTGCTTTCAGGTACGGGTCAAAAGTTGGGACATCAGAATTCGTTTTGCATACCTCGGGCAAAGTTTCTTATTTTGATCCCTGGAATACGATTTTTCTTGCAACTTGAGCGATTTTTTTTTGCCTACCTACAAGTCGACCCGCCCTAATATTTATTATTGATCGTCATAAAATTCTAAGACGATCTAGCCATGTCCTACCGTGTGTTTTTTGAAAGCACAATAGTGGTCAATCGAAGTAATCTAGGATGCTGTTAGGAATAATAAATGGTCGAAATCGGCCCAGAGGAAAAAAAACCGTTTCCTTCTAAGCAATTAAGGTTCCACGGTAAAAATTACACTTTTTTAAGTATTTGCTGAAAAATAATACTTCAAATTTGCCATGTTATGATTTAACTGAGATTGTGGCTCGAACTCATTAATCCTGAATATATTAATGGCCTTTACAGGGGTCATAAACATTTTATGGTTTTCCAATTTCTTTACCGAAATTATGGTGAAGGGCCTAGAAGATTCGGCCAACCCGAACTAAATGTCCTTTTCGCTTGTTGTATATACAAATGTTGATGGCCCAAACATAAAGCAAACTTGTTTGTTATAAATTAAACTTTTTCATATTTTCGATACTACCGAGAGGGTGATAGAGAGCGACGGGAAACACCGACGGACGACTGGAAAAAGGCTATAGTTGCCAAAAGAAAAAAAAAACAAACAGTATTTCAAAAATGTCTTTCTTTTGCCGCCAACAACAACACCAGCCTTAAAGGATACCAGGTGTGACTACTTTTTGGCCAATGCATAACAACAACATAAAAAAATACTGTATGTAAACTTTATATAAGAACTTATGCAATTTTCTTATTGAATTGTCTAAATGGGGAGGATGGCAAGGGTTGTTGCGTTTGCAGTCGTTCTAAATTATTTTTTTTATTTTTATTTTTTTAAGCCATTGTTATTTGGCTACATGTTTACCCTGGCACAGTGTTGTCGAATGATCGCTGTGTAGTATATGTTGGAATTCTTTTAAGCAGGCTGCTAATAAAGATATACGATAACTGGTGAAGTTATAAGTAACACTTCTCCTTTCTTTTTATAGCTTATATAGCACAATGTACGAGTAGTTAGGGCATTATAACCCAGCGTGAAAATATGAAAACACTTTTCTTGAAAGTAATTAAACGGATCGACTTTTAAGATCTAATACAAAGGGTGTTTTTTATTGAGGTATAGAACTTCGAATTGAAATAAAACACAAGAAAATCGTTTTAATGTCCATCAATTTGGCTTTATTGGAAGGATAATTTTATGCCATTAATGTTTAAATATGATTTCGGGCATATGGCCGCCGCGGCTGGCTCGAATAAAGCCAATTCTACAGGTCCAATTTTCAACCACTTTTTCGAGCATATGGGGCCGTATGTTGGCAATAACGCCACGAATGTTGGCTTCCAAGTCCCCTAACGTTTCTGGTTTGTTTGCGTAGACGAGCGACTTCACATATCCCCAAAGAAAATAATCCAATTGTGTCAAATCACACGATCTTGGTGGCCAATTGACAGGTCCATTCCGTGAAATTATGCGCTCATCGAATGTTTCCTTCAATAATTCGATTGTGACGTGCGCTGTGTGGCATGTAGCGCCGTCTTGTTGGAACCACAACTCATCCACATTCATGCCATCCAATTCGGGAACAAAATAGTCGGTTATCATGGCTCTATACCGGTCTCCATTAACGGTAACTGACTCTCCAGCATTATTATTATTATTTCGGAAAATGTTCTTTTACAGCGATTGGCAGTGGTGAAATAAATTTATATATAAAATACATACGTTTTATGCTGTACGAGTAGAATAAAAAGTACACGCAGAAAAAAAGTATGGTTGGTGTGACAATATTCGAAAAGGATCATACTATTGTTGGGTATATGGTTGTCACACAACAATATTATGATCTTCACAACAATAGTATGATTCACACATAACCATACTATGATCCCCACAACCATAGTATGATTCACACTCAACCATACTTTCATCTCCACAACCATACTATGATCCTCACAACCATAGTATGATTCACACTCAACCATACTATTATCTCCACAACCATATTATGATCCTCACAACCATAGTATGTTTTTCAAACAACCTTAGTATGATCCTCACAACCGTAGTATGATTCACACGCAACCATACTATGATCCACACAACCATAGTATGATTCACACTCAACCATACTATAATCCCCAAAATTATTTATTAGGAATGGTTATTGTTGTTATTCAAAAATAGAGATTTTTTAGATTTGATGCCATGTTTTCATTGCACATTTCATTCAAGAAACAAAAATATATATTTCAACGCCAGTCGAAAATACTTTTAGTTACCAGCAGGGGTGAATGCTACTTCACCATCCGTAGACACCAAGTAACGAATGTGATTTTACCATGATCAATGGGTATATACTTAAGTGCAGGCAGATTTTAAATAAACGAAACCAGTCGATTTTAGAGTATTTCACCGAACAAAGAAAACACAATACAAATCCCGCGAACTACCGTCCGATTGTTGTTGTTTTTTTAATGGACAGCAACCATTCACTGTATCGTGTGTATGTGTTTTTTTGTATATCAAAAAAAAATACGCACACACATCCATGTATGCTCTATAAAACCTGTTTTGTTATGTTCATAGTCGCAACCATACTGATGATTGCCGTTATCAAATTATTGTTAACGTAAATTTTAAACAACAATACTTTTGTTGCACCAACCATGTTGATATGGTTGCTACAACCATATTTTCATTTCTAAATTTGGCAATAATACTATTGTTACATTTCAACAATAGCAATATTGTCGCAATCATACTATTGTCAAAATAAAATTCAAAAAACAATACTGTGGTTGCGACGAACATGCTTTTATTGTAGAGAACATATTAGTGTTACGGTGACCATAGTGTAACCATACCTTTTCGCTGCGTGTACTGAATGTTTTTGGACCAAATATTTTTTAATATATTTATTGATGTCCGCCTTTTGCCTTTACACACGCCTTAAGTCGCACTGGCCAATCGTCAATAGCTGCACAAACCTCGTCCATTGGAAAATTGGCCACAGCTCGAACCAAAGCAGTTTCAAGAGATCCAATGTTGGGGTATCTTTTGTGACAAACCTTGTCCTCTAAAAACGTCCACAATTTGTTATCCACTGGGTTCAAACCTGGACTGCCTGAGGGCCATTCTTCAGAGGAAATGAGCGCTGGCAAATTGTTTCGAAGCCAGGCCTGGGACGTTTTAGCCTTATGGGCCGGCGCAGAATCCTGCTGGAAAGTCCATGGCTGGTTTTGGAACAGGGAATTGTTAAGAGGCTTCACAACAGCTTCCAAAACGGTTTGTTGGTAAACATTGACCGATATTTTGACTCCTTGTTCGCAGAAATGCAGGTCAGTGACCCCATCGTAAGAGACACCCCACCAAAACATGACTGAAGCTGGGTGATGACCCTTTTCCACCCTTGGGATCCGTTCAGATGCTTCCTTAGATGACCCTCTATCATTTTGCTTGTTTATATTATCCTGAACGGTAAAATTTTTTTTAATCGGTGAAAAAAAAATTTCTGTGCAAGTTATCAGCGTGCTTCACCAAAAGACGTTTGCATTTTTTAATCCTATTTTTTTTAAAGCTGCAGTCAAAAAATGTCCCATACGTTGTTTGAAAGCCTTAAGTCCCAAGTCTTTTTTAATGATTCGACTCATGGACTTTTGCGTGATATTCATCTCACGGGTCATGATTTTCTGTTTTCGGAGCGGATTTCTGCGAATTCTTGATTTAACGGCTTTGATGACATGCGATATTCGAACAGGGCGTGGGCGGCCAGTCTCCTCAAACAGTTTTATGCATCGGTAGACGAACATGCGGCTAATCCCTAGTGGCCGGAGCGTTTTGAAAATATCGTTTTTTTTCATTTCACCCTTGAAAAGCGCTATTACAGCGATACGGTTCTCATTATCTGACCACTCCATGATGAAAGTTGAAACAATTTTAAAATCCCGTTACAGACTAACGCTATTGAGGTTAGCTTTCAAAACCCATATGACATTAACGGGGTATGTTCAGTTCTACTATTGAAATGGGTGTGTTCAATGTTGTAACAGTATTTATGTCCCTTCCAAGTAGTGTGGGTCGATTTATCAATCGATATTGTGATAACGATTTTTAACCCATTCCTGCCTAATGGGTATTTAAATACCCAAGAAAGTGTTGGTGCATGAATAATTTAGCGCGGTCCAGGTAAGTGATATCGCGGTAGTTTCTTTTTTTTATAGAAAAGAGGAAAGATAGGGCTAAATTAAGGCATTTAGCAGGATTTTTATTTATTTTTTTATCTCTTGTTTTTTGCAGGCAAAAATCGGAAATTGTCCCGGGAAAGTGCTGTCAAACATAGGAAAATGGTACATATTAAAAATTTCTAATTTTACTGAATAGCTTAAGTTGTCTACTATGCAATGACAGCGGTATGTCACACACCTGGCCTTTTGATCCGGTTAAATGTAAATGGGCAATTTTATTAAGAAAACATGGTACTTAAAAGAAATAAATCACTTAGCCTTAGTAATTTTCTTCTGATCTGGTGCAACACCGTTGTGATAATCCAGGAAGCAAGTAGCGGGATGCAAGTTTACCTTGCACTTCAAACAAACACCTTGCACGGTTATTTAAATACCCATGTCATATCTTTTTTTTCTCTTAACTTCTATGGTTTTTTGAACATGATTGTAATGCTCTAAGCGATATTTGGTACAAATCGGTTGTAAAATGTAGCTTCTTAAGCTCCAGATTCTGAAATCGGGATGGACCTTGATATGGGGACTATATGAAAATATTATCCACTATCAATAAGTTAATAGTCGTTCATAAAAATGTGGGCGTGATCGGCTGTAATTTGAGCCTTCAAGAGCTATAGGACCTTAAATCAGGAGGAGACTTTGCCTGGGACAAATTCAAAAACATAGTCTGATATGGTCCAGTTTCACGAGAAATATTTGTTGGGTACCCTTAATACTCTGTGCGAAATTTGGTCCAAATAGGGTGTAATTTGTGACTTTTAGAGCTGTAGGTACTGACACTGCGTAGAGCTTTTGTATGGGGGCTATAAGAAAATATTGACCTTTATGCACTAGTTTCTCTACAGTTCATTAATGGTAGCTCATAAGATACCATGAAAAATTTGGGAGGGACCGCGTGTAATTTGTGCATTCTAGACTTGTCGGACCTCAAATTGGCAGGGACTTTGTGTGCGAGATATTAGAAACATTTAACCGATATTGACAAATTGCACTGGAAAAGGGTGTTGCTCACTCGCAATGCCCTATTCGACATTTGGTCGGAATCGGATGCTTTTAGAGCTATAAGGTTTGAAATCGGAAAAAATCTAAGAGCATGATATCAAAACATGGACCGATGTAGACCAATTTTAATAGCCCAAACTTGAAGTTTATAAAGTGTGGATGTTAATTGTAAGTAAAACGAAAAGGTTTCCGAGTATTATAGCCACGAAAATCAATGTCACTTTGCCATTTTGTTAAAACCTTGTCTTCTGTTTAAATATGGATACTACAAGAGTTCTTGAGCCGGTTAATATCAGTTCAACGCGTAAAAGCATTAGACCGAAATAAATAGTTTATATTATGATCTTTGAATATTATGAGCGAAACATAATATCGGCCAAATGCTTTCCACAGCTTCGGTGACGTACCTCTACCCGATGGTCCAGGTTTTCAATGACTCTGCAATATAATGGAGGTTCAATGTCCTTAATGTGCCGAATTATTTCAGCTTTTAAGCTCTCGAATTGTTCTTGGCTTCTTGACGTACTCCTCTACTTTTTAAAATCTATAAAATAAAAAGTCCAACGGTGTTTAATCACGTGATCGTGGCAGCCAAATAACATCGCCACGATGTAAGATATACGGTCATTGAATTTCTCGGCCAAAACAATCGAGTGCCAAGTGGCCCCTTCGTGTTGGAACCACATTGCGTCCAGGTCCATATCTTCAATTTCTGGCCATATCTTCAAGAAAACGATGCCAATATCACTAGTGTTGCCAGGGTACAATGAAGATTCTGTACCACTGATTCTGTTAAGAGAGGTAGATTTGGCATGTCAGTATATGTGACGCGCAAAATAGAAAGGGACCTAAGGTTAAAAACCAGTTTTGTTCAGGAGAGCTATTTGCGCTTAGAATCGTCGACTTCACTTTATAAAAAACGCGCATATCTCTGGAAGGGAACACTTCTGGGGCATGGGATCGGTCTCATTCGATGCTCAGATGTTGTCCATATCAATAAAAAAAAAATGAAAATTGATTTTTTTTACCCTTAGGTCCCTTTCTCTATGCGCTGTCACATATGAAGAGAATGTGTGCAACGTTGTCCATTCTTGATCCTTTTGCCAATTTTGATGTTAATGCTTGCAAGCAGAGAAAAAACGTGGTTACTACATGTTCACGGCAATAATCATATGTTCTCCGCAATAAAAGTATGTTTGTCGCAACCGTAGCATTGTTAACTGACTTTATTTTTGACAATAGTTGCAATACTGATATTGTTGAAATGTAACAATAGTATTATTGCCAAATTTAAAAGTAAAAAAATATGGTTATAGCAACAATATAAATATGGTTGGTGCGACAAAAGTATTGTGTTTTGCGTTTTATGTTAACAATAATATGATTACGGCAATCATACTGTATGATTGTAATTTTTCTTCATTTAAATATGCTTTTAAGAACAAATGTTATTGGTAAACTTTTTTAAACAAGCTGCTTTGGCTTTGTTTAACTGAAATATTTTCAATAAAAACGCTTACGTTTATTTAAACTTATTTTTTCTACTGTAAAATTAATCACTCCTAGTGTTTTGAATTTAATGTATTTTTAAAAAATTTTCATAATTCAAATCTATTGTTGCCAACTTAAACCAATTCTAATAAAAACTATTATGGATCATAGTATAATTGTGTGTGATCATACTATGGTTGTAGGGATCATAACATGGTTGCATGTGAATCATACTATGGTTGTGAGGATCATACTATGGTTGTGAGGATCATACTATGGTTGTGAGGATCATACTATGGTTGTATATGAAACATGCTATGGTTGTGGGGATCATAGTATGGTTGCATTTGAATCATACTATTATTGCGAGGATCATAATTTTGTCGTACCACAACCATATACCCAACAATAGTATTATCCTCTTCGAATATTATCACCACAACCATACTTTTTTTCTGCGTGTGGGCACATGGTGAAAATAAATTAAATATTATTAATTTTTTATATTTCGCTTTTTAAATAACTTATTTAATAATAAAGTAAATAAACATAACCAACTTTCGAGTAGAGAAAATTTTTTACTTTAGTCCGGACAATTCAGTGATTCGGACAAAGCTCGAAACTATATTTGTCCGTACAAAAAATTGGGAACCGTGATAAAAAAGCGAGATAACTAAAAATACATTTGGAGGCGCTAATCTGATGACGCATACTTAGTGCAAGATTTTTTGTCAGAAATAAAACAAAATCGCTAATAATACATAACGGGTTATTCTATCGAGCGACAATTTCTCGATCACACATGGGTGTTGCTGGGCTGTAAAATTGTCATGAAAAACGCAGCCAGTAAAGACCAGGACTACAGTGAATGAACCAAGTGGACGCTAAGACCTCACAAATTGCAGAGATATACACAGCCGCTCATCTGAATAGGTTTGGAGTTTTTCAAACATTAAATGTTGGATTTCTCAATTTGTGTTATATGCACACCAAATTTGTTTCTGTCCATTGCGAGAATTTATATGTACACTCAACTGGGAGAAAAATCTAACGGTAAAAATCTGCCGTTTTTTAGCTTATTCTTCGGTAGAATCATAGCAATTTTTTGGCTCATCACAACAGGTTCGAAATCAAAACCTTTATTTTTTCTTAGTGAGCGGTAGTCAAAGCATAATAATTTGTTGAATTATTATTTTTTGAAGTATTTGGCATAATTTAATTTAAAAATGGGTCGAGGTTAATCATTGACGGACGAAGAAAAGGGCAAAATTAAAGGCTTTAGTGAATGTGGCCTAAATCATCGGTATATCGCAACGAAAATTGGATGAAGCCAAAATGTTGCCAGCAATTATTTACGGAATGAATCAGAAAATGGAAAAAATATGAAAGGAGGTACATACAGAGCCACTAGGAGTGCTGATAGGAGAGCCATCATCAGATCTGCTTCTAACTCGCATGATTCTGCTTCAAAAAAAGGAAAAAACTGGTGTAAGTGCTAGTCTGGCTACAGTAACACGTGTAATTCGCAGTGCCAGTCACTTAAAACGACTAAAACTAATGAAAAAGCCACCGCTTAACAGCACTCGCAAGGAAGCACGACTTCACTTTTGTCATCAGCATATGACCTGGAATAAAGAATGGCAACGTGTAGTCTTTTCTGATGAACACAAAAAATTAATTTAGATGGTCCGGATGGATATAACGACTACTTCCATCATTTGCGAAAGGAAGAACATCATTGGCTCGTCATCATAGTTGTGATAATGGTGTGATGGTGTGGGGAGCCATTTCCTATTATGGAACTTGTGAGCTGCATTACTGAACTGCTGCGAAAACAGGCAAGAGCTTCGTGTGCTAGAGTGCTTAGGCGTGAAAAATTTCTGCACGAACAACGTCTACGTACAAAGGTTCTTACTTCTCCCAGGGGAAGTAAGAGCTTTTGGTCGTTTGTAAGAAGAGTAAAGGATAGTTCTTCATCTATCCCAACTTTTGTTAAAGACGACCAGGCATTCACTGACCCGGTTGATAAAGCTTACCTTTTGGCTGAAATATTTGCAGGAAATTCTTTCTTGCCGGAAAGCAATCAACCACTCCCCGCGATCGAAAACGTATCAAGTTCCATGCCTCATATATTTTTTCGAACGCGTGGAGTTCAAAGGGTTCTTGCGAACCTCGATGTAAATAAATCCCCGGGCCCGGATGGTATTTCAGCACTTGTCCTATGTAAGTGCTCGTCGACGCTAGCCCGTACGCAACCTTTTCAACCTTGCTTACCGTGCGGGAGTTTTCCCAGCGTGTTGGAAGGTTGCGAACATCCAGCCGATCCCTAATAAGGGTGAAGCCAATAATCCTGCGAATTATCGGCCAATTGCGATTTGATCTGCGCTCTCCAAGGTAATGGAGAGCATGGTAAACCACGATCTTGTGAGGTATTTAGAGACCAACGACTTGCTAAGTGATCGACAGTATGGTTTCCGTAGAAGCCGCTCTACCGGAGACCTGTTGGCGTTCTTGTCGGAGCGTTGGAGTCGGTCTATCCACCAGTTTGGTGAGAGTAAGGTCGTGGCTCTAGATATCTACAAGGCCTTTGATAGAGTCTGGCACGATGCACTCAAATCAAAGCTGATCGCTTTTGGTGTCGCCAATACGTTTGCTCGGTTTATATCGAGCTTTCTTAGAGATCGCACTATTAGAGTTGTTGTAGATGGGTTCTCATCCAACACACATAGGCTGACCGCAGGGGTACCACAGGGCTCTGTCCTTTCTCCCTCTTTATTTCTTATTTTAATTGACGATCTATTGGGTCAGACCGTGAATCCAATCTACTCTTTCGCAGATGATAGTAACCTCTGTCATTCATATTCATTCGACCGTAGGCCGAGTCTTCAAGATATTGAAGACAAAAGGCGAATTATGGATGAGACACTTGGCCGGGATCTACTGGCCATTTCCGAATGGGGTCGAGTGGATAGAGTAGATTTTAATGCACGTAAGACACAGTGCTGCTTGTTGTCTCACAAGCGATTCACTGACCCAACAATATCGTCAATTTCTATCGATGGTACGGATATTGAACAATCAGAAGCTCTCGATGTTCTGGGCATGAAAATACAATGCGACGCTCGTTGGGCGAGACATGTATTCGAAGTGTCGAAAGAAGCACTCAAGTGCATAGGCTTTTTAAAGCGGTGCAAGAAATATTTCTCTCCTTCTGATCTTTGTAATATCTATACAACTTACATCAGACCAAAGATGGAATACAACTCCCATATATGGGCAGGTGCTCCAAAATCATCCTTGGAAGTACTTGACCGTGTTTGAAGGATAGCGATGGTGCTGATAGGTGACAGTAGGGTATCCAACTCTATTGTTTCCCTTGAGCATCGTCGGAATGTGGGCTGCGTGACGCTGTTCTATCGTTACTTTCATGGTGTGTGTATTCATCAGACATCCGTCGCCTTATTCCTGACGTGAGGATGTTCGGCAGGGATACGCGACTTTCTAGGAATTCACACCCGTTTGTTATCGATTGGCCAGTTGACCGCACTATACACTACAGATCAAATTCGTTTTTCGCTCGTACAGTCCGTATGTGGAATCGACTTCCGGCAAATGTATTTCCCACTAATTGCGACATCCAGAAGTTCAAGGCAAGTGTCAATAATCATTACTTCCTCTTTCCCCCCTCCGATCCATTACTTTCCACTCGCCAACGCAATGCACCGCATGTATAGGGGGCATCCCCTGAGTGTTGGTTATTTAAAAAAGAAAGGAGCCAAAATGTGTCATTATTGGAGTGGCCTCCATATTCTCCAGACCCGAATATTATTGAAAACATGAAAGTATAAGAGTCCGGTAGACAATTTGAGGATAAAGAGTGCTTAATACGTGGTATAAAAACAGCTTGGGCTGAAATTTCTCTTCAATATATCAAAATTTATATGATTCAATTTCAAATCGAATTTATGAAGTAATTTCAAACAAGGGCGGAAGTACCCATTAATAATTAAGTTCAAAATAATCCTAATTATTATGTTTGTAAGTGAAAATATGAATAAACATTTTATTTTTATGTTTTTATTAACTTTTTGCTCCTGAACCTATTCTGATGACCCCAAAAAATACATCATTTTTCAGCGAGTTACCAAATCTGTGTTTTTTCGAGTAATCCTAAAATTGAATATAAATTGTTTTCTTTATAAAATGATTCCCAATAGGCTAGTCTATAAACGACATAATTTTAAAAAAATTTCATTTCACTACTTCTTGAAATAATATCATTTGAACACAAAACGATTACTGAACCTATTCGGACGAGCGGGAGTGTACCTACTTCTTCTTTTAATCTTTTTAAGAAAAACTTTTTTTTAAAAAAAAACTAGTCAATATAATTTAATTGCATAACAAGGTTTCATTAGGTCCGCTTTTGGTTCATGGCAGACATTGGAACGTACAAATTTATTTATTATCCAGACATAATTAATATATTTTTTTTGTTTAGAGCCACTGTGCAGCTGTTGTTTTTTTCATTTATTTGTAACTCGTCCTCCTAACTGGTGGAGTCTTCTTTGTTAAAGTTCCATCCTATCTGTGGTAACACATGCACTTGGATAGTTTCTTGGAAAAACAAACTAAGTAGAAGGCAACATTTTCCATGTACCCCCCGTCCTCTGCGCCCCGCAAATCGTGAGTGGGTCGAAAAGTTTTCTGAAGCCTTTCATTTTATGCATACAAAATTTATTCTCTTCCGCTGAATGTTGTGTTTGGTCGGTCGGCCGTCGCTGGCTGCCTGGCTGGTTGGCTGCAGTTCTTCATGCGGTCGCAGTTGCAACTACAGGCTGCAGCTGCACCAATTGTTTACCCGTCTAACGCGCTCTTGTTTCTCTTGTCGTGACGGTTGTGTGTGTGGTGGCATGACTGAAAAACAGGCAAATTGCCTTGATGGCAAAAACACGCGTCCATGAAATGCAGATACCAAAGAACGAGAAAGAAACCGAACGTTTCGTAAACAAACTATTGATGAAGAAAAGTTTTATTTTGTATGAGATAAAGTGGAAAATGTATTTTCACATTGCAGGCAGCCATGATATTGAAAAATGTTTTCATAACATTTCCTTGCAAAATTACACAGTCCGTCCATGGACTGTAATTAAGTAGAGCTTTGAGGTCGGCGTCGTCGTAGCATCTGAACTGTTTTTATGTGGATTGACACTTCTGTGAATGTGAATTGAAATGTGAATATTATCGATAGGGTTTTTATACCCTCCATCATAGGGTAGAGGGCACATTCGCTTGGTCATACCGTTTGCAACACCTCGATATACTGGTTGGAGACCACATATATTCTGAATCGTCGTAAAAATCGAAGGTGCTCTAGCCATGTCAGTCCGTTTGTTTTAAGCAAACTACAGGTCGCACTATTAAAGCTAGTTGGCTGACATTTTGCCGAACATGTATTGATGGGCAATATCTAATGAACTATTAGAGATACATATAAAGATAATATTTGGAATATATGATATTGGCATCGATGAAGACAGGAAAATGGATAGATCGGCACAAAATGTTAAAAGAATAAATTAATGACTAGGAAATTGTTATAAACTACGTTAAAATAAATTAAATAATTAAACAAGAAGGCGTGGCACCGCCAATATAACCCTGAACTTGAAAAGATAATATTTAATCAACTATTACAGAAATGACGATGACATTTACTACATATCAAGCCCTTGACGCGAAAAAGACATAAACTATATTTACAAAACTGGCGCATTAATGATATTTGATTGAAACTTGCATAACACTTTTACTCCCAAAACATTGAAAATTAAATATTAATATGTGACGCTCAAAATAGAAAGGGACCTAAGGTTAAAAACCAGTGTTGTTCAGGAGAGCCATTTTAAAGATTAGGTACCTTTCTATTTGCGCTTAGAATCGTCGAATTCACTTTCATAAAACGCGCATATCTCTGGTAGGAAACACCTTTGGGGCATGGGATCGGTCTCATTCGATGCTCAGATGTTGTCCACATCAAAAAAAAAGTGAAAAGTTGATGAAAAGTTTTGTTCAGGAGAGCCATTTTACAGATTTGGTCCCTTTCTATTTGCGCTTAGAATCGCCGACTTAACTTTCATTAAACGCGCATATCTCTGGGAGGGAACAATTTTGGGGCTGGGTTAGGCTTTATTCGATGCTCAGATGTTGTCCACATCAAAAAAAGAAAAAAAAATAGAAATGATTTTTTTACCCTTAGGTCCCTTTCTCTATGCGCTGTCACATATTTACAAATGCAATTGTATCGGGATCCTCCAGATGAATTAAACAAAAAACCAAAAACCAACTCCTGTAAATTTTTCTTTTTGGCGCTTACTTCTTTTTCGTTGGCATGTATCGATAGACAACTTAGCAGCAAAGTGGGCGTTGCCACGCCCATTTTAAAAAATAGCATTAAAGGCCAAAGCAAAGGACCAATTGTTAGAAAATTTTAACATTCCCACTACTGTCGGTTATATATAGTGATCCATCTAGAGGTTTTTTTTTCAGAAAAATAAAAATATAAAAATTTAAATCAAGTCTGGAATCGTTCTTGGAAATTTGAAAGGAAATTTTATGGCATTAATTTTTGGAATATAATTTCCTTTAAATGTTAGCCCCAACTACGCCTCAGGGTTTCCATTCTGAGGGTCCAATTTTGGACGACTCGTTCGAGCATTTCGACCGGTATGGCGCTAATGACACGCGTAATTTTGGCTTTCAAAACCTGAATCGTAGCTGGTTTGTCAGTGTAGACTTTGGACTTTATGTAACCACAAAGAAAAATGTCTAAAGGTGTAATATCTCTCGATCTAGGCGGCCAACTCACCTGTCCAAAACGTGAAATTAGCTGCTTTTCGCAATGACCTTTTAATAGATCCATTGTTTGAGCAGCTGTATGGCTAGTGGCACCGTCCTGTTGAAACCAAGTGTCGTCAAGATTACGGTCTTTAATTGCAGGTAGCATAAAGATCGATATTATGGCGCGATAGCAAGCACCATTCACGGTTTAGTTCAGGCCATCGTATTTTTTAAAAAAATATGCACCGATAATTCCACCAGCTTATAAACCGCATTAAACCATGGTTTTCTCTGGGTATAATGGCAGCTCTTGAACCTCTTCTTGTTGCTCTTTAGCCCAAATGCGGCAATTTTGTTTATTGACTTTGCCGTTGAGCCAGAAATGGCCCCCAAACAACTGAACAAAATTTTGGTCGAAGACAGCGGATATTCCCGTTTCTCACAGAACGCTCATTTCCATAATACAGCTGCCACCATTTGAAGGTAATTATTTTCAAAAAAAAAAAAAAAATGTCATAAAATGTCCTTTCAAGTTACCAATAAAGATTCCACACTTGATTTGAATTTTTATAGTTTTTTGTTCTGAAAAAATACCTCTAGATGGATTACCCTATATTTACCAAAAGAAACACTCTTCGGGCTGGGACAGTCACCTCAACAATATGTGTTTTCTGTCAGTCCACTTTTTCGTTCCGAGAGCAGCACTTCCCGGAATGTCTGCTCCATCTATTACTACTCCGAGCCGTGGCCGAATGAAACCCCGGACTGGGGATCTGCTCGATTTGTCAGAACCGTAAACACCATTGTTATTCGACTATAAGGTATAATAATTGCATGGAGAGTGTGCTCTTCTGAAGCTGTTCAGGTCTGAACCACCTCAGGGAGTATGGCTAAACGGACTTTGTTGTCTCTGGCTGTATCAATGCAGTCCTCAGTAGGCCTCTGTATTTGGTGTCATCGTCATCATCTATCTAAGAGACCCCTACGCAGTCTGCGTTGCAGCAGCATCATCAAATACAGCACATTACACCACAGGTTACTGTTGCTACTCCTAAAAATGCATCAATTTTGCAATTTATTTGCAATGGTCTAAGCAACAAAATCAGCGAGGTAATAAAATCAATAAGGCCGAGGCCACGCAATGAGCGGCAAACAATTAAAACATATGAAATAGTATTGAATTTTCCACGCACTGAGCGGCATGTCTGAGCTGCTCGACGGCGCCGCTCATAAATAGAACTTGCTCTAATTTTCAGTTGGTTTCTGAGCGGCAAGGAAAAAACATGCCAAAAGTGAAGGCGGAGATTTTACTTTCCTCTGTCCTCGTCCTCGTCCGCTATAATGCAAGACAATCTGGGTTTAACATTTTTCAACAGTGTATCTATCAAAGGATTCGACAGACATACGGCAGTGTTGCCAAAATCTGTCTGGATATTTGCGTAGATTTCTATATAAATGCTTAAATTCGCCATAATATAGCCTTGCTCGATTTATTTTCTTCTTTTTCTTTAATGCATTAACTTCTTATAAGTAAAAATACGATTTTCGCGCAATAACTTAAAACAAACCTCACTTGACAATGGCATTTTAACAACTAACTGCTTAGAAATAACGCTCAGTAATAAGCCACGCACAGTGGGAAAATTACGAAAAAAATTGGAAATAATTCGGCCATTTCGTTTGTAATGGTCCGATTTAAATGAAAATTTACATTGACCTTCTTGAAGTGTTACTGAGCTTAAGTTTTGAATTTCATGCATCTGTGTTTAACAGGTGCTGCACAGTGGGCCCTCAAAGTTGGTCACCTCGAGTTAAAATTTTCTTTTTCAAGCCGCCAAAAGCGTATTTGTGGTCCGATCGTAATAATTTTTTCTTTAGTGAAATCTGCTGGACAAACCCAACCAAAAATGTTATTACAAATTTTTTCATATCTCGTACAATAAAAAAGATATCGGGACTTAAAGTTTTTTTTTCGAAAAATTTGCTTTGGATTTTCTGGGATTATTTTATTTTTGGGAATCAGTTTTAGGTGAATCGGGGAAAATTTAATCCTGGTTTAAAGAAAACACTTTGGTTAATGTTTTAAAAAAAGAATTGTAGCAAAATCACCAATAATATGAAAATGCCAGCTGTTCAAAGTCAACTATTGCGAAAAAAGTGGGATTTTGAGTGTTTTACGGCGAAAAGGTACCTTTACTCTTATGTCAATAACTTTAATGTTTCTTAAGTAACATACAAAAAATTTGCATTTATTTCAAAGAAAACTTTATGCTTAATACAAATAATAAGCAATTGTGACCCTAGTCGGTACTTTTCTTGCTCCAGGCGTCTCCAAATATGGGCATTTTTTTCAAAAAAAATTGAGTTTGAGCTCAAATAAAAAAAATCGCCACACTGCTGGCCCAATTTGGTGCTATAAGTCAGTTAACTACATATGTTTTCTAAAATCCCAAGCAAAGAAATTTTGCGGGAGGCCATTTCTAGGACAAAAAAAATGAGTTTTTGTTAAAAAATCCCATTTCTGGGATTTTGTTTTCCCCTGTGTCAAATTTTAGAAAAGTGGCAACTCCAATTTTTTTTTGAATAAGTTTTTCATTTTGTCACAAAAATATTGATACTACGTAAAAAAATCAGGTTTATATCTCCAACCAGCAAAATTTTACAGTGGTCTGAAATATTGACTTTTTTTGCTACCTTCACAAAAAAAATTTTTTTTCTCGTTTTTATCAATTATTATTCAACATATTGAGTTAATTGCATTCTTTTTTATAATCTGTTAAAACTAGAGGTAATTACCTTTCCATTGGTATATAAAAAGTATATCCTTTTACCTACACTTATAACAGCACGTGCGCTGGAATAAGACCCCTTTGAGTAAAGTATGAATTTTATAGGTAAGAATACCAATTTTAAAAATTCTCGTACCTATCCATAAATAGCAAAAATATATATTTTTACCATTATTGTTTACCTATTGTGTAAAAACGGAAAATGGGTAGTATTGTATAGTATGGATCTAGGTACCTAAACATTCATTCTTATATGTTTTGGGGGAATACCTGTCCCCTATGTCCGGAATATTGTGCAACATTTTAGGCGAATGTACCTGGGTACATAAAAATTCATTGTTATAAATGTATTTTTGGGGAATACCTGGTATTTTAGTCAAGTATTAATTGCGGATATTATTGTGATTACCTGTAAGTATTACTCATTGATATAAGAACCGCCGATTTTGTATGGGTTTATCATAACAAATTAATCCGCCATGACGATAACACTCCTTGTTCAAGAACTTGTTGAATTTTTAAAAAACACCAAACTTCGGAAAATGGAGAACAGAGTAGCATATTTAATAGAGTGCATAGAGTCAACATATAGCGAGATAACACAATCTAACGAAAGCAGCAAAGTATTAAATTTTTTGAAAAAATTTGACCGGCTCATGGAGAAGTATCACAGGAATTATTCAAGATTACCAACTGAGTGGCTCGACAGTATAATTGAATTTAAAACTGTCCCTGCTTTAGTGGGTGCTCCTACTAAGGAATACGACGATCTATGTCCAAAGGCAAAGAAACAACGGTTGTCGGCTGAGATGGCAAATCATTCACCTTCAAAGATTTGTGATACATTCAAGGAATTACTGACGGTGGAAAATCGGCCATCTAGCGCAAAAAGAATTGCAGACGTGTTAACGGAAGCATCACCAAGGCGGCTCCAACGCATTGAAAGAAGTATTGCAACACCATGTCCTGGTTTTAGCGAGGAAGAAGCATTAGCTTTAATCATCGAATTGGGATTGAGTAAGAACAAGTACACTCATTTAAGAAGAATGCTGCTTGATAAAGGATGTGACATGTTTCCCGCATACAACCGAATAAAGGAACGAAAAATGGAAATTTTGCCAAACCCAGTGATAATTACAGAAAAGGCCGGCAGCGTTAGTTTGGAACTACTTCTCCAAAATACTGCCAGTAGGATAATAACAACATTGAATGAGGAACAACTAAAAAAAATCAACAACAGCCATCTTCAATTAATATGCAAGTGGGGATGTGATGGTTTGTCAGCACTTTCGGAATACAAACAATGCTCTGATAGCCAATCTACCCAGATCGAATTCAAGAGCGTATTCATGGCATCTTTGGTTCCTCTGAGGTTAAATTTAGACTCTACCTTACCTTCAACTTCGCGCAGAAAATCAAACCCTACTGAAGCAATATGGCGTAATCCAACACCTGGCTCCAAAATTTATTGCAGACCAATCTCCTTCGTATATCATAAAGAAACGAGTGATTTAACTAAAGCCATCACAGACAAATTAAAAGATGATATTTCGAGATTAGAAGATTTTGCATTTAAATTCGACAGGTATTCTATTACAATATCTTTTAAAATGTTCCTGACAATGGTAGATGGAAAAGCCGCAAACGATATTACAGGAAACAAATCTAGCTGGAAGTGTTTCATTTGCAATAAAAGCAAAGTTAATTTTTCAAACGCTTCGAATAATTCAGTAGTCAATGAAGATACCCTTGAGTTTGGAATAGCACCGTTACATGCTCGAATCAGGTTTCTAGAACACTTTCTAAACCTTGCTTATGACATTAAGTATAAATCTATACCAGGAAATGAAAGGAAAAACATTCGAGCTAACAAAGAAATGCATGAAATGAGAGCAAGTGAAAAAAAAAAGAATTCAAGATGCATTTAAACAACAAACTGGCCTAAATATTTCTAAACCACGCTCGAACTTTGGGAATACAAATGATGGAAACACTGCCAGAAGATTCTTCGCAGACTATAATACAGCTGCAGAAATAACTGGAATCAATAAGGAGTTGATTCGAATGGTTAATATATTGCTTTTAGCTCTGAATTCCAAACAAAAGATTAATACCGATAAATTTGGAGTTTACGCCGAACGAATTTTAAAAATGCTTGCTGATCTCTATCCCTGGAAAGATCTAACGCCAACTATACACAGAGTCCTGTTCCATGGGAAACAAATAATCGAGTCTCACCTTCTCCCTATAGGCGAGTTAACTGAAGAACCACAAGAAGCTAGAAATCGAGACTTCAGATATGTTCAACAATTTTCCACAAGAAAATGCTCAAGAACAGCACAAAACGAAGACTTACTTAATAGTTTATTATTATCTTCAGATCCTTTTTTATCCTCCATGAGAAGTAAGTTGACTTCGTACCACGAAATGACGCATGGAGACGAAGAAGAATTTTCTGATTTATTAGATATGCTGGACGTGGAATAAAATCATTTAAGTTTAATGTTTTTTAATTATAAGATTTATTTAAATGTTAATTTATTTAAAAAAAAGTTTTTCACAAAAAATGAAGTCAATAGCATCTTTTTATTCAAATTTTCTATCTGCAACAATTAAATTACTTTTTTGCGATTGGAAATGTGTAAATTTGATTTTTTTAAATGCAACAACATTGATCTCTCACAAAATGAAATTGCTATTTACCAAAAAAATTAATATTTTACTCAAAGGGGTCTTATTCCAGCGCACGTGCTGTTATAAGTGTAGGTAAAAGGATATACTTTTTATATACCAATGGAAAGGTAATTACCTCTAGTTTTAACAGATTATAAAAAAGAATGCAATTAACTCAATATGTTGAATAATAATTGATAAAAACGAGAAAAAAATTTTTTTTTGTGAAGGTAGCAAAAAAAGTCAATATTTCAGACCACTGTAAAATTTTGCTGGTTGGAGATATAAACCTGATTTTTTTACGTAGTATCAATATTTTTGTGACAAAATGAAAAACTTATTCAAAAAAAAATTGGAGTTGCCACTTTTCTAAAATTTGACACAGGGGAAAACAAAATCCCAGAAATGGGATTTTTTAACAAAAACTCATTTTTTTTGTCCTAGAAATGGCCTCCCGCAAAATTTCTTTGCTTGGGATTTTAGAAAACATATGTAGTTAACTGACTTATAGCACCAAATTGGGCCAGCAGTGTGGCGATTTTTTTTATTTGAGCTCAAACTCAATTTTTTTTGAAAAAAATGCCCATATTTGGAGACGCCTGGAGCAAGAAAAGTACCGACTAGGGTCACAATTGCTTATTATTTGTATTAAGCATAAAGTTTTCTTTGAAATAAATGCAAATTTTTTGTATGTTACTTAAGAAACATTAAAGTTATTGACATAAGAGTAAAGGTACCTTTTCGCCGTAAAACACTCAAAATCCCACTTTTTTCGCAATAGTTGACTTTGAACAGCTTGCTACAATTCTTTTTTTAAAACATTAACCAAAGTGTTTTCTTTAAACCAGGATTAAATTTTCCCCGATTCACCTAAAACTGATTCCCAAAAATAAAATAATCCCAGAAAATCCAAAGCAAATTTTTCGAAAAAAAAAACTTTAAGTCCCGATATCTTTTTTATTGTACGAGATATGAAAAAATTTGTAATAACATTTTTGGTTGGGTTTGTCCAGCAGATTTCACTAAAGAAAAAATTATTACGATCGGACCACAAATACGCTTTTGGCGGCTTGAAAAAGAAAATTTTAACTCGAGGTGACCAACTTTGAGGGCCCACTGTGCAGCACCTGTTGAACACAGATGCATGAAATTCAAAACTTAAGCTCAGTAACACTTCAAGAAGGTCAATGTAAATTTTCATTTAAATCGGACCATTACAAACGAAATGGCCGAATTATTTCCAATTTTTTTCGTAATTTTCCCACTGTGCCACGTGCCGCTCAAATTTGCCACTCAGCCGCTCACCGCTCTGCCGCTCGCCGCTCATAGCGTGGTCTCGGCAGAGAAACATCATGGTCGCTGCGATCCAGGAAACTAAGATGAATGCCACCTGCAGCCTGCACAGCTGTGATGGATACAACCTGCTACTTAAGGATCACACGAGAAGTTGTGGTGTGGGACTTGCTTACCTGTTACACCATTCTGTGAGCTAGACTCTAGTGACCCATACACAAAATGTATAAGGGTAGCAGTCAAGTATCACCGAGATAGAGCTGTATAACGTACACACCTTGCTGGTTGGTAGCGGTGTCCCGCGTTATTTGCCTGACATTAGCAATCTGTTACATCGCAATAACCGCTTGGTCCTAGAAGCCTTAAATGTCCACCACGAAGTGGGGCATTCTCTCCTAGACAACGACCAAAGGGGCATAGCTTTAGCGGAGCAAATAGATAGCTCTATATTTTGCATAGCGAAAAAGGTTTATAAGCGATTGTCAAAGCTCGAGAGACATAACTATGGCATCGCCTCGTCTGATTAACGTCACCTGGCAACCCATCACCTCTTCAGGATCGGATCACCTTCCTATAATCCTTTCCATCAACAGACCGTCCGACGACATAATATCTAAACCTCTTTAGCAGAAGATGGCTGATTTGGATGCCTTTAGGGAAGCTAGCAACAGCAGTTTTAGTAATCTATCCATCCCCATTGAAGTTTGGGTAGCCGAAAAGAAGTTCCGGGTCATCATTAACGCAGCAGTCGCTCGCCATATTCCTGGTGGGCGAATACCCGAGAAACGACCTAATTTTCCAGCAGAGACACCGGGACTCCCAGATGAGCGTGATGACATTCGTCTCTACAACCCTGCTGAGCCTAGAATTAGGGATCTCACGAATTAGGGATCTCAACGAATATACGAGGGCGACCGCAAAAGTAACTGGCCTAACATAAAAAGAACCGTTTTTTTTGGAATTATTATTATTTATTTTTCAACATAATCGCCTTCCAACTCCATACACTTCATCAAACGTTTTTCAAGTTTTTTAATTCCATCCGAAAAATAAGATTTTTCAAGACCTTCAAAATATGCCTCAGTTTCAGCAATAACCTCGATATTGGACGAAAATTGTTTGCCACCGAGAATTTTTTTTTAAATTTGGAAAGAAGAAATAATATGAAGGAGCTAAATCTGGACTATATGGTGGATGCGGAGCAATTTCAAATCGTAATTCGGCCAGTTTTTGTTGAGTTAAAAATGCAGTGTGTGAAGAAGCATTATCTTGATGAAAAAGAACTTTTATTCCAAATGCGGTCGTTTTATCTTGATATCTTCACTCAACCGATCCAATAATGCACAATAATATTCACTATGTGTAGTTTTTCCTTTCCCAAGATAATCAATAAATATTAAACCCCTTGCATCCCAAAAAACTGTGGCCATTACTATTCCTGCTGACTTTCCCGCCTTCTTGGGACCACTTTTACCAGCTTCTATCCATTGTTTTGACTGTTCTTTGCATTCTGGGATGTAGTGATGGATCCATGTTTCATCAACAGTTATGAATCGGCGCAAGAACTCTATTGAATTACGCTGATACATCGCTAAAAGCTCCTCGGAATTGGTCCAACGGACGATTTTTTGGGGCAAAGTCAACAAACGCGGCAGCGTTCTTGCGGATAGCTTTTTCATGTGGAGTTCATCATGTAAAATACTCCAAACTTGTTTTTCGTGTATTTTAACAATATCAGCAAGTTCTCTGAGCTATATTCGTCTATCTTTAGTCACTTCATTAAATATTTTTCTAATGTTTTCAATAGTAGTAGCAGTTTTCGGTCTTCCAGAGCGTTGTTCATCTTCCGTACTTGAAGGACCCATTTTAAATTGTTGAACCCAGGATTGCACGGTGGAGTATGATGGTGCATTAGCACCATGAACAGAATCCAATTCATCTTTGATTAATTGTGGCGTATAACCTTGCATATAAAAGTGTTTAATAACCGCACAAAACTCTTTACTATTTTCCATTTTTCAAAAATTATAAAACTTGTTTACTTCAATCACCTGTAACAAAGAAAATAATCATTAAATATTTCGGAAATTTTGACAGATGGCTTATAACAGATTGCTTTTAAAAAAACAAAAAAAAGTTGCTAGTAAAGCAGAAAATGTGCCAGGCCAGTTAGTTTTGCGGTCGCCCTCGTATAAGTAATCGGTCAAATCGCTCTCTAACCCTGGAAGAAAGGATGATCGGACAGCCGTCACGTTCGGTGACAAAACAGTAACAGATACGAAGCAGTGCGCTAGGTATTTAAACCGGCTTTTTATTGAGAACCCAGAGAGCGAAAACGAGAGTATTGCATGGTAACCGCGCTCTCCTAGTCGAAGCGCCATCACAATTCATCGTTGCTCATGTCATTGTTGTTTCAACAACAACAACAGATTGAAAACGATACTAAAGCCTATGTCGTGTTTTAACTGAACAAAGGGGCGTGTCCTCCCATACAATTCTGAATTTTAGGTGAACTTGTTTTGATAGGACGATACTCGTATTAGCGCCAGCCTCTCTTCTATCAGGGTGTTTTTCCACGAGGACTCTGAAATCGTTAATATTCAATCTGGGGTTCCACAAGGAAGCGTATTAGGACAAGTCTTATATACGTTATTTACATCAGACATGCCCACAAACAGCGATGTTATAATTGCGACTTACGCGGATGATACAGCAATTTTAGCCTCGAATACATCACCTGCTGAAGCATCAAATACAGTTCAAAGGCAACTTGAGATTTTGGAAGCATGGTTTAAAAAATGGAATATCAAAGTTAAGGCTGAAAAATCGGTTCATGTCACGTATTCCTTACGCAGGGAGGACTGTCCGCCAGTTTCATTGAATGGTGTCACAATTCCGTCATCTAACAGCGTTAAGTATCTTGGACTTCATATCGACAGGCGCCTAAACTGGAGAAAACACATTGAGCACAAAAGAGAACAATTAAACATCACGACTAAAAAACTGTTCTGGCTTTTGGGCCCCAAATCCGAACTTAGTATGAAGAACAAAGTTGTTTTATATAAAACTATATTAAAACCAATATGGACGTATGGAATTCAGCTGTGGGGAACAGCTAGTACTTCCAATATTGAAATATTGCAGAGATATCAGTCCAAAACTCTTAGAACCATTACTAGTGCCCCATGGTTTGTTAATAATAATAACATACACTGCGACCTTGGTGTCCCCAAAGTAAAGAGCGAAATTTGCAGATACAGTTCTAACTATCTAAATAGACTTAGTTACCATCCAAACATACTGGCCATAAATCTACTTGACGATAGCAACGAAGTAAGGCGACTAAAAAGATCTCATGTACTCGACCTGCCCTATTTAAAATAATTATATTTGTAAATATTGTATTATAAATGAAATATATGTTATATCTGTTGCGTTTAATGGAGCTCAACAGCAGTGTCATTTTTTTTCTTAGTTGATATACAATTTGCTTAATGTTTAAATGTAAATAGATTGCAAATAAATGATATATAAAAAAAATAAAAAATAAAAAAAATTATAGAAATTGTAGGTTTTTTTAGTTTCTAGCCTACAAAAGCAAACTCGAAATAAAGGCTGTCCCACACCACTCCGCCCTTTAGAAGACTCAGCGGGTCTGCTATATATTCGATCATGGTTTGGTCTTAATATGTAACTTCGTAGCGACATGTTTCATGGAGTTATATGAAAACATAGAAAGAGTTTTGAAAGAGTCAATGACTATACAAGATAAATAGATCAGGATTATTGCTGTTTGTCGTCTGGGGAAGGACAAGTAAGTCGTCGAAGTTAAAGCAAACACAGCACCGTCTGGTAGACGCTGGTGTCCACTTTCCATAGAGAGGCAGAATATCAAATCGAAAGATCATTTTTTCGGGAACTATACAAAAACTGGATTAATAAAGTTTAGCTCGGGAACGTAAGTCGCTCATAGGGCAATATGCCAAATTTAATATGTGGACTCTTTTATCGATTAATTGCTTAGTTCAGAAGATATAGACGCTTAAATTTTTTTTAAGAAATACCAAAAATGTGGCCCCAGAAAATACGTGATCTCGATTTTAGCCTCTATTGTCGATTAGACGCTTAGTTAGACTATTTAATTTCTAATTTGAGATTTCAGCAATTTCAACCTTGGAAAAGGGTGGTCACTAATTAAGGTTACTTTATCGTCCCATCAATAGTTTAGGGGATATAGCTACTTTACGTTTTTCTATGAAGTTCCTATATTTTACCTTCATGAAACGGATGGTAACGAATTAAAGCTAATTTGTTGAGTAGACTCTTAGTTTAGGAAATATAACCACTTTAAGTTTTCATTTGAAATCCCAACTACTTTGACCCAGAAAAAGGTTGGGCACGAATTGAGGCTCTTTTATCGATTAAACGCATAGATAAGGAAATACGAGGGCTGCTATATATATTTCTGGCCTAACAGTGAAAATGCGAATATTTATCATAAAAATGGTTTAATTGTTTCTTAAAGTGTTCTCCAGCATGATTTATACACTTTTGCATGCGCTCAAACCAATCGTCGAAGCACTTTTTCCTCTCCACTTGGGACACCTCCAAAACATGATTTTTCAACGCTTCAACAGCATCTTCTGGCGACGAAAATCGTTGACCACACATTTTTTTCTTGATGTGCGGGAATAAAAAAGAAGTCATTGGGTGCCAAGTCAGGGCTGTACGGCGGATGACACATCAATTCGACGTTTTGGCCGGCCGGCTCGCATTGTCATGGTGCACAATGATTCGTCTTCTCTTGTTCGTTTTTCGAATTTCTCCGAAGACTTCAGGCAAACAAATTGTGGTGTACCACTCCGAATTGACCGTCCTACGTTGATCAAGCGGAACTGTCGCCACATGACCAGTTTTGCCGAAGAATCAGGCTACCATTTGTTTCGAAGTGCTTCTTCCACGAACAACTTTCGTTGGATTTGGCTCGTCTTCAAAGACCCACACGGTCGATTGCTGTTTTGTTTCGGGCTCATACGCATAGATCCATGATTCGTCACCTGTGACGATCTTATAAACGTCTTTTAAAGCACCGCGATCATATATTTTCAAAATTTCTTTGCACCAATCGACACTAGCCTTTTTTTTGAGCGATTGTCAAATTGTGCGGGATCCAACGAGGACAAACCTTTTATACGGCCAGGTGTTCATGCAATATCGAATTTATGCTGGTGGACGAAATGCCCAAGGATGCCTCTATCTCACGATATGTCACAGGACGATCTTGCACTATCACTTCACGTACGGTATCAATGTTTTCTGGCACAACGGCCGTTTTTGGACGACCTTCACGACCATCGTCTTTGTGCGAGCTTCGGCCACGATTGAATTCATTTAACCAGTTTTTCACAGTGCAATAGGATGGTGCTTCATCGCTATACAAAGATTTAAGTTCATCGATGTACTCTTGTCGTGGTAATCCACGTCGAAAATTGTGAAAATGATCGCACGAAAATATTCACGAGTTAATTTCATTTTTTGCCAAATTAATTTTTTCAAGCCACTGTAAACAACACAAATAATGGTCGTACGTCAAAATGTTCTGAGTACGTTTATGCTAACAAATGTCAAACTTTCCAATGGAAATGTTAGATGACGCCAGGCAACACTTAAAGTTGCCTTGGCCAGAAATAGATATAGCAAGCCTCGAATATATTAATACAATTTTTAAATGATATTCCAAAACTTACCACTCATGAAGAGGGCGGTCACGAATTAAGGCTATTATGGATTAGACGATTAGTTAAGGAGATATTGACTGATTTTAGTTTTCACATGAAGTTTAGGTGATATAACCAATTTAAGTTTTTATGTATATGAACGTCCCACATTTTAAACTCATGAAAAGCATGGTTATGAATTAAGGTTCTATTATCGATTAGACGCTTAGTTTAGGAGATAAAACCAATTAAAGTTTTTCTATGAAAATTCAACATTTTAAACTCATGAAAAGGGTGATTACGAGGTATAACCAACTTAAGTTTTCCATCAGTTTTTACCTAGGAAAAATGTGGTACGAAGACCTTTTATCAATTGAAAGCTTAGTTTAGGAGATGTCTACGTTTTAAAATAAGCAGCGGGTGGGACCTCTGCACAAGACATGCATATTCGATATAGTAAAACTACACTAGGAATGGTTTTGTCATTTCTATAGTGTGGTCCATTTAAAATTTTAAATTTGAATCGTCTGTAAAATAAATAACAATATTTTTTTTTTAATTTCTGGTTTTATTGGAAAGGTTAAACTTTGTCATTTTTAATCTAACCCGGCAGTTTATAATCTAACACGGCAGTCATTAATATGACTACTACATTTGGCTCGGCAGTATCGCATCCGATCAACCCAATTTTTCAGTACATTTTCGATTGTTTAGCGTAGAATCTCTTCAATAGAAACCTCGATTTCATGTTTCAACGCTTCAATTGTCTCTGGATGCTTTCGGAACAATTGTCCGTAACGGCTCCCCACAGAAAATTATCTAAAGGGCTCAAATCATAGTTTCGAGGCGGCCAATTCACATCATAATTTTGCTGATTATTTGATTCTCAAAAACAGTGCAAAAAATATCGATGGCATTGTGACAGGTAACCTCGTCTAGTTAAGCATGTCGCTGTAACGCTCACCGTTGACAGTAGCGGCGGTTCCTTGCTCATTTTTGAAGAAAAATGGCCCAATGATGCCTCTTGCCCAAAATTCACACCAAACAGTGACTCGTTGTAGTTGCATTCGCTTCGCAATAGTTACGTGTGGGCTCTCTGAGCCCCATATGCGACAATTTTGGCTATTGACGTAGCCACCGAGATGAAAATGAGCTTCATCTAAACACATGATTTTTTGGTCAAATTCTTCATCTCCTGCCAATTAATCTTCAGTCCATGAAATTTTGTTTCATTATTAAATGACAAAGTTCAAACTTTCCAATAAAACCAGAAATTTGATTTTTTTTTGAATTTTCCATTAAATACGCAGGTAGAAAATGACCAACTGGACATGAACATTCTTGGTATTGTAGACAGCACGTTGAATATCAAAATGCTGGATATTACTTATATTATCGACGCTCTTCAGAGTAAACAATGAGTTGTAGTGTTAATTTAATTTTGTCTTTGTAAATTCATTATTTTGAATGAAACACTCCTTATTATTGTTAAAAAATGTCCATTATAATCTCAGCTTATCCTGACCATTCTATGGTCCCTAACGAACAGTGACCAGTACTCGTGGTGTTAACTAGATTTTCGTCTTTACAGCTAAAAATCTAGCCAATTATTCATCATAATATGACAGCAACTTCAACAGGACACTTGTTAATTTAAAATAATTTCCTACTTAATTTCAGTTTCTCCACAACGTGCCGTGTATCCTTAACTTGCCAATAACGCAAACTCAAAAACTCGCACATGATTGCACATACTCGTATACGTATGTATAGACAACACATACATCCGTATATGTTATCATCATTTTATATACAATAAAGGCAGGTTAATTTCCTAATACATTGTCAATGATGATGATATTACATTAACCGCAAACATGAGCGTTCCCCCCAGTCTCTTCATCATATGCCAACAGCATAATTGGAAAGCAAAACCTTTGTATGCCATTTGCCCTGTGGAACATTCAATATTAAAACCTCGAGCTCAATAGACAGTGGCACTGAAATGACCCATAAATCATATGGGGCATTTCATAGTAGATTCTACAGTACGATTTAGATTCTACAGTAGATTTTGGTCTGGTCTAGACTTGTAAGGGAATTAGTTTTTCCAGCATTTGTAAAGAAAATTAAACCAAATTAAAATTCTGCAGTCAGATGTCGCCGGCTTTACTTAGTAGGGACATAAATACTGTTACAACATTGAACACACCCATTTCAATAGTAGAACTGATCATACCCCGTTAATGTCATATGGGTTCTGAAAGCTAACCTCAATAGCGTTAGTCTGTAACGGGATTTTAAAATTGTTTCAACTTTCATCATGGAGTGGTCAGATAATGAGAACCGTTTGGCTGTAATAGCGCTCTTCAAGTGTGAAATGAAAAAAAAACGATATTTTTAAAACGCTCCGGCCACTAGGGATTAGCCGCATGTTCGTCTACCGATGCATAAAACTGTTTGAGGAGACTGGAGATGTAAAAGACCGCCACCGGTCGGGCCGCCCATGCTATGTTCGAACACCACATGTCATTAAAGCCGTTAAATTAAGAATTCACAGAAATCCGCTCCGAAAAGAGAAAAACATGGCCCGTGAGATGAATATCACGCAAAAGTCCATGAGTCGAATCATAAAAAAGACTTGGGACTTGGGGCTTTCAAACGACGTACCGGACATTTATTGACTGCAGTTTAAAAAAAAAAAATAGGATTGAAAAATGCAAACGTCTTTTGGTGAAGCACGCCGACAGAAAAATGTTGTTCACCGATGAAAAAAATTTTACCGTTCAGGAAAAATTTAACAAGCAAAATGATACGAATGTATGCGCGGTCATCTAAGGAAGCATCTGAACTGATCCCTTAGGGTGGAAAAGGGTCATCACCCAGCTTTAGTCATGGTTTGGTGGGGTGTCTTTTACATTGGGGTCACTGACCTGCATTTCTGCGAACAAGGAGTCAAAACATCGGCCAAAGTTTACCAAGAAACCGTTTTGGAAGCTGTTGTGAAGCCTCTTAACAATTCCCTGTTCCAAAACCAGCCAGCAGGACTCTGTGCCGGCCCATAAGGCTGGTTTGGTGGGGTGTCTCTTACGATGGGGTCACTGACCTGCATTTCTGCGAACAAGGAGTCAAAACATCGGCCAAAGTTTACCAAGAAACCGTTTTGGAAGCTGTTGTGAAGCCTCTTAACAATTTTTTGTTCCAAAACCAGGCATGGACTTTCCAGCAGGATTCTGCGCCGGCACATACGGCTAAAACGTCCCAGGCCTGGCTTGGAAACAATTTGCCAGCGTTCTTTTCCTCTGAACAATGGCCCTCAGGCAGTCCAGATTTGAACCCATTGGATTACAAATTACGGACGGTTTTAGAGGACAAGGTTTGTCACAAAATATACCCCAACATTGGACTTCTTAAGACTGCTTTGGTTCGAGCTGTGGCCAATTTTCCAATGCTCGAGGTTCGTGCAGCTATTGACGATTGGCCAGTGCGACTTAAGGCGTGTGTAAAGGCAAAAAACGGACATTTCGAATAAGTAGATTATTTTTGGATACAATATACATCAATCAATATATTTGGTCCAAAAACATTCAGTACTTTTTATTTTACAGCATAAAACGTGTGTAACAGTATTTACGAGGGCGACCGCAGAAGTAACTGGCCTAACATATAAAGAACCGTTTTTTTTTTTTGGAATTATTATTATTTATTTTTCAACATAATCTCCTTCCAACTCAATACACTTCATCAAACGTTTTTCAAGTTTTTTAATTCCATCCGAAAAATAAGATTTTTCAAGACCTTCAAAATATGCCTCAGTTTCAGCAATAACCTCGCTATTGGACGAAAATGTTTTGCCATCGAGAATTTTTTTTTAAATTTGGAAACAAGAAATAATCAGAAGGAGCTAAATCTGGACTACATGGTGGATGCGGAGCAATTTCAAATCGTAATTCGGCCAGTTTTTGTTGAGTTAAAAATGCAGTGTGTGAAGGAGCATTATCTTGATGAAAAAGAACTTTTTTTTTCTAAATGCGGTCGTTTTATCTTGATTTCTTCACTCAACCGATCCAATAATGCACAATAATATTCACTATTTATAGTTTTTCCTTTCTCAAGATAATCAATAAATATTATACCCCTTGCATCCCAAAATACTGTGGCATTACTTTTCCTGCTGACTTAACAGTTTTCTCCTTCTTGGGACATTCTGCATTCTGGGATGTAGTGATGGATCCATGTTTCATCAACAGTTATGAATCGGCGCAAGAACTCTATTGGATTACACTGATAAATCGCTAAAAGCTCTTCGGAATTGGTCCAACGGACGATTTTTTGGGGCAAAGTCAGCAAACGCGGCACCCATCTTGCGGATAGCTTTTTCATGTGGAGTTCATCATGTAAAATACTCGAAATTTGCTTTTCGTGTATTTTAACAATATCAGCAACTTCTCTGAGCTTTATTCGTCTAACTTTAGTCACTTCATTAAATATTTTTCTAATGTTTTCAATAGTAGTATCAGTTTTCGGTCTTCCAGAGCGTTGTTCATCTTCCGTACTTGAACGACCCATTTTAAATTGTTGAACCCAGGATTTCACGGTGGAGTATGAGCATTATCACCATGAACAGAATCCAATTCATCTTTGATTAATTGTGGCGTATAACCTTTCATATAAAAGTGTTTAATTACCATTTTTTTAATTTAATTTTCCATTTTTAAAAATTATAAAACTTGTTTACTTCAATCACCTGTAACAAAGAAAATAATCATTAAATATTTCGGAAATTTTGGCAGATGGCTTATAAAAGATTGCTTTTCAAAAACAAAACAAAAAAAAGTTGCTAGTAAAACAGAAAATGTGCCAGACCAGTTAGTTTTGCGGTCGCCCTCGTATGTCCCCACTAAGTATAATACCCTATGCGATTATGGTATTCAGAAGACTCCTTGCCTCTGTGCTGAATTTCAGACATATCGGATTTCATATACTGGGGAGCCCAAATTAGACTGAAGGGTTCACCAAAAAGGTAACGAAGAAGCTCTTACGTGACTCCTGCTGTATGCAAGGTGGCTCCATCGTGCTGGAACCCTACGAGTATCATAGGATTATTCTCAACATACAGATGCAAGAAATGTTCATCAAAAATTAAGCCGGCCATAATGATACAGTCAATGAGGAACGATATAGGGCCATGATTAATGACTTTTTAGTGCCTGAATTGGAGGATGTTAATGTGTACGAGCTTTGGTTCAAACAATGCGCCGCTACATGCCATACAGCCAACGAAACAATTAATTTATTGAAGGAAACTTTGGGTGAGCCTATTATCTCGCGTTGCGCCACAGTCCCAAGATTGTTCTGACATACGGTCCCAAATGCTGCAAAAAGTGGTTGAAATTAGGCCTCTCGGCTGGAATTTATTCGAGCCAGCAGCAGCGGCCACTTGAACTCAATTTCATCACATTTCATATTAACAACCTCGAATATGAACCAAATAAATGTCCTGCATAATGCCTCATATGAGTTTAAATTTCAAAAGTCAGGTATCGGACTGAAATGCACACCAATCATTACACATGCAAGGCATATCGTCATAATACCTACCAATAGCAGGACTCCCAAGGACATGACGAACGCAATGGCAATGCCATTGGCCGACAAATGCTCTATGCAAACGTACTCATAGGCACTTCGAAAATATAAACACAGACTAATTCCACAATTCACCATCTTTTACACAACAGCTAGAGTCCTATTTTAAGACAAGTCTAAATATGTGGTGCAGTCATATGGGAAGCCTACCTCTCCTCCTCCTCTTCCTCCTGCTCATTGAAGATTTATTTCAGCTATTGTGTCAACGCAATTATGTGTGATTTTCGAGATGCACACAAGTGAAATTGCCAAAGTGCATCATCACACATGTAGTCCAGTCCAGAGTATCATGTGGAAATTATACAAATGTGCATCTTGCGCATAAAAGTGTTGATATAATGGCTTAAATAAATCTACTGCAAGGGGAGGCATTCAATGCAACTGCCTCAACATGTTGACTTGCCTTTTAGTAAGCCCCGTATGTTGAATGAATGATGGTACATAAAGAAAGCACCCACCGAACTTCTTGGGGTTATAGCAATACCCTTTAAAATCTGGGACGTAAGATTAGTTTCTTAGTGACACTAAAACCGATAATAAAGTAAAACACTATTTGCCTATTTTCTGTGCGCTCTAGAATCCGCCAAAAAAAATAGTAAAACTTAGACATTTGCTCTACATGTCCCGGACAGCAGGTTGCTATATATATTTGTGGCCAAGGCAACACTAAGTGTTGCCTGGCGCCATCTGACATTGATGCCGTGCGTGAACTGATAATACAAGATCGTCATGTGGCATACCGTAAGATAGAGGCATCCTTGGGCATTTCTTCCACCATCATACATTCGATATTGCATGAACACCTGGCCGTAAAAAAGGGTTGTTCAAGTTGGATCCCGCACAATTTTACAATCGCTCAAAAAAAAAGGCTCGTGTCGATTGGTACAAAGAAATTTTATAAAAAAAACTCGCGGTGCTTCAAAAGACGTTTATAAGATCGTCACAGGTGACGAATCATGGATCTATGCGTATGAGCCCGAAACAAAACAGCAATCGACTGTGTGGGTCTTCGAAGACGAGCCAAATCCAGTGAAAGTTGTTCGTAAAAGAAGCACTTCGCAGCAAATGGTAGCCTGTTTTTTCGGCAAAACTGGTCATATGGCGACTGTTCCGCTTGAGCAACATAGGACGGTCAATTCTGAGTGATACACCACAATTTGCTGGCCTGAAGTCTGCGGAGAAATGCGAAAAACGAACAAGAGAAGACGAATCATTGTGCACCATGACAATGGGAGCTCTAACACATCGGCTTAAACCAGCGTCTTTTTGACCGGCCAAAACGTCGAATTGATGGGTCATCCGCCGTACAGCCCTGACTTGGCACCCAATGACTTCTTTTTATTCCCACACATCAAGAAAAAATGCGTGGTCAACGATTTTCGTCGCCAGAAGATGCTGTTGAAGCGTTCAAAACCCATGTTTTGGAGGTGTCTCAATCGGAGTGGAAAAAGTGCTTCGACAATTGGTTTGAGCGCATGCAAAAGTGTATAAATCATGCTGGAGTATTGTTGAAAAACAATAAAACCAATTTTGATGACAAAAATATTCGCAATTTCATTATTAGGCCAGAAATATATATAGCAGCCCTCGTATGGTTGTGAGTGAATCATATGGTTGTAAGAATCATACTATACTTATAGTTGCATCCAAACATACTATGGTTGTAAATATCAAAATATGGTTGTGGGGTTCATAGAATGGTTGAGTGTAAACCTTACTATGGTTGTGGGAATCTTAGTTTCGTTAAGTGTGAATCGTACTATTGTTGTGAGGATCCTAATATGGTTGTGGGGATCATAGTATGGTTGAGTTTGAATTATACTATTGTTGTGAGGATCATAGTATTAGTGTACCACAACCATAAGCCCAACAATAGTATGATGCTCTTTAAATATTGTACCCCAACCATACTTTTTGTATTTCTGAATTCAAAGCCTGATCTTCCGGAGCCAGTAAAGAGATTTGTGACTATTCCTTCCATACTCGTTTTTTGTCTACCAGCTCTGAGACTACTTTATTGTTAAAATCTAACAGAATTAGAGGACATCTTTTTGTAAGTATTCCAGCAGCTTCTTTTAATCTTTTGTGAAGATTAAAATTTTTCCCTTATAAAGGGTGGTCCAACCAAAATGCACGATGTTAATTGTGAGTCGCACCTTAACGTCAAGTTTTTTGCTCAACTTAATTTGAAATTTTTCTTTGTTTCTGTATTTGACAAATTGAACCACTCGAAAATGATGGTCGGTCAAGCAGTTATTGTAAATGGTGTTCGCTATCGCGAGATGATAACGGACTTCTTGTGGTCTGAAATTAAAATATGGATGGATCTTGCCACACAATGGCCGTGTTAACTGAGGTCGTGGCGATGTTATTTGGCCGTCACGATCATATGATATGACACCGTTGACCTTCTTTCTTTGGGGATATTTAAAAGAAAAGGTGTACGTACATAAAGCCAGAACAAGTTGAAAACTAAAGGATGAGATAAATCGGCACATTAACGACATTGAACCTTCATTTTGTCTCAGAGTCATTGAAAATATGGACCATCGGAGGTATGACACCGAAGCCGTGGCGAGCGTTTGGCATATATTTGGTTTCACACATAATTGTCCTACATCATAATACAAAATATTAAAATAATTCTCTAAAATCTTCTTGTTTAATTTACAATTAACATCGTGCGTTTTAGTTGGACCATCACTTGTCGACTTATGATAACTATGGAAGTAAGAATACTCAAATTAAAAAAAAAATGTTCTACGAATCCAAATATGCAGTAGTTATACGATTCCAAATATGGATAAAATTTTCTGATTTTACTGACGTTGCGGTACTGACTCATGAACCTAGGGGACCTTATAGTCCTTCTTTTAGTGGCTTGCAAACTATCTGGGCAGGTCGATTTAAATATCGCCCCAGTGACAAGGAACATTGTATGCTAGGGATCAAAATAAGAAACTTTGCCCGAGCAACCATACATCTAAAAAGAACTCTGAGATCCCGACTTTTGACCCGTAGGGTCAAGTTTTGAAAAATCCCACTTTGACCCATTAAGAGTCCCCCAATGAGTCCAAATGTATGACCGGCCCCTACTAACTTTGGAGAGCCGACCCATTCATGACACTCACCATTTTTGGCACTTTACATGATAATATCAGCGAATTGGAGTTTACATTTTTCTCTTTAGAAATTTATTTAGTCAGAACATATGTAAATGAAAAAAATTAATTTAACTTAGTAATAGAAAAGGAAATAAAAAAAATATTATTTGAAGTCTTTTTGCCTTTAAGTACTGGTCACAGTAGGAACATCAGAATTCGTTTGAGTTTGCCCGAGGAACCTCCTCGGGCAAAGTTTTTTTTGATCCCTAGAATATGATTTTCATTGTCGCTATTTTTTGCCGACCCGCTCTAATATATATGTTATTATATTTTGGCACATTTTATTTTAGTACAAATATTGTTCCAGTTTTAAGATTTGGCTGATTGTTGGGCTGCTACCACAATTTCCGCCTTGCCTTATTTATAACCCTTTTATTTATAACCCTTTTATTTATAACCCTTTTATTTATAAACCTTTTATTTATAAACCTTTTATTTATAACCCCTTTGTGCCACTTAATACCAGCTTGCCTGCTGTCTATGTTTGCCTCCTTTCAGATGATTGGGTGCTGGCAAATAAAAACCTGATACGCAAGATGAACGTTAAAATACGGCACAGCTCATTCATTGATCTGCAAAAAGCTTCCCGCTTGTTCTTTTAAGGTAAGATCAGCCATCGTAAGTTTTTAACCATGCCCTTTTTAGTACTTTAAGTACCCATTCAAATTACTCACTTCACACACCCGCAGTTTTTATGTCCCAATTCCAAAGAAGGTTCGAATACATGCAATCGTTTCATTTGTTCGGCTTTCCCTTTTTTAATGCATCACTTAGAATAAAACACTCAAAATGTTTCATGTTCAACTACATAACCTACTGATACTATTAAATAAGAAATATTTCACTTTTTTAATAGATTCGTGAAAACAAATTGTCCACAAATATTTTCACAACGAAATCGAACATGTCGATTCGATGACATGATTTTAAACTTAAAGACTAACCAAAAGCCGCCATTAAAAAGCGGGCTAATGACATACCAGAGAAAACATGCATTCACAAACCGTGAAGAAAACAAAGAGCAAACGAAAATCCCCAAGAATACGTATTACTTTGGAATCACTTGGAAATGTTCATACATGTATGTATGTACGTGGGAGTATAACTTAACAAGTTTCGTAAAGGCCTCGTTACACTACACTACCGCGTCGAGGGATGAGTAAATAAACTGAAAAACTAAACTGACCTCGAGCTTGAAATAGATCTTTGATTTATAAAATGTGAAGTCTCTACATACAATGAAAGGTAGGAGTATGGTAGGGGTAACATTTTTCGAAGAGCATCATACTATTGTTGGTAATATGGCACAACAATATTATGATCATCACAACAATAGTATGGTTCGCACACAACCATACTATGATCTCCATTATATTCCTCATAACAATATAATTATTCACATACAACCATACTATGATCCCCACATCCATATTATGATCCTCATAACCATAGTATGTTCAACATACAGCCATAGAATGATCTCACAACCTCATGCAATGGTCACACACAACCATACTATGATCCCCAACATTTTTTGTAAGGTTTGGTTTAGATTTTTTTATAAGGTAAAGTTATGTTAAAATACTTTAAACTCTTAATAATAGGAGTGATTTTCTTAAGAGTAAAAAAAAAAATCATTTATTAAAAATATTTTATTTATACGAATCTAAAGTAAGACGCGTAACAATAATTTTGTCAAATTAAATAAATAGCGATTTTGCCGGTATGATTGCCATTATCATATTATTGTTAACATAAAACCCGAAGAAACAATACGTTTGTCGCACCAACCATATTTATATTGTTGTTACAACCATATTTTCATTTTTAATTTGGCAACAATACTATTGTTACATTTCAACAATATTAATATTGCGCAAACAAACTATTGTCATAATGAATTTCAAAAAACAATACTTTTATGGCAGAGAACATACTATTGTTGCCGTGACCATAAATTTACCATATCTTTTCTCTGTGTGTAGAGGTGATAAAAGTGAATTGTATTTTCGTGGGTAATTGTGTGAAGAAACCTGAAAAAGTGAGATTTACAACAGTAGTTCTCGTTCGTTTGGTGAATGGCTGCTCTTAAAAAGTATGGGTTTACTTATAACAATTGCTGCGAAGCTTTCTGATGATAGTCGTTACGGAGCTAAAATAAAAATAAAAGCAGTGTGCAGTAGGGTGGAGTGAAAACATGCTTTTTTTTAATTTGAAAAAGTTAACCTCGGAAAGAGATGTAGTCTGGGGTCCTAAAGAGGGAAAAAATAAAGAAAAAAAATTAAAAAAATTTTTAGGGGTCGCGCCAAAATAAACAAATACACATGTTTGAAGGGGTGAAATTTCCTAACCCCTGAACCGATTTTAAAGTTTTATGTCAATAAATGTTTGCAATAAGGGCATGGAAAAATTTAAAAAATTTTTTCTCATTGTTCAGAAATTTCAAAAAGTAAAATAAGTCAAATCGTCCCTTCTTCAGAAAATTGACTGAACAATGAAATCGCCACCAAAGCTACAAATATTAGTCGATTATCCTCATATTTGCCTCAAATACTTTTGTTTAGGCACTGAACAAGCTCAAACTTTTAAATTTCGAATAAGTTAAGTCGTTAATTTTTAGGATTTTTCTAAAATCCACGCCAAAATAGCGATAATTTCCAAATTTCTAGGGAGTGGCGTGACCCCTAAAATTTTTTTTAAATTTTTTTCTTTATTTTTCCCCTCTTTAGGACCCCAGACTACATCTCTTTCCGAGGTTAACTTTTTTTTGAATTTCACTCCACCCTAGTGTGCAGTCACAAAAATCAATGTCACTTTGCCATTTTGTTTAAAACTTTTCTTCTATTTAAATATAGATACAAGAGGTCTTGAGCCGGCTAATCCCTGTTCAATAAACTGGATGTTTAAATAATGAGTAGCAGCAAACAAATGTATCCTGAATAAAACATTTTATAAATTCCTTCATATTTTGCCGCAACTTCGCCTCAGGGTGTCCATTCTAAGGTTCCAATTTTGGATGACTCGTTAGAGCATTTCGATCGGTATGGCGCGAAGGTTTTTGCGTCCTAGGGCACATAGACCAAGGTTTCCAATTTAACCAAATCGTTAATCGTTTTGTCATATTCATATTCTTCATAAAAATCCACTGTTACTGAGTACTTATCTGTCCATGTTCGAAAGGACCAATTTTATGGCACTAGGGACCTTAGGCACATGGGTCAAGGACTTAAAGTTAGGCGAATTGTAAAATAAATATGATAATTTTAATGTTTTTTTTTAGCAAATACATTTCACCAATTTCTTCTTTTTACGTTGATTCTGAAAAAGAAACAACATAAAGGTCTCGAACCAGAATAAAAAACTGCTCAAGTCATAATAATGATAGAAGACCGAATAAATAACAAAAAAATGAAAAAAAATGTTTTTTTATATGTCCATAGTCAAAATCAAGTCTTAAGTTAATCAAAATCTTAATTATAGGTCCATATTAGAATTTGAGAGAAAATTTCACCTTTTCTAGATACCAATATATCCCAGAGCATTAGGACACAATATTTGCGCCCAGAGCCCAAAGGCGTTGACCATGCATTGATCGACGCCTGCAATTCAGCCAAATAAAATTAATGTCATTATTATCAAAGTAGGCCATTTTTGGTTCTCTAGAGTCCTTGTTCCAAATTGTCAAAATTCTCAAAAATAGGTTTATATTTGGATTTGTTAGACAATTTCACTGTACATATGGGTATCATATGTAGGGGACGGTTTTTGGGCCCTATGGTCCTTAAACCGCTCCCATTGGTCAGCCCAGTGGTAAAATTTTTGTCATATTCATATTCGTCTTTGTCAAAGAGGACATATTTTTCAGCACCCTAGGAACCTTACCCCAATAGTTTCAGGCCTCAACTTTTTTTGAAACGTAAAATTAAATTAGTTCTGATATTCTGATTTGTGAGGAAATTGTATAAGTTTATTAACACCGATATGTCCATAGCTGAAGGGGGCCAATTTTTGGGCCCCTAGAATCCTGGACCATTAGGTTTCACCCAAAAATTGCTGATTCCAAAGTTAATTAATCAAAATCCTGAAAACTGATCGCCGACTATACGCAACATATTTGAAGCTTGAAGACTTTAGCTCTCAATAATATACAAGTATAACTTTATATGTTCGCAAATAAGTATTTTATGTGTTACAAACAGAGTGACAAACTTATAACTGGTTTTTAATTTCGTATCTTTTTGTCAACGCCCCCCTAAACATTGTTAATCATCTTTCAGTGTCAAAACTTTAGTCGAAGTCAACATTTTCATTTCTTACGAGCAACGTTTGAAAATCATTAAAAATTACTACCGAAATTCTGAGTCGGTGGTCGCAACTTAGGGAGCGCTTACTCCAATATTCGGCCGTAGTAATCGTCCTACCCGACATGCTGTGTGTGCTATCGTGGATAAATTTGGATCCAAATTTTCACTTTTGGATGTTCCGGCGGCAAAGAGACGCCGTACTGCTCGAAGCGATGAAAATATCGCAGTCATAAGTGTATCAGTTCAAAATGAGCCAAGTCAGTCGACCACGTCAAACCACACTGTGGCATATTTTGCGAAAATATCTTGGCCTTTATCCTTATAAGATCATACTGACTCAAGAACTCAAGCCACTTGATAATTTGAAAAGCCGAAACTTCTCCGATTGTTTATCTGAAATCTTTGCTCGGGCAAAGATTTATGACAGTCCAGAATTTCATCGAAAAATCATCTTCAGCGATGAAACTCATTTCTGGCTAAGTGGTTTTGTGAATGAACAAAATATGCGTTATTGGACAGCAACAAACACACATGTGCTTTAAGAGACACAATGGCATCCGCAAAAAAATACTGCGTGGTGAGATTTTAATGCTCGAGGTGCGATTGGGCCGTATTTTTACGTAATGTTACCGTCAATGGAGAAAATTATTTTGGGCCAGAATTGGATGAGCTTGACATCGCCGATATGTGGTTTTAACAAGACGGTGCCACTAGCAACACAGCACGCGTTACAATCGATTTACTGAAAGGCGATACGTGTTATTTCGAGACAGGGTCCGGTGGAATGGCCACCTCTGTCATGCGATTTAACGCCATTGGATTTCTATTTATAGGGCCACATCAAGTCATTTGTCTATGCCATCAAGCCAACACCTTTAGACGAGCTAAGAGACAACACCCAACGCGAAATTGCCAGCATTCGTAATGTGTGCAAGAGTGGTGGAAAATTGGGTCCAAAGAATAGATCGTGGTGGTCATATGACCTTAATCGAATTCCAGTCTTAAAATGTAGCATCATTTGCACTACACCTGGAATAAATTTGAATCCAATGTCTTTAAAATTCTGTGTTTTACTGATATATAAAATTGTTGTGTCCTTTATGGAAATCCCTGCGTATACTCCCGTCCTGGTCCACCCTAGACGAGCCGAATATCTTGCGGAACCAAACGTTTTTCGACAGAAGCGGTATATTTTATGGTTAGTTCCGTCACAAAAAATATAAATTTGCAATTAAAAAGTACTATTTTTGCAAACTATTTTTTTACAATAATCTATAAATATAGGGTGATCCATCTAGAGGTATTTTTTCAGAACAAATAAAAATATAAAAATTCAAATCAAGTGTGGAATCTTTATTGGTAATTTGAAGGGACATTTTATGGCATTTATTTCTGAAAATAATTTCCTTCAAATGTTGGCAACTGTTTTATGGAAATGAGCGTTCGGTGAGAAACGGGAAGATCCGCTGTTTTCGACCAAAATTTTGTTCAGTGATGAGGTCCATTTCTGGCTCAACGGCAAAGTCAGTAAACAAAATTGCCGCATTTGGCCTGAAGAGCAACAAGAAGAGGTGCAAGAGGTGCCATTTTACCCAGAGAAAACCACGGTTTGGTGCGGTTTATAAGCTGCTGGAATCATCGGTGCATGTTTTTTCAAAAATGATGATGGCCGGAACGTAACCGTGAATGGTGCTCGCTATCGCGCCATTATATCGATCTTTATGCTACCTGAAATTGAAGCCCATAGTTTTGATGACACTTGATTTCAACAGGACGGTGCCACTTGCCATACAGCTGCTCAAACAATGGATCTATTGAGAGGTCGTTTCGAAAATCAGCTTATTTCACGTTTTCGACAGGTGAGTTGGCCGCCTAGATCGAGTGATAGATATCACAAGTTTAGACATTTTTCTTTGGGGTTACGTAAAGTCCATAGTCTACTTAGTAGGGACATAAATACTGTTACACACGTTTTATGCTGTAAAATAAAAAGTACTGAATGTTTTTGGACCAAATATTGTATTCAAAAATAATCTACCTATTAGAAATGTCCGCCTTTTGCCTTTTAGAGGACAAGGATTGTCACAAAAGATACCCCAACATTGGATCTCTTAAGATTAGCTAGTGCTGGCTAATCGTCAATAGCTGCACGAACCTCGTCTATTGGAAAATTGGCCACAGCTCCAACCAAAGCAGTCTTAAGAGATCCAATGTTGGGGTATCTTTTGTGACAAACCTTGTCTTCTAAAACCGTCCACAATTTGTAATCCAATGGGTTCAAATCTGGACTGCCTGAGGGCCATTCTTCAGAGGATATTAACGTTGGCAAATTGTTTTGAAGCCAGTCCTGGGACGTTTTAGGCTTATGGGCCGGCGCAGAATCCTTGGCTGGTTTTGGAACAGAGAATTGTCAAGAGGCTTCACAACAGCTTCCAAAACGGTTTCTTGGTAAACTTTGTCTGATGTTTTGACTCCTTGTTCGCGGAAATGCAGGTCAGTGACCCCATCGTAAGAGTCACCCCACCAAACCATGACTGAAGCTGGGTGATGACCCTTTTCCACCCTTGGGGTCAGTTCAGCTGCTTCCTTAGATGACCGCGCATACACTCTATCATTTTGCTTGTTAAATTTTTCCTGAACGGTAAACATTTTTTCATCGGTGAACAACATTTTTCTGTGCAAGTTATCAGCGTGCTTCACCAAAAGACGTTTGCATTTTTCAATCCTATTTTTTTTAAAGCTGCCGTCAATAAATGTCCGGTACGTCGTTTGAAAGCCCCAAGTCCCAAGTGATTTTTTTAATGATTTGACTCATGGACTTTTGCGTGATGTTCACGGGTCATGATTTTCTGTTTTCGGAGCGGATTTCTGTGAATTCTTAATTTAACGGCTTTGATGACATGCGGTGTTCGAACAGAGCGTGAGCGGCCCGACCGGTGGCGGTCTTTTACATCTCCAGTCTCCTTAAAGAGTTTTATGCATCGGTAAGAGAACATGCGGCTAATCCCTAGTGGCCGAAGTATTTTGAAAATATCGTTTTTTTTCATTTCACACTTGAAAAGCGCTCCATGATGAAAGTTAAAACAATTGTTTAGCTCGTTTGTTTTATTTCGGTCTGTTGCTTTTACACATTGAACAGGGATTAAACCGGCTCAAGACCTCTTGCTTCTATATTTAAATAGAAGGCAAGTTTTTAACAAAATGGCAAAGTGACATTGATTTTCGTGGCTGCTTTTATATGATTTCGGGTCCGTGACAACCCTCTTCAGAAAGCCTTGCTGCAATTGTTGAAAGTAAAACCGAACTCTATAAGGCCAGGCTCTCCACAAACGAATGAGAACTACTGTTGTAAACCTTACTTTTTAAGTTTTCTTCACACAATTGCCCACGAAAATACAACTCACTCTTGCCAGCTCTAAAGAGACTCCACATCGAGAGCCATCAATAGATTTCTTTTACAACAACGTGTGTGTGTGTTGTAAAAAGAGTTTAGTTGACTATGTCAACAATTTTAAAATCCCGTTATAGGCTAACGCTCTTGAGGTTAGCTTTCAAAACCCATATGACATTAACGGGGTATGTTCAGTTCTTCTATTAAAATGGGTGTGTTCAATGTTGTTAAAGTATTTATGTCCCTACTTAGTATGCTGACAAACCAGCTACGATTCAGGTTTTGAAAGCCAAAATTGCGCGTGAAATGCTCGAACGAGTCATCCAATATTGGACTCTCAGAATGGAAACCCTGAGGCGTAGTTGCGACGAACATTTGAAGGAAATTATTTTCAAAAATAAATGTCATAAAATGTCCTTTCAAATTACCAATAAAGATTACACACTTGATTTGAATTTTTATATTTCTTTTTTTGGTTCTGAGAAAATACCTCTAGATGAAACACCCTATATATTCCTTTGTAAGGATATAACTTATAATCTTTGGTAAATCTAAACTAATGTTATCGTAATTATACTCGAGCGCCGAATATGGGAGATTGTTGATATGTGGCGCGCAAAATAGAAAGGGACCTTAGGTTAAAAACCAGTTTTGTTCAGGAGAGCCATTTTAAAGATTAGGTCCCTTTCTATTTGCGCTTAGAATTGTCGACTTCACTTTCATAAAACGCGCATATCTCTGGGATGGAACACTTTTGGGGCATGGTATAGGTCTCATTCGATGCTCAGATGTTGTCTACATCAAAAAAAGAAAAAAAATTAAAATTTATTTTTTTACCCTTAGGTCCCTTTCTCTATGCGCTGTCACATATGTAAATTAATATTGTTAATTAGTGTTTATTATAATTTAAGTAAATCGAAATAGAACCAAATAACCGCTCAAAAATATGTCCATAGCTCAAGGAGGCCGTTCAAGGAGAATTGTTGTTATGTTTCATTCCCAATATCCTACATCTCGTTAGCATAGTGTAAACTGCCCCCTACGATGAATAGATGAAGGTGGCTAGGAAGAACGGAGTATGAAAAAACAGCAAGACATGCGGGATGTGTCAATCGTTATGTCAATGTCAAAGCTATAAATCGTTTTTGTTGTTATTTTGTTTCTAAGAAAAAACCAAAAATCCCGGAAACGTATGCCATAAAAAACTTGCTTGTCATCAATCACCACCACCGATACCGTCATTCCCTAGTGGAAAGTTGATACCATGAAACCATTTTTCCGAAGAGCTGAGCGAAGTTCCGTATCACTTTCCAATATAGAGAAACAAGCAGGGCATTAGTGGTGAACTTCATCCGAGACCGACTAGTGATTATATCTGCGGATGTACGCAGGCATGTATGTGCGTGCACACTTAAGCACCAACAGCGATACAATGTTTCGCTAATGATTACCATCGGCGACTTGTTTAAGATGTCGAAAAACAATAGCAGGATGACCGAAAAAAAATACCCCAAACAAAAAATAATAACTTTTATTTTTTGAAATTGATATCCGGACATTGTGTTAGGGCATTGAACACGTTTTGCAACAATTTGACTATGTCCAGACGTCATCGGTCGGTGGTGGTCTTTTCGTGATCGATGTCACGAAATTAAATGTTGACACGGAATGACTTTTAAAGATTAATGGGCCTATGATACTCGTACAATTTCCATTGAGTTTATGATGAATGGTGGAACATGGTCTTCTTCCCGGGGTATATTTTTAAACAAACAACGTCAAGTGCTCTTCGGTAAGAAAATATTGGTTAAAGATGAGAAGGACAGGCATTTTCATCGCTGACTTGTATTGCGTGGGCTTTTGGCGAAATAAAATATGTAATTAAAAGATTAAATATCATGAATAAACTGTTTAAATAACTAACATAACTCATGTCTTTCGATCATGTTGAGCCTTAAACTATATGTGACAGCGCATAGAGAAAGGGACCTAAGGGTAAAAAAAATCAATTTTCACTTTTTTTTGATGTCGACAACATCTGATCATCGAATGACACCGATCCCATGCCCCAAAAGTGTTCCCTCCCAGAGATATGCGCGTTTTATGAAAGTGAATTCGACGATTCTACACCAAAGATACACGTATTTAAATCTTTAAAATGGCTCTCCTGGACAAAACTGGTTTTTAACCTTAGGTCCCTTTCTATTTTGCGCGACAACATCTGAGCATCGAATGAGACCGATCCCATGCCCCAAAAGTGTTCCCTCCCAGAGATATGCGCGTTTTATGAAAATGAATTCGACGATTCTACACCATAGATACACGTATTTAAATCTTTAAAATGGCTCTCCTGGACAAAACTGGTTTTTACCCTTGGTCCCTTTCTGTTTTGAGCGTCACATATGTATTTTGAATCAGTTTTGAAATGCAGCCCGCTAAATTAAATGTTATAGGGTTAAGCTAGATGGATTTGTACCGGTGTCTAACCTTGCAAAGTTGAAACGCCGTACATCAGGCCGGTCCGTTGTGATTGGAAATGTAACTTGTGCACACAGAGACCAGGTTTGTTGCCACAACCGAATTTTTTTCCAGCCGAATGTTGTTGGTTGTTCGTACGAATAGAACAGTGCTGCTTGTTGTCTCACAAGCGATTCACTGACCCAACAATATCGTCAATTTCTATCGATGGTACGGATATTGAACAATCAGAAGCTCTCGATGTTCTGGGCATGAAAATACAATGTGACGCTCGTTGGGCGAGACATGTATTCGAAGTGTCGAAAGAAGCACTCAAATGCATAGGCTTTTTAAAGCGGTGCAAGAAATATTTCACTCCTTCTGATCTTTTCAATATCTATACAACTTACATCAGGCCAAAGATGGAATACAACTCCCATATATAGGCAGGTGCTCGAAAATCATCCTTAGAGCTACTTGACCGTGTTCAAAGGAGAGCGATGGAACTGATAGGTGACAGTAGGGTATCCAACTGTATTGTTTCCCTTGAGCATCGTCGGAATGTGGGTTGCGTGACGCTGTTCTATCGTTACTTTCATGGTGTGTGTTCATCAGACATCCGTCGCCTTATTCCTGACGTGAGGATGTTCGGCAGGGATACGCGACTTTCTAGGAATTCACACCCGTTTGTTATCGATTGGCCAGTTGACCGCACTATACACTACAGATCAAATTCGTTTTTCGCTCGTACAGTCCGTATGTGGAATCGACTTCCGGCAAATGTATTTCCCACTGATTGCGACATCCAGAAGTTCAAGGCAAGCGTCAATGATCATTACTCCCTCTTTCCCCCTTCTGATCCTTTACTTTCCACTCGCCAACGCAATGCACCGCATGTATAGGGGACATCCCCTGAGTGTTGGTTATTTAAAAAAAAAATGGCTCAAAAAAAATCAATTTTGGTTAAAAGTGTCAAAAGGTTGTAAGATAAAGCTGATTATGCTTAAAATGTAATATTACACCTACATATTTCCGGCTACAAAGTGTAATGTGGTACAAAATACCTCAAATGAATTCTTAAATTGGCCACATGTGCACACAGAGAACCGATTAGTTGCCACAACTGGATTTTTTGCCAACTGAATAATTCGAGTATGCAATCGGTACAACCGAATGTTTCTTGGTGCTCTGTAATTTTTTGTTATTAAAACTGTAGTATCGGTGCAACATAACAAGTATCCGAAGCTCCAGAATAGAATTTTTGACTTTAATTTCCACATATCTTACTTATTTAACGAAAAAATTTTAAATTTTTATAGAGGCAAAAACTGTTTTCGGATCATCTTGAGGCAAACGAGAAAAAATTTGATGGAAGATTTTTACTGAAAATTAGATAAACGATTTGCTTAAAGCAGTAATATATGGATTATTTTGGCTTTTGCTTACGATGAAAGTTAAGATATCATCACCAATATACGATTACAACAACAAACTGATGGCAAAAATTTTGGTTGCCACAACCACCAGTTATATCAACCAAATAAATTTTATAAGTTTTATTGGTCTGATCGATCAATTAGTAGCGTCTACAATACGATGATCATATTTATCATCTTGTGGTATGTCAAACCGAATAACCATAACGATTACAAACATATGGTGAATGCAACTAAAATTCTGTTCTTGCAACGGAATTTTTGTAGTTTCAACTGATTTCCAAGTAATATTTTCTCTGTGTGTGATAAAAATAATAATAATTTTATATCGGTCATATTTTGTAGATTATTTAAAAAAACAGATGGAAAAAAATTTAAAGAAATAAATCGGCTCTCTGTGCGATTTTGGTTTCCAATCTGAACTTAACTTGTTTATTCAATTTTATTATTTTTTTTTTTTAGAAAAATATCCTTTTTATTAATATTCTAATTATATTTTAGACGATTATTTATAAAATTATTTTTCGGCTTGAGGTCATTTATTTAAACTCGTTGTTCTATGTGTTGTTTAATTTTTATTTATCCCAATATTTCGATTGACTTCGTCAATCATCTTCAGGGGTTGTCACTGACAAAATACAAAACATGATTACATTTAGTAAACAAAACATTAACACAATATTTGAAAAATAATTACATTAACAAAACAATGTCGTCTGTCTGATTATCGCTGTCAACTGATTTTTGTGTTACTCTTTAGCTTGCGTCTGTGCTTATGCACCACATTTCTATATATGTGTGCGATCCCATCTGTGTCCGTTTTGTAATTAATTCTCCTCTCATTAGTTACGTCAATAATGTTAAGCATTTCGAGAGTGTATCTTCTTCTATAATTTCTCTCTTGCGCTACAATTTTTACATCGGTAAAGTAAGGCTTATGTCCAGTCAATGTACAGTGGGCCGCAAGTGCGGTCTTTTGTTCTATGGGCCTATTTACGGCTTTTAGGTCAGATTTGTGGGACGAAAATCTTGTCTTCAGTTTAGTTTTAGTAGTGCCGACATATACCTTTTGGCATATGTCGGACTTGTCACCATTGCACTTTATTTGGTATGCAACGTCTGATTTATCTTCGTTATTTATTCGAGATTTTGTCCTGCTAAATAAACGGTTTACTGTACTGTGTGTCTTTAGTGCACGTTGATATTTGTCTTTGTTATAAATGTTGGAATGGCTGAGCCTTTCTGAAAAACCCGGTATATATGTTGTTGGTTTATATATTTTTGTTACAGGTTCTGCGATGACAGCTGAGGAATTGGATTTTGATTTCCATTTGTGATGGTTTTGTGTGGGAAGTCATTTTGCCTTAAAATGGTTCTAATTTTTACTAAATTATGTTTGTGAAACTCTATGTCGCTAATATCTAAAATTCTATTGATGAGGTTAGTCGCTGTATTAATAATTACTCGTCTAGGATGCTTTGAACTAAAGTTAATAAGTCTGCCAGAAGCTGTAGGTTTTTGGTACCAATCTAATTTTAGTAACTGACCTTGTCGACAAACTATTGAATCAAAATATGGTAATTTTCCGTCCTGTTCCATCTCCATTGTAAACTGTATTTGTCTGTTAAATGAGTTGTGTACATCCAGAGTGTTCTTAATTTCTTTTTTCTTAAAAATTCCAAAGAGATCGTCCACATATTTCGTTAATAATTTTGGTTTGTATGTCATCTTGTCTAGTGAGGTGTATAGAAGCTCTTCCATAACTATGTCGGCTATTACTGGGGATGCTGGAGAACCCATTGGCATCCCTTTTCGCTGCTCGATTTCTACTAAATTGATAATAAAGAGTGTTTTGTTAGACGTGTGGTTTTCGAAATGAAATAAAACGCATATAACTTAATGTTATGGCCAAGAATTAAGCTTTATTATACAGATAAGGGTTTGCCATTATGTATTAAAAATGATTTCGGGCAAGTAGCCGGCGCGGCTGGCCGAGAGGCCCAATTTTCAGCCACTTTTTCAGGACTTGGAGCCGTATGTATGAAAAGAAAAAAAAGTTTAATACAACTCACGCGTTTTCTGTAAAAAAAACCCCTATGTAAAAAATAGCTCTAGATTGAACACCCTTTAGCAGTATTTTAGTAGAATTTTAACCCAAAAACGAACATTTTTAAAAATATTTATACAATTTCAACCACATTTTTTGCACTTGTTCGAAACAAGGACGAAAAGGAAACTACAATCTTAAAATTTTCTGCGAAAATAAACTCCGTACGGAGACATATCATCACGAAAAGGCATATGTACTACTAACTTATTTAACATCGTATAACGTTGTAAAATAAAAATTTCCTTGGGCAATAAAAAATAACTCGGACCTACGAGAGCCGTGATGTTTCGAATTTAATCACCCAAGTCTATTATTTCCAGAAGACCTCCCTCCCGGAGAACGTCCGAACTTTTGTTGCATAGTGTAATACGAGTATGTTACGTACAACATCGAACTAAACGTGATTTGGTTATTACAAAGAATTTATTTATTATCACCACCGATAATTGATACCGAAGTAACACGTACTTTAAAATTGTTTGATTATCATAACCACCAGCTGTGCCAACCAATTTTTTTACCAAATTCGGTTGGTATAACCGACTTGTTGACTTTAAGAATCGTAATATTATTTAAGCTACCATCTTATGGTAAGTCGAACCATCAATCCCATAGAATGTTGGTGATGGCAACAGAAAGTATGTTTATCCAACCGAATATTTTTAGTTTGGACCAATTTCCAGCTGATTTTTTCTCTGCGAGTCTCTAATATAAGTTGTAATTAATAAAAGTCTTCCAATTTCCTCACATTAACATCGTGGTCTCGCACACAGAACAGATTCGTTGCCACAACCGAATTTGTTTGCCAACCAAAAGATTGAGGTTGCATGCACCTCGAGTACTCCACCAGTACAACCAAATTTTACGAGCATTGCTAAGCAACACTAAGTGTTGCCTGGCGCCATCTGACATTTCCATTGGAAAGTTTGACATTCTTCAACATAAACGCACTTAGAACGTTTTGACGTACGACCATCATTTGTGTTGTCTGCAGTGACCTAAAATAAATTTGGCAAAAAATATGGAATTAACTCGTAAACATTTTCGTGCGATAATTTTTCACAACTTTCACGACAAGAGTGCAGCGATGAACTTAAAGCTTTGTATGGCGATGAAGCACCATCCTACAGCACTGGGAAAAACTGGTTTAATGAATTCAATCGTGGCCGACGCTCACTCAAAGACGATGGTCGTGAAGATCGTCCAAAAACGGCCTTTGTGCCAGAGAACATTGATGCCGTGCGTGAACTAATAATGCAAGATCGCCATGTGACATACCGTGAGAAAGAGGCATCCTTGATCATTTCTTCCACTAGCATACATTCGATATTGCATTAACAAGTGGCCGTAAAAAAGGTTTGTTCTCGTTGGATCCTGAACAATTTGACAATCGCTCAAAAAAAGGCTCGTGTCGTTTCGCGCAAAGAAATTTTTGAAAAAAACACGATCGCGGTGCTTCAAAAGACATTTGTAATATCATCTCAGGTGACGAATAATGGATCTATGCGTATGAGCCCGAAACAAAACAGCAATCTACCGAGTGGCTCTTCGAAGACGGGCCAAATGCAACGAAAGTTGTTCGTGGAAGAAGCACTTCGAAGCAAATGGTCCCCTGTTTCTTCGGCAAAACTGGTGATGTGGCGACTGTTCCGCTTGAGCAACATAGGACGGTCAATTCTGAGTGGTACACCACAATTTGTTTGCCTGAAGTCTTCGGAGAAGTTCAAAAAACGAACAAGAGAAGCACCATGTGCACCATGACAATGCGAGCTCTCACACATCGGCTCAAACCAGCGCCGTTTTGCCCGGCCAAAACGTCGAATTGATGGGTCATCCGCCGTAAAACCCTGACTTGGCACCCAATGACTTCTTTTTGTTCTCGCACACCAAGAAAAAAATACGTGGTCAACGATTTTCGTCACCGAAGAAGATGCTGTCGAAGCGTTCAAAACCCATGTTTTGGAGGTGTCCCAATCGGAGTGGAAAAAGTGCTTCGTCAATTGGTTTAAGCGCATGCAAAAGTGTATAAATCATGCTGGAGAATTTTTGAAAAACAATTATACGATTTTTGATGATAAAGATTCGCATTTTTCGCAAGAAAATACAAAGTATCCGAACCTCCAGAAAAAAAATTTTGGGTATAAAAAATTTTCAGTAGAGGCAAAAATGTGCCCTGTAATTACATACACGCAGAAAAAAAGTATGGTTGTGATGACAATATTCGAAGAGGATAATACTATTGTTGGGTATATAGTTATGCTACAACAATATTATGACCCTCTCAACAATAGTATGATTCAAATACAACAAAAAAATGATCCCCACAACCATATTATGATTCACACGCAAGCATACTATGATCCCCACAACCATAGTATGATTCACACTCAACCATACTATGATCTCCGCAACCATAGTATGATCCTCACAACCATAGTATGTTTCATATACAACCATAGTATGGTCCTCACAACCATAGTATGATTCACACGCAACCATGTTATGATCCCTACAACCATAGTATGATCACACAATTAAACTATGATCCCCAATATTATTTATTAAAATTGGTTTAAGTTGTCAACAATAGATTTGAATTATGAAAGTTATTCAAAAATACATTAAATTCCAAATAATAGGAGTGATTTATTTTACAGTAGAAAAAATAAGTTTAAAAAAAAGCCAAAAGCAGCTGTTTAAAAAATTTTAATTTAAAAAAGTACTATTATTGCATTAGATCCGTACCAATAACATTTGTTCTAAAAAGCATGTTTAAATGAAGAAAAATTACAATCATACAGTATGATTGCCGTTATCATATCATCATTGTTAACATAAAACGCAAAACACAATACTATTGTCGCACTAACTATATTTATATTGTTGCTATAACCATGTTTTCATTTTTAAATTTGGCAATAATACTATTGTTACTTTTTAACAATATTAATATTATAGCAATAATACTATTGTCAAAAATAAATTCAGTTAACAATGCTATGGTTGCGACGAACATACTTTTGCTGTGGATAACATATTATTATTGCCGTGACCATGTAGTAACCATGTTTTTTCTCTGCGTGTATATGCCTTACTTAAAGTACTATTTAACAGTGGAAGGATCATGTCGAGGAACAAGAGGAAAATGGAAATGATGGAAGATTTTTACTGAATAAATTATATGAAACGATTTGCGCAAAGCAGTAATAATAGGATTAGCCAACCTTCACATTCCCATCGACTTGCTTATCGCCCCATAAAAACCTTGTTTTATCCCTAAACTGCCCTAAAACTGTTATTCAGAACAAATTGCAGCTATCATTTTTATACCCTCCACCATACAATGGAGGGTATATTAGTTTTCTCACTCTGTCTGTAACACCTTGAAATAATCATCGGACCCCCAACAAAGTATATATATTCTTGATCCTCGTAAAATTCTAAGACGATCTAGCCATGTTGTCCGGCTGTCCGTCTGTTGAAAACAAGATAGAGCCTGCATGAAAACATCTAGGAAGCTGAAATTTGGCACAAACATGTGTAGTTAACCTAGCATGGTTGGTATTGAAAATGGGCTACATAGCTCTACGGGAAGTTGGTGTTGGAGACCCTCAACCGACACTACCTCATAAAAGTTAGTTTTTTATTTGTGAATATTCGTCCAGTTTCTTGAGAAAAATCACTGAAATTTTCCAAATAATAATCTCTTTATAGGCGCAATCATCCGTGTAAAAATGGTTTAGATTGGGCCACCATTTCTTGTACCTCCCATACAAACGGCCTTATGGGCCTTGAGAAATAATATGACTATAACTCACCACAAACTTGACCTATCGAAATGAAATTTTACACATCAAGATTTCTATATACAACACACTTTTACGCTGAATTCGGTTGAGATCGGAAAAGTCCTACTGGTACCTCCCACACTAACGGTCTCATGGGCCTTGAAAAATAATATGACAATAACTCACCACACACTTGACCTATCGGGACGAAATTTTCTACATAAAGGTTTTTATATAGAACACAACTCTGCGCCAAATTCTGTTGAGATCGGAAAAGTCCTACTGGTACCTCCCCCACAAACGGTCTCGTGGGCTTTGAGAAATAATATGACGATAACTCACCACAAGCTTGACCTATCGAAATGAAACTTTGCACATACAGATTTCTATATAGAACTCACTTCCGCACCAAATTTGGTTTTATTTGGGAATCTGGTGGAGGGTATCCAAAGTTCGGCACAGCCAAACTTAACATTTTTATTTGTTTAACCTCGTTTGCTCTAACAATTCAAAAATTTTCAAATAACTTTCTTATAAAAATACTTTTAAATATGATCTCACTTGGCGAAATGCGTCAAAATTTATTCTGATAAGATTCCACTTACACGCTCCATTAAAAATTTACTGTGAAATTTTAACAATTTCATAAAATTTTAGACGAAAAACGATTTTTATCAGAAAACATGTTTTATACGCAACTGTTCGTAAGTCAATTTCATTGAAATCAGAGTCTCTAATTTCAACACAGTGTTTGCTTTTACATGGAAGTGCACTAGCCAGTTCTCTGGGCAGTTCGATATTAATTTTCCGCAAATGGTTTATGGAAATTCACGGAAAATTGCAAAACATTTATTGCCACCAAAAACGGGTTATGTTGGCATATTGGCCCATTCTAATGTACAGTAATTTTCTGCACTCGCCAATTTTCAGTTTACCCGTTCCAGTTTTTGTTTAGTTATTTTTCCCTCAAATTTTATTGCCCACTTACTGCTGCTGATGCCGCCACCACCCACCACTACCCACTGTGCTGTCGATGGTGAACATCGTTCAGATGAATTTCAAACAGAGTGTAATTCATTACACAAGTGGCAAAGCCAAACAATTCCATATTTGGTTTCCATAAAAGTTTAATCCTTTGTTAGTTGTTTTTGAAACCATTAAAATTCTGTTTGCCGACACCACCCACTACGGCCAGGTGGTGGTCGATGCCCAGTCAGCGAAGGGAGGGCAGCAACCTTTGTGAGTAGCACAAATTTCGGTTAATGTTTTTGTTTTTTTTTGTTTCTGTTCAGCCACAGTCATCCTTGTTTTTCGGAAGCGAACTTTGATGGGTTTTTGGGACGGAACATTTGGTGGGTTTCTTTCTGCTCTTGCTGCTGCTGCTGTTGTTGTTGTTTTGCAGAAATTTATTTGCTTAATGGCCGGTCTTTGTTGCCGCTTAAACGGCAAATGGGAGTACATGCTGCCATAAAAGTGGAGTACTGGTTCAGATCCTTGATTAGGGCCTACATAAGAAGTCGATATAAGTACGCGTACGAAGGCGCAAGACCCATTGCGGATACTTTAAGTGCTGCTGTAAACACGCAATGAATTGTTCCGAGCGTATTTGAAAATTTATAATGCATGCGCTTAAAGGAACTAATTTATTTACAAGCTATGTAGAGGGTGGTCCAACTAAAACGCACGATGTTTATTGAAAAGAAAACAAAAAGTTCTTCAATAATTATCTTAAAAATTATCTAAATGTGGAACGAATTTATTTACAAGCTATGTAGAGGGTGGTCCAACTAAAACGCAGGATGTTTACTGAGAATAAAAAAAAGAGTTTTCAGAGAATTATCTAATGTTTTTTTTTGTGATAGAAACAAAATATTTATGGGCGAAAAACAAGGTATCAGCCAAATACTCGCCACAGCTTCGTTGCCATACCTTTAGCCGATGGTGCATATTTTCAATGACTCTGACAGATAATGGAGGTTCAATGTCGTTAATGTGCCGAAATATCTCATCCTGTAGCTCTTGAAGTACACCTTTTCTTTTTAATATCTCCAAAGAAAGAAACCAACGGTGTCAAATCACATGATAGTGGCGGCCAATTAATATCGCCACCACATGCGAATTGAATTTCTCGCGCAAAAGTGCCATTGTATCGTTGGCTGTGTGGCAAGTGGCATAATCCTGGTGGAACCACATATCGTCCTGGTCCATATCCTTAAATTCTGGCCACAGGGAGTCTGTTATCATACCGCGATATTGAACACTTTTCACGGTACTGTACGCCCGATGACGCCGCCAGCCCATAAACCGCACCAAATAGTCGCTCTTTGTGGATGCGTGGGCTTTTTAACAATCACTCGTGGTTTTCATTTACCCAAATGCGGGAATTCTGCTTGTTAACGAGAACCCCCTAAAGTAAAAGTGAGCCTCGTGGCTGAAGATGATTTGCTTTCTAAAGTCACTATTCACTTCTGTCTGTTCGACCAACTATTCGGTGTACTGACGACGCTTGAAATGGTCGGTAGGCTTTAGATCTTGAGTCAATTAAGCTTTTAAAGCAGGTAAATTCAAATTCATTATTTAAAATTCTCTTCAGTGCTGATCGCGAGATGTTAAATTTTTGGTCCATCGACGAGTAGACGTTGAAGGCTCTCCCGCCACATTATCGCGAACAACATCAATGTTTTCCGCTGAACAAACTGGACAAGCATGCACAGGTATTCTCACATATCCAACAGACCCGGTTTGCTGAAATTTGTGCACAATTCTTCCGATTGTGGACACATTTGTTCGTTATGCTGACCAAAAAATTAATAAATGCACGAAATGCCTTTTGATTTAAAAGCCCATTTTTGACCTCTCCATGTTTGAATTCGTCAAACACTGGAGCAAAAGAAATGTCAAATTAAGTTAACAAACAACTTGAAGTTGAGGTGTGGCTCACAATTACACAAAACATGCATAGTTTGTTGGGCCACCCTATAAGATTGAATTTAGTCTATTTTTCTCTAACCAGTATTTTAAAGTTTAAAAAATAGGAAGTATTTGTAGATTATCATCAACCAGCTAATGGATGGTTAAATTTTAAGGGCCGATGTTGAATGTAAACCACACCTAAACGTCAAGTTTTTTTCTGCATTTCATTTGATATTTCCCAATTTCAGACTAACTCAATTTGAACCATGGAAAGATGCACAAGCGAGCAACGCTATAAAGTTATTCAGAATGGTGGCAAGAAATGGCAACAGTGGATGATAAATTTTCGAAGAAAATCATCTTCTGTGATGAGGCACATTTCCACCTAAGTGGATTCGTCAATAAGCAGAATTGCCGCATTTGGGCGAATAATCCAAGAGTGATTGTCCAAAAAACAATGCACCCACAAAAAGTGACTGTTTGTTGCGGTTTACGGGCTGGCGGCATCATCGGGCAGTATTTTTTTTCCAAAATGAGGCAGTTACTGTGAATGATGTTTGGTATCGCAACTTTTTGTGGACAACATTGGTTGCAGCAGAACGTTGCCACTTGCCACACAGCCAACGAAACAATGTCTATTTTGCGCGACAAATCAACATCGGTTCTTAAAATTTAAATATTTTCCAGAATATAGAAAAGTGCTTTACTGTATTTTAGCGACATTACTCAGACTCGCTCAAAATTTTAGCCACACATAGAGAACAAATCAGTTGGATATCGGTACGAACTACAAAAATTCGGTTGGATAAACCGAATTTCTGTTGCAATAACCAACATTCCGTAGTAATGATGGTTATACGGTTCGAGATATCATATAAGGGATGCTACGACCATATCACGGTATTCACAGCCAACAACGCAGTTATATAAACTGAATTCAGTTTAATTATTGGTTGCGACAACGGGCGGTTATGACAACCAACCACCACACATGTACATGTTTCTTTAGTACTAATAATTGGTGGTGACAACTGATTAGTTCTTTGTAGTGACCAAACCGTTTTTAGTTGGCTGTTGTAACATAATTTTGGTTATACCAGCATCAAAAAATAACCCCTATAATATTATATCAGTTCTAGTCACAAAAAACCTTCGTCTTCGACAAAAGACATATTTCGAAGCCCCTAAAACATATAAAAACAAAAAAAAAATGGTCAGCCAGTTTAAGTTTCTTGGGTTAGACGGTAAATGCTTCCAAAAGATACTGCCGTAAAAATACACAAACTACGAGTATAAATAAAAAAATATTTTCCAGAATAAAGGAACAGGCTTAACTGCAATTTAGCGACGTTACTCAGACTTGATCAGAATTTTCGCCATAGATAGACCTCATATTGTTTAAAACAAATTTTTTTGTTGGCGACCCATGTTCCCGATTTCGGGCTTGATAATATACGAGGGCGGTTCGGAAAGTTCTTAGCCTATCAATGAAATAGAATAGTTGGGTTTTCAAAAATATTTTTATTTTTCAATATAATCTCCTGAAACTTCAATACACTTAGTCCAACGCTTATCTAGCAATTCTATCCCTTGATTAAAATAGTTTTCCTCAAGGTCTTCAAAATAGTGGTTAACAACTTAATTGCATCTTCATTTGAGGTAAAACGCTTGCCAGCAAGGATTTTTTTTAGATTTGGGAACAGGTAAAAGTCACTGGGAGCTAAATCAGGAGAATAAGGTGGGTGGTCAAGCAACTCGTACTTTAATTCGTTGCTTTTAGCCATTGTTAAAACACTCTTGTGTGCTGGTGCGTTGTCTTGATGAAAAATTATTTTTTTGTGTTGTAAGCCAGGACGTTTTTCTCGAATTTGTACATTTAATTGATCTAAAAAGTTGCAATAGAACTCTGAATTTATTGTTTTACCCTTTTGCAGATAGTCAATCAATAAAATACCTTTGAAGTCCCAAAAATCCGTTGCCATAACCTTACCAGCCTATTGAATGGTTTTTGCCTTCTTTGGGGCACTTCCTCCAGCTTCAGTCCATTGTTTGGATTGTTCTTTTGTCTCTGGAGTATAGTGGTGGATCCATGTCTCATCAACAGTTATGAAACGACGCTCAAAATCCATTTTATTTCGCTGAAAACGATCCAAACAAGCTTGAGAAATGTTTATTCTTATGCGTTTTTGGTCGACTGTTAACAAGTCCGGCACTCATCTTGCAGAAAGCTTTTTCATCTGTAGTTCTTCAAAAATTAAATGGACTCGATCATTTGAGATACCCATGATATTAGCTATTTCACGCACTTTTATTCGTCGATCATTTAATACCATATCATGCACTTTGGCTACAATTTCTGTTGTTGTTGCTGTTTTTGGACGTCCACTACGTGGTTCATCTTCAATGCTTGTACGACCACGTTTAAATTCAGCAACCCAATTTTTTACTGTTGCATATGAAGGAGCACTTTCACCTAACACATTCACCATATCATTATGAATTTCTTGTCCCGATAAACCTTTTTTATGTAAATATTTAATGACACCACGCATTTCTAATTTTTCCATTGTAAAAAAATCGCGGATGCGTCTTTTGTGAACACCTGTTTCTATATGAAGGAGTTGCCAGATGGAAACAAAATTTAATATGTGTTCATAGCAGAGATGGAAGTTTCCAAAACACTTAATTTTTTTCTGTTTATACCGCGCTTTTTGTGCTAGGCTAAGAAGTTTCCGAACCGCCTTCGTATGTGACGTGCAAAACAGAAAGGGACCTATGGTTAAAAACGAGTTTTGTTCAGGAGAGCCATTTTATAGATTAGGTCCCTTTCTATTTACTTCACTTTCATAAAACGCGCATATCTCTGGGAGGGAACTCTTTTGGAGCATGGGATCGGTCTCATTCGATGCAGAGATGTTGTCCACATCAAAAAAAGAAAAAAATTAAAGTTGATTTTTTACCCTTAGGTCCCTTTCTCTATGCGCTGTCACATATATTGTTATATACCTTAATTAATTCTTTTCAGATTGGGGCTGCAAGGCGGTAAAATATTAAATTTTATCAAAAAGTACTGATAACCATCAATCTGTAACAACAATCAATAAATGTACAAATTTAGTACCAATGATCATCTTAGTCTGATAGGATTACCGATACTTGTTTTTCTCAACAGAAATGTCAGGTTCCTCTACCGAAAATTGCTGTCTACCCAATCAACATTCGTTTGTAACGATGGAATACATGAATAGTAATTGCAACGAACAACATTCGGTTGGCAACAAATTTGTTTTCTGTGTGCATAAATGCCCTCGTTATTATAAAAACAAGAAGCAGTTTTTTTGGCGGCGATCCATGTTTTGCGAGCTTCACAATAAATATCATTATACCTTTTCAATTCTTGGATAGATTGAAAAGCTTATCAGAACATCTTATATTAGCATATATCCAAGAACGTATTTACTTTACTGATCAGTTAACCCATTGTGAGGAGGTTACAATTATAAAATTTGTTTTTGCGAATATTTGTTAAGTTAGCCTACTGTGCAAAAATATGACCGATATGTGAGAATATATTTTTGTATCAAATATCTCTAGACAAGACCGCAAGCGTTAATTTAAGACATTAATAAACCCTTTAGTAGCAGGAAATATGACTCGTATTGTTCAAAATGCCAACTAAGTAACTTGCTTTTTAGCATAATGAAATATTTAAAAACCACCTCAATGAAAGTTGCGATTGTTAACACGAATCGATTCTCTCGGTGTATGAATGCATTCATTTAAACTACTGCACATTAATGTTTACATTCGTTTGCGTGTGTCCGTATTTCTTGTTTTATTTTCTTTTCAATTCGAATAGAATTTATATCTCGGCTTTGATATGTGCTTGATTTGTTGCAAATAAATTTTGAGTTAAACATTTTTATAGATTTGGTTTTTGTTTTTCGGGCCCTGCCGCAGCAACCGAATGTAATTCGAAACAATTTTATGGTCAAATAGTCATGCGTTTCGCTGTAAGTCTTAATAAATTTTGTGTTTGCTGCAAATCTTGACAGAATTTATGCGGTTCTTTCAAAACACACATAAATACCTAAATAGCGCATATAAATAAACCGTAAATGATCAATAAAAAAGTTTTAATTGAAAATGTGGACCATCCAAGCGTGGTGAGGTTTTATCATATTTGCCATAAAGATTGTACGAGTTTATACGAGTAAACGTAAATATGTAAGTGTTCTTGGGTAGGCACGTGGTAATGGAGTCACTTGATTGAGCTTGCAAGGAAGAAAAAACTGTTAACACGGTCGAATGGGGTTTCTTTTACAAAAATGGAAAACTCTTTAGGTCCGATTAGTTTTAGTTTTACAACGCCCACAGTTTTGTTGTTACGCCCACAATTTTGCCACCACGCTCAAAATGTGAGTCCTAATGCATGATAGAGCTAAAGCGAAAAGAGCCCCTACCGGTTTACGAATTTGGATTTCTAATTGCAGATAGACAACTAGACTTACGAGGTTATATAAATTTCTGGCGCCATCTGACATTTCCACTGGGAAGTTTGACATTTGTTAGCATAAAGGTCCAGTTAGTCTTGACGGTTGATTCTGCAACCTGCAGAAGTCTACCGTCGTCAACCGTCAAACTGTAGTTATCTCCCTCTAACACATGCAAAATGCAATCCTGAACTGAAATAGCTGATTGCCTACCGTCCACCGTCAAGACTAAATGGACCTTAAACGTACTCAGAACGCTTTGACGTACGACCATCATTTGTGTTGTTTACAGTGACTTGAAAAAATCAATTTGGCAAAAAAAAAATGGAATTAACTCGTGAACATTTTTCACAACTTTCGACGTGGATTATCACGACAAGAGTGCATCGATGAACTTAAATCTTTGTATGGCGATAAAGCACCATCCTTTAGCACTGTGAAAAACTGGTTTAATGAATTCAATTGTGGTCAACACTCGCTCAAAGAAAAAGGCCGTGAAGGTCGTCCAAAAATGGCTGTTGTGCCAGAGAACATTGAAAATTCATGCGTGAACTGATAATGCAAAATCGTCATGTGACATACCGTGATATAGAGGCATCCTTGGGCATTTCTTCCAGCATAGTACATTCGATATTGCATGAACACCTGGCCTTAAAAAATGTTGTTCTCGTTGGATCCCGCACAATTTGACAATCGCTCAAAAAAAAGCTCGTGTCGATTGGTGCAAAGAAGGGCTGTACGGCTGATGACCGACTTGGTACCAAATGACTTCTTTTTATTCCCGCACATCAAGAAAAAAAAAAGCGTGGTCAACGATTTTCGTCGCCAGAAGATGCTGTTGAAGCGTTCAAAAACCATGTTTTGGAGGTGTCTTAATCGGAGTGGAAAAAGTGCTTCGACAATTGGTTTGAGCGCATGCAAAAGTACATAAATCGTGCTGGAGAATACTTTGAAAAGCAATAAAACCATTTTTGATGATAAATATTCTCATTTTCACTATTAGGCCAGAAATATATATAGCAGCCCTCGTATTTAGATCACATATTGAGTTATTACCAACAATTTGCTCAGTTGCTGCATCAACGCAATAAAATTTAACACAACTCATGCGTAATCTGTAAAAAAAACTCAATTAAAAAAAAACTCTAAATTAATAACCCGATATTAACACTCTAAACTGAAGAAGTATGTCACAGTTTATTACAATCGATCAGTTACAAGCAGATAAAAATGAGTCATATCGATGCAAGTTTTTATATAGACCGTGTACAAATGTAACTCCCGATTACACATATAAGCTCTAGAATACCACTTTAATTCCGATTTCGATAAAATATGGTATAGTAAATTACGATGGGCATACAGTCAATCTTGGGCTATAAAGGGTAGTTTTTAAGAGTCACCTTCGAAATGATTCACAATAACCGAAATAAAATTGTTTTTGCAATTTTATAAAATTATTTTTCGGCTTGAGGTCATTTATTTAAACTCGTTGTTCTATGTGTTGTTTAATTTTTATTTATCCCAATATTTCGATTGACTTCGTCAATCATCTTCAGGGGTTGTCACTGACGAAATACAAAACATGATTACATTTAAAAAACAAAACATTAACACAATATTTGAAAAATAATTACATTAACAAAACAATGTCGTCTGTCTGATTATCGCTGTCAACTGATTTTTGTGTTACTCTTCAGCTTGCGTCTGTGCTTATGCACCACATTTCTATATATGTGTGCGATCCCATCTGTGTCCGTTTTGTAATTAATTCTCCTCTCATTAGTTACGTCAATAATGTTAAGCATTTCGAGAGTGTATCTTCTTCTATAATTTCTCTCTTGCGCTACAATTTTTACATCGGTAAAGTCAGGCTTATGTCCAGTCAATGTACAGTGGGCCGCAAGTGCGGTATTTTGTTCTATGGGCCTATTTACGGCTTTTAGGTCAGATTTGTGGGACGAAAATCTTGTCTTTAGTTTAGTTTTAGTAGTGCCGACATATACCTTTTGGCATATGTCGGACTTGTCACCATTGATTGCACTTTATTTGTTATACAACGTCTGATTTATCTTCGTTATTAATTCGAGATTTTGTCCTGCTAAATAAACTGTTTACTGTACTGTGTGTCTTTAGTGCAAGTTGATATTTGTCTTTGTTATAAATGTTGGAATGGCTAAGCGTTTCTGAAAAACCCGGTATATATGTTGTTGGTTTATATATTTTTGTTACAGGTTCTGCGATGACAGCTGAGGAATTGGATTTTGATTTCCATTTGTTTAGTAGGTCTGTGATGGTTTTGTGTGGGAAGTCATTTTGCCTTAAAATGGTTCTAATTTTTACTAAATTATGTTTGTGAAACTCTATGTCGCTAATATCTAAAATTCTATTGATGAAGTTAGTCGCTGTATTAATAATTACTCGTCTAGGATGCTTTGAACTAAAGTTAATAAGTCTGCCAGAAGCTCTTGGTTTTTGGTACCAATCTAATTTTAGTAACTGACAATGTCGACAAACTACTGAATCAAAATATGGTAATTTTCCGTCCTGTTCCATTTCCATTGTAAACTATATTTGTCTGTTAAATGAGTTGAGTACATCCAGAGTGTTCTTAATTTCTTTTTTCTTAAAAATTCCAAAGAGATCGTCCACATATTTTGTTAATAATTTTGGTTTGTATGTCATCTTGTCTAGTGAGTTGTCTAGAAGCTCTTCCATAACTATGTCGGCTATTACTGGGGATGCTGGAGAAACCATTGGCATCCCTTTTCGCTGCTCGTATATCTTTTCATCGTATTTAAAATACCTAGTCTCCTTTATGCAAAATGTCACCAATTCTAAAAAAGGTCCTTTGTAATATTTGTAAATTCCCTTATAGTGTCCCATTTCTGTTCAATTGTCTTAATTGCGAAATTTACTGGGATGTTTGGAAATAAAGAAATAACGTCAAAAGAAACTAAAACCTCATCATCATTAATACATATTTCGTCAATTTTACTCTTGAAATGCTTGGAATTTACAGAGCCCATATCCAGGGGAGTTTATTGAAGAGCATATGGGCCTTAGAGGAGTACCATCTTTGTGTATCTTTGGGAGTCCGTAAATTCTGGGGGCATTCGTTGTCTTACACAGTACAACACATGTTTTGCCAACTCAATTCTGAGAACAGTATGTGAAATTATACCCAAAGAGAATAATTTCTGCATCATTCGTTTTGTCTTCTTACCTGCCGAAATATTTTTAATATCGATTTGAAGTTAGTACTATCGTATAGGGGAATTTATCACGTTTTAGGCCCTGTTGTTTGACATAGCTCGACAGGTCCGTTCAGAAACCTGTTTTAAATACATTTGCGAATAATGACGACCCCTAAATGTGCGTTGAATTTCTGTAAAAAACAGGTAGCCAACTGAAAAACCCATAGTAAGCAAAGTAACTTTTAATTATTTGGGGTTTTCACATTTAGGGGTGGTCATTATTCGCAAATGTATTTAAAACAGGTATTCTGAACGGACCTGTCGAGCTATGTCAAACAACAGGGCCTAAAACGTGATAAATTCCCCTATACGATAGTACTAACTTCAAATCGATATTAAAAATATTTCGGCAGGTAAGAAGACAAAACGAATGATGCAGAAATTATTCTTTTTGGGTATAATTTCACATACTGTTCTCAGAATTGAGTTGGCAATCAACGAACTGAAAAATGTTGTACTGTGTTATTTGTCAAGTAGTTTTTGCTGTTCATGTCTATTATTCCCAAGTTGTATAATTTGTCCACTAATCTGTTGTTTTTGTTTTGTAAGGTGGACGATGGATCCCTTTTCAGTCTCTTATAGGTGCACAAGTCTCTAAGTACTACCGTCATTTTCTCTTTGTAGTCATTTTTAAATATGGCAACTGTTTTCCCTCCTTTATCCGCACTCAGTATCAATATGTCATCATTTTCCTTCAGATATTTTCTTGTCTGTCCCACTGTGTCAATTATTTGTTTATCTTTCCTACTGAGTTTATTTTTGTGCAAGTGGTCGTCTATTAATGATGTGAGCTTAGTTCTTGCAATCTCCTGTTGTTCTCTATCTTCAAGCGTCTGTATGCATTCCTCTCCCTCCGCTATAACTTTAGCTAAATGGGCCGCAACCCTGGCCTATTAATAAATGGACTTATGGGAACCAAAACATAATTATATTTTATTAGAAATTCGAATGTGGCATTATTGTAAATTTTAAACTCGGCCAATGAGTCCAAAAACATGTTTACAATTGGATTCTCTCCACATCCGGCATTGCTGTTTACAATATAGGCGGCCACGCAGGTTCTTTGTTTTTTTTTTATTAGTTTACTTTTTACTTGTTTTTTTTTTAATTCCTCTCTCTCAAGACATCACACTACTTTGATTAATGAGAATATCATTAGTTTAATATCACTGACACTTTCCTTCACTATCAATGCATGATATTTTCATTGAAAACACCAACACAATTCTCAGGTCCTCCAGTTTTATCCAATCGATGGCCATATACACCCGATATTGACTGATCGCCCTCCATCTCCAAAGGAATTTTCATTAATTAATACGAGTTAGTCATAGTTTTATAACGGAAAACAAATTATTCATAAACAGTTCCACGCTCTTAATTTCTGCAGCACTCTTTAATGCGAGGAAAATATTGATGTTTTTCCATTTTTTCCATTCTTTTGCTATTTTTCTTTTTGTTTCGCTTTTAAGTATGCAGCCCAAAACGAAAGCCAAATTTAATGGAGATGTTTTCTTTGCATGTCTGTAATCAATGAAGGTGGCATTTTATGACACCGGTATCGTCTTTAATAGCTCGAAAGTCGCAGTGGAGGTGGCAGAGAAGCAGCCGCCCCGCCCGCCTGTCCTTACCGCCAGCCAGCGGAAGGTAAAACACTATATAAATTAAAAAGGAATGTTGCGTGTTAAATTGACAATAAAATGGAATAATAAGTATAACTTTTTTATATGGACTTTGATATCAGTTCAGTTCAGCTCAGCTCAGCAAAGGAGAGGAACAACAATTCACCAGCAACTTTCCTTTTAAAGGGCAGATTTTTCTATTAACCGTAAAAGCGGAAAAAATGGTATAAAGCATATCTTGTCTATTTTTGCTTTGGATGGATTTTATATTTATTAGCCATTTGTTGTTGCTAATATTTTTATGTTTTCACTTTATGTTGATTTTATGTACTGCCAAACACGGACTCATTAAATTAAACGAATATACACGAGTGCAAGGGACCATCTTTATATTTTTTGCAATTAAAATCGTCCTTTTTTTTTAAAAAAAAAGGTATCTCAGAGTTTTCCCAGTCAGCCCAACAGTGGAGATGTTTCCTATTTTCTTACCTTTAGGGTTAATGGAAACCTGAACTGGTTTAAAAATGCGATTAGGAGAGACATTTTGGAGCTTCAAAAGCATGGTTAAATTTTAAGGGCCGATTTTAAATATGAACCACACCTAAACGTCTAGTTTTTTTTCTGCATTTTATTTGATATTTCTCATTTTCAGACTAACTCCATTTGAACCATGGAGAGATACACAAGCGAGCAACGCGTTAAATTTACTCAGGCTTAATATGAAAATGGGTGTTTAAATTCGAAGAAAATCATCCTCAGTGATGAGATACATTTTCACCTCAGTGGATTGGTCAATAAGGCGAATGATAGTCCCTTATTGACCAATGATAATTCAAGAGTGATTGTCGAAAAACAATGCAGAGTGACTGTTTGGTGCGGTTTATGGGCTGGCAGCCTCATCGGGCCGTATTTTTTCCAAAATGAGGCCGGTCAGACAGTAACTGTGAATGGTGTTCGCTATCGTGGGATTATAACGAACTTTTTAGGACCCGAATTGGAAGATATGGATGTGGACGATATGTGGTTTCAACAGGACGGTGCCACTTGACACACAGCTAACGAAACAATGACTCTTTTGCGCGACAACTCAACATCGGCCCTTAAAATTTGTATCACCCTTTATTTTGTGTTTGTGGGTTGTACGCTCAAAACCAAAACCAATTCAGCAGTCATGTTATGAATATGTGGTCTATAATCTGCACTGAAACACCAGAAGTGCGTGGCTATTCTATGTCACCAACGGTGCTGTCAGACGTGAAAAAATTCGTCATTCTGGCAAATGACGTTTGACAAATCGATTTTTTGTCAAGGTTGATACGTTACAAAAATTCTTTTAGTTTAGAATTTTATTTTAAATTTATAATTACAAAGACCTGATAACTAACACCAGATGGCGAATTCGCAATAGATAAGTAATGCGTAAACAAAGACCTTGTTCATGTAACTCAAGCGTGGTCCAACCATAATGCTCGCTTTCAATTGTGAACCACACCTTAACGTCAAGTTTTTTGCCCACTATCGGGAGAATTGTGCGCAAATTTCAGCAAATCGGGTCTGTAGGGAGTGTGAAAACACCTGTGCATACTCGCCCAGTTCGTTCGCAGTCGTGCCCAACAACTGAACATCTCACGAACATCATTGATGCAAATTTTGAATTAAGATGTGAATTTACACGCTTACAAGGCTCAATTGACTTCAGAGCTAAAGCCCATTTCAAGCGTCTTTATTACGCTGATTGCTTGGTTAAACAGACAAAAGTAGTGTCAGACAGAAGTAGTAAACAGCTGAGGTCTTTGATTGAGTTCCACGTGTCTAATGACAACAAGTAAAAAATGTTAAGTTTGGCTGTGCCGAACTATGGATACCCTCCACCAGATTCCCAAATAAAACCAAATTTGGTGCGGAAGTGTGTTCTATATAAAAATCTTTATGCCGAAAATTTCATCTCGATAGGTCAAGCTTGTGGTGAGTTATCGTCATATTATTTCTCAAAGCCCATGAGACCGTTTGTGTGGGAGGTACCAGTAGGACTTTTCCGATCTCAACAGAATTTGGCGCTGAGGTGTGTTCTATATAAAAATCTTTATACCGAAATTTTCATCTCGATAGGTCAAGGTTGTAGTGAGTTATTGGCCCATTAGACCGTTTGTGTGGGAGGTACCAGTGGGGCCTTTCCGATCTTAGCCAAGTTTAGCGCAAAAGTCTGTTCTATATATTAATCTTTATGCCGAAAATTTCGTTTCGATAGGTAAGTGTGTGGTGAGTTATTATCATATTATTTTTCAAGGCCCATGAGACCGTTAGTGTGGGAGGTACCAGTAGGACTATTCCGATCTCAACCGAATTCAGCGTAGAAGTGTGTTGTATATAGAAATCTTGATGTGTAAAATTTCATTTCAATAGGTCAAGTTTGTGGTGAGTTTTAGTCATATTATTACTCAAGGCCCATAAGGCCGTTTGTATGGGAGGCACAAGAAATCCAATCCACCAATAAACCATTTTTACATAGATGATTGCGCCTATATAGAGATTATTATTTGCAAAATTTCAGTGGTTTTGCTCAAGAAACTGGACGGATATTTCCAAATAAAAAACTAATTTTTATGAGGTAGTGTCGGTTGAGGGTCTCCAACACCAACTTCCCGTAGAGCTATATAGCCCACTTTCATTAACTTCACATGTTTGTGCCAAATTTCAGCTCCCTAGCTGTTTTCATGCAGGCTCTATCTTGTTTTCAAAAGACGGACAGCCGGACAACATGGCTAGATAGTCTTAGAATTTAACGAGGATCAAGAATATATATACATACTTTACTTTGTTGGGTCTCTGATGAATTTTTCAAAGTGTTACAGACAGAATGACAAAACTAATATACCCTCCATTGTATGGTGGAGGGTATAAAAATAACAGCTGGTCACAATATCTACAATTATTGTCACCTGCTAAAAAAAATTCTGGCTACTCACTGGGGTAATAAAGGGCAAGAAGTCAACAATTGGACCACTGCTAATACTTCGATGCCTTTGCCGTGCACAACACTGAGGAAAACGCGAATGAATTCGCTATCACTTTTGAAAAGTACCCCGGAATTACTCTATATATAGTGTCATCTTTAGATCGAGCTGTGTCAAAACATATAAAGTGGCTTGATAATCAGATTATTGAAGATGGCATTGGAACCGAGTTTACTTCCGAAGAAGAAATAAAATATTTTATCAAATAATTAAAAAAAAACTTAAGCTCCAGAAATTGGTGGAATCAAACCAATTACGAAGGTCGTCACTGGTGACGAATCATGGATCTATGCGTATGAGACCGAAACAAAACAGCAATCGACCGTGTGGGTCTTCGAAGACGAGCCAAGTCCAACGAAAGTTGTTCGTGGAAGCAGCACTTGGAAGCAAATGGTCGCCTGTTTCTTCGGCAAAACTGGTCATATGACGACTGTTCCGCCTGAGCAGCGTAGAAGGTCAATTCTGAGTGCTACACCACAATATGTCTGCCTGAGGTCTTCGGAGAAATTTGAAAAACGAACAAGAGAAGACGAATCATTGTGCACCATGACAATGCAAGTTTTCACACATCGGCTGAAACCAGCGCCTTTTTGACCGGCCAAAACGTCGAATGGATGGGTCATCCGCTGTACAGCCCTGACTTGGCACCCAATGATTTTTTTTTATTCCCGCACATCAAGAAAAAAATGAGTGGTCAGCGATTTTCGTCGCCAGATGATGTTCAAAAACCACGTTTTGGAGGTGTCTCAATCGGAGTGGAGAAAGTGCTTCGTCAATTGGCAAAAGTGTATAAATCATGCTGGAGAATAATTTGAAAAACAATAAAACCATTTTTGATGATAAATATTCCCATTTTCATTATTAGGCCAGTAATATATATAGCAGTCCTCGTATGCTAAAGAAAAACCCTGAGTCATACTTTGCTCTCATTACCAAACTGGTGTCTTAACGATGAATACTTCCAAAAAAAAGTTCAAACATGCCAAGGTAATACCCATTCAGAAACAAGATAAAGATCCAAAATCGCCAAAAAGTTATCGTCCTATAAACATGCTGATTTGTCTTAATAAGATCTCTGCAAAAATTATTTTGAGTAGAATGCTAGAGGTTACAGAAAACAACTCTGTTTTTAAAGATGAGCAATTTGGTCTTCCAGCTGTGCGAAAACACACATTAAAAAACTACAAATCATCCTAAACAAAAACCTAAATATAATCTTTAACTTAAGTAGACTTTATTCCACTGTACGTTTAATCTACATAGTCAATATAAACAGGATATGTTTGAAACTTTAATTTGTAATCTTACAGCAAGATTCGAAGATCGTGACAGATATTCAAGTTTCGCTACATTAAGGAACTTGCTCAATTAGTTCCTTCTACAACTTTTTTGTGTTGTAAGCCAGGACGTTTTTCTCGAATTTGTACATTTAATTGATCTAAAAGGTTGCAATGGTACACTGAATTTATTGTTTTACCCTTTTGCGAATAGTCAATCAATAAAATGCCTTTGAAGTCCTAAAAAACCGTTGCCATAACCTAACCAGCCGATTGAATTGTTTTTGCCTTCTTTGGGGCACTTCCTCCAGCTTCAGTCCATTGTTTGGATTGTTCTTTTGTCTCTGGAGTTATGAAACGATGCTTAAAATCCATTTTATTTCGCTGAAAACAATCCAAACAAGCTTGAGAAATGTTCATTCTAATGCGTTTTTGGTCGACTGTTAACAAGTCCGGTACCCATCTTGCAGGAAGCTTTTTCATCTGTAGTTCTTCATGCAAAATTAAATGGACTCGATCATTTGAGATGCCCATGATATTAGCTATTTCACGCACTTTTATTCGTTCATTTAATACCATATCATGAACTTTGGCTACAATTTCTGTTGTTGTTGCTGTTTTTGGACGTCCACTACGTGGTTCATCTTCAATGCTTGTACGACCACGTTTAAATTCAGCAACCCAATTTTTTACTGTTGCATATGAAGGAGCACTTTCACCTAACACATTCACCATATCATTATGAATTTTTTGTCCCGATAAACCTTTTTTATGTAAATATTTAATGACACCACGCATTTCTAATTTTTCCATTGTAAAAAAATCGCGGATGCGTCTTTTGTGAACACCTGTTTCTATATGAAGGAGTTGCCAGATCGAAACAAAATTTAACATGTGTTCATAGCAGAGATGGAAGTTTCTGTTTATACCGCGCTTTTTGTGCTAGGCTAAGAAGTTTCCGAACCGCCCTCGTATTTTATGCTGTTACTAGAAGTTCATAATATTTGAGTTCTTTTAATTAACATAAATGGAGTTTTTGCTCTAATTTGTATCAAAATACCAAATTGAAGATTACATACATCTTCAGAAAAAGGCCAATATTTGCCGCAATACTTTTTTACTTATAACTCAAGATTTGTAATAAAAAAAAATCGTGACTTTGCAAAGAAAATCAACTTCAGCGACGAGATCCACTTTCTCGTCAGTGGATTCGGCAATGTAGAAAATTTCCGCATTTGGACAAATGGGAATACACGAGTTATTGTTGCAAAGCCGATGCATCCGGTTTATGGGCTGGCGGCATCATCGGGCCGTACTTCTTCTAAAATGAGGTCTGCCAAGCCGTTACCGTGTATGGTGTTCGCTATCGCGAGATGGTGAAGGAAATCAGGTGGCCAGAAATTGAGGATATGGAACTGGACGATATCGGTTTCCAACAGAATGGTGCCACTTCCCACGCAACTAACGAAACAATGGACTTTTGCGCGAGAAATTCAACAGCCGTTGTTGTTGCTGTAACAACAATATATTTATTTTGAAGTCTTGTTCGTCTATGGGGGATCTGCTTCGATATCCAGGTGGAGGAAAAGCGCCATTTGAACCCCAGAGTCCTGGGGGTCAGCTGAGTGGGCTTGGCCGGACAATTGAAGAGGTGCATCACATCATGTGGCCCTGATGGCAGACGGGACAGATGTCCGGAACGTTAACATCAATTCGTGCCCAGTAAGAATTGAAGCGGCTGCACCATCCAGATCTCACAATCCCGCGACTGCCGGTTCTATGTACCGGATTGACCCGAAACTCTTCGGCCAGGGGCAGTCACCTCAACAATATATGTTTTTTGTTCAACAGCCGCGATATCTCATGTCGTGGCGATATTAATTGACCTTCAGGTGATTTGACTTTATTCTTTGGGGATATTTAAAAGAAAAAGTCTACGTCAATAAGCCAAGAAACAATTTAAGAAGGAGGAGATAATTCGGCACATAATCGACATTGACCCTTCATTAGTTAGTAGGGACATAAATACTGTTACAACATTGAACACACCCATTTGAATAGTATAACTGAACATACCCCGTTAATGTCATATGGGTTTTGAAAGCTAACCTCAATAGCGTTAGTCTGTAACGGGATTTTAAAATTGTTTCAACTCATTGAACAGGGATTAAACCGGCTCAAGACCTCTTGCTTCTATATTTAAATAGAAGAAAAGTTTTTAACAAAAATGGCCAAGTGACATTGATTTTCGTTGCTGCACACTACTTTTATCATGATTTCGGGTCCGTGACAACCCTCTTCCGCCGAACTCTAACTTTCATCATGGAATGGTCAGACAATTAGAACCGTATCGCTGTAATAGCGCTTTTCAAGTGTGAAATGAAAAAAGCGATAGTTTCAAAACGCTCCGGCCACTAGGTTTTATCCGCATGTGCGTCTACCGATGCATTAAACTGTTTGAGGAGACTGGAGATGTAAAAGATCGCCACCGTTCGGGCCGCCCACGCTCGGTTCAAACACCGCATGTCATCAAAGCCGTTAAATCAAGCATTCACAGAAATCCGCTCCGAAAACAGAAAATCATGGCCCGTGAGATGAATATCACGCAAAAGTCCACAAGTCGAAGCATTAAAAAAGACTTGAGACCTAAGGGCTTTCAAACGACGTACCGGACATTTATCGACTGCAGCTTTATTGAAAAAATAGGATTTCAAAATGCAAACGTCTTTTGGTGAAGCAGAGAACAATTTTGTTCACCGATGAAAAAAATTTTACCTTTCAGAAAAAATTTAACAAGCAAAATGATAGAGTGTATGCGCGGTCATCTAAGGAAGCATCTGAACTGATCCCAAGGGAGGAAAAGGGTCATCATCCAGTTTCAGTCATGGTTTTGTGGCGTGTCGCTTACGATGGGGTCACTGACCTGCATTTCTGCGAACCAGGAGTCAAAACTTCGGCCAAAGTTGACCAAGAAACCGTTTTGGAAGCTGTTGTGAAGCCTCTTAACAATTCCCTGTTCCAAAACCAGCCATGGACTTTCCAGCAGGATTCTGCGCCGGCCCATAAGGCTAAAACGTCCCAGGCCTGGCTTCGAAACAATTTGCCAGCGCTCATTCCCTCAGGCAGTCCAGATTTGAACCCATTGGATTACAAATTGTGGACGGTTTTAGAGGTCAAGGTTTGTCACAAAAGATACCCCAACATTGGATCTCTTAAGACTGCTTTGGTTCGAGCTGTGGCCAATTTTGCAATGGACGAGGTTCGTGCAGCTTAAGGCGTGTGTAAAGGCAAAAGGCGGACATTTTGAATAAGTAGATTCTTTTTGGATACAATATAAGTATACATTAATAAATATATTAAAAAATATTTGGTCCAAAAACATTCAGTACTTATTATTTTACAGCATAAAACGTCTGTAACAGTATTTATGTCCCTACTAAGTATGTCTCGAGTAGTGGAAAATATGGATGATCGGATGGGGGAAAATATGGGGCGCATATCAATAATTGCGTGACTTTTGCAACTCCCTCGAAGTTATATGAAATGCAACAACAATCAAGTACCATCTGTTAATAGACTACTGTCAAATTTTGAGAGAGTTCCGTCATTTAGTTTGCATTTAACAGCTGTTCAAAACATACAACCTCGTGGATTTTTTTAAAAATGGCAAAACAAAAAGTAAATTACGAGTCTTCATTTAACATTATTTTTTGCGGAAAAACCCTCAATAAAACCTAGGAAAACCTTGAGAAATACTATGGGGACTCTGAACTATCGCTTTCAATGGTAAAAATATGGTTTACTGACTTTCGTTGTATTCGCGCAAGTTCTCGTACAAATGACGCTGGACGTTCTGGACGGCCAATTGAGGTAATCAATAGACCCGAAAATGTCGAAGAAATCGACGATATAGTGTTGGCGGACCAAAGAGTAAATGTGCGTGAGATTGTTGATGCCATACGCTTTTCATCTTGCAGTGTGGTTTCGATTTTACATAATCAGTTGGGTTTAAGAAAGCTGTCTGCAAGATGGCTGCCGCGTTTGCTCTCAATTGACAATAAACGTTATAGTGTGACAACTTCAAAGGATTTGAAGTTGTTGAAACGCAATTTGAATGAGTCTTTGCGGTGTTTTGTAACTGTGGAGGAAATATGGATCCAGTAGAACACTACGGTGTCTTTGTGGGCCAATAAGGTGATGGCAACAGTTTTTTGGGATTCACGCGGGATAATCCACATCGATTACTTTCTAAAGGGAAAGGCAATAAACGGCGAATATTATGACAACTTAGTGGACCGATTTATGGCTACGAAAAAAGTTATTTTTCATCAAGATAATGTACGGATGCACACGTGTGCAGTCTCAATGGCAAAATTGCAGGAATTGGATTACGAATTGGTTCCTCATACGCACATATTCTCCGTCCTTAAGGAATATTTCCTATTTCCAAAAATTAAGAAATTGCTCGGTGGAAAGAGATTCAGATCCAATTATTCAGATGGAATTATTGACAAATGGCTATTTTGACTTTGAAAAACCCTATTTTTGGGAAGGGATACACTAATTGGAGAAACGTTAGACTGAAAAATAAAAACTGTGTTTTATTCGAAAAGTCACGGAATTATTGATTTCCTTAGTTAAAAAATGATGAAAAACGACAATTGCATCATACCACATTTTTGGAAAAACTTTTTTAAAAGCTTTTAAGGAAAATGTGGTTGCATCTATAGGTAGAAGATCAATCTAGAGATATTTTTTTTAAATAAAAAAAATGCAAAAATTCCAATCACGTGAGGAATCATTTATGTTCATTCGAGAGGACATTTTATGCCACTTATTTTTTAAATATAATTTCGCTAAAATGTTAGTCACAACTACGCCTCAGGGTGTCCATTCTGAGCGTCCAATTTTGGATGACTCGTTCGATCGGTGTGGCATTAATAACACACACACCGTGGTTTTGGTCTAGGTCTTTCTATAATAAAATGGCAAACAATACTGAAAAGAAAAACAATTTTAACACAACTCAGGCGTAATCTTTTAAAAAATCTTTTTTGAAATAATACCTCTAAATTGATCATCTGTTACAAATTTGAAAAATATGGACCGATGACTAACACCAAACCGTGGTTTTCGCGGTGTAAGTCTTTCCATAATGAAATGGCAAACAATACTGCAAAGAAAAAAAAGTTTAATACAACTCAATCTTTACGAGGGCGGTTCGGAAACTTCGGTATAAAGTTAAGTGTTTTGGAAACTTCCATCTCTGCTATGAACACATGTTAAATTTTGTTTTGATCTGGCAACTCCTTCATATAGAAACAGGTGTTCACAAAAGACGCATCCGCGATTTTTTTACAATGGAAAAATTAGAAATGCGTGGTGTCATTAAATATTTACATAAAAAAGGTTTATCGGGACAAGAAATTCATAATGATATGGTGAATGTGTTAGGTGAAAGTGCTCCTTCATATGCAACAGTAAAAAATTGGGTTGCTGAATTTAAACGTGGTCGTACAAGCATTGAAGATGAACCACGTAGTGGACGTCCCAAAACAGCAACAACAACAGAAATTGTAGCCAAAGTGCATGATATGGTATTAAATGATCGACGAATAAAAGTGCGTGAAATAGCTAATATCATGGGCATCTCAAATGATCGAGTCCATTTAATTTTGCATGAAGAACTACAGATGAAAAAGCTTTCTGCAAGATGGGTGCCGCACTTGTTAACAGTGGACCAAAAACGCATAAGAATGAACATTTCTAAAGCTTGTTTGGATCGTTTTCAGTGAAATAAAATGGATTTTAAGCGTCGTTTCATAACTGTTGATGTGACATGGATCCACTACTATACTCCAGAGACAAAAGAACAATCCAAACAATGGACTGCAGCTGGAGGAAGTGCCCCAAAGAAGGCAAAAACAATTCAATCGGCTGGTAAGGTTATGGCAACGGTTTTTGGGACTTCAAAGGTATTTTATTGATTGACTATCTGCAAAAGGGTAAAACAATAAATTCAGAGTACTATTGCAACCTTTTAGATCAATAAAATGTACAATTTCGAGAAAAACGTCCTGGCTTACAACACAAAAAAATAATTTTTCATCAAGACAACGCACCAGCGCACAAGAATGTTTAACAATGGCTAACATCAACGAATTAAAGTACGAGTTGCTTGACCACCCACCTTATTCTCCTGATTTAGCTCCCAGTGACTTTTACCTGTTCCCAAATCTAAAAAAAATCCAAGCGTTTTACCTCAAATGAAGATGCAATTACAGTTGTAAACCACTATTTTGAAGACATTGAGGAAAACTATTATAATCAAGGGATAGAATTGCTAGATAAGCGTTGGACTAAGTGTATTGAAGTTTCAGGAGATTATATTGAAAAATAAAAATATTTTTGAAAAACTAACTATTCTCTTTCATTGATAGGCTAAGAACTTTCCGAACCGCCCTCGTATCTGTGAAAACCCCGTTTGAAAAAAGTACTTTTTGATTGATCACCCTTTATATTTACTCAAAAACAATGGTATTTCCTCACATATCCCAACATATTTTAACATTTATCGAAATTTAAGGCCGGAATCTGCCCCGATGGACATATGATTTCTCCAAAACAATAAAATTCACAAATCTAAACAGTAAAAAGCTTCATATGGCCTCAAAAATATAGTTTTACAGGGTGATTCATTCACGACTGGTAAAATTTCACCAGCGTAAAATTTCAACAGCGTATTTCTTAGCTTTTTTCATGTAAAAAAAAATATTCATCTACAACCATGTCCGAAAATGCAAGGGGCGAAATGGCGGCGAAATGGATTGATGGTCGGAGGGTACTAGGGTAAAACTGTTAAGTTCTGAACCAGGGGTCGGATTTTTTTTTTGTTTTTTTCTCTTTTTCTCTTAAAAGATAGCCCTACGTCTTACCTTTCCAAACGAAGCCCAGATACCGTAGCGTCCAAAGTTTCGACTGTTTGACTCGTTTAGGTAATTTTGGAAAGGTAAGAGGTAGGGCTATCTTTCAAGAGAAAAAAAAAACAAGAAAATCCGACCACTGCACTATAGGTCAAACGATCGATTTCACTGGCAAAAAGTCATAAAATTGAAAATAATATTTTATTTAAATCAGAATAACTTTCATCAGCTTTGGGAAGGTAAATGGATCAAAATTGAAGAAAAAAATTAACCGTTTATGGCCCTAATGCATTACAGGTTCCTTAACCCTTTGGGGACAAATACGAGTTCATTCATATATTTAATACGTATGTATTATGGTTTTTTTTTGTTAATACAGTAAATTATTAAATATCATAACACATATAGTATTTAAATTATATCTACTTCATTTTCTAGGTCTAAGTTATTAAGAATATTTACATAATATTGAAGTCCGTCTTCATTAAAATCGTCGCTCTCAGCGTATACTTCGTCTTCTTCTTCTTCTACTTCTTCTTCTTCAACGTTTTGATTTAAATTTGATTGTATTTCAGATTCTAATTCTTCGTTTGGATTATTACATTTTAACATTTCGATAACTTCCTGTGGAAGTTGTAAACGTTTTCGTTGCTGCATGCGTTTGCTTAGGCTCATGGAAGATATTAAAGGATCTGATGTATCCATGGCCCTATTAAATATATCAAGAATATTATTCTTTCGACTGCTCTTACGAGCGTGGTGTGACCTGTCGGCCTTATATATTTTATGCCGAGATTCAGCAGCATCTTCTCCAAGAAACCCCAATGGAAGTACAGAATTTTCCATTATCTGCTTCGAATGAATAAGCACCTTATGTACAGTAGCAGTCATAGGCAACCAAGAATATTTTGCCAATATTATATCAGCTGTTTCATAGCAAAATTTCTGAAATTTACTCAAATCCAATGGAAACTGACACGTTAATGAAATCAAAATGATTTTAAGGCGAAATATAAGATTTATGTCGACACCAGTAATTTCAGAAAAGGCCTCATGGTCTGCAAATGCTCGACGTGCAGTATTCCCGTCATTTGTGCTGCCAAATCCACCAACTTTGGGTTTATCTACACGGAGTCCAAGCTTGTTCCAAAATGCGCTTTGTATTTCATGCATCCTTTTTTGAACTGAAAATTTGTCGTTTTCCTTTTGAATTTGCCATTTTTTTACTTTGCATTTGTAGCCTGCATGCAACACAAATTCGAAAAACCGAATCCAGCAGTGCAGGGGGCTTATTCCATATTTTAAACTCGATTCCTTAGCGCGAAATACGTCGGATCTGTAATTTGCAATTTCCATGAAGTGTTTTGGTGTTGCACCGCAAATAGGACAAGATTGATTAGATTTAGTCCCAGTCAAAATGTTTAAAACCTTTCCATCAATAACTGTTAAAAATAATTTAAAAGTAATGCATACAATTCTTTCTTCTCCAATTTGTATCTGCATAGATTCAAGATTATCAATTTCCTTTTTCAAGTCCAAATCTTCTTTTAAAACTTTTTCGTTCGTTTCCTTTGCGTATTCTAACTTTAGAGGCCGGCAAAATCTTGTGGATTGAGGTGTACGGTTGTTCCAAATAGGATTTCCAGAGGAGATCATTCTCAAAGGAATAATTGTTGTGGCTAATAGCGAAGAGTCAGAATCGTGCGATGTGCTTTTATCAATGTATGATTGTTTATATTGAGCTCGACCTGTACTGCTATCGAAACCGTAGCTTAGAATCAATTCCGCATTTATGTAGTTTGTGTTTTCTGCACTCATTATAACATCAATAACTTCTTTTTGCATCTCTACAATTCTTGCTGCAGTGTGAAATAAAAGTGATTCCAATGAAACTTTTACCAATTTCTCACTTATTTCTACGTCCTTAGTTCGGCACTTTGATTTAGCAGCAGCAACTTGATTGTAATGCGGATAAATGTCGCAGTTTCTCAATTTACTTTCGCGACGTATGCCACAATATTGGGCCTTTGTAAAATTATGTTCTAATAAAAATGCCAGTGCCTCATCTGGCGTTAATTTTATTGGCTTCTGATTCTGTTCGGAAAATAGTTTTTTATCTTAGATGGCCTTGTTGGACTTTTTATGGTTTCTTTTAGAACTCTTGCTAAGGTTACATGCCCTTGTTTTCGAGCTGATGTTGCTGCTGCACATACCAATAGGTCCGTCTCACCACATAATGTTTCTGAAAGGTCTGCTGCTTCTTTTCTCTTTCCACGATTAGATTTTTCACAAAATGGAAGCCGCGGACGTCCGATAATCCCAGAACCTGTTTCCATTGGATTTGATTTTTTTTCTAATGTTAACGTGCCTTTAAACCAGTCGGCGTTCTTACAACGAAAATCTGATAGCTTTCTGTGGCATTTATCCCATTTTAAAGTTAAGTATTTACAAAAGTGTCTTACTTTTTCCTTTAAATCAGTGGGAATGTTATCGACTCCAATTTGGCTAAGAATGTATCCATACACAGCATCTTGCTTTTTTTCTTTGGTTAGTGGTTTAACCCAGACTTCAAATAAATCAATATTCTGGAAAATGTGTGTACCTAGAAAAAGTGATAGAATTAGAAAAACGCAAAAAACCGCAAAACCACGTTGCCGACTCTTTAAAAGCTTCCATAACCTCAAAATTTTAAATTTTCTGCCATTAATCTAAGGTAACATTGAATATGTTACGATTGATACACAAAAATAACTATATAGACAGATTTTTTGATAAAAAATATAGAATACTTACTTATTAATGCGTTATTCATATTAACACTATGGTTTTATTTTCACTTTTAATGTTTAAATGTAAAGACACAACACTAGCACGTTTTCAATGACTCCTCAATAATTCACATTTGACAGCTTGTCATGTAACTGTATAATTGTTTTTGCAAAAACCAAATGCATTTTTATTTGCTTTGATGTGTTTCTTACAAGATTCTAACACAAAAGAAGTGATAAGACAATGTGCCAAATTTGACTTTTTGCCAGTGAAATCGATCGTTTGACCTATAGTGCACTGGTTCAGAACTTAGGAATTGTACCATAGTACCCACCGACCACCAATCCGAAAATATTCAACCCCTGCATTTTCGGGCATGGTCGTAGATTGATATATTTTCATGACATGAGCCCAGGAATACGCTGACGAAATTTGTCCAGTCGTGAATGAATTACCCTGTATAAAACATGGACCACCACCAACAACCCCAATACTGGGGTCGTCTCCGCCGAACATACAAATTGTCCACCTTTTTTTTGTATTTAAAATTTGAGTACCCCCCGAATTCTTTCCTGTCTTATCACCTTCGCCTTTTCAGATACCGCTGGTTTTTCCCAATATGTCTGCCAGGATTTGTTAGCTTTCAGTTTCAGTACTGTTGTTTAAGTGTTGCAATTTTCCCTTTACAATCCCCCTTTATAAATTGCGATGATAAGCTCGTAGTGCACAGCATTATCTATATTGTTAATTGAAAACCCCAATGATGTCATTTGGTGATCGTGAAAGCAGAGCATTGCATCGCTTATGTTTCGTACAAACTGGTTTCTTTATATTGATTCATTATCAGCTTTCTTAGCACAACAGCATGTCTAAAATTAATCAGGGAAAATAAAACATTTAGAACGTATGACCCAACAATGCACCGTGATTTGGAATGACCGAAAATAACGCAAATGTTTTTATTCCAAAAACAGATAATCTGCTTAGTGAAGGAAACCGATCATTTGAAACCAATATGAATCCATTAAAACCGCTTTTCGAGCTATATTCAAAAAATAATTATTTAAAATCTTAAATCATCTGCAAAACGTTCACGATCGATTTTCAGTACTAAGCAACTATCAAGTATCAAAGGAACAAAATTGTGGCGGCATGTCAGGCTATATTACCCTGCGCTTCTATATGTGTTGAAAACCCGGTTTCTAGATTTACCCAGGTATGTTAAATCGGGAGGGACCTTTGAATTGTTGTAATATGAAAACGTTCACCGATATGGCACATTTTGCTTTGAACTGGTTACTGATCCATTGTTATGAACAGTGGCATATTTTTATCAAGGTTTGATGTAAAATGTGGCTACGGTCTGCTATAATATAGATATATTATATTTTTCTGGCCTAATAATGAAAATGCGATTATTTATCATCAAAAATGGTTTTAATGTTTATCAAAGTATTCTCCAGCATGATTTATACACTTTTGCATGCGCTCAAACCAATTGTCGAAGCACTTTTTTCACTCCGATTGAGACACCTTCAAAGCATGGTTTTTTAACGCTGCAACAGCATCTTCTGGCCACGAAAGTCGTTTACCACTCATTTTTTCATGATGTCCGGGAATAAAAAGAAGTCATTGGGTGCCAAGTGAGGGCTGTACGGCGGATGACCTATCAATTCGACGTTTTGGCCAGTCAAAAAGGCGCTGGTTTGAGCCGATGTGTGAGAGCTCGCATCGTCATTGTACACAATGATTCGTCTTCCCTTGTTCGTTTTTCGAATTTCTCCGAAGACTTCAGGCCAGCAAATTGTCGTGTACCACTCAGAATTGACCGTCCTACGTTGCTCACACGGAACAGTCGCCACATAACCAGTTATGCCGAAGAAACAAGCGACCATTTGCTTCGCAGTGCTTCAACGAACAACTTTCGTTGCACGCAAAGAAAAAATATGGTTAGTATATGGTCACGGCAATAATAATATGTTCTCCGTAATAAAAGTATGTTCGTCGCAACCATAGTATTGTTTTCTGAATTTAATTTTTACAATGGTATGATTGCCGCAATATTTATATTGTTGAAATGTAACAATAGTATTATTGCCAAATTTAGAAATGAAAATATGGTTATAGCAACCATATAAACATGGTTGATGCGACAAAAGTATTGTTGTTTAAAATTTACGTTAACAATAATATGATTACGGCAATCATACCGAAAGGTTGCGACTATAAACATAACAAAACAGGTTTTATAGAGCACACATACGAGTATATGTGTGTGCGTATATTTTTTTGGTATACCAAAAAAAAACATGGTTGTTGTCCATTTTAAAAAACAACAATCGGAAGGTCGTTCGAGGGATTTTTATTGTGTTTATTTTGTTTGGTGAAATACTCTACTGCCGATTGATTCTCGTTTTTTTTTTTAAATCTGACTGCACTTAAGTATATAGCCATTGATCATGGTTTAATCACATTCGTTACTTGGGGTCTACGTTTGGTGAAGTAGCATTTCCCCCAGCTGGCAACTAAAAGTATTTTCGACTGCCGTTGGAATATATATTTTTGTTTCTTGAATGAAATGTTCAATAAAAGCAAGGCCTCAAATTTGGCTATGAACTAATTGCAAAATAACTTGCTTGATTAAAATCTCTATTTTTGAATAACAACATTATCCAATCCTAATAAATAATTTTGTGGATCATAGTATGGTTGAGTGAATCATACTATGGTTGTATGAATAATAGAATGGTTGCGTGTGAATCATACTATGGTTGTGAAGATCATACTATGGTTGTTTGAGAAAAATACTATGGTTGTGAGGATCATAATATGGTTGTGGAGCTAATAGTAAGATTGAGTGTGAATCATACTATGGTTGTGAGGATTATAGTATGGTTGTGTGTGAATAATACTATTGTTGTGAGGATCATAATATTGTTGTGGCACAACCATATACCCAACAATAGTATGATCCTCTTCGAATATTACCACCACAACCATACTTTTTTTCAGCGTGTGGATTTGGCTCGTCTTCAAAGACCCACACGGTCGATTGCTGTTTCGTTTCGGGCTCATACGCATAGATCCATTATTCGTCACCTGTGACGATCTTATAAACGTCTTTTGAAGCACCGTGATTGTATTTTTTCAAAAATTTTTTGCACCAATCGACACGAACCTTTTTTTGAGCGATTGTCAAATTGTGCGGGATCCAACGAGAACAAACTTTTTTTACGGCCAGGTGTTTATGCAATATCGAATGTTTGCTGGTGGAAGAAATGCCCACGGATGCCTCTATCTCGCGATATGTCACATGACGATTTTGCATTATCATCTCACGCAAGGCATGAATGTTCTCTGGAGCAACGGCCGTTTTTGGACGGCCTTCACGACCTTCGTCTTTGAGCGAGTGTCGGCCACGATTGAATTCATTAAACCAGTTTTTCCCAGTGCTGTAGGATGGTGCTTTATCGCCATACAAAGATTTAAGTTCATCGATGCACTCTTGTCGTGCACTAATCCACGTCGAAAGTTGTGAAAAATGATCGCACGAAGCGGTTCACGGGTTAATTTCATTTTGTTGCCAAATTGGTTTTTTCAGGTCACTGTAAACAACACAAATGATGGTCGTACGTACGTCAAAAAATGTCAAACTTTCTAATGGAAATGTCAGATGGCGCCAGGCAACACTTATTGTTGCCTAGGCCAGAAATATATAAAGCAACCCTCGTATTATATCGGTGAATGTTTTCCATTAGGTAAGACCCAACGGTCCTGATTAAGGTCTTGCAGCTCTAGAAGCCACCGATCGCGCCGAAACTTAGCATGTTGTGTTTTGAGCGACCATTAATTTACTGTGGTGAAACTGTATCACGTAGGTCCATATTTTTTTATAGCCCCTACACAAGGGATCTTTCTGATTTTAGAATCTGCAGTTTTGAGGCCACATTTAACTTCTGATTTCTGCCAAATTTCGCATGGACCGTTACATGCGACAAACACTTACATATGCCCTCTTACATTAGACCATAATGGACCTTTATCGAATAGTCCTTACACACAAAGGTCCCTCCCGATTTTAGGTCTCGGTGCTGTAGAAAATCTAATCTAATTTATAGGTCCTGAGCGACCAATTATTAACTATAGGGAAACTGGGCCATATAGGTCCATATTTCCATATACAAATGGTTCACAATGCGGTTTTTGAACCTCTAGGCAGATAAACGCGCCTATTCTGATAAATTTAAGAACTTCGAGTCAAAAAGAACCATTAATTTTTTGTAAATGAAACTTCAGCAATATCAACTTCTTAAACGCAATAACTAGGTTCAGATTATAGCACAACGTCACAAGAGAACCACTGTCCACTCAGTAAAATTCTTATCTCGACAATAACAAACAAACTCGCCCGAAGTCTCTGGTCAGAGTTTTTGTGTAAACAAATTTCAAAATTCCCAGCCGAACCAGGTTCATAGCAAAGCTGCCGGCCGGGTCGTACTTAAGCACGTCGACATTGTCACATCGCAGTCAGTAGCATTTGAAGAGTCATAATGAAAGCAAGTGTCTTCCTGGTAATCTTAGCTTTAGGCTGCGGCTGCACCCATGAAACCACCAACGACGAGGAGAATACAATGGATACGGCGACAAGGCATGATGCGGAATCCTACAGGGCTATAGAGCACAGTACAATGGTCTATAGGAAAATCAAGCATGACGAAGAAGTTTTGGCAAAACTCAAGAACTCTGTTCGTGGCCAACTAAGGAAGAAGAACTCGCAACTGCTGGCAAGCACACTGTGTGCTGGTGGCTCGTCAAACATCAAGCGACACATCAAGGAGCAGGTTAATATGTTCTTCGACAACTATGAACCACAACTGATAGAGGACATACTGCGGGATGCCATCGATAATGTGCTCGGTTGTCAAGCTGTCTCCAAAGTGGTGGACTTACTGTGGATGATATATCAAGAAGGCAACCAATGTAGCTTTGAACTAATGTTGCGCTCCCAACTGCAGCTATACAAAGCCAACTCGATAAGGTCACTCAAAGAGGAGCAGAACTTCCAGCGAAAGTTCGCCTTTAATCTGTACAAAATCAAGCAGTCAAAAATGTATCACTCGCTAGATGGCTTTTTGAAACAGCAAGTGGATCAGTGCATAGCAAAACTGCCCACAACATTGCAATATTTACTCTTCCATCCGCACTTTTGTCTGATGAGTCCCAAGTATTCGGAATATATTTATACCGCCATGCCGGGCGGAAATATAGACGCAAGTAGTCGCTACATTTGGGTGTGGCACGAAAAGTTGAAAATCGACGACACTGGCCACATTAAAGCCATTACATTCGAATCGAATATCGGCAATACTACACAGCTGCTGGTCCAACTGAAGGGGACCAAATACGATTTGTTTTACTACCTGATGCCGCAGTCGAGGTTCATTGGCGGTTGGCAGCTGCCCTCCGAGCCTATGAACTACATCTGGAATGTGGAATTTATTGGCGATGATCGGGTGGCATTTTACCAGGACGATTATATCATGTGCTCGACGGACGAGAAGCACGATGGCGAGCGTAGGCAAGTGAGAGGCTACAAAACAGGACAATACAATATGCAGTCTAGCGAATGTCAGTGGCTTTTGGGTTCTTGCGATCGTACGCGATTGTGAAGCTATGGAAAATACTAGTGAAAACGAAGAGGCATTAATGGACAAAGTACACTGTAGAGCAAAAGTATGTGAGCTTTTTATAGACAGATTTTTTTTTATAAAACACGACGTATATAAAACATGTTTACATATTTGCAACTGAAATGAAATAAAGTAATTAAAAAAACATACTCATATATGGCTCTTCTCCAGCTAAAGTTGATTAACTTAAAAATTTTCCAGTTTTAAATCTGCTGTTCATGTGCACTTGTTGCGTTAGTACCTTTTTGTTGCATCAGCTGGGCTTTGTATACAGGCTATAGGAAATCATCTAAGAGGGTTGCTATTTATATTTCGTTTCCGTTAATAAAAACACAATCATTTCGCATTGGAAATGGTTTTATTGTTTTTTAAAATATTCTCCGTTAAGTTCAATAAACATTTGCATGCGCTCAAACCGATTTTCGAAGCACTTTTTCCACTCCGATTGAGACACCTCCAAAACATGATTTTTGTACGCTTCAACAGCTGCTTCGGGTGATGAAAAACGTTGACCACTCATTTTTTAATTGATGCTAGGGAATAAGAAGAAGTCATTCGGTGCCAGAGCTGTACGGTGGATGGTCCATTAATTTGACATGTTGAGTGGTCAAATAGCTTTTCGTTTCAGCTGATGTGGGATGTGGCTCGCATTGTCGTGATGCAAAATGATCCGTCTTCTCTTATTAACCTTCCCCATTTCTTCGAACACTGATGGAAAACAGATGGTTGTATACGAGTACCACTCAGAATTGACCTCCTACGTCCACTAAAGGCACTGTGGCAACATGGCCGGTTATACCGAAAAAAAACGCAATAATTTGCTTTGATGTACATTAATTCTTCCACGAACAACTTTTGTTGGATTTGGCTCGTCTTGAAAGACCCATACGGTCGATTGCTGTTTTTTTCGGGTTTATATGCATAGATCGATGATTCGTCACCTATGACAATGTTATACACTGCCTTTGAGCTACCGCAGTTATACTTTTTCAACATCTCTTTGCACCAATCCATACGAGCCGTTTTTTGAGCATTCGTCAAATTATGTGGGATCCAAAAAGAACAAATTTTTTTCACGGCCAAATGAACATGCAATCACCCTTATTCTGATTGTCGTCGTCAAGACAAAACAACGACATCTTGCGACGACTGTTGATACTTGGTATTCGCGTAGTCGTTTTTCGATAACTATTGACAACTATTGACACAACTCGGTATTCTCTAAATGATATTGACGTTGTTATTGAATTGATACGACTCTGTTTTTGTCGTCGCAGTTTTTGGTAACGACTAAGAAGTTTGCTGTTAAAATAAAAAAAAAACCAAAAGCAAAAGTAAAAGTGCAAATATGAAAATTACAAATAATGAACAGTTCCAAAAACTTGTTGAAGAGTTGGAGAAAAATCCATCCTTAGCAAAAGGTTTCAAAAGAGGAACAGTGCCAACAAATTTTAACCAGCAATGGGAGAACATTGCAAGTGTTTTGAATGCTTCCGGACCACCGAGTAGAGATGGTGATGGCTGGCAGAAGGTTACTAACTTATATCCCTGGTTTTTTGTAGACTAATAAAATTAAATATTTTCGTTAAGGTTTGGAGAGACTTAAAGTTGAAAGTCAAAAGGAAAATGGTTGAAAACAAATCGGAGATGAGAGCAACAGGTGGCGGTGTAAATAAATATATTACACTGAGCCCGTTAGAAGAAGCTGTTGCAAGCAAACCTGCTGCAGTTTCAAAAACAGATAAATCCTGAAGGATCAGCTCATGGTGTTGCAGCAAGTTATGAGGAACTTGTCACTGAAGTGCTCGGTGTTGACCCAGTTATAGAGATGGAAACAACTTTTCACTCTGAAGAAATTTTACTGGAACAGGAGGAGCCTTCAACATCAAGGAACGGGAGCAGTTCAAGAGCCACTCCATCCGGGTCAAAGTCCACAAATATACTACCCTTAAGAGCTGCAACTCTAGTCAATCGAAAAAAAACCAACTGACCGTCAAAACCTCTTAGAAAACCATAGCAACATGCAAGAAAAGGTGCTGACAGAGATATCAAACACTTTGGTTTCTATTAAGCGCACTATAAAGGACACCTGCAGTTACCAAAAGAAACTATTTGAGGTGGAACAAAAAATACATTTTTTTTATAAGAATACTTACAACCATAGCATTCAAACTAAAAAATCCTTTGCGATTATAGTACATATGCTGGTCGTCTTTGTTCGGAGCCAAAATTTTAATGTGGGTTCCATCCACACAGCCAATCACACCAGGAAATCCATTTTTTTCAAAAAAAATCACTTTGGCTTCTGATTTTTCTTCATCGCTCATTTCAAGTTTAATCCAAAGTGGGCAAATAACCTTTTCCAACGCATTAGAGTTTCCGACAGTATTCTGCAAACAACCGGCTGCGATAGTCCGAGGTTAAAATCGTTACCAACACTTAGCTGATAGGATCCTTGTCCCAAAAATAATAAGGTGGCAGCTAACTTTATTCTGTTGGATACACAATTTGACCTGGCACCAATTTCCATCTCAGGAGCAATTTCCTCCAACACATAATTAAACGCATTTTTGTTTAAACGAAAGTATTTCTGAAATGGAAATTAATTAAACCTTAAACTTACTTGTTGTCTGGTAGTTTCATGGCATCAGACCTATATCGCAGTGTCTTTCTCTGTAAAATAAGTTTCTTTTTATTTTCTTCATCACTTGAATCAGAGTTTGAATCAGAAACAAAAAACATTTTTCAGCAATTGGATGAATAGATACAAAATCTGATGCAAAAATGTTAGGTATGTGATTTTTTTTATTGAAGTTATCGATAAACAGTCAACGTCAAGACAATAATGATACGGAATACCAAAAATGCGTTGATGTGATATTATATTGAAACGAAGTAATATTGATATTAAATTGACGACGACGTTGACAACGACAATCAGAATAAGGGTGAATATCTTATTGATGCTTGTCATAGTAATGCCCAAGGAAGCCTCAATCTCACGGTATGTCACTTGTCGGTCTTGCTTAATCAGTTCACGCACAGTGTTGCCGCCATTGCTTTAGTCGTTGTCAAATACAACCCATACTAGTTTATATTTAATTATAATCGATTTATCGATAGTTTTCATAATCTTAAGACGAAATGACAGCAGATTTGCAAAGATTACTTCCTTTTCGTTTTACTACTGGTCGTGTGCACATGCATTGATTTCGTTATTAGAAATAAGTTGATGGTTTGATACCAAAAAGTACGTCATATTTTATATTGCCAAAATTCATATAAAATTGAATTAATTGTACTATGTGGTTGATTCTGAGATTATGGGCCACTTTGTTGTCCAATAAATCTTTATAGGACATTTAAAGTCTTTAAAATTGTTTTTTAAAAAAAATATTTGTTCTTGAAAAAATTTCCTACCAAAGTGTTCATATATCATTACCCTGGTTGTCCCTAGCACTACTCTCAATTGAAATTTTCCCCATTTTTTTTTTTTAAATATTAATTATTCATTTAATAAAACCAGTCCATAGTAAAAAATTAATATTCAATTAATTTTGTTGCTATTAACGATTATAATTTTTTATTCAATTTATATTTTTATGGATGTTTATTTTCTGTCCCTGAAAATACACCGTATTCCCCTGTAACATCTAATATTCGCTAAAATTCAAATTTCCAAACCAATCTTGATTTCAAGCAACTCAAATATGATTGAACATTACTAGAAGTGGGTGCACATCTTATAGTTTTTTCGTCAACAGTCTTATTGAAATTAAGTAAGTCGTGTTTTGTTACTCGTTGCTAACGTTCAGACTTAAGTTGGTCATTCCCCGGTGTTGTTTTTTTAAAAGATACTTAATACTTTTTATAATTTTGCAAGTGTTTTTTTTTGTGATTATTGCAAGTATAAACTTCCAGCTCAAGTCAATTTTGTAAGGGTAAGTACTTAAATAGACATTTCAGGGAGTTTTGTAGAAATTCATCATTCCCTTGTCAACATTTTTCACAGGAGAATGACGATTAACAGATTTTTTTCTTTTATTATTTTAAGAAGAAGAACTAAACTAAAATGAATTTGTAATCAACAAAGAAAAAATACTATACGTGACAGTGCATAGAGGCTAAGGCTAAAAAATCAATTTTCACTTTTTTTTTGATGTGGACAACATCTGGGCATCGAATAAGACCGATGCCCATGCCCCAAAAGGGTTCCCACCCAAAGATATGCGCGTTTTATGAAAGTGAAGTCTACGATTCTAAGCGCAAATAGAAAGGGACCTAATCTTTGAAATGGCTCTCCTGAACAAAACTTTTCATCAACTTTTCACTTTTTTTTTGATGTGGACAACATCTCAGCATCGAATGAGACCGATCCCATGCCCCAAAAGAGTTCCCTCCCAGAGATATGCGCGTTTTATGAAAGTGAAGTCGACGATTCTAAGCGCAAATAGAAAGGGACCTTATTTTTAAAATGGCTCCTCTGAACAAAACTTTTCATCAACTTTTCACTTTTTTTTTGTTAATGTGGACAACATCTGAGCATCGAATGAGACCGATCCCATGCCCCAAAAGAGTTCCCTCCCAGAGATATGCGCGTTTTATGAAAGTGAAGTCGACGATTCTATGTGCAAATAGAAAGGGACCTAATCTTTAAAATGGCTCTCCTGAACAAATCTGGTTTTTAACCTTAGGTCCCTTTCTATTTTGCGCGTCACATATATTTTATTGTCTTCGTCATATCTCTGTTCAATGAGTCATTACCCCGGAGGTCATATTTTAAAATTGTTGGATGATTTCGTTAAAAATTAAAATTTTGATGTGTACCTTTTAAAAATGATTAGTCCTTCTTAGAAGTAAGATATCTACCTGAATTAAATATTGAATTCTGCAAAAAAATCGAATGCCAAAAATGATGTCGAAATTGGCCCATAATCTCAGAATCACCCATGTATTGTTTAAGGAATTTTAACATATGGTTGCGCCAAGGAGGCATAAATAAAATAAATATATTTCGCTAAACATAACCTTTGTTGTCAATCGCATCAGACCATCACGGACCAACACACAGTATCGATGGCAAAGTGACCGAAGTTATACGTCCTTCATGAAACTCATCCTGGAGCTAACGGCGTCCGAGACTAAACTCTTGGTACCAGCGATTAATATTGATTTTTTTTGAAGGTGCTTCATCGCCAAAAGTCGAAACAAGTTGATTAAAACGCTCGTGTCTCGATAGCACACGCCGAAAGTCGTAAATAAGCATTGCATGAAACTGTTCACGCGAACATTACATTTTTTGACTGAGGTGAATTTTTCACTGTAAACAAAACAATTCGTCCTTAAATGGCAAAACGTACTGAGTGAAGTTGTGCTTAAAAAATATCAAAGTTTCCAATGGAAGTTCCAGTTTGCATCAACACTAGCATTTCCAGGACCCGAAATATAAATAGCAACCCATGAATTCATACAAAGTCCCCCATACAAAGTCCAGCTAATGCAACAAAAAGGTATTGTCCTCGTACCGGTATTGTCCACATTTACCAGCCATTATTTGAGCAAAACCGGACGTAAACTGTGGCTTCTGGAGTGACTAGCATTGGCTGGCTCCATAACCTCCTGTTAGCCCGGGCCTGCTTAATAAATGGTTTTAATCGCTACGTTCTTGAACGAGTTTCCTCCACTTTTCGATCTTTAGGATCTTTACATCATCCTCTACTTGTCCTCTCCACCGGAGTAAAGGTTCCCCCCTTCATCGCTTTCCGTCTATCGCCTTTCTGGCTAGAGCGTTTATTTCCATTCAACCAACAGGTCCAAGCCAGGGCAGATTAATGGCAGTTTTACGTGATTATCACCATTATGGCCTGAACCACGGTGCTCCATAGTACTGGGGTGAGCTACAGGGTTTTTCACTAAAAACATAACAATTTTATATGTTAGTAAATTACAGAATATTTAAGATATAGAAATCAAATTTATTCCAGGTGTAGTGCAAATGTTATTCGATTTAGGTGATATGACCTCCACGAACCCATTTTCCACCACTCTTGCACACATTCCGACCGGAACGTTGCCAATTTCGCGTTTGATGCTGTCTCTGAGCTCGGCTTTTTGGCATAGACCAATGACTTCATGTGGCCCGTTAAACAGAAATCCAATGGCGTTAAATCGCATGAACGAAGTGGCCGGACCATTTCAGGAGATAACACGTACACCGAATTTGCCTTTCAGTAAATCGATTGTAACGCGTGCTGTGTGGCTAGTGGCACCGTCTTGTTGAAACCACATATCGGCGATGTCAAGCTCATCCATCTAATTCTGGCAAAAATTCTGCCCAATCACACCTCCGGCATGAAAACCACAGCACACAGTAATTTTTTTGCGGATGCTATTGTGTCTCTTGAAGCACAAGTGGATTTGTTGCTGTCCAATAACGCATATTTTCTTTATGGACAAAACCACACAGCCAGGAATGAGCTTCATCGCTGAAGATGATTTTTCGATGAAATTCTGGATTTTCACATTGAACAGGGATTAAACCGGCTCAAGACCTCTTGCTTCTATATTTAAATAGAAGACAAGTTTTTAACAAAATGGCAAAGTGACATTGATTTTCGTGGCTGCACACTACTTTTATCATGATTTCGGGTCCGCGATGCTCAGATGTTGTCCACATCAAAAAAAGAAAAAAATGAAAATTGATTTTTTTTACCCTTAGTTCGCATTCTCTATGCGCTGTCACATATGCATATGGTAAAATTTCATGGTCGGCCTTGTTTTGTTCTTTCTTTCGTGCTGGCACTTACCACGGCTAGATCTTCTTAAATTGTGCGTGAGTTGTGTAATATATAAATTTATATTCTGAGAATCCGCTCAAGGTGTTAATCGAGGTGTTGCAAACGAAATAACAAATTAAGAAAACATTCGTTTAAAAAGTACCGACTGGTATTTTTTTCAACAATAGCAAAGCATTTTTTTTGGAAAGTCAAACTATTGTATTCGTCAGTAGAGTATCAGTTCCGATTTCTCTTTGAAATAAACAATCCTGTATGAGCATATTTCACAGGGTTACAAGCCACCAGCTTATACTTACAACATTACAATTTGTGGCTCTACACATATTGGTTTCCACGAACATTTTAAAATGCCCCTTGGCCAAAGTGCTCCATATGTAAAAAAAAGGTTGTTTCTTTAAGTTGTCTATTCATATTGGAAAAACCAACATAAAAAATATGTAAGCGTATATGTACGTAAGTTTTTTATAGGTAGATACACGCAGAGAAAGAATATAGTTACTGCCGTCAACCCTGCTTACAACTTAAAGTCTTTCGACTGTTTTTTGAATACCTTTTTGGTTTTTTTGAATGAAATATTCTATACACGCAGAGAAAAAACATGGTTACTACATGGTCACAGTAATAATAATATGTTCTCCGCAATAAAAATATGTTCGTCGCAACCATAGTATTGTTAACTGAATTTAATTTTGACAATAGTATGATTGCCGCAATATTAATTTTGTTAATATGTAAAAATAGTATTGTTGCCAAATTTAATATTGAAAATATGGTTGTAGTAACAATATTAATATGGTTGGTGCGACAAAAGTATTATTATTTGGGTTTCATGTTAACAATAATATGATTACGGCAATCATACTGTATGATTGTAATTTTTCCTCATTTAAAAATGCTTTTTAGAACAATGTTATTGTTACGGATCTAATGCAATTATATGAAAGTACTTTTTACATCGAAATTAAAATTTTTCGAACAAATTGCTTTTGCTTTGTTTAACTGAAATATTTTTAACAAAAACGCTTATGTTCTTTTAAACTAATTTTTTCTACTGTTAAATAAATCACTTCTATAATTTTGAATTAAATTTTTCTAATTCAAATCTATTGTTGACAATTTAACCCAATTCTAAAAAATAATATTGGGGATCATAGTATATTTGTGATCATACTATGGTTGTAGGGATCATAACATGGTTACGTGTGAATCATACTATGGTTGTGAGGATCATACTATGGTTGTATGTGAAACATACTATGGTTAGGACGATCATAATATGGTTGTGGAGATCATAGTAGGGTTGAGTGTGAATCATACTATGGTTGTGGGGATCATAGTATGGTTATGTGTAAATCATACTTTTGTTGTTAGGATCATAGTATGGTTGTGATGGTTGCATTTGAATCATACTAATATTGTAGGGATCATAATATTGTTGTACCACACCCATACACCCAACAATAGTATTATCCTCTTCGAATATTGACACCACAACCATACTTTTTTTCTGCGTGTAGAAACACGGTCTCAAATCTGACTATAACCCAATTGTAAAGTAATTTTAAATAATTTACTTAATAAAAATCTCTATTATTGAATAACAACATAGCCCAATCGAATAAATAAATTTGGGGATCATGGTGTGGTTGAGGCTGATCATACTATGGTTGTATGGATCATAACATGGTTGAGTGTAAATAATACATTGGTTGTGAGGTTCGTATTATAGTTGGAATTGAAACATACTATATTTGTGAGGACCATAATATGGTTTTATGGGTCAAAGTATGGTTACGTGTGAATTATAATTTGGTTTTGGGACCTTGGCATGGGTGTGTGTAAATCGTACTATTGTTGTAAGGATCATTATATTGTTGTGCCACAACTGCACGCAAAATATGGTTACTATATGGTCACGGCAATAATAATATGTTCTCCGCAATATGTTCTCCCGTCGCAACCATAGTATTGTTATCAGAATTTAATTTTGACAATAGTACGATTATCTCAATGATAATATTGTTGAAATATAACAATAGTATTATTGCCAAACTTAAAACTGAAAATATGGTAGTAGCAACAATATAAATATGGTTGGTGGGACAAAAGTATTATTTTTTTGGTTTTTATTGTTAACATTAGATTACAGCAATCATACTGTATGATTGTAATTTTTCTTTATTTAAATATGCTTTTTAGAACAATATTATTGTTACGGATCTAATGCAATAATAGTCCTTTTTCTATAAAAACTTTTCAAACAAACTGCTTTGGCTTTTTTTAACTAAAATATTTTCAATAAAAACGCTTACGTTTTTTTTACTACTGTTTAATAAATCACTCCTATTATTTTGAATTTAATGTACTTTTATATAATATTCATAATTTAACCAGATCCTAATCAATAATATTGATAGTCATAGTATAATTGTATGTAATCATACTATGGTTGTAGGGATAACAACATGGTTGCGTGTGAATCTTTTTATGGTTTTGCAGAATGAGGATCATAATATGGTTGTGCAGATCATATTATGGTTGAGTGTGAATCATACTTTGGTTGTGAGAATCATTATATTGTTGTGAGGATCATATTATGGTTATGAAGATCATATTATGGTTGTATTTGAATCATACTATTGTTGTGAGGATCATAATATTGTTGTCTCACAACTATATACTCAGCAATAGTATGATGCTGTTCGAATTTTGTTATCCCAACCATACTTTTTTTCTACGTGCATATACCCAACAATAGTATGATGTTCTTCGAATATTGGCACACCTACCGTACTTTTTTCTGCGTGTACATAAATGCAATACGAATAAGCAGGCGTCAGAGTAGCAATGGCCTAAATGGCAAGACCGCCATTCTGGATGTGATAACAAATATTCCAATTATTTAGTATACACCCTGCACCACTTTATGTAACTACCAAGAATATTTGAACAGATCTACTCAGTATTGTGGTTTTTATTAGCGAATAGTTCGAGGTCTGGGATATGTTCGAGTTGGTGGCGATCAGATGTTCCAGAACAGAGTCACACACCTTTGTATTTTTCAGCCACATGGTCGTAAGTGCGACGGGCACCATGAATATTACCCAACACCATGCCCATCTCACTTTCTACACAAAACTCTGTAAGATGCTTGAGTGAGTATCCATTCCTATTTACTCTGAAGACTTCATAACATCTTCACTGACAGGTATAAACGTAAGTATTCATGTATAAGTATGTCGGAATAAAAGTACAGAAAAAATCCTTTGGATCGACTGGAACTTAAAGAAAAAAATCTTTTCGAAATTTGGAATATTTGGTTGTATCGTTCACTACAAACGCGTGTAAGAATCTCCCTTTGATATGAATAGTACAAAATTGTTAAAGCCGCGGCAAGGAGAGCTATAGATTCCCATTGGATGACGTTGCATTGCGTAGACGTTGATTGTCTTTACTTTTTTTGGTCGCTAATTTCATTTACAAATAATTTTCAAAATCACTTATTTTCCGCTTTGATTGTTTTAAACGTACTGATTTTAATAAAATCTCGCAAAGGGCTTTTGTATGGGAGGTACATGAATAGGGCGTGGCGTCTACAAAAATTAGATAGATTTTTGCAATGCTTTATTTAGGCAAAATGCATACATTGGGGGAAATACTATGTGCACTTTAATCTAAGATCTGATAGTGTCATTTGTGTGTGAGATAGAAGAAGGATCATGGTTAGGGCTCTAATTTCCCGTGCTGTTAATGATAAAGGGTGTTATTTTCAGACGTATGGTTTTCAAGCAGAAATAAAACGCATATAATTTGATGTAATGGCCAAGAATTTAGCTTTATTATAAAGATAAGGGTTCACCATTATGTTTTATAAAAGATTTTGGGCAAGTGGCCGCCACGGCTGGCGCAAATAAACTCCAGCCAAGAGGCCCAATTTTGGACTACTTTATGCAGCATTTGCGGCCGTATACCAGCAATAACACGCCGAATATTCTCTTCCATAGCATTAATTGTGTCGGGACTATCTGCGTAGACAAGCGACTTCACATAACCCCACATAAAATAGTCCAGCGGTGTTAAATCGCACGGTCTTGGAGGCCACACCACAGGCCCACGACGCTAGATAATGCGCTGAACAAAAGTTTCCTTCAATAACTTGATTATTTCGTTGGCATATATCGCCGTCTTGTTGAAACCAAAGGTCGTCTAAACCTACATCCTCCAATTCACGCACAAACAAAGTCATGAATCATGGCTCTATAGGGTTCCCCATTGACTGTAACATTATGATACCAACTTGGGGTTGTGCACTATCCACAAACTGTGGCCCGTCCAGTTGCTTGCGGACTCATGCAACCACTTTATAAAAATGTATACTCTTGGGCTTAGGTTTCGACCAATACATTCAAGTATTGCAAAATGGTGGGTGTAATAAAAACGGGTAGTATAGGGTGATTAATTTTGAGGTTCCCTACTTTTTTAAAGAAAAAAAAAACACAAAAAATTCAAATTGAATGGGGAATGTTTATTATCATTGAAAGAACACTCTTTGGCATTTTTTTTTAATTCTATGTCTATCAAATGTTGGCCGCGGCTACGTCTTAGGTGGTCCTTCCGTTGAGTCCAATTCGACAGGTATGGCGTTAATAACACGCGCAACGTTGGCTTCCAAAACCTGAATCGTAGCTGATTTGCCAGCATAGACTTTGGACATTACGTAGCCCCAATGAAAGAAGTCTAACGGTGTGATATCACACGATCTTGGTGGCCAATCGACCGGCCCAAAACGTGAATATAACTGCTCACCGAAGTGTTTTCTCAATTAATCCATTGATTGATGCGATATGTGGGAAGTGACGCCGTCTTGTTGAAACCAAATGTCGCCAAGATCACGAGCTTCAATTTCAGTTTATTTTATCAAATAATCGGTTATCGTGGCACGATAACGGTCGCCATTGACGGTTACGTTCTCACCGGCATCATTTTTGAAGAAATGTGGACCGATGATTCCATTCTTCTGGATATAGTGGCAGCTCTTGAACCTCTTCTGGTTGCTCTTCGTCCTAATCGCTGAACCAAATTTGGCTCGAAAACGTCGGATATTCTTGGAACGTTTCGAGAGCCCATAGAGCGAAGCGATGTCGCTTGGGAACGTCGGGCGGCTTCAGTTCTTGCACAAGCTGTATTTTGTATGCTTTCAATTTAAGATCTCGACGTAAAATGCGCCAAGTCGTTCCATACGTCAGAGTTGCTGCCGAGTTGCTGCGAACGGCGCCGAATCGACTCTCTACGGTCTTGGTGTACACTCTCAGCTACGGCCGCTACATTTTCTTCACCGCGTGCTGGACGTGGTCTGTTCGGTCGAATATTATCCAATAACACAGTACAACAGCCAATTTTATGACCTTTTACATTTTTTCCTTATCTTGATGTTTTTTCGCTTAGTTGTAAAATGTTGGCAAAAACGTAGTTTGACATAACTCGAGAACGACTAGTTCGATTTTGCTGAAATAAAAAAAAGTGAAGTTACTTAATTGTAAATAAAAGCAGAACGCGTTAATCGATTTCTATGATCTATGTCGCATTTTGTTTATAGGTTACGTGACTTTACGTGAAAGTTATAAGACTCTACACGTTTTTCCGTTTGGGATTTATATGTTTAAAAAAAAAATTTTTTTTTGGCAAAATTTTCTTCATAAATTTATTTCTAATTGCAAAAATGTTGATTTGGTAGAGAAACAGTATATTAATGGATTAAAGAAAATGTAGTTATTAATTTTTCTCAATTTATTTCAGCAAAATCGAACTAGTCGTTCTCGAGTTATGTCAAACTACGTTTTTTGCCAACATTTTACAACTAAGCGAAAAAACATCAAGAAAAGGAAAAAATGTAAAAGGTCATAAAAAAAAACTGGCACATACGAACGCAAAACCCTTTGAGGGTTTTAATATACTGACCTAGTACCATCACCCTGACTTGAAATTTCTCACCCCCCAGACAATAACCCCAAAAATGGTCCACAGTGTAATTTACACTAAACAATTTAATATTAGCCCCGTACTACACAAATACAGGATATATAGCCGAAACAATACTTAGTAGGGACATAAATACTGTTACAACATTAAACACACCCATTTCAATAGTAGAACTGAACGTACCACGTTAATGTCATATGGGTTTTGAAAGCTAACCTCAATAGCGTTAGTCTTTAGCGGGATTTTAAAATTGTTTCAACTTTCATCCTGGAGTGGTCAGATAATGAGAACCGTATCGCTGTAATAGCGCTTTTCAAGTGGGAAATGAAAAATAGCGATATTTTCAAAAGGCTCCGGTCACTAGGGATTAGCCGCATGTTCGTCTACCGATGCATAAAACTGTTTGAGGAGACTGGAGATGTAAAAGACCGCCACCGGTTGGGCCGCCCACGCTCTGTTCGAACACCTCATGTCATCAAAGCCGGTAAATCAAGAATTCACAGAAATTCGCTCCGAAAACAGAAAATCTTGGCCCGTGAGATGAATATCACGCAAAAGTCCACGAGTCGACGCAACGGACATTTATTGACTGCAGCTTTAAAAAAAATGGGATCGAAAAATGACAACGTCTTTTGGTGAATGAAGCACGCTGATAACTTGCACAGAAAAATTGTGTTCACCGATGAAAAAATATTTACCGTTCATGAAAAATTTAACAAGCAAAATGATAAAGTGTATGCGCAGTCATCTAAGAAAGCATCTGAACTGATCCCAAGGGTGGAAAAGGGTCATCACCCAGCTTCAGTCATGGTTTGGTGGGGTGTCTCTAACGATGGGGTCACTGACCTGCATTTCTGCGAACAAGGAGACAAAACATCGGCCAAAGTTTACCAAGAAACCGTTTTGGAACCTGTTGTGAAGCCTCTTAATAATTCCCTGTTACCAAACCAGCCATGGACTTTCCAGCTGGATTCTGCGCCGGCACATAAAGCTAAAACGTCCCAGGCCTGGCTTCGAAACAAATTGCCAGCGTTCATTTCCTTTGAATAATGGCCCTCAGGCAGTCCAGATTTGAACCCATTAGATTACAAATTGTGGACGGTTTTAGAGGACAAGGTTTGTCGCAAAAGATACCCCAACATTGGATCTTTTAAGACTGCTTTGGTTCGAGCTGTGGCCAATTTTCCAATGAACGAGGTTCGTGCAGCTATTGACGATTGGCCAGTGCGACTTAAGGCGTTTGTAAAGGCAAAAGGCGGACATTTCGAATAAGTAGATTCTTTTTGGATACGATATTCATCAATAAATATATTTAAAAAAAAAAATATATATATATATATATATATATATATATATATATATATATATATATATATATATATATATATATATATATATATATATATATATATATATATATATATATATATATATATATATATATATATATATATATATATATATATATATATATATATATATATATATATATATATTTGGCCCAAAAACATTCAGTACTTTTTATTTTACAGCATAAAACGTGTGTAATAGGCTGTTTCCACTACGGTCGCGTCCGCGTCCACGATTTATCGATAATTTTTAATGGTGTTTCCATTGTGTTTTGCGTCCACGTTTGCGTTCAAACAGCTGTTTGTGTTTATTTGTTTTTTTAGGGGTGCGAAAAATTTTAATATTTTTGTGTTGTGACATTATCATGGAGTTAAATGATATTATTTTGCTAACCGCAGTGGAAAATGAGGACCAAATGGTTTATTTTTCGCTTCCGCGCCAGTCACTCCCAGCTTCTCCCCCATCTCTTTGTGTATGTGCCATCAATATTTTCCTCCCAGAGGTCCAACAGATATAGTGTTGATACTGCTGTCCATTCCGTCTTTTTGAAATCTAAAATAATTGAAAAAATTAATATTGTTTAAACAAAAGCAAAAATATTAGCTTACCTCCTGTTTTTTGCATTTTGGATGTTTATATTTATTAACAGATTAACAGATTAACAGCTGTTTTCATGATATGGGTGGGTTTCGACTGCAAAAATAATCGAATTTATAGTAATCGCGACTTATCGATAAACTCGTCCAATATGAACGCGACTTTTTCCCATACCTAACTGCCTATGTTTTTTGTATAGGCTGTAACGCGCGTTCATTGATTTTTGGACGCGGACGTGGACGCGACCGTAGTAGAAACAGCCTATAACAGTGTTTATGTCCCTACTATTGGCTTGGTCGCACCGGAGGCCTTCTTATATCTAGACAGAATAAATCTGATTCAAGATGCAAATGGCATACCAATATTTTATTTTTAAAATGTTCCTTATAAAGATTTATGCAATGTGGTCGGATTTCAGAGGACCTATAGTTCCAAAGTTGTGACTATTTGACTGAAATGCAAAAGTTTTTTTTTGAAACACAAAAAAATGTTTACATTTTAGTGAAATAGTCATAACTTTTTTTTGAAACACAAAAAAATGTTTACATTTTAGTGAAATAGTCAGAACTTTGAAACGGTAGGACCTCTGGGCTTCGTTTAGGCAATTTCGAAAAGTTAACATCGCACCACTATTTCAAAACTTAGCATTCTTACGCTAGTACCCTCTGACCAGCAATCCGAAAATGTTCAAACCACTCTTATTTCAGTCTCTCGGGCATGGTCGTAGATGGACAAAAAAGCAAATTCGCCCATTGAAGCATGGTGGGGTGTAATATGTGGCTAGCTGTATTATCGGTCAAAATGTTAACTGGCTTACCCAGTAACAGCTAGATAATGCCATGCTACTCTTTCTGCATTTCTTCTTAATAACCGGTGTTTACTCTCTGCATTGTTTTTAACCATAAAATTCACTTTTTTAAATGATACAAACATGTTTATATATGTATATAAGTATATACGAGCATATACTTAAGTAGTTTTCTATATTTTTTTTATAGATTAACTAGCGGAATTAGAGCGGCAAGCATTAAGGAAATATATAACTCTGTAGCCGCTCAGCCACATCTACGAAATCTTGGTATAACCTAGTGGAATTCACGCGCACAAGATCGAAGCGCATGGAAATCAAACCTGAACGCGGCAAAACCCATTTGAAGTTGATAATAGTAAGTACTAAGTTGCAAACAGAATGAAGATGATAACAAAGCAGTTCTAAAAACAATAAATAAACAATTAAGAAAGGCTATAAGATACCCTACGTCAATCTGCTATTGACATAGAAAATTTCGCGCCTCTGCTAGAGCGCGAGCAAGGTCGGACTTAATACGTGATTTCTAAAAAGACTTATTTCATGAGGACTACAAACCTATATATGAAACGTGGGCCACGTATGGAAGTGTGTACGATTATCATGCCAGTTAATCCAGGTTCAATTCCTGGTAAGAACATTTAACAATTTTTAAAAGGGTGGTTTCCACCTCGTGGTGTTATGGAAGTGTGTACGACTATCATGCCAGTTAATCGAGGTTGAATCCCTGGTAAGAACATTTAACAATTTTTTAAAGGGTGGTGTCCACCTTGTAAATCGAAATTGATATTAAGTAGTTAATACCCATATGTCCATTTTTGCATGACCCGATTTTTGGGTACATAAGGCCTGAAGATCCAGGAGGTCCGAAATTTAGACAAATTAAGTGTAGATTTAGATGAGAGATATAATTCCAATATTTCCAAGTGCCCTTAAGTACGATTGCCTTTAATTTATATGAAATCAAAACATGAGCCGATATGAATCAATTTCAATACGTTTCGTCCCAGTCCCAATTCTGAACATTGTACCAACTGTCATGACAATCCGGTCATAATTGCGTTCTCAACTTTAATTACAACGACAGAAGGACAGGTGGACATCGCTCAATTAAATCGGATAGTGATTCTGAATCGATAGTTATACTAAACATGGGGTCTCTCTGCATTCCTTCAAGGTGTTACAAACTTTAGCTCTAAGTCATAATACCTTATACCACATTGTGGTGTAGGGTACTGAAATATAACAGATCGGAACACATGTATATGTATCAAATAAGATCAAATCAGCCGCGTATGTATTACAGTACAAGGATTTCCAATAAAGACATAACAATTGTATATATAGAGGAATTTTATATATAGGGGTGATCCATCTAGAGGTATTTTTTCAGAACAAAAAAAATATAAAAATTCAAATCAAGTGTGGAATCTTTATTGGTAATTGTAAAGGACATTTTATGGCATTTATTTTTTTGAAAATAATTACCTTCAAATGTTCGCATCTGATATTCACTGAAATCAATTGTAGCAAGTGTGAAAATTTTGTCTTGACCTTTCAAGGATGCGGCATGGCAAAAATAACTCAATAGGGATACAAAGTTGATGATGTCATGTACGCTGTAACAGGATGTGATTCAAAATGGTTTTTGTTGTAAATACCCGTAGATTGCCTAGAAGATAAACATCAAGTTTACAGTAATATAAAGGGTGATCCATCTAGAGGTATTTTTTCAGAACAAAAAATAATATAAAAATTCAAATCAAGTGTAGAATTTTTTTGATTATTTGAAAGGACATTTTATGGCATTTCATTTTTGAAAATAATTACCTTCAAATGTTGGCAACCGTATTATGGAAATAATCGTTTGGTGAGAAACGGAAAGATCCGCTGTTTTCGACCAAAATTTAGTTCAGTGATGAGACCCATTTCTAGCTCAACAGCACAGTCAATAAACAAAATTGCCGCATTTGGACTGAAGAGCAACAAGAAGAGGTTCAAGAGGTACCATAATAACCAGAGAAAACCACGGTTTGGTGCGGTTTATAAGCTGGTGGAATCATCGGTGCATATTTTTTCAAAAATGATGATGGCCGAAACGTAACCGTGAATGGTGCTCGCTATCGCGCCATGAAATTGAAGCCCGTAATCTTGACGACACTTGGTTTCAACAGGACGATGCCACTTGCCATACAGCTGTTTAAACAGTGGATCTATTAAGAGGTCATTTCGAAAAGCAGCTAATTTCACGTTTGGACACGGGAGTTGGCCGCCTAGATCGAGTGATATCACACCTGTAGACATTTTTCTTTGGGGTTACCTAAAGTCCAAAGTCTATGCTGACAAACCAGCTACGATTCAGGTTTTGGAAGCCAACATTACGCATGTCATTATAGCCATACCGGTCGAAATGCTCGAACGAGTCATCCAAAAATGGACCCTCAGAATGGAAACCCTGAGGCGTAGTTACGGCCAACATATGAAGGAAATTATATTCAAAAAATAAATGCCATAAAATGTCCTTTCAAATTACTAATAAAGATTCCACACTTATTTCATATATATTTTTTCTTCTGAAAAAATACATCTAGATGGATCACCCTTTATTAATAAAACAGAATATTTAAGATATAGAGTTCAAATTTATTCCAGGTGTAGTGCAAATGTCACATTAGAAGAATGCAATGCGATTTCGGTCATATGACCACCACGAACCCATGAACAGCGATTTATTCTTTGGACCCAAATTACCACTCTTGCCCACATTTCGACCAGAACTTTGGAAATTTCGGGTTCGATGTTGTCTCTGAGTTCGTCCGAAGCTGTTGGCATAGACAATGACTTGATGTGGTCATATAAAAAGAAAACCAACGCCGTGAAATTGCATGAACGAGGTGGCCATTCGACCGGACCATTTCTCGAGATAACACGTTCATCGAATTTGCCTTCCAGTGAATCGATTGTAACGCGTGCTGTGTGGCTAGTGGCACCGTCTCGGCGATGTCAGGCTCATCCAATTCTGGCCAAAAATAGTTTTCTAACATGGCACGATTGCGCTCTCCGTTGAGGGTAACATGACGATTGTTTTTATCGACAAAAAAATACGGCCCAATCACACCTTTGGCATGAAAACCACAAAGTATTTTTTGCGGATGCAATTGTGTGTAAAGCGAATGTGGGTTTGTTGCTGTCCAAAAACGCATATGTGACAGCGCATAGAGAAAGGGACCTATGGCTCAGGAGAGCCATTTTAAAGATTAGGTCCCTTGCTATTTGCGCTTAGAATCGTCAACTTCACTTTCATAAAACGCCCATATCTCTGGGAGGGAACACTTTTGGGGCATGGGATCGGTCTCATTCGATGCTTAGATGTTGTTAAAATAAAAAAAAGTGAAGAGTTGATGAAAAGTTTTGTTCAGGAGAGCCATTTTAAAGATTAGGTCCCTTTCTATTTGCGCTTAGAATCGTCGACTTCACGTTCATAAAACGCGCATATCTCTGAGAGGGAACACTTTTGGGGCATGGGATCGGTCTCATTCGATGCTAAGATGTTGTCCACATCAAAAAAAAAGTGAAAAGTTGATGAAAAGTTTTATTCAGGAGCGCCATTTCAAAGATTAGGTCCCTTGCTATTTGCGCTTAGAATCGTCGACTTCACTTTCATAAAACGCACATATCTCTGGGAGGGAACACTTTTGGGGCATGGGATCGGTCTCATTCGATGCTCAGATGTTGTCCACATCAAAAAAAAAGTGAAAAGTTGATGAAAAGTTTTGTTCAGGAGAGCCATTTCAAAGATTAGGTCCTTTTTTATTTGCGCTTAGAATCGTCAACTTCACTTTCATAAAACGCGCATATCTCTGGGAGGGAACACTTTTGGGGCATGGGATCGGTCTCATTCGATGCTCAGATGTTGTCCACATCAAAAAAAAAGTGAAAAGTTGATGAAAAGTTTTGTTCAGGAGAGCCATTTCAAAGATTAGGTCCTTTTTTATTTGCGCTTAGAATCGTCAACTTCACTTTCATAAAACGCGCATATCTCTGGGAGGGAACACTTTTGGGGCATGGGACCGGTCTTATTCGATGCTCAGATGTTGTCCACATCAAAAAAAGAAAAAAAATTAAAATTTAATTTTTTAACCCTTAGGTCCCTTTCTCTATGCGCTGTCACATATGTGTATTCAATTATTTTTGGGTCACAAAAACCAAAACGTCCACCAACTTTGCCTTTTTTTAGGTAATAACAGGCCCCATGTACACCATTGCTCGTCCACAACAAGTTAGGATTTGTACTTCAGTCCGTTAAAGAGAAACGTTTTCCCCCTGGGCCGATTTCGCTTATTTACAATCAGAAACAGCTTTTAACGTTTAGTCGTTATCATGGAAATGTTGAGGGATCTTGGTTAATTCCTTTGACAGCTTACGTGCTATCAACAGAAACACGGACGGGCCTCTTAGAAATACGACGATACATGTTATGAAAAAAATTTTTTAGGGTCTCCAGTCAATATTTCATGGTGTTGCACGCGAAATGTCAACATTAGTATACGAGTACCATGGTATACCAATTGTGTAAAGTTACTAAAAATTTAATAAAGTAAAAGCCTTTTTTCTCCAAAAAGTCGGAAGACGACTTCCAATATATTTCTTTTTCAAAAATAAAGTCGAAAGTCGGCTTTGTAACCCTCATCCTAACAAAGAAGGTAGTGCTTTCCTCTATCAAACAGGCCTAATGTATACTCTTTGCTTTTGATGCGGTGGTAATGAAAACTATACATATACCATAAGCCTGGACCAGAACAACATGAGTATTTACCACCCTGTGCAACAAATTGTTGCACAAAGCATTGTTGCATGAACAAGACAATAAAAAATTTCTGAGTCATGCATACTATTTAGTGCTAGCAATGTTTTACGGTGGTTCAATACACTCACCTCAAATAGCAGCAGCAGCGCCATTAACCAAAGCACTGCAGCAAAGCCGCAAACCTTTCTATAGAGCTATTGTGAATGGTCTTTTACAAACATCTGTTGATAAAAATTATCGCTCAGATACTTTTTGGGTGAGCCCTAAATTTCGTAGAAGACACGGCAGAGAGAGAAAATGGAGAGAGCCACCTAAACAAACTAAACGAGAAAACAGATAACTCAGGTCAGTTGTAGAGAAGCGGTGTCTGCAAAAACAACTTTGTAGTGGCGTTCGGCATTAGCGATGGGAAAATTAAAATAAAATAAATAAGAAAATTTCTAACGAAAAGAAATCATTAATATACATTGCATGCAAATAAAAAACAAATAAAAAAAAATAATTGTGGTAAAATTCGAGTGTTGTTTTTCCTTAATTTGTGCTTACATTTTCTTTTCAATTCCTTTTTTTAACTTCTTCTTCTTTTACATTTTGTTGGTCTTCGGTCTTTCTGTTTGCTTCACTTTGAGCTGTGAGTGCACGGCATTTGTGTGCTTGTGGTGTGAGAATCAAAACACAAAACAGCTGTCAGTGTCAAGTGTACACAGGGAGGCCCATTCACAATAGCTGAGGGAAATGCAAGAAATGTCATCTTGACATTTCATTCCTTTTGCTGGTGTATGCGGGCACAACACTCTTACCTTGTACCATATAGTCATCTCTGTCGCACTTTGGCTTTTGTGTGAACACAAAACACTAGACATGGTTTATCTAAAAAGTGCGTTTAGACGAGCGAGGCGGCTTTTTATCTGAGAGATGGACGAACGGCTCGATGGACGGCAAACCTTTTGCTGCCTACAGTTTGTCTGTATTGTACAATGAACAAAGCACGAATGTAGACGCATCAGCTTACAAACGGTGGTACGCGTTCGTTCGTTCGGAGGAAGAGAAAAAGAAATTTAAGTGAAATAAAGAAGAAAAAACAACCAAAAGAAGTCAATAAAATTACGAAAAGAAATTTACCGTTTATGGATTTTCCACCTCATCTGTGCTAGAGGTGTTAGTGTAAAAATTGAAAAGAAAGTGAATTGTCATTGAGTTAAGGCTAAACGAAAATTTTCTGATTAAAACACAAAAAAAAATTGCGTGTGTTCTGTTCGTTCGTACGTTCGTTTGTGTTGCCCCTTCGCCGTCCTAAACGCCTGGTTTCGTTTCGTTTTGTACTCGTTTCGTTTGGCTGGCTGCTTCTGACTTAAGGTCTCTGGTAGAAAGCCCCCCCCCCCCCCCATCGCCTTACTTTGTCAGTGTATCTGTGAGTGTGTGCGTGTGCCCGTGTATGTGTGAGTAATCTTTTTGTAATTTTTTTTCTGCTTTTTGTAAAGCATTCAATGCCAAATATCCTTGCGAAAATAAGATAGCCTTATCTGAAGTGTGAAAAGTGCAAGTGAAATGGCAACAACATCGTGTGAAAGATGATTTCAGAAAGCCCAACACAACGCCACAAAAAAGTATCTGAATCTATTGTCGTTCGTTGATACGTATGTATGTGCATACATACGTACATAATTGTGTAAATTTATAATGAAAATAAATAATAAAAATTATTGAGAGAAAGAAGAAGAAGCTGCAGCAGCATCAGATATAACCATACAATAAAATATTGAAAATTGTTTTTATTATTATCGAAATCCACACACATATTTAAGGGGTGTTTTTCCTACCCCGGTGCCTGCATTTCAAAAAAAAAAAATATAGAATAAAATTGTGAATAAGTGACTGAGTGAGTGAGTGGTGTTGCAAAAGTGTGTAATGCTCGAAAAGGAATGAATAAAAATATCGAAAAACAAGCCCGAACAAATTGCCACCACCATCTCCGACGACACACTGCTAACAGCAATAACAACAAGAATTTAATGATAAGTGAAGGCAGCAGCAGCAACAACATCTACAACAGCAGCAGCAGACGACATACACCATCTAATTGCCAACATTAATAAATTACCAAACCAACATCTGATTAACTGCGGCGTAGTCTTGTCTGTCGTGGACATTTCCAAACGTTTGCCCAGTATCGAACCGAAAAACAAGTCGCCGCAGCACCACCCAATCGTACATACGTCATACAAGATCGCCCGCCTCATCAGCAGCCACCAACCACCTACACTTGTCTGCCCACTGGAGTAAAGTTAGTTATTGGCCGTCAAGTAGGGGGCAAAAAAATCAAAGGTAAATTTGTATTTTCTTTTTCTATTTATTTGAATTTCACTTAATTAGCTGGCTTGGCTATCAGTATTTCATTGAGTGATTTCTTCATTTCTATTTCGCAACCGCACCTTGTTTCTATAACTTTTAAAAGTCGTCCCTAAATATTGCTGATGTTTGTTTCCATTTCCCCTTTTTTTACCCATTGGATATCGACTTTTTATTCCTGAAGCGAGGCGTGGAAGAAAGGAAGGTCCTTGCCGGCCAGCCTTTAGTTTGTAACATGCTACGAACCTTTAAATGGTCAACAAAGTCACACTGCATAATACACGTAAATGATGTTCCGTTAAGGTTGGGTCAAAATGTACGAGGGCGGATCCAAAAAGGTTTCACGGGAATCTACGACAGTAGATTTTATCTAAGGTCCTTTTAAGATTGCAGAAACTACAGGGTGGCTGATGAATATTGCTACATTAAGAAACTCAAATAACTTTTTTCGATGGAATTTATTTTTCTTTTACTCATGTTAAAGCTCATTCTAAAGGGTGGTACAATATTAAGGGGCGATCATCTACTGTTGCCATTTCTTGCCACCATTCTGACCATTGACGACGTTTGGAATGGTCAAGGGGCTTTAGTTCTTGAGTCAATTGCACCGTGTAAATGCAAGTCTTTATGAATAATGTTCATCAATGATGAGCGTGCGAGGTGCAGTTGTTGGACACGACGCCGAGTTGAGGTGGACGGCTTTTCAGCCACACTATCGCGAACAGCAGCAATATTATCTGCAGTACGAGCTTTACGAGCATGCACTGGTGTTTTCACATCTCCTACCGACCAGGTTTGCTTAGATTTTTGCACGATTTTTCCGATTGTACGCACATTTGGACGATTAAATTGACCGAAAAAATCACGAAGTCCGCGAAATACATTTTGATTTAAACGCTCATTTTCATAACGCGTTGCTCGCCATATCTTTCCATGGCTCAAATTGAGTTAGTCTGAAATTGAGAAATATCAAATGAAATGCAGAAAAAAACTTGACGTTTAGGTGTGGTTCACATTTAACATCGGCCCTTAAAATTGAACCACCCTTTATTTAAATAAATATACCTTAATTAATTTAAAAATAATGGAATTTAATTGCCCCCCCCCCCTGCTGGTTTATGCATGTGCGGCATCTTACCAAAAATTTGTTCATTACTGCTTGGAGAGTTTAGACAGGAATTGCCGCAATTGTTTCTCGATAGGATTGCTAATGTTCGTTTTAATTTGTTGGTTTTGCTTTGTTGACTTCCTGTTTGCCATAAGTTTGCCCCACAAGAAAATGTCAGGTGCAGTAAGTCAGGCGACCTGGGGGCCAATGGAATGTGGAGTTTCTGGATATCAGCTTATTAGGAAATATTCGTCGCAATTCTGTCTTATTAGGCTGGGCTATGTGAGGAGTTGCACCATCTTGCTGAAACCACACAGAGTTGAAAGAAATTCTCATTCGTCATAATTCTGGATAGAAAACCCCTCTCAACATGCTCAAGTAATCGTCTCCAGCAACCGTAACGGTGTGACCGTTTTCTTGAAAGAAGTAGGGCCCGGCAATGTAGCGTGATGGTGCGGTTCATCACGCTGCATTGTCGGGCCCACACTACAACCAAACTGCGATTTATAAAAGTATATAGTATACGTGTCAATACGTTTGGATGGATGCAATTCCGTCTCATGGAGTATCTGTGGGCTGAAAGCAATCCATAATCGACAATTTTGTTTGTTTATGTTGACGTTAAAATCGAAATGGGCTTCGTCGGACATGAAAAGACAGTTCAACATGTTTCATTTTTGGCAAAATTCCAAGTGAGCGATTCGAGATGTCTCTGCTTTCAGTTTGTTGGCCATTTGATTTTTATATGGGAATAAGTCCAAATTATTGTGCATAATAGACTGCAATGACTGCCTGCTTATACCAATGTGAGCAGATAAGCTTCTTGTCGAAACTTTTGGATTGTTTTGCATGGCAGCAGCTATTGTTTCCTCCGTCCGAACTGAAGGGTTTCGATGGTATGGTCTTCTTTTGACTGTCCCATGCTCGGCAAAATTGTTAACAAGTCTCATTATGAACCATCTGCTCGGAGGATTTCCGCCAAACGTGCGTCTATACTCTCTTTGAACCGAAACTACGGACTCCAGTGCGTTATACAGGCGGACAATACAAATTCTTGTTTCAGTGTCTCAGTTACTCATTTTTGTTAAATCTAAAAACCAATCAGCAAAATAAAAAAAAAAAATTAACCAGATTCATTAAATTGAAAAAAAGTTATTAGATATTTTTGGTAGCGGCTTTAATCAGCCACCCTGTAGTAGTTGCCATGCTCCTTTTCTAACCACTTTCTCTAAATACTATGTATCCCTGTACTAAGTTAGTAAAAAATTATACTCGACCCTTAACTAAATTTCAAGGACCACATTCCTTTCATTACCAACAAGGTAAAGATATTGATAAGTATACTATATCCTTTTATTCGAAACGCCATTAGAAGGTAGCTGCACCAATGTTGTGGTACTTACATCCAATAAATGGGTTATACCAAACGAACTCTGTCAAACTGTTGGTTGGTCACAACCGGCGGTTATGGCAACCTACCAATTGTGAAGTACATGTTACTTTGGTACTTATAATTGGTGGTGACAACATATGAGTTTTTTTTAGTAACCAAACCCCATTTAGTTCACTGTTGTAAAATATTATTGATTATCCCAACATCAGAGTATAAAATCCATAATAATTATCGGTTCTAGTCATTACGAAATCGTAGTTAAAAACTAATAGAAGTATTGAGACATTTTTGGAAAAATTTGTTGTGCGAAACTATATCAGAATTCATTGTAATATGTGGACACAGAGAACAGATTCGTTGATATAGTCAAATTATTTTCCTAACTAAAATATTGTGGCGGAATGCACCCGAAGTATTTCATCTTTACAACCGAATGTCAGTTAGGCCACTCAATTTGAATTTAGTGCATGGTAAACGTCGACGGAACTGAATGACAATGAATCGGTAGACACAATTAATGAAGAGATTTTTAAATAAGAATTTCTACACAACAGTCATATTGTGCATTTGATGGTGTTTTGCAATTATTCAGATAAAGACTTGTCCAGATAAAGATTACTGACTCAGAATTCACTGTTTGCTTATCTAAAACATTAGGAGTGACATATATTGGCGTCGTTTTTGATAAAAAAAATAATAAAGATATCGACGTAAAATTTGTATTGCGGCTATTTATGAAAAATTTTACTCTTTTTCTATACAAATATTATTTTCTTTAGTTAACACCCTTTTGTTTCCTGATCTATGTTGTTCGAAACAATCTTGGTATAAGCTTACAATCTCGATGTAAATTGCGATTATATTATGGAACAGACAATCAATAGTTTGGTACTACTAAGTGAATAAAGTTACAATTATTGGCGTTCGCAATTTAATTGTTCGTGAGGAATCAACAATTATTAGCGGCAACAATAAATTGGTTTCATTAGTATTGCAGAAGAACCTCCCCAGAATAGTAAGAACCCGGATTACAGAAGCAAATAACAGTTTTGGAGTGGAATATCGGTTGTCCAATTTTATTGGCATATTACATATTTTATCGAATATTGTCAAAATGCAATAGAAATATTTACCCCCGAAACGGATATTAGACCCCGAACAGTAGATCAATCTGAGGTCTGGAGTGTTCAATGAATGAAAGAAGTTTAATACATTAATTTTTGGTCTTTACACATTGAGTTCAGATTCGATGCCACAAGCGAATTTTATTCCAACCGAACGACAAAAGTTGCATCTACTATACAAGTTTCTATCAGTACAACTGAATGTGGATTGATGCCAGGCAATTTTGCGTAAAAGCTACTGAAAATATCGGAGGTAGTGACAAAGTTTCGGTGCCTCGAAGTCTGCACGAGTAGTATTCAATTTATTTACTTAGTAGGGACATAAATACTGTTACACACGTTTTATGCTGTAAAATAAAAAGTACTGAATGTTTTGGACCAAATATTTTTTAATATATTTATTGATGTATGCTGTATGCAAAAAGAATCTACTTATTCGAAATGTCCGCCTTTTGCCTTTACACACGCCTTAAGTCGCACTGGCCAATCGTCAATAGCTGCACGAACCTCGTCCATTGGAAAATTGGCCACAGCTCGAACCAAAGCAGTCTTAAGAGATCAAATGTTGGGGTATCTTTTGTGACAAACCTTGTCCTCTAAAACCGTCCACAATTTGTAATCCAATGGGTTCAAATCTGGACTGCCTGAGGGCCATTCTTCAGAGGAAATGAACGCTGGCACATTGTTTCGAAGCCAGGCCTGGGACGTTTTAGCCTTATGGGCCGGCGCAGAATCCTGCTGGAAAGTCCATGGCTGGTTTTGGAACAGGGAATTGTTAAGAGACTTCACAACAGCTTTCAAAACGGTTTCTTGGTAAACTTTGGCCGATACTTTGACGCCTTGTTCGCAGAAATACAGGTCAGTGACCCCATCGTAAGAGACACCCCACCAAACCATGACCGAAGCTGGGTGATGACCTTTTTCCACCCTTGAGATCAGTTCAGATGCTTCCTTAGATGACCGCGCATACACTCTATCATTTTCCTTGTTGCAATTTTTCCTGAACGGTAAAAATTGTTTCATCGGTAAACAAAATTTTTCTGTGCAAGTTACACAGTACAACAGCCAATCTGGGGGGTGAGAAATTCCAAGTCAGGGTGATGGTACTAGGTCAGTATATTAAAACCCTCAAAGGGTTTTGCGTTCGTATGTGCCAAAATTAAGTAACTTCACTTAATTGTAAATAAAAGCAGAACGCGTTAATCGATTTCTATGATCTATGTCGCATTTTGTTTATAGGTTATGTGACTTTACGTGTTTTAAAAAAAAAAAAAATTTTTTATCTGACCACTCCATGATGAAAGTTGAATCAATTTTAAAATCCCGTTACAAACTAACGCTATTGAGGTTAGCTTTCAAAACCCATATGACATTAACGGGGTATGTTCAGTTGTACAATTGAAATAGGTGTGTTAAATGTTGCAACAGTATTTATGTCCCTACTAAGTAAATTGTTTAATTATTCATTACTACTCGTATAAACAATTTTCCTAATTTATAGGGTTGCCACAACCACCAGTTGAGACAAATAACGATTTAACTTAATTTTATTGGTTTTAGCGGTTATTAGTTGTGTGCACCGTAGTTTAATTACAGTTATTATCTTGTGAAGTGCTACAGGGTGGTCATTTCAAATTTCTAATTTGAATCGTCTTTAAATAAAAAATAACTTAGAATTTATCATCAAAAATGGGTTTATTGTTTTTCAAAATATTCTCCTTTAAGATCAAACACTTTAGCATGCGCTCAAACCAATTGTCGGAGCACTTTTTCACTCCGATTGAGACACCTCCAAAACATGGTTTTTGAACGCTTCAACAGCATCTTCTGGCGACAAAAATCGTTGGCCACGCATTTTTTCTTGATGTGCGGGAATAAAAAGAAGTCATTGGGTACCAAGTCAGGCGGATGACCCATAAATTCGACGTTTTGGCCGCTCAAAAAGTCTCTGGTTTGAGCCGATTTGTGAGCGCTCGCATTGTCATGGTGCACAATGATTCGTCTTCTTTTGTTCGTTTTTCGAATTTCTCCGAAGACTTCAGGTGTACCATTCAAAATTGACCGCCCTTCGTTGCTCAAGCGGAACAGTCACATGACCAGTGACCAGTTGGTCGAAGAAACAGGCGACCATTTGCATCGAAGTATTTCTTCCACGAACAACTTTCGTTGGATGTGGCTCGTCTTCGAAGACCCACATGGTCGACTGCCGTTTTGTTTTGGGCTCTTACGCATAGATCTATGCTTCGTCACCTGTGACGATCTTATTAACGTCTTTTGATGCACCGCGATTATTTCAAAATTTCTTTGCACCAATCGATACGAGCCTTTTTTTGAGCGATTGTCAAATTGTACGGGATCCAAATCGGGAGAACAAATCTTTTTTATGGCCAGGTGTTCTTGCAATATCAAATGTATGCAGTCCAAGGATGTCTCTATCTTACGGTATGTCACATGACGATCTTGCATTATCAGTTCACGCACGGCATCAGTTTTCTCTGGCACAACGGCCACTTTTGTGACGAGCTTTGTCTTTGAGCGATCGTCGGCCACGATTGAATTCATTAAACCAGTTTTTCACAGTGCTATAGGATGGTGTTTCAACGCCATACAAAGATTTAAGTTCATCCATGCACTCTTGTCGTGATAATCTACGTCGAAAGTTTATTTTTTTGCCAAATTGATTTCTTCAAGTCACTGTAAACAAATGATGGTCGTACGTCAAAACGTTCTGAGAACGTTTGTGCTAAAAAATGTCAAACTTTCCAATGAAAATGTCAGATGGCGCCAGGCTACACTTAGTGTTGACCAGACCAGAAATATATATAGCAACCCTCGTATTATTGGAAAACTTTGTCATTTACTAATGAGACCCGAGCAACCCAAATGGTCGGCGGCGCAAGGTTTTTTGGGGTCGGCGGAGGCGGCTGATCGGCTCAGCCGTGTATATTTTGTTCTTCGGCGGATGGCCGAAAATTTTGCTGAATGGCAGTTTGGTTAAAAAAAATAATTTTTGCGGTGATGTTGTTTAGCTAGCTTTATCTTAACATCAACTCTTCGTATGGAAGTGAAATAAAACAAGAAAAATAAGAACGCCCAACAAGAGATTGTTTTTTTTTTTCAATTAGACAATTTATGACGACAAGTGGCACCAAATCATGTGTTGAAATGCTGATATTTTAATTCAAATTATATAATCGTACTACAAAGCCCGAATATAAAAGAATTCAATGAGATCCTCAAGTAATGCAATATTTGGCCAGAGCCTATATTCAGGCCAACCGTTTGAATCGCAGGAAGCAGAGATGATGTTATTGAAGGCAAGAAAATTAGCACCGCAAGATACATATGGCAATAATTTCTCATTTCCTTAAATATTTTGAAACTTAAGGCTTGCCGCATAGGTTTTATTGTTCAAGATTGCTGTGGTTTTCCAACGTATGCCTGTGACCATGTTGAAAGATGAAACAAATACATTGGAAGTAGTATTACAGACGGTCCATGATCGGTCAAAATCTGCAAAAACAAAACTTAAGTCGCCGGTGGGCGACTGAGTTCATGCCAATGGCAGTGGCGGCAAAGCAGCTTAACAAAAAATGGTCGGCGGTGCCGCCGATTTGCGCCGAGTCGGCTCGGGTCTCTGGTTCAACCTTTCCAATAAAACCAAAAATTTGAACAAATTCAGTACGTTTTGAGGTTCCCTACTTCTTTAAAAAAAACACAGAAAATTCAATTTGAATGGGGAATGTTTATTAACATTTGAAAAAACATTCTTTGGCATTTATTTTTTGAAGATTATGTCTATCAAATGTTGGCCGCGGCTACGTCTCAGATGGTCCATCCGTTGAGTCCAATTTTCGATGACTCGTTCGAGAATTTCGACTGGCAACTGACGAATGACACGCGTGATGTTTTGCTGCATGGCCTGAATCGAAGCGGGTTTGTCCGCATAAACTTTAAACTTTACATATCCCCACAGGAAAAAGTCTAACTGCGTGATATCACACGATCTTGGTGGCCAATAAATCGGTCCAAAACGTGAAATTATCTGCTCAGCGAAGTGTTCTCTCAATAAATCTATTGATTGATGCGATGCGTGGGAAGTGGCGCCGTCTTGTTGAAACCAATTGTCGCCGAGATCACGAGCTTTAATTTCAGGCATCAAATAGTCGGTTATCATGGCACGATAATGGCCCCCATAGACGGTTACGTTCTCACCGGCATCATTTTTGAAGAAATATGGACCGATGATTCCACCGGCCCACAAACCACACCAAACCGTTGTTTTTCTGGATGAAGTGGCAGCTCTTGAACCTCTACTGGTTGCTCTTCGTCCTAAATTCGGCAATTTTGCTTGTTTACATACCCATTGAGCCAGAAATGTTGGCCGATTATGTTGAACGAAGTACACGAAACACATATTTAACATAAATAACATGACAGCATGACACGACTCACACGTGATCTGCCAAAAAAAAGGCTATTGAAAAAATTATCTCTACTTGGATCACCCTATATTTATTCGGTCTTTTGTTATTATTTTGACTTGAACAGTTTTTATTCTGGTTCGAGAACTTTTTGTTGTTTCTTTTTCAGAATCAACTAAAAAATTGGTGAAATGTATTGGCCATCGTTGCCAGACAGAATGTACAGCTGTTTCTAAACCCGCCCAGGTTTGTATTCAGCAGTCTTTGACAACGATTACTTCGGCAACAAATCAAATGACTTGTACGGGAGACTCATTTGAATTAATGAGAATTACCCTTTGCGTGTTGTCTTCGAACTGTGCGTAGAGTAATCTTCATAGCGCAATATTATTTCCATTCCGTTTCGCATTTGAATTAATGAGAATTACCCTTTGCGTATAGTCTTCGAACTGTGCGTAGAGTAATCTTCCTAGCGCAATATCATTTCCATTCCGTTTCGCATGGGCTTTCGTTGAAAACAGCTGTTTCTAAACCGCCAAGTTTTTTCTTTAGCAGTATTTGGCAACGATTACTTCGGCTACAAATCAACTGACTTATACCGTAGACTCATTTGAATTAATGAGAATTACGCTTTGCGTACGATATAGTCTTCGAACTGTGGGTAGAGCAATCTTCATAGCGCAATATCATTTCCAGCAATTTCGTTTCGCATGGGCTTTCATTGAAAACCACAGACTTCAGTACTTTTTTTACAGCCGATTCAATTTAAAATGTTAAATCGTCCACCCTGTATTTGTAGGCGCTTCATTTTCTGTTTTGATGTAAATAAATGTATGTAAATGAATATGTTTTTGCTAACATTTTTTTTATTTTATTTCATTCTCGTTTTGCTGTTGTTGTAGTAGTAAATACACTCCAGACACATTCTGCCAAGCTGAACCGAGCCGGCTTTTCTACGCTATTTACAGCACTTTGTCGGCACAACTTCAATTTATATGGAAATGATGAGAAAAAAATTCATATCCTTACGACAAGTCAGAGAGTAACAGAAGTGGATCATAAACGTACACGTACAAGTGGAATAGTAGAAAAAGTAAATGTGGAAAAAAATCAATAACAAAAAAACACATCGTTGAGCAGACAGACAGAGAGACAGACAGAACGACAGACAAAACGACCCAGAGGCAGGCAGTCATTTTTGTGAATAGAAGGCCTACGTAGTGATAATGAAATTGCAGACATAATGCGAAGAGCATTTTCCAAATAAGGATACAACAAAACAAAGTGTGAAAAAAGAGATAAATGTCAAAGGTTAAAAAATAAGGAAAGGAATGAAATGGGAAAATGACTTTTTTAAAAAATGTACATAATTTAATTAAATGCATGAATGAATGAAGCATTTGCACAAGTATTTTTTTTTTATTCATTTTCTTCAATTTTTAATATGATTTTTCGAATTTTTTCGCATGGAGCGAGCGAGAGAACGAACGAATCGCATATTGCTGATGTTGTGTTGTTTTATTCAAGCGGATTTCCTGTTATTCAACCTCTTGGTGGCAGCAGAGTCAGCCAACGAGGCAGACATTTTGGTGCTGCCGATTTCGTTTACCGGCCGCTGTGCGATGGTACTCCAGACGGCTGGCGGGCCGGCTGATACTTACTACGACAACGAGCTTATATATGGCAATTTGTAATATTTTTATGATTTTTTTTCGGTTTTTTGCTTTTCATTAAAATATTTTATGATTTTTTGTTGTTGTCGCTGGCATTGTTGTTGTTGCTGTTGTAATGTCTGCTTTTAGTTTTGTTTTATCATTTGTTTGTAAAGTTGTTTCGTTTTTCGTATTGTTTTTTCTGTGTTTCCCTTTTCCATTTTCAACTTTTTCACTACAATCGGTTTTACATTACAACGGCAGTCTCCTTGTGGTTGTTGCCATTCATTGTCTGTAGTAAAAAGTTTTGCTGCCAGTCAGTCAGTCATACTGACACATACGCTATACAATTGTTTCAGTCTATGATATTTTTGCTCTACGAGTATGAGTTGTTGTTCTGGAAAATGATGGCCTGGTCTGGTCTCGTCCGGGCGATGATGACAATGATGTTGTTGCTGCTGATGATGATGCTGCTGCTGATGGCAATGGCGATGATCTTGGTGGTTCTGGTTGGTTGTTTGCCGCTGATATTAAAGTTCTGTTTGGCTCGCTGTGCAGTCGCAGCTATACTACTCTGGCTGTGGTCTTGTTATCATCGTCAGACTGGTAAATTCCTAGAATTTATAATTAGCCAAAGAGTGTTGATGGGATTTGGCATGAGAAAGTTGAACAGCGTGTGACCAGGTGTCAAAGTTCTTTAGGCCGCAATACCTGAAGAAGCTTTACTTATGGAATCTCCCTGCCCAATGCATTGTTTTTTCCCTAATTGCAATTTATGGAAATGCTATAGCGATAAAATGTACCTTAGAAAACAGTACCTAACAAGATTTACGGTAGTATTTCCTACCCATTATTAGCCCTAAGTAGTAATTCTAGTACAGGCTGGGCGATTTAAAATTTTAAATTTGAATCGGCTGTAAAAAAGTACTCCCAATATTCACGTATGGGTTTTCTAAATCCCATATGCGGCAATATTGCTTCTTGACATAGCCACCAAAATGAAAATGACCTTCATCTAAAGACATAATAATTCGGTAAAATTCTTCATCTCCTGATAAACAATCGTTTCAGCTCATTCGGCGAAGCAAAAACGCGTCGGATGTTCATGAGACTTCAGTTCTTGCACCAATTGAACTTAGTAAGTCTTTATACCGAGGTCTTTATGCAAAATTCTTCTCAAAGAAGTGCGAGAAATTTTCACTTCCCTAGAACTAAGACGAGTTGATGTTGATGGATGCTCTTGGAAATTCTCAGCCGCATTCTTCTCAAAGAAGTGCGAGAAATTTTCACTTCCTGAGAACGAAGACGAGTTGATGTAAGTAGATGGTTTCTCTTGGAAAATCTCAGCCGCAGCAGCAATGTTTTCCATTTAACGGGCTGGACGAGAACGTACTCGGCTTGGTTTTCCAATAACGATGCATTTTCACCATCTCGCTTCATAATTGACCCACAAACTGAACTGAAGGCCGATCTGTTCTTGAAAAATTTCCACATAAATTTCTTACAGTTTACGTTAAAGACTCTATAAAGTACTTTGAAAGTAAGTTTTTAATATTTTCTAATTTTTTTCGAGCGTATAGCATTCCATTTTGCAAATGTCAAACATAATCCTGATAATAAAAATAATTTACCTTTCAAAGTCAAAGTAATCAGTAGTTCCATTTAATGACTCACCCTTTATTTAGTCTTTAACCAACCTCGTAAGAAATATCGAAGGTTCCAAAAAATGATGGCAAAGCACTTTGTACAACTCGAAAAAAGCACTGGCAATGAACCGATTTTTAACGGTTAGCCCCCCAATAGGACTTTTTCCGAATACTTCGGAAAGTATACAGGGATTGTGTATGAGAGCCAAAAATCAACTCCATACATCTTCGCATACTTTGTATAAAGAAACGCCATGAAGTAACGAAAGTGAGAAAATTTCATTCGTGGGTGATGCATCATCAAACATCTTCGCATACTTTGTATAGACACGAAGATGGAACACGATGTGGTCTCCATACACTTCCCTATACTTTGTATGCGATTGTGTTTTTGTATATACTGAAGCGGCCATTCCTTAATAAATGTATATTGGAAAGGTATACTGACGGGCACAGTATCCCTATATCGTTTGTATACTATACGAATGCGTCTACGTATAGTATACTGGTCCTATTGGGCAACGGTTGGTGCAAGAATCCTTTTACAATACATATACCTTGGAGGCCATCTGATGGAACATGTGCAACATCATTCTGGGAGCGTTTCGCCGGCAAACTTAATGTGATCAGAAAAGTTTTTTCAGTTTCACCGAGAGCGCCCAAAAAAACCTTCAAATTTCCTCGCTACTTATATTTTTGTTGTCGATTCGAAAAAGGAAAGTTCGTTTAAATTGACGTTTAAACTTGTATTAAAAATCTTAAAGAGTTTAGTTTTCCTTTCAAAAATTGCTGTGAAGCTTTCTGATGAAGGTCGTCACGGAACCGAAATCGCGACTTTGCTATTTTGTAAAAAAAACTTGTCTTTTATTAAAAAGTAGATGCGAAAGGGTTTGAGCCGTTTAAATCAATGTGTTGAAGCAAAAGACCGAAAAAAAACAACCGAGCTCAACGTTTCTCAATGATTTATTAAAAAGTGGGCGTGGACAATTTTTTATTCCGTAAAAAACTTTTATGGACCATTACAAATATTTAAAAAAAAATTAGCCGAATCGGCCCTGGCGATCATCGTTTTTAGATAAATCAAAAAAGTGGGCCTTAAAGTTAAACATTCGGATTTATGGTAAATACGGGCTGATCTCTATATATTTCTGCCCTAATAATGAAAATGCGAATATTTATCATCAATAATGGTTTTTATTGTTTTTCAAAGTATTCTCCAGCATGATCTATACACTTTTACATGCGCTCAAACCAAATTCTCGAAGCACTTTTTCCACTTCGATTGAGACACCTCGAAAACATGGTTTTTGAACGCTTCAACAGCATCTTCTGGCGATGAAAATCGTTGACCACTCATTTTTTTCTTGATGTGCAGGAATAAAAAAAGTCATTGGGTGCCAAGTCAGGGTTGTACGGCGGATGACCCATCAATTGGATGTTTTGGCCGGTCAAAAAGGTGCTGGTTTGAGGCGATGTGGGAGAGCTCGCATTGTCATGGTGCACAATGACTCGTCTTCTCTTGTTCGTTTTTCGAATTTCTCCGAAGAATTCGGGCAAACAAATTGTGGTGTATCACTCAGAATTGACCTCCTACGTTGCCCAAGCGGAACAGTTGCCACATGACCAGTTTTGACGCAGAAACAGGCGACCATTTGCTTCGAAGTGCTTCTTCCACGAACAACTTTCGTTGGATTTGGCTCGTCTTCGAAGATCCACACGGTCGATTGCTGTTTTGTTTCGGGTTCATACGCATAGATCCATGATTCGTCAACTGTGACGATCTTATAAACGTCTTTTAAAGCACCGCGAGCGTATTTTTTCAAAATTTCTTTGCACCAATCGACACGAGCCTTTTTGTTAAATTGCGCGGGGTCCAACGAGAACAAACCTTTTTTACTGCCAGGTGTTCGAGTGTATGCTGGTGGAAGAAATACCCAAGGATGCCTCTATCTCACGGTATGTCACATGACGATCTTGCATTATCAGTTCACTCACGGCATCAACGTTATCTGGCACAACGGCCGTTTTTGGACGACCTTCGTCTTTAAGCGAGCGTCGGCCACGATTGAATTCATTAAACCAGTTTCTACAGTGCTATAGGATGGTGCTTTATCGCCATACAAAGATTTAAGTTAATCGATGCACTCTTGTCGTAATAATCCACGTCGAAAGTTATGAAAAATGATTGCACGAAAATTTTTACGAGTTAATTCCAATTTTTTGTCAAATTGATTTTTTCAAGTCACTGTGAACGTAAAGTAAATGATGGTCGAACGCCAAAACTTTCTGAGTACGTTTATGCTAAAAAAAATGTCAAACTTTCCAATGGAAATGTCAGATGTGTTGCCTAGGCCGGAAATATATATAGCAACCCTCGTATGTGTCAAAAATGCATTGTGTCAAAATGGTCCTAATATTGTGTCCGTGTACTGTGTCAAAGTAGTGTGTTGCGCGGTGTTGCCACATGAACCTTCGTTACGCAAATTAGCTGGCCATAACTTACAGCAGGTAATAGCATAATCAGCAAAGGCGTTACTAAACGAAACTGGAAGAAGGGGTTCGTCCCCTGCTAGAACCGTATGTTTTCCTTTATTTCATTGAGTTTGGAAAAGCTATGAAAACCAATTTCAAAGCCCTTCTTTAGAAGTGATGCGCAAGTTGTTAAAAAAAGACTACTCGTATGTCCTATGACAAGTCTATGTAAAAATCATTGGATATGATCGAATTCGGTAGTAAATTCCGGATATTTTCCACTTCTTTGGATGGTCTGTTTTTGGTGTGTGACAAAAAAGTCTCTCTGAACACTGCCTTATTCTTTACAATTTGTGATTTGTATTTTCTCAAGAATCCTTTACCACTGCTGGTCACCCTTTTTCACGATTTATTTTTTTTTTCATATTTTTTGCTTGCAATGGTTTTATTTTCATTACTTTTCACATTTATTCGGCGTTTTTTGTGATGTCTTTGTTCTGGTTAAAGGTTCCTACGGGTGTACCGGAGGAGTGACTGTTGGTTTGCTTTGGTTAGCCATAACTTCTGTTTCAGACCCAAGAACGAAACTCGCTGATAATCATGCTGATGACACTTATAGCGTCTGCTTTTGTAATAATATGCAACAACAACCACAGAGGCAGGAACAACAAAGAGTGCTGAAGGTTTTCTTTTTTGTTGGCGGTAAAACGTTTTAGCTCTTGGTTGCGAAAGACTAGTAAAAAAAAGTAATACCAGTGTTGTAGTCGTTCGGAGAAAATTTTTTGAACTCTTTACTAGGTTCATTCCAAAATAGTTTTTACGTTATAAATAATAACTACAAAGCTGTACATTTAAATTAAATTTCCCAATATAGTCGAATTTATTGATTCCGTTAAAATATATAATTTCAAAAATTTAATTAACAAAATAATTAGTTGATAATGGCATGGAAATCTGATTTTCATTTAGATACCGGAATTGTATTGACACAATTAACAGCGTTAATTGCAAAATAATGACATTTTTAACTGGTAATCGCAGCAATCCATGCTATAATTGAAAATATAAAAAAATCAATTATTGGCATAGCATATTCAATTATTTTGACAATTAAAACTAGTTGTGATTTTTAATTAGCCCCAGAAAAAGTAACTGGAAAATATTAATTTTGTGAGAATTATTTTTTAGTTTATTCTTCGACTTGGAGTCAGTTACAAAAATTATTGTTTATACTATAAGTATTTATTTGTATCAGATATTTCGACTTACATCTTCTGGGGTTTTTAAAATTAAATAATCAATGGTCCGATCTTTTAAAAGCTTTTGTCAATTAATTTTTAATATTGGACACAAAACTGTTTCAGTCACGTTTTTTTGGCAATTTAGCCCAAGTATCTACTTCTGCCAACAAATAAGAATTTTACATATGCTCGTAGTTACGGTGGTTAAATTGTAAGGACCGATGTTAATTTTGAATAAAACACAAATTATTTACAAAATTATTGTCATTTCTTTTTATTATGATAGTATTGGTATGGTTCAATTATGTATGGAATAAAATATCGGCCAAATGGCCGCCGCGACCTCGGCGGCACACTTCCACCCAATGGTCGAAAATTTTCGATGACGCCGAGGCATAATTAAGGTTCTATGCCGTTAATGTGCCAAATTACATCATTCTTTAGCTCTTGAATTGTTGCTGGCTTATCTACGTACACCTTTTCTTTCAATTAACCCCAAAGAAAGATGTCCAACGGTGTCAAATTACATGATCTTGGCGCCACGACGTGAGATAACACGGTCATTGAATTTATCAGCCATTGTTTCGTTAGCTGTGTGGCAAGTGGCACCGTCCTGTTGAAACCACATATCGTCCACATCCATATCTTCCATCCAACACCATTCACAGTAACTGCCTGACCGGCCTCATTTTGGAAAAAATACGGCCCGATGAAGCCGCCAGCCCATAAACCACACCAAACAGACACTCTTTGTGGGTGTATTCTTTTCCGCAAACACTTTTGGATTATCATTCGCCTAAATGCGGCAATTCTGCTTATTGACGAATCCACTGAGGTGAAAATGTGCCTCATCACTGAACATGATTTTCTTCGAATATTGATCATCTTCTATTAAAAAAATTAATAGAAGAGCAAATTATGTGTTTGTTTTATGGAAAATTTTTGTAACTGCTTGAAATATTTGAGCTGAACACACTCTCAAGTTTACCGAGTTTCTCACAATCAGGATTTGATTATATTTAACGATGTCTCTCCGCTTGTCCGACTGGCAACCATCTAAAGCTTGAAATCGAACTTTAGTTCGCAATTGTCCGATTTTAATAAAAGTCGACAAAAGTATTTATTATTTCTGACCAGAACGGACCCTATTAAAATTGAAAAAAATCGGTTCAGATTTAGATAGGGCTCCCACATATTATGATCCTCACAACAATAGAATGATTCGCATACAACCATATTGTGATTTACCATTAACCATACTATGATCCCCATAACCATATTATGATCCCCAAAATCATAAAATGTTTCCAATGCAACTATAGAATGATGCCCACAACCATAGTCGGATTCAAACGCTAGCATATATTGATCCCTGCAACCATACTATGATACCCAAAATTATACATTAGCATTGGTTTATGTTGTAATTCAACAATAGAGATTTTTATTATATTTTCAAGCAAATTATTTAAAATAAATTTATTTTAAAATATACTCGCCACTTTGGACTATGTTGTAGTACGACATTGACAGGATTTGGAAATTTGGTTGTTAGGGGTTAGTCCATGTTTGACAGAACTACATTTTAGGGTCTGATGAACCAACGTCCTATTCAGATTCGTAAAGAAAGTTTAAATGTTAAATAGGGCCGAAAGGGTTATTGAAAGCCTCTAGATTAGGGCCTTAAATTAAGACAAAGTTGACAAGTTAATGCATATTGAGATAGGTGAGATAATTACACTGTTTCTGAGTCGATGTTCGAAATTACCTGAATTTCTGAACTTAAGGACCTTTAACCTATGTGCCAAGACCTCAAATATAATCGAAATGTGGAATTTTGTTAGTTCTGGATACTTGACTATACGTTTTGTTGTTTTTTAATACCCACATGCCCATAGCTTAGGGATGCCGATTTTTGGGCCCCTATTGAAAGTGCAAAATTGACCAAAATCTTAAATTATGTACTTATTTGAATTTGTAAGAATATGAACTGTTTCTGGATAAACATATCTCCGCGCATGACGGGACGACTTTTGGGTCCCAGGGCCTCTTATTCAGCCAAATGAAAAAATTAAAATATTTCTATGGATTTGGTCCATTTTGAATTTCAACCCAACGCCGACTATAAGACACATATCTGGCAAGTTCAAAGACTCAAGCTTTCTTCGTTCGAACAGACAGGGTGGGCGATTAAAAATTTTAAATTTGAATCGGCTGTAAAAGAAGTACAGATAATTTGTTCACATTTTTGGATTTATTGGAAAGGTTTTACTAATGGAACACAATATATTTATAATTCATATTTCTCTCTACCACAACTGGCGCGGCACACCTCATCCGATCCACTCAATTTTTCAGTACATTTTGCGATTGTTTCGGGTCGACTCTCTTCAATGACAACTTCGATTTCATGTTTCAACGCAGCAATTGTCTCTGGATGCTTTGCGTAACATTTATCCTAAATGGCTCCCCACAGAAAAAAATCCAAAGGACTCAAATCAAGGCTCCGAGGCGGCCCGATTGGCATCACAATTTTGCCTGATTATTTGTTTTGCAAAAACTGCGTGTAAAATATCGATGGTTGCGTTGGCTCTGTGACATGTGGCCCCGTCTTGTTGAAACCAAATGTCGGCCATGTCATTCTCTTGATTTTTTTGGAAACACAACTTCGTTGGGCATTGCGCGGTAACGATCAACGTTGATGGTAACAACGGCTCCTTGCTCATTTTAAAAAAAAAATGGCCCAATGATGCCACCAGCCCAAAATCCACAGCAAACAGTGACTCGTTGTGGATGCCTTGTCTTCTCAATAGCCCCATGTGGGCTCTGAACCCCATTTGCAGCAATTTTGCTTATGGACATAGCCACCGATATAAAAATGACCTCCATCTGAAAACACGATTTTCGGTAAAATTTTTAATCTTCTGCCAAACCATCTTGAGCCCATTGGGCGAAGCTCCATTATTTAATGACAATAAAAACCGAAATTTAAAAAATCATCAGTACTTTTGTTTACAGCCCATTGAAATTTAAAATTTTAAATATTTTTCGATGTGTTACAAACGGAATGACAAACTCATCTATACTCCCATCCAATAATGGAATGTATAAAAACTGTGACATTTGCTTAAAGATTCAAATATGGGTAAGTGTAGCGGGACCAAGGGTCCCGAATGCCGTTTATTTGAACACCTGCACATATATTATTCACTAGTAATTTTATTTTATTCTAGCTACACGCAGAAAAAATATATGGTTACTACATGGTCACGGCAACAATAGTATGTTCTCTGCAATAAAAGTATGGTCGTCGCAACCATAGCATTGTTTTTTGAGTTTCATTTTGACAATAGTATGATTGCGACAACATTAATATTGATGAAATTTAACAATAGTATTATTGCCAAATTTAAAAATGAAAACTTGGTTGTAGCAACAATATAAATATGGTTGGTGAGACAAAAGTATTGTTTTCATGAGTTTTACGTTAACAATAATATTTTTAAAGCAATCATACCGGCAAAATGGTACTTTTTTTAATTTGACAATGGTATTTTTACGAATCTTACGCAATAATAGTACTTTTTACATGTAAATTAATTTTTTCCAAAACAAACTACGGATTAGTATAACTGAGATATTTTTAATAAATGTTTTTTTTACTGTTAAATAAATCACTCCTATCCTAAAAAATTTTGGGGATCATAGTATGGTTGTGTGTAAGTTATACTATGGTTGTGAGGATCATACTATGGTTGAGTATGCATAATAATATGGTTGTGGGGACCATAGTATGGTTGTGTGTGAATAATTCTATTGTTTCGAGGACCATAATATTGTTGTGGGGATCATAGTATGGTTATGTGTGAACCATACTATTGTTGTGATGATCATAATATTGTTGTGCCACAACCATATAACCAACAATAGTATGATGCTCTTCGAATATTGTTACCACAACCATACATTTTTTCTGCGTGTACATACCGCATCATGTGGTTATTGGCCGAACCTATCTTCTGTTTCCTTGGTGAATTCAATCTAGAGCTCATTCTTCTGGTTGTTTTCTAAGGGTATTTCCAATCCATTTCCATTTCCTTCTTTCCATATAAGTAATGATGGAAATCGTTTCTAAACTGTAGTTGTGGTCGTCTTTTCGTTAAACATATGGCCGGCAAATTTTTAAAATATATCGTAAAGATACATTTGAAACGCCATGTAATTTGGAGTTTAGGATCTGTGTGGTTAAACTAGTTTCACAACTACTTATATAGCAAACCTGAGAGGATATTGTATGTAAATAGGCATTAATTTAGATCTAGGCAGTATTATTGTCGATTTTCAAATATTTCGCAGCTAAAAGAATGCATTATTTGCTTTGGCAATTCTGAAGTCGTTGTTTGATTTTGCAGTGTTTTAATCAAACTTTCACTTCCAAGGTAGACAATTGATTAAGGAACTCTAGCTGTTCTTGGCCAATGGCAAAGGGGTTATTGTTCGCTGATCGTATTGTTAACGCTTTCATTTTCCCAGTGTAGATTTTTCGACCGACGCTCGTTGAGTGCACCACTAAATTTTCAAGCATCGATTGCATATCCGAGTCTGTCTAGTGGATATAAGGCAAATGTTGTCAGCTTAAGCTTGATCCATTGAATTACGCGACGATTATCTGCAAATAAAACGAAAAAGCTTTATAAATTATATGCCAGTCTCTCTGTACCCAATAGCTTATTTTTTATTGTTTATTTTATTCAAATGTTTATTGAAACAAAACAGCAAAAACTACACAAATTTATGTCTGTCTGCACATATACTTGTATGTCTAGCTGCCTGTCATTTTTTTACTATGAAAAATCGTTATATTTATGAATGCATTTTCCTTAGTTTCCACAGGGGTTCATTGCTCCCTTGAGTGTCTACGAGTACGTTACAATGGAACTGAGCCATTCATGCCTACTACGAGTACAAGACCGACTACATGTGGCCAGTGTGCTTTCAAAAAAAATGAAAAACAAACACTGCTTTCATAGCTTTGGTTTTTCTGTTTGATTTTTTTTCGGATTTTCCATACAATTTTCAAAATTTAACATCCTCCTCCACTCTCTTTTTCGACAATTACCATAGTAAAGTCAGCCACGTTTGAAGGTTTTCTGTACGTATGTGTATGTGTGTGTAATATTTTTCTGGCTTGTTTTCAAGTTAACTTTTGCTTCCATTGCCGCCGTGTCTCGTCGCTCTGTCGTTCGTTCGTCCGTTCATTCTTCTTCATCTTTATGTTCCTCCACCGCCACTCTATTCGACTCTATTTGGCAGTTGGTTCGCTTTGCAACTTCCCCGAAGTCAGCAATCACGCTGACATGTTACTGTGGAAAAGTAATAATTAATGGTCTGTTAAATATGTCATTTATTAAACTGTAGTTGTTGTAGTTTTTATCTGTAACTGGTGTAACATTCACATAGTATAGAGGAGGCGAGGGTATGTATGCAATGTTCATATGTACACCGGGAAAAAAGACAACCCTTAAATTACAACCAATAAAATGGTATGTGAATTTTATCATATCTCAATTAAAAATTTCGTAAATAAGCTAAACTATTTGTCAGGTATTACAATGATTTGTTTAATGAATCAAATCGAACATAAGAATTCTTAAAATGCATGCACTGTATCGTGTGTGTTTTAGTATGTATGAAGTGCGAGGGATTTTAATTGTTTTCGGTGTAAAACACTACTGCCGGTAGTTCTCGTTAAATGCGAAACTTCCTGCCCTTAAGTGTATAGCCGCAAAACGTAGTTTAAGCGTATTCGTTGCTTGGGGTCTTATGATGATAAGGGGGTGCTTGCCGAAACTGTAGACACTCCTGCTTGTAACCAAAAGTTTTTTCGACCGCTTTTAAAAAACTTTAACAATTTTTTGGTAAATATTTAATTTATTTCATCTTTTCATAACGAAAATATTTTCAATAAACGGCTTACAACTTTTTTTTTGTAAATATGTGAACGAAAATATTTTGGATAAACGGCAAAAAACAATTTTTTTATCGCTTTAAATTGGAAATATTTTTGAAAAACAACGTACAAATATTTTAGTTAATATGTGAATTTTTTATCACAGGATTCCTAATTAATTTTTTGTTTAAATATATCAGTTTTTTAATTGAACCGATATTATTTTGCTGTGTATGTACATTATTGTAAGCAACTGAAAGTGCACATAGGAAACACATAAACGCACTACGAACATTCTGAAAACAAATTCGTAGCCACAATCAAATTTTGTTGCCAACCAAATTTCGTTGCCGTAACCAAATTTTTATAGCGGACTAAACTCTAAGTATTCCACCAGTAAAAGCAATTGGGTGCCAAAAGCCCATTGTTACAGCTGATGTGTGAGAGTTGCATTGTCGTGCTGCTTCCACGAACAACTTTTGTTGGATTGGTCACCTTGACCCACACTGTCGATTGTTGCTTCTTAGATCCATGATTCGTCACCTATAACGATATTATACACTGCATTTGGACTATCACGTTTTTTTCAACATTTCTTTGCTTGTAGACGCGATCCTTTTTGTAATCATTTGTCAAACCATGTTCGAAATTCTTCGCGGAGCGAACGACGTCCGTTTGTAGTGGACCAAACTCTAAGTATTCCACCAGTACAACCGAATTCTAACTGTATACTAAACCGAATACTAACTGTCTGAAATGTCCAGGGCATGACATTTCAGTACATTAAATTGTCCCATTCTAATTAGTCGATTTGTCTACTATTAATTGTATCTCACTTTGTGTTAATCAGCACCTAGATGCGACAACAAACTACCCGTTTTCGGTTATGAGAACTAAGTTATTTGGTGTCTGTTCCAATTATTGGTGCCAACAAATAGTTTTATAAAAAACAACAGAATACAGAGCAAAAGTCGTTTTGCATTCGGTTCGGAATATAAAACTTCCGTTGTAATAATAAAAGAGAATTATTTATGTTGCAATCACCAAATGTTTATATGCAACTGTTCTGTATGGAAATTAGGTTCGAAATACCTACAAGAATATTGCTTCGATCATATTACGAGGGCTGCTATATATATCTCGGGCCTAATAAAGAAAACGCGAATATTTATCATCAAAAATGATTTTATTGTTTTTCAAAGTATTCTCCAGCATTATTTATACACTTTTGCATGCGCTCAAACCAATTGTCGAAGCACTTTTTCCACTCCGATTGAGGCACCAACAAAACATGGTTTGTGAACGCTTCAACAGCATCTTCTGGCGACGAAAATCGTTGACCACGCATTTTTTTCTTGATGTGCGGGAATAAAAAGAAGTCATTGGGTGCCAAGCGGATTACTCATCAATTCGACGTTTTGGCCGGTCAAAAAGGCGCTGGTTTGAGCCGAAGTGTAAGAGCTCGCATTGTCATGGTGTACAATGATTCGTCTTTTCTTGTTCGTTTTTCGAATTTCTCCGCAGACTTCAGGCAAACCAATTGTGGTGTACCACTCTGAATTGACCGTCCTTGCTCAAACAAACAATCGCCACATGACCAGTTTTGCCGAAGAAACAGGCGACCATTATCCATAATTCGTATAGATCCATAATTCGTCACCTGTGACGATCTTATAAACGACTTTTGAAGCATCGCGATCGTATTTTTTTTAAATTTCTTTGCACCAATCGACAAGAGCCTTTTTTTGAGCGATTGTTCCAATCCAACGAGAACAAACCTTTTTTACGGCCAGGTGTTCATGCATTATCGAATGTATGCTGGTGGAAGAAATGCCCAAGGATGTCTCTATCTTACGGTTTGTCACATGACGATCTTGCATTATTAGTTCACGCACGGCATCAATGTTCTCTGGCCGTTTTTGGACGACCTTCGTGCCTTCGACCTTTAAGCGAGCGTCGGCCACGATTGAATTCATTAAACCAGTATTTCGCAGTGCTATAGGATGGTGCTTCATCGCCATACAAAGATTTAAGTTCATCGATGCACTCTTGTCGTGATAATCCACGTCAAAATTTGTGAAAAATGATAGCACGAAAATTTTCAAGAGTTGATTCCATTTTTTTGCCAAATTAATTTTTTCAAGTCACTGTAAACAACACAAATAATTGTCGTACGTCAAAACGTTCTGAGTAAGTTTATGCTAAAAAAAAATGTCAAACTTTCCAATAGAAAAGTCAGATGGCGCCAGGCAACACCTAGTGTTGCCTTCCAGAATTATATGTAGCAATCCTCGTATATCTAAATATTCGATTGATATATTTTAATACTTGATTATACTGATGAAATGAAGTGAAACAAAGTGAAACTGCCACAACAGAATCTCCTGTTGTAGATCTTCTTTAAATTGTTCAGTGATTCCAACTAGTGGTAAAGACAACAAATAATTTCGTTCTAAAAACCATCTTCGTACTACTTACTACATGAAAATAATCAATATAAAACTAAATCAAAAATTTAAATGATTTTTAATTTTTTTAATGTTATTCATTTATTCCACTTTTTTATTTTATAAAATATTATATATTAGTAACTAAAAAACTGATTTTTTTTTACTTCTGAAAGACGAATTATTCCTTTTTTCGCTCCTTTAGCTCCTTTGTTTCGATTCAGTCTTTTTCTTTTACACATTGAGCAGGGATTAACTGGCATCTACATTTTAAGAGATGATAAAATGGCAAAGTGACATTGATTATCGTGGAGCCGGTTTAAACCTGTTCAATACAATTTTTATCTTGATTTGACTACAAAATTATTTTATTAGAAATGTGCTTAATGTCCCTTAAGTGTTGAGTAGAATTTTTTGTCATATTTGGGGTTCTGTCTACTAAAACTCTGTTGAACGAATCAACATTCGGTTGTACTGATGGAATATTTGTACTACACAAAACCACTATCATTCAGTTGACAAAACAATATGGCTGTGACAAAGAATCTGTTCTCTGTCCGTATATTCCACACTAGGCTGTTCTGGCAAATAGTATTTTGAACTCCATTCCATTAGCATAACTAACTTGTTGGATGTCTGAACTAAAATATGGCCGTATTCATCATTTTATGGTACTCCTATGTCTACGCGAATTTTCACAACGATTGTTATTAATACTGAAGACACTCAAAAATTAGAACTCTCAGAAATTAGATGCATTGACAATTCGGAAACTAGAACCAATAAATACTAAAAAACAAGCAATTATTACTGATTACATGTTACGCAAAAACTAACTATGATAAGATACACTGCCACCGCAATCCAGCATTTGGATAAAAGCATTTTCCTTTACTTCAGTAAATCATATTAAGTTTGAAACATTTATGTGATATAATTTGACTGAAATGTTATTTAAGTTTTTGTTTTTCTTAATAAAATACTCAAAATTTGAAGAAAAAAAATAGCGTATTCGCCATATTTTTGCAAAAATAAGAAAACGTCCAGATATTAGAACTTTTCGGAAATAAGAGCCACTCGAAAAACAAAGTGGCTCTAATTTGAGAGCGTCTACTTTATATGCTGATTGCAACAGAAATTATTATCGTAAATCGCAATTTTAATATTTCGAACCGAATTCCAACTGAACTTTCTTTTTCTGTAGAATATACTTATGTCCGAGTAGTACTTATACTTTTGATATGTACATCCACACAGAGAAAAAATCAGTTGAAAATCGTTCGAACTACAAATACGAGTATTCGGTTAGATAAACATACATTCTGTTAAAATGATCAACAATCCATGGTATTGATGGTTACATGGTTCGACTTACCAAAAAGTGGTAGCTACAATAATATTACGTTTCTTACAGCTAATATGTCGGCTATACCAACCGTATTCAGTATAACTATTGGTTGCCACAACTGGTGATTGTTATGAAGTACATGTTACTTCGGTACCAATAATTGGTGGTGGCAAGAAATAAATCCTTTGTAGTAGTTCCAGTTAACAAATGCTTGTGGTAATGACAACCGAATTCAAAGAGTACTCGTACTTAATAATATATAACAACAATCAATACATGTACAATTGAAGTTCAAAATAATCATCTTAGTTAGTTAGGGTTACCGATACTTTGTCTCATCTAAAACTCTCAGTTCTCGCTACTGATAATTGCCGTGTACCCAATCAAAAATATATATAGTTTGTGCAACCAGCAACAAACGGTTGACAAAAAATTCGGTTGTCGCTACAATTCTGTTCTCTGTGTGTACATAAATACGAGTACCTTAATTTGTTGGCTGCCATCTTGCACTTGACTAAATCAGATTATAAATTATAATACATTCTGAAGTTTGCGAAAGAAAAGTGGGTTCCAACTTTAATGTCCCTAACTAGTAAAATATGACATTTGCGCCGTCTTGCCGTGTGGGATTAGAGGATTAAAGTCAAACGTAAAACAAACATCAACGAAATTTATACAAAACCTTTAATGCTAGAAAATAAAAGCGAAAGACATTTTTATAGCACACCAGAGGAACGTTGTCTTTTGAAGTAATCCAAATGTTGATAGTCACTTTGTTCGGAGTGGTCGTAAATGGCGGTGGTCATCTTTAATTGTTACACCCCCAAAACAAAATGTCAAAAGGACTCCTTGAACGTCACAAGAGCAAATGGTTATTTGTATATATAGAGTCATGGTATTCGTAGTGTTGGGTACAAACAACGTATAAAGTAAGTTATATTTTTTTTTTGATTTTCAATGAACTGATTAATGGCGCTCATAACCAATATTCATGACTTCTAGAAAATGTAACCGGGACAATATTTTTAGCGGCGCATAAAAAAATGTTTATATTTTTGATTTATACAGGGTGAGCGATTTAACATTTTAAATTTGAATCGTCTTTAAAAAAAAGTACTGATAATATTTTTAAATTTCTGGCTTTATTGGAAAGGTTTATATTTGTCATTTAATAATAGAGCACATTGTCATGCATATGACTGCCACAACTGGCTCGGCAGCACCTCATTTGATCAACCCGATTTTTCAGTACATTTTCGATTGTATCGGATCGAATCTCTTCAATGGCAACTTCGAGTTCATGTTTTAACGCGGATGATTGCATAAGTAACATAGCAACAAAGCCGTTAATAATTGTCAAATATGTCGACGACCTTTTCACAATAATACCAGAAGATGCAATCACCTACATGCTGAATTCGCTCAACCAATTTCACAATAACATAAAATGTACTATGGAAGAAGAGAAAGATGTAAAACTAGCGTTTTTGGATACTTCAGTCATACGAAAGGACAAAAAGTTGGCAACAGCGTCGAGCAGGATTATTAACTTTTTCTCCAAACACCAACCATAAAACGACCAGAATTACCACTGCTAGAAATTTAATATGCCGGGTCCTGACAATAAGCGATACGGAGCTTAACAAAGCCAACAGAAGAATGATCAGAAATATACTTCAGGACAAGGACTTCCCAAAAAGTCTCAGGGAGCAATTAATAAAGGTCCATATGGAAAGATCGAAAATGAGTACTAATGAAAGGGACAGTATAAAAAGATACAAATCACTTACTTTTGTAGCAGAGAACTCTGAAAGGATTCAAAAGTCAAAGATTTATGCCATATAGAACTTTACGGTTGCTATATATATTTCTGAAGGTCGTCACAGGTGGCGAATCATGGATCTATACGTATGAGCCCGAAACAAAACAGCAATCGACTGTGTGGGTCTTTGAAGACGAACCAAATCCAACGAAAGTTGTTCGTGGAAGAAGCACTTCGAAAACAAATGGTCGCCTGTTTCTTCGGCAAAACTGGTCATGTGGCGACTGTTCCGCTTGAGCAATGTAGGACAATTTTTTTTACTTTGGACGCACCCTGTAGTTGAATAAAATCAACTGTACACCTTCAAAAATTTTTCTTTCTTTTCACCTTTATTTCTTACGTATATTTCCAAACTTTCATCTGAGTTATGTATTCTATATGTCTCCACAATAATGATTTCTAATCTGACCTTCAGAACAAGCATTAATCTATCGATTGGTAAATATTCCTTATTTAGAAAACATGCTCGAGCGGTAGTTGAAGGACTTTATGGCCATATTGTACATTTCCCAAATGGAAAGATCTCTTAGCGTCCCAGACAGACCTCAACCATATGCAAAATTAATCCGAGTGGAATGATTTCCACATACACACATACATATGTACGTGTATTCGGGGGAAATATGAAAACCGTTGATATGCCTATCATTCGCGTATGAACGTTCACCAAAGATTCGTTAAGATAACATGGACTTTTCTCGGACATACCGATAGAGAGAGAGAGAACGATAATCTGCATTTGTGTCGGCGCCAACATTGAAATTGCATTCCATGACGCTTTGTGCCTCAACGTCTGTCACTGGTATCTCCGAGCATTGAGCACACAATCTTTTGCATGGTGTTGACGATGATAATCGCCGACCAGCAGCAACAACGGCGTCGCATCATCATCCGCAAACAATGTAGGTGACAAAAATTTCTCATTTCAACAAGAGCCATTCCATTGACGCTCGCAGACAGAGTTATTGACACATGAAGGATAACCGCAATTCTTCCTTTCCTCTGGCCAGTGCCGCCTACACTCCGCACACTTTCTAGCCCACACATTTCTGGAGAAGCCACACAACTTCAATTCGATGTCTACCTGAGCGGCGATGTTTAGAGGCTGCCTAGTAGAGGCATCAAGCCAAGCCGGCAGGTGGTACTTGTGTTCATAATAAGATGGTCATTATGCAGAAAGTTCATCCCAGCTTGGAAATGGAAGAAGAAATGCCATAAAAACACAATACCCAAACAAAAACATATACACACACGTAGAGACGCACTAATGAGGATAAGAATGAATGTATAATGAGAGAGAGAGAGAGAGAGAGAGAGAGAGAGAGAGAGAGAGAGAGAGAGCGAGCATGAGAGGGGTTGCAACAGAAGTTGGAAAATTAACAAAAAGTCCACTTAAGGGGCTTACCATGGATAACCAGCGGAAAAATTAACTCCTGCAGAGAGACAACAGATTGTTTTTGTCCTTTGTTTACCTGGCATTGTCCTTCAGTATTTTTTGTGTCGTTTTGTTTAAATATACAGTGGGGGTAATAAGGATAAGTTCACTTACTAGAGGATAACTCAGTTTTTGTTTAAAGAGAACATTTTAACTGATCTGGCCAATTTTAAAAAACCTACCGTTGCAGAGCGGACAAAACTCTACGCGCAAAGTCAATGGCATTTCTTGCTTAATTCCCTCAACATGCGGGGGTCTTCTCTCCAAATTTGTAAGTTCGTATAATTATTGACCGGGACAAATTGTTTAATGCTGACTTTGCATTTGACACTCAAAAAAAATATGCTATCATATTGAGTTCTGGCCCTTATCCTAAGGGCCAAAAAGATAAATTTTACAGGACAAAGTTTTCATTGATTATTTCAAAATATTTTCCTAAAATGAAATATATTTATAGGCAAGAATTTTTGAACTTATTAGGATAATAATTTGTTTACATTAGAAACCAAAAGAGAAACCAAAAAGTTATTCAGAAGGCAGTCGAAAAAACTTTAAGTTGCATGCAGGGTTGACTGCAGTTGGGTGAACTCTACTTCACTATTCCAGGCCCCAAGAAAACAGTACGAGGGGTTTTTAATGTGGTTACTTCGTTGGGTGGAATTCTCTACTGCCGGCAGTTTCTGATACAATTCAAAGCTGCCTGCACTTAAGAGTCTGATTATAAAAATATAAATGATTATAAATGTCCATATATTGCATATATTTATTTAGCAAAATAGTAAAATATTTTAAATTGTTTAGCTCGTTTGTTTTATTTCAGTCTGTTGCTTTTACACATTGAACAGGGATTAACCGGCTCAAGACCTCTTGCTTCTATATTTAAATAGAAGACAAGTTTTTAACAAAATGGCAACGTGACATTGATTTTAAATTCGATTTCGACTAGTTTTCATGACGGGGAAATTAACATCTTAGTAATTCAAAAACAATTTATAAAAAAAACTTGAGAAACTTCACCTGCACCTTTTTACAGAGGTGCCTTAAGTCCCTTAAAGGGAAAGTTTTTGCCCCTGCGCCGAATTCGCCCATTAACAACCGCTTATGACCACGATCCATCATCATGCTAATTTTCAGGATCCTAAGATGACTCACAAATTGGATTAAATTTATTTTATTACTGGGGATTTTACACTTACCGATTTCTTGTTTATTTTTTTTTTAGAAAAATTTAAAAAGCTGTAGTTAAGTAACGAAAAAGGTTATGGGGGAAAGAGGTCGGCGCGACGCTCATTTTTTAAATGCGGTGTAGCGCCTATAGCTATAGGACGATCGTACTGAAACATTATGCTTCTATGAGTCAGGAGATTAAGACTATTGTAACGGATACGATTTTAAAAAGGCTCGTGACACAGCCCTCATATTCAAAAATCAATCATGCCTTCAAGCTCATAAACTTTAAAATAAGGAACATCAGAATCGGAATACATACTTGTGTGTATAATAAATAACGTTCGGGGGATTAAAGTGGGCGGTGCCACGTTAATTTTTTTAAAAGCGATGTGGCTCCTTTAATCATAAGCTTCTGTGGATTAGGATATTGTGACATATAATTAAGAGGTAGGGCTTAAAAAGGGCGTGACACCGCCCTCTTATTTAAACATTTAGCACACCCATAGCTCATTAGCTGTTGGGAATATCAGAATCGTTAAACATACTATTAGTGTGCAATAAAAAACGTGTGGGGTAACAGTGGGCAGTGGCCAATCGTCAATAGCTGCACGAACCTCGTCCAATGGAAAATTGGTCACAGCTCGAACCAAAGCAGTCTTAAGAGATCCAATGTTGGGGTATCTTTTGTGACAAACCTTGTCCTCTAAAACCGTCCACAATTTTTAATCCAATGGGCTCAAATCTGGACTGCCTGAGGGCCATTCTTCAGAGCAAATGAACGCTGGCAAATTGTTTCGAAGCCAGACCTAGGACGTTTTAGCCTTATGGGCCGGCGCAGAATCCTGCTGGAAATTCCATAGCTGGTTTAGGAACAGGGAATTGTTAAGAGGCTTCACAACAGCTTCCAAAACGGTTTCTTGGTAAACTTTACCCGATGTTTTGACCCCTTGTTCCCAGAAATGCAGGTCAGTGACCCCATCTTAAGAGACACCCCACCAAACCATGACTGAAGCTGGGTGATGACCCTTTTCCAACCTTGGGATCAGTTCAGATGCTTCCTTAGATGACCGCGCATACACTTTATTATTTTGCTCCTGAACGGTAAAAATTTTTTCATCGGTGAACAAAATTTTTCTGTGCAAGTTATCTGCGTGCTTCACCAAAAGACGTGTGAATTTTTCAATCCAATTTTTTTTAAAGCTGCAGTCAATAAATGTCCTGTTCGTTGTTTGAAAGCCTCAAGTCCCAAGTCTTTTGAATGATTTGACTCATGGTCTCTTGCGTGAAATTCATTTCACGGGCCATGATTTTCTGTTTTCGGAGCGGATTTCTGTGAATTCTTGATTTAACGGCTTTGATGACATGCGGTGTTCGAACAGAGCGTGGGCGGTCCGACCGGTGGCGGTCTTTTACATCTCCAGTCTCCTCAAACAGTTTTATGCATCGGCAGACGAGCATGCGGCTAATCCCTAGTGGCCGGAGCGTTTTGAAAATGTCGCTTTTTTTCATTTCACACTTGAAAAGCGCTATTACAGCGATATGGCTCTCATTATCTGACCGCTCCATGATAAAAGTTGAAAGAATTTAAAGATCCCGTTACAGACTAACGCTATTGAGGTTAGCTTTCTAAACCCATATGACATTAACGAGGTATGTTCAGTTCTACTATTGAAATGGGTGTGTTCAATGTTGTAACAGTATTTATGTCCCTACTAAGTATAGTACGAGGGCGACCGCAAAACTAACTGGCCTGGCATATTTTCTGTTTTACTAGCAACTTTTTTTTGTTTTTTAAAAGCAATCTTTTATAAGCCATCTGTCAAAATTTCCGAAATATTTAATAATTATTTTCTTTGTTACAGGTGATTGATGTAAACAAGGTTTATAATTTTTGAAAAATGGAAAATAAAGAGTTTCGTGCGGTAATTAAACACTTTTATATGAAAGGTTATACGCCACAATTAATCAAAGATGAATTGGATTCTGTTCATGGTGATAATGCACCATCATACTCCACCGTGAAATCCTGGGTTCAACAATTTAAAATGGGTCGTTCAAGTACGGAAGATGAACAACGCTCTGGAAGACCGAAAACTGCTACTACTATTGAAAACATTAGAAAAATATTTTATGGAGTGACTAAAGACAGACGAATAAAGCTCAGAGAACTTACTGATATTGTTAAAAAACACGAAAAACAAGTTTGGAGTATTTTACATGATGAACTCCTCATGAAAAAGCTATCCGCAAGATGGGTGCCGCGTTTGTTGACTCTGCCCCAAAAAATCGTCCGTTGGACCAATTCCGAGGAGCTTTTAGCGATTTATCAGCGTAATCCAATAGAGTAATTGCACCGATTCATAACTCTTGATGAAACATGGATTCATCACTACATCCCAGAATGCAAAGAACAGTCAAAACAATGGATAGCAGCTGGTAAAAGTGGTCCCAAGAAGGCGAAAACTGTTAAGTCAGCAGGAAAAGTAATGGCCACAGTATTTTGGGATGCAAGGATTTATTGATTATCTTGAGAAAGGAAAAACTATAAATAGTGAATACTATTGTGCGTTATTGGATCGGTTGAGTGAAGAAATAAAGATAAAACGACCGCATTTAGAAAAAAGTTCTTTTTCATCAAGATAATGCTCCTTCACACACTGCATTTTTAACTCAACAAAAACTGGCCGAATTGCGATTTGAAATTGCTCCGCATCCACCATATAGTCCAGATTTAGCTCCTTCTGATTATTTCTTGTTTCCAAATTTAAAAAAAATTCTCGGTGGCCAAAAATTTTCGTCCAATAGCGAGGTTATTGCTGAAACTGAGGCATATTTTGAAGATCTTGAAAAATCTTATTTTTCGGATGGAATTAAAAAACTTGAAAAACGTTTGATGAAGTGTATTGAGTTGGAAGAAGATTATGTTGAAAAATAAATAATAATAATTCCAAAAAAAACGGTTCTTTTTATGTTAGGCCAGTTACTTTTGCTGTCGCTCTCGTATGTACAATTTTAAAAAGGGGCTTAGTACCGCTCTCTTTTTCCGCAAATTTATTTCTTTATATTTTTGAGAGAGTGTATTCGAAATCCGATTTTCACAGAGTATATACGGACACAAATTTACATCACATTTTAAGTTTTGGTGTGTAAGAATTAAGACTTGGGGAAAGGTGGATGATTCTACTTCCCTTTTATTCCTAATATGTTATAATAAAAACTTTGTACTATAAAGAAACTGATAAAGTTGACAGCAATTATCAGACGGACGACATTGTTTTTGTTAATTGACAAACCCTGAAGATGAAGTCAATCGAAATATTGGGATAAATAAAACTTAAACAACACAGAACAACGAGTTAAAATAAATGACCTCATGCCGAAAAATAATTTATAAAATAACAACACTAAAGGTCAACTATTCACTTACAACAACTGATAAAACTTAATTTTTGTTTTTTAAAAAAGTATTTTTAAAACACTTATATTAATTTCTGCTACTGTCTATGTGTATACTCGTACTCCTCTGTGCAAGGCTTAGTCCGATATTGTTTATGTATGCGTGGGGTTAGATAAGCCGCAGAAAAAACGCCGTACTTTTCTTTATTGCACATAAACATTGCAAAGAAAGCAGCACAGCGCATCTAAGCATCTCCAAAGGTCCATCTAAGAAGTACGCACTCGTCCCTTTTTAAGCGCCTTTAATTTACGTGCCAAGTGGTCATTGAGGGCCAACACAACTGAAGTGCTTTTGCGTTTGGTTTGTGCGCGGCAACGGGTGTCATAAAAATTAAAGGAAAATTTAAATGCCAACACTTCAAATCAACCCACAGATTTTCGAGCATAATTGCGGTTTTTAAAACGTTCACCATTGCCTGCACCCCTCACAGCATTTCTTATTTTTCCCTCATCAAGCTTATTTTACAAGCCAAAAGAAATAACAAAAACAAGACAGAATTTATTTTTAGATTAGACTTGCAGGAATGTTTATAAACCTTTTCGAAAAAGTGCCTCTTTGAATAGCGTTAATTGTGAAAATGTGTCAGCTTAAAGCATTTTTTTGTTTTTTGACATTTAAGCCGCTTAACGAGATCTTTCTTTATTTTAATGTGGGCTAGCAGTAGTTATGGCTAATGTTCGCGCCCTCATTTGGTTTTTTTTCTAACGTAATAGGGTCAAATAGATTTGTACGTTTTTCTAATTGCAAATAATTTCATTCTTTTTTTTTTAGTAATTAAGAATTATTTGATTTTTTTTTTAATCTGAGCATAAGGGGATTTTTTGGTCGGGGTGCGATAGTGGATAAACGTACGCACAGTGGGTCCAAGCTGACTAAAAGTATTATTATGTGCGAGCACCAGGTGAGAGATTTCGTACGCTTCTAAAAAAGTTCAACGGGTTGCAACGGGTTTTATTCGTGCTTTGCTGCACAGAAAAACTAAAATTTGGATTTATTTAAAAAGTTTAAAAAAAAAAACAAATTATTAGCAATCCTGTGAATAACGGTTCACATTTTTCTGATTTCAGGTTGTGAACAGATTCACATACGAGGGCGGTTCGGAAACTTCTTAGCCTAGCACAAAAAGCGCGGTATAAACAGAAAAAAGTTAAGTGTTCGGAAACGTGCATCTCTGCTATGAACACATGTTAAATTAGTTTTTTGTTTCGATCTGGCAACTCCTTCATATAGAAACAGGTGTTCACAAAAGACGCATCCGGGATTTTTTTACAATGGAAAAATTAGAAATGCGTGGTGTCATTAAATAATTACATAAAAAAGGTTTATCGGGACAAGAAATTCATAATGATATGGTGAATGTGTTAGGTGAAAGTGTTCCTTCATATGCAACAGTAAAAAATTGGGTTGCTGAATTTAAACGTGGTCGTACAAGCATTGAAGATGGACGTCCAAAAACAGAAATTGTAGCCAAAGTGCATGATATGGTATTAAATGATCGACGAATAAAAGTGCGTGAAATAGCTAATATCATGGGCATCTCAAATGATCGAGTCCATTTAATTTTGCATGAAGAACTACAGGTGAAAAAGCGTTCTGCAAGATGGGTGCCGCACTTGTTAACAGTCGACCAAAAAGTCATAAGATTGAACATTTCTCAAGCTTGTTTGGATCATTTTCAGCGAAATAAACTGGATTTTAAGCGTCGTTTCATAACTGTTGATGAGACCACTGGATCCACCACTATACTTCAGAGACAAAATAACAATCCAAACAATGGACTGAAGCTGGAGGAAGTGCCCCAAAGAAGGCAAAAACAATTCAATCGGCTGGTAAGGTTATGGCAATGGTTTTTTGGGACTTCAAATGTATTTTATTGATTGACTATCTGCAAAAGGGTAAAACAATAAATTTAGAGTACTATTGCAACCTTTTAGATCAATTAAATGTACAAATTCGAGAAAAACGTCCTGGCTTACAACACAAAATAATAATTTTTCATCAAGATAACGCACCAGCGCACAATGGTTTAAACAATGGCTAAAATCAACGAATTAAAGTACGAGTTGCTTGACCACCCACCTTATTCTCCTGATTTAGCTCCCAGTGACTTTTACCTGTTCCCAAATCTAAAAAAATTCCTTGCTGGCAAGCGTTTTACCTCAAATGAAGATGCAATTACAGTTGTAAACCACTATTTTGAAGACCTTGAGGAAAACTATTTTAATCAAGGGATAGAATTGCTAGATAAGCGTTGGACTAAGTGTATTGAAGTTTCAGGAGAGTATATTGAAAAATAATAATATTTTTGAAAAACTAACTATTCTCTTTCATTGATAGGCTAAGAACTTTCCGAACCGCCCTCGTATTTACAAAAAATTGTATGGCATGTATCAAAAATATTTTTGCTTTCAAAAATAAAGTGTGGTCTAACTAAAACGCACGATGTTAACTGTAAATAAAACAAAAAGTTTTTAGAGAGTTATCTTCATCATTATCATCATCATTTTTTTTATTATTATTAAGGATCTTTGACAATAATTGTTCGGTGGCATAGCTCTATCCGATGGACCATACTTTCAATGGCTCTGAGACATAATGGAGGTTCTATTTCGAATTGCTCTGGGCTTATTGACCTACATTTTTTTTTTAAATAACCCTATAAAAAAAAAGTCCAACGGTGTCAAATTACATGAATGTGGCGGCCAATTCACATCGCTATGACGTGAGATAACACGGCCATTGAATTTCTCGCTCAAAAAAGCCATTGTTTCGTTGGGTGTATGGCAAGTGGCACCATCCTGCTGGAACCACATATCTTCCAGTTCCATATCCTCAATTTCTATTCACAATAAGTCCTTTATCATCTCGCGATAGCGAACATCATCCACAGTAACTGCTTGGCTGATCTCATTTTCGAAGAAGTACAGCCCAATGACGCCTACAGCCCATACACCGCACCAAACAATCACTTTTTGTGGATGCATTGACAGCGCATCCACCGTGGACATACCCACTGTGGAAGTGCACAAAATGCATTCTGATTTGAACGCCCGGTTTCAACAATCTTAACGCGCTGCTCAACGTCCGAGTACCTCTTCATGATTGAAATTGTCAAACACGGAAACGAAGAAATGTCAAATTACGCCAGGCAAACAATTAAGATCGTGCAGTATGGTTGGACAAACCATTACGTTGATTCGTTTGATCGCAATGGGGCTTTCTACAGTCGGACGGACAGGGCAAGATCGTTATACAATTTTACAACGATCAATAATTTATATATCAATCAATATTTCGTGGTGTTGCAAACAAAATTGGTGGTGTTGCAAGACAAACTTAGTAAAATAAATAATTATTTTTTTATTTTTTTTTTGGCTTCCTTTTAGTTTATAAGTTCGGGTAAGCAATACTATGTTACATTCATAAACACCCTGTTTGGGTTATTATAACAGACTAAATTTGTTTTCATTACCTATTCTTCTAACAAACGAACAAATGTATACAAAATATCCGCCCACACATGAGCTTACGAGGGCGACCGCAAAAGTAACTGGCCTAACATAAAAAGAACCATTTTTTTTGGAATTATTATTATTTATTTTTCAACATAATCTCCTTCCGACTCAATACACCTCATCAAACGTTTTTCAAGTTTTTTAATTCCATCCGAAAAATAAGATTTTTCAAGACCTTCAAAATATGCCTCAGTTTCAGCAATAACCTCGCTATTGGACGAACATTTTTTGCCACCGGGAAATTTTTTTAAATTTGGAAACAAGAAATAATCAAAAGGAGCTACATCTGGACTATATGGTGGATGCGGAGCAATTTCAAATCGTAATTCGGCCAGTTTTTGTTGAGTTAAAAATGCAAAAATGATGAAAAATAACTTTTTTTCTAAATGCGGTCGTTTTATCTTGATTTCTTCCCTCAACCAATCCAATAATGCACAATTAATATTCACTATTTATAGTTTTTCCTTTCTCAAGATAATCAATAAATATTATACCCCTTGCATCCCAAAATACTGTGGCCATTACTTTTCCTGCTGACTTAACAGTTTTCGCCTTCTTGGGACCACTTTTACCAGCTTCTATCCATTGTTTTGACTGTTCTTTGCATTCTGGGATGTAGTGATTGATCCATGTTTCATCAACAGTTATGAATCGGCGCAAGAACTCTATGGGATTACGCTGATAAATCGCTAAAAGCTCCTCGGAATCGGTCCAACGGACGATTTTTTGGGGCAAAGTCAACAAACGCGGCACCCATCTTGCGGATAGCTTTTTCATGTGGAGTTCATCATGTAAAATACTCCAAACTTGTTTTTCGTGTTTTTTAACAATATCAGCAAGTTCTCTGAGTTTTATTCGTCTATCTTTAGTCACTTCATTAAATATTTTTCTAATGTTTTCAATAGTAGTAGCAGTTTTCGGTCTTCCAGAGCGTTGTTCATCTTCCGTACTTGATCGACCCATTTTAAATTATTGAACCCAGGATTTCACGGTGGAGTATAATGGTGCATTATCACCATGAACAGAATCCAATTCATCTTTGATTAATTGTGGCGTATAACCTTTCGTATAAAAGTGTTTAATTACAGCACGAAACTCTTTATTTTCCATTTTTCAAAAATTATAAAACTTGTTTACTTCAATTACCTGTAACAAAGAAAATAATCATTAAATATTTCGGAAATTTTGACAGATGGCATATAAAAGATTGCTTTTAAAAAACAAACAAAAAAAAGTTGCTAATAAAACAGAAAATGTGTCAGGCCAGTTATTTTTGCGGTCGCCCTCGTAGTTTAGGTTCCATTACTGCTCTCTATTCCACCAATAATACTTTAAACAAACTGAATGACTGTATTGGCACTCATTCTCAAATAGTTTTCTTTGCTCACTCTTTGCTAATTAAATAAATTGTGCTCCACTTCGTTTAAACACCTGAAAAACGGGCGATACAATTGAAAAGAAAAATCAAAATGTTTTGCTACGTTCATTTTGATCCTATGCCAAAAATCCATTTTCAATTACCGAGAGAATAGTCCTGCATTCACAGCACTGAATGTGTCGTTTTGTTTTTCGCACTTTACTGGAAATCACATTAATTGGTTCAATTACTGGCGAAAAACCATAGCCTGCTGTTACTTTGTGCACAAAAAGGACAACAACCGCAACATTTCAAATTCAAATATCCGAACGCTTAGCAACAGCATGACTTTAAAGTTGCCAACGAAAACACAAACTGTAATTTAACTAACCAAGCCATTTAAAGCCATAGTAGTCGCAAGATAATTCCATACAACAATTTCCGAAAAAAACCCATGTTATGTTTACGGATATATAAAGGGCTTTTCAATAGCAATGTTTGAATGTTAAAAAAAACTTTTAATATTCCCGAAATTGAGGGACCGATCGTTAAACTAGTCATCTTAACGCTATGCAATTCTTTGTTTACGTAAAAATGGTCGTACAAGGTGGACGATTTAACATTTTAAATTTGAATCGGCTGTAAAAAAAAGTACTAAAAATGTTTGCAAATATCTGGTTTTACTGGAAAGGTTGAGCTTTGTCATTTAAAAATGGAACATATACAATGGATACATATGCAATATGAACTGGCTCGGCAGTACCTTATCCAATCAACCCAATTTTTCAGTACATCTTCGATTGTTTCGGGTCGAATCTCTTCAATGGAAATTTTGATTTCAGTTTCAACACTTCAATTGGCTCTTGATGACTTGCATAACATTTATCCTTAATTGCTCCCCACAGAATATAATCCAAAGGGCTGAAATCATAGCTCCGAGGAGGCCAACTGAAAAACTGAAAATTTCGGCTGATTATTTAATTTTCAAAAACAGTGAGTAAAATATCGGTGGTTGCGTTTACTTGTTGAAACCAAATGTCGTCCATGTCATTCATTCTCTTGAATTTTTGGCAACAAAACTTCGTTGAGCGTGGCGCGATAAGGCCCATCGTTGACGGTAACGGTGTTGGTAACCGAGATGAAAATAAGCTTCATCTGAAAACACGATTTTTCATCATTTGCTGTTCGACTAAATTTGAATGCCGGACCGTAAGCCATTTCCGAATGGGGTCGAGTGAATAGAGTAGATTTTAATGTGCGTAAGACACAGTGCTGCTTGTTGTCTCACAAACGATTCATTGACCCAAGAGTATCGTCATTATCTATCGATGAGTATCGTCATTATCTCTTGATGTTCTGGGCATGAAAATACAATATGACGCTCGTTGGCCAAGGCATTTATTCGAAGTGTCGAAAGAAGCACTCAAGTGTATAGGCTTTCTAAAGCGGTGCAAGAAATATTTAACTCCTTCGGATCTCTTCGATATCTATACAACCTACATCCAGCCAAAGATGGAATACAACTCTCATATATGGGCAGGTGCTCCAAAATCATCCTTGGAGCTACTTGATCGTGTCCAAAGGAGGGTGATGGTGTTGATAGGTGACAGTAGGGTATCCAACTCTATTGTTGCCCTTGAGCATCGTCGGAATATAGGTTGTGTGTCGCTATTCTATCGTTACTTTCATGGTGTGTGTTCTTCAGACATTCGTCGTCTAAATCCTGACGTGAGGATGTTCGGCAGGGATACACGACTTTCCAGGAATTCACACACATTTGTTATCGATTGGCCGGTTGACCGCACTATACGCAGAAAAAAAGTATGGTTGTGATGACAATATTCGAAGAGGATAATACTATTGTTGGGTATATGGTTGTGCTACAACAATATTATGGTCCTCACAACAATAGTATGATTCAAATACAACCATACTATGATCCTCACAACAATAGTATGATTCACACATAACCATACTAAGATCCCCACAACCATAGTATGCAACCATGCACACTCAACCATGTTATGATCCCAACAACCATAGTGCGATCACACACAAGTAAACTATGATTAATAGAATTTGTTTGAGTTGTCGACAATAGATTTGATCCCCAAAATTATTTATTAAAATTGGTTTAAGTTGTCAACAATAGATTTGAATTATGAAAATTATTCAAAAATGCATTAAATTCAAAATATTAGGAGTGATTTATTTCACAGTAGAAAAAATAAGTTTAAATAAACGTAAGCGTTTTTATTAAAAATATATCAAAAAAACAAAGCCAAAACACCTTGTTTAAAAAATATTAGTTTGGATAAAAAAGTACTATTTTTGCATTAGATCCGTACCAATAACATTTGTTCTAAAAAGAATATTTAAATGAAGAAAAATTACAATCATACAGTATGATTGCCGTAATCATATTATTGTTAACATAAGACGCAAAACACAATACTTTTGTCGCACCAACCATATTTATATTGTTGCTATAACCATATTTTCATTTTTAAATTTGGCAATAATACTATAGTTACATTTCAACAATATTAAAATTGCAGAAATTATACTATTGTCAAAAATAAATTCAGTTAACAATGCTATGGTTGCGACGAACATACTTTTGTTGTGGAGAACATATTATTATTGCCGTGACCATGTTTTTTCTCTGTGTGTATACACTAAAGATTAAATTAGTTTTTCGCCCGTACTGTCCGTATGTGGAATCGACTTCCGGCGAATGTATATCCCACCAACTACGACATCCAGAAATTCAAGACAAATGTCAACAAACATTACTCCCTCTTTCCCCCTTGAACCCTCTTACTTTCCACTCACCAACGCAATGCATCGCATGTAAAGGGGAAAACCACTGAGTGTTGGTCAAAAAAAAAACTTTAGGGGTTCAAAAACTCAAGGGGTTCAAAAATTTGGTTTCAATTGGCTTTTCTGCACCATGAAAAGTGAAGAATAGAAATTCAAGTCAAATGTCAATAAACATTACTCCCTCTTCCCCCCTTGAACCCCCGTACTCTCCACTCACCAACGCAATGCATCGCATGTAAAGGGGGAAAACCACTGAGTGTTGGTCAAAAAAAAATTTTAGGGGTTCAAAAACTCCAGGAGTTCAAAAATTTGGTTTCAATTGGCTTTTCTGCACCATGAAAAGTGAAGGATATAATAACATTATTATATCCTTTACTGCCACATTGAAGCTAATTTTTAAATAAATGAAGCTTTTTTTAAATATAAAACAAACCTATAAACGCACTGAATTTGTTGAATTCATTAATTCACTTCTGATTGGGAAAATATTTTCCATTCCTTGGCAAACGGCTATATTCGGCTATAAATGTCAGTTAACGGTCGGTTTTTTTTAAACACGGTTTAAAAAAATCCTCGAAATGCCGGTTTTCGGAAACCCCTGGTTTTAATTGGGGAAATATTATTCGTTCCTTGGCAAAAGGCTAAAACCGGAATGCCTGCCGGTTTCTTACTTTTGAAAAAAAATCCCGACAGTCAGTTTTATTTAAAACACGGTTTTAAAAAACCCCAAAATGTCGGTTTCCTGAAAACCCCAGTTTTTTGGACACTACGCTTTAGTGATTTAACTATTTTTCATTTTATTTTAAGGAGCTTTAATCGAAGTTTATGCTTAGAATTGATCGCGAACACCAATCCAAGCTATAGAGTCATACAAAACGAGTTCAATAGGATCGATTTTTTAAAAAAAAAAAAATCCTTGAGGATTTTGAAATGTTATCATATTCAAATAATAATGATATACTCGTACTCTACTCCGCAATTAATGTTTCCATAATTCCTTACAATCAACAGTTTTTATTAAATTTTAATTTAAAACATGACTACTGCAAAACCCTTTCATGCATGTGTATGTTAGTGTTTTCCTATGTTCATTCATACAACTTTTAAAAACAAAAATTTTGAACATGTTTTTGTATGTTTGCGCTAGAAGCTCATACAAAATGCATTCGAGTGTAAAGGACATTCTCCCGGAAAAATCGGAATACATTTTAAGGGCAGCAACAAGAAGGCAACCGAACAGCTCTCAATGACAGTAGTACGTAGTACATGGCAAAGTTTTGCTTGGAAAAACACGCACTCACACTCTTGTGCTTTGATCCATAATTGGCTTTGAATAAACATTATTAAAAAAATGCATAAAATGTATTTAAAATGGTGTTAAAGTTTCAAATGTGGATCAGAGATTAGCAAAAAAAAAAGAAGCCAAGAAAGAGTTGACTAGTTTTGAAAGTAATCATCAACTCAAATATTTATTCTATGCTACTCGTAGTTGTATTCAAATCAGTTTAAAACAAATAGTTTAAATTCAAATTATTAGCATTCTAATAATTATTATCTACTTTATACAATTTGTTGAAAACACATGAAGTCGAAAGGCATTGAAGACAGTCGGGATTTAACATCAGGAACTTCTCTCAAATCGGTAAGCAGCTGTGCACGTTATAATTGTTATACTTAGTAGGGACATAAATACTGTTACACACGTTTTATGCTGTAAAATAAAAAGTACTGAATGTTTTTCGACCAAATATTTTTTAATATATTTATTGATGTATATTGTATCCAAAAAGAATCTACTAATTCGAAATGTCCGCCTTCTGCCTTTACACACGCCTTAAGTCGCACTGGCCAATCGTCAATAGCTGCACGAATCTCGTCCATTGGAAAATTGGCCACAGCTCGAACCAAAGCAGTCTTAAGAGATCCAATGTTGGGGTATCTTTTGTGACAAACCTTGTCCTCTAAAACCGTCCACAATTTGTAATCCAATGGGTTCAAATCTGCACTGCTTGAGGGCCATTCTTCAGAGGAAAAGGTGGAACATTAAAGTGAATTCAGAGAAATCTAGTCACATTACATTTACATTGCGACGAAAAGATTGCTGTCCAGTTAAAATATATGAAGAAGAAATCCCTAAACAAAATGTGGTAAAATACTAAGGTATGACACTACGAGGGCGGTTCGGAAAGTTCTTAGCCTATCAATGAAAGAGAATAGTTAGTTTTTCAAAAATATTTTTATTTTTCAATATAATCTCCTGAAACTTCAATACACTTAGTGCAACGCTTATCTAGCAATTCTATCCCTTGATTAAAATAGATTTCCTCAAGGTCTTCGAAATAGTGGTTTACAACTGTAATTGCATCTTCATTTGAGGTAAAACGCTTGCCAGCAAGGATTTTTTTTTTTAGATGTGGGAACAGGTAAAAGTCACTGGGAGTTAAATCAGGAGAATAAGGTGGGTGGTCAAGCAACTCGTACTTTAATTCGTTGATTTTAGCCATTGTTAAAACACTCTTGTGCGCTGGTGAGCTGTCTTGTTGAAAAATTATTTTTTTGTGTTGTAAGCCAGGACGTTTTTCTCGAATTTGTACATTTAATTGATCTAAAAGGTTGCAATAGTACTCTGAATTTATTGTTTTACCCTTTTGCAGATAGTCAATCAATAAAATACCTTTGAAGTCCCAAAAAACCGTTGCCATAACCTTACCAGCCGATTGAATTGTTTCTGCCTTCTTTGGGGCACTTCCTCCAGCTTCAGTCCATTGTTTTTATTGTTCTTTTGTCTCTGGAGTATAGTGGTGGATCCATGTCTCATCAACATTTATAAAACGACGCTTAAAATCCATTTTATTTCGCTGAAAACGATCTAAACAAGCTTGAGAACTGTTCATTCTTATGCGTTTTTGGTCGACTGTTAACAAGTGCGGCACCCATCTTGCAGAAAGCTTTTTCATCTGTAGTTCTTCATGCAAAATTAAATGGACTCGATCATTTGAGATGCCCATGATATTAGCTATTTCACGCACTTTTATTCGTCGATCATTTAATACCATATCATGCACTTTGGCTACAATTTCTGTTGTTGTTGCTGTTTTTGGACGTCCACTACGTGGTTCATCTTCAATGCTTGTAGGACCACGTTTAAATTCAGCAACCCAATTTTTTACTGTTGCATATGAAGGAGCACTTTCACCTAACACATTCACCATATCATTATGAATTTCTTGTCCCGATAAACCTTTTTTATGAAAATATTTAATGACACCACGCATTTTTTAATTTTTCCATTGTAAAAAAATCGCGGATGCGTCTTTTGTGAACACCTGTTTCTATATGAAGGAGTTGCCAGATCAAAACAAAATTTAACATGTGTTCCTAGCAGAGATGGAATTTTCTAAAACACTTAACTTTTTTCTGTTTATACCGCGCTTTTTGTACTAGGCTAAGAAGTTTCCGAACCTCCCTCGTAGATAGGCGATTAACCTGGAAACCGCATATAAAAGCGAAACAGACACAACTCAAAATCAAAAACCGAAAACTCTATTGGTTATTTGGTCCAAAATCAAATCTTAATATGAACAATAAACTACGAATTTATAAAATAATTCTGAAGCCTGTTTGGACATACGGCAGTCAATTATGGGGTACGTCTAAAAATTCAAATAAAGATATATTGGAAAGATATCAATCTAAAACCTTAAGATTTATCACAAATGCTCCATGGCTCGTTAAAAACAGCATTATATCGAGAGACCTGAACTTGCCTTCTGTTAAAGATGAAATAAGTAGATTCAGCGAAAGTTATATTGGAAGACTAAATCAGCACCCAAATCCCTTAGCCACCTGTCTATTAGATAATGCTAACGAAACAACAAGACTTTAGAGAAAACATATACTAGATCTAGCAAACATGTAAATTTGACTAATGTGTAAATTTGATTATGCTGTAAATACTGTTTATATTTTTGAAATAGTTATAAACATTCAGTAAATATGCAAACAATATTAAAAAACTAAATATGTGCTGTAATAATTATGTAGTTTACTGAAACTACATAATTCCTGTCATTTACCACTTATGTTATCAGATTTGCTTATTGTCCTTTAAGATAGATTGCAAATAAAGAAAAAAAAATCCTGAATTAGTAAGAATTTTTTCATCGGGAACAAAATTTTTCAATCCTATTTTTCACATTGAACAGGGATTAAAACGGCTCAAGACCTCTTGCTTCTATATTTAAATAGAAGACAAGTTTTTAACAAAATGGCAAAGTGACATTGATTTTCGTGGCTGCACACTACTTTTATCATGATTTTGGGTCCGTGACAACCCTCTTCAGAAAGCCTTGCTGCAATTGTTGAAAGTAAAACCGAACTCTATAAGGCCAGGCTCTCCTCAAACGAATGAGAACTACTGTTGTAAACCTTACTTTTCAAGTTTTCTTCACACAATTGCCCACGAAAATACAACTCACTCTTGCCAGCTCTAATTTTTTTTTAAAGCTGCAGTCAATGAATGTCCGGTACGTCGTTTGAAAGTCCCAAGTCCCAAGTCTTTTTTAATGATTCGACTCGTGGACTTTTGTGTGATATCCAGCTCACGGGCCATGATTTTCTGTTTTCGGAGCGGATTTCTGTGAATTCTTGATTTAACGGCTTTGGTGACATGAGGTGTTCGAACAGAGCGTGGGTGGCCCGACCGGTGGCGGACTTTTACATCTCCACTCTCCTCAAACTGTTTTATGCATCGGCAGACGAACATGCGGCTAATCCCTAGTTACCGGAGCGTTTTGAAAATATCGCTTTTTTGATTTCACACTTGAAAAGCGCTATTACAGCGTTACGGTTCTCATTATCTGACCACTCCATGATAAAAGTTGAAACAATTTTAAAATCCCGTACCAGAATAACGCTATTGATATTAGCATTCAAAACCCATTTGACATTAACGGGGTATGTTCAGTTCTACTATTGAAATGGGTGTGTTCAATGTTGTAACAGTATTTATGTTCCTACTAAGTACACACTGGCCGAAGCCTACTGTTTACAGCCAGCTTCGAATGGCAAATTTTTCGCATTTGGTATGGTGCGGTTTTAATGGGCTGGTAGAATAATCGGTCCATATTTTTTCAAAAATGACGATGGCCGGAACGTAACTGTGAATGGTGCTCGCTATCGCGCCATGATATCGATTTTTATGCTACCTGAAACTGAAGCCCTTAATCTTGACGACACTTGGTTTCAACAGGACGGTGTCACTTGCCATATCGAAAAGCAGCTAATTTCGCGTTTTGGACAGGTGAGTTGGCCGCCTAGAGCGAGTGATATCACACCTTTAGACATTTTTCTTTGGGGTTACATAAAGTCCAAAATCTATGCTGACAAACCAGCTACGATTCAGGTTTTGGAAGCCAACAATACGCGTGTCATTAAAACCATACCGGTCGAAATGCTCGAACGAGTCAACCAAAATTGAAGCCTCAGAATGGAAACCTTGAGGCTTAGTTAAGACAAACATTTGATAGACATAATCTTCAAAAAATAAATGCCAAAGAATGTTCTTGCAAATGATAATAAACATTCCCCATTCAATTTGAATTTTCTGTGTTTTTTTCTTTAAAAAGTAGAAAACCTCAAAATGGATCACGCGTTAGTTTCAATAACATTAAGATACATTCAATGCCAAGTAATCGAATGGCATCACCATCTTTTAATTAATTAGTTTATGGCATGACTACTCTATTGGTCTTTTCTATCTAAACAAATGTTTTGTTTTTATATCAAAATCTATTTCTTTCCATTCTGCTCTGGTTTCAGCTTCATTACGAGTATCTGCAGGAACGAACGCTCTTTTTTAAGCATAAAAGAATTCAACCATTTGGCTTTCAGTATAATTAGAATGATTTTTTTTGTTTAGTTTTACAAAGAGTATTGAAAATAATCGTATTGTTTTGATGAAACGCAAATGTTCGGCGAAAAGACGAGAGGAAATGCTGTTTATTTCTTTACCTACCGATTAACATGTTCGCATTCATCGTGGAAACCAACATCAGATCAGCAAGAGCAAAAAAGCTATCTTAAAAATAAATAAATTACGTTTTGCACAATGATTTCAATTTCAATTGAATGGGATGTCTGTCGGTCAATCGTCGTCGTCGTTGAGAGATTTTTAGTTTGTATGGCTGGAATCTCAAGTAAATTGTTTTTTTTTATTGCAAGAATTCGGTTGGCAGCCAGTCCAAAGATTTTTAGGCACCAAATACTCGTACTACACCGGACTACGGAAGATGTTGGATGCGGTCAATGGCTTTTGCATGCGCCAGTTCGAGTAGTACGGGTACTTTGTAATTGTGTTGTTGTTGTTTTTAAATATATTAAAGTTTTTTTTAATTTTTTTTTGTTTTTGTTTCGTGAAACGCCGAGATCTCAGTCCGTTGATATTTATGATAATGACGTTAATGGTGGTAATGTTTATATCAAGTGCTTTTCTTTTCTCATCTACACTTCTTTTTCTCTTTATTATTATTTATTGTTATTATTTGGTTATACTCGTACGCATGCATAGCAGAAATAAATTTGTTTTCTTGTGCTCGTCCTGCTTTCAGTTTAGTCTTTTGGTTGAGAAAGAGTTAAAATTTGGAATGATTAAGAATATGGATATTTCGATTCGCAGCAAAATGTTCAGATTTTTTTTGTACCCGAAACTGTGATATACCTTCAAAGAAGGTGTATTTTTTGATTAGAGAGCATTTTCATGTGACCCGTATTGTTGCCCGTGATTCAGTGTAATTTTTTTAATGCGAAAATGATGATGTTTTTTTGTAACCAAAAACCGGGTTTTTCAGATAACTAGCATTTCGGGTTTTTTGAAAACCGTGCATTGGAAAAACCGACTGTCGGTTTTTTTAAAAAATAAAAAAATACAGAATTAACCGACATTTTGCCTGAGACTGCAGCTTATTTTCCAAATCAGAAAATATCATCAAATCAGTAACTTTTCGAAAAGAACACATTTTTTTTTGAAAAAAAAATTTTTTTTAACATAATCTCCTTTTAGCCCAATACACTTAGTCCAACGTTTCCCCAATTTGCTAGCGTAATTTTTTTTAATGCGAAAATGATGATGTTTTTTTGTAACCAAAAACCGGGTTTTTCAGATAACTAGCATTTCGGGTTTTTTGAAAACCGTGCATTGGAAAAACCGACTGTCGTTTTTTTTTAAAATACAAAAAATACAGAATTAACCGACATTTTGCCTGTGAATGCATTATTTTTCAAATCAGAAAATATCTTCAAATCAGTGACTTTTCGAAAAGAACACATTTTTTTTTTTGAAAAAAAATATATTTTTTAACATAATCTCCTTTTAGCCCAATACACTTAGTCTAACGTTTCTCCAATTTTTGTTTCCCTTCGAAAAATAGGAATTTTCGAGGCCCATAAAATTGGCATTTGTTTGATCAATAATTTCATCGTTGGAGCTGAATCTCTTTCCGCTGACCCATTTCTTTTATAAATAAGTCACTGGGGGCTAAATTCCGAGAATATGGCGGTTGAGGTACCAATTCGTAACCCAATTTATGCAACTTTGACAGTAGTCTACTTATAAAAAGAGATGGTGCTTGATGGGAGCAGTATTGCATTTCATACAACTACGAGGGAAGTTGGAAAAGACACAAAACTATTAATATGTCCTCGTATCTGTGCTCTAGAACAGTTCTAAATCTACGCAGATTTCAAAAATAAGGTCATATTTGAATTAGTGTTTTTGGTACCCATTTGAGCATGTTTAATGGTCAGATTTTTGGCCCCTTTCTCCGAAAATCTGACCCTTATTTAGCAAAACAGCAAAAATTATTAATTTATTTAAAATTATTTTTATATATACGAGGGCTGCTATATATATTTTTGGCCGTTATTAAACTGCACACCACACTGTGACATGAAGTGGATGCAATTCCTTCTCGTGGAATATCTGTGGGTTGGAAGCACAACACACTAGGCAATTTTATTGTTTACGTTGCCGTGGAAAGTCAGACATGAAAGAAAAGACAGTTCAATATTGGATTGTTTTTTTATGGCAGCAACGATTGTTTCCTCCATCCGTACTGAAGGGTTTCGATGGTAAGGTCTTCTGTTGATTGTCCCATGCTCGGCAAAATTGTTAACTGCTCTCATTATGGTCCATCTGCTCGGAAAACGTGCATATATACTCTCTTTGAAGCGCAACTACGGACTCCAGTGCGTGATAGCGCCGAACAATTTAAATTCTTGTTTCGGTGTCCCAGTTATCCATTTTTATTAAATCTAAAAATCAATCTGCAAAATAAAAAAAGTAACCAGGTTCATTAAATAGAAAAAAATTATTAAAAAAAATTTTTGTAGCGTCTTTCATCAGCCACCCTGTTTTTTATTAAATCTAAAAGTCAATCTGCAAAAAAAAAAAAAAATAACCAGGTTCATTAAATAAAAAAAAGTTATAAAAAAAATTTTGTAGCGTTTTTCATCAGCCACCCTGTATAGTAGGAGCTGTATCTAAATTGTAAGCGATTTTCATAAAAGTCAACCGTTATCCAAAAAATCTTACTTTTGCAAATTTCATGAAGATCGGACAACAGTTGCGACCTGTGGTTTAATTACAGGCTTTAGGGCGGACGGAGGGACGGACCTAGACATCGATAAATCGAATTTAGTGATTCTAATTGAGCACTACACTTAAAGGAAAGTCTAGCTCAAATATTTTTGAAAGTTACAAACATTTGCCATGAAACTAACTTACCCAGTTCCACAGAATCGTGCAGGTTATAAAAATACTACAAATTTTTCATGAGGGTTTTTTAAGTTCCTTTAAGGAAATCTTTTTCCTCTCTCGGACGATTTCGATCATTTACAATATCTAACAGCTTAAGACTATAAGCCATCATCAAAATATTTCAGGGTCCTAGCATATTTCATTTTACCCATATCGACCGCACAGGCGGACGCAAGATTAAGCGATCAATGTTTTCAATGATGTTGCAAACGTCATAAAAAATTTAGTAAGCACTTCGTGCTAAAATGTAGGATAAAATAAAAATACTCTGCTACGGGGATTTGAACTTCGAATACTTTGGTTGGTAGACACAGACATCAGCCTATACATCACAACTATTTGTAATAGAAGACAGTTTTACGTTGATTTTCCCATTACAGCCCTCGAAAGAATGATTTTCATTAACGACGTGGTCTGCGTTCGATCTTCAGTTAAATAAGAGAGATTTAAACAACAAAAATGTGTTTAGAGATTTGCATTTACATACAACTACAGCAACACATCATACTAGAACGTTATTAGAATGTACTTATTTTCGGTTTCAAAATAATGCGAAGTGTAATGAGAGGATATTATCTGGTAATACAAATTATAATGAGTTATACTGTTGGTAATACAAATTATAATGAGTTATACTGAGTTTTTGCTGGAATGAAAGTTGTCAACCGAAAGTTGTCAACCGAAATTTTTGCATTTACATACAACTACAGCAACACATCATACTAGAACGTTATTAGAATGTACTTATTTTCGGTTTCAAAATAATGCGAAGTGTAATGAGAGGATATTACCTGGTAATACAAATTATAATGAGTTATACTGAGTTTTTGCTGGAATGAAGGTTGTCAACCGAAATTTTCGTCAGATTGAGTTGTGTTCGATAGAATCCCACTGGCAATCAGAAATCGAATTCTGTGAAGTTTTTTTTTAAAATTTTAAGAATTTTTACATGGATCAAAAAAATACAAATTCGCCTGAATGTGTTATGAGCAGAATGTACCTGAAGATGGTCGTCATTGCCTCGAAATTAGAAATTAGATAAATTAGAATGTCTTCTTTGAATTTTCTTTTAAGTTTTCGTTGAACCTAGCCGTTTTTCTTGTAAATGAAGGTGAAGATGTGTCTTAAAACTTTATACAGCATAACATTAAAACATTTTCTTCGCGCTCCATGCTAACTATGCCGGTTAGAAAAACTAGCCGTGCTTGCACATGCTAGTGTACATCCTGCACCACTCCCACACGTTGGCTTTACAAGATTCTGCCAATTCAAACCATTCCCACTGACATTACTTGTGATGGAATTTCCCTCACACCAAATGCACTCCCTTTCTTTCGCCTGGCATTTTTACATAAACCATCGTTGTGGTGGCGGCGGTGGTGTTGGTTATGGTTGTTTGTCGTGGTGTTGCTGGACGAGTGGAAAGAGTTCAGTCTTATTTTTATAACACTCGAGCGTTATTTTTGTAAGTGTCCTCCAGTGTAGATCTGAAATGTGTAGCTTTTTCACAGTTTTTTTTTCTTTTCTGTTGTATCTTTTTCTTAATATTTTTCTAAACACCAACGAATCCGTCGTCGTTTATATCCACATATTTTGTTGTTGTTTTTTAAGTTTATTGCTGCGTGGTTGTTGGTCTCCGTTCATGATGTGCAAGAAAATGAGTTCCATTTTCTGGCGCTGCCTGTGCTGTCATCATTATCATCATCAACATTTTCCGCTTTGGTTTATGCAATTTCTTATTTCTCCGTCTCATTCGTGGCTGACTGGAGGCACATTTCTTTATGTAGAGTGTCTTTCCGTCTGTCCATATGTCAGCCGGTACGGGCCAAAGCAGCACAAGTTGCACTTGTCTTGTGGTTGCCTTTCTATTTTAAGAAAATCGAAATCTTCGTTTTTTTCTAAAAAAATAAAATTTACGACTATAAAATAAAATATAAAATGCTTGGGTAATATCCAAACATCTAAAATGTTTCTAGTATTTGAAAATAGAGATCTGAGGATAATTTAGGACAAAAACAAGACATAAAGATATATGTATCTCGTGGATTTAAAAATTGAATGAGTTTTATGGTTTCATTATTAGCTATTATTAGAAAAGCTTTATACAGACCCATCATATTGTCGTGCTCAATTTTTGAATTCAAAATAAAATCAATCAATTAAATGAAATAAGAGGGCATATTTTTTAAGAAAAACACAGTTTTTTTTTAACAAAAAAATTGTTTTTCAACATTATCTTCTTATAGCTCAATACTCATAGTCTAAAGTTTCTACAAATTTATGTATCCCTTCTAAAAAAATAGAATTTTTGAAGTCTATGTTTGATTAAACATTTCATCGTTGGAGCAGAATATCTTTCCACCGAGCAATTTCTTTAGATTTAGAAATAGGAAACAGTCACTTGGGGCTAAATCCGGAGAATATGGCAGATGAGGGACCAATTCGAAAACCAATTCATGCAATTTTGCCATTGAGACTGCACACGTGCATATTCTTCGCCCATATGGTCGTTGTTTTTTAATCCTCGTTAAATCGGTTCAATAGTTTGGCATAATATTCGCCGTCTATTGTTGTTCTCTTTTGAAGGTAATTGATATGGATTATTCCACGTGCATCACAGAAAACTGTTGCCATCACCTTATTGGCCGACAAAGTCACCTAGGCCTTCCTCGGAGCCGGTTCATCCGGAGAAACCCATTGTTTAGACTGCTGCTTGGTCTCCGGAGCGTAGTAATTCATGTTTCATCTACAGCTACAAAACGCCGCAAAAACTCATTCTAATTGCGGTTAAACAACTCCAAACAATCCTTTGAAGTTGTCTCACGATTACGTTTATGGTCAATTGAGAGCAAACGCGGCACACACCTTGCTGACAACTCAACTGATCATGTAAAATCGAAAGCACACTGCGATATAACATGCGATTGGCATCAACAATCTCACGTACTTTTGTTCTTTGATCGGCCAACACCATATCGGGGATTTTTTTCGATATTTGCGGTGTATTGACCTTAATCGGACGTCTAGAATGTTCAGCGTCATTTGTACTTGTGCGACCACAACGAAAGTCAGTCAACCACTTATTTACCATTGAAATCGATGGTGTAGAGTCCCCATAGTACGAGTATTTATCAAGCTTTTTCTTGGTTTGATTGACTTTGTTTTTCCGCAAAAAAAAATGTTTAATGAGCACTCGAATTTCACTTTTTTCCATTTTTAACAAAATCCACGAGGGTGTATTTTTTGAACAGCTGTTAAACGCAAACTAAATGACGGAACTCTCTCATTTGACAGTAGTCTATTAAAAGATGGTACTGGCAGTCTTGCATTTCATATCACTAAGAGATAAGTTGAAAAGGAACGGAATTATTGATATGCCCTCTGGACTGGACAACAGCGCGTGGCTCCCCTCTGAGCTTTGAAAGACTAAATTTCTTGAACAAATACCGAAATTATAGTGACAGTTGTTGGTAAATATAAGTGATCTGCATAAGGGCGCCCATGGTCGGTTCTCTCACACGTATGTATATAAGCTCACACTTCGAACTAAAAAAAAACCGAACGCAAACAGTCTCGCTTGAGCATTCCTTCCATGAGGTGGTGCTGTCGCATGATATTTGGCTTAACATTGAACGAAATGTTTATCTAGATTCTAGCAAAGAAATTACATCTCTTGTGTGGTTTCTTGATGAGAACATTTCCGACACATTTATTTGTATCAGTGCATTAAGAGAGTGTGAGATGCTGTTCACCCATACAAGCACAAAGTAAGGCTGTATAAGTGTGTCGATTACTGTTATATATGATGTTGGTGTGAAAAGAAAAAGAAACCCTAATAGAAATGAAGCCGTTGCCACGCCTCCTTGCCAAATATTGGACCATTATCTATAATAGAGGTTATAAAATCTTTGGGCCAGTCTGACTAAGAACGTCCACATGTTTCCATTTAAGGGTATTAATTAACGTCGAAGAAATACGTTTTTTTTATCATTTCTTTACAAATATAATTGTGGACGAACAGTGGTTAAAATCGTAGTTGGATGCATTTATCTAGGATCGAACCAAAGTGAGTTTAGCGAAAGCTTAACTCACTTTGCTTCGAAGTATATTTGTACATTTGTTGCGAACGCGAATATTAAAATATGTTTGCGATTGCGAAAGGGAGTATTCTAAATTTGGTATTTGCGGATGGGAATGCAGAAGCGAATAATTATTTTTTGATTTTGAAGATTATTTTACGTATAAAGGATGGTCCAACTAAAACGCACGTTGTTATTTGTAAATAAAACAAAACGTTTTCAGAGAATTATCTTAATATTTTTTATTCTGATAGAAGGATCTTTGACAGTAACGTGTAAAACAAAATATCGGCCAAATGCTCGACACGGATTCGGTGGCATACCTCTATCCGATGGTCCAAATTTTCCGTGACTCTGAGACATAATGGAAGTTCAATGCCAATTTGTCTCATCTTTTAGCTCTTGAATTGTTTTTAGCTTATTGACGCACAGCTTTTCTTTTAAATATCCCCAAAAAAAAGTCCAACGGTGTCAAATCACATGGCCATGGCTCCCAATTTACATCGACGTGAGATAACACGGCCATTGAATTTCTTGAGCAAAAGAGCCATTTTGTTGTTGGCAGTGTGACAATGTCACCATCCTGCTGGAACCACATAGCGTCCAGGTCCATATCCTTAATTTCTGTCCACAAGAAGTCCGATATTATCTTGCGATAGCGAGCACTTCGAGGTTGGCTTGTCTTCTGCCACACTATCACGAACAACATCCAGGTTTTTCGCAAACCGAACCGGTCAGGTGCTTTCACATTTCCTACAGACCCGGTTTGCTGAAATTTGCGCAAAATTTTTCCGATTGTGGACACATTTGGTCGATTATGCTGACCAAAAAAAGTCACAAAGTAAACGAAATGCGTTCATTTTTTAAAAAGGCTTCAACAACCTAAACGCGTTGCTCAATTGTGAACCTCTCTATTTTTGTATCACTGAAACCATGATATGTCAAATAAGGTTTGGCAAAAAACTTGACGGTAAGATGTGACTCACAATTTACATCGTGCATTATGGTTGGACCACCTTTAATAAAATAATAAAAATGAACATCATTTTCTAGGGAAGTTGATACAAACTACAGTTGTTCGCAGTGTGCCAGATTCTTTTTTGTATAAAAAGGGGATTTACTTAAAGGCTTACGGAAAAATTAACTATTTTTAAAAACTAATTAAAAAAAAATTGTTGATTAATGTTGATCTTGGTCAAGTATTTGTAGTATTATTTTTTGTTTTTTAAGCTAATATGACCTAACATTTGTAAATAAAAATTCCTTTTTATTCCATTCTTCCCATTTGATGTGAGAAAAGTATACCCTTGACTGATTTTTTTTTAAAATATGAATATTTCAAAATTATTCCAAAATTATATTTTGCGAATACGAAAGTAAATATTCCAAAATAGGGTTTTGCGAACGAAAAGCGTAAGCGAATGTTTGAGATGATGTGAATATGCGCATGCGAATGTTCCTTGGTTCTCTAACTCATGTGGCCCAAAAAACGCCCCGCATGGTCAGTACGGCAGATTAATAGTCCATATGGATATGTGACGCGCAAAATAAAAAGGGACCTAAGGGTAAAAAACAGTTTTGTTCAGGGGAGCAATTTTAAAGATTTAAATACGTGTATCTTTGGTGTACCATCACTTTCATAAAACGCGCATATCTCTGGGAGGGAACACTTTTGGGGCATGGGATCGGTCTCATTCGATGCTCAGATGTTGTCCACATTAAAAAAAAAGTGAAAATTGATTTTTTTTTACCCTTAGGTCCCTTTCTCTATGCGCTGTCACATATATGTGCACAGAATTAAATCAAATTTTACAACTGAATGATTTAGAATTCAAAATAATAGGCTGAAGAAGACCAAAAGACGTCCGTAATGTGCAAAGAAAGGAACCCTTAGGCCGAAGAGGTCCAGATGACGCCCTTCTGTTCAAAAGAAGCGACCACCAGAAAATGTGGGCAAAATATGAATTTATTTTGAAATCAGAACAAATTTTGCTACGAATTTAAATATAGATTTATTTATTCAATTAAGAATGATTTAAGGTACGTGCCTATAGGCCGAAGAGAACAAAAAACGGCCCTTCTGTTTAAATTAAGAGACCACCGGTAACCATTGGCCAAAGATGTTCAAATAGCGGCCCTTTTGCTTAAAAGAAGGGGCCACCAGTAAGTGTGCATACGTATGGGTACTGAAGTATGAATTAATTTTGAAATTCAAATATGGATTTGGTTGAGATAGGGGTGGGATGCAAGGGGCCCAGAAAACTTTTCACTTTAATTAACGGTGGAGGGTAAATAAGGATTCATCTTGGCTGAAATTAACAATGTTTTTCTTGTTCACTCTTTTCTAGACGTGGCACTTTATTTTTATCGAAACTTGCAGCCCTCTGTCTTCGAACATCATTGCCTGTCAGGTATTTCGTATTCAACCCTCTTTAATTAGATTAAATATTTTGCTACGAACGCCATGAAGAGTTGTCAGAATTCGGCACAAAATCACTAATCAAACCATACGGAAACTTTGTTGCAATAGTTGGAGGTGATTTCATTTGATTAACGATGCCATTTCATAAAACTTTTCCACATCAAGCTGTCAAAAGTAACTCCCACACTTTACCTCGGCGTGTAAGTCAAACTACAAGAGGGGGAAAGAGGAACACAGAGGAAAGTCAATAACCATATTTTCGTTCATATTTAAGTTTTGCTTTTAACTTACTTGGCATAAGAGAAAATCCAATATCGTCTATAGTAACATTTGGTGTAAAATTGAAGCGGAAAACTTTTACAAGTTGCAGGAGAAAGAAAGAAAATCCACAAGTACGAAAACTTGAAATGAAGCCATCGCCAAAAATATCGTATTAAACTAGAAATGAGTGAAAAGAAAAACCGAGTCATATGCAAAACTAGAGAAGGTACGTGCAAATACCGCCCTATATCACCCGCCGGGATTGAATTAAACTAATATTGGTTAGTCAGATGGAGTAACCCATCCACTTATCCCCCCCCCCCCCTGGCGCCTAGTTATCATAAAAATCCAATGGCTTAGAGAATTGGCATCCGGAGGTGCACGTTGTGTTGCCCACCTGCAGGAGCTGTTGGGGTTTTATCTTTAACAAGGGAATCCATCAAAATGTCGATTTCTATTTTTTTATTCGCCACTTTTAACGTTTCCCTCGATGGGTAACATCTGGGTTCTTTAAACATTTTGTGACAATCAACAATTTTGTTTTCAACGTTTTTGTTTTTAGTGCTTGTTCTTTATTTTGTTGGCTAGTAACTCAATCGAATTTTTTGCTGAGCAAGCAATCAACCAAAAAAATAAATTAAGTAAGGTATTGAACAACAAACAATGGGGTATTTCTATTTGTGTGCTGGGGTATGAGGGGGCAAATATGAATGAAAACATCCCTCGAGTTTAGCTTTATGATGAATTGTGTTTTTTTTCGGGTAAAAAGAAAAAAGAAATGTTAAAAAAGTTATACATTTTTTTGATTGTTTTCTGCGAATTTTTAAATTAAAAATCTACACCGAAAATAAAGACAAACAGAAATTGTTAACAAAAAAAAGTAGGGCGTACACTGAAATTGGTTAATTAAACAAATAAATATATTTTCCGCTGTGGGACGTTAAAACCAACAATGAAATATAATAATTGAATAAAAGTTTGACGTGGCAGATTTTGTTAGGCATTGAAAATTCTAGTCATGGCAGTCCGTCTATATATCTGTTGGAAGCACGATATCACTCATGGGAATTACCTAGGCTTCCTGAAGTTTTGCATAGCGAAGCCTAATTGTCATAAAGGGTGATCAAAAAAAGAAAATTCAAATCAAGTGAGGAATCTTTATCGTGCATTCGAAAGGATATTTTATGCCATCAATTGTCTTAATATAATTTCCTTTAAAAACTACGCCTCAGGCTGTCCATTCTTAGGGCTTAATTTTGGCAAACAATACTGAAAAAAAAAATCTTTGAAATAAACCTTATTGAAAAAATAACTCCTGTCACAAATTTGAAAAAATATGGATATGGATATACTCAACGAAGATCTTGTGGGGGTCTCAGAGTGGGGTTTTGAAAATACGGTCGTGTTTAATGCTAGCAATTCTGCTTGTTAAGCCATAAGCGATCGACGGGCTTAACATCGTCGGCATTATTGATGAACGGAGTCGTTGTCGAGGAGTCGAACGCTTTTAATGTTCTGGGCATGAAAATTCGGTGTGATGTTCGCTGGAACAACACACATTTTTGAGTGGTCGATTAAAGCATTCAAGTCCTTAGGCTTTTTAAAGCGGTGCAAGAAATAATTCACTTCCTCCGACCTTATCAACATCTACATCACATACATTTGTCCAAAAATTAACTATAACTCCCACTTCTGGGCGGGTGCTTCAAGGTCTTTGGAGTTTCTCGACCGGTTAATAGAGGGCGCTGAGGCTTGTTGAAGATAGAAGGGTAGCCAACTCTGTTGTTTCACTTGAGCATCGGCGGAATGTTAGTTTCGGCAAGGACAATTGTATGGGGCCGATGTGGTCGAATTCCACCAGATTTACTTTGCGGCTTCTTAAATCGAAAGGGACTTTTGTGTGGGAACTTTTTGGAAACACAAACCGAGCTTATCGAACTTCACCAGAGCTGTTTATTTGTCTATATGATCTGCAAATTTAAATTTTATTTTTTCCCCTTTCACAGAAAATAAAAAGACCTGCGACTCTAACTTGAAGCTAAGTCATATTATCGAATATCTTTTTTACAAGCATTGAAGAAGGCGTTTTCCAGGCTTCCATAAAATCTTCCAATACAAGGGACCGAGGAAAAAATGCTGTCTTATTTACCCTTTGTTCATTTTGAATGGATGAAGAATGTAGCTAATATATCTTGAAGTTTCCAATGAAGTGATTGTGGAAACCAGCGTTTACCGCTGGGTCAGAATGCAATTTTTTGAATTAACCTTACCTTGTATCTATTTTGAGTATCTTGGTTTGGCAAAAAAGCAATAATGTATTTCAAGTTGTGTTTTATGGATTCAATGGGTTAAATTGATTCGCCCTTCAACCTTTACGTTGTTTTGAGCATTTTCTTTTGAACGAATTTACAAATGATACATATTCATATTTGAATTTGCAAAAAACGTTTATTTTGCTACGAGTACTCTTAACTTACGTACCACAACGTTCTCATAGCTTTCGTAATTACTGGAGCTATCGCAGGTCGAGATTTTTATGTTATTCTTTGTTTTTCCCCGCTGGTAACTGCATGACCTCCGTAATGCATGATTCCTATATTACTTAACTACTTCATGTTACCGTGCGAGTGGCGACTGCGTTACTTGGCATTCATTACTTTCTAATATTCGTATTTTATTTTGTTCCTTCTTCAAATGCCTTAATTAGCTAATTAAAGCAGAAGTTAATAGCAGACTCTTACTGCATATTTTACAAAAGAAAACATGTCAATTGTTTTCCTTCCAAATAGGGGAAAGCATAGCAAAACAAATAACGCAGTGGCGCTACAAAATGTTAAGGTCTGGTGGCGCACATGACCAATATGGTCAAGTAAGCGTCGCTCGAAATAATCATCGAGAGACTTCAAAACTATTTGACAGACATAGAGAATGTCTACTACAGAGTCCAAAATCCAAGTTTATTTTTAAAAGTTAAAAAAATTAATTACGATTTTTTCGGCTCATTTTTTTTTGATTTTACGTAAGAGCAAACAAACATTCCCATTATTTATGAAACACTACATCATTAATAGAGTTTGTCTAGTACAGAGTCCAAATCCATGTTTATTTTTACAAACTTAAAAAAATAATAAAGACTTTTTACGGCTTATTATTTTTTATTTATGAGCAAACATTCCCAATATTTATGAAACACAACTTCATTCATGTGGCTACCGTTGCTGGCTTGTCCCCGGCATCCTGCCAACCCCATCTTCCAAGACCTTGGTGAAGGGTTTTGGCTCTCATGCTCTCATCTCATGAATAGCTCGCTTGATAATCGTCCTAGGGGCCTCAACCGTTTACGGATTGTTCGCTTTACATCGGCTGTTAATGGTACCCTACCAAAAAAGAGTGCGTATAATTTACATCGCCGAGACAGCTTAAAGCGCGATTATAAAGTTTGGCGCTCAACTTATCTATTATGTTTGCATAAAATTGTTGTGCCACAACCATAGTACCAACAATAGTATGATGCTCTTCGAATATTGTTACTCCAACCATACTTTTTTTCTGCGTGTGGCGCGCTATGCTGCTGAAAACAAAGATCATACAAGTCCATGCATTCACTCTTTGGTGCCGCGTGAAGTAACTATGTTCGAGAGTATCCTTATGATACATCCATATCATCGGTATCTGCCAAGAAAGTGGACATTGTTCAACTCGATCTTTATCTTTGTAATCTGAGGCTGTTATTTAGAGACTGCGAATCATAAGCTTCGCCATAACCATTAACGAGGCGGAAGGCATTCAGGTAAAAAGTAGCAAAGTGCCTACTTTAGTGGCACAACGGTAACACGGCTTGTTGTTCGCGAATAACTGATAGGGGAGTCCCCTTGAAGATTTCATATTAAATACGTAAATTTTCAACATATCAACAATTTTAAGCATTGCTTTTATGAGCCTATCTTCGATGTTCTAACTAACAGTTTATTTGTTTATTTTTTATTTCAATCTATTGGGCTGAGCCCTTACAGATCCATTCTTAAAACTACGTACTTATTTCTAAAACAATATATTCGAATAGTGCCTTCTTAAAGATAGGCCGATTCGTGAAAAAATCTAAATGATTGCATGCTTTGTTACACAAACTTATACCCCTTGTAATAACTTCATTCAAACTATAATTATATCTATGAAAATATTCATAACAAATTTCATGGTCCCTCAGATTTCTCCTTGGAACATTAAATGGTATCAGTTGTAGAAGCTCCGGTGCTGTATGACATGTTAGTTTGACATAACTTACTAACTTGACTTGTAATTCAGTGGCGATACACTATTTCTTGTTGTCTAAGCAGTATATGCTTGGCTGTTTTCGCAGTAGTCATACCAACCATCATTTCATGGACAGGATGCCCAGGCAGATGAGGTACGATCTACATGATCTAGAAAGAGAGATGTCCATCGTTGCAAAGAAAGAGCATTTAGATTGTTTCTGGCTCAGCTAAGATCTGGATGATGCAGCCGCCTCAATTCGTATTGGGCGTAAATTGATGGCAACGTCCCGCCTGCCATTAGGGGCCACATTACGTTTTTACTTACCTAAATTGGCTCTATAACCCGTTGTTTAATTTGCATAAAAGACTTTGGTCTTGCGCGTGCTGCCTCCAGTTTGTATTAGGTGATTGATTCGGGACTCAATTCTGATAATTGTTTGTGAAAGTAGCCCCAAAAAGAAGATCTTCTGCAACATTCGTTTGGTCAAGGTACATCAAATAATAATTTAATAATTAATTTAAAGTTAGTAAGTATCGTATAGGGGAATTTGTCACGTTTTAGGCTCTTTTGTCAGAACTCGAGAACCACTAGTCCGAATAAGCTGAAACAAATTTATCAAAAATTACAAAATTACTATTCCTTTAATCTGTTCATACAACATTTCGCTACATAAGCAACAGTTTCGCAGTTATAAATAAATGTATGAGAAAAAAAATATTTTTTGCCTAAAAAATTAAAGTTTTTTTTAATTCATAAAAAATACAAAACGGTAAAAAGTGTCAAGTCCTATTACTTTCAGGTAAAGTCACATAACCTATGAACAAAATGAGACATAGATCATGAAAATCGATTTACGCGTTTCGCTTTTATGCACAATTAAGTGAAGGTATGAATTTCAAAAATTTGCTCGAGATATGCACAAAATTCTTTAGAAAAAACATTGATGACTTTTTTTATTGATTCTTTATTTTGCATGAAAATAAACATTCCGATTCATATTACAGCTATTCTTACACAGAAAATATGAGATTTTTAGATGTTATCTATGCATGAAAACAAAATTTAGAACACCTTCGTTTATTGTCACTGTCCATCCTCGTTGAAGTTGACGCTTGTGGTTCTGATGACCTTATTTTCTTCGTAGGTTGTTCATATTCATGTTCTGAGTCTGCATCATCATCCGAGATAGACATACTATTCAAGGACATGTTTTGTTCAGCGAAGGTGACACAAATTTCAGTGGCATCTTCATCTTCGGTGCTTTCATCTTCAAACTGCATAATTTTAGAACTCCACCAACAAACCTCCACAAGCAATGCTTCCAATTTTTTGCCTTTGAATCGCTTTTCCATTGGCATGGTCACCTGGGAACCTCTCTCCTTGTTCGTCCGATTCCTGAGGTAATTGTGCCAAAAAGGTATCAAGGTGGAAATGTGGGTCGAATTTCTGTAAAAAAAAAATCATGCGGGTAGCCAACGGAAAAACACACATAATTATGTGCACTTTCCTTTTTGTCTATTAATTGACTGCGAACGGATTAGGTAACATAAATGAACAAGGACATCAATTCAGCGTCCACGTACATTTATGAGCAATCCGCCTTTTGTTTATTACTTATTTTTTTTTTAAATTCTGAGAATCATAAAAAAGACACCAATGTTTTTTTCCAAAGAATTTTGTGCATATCTCGAGCAAATTTTTGAAATTCATACCTTCACTTAATTGTGCATAAAAGCGAAACGCGCAAATCGATTTTCATGATCTATGTCTCATTTTGGTCATAGGTTATGCGACATTACGTGAAAGTAATAGGACTTGACACTTTTTACCGTTTTGTATTTTTTATGAATTAAAAAACTTTAATTTTTTTAGGCAAAAAATATTTTTTTTCTTCATACATTTATTTATAACTGCAAAACTGTTGCTTATGTAGCGAAACGTTGTATGAACAGATTCAAGGAATAGTAATTTTGTAATTTTTGTTAATTTGTTTCAGCTTATTCGGACTAGTGGTTCTCGAGTTATGACAAAAGAGCCTAAAACGTGACAAATTCCCTATACGATACTTTAAATTAATTATTAAATTATTATTTAATGTACCTTGACCAAACGAATGATGCAAAAGTTCTTTTTGTGGCTACTTTCGCAATTATCAGAATCGAGTCCAGAAATCATGTGTTGTACTTTGTTATCAAGGATTCTCACATCTTCTTCAACTTGGTCCTTCCACCGGAGTCTTGGTCTTCCCTGTCTGCGCTTTCCGGCCAACGCCTTTCTGGCTGAAGCATTTGATTCTATTCGACCGACATGTGCTAGCAGGCGCAATCGCTGCATTTTGAATCATACATTCATTACGGGATACAGCTTACTGTTCGTTCAAAGTCTGTACTTTCCGTTCACGCAGATGGGCCCATACATTTTACGAAGTATCTTTCTCTCTAATACACCCAACACTGTTTTATTCGCTTTCGAAAGTAGCCATGTTTCGGCGCCATATGGAAACCAAAGTAGTATCAGCGTGTCGTACAACATAATTTTCGTCTTTCGAGAGAGAGAGTTCTAATCTTAAAATGCTTCCCGAGCCAAAAGTAGAATCTGTTAGCCAGCACGATCCTTCTTTTTATCTCAGTGATGACATCGTTCTTTTGGTTTATGGCGGATCCCAAGTATACGAAATCTTCTACTACCTCTACGTTGCAACTGCCGGCCGGAACTGTCTCGCCTTTCTTTTATTGCGTTGTCTTTCTAGCAGTTGCCAGCATCATCTTCGCCTTGTCCTCATTAATTAACAGACCCATTTTTGACGACTCTTTCTCAATTTTAGAAAACGTACCAGTAACATCTCTTTCAGTCCCTTTGATGATGTCAGTGTCGTCGGCATACGCGAGGAGAATGTGGCCCTTGGTGTTGAATGTGCCTGTTTTATAAACTTTTGCGTTTTCGAAAATTTTCTCTATCAGGATGATGAGGAAATTACACGATAAGCTGTCACTCTGTCTGAGACCTCTTGTAGTAGTGAAAGGTTCCTATTTTTACTGAGGATTTCGCATCCCTCAGTGTCATTCTACAGGGTGGTGCAAACTATCCTTGTGGTTTGATTGTTTAATACCTTTTTTATTTTTTGGTAAATTATTATTATCATTTTTATTTATATTGGTAATATTTTTGGATATAGTATAAAAATTATATCCCCAAGTGGTGGCCATTTTCGGCGCATTCGTGCTCTTTCCAGTACATTTTGCATAACTTTTCGTAAAATTTCCGGTGTTTTATTTGTGGTATGGTCGCTGGCTTATTTACGTATACTCGTTCTTACAAATGACCCCAAAGAAAACAGTCTGACGCTGTTAAATCCGGTGAAAGTGGGGGCCAATTGAAATCGCTTCTGCGCGAAAAAATGCGTTTGCCAAAGAGGTCGCGTAACATATCCGTTGTGTCCCTTGCAGTGTGGGCTGTGGCTTCATCTTTTTGGAACCACAACTGTGTATGATTTTCTAAAGCGGTCTTCAAAAAACTGTTCAGCATTGTTCGATATTTAGCACCATTAACCGTAAGTGAGGCGCCATGTGCTTTTTAAAGAAATATGGACCAATTATTCATTCAGGGGATACACCGCACCAAACATAACACTTAAGTGGATGTAATTGTTGCTAATGAACTGTTCTTGAATTCTCCGTAGCCCATATCCTGTAATTTTGTTTGATTACGAAACCATTCAATTGGGCTTCATCGCACTTTATAAAATTGTTAATGAAATCGGGATTTTCCTCGGATTTTTGACAGAATAAAATGGCATAATCAAGCCGTTCTTGGTAGTCTTTTGGCTTCAATTCTTGCTGAAGCTGAACTTTATATGGGAACATGTGCAATGTGGCCAAAATCCCCTGAACGGACCTCCGCGATAGGCCCAGTTGTGCCGGACGTATTTCGTGGATGTTTCTGGACTATCCTCCGGTATATGGAAGGTGTCTTACTGTACCATGTTGTCGAAAATTTCCAACCAATAGTATTATTGCCAAATTAAGAAATGAAAATATGGTTGTAGCAACCATATAAACATGTTTGGTGCAACAAAAGTATTGTTGTTTAAAATTTACGTTAACAATAATATGATCACGGCAATCATACCGTATGGTTGCGACTATGAACATAACGAAACAGGTTTTATTGAGCATGCATGAATGTGTGTATGTTCGTATGTTTTTTTGATATACAAAAAAAAACACATACACGATACAGTGAATGGTTGCTGTCCATTAAAAAACAACAACAATCGGAAGGTAGTTCGAGGGATTTTTATTGTGTTTACTTTGTTCGGTGAAATATTCTAATACTGACTGGTTCTAGTTTATTTAAAATCTGCCTGCACTTAAGTATATAGCAATTGATAATGGTTTTATCACATTCGTTACTTGGTGTCTACGGATGGTGAAGTCGCATTCACCCCTGCGGACAACTAAAAGTATTTTTGACCGTTGGAATATATTTTTGTTTGTTTGTTGAATGAAATGTTCAATAAAAACATGGCCTCAAATCTGGCTATGTACTAATAGCAATGCAATTTAAAATAACATACTTAATAAAAATATCTATTTTTGAATAACCAATCCTAATAAATAATTTGGGGATCATAGTATGGTTGAGTGTGAATCATACTATGGTTGTGGGGATCATAGTATGGTTGTATAAGAAACACACTATGGTTGTGAGGATCATACTATGGTTGTATGAGAAACACACTATGTTTGTGAGAATCATAATATGGTTGTGGAGATAATAGTATGGTTGAGTGTGAATAATACTATGGTTGTGTGGATCATAGTATGGTTGCGTGTGAATCATACTATAGTTGTAAGTATCATACTATGGTTGTATGAGAAACATACTACGGTTGTGAGGATCATAATATAGTTGTGAAGATAATAGTATGGTTGAGTGTGAATCATACTATTGTTGTGAGGATCATAGTATGGTTGTGGAGATTATAGTATGGTTGAGTGTGAATCATACTACGGTTGTGGGGATCATAGTATGGTTATGTGTGAATCATACTATTGTTGTGAGGATCATAATATTGTTGTGTCACAACCATATACCCAACAATAGTATGATCCTCTTCGAATATTGTCACCCCAACCATTCTTTTTTTCTGCGTGCGGAGAACATATTATTATTGCCGTGACCATGTAGTAACCATGTTTTTTCTCTGTGTGCGGCGAGTTTGGGCATCAATCTTTTACACAGTATACGAGTACATACATACTTGACACAACCTTTTATGCGATGGATAGGAGACTTATTCTACGGTAGTTGGCGAAGACCGTCTTGTCTCCTGTTTTGTGGACTAAACATAACACACTGAGGTTCCAATCATCAAGCATGCGTTCATTCTTCCAGATTGTACAGATATCAGCTAATCTGTGCAATCTGAAAGGATGGTAAAGGATTGCTCCCTATCAGCTCGTCTCCTCCGGTCTTAATGACTTGCTACATCTCTTTAATTTGCCGGCCAAGAACACTCAGCTGAGCCCCGGGTCTCTTTGGTCGAATTCAGTTAAAATGGCGCGTTTCCCTTACCTGCCAGCAGATCCCCTATAGACGAACTGGCCTTTCAAAACAAAATATGTGACGCGCAAAATAGAAAGGGACCTAAGGTTAAAAACCAGTTTTGTTCAGGAGAGCCATTTTAAAGATTAGGTCCCTTTCTATTTGCGCTTAGAATCGTCGACTTCACTTTCATAAAACGCGCATATCTCTGGGAGGGAACACTTTTGGGGCATCGGATCGGTCTCATTCGATGCTCAGATGTTGTCCACATCAAAAAAAGAAAAAAAAAATGAAAATTGATTTTTTACCCTTAGGTCCCTTTCTCCACGCGTTATAACAACAAGAGCAACAACATCGTATCACCTTCATTGTACCCACCTTTCATGTAAACCAATAGTGTTAAAAGCCACACTCAGTTAAGGTCGTACTTAGGGTTTTCTACGTTCGACTTTAGTTGATCCAATTCTTAAGTTTTCTTTCTTGCCACAGCTTTGCTTTCATTTCTACAATAATTTTCGTATTTTTCTGATTTTCTTTTCGTTGTTGTTGTGAATGAGCATGTTTAAAAAACTTTGTTTCCACTCCTTTGTAATGTTTTTTCCTTCGTAATTACTTTGTTATACTACACTCTTGTTCTTCGACAAGGCAAAGAAAAAACAACGAGAATGGCAAAAAGAAAAAAAACATGAACATAACAACACCACAAGCTCACACTGGCGGTAGCGCCGCGCGCCATGGCTGCCGGTTCCTGCTCATGGTCAATGGCCGCATGAGGCATTACACTTTAAATGCACGTCATCTCCGATCTCCGTACGACAAGACCACAATGCCAGTCAGTGGCAACACATTCACAGTCGAGTGTTTTAATCTGGTTTTCTTTTTTTTCTTAAACATACTTTTTTTTGTATGCTGGTTTTCTCTTTCGTATCTTTTTCATATTCACCGGCTTTCCTACACTCATACGGACATCATCTTTTTTCGTTCGTTCTTCCTTTCTTTCTGCTCAGTTTAAAAACGACTCTAGAGCAGACGAGAATTTATAGTTGTTGCTGATGTTGGCATTATACGAAATTCATACTTCAGAGAGATGTTTGGAGGACGGCAACAACAAAACGAAAATTGGGCGCTGGTGTTTAACAACGAATGCGATGATTATGCGCTGACTTCTGAAAAGAAGATCCACTTGAAACTATGCAAAGCATGGTGTTCTTGAAAATGAATTAGACTGTTGTCGAAGCTGTCCAAGATGCATGTTAAGCATCGCATTTCACCATAGACGGACGAGTGCTCTCATCACAAAGGCAGGCTACAAAATTGCATAAATGTTGGTGAGGATTACCATATTTTTCTTAAACGAGAACGTACGAGGGCGGTTCGGAAAGTTCTTAGCCTATCAATGAAAGAGAATAGTTAGTTTTTCAAAAATATTTTTATTTTTCAATATAACCTCCTGAAATCTCAATACACTTAGTCCAACGCTTATCTAGCAATTCTATCCCTTGATTAAAATAGTTTTCCTCAAGGTCTTCAAAATAGTGGTTTACAACTGTAATTGCATCTTCATTTGAGGTAAAACGCTTGCCAGCAAGGAATTTTTTTAGATTTGGGAACAGGTAAAAGTCACTGGGAGCTAAATCAGGAGAATAAGGAGCACTTTCACCGAACACATTCACCATATCATTATGAATTTCTTGTCCCGATAAACCTTTTTTATGTAAATATTTAATGACACCACGCATTTCTAATTTTTCCAATGTAAAAAAATCGCGGATGCGTCTTTTGTGAACACCTGTTTCTATATGAAGGAGTTGCCAGATCGAAACAAAATTTAACATGTGTTCATAGCAGAGATGGAAGTTTCCAAAACACTTGACTTTTTCTGTTTATACAGCGCTTTTTGTGCTAGGCTAAGAAGTTTCCGAACCGCCCTCGTATGTATATTCAAATATGTACTCGTTCATAGCTTGAATGAAATAATTTCATCAAACATGGGAATGATATTTTGATGACGATTTTCAAAAGTCATATTAGGCATATTCTATTGGTACTCGATTATCAAACGAGTAAGTTGTCGCTTGGGTGATAACTTCAAGAGAATTTTTTGAAATTTCTTTGTATAGATGAAATGATTAGCTTTATACATCAAAAACCGTTTAACCGTTAGTTGTAAATAAAACCGTTAATTGTAAATAAACCAAAAGTTTTCACAAAATTATCTTGCTATTTTTTATTGTGATAGAAGATCGGGGAGAGCATGCACAGGTATTTTTCTCAATTTCTACAGACCCGGTTTGCTGAAATTTAAGCAAAATTCTCTCGATTGTTGAGACATTTACGAGGGCGACCGTAAAAGTAACTGGCCTAACATAAAAAGAACCGTTTTTTTGGAATTATTATTATTTATTTTTCAACATAATCTCCTTCCAGCTCAATACACTTCATCAAACGTTTTTCAAGTTTTTTAATTCCATCCGAAAAATAAGAATTTTCAAGACTTTCAAAATATGCCTCAGTCTCAGCAAGAACCTCGCCATTGGACGAAAATTTTTTGTCACCGAGAATTTTTTTTAAATTTGGAAACAAGAAATAATCAGAAGGAGCTAAATCTGGACTATATGGTGGATGCGGAGCAAATTCAAATCGTAATTCGGCCAGTTTTTTCTTTTTCTGTTTTATCTTGATTTCTTCACTCAACCGATCCAATAATGCACAATAATATTCACTATTTATAGTTTTTCCTTTCTCAAGATAATCAATAAATATTATAGCCCTTGCATCCCAAAATACTGTGGCTATTACTTTTCCTGCTGACTTAACAGTTTTCGCCTTCTTGGGACCACTTTTACCAGCTTCTATCCATTGTTTTGACTGTTCTTTGGATTCTGGATGTAGTGATGGATCCATGTTTCATCAGCAGTTATGAATCGGCGCAAGAACTCTATTGGATTACGCTGATAAATCGCTAAAAGCTCCTCGGAATTGGTCCAACGGACGATTTTTTGGGGCAAAGTCAATAAACGCGGCATCCATCTTGCGGATAGCTTTTTTATGTGGAATTCATCACGTAAAATACTCCAAACTTGTTTTTCGTGTATTTTAACAATATCAGCAAGTTTTCTGAGCTTTATTCGTCTATCTTTAGTCACTTCATTAAATACTTTTCTAATGTTTTCAATAGTAGTAGCAGTTTTCGGTCATCCAGAGCGTTCATCTTCCGTACTTGAACGACCCATTTTAAATTGTTGAACCCAGGATTTTACGTATGATGGTGCATTATCACCATGAACAGAATCCGATTCATCTTTGATTAATTGTGGCGTATAACCTTTCATATAAAAGTGTTAAATTACCGCACGAAACTCTTTATTTTCCATTTTTCAAAAATTATAAAACTTGTTTACTTCAATCACCTGTAACACGGAAATAATCATTAAATATTTCGGAAATTTTGACAGATGGCTTAAAGATTGCTCTTAAAAAACAAAAAAAAGTTGCTAGTAAAACAGAAAATGTGCCAGGCCAGATAGCTTTGCGGTCGCCCTCGTACATTTCATCATATTTAATTTCAACAAAGAGTTAAATATAATTCCTGTTGACAAACAAGACTGACATACATTGACTAATCTTTAAAATTCCATTGAATTTAATTACAACAATAACTTCAATATAATTCTCTTCATACATTTTATATGCACATTTAATATTTTTAAATACAAAAAAAGTATTCATTTAAAATACCATTCAAAATTCTATAACCCACTAGATTCAATGTCACTTGTCATCGCTGCGAATTGACACCATTTTCGCGACAAATTATTGTGGCGGCTATCGCTTAAAGTCTCTCCTATGATGCCACATGTGGTTTTGTATTGTCGAGTATGTCAATGCATCTGTAAAGAGGCAATAAAAAAACACTACCAAAAGCCGGAATTCGATATCAGCATAACACATGGTCCCCAGTTACCCCAAAAAAATATATCTTCCGTACATTACGGGGAGTGGTAGTTTATTCTCAAACAAAACAAAAAATAAATACAGCCATTACATGTTCAATAAATTATTTCACACATGGGTGTCATTGTTATCGTATCATTCGATAACGAATGGATAAATGATTGCAAGTGGAATATGTCGGCCAGAACGGTCAGAGTTGCCGAACTAACGAGGGGTGTTAGACACACCCTGCATTATTTGTTTAGTATTTTTGATGTAGTTTTTAGTGCATAGTAGAGTGGTAAATTTTGCAAATATTCAATTATTGCTGGGCATTGAGATATTCATAGTTTTCGATTTGTAAGCAATATCTCTCACAGTTTAAATTTTTGCAGAAAAGGAAATGGTGGTTTTATACCCAAACGCACAGAATTTATATTAACACATTCAATATCCCTCAGCTTTAATTAAAAAAACATACAGGGAACTCTTATCAAATCAGTGTTTATACCCTCCATCATGGGATAAAGGGTATATTGGATTTGTCATTCCTTTTGCAACACCTCGATATACTGGTCGGAAACCCAATAAAGTTTATATATGTGACGCGCAAAATAGAAAGGAACCGAAGGTTAAAAACCAGTTTTGTTCAGGAGAGCCATTTTAAAGATCAGGTCCCTTTCTATTTGCGCTTAGAATAGTCGACTTCACTTTCATAAAAAGCGTAGATCTCTGGGGGAAACACTTTGGGGGCATCGGATCGGTCTCATTCGATGCTCAGATGTTGTCCACCTCAAAAAAAGTGAAAATCGATTTGTTTACCCTCATGTCCCTTTCTCTGTTTTTTGCATCTGTTAACTATACAAATACTAAAAATTACAATTTGCCAAAAAAAATTTTTTTTTTCTTCAAAAGTTTGTAAAAACTAAAAAAATACAGTTGTGGTCTTAAAACTTTTTGTTTAATATATTTCGAATGAAATAAGCTCTATTTTATTGTAATCGGTGCACAACTTTGAGAAAACTGAATGATGCAAATTTAAATTTTAAAAAATTATTTATTTTTGTTTTATTTGCTTATAGCTTCATAATTGTAATAATGACTAAGAGACACTTAAAACCAATATCAAATACAATTAAGTGATGAATTTTCTAAAATTTATTTAAAAATGTTATTTTTTGTATTAAAACCGCACTTTTAACAATGCAGTTTTCTCAGTAAATCATGAAAAAAATCAGAAGTTGTGCACCGATGTCAATGAAAAAAAGCTCATTTCATTCGAAATATATTGAACAAAATGTTTTTAGACCAAAACTGTGATTTTTGTCGCATTTTTATATTTTCTAAACTTTTAAGGAACAAATTTTTTTTTTTTTTTTTTGGAAAATTGTGTTTTCTTTTTTAACTTCAACGATATCTCTGAAACTACTGGGTAAATTTAAATCCATTAAAGCACGACTTAAAACTGCTTTTGTTGCATATTTTTGAGATTTTTTAAATAAATGTGAACGGTTTTTAAGTTATTCCAATACATGTAGTGAAAGAGTCCTCATTTTTGACATAACGGTATATCTCAAAAAGTCGAGCTGATAGAAAAACAAGTGAAGAATTGGAACCAAGTGCATATTTGGATTCTGCGTCCCAAATAACCCTAAATTCTAGCCTTAATCAACAATTACCCTGTTCCCTTGTGTAATTGGAATTTTAAAAAAATCTCCCAGGTTACGGTTGGACTGCGATTATTTAACGAAAGGACTTTTATTTGTGTACTCTCCGCTGAAGTTAAAAAGAGGGAAATCGAACAGGGGGTCGACTAAAGGTACCTCGGAAAACTTGAACTTTTGGAGTATTTTCTTTGCAAATAACAATTTGTTTATGGAGAAATGACGGTTTAATTGGGTACATTTAGTTTGGACGCACTTATTACCCCAAAAGAGCATAGGTGCTGGATGTTTTGGCTCACGTGACCACAAAAATGGTCCGCATTGCCAGAACGGGCGGTCAAAGGTCAATATGGACATACTCAAATTAAAACTATTTGAATACAAACATTGATTAATTTTAAAGTTTTGGCTGAAATAAGATTCAATTTCACAAAGCCTATCTGTGTGCAATGAAAGTATCGATTGTTTCATTTAATTTCAAATGTTAGCTTAACATTTTTTAAAAACAAAAAAACGTTTTCCCAATGTTTGCGCATTTATTGAAGTATGTAAAAATTTCAACAAATTTAAATACTCACTTACATATCTTTTGTTTTTAAACAGACATAAAATATAATAAAATACGAGTATCTCCCTTTAGTTATTTTTTGTAGTATTTCACTGTGCAGAGGAGAGGTGACTTTACCTTCTGTTCTATTCGATTCGAAATGTTTTGCATGGAAATGCATTGTCATGTGTAATTCTGTGTTGGTGCTGTTATGTGTTTTCGTTTTGTTTTTTGTCTATTTTATTTTATTATTGTAAGAATTCCAATAAAAGAAGAAAAACACATTTCATTGTGGGCACTTACAACATTTTTTTTTGCTGTGTTATCTGCCACGATGACAGCGGTAGTCTTTTGTTTTGGTATTATTTGAATGTGTGTAGAATGTTTGAAATGACACACATTTCATGGCATGCACTGAGAGAAACTTCGAAGGGCTTTTGTCCTACGGTGGGAAAAAAGTTTCAACCGGATGTTTTTTTGTTGTTTTTCTTCTCACTATTTTTATTTGCAATCTATGAGGGCTGCTATATATATTTCTGGCCTAATAATGAAAATGTGAGTATTTATCATCAAAAATGGTTTTATTGTTTTTCAAAGTGTTCTCCAGCATGATTTGTACACTTTTGCATGTGCTCAAACGAATTGTCGAAGCACTTTTGGTTTTTGAACGCTTCAACAGCATCTTCTGGCGACGAAAATCGTTGACCACGCTTTTTTTTTTTTTTGTTGATGTGCGAGAATAAAAAGAAGTCATTGGGTGCCAAGTCAGAGCTTAACGGCGGATGACCCATCAATTCGACGTTTTGGCCGGTCAAAAAGGCGCTGGTTTAAGCCGATGTGTGAGAGGTCGCATTGTCATGGTGCTCAATGATTCGTCTTCTCTTGTTCCTTTTTCGAATTTCTCCGAAGACTTTAGGCAAACAAATTGTGGCGCACCACTCAGAATTGACCGCCCTACGTTGCTCAAGCAGAACAGTCGCTACATGACCAGTTTTGACGAACAGGCCACCATTTGCTTCGAAGTGCTTCCTCCACGAACAACTTTCGTTGGATTTGGCAAGTCTTCGAAGACCCACACGGTCGATTGATGTTTTGTTTCGGGTTCATACGCATAGATACATGATTCGTCCCCTGTGACGATCTTAAAAACGTCTTTTAAAGCACCGCGATCGTATTTTTTCCAAATTTCTTTGCACCAATCGACACAAGCCTTTTTTGTTGAGCGATTGTCAAATTGTGCGGGATCCAACGAGAACAAACCTTTTTTACAGCCAGGTGTTCATGCAATATCGAATGTATGCTGGTGGAAGAAATGCCCAAGGATGTCTCTATCTCACGGTATGTCACATGACTTGCAATATCAGTTCATGCACGGCATTAATGTTCTCTGGCACAACGGCCGTTTTTGGACGACCTTCGTCTTTGAGCGAGCGTCGGACACGATTGAATTCATTCAACCAGTTTTTCACAGTGCTATAGGATGGTGCTTCATCGTTCCAATTCATTAATTCCAATTTTTTGCCAAATTGATTTTTTCAAGTCACTGTAAACAACACAAATGATGGCCGTACGTCAAAACGTTCTGAGTACGATTATGCTAAAAAATGTCAAACTTTCCAATGGAAATGTCAGAACACATCAGGCAACACTTAGTGTTTAGATTTTATTTCTAAGACACGCATAATATTTTTTTTTTAAAGATGCATGGAATGACTCTAAGGTCTGGAAACCACTTTCAACGTGGAAGGCTTTAGCTTATTCCGCTGCACCACTATCGTGCTGTAAACGGACATCTTTTCCATAATTTTGTTTGCAATGTTATTTAAAGACATTTAACAAAATCCATATAATGTGTACAATAAATAACATTCGTGATTCATAAAGTAAAAACTATATTACTTATGTGTATAATGTTGCTTAAACTACTTATATATGTTTTTTAAGTTCTGAATGGCAAGTCCGAAACATGTTGTCTTTTAAGGCGTTTTATGGCGTTAGTTTCATTAACCCATTTCTGACTAATGGGTATTTAAATACCCAAGAGAGTGTTGATGAATAAATAATTTTACCGTGCGCCATGTGCGCGATATCGCGGTAATTTTTTTTTTTTGTAGAAAAGAGGAAAGATTAGGCTAAATTCAAGCATTTAGCAGTATCTTTTTATCTTTTGTTTTTTGCAGGCAAAAATCGAAGTTTTTTTTTCAAAAATGCTCCGGAAAAGTGCCCTCAACCATAGAAAAATGGTACAAATTAAAATTTTCTAATTTTACAGAATAGCTTAAGTTGTCTACCATGCAATGAAAAAAATCAGGCAGCGATACGCCAACACACCTGGCCTCCAGATCCGGTCAAATGGGTAATTTTATTAAGAAAACATGGTACTTAAAAGAAATAAATCACTTAGGCTTAGCAATTTTCTTCTGATCTGATGCAACACCGCTGTGATAATCCAGGAAGCAAGTAGCGGGATGCAAATTTACCTTGCACTTCAAACAAACACCTTGCATGGGTATTTAAATACCCATGTCATATCTCTGGTAAAAATTTAGTTTTTTTTTCTTTCAACTTCTGTGGTCTTTTGGACATAAATTTCCAAATTTCATAAAAATCGTACGAGCCGATCTATGGACAGGCAGTAACGGGTTAAGTAAATATATATGCAAAGTGAATTTGAATGATTGCTAAGACTTTCTTAATATCGTTGTACAGGGTGTCCGTCGGGAAGGTAAACTACGAGGGTGGTTCGGAAAGTTCTTAGCCTATCAATGAAAGAGAATAGTTAGTTTTTCAAAAATATTTTTATTTTTCAATATAATCTCCTGAAACTTCAATACACTTAGTCCAACGCTTATCTAGCAATTCTATCCCTTGATTAAAATAGTTTTCCTCAAGGTCTTCAAAATAGTGGTTTACAACTGTAATTGCATCTTCATTTGAGGTAAAGCGCTTGCCAGCAAGGAATTTTTTTAGATTTGGGAACAGGTAAAAGTCACTGGGAGCTAAATCAGGAGAAGAAGGTGGGTGGTCAAGCAACTCGTACTTTAGTTCATTGATTTTAGCCATTTTTAAAACACTCTTGTGCGCTGGTGCGTTGTCTTGATGAAAAATTATTTTTTTGTGTTGTAAGCCAGGACGTTTTTCTCGAATTTGTACATTTAATTGATCTAAAAAGTTGCAATAGTACTCTGAATTTATTGTTTTACCCTTTTGCAGATAGTCAATCAATAAAATACCTTTGAAGTCCCAAAAAACCGTTGCCATAACCTTACCAGCCGATTGAATTGTTTTTGCCTTCTTTGGGGCACTTCCTCCAGCTTCAGTCCATTGTTTGGATTGTTCTTTTGTCTCTGAAGTATAGTGGTGGATCCATGTCTCATCAACAGTTATGAAACGACGCTTAAAATCCATTTTATTTCGCTGAAAACGATCCAAACAAGCTTGAGAAATGTTCATTATTATGCGTTTTTGGTCGACTGTTAACAAGTGCGGCACCCTTCTTGCAGAAAGCTTTTTCATCTGTAGTTCTTCATGCAAAATTAAATGGACTCGATCATTTGAGATGCCCATGATATTAGCTATTTCACGCACTTTTATTCGTCGATCATTTAATACCATATCATGCACTTTGGATACAATTTCTGTTGTTGTTGCTGTTTTTGGACGTCCACTACGTGGTTCATCTTCAATGCTTGTACGACCACGTTTAAATTCAGCAACCCAATTTTTTACTGTTGCATATGAAGGAGCACTTTCACCTAACACATTCACCATATCATCTAATTTTTTCATTGTAAAAAAATCGCGGATGCGTCTTTTGTGAACACCTGTTTCTATATGAAGGAGTTGCCAGATCGAAACAAAATTTAACATGTGTTCATAGATGGAAGTTTCCAAAACACTTAACTTTTTTCTGTTTATACCGCGCTTTTTGTGCCAGGCTAAGAAGTTTCCGAACCGCCCTCGTACTTTCATTTGCCGCCATTTTGGTAAACATTAGTCTTAACAGTTCATATTTGGCAGTCGTAAAGTAGAGACGTGGCAAATTTATTATGGAAAAATATTCGATAAATCGTTAAACGTTTTATCAAAATCAATCATCGATTACTGTGACGATGAGAAAGTTACGTGAAATTTTTGGGAGAAACAACGTGCCAACAAAACGCACTACTATTTATCGTGTAGTGAATGATTTCGAAAAATGAGGGTCTGCAGCTGATAGCCCCAAGCATGGACCACAACGTACTGCATGGACCACAACATACTGCAAGATCGGCTGAAAACATTTCAGCTGCTGAAGAAAGTGCTCCAAACAATCCATCAACCTTAATTTGAGCGCTTGGTCTTCACAGAACAACTTTGGCCACTATTTTGCACAAGGATTTGTATTTGTTTCCATTAAAGATTCAGTTGACTCAAGAGCTTCTTCCTCAAGACCATTTACGCTGCCGTATATATGCGAATAGGATGTTACAGCTCGCTTATGACAACCATGATTTTCCTAATAAAATCATGAGTGACGAGGCACATTTTCATTCGAATGGATATATGAATAAACAGAAGAGTCGGTTCTGGGCAATGGAAAATCCTCACATTATTCATCAGTCACCTTTGCATCCATTAAAAGTGACAGTATGGTGTGGAATTTGGTCAGGAGGAATCATTGGACCTTACTTGTATGAAAATGAAAACGGCGTAAAGATTACTGTCAATGGGGAGCGATATCGTGATATGACCGAAAAATTTTTAACGCCAGATCTGCATGCTTTGGGCTTGACTAACATGTGGTATCTACAAGACGGTGCCACATCGCATACAGCCCGGATTACAATGGAATTACTGCGAGACCTCCTTCCACAACAAGTTATTTCAAAATATGGTGAGGTTGATTCGCCTCCACGGTCGCCTGTTTTGACTGCGCCGGACTTCTTTTTGTGGGTATATCTGAAAAGCAAGGTTTTTGCAAACTAACCAGAAATGCCTGAGCAACTCAAACAAAATATTTTTTGATGAAATTAATGAAATACCGCATGAAATGTATAAGAATGTAAAGAAAAATGTGCTCAGAAGTGCTCGCATTTGCAAGGCTAACAGAGGCGAACATTTATCTGATATTGTTCGAGTATTTCATACATAATTGCCTGCTTTAAATAAAACATTTATCAATAGAAGTTCCATTCTCTTTCATTTAATTAAAAATTATAAACACACAAAGTGGTATACCTTCCCGACGGACACCCTGTATTTGATGTTTCCAAGTGTGCTATAAGTTATTATTAATGAAGAATGGTCAGAATTTTAAATCATAACAGTTGTTAATGTCCAAGAAATTCTATGATATATTACTACGAGGGTTGCTATTCATATTTCGGGTCCGGCAATAAAAACACAATAATTTATCATTGGAAACGGTTTTATTGTTTTTCAAATTATTCTCCTTTAAGATCAATACACTTTTGCATGCGCACAAACCCATTTTCGAAGCACTTTTTCCAATCCGACTGAGACACCCCCAAAACATGATTTTTGAACTCTTCAACAGCTGCTTCGGGCGATGAAAAACGTTGACCACGCATCTTTTCTTGATGCTAGGGAATAAGAAGAAGGCAGGGGGTTTCAAATCAGGTCTGTACGGTGGATGGCCCATCAATTCGACATCTTGAGTGGTCAAATAGCTCATCGTTTCGGCTGATGTATGAGATCTCGCATTGTCGTGATGCAAAATGATCCGTCTTCTATTATTATCTTTCCTCATTTCGTCGAACACTGGTGGCCAACAGATAGTTGTATACCACTCAGAATTGACCGATGGTTGTATACCACTTAGAATTAACCGTCCTACGTTCCACTAAAGGCACTGTGGCAACATCGCCGGTTATACCAAAAAACGCAATCATTTGCTTCGATGTACTTCCCCCACGATCAACTTTTGTTGAATTTGGCTCGTCTTAAAAGACCCATACGGTCGATTGCTGTTTTGTTTCGGGTTGATATGCATAGATCCATGATTCGTCACCTGTGATAATGTTATACACAGCATTTGAGCTACCGCCGTTATACTTTTTCAAAATCTCTTTGCACCAATCCATATGAGCCTTTTTTTTGGGCATTCGTCAAATTATGTGGGATTCAACGAGAACAATTTTTTTTCACGGCCAAATGAACATGCAATATCTTATTAATGCTTGTCATACGAATGCCCAAGGATGCCTCAATCTCAAGGTATGTCACATGTTGGTCTTGCTTAATCAGTTCACGCACAGCATCGATGGCCGAAGTTAAACGTCCTCCACGAAATTCATCATGGAGGGAATGGCGTTCGAGACTGAATTCTTGGTACCAGCGATTAACAGTGGTTTTTGATGGCGCTTCATCGCTAATAGTCGAATCATGTTGATTTAAACACTCTTGTCTCGATAACCCACGTCGAAAATCGTCAAAAACCATCGCACGAAAATGTTCACGGAACAATTCCATTTTTTAACTGAGATGAATTTTTCAAAACACTGTAAACAAAACAATTCGCCCCAAATGGCAAAACGTTCAGAGTGAAGCTATGCTAAAAAATGTCAAAGTTTCCAGTTTGCATCTGGGCACACTAGTATTGTCAGGACCCGAAATATAACTAGCAACCCTTGTATAAGCAGCCAAATCAATTAAATGGGGTGTTTTCCTAGTATTGGTAGGCCAGAACGTTGGGTTTCCTGTACTCAATTTTATAAAATTCTTGACTTGGATGCATTTAAACACTTCTTTGGCGTTGATTCTTCTGAGTTGGACGGACCAGGGTAATACTTCTTAGAATTTCACGATGATTAATAGTCTCTTAACTATATTTTTAGGTTTTTCAAATTTAGTTTAGGGTCCAGGAATTGGGAGTTAAAACCAACCCTAAGTTCGTGTTTTTTTCAAACGATTTCTGTGCGTGTACTCCATTTCCATAAAGCCCTAGGGCAAATGACATTTATGCATGCAAAAGTACTCGTACTTATTCGGGTAACCAGTGCGAACAATGAATATACAAGTATCCACCTACATGCATACATTTGTACATAAATATGTGCATTAATATGTAATCGGAAATCTATGTAAAAACTAGACAGGTTACGACAGAGGCATGTGTACCTAATCTCTGGTAAAGTCGGCATGATTAAGAAAATCCCCAATGGAAAAGAGACCCGGTCTCACCTTAAATCCTCATATGTATGAGAGAAAACCCCTTGCTACAAAGCCATGTCTTTGGGAATAGAAAAAAACGTACAAGCATGGCACATCTTATTCGGGCCTTTATTGGACTCCAGTCAATTTGGAAACAATTTGTAGCAATAATATTTTTTCTTTTTGTTCATTTACGAAGTATTCGTCGGTGGTACTTTCAATACACATCAGAGAGCAGAGTTCACATCACAAACGAGTTCATTGTGTTTGTTTTAGTCTTCGCCGTTGCGACTAGAAATGTGGACCAACAAGGTGGAGAAGTTTTGTGTGGTTGGGTTGGGGGAGGGGGTTTAGTTTAACTTTCTTATGTCATAAAATGACTTCCCGTAAAAAGTGCCACCCTTGCCATACATACGCTGGCTTCGGCAACATTTCCGCACGATTGCATTTATGAGCAATGCGAAATGTTGTGCTGTGTTGCAGCATTTTTGCAGCAGCGGCAAAAACAACAATTGCTAAGCCTTTTGTACTAGATATGCCATTGCACAATTCTTTCGTTTCGTTTCGTTTGTTTTTTGCTTTTTGGTCTTTCTTTCCTGGCACCCACCCTCTCAAATGTGGGTGCCTTAGCGAGAAACACCCCTCCCAAACTAATGATTTGGTAGGTGGTGCACTCCAGGTATTTGTAGCATGCTTCAAACTAAAAATCCCCTTTAATGAACCTGATGATGTTACGAGTGCTTGGCCAGATTATTGTGTAATATGAACAGTGAATCAAAGACTTTTCTACTGTGCATATGTTTAAGAGATTTAAATTTTGAAACTTACATAAATTTAATTTTAATTCAAAATATTTCGTATTTTAAATCAGTAAGTCCTCGTACAATAGCTCTGTACGAAAGTTATCGCTTTATTGCTCGAACGTTTCAGGTGGCAACGCTGGCATTCATTGCCGCCTGTGTCCATATCCTGAGTCGCTATTCAGAACAAAATAAGTAAAAACTGTAAAGGCGAGCGGGGACTACTATGACATACTCTACACCAGTCTATTATTTAGAAGATTACGCGCCTCGGTCTAGGGTTTGAGAGAGGTCAGACTTAATATCTAACTTCTAGAGCGGAAGGTATAATTTTCGATAAGGCTTTATGAAAACATAGACCGATTTGGTGCAATTTCGGAATTAATATGTAACTTTTAAAGCGGGAAGGATGTATTTCGTTTGGGCTATATGAAAACATAGACCGATTTGGTCCAATTTCACCAGAAATGCCAAAAGTGTTACCTGTATGTGACTTGAACAGTTTTTATTCTGCTCCAAAACCTTTTTGTTGTTTCTTTTTCAGAAACAACTAAAAAATTGGTAAAATGTATTGGCTACTCTTGCCAGGCAGACTGTACAGCTGTTTCTAAACCCACCAAGGTTTTTCGTTAGCGGTCTTTGGCAACGATTACTTCGGCTACAAATCAAATGACTTACTTATATATGGGAGTCTCATTTGAATAACTGAGAATTACCCTTTCCGTATAGTCTTCGAACTGTGCGTTACCTGCACGAGTATACGAGTACTTCAAATCAAAAAGGTAGTTTGTTCGGGGGGGGGGGGGGGGGGGGGGTAAAATCAAACATCAAATCAATATGGACGTGCTTTTAGTTGCTCATATTTAACTTTGTGAAATTTTATTTTACTTCGTAACTTCTACAGCCGCAGAAGCTTAAATCTGAAAAAAAAACATTATAAGGGGCTATATAAAAACATGGACATGGGGCCATTCGAATTCTTGTACCAATTTCACCAGGGTTATTTAAAGGTCTCGTACAACCTAGTATGCTAAATTTAAGTAAGATCGGTTAAGACCTAAAGACCTAAAAGCATGGATCGATTGGGACCATTTTCAATAGGGTTTGTCCATTACCCAAACCTGTCATCCTTAGGCGCTGCGTCCGGACGGAATCCCAATGCTGATGTTGAACTACTTGCCCCGATGCCCCGGGAGTAGAGTAAATGAAAAATGTGCCCAATCTGTCGTAAGCCGCTCACTAAGCTCCCGAAGCCTGGGAAATGGGCAGAATGGTACCGCTACTAAATATAGGCAAAGACGCAAGCAAAGGAGAATCGTACTGGCCGATCTCCTTGCCTAAACCAAAACGGAAAATCGACAGGAGCCTCGTGGCTCTTGAGGTTACCAAGGCCTGCGACACAGTCAATCATGCCACTCTGTTCGAGGACATTACAGAAACGCCGTTCACTCCAGGATGAATTTCGTGAAGGACGTCCAACTTCGGTCACTTTGCAAGAAACCATCGATGCTTTGAGTGAACTGATTAAGCAAGACCGATATGTGACATATCGTGCGATTAAGGCATCCTTTGGCATTAGTATGACAAGCATCAATAAGATATTGCATGTTCATTTGGCTGTGAAACAAATTTGTTCTCCTTAGATCCCACATAATGCTCAAAATGGAATGCTCAAAAAAGAAGGCTCGTATGGATCGGTGCAAAGAGATGCTGAAAAAGTATTTACTGCGGTAGCTCAAAGGCAGTGTATAACATTGTCACAGGTGACGAATCATGGATCTATGCATATGAACCCGAAACAAAACAGCAATCGACCGTATGGGTCTTTCAAGACGAGCCAAATCCAACAATAGTTGTTCGTGGAAGAAGTACATCGAAGCATATGATTGCGTTTTTTTCGGTATAACCGGCCATGTTGCCACAGCGCCTTAAGTGGAACGTAGTGTGGTCAATTCTGAGTGGTATACACCCATCTGTTTGCCAACAGTGTTCGACGAAACGAGGAAAGATAAGAGAAGACGGATCATTTTGCATCACCACAAAGCGAGCGCTCACACATCACATGAAACGTTGACCACTCAAGTTGTCTAATTGATGGGTCATCCACCAAACAGACCCAATGACTTCTTCTTATTCCCTAGCATCAAGAAAAAAAGGCTTGGTCAACGTTTTTCATAGCCCGAAGCAGCTGTTAAAGCGTTCAAAACTCATGTTTTGGAGGTGTCTCAATCGGAGTGGAAAAAGTGCTTCGAAAATTGGTTTGTGCGCTTGCAAAAGTGTATTGATTTTAATGGAGAATATTTTCAAAAACAATGAAACTATTTCCAATGATAAATTATTATGTTTTTATTGCCGGACCTGAAATATAATTAGCAACCGTAACTTAAAAAAGTATTCTGATTAACAACCTGACGGATATCTAAGATGGTTCTATCGGTGCCGCCACTCTAGTATGAATGCCTTTCTAATGTTTAGTACTATTAAATTTGATTGTTTGGTTAAGAACGCTGCAGATTTTAAAAAAAAAATACTTTTTTTACTTATTTCATATTATACCATTCATTTGTAGCAATCCTCTTAAAAATATCTTTATAATAATACTTGGTTTCTCTTCTTCTCCATTTTTCTATCTTTCAGCTGTCAGAGCTTCGTCAAGAGATACGACAACGTTGATGGACTTATGCGCAGCCAGAATAACACCAATTCCCAATGCGGAATATTGAAATATCCATGTAAGTGAGTTGAGATACTTATTTCGAAATATAAAACAAAAACTCTGTTGCTTGCACCGCATTTATTTTCACTTTAAGCTGCTTAACGACTTAAAAAGAATTCCAACCACAAAGAGCGAGTGTTATTTTTTAATGTCATTGACAAGTGTTTCCAATTGTAATCGCCGAGAGCTGCGCTGTGCGTGCGAGTTCATTACTCCGACTGACTGCAGTCCAAACTGAAGATTTCCTTAAAAGAACAGATGCACAGTTGCGAAACCCAATCGTTAAAGGCAAGTGGTATTTAAACTTGCCACAAACTGAAATGCCATGCAATTATTTCGCAAAAAAATCCATAAATATTTAAGTATTCAGTCAAATTATTGGAAATCGAAAGTGTTGAAGAGTTTTTTTCTTTCTTTTTTGAGAATTTCTGTATTTTTTTTTGTTGATTTGCCTTAATTTGGACGCCTGCCTTTTTGGTAACGAATACTGCCAATAAAACTCTCTATTAACTTGTTAATGACGATACGTACAACACAAAAAAATGAATCTGTGGCGCCCAACTCGGTCGTTAAATTAGTTTCATTATTCATTTTTGTTGTTGTTATTGTTTCAGTTTCATTTTTTTATTGCTGCTCTATAAACAATCGAAACAATAACACCTTTTATGGTTCAATCACCTGGTAATTATTATTTTTTTTCTTATTACGTATTTATTTAGCAAACCGCAGTCGTTAAACAGACAGACCAGACCGCACTGGTGGCGTGGGTTTTCAAATTTGGTCATGGCGACTGCCATAGTAACACTTTAGCTGCAGTGTGAAGACTTGTGGCACACAATATCAGCTATGACTAATTGGGAGTATTACACGAATTATTTTTCCATGACTGATCAAAATTATGATGTACTTTGAAGAAAGTAGACAGGTTTGCGATAAAAAAAAATAAAAGCAGCCTGTCTGGATGTCTTCTTTGAATATCGAAAAAAAGTTAACGTCGTTCAACGAAGATGGGCTGTTTGAAGGCCCTTAGGTTTAAATTCACTTTTCATACACTCAGGTCTTAGTGCTTAATTTGAAAAAGCATTCATAATTCTAATTTTCTTTCAACAATTGTTGCGCAGCTTTCTGAAGAGGGTTGTGACGGACCTGAAATCGCGATAAAAGCAGTGTGTAGCCACGAAATTCAAGGTCACTTTGCAATTTTGTGAAAAACTTTTCCTCTATTTAAGTATAAATACAAGAGGTCTTGAGCCGGTTAATCCCTGTTCAATGTGTAAAAGCAAAAGACCGAAATAAAACAAACGAGCTAAACAAAATTTTCTTTAAAAACGCTGAAGTCGGGCGGAGATTGAAATAAAATATTTGGGAAACCAGTTTTTAATTGTGTGAAACTTCACGCTTCGGTGCATGCACACAGAGAAAAAATCAATTGAAAATCGGTCCAAACTGTAAATATTCGATTGGACAAACATTCTTTCTGTTGCCATCACCAACACTCTATGGTATTAATGACTACATGGTTCGAGTTTCCATAAGGTGGTACCTACTTACAGCCAATTAGTCGTTTATACCAACCGAACTCAGTAAAACTATTGATTGCCACAACAGGTGGTTATGACAACCAACCAATAATAAAGTTCATGTTACTTTGGTACCAATAATTGTTGGTGACAACAAATAAATTCTTTGTAGTAAGCTTTGGTAGTTCGCTGTTGTAACATATTACAATATGTGACGCGCAAAATAGAAAGGGGCCAAAGGTTAAAAACCAGTTTTGTTCAGGAGAGCCTTTTAAAGATTAGGTCCCTTTCTTTTTGCGCTTAGAATCGTCGACTTCACTTTCATAAAACGCACATATCTCTGGGAGGGAACACTTTTGGGGCATGGGATCGGTCTCATTCGATGCTCAGATGTTGTTCACATCAAAAAATGAAAATTGATTTTTTTACCCTTAGGTCCCTTTCTCTATGCGATGTCACATATGGACTTTCTCGGGGGGTGGATGATTTCTTCTGGAAATGAACGAGTTGGGTGATTGTACTCGTAGTAAATTCCCAAAAGGACGGCCGCCATAGGTCCAATGTTTTCTTTTTAAGCCAAGGAAATTTTTAACTTATCTCATACCACATGAAATAACTTAAAAAAAAGTAAATTTTTCTTCGTTTAACTGAATTTTTGTGATGAGATGTCTTAAGTGAAATTGTATGGAGTTTGATGCCGTAGAACATTTAAAAACCCTATCTCAGAAATAGCAGTGTTTCGAAAAAGTATAAAAATTGTGCCCATTGTGTGTCCAGTTGGGAAGAGTCCTTTTTTCAACAAAATTGTATAAAAGTTTTTAAAAAATATCGCTTTTAGTGTAAAATGTTCTACAAAATGATTATTATTATTATATTAGAAGAGATCGTTTAAGGTAAAATTAGAATATCTTTACGATAAACCGGCCCCTTTAGTACTTTTAAATAGTACTTAAATATTACTTAATTTAATAAGATTTAATGAATAAGCTATGTTCAGAAAGAAACCAAAATCGACACATTTTTTTAAATAACCGATTTATAAGACTAAGAGAATATTTTTTATCATTTGTTGCCAAGACTTTAAGAATTTATTTGTGGTGTTTTCGGTCAAATTAAGAAGGCGGAAATAAATTAAAAAATTACAATTCCACTATACTTTAAATATTTTATCATTATCACATTCACTTGAAATTTTTTAGACACTTGAAAACCAAAATTGGATTTTTTGACCCACTCTTTGTGCATACAAAATTTATTTAATTCGAAAATAAAAACCAAGTTTAAAAAAAAACTGCTCATTATTAAATAAGAGAATAAATATTTTCAAATCGTTAAATATTAAAATAAAAAAATATACATTGAACAGGGATTAAACCGGCTCAAGTCTTCTTGCTTCTGTATTTAAATAGAAGACAAGTTTTTAACAAAATGGCAAAGTGACATTGACTTTCGTGGCTGCACACTACTTTTATCATGATTTCGGGTCCGTGACATCCCTCTTCAGAAAGCCTTGCTGCAATTGTTGAAAGTAAAACCGAACTCTATAAGGCCAGGCTCTCCCCAAACGAATGAGAACTACTGTTGTAAACCTTACTTTTCAAGTTTTCTTCACACAATTGCCACGACAACACAACTCACTCTTTCCACCTCTAAATGGCTCTCAATGTGGAGTCTCTTTAGAGGTGGTAAGAGTGGTATTTTCGTGTCTGGCCTTATAGAGTTCGGTTTTACTTTCAACAATTGCAGCAAGGGTTTCTGAACCCAACAATTTTAGTTTGATTAAAAGCTTAACATTAACAAAAAACGTCGGAGCATTCGTTAAATATGAATCTAGCTCAAATATTTTGGATGGTTATAAACATTTGTCCTGTAACTAACGTATACGAGTAATACCCTGTTTCGCAGAGCGGCTCATGGTATCAAAAAAAGTATTCCGTTCGCGCAAATTATGAATTGTCTTTGATTTCGCATACAGCAAAAAAGAACCCGAAAAACCCGACAGCAAAAAACAGGGTATACCGACTGTCGATTTTGGACATAAAAACTGTAATTTAGATTTGATTTTAAACACTCTTATTCTAAGACAATCTAGCCATGTACGTCCGTTCGTGTTTCTGTTGAAAACACGATAGCCGTCAAATGAATCCACCTAGTATACTAAAATTTTGCATAATGCTTGGTTATGGTCATAAGCTGTTTGTAAATGGGCGAAATCGGCTCTGGGGAAAATAGTTTTCCTTTTATGGACTAAATGTACCTCGGTAAAAAGTACACCTGTTTAAGTGGTTGCTTAACAAATCATTATTTTTTATGGACGACCAATGATACAATTGGGTACAGTTACTTGAGACACACTAAATACCTCAAAAAAGCGCATAGTTGCTAGGCGTTTTGGTTCATGTGGCCCAAAAACATCCCGCATGGTCAAAACGAACATATGGCGGCGTAAAGAACACTTGGCGGCGTGAATTGTTGAAATTGTATACATACAGGGTGGGCGATTTAAAATTTTTACTATGAATCGGCTGTAAAAAAAAGTACTGATAATTTTTTCAAATTCCTGGTTTTATTGGAAAGGTTGATCTTTGTCATTTAACAATAGAACAAAATATCATTCATATGGCTACCACAACTGGCTCGATCAACCAAGTTTTTCAGTACATTTTCGATTGCTTCGGGTCGAATCTCTTCAATTACAACTTCGATTCCATGCTTCAACGCTTCATTTGCCTCTGCTTCGTGAAACATTTTTCCTTAATGGTTCCTAACAGAAAATAATCCAAAGGGCTTGTATCACAATTCCAAGGCGGCCAATTAAAATCACAATTTCTGCTGATTATTCGATTTTCAAAAACAGTGCGTAAAAGATCGATGGCTGCGCTGCGTTGGCTGTGTGACATGTGGCCCGTCTTGTTCAAACCAAAGGAACAAAATAAGGTACTACACGCAGAAAAAAGTATGGTTGAGGTGACCATATTCGAAGAGGATCATACTATTGTTGGGTATATGGTTGTGGCACAACAATACTATGATTCCACAACAATAGTATGATTCACACATAACCATACCATGATCCTCACAACCATAGTATTATTCGCACTCAACCATACTATGATCTACACAACCATACTATGATCCTCACAACAGTAGTATGATTCATACTCAACCATACTATTATCTCCACAACCATATTATGATCCTCACAGCCATAATATATTTCTCATACAACCATAGTATGATCCTCACAACCATAATATGATTAGCACGCAACCATACTATGATCCCCACAACCATAGTATAATTTACACTCAACCATAAAGTTATACTTACAGCTATAATATGATTCACTCAACCATACTATGATCCCCAAAATTATTTATTAGGATTGGGTAATGTTATTCAAAAATATAGATTTTTGTCAAACAAGCTTTTTTTGAACACTTCATTCAAGAAAAAAAATATATATTCCAACGGCAGTCGAAAATACTTGCAGTTGCCACTAGGGGTGAATGCTACTTCACCATCCGTAGACGCCAAGTACCGAATGTGATTAAACCATGATCAATGGCTATATACTTAAGTGCAGGCAGATTTTAAATAAACGAGAACCAGTCGGAAGTAGAGTTTTTCATCGAAAAAAGTAAACACAATAAAAATCCCTCAAACTGCCTTCCGATTGTTGTTGTTTTTTTATAATGGACAACAACCACGCACTGTATCGTGTGTACTCGTATGTGTTTTTTGATATATCAAAAAAAAACATACCCATACACATGCATGTATGATCAATAAAACCTGTTTCGTTATGTTCATAGTCGCAACCATACGGTATGATTGCCGTGATCTTATTATTGTTAACGTACATTTTAAACAACAATACTTTTGTTGCACCAACCATGTTTGTATGGTTGCTACAACCATATTTTCATTTCTAAATTTGGCAATAATACTATTGTTACATTTCAACAATAGTAATATTGTCGCAATCATACTTTTGTCAAAATAAAATTCAAAAAACAATACTATGGTTGCGACAATCATGCTTTTATTGTAGAGAACATATTATTGTTGCGCTGACCATAAAGTAACCATATATTTTCTCTGCGTATATTTTCTATGCATAATCAGATGAAATTTTTCTTTTTAAAGAGCCCTCATATGTTGAAGCAAAAACGAAAACAATTTTAATAATTAAAAATTGGTTTCTAATTCATTCAATGTCCCTGTCCCACAAATTTTTGGATAATAAGGCAAAATTTGTATTCCCCTGTGAACAGTTGAACTTGTGTGCCAAATATGTCAAATACGAGTATTAATCGACATTTATGGTCACTCCTAATAGAATTTCTTTAAATTCCAATAAGCTTATGCGTAAATTATGTACTCGTATACATATTTATTCAAACATGTACTAGTTCCACTCAATATACATACGAGTAATATCTATTGTCAAGAAACACTTTCCATTTAAAAGCAATCGGAACATTTAATCGACCAACAATGGCCAAACACAAGCGGAACCACCACGCCAGTGCACAGCAAACGGGCGGGCAATTGTCAGAACTACGAGTATAAAATAGCCAAACAAACGTGCCGGGCTGCCATGGCGATGATAGCCTTTTGTTCAATTCAAATGAAGTGTGAGGCGACATTAATCAGTATGCGTGGCGGGCATCAACACTTTAAGTCATAATTGGAGTTTTGTGCTCTCTGCCCATGTGACTGTCCGTCCGTCTGTCCGTAATTATGTATCTGCGTTAGCCTGGGATAGCATGAATGGAGGAATATTGTTCGTATCTCCAACATAGAAAAGAAAACCCATTCTATTCATGCTGACATACGTTCATCCCGGCAGAGACAAACAGAGTACACATAAGTACACTTTATGTTAATGTTTATTATACAACGATTCTCCTTTTTTAATTAGAAATTATGTTTATACGAGGGTCGCATCAAAAGGCTGGCACACATTGGAAGGTAGTTAAACATTTTTGTCCATCCATCCGGAATAAGTTTTTTAAGAAATCTCTGAAAGATTAAATATCTTAGCTATAACGAAATAACTCGTCACTATTTCCCCCCAATACACCATTAAGGAGGAAATCGAAATCGTGTCCTTAATAAGTGATTTGATCACGATATGATTATAATACTTACACGATATGATTATAATACTTACTTACAGAGAACAGATTCGTTTGAATCTTTGAATTCGGTTGTTGTTAATAAGAGCATTTGTTAACTGGACCAACTGATGGTTCAATTTTTTTTATTCGGTTATCTGACTGAAATAAAAAAGTTTTTTTTTTATTTTATTTTCTATGTTTAACGGTTTAAAAAATATTTATTCTGTTATTTCAATTAAAAGCAGGTAGTTTTAAAACTTGGTTTTTACTTTCGAACCTAATAAAGCTGTATATAAGGGGTGTTTTTTACTGGGGTATAGAACTTTAAGTTGGCATCACTTTTTTAACTGGCGGCCATTTTGTCAGCTGTCAAGTGATTAATATTTAGTTTGGTTTGCCATTTCATCATGAACAGGTTGACAAAAGAACAACGCTTGTAAATCGTGCAAATTTGTTTCGAAAGTAATGGTTCAGTTCGCGAAGTTCACCGCAAGCTCCGTCCATTTTATGGTCGACATAATCGTCCATCAGAGCAATTAATTCGGTTAACCATGGATCGGTTAACATGGACCATTGGATTATTTTCTTTGGGGATATGTGAAGTCGCTCGTCTGCGCCAACAAACCAGAAACAAGTTAGGGGACTTGGAAGCCAACATTCGTGGCGTTATTGCCAACATACGGCCCCATATGCTCGAAAAAGTGGTTGAAAATTGGACCTGTAGAATTGGCTTTATTCGAGCCAGCCGCGGCGGCCACATGCCCGAAATCATATTTAAACATTAATGGCATAAAATTATCCTTCCAATAAAGCCAAATTGATGGACATTAAAACGATTTTCTTGTGTTTTATTTCAATTCGAAGTTCTATACCTCAATAAAAAACACCCTTTATAAGTAATATATTATTTGAGTAAAATAAAGTGGATATTAATGACGCAAAATACCTCAAACTAATTCCTGAAGTCTTGGCTACAGATGCGATGAAACATGTAAACTACATATCGGTTTTACAGGGTGGGCCAAAAGTTTCCATGGGCCTAAAACCTTTAATAACTTTTTCGTTTATTAATTTTTTTTATTTTTTTTCTAAGATTATATAACTTACAAAATGGAATTTTTTTACACTAAGTATGAAAAAAAATTGTAACTTAAATGACCCCCGTTTTCAGCTTCGCAATGATGGGCTCGTTTGAGAGCATTTTCATAACATCTTTCAAAATTTGTGGTTGTAGCGTTCGAATTTCTGCCAGAATGTTGGCCTTGAGTTGAAGGATTGTCTCGGGCTTGTTCACATATAGTCGCTCCTTCAAATAACCCCAAAGAAAATAGTCGAATGCTGATAAATCTGGCGATCCCTCCGAATTTCTGGAAATTATTCGCTCTTCAAAAATTTGACTTAAAAGTGCCTCGGGCAGTGGCTCCGTCCTGCTGAAATCACACCTCAGGTCTGTTTTTAAGAGCAGGGCGTAAACAGTTTTCTATCATAAACCGATACCGCTTTCCACTAACGGTAACAGCTCTACCATCTTCATTCTTGAAGAAGTAAGGCCCAATGATATTTGCATACTGTACACCTAATGGGGTGCAATTGGCGTTGATGAATGGCTCTTGGATTTTCAGGACCCCAAAACCTAACAAAGCCATTCAAATAAAAATGAGCTTCATCACTCATGCGTTAGCGTTAAAATAATTGATCGCTGTTTTAAATAATAAAATTCTATTATGCTGGTTCTTTGTTCAGTTGTGAATCCCTTCATTATTTATTCTCCAATTGTTATTTATATAATCTAAAAAAAAAGTATATAAACGAAGAAATTATTAAATTTTTAAATCCCATGGTAATTTTTGGCCCACCCTGTACATCTAAATGATTTTTCGGCAGAAAACGGGGTATTCCAAGCTAGGATGATATACTGGGTGTTCACTGCAATCATTAGACCATTGTATCATATGGAGCAATGGTATGGTGGACTGCAGTCGAAAGGAAGTCAAACCTCAATAACCTTACCAAGATCCAGAGGCTGTAAAGTGTGGGCATAACTGGAGCATGGACATCCACACCACAGGTGGGGCTGGAAGCCATAGTAGACATTCAACCCTTAGTCATCACCATGAGCAGAGGTCGCCCTACTGTTGAGAGAAACTGGTATGTTAAAACACAGCACGCACGGACATGGCGCGATACTGAGATTAGAGAATAGGATGGACATTTTCTAACGAGTGAAGACTGGTCATAGGACGCTGCAATATTAAAAAATTAACTCTCAACCTTCGCGGAAAATGGTAGCTGGTACCTGATCAGGGGTTTACTTGGAATCTCTTAACCATAAAATATCTCGACGACTACCTGACAAATGCACGGTCTTTCAGGCAGAGATGTTTGCAATCAATACACTGAGCAACAAAAAAATTTTTTTTTAAAAAAGTCTAGGGTTTTCCAGCTGAATTAGACTAATTTAGATGCCCTGAGTCCGAAAATGACCTTGGTTTTGTTCTATCAGGTCAGGATTTTTTGCTACAGAAATTTTTAAAAATCGATTTTTCGTAAAAAAAACATTTCTTTGGATCATCTGCTGAGAAACCCCGGAAGATTTTTTCCGTTTTCCTCAAGAAATAAAAGTCAACGTATGCAAATTTATTAAGTTTTTATTTACTCCATCAAATTAAATAAGCATATTTATCATAATATTAGTATAACAATGAGCGTTACGTGACACAAAAGTTCAGAGTTCACGGCATAAATCGGCGTTTCTTCGATTCCCGTTTGTGAGCAGCTGCTGGGTTGTCTCTCTTCAGCATCCAGCAGTAGTCCGCCATCATGACTGCGTCCCACCTCCCCTGGTACCTATCCTCCATTTGGCGCATGTCCTGATGGAACCTTTCTCCCTGCTCGTCGCTCATCGCCCCAAGGTTTTCAGGAAACTTCTCCATGTGTGAGAACAGGAAGTGCATTTTTATACTCATCAAACACCCGAGCTTTTGAAAGGCCTCTATCATGCTGCTGATGAGTCTGGCGTGGTTTGCTGCCTTCGTGTTCCCCAGGAAGTTCTTCACCACCTGCACAAACGATTTCCACGCGGCGCACTCTAACGTGTTCATGGACTTTTCGAACTCTGTGTCCTTTATGAGCTGCCGTATCATGCTGCTGATGAGTCTGGCGTGGTTTGCTGCCTTCGTGTTCCCCAGGAAGTTCTTCACCACCTGCACAAACGATTTCCACGCGGCGCACTCTAACGTGTTCATGGACTTTTCGAACTCTGTGTCCTTTATGAGCTGCCGTATCTGTGGCCCATCGAAAATGCCGGCCTTCAGCTTCTCAATGGTCAGTCGCGGAAAGGCTCGGCACAGGTAGTTGAAGCACCTCCCATCCTTGTCCAGAGCACGCGTGAACTGTTTCATTAACCCAAGCTTCAAGTGTAGCGGTGGGATCAATATCTTCTCCCGGTCAACAAGAGGTTCGTTTATGATGTTTCCCGCACCAGGTACTAACTGCTCTCGTGGCGGCCACACTTTCTTTACATAGTGCTGGGCTCTGTCTCGACTGTCCCACATACATATAAAGCATGGGTATTTCGTGAACCCGGACTGCTGACCAAGTAGAAAGTCCACCATCTTGAGGTCGACGCAGATGAACCATTGGTGCTGCTCATATTGGATTTTGTCGAGCACGTACTTCACTGCTTCATATTTCTCTACGAGAGTTGTGGAGTGAGCAAGAGGGATTGAGGCGAACTCGTTCCCGTTGTGGAGGAGCACACACTTCAAAGAGCGCTTGCAGCTGTCAATAAAGAGTCGCCAATCTCTCGGATCGTATGTAGGAGCCCCGAGTTTAACAAGAAGACCGGCGACATCTCGGCAGTACACTAGGTCTTCCTCCTGGCAGAAGTAGTCCATGTAGTCCTCATGCCTTCTACGAAAGAAAGTGATACGCGCGTCCTCGCCAAGTAGATTTTTCTGTTTCAGTCTAGAGGCCAACAGCTCGGATGAAGTCTTCGACAAGCTGAGATCCCGAACAAGATCATTAAGCTCACATTGTGAAAAGGGCTGCCGACCATCTTGTGCTTCATACTCCTCGTCTGTTATATATCCTCCTTCGTCTGCAGTGGTGGCCTCGTCGTGGATGTCAGGAAGCTCTGTGAACGCTGGTACAGGAATTTCTTCGCAGTGAGCAACTGGACGGCGGCCAGATGGAAGGTCGGGGTACTGGAGGCTGTGCCGATTCTTCCGGTTGATGCCAGTAGTATTGATAGCGCAGAAGTAACAATCCGATGCATGGTCTAAGGGCTCCCTCCAAACCATCGGAATCCCAAACTTCAGTGAAGTTTTCGTGCCCTTCGTCCACCGCCGGAGGTATTCCACGCAGTTCTTGCAGACCGTGTGCGGTGCCCAGGGCTTATCTTGGTCACCCAGCTTGACTTTAAAGTAAGCCTGGTAGGCGTTCTTCACAAATCCCGTGATGTTCTTCCTGTCCACTGAAAGCGTGTATTCTCCGCAGATGTAGAAGAAAACGTCAGGATTATTCATGCATGAACGTCGCGCAGAAGCCATATCAATCTGAAATAGATAGAAATATGCAGTGTACTGTCAGACAATAAAAATTAGAATAAATTTTATACAATAATAAGAATAAAAGGCACCTATTGGAATGATTAACTGTTACAATCTTAAAGGCTTCTTTTGTTTTTGTTATGTTTGTTCACTGTTTGTTAAATTTGTTTCTTGTGTGTGTATACTTATGTGTAGATAGAGATCGAACGAAGAGAAACACAAGTGTTGACGATTGAAGATGATAAGCAACTGAACTCTTTTATTGATTACATACTTAATTAGACTTACATACTACTATATATACAATGACAGAGTTGCCGGATAATGACGTTATCATTTAATAGCAAAAGATGAATTAGGGTTACTAAGTTAGCGTATTATTAAATTAGGAATTTATTTCAGGGTATATAACAGTTTTCATATGTCCTGAATAATCCCCTTAAAACCCCTAATATTAGCATATTGAAGCGTATAAAAAGGCTTACATTTCAGGGAAAAATGGTCATTTAGGCCTATGGCTGTATCTCAAAAAGTTGACCTGATACAGCAAAATCAATGTGATATTCGGACTCAGAACACCAAAATTAGTCTAAATCAGCTGAGAAACCCATGACTTTTTTTGGTTGTTACCCAGTGATATAGCCGCACACTTGATTCTGCAACTGAGCAAACCTCCGTCAAATATCCGAATATATGCAGACAGCCAAGGCTGCCAAGCTATAAAGGCGTTGGACAGTATGACAGTGAAATCTAAATGTGTGCAAATATGCAAGAAATCACTCATACGAATATGGAGACACAACATTACGCTGACATGAGAACCGGGTCACAACGAGATAGCAAACGAATGCGCCAGAATGGGATCAGGAGCAGTGGGCGAACCAACAACCCCAGACATACACACGAATGTAATCGACGAAATCGAGATTTCACTCGAAGCAGTATCAAGGTGGAACTCAATTCACAATTACAGAATAACTCGCTCTCTCTGGCCGTAAATAGACCGGAGAAGAACAAGGGAACTGCTTAAAAACAATCGATGTCAATCCTCATAGGAGTCCCCACGGGTCACTGCTGAATCGGGACGCGTATAGGCATCCCGTACAGAGACTTTTGTAGAAGTTGACAGTATGCAAGCGAAGTGGAGTAGTTGCTGTGCACTTGTGCGGGTCTTTCAGAATGTACTCATAGACTTAACTAGTTGTTACTTTGATGACCCTCTTAAAATTTGTGGAACGGTGGGGCTGGTTCCGAACTTCTCCAACTAGTTGATAAACCAAAATGGATAGCAAAACAAAACTGGTTAACTGCCAGACCTCTCTCTTGTAAATAAACACCCTCTCTTTTTCCTATAACTTATCACTCTCCCCTTTGCTCTCGTTCTCACCCTTTCATCAGGGTTCCACAGTGGGTCTCCGAGTGAACTCGCCATTTTTCCTTGGCGAGCTACCTTTCCACCTAACCTAAATGTTTGCAACTCCTAAAACAAAAAGCGAAAGCTGTCATGGACTTATACCAATATAAAGGTATACCAATTGAATCCGAATTAATATCTGATTTCGTCAGTCTATCTATTTGTTCTCAAAGTTTGTTTTGGTATAATACAAAGGTCCTTCTCCTTCTGTGTAAATTTCTCATAGGACGTTGAGTGACCAAGAAACAAGTTTGGTAAAAAAGTTTAAAAAAAAAAGGTGGCAAGAGTGAGTTGTATTTTCGTGGGCAATTGTGTGAAGAAAACTTGAAAAGTAAGGTTTACAACAGTAGTTCTCATTCGTTTGTGGAGAGCCTGGCCTTATAGAGTTCGGTTTTACTTTCAACAATTGCAGCAAGGCTTTCTGAATAGGGTTGTCACGGACCCGAAATCATGATAAAAGTGTGCAGCCACGAAAATCAATGTCACTTTGCCATTTTGTTAAAAACTTTTCTTCTATTTAAATATAGAAGCAAGAGGTCTTGAGCAGGTTAAATCCCTATTCAATGTTTAAAAAAACCCATACAAACCCTGCTCATCTGGTGTCGAAACCTGTCGCCACATATTAGGTATTAAATTGAGGCTAGGCCCCTCTGGAAATCAGACAATAAATTAGGTTGTGCTAAAATTTTGGGTTTTGAGGAAAAAAAAATATTCAAGAATGAACTTTAGCGAGCCCGGTATTACTTGCTTATAGGGGGGCAAAAAAATCGCACAAGTGACAAGGAAAATCGTATTCAAGAGATGAAGGAAAATCGTATTCTCGGGATTAAAACAAGAAACTTAGCCCGAGGATCATACATGTACCTCCAAAACGAATTCTGATGTCCCGTATGAATGAACTTTAGCGAGCTCGAATGAACTTTAGCGAGCTCGGTATTACTTGCTTATTAGGTCGATTTATAGGGGGGCAAAAAAAAATCGCACAAGTGATAAGGAAAATCGTATTCTAGGGATCAAGGAAAATCGTATTCTCGGGATTAAAATAAGAAACTTACTTACGCCAAAACTGATTCTGATGTCCCGTTTTTTTAAAGTGGGATTTTTTAAAATTTAACCCTACGGGACAAAAGTCGGGACATCAGAATTCGTTTTAGAGGTACTCGTATGTTCCTCGGGCAAAGTTTCTTGTTTTGATCCCCAGCATACGATTGTCCTTGCCACTTGGGCAATTTTTAAATCGACCTGCCCAATTTCTTTAAGTACTTCTTGAATAACTTTTTTTTATAAAATTCAATCTCATATCAAACGGTTTATTATGCATAGACTTGTTCAGGTCTTGTCACATACACATAAATTTGTTCAGTTCTTTCGAAAGCTTTAAAGTTATCGCGACAACCGTACTAGTTTAATAACCGAGTACTTAAAAAACACGCCTTTTGTTGCTAATACTTTGCACATTTACTAGACTTATCAAGCCAGCCTCGTACATAGAACATTTCACTAGGTTGCCAAGCGATAATGATTATGATGTAGTTGTGATGCCTCTGACTAATTGTGCGCATAACGCACAACGCAAACGGCACAAGTACGAGAACGTGATGTTGATTTTATTGCCCAATTTGTTTATATAAACTGTTATATACGTACACTCATACATATGCATATACATACATGTATAAGTATACTTATATAATAGAATCTTTGTTTATATGTTTTTTTAGAGTGAATGCGTGTGTTAATTCAGCCTCTTCTGCTCGGATCGTTGAGTGCAGATCCAACCTAACCAATCCAACGCAAACCAAACCCATCCATTCGGCCGCTCATTCATGCATCCTCAATTAAAGTGGGCATTTGTGTTGTGTGGTACAAATTTGTGGCAAGGTGCGCGCACTTCTCGACTATTAATGTCATGGCTTATTTTGTCGACTGTTTTTTTTTTAACTTTTTTTTTGCATGAATTGTTCAATTTTTTGTACAATACGGAAATGCATTCGATTGCATATTCGGTCGGCACGGCGGTGACAAAATGACATACACACCTTTTTCCGTATGACATGATTTCATTTCTATTTCTGGTTTTGGTTCTGCTTCTTTTCTCTTTGATTGAGTTATCAAATTGTTTAGATTAGTTGTTTATCTTTTAAAACATTTCTTTTGAATTACGTACCTAACACGCAGAAAAAAAGTATGGTTGTGGTGACAATATTCGAAGAGGATAATACTTTTGTTGGGTATATGGTTATGGTACAACAATATTATGTTGCTCACAACAATAGTATGATTCAAATACAAACATACTATGATCCTCACAACAATAGTATGATTCACACTCAACCATACTATGATATCCACAACCATAGTATGATTCTCACAACCATAGTATGTTTCATATACAACCATAGTATGATCCTCACAACCATAGTATGATTCACACGCAACCATGTTATGATCCCTACAACCATAGTATGATCACACACAATTAAACTCTGATCCCCAATTCAATTTATTAGAATTTGTTTAAGATGTCGACAATAGATTTGATCCCCAATATTTTATTATTCAAAAATACGTTAAATTCAAAATAATACGAGTGATTTATTTTACAGTAGAAAAAATAAGTTGAAATAAACGTAAGCGTTTTTATTAAAAATATTTCCGTTAAATAAAGCCAAAGCAGCTTGTTTAAAAAAATTTAATTTCGATAAAAAAAAGTACTATTATTGCATTAAATCCGTACCAATAGCATTTGTTCTTAAAAGCATTTTTGAAGAAAAATTACAATCATACAGTATGATTGCCATAATCATACTATTGTAAACATAAAACGCAAAACACAATACTTTTGTCGCAGCAACCATATTTACATTGTTGCTATAACCATATTTTCATTTTTAAATTTGGCAATAATACTATTGTTACATTTTAACAACATTAATATTGCAGCAATTATATTATTGTCAAAAAAAAAAATTCAGTTAACAATGCTATGGTTGCGACGAACATACTTTTATTGCGGAGAACATATTATTATTGCCGTGACCATGTAGTAGCCATGTTTTTTCTCTGCGTGAATGATATTAAACACCAAAAACTCTACACTGACGGAAAAAGTAGGAGAAGACTTTCTGTTGCAATCACTAAATGGTAACAAACTTGATGGAAATTCGACGGTTCGAAATACCATAAGATGATAACTTTGATAATATTATGGCAGAGATATTCATTCAGCACAACCGAATGTTAGTAGATGCTTTGTAATTTTCAGTTATTGAAACAGTAGTATCGGTGCACCATACCAAGTATACGAACCTTCAGAAGAGTATTTTTGAATTAATCAAAGAAATTAAAATTTTAGTCAGAGGCAAAAAACGGTTTGCTTACACAATTGAAGTATCGGGTCAATCTAAAGGTATTTTCTCAAAAAAAAAATAAAAAAATAAAATAAAATGTGGAATATTTGTGCTTCTTTCGAAAGGATATTTTATGCCATTTATTTTTTGAATATAATTTCCTTTAAATGTTGGCCGCTTCAGAGGGTCCATTCTGGGGGTCCAATTTTGGATGACTTATTCGAGCATTTCGACCGGTATGGCTTTAATGACACGCTTAATGTTGGCTTCCAAAACCTGAATCGTGGCTGGTTTGTCAGCATAGAATTAAGACTTTAGGTAGCCCCAAAGAAAAAAGTCTATGGCTGTGATATTATACGATGTAGGCGGCCAACTCACCGGTCCAAAACGTAAAAATGGCTGCTAGTCGTAATGACCTCTTTTAAGAGATCCATTGCTTGAGCAGCTGTTTGATAAGTGGAGCCGTCCTGTTAAATCCAAATGTCAAGATTAAGGGCTTCAATTTTAGGAAGCAAGAAGTCCGATACAAGGCGCGCCAGCGAGCTCCATTCACGGTTACGTTCCGACTATGATCATTTTTGAAAAAATATGGACCGACTATTAAACCAGTCCATAAACCTCAACAGACCGTGGTTTTTTCTGGGGCTCTTATAGTTGCTCTTCAGCCAAAATGGTGCAATTATGTTTATTGACTTTGTCCAGAAGTGTGCCTCCTCACTGAACAAAATTGTGGTCGAAAACAGTTTCTCACCGAACGCTCATTTCCATTATACAGTTGCACAATTTGCACAAGAAAAAAAATATCGTTGAACACAACTCACGCGAAATCTGTGAAAAAAGGCTATTGAAGAAAATACCTTAAGATGGATAACCCGTTACCTGAAGTACTCATACAGGGTGGCTGATAAATTTAGCTTCATTAAGAAACTCAAATAACTATTTTTTCAGTGTATGGAATTTATTTTTCATTTATTAATGTTAAAGCTCATTCAATTTTATAAAATATAGTTTAATTAGTTTTAAAAATAGTGCAATTAAAATGCCCCCCCCCCTGCTCGTTGATGCTTGTAGGGCATCTTACCAAAAAGTTGTTCATTACTGCTTGGAGAGTTGAAACAGGAATATCAGCAATTGTTTTTCAAATGGATTGCTTTAGTTCATTCTAATTTGTTGGTTTTGCTTTGTAGGCTTTCTGTTTGCAATAACAAGAAATGGTCAGATGCAGTAAGGTCAGGCGACCTGGGGGGCCAACGGAATGTGGTGTTTCTGAATATCAGCTTGTTGGGTAATTTTTGTCGCAATTCTTACATTACAGGCCGGGCTATGTGTGGAGTTGCCCCATCTTGTTAAAACCACGCAGAGTTGAAAAAAAATTCTCATTCAGTACAGAAAAACTTTCTCAACTTGCTCAAGTAACGGTCTCCAGTAACCGCAACGGTGTGACCGTTTATTTTTCAAAGAAATAGGGCCAGACAATGCAGCGTGATAAAAATGCACACCACACTGTGACACGAAGTGGATGCAATTTCGTCTCATGGAGTATCTGTGGGTTGGAAGCACTCCATATTCGACAATTTTCATTGCGAATCCAGAAGTCTGCTGCTTTCAGTTTGTTGGCCATTTGAATTTAATATGGGAATAAATCCAAATTTTTGTGCACAATTAACTGCAATGACTGTCTGCTTATACACATTTGAGCAGATTAGCTTCATGTAAAAACTCTTGGATTGTTTTACATGGCAACAGCTACAGCAGCGATTGTTGCCTCTGTCCGAACTGAAGGTCTTCTGTTGACTGTCCCATGCTCGGCAAAATTGTTAAAAGTCTCATTATAGTCCATCTGCTCAGAAGATTGCCGCCAAACGTGCGGTTATACTCTCTTTAAACCGAAACTACGGACTCCAGTGCGAGATAGCAGTGGACAATCCTAATTCTTGTTTCAGTTGTCCCAGTTATCTATTTTTGTTAAATCTAAAAAACAAACTGCAAAATAAAAAAAAATTAACCAAATTCATTGAATAGAAAAAAAGTTATTCAATTTTTTTTGGTAGCGGCTTCTCGGTCACCCTGTAGGGAGGGTCGTGACGAAGTAAAAGTGGAAAAGATGATAGATATTTTACGGAAAACACTACGATAATTTGTAATCGATTGGTTTTAACTCAGTAACAAGCGAATTATTTTGGAATCATTTTATATGATAACGTTTTAGTTTTCATCGTCACTAATAATCGGTTAGAACAACAAAAAGTATGCAAAACTATTGGTTGCCAGAACCACCAAATGTGGCAACTAAATATCTTTTCGCGTTTAATTGGTAATTGGTGACCAATCAATAAGTTGTGAGTTCAGTGCAATGATCATATTTATCATCTTGTAGTATTTCGACTCGAATATCAATTACGATTACCCACAACATCCCAGTAAGGAACAAGGGGAAACTTCTCTCAAACCTGTGATCTGTGAAAATTAAATTCCTTTACTTACTGATCGGGATCTTCTGTTTAACGCAAGGCACCGAACGGCTAACGGATTTTATAAAGAAGTTTTAACATGTCTTAACGAAAAGTCTCTTACTTGTAAAGAAGTTTATTAAATGTTCTTACCCGGGGTTAAACCTGGGTTTAAAAGTAATCGTTGCCAAAGACTGCTATAGAAAAACCTTGGCGGGTTTAGAAACAGCTGTACAGCAACCGTAGTCAGTACATTTCACCAATTTTTTAGTTGATTCTGCAAAAGAAACAACAAAAAGGTCTCGAACCAGAATAAAAATTGTTCAAGTTATAATAATAATATAAAAACGAATAAATGTAAACAAGACAAAAACATAATTTAAAGTTATTTTATTTATATATTTTTATTTATAAAATTTACGGAATTAATAGCGTGACTGCTTTTAATATAATTTAATGGCTAATTTGAGCTTCAGCGATTCCGCGCATAAATAAAAATAATTCTGCTTGGGTTCAGAGCTGCTTACCGAAGTTGTATATCCTATGACAAACATTTAAACTCGTTTTCGATTTTGCAATTTAATTGCAATGGTCTACGTAACAATATCAGTGCGGTAACAGGATTTTATAAGTCGAAGAAACATCGCAGCGATCCCGGACCCTAAGCTGAGTGCCACCTGCACAGATGTGATGGATACAACGTGCTACGTAATGACCACACCATAAGTGGAGGTTGAGGACATGCTTTCCTGTTACACCATTCTGTGCAGTACAGACCTATTTCTGGGACCGCCGATAGCTCTGTCCCCCGTTATTTGCCTGACATAAGAAATCTGCTACAAGACAGTAACTGGCCGGTCCTAAGAGACTTTAAAGCCCAGCATGAACTGACACATTCTCTTCTAGACAACGATTAGAAGGGCTTAGCTTTTACACAGGTAATTGATAGATCTACGTTCTACAATGTAAATGAGGACGCTTCCACGCGGATTATGGGGCCATTGCCATAGCTCGCGAGACATAACTATGGCGTCACCTGGCCTGCATAACGAAGTTACCTGGGCGGCACCGTCGTCTCGTTATGATCAGAGTACTTCCCATAGGGTAACCATAGGCATTTTTCGAAAAGAAGAACATTAATGCCAAAAAAAAGAGGACATTTACAAAGAGCCTTTAGAAACTTCGAAAGACAAATTTTTGAAAAAAAAATGGTATTAATTGGATACATAAAATTTTATTATGATCCCTAATTAAATATAATTTTGTAGGTCAAGTCCTATTTACATGTGTATATATGATATATGACTAAAAAGAAAAGTGAAAAATTAGACTATTTTATAAAAAGAAATAATTTTTCGGTGATGGACGAAATAAAAATGTAAAAGCTACAATTATACGAGGGCGGTTCGGAAAGTTCTTAGCATTTCAATGAAAGAGAATAGTTAGTTTTTCAAAAATATTTTTATTTTTCAATATAATCTCCTGAAACTTCAATACACTTAGTCCAACGCCTATCTAGCAATTATAGCCCTTGATTAAAATAGTTTTCCTCAAGGTCTTCAAAATAGTGGTTTACAACTTAATTGCATCTTCATTTGAGGTAAAACGCTTGCCAGCAAGGATTTTTTTTAGATTTGGGAACAGGTAAAAGTCACTGGGAGCTAAATCAGAAGAATAAGGTGGGTGGTCAAGCAACTTGTACTTTAATTCGTTGATTTTAGCCATTGTTAAAACACTTTTGTGCGCTGGTGCGTTGTCTTGATGAAAAATTATTTTTTTGTGTTGTAAGCCAGGACGTTTTTCTCGAATTTGTACATTTAATTGATCTAAAAGGTTGCAATAGTATTCTGAATTTATTGCTTTACCCTTTTGCAGATAGTCAATCAATAAAATACCTTTGAAGTCCAAAAAAACCTTACCAGCCGATTGAATTGTTTTTGCCTTCTTTGGGGCACTTCCTCCAGCTTCAGTTCATTGTTTGGATTGTTCTTTTGTCTCTGGATTATAGTGATGGATCCATGTCTCATCAACAGTTATGAAACGACGCTTAAAATCCATTTTATTTCGCTGAAATCGATCCAATTAAGCTTGAGAAATGTTCATTCTTATGCGTTTTTGGTCGACTGTTAACAAGTCCGGCACCCATCTTGCAGAAAGCTTTTTCATCTGTAGTTCTTCATGCAAAATTAAATGGACTCGATCATTTGAGATGCCCATGATATTAGCTATATCACGCACTTTTATTCGTCGATCATTTAATACCATATCATGTACTTTGGCTACAATTTCTGTTGTTGTAGCTGTTTTTGGACGTCCACTACGTGGTTCATCTTCAATGCTTGTACGACCACGTTTAAATTCAGTAACCCAATTTTTTACTGTTGCATATGAAGGAGCACTTTCACCTAACACATTCACCATATCATTGAGAATTTCTTGTCCCGGTAAACCTTTTTTATGTAAATATTTAATGACTCCACGCATTTCTAATTTTTCCATTGTAAAAAAATCGCGGATGTGTCTTTTGTGAACACCTGTTTCTATATGAAGGAGTTGCCAGATCGAAACAAAATTTAACATGTGTTCATAGCAGAGATGGAAGTTTCCAAAACACTTAACTTTTTTCTGTTTATAACGCGCTTTTTGTGCTAGACTAAGAAATTTCCGAACCGCCCTCGTACCTACATACGAACACGCAAGTTCTTCCTTCGGCCATAAAATTCATTAAATTTTAAATACATGCGTTTGTTGACTGTGCATCAACATAAAACTTTTTTTTTAAATTTCTATAGCAAACAAATAGTGGGGGGCAGTTGTATATATCACTGTAGTACACAAGGAAAATATCTAGAAAAATAAAAAAAATTCGGCTTAGCGCTGTCAAAAGAGAACAACATAGCTACTTATATTTTTATCGGACATCGACGATTGACAAGTAATAGCATAATTTAAACTTCTGGATATCAATATACTCATGTCATTGCTGGCACAAGAAGGTGAATGGACAGACGTTGATAATGACCCGGAACTTCTTCTCAGCTGCGCGGACATCCGAGTGAATGGGACTACGGTTGGTGGCTTTTCTGAAGGCACCCCAACCGGCCTTCTTTTGATTAAGATATGTACGGTGTTCGGATATTAAGAAGTCAGATGCTCTGTCGATGGAGAGGCAGGGTTACCATACGTCCTTCATTTTGACCACTGTCCTCCCGTCTTTCCTCCTTTTTCAAAAAAGTGTAGTTTGTCCTTCTTTTGCTACTTATATTCCTTGTAGAATAGTTCATAACTATTAAAAAAATATATAATAATAAAAATTGCATTTTTGACATTTTTCAGCTGAATTTTACAACGAATTTTACCAATTTGCAATGTTTTCTTCATAAATGGTGTTGTTGCAAGTCCATAAAAGTACTAGGAACCCATCCAAATGGGGATATGTTCAAAAACACTTTCCAGTATTAAAATGTTCTCAAGAATTATGAATTATATAATAAGAAACAATTCTTCAATTCTTAAGATTACTTCAATCAATTTCTTGCAGTTTGAGCCAAGAATGTTTTAACAGATTAAAAAATTAAAGCAATTTTGAAGCACTGGGTGAAGTTTTTCGGGTTAGTTTGTTTTCAGCTGTTTTCTCCTCACCTTGGGCCGAAGACAGGAAACCAAAATTCAAAATTGGTTTAAGCGATATTGCGAGAGAATTGTTCTTTGGAATATCGAAAAAAAGTCATAAAACCCGAAGATCATCAAACTAGCAAAACCCTAATGGGATCAAAAGTCATAAAACCCGAAGATCAGCTAAACTAGCAAAACCCTAATGGGTTTCGAAACAAACTTTCATTTTATCTGTTGCACTGTTTACTATTTTCCAAAGACATGATCAAGTTAGTACTTTTTTAACGAATGACTATCTTATTGCGGTTTAGCTATCCAGTCTAAGTTATCGACGCCTAACCTGAGACACCGCTACTAATACGAGGGCGGTTCGGAAACTTCTAAGCCTAGCACAAAAAGCGCGGTATAAACAGAAAAAAGTTAAGTGTTTTGGAAACTTCCATCTCTGCTATGAACACATGTTCAATTTTGTTTCGATCTGGCAACTCCTTCATATAGAAACAGGTGTTCACAAAAGACGCATCCGCGATTTTTTTACAATGGAAAAATTAGAAATGCGTGGTGTCATTAAATATTTACATAAAAAAGGTTTATCGGGACAAGAAATTCATAATGATATGGCGAATGTGTGAGGTGAAAGTGCTCCTTCATATGCAACAGTAAAAAATTGGGTTGCATTGAAGATGAACCACGTAGTGGACGTCCAAAAACAGCAACAACAACAGAAATTGTAGCCAAAGTGCATGATATGGTATTAAATGATCGACGAATAAAAGTGCGTGAAATAGCTAACATCATGGGCATCTCAAATGATCGAGTCCATTTAATTTTGCATGAAGAACTACAGATGAAAAAGCTTTCTGCAAGATGGGTGCCGCACTTGTTAACAGTCGACCAAAACGCATAAGAATGAACATTTCTCAAGCTTGTTTGGATCGTTTTCAGCGAAATAAAATGGATTTTAAGCGTCGTTTCATAACTGTTGATGAGACATGGATCCACCACTATACTCCAGAGACAAAAGAACAATCCAAACAATGGACTGAAGCTGGAGGAAGTGCCCCAAAGAAGGCAAAAACAATTCAATCGGCTGGTAAGGTTATGGCAACGGTTTTTGGGACTTCAAAGGTATTTTATTGATTGGCTATCTGCAAAAGGGTAAAATAATAAATTCAGAGTACTATTGCAACCTTTTAGATCAATTAAATGTACAAATTCGAGAAAAACGTCCTGGCTTACAACACAAAAAAATAATTTTTCATCAAGACAACGCACCAGCGCACAAGAGTGTTTTAACAATGGCTAAAATCAACGAATTAAAGTACGAGTTGCTTGACCACCCACCTTATTGTCCTGATTTAGCTCCCAGCGACTTTTACCTGTTCCCAAATCTAAAAAAAATTCCTTGCTGGCAAGCGTTTTACCTCAAATGAAGATGCAATTACAGTTGTAAACCACTATTTTGAAGACCTTGAGGAAAACTATTTTAATCAAGGGATAGAATTGCTAGATAAGCGTTTGACTAAGTGTATTGAAGTTTCAGGAGATTATATTGAAAAATAAAAATATTTTTGAAAAACTAACTATTCTCTTTCATTGATAGGCTAAGAACTTTCCGAACCGCCCTCGTAGAGTACATATTTAGTAAAAATTATTTCCATGCTTCCTTCCGTAAATTGCATTAAATATAAAATATGTACAACCATACTTCACTGCCGTCCCTACGGAATGTAAAGCAAAAACCGTTCTACGTAACGAACGTAATGTACAATACGGCCCCGCTTGGATGGATGGCGGGTTTTCGCGTAAGCCATCCGTAAACATTTGCCTTATTTACACATTAATGATTTTTTATGCCCCGTCGTCTTCTTCTCTGCGTCTGGGTCTTTCGCACCCATTAAACATTCCACAATTAATAATTGAAGAGTTTTTTTGTGCGAATCTCTGTTTCATTTCGCCAACCTTGATAAACATTCATTCAGTCAGTCAGTCATTCATTCGTCATGTCGCCTCATGTTCACAATCATTCGCATGTTGTCGGTAGGTCGGTCATACTTGTAATTTGTTAACATTAAATGTTATTACTGCCGTTACAGTTTGTTTGTGTCCCTCCTCCCTCCCTTCTCTAGCGACAAAGTCATACCCACCGGTGCACAGTGTTTCGAAAACATACATTACTTATATATGAGGTGTTTTTAGGAGCTTGAGATTTTTAAATTTGAATACAGGAGAGATATATAAAGTTGGAATGCAATAATTTTTATTACAATCTGATATATAATTTGTTGGGATTTATTTTTATGTCCGACGACTTACATGATCCTTTCGATCAGTCCATTTTTTTTTAATAAACCTGGTCTTATGGCGTCTATGGCGAATTGAATATTGACTAGCTTCAAGAGTTACTGGTTTGTCGTACGACTTCTGGAAATAAAGCTGTCACCAAATTGATTTTGTCGTACGACTTCTGGAAATAAAGCTGCCACCAAATTGATTTTGCAACGATTAATGATGACTGGCCAAACCTTACTGAACTAAAATGTAAATTATCAATAGTCGATCGATATTGAAAGTTCTTATGCAGCTTGAAAACATTCCATACTTCCTTCCACATCCGATTAAAAGGAAAAGGGGGAACTTGTTTTTAGTCGGTGAGCTTTGCACGATATACAGGGTGGACCGCGGTAATTTGCTTTTTTGCACTGCAGACTGTCGCGGCACTGTCGGTCGAAGAGAGCGGCTGTGGCGGCACTCTTGGTCGAAGAGAGCGGAGAGTGTGTGTGTGGCTTATAGAGGCTGGCGTGAGATTTGTATTCGTCTGCCTTTCAGTTGCCATCATGCATTGGACACGTGAGGAGAGGTCATTTTGTGTTGCAGTGTATTTTTGCAGTGCAGCGTGCTTTTCGTTTACGATTCCCTGTACCCCCAAGCGGACGTGTACCTGGACGGCAATCAATTGTAGATTGGGTAACCTCATTGAGAACAGCAGGAGATGTGTCATGTGTTCGAAGGGGTCCTGAGAAATGGATTACAACACTACAAAACATCGAGAGAGTTAGAGCAGCAGTACTGCAATCTCCGAAACGCTCTGCTGGGAAGCAATCACTTGCCATTGTCATTTCCAGACTTTTTTTCAGCCGGCTCTTGAGGCAGTGCAACTACATGATACATGGTTCTAACAGAATAGTGTCACTGCACACACGCGAGGGTTACCATAAATGGTTTAAGGCAAATGTTTCCTGGACGGCTTCTCTTTGAGTGGTGATGTGAACTGGCCGGCGCGCTCACTAGACTTAGCCCCATGCGATTTTTTTTCTTTTTGGGGTTACCTGAAGCAGAAGGTGTATTTCAACCGTCCCAACTCCTTGGAAGACCTAATTAAAATATTGAAGCTGAAATTGGCAGAATACCAGTCGACATGCTTCTTAGAGTTCATAAAAACGTCAGAAAACGTAGGCAGCAGTGTGTGGATAGCGAAATTGACATTTGCCAGATACACTATTTAAAACCATGTAATTTAAAAATTCCCTTACTTTTCAATATAATTAAAATATAAAATAAATTTTTCAAATTTAGTAATTTTTTTTTCATTACCATATAAGCAGTTTTTTTAGTTTTAATACTCACATGCCTTTCTTATGTTGTTCAGTAGGCCTGGCAAAAAAACAAAATTTTGGCCGATTTCTGTTATTTTTTATACGGATTGTACTTGGCCGGAAGAAGTGCAATTAAGTCTAGCTAGGCTTATGTAGCTTCTATACCCTCCAACATGGATTACAATTCAATATGAAAATACTGTCAATACCAACATTGTATGTGACGCGCAAAATAGAAAGGGACCTAAGGTTAAAAGCCAGTTTTGTTCAGGAGAGCCATTTTAAAGATTAGGTCCCTTTCTATTTGCGCTTAGAATCGTCGACTTTACTTTCATAAAACGCGCATATCTCTGGGAGGGAACACTTTTGGGGCATGGGATCGGTCTCATTCGATGCATCAAAAAAAGAAAAAAAAATGAAAATTGATTTTTTACCCTTAGGTCCCTTTCTCTATGCGCTGTCACATATACATTATATGCCCCGCCCCCTTCATGTCTTACAATTCAATGTAAAAATTGTGCTAATAGTAAAATTGAAAATGAAATTTTTATCAATAGAGCATAGCACCGATCCCTTTTCTATCTGGTTTCTTTTCATACCAACTTCATATATGCCCACAGCTATAGTCATATCGGTGTTAGATCACGAGATATGGCTACTTAAAGTCCAAAGTTGTCATGGACGTCCTTTTGTCCAATTTATCACAGTTTGGTCTATATGTGTTGACATGCTAATCATCGATTTCATTCTGTCAGAAATTTATATCGGTGCCTTACTTTGGCCATAACTAATTTTTTAAGTGGGTCGTGTCACCGCCCTCTTTCCCTCCGCTATATGTTTCGATACATGCCATCATCATATGTACCAAATATTATCGTCACATCTCTAATAGTTCATGAGATATTGTCTTTTTATGTTCGGGGTTGACAATTTTTCCAGATGTTGGCTCAGTCCTGGTGTGAGGTAAATAGTAACCTCTGAACCGATCTGATCAGTTTTCATTAATAACCGTTTAAGTCCATCATCACATGTTTTAGCCACCTAGCATCAATAGTGCGACCTGTAGTTTGCTTTCCACAGACAGACAGACGGTCATTGCTGGATCATCTTAGAATTTTAAGACGATTCAGAATAAATTACTTTATGGGGTCTCCGACCAGTAACAGGAGGTTTTGAAAACGGAATGGAAAAGTGAAAATGCCCTCTATTAGAGTGTTTAAAACCGAAAACTGATATTCCGGTTTTTATGTTTCTCAAAAATAGCTGAGACCCAACATGTCGGTTTACTCGGTTTCTTGCTGTCGGGTTCCCGTTTTTTGGTTGTTGTATGTAAGAACCAAAGAAAATATATTATATTCAAGTACGAATATTGTCAAAAATACCAGTATATGTGACGCGCAAAATAGAAAGGGACTTAAGGGTAAAAACCAGTTTTGTTCAGGAGAGTCATTTTAAAGATTTAAATACGTGTATCTTTGGTGTACCATCACTTTCATAAAACGCGCTGGGAGGGAACACTTTTGGGGCATGGGATCGGTCTCATTCGATGCTCAGAACGTAATGTACAATACGGCCCCGCTTGGATGGATGGCGGGTTTTCGCGTAAGCCATCCGTAAACATTTGCCTTATTTACACATTATTTGATTGGTGTACCATCACTTTCATAAAACGCACTGGGAGGGAACACTTTTGGGGCATGGGATCGGTCTCATTCGATGCTCAGATGTTGTCCACATCAAAAAAAAAGTGAAAATTGATTTTTTTACCCTTAGGTCCCTTTCCCTATGCGCTGTATATTATATTCGTTTGGCTGTTTGTTCGACCATTTAGATGTAAATCAGTAATAAATTAGACAAACTTGAGGTCAGTGTTGATTTTATAATTTTTGTTTATTAATTTCCAATATCCATATCCGTCAAGAATCATCTTTAGAAACATCTTTAAAGATACAATTGGAAAATTTTTTGTGAATTATTTTTGTTTCTTTTAAGATGTTCCTAAAGATGATATCCGAAGGATAACGAAATATTGGAAAATAATAACCATAAAATAAACACAGACCTCAAGCTTGTCTAATTAATTACTGATTATCAAAAATTATTAGACTAGACCCACCTTTAAGTATACCGCCAGACTCAGAATCACCAGTTGATTAGGTTTTACGACATCTGTCTGTCCGTCTGCTATATTTCTAAAGCAACAGGTCGCAACTGTTGCCCGATCTTCATGAAATTTGCATGAAGTTAGTGTTTTGGATAAGGGCAATTGACTTTTTTAAAACTCGGTTAAAACATAGTACATCCAATATTAGTAAAATGGGGTAGAGCACGATATTTTTTATTATTAATATTTTTAAATCACTTTTTTGAACAAACCATCATTCCGGCTTTCCGAGAATCCCGTTTTTTTTGCCACTCTAACCTATACTTTATAATGGAGTGTTAAAAAACTGATAAATAGACGGACATGTTCAAATGAATTCTAAGGGTGATAGGTCAAATTTTTAATGGGTCTATAACACTTCCTATGGAAAGTGAGTATTCCATGAGGATAAACTAAACTTAATTAAAATATCTTTCTAGAATTAAAATATATATTTTTTTTCCGAAGTTATTGAACTTGGTTCCTGATTTTTTTCTGTTTCTGGATATCTCCAAGGCCTTTGATAGAGTCTAGCACTGTGTACTCTTGTCAAAGCTGTTGTTGTTGTTGTAACAACAATATATTTATTTTGAAGTCTTGTTCGTCTATGGGGGATCTGCTTCGATATCCAGGTGAAGGAAACGCGCCATTTGAACTGGATGCGTCCACAGAGACCTGGGGGTCAGCTGAGTGGGCTTGGCCGGACAATTAAAGAGGTGCAGTACATCATGTGGTCCCTGATGGCAGGCGGGACAGATGTCCGGAACGTTAGCATCAATTCGTGCCCAGTAAGAATTGAGGCGGCTGCACCATCCGGATCTCAGCTGCGCCAGAACCACGCGCGTCTGCCGAGGTAGTACCTTCTCCTCAGGTGAAATCTCCGGGGGATGTTCCCCTAGCACTGCATTCACACGGTAGCTGGATACTGCTGCTGCGACATCATCGGCGTGAATGTTGTTCAAACCTGCCTGATAGTTTCGATGATCTAAAGGTTCTCTCTTATACCGCTGGACCTCTCTCTCTAGATCATGAAGATCGTTCCTGATCTGCCTGGGTGGAGGCATCCTGTTCAAGAGATGGTGGTTAGGATGACTGCTGCGAAAACACCCTAGCAGGTATTGTGTCTGCGCACGGTAAGGACCTTCGTCTCCTCATGTAGATGGTCCTCAGAGGACATAAGAAGACACCCTGTTGATGTTCTAAGGGCGGCATTCTGGCAAGTCTGAATTTTCTTCCACTGCGTCGTACTCACGTTCGCCGACCATACAGGTGCTGCGTAGTTTGCTACAGACCGACCTATCGCTTTGTAAGAGATCAACAAGGTTTCTTTGTCGGCTCCCCAAGTACTGCCGGCAAGTGACTTGAGGACCTTGTTCCTACTTTTGAGTTTATCGCAGATAGATGTAGCATGTGCAGAGGATCTAAAAAGGCTGTCCAATGTGACCCCAAGGATTTTGGGGTAGTTGGTGGTCGGGATGTTGACGTCATCGACTTTCACATTGAGTGACAATCCCGCGACTGCCGGTTCTATGTACCGGATTGACCCGAAACTCTTCGGCCAGGGGCAGTCACCTCAACAATATATGTTTTTTGTTCTTGTCAAAGCTGATGGCTTTTGGTGTCGGTGATACTTTCGCTCGTTTTATATCGAGCTTTCTTAAGGATCGCGCTATAAGAGTTGTTGTAAATGGGTTCTCCAACAAACATAGGCTTACTGCAGGAGTATCACAGGGCTCTGTCCTTTCTCCCTATTTATTTTTAATTTTCATTGATGATCTGTTGGGTCAGACCGTGAATCCAATCTATTCCTATACGGATGACAGTAACCTCTGTCATTCATATTCTTTCGACCGTAGGCCGAGTCTTCAAGATATTGAAGACAAAAGGCGAATTATGGATGAGACACTTGGCCGGGATTTACTGGCCATTTCCAAATGGGGACGAGTTAATAGAGTAGATTTTAATGCGCGTAAGACACAGTGCTGCTTGTTGTCTCACGAGCGATTCGCTAACCCAACAATATCGTCAATTCCTATCGATGGTACGGATATTGAACAGTCAGAAGCTCTTGATGTTCTGGGCATGAAAATACAATGTGACGCTCGTTGGGCGAGACATGTATTCGAAGTGTCGAAAGAAGCACTCAAGTGCATAGGCTTTTTAAAGCGGTGCAAGAAATATTTCACTCCTTCTGATCTTTTCAATATCTATACAACCTACATCAGGCCAAAGATGGAATACAACTCCCATATATGTGCAGGTGCTCCAAAATCATCCTTGGAGCTACTCGACCGTGTTCAAAGGAGAGCGATGGTGCTGATAGGTGACAGTAGGGTATCCAAGTCTATTGTTTCCCTTGAGCATCGTCGGAATGTGGGTTGCTTGACGCTGTTCAATCGTTACTTTCATGGTGTGTGTTCATCAGACATCCGTCGCCTTATTCCTGACGTGAGGATGTTCGGTAGGGATACCCGACTTTCTAGGAATTCACACCCGTTTGTTATCGATTGGCCAGTTGACCGCACTATACACTACAGATCTAATTCGTTTTTCGCTCGTACAGTCCGTATGTGGAATCGACTTCCGGAAAATGTGTTTCCCACTAATTGCGACATCCAGAAGTTCAAGACAAGTGTCAATAAACATTATTCCCTCTTTCCCCCCTCCGATCTTTTACTTTCCACTCGCCAACGCAATGCACCGCATGTATAGGGGACATCCCCTGAGTGTTGGTTATTTTTTAAAAAAAAAACATGGTGATGACATTGAAGGAAAATATTTTACGCCCGCATACCAAAAGTTTAAGAAAAGTATAAGTACTTATCTACGGAGTTCGATTAGAAATGCACATTGCGCAATTTGAAAACGAATCACTTCGGTTAGTAGACGCAGAAACAGGCCTCAAAACAATGAATTCTAATTAGCCAAATAGTATGTGTGCGAAAGTGGCTGAGAGTAATAAAATTACTTATGTTTGGTTTCCAAGTAATAGTAAGTGTAATGAGATGTAATGCAATTGGTAATAAGATGTTGTATTCAAATATTTGTTAAGTAATGTTTGGAATACAATAAATAGTATAAGGTTATTACCTGGTAATGCAAATGATAATGAGGTTTACTTACTGCGTTTTTGTCTGGTAATGTTTAGAAATTATTCTAGTATCTCCAAGCATTTGAAAAACCAAAACTTTAGTGGATAATGCTCTCATAAACCTGCCTCTTTTACTGGGAAAGAATCTTTCAGAAACATTTCGTAAGCTGTTCTCTTTCTTGTTAACGCAACCACTGTGTGTTGTATTCTGAACGCTTGACGTCATGTTGACATTTTTAATAATTTTAATGGACAACATTTGTTTACAATGGATAGATACTTACATACATACGTACTGTGCAAACGATTGTGTACATTAGACTGACTCACGTTAAAAAAAACTGAGATTATAACCTTTTGTATTGTAATGTGTGACAGCGCACAGAGAAAGGTACCTAAGGGTAAAAAATCAATTTTCACTTTTTTTTTGATGTGGACATCTGGCATCGAATGAGACCGATCCCATGCCCCAAAAGTGTTCCCTCCCAGAGATATGCGCGTTTTATGAAAGTGATGGTACACCAAAGATACACGTATTTAAATCTTTAAAATGGCTCTCCTGAACAAAACTGGGTTTTACCCTTAGGTCCCTTTCTATTTTGCGCGTCACATATGCAAACTATTTCTGTTCTAGATAGGGTGGCTATAGCTAAAAGCCCTAAACCCAGGACAAAGGTCGGTCACACCGCACAGTAGTTGGAAAATATAAATGTTTTGGAAAAAAGTCTTTTATATCTGTTGTATACGAGTTTACACGAACATTGTTAGACCTCAAACAATAGTGGAAGTTTGAAATTTTACCTTGGGTGTGAAAAAAAATCAGATAATTCTTGCCCAAACTACAGTTTTTTTTTGGAATTTGGTTGCCATTAGACAATTTGGAAAGCGCTAGTTACTAGCTGCCTGCGTATTTTTTAGTATCTTCTACAGTTTAAGAGTTAAGGACACATTTTGTTTGCAATTCACAATCTTCATTAATACTTAATGAAGATTGTGAGCCATACAAATAATATTTTGCGTATTGAAAAAAAAAACTTTTAAATCACATGGCCTAAATTTAGTCGTTTCGGAAATTTAGCTCTGCAGAGATGAATACAAAAACCAATAATATCAACAGCAATAATTCGATCGCCTGGTGAACTAGGATATGGTAAATTTGACTTTTACTTCTTGAATCGCAAAGCTGTGATCTCACAAGAAAAAAATCCTGTTTTAAAAGCATCTTTAAAATTCTTGTTTTTTCTTCACTTACAAACACCTTAGGAAATTGTCATGAGTTAAAAGATTACCAAATCATGAATTTTTTGCGAAATTTCTCTCTCTTTATCGATCTCGTTATATTGTTTACCATTCGTAAGACTTGTATAAAAGAGAAAATGCGATTTTTTTACCAAAAGGGTTGATTGCTGGGGGATTTATACTTATATATGTGACAGCGCATAGAGAAAGGGATCTAAGGGTAAAAAAATCAATTTTCACTTTTTTTTGATGTGGACAACATCTGAGCATCCCCAAAGGTGTTCCCTCCCAGAGATATGCGCGTTTTATGAAAGTGATGGTACACCAAAGATACACGTATTTAAATCTTTCAAATGGCTCTCCTGGTTTTTACCCTTAGGTCCCTTTCTATTTTGCGCGTCACATGTGTCTATAGTTTGAGTGGACCCATTAGTACATAACGATATCAAAAAAACTGCAAATCGAAACAATTAATGCAACAATGTTTCCCGAATTTCGTTTAAATTATCTTTTTCTAGTTTCGCGACAAAAAAAAATCGAACGGAAATTATTGCAATTTTTTGAAATTTGGAGCATTTTTTTGAGACGTGCTTTCAAAACATTTTAGCTCCACCAACGGAATAAGCGAAAATGTTTTCGAGATTATTATCAAACAGACCAACGTTAGTTGTTAGAAGTTTTAGAAAGAAATACACATGTTTTCACCGCGCAAGAGCGTGACCCAGTATAATGTACACACATACACACTTTATTCACGTAGTATACTAGTGTGTGTATGTCTTTTGAGCCACCAGTGGGTGCGTGTGTGTACTTTTTGTTTTGGTTTTCATTTCGTAGTCATAAAGTTAATTCCGTTTTTGGGTTTTTTCTTTATATTATTTTTGCATTTCTTTTACGTTAACTGCAGCAATGTTCGTGCTTTTGGCCAAAAGTCGGAGTAACCAACCATCTGGCTGATTGAATGACAGACAGACAAACGGACGGACTGACGGGCGGTGCCCCACCCACTCCCATCCACACAATGTGACAGAGGCAATAATGAAGCATACAGTTTTTATGGTGTAACATGCAGTGTTACCATTTTTCGAATCACGAAAAGCACCGATGATTTTCTAAAAAGCGCAAAAACCAAAATAAGGATAGAAAAGCCCCCAGCAAACCAAACCTTCAGAATTCGGTCAGAATTCTGTATGACAATCGGCAAAATGTTCCGATTTCGGATCAGAATTTTTATCGAGTTCGTAACGAAAAACATATGAGAGGGTTGACACGAATTCCGAACTACTTCGCTGAGGGAATTCTGATGTTTTTGCCGACATTTCGAACCGATTTCTGGCCGAATTCTGAACTGTAGTCTTGGGAAATTCGAAAGGAAATTTCGATTTGTCGTATCGAATTCTGAACTAATTCTGAACGACTTCGGCCAGAATTCTGACATTAAGTCTTATTAAATTCTGATGTTTTTACCGACATTTCGAACCGAATTCTGAGCTTTTGTCATGATAAATTCTAAATGTAAACAATCAAAAAGAAGAAAATATTTTTGTTCTACAAAAAAAAAGTTGTAAAACATTTTCAAAAAGCGTTCGGAAAGACTTTTTGTTACAAACAGGGGTGTCTGCAGTTTCACAAGCAATACTTGGGCTGTAACTATGTTAAGTGGCTATACACTTAAGGGCAACCAGTTTTGCATTCAACGAGAACTGCCGGTAGTAGAGTTTTCCTCCGAACACAATAAAAATCCCTAGCACAGCTAAACTAACCAAACGTTCAGAATTTGAAATATAAAAATACCTCAGACATACAGTTAAGAACTCGTTCAGAATTAGTTCCGAAATGTCTGAACACAAGAACAACAACTGTAAAATATAAAGCAAAAAACAAAAATTTTAAACAAATAGACCACCTCAGATAAATAGTTCAGAATTCGTTGCGAGTTCGATAAGAGAAGTCTGAACAAAAAATTAATAAAAATCCCACAGACAAGTCTTACAGAATTCGGGCCGAATTCGTTCAGAAATAATAAATAAAAAATCCTCAGACAAATCGAACAGAATTTGTAACGATTTCGGTAAGAATTATCGATATAGTTCAGATATTGTTCAGAATTGTCTGATATCAGACATTGTCGGCAAATTTGGTTTACTGGGCCCAGACACAATTTTGTTTTTGTTAAGCACTAGTTAGACTTTAAACACTGAAGAGTCTGTTCTACATTGGGCTGCTCTCTGGTCAGCGCCAAGTCTCCATGTTATAAGCAAAAAACGCTGTGGGTGAAATTCCTAAAAAAGAATATGAAAAAGTTCTTATACAACTGAACAGGGATTTACCGGCTCGAGATCTCTTGCATCTACTTAGTGGGGACATATATGTGACGCGCAAAATAGAAAGTGACATAAGGTTAAAAACCAGTTATGTTCAGGAGAGCCATTTTAAAGATTAGGTCCCTTTCTATTTGCGCTTAGAATCGTCGAATTCACTTTCATAAAACGCGCATATCTCTGGTAGGGAACACTTTTGGGACATGGGTTCGCTCTCATTCGATGCTCAGACGTTGTCCACAAGTAAAAAAAAAAAAAATGAAAATTGTTTTTTTACCCTTAGGTCCCTTTCTCTATGCGCTGTCACATATACTGTTACACACGTTTTATGCTGTAAAAGAAAAAGTACTGAATGTTTTTGGACCAAATATTTTTTAATATATTTATTGATGTATATTGTATCCAAAAAGAATCTACTTATTCGAAATGTCCGCCTTTTGCCTTCACACACGCCTTAAGTCGCACTGGCCCATCGTCAATAGCTGCACGAACCTCTTCCATCGGAAAATTGGCGACAGCTCGAACCAAAGCAGTCTTAAGAGATCCAATGTTGGGGTATCTTTGGTGACAAACCTTGTCCTCTAAAACCGTCTACAATTTGGGCCATTCTTCAAAGGAAATGAATGCTGGCAAATTGTTTCGAAGCCAGGCCTGGGACGTTTTAGCCTTATGGGCCGACGTAGAATCCTGCTGGAAAGTCCATGGCTGGTTTTAGAACAGTTTGTTAAGAGGCTTCAAAACAGCTTCCAAAACGGTTTCTTGGTAAACTTTGGCCGACGTTTTGACTGCTTGTTCGCAGAAATGCAGGTCAGTGACCCCATCGTAAGAGCCACCCCACCAAACTATGACTGAAGCTGGGTGATGACCCTTTTCCATCCTTGGGATCAGTTCAGAGCTTCCTTAGATGACCGCGCATACACTCTATCATTTTGCTTGTTAAATTTTTCCTGAACGGTAAACATTTTTTCATCGGTGAACAAAATTTTTCTGTGCAAGTTATCAGCGTGCTTCACCAAAAGACGTTTGCATTTTTTAATCCTATTTTTTTTAAAGCTGCAGTCAGTAAATGTCCGTTACGTCGTTTGAAAGCCCCAAGTCCCAAGTCTTTTTTACTGATTCGACTCATGGACTTTTGCGTGATATTCATATTCAAAATTTTTCTGTGCAAGTTATCAGCGTGCTTCACCAAAAGACGTTTGCATTTTTCAATCCTATTTTTTTTAAAGCTGCAGTCAGTAAATGTCCGTTACGTCGTTTGAAAGCCCCAAGTCCCAAGTCTTTTTTACTGATGCGACTCATGGACTTTTGCGTGATATTCATCTCACGGGCCATGATTTTCTGTTTTTGGAGCGGATTTTTGTGAATTTTTGATTTAACGGCTTTGATGGCATGCGGTGTTCGAACAGAGCGTGGGCGGTCCGACCGGTGGCGGTCTTTTACCTCTCCAGTCTCCTCAAACAGTTTTATGCATCGGTAGACGAACATGCGGCTAATCCCTAGTGGCCGGAGCGTTTTGAAAATATTGTTTTTTTTTTCATTTCACACTTGAAAAGCGCTATTACAGCAATACGGTTCTCATTATCTGACCACTCCATGGTCAGATAATGAGAAAATCGCGTTACAGACTAACGCTATTGAGGTTAGCTTTCAAAACCCATACGACATTAACGGGGTATGTTCAGTTGTACTATTGAAATGGATGTGTTCAATGTTGTAACAGTATTTATGTCCCTACTAAGAAGATTTTAATAGAAGACAAGTTTTTAACAAAATGACAAAGTGATTAGATTTTTGTGGCTGCAGGCACACTGCTTATATCGCGATTTTGGGTCTATGACGACCTTCATCACAAAGCTTCCAAGCAATTGTTAAAAGGAAAACTAATCTCTTTAAGACCAGATTTTCACCAAACATATGTGACAGCGCATAGAGAAAGGGACCTAAGGGTAAAAAAAACAATTTTCACATCTGAGCATCGAATGAGACCGATCCCATGCCCCAAAAGTGTTCCCTCCCAGAGATATGCGCGTTTTATGAAAGTGATTGTACACCAAAGATACACGCATTTAAATCTTTAAAATGGCTCTCCTGAACAAAACTGGTTTTTACCCTTAGGTCCCTTTCTATTTTGCGCGTCACATATATGAATTTTTTTTTGTTCTTCAAACTTTGATCATATTTTTTCTATTAGAATATAGATGCATGAGGTCTCGAACTGGTTAATCCCCGTTCAATGTATTAAAGCAAAAGACTGAAATAAAACAAACAAGCTAAACAAAAAAAAAAACGTTCTAAACAATATTAAACTTACCACTTATGGTACTTATAACATTGTATCAGCAGTCGCGAGCAAGCAGGCTAATGGCCGCCGCTATCTAGCGACTGTAATGCTACTGCTGCATGCTTAGCTGGACCAGCAGAAAATGGTACAAACATTTTAAAGCTTCCGAATATCCTCGTCTACGAAAGGCAAACTGCCTACTTAACTCTGTTTAAAAAAAAAAACGGTAAAAACGAAAACAGTGCTTTAAACACCGACATGGCAACACTGTTATCATTTTTTCCCCCACACACGCACACTCACGCCTACCTTCCTGTATATGGATATGAATTACAACATTGTCAGTCAAAAACAGAAAACGGAAAACCATTTTGAGGCGAAAAATTGTTACGGCACTTTTAAGTGAGTGACACTTTTGTTAAGTGGTCCTGTCCAGGGCATTTCATGTGAAATGCTTGACGTACGTGCACAAGGACACGGCTCCATTTGAGATCCTTTTAATTATCTTTATTGAAAATGTTGCCCTTAATCTGTCGTTCATTCTTTATGGCCAATTATTATTAGTTCGAGATGACATTATAATTCCATGAACACTTTCACAAGTCATTTAAATAATTCAAAAGCTGCTCGCTCTGTGGTTTGCACTCTGAAACCGACGAACCCTCCGGCCAGGTCGACAGCACCATCTGCTTGTAAAATACCAAATTGAACGAAATGTTGATCTGTTTTTCATCGGCATTCATTTTGGTTGATTATGATTAATTAATTGAATTAAATAACTTGTGATTAATTAAATTGGGTCAAACGGCCACAAACAGTCAAGTCAAGCCATGGCATCCCGTTCGCCCTCCCACCAGCAACCACTCATTACGACAAACTTAAATAAATCTATTGAAGAACTGAACATTCGAATTGTTTTTTTCCTGCTTCATTTTTCTTTCTGTTCTACACACTACGCTAGATTACACAGCAAACAGGGGAGAATAACACAATGTGAAATTGTATTGAGATAACGCCAACAATGGAAGCCACAGAATGGAGGCAGTCACACTCAATCAGTTGAACATGAATTTCCAGCAACTGCTACAAAAAGGGGCGTCAATTTCGGATCCAAAAGGGTACACGAGTATACAAATTTGAATTTATTTGATTGTGTTTAAGCATTATAGCGCACTGTAATGCGCTAATCATAAACCGAAAACAAGTAAAACAGTCGGACAGGGTCGATTATGCAGTACCCTACACCACTATTATAGGCAGAGAACTCATCGTTTTTGAATGTAACCTAACAAAAATCTGTTTTTAAATGTTTATCAGTGAGTGACAGGACCTCAAATCTTGAAAAGCCTTTAAAAAGAGGGGCTATATGAAAACAAGGACCAATATTCTCCATTTTTTTAAGTTTGCTACTAGGTTGCTCGCTATGTAATGAAAGATCGGATATAAAATTTGATTTATAGAGAGGCAGGGTCCAAAATACTGGGCGTTTTTATAAAGCTATATTAATACATTGGCCGATGCGATAATTTTCATCAGTTCAGCAAATGTGCCAGAATTTGCTCAGTAGCATGGCGAGGACCGACATCCCGCTCGTCAAACTGACGAATGCAATCACAAAGCAGACTGTCTTTTGGAAGCAAGATGAAATTTAATTCACAGCTTCAGAATAATGCAGTCTCCCTGTTTGGGACTGTTTACCTTCGGAAAACGATCGATGTCTACCCCCAAATAAGCACTCACGGGGCCCTTCTTAATCGGAATTATGGCGACTCGTATAGGTATCCCATGTAGAAACTATTTCAAATGTTGCCAGAACGCAGAAGAAGAGAAGTCGGCACGGATCTTCTAGAACGGAGACTTGCCTACCTAGACAGTAGATGCTTTGATGACCTGGCCGAACTAGCGGTTGAATGTACCTCTTTAATTACAACTCAAATGTGATAAAATGTCGGGCTGGTTCCTTGCTGCTCGAACCAGCTAATAAAACATAACAAATAGCTTTTCCCCTCTTTCTCTATCTCTCTCTCTCTCTCTCTTTCTCTCTCTCTCTCTCAACCTATCGCAGCAGGGTACCACGGCAAGCCTTTAAGGCCTCGGAGTGAACTGGCCATTTCTTCATGCCGAGCTACACTTTCAACTTATTCTTAATTTAAAAAAATATCCCAGTCGGGTGTAAAGAGAAGCTTGTGCAGAGGTGGACCGTAAATCGAAAGTAGTCCTTGCATGGAGCCTATAATAAAACTTAAACCGATATGTTCCAATTTTACGAGGGTTGCTATATATGTACACGCAAAATAGAAAGGGACCTAAGGATAAAAACCAGTTTTGGTCAGGAGAGCCATTTTAAAGATTAGGTCTCTTTCTATTTGCGCTTAGAATCGTCAACTTCACTTTCATAAAACGCGCATATCTCTGGGAGAGAACACTTTTGGGGCATGGGATCGGTCTCATTCGATGCTCAGATGTTGTCCACATCAAAAAAAGAAAAAAATTAAAATTGATTTTTTTTACCCTTAGGTCCCTTTCTCTATGCGCTGTCACATATATTTCTAAGTGTTGCCTGGCGCCATCTGACATTTCCATTGGAAAGTTTGGCCTTTTTTAGCATAAACATACTCAGAACGTTTTGACGTACGACCATCATTTGTGTTGTTTACAGTGACTTCAAAAAATCAATTTGACAAAAAATGGGATTAACTCGTGAACATTTTCGTGCGATCATTTTTCACAACTTTCGACGTGGATTATCACGATAAGAGTGCATCGATGAACTTAAATCTTTGTATAACGATGAAGCACCATCCTATAGCACTGTGAAAAATGAATTCAATTGTGGCCGACGCTCGCTCAAAGACGAAGGTCGTGAAGGTCGTCCAAAATCGGCCGTTGTGTCAGAGAACATTGATGCCGGGCATGAACTGATAATGCAAGATCGTCATGTGACATACCGTGAGATAGAGGCATCATTGGGCATTTCTTCCACCAGCTTACATTCGATATTGCATGAACACCTGGCCGTAAAAAGGTTTATTCTCGTTGGATCTTGCACAATTTGACAATCGCTCAAAAAGAGGCTCGTGTCGATTGGTGCAAAGAAATTTTAAAAAAACACAATCGCGCTGCTTCAAAAGACGTTTAGAAGATCGTCACAGGTGACGAATCATGGATCCATGCGTATGAGCCCAAAACAAAACAGCAATCGACCGTATGGGTCTTACAAGACGAGTACAAATCCAACAAAAGTTGTTCGTGGAAGAAGCACTTCGAAGCAAATTGTCGCCTGTTTCTTCGGCAAAACTGGTCATGTGGCGACTGTTCCGCTTGGGCAACGTAGGAGGTCAATTCTGAGTGGTACACCACAATTTGTTTGCCTGAAGTCTTCGGATAAATTTGAAAAACGAACAAGAGAAGACGAATCATTGTGCACCATGACAATTCAAGCTCTCACACATCGGCTCAAACCAGCGCCTTTTTGACCGGCCAAAACGTCGAATTGATGGGTCGTCCGCCGTACAGCCCTGACATGGCACCCAATGACTTCCTTTTATTCCCGCACATCAAAAAAAATGCAACGTTTTTCATTGCCCGAAGCAGCTGTTGAAGCGTTTAAAAATCATGTTTTGGAGGTGTCTCAATCGGAATGAAAGACGTGCTTCGACAATTTGAGCGCATGCAAAAGTGCATAAATCATGCTGGAGAATACTTTGAAAAACAATAAAACCATTTTTGATGAAATATATTCGCATTTTCATTATTAGGCCAGAAATACATATAGCTGCCCTCGTATTCATACTATTATTGCGTACTCATCATACTATTATCATGGCAATAAGATTACAAGATTAACATAACATTGCTCTAACAACCATATTCAAATTAATAAAAATTGTCATCATACGTAACGATTGTCGTAATCATAAGGGTGATCAATCTAGAGATAGTTTTTTAATAGGGGCGATGTCACACCTTTAGAGTTTTTTCTTTGGAGTCAAAAGCAAAAAGTCAATGCTGACAAACCGACTACGATTCTCGTTTTGGAAGCCAACATTACGCGTGTCATTAACGACATAGCGCTCGAAATGCTCGAACGAGTCATCCAAAATTGGACCGTCTGAATGGACACCCTGAGGCGTAGTTTCGACCAAAATTTGAAGGAAATTATACTAAAAAAATAAATGCATAAAATATCCTTTCGAATGAACAAAAAAGATTCCACACTTGATTCTATTTTTTTTATTTTGAAAAGAAAAACTGTAGTTTGATCACCCTATACTATTGTTAACATAACATAATCATTTCTAAATTTGGCAATAATACTATTGCTACATTTCAACAAAATAAGTTATCCCGAAATCATACTAATGTCAAAATGAAATTCAAAGAACAATACTATGGTTGCGGCAAACATACTTTTATTGCAGATAACATGTTATGGTTGGCTTGACCATATAGTAAGCATATATTTTCCTGCCGTTATACATATTTCAGTTCACTCTATATAAACAATTTCCCTAAACTTTAGTTAAAATTCAATTTACAAAAGTAAAATATTTGCTGGAACTAATTATAAGTGTAGTTTTTAATTTGACCAACAAGCCAAGGAATTATGCAAATAAAAATTAGCAATCTCATTGTTGGCCATCCACTATGAATGCATGCAGCCATCCAGTTGGTGGTGCCATTCATTATCATAATTACAAACAAATCATCTCAAAAAGCCAAACATAATGGGGTACAATGAAAATGGCTGGTAATCTCTGGAGGCTATTTGCCAGTACATGGAATGGCTCCGAAAGCTCAGTCACACACACAGCCACATTCTCAAGTTTTAATTAAATTACAAAAATAAACAGTCCAAAGCCAGCTCCTCACAAAATTTAGGTTAAACTTCAACGAGCACTATGGCTATGGAGAAGGAAAACCTAACATTTCAGTAAAGTGAAGTGTCCTCACCCAACATTGAATGTCCTTTAATTATACCATTCTGTGTGTGTGTGTAATAGTGCCAGTGCTTGTGCCAGGCTAGTGACCGACCACATATCCCTAGTAATTGGAAGTGTGATAGTGCCGATGACAGCTCTTCCGAAAAGGCCACACAGCAAAAGAAATGAACGCAAGGTAGAAAAGGACGATCAAATGACCTTAGGTAACATTTTTGGCCGTAGAGCGTTCGTTTCGTCTATTGACCCATATTGAATAAAAACGGATAGATACCTGCATGCACATACGTTTCGAGTATCTACCAAAAAAAAAGTGTGACTAAGTATTAAATGTCATTTTGACAGAACAAACAAACAGAGATACGAAATAAACGTAAAAGAATCCATATGAATACGAGTAGAAACAACCAACCACGCTCTTTAGCCCGTGTTAAGCGACAGACCGATGCGGCAGCGGCCAGCAAGTCGCACTGAAAGCCATGCAATTTTTATTTCATTTGTATTCGAACATGTACGAATACGAGTACTCGTATACTGCTGACATGATTAAACATTTAAGTGACATCTGTGAAATAGAAATAAAACAAAAATAAAAGAGTCTCATTCAATAACAGCTGCACACTTCAACAGAATATTTTTTTTCTCTTTTCTGTGAAAATATGTTCATCCTGCGGCTTTACGAAATGGAAAACAATGGTCCATGTTTAATTTATGAGATTTAAATATGTTTGGGTCAATACAGTTGGCATTAAAAAATTTGTTTGCATAAAATCACTTAAATCCTTTGGGTCGTTTCATTAATTTTCTCCAACGAAACAATTTATTGGATCGATAAAATCTTACCCATCATTTATGATACTACGAGTATTTATTGTAATGTGAATGAACCTCTCAGACACTTTGCCTTAAGATAAACACCCACAACAAATCACATTCCCATACCCACAAAAGGTTGAAAGAACATTTACATATCATCGGTGTTCCCAGTGGAATCCCTGTGAGTTTTTCCGATACTTTACAGGAATATCCGAAAATCCTTAATAGATTTGCTTAGTTTTTGCTAAAAACAAAATCGAGTTATAGGCGCGATTTTGAATGACACACCAATATGTAGAAAAATGTCAGATAGGCCCATTTTTGTTTTGCCTTTTCTGTATGAAAATAAAAAGAAATGGATAATTTTCCACGTAGGCCTTTTTATATGCCCCATCGGTACACCTCATTTGGTACTCCTTAAAATATGGATCTGATATGGATCCCTATAGAGTATATGCGGCGCGCAAAATAGAAAGGGACCTAAGGTTAAAAAACAATTTTGTTCAGGAGAGCCATTTTAAAGATTAGGTCCCTTTCTACTTGCGCTTAGAATCGTCGACTTCACTTTCATAAAACGCGCATATCTCTGGGAGGGAACACTTTTGGGGTATGGGATCGGTTTCATTCGAAGCTCAGATGTTGTCCACATCAAAAAAAAGTGAAAAGTTGATGAAAAGTTTTGTTCAGGAGAGCCATTTTAAAGATTAGGTCCCTTGCTATTTGCGCTTAGAATCGTCGACTTCACTTTCATAAAACGGCATGGAATCGGTCTCATTCGATGCTCAGATGTTGTCCACATCAAAAAAAGACAAAAAATTAAAATTGATTTTTTACCCTTAGTTTCCTTTCTCTATGCGCTGTCACATATATGTTTTTAATCAGCCTACAATTCTAAGACGCTCTAGCGATGTCTGACCGTCAGTGTGTCTGTTGAAAGCACAATAGCGGTCATAACAACAAGCCTGATTTGGATTTATAACCCACCAAATCCATTCGCACACGCAGAAAAAAAGTATGGTTGTGGTGACAATATTCAAAGAGGATAATACTATAGTTGGGTATATACAACTATATAATGATCCTCACAACAATAGTATGTTTCAAATACAACCATACTATGATCCTCGCAACAATAGTATGATTCACACATAACCATACTATGGTCCGCACAACCATAGTATGATTCACACTCAACCATACTATAATCTCCACAACCATAGTATTATCCTCACAACCATAGTATGGTCCTCACAGCCATAGTATGATCACAAACAATTATACGATATGATCCCCAATATAATTTATTAGAATTTGTTTAAGTTGTCGACAATAGATTTGATCCCCAATATTATTTATTAGAATTGGGGTAAGTTGTCAACAATAGCTTTGAATTATGAAAATTATTCAAAAATACATTAAATTCAAAATAATAGGAGTGATTTATTTCAAAGTAGAAAAATAAGTTTAAATAAACGTAAGCGTTTTTGTTACTAATATTTCAGTTAAACAAAGCCAAAGCAGTTTGTTTAAAAAAATTTAATTTCGATAAAAAAAAGTACTATTGCATACCGTACCAATAACATTTGTTCTTAAAAGCATATTTAAATGAAGAAAAATTGCAATCATACAGTATGATTGCCGTAATCATATCATTCATAGCATTAAACGCAATACATTTGTCGCACCAACCATATTTATATTGTTGCTATAAACATATTTTCATTTTAAAATTTGGCAATAATACTAATGTTACATTTCAACAATATTAATATTGCAGCAATTATACTATTGTCAAAACTAAACTCAGTTAACAATGCTATGGTTGCGACGAACATACTTTTGTTGCGGAGAACATATTAGTATTGCCGTGACCATGTAGTAACAATGTTTTTTCTCTGCGTGCAGGAAAAAGGGTTCTCTATCCAAGGACTAAAACAACATCTGTAAAAATCACACTTTGTGGGGGTAATTGGTATACCATGGGATTGGCCTAGCTAGACTGCTGAAACTAAGTATCAAACTGTCTTCTGGACAAGGCCGGCCTATTTAGGATTAAATAAGGGCCAAATTGGTAAATGTTTTGATACTTGACTCCCTTGGAACTCAGACTCATGGACCAGTAGGGCCCATAGAATGGTCGTTATTGTCAAAACATGCGACTAATTGGTAATAACGACAAATTTTAATACGAATCCAATGGATTTTTGTAAGGATTAATTTCAGAATGTTGCCGGTCTTATGGACCCCTGCGGCCATGAATATGATTTACGTTATTTTAGTTAGTAATTGTGGTTAGTACAAGCAATCACTATTATTATATTATAACTATTAACCTTCCAAATATAATAATGAAAAGGGCGATTGCTCACACAGAAAAAAAAGTTATTACGTTTTCTGTGTAGTTGTGTAAGCTTTTTTATGACCTAATTGTTATAAATAAAAATTCCTTCTTATTTCATTTTTTATTAGATTTTGTTTTTGTAGCACGTCTAGCGCGTCACCCTGTATAAAGAAAATTCAAATTTTAAACATCCCTTAAATGTTTAGCTACGTATATGTGTGTATGAATCAATAACTGCACAGAATCTTTGAAGTTTTTTTTTTAAAAAAATCAATGATGTCTGTTAAATAATTTTTTTTTTTAAATTGATTTTATGAAATTACTGTGGAACTTCCATAACTCGAACTGATGGCAGAAACTTGCAAAGTTAAAAAATTTTTGGGAAACAAATAGTTAAAAAAAAATTGTTTGTAACTTGTTTTTTTTTCGTTCAAAATGACTCGCAGATGTAAAACGTACAAATTTCAATTAACGTTTAAGCGTAAAGGACGTTGGTCGCATATGCGTATAAAATCTAATTTATTTCAATAACTCAGCTATGTCGCGTACTTTGACATTTAAACCTGACTTCGTTCGAATATTAGGGGCGGTCCAACTAAAACGCACGATGTTAATCGTAAATAAAGCAAATAGATTTCAGAGAGGTTAGCTTTCGAAACTCATATGACATTAACGGGGTATGTTCAGTTCTACTATTGAAATGGGTGTGTTCAATGTTGTAACAGTATTTATGTCCCTGCTAAGTATACGACAATGTTGTTTGTTTATGTTGCCGTTTAATTCGAGATGGGCTTCGTCAGACATGAAAAGACAGTTTAACATGTTTTCGTCCTCTTCCACCATTTGAAGCATCTTCTGGCAAAATTCCAAGCAAATCGGGCAGTCTGTTGCGTTCAGTTTGTTGACCATTTGCATTTTATATGAGAATAAGTCCAAATCTTTATGCACAATTGACTGCAATGACTGTCTGCTCATACCCATTTGAGCAGATAAGTTGTTTGTCGAAGCTCTTGGATTGTTTTGTATGGCAGCGGCTACAGCAGCGATTGTTTCCTTCCTCCGAACTGAAGGGTGTCGATGGCAGGGTCTTCTGTTGACTGTCCCATACTTGGCAAAATTGTTAACAAGTCTTATTATGGTCCATCTACTCGGAGGATTGCTGCCAAACATGCGCCTATACTCTTTTAAGACTGAAACTCCAGTGCTTGTTATTGGCGGACAATCCAAATTCTTGTTTCAATGTCCCAGTTATACATTTTTGTTAAATCTTAAAGTCAATCTACAAAATAAAAAAAAAACTTATTAAGTTTTCTTGATCACGCATTTTAACATCAATTAACCATTGAGACTGAAATAATCTATATTTAATAGCTCGTTCTATTACTAAATTACTAAAACTCCATCACATTGTACTTTGAATTATAAATTAATATCAAAAAAATAATTTTTGCTCATATTTTTCGATTTTTTGCTTATATAGGGTGATCCATCTAGAGGTATTTTTTCAGAACAAAAAAATATAAAAATTCAAATCAAGTGTGGAATCTTTATTGCCAAACTTGATTTGATTTTTTTTTATATTTTTTTGTTCTGAAAAAATACCTCTGGATGGATCACCCTATATATCTTCATATTTTTAAAATTTGTATGCATATTTTTCGATTTTATACTGCATATTTTTTGGCGTTTGAAACGCGTTTTTATGGCATGAAATTTTGATCCCTAGTTATAACTGTGGTAATAAAAAATAGTAAATTTCCCGGGAATCCCGGGACGATTCCTGACGATTCCTCAGAAATTGTTTAAGGGAAAGCCCCCTGAAAAACAAGGTTGTTCCATTAAACGTGATTTTACGCCATGATGGTTGGCACCACGATGGTCCATAGCAATGGATGTAGGGGGTAGTATTTTGAACCTGTTCGCCAAAACAATGTTTAGAACTTATGTTTTTAGCTACGGTTCGTTCACCTTCCATTGAAGACGAGGTGTCGAGTGTAAAAGCCGCAAAAAGCTGCAGCCATTCGGAGCTAGTTTAACTGTAGGCCGCGCTTAGCGAGTCCATTCCGCAAAGTGATGTTAAGAGAAACACCAGCTTATTTATAGCTAATCTCCTCCAAGTTTCAACGAGATTGTTTTGTAAAGCTGAAGTATCCCACTAAATTAGAGACAAAAGAGATCTTTGTCTTTTTCTAAACATAAAAACAGGCCGACATGACTAAAATTATCCAGCTATATACATATATAGTCTTAAATGGAACCAGCAATGATTTCCGAAACTACATTCATGCTGTAGCAGATACTCGTACCTCCTTTTCCTGCTCAGTAACGTGTGAGCATAAACATTTACACACATGCATGTGTATCTTTAAAATACTAATACTGAGTCTTAAAACGAAACAATTATTATGAACAATATCTATTACTTGTATCATGACTGAAGATTTATCTGTGAAGATATTAAACCATTTATTTAAATTAATTGAAAGCGCTGGCGCACTCACAAACACAGCGGCGAGTGGACGTTTACAATTTCCTTGATTAATATTAATTATAGACAGTGGCGTAATGTACGATACGCGACGACGATACGTATGACTAACTAAACTTGCACCACCCCATGCTGCAGCCATGCTATGAAAATAATTGAAAGCAAACCAAAAACCCATCCAACCAAACTGTGGCATATGCTTCACATACCATTCGAGTGGCGGTATCGGTTGGAGAGCTTTTCAGTGGGAAAATTTTTCCTCCTAAAAAAACACGGCCAGTTGTTGGAGTTTTCCGCTGATTGAATTGTAATTCGAACACACACACTCACGCAGTTTGATTGTGCGCCACAACACAATTAATTATACATTTATAGGGAAAAGTAATTTCTCTCTGTGCAGCAAGTTAGTTGGCTAATAAACTGTGATTATTATTACTAACTATTTATTATTGTTATTATTACAGTTTGACTTATTGTTGTGTTTTTTTTGCATAAAATTGAATTGCGTCATTGGCACATAAAGAATTGGATTTATTTTTTTATTTGTCTGCCAACAGTGCCACCACAAAACTTCACCATCGTTTTCCTTATTTAATGTGATTTTGTTTTTGCGTGGCATGTGCGAGTTTAATTACTGTACCTACTCTCGTATATCTTTAATCGGCAATGCTAGCCGTTTATTCTTATGCAAGAATATTTAAAATTACCTAAATGGTCATAACTACCTTTTGAGAGGCATTCATTTAATTCAGGCGACAACTACAGTCGGTGTTGGTATAGAAGGTGCCATTTTTACGAGGGTCACTCTAAAAACCAACCCACTTGCACTGAAAAAAAGTAAACGACGTTTGGAAAGTCTTAAATCGGGCGAGCCCGAAATTCTTTTATACGCTTTAGATTAAATTTTTGTAAGCACTAATGGTACACACAGAGAAAAAAATTAGTTGGAAATCGGTGCGAATTGCAAATATTCAGTTGGATGAACAAACCAACATTCCATGGTATTGATGGTCACATAGTTCGACTAACCATAAGATGGAAGCTTAAATAATATTACGATTCTTACAACAAGTCGGTTATACCAACCTAATTCAGTGAAACTATTGGTTGGTGGACATGACAACCAACCAGTTACGAGGGCCATGTTACTTTGGTACCAATAATTGGTGGTGACAACAAATAAATTCTGTGTTGTTACCAAACCCCGTTTGGTTTTTTTTTGTTTTAATGAAATGAAAGACTTAGGCGATTATAGTAAATTCGCAAAAGGACGGCCCTCGTAGGTCCGAGTTATTTTTTATATACTAAGGACATTTTTATTTTGCAACTCTACACCATATGAAATAAGATAAAAAGTTATAACTATTCCTTCTTTTTACCGACTTCGTGTCGTAGATTTAGAAATCCTTTATCTAAGATTGGAGTGTTCTTTTCGTCCTTTCATCGAAAAAATGTAGTCAACATAAAAAACTATTTTCAATTAATTTTTCAATTGTACAGGGTAGAGCTTGGTAATTTGCTTTTTTGCACTGCAGGCTGTGGCGGCACTGTTGGTCGAAGGGAGTGGAAAGTATGCAGGGCTTATAGTATGCTGGCGGGAGATTTGTATTCGTCTGTCTTTCAGTTGCTATTGGACACGTGAGGAGAGGTCATTTTGTGTTGAAGCGAATTTTTCAAATGCGCACTCGATCATTGCAGTGCAGCGTGCTTTTCGTTTACGATTCGCCACGCGGACACCCTCCTATATGACCACCAATTGTAAATTGGGTACTGGAGTGAAACAAACCCCAGAGAACTTCACCAGAGATCTCTGCTTTCGGACCGCGTCACTGTGTAGTGCGCCATAACATGAGTAGGCACCATTGGCCCTTACTTTTTCCAGCATAACCGTCTTGTCGTAACGGTGAACTCCGAACGGTACTTGACTGTGATACAGGATTTCTTTTCAGCCGGCTTTTGAGGCAATGCAATTAGAGGATACATGGTTGCAACAGGATGGTGCCACCGCGAGGATTACCATGAATTTGTTGAGGCAAATGTTTCCTGCGCAGCTTATCTCTTTTGGGGTTACCTAAGGTTGAAGGTGTATATCAACCGTCCCAACACCTTCAAAGACCTACTTAACAGTATTAAGGCTGAAATTGGCAAAAAAAAAACCTGTCGACATGCTTCTTAGAGTTCATGAAAACTTCGCAAAACGTATGCAGCAGTGAGTGGATAGCGAAGCTCGACATTTGCCAGATACACTGTTCAAAACCATGTACTTTAAAAATTCCCCTACTGTTTAATATAATTAAAATATAAAATACATTTTTCTAAGGTTCATATTTTTTTTTATTTCATTCCCAAATATGCAATTTTACGCGCTCCACCCTGTATAAATGTTTTAATATGGTCGTTTATGGGTTAAAATGTTTTACTTAATTATTACTAATACCATTTAAGTATAGACCGTCTAATAGAAAATCGGAATATATTCAAGAAAACGTAAGAAATTATGGTACCAGGACCATATTCCCAACAAAAGTATAATGATTTTCTAATATTGTTATCCCAACCATACTTTTTTCTACGTGCAATATCGACACAGAGGAAGTGATTTAAATATTAAATTTTTTCCACCCATTTTTTAAATAACCTACAATAACCAATACTAGTACAAAAAGTATGTAAAGTATATGTGACGCGCAAAATAGGGACCTAAAGGTAAAAACCAGTTTTGTTCAGGAGAGCCATTTTAAAGATTTAAATACGTGTATCTTTGGTGTACCATTACTTTCATAAAACGCTCATATCTCCGGGAGGGAACACTTTTGGGGCATGGGATCGGTCTCATTTGATGCTCAGATGTTGTCCACATCAAAAAAAAGTGAAAATTGATTTTTTTCCCCTAGGTCCCTTTCTCTATGCGTTGTCACATATACTTGTCTACCACATACTCGTACGTAGCCAAGACATCAATCTTTGATTTGACTGTATTTTGAGTTACATTAACTCTAAAGTTGCGGGAAATATTGAGATTTAAAATTCCACCTTACTCCACTTAAAAAATGTATCATTATTAACTTAATTTTAAAAACTTCCGAGACTTTTAAACCAAAATTGAGTTTGTTTGACCCACTTTACCGATTTCAATCGTTCCACTTGTGCAAACAGACTTTATTAGATCCGACGGGTAAAAAAACAAATAACAGAATAAATATAAGTATTTTCTAATCGTTAAATACAAAAATTTAATAAATAAACTTAGTTATTTCTGCCAGATAACCGAATACATAAAATTGAACCATAAGTAGGCCCAGTTAACAAATGCTCTTGGTAATGACAACCGAATTCAAAGAGTTGCTATAGCCAATTAACTAAAACAACAAGAAATACATGTACAAATTCGGTTTCAATAATCATCCAAATTAATTAGGTTTACCGATACTTTTCTCTTCAACCAAAACTATCAGTTCCCACTACTGAAAATTGCCGTGTAGCCAATCAACATTCGATTGTAGCGATGGAACACATGGATAGTACGTGCAACCACCAACATTCTGTAGACAACAAATTCGGTTATGGCCACAAAAATCTTTTCTCTGTGTGTATACTTCAATTATTATTGGAATCTTTTCAACAATTTGCATCCTGTGTGTAAAAGAATTCCACAAACCAAATTTCTTTAATATCTGATGAAGTAAGAAACAAAATCGGGTAAGAACATGGATGAAATTCTCCCAATTTCAATAGCGATCATCATCGGGCTATTTGAAAACTAGTAAAAAAGCTAAGGTAGGAAGTGACCGAATATATTATACCCTGCACTTATAGATGTGCTGAACAGTCATTTAAAAACGAGGTTTTCTAATTCTTAACTTGTTGCTACATCTATGTCTGTGTTAAAATTTAGCCACATTATAAAAGAAATTATTTGGCTTCGTGTAAAAATGTTACTGTTATTTGATACACAAACGATCACGGACACTGGAAGCTGTTTTATGGCCCCCAAACCATTTTTATGGGGGCGATATCACAAATTGGGCCGATTTGGTCAAAATAGGTCCATGTTTGTTTGTCGATTGTATTATTCTATTGCAACTTCAATCGAAATTGTGATTAAATTGGGTGTTCTTGAGCGGTTGTCGGGGAGTGACCTTTGTATTCGGGGTATACCACAACTTAGACCGATATACCCTATTTTTTCTGAGCTTGTAACTGATCGATCGTTATAAATTTTTCCAAATTTTACCAAGATTTAATGTAACAAGTCGCTTTAGGGTCTAAAAACATAAAACAGTCTAAATATATATAAGTGACGAAGCTATATCATAATCTGAACCGATTTTCTATAATTTTACTAACGTCCATTCTTTGTTCACAAAACTTGACTGTTAAAATTTCATCAAGATTAGATGATAAGTGGCTTCTTGAGCAAACGACAGAAAATCGGTAGAAGATATGTTGTGTGAGAGCTATATCTAAATATGTGACGCGCAAAATAGAAAGGGACCTAAGGTTAAAAACCAGTTTTGTTCAGGAGAGCCATTTTAAAGATTAGGTCCCTTTCTATTTGCGCTTGGAATCGTCGACTTCACTTTCATAAAACGCGCATATCTCTGGGAGGGAACACTTTTGGGGCATGGGATCGGTCTCATTCGATGCTCAGATTTTGTCCACATCAAAAAAAGAATGAAAAGAAAATTGATTTTTTTAACCTTAGGTCCCTTTCTCTATGCGCTATCACATATGAAACTTTTTTCTTCAATTTTAGTAACTTCTGCCCTTTCATCAATATTGGATCCCATTGAGAAACAAGGGTAATCTTCTCTCAAATCAGTAAATAGATTCCCTACGGGAAATGCAGTGTCCATTACCCTGAATGTACAGAATCAATGATGATTGAAAACAGAACCTGTCACAGAACTAGTTTGGTATGGGTATAATGGTGTCAATTACTTGAAGTCGTCATAACTTCGCACATTAAACCGCACACAAAATACTTCACACATCCGCGAATTTCAGCTATCTTTTAAACAAAAACAACTTTGAGAGGATTTATTCAACTTTGTATGGAAATTTACATTCAGATCAAATGTTTCAAACAACCAGACTAATCGTTAAATTGAACTGATGTGATGGAATGAATATAGTTTTATCGTTTTTGATCAGTCCCGTGATATATCACATGGTATCTGGGTAGTGTCAATGGACTTCTTCCAATGACAAAGCCATGTAAAAGTTATCGATTTTTTTAATCAAGTTGGGTCGGTACTGGGACCGGTCCCCATCCATGAGCTATCACCTGACTGGTTCCGTACCCGTCCAATTTCCCGTAGGGTTTTTACTATTCAGAAGAATTAAGAATGTTTTAACAAGGTAATGTGCCAAAGAGTAGAGGGTATGACAATCATTGTTCTGTCAAAATCAATTTATAGTGGAGATTATTTAACTTTGTGATTGAATCATGAGTTTGCACATTTAGCCAAAACTGGTAAAGTAACCCTCGTACATTTCTGTAGTGCGTACATATTTCTTCATTTCAAGAGCTCATGTAACAGAAACGCCAACATTTACGCTAGTGTCTGTCAGATATGCCGCAACGAGTGTTTAATGCCGGCAGAGAACTACAAAAGGAACGGGTTGTTTGATTCTCAAACCTTCAATTGTTGTGGGGGTTTCTTCGTTAATTTGAAATAAATTTTCTATTCCATTTTGCATATTCTTTTAGATTAAATGCCGCAAAAATGTGCAACGATGACAACTGTTATCACTGAATCACAATGTTAAAATGCGATGACAAATTAGAGAGATAGAGAATTATAATTCCATTAGATAGTAACATACGTAGTCGGCTTCTATTAATGGGGAAATGTCTTAATAGGTCCGTTCAAGCTAGACAATTTTTCATTTAGTATATTTGATATCGATAAGATTACATTTTTCGAGCAGCCAAACATCTCAAAAAGAACGCGGGGTTATATGACAAATCTTATGGTATGAACTGCACTAAAATTAAGAAGGATGTTTATGTAAGGATAATGAGTGACTTCTGCAGCGATAAAATCTCTCATCCGGTGGGGCACCGGGACCTACCGTTTAACGTCGTCTCCGAACGGCTAATGCTTTTTCTAGAGAAGTTTTTATATGGCTTAGAGATAAATCTCTTACTCAATAAGTCACCGGCATTTAAAGGCGTTGCTATTTATATTTCGGGTCCTGACAATACTTGTGATTCTCTGATTTGGTAGAAGTTTAACTTTGGTTTCTTAACCAATTTTTATAAAGATCAGTCAAATGTCAAAAGTTTTAATTTTGACCCTTAATAAAGCTTTAACCACTGATGAGAATAACAGAAAAAATGGGTCAAAGCTTTTACGAGGGTTGCTATTTATATTTCGGGTCCTGACAATACTTGTGATCCTAGATGCAAACTGAAACTTCCATTGGAAACTTTGACATTTTTCAGCATAACATCACTAAGAACGTTTTGTCATTTGATGGCGATCAGTCAAAAAATGAAATTATTCCGTCAACATTTTTCGTGCCACGATTTTTTACGATTTTCGGCGTGGGTCGGCCCAAGAGTGTTTAAATTAAATTGCTTCGACTGTTGGCAATGAAGCCACTGTTAATCGCTGGTACCAAAAGTTCAGTCTCGGACGCCGTTCGCTCCAGGATGAATTTCGTACAGGACCTCCAACTTCGGTCACTTTGCCAGAAACCATCGATGCTGTGCGTGAACTGATTAAGCAAGACCGACATGTGACATACCGTGAGATTGAGGCATCCTTGGGCATTCGTATGACAAGCATCAATAAGATATTGCATGTTCATTTGGCCGTGAAAAAAATTTGTTCTCGTTGGATCCCACGTAATTTGACGAATGCTCAAAAAATGGATCATGCAAAGAGATGAGAAGAGATGTTGACAAAGTATAATTTCGGTAGCTCATAGGCAGTGTATAACATTGTCACAGGTGACGAATCATGGATCTATGCATATCAACCCGAAACAAAACAGCAATCGACCGTATGGGTCTTTCAAGACGAGCCAAATCCAACAAAAGTTGTTCGTGAAAGAAGTACATCGAAAGCAAATGATTGCGTTTTTTTCGGTATAACCGGCCATGTTGCCACAGTGTCTTTAGTGGAACGTAGGAGGTCAATTCTGAGTGGTACATAACCATCTGTGTTCGACAAGGAAAGATAATAAGAGAAGACGGATCATTTTGCATCACGACAATGCGAACTCTCACACATCAGCAGAAACGATGAGCTACAACAACAACAGCTGTTTGAAGATGTCGAATTAATGGGCCATCCACCGTACAGCCCTGATTTGGCACCCAGTGACTTCTTTTTATTCCCTAGCATCAAGAAAAAAATGCGTCTTTCATCGCTCGAAGCAGCTGCTGAAGCGTTCAAAAACCATGTTTTGGAAGTGTCTCAATCGGAGTGGAAAAGTGCTTCGAAAATTGGTTTGTGCGCATGCAAACGTGTATTGATCTTAAAGGAGAATATTTTGAAAAATAGCAAAACCATTTCCAATTGAAAACTATTGCGTTTTTATTGCAGGACCCGAAATATAAATAGCAACCCTCGTATGAATGATATTGTGTTCCATTATTAAATGACAAAGTTCAACATTTCCAATAATACCAGAAATTTTAAAAAAATATCACAACTTTTGTTTACGTCCGATTCAGATTTAAAATGTTAAATCGTTCACCATATGTGACAGCGCATGGAGAAAGGGGCCTAAGGGCCAATTTTCAAATTTCACTTTTTTTTGATGTGGCATCGAATGAGACCGATCCCATGCCCAAAACTGTTCCCTTTCAGAGATATGCGCATTTCATGAAAGTGATGGTACACCAAAGATACACGTATATAAATCTTTAAAATGGCTCTCCTGAACAAAACTGGTTTTTACCCTTAGGCCCCTTTCTATTTTGCGCGTCACATATATATTAAAACAGTTTTCACAAATTCTCTATTTACAGTCCTTGTGGATTCATCGATATCCTTAATATCGTAAAACACCAATATCCGAAACATGAACTCATTTTAATTACCACTGATTAATTGACTATAAGGATGAATTCTAGAAATCAGAATTAATAAAATAAAAACCAAATAGTTTAGTAAAAATGTAGTTCTTTGCGTACAGCAAAGTAATTTATTTATTCGAGTTTGAAATATATAATAATGATAGTTATACATTAATATATGTAGTTATAAATATCGAACTATTTGCAAGAAAGGTTAATAACACTGTTCTGCAATAAATAACTTTTGAACCAACCGATCCTTTTGTAAATTGATTGAATGTCCGTTTTGCCCCACCTGCCTAAAGCTTCAGCAATTCTTATCCGATTAACCTAAAAATGAGTATTATTAACTGGTAAGAAATGATTCTGTCACGTAAATTATAATTTATAAAATTCGAACAAATATAGTGGAAGTTACGTCGAAAAGAAATCAAAATATTGTTTTTTATGTTTAACTTCTAATTGTCCCCAATTCTGGAGCTCTGCAGAATTTTCACGATATTTCGGAAACTATACGCCAAAACGGACTTTCAATTCGTCCATAGGATGCTTTTTGTTGCAGTACAGTGTAATTGATCAAAAATAAATTTAACAAACATTTTTTTAAAATTTGTTAATGTAAAATGCAGAATTCCAAATATCGCTTGTTGAACAAAACGATATAACTCATAAGTTTCAGAATGTCACTATTTGTGAGAAAACGACTTACAACGGTCCTTTTTACCCTCTTTAAAATTCTTACATGGATATTTGCTTACATAACAAAGTAACGACACTCCGAATATTTAAGAGTACATCGAATTTAAAAATAAACATTTTAATACCTCTACTGAAAATTTAAAGTTTTTGAGTTAATTCCTTTTTGTAGCAAAAGTGCGACATGATAAAATTAAAAACTTAATGTATCCACAACTATTAGCTTAGATTTTTTTTGACCAATGATTTAAATTTTGTACACTTAATCTCTTGGCGTCATTTTGCGCTTCGGGTTCGATATATAACTTTAAACTAAACCATAAGAGATATTGTAAATCTACCATATCCTACAGCTTTCCTCCGACGTAGACATATTCGCCTTTGGCGAACAATTAAAAGCCAAGGAGAATTCTTCAAATTTCGACCAATTCTGTTGCACTCTCGTATCATGCATGTCATGGCCCAAAGCGTGGGTTTCCAAACTCAGATTGGCAATTTTATGAACATCTCCGCATAAGAATTGCACGGAATTGACAAAGAAAAATTGCTCCTTGGTTAAGTTGAGCATTGGCAAGTGCTCGTCGTCCGCCAGCGAATTATAGAAGCGATAGGCAATACGCAAGCCGGATACATCGGCAATATTTTCCGAAATGATATCCACCGGACTGTGGGAGTAGCAGTGCATGTGCGGCGAATAATGTTGGGCGATCAGCGAGCCGATATAATTATAATTGCTCTTGTAATCGTAGATGATGTGAAATAGATCATAGGCATGAATGATTTCGTGGGCCAGTATGACGCCTAGCAGGGAGTATTGATACGTTTCACTTAGCTGGACATCGAAGAGCGGTAATTGCAAATAGCCGTGGGGCACCAAAATGGCATTGTCGAATATTTTCACCGGCGATGAGGAGCTTAAACTGTCCACATCTAAATTGTAGATTCTCTCGTCTATGGTGGCATTGTCAAAGCTTAGTTTTTGATAGTCCAGTTGAGTTTTAAATTTCAATATATTAAGATGGGATTGCACAAAGTCCTTCTTGTTAATAGTCAAATTTCGATAGTACCGATCCACAACTTGCTCACTGCAGTTGCGTGGTAAATTGCCGATTTTGAGTTGCATTGCGTGTAGTTCTTGCAATATGAAGCTCTGTTCAGTTTTACTCAATTTTAAGTGATTCTCTGCGACGATTTCTTCAAAGGATTTTTTCAAATTGCTAAACATGACATTGAGTTGTTTTTCGACTGCCAAACGTTTGTCTTTAAATAGCCGCTGCTCGTACAAATAGTTGGTGAAAACTGGCACGAAACCTCGCAGATAACGGATGCAATTCCGCGGTTTCGAATGGGACAACTGAAGGTTGAGAAAATACATGAATTTCAACATGATATAGTAGGCTATGGTTTCATTGGAGGTCTTTGCCAGATATCCTGTTAAATTTGTATAGAATTCCGGATTCAAGGCAAACGTCTGTATAGGTATTGCGTCCAGGTGTTCGCTGGTATTGAACATAATCTGGAAATAGACAGCCCAGTCGATGTCGGGCACTAGCTCCTTTAGTTCTTTGAGGGCGTACACTCGATAGTTGTCGGCATAGTTGCGGGTTTCCGTTTCGTTGATAAACTCGTATTTGGCCAAGCCATTGAGGGTCGTTTCAAACTTCACAAGTTCTTCGGTCAGAGTCTGGCTTTCGTTGGGACTCAAACCAAAGTTGAGAAAAATATTTTCCACATCTTCAGCATCCAGTTGGGTTAGGGCATAGTGTTGTGATATTTCCGGAAAATATTCGGAACTATTGCGAATATTCACATTGATGGTGTTAGTTATGAATATGTTATTCAAACCATATTTTCTCAACACCGCTATGACGCGCAGCCAGTCGAAATTTGTGGAATTTTTCCACTCTCCCTCATCCAGGGCAAATATGGGCCACTGCATGTTCAGCTCTCGGTGCACTGACCTTAGAAAGGGATTTAGCACCAGCACCTTCAGTTGCTTACACGACTCATACAAGTCCTTGACTTTGTCATAAATTCCTGTCGTCCACTCCCTACCCGTTGCACTCTCTATTAGATCTCGCAGCTGCTGATTGACTTTGTAGTCCATATAGCCCGGCATGTCAATGTATTCGCGGCTGGCATTATAATTCCGGTACCAATTGCCACAGGCGTAGGCATAGAAATTCTCACAGGGATCCACTGAGACATTTACATTGGCCTCAATTAAATTTCCATATAAATTATTTACCGATACTGTCGCTGCCTCGATTTGCTCCACAATAGCAATTATGCTGATTATTGCGATAAGTCTTTTAAAGACCGTGCGAACGGTCATGTCGCTGTAACGGTCTGACAGATGTCACGCTCTACGCAGTACTGATGCTCTGCAGCACATCGAAATGCAGCTCGCATCTCCGTATTTGTCTTGGGGCGAGACTGAACTTGATGGGTTTTAATCAGCTCTGGTTTATCACAATGTTTGTTGTTTACACTGTCACTGGATTTGGTGGCGTTCTTTGTCTTTATCTCGAGCGCTGGCAGGGTCGTTATCGCTTTGGCTGAAAGCAGCGAAAGATCCATATGTGAGTGCAGGGTCTGCTGTTTGATAGAAAAGCAGCTGGCAGCATGGGATAACTGGCGGATATGCAGGCAGTAGTTCCCAACAGAAAAAAAATTTAAAACGTCGTAAAGTTCGTCCAGGCCCAATCATAAGTACCCTCTGTCGTTAAGCAAATACTCAAAAAAGCGTAATTTTGTTTTAGAGGTACCTTAAGTCCCTTAAAGGGAAACTTTTTCCCTGTGGGCCGATTTCGACTTTTAACACTTCCTATGAGAAGAGCATAAAGTTTATAGGCATGTAAATTTCATGGGTCAGTATGACCCCAATCAGAGTGTACTAGGGGTTGCTATTTATATTTCGGGTCCGGCAAAAAAAAGACATAGTAATTTGTCATTTGAAATGGTTTTATTGTTTTTAAAAATTTTATCTGAACAAGGTTGCTGGTCGATCGTTATAAACTGTGCCAAATTGCAACAAGATTAAATGCAACAAGTGGCTTCTAGAGCTAAAGACTTAAAATCGCTTAAATATATGTATGGAAGCTAAATGTATATCTAAATCTGAATCGATTTCAATAACGTTCATTCTTCGTCCAGAAAACTTTATGCTGCAAAATTTTTATCAAAATTTGATGTAATAGAGGCTTCTAGAGCAAAAGACTAAAAATAAGTAGACGTATGTGTGAGAGCTACATCTAAATACGAGGGCTGCTATATATATTTCTAGCCTAATAATGAAAATGAGATTATTTATCATCAAAAGTGGTTTTATTTTTTTCAAAGTATTCTCCAGCATGATTTATACACTTTTGCATGTGCACAAACCAGTTTTCGAAGCACTTTTTCCACTCCGATTGAAACACCTCCAAACCATGATTTTTGAAGGCTTCAACAGCTGCTTCGGGCGATGAAAAACGTTGACCACGCATTTTTTTCTTGATGCTGGGGAATAAGAAGAAGTCGTTGGGTGCCAAATCAGGGCTGTACGGTGGATGGCCCATCAATTCGACATCTTGAGTGGACAAATAGCTCGTCATTTCAGCTGATGTATGAGAGCTCGAATTGTCGTAATGCAAAATGATCCGTCTTTTCTTATTATCTTTCCTCATTTCTTCCAACAAATGGTTGTATACCACTCAGAATTAACCTGCTACTTCCCAATAAAGGCACTGTGGCAACATGGCCGGTTATACCGAAAAAAACGCAATCATTTGCTTCGATGTACTTCTTTCACGAACAACTTTTGTTGGATTTGTACTCGTCTTGTAAGACCCATACGGTCGATTTCTGTTTTGTTTCAGGTTCATAAGCATAGATTCATGATTCGTCACCTGCGACGATATTATACACTGCCTTTGAGCTACCGCTGTTATACTATTTCAACATCTCTTTGCACCAACTCATAAGAGCCTTGTTTTTAAGCATTCGTTAAATTATGTGGGATCCAACGAGAACAAATTATGTTCACGGCCAAATGAACAGGCAATATCTTATTGATGCTTGTCATACTAATGCCCAAGGATGCCTCAATCTCACGGAATGTCACATGTCGGTCTTGCTTAATCAGTTCACGCACACTATCAATGGTTTCTGGGCAAAGTGACCGAAGTTGGACGTCCTTAACGTAATTCATGCTGGAGCGAACGGCGTCCGAGACTGAACTCTTGGTACCAGCGACTGACTGTGGTTTTTCATGGTGCTTCATCGCCAAAAGTCGAAACAAGTTGATTTAAACACTCCGAACCCACGCCGAAAATCGTAAAAAACATCGCACAAAAATGTTCACGGGATAATTCCATTTTTTGACTGAGATGAATTTTTCAACACACTGTAAACAAAACAATTCGACCTTAAACGACAAAACGTTCACAGTGAAGATATGCTAAAAAAATGTCAAAGTTTCCAATGGAATTTCCAGTTTGCATCTGGGAACACTAATATTGTTAGGACCCGAAATAGAAATAGCAACTTTCGTATTGACAAGTCTCACTGAGCTACACAAGGAGAAAAGATTTGTTGCTACAACCATATTTTTTGCAAATGTATAAATGTATTTCATCATTACAACCGAATGTTGATTGGGTACACGGCAACTTTCTGTGAAGGGAGGGAACCAAATATCGGTAAACCTAACTAATTATGATGACTATGATGAATTTTTAAATGTATTGGTTTTTCTTACTGTTTGTTGGTTACGAGTACTCTTCGAACTCTGTTCCTAGTCCTAATTTAGACAGAGGGAACCACTCTTTTAGTATAACGCTCTACTCATCATAACAATTTAATACGTATGAGAGCTACAGCTCTCAATTCTTTTTGAATTTTAACTGATTTGAATAAGTCAAATGCCTAATATTTAATAAAATTTCTTCTTTGACCATATAAAGGCTGGTTCATATAAAATTTTTAATTTGAATCGCCTGTAAAAAAAAGTAAAGTGATCGATTTTTCAAATTTCTGGTTTTATTGGAAGGGTTGAACTTCGTCATTTGCTAATGGAACACCTTCCGATGCGTTTTCGCTTCGCCCAATGGGCTAAGATTGTTTGGCTGGAGAAATTTAACGAAAAATCGTGTTTTTAATAAGAAAAACTGCCGCATATGGGGTTCAAACACCCACACGTGACTACCCAGTAATCAAATTTACCGACAATGTCTGATATCTGATAATTCTGAACAATATCTGAACTCTATCGAGAATTCTTACTGATAACGTTACGAATTCTGTGCGGTTTGTCTGATGGTTTTTTTAGAGAAATAGTTCAGAATTCGTGTCAACCCTCTCATATGATTTTCGTTACAAACTCGGTAAGAATTCTGATCTGAAATCGGAACATTTTGCCGATTGTCCTACAGAATTCTGACCGAATTCTGAACGTTTGGTTTGCTGGGTATTGAGAAGCAAATGCATCCACAACGAGTCACTGTTTGGGATGGATTTTAGGCTGGCAGCATCATTGGACCATTTTCTTCAAAAATGTGCAAGAAGCCGCAGTTACCGTCAACGGTGAGCGTTACCGCGACATGCTCAACGAATTTTTGTTCCCTAAAATTTAAGAGAATGAAATGGACATTTCGTTCTAAGAAGAGCTGTGATTTAAGCCCTTAGATTATTTTCTGTGGGAAGCCATTAAGGATAAATGTCACGCAAAGCATCCAGAGACAATTGAACCGTAGAAACATGAAATCTAAGTTACTATTGAAGGAATTCGACGCGAAACAATCAACAATGTACTGAAAATTGGGTTGATCGGATGAGGTACTGCCGAGCTAATTGTCATACTCATATGAATGGTTTTGTGTTCCATTATTAAATGACAAAGTTCAACCTTCCCAATAAAACCTGAAATTTTAAAAAATTAGGATTTTTATTTCGGGTCCTGGCAATACTAGTGTTCCCAGATGCAAACTGGAACTTCCGTTGGAAACTTTGACATTTTTTAGCATAACTTCACTCAAACGTTTTGTCATTTGAGGGCGAATTGTTTTGTTTACAGTGTGTTGAAAAATCATCTCAGTCAAAAAATTGAATTATCCCGTGAACATTTTCGTGCGATGATTTTTTACGATTATTGGCGTGGGTTATCGAGACAAGAGTGTTTAAATCAACTTGTTTCGGCTTTTGGCGATGAAGCACCATCAAAAATCGCTGGGTCCAATAGCTCAGTCTCGGACGCCGTTTTCTCCAGGTTGAATTTGGTGAAGGACGTCCAACTTCGGTCACTTTGCCAGAAACCATTGATATTGTGTGTGAACTGATTAAGCAAGACCGACATGTGACATATTGTGGGATGAAGGCATCCTTGGACATTAGTATGACAAGAATCAATCAGATATAGCATGTTCATTTGGCCGTGAACAAAATTTGTTCTCGTTGGATCTCACATAATTTGACGAATGCTCAAAAAAAGGTTCGTAAGAGATGTTGAAAAAGTATAACTGCGGTAGCTCAAAGGCGGTGTATAACATTGCCACAGGTGGCGAATCATGGATCTGTGCATATGACTCCGAAACAAAACAGCAATCGACCGTATGGGTCTATCAAGACGAGCCAAATCCAACAAAAGTTGTTCGTTGAAGAATAAACATCGAAGCAAATGATTGCGTTTTTTTCGGTATAACCGGCCATGTTGTCACACACATTGCCTTTAGTGGAACGTTGGAGGTCAATTCTTAGTGGTATACGACCATTTGTTTGCCAACAGTGCTCGAAGAATTGAGGAAAGATAATAAGAGAAGACGGATCATTTTGCATCACGACAAATCGAGCTCTCACACATCAGCTGAAAAGATGAGCTACTACAGCGCTGATTTGGCACCCAATGACTTCTTCTTAATCCCTAGCATCAAGAAAAAAATGCGTGGTCAACGTTTTTTATCGCCCGAAGCAGCTGTTGAAGCGTTCAAAAATCATGTTTTAAAGGTGTCTCAATCGAAGTGGAAAAAGTGCTTGCAAAAGTGTATTGATCTTAAAGGAGTAGATTTTGAAAAAACCATAAAACCATTTCCAATGATAAATTATTGGGTTTTCATTGCCAGACCCGAAATACAAATAGCAACCCTCGTATCAGTACTTTTTTGTACAGCCAATTCAAATTTAAAATTGTTAATGGCCCACCCTTTATATTTCCCAATACTATCAATGCTATACTACAAGGCAATACATGGTGAAATGTATTAAAGCTTCGGTCCGGCCGAAATTTCGAATTGTCCACTTGTTTACTTTTAGTAAGAAGGGAATTAACGGTATAAAGAGTCTATCAAAAATAAAAGTTGTACATTTGTGTGGTTAAGTTTGAATTCTATAAAGAATTAAAAAAAATGTGCCTTGTAATTTTTAAAAACGTTATACATCTGTTTTCGGATAAGCGTAACACTTTTCAGCCGTTCCAAAAAATAAACCTATACCCTACTTCTCAAAAAGGTTTGGGTATAAAACCCGTGTTTGGATGTATGAGTGTTTATATGCCATTTTATTCTATGACAGTTTTACTTGTTGCTTGGTCTGAGCGATTTTTGCAGCCAAAATTGCAGGAAAGCGCTTCTTTTAAATACATTGTGATTTTTTAATAAATTATTTATTTCCTTTCTTTTTTTTTGCAGAACACTATAAAACGGATTATAGACTCTAATCTAACAACACAGAAATATTCAGGTAATTGTATGCATATACAAACATAAAACCACACGAAAAGTAGATCATCATATTCACATTTGAAAATATGAAGCCTTTTTACAAATTGAACGTCAAAGCCCATAAACGTGATGTAGACATTTGAGCTTCAGCTCCATGTAGGTTGGCTCATAAATAATGCAGACTGTTGCATATCTATAGCAACGCCAGCTGCTTCGCTAAGATGGACCCACCTGCTGGTTACAATTACCATAGACCATCAGCGACACAGAGAATGGAACATGAACACTGGCCCATGTACCGCGTATTAAGGGTAGCGCAAGTAGTTCTCTGTTTCTTGACTAATTAAGCGACCATTGCTAATAGCTACTGTAGATACCCAACTAAACTTGGACTATTCTTACAATTCCCGCTACTGATGAAGACGGTTGTTGCTATTATTGGAGGAAATTAACATTGAAATGTGATTTTTTGCCAACAATGTCATCTACTCTTAATATTTTGAATAATGAGTTTCGGTCATGAACATGAATGGTACGAGTACATATTCGTAAAGAGCCTTTATTTATTTAAGTCATAAACACATGAATTCTTTGTTAATACTTATAGAAACTAAGTCGCAAGTAGGTGGTGGTGGCAAGACCACACTTAAATCTGGTCAGATAGGCGGCGTGCTAATGCCACAAACTGTGGGCATATATGCCAAGATTACCCAGCAAAGAGTACAGGGGCCACATGATCATATAAGTGGTGTTTGTGGTTAAGCCTCGAAAACTTAGACTGGATAGGACAAAATTTTAAACAAAATGTGCCAATTTTGATCATGTCTGTAGAATAAGCCCCAATGTACTGTATCGGGTGATCAATCTAGAGGTATTGTTTCAAATTAAAAAAATGCAAGTCAATTGTTCATTCGAAAAGACATTTTATGGCATTTATTTTTGCAACAACTACGCCTCTGGGTGTCCATTTTGAGGGATTTTAGACTTTGGACTTTACGTAGCCACAAAGAAAAGTCACAAAAAAAGGTAGAAAAGCGTATGGTTGGGATAACAATATTCGAAGAGCATCATACTATTGTTGGGCAAGGGGTTGTAATGCAACAATATTATGAGCCTTACAACAACAGTATGATTCAAATACTACCATACTATCATCCTTACAACCATACTATCCTCCTCACAAAAATAGTACGATTCAAATACAATCATAATATGATCCTTACAACCATACTATTATCCTCACAACAATAGTATGATTCACGCATAACCATACTATGATCTTCACAACCTTATTATGAGCCTCACAACCATAGTAAGTTTCACATACAACCATAGTATGTTTCACTTACAACCATTGTATATTTCACATACAACCATAGTATGTTTCACATACAAGCATAGTATGTTTCACATACAACCATAGTATGTTTCACATACAACCATAGTATGTTTCACATACAACCATTGTATGTTCCACATACAAAAATAGTATGTTTTACATACAACCACAGTATGATTTGCACGCAACCATGTTATGATGATATGTTGGATAAACAGAATTTCTGTTGCAATTACCAACATTCAATAGTATTGATAGTGACTTGGTTCGAGATATCATATGATGGTTGCCACAACCATATCACGGTATTCACAGCCAAAAACACAGTTATACAAACCGAATTCAGTTAAACTATTGGTTGCTACAACCAACCAATTATGATGTACATGTTACTTTAATAAGAATAATTGGTGGTGACAACAGATTAGTTCTTCGTAGTGGTCAAACCCTGTTTAGTTGGCTATTGACACATAATATTGATTATTACAACATCAACAAATATACCCTAGAATATTTTATCGGTTCTAGTCACAACAAAACCTTTGTTTACGACAAAAATCTGACAACAAATGGCGGACTTATAATTTTTTTTGTAAAAGACCGAAATTCCGCTATTTCACGATATTTTGATTTTCATTATTTGCACAGCTTACACAGAGAAAACAAAATTCGTTACACGGCGCGTGTAGAAACGGCAATCCTAAGCGATTCGTATCGTCGGTCTTTTACCAAAAAAATTATAAGTCCGCCATTTGTTGTCAGATTTTGTTAAGTAAGGGCTTATTTTCTTTGTAAAAATGCCAGCTATACGTAAAAAAAACCAAAATTGCTGTTAGCATCGTGTTTTATATTTTATATGAATTTTTATATGGTTTTTTCTGCCACATTTTTACTAAAAAACGCCGTTTTTTAACCTTTTTAAGCCGCCAACATCAAAACTACTTACCCGATTTGAAAATTTTCTGAGAATGAGTTGTAGACGGCTCAATTTTCTTAGTAGGATCAAATAGGTCAAAGAAGACGAAAGATATGCTCAAAATTGTAAGTGTACCTCCAAAAATTTAAAAAAAAAAGTTCAAAAATTTGTATCTCGAAAACCAATCGACAGAAAAATTTTTAAAACTCATTTTCGTGTTTAGTAGGTCAAAATCAATGGAAAAAAGTATGCTAGAAACAAATAACAGAGAAAATTTTGTTATTTGTGACCTAGTGTAATCGATTGACTTGAATATTTCAAAGGTCAACATTTGAACCAAAAAATGCTTTACATACAAACGATGATTGTTGTTCATCATCAATAATATTTGGTTAGTACAACTTATGTTTTACAAAATTATTGGTTGCCACCTCTAACAGTTATGACACGTTGATCATATTTATCATCTAGTGGTATGTCTAACCGAATATTCGTTAAGATTGAAAACAGTCGGTGATGGCAACGGAAATTCTTCCTTTGCAACGGGAAAATTGTAGTCCCAACCGACTTTTTCTCTGTGTGTACATATAACCAGCTTTTACTGAGAGTAGATAAAAATCTCTTACTTCAATTTATTTTTTTGATTTCCTTCAATTATTTAAATCATGGATTCCTCGCATGAAAGTCGACAGACCATCACATCACGGCGGTCCGACATTTTCCATAGACAAATTTAGAATTCAGAATTGCAAAATATGATGTTATTTTTTACAACGTCCTCTTTATAAATTTAAAATATGTTCATATCGAATTTTATATCTTTTAAAGAATCACTTTCTAAGCTTCTTTAGCCGATGTCAAATGAACTCAGGTGCCTTTTGTTGCTGGGTTATGTATCGCATGAAATTGGCCATCAAGTGGGCACTTCAATCACGTAAAGCTGTTGAGATTTTAAGTGTTTTGCATTAAAACAACAACAGCAACAGCTTATTTTAATAGCTAAGATTAACCAAATGCGAAATGAACTTATCTTAGCCGACATTTAAGATTAATTCAGATACACTTTCAAATGACCAATTGCTCAGAATAAGTTGTTAGGCTCACTAATGTGAACGAAGAACATTGGTCTTATGTACAATAATAATCTACAAATGATGACGATAAAAATAATGTAAACGTAATGGCGGCCCAAACAAATAACATCGAGACTTCAAATTGAAGCCTGATCCTAGAGGGTGTAAGTGTGCTTTTGCTTATGGAAAATAGTAAGTTTGGAGGGCCTTAATAATAATACATTACATAGTTTCTGGTATATATATATTAGGGTGGGCCGATTTGTAAGGACAAAAAATTTCGAAGTTTTGCCATCGAATTTTCGAAAGCTTTGCTTCGACTTTTCATTATAAGGCCAGAAATATATATAGCAGCCCTCGTAGGCGATGAATCCACATATTTACAAAACAAAAGCAAATCGTTTCAAGCACTTGGAAAAGCTTTTATGATCATCATTAGACCCCAAGCAACAAATATTCTGTAACTACGACTATGTTTAGCGGCTATGCACTTAAGGGCAGGCAGTTTCGCATTTAACGAGAACTGCCGGCTGTAGAGTTTTACAGCTAACACAATAAAAAAAACCCTCGCACTGCACTGCTATTAAAAGCATACACCCACACAAAATCACGATACAGAACATGCATTTTATGAATTCTCTTGTTGTTTCCATTTATTATCACTCCAATATTTGATAAAAAAGTGTAGTTTATTTACGAAATTTTTTATTGAGTGGTAATAATGAAAAGTTTTTTTTTAATACTAGTATTAAGTTCCAACTGTGTTATTTTACTCTGTAATTATTTGTATTATAATTAAGTTGTGTTTTGAAGTCCAGTTTTTTTAATAGTATAAAAAATTATAAGATGATAAATTAGTCGTAAGTTGAAATGCAATACTAGAACAAAAGAACTACAATTAATTTGTGAAAATGATTTTCAATTTGTGTCAACGGGTTTTTCAATAAATAATTTTCTCCGGAAGATGCTGGAAAAAAGCCGGTGAAACGTCGTCGATGAAATAGATTACTGATATTTACACCAAAGCAAAAACTGACCACAATTAGCCCAACAAAACAAACAAATGAAAGGGTAATGAAATTCATTGGTTGAAGTTTAGGGGTTGTCTTTTTTACTGTGTACTAAGCCGGATCGTATATGTGGGAGGTACCCAAATTGTCAAGGCTCATGATTCCAATTCCTAACACCTAGTTTACTTTATAATTAAATTCTTGACAACTATTTTGAAGCTGGAGTTTTTTTCTTACGCTGCGTTTTTCTTAACTTCCGGTAGTCGGCTTAGAAAGGTCCTGTCATGTATTTTTTGTATAAGAACATTTTAAACGTTTATTTTAAGGTTTTAAGACTACCAGAAGTTAAAAAAGAAAGAAGAAATAAAGCTTCAGTGTGCTCGGCTTAAAACGGCCTTAAACGAGTTCAAAAACGGCGAAATGAAACATTTGTGTGGGATGTACTAGAGAGGTGCGGCAATATGGCTCATTGTCTAACATTCAACAGAACTTCGGTTTGATGTGGAGTTGCATTGCGACCGGGTGCTGTGACCCATAGAACAGCAGAGGTTTAGATAGTCCTCGACCCCTAACCAAGAGGGAGGCCATGACCTATAAATGTCATGCTTCGAATTGGTACCGGCGGAATCAATCCAATGGGGCGTTGGCCGTCGCATTGTTACGGCCCCAGTGTGATGACACACCGTGGTTCAGGCTGTCGTGGCGATAATCACGTAAAACCCGGCGACTCTGTCTAACATTCTACATCAAACCAATGCGTGCAATAGTGAAATTTGCCTTTATATCAATACTTATATATCAAAATTCACCCATTTCTTTATATGTAAGGAAATCTCGTGCATACATGGTTCTACTCCTTGTTTTTAGGATACTCCACCACGAGAGCCATCGCCATCGCGCCCACCACAAATTCAATTGTGTCAAGTCAAAAATTGTAACGCCTTTTGTGGGGAGCGCTCAATCGATTGGAGTACCGACGTGCACAACTATTTGAGGCAGTTATGTGTGGCATCCATAGAAGCCCCCCTTTTGAAATGCTTTTAAATAATTAATGCGACAAATTTAGTTTCAGACGATTTTAGTTCAAGTATGAACAACAACAACAACTGTTAAAACATTATGCGTAAAGAGTCATTGGGAATGAATATTTTATGTGAAAAATTATCAAAGTTTTCCTTTTGTATACCGTTCTTGTACTTATTTGCAAATGACTTAAATATGTAATTGCACGGCAAGGTCAGAAATGCAAACACACTCTCATATACACACACACACAAACAGGCTCACAACGACCGAAGGAAAGCAGCATTCTTTTGTAGAGCGACATCAAATACAACGTGTATATCCTTGACGTACTCCACCCCAAAACCCCCCTTTCGGCTGGTCTATGGCATATACATAGACACCTAGTGCTGCTCCAATTTATGGCGCCACCTCATTCCCCGCACACCGTAGATGTGGCATCTTTTAGCTTGAAGGTAAGCACATCATAGTGTATGTGTACCGAACGACCAAGCCACGTGAATGGAGGTGGAGGTTTTCGCACTGAGCACCCGTTAAATAGGTTATACGAGTATTTCACTCAAGGACCTAAAAGCAATTTCGAGTGAACACAATTTTGCAGCAACAATTTGAAGATAATTTGATTTTATACAAGTGTATATCTGTTTTAGAGTGTATATCTGTTTATACGTAGAACATGCAAATTGGACCAACTACATTTCTTTCTTGATACTTCGACCAAACATATAAAAACACGTCAAATAAGTTGGGTTATCTCATCCATACCCACTCTAGTATTCAGAAGATCCTGCTTATTCTTGATCCTGCTTATTCAAAGTCTTTTTTGTGATAAAAAAAACATACACCGATATGGTCCAGTTTAACCATTTCATCAGGGGCCACATAAAACGTACCTTGAACAATCTCGAACACGATCGCATGTAGTTTGTGGCTTCTAGGCTGACAGAAACTCAAATTTCAACACATATGAGTGTAAGTCGCTCGTATTTCTCTTTGCATAACTCGGTAGGAATCGGATGATATAAGTGTCTTCTAAAGCTGCTGGCTTTGAAATTGAGAAGGATCTTTGCAAAGGGACAATACAAAGTAATACAACTGGCCCGGCACATTTTCTGTTTTACTAGTAACTTTTTTTTGTTTTGTTTTTGAAAAGCAATCTTTGATAAACCATCTGTCAAAATTTCCGAAATATTTATTGATTATTTTCTTTGTTACAGGTGATTGAAGTAAACAAGTTTTATAATTTTTGAAAAATGGAAAATAAAGAGTTTCGTGCGGTAATTAAACACTTTTATATGAAAGCTTATACGCCACAATTAACCAAAGATGAATTGGATTTTGTTCATGGTGATAATGCACCATCATACTCCACCGTGAAATCCTGGGTTCAACAAATTAAAATGGGTCGTTCAAGTACAAAAGATGAACAACGCTCTGGAAGACCGAAAACTGTTACTACTATTGAAAACATTAGAAAAATATTTAATGAAGTAACTAAAGACAGACGAATAAAGCTCAGAGAACTTGCTGATATTGTTAAAATACACGAAAAACAAGTTTGGAGTATTTTGCATGATGAACTCCACATGAAAAAGCTATCCGCGTTTGTTGTGCCGCGTTTGTTGACTTTGCCTCATAAAATCGTCCGTTGGACCAATTCCGAGGAGCTTTTAGCGATTTATCAGCCTAATCCAATAGAGTTATTGCGCCGATTCATAACTCTTGATGAAACATGGATCCATCACTACATCCCAGAATGCAAGGAACAGTCAAAACAATGGATAGAAGCTGGTAAAAGTGGTCCCAAGAAGGCGAAAACTGTTAAGTCAGCAGGAAAAGTAATGGCCACAGTATTTTGGGATGCAAGGGGTATAATATTTATTGATTATCTTGAGAAAGGAAAAACTATAAATAGTGAATATTATTGTAAATTATTGGATCGGTTGAGTGAAGAAATCAAGATAAAACGACCGCATTTAGAAAAAAAAAGTTATTTTTCATCAAGATAATGCTCCTTTAGACACTGCACTTTTAACTCAACAAAAACTGGCCGAATTACGATTTGAAATTGCTCCGCATCAACCATATAGTCCAGATTTAGCTCCTTCTGATTATTTCTTGTTTCCAAATTTACAAAAAAATTCTCGGTGGCAAAAAATGTTCGTCCAATAGCGAGGTTATTGCTGAAACTGAGGCATATTTTGAAGGTCTTGAAAAATCTTATTTTTCGGATGGAATTAAAAAACTTGAAAAACGTTTAATGAAGTGTATTGAGTTGGAAGGAGATTATGTTGAAAAATAATTAATAATAATTCCAAAAAAACGGTTCTTTTTATGTTAGGCCAGTTACATTTGCGGTCGCCCTCGTATATCGTGCCCTAACCGCGAAAAAGACGTAAGTGCAAAAAAGAAAATTTCAAAGGATGGGGTTTTGTTTTTGTTTTTTGTCTGATTTAACTGGAGGACTTTACAACTTAAATATATTTACAAAATTTGTAATATTGTTATCCTAAATAATATTATATAAGTTAAGGATAAAGTGAGCAGAATCCTTTTATGATGGAAAACTAAATCTAGGCTAAAATACTGAAGTTAACTGGTAAAAAAAGCCTGATTTACAAAGTGAATTTATATGACTATACCGTGAGTGTAAACATTTATCAACAAAATTTATTAATTATAAAATTTAATTTATCCTTTACGAGTGGAATATTATGGAGCCTTAGGGTTGAGTAATATCGCGGGAGGTCATACATAATCTTGAGAATTTTATTCTAGGAAATCTGAAGTCTTTTTAAGTGACAGTCGGATGCGTCATGCCATGCTGGGCCAGCATAAAACAAAATGCTATGGAAAACTACCTTAAATATAAGAATTTCATTCTCGATGTTCAATTTTGACTTTCGATTAATGAAAGCATACAAGGACCTTGTAGTTATATTTAATCTATTATCAATATTTGAAATATGAGCGTTGAAAATCATCTTATTATCAAGAATGACTCCCAGATAACGGACATTAGATTCCCTTTCTATTTCTATGCCATCTATTCGTATTCCAGATTGTGGCACAAAACAGGCTTTTCTTCTTCTAGTGAAGAAAATAGATTGTGACTTAGATGAATTTATCATAATTTTCCAGCTCTTGAAATACTCTAAAACTCTGTCCACAGAAGTCTGGAGGTTTGACAGAATATCATTCGCATAAATATTCGAACTTAAAATTGCAGTGTCATCTGCAAAAATTGATGACTCGCAACCGTCCAATAAAGGAAAGTCCTATGTGAAAATGTTATATAATAGTGGCGACAGACATGATCCCTGCGGGCATCCTGCCGGTACTGGGTATGCAGTTGAAGGATCGGTTTGACAAAAAACAATTAATTTCAGCACGGACAAATTCAACCCTATTGTCATCATTTTATGAATTAAGGCATCGTGCCACACCGTGTCGAACGCTGCCTTGACATCTAACAAAACCATAGCTGTAGATTGTCCTTCATTAAAATTATCCTTAACCAGTCTCCTAATTCTTACTAAAGGCTGAATAGTATTGTGCTCCCTTCTGAAGCCAAACTGCTGGGGAGGGATAATATCATTGTCCTCGATAAATTCGACTATAATTTACTTCAAAACCTTCTCCAATACCTTGCTCATACAGTTCAGTAGGCTTATCGGTCTGTATGATTCAGGGAGGCAATTATTTTTTCCTGGTTTAAAAATCGGTATGATTTTGGATTGTTTCCATATCGAGGGAAAATATCCTAACTTAAAACAAGCATTGAAAAGCAGAGTAAGAATTGCAAATGCTTTTGGTGGAAGATTTTTAAGTATTCTATTTGTATGTTCAGTTCTACTATTGAAATGGGTGTGTTCAATGATGTAAGTGTTTATGACCCTATTAGGTAATTGTCGTAGATAATAAAAAATATTTTGATAATTTTCATATTACTTACAGACGGGTGGTCATCGCTCAAACGAATAACGTGATTTCAATCGATCGGTATACCAAACATGGAAGAAAGGGCAAACATTTTTCGGTATTATGCCCTCGATTTGTCGATAGCTTTCGGCATGAGGAAATAAGTTCCACTACGACATATCAAAAAAATTATTTTCGAGGCGCCCAAATTTAAATTTTTGCACTTTTTCTCAACTTTTATTTTTAAGGTTTCTTCAGTAGGTAAAAAATATTTTTAAAACATTACCTTTTCTAGGTGACATACAATACATACGAGTATAAACATACATTGCCACATACAATACAATCTAACATATGAGCCCGTGAGAATAAAAATAAGACTAAGATAATTATAGAGAATCGAATCAGTTATATTGTACTCGTATTGTATGTGGCAATGTACGAGTATACTTGTATGTCACCTTGGTAAGTTAATTTAAAAAAATATTTTTTATTGCGTACAAAAAAACTTAAAAATAAAAGTTGAGAAATAATCAAAAAAAATAAAGTTTGGTCGCCTCGAAATAGATTTTTTTATATGTCGTTGTGGAACTTTTTTTCCTTATGCCAAAAGCTATCGAAAAATCGATGTCACTATACGGATTGCTAAATCGACCCACCCTAAACAAACAATTATTTCGGCCGAAGCCGACAACACTATCTGCCAAATTTCGTTATTAATGTATCGTAAATGTACTAGATTATATATTTAATTCAATTTTAATGTTTAGACACACTTACCGAATAGCCCTCTACAAAACCGTGTTTAACACACGCACAAGAACATTTAAGATTCGTATCAAAAACCCCAAGTCAGGCTTATACTGAAGCAACATTAGCTTATCATGAGAACAATTAATAACTTATGTCGTGCATTTATCGGTTCCGGATGAAAAAGGTGCAGATTTTTGATAAAAATATAAAAACACAAATGATAAAAATTGAAATAACATTTAATTCATAATCATTGCAAAACAATGGCGATTGCCTTTTTTAATTATTTTCGTGTTAAATGATGAGAGTTTTGATCATAACAAGAGATGTCAAAATTTGAATTTTGGAATTTTGAATATTAAACGATGCTAATATTTGCTGGGTATTTAAATCCCACTGCCCGGACTTGTTCCCATTGCAAATACGAAATTGTTATAAGGCAATTAAGGTGTTACCTATTCAAATGGCATATTTGTTTTGTGGAAAATGTTTTTGATACAATTAACAAAATGTGTGAAATTAATCAAAATTTCAAAATCCGCCCCCTTAGTTTAATGTGGTTACCTTTTGACTTGACAATGGCCCAAAAACGGTTAACAAATTAGTTGCTCCACGAATATTATCTTGTTATATTTTGGACCATTGCAGTACAATGGCATTCTTTGGCGCATCCATACTGACATAATTGTATACCCTCCATCATTTGATTAAGGGTATACTCACTTTGTCATTCCGTTGGCAACACATCGAAATACTAGTCGATGACGTATACTTGTATATGTTCTAAATTGTCGTAAAACTCTAAGATCTAGCCATGGCCGTCTGTGTAAAACAAATAAAAGTCGCGCTATTGAATCTAATTGGCTTAAATTTTGCCAAAATATGTGTAAACGATTTTTGAACGGTTGGTATTAAAAGTGATACATATCGGTCAAGAGGTAAACATTTTCCGCTCACAAGGACTGGGAATATCAACAACCCTTAACTTAAAAATACAATATTTTTGAAGTATAGATTTATTTCCTGGAGAAAAAAGTGCGATGTCACGGCTCCTTAAAAAAATTGACTTTATGGCTAAACGATTGGACCGATCGCTATAAAAATTTAACAGAATTAAATCAATGAGTAGGATGTTAATATAGACTATGTTATGGTAAAATTATACGAGGGACGCGACACCGCCTACACAACTCTCTAAACTTAAAAGGCAATAGCTAATGAACTGTTAGAGATATGACAATGTCAATTGGAATGGAACCACTTGTCCACTTGCTTAGCGCCCACCTTGCTCTAGAAAATGGCCCTGTTGGAATATTCCATAGGATTTGTATCTGGCTACAAAATGAATTGTTAAACATGGTTTTTTAAACATTCTTGGTTCACATAATGTCCATGGTCTACGACCGAAATGTTTGCGTGGCCATGGCTTTAAAGCAGCTTCCTAAGAAATTGCCCGAAAATGAGTTACCTTGACTTTGACACCAGGATCGATTAAAGCGTTTAGAGAGCGTCCATCAGTGGTACCAGCTGCCTATTACTTGAGTTGGAAAATTTCTTCTGGTGGCCGTTCGTAGGCTCAAACTTACGTCGGCGCCGGCCTCTTTTCCATTACATCGGCATTCGTTCACGAGATATGGCATTTCAATGTTAAGGGTTGTATAGGCAGTGCCACGCCCTTTTGTCAAATTTAAACACAACAAATTTTATAAAAAATTGCTACTCGTGGATTGTTAAAATTGTATCCATAACTTTGGCCATAAATGGGATTTTTTAAAAGATCGTGGCACCACCCACTTTTCCACCAGAATGTCTTTCGATCGGTGCCATCGTCAAGTATGATGTCATATCTCAAATAGTTCATAAGATATGGTAATTCTAAGTTAAGTGTTGTGTGGACGGTTCTATGCCCTTTTAAAACTTCGTATTTATGGCCAAAGTAATGGACCCATAGTTATAAAACTTTAACAAAATGAAATCGATGAGTAGCATGTGGGCGATAGCACGCCTCTTTGTCCAATCAAATCGTAATGTGCCTCAGAAATATTACCTGATTAAACGTAAAATAGTGTGGAAATTTCGTAACAATTGAAGATAACATTTAAGCAAAAAACCGCCAAAAATACACTGAGAAGAAAAATAACCTTATATAAGGTTAACTTAAACATAAATAAACATGATTTGGAGTCTACGTTATACTTATATAAGGTTAATTTAAACATTTTGTTGTTGACAGGTATTTAACAATAATAATAGTTAATTTAACTATTCCATGGTTGAACTTTTTAATAATGAAAATTGTTAATTTTAAAATAATAATTGTTGTTTTAACAATGCATTGTTGAGTTTTTTAACCATTCAAATTGTTATTATTAAAAAATTTATTGTTGTTTTAAGAATGCATAGTTTTTACCATGAAAATTGTTAATATTAAAATTTCATAGTTAATTTATTGAAATAATACATGCTCAATTTAACAATGAAATTGTTATTATTTTTAACTATGATGATTGTTAAAGAAATCATTTTTATTGTTAAGTTAACTAATTATTGGTTACCTTTTTTAACCAGACATATAGTTACTGTTACAGTTTTTCATATTAAATTAACCTTCTAATTATATTTTCATTTTGTTAACATTTATTCGGTCTTTTTTCATTATTATAACTAGAACAGTTTTTATTCTGGTTTGAGACCTTTTTGAGGTTTCTTTTTCAGAATCAATTAAAAAATTATTGAAATGTATTGCCTACGGTTGCCAGGCAGACCGTACAGCTGTTGCTAAACCCGCCAAGGTTTTTCTTTAGCAGTCTTTGGCAACGATTACTTCGGCTACAAATCAAATGGCTTATACGCGAGTCCTATTATGGTTAATGAGAATTACCCTTTGCGTATAGTCTTCGAACTGTGTGAAAAGCAATCTTCATAGCGCAATGTCATTGCGCTTTGAAGATTGTACAGCTAGCATTTGCATTTGCTGGTTTTTTAAAAGAGCGAGATAAATTGTCTCATGATCTTTCTCACAATTACAAACTTTGAGAGCAGAGGAAGAAAGGAAAAAGAGTGGGGTGGGGGGATAAGACAGTCGCAATCGTTGCAACTTCGTGTAACTTAATTCTGAACTTCGCGTAACACAAAGCAGATCAAAAACTTCGATATAACAGAGCCGAATCTTTAAATTTTTTTTTATGTCGCACATTTTTCTGCCTATCTCTTGAAAAAACTAACCTTATATAAGGTTAACTCAACTATTTTGTATGTACATTTGACCTTATATAACGTTATTTTATATTCGTTATCAAACATTTACCATGAAAAATTTAACCAGACACATGGTTAAAAAAATCATTGTATTTTCGGCTCAGTGTACTAAAAACTTTATTTGTGAAGAAGTTAACCCAGACTTGAGAAGAGCTTTTTTCCCATTTGAGCGACTTGACCCATTTTCAATACCAACCGTTTTAGCCACATAGCTGCATTGTGCGACCATTACTATACTTTTTACTAACAAACGGACATGTCTAGATAATCTCTAAAATTTACGACGATTCAGAATATATAAACTTTATGGGGTCTCCAACTATTATTTCGAGGTGTTGCAAATGAAATGACAAAGTGATTGTACCCTCTTTTCTATGATGGAAAGTATACGAAAAACATTCGTATTAAAAGTGGAATTTGTTTTATATATTTGTGCCATATTTACTATCGATTGCTCGTTTTGAACATATCATAGCTCAGAATTTTTGCTAATTACGTTTGACGGCTATGGTGCTATGGCTAGATCGACGATCACTGCGGTTAGTAAAAATTGCTCCCGTTTGGCATCCCTAAGCACAACATGAAAATAACAACAATTGGAAAGTAAAATAATGTTGGTCTTTATACCGGAAGTAGTATTTTATCAGCGTCAAATAATGCGAGTTTGAAAATAAAACAAATCAATTATTTTTCCATTTACAAATCCAGCATCGGTTGAAAACTTTCCACGGGCATTTAAAGGCAAATCTTACTCCAGCACCATTTGTTCGCGGTCAAACGTTGTTGACAATGTTTAAACGGGTCGTTATTTCGATTATTTTAATTCAGAGTTTTTCGGTGCAACAGGTATTTTGCTTCTTCAAGTTTACTTTTACAACTAAGCCAGCGTATTCTTGTATACAAATTTCAGTACGGTTGCATATTCAAATTTACCAAGCTTACTTGCGGATCGAATAATAACGACAGTATTTATATCAAAACCTGCCGTTTGAAACCTCTGAGGCGCCATGTGTCCGTTCTTACTTTCCATGCTGTCCTTAAGCAATATCCGGTTCACACTATATTTTCCCACATAGAATTATATCGTCGCAGCAATGGTTACCACCCTTTCCTCGTCAACGGCACCTGGAATATGTGCGAGTTTTTGCTCAAACGCAAAAAGATGACCTATCTGAATATTATTTACGATCTCTTCAAGAACTTTACCAACTTAAATCACACATGTCCTTATAGTGTAAGTGCATATTCAAGTAGATTTTGTACCTCTGTTCGAATTTGTACCTCTGTTCAATTCCCAGCATGATATAATCGTGGATAATTTTGTGCTTTTACACATCAACATGCCATTGCCGTGGCCGTCAGGTGAATATTTACTTAAAACTGCTTGGATTGCTGATAACAGAACTCGTCTCGTGGTGGATGTTGGATTCGAGTTTGTAGAGGAGAACTTTTTTGGAACAAAGAAGCTGGAGTCAAATTAAATTATCCATTTTATGTCTTGTCTTTTTTTATTCTGATTCTGTCTCGACCTAAGTATGTGTCTAACATGGAGTTATTATTTCGTTGCTGAAATGGAATTGAAAATGTTTTTCCAAAATTTCAGATTAAATATAAGACTGAAATGTTGGAAAATAAAAAATAACAAGAAAGTTATGAGTTTCATCCTTGGAATGTTGTTTTATTAATAGATTACCTTCGCCCAATCGGCTGAAGATCGCTTGGCAAGAGATGAATATTTTTACCGAAAAATCTTGTTTTCAGATGAAGCTCAATTTTATCTCGCGGCTATGTCAATAAGCAAAATTTCCGCATATGTGACAGCGCATAGAGAAATGGACCTAAGGATAAAAAAAATCAATTTTTTTTGTTGATGTGGACAACATCTGAGCATCGAATGAGACCGATCCCATGCCCCAAAAGTGTTCCCTCCCAGAGATATGCGCGTTTTATGAAAGTGATGGTACACCAAAGATACACGTATTTAAATCTTTAAAATGGCTCTCCTGAACAAAACTGGGTTTTACCCTTAAGTCCCTCTCTATTTTGCGCGTCACATATGGGGTTCGCAGAACCCACACGTGACTATTAGGAGGCTGATGCATCCACAACGAGTCACTGTTTAGCCATTTTTGTAAATGAGCAAGGAACCGCCGTTACCATCAACAGTGAACGTTACTCCGCCATGCTTAACAAATTTTTATTTTTTATTTGGTTTCAACAAGACGAAGCCACATGTCACACAGCCAACGCAACCATCGGTATTTCAAGCACTGTTTTTGCCGTCTCGGAGCTGTGACATGAGCCCTATGGATTATTTTCTTAAGGATAAATGGATTATTTTCTTAGGGATTAATGGACTATTTTCTTAAGCATCCAGAGACAATTGAAGCATTGATTATCAGAAAAATTAAAAAAGAAATATTTTTACAGCCGATTTAAATTTAAAATGTTAAATCGCCCACCCTGTAGTTATTAATAAAAGTTTTCTACGCCATTTCCATTGAAATTCAGAAAATAAAAATTGAAATTAATTACTAACAAATTGAAATTTGAAAAATACAAATTGAATTTGAGAAATGGAAATAGAATTTTAAAAATACAAGTTCAAATTGAGAAAATTCTAATTAAACTTGAGAAACGAAAATTAAATTGAGAAAATAAAAATTTTAATTAAATTAAACTAAACTTGAATTTGAGAGTCGTAAATTGAAATCTAGAAAATATAAATTGAAATTGAGAAACGCAAATTAAAATTGAGAAAATGCTGTCTTCGTTCGTTATTCTTTATATATTCCATTGCTACCTATAGTAACATTTAAAATGTATGGTATCAAAACTTTTAAGTGATTCGTCAAAAAAAACAGGCTGTCCTAAACACATTAACCCACTTGGCACCACCTCCTTTTAAAAGGTTCTGTTATTTTTCTTTTATTTCTTTGCCATCCTTGATCTATTGATCTGCTTTGTTCACACAAAAGATATACACAAGCCGACAAAAATAAAATAAAAGTTCAACAACCAAACTTAATCAAAAAAACAAAGGTGGAGTTGATAGAGCTGATCAAAACATTGGACTGTGTAGAACTATTATACGCGGAAAAGTGGTATTTTCCTCTTATAAGACACTGTCTAGACATGTCAGTGCAAAATGGTTGGCTTATCTACTGGCGACAAACTGGATGGACTTAGATTTCGACGACAAATCGCAATAGGACTGTAAGAAACTTTCAAAAAGTCATATTCAAACTCTGGACTAAGACAATTTTTTAATCGCACTTCTGTCTTGATGGGAGTAATAAGTTAATTAAAAAGCGCATTTTTCTTGTTTAAAATTAAATGTGACGTTGCACCCAAAATGTTGTGTTATGTTACATGACACCAAAATACAATTTTAAAATCCATTTATTTTTTTTGATATGCATTAATGATTTGAAGTAATACTCGTATAAGTTGTGTTAATGAAATGAATGTCAAAAAATTATTAGTAGCTGATTTTGTTAAAAAACCGTCATTTTCTGGGGAAACGGTAAGGAAGAACTCGAAGAAAAGTCGAAACAAACTTTTATCAATAAAATAAAATACTTTCTTTTAAAAAAATATTTCTGCACCAAGTGGGTTAAAAAATAAAACAAGATTTGGCAATGCTTCTCACACCTACAAAAACTTTACAACACGGTTCCGCTCTAAGCGGCAAAAACAAAAGCGGAGATAGAAACCGCTTTATAAGCAAGAACGAAACTAAATCTTATACAAAACAAGTAATCGGATTTCTTGGTTTGTCAAAAAAAGCACGCCTATTATGTTCGAAAAAGGGGTTTAAAAAATTCAGAAGGATCGATGTAGTTCAATTCAACGTGATTTGTTGAAAGAACGCCTTTAACTTTTGAATTGCACTGTGTGCGGCGCACATAGAAAACATATTTGTTGCCACAACTGAATTTGTTACCAACCGAATTTTGGTGGTTGAACGTACTATCCATATATTTTTGTAGAACATAAAAATACTCAAACTCCGTTAAAAGGCTCAATTTTTTACTTTTTCGAAAAAAGACAAAAATGAAGTTCCAATCTTAGAGATAGGATGTTAAAACGAAAATAAACTCCATACGATTTCACTTAAGACATCTTATCACGAAAATTCGCTAAAACAAATGTATAAGTTTATTTACTACCCTTTAACTTATTTAATATAGCAGCCGTGTTCTTTTGAGTTAACTATAAGTATATTAGTTGAACATAATTTAAATTAACATGGCATCAGTTTTTCTCTTTGTAGACACCAAAGAGAATTAAACAACAAGAGTATTCATTGGCGAATGCGTCAAAAGCATACAATAAGAATGTAAATTGTAAAAATTGGTGAATGAAATGTAATAAATCAATAACACAGTGTAACAAAAAAGAATGAAGTCAAAATACCTGAGAAGTGATATTATTCTTCTTGTAGATCTGATTACAACGAGGAAGCGGTTTGAAATTTCCCAAACACCTCCAAAATCTGGAGTTACGGGTAAAATACCGGTTTTTCGGATCTTACGCACTTATATGCCAGTAACTTGGTTGAATATCAACCCATTTTAAGTTTTAAGCCGATTTGGAAAGAAGAAACTGCGGCCTTTCGAATGGTGTATACACTTTTAAAATCACACTGAAAAAAATCTGTGTATTTTTCCTGTAAACTCATTTTTCTAAAAAAAAATTGTAATTTTTTAAGTTTGGATGCGTTTTTACACAGAATTTTTTATAAGGAGCAGAACAATTTTTGAATAATAAAGAGAGTGTTCTTACGAGTATAATTCGGGGTCATTTTTATAAATTCGTTAGAAACTGATTGAGTTATTCAACTTTTATTAAACCAACATTTTTTGAAAAAATACAATTATTGGCAATACTACTTGGAAATGTTTGTTTTGCCATTTTCTTTTTAATTGAACATCATCAGTATCCCGTTTAAGTGACCAGCAATATTCGGAAATCATTTTTATTTTATGTTTTCCTTCAAAACGTTTTTCCATTGTAATTATTCCTTGATGAAAGTGTTCGCCTTGTTCATCACTGAACTGGCCCAGGTTTTTTGGGAAGAAGTCTAGATGTGAATGGAGGAAATGAATTTTAATTGACATGTTGCAGCCCATTTCACCATACGCACTCAAAAATTCATCAGCAATCGCGACATAGTTGTCGCTTCTGTGATTACCAAGAAAGTTATCACAAAGTGCAACAAAACTCTTTGATGCGCATTTTTGCATACCAAATAAAATTGTCAAAACCTTTAAATCAGCGACGACTTTCCATTTATGCTAGTCATAGTTGACGAATCGCAGTATTTGGCTCATAACTTCATACGTTTCTTTTGTACTAGTCGTATATGCGATTGGAACAGATGGTAACAGATTTTTGTTCTGCAGTAAACAGCTTTCAAGTCTAGAAATAGCATTACAAATGTTATATAAAGAAATTAAAATCTATTAAAAATCAATATGTTTGTTGAATACGTTCTTTTACATAAACCGTCAATAAAAAGTCGCCATTCGTCTGCCTTATACTCGTAGCTGTGACTTAATGCCGAAAAAAGTTTGGGTACATCAGCGCAATATATGATATTACTGCCATTTTAACCAGCATTAAAACTATCTTTAAATAACAATGTCCGGTCACTTCATCTACAGAAAGTTACACGAAAATCTTCTTCCACCAAATTCCACTGCCTTAATCGCGACCCAAGAATTTCAGCCTGTCATTTTGACAAACTTAAATCGCGAACGAGATCGAAGAAATCTGCATTTGAAACAAAATGTCGCTCCGTTGTAGATTTGGATGGAAGGTACTCTTCTTCCACGAAATACTTTTCAGCTCCGAAACCATATGTGGTTTTGAAGCTGAAAAGTAGTCAGAACTTTATCATTACCAGATATCGGTTTTGTAACACTTACAACATTTGCGTACTTCACATTTTTGCGGGGTTTAAAAGTGTGCCCTGAAATATTTGTTTCACAAAAGTAGCAATCATCTGGTTTATGCCAGAGCTGATGATGCCAAGTCATAGGCGTATTTTTTTCAATGTTGCACAGCAATTTTAACAAACAAATTCTGGCTCATACCAGCGACTGAATTTGTAAGAACGATTGAAGACTTTGTTGTATACTTCCAACGCAGCAATATTTTTTTAAAATCACGCCTATCCGTAAATAGGCCACAAATGTAACAAAAATTATTCCGTTTTTCACATATTTTTTTGGTTAATTACACTCGATTATTATCAAATTGCGAACTTTTTTTTAATACAGTTTCAAAGCGAACAAGAAATGATAAATCAAACAAAACAAAAGAACAAAAAACAATATGTTTACATGACAAACGGGATACTAAGATATTCAATAAAACAACGGTCAAACGAATATTTCTGAGTAGCTTGGCCAAAATTTGTATTTTTCAAAAAATGTTGTTTTAATAATAAAATTGAATAACTAACTCAGTTTCTAACGAATTTTTAAAAATCCGACACCGAATTGTATTCGTAAGAACACTCTCTTTATTATCCAGTTTAAAAATTGTTCTGTTCCTTTTAAAAAATTCTGTGTAAAAACGCATCCAAATTAAAGAATTACAAAAAATTTTAAAAAAAATTAGTTTACAGGAAAAATACACAGATTTTTTTCAGTGTGATTTTAAAAATGGGTACACCATTCGAAAGGCCGCAGTTTCCTATTTCCAAATCAGCTTAAAACTTAAAATCGGTTGATATTCAACCAAGTTACTGGCATATACGAGGGCGACCGCAAAAGTAACTGGCCTAACATAAAAAGAACCGTTTTTTTGGAATTATTATTATTTATTTTTCAACATAATCTCCTTCCAACTCAATACACTTCATCAAACGTTTTTCAAGTTTTTTAATTCCATCCGAAAAATAAGATTTTTCAAGACCTTCAAAATATGCCTCATTTTCAGCAATAACCTCGCTATTGGACGAAAATTGTTTGCCACCGAGAATTTTTTTTTAAATTTTGAAACAAGAAATAGTCAGAAGGAGCTAAATCTGGACTATATGGTGGATGCGGAGCAATTTCAAATCGTAATACGGCCAGTTTTTGTTGAGTTAAAAATGCAGTGTGTGAAGGAGCATTATCTTGATGAAAAACGATTTTTTTTCTAAATGCGGTCGTTTTATCTTGATTTCTTCACTCAACCGATCCAATAATGCACAATAATATTCACTATTTATAGTTTTTCCTTTCTCAAGATAATCAATAAATATTATACCCCTTGCATCCGAAAATACTGTGGTCATTACTTTTCCTGCTGACTTAACAGTTTTCGCCTTCTTGGGACCACTTTTACCAGCTTCTATCCATTGTTTTGACTGTTCTTTGCATTCTGGGATGTAGTGATGGACCCATGTTTCATCAACAGTTATGAATCGGCGCAAGAACTCTATTAGATTACGCTGATAAATCGCTAAAAGCTCCTCGGAATTGGTCCAACGGACGATTTTTTGAGGCAAAGTCAACAAACGCGGCACCCATCTTGCGGATAGCTTTTTCATGTGGAGTTCATCATGTAAAATACTCCAAACTTGTTTTTCGTGTATTTTAACAATATCAGCAAGTTCTCTGAGCATTATTCGTCTATCTTAAGTCACTTCATTAAATATTTTTCTAATGTTTTCAATAGTAGTAGCAGTTTTCGGTCTTCCAGAGCGTTGTTCATCTTCCGTACTTGAACGACCCATTTTAAATTGTTGAACCTAGGATTTCACGGTGGAGTATGATGGTGCATTATCACCATGAACAGAATCCAATTCATCTTTGATTAATTGTGGCGTATAACCTTTCATATAAAAGTGTTTAATTACCGCAAGAAACTCTTTATTTTCCATTTTTCAAAAATTATAAAACTTGTTTACTTCAATCACCTGTAACAAAGAAAATAATCATTAAATATTTCGGAAATTTTGACAGATGGCTTATAAAAGATTGCTTTTACAAAACAAAAAAGTTTCTAGTAAAACAGAAAATGTGCCAGGCCAGTTAGTTTTGCGGTCGCCCTCGTAAATGCGTAAGATCTGAGAAACCGGTATTTTACCCGTATCTCCAGATTTTGGAGGTGTTTGGGAAATTTCAAAACCGGTTTCTTGTTTTACTCAGCAACAAGAAAAATAATATTATTTCCCAGGTTTTAGTTAAGGCCAACTTGCTAAGTCTTTAATTTCAAGAAGAATTCAGGTACCCACCGAGAAAGCCCGAAATTTTTGGGCGTATTGCAATATGTTACAACAGCGAACAAAACGGGGTTTGGTTACTACAAAGAATTTATCTGTTGTCACTACCATTTATTGGTACCAAAGTAACATGTACTTTATAATTAGTAGCATGTACTTCTTATGGTATGTCGAACCATGAAACCATCAATACCATCGAATGTTGATGATTGCAACAAAATGTATCCAACCGAATATTTGAAGTTTGGACCGATTTTCAACTGATTTTTTTCTGTGTAGAATCTTTATTCTTGAAAGATTCTACATTCAAGAAAGAAGAACTTCAAAAACCATTTTAAACAATTTCAGTCGTTGCAATGACTTTTTAGCGAAGAGTTCTTGAAAGGAAACAAAGCAAATTTAAAATAGTTTATTTCTATCCATTTAAAAGGATGCTTTCAATTGCAAATTCAATTTGACTGTGCGGGCTGAAACCCAACAAAAACATTCGAATATCCTTTTTGTGAGTTTAAATAAATAAAATTGAATCTGGAGAGTGTTCTTACCATTTGAATGCCACACATGTACGTGTGTATGTGTGTGAGAAGGTACCGATATACAGACAGCGTACTTTTATATCAGAGTTTGTGTAAGGGGCGTTTCAATCTCAAATGTGGCGAGTATCGTATGCGCTGCTACTATTTCTGGGTTACACTTGATGTGCGGAGCTCCCCTGGGCATTTGTGGGGGAAATGTCATTTACGGCAAGAGCATATCAACCGTGTACGGGGACGCACACACGTTTATCTGAGAATTATTCTTTAATATCAGTATACCCACAAAGAGCCTTGCACATACATATATGTGACAGCGCATAGAGAAAGGGACCTAAGGGTTAAAAAAAATAATTTTCATTGAGACCGATCCCATGTGATGGTACACCAAAGATACACTTATTTAAATTTTTAAAATGGCTCTCCTGAACAAAACTGGTTTTCACCCTTAGGTCCCTTTCTATTTTGTGCGTCACATATACATATGCTTTTGTAAAACATTTGCGTGTGTGTGTGCGCGTTTGAAACTGTGTGTGCGTAGGCACTTTCCTGTCACTTCCGTTTTGTGAATTGTTCAATTTATCATATGACATTTCGACCTGTATCATGTGCGACACCTTTGGCATATGGATTGATTTCGGAATAGCCACATTGGCCATTGTGAACGTGAGTGCAGGAATAAATGACACGAATGAGTGGGCAGCATTTTAATGAATTCCGGGAAAGCAAAACAAAAAATATAATTGGGATGTTAATAAATATTCCTACTCAAATTGTGATTCTGAGTAGATCGTGTAATAAAAATGGGGTCTATCTCTTGGTTTCTTTTTTGCTACAAACATCAGCACTAAATTTCAATATCCTGTAGCACAGTGTGGCGTAGTATATAAAAAGAGCTGGAAACACTTGTAAAGGTCAACTTTAGTTAATCCTTTATGTAGATTAGTCTCAGATACAAAAACCTAACCCTTTTCGCCTATTGTATTAAGAATATTAAACATGTTTTTTGATGAATATTCCCTTGTATTTCATAAATAATTTAAACTATTTTTCTTATCAATTTCAGACAATGCCTAACAACATGATGCTGCTGTAAGTAAACTTCCAATTTCATATCGTATTTTTTACAATAAACATGTAAAAAGTTCAAAAAGCGGAGTTTTCATTAAAACTTATTTGGAAAAAATGGACGTTTGGGTTTTTGTAACCTACGCCACTTTGTGGAATGGGATATTAAATCATAGTTCTATGGTAAATATTTGTAACTACCAAAATATTTGCTCAAAATGATAAGCTGATTCAATTTAACGATTTGGCAATACGCCCACCTGTCCATCTAAAGCTAGTGATCAAACCACGGGTCGTTATTATTATCCGATCTTAATGAAATAAAACAGTAGTGCACATTTTAAACTAGATCCGAGAACATTGATTCAGATATAGCTTCGATATAAAAAATCTCCCATTTTGGGTAGCCTTTTAAATAGTGCAGGGCTAGGCGATTGACTTCACCTTGGCAATACTGGCAAACCTATAATGCCAGCTATGTCATATTCATATCAATGACAGCTGTTTATATTGCATTCAAGCTACGTATCACAAGAATTTGCATTCTAATTTTATGGTACAAAAGTTCTTTTTTTATTGACCGACACTCGGGGGTTTTCTCCTATACATGCATTGCATTGGTGGAAAGTAAGGGAGCGGAGGGGGAAAGAGGGAGTAATATTTATTCACATTTGCCTTGAATTCTGTATATAGTTATTGGTGGGAACTACTTTTGCCGGAAGTCGATTGCACATACGGACAGTACGGGCGAAAAACGAATTCGATATGTAGTGTAAAGTATAGTGCGATTAACCGGCCAATCGATAAAAAAAATGGGTGTGAATTCCTGGAAAGACGTGTATCCCTGCCGAACATCCTCAATTCAGAAATAAGACCACGAAAGTCTGAAGAACACAAATCATGAAAGTAACGATGAAATATAGCTACACACACCCTCACATTTCGACGATGCTCTAGGGAGACAATACAGTAGGATACCCCACTTTCAACAATCAACACCATCACTCTCCTTTAAACACGATTATTTAGTTCCAAGGATGATTTTGGAGCAGGACTTATCTTGGGAGTTGAACTTCATCTTTGCCCTGATGTAGGTTGCACAGATATCGAAATGATCAGACAAAGTAATATATTTCTTGCACCGTTTTAGGAAGCCTATACCCTTGAGTGATTCTTTCGACACTTTGAATACATGCCTCACCCAACGAGCGTCACGTTGTATTTTTATGCCCAGAACATCAAGAGCATCCGATTGTTCGATATCCATCGAAGTGGAATTCAAACGTTATAATGTGATTGCGTTCTATCTGGCCAGAAAATCACAACCAACAATTGTTCGTGATCTGAGTCATCTCAAAGTGAATGAAATGTTTTTGTATTGCACCATAAATCTGTATAATGGTACAGGCAGCATTATAACGATGAAATGGTTTAGAAAGTAGAGGCTCGACATCAACGAAATCCACGTCCAAGTGCATGCAGAAAAAAAGCATGGTTGCGGTGACAATATTTGGAGGGCATCATACTATTGTAAAGTGTATGGTTGTGGCACAACAATATTATGATCCTCACAACCATAATATGATTCATACTATTGTAGTGATGCCCACTACCATATTATAATTCTCACTTAACCATACTATGATCCCCAAAACCATATTATGATCCTAACAACCATAGTATGTTTCACATACAATCATAATATGATGCTTACAACTATAGTATGATCCTCAAAACAATGGTATTATCCTCACAAGCAACCATGTAATGATCCGTACAACCATAGTATGATTCCTCTCAATCATACTATGATTCCCAAAGTTATTTATTAGGTTATGTTATTTACAAAGTTATTTATTAGATTATGTTGTTACTAAACAATAGAGAGTTTTATTAACTAAATTAATTAAAATAGCATTACAATAATTTTCGAAGTCAGATTTAAGACCATGTTTCAATTGAATTTTTATTTCGAAGAAATCAAAAAGTTTATTCAAGTGGCGGTCGAAAAGACTTGCAAGCAGGGCTGACTGAAGTTTCAGGGAGCGCAACTTCATCATTATCAGACCCTAAGCATCGAATGTTATTAAACTGTTATCAAAGGCTGTACATTGAGTGCAGGTATATCATTATTAAACGAGAACCAGACGGCAGAAGCATAAAACCCAAAAAACAATACTTTTGTCGCACCACCATATTTATATGGTTGCTACAGCCATATTTTAATTTCTAAATTTGACAATAAAACTCTTGTTACATTTCAACAATATTAATATTGCCGCAATCATATTATTGTCAAAATTAAATTCAAAAAACAATACTGTGGTTGCGACGAACATGCTTTTATTGCAGAGAACATGTTGTTGTTGCCATGACCATATAGAAACTATATCTTTTCTCAGCGTGTGGTTATCAAATCCGACACATATTCCAAAATAAACACAAGGTAAAGCTTTACACGGTCTTAAATCGAAGCAAAAAAAGTTAAAAAACTATGGTTTGTTAAGCAAATATTCAAAAAAGTGTAATCTTTACCGAGGTACCTTTAGTCCCTTAATAGGAAAATGTTTCCCCTGTGCCGATTTCGCTTATTTTGCAAGCCCAGACAGCCCATAAGCAAAATTTCAGAATCCTAGGTTAATTCGTTTGACCGCTGTCGTGCTCTTAACAGACACACCGACAGACGGACACACGGATAGACCTTCGGACTTGGCTAGATAGTCTTAAAATTTGACGAGATCAATAATAGATATTAGGGTGGAGTGAAATTCAAAAAAAAAAGTTAACCTCGGAAAGAGATGTAGTCTGGGGTCCTAAAGAGGGGAAAAATAAAGAAAAAAATTTAAAAAAATTTTTAGGGGTCGCGCCACTCCCTCGAAATTTGCAAATTATCGCTATTTTGGCGTTGATTTTAGAAAAATCCTAAAAAGTTTTATGTCAATAAATGTTTGCAATAGCGTAAACAATGAAATAAGGGCATGAAAAAATTTAAAAAAATTTTTCTCATTGTTCAAAAATTTCAAAAAGTAAAATAAGTCAAATCGTCCCTTCTTCAGAAAATTGACTGAACAATGAAATCGCCACCAAAGCTACAAATATTAGTCGATTATCCTCATATTTGCCTCAAATACTTTTGTTTGGGCACTGAACAAGCTCAAACTTTTAAATTTCGAATAAGTTAAGTCGTTAATTTTTAGGATTTTTCTAAAATCAACGCCAAAATAGCGATAATTTCCAAATTTCTAGGGAGTGGCGCGACCCCTAAACATTTTTTTAAATTTTTTTCTTTATTTTTCCCCTTTTTAGGACCCCAGACTACATCTCTTTCCGAGGTTAACTTTTTCAAATTATAAAAAAAGCATGTTTTCACTCCACCCTAATAGATATTCTTTATAAGGTCTACAATAAATATTTCGTGGTGTAGAAACGGAATAACCAATTTGGTATACTCTTCGATGGAGTCCATTTTTGGGCCCTTTCGGACAAAGCATCTAACCCTTATTTCAGCTAAAACTTCACAGTTATACTTTGTTTAGATTCGTAGCATAATTTGCTTTAATTTGAACCCATATTGACTTTAAGCCACCTATTTTGACCATGCGGAACGTTTTTTCGTCATATGAGCCAAAAAGTCTAGCAAGTATGCCCATTTTTGAGGTATTAAGTAAGTTCCAACGAGCAGTACCAATTTTAAACAAATTATTATTTGTTAAGCAAATATTACGAGGGCGACCGCAAAACTAACTGGCCTGGCACATTTTCTGTTTTACTAGCAACTTTTTTTTGTTTTTTTAAAGCAATCTTTTATAAGCCACCTGTCAAAATTTCCGAAATATTTAATGATTATTTTCTTTGTTACAGGTGATTGAAGTTTTATAATTTTTGAAAAATGGAAAATAAAGAGTTTCGTGCGGTAATTAAACACTTTTATATAAAAGGTTATACGCCACAATTAATCAAAGATGAATTGAATCATACTCCACCGTGAAATCCTGGGTTCAACAATTTAAAATGGGTCGTTCAAGTACGGAAGACGAACAACGCTCTGGAAGACCGAAAACTGCTACTACTATTGAAAACATTAGAAAAATATTTAATGAAGTGACTAAAGATAGACGAATAAAGCTCAGAGAACTTGCTGATATTGTTAAAATACACGAAAAACAAGTTTGGAGTATTTTACATGATGAACTCCACATGAAAAAGCAATCCGCAAGATGTGTGCCGCGTTTGTTGACTTTGTCCCAAAAAATCGTCTGTTGGACCAATTCCGAGAAGCTTTTAGCGATTTATCAGCGTAATCCAATAGAGTTCTTGTGCCGATTCATAACTGTTGATGAAACATGGATCCATCACTACATCCCAGAATGCAAAGAACAGTCAAAACAATGGATAGAAGCTGGTAAAAGTGGTCCCAAGAAGGCGTAAACTGTTAAGTCAGCAGAAAAAGTAATGGCCACAGTATTTTGGAATGCAAGGGGTATAATATTTATTGATTATCTTGAGAAAGGAAAAACTATAAATAGTGAATATTATTGTGCATTATTGGATCGGTTGAGTGAAGAAATCAAGATAATACGACCGCATTTAGAAAAAAAAAGTTCTTTTTCATCAAGATAATGCTCCTTCACACACTGCATTTTTAACTCAACAAAAACTGGCCGAATTACGATTTGAAATTGCTCCGCATCCACCATATAGTCCAGATTTAGCTCCTTGTGAATATTTCTTGTTTCCAAATTTAAAAAAATTTGTCGGTGGCAAAAAGTTTTCGTCCAATAGCGAGGTTATTGCTGAAACTGAGGCATATTTTGAAGGTCTTGAAAAATCTTCTTTTTCGGATGGAATTAAATAACTTGAAAAACGTTTGATGAAGTGAATTGAGTTGGAAGGAGATTATGTTGAAAAATAAATAATAATAATTCCAAAAAAACGGTTCTTTTTATGTAAGGCCAGTTACTTTTGCGGTCGCCCTCGTATATGAAGAGTATTACGCGGATCTTACCGGCCCGATTCTTTTCTGAGGGAATGCATTGCTTGGAGATCATCCTCTAAAGGTTGCGCAAGAGGAGCAGAGGCAGAGTGGTATTTGCTCAATGAATTCTTCATGCTTTAGAAAGCATTCTCTATATCGCGCTATTAAAGTTTCGAAAGGTTTTGTATTTATATTTACTTGGATCTTTTATGCTCTGCATATTTAAGTAAATGTATTTTGTTTATTTACGCGGCCCAAACTATAGCATCTACTACCAACCTACTCGGACGTTTAGCAACAGACAAATTGTAATTGTACGGTAGCATATTTAACGTACTTCGCCCAAATATTTCATGCGGTTATGCCAAATGTACTGCAAAGGCGGCTGCCACATTTAAAGCTCAGCAGAAACGAATTTGTTCCGTACCAAATGCTACATGAGCACATGGACCACAACGCAAATCAAATTATCGTAAATTTGAGGGTAAAAGTCATTAATTAAATTTGGTACTTTTCGAGTACATAAGCACCCAAAGTACGAGTATGTCAGGTAAACATGTTTTGGGTGGGTTCACGAAAAACTAATTTTCGTAAAACAACCCCGCAGTCAATCAATAACTCATGTGAGTTTTCGGAACGCAAATGCTTCAAATATTGTGGAAGTGTTTATTTATTGCGGCGGCTATTCCGTTCGGTCGGTATACGATACACAGTAGATAAACTATTTACAAAGTTCCTCTGAAATAGGAATAAATTAGAAAATTTTATTTATGAGTAAAAAAACATTAGGGCATGTAGTGTGGAAACTCCACCGGATGACAAATATGTGTTTTTGGGCAAAAGGTTACTTTCCTTTGGGAGTCGTTATTGTAGAAGATTAATTTTGCTGCAATTAGTCAGCAGCAATTATTCGGTCTTAGTAATGTATTTGCCATGCATTTTTAAGATGTGTGGTCATTATGTAAGGTTTAGGAACAAACTAAAGGATATCTCAGTAAGAGCCTACTGGGTCGCCGATTTTTATTTACTCTACACTTCTGGCCTCAAACAAAGCGATGGTCAGAATAATCGTTAGTTCTACTGAAGATAATCAGCCCGCTCTTTCCATAAAAACATTAAATAGTAGTGCGACATAAGTAACCTTGGACCAATGCCGGCTAGGATCATCTTACGATTTTTCACCTTGTAAATCTTAATAGAAAGTCATCTTGACTCCTCTCTTTAAAATACATTAGCCGCTCGAATAAATCAATTTACAGCAGACAGTAGAAAATTCCAAGTAGAGAATCCTTGACAGATGGGATTCTGATATTTAATAGCCCGGAAACCCACTGTTACATTGGCGGCTTGAAATTGGACAAAAAAACTGCAGCTGGGTTCTATATGAAGAACCTGTGTATCAAAAAAAAAAGTTTAGCCTACCAAATCACAGTACGGTATTCTAAGCAGAGATTAAAACCATCGCAGGGAGTGTACAGGGGCAACTCTAGTTCCATGCCTTAGATATGTGTTGGAACACGTCGTGTCCGATCTCGATGTAAGTAATTTCTTAGGCCTCATGGTATTTAAACACTTGTCCTATACAATTGCTCTTAGACGCTTGCCCGTCAATACGCAACCTTCTTGAAACTTGATTACCGTGCGGGAGCCATTCCAGCGCATTGGAAGTTTGCAAACACCAAAAAGGGGCGAAGTTAATAATCCTGCGAACTATCGGCCAATTGAGATTTGCTCTACGCTCTCCAATATAATGTAGAGCATAATAAACCACCACCTTGTGAGTTAATGAGAGTCCAACGACCTACAGAGCGATCGACAGTATGGCTTTCGCTGGAAGTTTGCTATACTATAATATACGAGGGCGACCGCAAAAGTAACTGGCCTAACATAAAAAGAACCGTTTTTTTGGAATTATTATTATTTATTTTTCAACATAATCTCCTTCCAACTCAATACACTTCATCAAACGTTTTTCAAGTTTTTTAATTCCATCCGAAAAAGTAAGATTTTTCAAGACCTTCAAAATATGCCTCAGTTTCAGCAATAACCTCGCTGTTGGACGAAAATTTTTTGCCACCGAGAATTTTTTTTAAATTAGGAAACAAGAAATAATCAGAAAGAGCTAAATCTGGACTATATGGTGGATGCGTATCAATTTCAAATCGTAATTCAGCCAGTTTTTGTTGAGTTAAAAATGCAGTATGTGAAGGAGCATTATTTTGATGAAAAAGAACTTTTTTTTCTAAATGCGGTCGATCTTGATTTCTTCACTCAACCGATCCAATAATGCACAATAATATTATCTTTATTATATTTCTCAAGATAATCAAGAAATATTATACCCCTTGCATCCCAAAATACTGTGGCCATTACTTTTCCTGCTGACTTAACAGTTTTCGCCTTCTGGGGACCACTTTTACCAGCTTCTATCCATTGTTTTGACTGTTCTTTGCATTCTGGGATGTAGTGATGGATCCATGTTTCATCAACAGTTATGAATCGGCGCATGAACTCTATTTGATTACGCTGATAAATCGCTAAAAGCTCCTCGGAATTGGTCCAACGGACGATTTGTTGGGGCAAAGTCAACAAACGCGGCACACATCTTGCGGATAGCTTTTTCATATGGAGTTCATCATGTAAAATACTCCAAACTTGTTTTTCGTGTATTTTAACAATATCAGCAAGTTCTCTGAGCTTTATTCGTCTATTTTTAGTCACTTCATTAAATATTTTTCGAATGTTTTCAATAGTAGTAGCAGTTTTCGGTCTTCCAGAGCGTTGTTCATCTTCCGTACTTGAACGACCCATTTTAAATTGTTGAACCCAGGATTTCACGGTGGAGTATGATGGGGCATTATCACCATGAACAGAATCCAATTCATCTTTGATTAATTGTGGCGTATAACCTTTCATAATTACCGCACGAAACTCTTTATTTTCCATTTTTCAAAAATTATAAAACTTGTTTACTTCAATCACCTGTAACAAAGAAAATAATCATTAAATATTTCGGAAATTTTGCCAGATGGCTTATAAAAGATTGCTTTTAAAAAACAAAAAAAAAATTCCTAGTAAAACAGAAAATGTGCCAGGCCAGTTAGTTTTGCGGTCACCCTCGTATACTGTAGTTCCTCGCTTGTACCGTTGGTAGCATATGGCGAAGATTACTCCTAACCTGACGAGGTGTGGGATGCCTATTCGATAGGTGATGATTCGGATGATCGCTTCTGCAACACCCCAGCAGGAACTGCTTCGACAACATGTAAAGGGTGGGCCATTTAAAATTTTACATTTGAACTACCGAATACTTTGACGTTGAATGTTAGAATAACATTCATTTTTATTTTCTGGTTTATATTTGACACTTGCAAATGGGACGCTATACGCTCGAACAAAATTGGGAAATATTTAAAACTTACTTCCAAAGTAGTGAGAGTTTTACGCAAAACTGTAAGCAATTTACGTGGAAAATTTTCGAGAACAGATCAGCCTTCTGTTGAGTTTATGCGTCAATTTGTGAAGCGAATTCATGAAAATGGTTCGTTATTGCCCAAACCAACCCGAGTTTGTTCTCGTTCAGTCCGTTCAATCGAAAACATTGCTGCTGTGACTGAGAATGTCCAAGAGCATCCATCAACACCAACTCGATATCGTTCTCAGGATGTGACCATTACGCGCACTCCTATGAGAAGAATTTTACATTAAGACCTCAGTATGAAGGCTTCTAAAGTTCAATTGGTCGAAGTAATGAAGCCTCATGGCCATTCGTTTTCGCTTCGCCCAGTGGGCTGAAAATTGTTTGGCAGGAGATGAAGAATTTTACCGAAAAATCTTGTTTTCAAATGAAGCTCATTTTTAGCGCGGTGGCTATGTCAATAAGCAAAATTGCCGCATTCAAGGTTCAGAGAACCCACACCTGACTATTGACAAGCCAATTCATCCCACACGTGACTATTGACAAGCCAATTCATCCATAACGAGTCACTGTTTTGTGTGGATTTTGGGCTGGCGGCATTATCGGGCCATTTCTCTTTGAAAATAACCAAGGAGCCGCCGTTACCGTTATCGATGAGCGTTACCGTGCCAAGCTCAATGAATATTTCTTTCCAACAATTCAAGAGAATGACATGGACGACATTTGGTTTCAACAAGACGGAGCTACATGTCACACAGCCAAAGCAACCATCGATATTCTACGCGCGGAACTGAGCTTTGAGCCCTTTGGACTATTTTCTGTGGGAGCCATTAAGGATAAATGTTACGTAAAACATTCAGAGACACGTGAAGCGGTAAAACATGAAATCGAAGTTGCCATAGAAGAGATTCGACCCGAAAATTTACTGAAAAATTGGGTTGATCGGATGAGCCAGTTGGAAAGTTTAACCTCTCCAAGAAAATCACAAATTTAAAAAAAAAAATCAGTACTTATTTTAAAGCCGATTCAAATTTAAAACTTTAAATAGACCACTCCGTATATTGTCTCTCACAGACGTAAGGATGTTGTTGTAACAACAATAAATTCTGTTCTGTAAGTCTTGTTCGTCTACAGGGGATCTGCTTTTACAGGTTGGGCCAAAAGTTTCCATGGGGTTAAAAACTTAATAACTTTTTCGTTAATTATTTTTTTTTTCTCAGATTATAAAATATACGAAATGGAAACTTTTTTACACTAAGTATAAAAAATAACTAAGTATAAAAAATAACAACCATAATATGATCATCATAACCATACTTTGATTCTCACAACAATAGTATGATTCACACTCAACCATACTATGATCATTACAACGATAGAATGATTCACACGTAACCATATTATGGTCCCTAAAACCATAGGATGGTATGATCACTCACAAATATACTATGATCCCCAATATTATTTATCAGAATTGGGTTAAGTTGTCAACAATAGATTTGAATTATGAAAATTATTTCAAAATACATTAAATTCAAAATAATAGAAGTGATTTATTTAACAGTAGAACAAATCAGTTTAAAAAAAACGTAAGCGCTTTTATTAAAAATATTTCAGTTAAACAAAGCCAAAGCAGTTTGTTTGAAAATTTTTAATTTCCATATAAAAAGTACTATTATTGCATTAGATCCTTAACAATAACATTGTTCTAAAAATCATTTTTAAATGAGGAAAAATCTAATCATACAGTATGATTGTCGTAATCATATTATAAAACCATGTTTATATTGTTGCTACAACCATATTTTCATAATTAAATTTGCCAATAATACTAATGTTACATTTCAACAATATTTATATTGCGGCAATCATACTATTGTCAAAATTAAATTCAGTATACAATACTATGGTTGCGACGAACATACTTTTATTGCGGAGAACATATTATTATTGCCGTGACCATATAGTAATCATGTTTTTTCTCTGCGTGATTTTTGGCCTTGAGTTGAAGGTTTGTCTCGGGCTTGTTCGCATATACTCGCCCCTTCACATAACCCCAAAGAGTCGGGTGCTGACAAATCGGGCGATCGTGCTGGTTCACTTATACTCGCTCCTTCAAGTAACCTCAAAGAGTCGAGTGCTGACAAGTCCGGCGATTGTGCTGGCCAAATAATTTCCGAATTTCTGGAAATTAATCGATCTCCAAAAATTTGGCTTAAATGTGCCATTGTCACAGTGTGGGCAGTGGCTCCGCCCTGCTGAAACTACATCTCAGGTCTGTTTTCAAGAGCAGGACGTAAAAACATTCTATCATAAACCGATACAGCTTTCCATTTACGATTACAGCACTTCCATCTTCATTCACGAAGAAGTAAGGCCCAACGATATTTGCAGATGTGATCCCAGACCATACTGTACACCTAATGGGGTGCAATTGGCGTTGATGAATGGCTCTTGAATTTTCAGAACCCCAGAACCTTCAGTTCTGCTTATTAACAAAGCCATTTAAATAAAAATGAGCTTCATCACTCATGCATTTGCGTTAAAATAATTGATCGCTGATTTAAAAATTCTATTATTCGGGTTCTTTGTTCAGTTGTGAATCTCTCCATTATTTATTCTCCAAGTGTTATTCATATTTATGTAATCTGAAAACGAAAAAAGTGATCTATTTTTTAAACCCCATGGTTTCTTTTAGCCCACCCTGTATATTCAGGCTTCCATTAAAACTGGAAGCGTCCAAAGAGAACTGGGGTTCCAAGGAGCGGTACAATCGCCGCAACGTTGTCATCAATTCGCGCCCAATACGAATTAAGGCGGCTGCAACATCCAGGTCTCAGCTGAGCCAGAATCACGTGCGTCTGTCGAGCTGGCGTCTACTGCTTTGGTGAAATCTCCGGGGGTAAAAGCCGAAAAGCCAAAAATCCGACAGCTAAAAAACGGATAAACAAACCAACATGTACGGTTTTAGCTATTGTAACGAAACCAACTGTCCGGTTTGGACAACAAAAAACGGAATGTCGGTTTTGGACACTCTTTCGTCGTGTCTTCATTGTTTGCTTCCACCTGGTCGAACATTACAGGCTCATTAACATGCTTAAGTCCATTTATGGCATTATTATTGTTCGAAACCGACATCATTTTCATTTATGAAACTGCGTAAATAGAAAACACGTACACGCACACACACACATGCGTACATACCTTTGAGCACAAGTGTCACAATGGCTTATTATCTTAATGTCATTTTCACCGATTTTATACTACGATGACCCGGCCCTATTCCCACTTCTCGTCATGATTGAATTAACAAAGCTAAATGCTCGTGTCTACTCTCCCCGGGACCTCGCAGGCCCCCTCAAACAATGTGTGTCAATAGATAAATGAGATGGTATTGTCCGTAAATGTTCCATGCTACACAAATACATCGGTTAAACTCATCAATGAACATGTTTAGCTAGTGTCTAGAGTGCCCTGCTCACCACCCCCACTCCCCATAACACAGAGAGGAAAATGACACTTTAAGCTTTTCCTCTAAAGCTGATGTCATGCACACATGGGAAGTGTAACCCAGCAAACTAAGTGTCGGATGTCAAACACGTATGCATGTTTCCGAGTTGGTACCAAATTCATATTGAGGAATTTTTGTAACCTACACCTTAAGGACATGGTAGTTTAAATTAGTTCTGATGTCTGGAACTACTTAAAGAAAGAGCGATCGACGTCTTGATTATTCAAGCAATGCACTTAGAGTCACTTGTTGATTCGCTTTATCGCAAGGATAAGTAGAAAAGGTCGGAAGCAAAAGAAATTGTAATTTTTCAACTACAGTGTGCGATTTAAAATAGATTTTGCCTTCATGTTGAAGCTCACATTGTGGATCCTAAATCGACAATTTTTTTCTTTTCTTTTTTCTTAACCAAGCGGTTTGCTGGGAAATAAAACAGCTACGTACAACTCTAGTACGACATGGTTGGAGAGATGCTGTAGGTGTGGTGTGTGAAACACAAGTGTATCTCTTGAACAGGGTAGTTCAATTCCAAGATTCCTATTTCGAAACTTGCAAAACAAGTAAAAACGTCGAAAAGTTCGGGCAGACCGAATTTTACACACCCTTTTACCGTCTATGGAAGTGGCCCGTTTTTAAGACCCTTGGGTCTATGAGTACGAACGTAATCACACCAAATCTTCAAAATAAATCCATGAATCCTACATTATAAAACTGGCGTTTAGTAGCCATACCGGTGGTCTCTTGTTTTGACTATAAGGGCCGTTTTTTGGGCCCCATCGGCCCCTGAGTGCGATCCTAATCTCAGCCAAATACAAACAATAAATCCATATTTACATTTGTAGCAAAATTAGCTATAGTTTAAATTTCCATCTTTTTACATTGACTGAATTTAGGCCGATTTAACCATAGAGTCCATTTTATGGGCCACATGAGCCAAAACGTCCAGCTACTGTACTTTATTGAGATATTAAGAATGACCCAACTTACAGTACTCACTTTAAAAAAAAATTGGGTGCAAATAATACGATTTTTTAAGCAATTTCTCAAAAAGTGCATTTTTTGTTCTGAAGCACATCTACTTATAGTTCCTTATAGGAAATCGTTTTCCCCCCTAGGCCGATTTCTCCCATTTACATGTAACCATAAGTCTTAATCATATAGCTATCTTGCTTTCAACTGACACACAGACAGACGGACGGACATGAATAGATCGTCTTTATAATATTATTCGTTATAGGGTCTTCACTCAATACCTTGAGGTGTTGCAAACGGAACTCCCCCAACACTGGGTTTGGGTGTATTTGGTCTACAGGGTTAATCGTATATACAGTCGAACCTGGATAAGTGGAACCTGCATAAGCGGGAATCTTCTTTAAAGGGGACAGTTTTGGCGGTGCTTGCAAACTTCGTACAAAAAATAAAAAAATAAAACTCTTTTCGCAGGAGTTTGAACCTCTTTAAGGGGGACTTTTTAGAATTTACCTCTATTTGTGGGAATTTTTACACCTTCACCTCTATGGCTAAGTGGGACCTGCATAAGCGGGAATCCTCTTTAAGTAGGACAGTTTTGGCGGTCCCAGCACACTTCGAACAAAACATAAAAAAACTTTAAGCAGGAGTGTGGAGTTTGAACCTCTTTAAGTGGGACTTGATTTTTTTGAATTGACCTCTATAAGTGGAAATCTTTACTCGTTAACCTCTATTAGTGGGATTTCCCTTTTTATGCTGTACCTGCAAATGTACAATTTCTGTCTTTTCTCTTTTGTTTTTGCTTTTTCCTAAGAACGTTTTTGTTGAATGCGGCACAGTGTTTTCAATTTGGAGATTTCTCTTCAAATATGGCGAGATCGAAGACTTTTGGTAACTTTTATTTTGGTGATATGGCGATTAACTAGGCGGATTTTATGAAAACACCTGAATTTAACTTTTAAAGGTCTTTATTAAAAAGTAGGTAACTCTAAAACGCCGAAAGTCTAAATTTTTAGTCGCCATTTTCAATATTTTGGCTCATATCCGATTGAATGACTCCGCTCTTAGTATTTGTATACCTTCCATCGTAGGACAATACATACATATTGGCAATAATTTCACTGCGGTTATAGTTTAGCTATTTTTTTGGGTATTTTTGACCAACAATTTGGCGACAGAGGCCACAAAACTTGAACTGGGGTGCGATGTTGCGAGCGCTCGGTTTCTTTAACTTTGTATGTTTATAAAAGCATAATCTTCTGCTTGTAATTTTTTTAATTGAACTAGGAAACTGGAATTTTTTGCCAATAAACAGAATTAAGAATTTATCTCACACAAAATGCCTCACCTCTTAAAGTGGAACAAAATCAAATTACCTGGATAAGTGGGTAACTTTAAGTGGGAAGCAGGCGGTGCCTTTCGATCCCACTTATCCAGGTTCGATTGTAATTCCACTTTGGACGTTATGTTTAAAGTTTACCAGCGTTGGATATTTGTTGCTAGTAACACTTTATGCAAACATGATATAAATCGGATTTAATACTCGTATGTGGTATCTCCTTTCCTTTAAGGTGTAACAAACATCAACACTTAGTCATTATACCCTGTACCACAGGTAAGTGTAGGGTATAGAAATATATTTTTTCGGCCCATTATTTGTTTGCTCCAAAGATAAAACTCAATTTTCGAATTCAGTCTCACGCACTTTTTTCCACAAACGTGCATACAGCTAACATTAGGCATTTAGTAAAACTTATCTGGGCTGCACTTCATTGCGTCAAAAAGATCCTACTAGATAGATCACCCGGTATACGTTGGGCTATGTGTTTGCAACCACTCTTAAGTCTATGTAGAAGTTTTGTAAAGCCAACTAAAAGTATAAAAGTTCTGTTGCGGAAGTATCCAAACAACAACAATGCCACATCTCCGGCTACTGCTGCGTATCAAAAGGAGTTTTACAATATCTTCCAGCAGTCAAAGGTGAGTCAAAAGTCAAATGTCACCTCTTTACCTATAAATACATGGACGTATGGAAAGGGTAAACACAGAGAAAAAAATAGTTAGAAATCAGTTAGAACTACAATGATTCATTCGGTTGAAAAAGAGAATTTCGGTTGTTTGTACCAAATGTTTATAATCGTAGTAGCTGTTCGGTTCAAAATATCACAAAATGATAAATATCATCATCATACTCTACTTACAACTTATTAATCGGTCATACCAATGATAATGAAACGCAGAAAAGGTATTTAGTTGCTGCAACTGGTGGTTGTGGCAACCAATAGTTTTGCAAACATTCTGTTGTTGTAACCAATTATAAGTGATGATATCCAAAACTTCGTCATAACCAAAAATGTTGTTAAATGGTATTTCTGTTAAAAATAAAATATTCCCACATCATAAAACTACAGATTAACAACCAACTTTCGGTTGTGCTGATGGAATACTCAAGGTGCATGTAACCTTAATTATTTGGTTAGCAGAGAATTCAGTTGTGGCAACAAATAAGTTCTCTGTGTGTAGATCTGAACAATTGCATTATCTTTCTGGCAGAACAATTTAAATGCCAGCACATTTTCATGTTAAATCAAAAGTTATTATCTTAACTTAAAACTTTAAAACTTTTTAATCTTTCAATCTTGATTTTCACTATTGGCTGTCTGATTTACCAATGTCGTCCCCAAACTCTAATAAAGCAAAACCATGAAATTCGGGAACTGTGTTTCTCTTGCAAGCTTCATCCGCTAGTAAGAGATTTTTAGAAATTTAAAATACAAGGGCTTTAAATGCAGTAAACTAATCAGTATTCATCAACTTACAATAATATTGAGTTTTTGGCCCAATATCCAATTGACTCAGCAACAGAAGGCAAGCTACCATCCGCTGCGTAATCGCATCTAAGTTGGTGTCAATACATCGAAGTTTCTTCTCGGTAGCTACCCAACAAACCAAAACCATTTAGAAATAACTTGTAACAAACTTACTATCATAAGCCTTAAGCTTAGAAAACGTTAGTGAAAACTATAGTAATACGCTTGGTAACAATTATATAATAAACAAAATTGAACCCTGTTATAAGCTTGCTAGTCTATAATATACAATAAGCTTAGAAATGTAAGCTTTGAACAAGCTTACAAATGTAAGCTTTGAACAAGCTTAGAAATATAAGCTTTAAACAGGCTTGGAAATGTCAGCTTTGTAAGACATTTTTTTTATAGTTCTATATATTTTATTTTACTTTTACAAACTTTATTTCTTCACTTTTTTACTTCTCTTTAATTTATTCACTTTTTCACTTTTTTACTTCTCTTTAATTTTCACTTTTTTGTTACTCCAACTTTACAATTCAACATGAACAAAACAACTGAGAACTTTAACAAAGAAAACAAAATGCACGTGTACAAATAACGGCACATCATATACGTCGCAGCGACTTTGGGTTTTTTTGTTTCTTGTGTGAAGCAAGCAGCGTATAGTTGACGACTTTGTGTTTATTTTTCTTTGTTACGAAATCTATGGGTTCAAATGATGTATGTTTAAGAAAAGTTGTAGAAATTTGTTAGTAGTAAGTGTATTCTCCAATTTAGTTATATTACGCTTAGGGACTGGTTTGTTGGGTATGGTAACAAGCATAAAAGGCGCATCTGTGTAAACGCCATTTCAGTTCACGTGAGCGCTGACATGATAAACCATTTTTTGTACTTAAGGATTGAATGCATGGGAATGGAAAACTTTTGATTTCAGCAGTAGGGCGCTTCATGTCACACAGCCCAGGGCATTATCGATTTTCCGGGCGCTAAGCTCGTTAATTATGTTATCAGCCGTCTTACCGATGTCAATTGGCTACCTCGGAACTGCGATTTGAGGCCGCACAGTGGCTCTGATTCTTTTTTCGTTGGCCAAAACTTTGTAACTTCTGAACCCATTAAGAAATTTTAGTAATTTTTTAATCGACAAATACTTAAACTCTGTAATTTTAAATTTCATTAAAATCGGTCGAGTAGATATTGAAGAATTAAAGATCAAAGTTGATCTTTTGAATTTGTATATCCTATACCGCACTTTGGATTGGGACTATTTTTTAAAGACAGCAATCTCACCAATTAAAAAACACCCTTGTATCGATGATTGTTTGTTAGAAATGTTAATTTCTTCTGATCAAATATACACACAGAGAACAAATTAGTTGGAAATCGGTTGGAACTACTAAAATTCCGTTGCAAAAAAAGAATTTCGATTGTAACCACCAAATGTTTATAATCGTAATAGATATTCGGTTCGACATACCACAAGATGAAAAATATAATATTCGTATTGTAGACGCAACTTATTGATCGGTCATACCAATAAAACGCATAAAATGTATTTAGTTCCCATAACTGGTGGTTGTGGCAACCTACCATTGCCAACCATGACATTTTGTTGCTGTAACCGAATATTGGTGAAATTGTTTTAACTTTCTTCATAACCAAAAGCTAAAATAATGCTTGCGAACCTCGATGTAAATAAATTCCCGGGTCCGGATGGTATCTCGGCACTTGTCCTATGTAAGCGCTCGTCGACGCTAGCCCGTCCATTACGCAACCTTTTCAACCTTTATTACCGTGCGGGAGTTTTCCCAGCGTGTTGGAAGGTTGCGAACGTCCAGCCGATACCTTAAAAGGGTGAAGCCAATAAGCCTGCGAATTATCGGCCAAAAGCGATTTGCTCTGCGCTCTTCATGGTAATCGAGAGCTTGGTAAACCACCATCTTGTAAGGTATTTAGAGACCAACGACTTGCTAAGTGACCGACAGTATGGCTTCCGTAGAAACCGCTCTACCGGAGACCTATTGGCGTTCTTGTCGGAGCGTTGGAGTCGGTCTATCCACCAGTATGGTGAGAGTAAGGTCGTGGCTCTAGATATCTCCAAGGCCTTTGATAGAGTCTGGCACGGTGTACTCATATCAAAGCTGATCGCTTTTGGTGTCGGTACTACGTTTGCTCGATTTATATCGAGCTTTCTTAGAGATCGCACTATTAGAGTTGTTGTAGATGGGTTCTCATCCAACGCACATAGGCTGACCGCAGGTGTACCACAGGGCTCTGTCCTTTCTTTATTTCTTATTTTCATTGACGATCTATTGGGTCAGACCGTGAATCCAATCTACTCCTTCGCAGATGATAGTAACCTCTATCATTCATATTCATTCGACCGTAGGCCGAGTCTTTAAGATATTGGAGACAAAAGGCGAATTATGGATGAGACACTTGGCCGGGATCTACTGGCCATTTCCGGATGGTGTCGAGTGAAAAGAGTACATTTTAATGCACGTAAGACACAGTGCTGCTTGTTGTCTCACAAGCGATTCGCTGACCCAACAATATCGTCAATTTCTATCGATGGTACGATTATTGAACAATCAGAAGCTCTCGATGTTCTGGGCATGAAAATACAATGTGACGCTCGTTGGGCGAGACATGTATTCGAAGTGTCGAAAGAAGCACTCAAGTGCATAGGCTTTTTAAAGCGGTGCAAGAAATATTTCACTCCTTCTGATCTTTTCGATATCTATACAACTTACATAAGGCCAAAGATGGAATACAACTCCCTTATATGGCCAGGTGCTCCAAAATCATCCTTGGAGCTACTTGGCCGTGTTCAAAGGAGAGCAATGATGCTGATAGGTGACAGTAGGGTATACAACTCTATTGTTTCCCTTGAGCATCGTCGAAATGTAGGTTGCGTGACGCTGTTCCATCGTTTCTTACATGGTGTGTGTTCATCAGACATCCGTCGCCTTATTCCTGACGTGAGGATGTTCGGCAGGGATACGCGACTTTCTAGGAATTCACACCCGTTTGTTATCGATTGGCCAGTTGACCGCACTATACACTACAGATCAAATTCGTTTTTCGCTCGTACAGTCCGTATGTGGAATCGACTTCCGGCAAATGTATTTCCCACTAATTGCGACATCCAGTAGTTCAAAGCAAGCGTCAATAATCATTACTCCCTCTTTCCCCCCTCCGATCCTTTACTTTCCACTTGCCAACGCAAAGCACCGCATGTATAAGGGGCATCCCCTGAGGGTTGATTATTTAAAAAAAATCGTTTAATCTAATTTTTATGTAAAAATCTTTCATCATATCTTTCTCTTTTTCCCCGACATGTTTGAAAGTACCTTAGGTATTGAAGGAATCAATGGTTTGCATCTACTGAAACTCAAAATTTGTCGTAAAACAAGTGCGACACGAGGAATTTTAGATTCAAAAATTCTTTTCGGAAGTTTGGGTTCTTCGTATTTTCTACCGATTCTTCAGTTATAATTATTGAACGTTACAGAGCACCAACTTACATTCGGTTGTACTGATGACATACTAGAGGTATATGTGGCCTTAATTATTCGGCTGGCAACAAAAATCCGGTTGTGGCAACGAATCTGTTCTCTGTGTGCAAAAAAAAGTGTTTTCTAAAACGATCAAAAACATTATGCCCTTAAGGCAAATATCGAGCAAGCCATTCTGAGATAAAGCCAGCAACCAACACCAAGGTCTTGGAAAATTGGGTTGACAGGATATGCATATAAATGATATTGTTTTTCATAAATAAGGATAATGTTTCGAATAAACCAATATTTTGACTGGCAAATATATATTTTTTTCATTTTTAAGAATTTTCAAAAAATAACTTTGATTTGTATCACCCTGTTGCAACATCAATATCCCATTAAAAAACACCTAGATAATAAAATTATAACTCTATCCTAAGATTATCATAAAATGCATAACACTGGTTCATACTCGCAGGTTGTGTTTTAATTTTAATTCTTGCTACGATTCCTTTTCTTAAAATCCTCAGTATCATAAATAAAGCTTCTGCCGTTAGTAAGCGTTTAAATCTTCCCACTATCAAACAATCAATATGTTAAAAAGCATATAAAGCCAAAAAGTCATTAACGAGCCTAACTTTTGCCATGCGTAAAAATTATGTCCTGTTCTAATTCAACAACACCAAAGGACCCGATGTAAACTGGCGTCAAAGAACAAATGAAACTTGTGTGCCACAGACAGAAAGACAAACTTAACATGCCTCTTAGCCTTCCAAGCATCGGCGTGTGAGTGTCTAAACTAAAAGAGGTAAACGAGTGGGAGGGTGAAGGGTTCTGGAAGGGGGTTGTTGCCACATTATGTCATAATGGGAAAAAATGTAGGATACTAAGTTCGGTCTGAACGTGATGTCTTTGTCATTTCTGCTGCTCACCTTTTCAACTTTAAGCAGAAAACGCAATAAACGTAAATGAGAGAGCATGATGAGAGAAATACTTTGTTGTAATATTATGTCTGGGGTGCAATTCGAAACGGGTTGGGAGAGGCCCACTATAATCCCGAGCAGGCACATGGAGCAACACAACATCATCGTCATTATTATATCGTCGTCGACATTTTACACAACAATTCCTTGTCCGCCTCAGTATTGAGGACATTTTTATGAAGTGTTATACGCATATTTATGGTTAGGTCTGCCTATTCTGTCCTGCTCTTGTCGAGTAGTACTGGCAGAATAACTAGAGTTTGCAGCGCAAAGTATATCCCGCCGGAAATTCGCGTAACTCCGCGAAGTTGTATAAACCAAAGTACATGATCTCGATGTGTTTTAGTAAAACACAAGAACGTTAAAGCGATATAAAGTTCGGCCATGACGAATCTTATTAACTCTCCACCATGCATTAACTATTGAAATGAAAAAATAACAATAAACATACACGTGTCCCTCACACAGAGAAAACATTAGTTGGAAATTGGTTGGAACTACAACGATTCGGTTGCAGTTCCAACTTGGCAATAGCCAAGTGTTTATAATCTTAATAGATATTCGGTTCGAAATTCCACATGATGATGAATGTGATCATCCAATTTAGGTGCCACAACTGTTGGCTGTGACAATCAATAGTTTTGCAAAAAAAAATGTTGTTATCAACAATTAGTGCTGATAACTAAAATACGTGTTGTTAAAAGTATTTTTTTAAAAATAAAATAATTTGTTTATTGCTGACTTTATGTCAATCAAGTAACCAAATTTAGCAAAAATTATCCGTCATCTTTTCCACTTTTTCCCCGTCATGACCCTTTCCATGAATACTTCAAATACTCCAATTGTGTAATCGAACAGTTCTTTGCCTCTGACTACATTTTTAATTTTTTTTCGTGCGGTATGTGGATTTTTAGATTCAAAAATTCTTTCTAAAGGTTTGGATACTTGGTATGTTGCACCGATACTACATTTCCAATAACTGAGAATTACGGAGCACAAACTAACATTCGATCGTACTGTTGGAATACTCGAGGTGCACGTAAAATCAATCACTCGGTTGGCAAAAAACGAATCTGTTCTCTGCGTGCTCGATTTACACAATACGAGGGTTGCTATTTATATTTCGGGTCCGGCAATAAAAACACAATAATATATTATTGGAAATGGTTTTATTGTTTTTCAAAATATTCTTCTTTAAGATCAACACACTTTTGCAAGCGCACTAATTTTCGAAGCACTTTTTCCACTCCGATTGAGACACCTTCAAAACATGATTTTTGAACGCTTCAACAGCTGCTTCGGGCGATGTAAAACGTTGACCACGCATATTTTTCTTGATGGTAGGAAATAAGAAGAAGTCATTGGGTGCCAAATTAGGGCTGTGCGGTGGATGGCCCATCATTTCGACATCTTGAGTGATCAAATAGCTTGGTCGTGATTCAAAATGATCCGTCTTCTCTATTTATCTTTCCTCATTTCTTCGAACAATGTTGGCAAACAGATGGCTGTATACCACTCAGAATTGACCGTCATGCGTTCCACTAAAGGCACTGTGGCAACATGGCCGGTTATACCGAAAAAACGCAATCATTTGCTTCGATGTACTTTTTCCACGAACTACTTTTGTTGGATTTGGCTCGTCTTGAAAGACCCATACGGTCGATTGCTGTTTTGTTTCGGGTTCATGTGATCCATGATTCGTCACCTGTGACAATGTTATACACTGACTTTGAGCTACCGGAGTTATACTTTTTTTAGCATCTCTTTGCACCAAAATCAAATTATGTGGGATCCAACGAGAAATTTTTTTTTTTATTTACGGCCAAATGAACATGCAATATCTTATTGATGCTTGTCTTACTAATGCCCAAGGATGCCCCAATGTCACGGTATGTCACATGACGGTCTTGCTTAATCAGTTCACACACAGCATCTATGGTTTCTGGCAAAGTGACCAAAGTTGGACGTCCTTCACGAAATTCATCCTGGAGCGAACGTCATCCGAAACTGAACTCTTGGGTACCGGCGATTAACAAACGTTGCTGATGGTGCTGCATCGTCAAAAGTCGAAACAAGTTGATTTAAATTAAACACTCTTCTTGTCTAGATAACCCACGCTGAAAATCGAAAAAAATCATCGCACAAACATGTTCCCGGATAATTCCATTTTTTGACTGAGATGAATGTTTCAACACACTGTAAACAAAACAATTCGCCCTTAAATGACAAAACGTTCTGAGTGAAGTTAAGCTGAAAAATGTCAAAGTTTCCAATGGAACTTCCAGTTTGCCTCTGGGAACACTAGTATTGTCAGGACCCGAAATATAAATAGCAACCCTCGTATCATAGATATGACTACCACAACTGGCTTGGCAGTATCTCATCCGATCAACGCAATTTTTCAGTACATTTTTGGTTGTTTCGGGTCAAATCACTTCTATGACAACTTCGATTTCATGTTTCAACACTTCACTTGCCTCTGGATGCTTTGTTGAATATTTATCCTTAATGGCTTCCCACAGAAAATAATCCAAAGGGCTCAAATCACAGCTCCGAGGCGTGATTTGGGCCCTTTGGATTGTTTCGATTTTCAAAAACAGTGCGTAAAATATAGATGGTTGCGTTGGCTGTGTTACATGTGGCCCCGTCTTGTTGAAACCAAATGTCGTCCATGTCATTCTCTTGAATTTTTATAAACAAAAATTCGTTAAGCATGCTCATTTCCGAAGGAAAATGCATCTAGCCCAAAATCCACACTAAACAGTGACTCATTGTGGATGCATCGGCTTCTCAATAGTCACGTCTGGGTTCTCTGAACCCAATATGTGGCAATTTTGCTTATTGACATAACCACCAAAATCTAAAAACACGAATTTTCGTTAAAATTCTTCTTCGCCCATTGGATGGTGTTTCATTATTAAGGGGCAAAGTTCAACTTTTTTAATAAATCCAGAAATTCAGTACTTTTTTCACAACCGATTGAAATTTAAAATTTGAAATCGCCCAACCTATACTAACGAAACAATTAATACTCAACTGGTCGTACCCAGCAAACCAAACTTTCAGAATTCGGTCAGAATTCTGTACGACAATACGAGAGGGTTGACAGGAACTCTGAACTACTTCTCTGAAAAAAAATCCTCAGACAAACCGAACAGAATTCGTAACGATTTCGGTAAGAATTCTCGATAGAGTTCAGATATTGTTCAGAAATGTCTGATTGTCGGCAAATTTGGTTTACTGTGTATGTACAACAGGCGGTTCTGACAAGCAATAATTTGAAATCATTTTTTATTCTAAAATCGTTGGAATAATGTGTACCATAATATTATTAGAAATATTATCAGAAATGTTAAGCTAATCGGACTAGCCAATGAAAAATTGTCAGATTAAATTTCCAATCACTGTAGACTCTTAATCATGCATTGAGTCCAAACTAATCAGTACCCAAAAAGTGATTAGTTCGGTTTTTGAAAAATCGACGGAAAAAACCGTCAGTTTCTTAAAAATTTCCATTTTTCTGTTTTCAAATAGTCCGTTTTTTGTCGAATAACCGGTTTCTTAAATTCTCCCTATAAGCATAACACTTTTTATTGCGAACAAGGCAGATTTTTACATTTTTCTTTTTCTCAACTTTAAATATAAATAAGTAACTCCTGCCATAAACTCGTTACTCGAATATTAAAAATGTACACCACCGGAAATTTTGGCTCTATGTTAAGATCTTTTTTTTATTTCGGTCTTTTGATAAAACAAATTAAAAAGGTATTATTACCAGCTCCAACGAATAAAACCCTTTTTTAAAATGCCAAAGTAGTTTTTATAAAACTTCATAAACACATCCTTTTTTGTTTATTAGTGTAGCAACAAGAAAAAAAGGCACCTTGTATAGGAAAAACCGGTTTAACCGATTTCTTAAGAAAAACAAAATAAAAACTACATTCGTAAAAATTTTCGTTTTTCAATTAACCGAAAAACTTTCTTTGAAAAAGGGCGTTTTATTGATCCGCTTAGGTCATCATGACCCGTTACCGTTCGCATTGAGATTGATATTTTGAATTCTCCTCTTTATTTACTCGTATTAAAACAAATTCTAGGGCACTGAGATTAGTGGTTAACATATGTAAAATCCCGGAATTTTAGAGAAATAAATCCCACTTACCAGCTAATGCAAAAAAAGTACCGGAAATCGCATACCCTATAAAACAGGTGTAGTTGACATGCCTTTATAGACGAGTTTGTTTTTAAAATTGCACATTATAAAAAAATAAAAGAGATAGAGGGAGAGAGGGAGAGAGGAAGAGAGGAAGAAGAAAAACTTTACAAATTACGTATCCCTTATCCACCCCCCCCCCCCCCTTTAAAATTGTTGAACATCTTGCAAATTCGAAAAAAAAGAAAAAAAACATTTATGATTTTTATTGGTAAATTTTACGTCATGGATCCTTGATAACACTTTATGTCACACATCCTTCATAAAAATCCCAATAAGATGCTTGTTGGAAAAAATGATTTATTGCCATAATTCCGGTTGAACACCCGGTGTGTCCTGCCATATAAAAGTACAAACATACTTGTGCATGTTTGAGCATGGGTGGATGTGTGTATGTTTGTTGGCATATGTTTTCGGGCTCCAATATTGACGAAGCACAAAATGATCCGAAAATGCCAGTCATGTCATAAAACATTAAACAGTGTGTTAAAGAACGTGTAAGCGAAATAAAATGAGCTATGATGAATTGGCGCCACAGAAGTCGCGAAAAGAAGAAAAGTCGTACAAATGAGTATGAAAGATAAGTCGACGTAATCCATATCCTACACCACATTTTCGAAGAGGTTTCATACAAGGGTACCTATCGATTTGTGGTCCAGCAGCTCTGGAAGCCACAAACTGAACGCCCAATCACGCCCAAATTTTGCGTAGTTCGTTATAAGCGACTATTGGACCACATAGGTCCCATGTGGCGAAACTAGACCATATAGGTACATGTTATCAAATAGCCCCCACACAAAGGCCCCTCCTGATTTAAGGTCTAACTGCTTTGAAAGACTCAAGTTTCACCCTATCACGGTCAAATTTTGTATGATATGTTGTGAGCGACAGATAATAATACCCTGCACCACACTGCGGTACAGGGTATTATGACTTAGCGGTGATGTTTTGTAACACATTATAGGAATGGAAATAGACTCACTGATCGACACTATCCAATTCCATTGAGCGTTGTCTGTCTGTCCCTTCGTCCTTCTGCCCATCTATCGTTGTTATCAAAGTACAGGTCGCAATTATAAACCGATTACGATAAAACTTGATACATTCTTTAAGTTTGGACCAAGGACGAAACCAATTAAAATTGGCCACATCGGTCTATATTTTGATATCATACATTAGCTTTCCCCGATTTCTAAACCTACAGCTCTAAAAGCCAAATACTACATCCTCCTTAGACTAAATTTCGCTGAAAGCATCACGAGTGACCAAGACATATTTCTGGTGAAATTGAACCATATCGGTCCATTATTTCGAATAGGTCCCATACAAAGTTCCATCCCGATTTGATGTCCTGCAGGTCTAAAAGCCAAAAATTACTCATATTTTTCATTGTACGAGGGTTGCTATGTATATTTCTGGCGCCAACTGACATTTTTTGGAAAGTTTGACATTTTTTAGCATAAACGTACTCGGAACGTTTTGACGTTGCACCATAATTTGTATTGCTTACAATGACTTGAAAAAATTAATTTGGCAAAAAATGGAATTAACTCGTGAACATTTTCGTGCGTTCATTTTTCAAAACTTTCGACGTGAATTATCATGACAAGAGTGCATCGATGAACTTAAATCTTTGTATGACGATGAAGCACCATCCTATAGCACTGTGAAAAACTGGTTTCATGAGTTGAATCGTGGCCAACGCTCGCTCAAAGATAAAAGTCGTGAAGGTCGTCCAAAAACGGCCGTTGTGCCAAAGAACATTGATACCGTATATGAACTGATAATGCAAGATGCGTCATGTGACATATCGTGAGATAGAGGCATCATTAGGCATTTCTTCCACCAGCATACATTTGATATTGCATGAACACCTGGCCGTAAGTAAGGTTTGTTCTCGTTGGATCCCGCACAATTTGACAATCGCTCAAGAAAAGGCTCGTGTCGATTGGTGCAAAGAAATTTTGAAAAAATCAAAAGACGTTTATAAGATCGTCACAGGTGACGAATCCAGGATCTTGCGTATGAGTGTGGGTCTTCGAAGACGAGCCAAATGCAACGGAAGTTGTTCGTGGAAGAAGCACTCGAAGCAAATGGTCGCTTGTTTCTTCGGCAAAAAGTTTGACATTTTTTAGCATAAGCGTACTCGGAACGTTTTGACGTTGGACCATAATTTGTATTGTTTACAGTGACTTGAAAAAATCAATTTGGCAAAAAAATGGAATTAACTCGAACATTTTCGTGCGATCATTTTTCAAAACTTTCGACGTGAATTATCACGACAAGAGTGCGGCGATGAACTTAAATCTTTGTATGACGATGAAGCACCATCCTATAGCACTGTGAAGAACTGGTTTGATGAATTCTATCGTGGCCGAAGCTCGTTCAAAGACGAAGGTCGTGAAGGTCGTTCACAAACGGCCGTTCTGTCAGAGAACATTGATGCCGTGCGTGAACTGATAATGCAAGATCAACATGTAACATACCGTGAGCAAGAGGCATCCTTGGCCATTTCTTCCACCAGAATTAATTCGATATTGCATGAACACCTGGCCGTAAAAAAGGTTTCTTCTCGTTGGATCCCGCACAATTTTACAATCGTCAAAAAAAGGCTTGTGTCGATTGGTGCATAGAAATTTTGAAAAAATACTATTGCGGTGCTTCAAAAGACGTATATAAAATCGTCACAGGTGACGAATCATGGATCTATGAGTATGAGCCCGAAATAAAACAGCAATCGACCGTGTGGGTCTTCGAAGGCGAGCCAAATCCAACAAAAGTTGTTCGCTGAAGAAGCACTTCGCAGCAAATGGTCGCCTGTTTCTTCGGCAAAACTGGTAATGTGGCGACTGTTCCGCTTGAGCAATGTATGAGGTCAATTCTGACTGGTACACCACCATTTTGTGTGCCTGAAGTCTTCGTAGGAATTCGAAAAACGAACAAGAGAAGACGAATCATTGTGCACCATGACAATGCGAACTCTCACACGCCGTACAGCCCTAACTTGGCACCCAAAGACTTCTTTTTATTCCCGCACATCGAGAAAAAAATATGTGGTCAACGATTTTCGTCGCCAGAAGATGCTGTTGAAGCGTTCAAAACCCATGTTTTGGAGGTGTCTCAATCTGTGGAGTGGAAAAAGTGCTTCGACAATTGGTTTGAGCTCATGCAAAAGTGTATAAATCATGCTGGAGAATACTTTGAAAAGCAATTAAACCATTTTGATGAAAAATATTTGCATTTTTATTATTAGGCGAGAACTTTATATAGCAGACCTCGTACGTTATGAGCAATCTTTAATTCGCTGTGTTAAAACTGGACCACATAGGTCCATATTTTTCCAAAGCCCCTCACACAAAGGCCCTTTCAGCTTTTAGAATCTGCAGCTTTTAAAGTCACATTTTACATTCGGTTCCTACCGAAGTTCGCATGGATCGTTACGAGCGATCAACACCCATATCCTGTAATATTCGCCCATATTGATCCATGTTTTCGAATAGCCCCACGCAAAGGACTCTCCATATTTGAAGTTCTGCAGCTTTTTTGAATTTAATCCCAACGTAAAAACGTACCATACGTTATGAGCGACAAATAAATAACTCTAACATATTTAGTCCGACCTTGGTCAAGCTATAGACAGAGATGGTTAATCCTCCGAATAGCAGAGTAGTTTAGGGCATCTCATAGTCGGCCACAATCAACTTTAACTTTTTTTAATTGTTTTTTTTTTTTTAATTTTGGCTAAAAATCTATAAAAAATTGTATTGAAACTTATAGATTATCTGTAAAAAAAAAAATAGGGTACGACTAGCTCCAGACAGGATTACACACAAAGAACAGATTCGTTGCCACAACTGAAATTATTTTGCCAACCGAATGATTTTGGGTGAAAGCACCTCGAGTTCGGATTCTTCAATCATACAACCGAATGTTAGTTGGTAATCTGCAATTGTCAGTAAGTCGAAGCATAGTATCGGTGGAACAGACAAAGTATCTTAAACCTTTAAAAACGAATTTTTGGATAATGGACACTTGCTGAACCAAGTAATTTTAAATTTCTATCAGAGGCAAAAACTGTTTGCTTACACACATAGGGAAGGTCGTGTTGAGGAAAGTGTGGAAAAGAAGAGGACAAAAACTTGATTAATCGATTGGCTTAAAGTCAATAATAATGGAATAATTAGGTGTAAATTGCGCTTATTCTTTTTTGCAAAAATATTGGTCTTTTTACCACCAGTTGTGTATACCAACCCAAGTTTTGACTTTGCCGACTCCATTCGACTCTAGCCTCTTCTTGCTGGGTTGGTGCCAAAGCATTGTTTTTTTTTTGTATCCGAAAAAAAATAGAATCGATAACGAAACGGAACTTGTCACAAGAATATAAACAGGCTGACTGACAAACTGAACGAACAGAAGACAAACAGAAACAGCGTCACAGATACACAGACAAGATCTCTATAGCACCCGGATAAAATGACAGCACAACAACTCAGCGAGGACGACGAGCGACACCCAACTCCAAAATGAAAAAGGACAAATCAAAACGAAAAAAAAAATCTTACGTAATGACAAACTGAAGCGTGTCTCTTGTTTGTCGAAAAAATGTCAATAAACGTTAAATAGAATACGGGAACAAAATGGAAATAGACACATACGAGAAAGAGGAGAACCGGAAAAGGATGTCGACCGAGAGTATTATAGTTTTTATTTTTGATTTTTTATTTTTTTTTTCTTGTATGTTCTGTGTAAGAAGCCAACAAATTCAATTGTTGACAAGTTAAGCTAAAATTGATTTGTTTTCAGCTTACAATCGAATAAAACAAATTGCCATCGGCAAAGTGATAGGATTCTTTCATTGTACAGAGCACTGGAATTTTTTGAATGTAAACAGAATGCTTGCACAAATATTTTGAGTGTTTGCTGCAAAATAATCAAAATTCTTGTCGAAACTACACACAACAACAACTAGGAGAAATGCCAATTTATTTAGAAGAAATTCACATATATTCTAGTTTTAAATTCAATCTCGAAGATTGAATTCTAGGAGCTGAATAAAGTGTTTTATCTTAAAAGACAGAATATGGTGGTGTCGCACCGGCACTGTGAACTTATCAAAGCACTCATACATAGATAGACTCCTTTAAGTTAATTATGCTACAGTGTCGGCTAAAAATATCTTTTTGTACTTTTACATACGTTAAAGAGTGTATATACGTAATCCCGTGCGCCATGAAATTGGTAAGGCCTTCAGGTTTTGTGAAAGAGCGTGTAAGAAAATCCGCCAAAGCCAGTTTGTGAAAGCACTGAAGACTTTTTTTTGGGCAATAGTTCTACTTCTACAGTTGTAATTTAGAAAATATCAGTTGATATTAAAGAGTTCTTTTAGAAATTCAGAAATTCTGTTTAAAGTTTAGATGTTCTATTTGAAATACAAAAAAAAACATTTAATATTTAGAAAAAATCAATATAAATGTAAATACACCTTTTTAAATTTAAAAGACATCAATTGAAATTCAGAAAAATCAATTTGGATTTCAAAAGTCACCAATTGAACTTTAAAATGTTCCATTTGAGTTTTAGAAGATTCTATTTAAAATTCAGAAGAATCCATTTGAAACAGAAATTTTATTGGAAATTTAAAAGACTCCAACTAAAATTCAAAAGTATTTTTTATTTACAATATATGTAATAAAATTAATTTACAAAATATTGTTTTAAAGGTGCAGGTTAGCTAGACTATTTGCGCCTAAATAAATCATTTTTTTGAATTTCAAATGGAATATTCTTAATTTCAATTTTAAATGGAACATCAATTTCAAGAGGAGCATTCTGAATTTCAAATAGAATCTTTTGAATTTCAATTAGTCTTTTGTATTTCAATTGATGACTTCTGAAATCCAAATTGAATTTTTTGAATCTCATTTTGATGTCTTAAATTTGAATAGGTGTACGAGTATTAAAATTTAAATAGATATTTTCTAAATATTAAATGATTTTTTTTTGAATTTCAAATAAAACATTGTGGCTTATAGGCGTTTCTAATGTGTGTTAATTCTTCCTCTTTGGGAGGAAGAATTAATGAAAATGCAAATCAGGTACCGATCTACGCCACTCTTTTGTCCCTAACTTTACCAATTATGGCGATCCCAAAAATCGTATTACCGTTTTGGATTTGACAGACCGACGCGCAAGTTTGTTAAAATTTAAAAAAAAAATCAGCGACTACGAACATCAACAAAACTGAAGTTTTTATAATTATATATTTTTTTATATTAAAATTTGACTACTTAATATAAATCTTAATCTTCCCTTTTATATGATTTTTTTGGCCTTAGATTTTTTGTTGAAATTTTACCAAATTTGCGCATTATTCAAAATCCAAATAGTAATGAGATTTTTGGGACCGTAATAACTGTTGAAGTTAGGGGCAAAATATAGCGAAAATTTGCATTCAAAAAAATTTAATTTTTAAAGCGTTCGCTGTAGCGATTTTTTCAAACATTTTAACAAAATTGCGCATAAATCTAACAAATCAAAAACAGTAATAAGATTTTTGGAACCGCCATAATTGTTGAAAGTATGAGCAATATGCTGGCACATTTTCAGGAACATTTTCATTAACGTACGAGGGCGGTTCGGAAAGTTCTTAGCCTATCAATGAAAGAGAATAGTTAGTTTTTCAAAAATATTTTTATTTTTCAATATAATCTCCTGAAACTTCAATACACTTAGTCCAACGCTTATCTAGCAATTCTATGTCTTGATTAAAATAGTTTTCCTCAAGGTTTTCAAAATAGTGGTTTACAACTGTAATTGCATCTTCATTTAAGGTAAAACGCTTGCCAGCAAGGAATTTTTTTAGATTTGGGAACAGGTAAAAGTCACTTGGAGCTAAATCAGGAGAAAAAGGTGGGTGGTCAAGCAACTCGTACTTTAATTCGTTGATTTTAGCCATTGTTAAAACACTCTTGTGTTGTAAGCCAGGACGTTTTTCTCGAATTTGTACATTTAATTGATCTAAAAGGTTGCAATAGTACTCTGAATTTATTGTTTTACCCTTTTGCAGATAGTCAAGCAATAAAATACCTTTGAAGTCCCAAAAAACCGTTGCCATAACCTTACCAGCCGATTGAATTGTTTTTGCCTTCTTTGGGGCACTTCCTCCAGCTTCAGTCCATTGTTTGGATTGTTCTTTTGTCTCTGGAGTATAGTGGTGGATCCATGTTTCATCAACAGTTATGAAACGACGCTTAAAATCCATTTTATTTCGCTGAAAACGATCCAAACAAGCTTGAGAAATGTTCATTCTTATGCGTTTTTGGTCGACTGTTAACAAGTGCGGCACCCCTCTTGCAGAAAGCTTTTTCATCTGTAGTTCTTCATGCAAAATTAAATGGACTCTATCATTTGAGATGCACATGATATTAGCTATTTCACGCACTTTTATTCGTCGATCATTTAATACCAAATCATGCACTTTGGCTACAATTTCTGTTGTTGTTGCTGTTTTTGGACGTCCACTACGTGGTTCATCTTCAATGCTTGTACGATCACGTTTAAATTCAGCAACCCAATTTTTTACTGTTGCATGTGAAAGTGCTCCACCTAACACATTCACCATTTCATTATGAATTTCTTGTCCCGATAAACCTTTTTTATGTAAATATTTAATGACACGACGCATTTCTAATTTTTCCATTGTAAAAAAATCGTGGATGCGTCTTTTGTGAACACCTGTTTCTATATGAAGGAGTTGCCACATCGAAACAAAATTTAACATGTGTTCAAAGCAGAGATGGAAGTTTCCAAAACACTTAATTTTTTTCTGTTTATACCGCGCTTTTTGTGCTAGGCTAAGAAGTTTCCGAACCGCCTCGTATGTAGTTAACTGCTCGTTCTGCATCGGGTATGGATATACGTCAGTATTTTTCCCATATCTGTACCGTCCCAATGAACTGATTACTCTTTAAGATTTGAACTATAATATATTATGACTATAATATAATTTAAATGTTATGCAAATCAGTCAATCCGTTCCAGAACAGCAAGAGTTTTAGTAATTTCTGTTTTCGATTTGTTAGACTTATGCTCAAACTTCGTAACATTTTTTAAAAATCCGCGACCGCAATCACATAAAATTATATAACTTAAAAAATGCCGATTAACGACTGTGTTCTGCACCTTTCTTTAACAATTATGGCGGTCCCAAAGATCTGATTTCAGATTTAAACTATGAACAGTAAAAAAATACGTTTAAAAAAATATATATTTATTGTTTAAAAATAATTTTTATTACTTAAAGTTTGAGTACATAATATAGACCGTGTTCTCTATTATATTATTAACATTTCGTACAAATCGATCAACCCGTTCCAGAAAACCAAAAGATTTTTAGACAAGTCCAAAAATGCATTTTATGGCCATTTTAAACTTTTCAACTCCCAAAAAAAAACAAAAAAAGATAAAGAAGCGATTTGCAAACTTTTCAAGCAGGGGCGAAAAGGCGAGTACTCAAGCACAATGAAATGTATTTAATGTATTTCTTTTTTAAAAAAATGCATTTTTTCAAGATTGGAGTCTATACTGACACTCCATATTTGACTGAAATACGAGGGTAGCTATTTATATTTCGGGTCCTGACAATACTAGTGTTCCCAGATGCAAACTCGAACTTCCATTGGAAACTTTTACATTCTTTAGCATAACTTCACTTCGAACGTTTTGTCATTTGAGGGCGAATTGTTTTGTTTACAGTGTGTTGAAAAATTCATCTAAGTCAAAAAATGGAATTATCCCTTGAACATTTTCGTGCGATGATTTTTTACGATTTTCGGCGTGGGTTGTCCAGACAAGAGTATTTAAATCAACTTGTTTCGACTTTTGGCGATGAAGCACCATCAAAAACCACTGTTAATCGCTGGTACCAAGAGTTCAGTTTCGGATTCCGTTCGCTTCAGGATGAATTTCGAGAAGGACGTCCAACTTCTGTCACTTTGCCAGAAACCATCGATGCTGTGCATGAACTGATTAAGCAAGACCGACAAGTGACATACCATGAGATTGAGGCATCCTTGTATGACAAGCATCAATAAGATATTACATGTTCATTTGGCCTTGAAAACAATTTATTCTCGTTGGTTCCTACATAATTTGACGAATGCTCAAAGAGGCTCGTATGGAGATGTTTAAAATGTATAACTCCGGTAGCTCAAGGACAGTGTATAACATTGTCACAAGTCACGAATCATGGATCTATTCATACGAACCCTAAACAAAATAGCAATCGACCGTATAGGTCTTTCAAGACGAGCCAAATCCAACAAAAGTTGTTCGTGGAAGAAGTACATCGAAGAATATGATTCCTTTCTTTCGGTATAACCGGCCATGTTGCCACAGTGCCTTTAGTGGAACATAGGACGGTCAATTATAAGTGATAAACAACCATCTATTTGCCAACAGTATTCGTAGAAATGAGGAAAGATAATAAGAGAACACGGATCATTTTGCATCACGACAATACGATCTCCAACACATCAGCTGCAACGATGAGCTATTTGAACTCTCAAGATGTCGAATTGATGGGCCATCCACCGTACAGCCCTGATTTGGCACCAATGACTTCCTCTCATTCCCTAGCATCAAGAAAACAAATGCGTGGTCAACGTTTTTCATCCCCCGAAGCAGCTGTTAAAGCGTTCAAATATAATGTTTTGGAGGTGTCTCAATCGGAGTGGAAAAAGTGCGTTGAAAATTGGTTTGTGCGCATCCAAAAATGTATTGTTTAAGATCAATACAGAGAATATTTTTAAAAACAATAAAACCATTTCCGATGATAAATTATTGTGTTTTTATTGCCGGACCCGAAATATAAATAGCAACCCTCGTAAGGTCTTCGCATTCTACGCGCCGCGGCAGATATATTTTTCGGTTTCAAGAAGACGCCGTTGCTAAAATAGTGATATTATAAAAAAAAATAAAACTCGTTTTTCAAGCTCGAGGTCTCGGTGTTAAATAATATAATTTTATTTCCAATATTTGGCAGTTTCCTTCAATTGCATCTTCAGGGGTTTTATATTTTTATTGGAAAACAACACCCCAGACGACATTAACTTAAAACTAGTGTAGCTTCACACCATCATCAAAGGGAAATATTGCACCCTTTGACGGTGGTGGTATTAAATAAATAGGTCGAAGAAAAACAAAAATCAAAAGTAAAATTATATTAAAAATATATTAAAATACTCGTATTTCATCTTTGTGGTGAATTCAAATGTTGTTGTTGTTGTTGTAGCGGCACATAGTGCCAGGGTGACAGCCCTTGGCCGAAGGATTTCTTCTTCGGGTCGATCCGGTGCAAAGAACCGGCTGTCGGGGGATCGTGGTGAATTCAAATACTTGCTACTGGCGTAATTCGGTAGTTACATTGGCAAAACCTGATAACTAAACCAGAATGTTAACTGTTGATTCATTTTACATTATATCTTTTTGCTCGGGACTATGAAAACATATTTTGGATTGAAACAATAAGTCGATATTTCAGCCGCCGCCGATCAAAAACACCCGCGCCACCGACGCCGATAATTTCCTATCGGCTTTAAACTGAGGTACATTTCATTCAGAGAAAACTGTGTTTATAACCCACTCACAACCACTTCACTACATATTCCAACGCAATTTATGGTGGACAATATATGAGCTTAACCACGTTTTTACTGACGAATTGCCCACTTATGTTGACAGTGAGACCCCTTTTTTGTGATGACAGCATATATATCTTTTTTATAGAAAAAACCATAATAAGTGTATTTTTTCATAAAATTCCTATGCGGACAACAAAATAGTCCTTGCTCGAGTTAATTTTAAATAAAACAAGGCCAACCCACACCCGATATCTGCCGCTTCACGACAAAATAGCTTCGCTGTTTGCCAAGACTAACATAAAAAATAAAGTTCTTTAAGGATGCATATAATTATGCTTACGTACTATGTTCCCCTACTCTTGTGGACCCCCTTCTTAGACACCCCTAAGAAGGGCTGGTGTCGGCAGCATTGGTGTTAAAGTGTGATACGATAAATTGAGCTTCAAGAAAATTATTTTCACTTTATATTACACTCGCCCTCCAACACCTACACCCTCCCTTCACTCTGCCGCAAGGATTGTTTCGCTATTGTGAGGACGAGGACTTAATAGCGCTGCAGCGTACAACGTGTATCATTCTGTGCCATGATAGAACACGTTCGTGAGACGTGCTAAAGTTTATGGATGCAAGGATTTTTATTTCAGTGCAAATTTCTGCAAATATTTTCGGTAGCATCCTTGTTGACGACACTCTGTTCCAACCAAAGGGAAACGAAGCAGGAGCAACTGATTTGTGGCACATTAAAATGTAATTATGTTTTTGAGTCATGGTGGGTGGTATGATGAACTAAAATACAATTTCGAAAATAGGATTGTGTATAAGGCTGCCAAAAATGACTTGAGGTGTATTAGGATGATACAAAATCGACCATCGCAGTATTACAAATACTGCATTGCAAAGCAATTAAAGTGCACATCTTTTCGAAAGGTAAGTTTTAAACATTTGACAGTATTTTGTCATTAAAGAAAAACAATTTTGATTCGCATCTTATATAAACTCTACCGTTGAGCAAATTCTAGAAAAATTGTACATTTTCCGAATCTTTTAAACCTTTTAAATTTTAAACACTAATCCATATTTGGATTTTAAACGAAATTTGTTTTCATTTTAAGACGAGCACCTATTTAAACTATTGGTCGCTTTGTTATAAGGGCCGTATTCTTGGGCTCCAAGCGACAATAGCTCCGAAGATTAGTTTTTGAAAATATAACAAGAATATTCCTTTTTAGATTAGATATGTCGTTATCTATAGGGTATATAGGTATTTTTGCAATAAGGGTTTTTTCAGATTACGCGTGGTTTCTGTTAAACTCCGTTTTTCAGTATTGTTTGCCGTTTCGTCATGGAAAGACTTACACCGCGAAAAAATTGTGACAGTTACTGAGCAAACACAATTTTCAATGCAATTTCATAGATATTTTTTATAAAGAGTTTGACTCAATTTCGCATAAAAAACTGATCTTAGTAGCAGGCTTATGTCTTGTCCATATAAACTATTGATCCAGCTTGTTTCCAGTACGAGCAACTTTCTTAGCTATATCTTAAAATAAATTAATATTTAAATTTGCAATGAATTATAAAATTAAATATACGTACCCAAAACTCAACATACATACTTTTGATTGTTTGGTTTGACCATAAGGACTGTTTTTTGGGACACTACGGCATATGCGGCCGTGTCCCGATCCTTAGCCAAGTCTTGAAAATAAATCCAAATTTTGATTCGTAGAACAACTTGTCCATAATTATTATCGATCGCTAGCCTCTATTTCAAATAGATCTTTAAAGTACCCATATATTGTTTATTATTGAAACCTGCTATTTTGGAGTTCACATATGTCATTGGCTTCATTATTATTCCAGATATATCTTAAAAACCATATTTGAGCGAGCATGTCTCCATGAACATTAGTAAACCTTTGTTACGTTCATAGAGGCCATGTTTTGGCCACAGTGGCCCACAGATCCAACAGTTATGTCCACTTTGAAGGTGCAGAGTTTTTCCTTCAATGTTTTCAAGTTGAGTCATGGTTTTTCCTCAGTGGCCCATAGATCCAAAAAAACATGTCCAGTTGGTAGGAGTAAAGAGCTTTTTCCCAACGTTTCAAATTGAGTCATGGTTTTTCCTAAAATATTGGAGATATTAAGCTGCCGTGGTGTAATGGTTAGTGTGCACGTTTATCACACAAGTAAACCAAGTTATAATAAGGGAACATCTTAAATTTTAAGCGGCTGGTCTTTTAACGTGTATACACCGCCACTTTACGAGTAAGAGATTAATCTCTAAAAGCTATATCATAAATGCATTAGCTATTCGTAGTATGATAATAGTGGGCACGACTATCATGTAAGTAAGGCCAGTTTCAAATCCGGTTAAGAACATTTTTAAAATTTTCAGCGGCTGATTTTCCAGTTCGTCAATGCCGGCGACATTAAGAGTAAGAGATTTATTTCTAAGCTGTGTTGAAACTCCCCTATTTATGCATTAGCCGTTCGAAGCCGGCGACTAACAGTCGGTCCTGGTTAGTGAGAATAAGTTTATATCAAGCACAGCATACAGATATGGGATATAGGGGACAATATGTGTATTGAGTAAATACACAAAATATTGTACTCCGAGGTAATTTATTCCCTTTCTTTGATTCCAATCCAATGTCCAAATTCCCATCCAATGTCAGCATTTTGCAGGGTCATGTATTATTGCGTTTGGACGCTACGCTACCATCACACGTGACCTGTAAAAAAAATAACGAATGAAGAAACCTCTAAATGAATCACACTTTCTACAAATAAATGTATGTAATGTAAAAGTATATAAAGTAAATGTCAATGTAGTGGCAATTTCTCTAATAAAGTTTAATCGGTAGCGTTTTTGGGTCTTTGATACTGGCGAACCCAATTGTGTTTTATCTTTTTAGCTGCATCAGTGCAAATTGATAACAGTTAAAATTCGCTTAACATGCAGTAGTTCATATTTTCTAATATAGTCATTTCTTGCGTATTTTAATAGAAATAAATGTATACGAGTACTACCGCCAACACATATATTTCCCCCACAATTAATTTCACTTGCCGTTGACTTTAAAGTTTTCTCCTTTCGCTGTAAAAAAAAGTACGATAAAAATGAGAAAATCATGTATTTTTCATGAATGAGAAATGAGGACTCATGAATCATAAGTACATGATACAAGAAGTCATATGCCGAACTGTTGACAAGAGAGTCGAGTCAATGGCTGGGGAGCCGGGCAGCCCGCCTAGGATGTCTGAAAAGGCGGAATGACTCAGACATCGTAAAGAAGAACGATGCAGCTAAGCGTATACGTAACATGAAATTTCGCTTTAACCGACATGTACGTAGCTAAACATACATATGAATATCGTTTGGTGATATGAAAAACGTCCTAAGTGCACTTTTAGATTTATGGAGCCACGAAAAAAATGACACTAAAATGTATCAGTCGGTAGTTTTTTTTTGCTATTTGTAGTAATAGGATTTTGAAAATATTACGAGAAATGTACAACAAAATGATACCAGGGCATTATTTCATTATTGCTTAGCGAAATTATTGCTTAGCGAAAAGATTTTTAGTTTTTGTACACTTTCAAATTGGTACACTTTTTAAATGTAAATCGTTTCACATACTCTTTGCAAATTCTTTCTGTTCTGTGTTTATTTGCAAAGTAAAAAATAAGAATAAAAAGCTGAAGTCGGTCGGATAGACTTCACCGAAGGGTGGATGTTATACTTAGTTTGTCTTTCAGTTTGCAACAGACAAAATATTGAGCAGAAACCCTTTAAGGGTATTATAAGTATATACGGGTCTTCTCGTCCCGGCATTTCCCTGAATTTTCAATTATTTAAGTTTACCAGTTTCCCGAAAAATTTTCAGTAGTATCCAGGGAAATTTTTTAAAATACTACGAAGCCGATTTCCTTCAACAATCTTTAGGCAACGTAAATAAGTTAAATTAAACTTTATGTTGTATATTGGACCTTAATATTGTCCATTGAAATTGGACCTTAATATAAAGGGTTAATAGGAAACCTTCTACTGATTTGTGGAAATGGAAAAAAAATATTTTGAATAATATGTCTTCATAGAAAAACCTATGAAAAAGTTGAAAATTAACCTATTTTTACGTAAGGAAAGATGAGCGATTTAACATTTTGAATTTGAATCGGCTGTAAAGAAAGTCTGGAAAGGTTTTTATTTAATAATGGAACACAATATCATTCTTACGACTTCCACACACTGGCTCGGCAGTACCTCATCCGATCAGCACAATTTTTTAGTACATTTTCAATTGTTTCGGGTCGAATCTCTTCAATGGCAACTTTGATTTCATGCTTCACTTGGTTCTTGATGCTTTGCTTAACATTTATTCTTAATGGCTTTCTAAAGAAAATAACGCAAATGGCTCAAATTACAGCTCCGAGGCGGCCAATTGACTTTACAATTTCGACTTTACAATTATTCGATTTTCAAAAACAGTGCGTGAAATATGATGGTTGCGTTGGCTGTGTGACATGTGGCCCCGTCTTGTTAAAACCAAATGTCGTCCATGCCAGTTTCTTGCATTTTTGGAAACAAAAATTCGTTGAACGTGGCGCGGTAACACTCATCGTTGACATTAACGGCGGCTCCTTGCTTATTTTCGAAGAAAAACGACCCAATGATGCGGCCAGCCCAAAAAAAAGTGACTCGTTGTGGATGCAGTGGCTACTCAATAGTCATGTGTGGGTTCTCTAAGCCCCATATGCGGCAATTTTGCTTATTTACATAGCAACCGAGCTGAAAATGAGCTATATCTCAAAACACGATTTTTCGGTAAAGTTTCCTGCCAAACAATCTTCAGTCCATAAAGAGAAGCAATACTCATCGGATAGAGTTGCATTATTTAATGACAAAGTTCAAGAAGTTTACAACCGATTCAAATTTAAAATGTTAAATCGCCCACCCTTTACAAATTTGTTTTTTTCTAATTCTAGTTGATCTAATTGCGTTGGTGAGAGGAAAGTAAGGGAGCAGAGGGTGGAAATTTCTGGATGTCGTAATTGGTGGGAAATACATTTGCCAGAAGTGGATTCCACATATGGACAGTACTCGTACGTGCGAAAACGAATTCGCTCTGTAGTGTATAGTGTGGTCAACCGGCTAATCGATAACAAATGGGAGTGAATTCCTGGAAAGTCTTGTAACCCTGCCGAACATCCTCACGTCAGGAATAAGACCACGAATGTCTGAAGAACACACACCATTAAAGTAGCGACAGAACAGAGACACATATCCCACACTCTGTCGGTGTTCAAGGGAGACAATAGTGTTGGATACCCTACTGTCACCTATCAGCACCATCGCTCTCTTCTGAACACGATCAAGTAGCTCTAAGGATGATTTTAGAGCACCTGCTCATATATGGAAGTTGTATTCTATCTTTGGGCTAATGTAGGTTGTATAGATATTGAAAATATTGTAAGATATTGAAGAGTGAAATATTTTTTGCACCGCTTTAGGAAGCCAATACACTTGAGTGCTTCTATCGACACATTGAACACATGCCTCGCCCAACGAGCGTCACATTGTATTTTCATGCCCAGAACGTCAAGAGCTTCCAATTGTTCGATATCCATTTCATCGATAGATAATAACGACTCTGTTAGGCCAATAAATCGTTTGTGGGACAACAAGCAGCACTGTGTATTATGCGCCTTAAAATCCACTCTATGCACTCGGCCCCATTCGGAAATGACCAGTAAATCCCGGCCAAGTATAGGGTGTTTTTTATTGGGGTATAGAACTTTAAATTGGCATCACTTTTTTAACTGGCGGCCATTTTGTCAGCTGTCAAGTGATTAATATTTAGTTTGGTTTGCCATTTCATCATGAACAGGTTGACAAAAGAACAACGCTTGCAAATCGTGCAAATTTATTTCGAAAGTAATGGTTCAGTTCGCGAAGTTCACCGCAAGCTCCGTCCATTTTATGGTCGACATAATCGTCCATCAGAGCAATTAATTCGGTTATCCATGGATCGGTTAACATGGACCATTGGATTATTTTCGTTGGGGATATGTGAAGTCGCTCGTCTACGCCAACACCAGAAACACGTTAGGGGACTTGGAAGCCAACATTCGTGGCGTTATTACCAACATACGGCCCCATATGCTCGAAAAAGTGGTTGAAAATTGGACCTGTAGAATTGGCTTTATTCGAGACAGCCGCGGCGGCCACATGCCCGAAATCATATTTAAACATTAATGGCATAAAATTATCCTTCCAATAAAGCCAAATTGATGGACATTAAAACGATTTTCTTGTGTTTTATTTCAATTCGAAGTTCTATACCTCAATAAAAAAAAACCCTTTATCTAATTCATAATTCGCCTTTTGTCTTTAATATCTTGAAGACTCGGCCTACGTTCGAATGAATGGCAGAAGTTGCTGTCATCCGCAAAAGACTACATTAGATTCACGGTCTGACCCAAAAGATCGTCAATGAAAATAAGAAATAAAGAGTGAGAAAGGACAGAGCCCTGTGGTACACCTGCGGTCAGCATATGTTTGTTCGATGAGAACCCATCTACAATAACTCTTATAGTGCGATCTCTAAGAAAGCTCGATATAAATCGAACGAAAGTATTAGCGATACCAATTGCGATCAGCTTTGATATAAGTGCACCGTGCCATACTTTATCAAAGGACTTGAAGATATCCAGAGCTACGACCTTACTCTCATCAAACTGGTGTATAGACCAGTTTGAGGAGCCGTCCCACACCGACGGCGAAACGTTCGTCTAGCAGACAGTGATGTGTGTGCTTTAACTTCGCTGACCTACTTTTCCTTCTCTATATGGCAAACAACAACAATGCTGAGCTAACTAACTATGTTAGTTTGAGAAACCAAAAAAATTAAAAGTCGTCCACACTGAGGTGGAGGCTATTAGACTCAGTTCTAATGTCGGTTTGTAATCAAATCGCATTTCGCAACCCTGTTTGAAAAAGTCCATATGGGTACATGTTTTGACATATCTCCTAAAAAAAGGTTATACCCTTTGGCTCTAAGAAACAATCTAGCTCCAATTTTGCACAGAACTGAGGGTGTGCCTCTCTAATATAAGTAAGATTTTAAATCTGGCCTTTGTTAAATTTCGTACAGAAGCGATGAGTCTTCTGTTAACCACAGTGACGGGCTTTTAACTTCTTTTTTTAGCTAAATTGGTTACGTTGTTTTGCTTTTCAGCAATCTTGTGCTTACATATGAATGCAACAATAAATATCCTATGTGTAACTAGCTATGGGTGTACGTACTAAAGTATGCAGCAAAATCCAAAATAGCAAAAGGCATTTGCTTTTCATTAAAGTTATTTTTTTTTATTTGCCAGTCAACCAAACCAAATTTGAAATATAACATTTATGGAAATATTGTATGTTTTTCACAACCTGCAGCTGGCATTTTTGCAGTGCTTTTACACCGACAACTTCATGTGGAAGAATGGAGGGTACGCCACTACTGACGGAACCCATACTTGTATTACATTGCACAATCAACGTTTTTCTTCGAGTGAAATTTTTTAAAAAATATATCACCTGTAAATGCAGTAATTAAAATTGCTGTGGTGGTGACATTCCGTGTTTCCTAGAGGTGGGTAGGAATATTTAATACGTACCTTAAAAATACCCGAAGCACATTTTCCCGAACATTTTCATTAATGATTCCTGTGTTGGGTGGGAAAGCATTAATGAAAATGTTCGGGAAATTGTGCATCAGGTACCGATCAACGCCAAAAATCTAATTACTGTTTTGGATTATTTAGACTTGTGCGCTAATTTGGTAACAAAAATTGAAAAAAAAAACTTTTTTGGGTGCGTATGTAATATTCTGGCCCATGTTCCAGATTCCTTTAACGATAAAACGACCTCAAGGGAAAACAACGCAAAATTTTAGTAAGATTGTATTTAAAGTGTGCCTAATTTTTTTTGATCTGTTAATCAAAGTATAAATAAACTGGCAAAAATAAATAAATCTGCTTAAACCGTTGTTGGTGTTGTTGAAGTGCAGTTTCCGAGGTGTGCCGGGGTGACAGTCCTTGGCCGAAGAATTGTTGCTTCGGAACAATCCAGTGCATAGAACCGGCTGTAGTAGGATTGATGCTTAAACCATAACGCTGCTTGAAGAGTCGTAGGACCTCAAAGAAGGATTGTGTAATTGGTCATTTTTAACATTTAATGCGAAATTTGAGCCAAACAGGATTTAGGTCTAGTATCTAGTTGTCACTGGTCGCTATGGACCAATTCACAGATTAGTTGTTTTTATCTCAAACATGCGTATTGTGTGAAGTTTTACAGTCGCTACCCACACGTTAATTACAAACATTGATGACAGAAGGACGGACTTCGCATAAGGAAATCATCTAGGGTTCTAAGTCGGTGGTGTTACAAATATCAGCACTGAGTTATATTACCACATTTTGATGTAGCTCGCAAATCAGCTTAACTTTTATGTTGAAAAACTTTTAAACGATAATCATAAAATTTCTAAAACAAACAGTACTTATATATAGGGTGGGCGATATAAAATTTAAAATTTTTATCAGCTGTTTTAAAGGTGCAGATAATTTTTTCAAACTTCTGTTTTTATTGGAAAGTTTGAACTTGTTGTGAATGTTTTATGGCTATGTGGCTATGCCAGTAGGCAAAATTGACGCATATGGGGTTCAGAGAAGAGACACGTGACTATTGAGAAGCCAATGCATCCGCAACGAGTGACTGTTTATTGTGGATTTTGGGCAGGCGGAATCATTGGACCAATTTTCTTTGAAAGTGAGCAAGGAGCCGCCGTTACTGTCTACGGGTGTCCGTTAACGAGCCCTGCTTACCCATTTTTGTTTCCAAAAATTCAAGAAAATGAAATGGACGACATTTGGTTTCATCAAGACGGGGCCACATGTCATACCATCGATATTTAAAATTTTTCCAAAGACAATTGAAGCGATGAAACATGAAATAGAAGTTGTCATTTAAGAGATTCGACTAGAAACAATCGAAAATGTACTAAAAAATTGGGTTGATCGGATGAGGTACTGCCGAGCCATTATTAAACGACAAAGTTCAGCCTTTCAATAAAACCAGACTTTTGAAAAAATTACACAGTGAACCATTTTAAGCTTCAAAAATGCTGATGAGGTTTAGACTACAAAATTGTAAAAGCTTATGATGGAAGTAGAAAAACCCCAGCTGGGTTTGGTTGGCAGCCTTTAAAGTATTTGGAAGCGATTTGGGTCTTGGAATTGCTTCCCATACCTGTATCTCGTAACAGTTATGAGATTCCGTGTTATTGGAGGGAAAGGTGTACTGTACAAATATTTCGGAATTTAAATAAAAAAGTAATGAACGTCTGTGGCAAATCACGCAACCGATATCTGGGCCTTGACCTTACATAAGGAAACTAACGACGTTACACATGCCGCATTGGAGTGGAAGCCACAGGGTAAACGTAAGACAGAAAGGCCTAAAATAACATGAGGCAAAACAATATTCAAAGAGACACCCAAACTGTTTAGCGAGTTACGATATGCGGCCCGAAATAGAGATGAGTGGCAATATTTTGTAAACAATCTTTGTGAATAGGCTAAATTTGAACGCACAATATATTGGAATATGACATTATAAATAAAATAAACAAGTATCAGTCATTATTATTACATACCTTCTTTAAATTTCTAATATTGCAAAATACCATTTGCTTTCCATCGTGAATAAAATAAACAAAGTCATCTTTGCTTTAGACGGTCAAATATTACTCGCATACTCGCACATTCACAAGGTCGTTGACTTTTTTTGAAAACATTTCCGGTTCAACTCCAAGTAACATTCGTTCAACGCCATACATCATCAACGACATCCTTATTGACTAGGTCCTGATTTGAGAACTTCTCCATTTCTCCCACGAAAAACAATGAAATCACTGTACAATGAACACATTCAATACGAACGTACACCCTCCCTACTCACGTTTATTGCTGCTCATCATCAAAATCTTGCCGTGGAATTGATACGCTGGGGCTCTACATGCCGTCTCGGTAGCCGTGGCCGGGATATTGCCGTTATTAAAATTCAATTCGTCTGAAATTTAAACAAGAAAATTTATACTCTGTACGTGAAAAATGTACCATATAAAAATAATAAAAGACACACACACACTAGGTCGGTTCGACGTAACGTATCGGGTTTCGGCTGTATGTGCCCTTTAACAACAAGAATAATTTAAGAGCAAATGTTTCAATGTAATTTCCTTTAAATGGACGTATGTAAGATATCGTCCGCATATGGATGTATGCTCGCACGCCTCTGTGTGCTTTTGAAGCACACACACGAATTCACGGAAGGATCTTAATTCCATTGCAATTCCTATGTTAACAGAGTCGTTTGCAAGTTTGAGTAACGGAAACGGATGGAGTTAAAAATAAAGCAGCGAGTGTCGACGATGGGGGAATGCTGTACTTTTTTTTACAAATTTGTGTTTTCTGCTGTCCATACTTGCTATCCAAATACCGGGTAGAATGGGAGTCTTGGAAATTTGACTGCAGTTGTAGTTTTTTGTTCGACTTCGAATTTCATGTACGTCAGTTTTCCAATAAAATAATTTTGGAAATTTAGTGACTTTGTTTTCAATGATTAATCTTTTTAAAAAATAGGTTCGATTTAATTAGATCCATGATACAATAAAGAAGGTAGAGTTTTGCTAACAGCTGGTTTTGAATTTTTTTCGTAGTAATTTAAATTGGAAATTTTTAAATTTGACAATGGCGTTTGTTGGAGTTGCAACATTTACAATGTATTTTTGGTATTCTCTTTCAAATGACTTTGACAATCTAGCGAACTATTTTTGCTGTTGTTGGGGTAATGACTTTACCTTGTTTATTGTACCATGTGTGGATCTAATACATACATATTCCGGTATATGATGGAAAACGTTTTCGGGGTCGCTTTTTAAAAATATTCAAAAGAATTTTTTTTTAATCTCAAAATATTAAAAATCAATTGTATCGGAATCCTCTAGATGAACTAGACAAAAAAAAACCCTCTCTTAGAATTTTAGGCGCTTACGTCTTTTTCGCGGTTAGGGGTCCATATGTATCGGTTTCAATTCGGTTTGACGTAAGAAACGAATTTGATTTCATTTCTTCTATGAAAATATATAGAGAAAAACAGTGTGATAAAAAACGAAAATCGATTTTGTTAACTGTTTTTAAATCGGGCAGAACTTGTTTTAAAATGTTACATTTGTAAAGAGAAATTTTTGCATAAATTTTTTCAAAATGTAGATATTTACATTTAGAATGTACGTCCAAATAATTATTTAGTATTTTTTAAGTGAAAGCACATAAATATATGTACAGCAAGAGGACATGCTAGTCGACTTTATGGAAAACATTCTGTTTTGGCCTAGGTGTTTGCCAAAGGAGGCAAAACGAAGATGGATAATCTTTGTCGGTATTTGACCGACAAAGAAAGATTCCGACGCCTGAAAAAAGGTAGAATTTACTTAAACATTTGCTTCTTTTCTAAATTTTTGTTTTATATGCATGGGTTTAACAGCACCAGAAAAACAATTAGTTGGAAATCGGTTGGAACTACAATGATTCGGTTGCAATCGCCGAAGGTTTTTTTTTATCGTAATAGATGCTTTGAAGAATTTACCACAACAAGTGTCATTCAATAAATTTTTATGAAAAAATTAAATTTTTAATTTTTGGCAAACACGAGTATATTTTACAATTTTTAAAACTCCCAGAGTCGGATTTTCAAAAGAATGATTTAGATGTGAAACAAAAATAAGAATTAAAATCGAAAAGATTTCAATCATAACTAAAATATATCTCTTCGGGTTTTCACAACGTTTTCATTTCGAATCGATTGTTTTTACATACCTGATTAGACTTTTGCATGTCTAAATGTGTATAATTTCCTTATCCTAATTTCAAAACACACTCATTTCGCTTGCAATTACTTATATATGCACTCAATTTCACATATTCCTTCAATGCTATAGTTTATCGTCTTCTTCGGTTGCAAACCACATGAACGTACTTATGATTAATGTACATTAGAGTGGGATGCATTGTTTAGATAATGTTTTTGTGTTTGAAAAAAAAGAAGTGGGATGTAACAGAAACGAAAGGTATATTCTAGCGATACAAAAATAAAGCCAAACAGTAAAAATCACAAGGTTTTCGAGATACAAATCAAAAGTCACCGATGTTTGACATACACAAAATAACGCCACCATTAAGTTATGATTAAACATTCAAAATGTGAATTTGAGTATAAAATGTTCGCAATTTTTTTACTTGCTTCGCTTACTTTCGCCGAATTTTGAACCGAATAGGCAATTTTCGATACAAAAATATTTCCAAACACTGCAAAATCTCGAGGTTTTCGAGGAACAAATAGCAAGACACCTCCGATTGGCATACATAAGATAACGCCACTATTAAATCATGACTTAACGTTTAAAATGTGAATATAAACATTAAATGTTCGATTTTTTACCTGCTTCACATAGTTTTTTCTAGTTTTGAGACGAATAGGCAATCTTTTTAGTTTTTGTACTCCATTAGGGCAAATTTTCTTTTCAGAGTTAGTTCGGATTGTTTACAGACTTTTTACGACAGGTTGTATTGCATACTCGTATTAGAGGCTTTGAAGAAGTTTCTTATCTTACAAACAGTCATTATTAATGTGTTATATCATTCACCTAAAAGTGAATTGTATATTAAATTTGTTGCTTCTAGAGCTACAGGGCATCAAATCAGGAGTGGCAGCTATTCGAAAACTTGAACCGATATCCTCTCGAAATGCTCTGTGCGAAATTTGTTCAAAATCTGAAGTAAAATGTGGCTTTGAGAGCGGTGTATGATTTTTATATTAAATGACGTCTTTTTTTGTAAAGTATATCCTATAATAACTCAAAAAGCTTCTTTAAGTTTCTTTTATAGAACAAAATACATGGTAATATCTAACAACGTTGTTAAAAAATGCCGGTTCATATATAAATTAAGCTATGTGGATAACTTACAACATTAAAGACCAATATCAGCCCACTAATACAAAAGATACGGCTTCATTCATAAAATTGTGTATTTAAATTAAAGTAAAAAATACATTGCGAACCATCGCCCGGCCTACAAAAGAAGTATTCAAGTCTATGTTTTAATTGTATCTATATTCGACTTGGAGTTATGGGCCACGTGTGTTATTTTTTTCGATTTTTAATGAATTTAACACTTGTGGAATTTCACAAACGACAAGCTGATTACGCCGATTAATTCTTGTAAATAGTAGCAAATTCTTCGGTTTTAAAAATTTGTTGTTCTTATCACCCACTAGTTTACAAATTATGATTTTGTTCTGGTCCAGAGTTCTAAATATTTTTTTCCTACAGATTTCGGCATCCTAAACACGAAAATGAATTTTAAAAAATTTTCCTCTTATACGTAGTCAAGATAGAATTTTTGGATTTTTTTACAATTTTTTTATGAGATGTCTCAGCTTTTTTAAATGGAAATAAGATTTACTAAAATTAGATTTACTAAAAACAAGGTATTAAAGTCACGTTAGAGGCATTTAAAATTGAAAAAATTTAAATTTTCGTGCAAAAATCACAAATATAAATTGAAAAAAATATAAACAATTATATAAAAATATATTAATACATTAAGCATAAAGTTTCGACTTTCTCGAGCAAAACAGACTATCGTTTTTAAAAATTGTGCAACAAATAGTAGAGTTACACGTCCAGGAAAATTTTTAGCTTTTCAGCATTTTAGTTACTTCTTTACTAACCTTATGTTTACGGTAGAGCAGGGGTGCCTACGGCCGATTGTTTTTGTAAAGCACCCAGCATAGGGTGATGTATAATTACTTCCCACTGTACGTACTTCTTCGCCCACTAAACAAAGTGTAGCTAGCTCTACCATTTCTCACCCAATTTCAACGAACCATGGCTTGTTAAGGTTGAGAAATTCCAAACTTTATGCTTAATTTATTAATATATTTTTTTTGGTGACAAACAATTTGTCGGTTTTCAATTGGTGTAACTGATTTATTGGCTATGTGTACTGTAATATATCAAAGCTATTGTTTTATCGTATTTTGAACCCATTGACCATCATTATGAACAACATTTAATGGTTGCAAGTAAAAGTCATCTAATCCAACGGAAATTTAAAGCTTGAGCCAATTTCCAACCGATTTTTTCTCTGTGAGAACATAATAAAAAACCCTACAAAATGAGTTACTACTAAGTCTATTAGTCCACTTCTTTGGGTGTGGCAACTAAAAAAGTTGTTGGTTCAACCCGATTTTCTTTTCCACCCAGCTGGGTAGGCGGGTTAATAAACAGACTTCGTCTAATGTACACGTCAATGTATATACGTATAATCAATATGGTTCATATTGCTTTAATAACCTTGTAATGCATTTAATTATAAGCGAATGAGAAAAACAAAAAGTCTCACTTCTTCCATTATCATTCCATTACGAACGCCATTTGAATTCAATGGAAATGCAGAAGATTGCAAAAAAATAGAATTCTAATATCGTTGTTCATCTCTTGGCTTCGTTGTATTCATTCAGTCAGCAGTCGGTCGATAATTACGTTAATATCCGGTAACTGGTACTTACATGCACAGCCTCATACATGTGGAACTTGTTCAGTTGTGTGATTGTGGTTGCCGAGTGGTGTAAGCGTATGTGAGAGCGTTTTTTACACATAAATGACTTCGGTTCTTAATGATGTTGAACTTGGCTGCTTGTTTTGCACACAATCAATGATGGTCTGGTCTGTCTGCATGGCCGGAGTACCAGGTATGAATGGATGACGCTTGTTGTCTATGAATTTGGCACACTTAACCCTCAAGTGTATACGAGTTTCATTAAAGTAGTTTGTTTCAACTGACAAAGCCTCATTTAAAATTTCTGCAGGGTGTCTTAGGAAGGCTAGGCCTTTTGAGGTCAGCAAAAGAAGTCCTCTCGTTAGATCTGTAAAAAAAAATAAAATTAATATCTGAACAATTTTATCTTTTGCTTTGCGTAAGATTTATTCTTAATGGCTTCCAACAGAAAATAATCCAAAGGGCTCATATCACAGCTCCAAGGCGGCCAAATTGACTTTACCATTTCAGCTGATTTTTCGATTTTTAAAAATAGTGCATAAAATATCGATCGATCGTAAAATATCGTCTTGTCAAAATCAAATGTCATCCATGTTATTCTCTTGATTCTCATTTTCGAAGAAAAATGGCCCAATGAAACCGCAGCCCAAAATCCACCACAAACTGAGACTCGTTTTGCTAATTGACATAGCCAACGAGATGAAAAAGAGCTTCGTCTGAAAACACGATTTTTCGGTAAATCGCCTGCCAAACAATCTTCGGCCCATTGGCAAAGCAAAAACGCATCGGTTGGTCATGAGTATTCACTTCTTGGACCAATTAAACCGAGGTCTTTATGCTAAATTCTTCTCAAATGTTCACTTCCTGAGAACGATGACGAGTTAATGTTGATGGATGCTCTTAGACATTGCCAGCCACAACAGAAATATATTCGATTGAATGCACTGGGCGAAAACGTACTCGGGTTGGTTTGTACAATAACGATCTATTTTCATGAACTCGCTTCACAAATCGACGCACAAACTGAACTGAAAATTCTTAGCCTATCAATGAAAGAGAATAGTTAGTTTTTCAAAAATATTTTTATTTTTTAATATAATCTCCTGAAACTTCAATACACTTAGTCCATCTGCCATAACCGTTGCCATAACCTTACCAGCCGATCGAATTGTTTTTGCCTTCTTTGGGGCACTTCCTCCAGCTTTAGTCCATTGTTTGGATTGTTCTTTTGTCTCTGTAGTATAGTGGTGGATCCATGTCTCATCAACAGTTATGAAACGACGCTTAAAATCCATTTTATTTCGCTGAAAACGATCCAAACAAGCTTGAGAAATGTTCATTCTTATGCGTTTTTGGTCGACTGTTAACAAGTGCGGCACCCATCTTGCAGAACGCTTTTTCATCTGTAGTTCTTCATGCAAAATTAAATGGACACGATCATTTGAGATGCCTATGCTATTTCACGCACTTTTATTCGTCGATCATTTAATACCTTATCATGCACTTTGGCTACAATTTCTGTTGTTGTTGCTGTTTTTGGACGTCCACTACGTGGTTCATCTTCAATGCTTGTACGACCACGTTTAAATTCAGCAACCCAATTTTTTACTGCTGCATATGAAAGAGCACTTTCACCTAACACATTCACCATATCATTATGAATTTCTTATCCCGATAAACCTTTTTATGTAAATATTTAATGACACCACGCATTTCTAATTTTTCCATTGTAAAAAAATCGCGGATGCGTCTTTTGTGAACACCTGTTTCTATATGAAGGAGTTGCCAGATCGAACATGTGTTCATAGCAGAGATGGAAGTTTCCAAAACACTTAACTTTTTTCTGTTTATACCGCGTTTTTTTTGCTAGACTAAGAAGTTTCCGAACCCCCCTCGTACTTTGGAAGTATGTTTTTACATAATTTCCAATTTTGTTCGAGCATATGGCGTCACTTTTTCCGAAGGTCAAACATAAACCTTTAATTAAAAATAAAAAAATTATGGTTATTCTACCTTTTTAAATAGATCACCTTTTATATCAAATTTTTAACCTGCTAATATGCCTGCTTGTAGACGGCATGATTGTCTTTTGAATCTTTGTAAAGACTTTTTTTCAAGCTTGTTTAACAAACGGATATTAACTCAAAAAGGCAACGCAAATTGTGAAAATCCAATTTTGTTGACAAATGTTATTTCTTTCGGTACAGCATTAAACATGAACTCCAGACAAGGACAAGTAAGAACCATAATTATTTTATATGTATTTACAGCCTGGTACTAAGAACGTAAAAAACGTAGACATGTATATCGCATAGGATTTAACTCATAAATAAGGGATTGTCAAAATTATTTTTTAATTTTTACCGCAATTTCACAGAACTTTATTGTTTGTTTGAGATTTCTTCACATAAAAGGGCGAACTTAGTAGTGGGCTTACGATAATAATTGTTTTAATGCTGAGTATTTGATACAACGGCTGTGGCCTTCTTGACGACATTATATCTATTAAGTATATTCCAGCTCATCATCTTCAGCTTATTCGAAAAACTCAATACAATTTATGGAAATAGTTTTATCGCGCTTTTTCTATTTTTTTTTTCATTTTCTTTCTGTATCAAAAAACATATGTTTTTCATTTTGTTATACAAGCCGGGTGTGTCATAATATTGTTTTTGTTAAAAAAATAAGTCAGGTAACTCTAAATCTTTTCGTTACCAAGTAGCAGCCAACTCGGTTACTTACCGAGTAACTTCCATACCAATGCTTGATAAGTAACCTGAAAAGAACACGGCTAATATCTTCATTCTTTAATATCTTCAATATTTTAGACATAGTTGGGCATATTCCAGTACCAGTAAAATTTCAATTACCAGTAAATTGTTTTACTGGTAATTGAAATCAACTTCAAGTACGAGTAAATTTTTAATGGTAATGAAAATGAAATTCCATTACCAGTAAATTTTTACTGGTAATTAAATGAAAATTCCAGTACCAGTAAATATTTATTTCTAATTAAACAAAAATTACATTACCAGTAAACATTTACTGGTAATTAAGTGAAAAATTGCAGTACCAGTAAATATTAACTGGTAATTAAAAAAATAGCAGTACCAGTAAAAATTTAATAAAATTAAAAAAAAATGTATGCATATTCAAAAAAAATATATTTTTTTAGAAGTTTATATTAATGTAAATTATATTGAGACAATTCAATCAAAATTAAAAAAAAAAACAAACAGAAACAAAATTACTTCAAATTTAATCTCACACAGAAATTTAAGTTTTGAGTATAGTTAGAATTACAGTTTATCACATGTTGCATTCACTGATGCCAGATTTGACGAATTATCTTAATTTTGACGATTTTTTTTATCTTCCAATCTGGCAAAAGTGGTTGCATTTATTAAAACATAAGAAAAACAGGGTAGGCACGTGTCAGTATTGGATAAGTCCGACCATATGATGCCCTTCATTAGGTTATATGAATACGAGTCATCGATCACTTTTAGTTCGATTATGCATTTTTTTACACGACAAAATTACTATTTATTTTTTTCTAAAAATTAATTTTTTTACCATTACAAAATATACTGCATTACTATTTCCATTACCATTAAACTTTTACTGGTACTGCAATTTTTCATTTAATTACCAGTAAATGTTTACTGGTAATGTAATTTTTGTTTAATTAGAAATAAATATTTACTGGTACTGGAATTTAATTTTCATTACCAGTAAAAATTTACTGGTAATTAAATGAAAAATTGCAGTACCAGTAAAAGTTTATTGGTAATGGAAATAGTAATGCAGTACTTTTTTAATGGGTTTTGCCCATCTATGATTTTAGAGAGCTTTAAACGCATAAGCATACATTTTTTTGTCACTACTAAAAATTTATAAATTTTAAGTTCATACTCTTTCGCTGAGTAGGTGCGCCTGATACGCTGTTGCTGACCAATGTTGCCAAATTTCCGGCTAGATTTAGATGCTTTATTTTCATCTAGCCAAAAAGTTCAACCTTTTCAAAAAAGCAGAAATTTTAATGTATGATCAGTACTCTTCTTTTAAAGAGGATTCAAACTTAAAATGTTAAATCGCCCACCCTGACTAAGGCCTAACATCTAGCTAATGCTTTATCTCCTGACCATTCTTTATTAACAGCGACTTTTAATAACAGTGACGGTTAGTACGACCATCATACAAGCAAAGCTATGGTCAAATCCACGTAAGAACATATTACATTGTAAATGTAGGCAACTTCACAAGTAAAAGATCATTGTCAAATCCAAGTGAAAGCTTCGTTATGAAACGTATAAGAAGTTGGTCCAGTTTAGAAAGTATGAGAAAAATATCGGGCATAGCTTTCTTATTTGAAAGAAGTTCCTCGTTTTTTTCCTAATGGAATCTTCTAGATATGAGTGTTATATGCGAAACTCTTTCGCAATCAAAAGGGAACAGATAGTAGCGACAGAGAAAGAAAATTGTAATTGAAGAAGAACGTCGAGATTTTGAAATGTTCCTACCTACATAGTGCAACAGAATTTTTTGGACATAAGTTTAAAGGCAGCTGAAAGTACAGGAAGGAATTCTTTTTTGTTTTGCCGCCATTCTGGTAAACATTAGTCTTAACAGTTCATATTTGGCAGTCCTGTAGTAGAGACGTGGCATATTTATTATGGAAAAATATTCGATAAATCGTTAAACATTTTATCAAAATCAATCATCGATTACTGTGACAATGAGAAAGTTACGTGACATTTTTAGGAGCAACGCAGTATTTATCGTGTAGTGAATGATTTCGAAGAAAGGTGCCTTGCAGCTGATAAACCACAACGTACTGCAAGATCGGCTGAAAACATTACTGCTGCTCAAGAAAGTGTTCAAAACAATCCATCAAACTCTATTCGACGCCGTGCTAAGAAAAATGTGCTCAAAAAGGCTTGCATTATTACCGACATTAATTAGAACAAAAATCCACTTTTTTTCAAAGTGGATTTTTAGAACTTTTTTGATAGTTTGCGAGAACAAGATCTCGGTAAGCCGAACAGAATATATCTATAAGCAAAACTGAAACTAAAAATGGAAGAAAAATGCAAAAAAACGTACCCGAAAAAATGCATCACTTGCCTTACAAAAATGTATATTTTTCACCTTTATGGTCAATAAATTGGCATAACGTCCGCAAATATATTGTTTTTTTATATTTTAAACTTTATTTTAAATAAAACAAATGTGTTTCGATTAATTTTACAGATATCGAGCATGTTTTTGACGTGACAAAAATAACTTAGAGTGAAAAACTTTTTTAAAAGCAGAAAAATATTCGAAATTTCCATATGGAAAATACCAAGTGCCAAAGAAAAAATAATCTTTGTTACGTTTGTAGCAATAAAGTGCCTAGAATAAAGAATCAGGTCCGAATAGACAGATATTCTGCGGAATTAAAAAAAACCACATACTCTTTTTATTTCGATGAACCTTATACAAGTGGTGATGGCTTTACAGTGTGGAAAAGATACTATAACACTCTTTTGGCTTGGATACATAAAAAATAAACAGTTTAATTTTTCGAAGCCAGTAATTTGGGTGGAAGACCCAAACTGACATGATGCAACCAGGTATTACGCATGCAAATTCCTCTTTTTTTCATAACTACACAACAAGCATAAACTTATATTTTTTTCTATAATTATAACTATAAAATGAATCGATAAGCATTTGTTTGATTTGAAATAAGGTTAAAAGACAAAAACAACAAATTTGCGAACGTTTAGCCAAGTTATGGACAAAAAAAGTTACTTAATGAGGAAAAAATGGACATTTTTGTGATTTTGAGACAGTATATGTGACCCGGTCTACGAAAAGGGACCTTCGGTGTGAAAATATCATTTTTCACTTTTTTGGCGATTCGGATAGACTAAAGTGTGCTCTTTCTAATGGCGCAAAGCAGAAGTTTCCAACTCGTAAAGAAGTTTGTCAAAGAACGAAACTAACCTCTTCATCTACACTCATTTCACATGACTTGTTTATCTTTAACAGCTGTTTTCTCGAAAACTTGTTTTTACACCGAAGGTCCCTTTTCGTAGACCGGGTCACATATGAATTTTTTCGGGTTTGTTTTGCAATTTTTTTTTCTCTCAATGGCTACAACTTTGGCTATGAAACTATAGAAATATTCCGTTCGGTTTACCGAGATATAGCAGTCTCAAAGTGTCAAAAAGTGTTTATAATCGACTTTGAACTTAAAAACTTGAGTCAAATTAGCAAAACGTATTATGCCAAAAATCAATCTTTGGAATGTACTGTCAGCCGCCATTTAAAAAACATATGCCCGAGATGACCCAGCAACAAAATGCTGCAAGGTGTTACATAAGGTGTGAAAGCGATCCATCTAATTTATGATTACTCGTTTAAATAGATGCGGCGTTATTACGCAATACAATCTCGACTGTTGGTTTCGGTTTCGTCAAAAGTTATTAGCGTTGACTTAGGCCTGAACGTTACCCCAGAGATAAAATCGAAGGGTTTCAAGTTGGTTGGCATGTGTTCAACGCTCACCTTGATATGACCCAGCCTAGGCTTCGCTGACAGTACATCGAGCAGTCTGCCCAATTTATGATAACTTGTTTTAATAGGTGCGGCGTTATTCCGCAATAGCGTTTTGAATGTTGGCTTTGGATTCGAAAAAGTCCTTAGCGTACTCCAAGGGCAGAACGTTAACACGAAGAAAAAATCGACGGGTTTCAAGTCTCATAAAACGGGTGCCAATTGTTAAACGCTCATTTTGAGATGGCCTAGTCTCGGCGGCGCAGGCAGTGCATCAAGCTATTGATGACTCGTTTCAATATGTGCGGCGTTATTCCGCACTAGCATCTCGAATGTTGGCTTTGAGTTCGTCTAAAGTGATAAGCGTAAACTGAGGACTAACATATTCCCAGAGATTAAATCGAGGGTTTTCTTGGATATACCGTTTTTTCTCTTATTACAGACATTCGGTTTACATTGGTCTTCGAGGGTTACTTTTTATATTTTGGGTCTTGACAATACTAATGTTCCCAGATGCAAACTGGAAGTTCCTTTGGAAACTTTGAAATTATTTAGCATAACTTCACTCAAAACTGTTTGTCATTTGAGGGCGAATTGTTTTGTTCAGTTGCCCGTAAAAAAAAAATTGTTCTCGTTGGATCCCACATAATTTGAAGAATGCTTAAAATAAGGCTCGTATGGATTAGTGCAAAAATATGTTGAAAAAGTATAACTGCGGTAGCTGAAAGGCAGCGTATAACATTGTCACAGGTGACGAATCATGGATCTATGCATATGAACCCGAAACAAAACAGCAATCGACCGTATGGTTCAATCAAGACGAGCCAAATCCCACAAAAGTTGTTCTTGGAAGAAGTACATCGAAGCAAATGATTGCGTTTTTTTCGGTATAACCGGCCATGTTGCCACAGTGCTATTAGTGAAACGTACGAGGTCAATTTTAAGTGGTATACAACCTTCTGTTTGCCAACAGTGTTCGAAGAAATAAGGAAAGATAATAAGAGAACACGGATCATTTTGCATCACGACAATGCGAGCTCTCACACATCAGCTAAAACGATTAGCTATTTGACCACTCAAGATGTCGAATTGGTGGGCCACCGTACAGCCCTGATTTGGCACCCAATGACTTCTTCATATTCCCTAGCATCAAGAAAAAAATGCGTGGTCAACGTTTTTCATCGCCCGTTCAAAAATCATGTTTTGGAGGTGTCTTAATCGGAGTGGAAAAGGTGCTTCGAAAATTGGTTTGTGCGCATGCAAAAGTGTATTTATCTTGAAGGAGAATATTTTAAATAACAATAAAACCGTAAATTCATTGATACTTGGAAGAACACATGTGATTGTACGCTGTCACAGCCTCGGAACCAAGTTGACCTTGGTCGAAAAACATGACTTTTTGTTCACACATTTGGTCCAACATTTCTAGCGCCAAATTAAGCTGTTCGGAATTTTTTTAAAAAATGCTTTAATGAGTCCCGCTATTGTTGAATAATGCATGACGAAACGGCAATTCTTACTGAATATTTTGACATGGTCATAGTGTCGAATTTGCACAGATGAGTGTTAAAAGGTTAAGTTTCTCGTACGACATTCGCATTCGGAGTTACCTTAAACATTACAACTAGCTCCGGTACACATTACTTCTGAACGTGGAGCTAAAGTACGTATTTAAATGATGATGACGATGATGTTGCACACCGTTGTATACCGATGATGGCGGGCGTAGGAGGCGGTGGACCAGCTGGTGATTGTGTATTCCGTATTTTACCATTCGAAGACTGCAGGAGGTTTTTTCCTGTTACTGTTCATTTTGTGGTTTCTCATGTTGCAATTGTATGTTCATTTTATTTTTGATTCGTTGGTTGTTTTTTGTTCGTTTGTTTGTCATTTTGTTTTGGTTTTTCACTTATTTAACTTCTTTCTTGTGCACTTTCGTTTAATCAAAGGATTTCACGTTTGACTTACACATTATTGCAATTTATCAGAAATATGTTGTAATTGGACGTTTGGTGCTGGTCAAATACAGAGAAAGATTTTTCTTTCAGTTTGTTCATCTCCCTCCAGTGGGAGATGTGGCCAAAATTTTCATTATATTTATAAATGTGGACAGGAAATTATTTTTTCTGTTGTAGTTGGGGTTTCTTCCTTCTGCTTGTTTTCTTTGGCGAATCGTAAACAAGTGTCAAGACCTTGTCAGTGTCTACAAAATTGTGCAACTTAAGGGAATGTAACATTAGGCGCGTTCAATTTTGATTGCTTGCTAAGTAAGCTAAACAAGATGGATAGAGTGGAGACAATTTCTAGCACTTAATGACAGCTTGAAGTATTGCCGATAAAAAATATACATTTTTGTATAAATATACCTTAATATTGAGCATATTTCAGTTGATGATAGGATTTTATAAGTCGATTTTCGACTAATCGTTTAATCAACTTTTGGGTGTAAAAAGTCAATGTCGGTAAATCGACATGATAACGTATTCCGAGGTTTAAAACATATGCCTTAAAAAATGTTTGAGATTAATCCGGAGCAATCAACCAAGTCGGTAATAGCGCAAGACATACATAAGACAGAGTTTATTTTCATTAAAAATGGACTAATGCAAATTAAAATTTTATGGTGACAGTATCTGTATTTAGGTAACTGCGGATTTTGAGCTGAAACCGGAAAGGCCATCATAATATGGCCCTACATTGACCAATTGTATTAGCGTTCGCTCAATCGAATCAGATAGTGGTTTTAAATCGATTCGTGCCTACCTCCTTGTATTTTGGGGTTACAAAGATCAGCACTATACCATAATACCCTTTACCTCAGAGAGACGTTGGATATACAAATTTGGTACCTTTCCCCCTCAAAAATTCCTTTTTTTGTACCAATTCGCCAATCTTATTTATCATCCCTTAAACAATTTGACAACAGCTGATAAATTGTGACTGCGTTGTCAGTCTGTAATGCCTAAATGCAGCTTGATTTTGTGCATTTACGTCAGAGTAAATGCAGTTTGGGAGGAGATAATGCACGAGTTAATTTGCATTAAGTCTGCTAATGCACATTAACGCTGTAGTCTGTCTATGCTATTACCTATTGCGGCTTTGTAATCCAGTCTTGTTTGCCGAGGCATAACTTAAAATATTATAAATGACTTTTTAACGATTTGGTCGGAAAAAAATTTCAGCGGCAACACTGGATACATTTGTCACGTATTGCTCACGATACAATTAATCAGATGCAACCCTCTGACTTTCGGCTGTCAAAGATGACATACGCATCAAATTCATGTGACATCTGTGAAAATAAAAACAAAGAAACACACACAACAAATAAAATGCCAAACGTATAAAATGTATAAATTTAAAAGGTATCACAAATTCGTCTAAGTTGTAGTTCTCAAAGTGAATTTCTTATGCGGTCGGTCACCATCAAGGCTTCAGTGGCCAATGGGGTCAAATCGCCAATACGGACGATTACACGATTTGGGAATTTGGTGCGCAAAAGATCGATTGTGGCGCGCCATCCTATATTTTTTTTTTTTTTTTTTTTAAATAACCAACACTCAGGGGATGCCCCCTATACATGCGGTGCATTGCGTTGGCGAGTGGAAAGTAAAGGATCGGAGGGGGGAAAGAGGGAATAATGTTTATTGACACTTGTCTTGAACTTCTGGATGTCGCAATTAGTGGGAAACACATTTGCCGGAAGTCGATTCCACATACGGACTGTACGAGCGAAAAACGAATTTGATCTGTAGTGTATAGTGCGGTCAACTGGCCAATCGATAACAAACGGGTGTGAATTCCTAGAAAGTCGCGTATCCCTGCCGAACATCCTCACGTCAGGAATAAGGCGACGGATGTCTGATGAACACACACCATGAAAGTAACGATAGAACAGTGTCACGCAACCCACATTCCGACGATGATCAAGGGAAACAATAGAGTTGGATACCCTACTGTCACCTATCAACACCATCGCTCTCCTTTGAACACGGTCAAGTAGCTCCAAGGATGATTTTGGAGCACCTGCCCATATATGGGAGTTGTATTCCATCTTCGGCCTGATGTAAGTTGTATAGATATTGAAAAGATCAGAAGGAGTGAAATATTTCTTGCACCGCTTTAAAAAGCCTATGCACTTGAGTGCTTCTTTCGACACTTCGAATACATGTCTCGCCCAACGAGCGTCACATTGTATTTTCATGCCCAGAACATCAAGAGCTTCTGATTGTTCAATATCCGTACCATCGATAGAAATTGACGATATTGCTGGGTCAGCGAATCGCTTGTGAGACAACAAGCAGCACTGTGTCTTACGCGCATTAAAATCTACTCTATTCACTCGACCCCATGAAGCTAAGGTAAGCCAAATCCATGTCTTTTATTTCTGTACAAAAAAGTCGAATAACATGGCGTTGAAACACAAACCGATGACCGATATGTTCCCAGTTCTAAGCTATAATTAACCGGATGGTCGACGACGAGTTGATGTGCTTCGATTGAGCTGCTCACTCTCTGGCTGCAGTATCCAAAATCTGTGTGCACCGATTTTAGTTCCTTTTCGTAATTCGCAGAACTGCCAATAAGAATATAAACAAACAAACAAATGTCAGCAATTAATGACAATCAAAAACTGTCAAAGGAAAAAAATGATTTTGCTAAAAATATTCTCTTGAACAAGCTTAGTACAAACAAGCCCGTGGTACAAAAAGTGTGTTCGTTAAGTAAAAATTTGCAAGTTTCTACTTTTGAGAGCGTAAGGCCAATTTTACTCTATTTAAATTTGCTAGAAAAGTAAACGAACAGCTTCCAGTTTGCAATGAAACAGTATTTTCGTGGGCAATTGTGTGAAGAAAACTTAAAAAGTAAGGTTTACAACAGTAGTTCTCATTCGTTTTGGGGAGAGCCTGGCCTTACAGAGTTTGGTTTTACTTTCAACAATTGCAGCAAAGCTTTCTGAAGAGGGTTGTCACGGACCCAAAATCACGATAAAAGCAGTGTACAGCCACGAAAATCAATGTCACTTTGCCATTTTGTTAAAAACTTGTCTTCTGTTTGCAAGTGGTCTTGAGCCGGTTAATCCATGTTCAATGTGAAACAGCTGATTGTTTACTGTTTGCATTAACCCTCTAAGAAAACCGGCACGAAAACGAAACGTTGGCGAAGTCATTTTTTCATACAAGACTACGAAAACGAACCGATTTTGCGATACGTAAATGCACCGTAAACGTTAATTTCGGAATAAGAGAATTAGAAAAATAAAAGTAGTAGTTTGAATGTATTGGTAGTACGCCAAGGCTAAGCTAAAGTAGTACGTTTACGTAACACTAAAGCGGTCCGTTTTCGTAATACCAGAGTGTTGCGTTTACGTAACACTGAAGCGGTACGTTTTTGTATCTGCAAAACGTTCTGTTTCCGTACTGAATTTCTTTCTCTATCGAAATAATATAAGCTTTTTTATACTGAAGAATTAATGTTGCATATATTGTGAATGATTATGAATTCTTTGGCTATTACAAAATATAGATATGTAGATATAAATATACTACAAACGTTTTATAAATACCTATAAACATATTTATTGTATGTATTTCACGATAAAGTGTAACCGTATAAATAAATAGTTTGTATCTTTCTTTAGAATTTATGAATAACTAATATTATAACACAAGAAATTTTAAATTTACAGTCAGTCCATTATTTCTTTTTAGCAGGGTTTCAATTCTACCTGTGATTATTTTAAATTTAAGGCTTAAGTTATAATAGATAGGAACATTTAGTTTGTAATTTAATACATAATCACATGTGTTTTAAAATTAAAAACTAAAACTGGCAGGATTTTACTTCAACCTGCTTATGAGGCGAATAGTGAAATATTCGCCTCATAAGCATTCGCCAACCTGCTTCATCAATATCCATTACACCCGTCGTCATGCACAAGTCTATTTCTTGATTTTCAATGTTTTTTTTCAGTTCTCTACATTTTTTTTGTTTTTTTACACAACCACTAATTTCACAAACACTTCTAATTTCCTGCCTTACTTCGTAGTATCATTTTTTGTCCATTTTTAACTTTGAAATTATATTAACACTTACAAAAGCTGATTTTGTTTAACCCATATCTTCCCACCGCCCCATTTAAGGTGCACTTACATTTTACGTGACAGAGCTAAATGATAACAAGTGTGGGTAGATGTCATAGTTTTATCTTATTCTTGACGTCTGTGCAGTGAAATAAATAGTGGTTTACAGTGATTGTGTTTTTTTGTTCTTTTTTATAAATCTTCGAGTTTTGTGAATATAAACCAACATGAGTTCCAGAAAAGGGTAAGTGATAACTTTTTTATTTATTATTTATAATTTTAGTGAAGTGATGTTTCTAGTAAGCTATTTGTTATATTATCTGGTAATATTGTGATAATGGTGATATTTCATTTTTACACGTGACTTTTGTAAGGTTATGTTGAACGCCCCATTTGAGGTGCATTGGGAACAGGAGGCACCACGATAGTTTCTTGCAATAATATTATTTGAACGTAGTTTACATATATTTAGGAGTTCTAATTTGTGTAGTTTTTTGTTACAGGTTAACTGTTCATGAAATTATATCTGCCTTGGAAGACGATAACCTTACAATTTCTGCTAACATTTTTATCACGCCACCTGAAAATCATGATCTGAGTGATGAAGATAGTGGAAACGAGGATGCAGTAGAGATAAGTAATCTTGCGCGTCGCCAGTTGTTGGCTGAAGCTGAGGTTCGACGTACGGTACCATCATCCGAAGGAGTTCTTGAAACTGTAGAGGGTATTGATGTTATGAATCAAGAAGAAGAGGAGGAACAGTCATCAACATCTCAAGCCGTTGAACATCCAGCAAAGAAAGCTAAGACTATGGTCAATAGGAAATGGATGCACGCAGATATAAAAGCAAAACCTGAAAAAGAAACCACTACGCCTGACTTTGTTTTAGATAAAGACAATCCATTAGAGTTTTTTGAGATGTTTTTTGATGACAAAGTATTGGAACTATTGCGCTCTAGTACGGAAAAAAATGCTATTGCCAAAGGCCACGTAAACTTTAGACTCACTATCGAAGAGGTGAAAAATTTTATAGGAATTTTACTGTTGTCTGGTTACAATAGTGCATCACGTTACAGATTGTATTGGGATCAGAGCATTGATACTCATCATCCTGGAGTTGCTTCATGCATGGCCCGTAATCGTTTTGAAGAGCTTCTACGTTTTTTTCATGCATGTGATAATAGTAGTCTACCTCCTGATGACAAATTTCGCAAAGTAAGACCTCTTTGGAATTTGATGAATGAGCGATGGCTAAAGTTCTTCCCCGGAGATACAAATTTATCTATTGATGAGTCCATGGTGCCTTATTTTGGTAAACACGGAACCAAACAGCACATTCATGGCAAGCCTATACGTTTTGGGTACAAGATTTGGTCACTTTGCACACGATTGGGCTATCTTATATATGGTAAACCTTATCAAGGGGCTAAAACCGGCAATACCAATCCAAATCTTGGCGTAGGTGGTTCCGTCGTGACTAATTTGATTTCTAAGCTGCCAACTGATGATCACTACAGCTTTTACATTGATAATTTTTTTACGTCTTTACGTTTACTTGATGCAGTGAGTCAGATGGGTCACGATATCACTGGGACTATTCGGGCTAATATAATTGATGGTGCGCCGCTGAAAGATGTAAAAGAGATGAAAAAAACTGCGAGAGGCTCTTTTCATCAAATTACGGATGTAATATCGAACACGACATTAGTGCGTTACAATGATAATAACATCGTAACTATAGCCTCAACAGAAAGCGGAGTTCAGCCAATTGGAAAAGTAAAAAGGTGGTGCAACAATAAAAGGGTTGACGTAGATCAACCGCATTGTTACCAACTATATAACAAGTTCATGGGTGGAGTCGACAGACTTGACCAAAATGTTGGTAAATATAGAATTGGTATAAGGCTTAAGAGATGGTATTGGCAAATGATGATGTTCCCCATAAATGTGTGTGTAAATAACGCATACCAGTTGTACCGCCTTTCACCTGCAGGTCAAGCAAAAGATTCTCACGATTTTTTATCATTTACAAGATACATTGTTCAAAGTTACCTAATTCTTGGCAAAGCGTCATCGTCTCTTCCAAAACGGATTGGAACTAAATCGCCTATGCCAATCAAGAATAAACTGTCTGATTCAATAAGACTCGATGGAAAGGATCATTACATAATCAGAAACGAAACTCAAATTCGGTGTCGTGAATGCCACAAGAATACTAAATTTCGGTGCAGCAAGTGTGGGGTGGGTTTGCATCAACATTGCTCTCAATCTTTCCACACAATAAAATAATGTATTTCACTGATTACTTGCTTTTTCATCTGTTTGATTATTGATTTTATATAATTACTTTAAGTTTTGACTGTTTGCTTTTCTTTTCATAAATAAAACAGCTCCAACATCACGTCGTGTATATTATTTCTCTATATATAATCCATGGGCATATTTTCCCAACGCCCCATATAAGGTGCGGTGCTAAAACTCAGTTTCAATAAAAATCATAAAAATATAACTCAGATTTTTGTCTTATTTAAGAGCTACTTTTTCGATATAGATAACGAAAACAACAATTAAATCAAAATTTGTTGCCTTGGGAAAATATGGGTTAACAAAATCACTTCACTTCAAACATCAACTAAATCAATTAAAGAAAAAACAGTTAATGCCGTTACCATTAAGAAAAAACAGTTCGTTTTCGTATCGCAAAAACGGCACGTAAACGGATTGTTTTAGGTACTTTTTGGTTTAAATACGTTCGTTTCCATTACGCAAAAACACTTCCATTTCGTACCGTAAAAAACGGCACGTTTACGAAGAGTTTTACGCAGAATTAATTTCGTCGTATTTTTATATGAAAAACTATGCAAGTGTTAGTGATATGGCGGTCCGTATGCAGTTCGTTTTCGCTCCGCAAAATGCGTTACGTTTATTTTTCTTGGAGGGAAGGCCCATTTAGTCTCGACGGTTGACGGTAGACAATCAGCTATTTCAGTTGGGGGTTGCATTTTACATGTGTTAGAGGGAGATAACTACAGTTTGACGGTTGACTTCTGCAGGTTGCAGAATCTACCGTCAACCGTCGAGACTAAATGGGCCTTTACATTTAATTTTATTATGAATTTAAAAGTGTTAAGAGTTGTAATAAAAAATGAGCAAAAGAAAACTTTTTTCTTTCTAATTTCAGTGATTATTTTATTTGAATTAATATATATGTTATTAAATCAAATAAAATAATAATCCAATGTTTACTTACCTATTTTGTTGTAAATTTATTTTTACTTATGTTTGTTTACAAAAAACAGCTGATTTCAAACATCTGTTCTATCTTGAAAATTTTGGTTGACTAAAATTTCTGCAACCAAAATTTGCAAACTCTAACATCGAGCTGTCAAAATTTTCTCTCTCTTGCTCTCATTTACTTGACTTTTTGTGTAAACGAACACTATCCAGTAAAAATTTGCACAAATTTGCAAGTAAACGAATACACTTATTCTCTTGAACGAGCTTAGTACAAGCTCGTGGTACAATAAACGAGGTATAGTCAGAAGCCCAACAACAAATAAACAGTTCGCTAAATTGTCAAAGTCACTTGCCAAAAAAAAAACATTTTTGTGAATGCTTGACGATAATTGTGAATGTTTGCTGCAAAAATGTAGCCTTACAAACTTCAAGAATAGCCTTCAGCTGATAGCATATCTCTACCTTGTTTATTGTATTGTGGACAAACCTTAAGCTACTAAAGGTACATCGGAAAAAGTACACTTTATTGAGTTTTTGCTATACAAATCACAATTTTTGTTGATGACCAATGGTGAAAACGGGTACTGTTAGTTACAAAGCACTTAATACCTCAAAAAGGGCATAGTTTGCTAGACGTTTTCACTTATGTATGTGACCAGAAAATGGCCTGCATGGTCAAATCGACGTCCAATAATCAATATTGACATTTTTTGTGCTCAAATTAAGCAAATTTTTGCCGCATATCAAAATATACATTACATTTGAATTTTAAGCTGAGATAAGTCCAACGCAGGAATCAAAGGGGCACAATAGGTCAATTTACAATAAGAGTGTAAAGATGTTTTTGGAAGTCCTCCAATTACATTTCTGTCCATTCTGAACGGGGCGTCTCCGACTTCATTGTTCTCTTCACCATAGAATGGAGTATATATATAAGTTTGTAACATACGGAATGTAACATCTTGACATTAAAAATCTATGACACTATTAAGTATACATGCATAAATAATAAGTCGATTTAGCCATGGCAGTCTGTTGAGTGCACGATTCTTCTCTTATTGTCTTACCTCATCTTCTCTTATTGTCTTTCATCATTTCTTCGAACTGTTGTAAAACAGACGGTTGGATACCACTTAGAATTGACCGTCCTTCGTTCTTCTTAAGGCACTGTGGCAACATGGCCGGTTATACCGAAAAAAACGCAATCATTTGCTTCGATGTACTTCTTCCACGAACAATTTTTGTTGGATTTTGCTCGTCTTGAAAACCCCATACGGTTGATTGCTGTTTTGTTTTGGGTTCATATGCTTATATCCATGATTCGTCACCTGTGACAATGTTATACACTGTCATTGAGCTACAGCAGTTTTACTTTTTCAACATATCTTTGCACCAATCCATACGAGCCTTTTTTTAAGCATTCGTCAAATTATGTAGGATCCAACAATTGTTTTTCACAGCCAACTGAACATGCAATATCTTTTTAACGCTTGTCATACTAATGCTAAAGGATGCCTCAATCTCACGGCATGTCACATGTCCGTCTTGCTTAATCAGTTCACGCACAGCATCGATGGTTTCTGGCAAAGTGACCGAAGTTGGACGTCCTTTACAAAATTCATCCTGGAGCGAGCGGCGTCCGAGACTGAACTCTTAGTACCAGCTATTAACAGTGTTTTTTGATGGTGCTTCATCGCCAAAAGCCGAAACAAGTTGACTTAATCACTCATGTCTCGATAACCCACGCCGAAAATCGCAAAAAAATCATCGCACGAAAATGTTCACGGGATAATTCCATTTTTTGACTGAGATGAATTTTTCAACAAACTGTCAACAAGACAATTCGCCCTCAAATGACAAAACGTTCTGAGTGAAGTTATGCTTAAAAACGGCAAAGTTTCCAATGGAAGTTCCAGTTTGCATCTAGGAACACTAGAATTGTCAGGACCCGAAATATAAATAGCAAACCTCGTAAAAGCTTTGACCCATTTTTTTCTGTTATTCGCATCTGTGGTTAAAGCTTTATTAAGGAAAAAAATTAAAACTTTTGACATTTGACTGATCTTCATTACAATTTGTTAAGAAACCAACGTAAAACTTCTACCAAATCAGTGAATGATAGGTACTAATCTTACTGATTACATTTAAAAACATGTTCTAATCATAATATTTTTTCTTTTATCGCGTAGAATCACAATTGCTCATGTATTTAAACATTTTACTATTTGTTAACACATAGCTAAGATTCAAATATTTAATAATAACTTGCAGTAAAAATAACTTTTATCTTGTAGCATTTTAAATTCCAGAGTTCAGGTAGGGCTTGTGTAGTTGGTCAACTTTCAAAACCCCTCCAGCACTTTGTCCTGTTTTGCTATTTATTAAAATTGTATACAAAAAAATGGATTCAAACTTTCTCAGATGTTCTATTTGCCGGAACGTGAGCAACTTTGCCTCCTTATCGTTTATATTTTGTATTTTCTTTTCATCTGCTTCACTACAGTCTTTCCAACAATTGACCCTATTTCGACCTCCTTTCGTACTGCAAGCAAATTGTGTGTGTTAACGTTTTATTTTCTTTTTTTTCTTATTTTCTTTGGCTTACATTTATTGCACTTGTATCTACTATCTAGTTTTGTGGTACTAGCGGATTTGTTTTGTGGAAGACTGAATTTTGTGTGGTGAAGATTTAACTAAAACCCGAATGTTTAATTGGCATTAAATGGGGTGGGTCTCAAGCAGAGCAATCGGGTATATTCATAGCTAATATGCCAATTTGCGTCGTTTATCTTCACCGTGTTTCAATAATTCACATTATTCAAATTTAAAAACTATAGATGCAACAGAAGTAATAATAACACTGTATCAAAATTAAATAATCAAAATGTTTCTCAAAAAAATATAGTTGTCCTAGAATTTTAACACTATGCCAAGTTTAAAATTGTATAAGCAAAATGTATTAGGATCTTATATGAACAGCATGTAAGCGATAATAGTACATGTTTCATTGCTATCAATTAATTTTAGATTTCTCACCTGACTTGTTCGATTTTAATACAAGTTATCAGCAGGTGGGTTTTTAAACTTAAGTCTAGGAGATTACCGGTAAAGCACTGCGAGGGTCCATTATTTAAAAAAAAATTAAAACAAATGATGGATTTTTTAGAAAACCAACTTTTTGTGATTTTTTCAGAATCGTATTTTAAACCCGCATTAAACGACATTGCGGTTTTAGCCCTTTGACTAAGAATGGAAAATATTTTTCTTTTCAGAAGTGAAGTGATTAACCGCTTTTGTTTGTAATGTATATTAATGATATGTTTGTTAGTGTTGAAACCAGCTCCTGTGTTCCTTTTGCTTTTGCCGATGAGGTTCAATTGTTGTTGAAGGGAAATTCGGACTTCTTAGACGTGTTGCAGAGTAATATTAATTTCGTAACATATAATTTGGCTGTTTGGTTGTCCAGTAATCGACTTACAGTCAATGTGAATAAAACGAAAGCAATGTTCTTTGGCAGTCCTTTGGAGAGCAATGTTGTAGTGTCTGTATCAAATAGTGTAATCGAATTCGTTGATAATATTCAATGTCTTGGTATTACTCTTGATAATAAGTTAAAGTTTGAGGCCCATGCTGTTTCCATGGTTTCCAGAGTTAACTTTACTTTAGGAAAGTTGTACAACTTGGAATTGTCTCTTCCACTACACATTAAAATTAGAATAATTCACGCGATTGTTATACAATTATTTTTGTATTGTATTGAAGTTTCCTCTGGATCAGTGACTCAGGTCATGGATAAGATTCATCGAGCATTCAATCGTGTGGTGAGGTATTTATATTCCCCTAATATGCGGCTGCATGTTTCGGAGTACAAAGATAGGTTTTTGCATTGTAGCTTTATGCAGTTTACAAAAATAAAGAGTTTACATCACTTCTATAAGATGTATAAACTTCAGACACCAATCTTCGTAGTTGAGGTTTTTCAGTTTGGAAGGTCTAGAAGAAATCCACAGCTTATAATTCCCCGATTGAATTCTGATTTAGGTCGATCATTTCACGTGAGAGTTGCTCGCATTTTGAACAGTTTGCCTGTCTCGCTCAGATCATTTAATTACTCCTGCCATACTTATAAGAACAAAATATTTCAACATGTGAGACAAAATGATTTGTAAATAATTAAAAAAAGCGTTTTCTACGGGTATTGCTTTGTCTTTGATTTGAAACCATAGTATTGGCTAGTAGTCTTAGTGTGTTTAACTTTTATGCTGCTGTTACACTACGAAACTTATCTAGTAGTCTTTCATGAATACCTTTTTTTGCGTAATTTGGGATAACAAAAATCTTTTTTTTTATTTAAATGTATACTTAACTTAATACTTATTTATATTAAATTGTTAATCTTACTTTAAGTTTTTTTTTGTATATTTTAAACAAATCTGAAGTAATTTTGTAGCTATATAAGGCCTAAAGGCTCGGTTACTTTTTGAATATCAATAAATGAAATGAAATGAATTTATGGACTCTGTGTATGCATTCAAATTACTTGCAACGAATAGAAGTTTTTTTTTTAACTAGTAAAATAGCTAGAGTCAGTGGGTGGCCGACTATAGTATACCCTGTAATTTCTGGATGTGCAGAAAGACAATCGAAAAGAGTAATTAGCCCCTTTAAATGGACTTTAAATTTTTTATAAATTTTGTTATAGTGATAACCCCTAATGATAAAAGACGAAGTCAGTGTGAAGTATTGGGATATTTAAAAGTAAATAAATTATAAATACATCAACATCTGTTTTTTTCTCATGACCTCAAGCCTAACAATAACTGAAAAATAAACAACAAAAGGTCAACTATACAAATATAAATTTATTTAGATTTTAAAAATAATGTCATATTTCAATTTCTAAATATTTCATTGTTTTTGGTACCCACGGTTTTAGGCCTGTTACCTTTATTTAGCCTAATAACAAAAATTGACTATATTTTAAATTATTCTGATTTGTCCATTAATATTGAAAGCCATTTATAGCCCTCCAGTCTATTTGTATGGGAGACTTATCAAAAAATGGGCCTTTATGGTCCAAGATTGGTTGTTTAACCGAAGTAATATACTTGCCCATGTGCTGCATTTCGATTTTGCTCAAATATGAAACATTTTCCCATAATTGGTGTGCGCTATTCCCAATACGCAACAAAATATTGGGGTTTCATATCGATCCCATGTGCCCTTGTGAATCGAAATAGAAATGGGGTTTTTGTCTTCTATTAGCATATAAACATTAACAAAATACTACAACGTTCAAATTTAATATGTTGTAAGTTCACATTAGCTTTTAATTAATAACATTTTACAAATTGTTGTGCTTGGAAATGGCTACGTACATTTTTTAGGTAAGAAAAAATATTGCTTCTTGAAAATCGCACATTTCTGCTTATTGAGATATGTGTGGTTTCTCTCGGAATGTAGCACCCCATTTCCAAAAAAAATGTTCGAAATTAACAATTCTTGGGACACAGCACATGGGCGACTATTATAGGTATTCTAGAGCGGTTGTATTTGAAGTTGGGACGGAGCTTTTTACTAGGCTGTATCAAAACGTGGATTAATATAAGACTTTTTCAATCCTGTTCGATCTTAAGAACTGTGCAAAATTTCATCAAAATTGTATGTTGTATACGGCTTCTAGAACTAATGACATAGAATCGGTTTACCATATCTGTGGGAGCTACATCTATATCTAAGCCGATTTTCTTCAATTCATTAGCATATTTTCTTTGATCACGAACCTTGATTCTGCAATAGTTCATCAAAATTGAATGTAATATGTGTCTTTAGGACTTAAGACATAAAATCGGTTGAACATACGTGTGGGAGCTTTATCTGAATCTATTTTGTTTCAATTGCAGTAGGGTCCGCCTATGGTCCAAAAACGTAGTTTTCTGTAAATATAAGTATATGGCTCACATAAATCGTTATCGTACTTCCCATGCATATTTAATTTTTTTAACAACCTTTTCTTGGCATGATGTTTATCTTGAGAACACCATCTTTCGTGAAATAATTGCAGCGTTGAACTACTGTTTATGAAGCAATTTCAATCCTGATTTTTAATATCGCTTGAGATTCTATTTCTTTCCGATCTTTACTTTCTAAAGTTAATTTTACTAATATTTATAATAAAACAGTTGACAACCTTTCTTATCTCTAATTTTTCTTTTTTTCATTTTAGATTTTACCCATGTATCCATATAATGTGAACCCGAATTATAATAATGAATGAATTGCAATTCACAGCAAGTTGTGAATAAATCTGCTGGCAGTTATTTAAACAAAATCTAAATCGCGAAGAGATTGTTTTAAGGACCACAGCTATAGAACAAAAAGTCCTGAACTACCACCATGTCTAAGCACACGGATAATGATCATCTCCGCAACGATATTTACGAAAATTTGCCCTGTCAGGCCATGTACAATGAGTCCGTACGCAAGATACAGCAACAGAAGTCCGCACAAGGCCACACCTCAAATAATATCAACATCAACAAGGCACTATCGCAACAATTGCTCTTGAATAATATCAGCAATCAGAGTTCTCACATACAGGGTGTGAACGCCAACTCCAATTCAAACTCCGCGCCGAATAATAAACATCAGAGCGGCGCCAAACATTATGTGGTGGGCCAGATGCCCAAGGAAATGATATATGCCACTCCCTTGCGCAAATCGGATCGTTATAAGAGTGGCGAGAGAAGTCGTTTAACGTCCTCGGCCAATACGAGACCTTCGAATGAAAACGAAACGAACGATATGAAATTAACAAATATTATGGACTACAAACAATTGAATACCCGGGACAGCAATCGCGTTAGCAATAGTAATCGTAATGGTAACTCCATACCGGTGACCGATTTGGACGACGAGCCGGACTCGGGTTGTACCTCCAGCAACATGTATTCCAATCAAGGCATTCCTCTACCCTCCTGCAGTGGAGGCGGTAGCGGAACACCCAGTCATCAATTGGAGGATCGTAGGATACTGAATTTCCTTAAGGACACAACACAGCTGCAGAAGAAAATGGAAATTTCCGGTAAGGATTGCCCGAATTCCAGTTTCTCGAATTTAGCACGCGAAGAACATTTCGCCAACCTGGTGCAACAAAACTTTCCCATCGAGGTGTCACGCAAAAGCTTTGACCCCGAAAATGAAATGGAAGCGGCCTTGGAGGGCGCCGCCAACGGCATTGGTAATCTGGAAGAAACTTCGGATAATTTGGAAGTTTTCATGCACAAGAAAGTCTCGCCCGATAAGGAGGTGAACGGTTTCGCACCTCACCGAGATTATGCACACCACCAGCATCGTTATGGCGCCAAAGTCTACATAAATCGTGAATGGGTTCTGAAGAAAATAGCCATGTGTTTGGAGCAGCGTACAGCGGGTAAAAAGACTATACCCGGTATTCTGGGCCCCTCGGCGAATGGCAAGAACGAGGCATTTGCTGGCTCTTCGAGTTTTATGTCGTCCCGAGCCAAAGCCTCTGCCATCTCTTCGTCAACGTACAATGGTTGTTTGGTGTTGGGTTCCAATGGATCTGGCAAGACATCTATATGCCAGGCCATAATGAATGGCAACTCTGGCACCAGAGGTCTACTCAATCGTAAATTGCTAGCCTCTTACCTTATCGAGTCACAAAATCCCGAGTGCCATAGTCTATCGTTATTTATAAGGAAATTTGTTTTGCAACTTCTGAGTCACTCTTCCCTGATCACTAAAGATGAGAGCCAACGTATAATCGATGAAGGTTTCTCCTTCTTGCAAGATGAAGTACAACAACAGGAATCAAAGCTGGACGAGGCCATGAATAATATTTCGTTGGATGAAAATGTTGAAGATATCCTTATAGCCGAACTGAAGAGAGGAGCCAATGAATGTGATTTGGCGGAGTTGCATAGTTTCCATGAAAGAAAAACTTCCACTTCAAAGAAATCAGAAAATTTACAATTGTTGAGGCAGAAATCAGAACCGGCGCCCAATCAGCAGTCCCTTGACGAGGACGAAATGGGTGGTGATAAAAAGTGCTATGGAACACATCCTCCAAAGGGGCATTTAAAGAAAAGTTGCAAGGAGTTCGACGAAAACAAAGACAATGATACCGAGAAGATAAGAAAAAGGGAAGAATCGGAAAAGGATCTGCCATCTAGCTCTTCAAGTAAGACAAGTCCTGGCAAGAAATCGAAAATTCCCGTAAAGTTAAGTCGACCAAGTGCGGTGGCATCTCCAGTGAAACATGTCAACACTTGTTTGACTTCTGGTGTTAACGCCTCGCCTCAACAGGGCGGGGGTGAGGACATAGCTGTAGTGGTTAATGAAGATTTTAAGCAGGAAATACAGGCAGCAATTCGAGACGACTCCGAAACTTTTTCGGAGGAGAAGCAGAACAACGAAGATATGCCCGAGGCAGATAAAGATATCGAGGGGTTCTCCAAGCCGAACAAAAAAGAAACAACGACTTCAGAGCTAAAGGAGATGGACGATGAAAAACAGGTTAAAGATGAGGTAGACTTTAAGAAAGCCGCTAATGAGGAGGAAGAGAATAACCTTATTGATTTTGAAGGCAAATCCAAGGAAGCCAGCTTGCCTCTGGACGACGAACAAGAACCTATTTCCATTAACACGTTACCTCCCCCTTTGCCTAAAACGAAAAGTTGCCGCACTATCATAGCCGATGGTTACTACGAGATGCTGCTCTCCAATCCGGAGATATTTGAATGTTTAACGGTGGACAACATAGAGAAGAACCCAGACGAGTGTTTCAAGAAGGCCATATTGTTCCCGCTGCTCGAGTTGACACCACCCAAGACAGCCCTTCTGCTGCTGATCGATTCGATTGACGAGAACTACATTAATGAGGGCAATTTGATTTCGACCCTCAAGGGAGGAAGAGGCACGGCCACGGCCCACAAGAGCCGCAATGTAGCGGAACTCCTGTCCAATCACATTCATCTGTTCCCGAAATGGTTGTTCTTGGTGTGTACCACCAAGAAGCAGACCAAACAAATTACCAAAATGTTTACCGGATTTAAGAAGATCACTTTGGATGATCTGCGCAAATCGCATGTGGTCAAAGATGTTCAGGAGTACATCATAAATCGTTTAAATTCTGACTTTAAGGACAGCATAATGTTGACCAAAGAGATTATTGAGTCGCTACACCAACTGTACATCAAATCTAATGGTTGTATACTCTACCTGGAGAAGGTTTTAAATGGCATAAAGGAGAACTTCTTTAGCTTCCGCGAAATCAAGCTCATACCCTGCACCCTGAATGGCCTGTATTTGTATATATGTCAGAAGTCGTTCAACAAGAAGCAATATATGAAAATACGGCCTGTGCTAAATGTTCTGCTGGCCTCTTCCGGCTATGTGGACAAATTGTTCCTCTTTAACTGCCTGAGGACCCACAACTACACCATCGACAACGACGAGTTCGAGAAGCGATTGCAACTGATGCGCAACATCTTGCTATACGACTGCGACCAGAGGCGTTTGAAAATATTCCACAACTCATTTTCCGATTGGCTGGTGGACGTTAAGTTTGCCACCAAAAAATTTATCTGTGACGTCAATGAGGGCCATGTTATGATCTCCATGTACTACTTGCTGGTGTCCGAGACACTCTGCGCCAATACGGTGCGCAAGTTCATCTATCACCTGATCAAGTCCGGCGAATATCTTACCAACCGCACCATTGACTTGGACATGATTTTGATGTTGCTAGAGTCACGCTTGAATCTCAACGATTGTTTCTATACCAATCATTTGAACTGTTGTTCCATGTGTGAAGTGGACTTCAAGAACGACCCCAACTTCTTACCCAAGACCCGCAATATGATTGAGAAATTCTTAAACAACGAACTATGCGACGAGTATTCACAATTGCTGTGTGACTTTTTTAAACCAAGTCTACCCACTGATGCTAAAATTCTGAAATTGCTCATCGAGACGGGCATCAATAACGCGGACACTCAGACCTCTTGTGACTCTTCCCTGATGTCGCCAGAACTGTCAGAAAGATCACAAAATATTGACTTCGAATTGGCCGATCTACTGATATCCAGCGAAAGGTCATGTATTTTGGAAACTCAACGACCGACAAGTCCTTCGGAAAAGAGTGAACCTCAGCATGAGAGTCAAGATGATAATGCTTCCTCCACGCTGCACCAGCTATCGGATTCTAATCGCATTGAACTGCATAAGGGCAAGGCCTTGATTCATATTTTGGCCAACGATGGCAATCACAATTTACTGGAACGAGCCCTGAATGCTTGCAAGGGGCCCATAGACCTAGAGATTGAAGACTACAATGGTCAGACCGCTTTGAATATTGCGGCACGCAACGGTCACTTGGATGTGGTGAAATTATTGTTGACTTTTTCGCAGCCATGCAATGACGGAACTGGACGCATGAAGCGTGTTGATGTCAATCATGCTGATCGCGATGGCTGGACCCCTCTCCGGTCTGCCTCCTGGGGTGGCCACACTGAAGTTGTCAAGCTATTAATAGCACACCCAGCTTGTAAAATTGACTTGGCCGATAAAGAAGGTCGCACGGCTTTAAGGGCTGCCGCCTGGAGTGGTCACGAAGATATTTTGAAAATCCTCATCGAACATGGAGCAGATGTAAATTCGGTAGATCGTCAGGGTCGCACCTCTTTAATTGCAGCTTCCTATATGGGTCATTATGACATTGTTGAAATACTGCTCGAAAATGGAGCCAACGTCAATCATTTGGACTTGGATGGACGCAGTGCTTTGTGCGTGGCCGCCTTGTGTGGTTCCTCGGGTTACAGTAAAGTGATCTCAACCTTACTCGAGCACGGTGCTAATACGGATCAATTGGACAACGATGGCATGTCACCGTTGCTGGTTAGTTCTTTTGAAGGAAATGCTGAAGTTTGTGAGTTGCTCTTGGAAAATGGAGCCGACCCTGATCTGGCCGACTTTATGGGACGAACTCCGCTGTGGGCTGCTTGTACTGCTGGCCACGCAAACGTGGTCAAGCTTTTGCTGTTCTGGGGCTGTGGCATCGATTGCATGGACTCGGAGGGTCGAACTGTTCTTAGTATAGCTGCTGCTCAGGGAAATATTGAAACAGTACGGCAACTATTGGATCGTGGTCTTGACGAAACTCACCGTGACAATGCGGGCTGGACACCACTGCACTACGCCGCATTCGAGGGTTTCCAGGAGGTGTGCCTTCAACTGCTGGAGTCGGGAGCTAAAATAGACGAATGCGACAATGAGGGTAAGACAGCTTTACATTTAGCCGCTCAGGAAGGACGGACCAAATGTATCCAGATCCTGTTGGAGTGTCATGCCACATTCGTGGACCAGAAGGCACACGACGGCAAGACAGCCTTCCGTTTGGCATGCATCGAAGGACACTTGGAAACGGTGCAGTATTTGTTGAAATACAACTGTGATGTTAATTCCAAGGACGCGGATTCACGAACCACACTCTACATTTTGGCTTTGGAGAACAAACTCGACATGGTGAAATACTTGTTGGAGTTCACTGATGTCGATGTTAATATATCGGATAGTGAGGGGCGGACGGCTCTGCATGTGTCAGCCTGGCAGGGTCATGCTGAAATGGTCAAGATGCTAATAACGTTAGGTAAGTTTTGCAATTACTGAACCCGTAAGACTGTCTACGTAATATGCCTGCTTCTGCTTACAGGCAATGCTGATGTTAACGCCATGGATTTAGAGGCTCGCACTCCCCTGCATTCGTGTGCTTGGCAGGGTAACCACGATGTTATGAATATTCTTTTATACTTTGGCGCCTTGGCTGATCATGCCTGCAAGCAGGGGGCCACGGCCCTGGGAATATCCGCTCAAGAGGGACATGAGAAATGCGTTATTGCTTTGCTGAAATACGGTGCTAATCCTTATAAATCCGATCATTGTGGCCGCACACCCATCAAATTAGCTGCCAAATCAAATCGCACAAACATTCTAAAGATCTTTGACAATTATACCAAAAGTAAGTAGAACAATCATTTGTCTACATTAACGACTAATCACTGATATTTCTAATTCAACTCTTAGATGAATCTAACAATCCCATGGAGGGAAAATTCCACCACGGCAATATGTTACGTTCCCCCGACCAGCCGCCCTCAATTCCGGCGCACGCCAATTTAAGCATTGGATGCTTGTCGGCCTCACCCTACCCACCACACGCCTCCGCTTCATCGGTATGCTCGGCGGCTACCACGGCTACCGTAAACAACAACATGGTGGCACCGAGCATTCTGAACGCCTCTAGCTCAACACACAGCTCGAACAATTTCTACCAAAATACAATGCAATCGGATACCAGCAGTTTACACAAGCGTAAAAGTGTTATTTCTAGTCAATCAACCGGTAGCAGCAACGATGTGAGTATTGTACAAAAACGGCTCAATTTTGTCGGTTCGCCGCTTTGTAATTGCATACCAAAAAGGGTTTGACACGCTCCATTGTGGTACCTCCCATACAAATTCATCATTCTTGAAATATCGTTGATGGCTCTTTTACGGTCTAACCCAAAATCAATACCAAAAGCTTCAATTACGTATATAAGGTTAACTTGGTGACAAATAGTTGGATTCCTAGCCATGCCCCTTTTGGTACCCCCACACAAATGGCACTTACAATTGGTAATGAGCAAAAAGATTAAACTAGCTGAGCCTGGAGCCGTTTTTGAACCTTCCTCACGCGGTACTATCCAAGCATATATTGAAACCCACATAACCTTTTTCCTAGTGCATAAATTTCTTTTAAATTTTGTTTCCTGAAAAATACATTTTTCATCTTAAAATGCGTATGGAGAAAAAGTGGTTGCCTCGTCGCATTCCAGCCTCGTCCCATACTCAGTCGACCATTTGCGAGATTTCAATAAAATCGGTAATCTTTAAGCAATGGAGGATAGAAGGAAGACAAATTTAAATTCCAAATACGGATGAGGGCATATATAAGTATAAGTCGGTTCAACCATCTAAAACATTTAAACTCGTTACATCTGATTCTGACCAAAATACGCTTTGAACTTTTCGAGCGATCAATAACCAATTGGACCTTTTCGAAGCATGCCTTGATTTGAAACTAATAAACTCTGGTAAAATGGCCACTCCACTTAACATTTTTCTTCCGATCGTACTCAAATTTATTAAAGTTAATTTTAAGAGATATTTTATCACACATGATATAACTGGTCCATTTCGTTTCATAATTTCATATAGCTCTCATTCAATGGTCCTTCCGGATTTATCGACCAGTCACTCCACAAGCCACATTCCATATCTAGCCATGCTCATGTCATTTTATCATTCGAACAACCCAATTTTTCAGGACATTTTTGATTTTTCTTGTCAAATGTTCAATGGCAACTTCGATTTCATGTTTCAACGATTCAATTGTCTCTGTACGCTTTGCGTTACATTTATCCTTATTGGCTCCCCACAGATTCAAAGGGCTCAAATCACAGCTCCGAGGCACCCAATTGACATTACAATATCGGCTGATTATTCGATTTTCAAAACCAGTGCACAAAATATCGATGGTTGCGTTGGCTGTGTGACATGTGGCCTCGTCTTGTTGAATCCAAAATTAAGCTATAATTTAGCTCGAAATATTGAACAATATTGATCCACATTTTCATTAGACCCTCGTAAAAAGGTCCTTTGGGATTTGATGTCACATATTTAATCCGACCGTTAATTAATCGTACTGCCGCCTTAAGAAAGAAAGTCACAAGCGCCCAAATTCGAAAATTGAGATAAGGGCAGATTCGAAACCGCGAAATAGTTTCTGAATTTTATGTTGAACATAAAAGACCTATTTTTGCATGTAAATGACTGAAAAACGTTTAGCAAAATTGTCGCGTGTTTCGTACTCAAAAAGCTAAATATTTCAAAACTATTAAAATGGGGATGTGACTTTCATTCTTATAAGCCCTACAGGTGGCATTATAAGCCACCATCGTGGAAAGTTTTGGTTTCAAAAAGACTTGATTAATTACATACAGTAGGCCACAGATGAATAAGGCACCGAAACGACCCGAAGCAGAAATTCTTTGGCCAAGGGCTGTACCGCTACAACAACAAAATGCAGGATATCAAGATAATGATTATTTTTATTGATTGTTGTTGAAACATTAAATAAAAATTAATTTTATGAAATCTTAACACTTATAATCTGACAGTTCTTACCAATGAATAACGCCCTCTTTTATGTCTTTGTCTCTGGTTTCATTCATTCAACAGGCACCTCTTACATTTACTCAGCAACTACAACGACAAACAAAGCTCAGTTCGCGCAACAATCCATTCATGCAAAACGCTTCGATTGTTAATTCTAAGCATAGCAACTCGGCTTCATCGTCGTCATTGGCCCATAAAAGTGGTGGTCACCAACGGCATTCGCAAATATTACCCGATCTCAGTGAACATCAAATGGGTATGTAGTCCATCCTTTACTTACACCTGACTAACTAATCTTTGCTTTACATCCTTATTATTTCCTTGCAGCTTCTAATATGGCCAGTAATGAGGCTGATCTCTATGATATGGAATGCATGTCACCATTGTATGCTACACCACCTCACTCACCAAGCAGTGAATTAAGTTCACCAGGACAATTGCCTTCTATCAACAATATCGACGATTGTGCCGGTGCATCGGCCCTAAATGGTGGAAATGGTGCTTGCAGCAGTTCTGGGGGCAAATCTATGTTGCCCGATAATCATTTTGCTCGCGATACCCACATGCGTATTATCTTGGGCAATTTGAAAGAAAATCAAGCTAGCTCGTCAAGGTAAATGTAATACAATTTAAAACTATTAAAAAATGCTTATGTCGGTCGTGGTCGAATATATATTAACCGGCACTTCGGGATGCAGGCCCTTGTGAGAAAATTGCATTGTTTTTGGTAAAAGCGGTTGAACCAACCCGAACCGATTTTCACCAATTTCCCTGGCACAAGCAACTTACTTGTGCCAAATCGCATTTAAGTTAGATCTAATAAGTGGCTGTTAGAGCTACAAACATAAAATCGCATGAACAGATGTCTAGGAGCTATAACGAACTCTGAACAGATTTTCATAAATTTCAATAACGTCCTTTTATGGCCCAAAAAACGTACTCGTGCTAAATTTTATCAAGATTTGATGTTAAAAGGTGGCTTCTACAGCTTTAAACAATAACGTCGGATAAACATATATGTGGAAACTATATTAAAATCTGAACCGATTTTCTTCAATTTAAATAACATCCTTCCTTGGCCCAAAAAACTAACGTGTGTCAAATTTCATTACGATCAAATGTTTTATGTGGACACAAAATCGGATGAACATATATGTCTGTATATATATATATATATATATATATATATATATATATATATATATATATATATATATATATATATATATATATATATATATATATATATATATATATATATATATATATATATATATATATATATATATATATATATATATATATATATATGTCATATAAATCTCGGCTGAACTTTTTCAATTTCAATATCGTCCTTCCTAGGCCCAACAAACGTACTTGTTCTAACTTTCATTTCAAAAATTGGATGTATGATATGACTTCTACGGGGGTTTATATTTATATTTCGGGTCCGGCAATAAAAACACAATAATTTACGAGGATTGCTATGTTTATTTCTGGCTCCATCTGACATTTCCATTGGAAAGTTTAACATTTTTTAGCATAAACGTACTCAGAACGTTTGACGTACGACCATCATTTGTGTTGTTTACAGTGACTTGAAAAAATAAATTTAGCGTGCGATCATTTTTTACAACTTTCGACGTGGATTATCACGACAAGAGTGCACCGATGAACTTAAATCTTTGTATGGCGATAAAGCACTGAGAAAAACTGGTTTAATGAATTCAATCGTGGCCGACGCAGGCTCAAAGACAAAGGTCGTCCAAAAACGGACGTTGTGGCAGAGAACATTGATGCCGTGCGTGAACTGATAACGCAAGATAGTTATGTGACATACCGTGAGATAGAGGCCTTCTTGGGCATTTCTTCCACCAGCATTTATTCGATATTTCATGAACACCTGGCCGTAAAAAAGGTTTGTTCTCGTTGAATACCGCTCAATTTGACAAGCGCTCAAAAAAAGGCTCGTGTCGATTGGTACAAAGAAATTTTGAAAAAATAGGTCGCTGTACTTCAAAAGACGTTTATAAGATCGTCACAGGTGACGAATCGTGGATCTATGCGTATGAGCCCGAAACAAAACAGCAATCGCTCGTTTGGGTCTTCGAAGTCAAGCCAAATCCAACGTAAGTTGTTCGTGGAAGAAGCACTTCGAAGCAAATGGTCGCCTGTTTCTTCTGCAAAACTGGTAATGTGGCGACTTTTCCGCTTGAACAACGTAGGACGGTCAATTCTGTGATACACCACAATTTGTTTGTCTGAAGTCTTCGGGAAAATTCGAAAAACGAACTAGAGAAGACGAATCATTGTGCACCATGACAATGCGAGCTCTCACACATCGGATCAAACCAGTGTCTTTTTGACCGGCCTAACTTGGCACCCAATGACTTCTTTTTATTCCCGCACATCAAGAAAAAAATGCGAGGTCAACGATTTTCGTCGCCAGAAGATGCTGTTGAAGCGTTCAAAAACCATGTTTTGGAGCTGTCTTCATCGGAGTGGAAAAAGTGCTTCGACAATTGGTTTGAGCGCATGCAAAAGTTTATAAATCATGCTGGAGAATACTTTGAAAAACAATAAAACCATTTTTAAAGATAAATATTCGCATTTTCATTATTAGGCATTTTCATTAAGCCCTCGTATCATTGGAAATGGTTTTATTATTATTTAAAATAGTCTCCTTTAAGATCAATACACTTTTGCATGTGCAAAAACCAATTTTCGAAGTACTTTTTCCACTCCGATTGAGACACCTCCAAAACATGATTTTTGAACGCTTCAACAACAGCTTCGGTCGATGAAAAACGTTGACCACGCATTTTTTTCTTGAGGCTAGGGAATAAGAAGAAGTCATTGGGTGCCAGATCAGGGCTGTTCAGTGGATAGCCCATCAATTCGACTTGAGTGGTCAAATAGCTCATCGTTTCAGCTGATGTGTGAGAGCTCGCATTGTCGTGATGCAAAATGATCCGTCGTCTCTTGTTAGCTTTCCTCATTTCTTCGGACACTGTTGGCAAACAAATGGTTGTATACCACTCAGAATTAACCGTCCTACGTTCCGCTAAAGGCATTGTGACAACATGGCCGGTTATACCGAAAAAAACGCAATCATTTGATTCGATGTACTTCTTCCACGAACAACTTTTGTTGGATTTGGCTCGTCTTGAAAGACCCATACAGCCGATTGTTGTATGCATAGGCCCATGATTCTTCACCTGTGACAATGTTATACACTGCCTTTGAGCTACCGCAGTTATACTTTTTCAACATCTCTTTGCACCAAACCATACGAGCCTTTTTTTAACATTCGTCAAATTAAACTCGATTTTTTTTTAGTAAAAGCGTGGCAAATCTTTATTCTAATCGACTGCAATTACTAATTTTCGGAAATTCCGCGGAAAGAATATATAAGTATGCAACAGTTTTTTCAGTCTCCTGTAAATTATCGTAAAAACACACAGGCCTTCAGCTGGGAACACCGACGGTATGTATAAGGGGTTTTAGGTTTAAATACACAACTGCAATATGTACATACTTATACATGTTTTGAATTGAAAACACTTACAGTATGATCAAATCTAAATTAATTGCCTTCATTAATCAGATGAAAGGAAACCGACTAAATGACAAACTACAAACATACGATATTGCATTATCAGCATAAAAAACCGTTCGATTAATTTTTTTTTGAGTTTTCAGTTTATTTCTATGATTTTTAGACTGCCGGAAATCGAAAAATACGCAGCGTAAAAAAAGTTTTAAGGCTCGGGCATACTAAAGCTTGTTTCTTACTCTGCGTATATTTTAACTTCCGGTAGTCTAAAAACCATCGAAAAATGTGTAAAAAACTTAAATTCAATATATAAGAGAGCTTTTCTACGCCGACACTGTAATAACATGAACTTTTTGGAAATTATTTTCATATATTTCAATGGTTTTTGGACAACCGGAAAGCTGCGTATTTCTTAACTTCCGGTAGTCAGAAATCCACTGAAATATGTGTTGATAATGTACAAAACGTTTACGATATTGCATTATCAGCATAAAAAACCGTTCGATTAATTTTTTTTCGAGTTTTCAGTTTATTTCTATGGTTTTTAGACTGCCGGAAATCGAAAAATACGCAGCGTAAAAAAAGTTTTAAGGCTCGGGCACACCGCAGCTTGTTTCTTACTCTGCGTATTTTTCAACTTCCGGTAGTCTAAAACCCATCGAAAAAAGTGTAATAAACTTACAATCAATATATGAGAAAGCTTTTCTACGCCGACACTGTAATAACATGAACTTTTTGGAAATTATTTGCATATATTTCAATGGTTTTTGGACAACCGGAAATTATAAAAAACGCAGCGTAAAGAAAAAAGCTTCAATGTTCCCGGGCCTTAAGTGTGCCTCAACCTTTAGATTAAATTTTGAGCGGTCAAACACCAAACAAAAAATATCATTGAAATCTGATATTTTTTGGACTTAGTTGTGTTGGAAAACAAAACAGATTTGTATGGAAACCATTTAAAAACATGATCCGATCTGGACGATTTTCAATAATGTTCTCCTGTATGCACAACAACTCTACAAACGAAATTGCTGTAAAATCTGATGAAATTTACCACTGTTGTGTTAGTAAGGCCCCAAATCGGGAGGTACAATTGTATGGGGGCAATATCGACCATGGACCGATCAAATCGGCCAAAAACAACATATAAGGAATGTACAGAGTTTCGTCGGGATCGATTCTATTATTATTTGCTTACAAGAATAGATGGACTGACAGACATGTCTAAATATGAATATTTTTGAGTCGATTGGTATAATTATTAAAGGGTCTATCACACTATAAGTGTATGTGACGCGCAAAATAGAAAGGGACCTAAAAGTAAAAATCAGTTTTGTTCAGAAGAGCCATTTTAAAGATTAAAAAACGTGTATCTTTGGGGCTTGGGATCGGTCTCATTCTATGCTCAGATGTTGTCCAAAAAAAAGTGAAAATTGATTTTTTTTACCCTTAGGTCTCTTTCTCTATGCGCTGTCACATATACAATCAGCACTAGTTCATAATATCCCTGTACCACAGAGTGTTGATGGTATAAAAAGTAGTTAATAATTATATCCGCTTTTGCAATATTTCAATACTCGCTTACGCATAAATATAAATATAAAAATAAAAAATTCGCATTTGCTCCCGCTAAACCCACTTTCGTTACATTCCTAATATATATAAATATATGTGTAAAAAAGTGTGAGGAAAAGTGGTTCTATTTTTAAAAATATATGAAATTAACGCTCTTGTTTGGTGTTTTTTTTTGAAGTGTTAGCGCTATACTTTAAGTAACTGATCGCACATGTGCTGCATTTCGACATGGCTCGAAATTATTTTCCCTTTTTTATTGTGCGCCATTCCGAATACCCAAAAAATATTTTTTATTAATTTACTATAGTTTGAATATGTAATTACATTTTACTGCTTCTAGACAAAGTTTGCTCCAATTGTTCCTGAATTTATAATGTATGAGTATTTTCAGAAAAACAACAATATTTTTATTGTTATAAAGGGTATTTTTTTAGACGTGTGGTTTTCGAGAAAAAATAAAACGTATATAATCGAATGTTATGGCCATGAATATTATAAAGATAAGAGTTTGCCATTCAGGGCTGTCATAGAAACCAATGTTGTCACTATCGGTTTTGAAAACGATAAGAAAAAATGCTTTGGTTCACGAAAACCAATGTTATCGTTTTTATCAGCAACAGCTGATTCGAACATTGGTTTTAATTTACATTCGAAATGGACAAAACCTACTTGGTTTCATGACACCAAATGATACCAACATTGGTTTGCAAAAACGACAATTACCAAAATCGATATGGTTTCTATGACAGCCCTGATTATCTTTTAAAAATGATTCGGGCAAGTAGCCGCCGCGACTGGCTCGACCACTTTTTGCAGCATTTTGGGGTCAACAATAACGCGCCGAATATTCTCTTACAAGGCATCAATCGTGTCGGGCTTATCTGCGTAGACAAACGACTCCTCTAACCTCACAAAAAATAGTCCAGCGGTGTTAAATCGCACGATCTTAAAGGCCACGCCACAGGCCCATGACGCTAGATAATGCGCTCATTAAAAGTTGTCTTCAATAAATTGATTGTTTCTTTGGCTTATAGTATGTGGCGCCGTCTTGTGGAAACCAAAGGTCGTACGCATCAACATCCTCATTTGTGGCTTGTGGATTTTCATTACCCAATTTTTGTTATTACCCATTTAACCAAAAGTGAGCTTCATCTTGTAAGAATCAAAAGCGAAGGCCATTTCGTTTTCAATCTGAAATGGCAAACCAAACTGAGCACAAATCAAGTGACAGCTGTCAAAAAGACCAACTCCGAAAAAAGTGTGGCCAGATTGAAAACCAGAGGTCTTAAAATACACACCTTACATACGAACAGTTCGGCATATCCGTTGGATTCGATGCATCTCTTAGCCGACGCCGTTTAAGATGTTCCAGACTCATTTGGCCTCTTCGGGAAGCCATAACAGCTATTAATAAACCTGCAGACTTTTTTTTATTAATTTTTTTTAAACTAAAATTAATAACAAAAAAAATGTGTGGCGTTCAGCTGTAAAAAATATGTTTTTTGTTGTTATTTATTGAACATAGTTCGACTAACACTTAACACAGGTTTTCTCTCTTGAGTTTTGAATGAGTAGTTTCACTCGAAATGAAGCACAACATTTTTCAAAACAATGGGGATAAAAATAATATGGGGATCGAAAAACTCTCGGAACACAGCACATGTGCGAATATCTTTAATTGAAACTGCGGTTTCGATTTATGCTGTGTTAACGTTAGTTTTGTTTTTGAGATAATTCATTTACAAATAAGAGATAATCTTGACTAAATTTCTAATGTAGACATAGCCTAAACGGTTTCTGTCTTCAAGTCCGCCTGTCTGAAGAAGTCGCAAATTATTCATTTATTCATTTACAAATTAGAGATAATCTTGACTAAATTTCTAATGTAGACATAGCCTAAACGGTTTCTGTCTTCAAGTCCGTCCGTCTGAAGAAGTTGCAAATTATTTCCGATCTCGATTAGATGGCGTAGCATGCAAAGAGTTTAGCAAAAATCGTATGACTTCGATTCTGTGTGTTGCAATGACTCTGCACTCCGACTGAGGGACTTGAAACTACGAGGTTTAAAACTTAAAAAAATAGCACCTGTACTCTGTTGGAACATGTTCCTCATATTCTACCCACTTACTCGTACATATTGAATACATATGTATTAAAGTATAATTATGTTAAAATCTCAGTATTTATTTAAATACTCGTATAAACCAATACCTTGTGAAATATAGGGTGATCTATCTAGAGGTATTTTTTTCTTGAAAATAACAAAAAAAACTAAAATTCAAATCAAGTGTGGAATCTTTTTAATTTATTCAAATGAAATTTTATGCCATTTATATTTTGAATATAATTTTCTTCAAATGTTGGCCGCAACTACGCCTCTAGGTTTCCATTCATAGGGTCCAATTTTGGAAGACTCATTCTAGCATTTCGACCGGTATTTCGTAAACGTTGGCTTCCAAGACCTGAATCATAGCTGGTTTATCAGCATACGAGGGCGGTTCGGAAAGTTCTTAGCCTATTAATTAAAGAGAATAGTTAATTTTTCAAAAATATTTTTATTTTTCAATATAATCTCCTGAAACTTCAATACACTTAGTCCAACGCTTATTTAGCAATTCTATCCCTTGATTAAAATAGTTTTCCTCAAGGTCTTCAAAATAGTGGTTTACAACTGTAATTGCATCTTCATTTGAGGTAAAACGCTTGCCAGCAAGGATTTTTTTTTGATTTGGGAACAGGTAAAAGTCACTGGGAGCTAAATCAGGAGAATAAGGTGGTCAAGCAACTCGTACTTTAATTCGTTGATTTTAGCCATTGTTAAAACACTCTTGTGCGCTGGTGCGTTGTCTTGATGAAAAATTATTTTTTTGTGTTGTAAGCCAGGACGTTTTTCTCGAATTCGTACATTTAATTGATCTAAAAGGTTGCAATAGTACTCTGAATTTATTGTTTTACCCTTTTGCAGATAGTCAATCAATAAAATACCTTTGAAGTCCCAAAAAACCGTTGCCACCTTACCAGCCGATTGAATTGTTTTTGCCTTCTTTGGGGCACTTCCTCCAGCTTCAGTCCATTGTTTGGATTGTTTTTTGTCTCTGGAGTATAGTGGTGTCTCATCAACAGTTATGAAACGACGCTAAAAATCCATTTTATTTCGCTGAAAACGATCCAAACAAGCTTGAGAAATGTTCATTCTTATGCGTTTTTGGTCGACTGTTAACAAGTGCGGCACCCATTTTGCAAAAAGCTTTTTCATCTGTAGTTCTTCGTGCAAAATTAAATGGACTCGATCATTTGAGATGCCCATGATATTAGCTATTTCACGCACTTTTATTCGTCGATCATTTAATACCATTTCATGCACTCTGGATACAATTTCTGTTGTTGTTGCTGTTTTTGGACGTCCACTACGTGGTTCATCTTCAATGCTTGTACGACCACGTTTAAATTCAGCAAGCCAATTTTTTACTGTTGCATATGAAGGAGCACTTTCACCTAACACATTCACCATATCATTATGAATTTCTTGTCCCGATAAACCTTTTTTATGTACATATTTAATGACACCACGCATTTCTAATTTTTCCATTGTAAAAAAATCGCGTATGCGTTTTTTGTGAACACCTGTTTCTATATGAAGGAGTTGCCAGATCGAAACAAAATTTAACATGTGTCCATAGCAGAGACTTACACTTAACTTTTTTCTGTTTATACCACGCTTTTTGTGCTAGGCTAAGAAGTTTCCGAACCGCCCTCGTAGACTTTGGACTTTCCGTAGCTCCAAAGAAAAAGTCTAAAGGTGTGATATCACACGATCTAGGCGGCCAATTCACCGGTCCAAAATGTGAAATTAGCTGCTCTTCGAAATTACCTCTCACTAGATCCATTGTTTGACCAGCTGCATGGCAAGTGGCACCGTCCTGTTTATTTGAGGTAGTAAAAAGTCCGATATGATAGAGCAATAGCGAGCACCATTGAAAGTTACGTTTCGACCATTATCATTTTTGAAAAAATATGCACCATAAACCGCACTAAACCGTGGTTTTCTCTGTATATAATGGCACCTCTTGAACCTCTCTTCTGGTTCCTCTTCAGCCCAAATGCGGCAATTTTGTTTATTAACATTGCCGTTGCGCCAGAAATGGACCTCATCACTGAACACAATTTTAGTCGAAAACAGCGGACCTTCTTGTTTTTCGCCGAACGCTCCTTTCCATATTACAGTTGCCAATATTTGAAGGAAATTATATTCAAAAAATAAATGGCATAAAATATCCTTTCGTATAAACAATAAAGATTCCACACTTGATTTGAATTTTAGTATTTTTTTTATTTGAAAAAAATACCTCTAGATGAATCACCCTATATTATTACTGCATTCTACGTTTAAAAAATATAAATTATTTCACTAAATGTTTGGTTTTTCTGTTATTTGTTAAATACCAACAATTTGTTATTCACTTTTTTGTTTTTAATGGGCTAGAGATGGTAAATATTATTAATAAAACTTATTCATTTTTTAAATTCCTTCTCGACGTTTCGTTGGCTTTTTCCGACATCCTTAGGACAATTTATTTTTGATTTTTAACAATTAGTTTACATTTTCATTTACTTATGATTATTAAAAACTGGACAACACTAATTAATAGTGGTAAAATAATAAAACAATATAATGTAGCACAGGTTTACTTAAATTAATGAGTTTTGCTGTTTTAAATATTGCAATTGATCCAAGAAAGCCGACGAAACGTCGAGAAAGAATTAAAAAATTAATTAGTTTTATTTGACAATATTGACCATCTTTAACCCATTAAGAACAAAAAGTTTTCTTTTCCTTTTATATACTAGTTATGTTTTATTAAAAGTTTCTTTCGTTTTCTTTTCCTTTCAGCAAAAGTAAACGCAGTGGCATTACCACTAATCCAGCAATGCGTCTCATTCGCAGTCGTTTCGATTCAGCTGCTCAACTTATACGACGAACAAACAACATCCTATCGAGCAACAGTCAGGGCTCGTCCAGCATTGGTGTCAAATCGGGTACTTTTCAGTGGCGCAAAGAAAGTCAAATGTAAAATATCGTACAATTAAAACAGACGCAAAAGAAAAACTTAAAACAATTCTTCTTCACCTGTATTATTTCTCAATACCTTTTGATAATTTCAATTTATTGTAATACAATCTTTTCTCTATTTGTTATATTTAAATTTATTTGTTTATGTTTTTAAGTATTTGATTTTGTGATAGTTTACACATAAGTTAAAGTAGTTTCTAAAATTTTATTTTATATTTAATTAATTAATCGTAAATTATTTGAAACACCCAAAAATATAAGCAAATATTAACTCGTAGAAATTTATAAAGAGAAACCGCCCTCACCCACGAAAAAAACAAAACATGCATGTAGAAGAGACCTTAAAACATAATGAAAACAAAAATTATTTAAAAACAAATTCTAAAACAAACAAAAAACGAAATTTATCATGAATATTATACACAGAACTAATAATATAACCACAAATTGTAGTATTGAAATTGAAGTTAGAAACCAAAACCAATGTAACGTCTTAGTATATTGACACTGCAAGAAAAAATGTTCAAAAGAACACACACTAGTTTACAGACATTTTACCTATTTATGTGACTATTTTTTTTTTGGTATGGTCTACGGAACTCAGCATTGGATATTTTAAAAAAAAACCTCTAATAAAAAAAATATGTATGGAAATGATTGTCCGTCAAGTACCAGGAGTAAATATCTAAAGAATCACGTAACAAAATGTTTAAAGGCTCGGACATATTGAAGTTTTTTTTCTAACGCAGCGAATTTTTTAACTTCCGGTAGTCTAAACACCGTTGAAATAAATGTCGAAAACTTACAATCAAAATATATTACAGGGCTTTTATTTGCCAACACTACAATATAATGCACCGTCTTTAAGTTTTTAGCATATATTTTATTGGTTTTTAGACAACCGGTAGTTAAGAAACACGCAGCGTAAAGAAAAAGATCTTCAGAGTGCCCGGACCTTAAAGTGATATTTATATAGGAGAGCATAGCACATCGCATGGTCAAAAACGTGTCCTCAATCTATTTTTGGAACATTTCTCACTCTCTTCAGAGTTAGTTTTTGGCAGTAAAATATACCTAAATAAAATTTGGCTAAGATCGGCCGACTCATCTCCGACTTCAGTATTTTGAACGACTCCAGAATCTAACTTCAGACTCTGACTAATTAAATTTGACTTAGAAAAACTTGTGTATGCAGCCTAAATCACATCTACTATCTTTATGTACTAAATCAAATTTGATGCTAATTAGTTTGAATAATGGCCAACATGGTAGTCTTTCTTTAGTTGAAAATAAGTTTTTTATATAATGTGATTGTCAGCAATAGGCAATATATAACTCAAGGTTATAGGAGGAAGAGGGGTACCATTATACAGCTTAGAATAGTTTCCCTATGATGATATAATGGCATATGGACATACCTGCACACACATAGCATATATCATTGAAATATTGCTGCTGCATACAAGAGTCCAAGTATCCTTTTACAAAATGTACTCAAATTTGTCCACAATTAAAAACATCATAATATGGAGAAACACGATTTTATATGGGTTAAAATTAAAGAATAGTCCACAATCGTCCAGAAAAGTTTTTGCAGTGCATAACTACAGTGGAAAGTTCCCAAAAAGCCACTGTACACGTACTATAATCTGGAAACATGTTTAGGACAGTTATTCCGAAGAAATATTGACGGATACACTTGTTCAATATAGATCCTACTTAAAGGCTTTAGAGATAACTTTCAATCAAGGACGATTAGTCCATGGTATACTTATATTATATGCGAAGAGTATAGAAAATTTGAAATGGCCCGTCCTAGAGATCCCAGACTAGCTTTTTTAGACAGGAATCCATACTGTGATCGACTAATGCTAGATTTTTAAAGGTGTGCCTAAAATGGAGGTATATGTACAAACAAAGGGGCTTGTGTCTATATTGAAATCGCGAAATTTAGGATATCTTTTACATTGCCGAATGGGTGCAGCGCCTTTCAGACGGAAATGCAAGCAATTTTAAGGGCTTCGGACGCTATATCAAGCAGCTCTGCACATATATGCGGAACTTGTTTCCTATTTTGTTGACTGCAGACTATAACAAGTCATCAAGTAGCGCCGAAAATTCTAGATGGGCACAGGCGGTCTTAAAACTTACTTTATGTGGAAGCTAGCTAAACTAGGATTAACAATGAAAATAAAAAAAATCACACAGGTCATAAAGTGAACATTATTTAGTCCGGACTAGATATTGCAAGAACGGCAGTACTGATAGGAATGGTTATAAAGACTCTTAATGTTATATTAGGAGTCATAATGGGTCACTGTTCAATAGAATCGATTACCACAAGATGGAAGAACAGCTCACCACACATCTGCAGGATGTGGGAACAAATCTAGGAACACTCACAATAGTAGTCAACTTTGGGCTAGTTTCTAAAAAGTGTCCGATTTTGAATGACTATAGTCTCAAAGTATTTCCATGTCTCAAAATAAACCCTGAGTTCCAGGCTATAAGAACTCAAAAATGTTGACTAAATCAAAAGTTATAGACGTTTAGCCGAATGAAATTGATTCTGAATCACTGTGCGTCGTTGGAAAGTTATTCTGATAAGCATTCCAAAGATTCACAAATTGCTCCAATTCTATGGAAATTGAATATGATATAACGATATTTATTGTTATCTCGGCAAATATTTGTCACCGACAACAAATTAATTTAGTATTCTTTGGTCCAAATATAAAGTTGCATCTTGGTTATTTGTAATCTGGGGTATCATGATTTTTGTAAATAAAAAAAGCTTTATTACATTTTTACCAACGTTTGGTCGATTTTATGTCGACTTCTTCAGGGGATTCGTCTTTTCAAAATAAATTCAATTAAAATTTGTTTTATCGATGGCAGAAATTTTCAGTTGATTCGAGAGTTGTACTTAATCTAGACTTAAGCCTAATTGAATGTATGTATCTGTAAATCATATCCATAGGAATACATTGTAATATGTCTGCAGAAGTTGCGGTTGTTGTTGTAGCGGCAACTGTGTGCTGGGGTGACAGCCCTTGGCTGAAGAATTGCTCTTCGGGTCAAGCGGTCCATAGAACCGACTATCGTGGGTTGAGGTCAATGCTGTTGTTGTTCTTCAATAAACTGATTCTTGTGAAATTCCAGAGAAATCGCCCCGTAGCCGCGAGCCCATACCACCAACTAACACCTTCTGTACCAAACTATCGAATCTGGGAGGCCAAATATAGAATAAGGATTTTATTTAGCTAAATTCTTCACTTTAACACCAGCCTCGACTTCAGCCAAATTTTTTAAACTCTGCCTTCACAGTCATGTTTCTGACTTAATTTATTTCGAACAATGTTTTTCTTTCAACTGATTCTTTACGTTAAAAGTTACAAATCAAAAAGACTAATTTTGGCTAATCAAACAATTCCGTTACCGATCAAACAATGTCCCAGTTTTTTTTATACAAATTTGCCTAGAACCTTAAATGATCGTTTCATGTTTTGGTGTAGACTTTTAATAGACTGCACCTCCATATGTGACGCGCAAAATAGAAAGGGACCTAAGGGTAAAAGCCAGTTTTATTCAGGAGAGCCATTTTAAAGATTTAAAAACGTGTATCTGTGGTGTACCATCACTTTCATAAAACGCGCATATCTCTGGGAGGGATCACTTTTGGGACATGGGATCGCTCTTATTCGATGCTCAGATGTTGTCCACATCAAAAAAAAGTGAAAATTGGTTTTTCTTATAGTTAAATATAAGAAATATGCATACAATGTGCACATAAGCCGCCTTTCACCTATTAATTTGTGAATAATACATTCTTTTGATTGGTAAAGGGCATACATCGTGGAAATAAGAGATACCTCTCCTTGGACTTATTCTATTTTTTTTCGGATAAGCTTTAAGTGATAGATTCTAATCAAAAAAGTTTTCTTCCTTCCTGTGCAGACATAAACATAAAAATTTGTTGTCTTTAATTTTGAATTTAAAATTAAAAAAACATGGTTTAAAAACGCATGCAATTCCTGAGTTCAGCAGTCCAAAATACACAAAAAAGTAGTCAGTAATTTAATTTTTATTTTACGTAAACTAGTGTCATTCGACTAAAGAAAAACAATTCCTTTATGGATTTCCAACAACAGAAATATTTAAGCAATATTTGCCATTACATTTTGGTTAAATCCAATTATGTTCAGTTCAATTAATTTAGTTGCCCTTATTTATGTAGTCTTAATACTCATATTATATTTAAAGAAATATATTATTAGACAAAGAAAACACAGAGATGATTGCGAAACCACCCCTTCCTTCTCCTCCTCCTCCCAAAACATGAAATTCTCCTTAAGAAACAAAACAAAAATCGTATTGTTTTTAGTTTAACGAAAAACAAATGTACTGACACTTATTATTACTAGTATACACGATCGAAATTAAAACGCAAGCATTAATTAAATAAATAAAAAACAACAACAAAATACACAAAAATCAATGCTAACCATGCATACATACAAATACATACATAAAATTACACATTTAAAAGAAAAGTTTAAATAAATTATTTTCGATTTAATGAAAACACACACTTCTTTTTAAAGACATTTTTATTTTATTTGAAAAACACATTTGAGCGATTCTCTGCAAAACGGATCATAAAACAAGTGTTGATCTGTTTTAAAAGTAAAAGTCGGTGTCTGAGCATTTTTGTTTCAAAAAAATATTGAGATACAGTCGACTCCGGATACCTGAAATGCGCTTAACTAAAAAATATCGGTTTTATGAAATATAAGTTTCACAGAAACAGTCAACTCGCGGAAATGGAACTTATTTATTGTTGAGGGTGCTCACTTTTGTGATTTCGTTCACGTTTTCGAACCTGAAATTTTAAATTGTGGAATCTTTATTGGTAATTTGAAAGGACATTTTTGGCATTTATTTTTTGAATATAATTTCCTTCAAATGTTGGCCGCAACTACGCCTCAGAGTTTTCATTCCGAGGGTCCAGCTTTGAATGACTCGTTCGAGCATTTCCACCGGTATGGCTTTAATGACACGCGTAATGTTGGCTTCCAAAACCTGAATCGTAGCTGGTTTATCAGCATAGACTTTGGACTTTACGTAACCCCAAAGAAGTGTCTAAAGGTGTGATATCACTCGATCTAGACGGCCAACTCACCTGTCCAAAACGTGAAATAAGCTGCTTTTCAAAATGACCTCTCAATAGATCCATTGTTTGATCAGCTGATTGGCAAGTGACACCTTCCTGTTTAAACCAAGTGTCGTCAATATTACGGGCTTCAATTTCAGGTAGCATAAGATCGATATCATGGCGCGATAGCGAGCACCATTCTCGCACCAAATCGTGTTTTTCTCTGGGTATAATGGCACCACTTGAACCTCTTTTTGTTGCTCTTCAGCCCAAATGCGGCAATTTTGTTTATTGACTTTGCCGTTGAGCCAGAAATGGGCCTCATCACTGAACAAAATGTTGGTCGAAAACAGCGGATCTTCCGATTCCACACTTTATTTGATTTTTATTTTTTTTGTTCTGAAAAAATACCTCTAGATGGATCACCCATTATATTCTGACGCGCGAAGATGCATTTGAAAGGTACAAACTTATCGATTAATATTTTATTTTGAATTTTTTTTTTGTTATTTTGTATTTGTCCTAAAATTAGCCCAATGTGATTACTGAGTATTGAAGAAATAAATTTATGGGATCTAATTAAAATTCACAATTATAAAGGGTGGTCCAACTAAAACGCAAGATGTAAATTGTAAATAAAGTTTTTAGAGAATTGTCTTATTAACATAATTGTCATTCAAAATATGACAATTATGTTTGAAATAAAATGCTCGCCACGGTTTCGTTGGCATATCTTTATCCGTTGGCTCATATTTTCAATGACTCGGAGATTATATCATCGTTTAGCTCTTGAATTGTTGGCTTCTTAAATGCGTACACTTTTTCTTTTAAATATCCCCAAAAAATGAAGTCCAACGGTGTATAATCACATGATCACCTCGACGTGAGATAACACGGCCATTGAATTTCTCGCTAAAAAAGAGCCATTGTTTCGTTGGCTGTGTGCATGTGGCACCATATATCGTCCAGGTCTATATTCTCAATTTCTGGCCACAAGAAGCCTGTTATCATCTCGCGATACCATTTACGGTAACTGCTCAGCCGATGAAGAAGTACGGCCCGATGATGCCACCAGCCCATTAACCGAACAAACACACACTCTTTGTGGTATGACTCACAATTAACATCGTGCATTATCGTTTGACCACACTTTAGAAGAAAATGTAAGACAGTGGAAAATAGGTACTTTGGTGATCGACCTTTTATTTAAAATTGGTAAATAATTAAAAATGCCATTAAATGTTTCCGTGTTTACTTGCCTCGTATAGTTGTGATCGATCAACCAAGAATCAACAAAACTTTTTTCAACAACTTTTTAAGTAAGGGTATCAACGCAATTCAGTTTTACAAGAGTTAAAGGTTGACTACTCTTTACGTACAATTTGAAATTTGAGCGCGACAGCATTTAACCCATTCCTGCCTAATGGGTATTTAAATACCCAAGAAAATGTTGATACATAAATAATTTTAGCGTGGGCCAGGTGAGCGATATCACGGTAATTTTTTTTATAGAAAAGTGGAAAGATTGGGTTAAATTAAATCATTTACAGGATTTTTTTTCCGGAAAATTGCTGTCAAACATAGGAAAATGGTATGGTGAGTTCGGATTTTTTTTGAATTTGAACACAATTGGAGTTAATGTATGACCTTTAAAGCTACACTCCTCAATTCGGGATTGCTCTTCGGATCAATCCGGTCCATAGAACCGGCTCTCGTGGGTCAAAGTTAATATATTTTGACGCGCGAAGATGCGTTTGAACTTAGTGTGAGGGCAATTTAAAACATGAACCGAAAAAGTGCAATTTCACCAGAGTTATATTATAGCAACTAAGAACGTTGCTCCAGCCGGCTGTCAGTTGTGCTAGGATTGAATAGGTTTTAGTAGGAGTAAGCTACTTTATTTGCGGAATTGCAGGAGGATGTTGATGAAGTACTTTATCTGTAGCCGTTTATGGCTTCGGAAACCGCCTATTAATGCGTGGTTATCAGGGCATTCGAAATAGACCATTAGTTCAAATCCGACTGACTTTTTGGATGTCCTCGCTTAGCACATGAAGTCCTTACTGATGTTGCAACTGATAAATCCATCGATCGCTCCATTCTTAACTATGCTGCACCACTGTGAACCTCGTTCCCCAGCGAAAAGCAATGAAAAAATTTGCAAACGACGCTAAATAGTGCACTCCATATTGCTACCGGCTGTGTTTAACGATCTTCTCTATGAGAGGACCAGGATGCTGTCAGAGTAGAAACAGAACACTGCGGCTACGGCGACGGAAACCGGTGCGGCAAGAAAATGTAAATTAAATTACGACGGTTAACTTATTTGCAAACTAAACAAGAATTATTTTGAAAATGTTATTTGTAAATTGCATGAGCAATCAAATTCTTTTACTTTTATTATAATTTTAACGCAATGTTGTGTTTCTACTCTCAATTTTTGCTACTGCCTCTCACTATGTGCTGCCATACTTTCATGTTTTTTGTAAACAAAAACCGTATGGGCTAATAGTTGTTGTGCATATTTGCAGTAAGAAGAAGAAATCATAAATTTTAAAAGTTAATAAAATGGACCAAAATAAAAAAATTATAACAAAATAAAAATTATTTTGATTGTTCATGCTATTTACAATTGAAAATTTGAAAATAATACTTGTTTAGTTTGCAAATAAATTTATTGTATTTTTTTTCAAAATAACTCAAGGCCAAATAATAAATAAAAACAGCTGAAAATGACAACAAAAACCGTCGCCGCAGTGTTCTGTTTCTACTCTCAGTGTGGTTTTTTAGTGCGGTTTCGACTCTCAATTTTTCATATACATATATTTGACAACCGCTACCGCAATGTTGTGTTTCTACTCTCACTCAGGCAACATAAGATCTACCATCAGGAACTTATGGTTGGGATGACTCGGCAGGTGACATGTCAGCAGCACATTATGTGGCCTGACTGGCAGCATCCTAGGGCTCTCATAGAGATAATCCACACTCGTCATTTAGACACAACCGGTAGCAAATTTCTCCATTGCCTGTCGCTGGTAAAGAGGCCCATAGTGGTGCTGCATAGTTAAGGAAGGAGCAATCGATAGATTTATAAGTCGCTACTAATGTAGCTAATTAGGAGGCTCCATCTAACGCTTTAAGTACCTTGTTCCTCGCTTCCACTTTCTTGTTGATGTAGGACGTGGGAAGAGAAGCGGAGAAGGTAGTCGATGACTACCCCAAGTATATTTGGATTGTGTACAGTTGAGACACGCCTGCCTTCCACAGCGATGTAAAGGTCCATATTAACTTCTTTAGTGCAGGGAGTGAAAAGGGACACAGTAAACTTTGCTATAGACGACTCAAGAATAGTCGGATATTTAAGTACTTACGCCGTCAACGCTAACTCCTAGTGAGATGATGAAACAATCATCGGCGTACGACACCACCGTAACATTTTATGGAGGAGAGAGGATCAAGTGTTGAATAATATGGGTGACAGAACTTCTCCTAGTGAGCAATTATTTTGATCTTGTGGTATTTGGAATTCTATGAAGGCTTGCCAGCCAGGAAATTGACAATCCATCGTTTGACATCATTTGTAAGGGAGGAACTCATAATAATACCCTGTGCCACAGTGATGTGTAGGGTACTTAACTTACATTTATTTCAATTAATAAAAGTTAGAACAAAAATGAATGCCCACAATGCCAAGTATCGGCTCTGTGACACTGGGTACAAAACTTACATTTATTTCAATTAATTAAAGTTAGAACGAAAATGAATGGCCACAACGGCCAGCGGCGCGGAAGGTGCAAACACTGAAACCACTGGAAAAAGCTGTTACTTATCTTATACAGCCCAGAGGCAATGCGAAAATAAGGACAACGCATGTAAAATCGTAATGAGAGAACGAGCTTTGGATAGTGATGCAGAAGTGTCTTATATTGTTAAAATGGAATCAACGGATATGGACCACGAATTACCTGTAAATGAATATGGCACTCAGCACCAAAAGCTTGTAAGCAGGCCTCTGAAGCTCTACTCGTTCGATACGGAATGAAAGTTGTACTCCGGCAATAAATTGTATTTTTAATTATTAAACATCTGTCATTTCAAAGTTGATCTCAGACTCTTGAAAAACGAAAGTCTGTGTCAGTTCCATGTTCCATGTCGTGTCCGACACTCAGCTAGGATGATCCATTGGCAAAATATATTTAAATAGCTGCCACGTTGATGTTTCTGTTGATCTGTTTCCGACATTCAATGTATGTAGCTAAGATTGTTTCCAGCACATTTGCAAGGCGATTTACAAAGTCAGAAGTACACAACTTTTAAAACTTTGGAGAAAATAAAAAATGCACTTCCAGAAAACGGCAGCTTAATTTTGATACTCAGTTTTTATCTGGTAAGTGTAGGATTTCAGACTCCTTTCTGAGTAAGACGATTTTATTCTTTTCTTCATCACTCGAACTACGATTTGCATTAGAGATGTGGTTTTTGTTGTATATAAATTATCTTGTCGTCGTTTCAGTACACCAAATTGACACCAGTCTGATGTGGACGTCGAAACTGAAGTGATTGACTATAAAAAACTGAAGTGATTGACCCTTAAGTTATTGAAATATTTTAAAGTTTGAAAGATCATATCTCATAACTTTTTACAGGAATAACGATTGGATTTAGTACGCATGCTTGTTGGTATGGAAAGACACCTTGGTGAAAAAGCGGACAATGCAACGCATTTTTAATGTGAAATCGTCATAATACCAAAAAATGCACAGTCGCTTTGGATTTAATTTAGTATGATATTCTAGATCCAAAAAGATAATAATATTTAATGATTAGGCAAACGGACGTGGCATTTTAGTTTTTCGTTGACAGGCGATAAGTAGGTGTTCTGACAATGATATTACGGAACGCAGTTCAAAATGGAGGACATATTTGATTCAGTCGATATCAGACAATAATTGTCCATCTAGTGAAAATATGTCAAACTAACATGTCTTTAAGATATCACTTGCGCACTGCCCGCAATTGTACGAGTGCTATATATATGTGTCGCGCAAAATAGAAAGGGACCTGAGGGTAAAAACCAGTTTTGTTCAGGAGAGCCATTTTAAAGATTTAAATACGTGTATCTTTGGTGTACCATCACTTTCATAAAACGCGCAAAACTCTGGGAGGGAACACTTTTGGGGCATGGGGTCGGTCTCATTCGATGCTCAGATGTTGTCACATCAAAACAAAAAAAAAGTGAAAATTTATTTTTTACCCTTAGGTCCCTTTCTCTATAATATTTATCATCGAAAATGGTTTTATTGTTTTTCAAAGTATTCTCCAGCATGATTTGTACACTTTTGCAAGCGCTCAAACCAATTTTCGAAGCACTTTTTCCACTCCGATTGAGACACCTCCAAAACTTGATTTTTAAACGCTTAAACAGCTGCTTCGGGCGATGAAAAACGTTGACCACTCATGTTGTCCTTGATGTGCGGGAAGTCATTGGGTACCAAGTCAGGGCTGTACGGCGGATAACCTATCAATTCGACGTTTCGGCTCGTCAAAAAGGCGCTGGTTTGAGTCGATGTGTGAGAATGATTCGTCTTCTCTTGTTCGTTTTTCAAAATTTTCCGAAGACTTTAGGCAAACAAATTGTTGTGTACCACTCAGAATTGACCGTCCTTAGTTGTTCAAGCTGAACAGTCGCCACATGACCAGTTTTTCCGAAGAAACAGCGTCCATTTGGTTCGAAGTGTTTCTTCCACGAACAACTTTCGTTGGATTTGTCTCGTCTTCGAAGACCCACACGGTCGATCGCATAGATCCACGATTCTTCACCTGTGACGATCTTATTAACGTCTTTTGAAGCACCGCGATCGTATCTTTTCAAAATTTCTTTCCACCAATCGACACGAGCCTTTTTTTGAGCGATTGTCAAATTGTGCGGGATCCAACGAGAACAAACCTTTTTTACGACCAGGTGTTCACGCAATATCGAATGTATGCTGGTAGAAGAAATGTCCAAGGATGCCTCTATCTCACGGTATGTCAAATGACGATCTTGCATTATCAGTTCACGCACGGCATCAATGTTCTCTGGCACATTGGGAGTAATATCATGAGTTGGGAATAATATCATGAGTAATATCATATAATATGCTATTCATACGATTTATCTCAAAATCAATTCTTAAGAACTGAGTTATGAGGTTAACTTGGCAACAAATAATTGGATGCCACTTCCAAAAATGCCCCTGTTTCATCCACATAACTTGTCTTCTAGTGAATGAAATTCGCTTATATTGAGAACTTCAAAATATTTTATTACGGCTTTATACAGGTGTATGAAAAGGTGAAAGACACGCCCCATTCGGATACCTCCAGTGAACTGAGCATTTGTCCCACTTTTGATATTTGCATAATAATTTTAGTACTATTCATAGGATTCTGCTTAAATTTTTGAATATTTTGAGATTGATGGAGTAATTAGATGGATAAATGGAGCCTCCGTCATGCCCCTTCTTATACTGGATGGCCCAAAAAAGACTGAAGGGCAAAACTATTCATACCTTTTATGTTTGTATTTTTTCTTCTTTTTTGCAGGTTTTTGTAGTTTTCAAAATCGTTGAATTGTATTATTCATCTGGCAAGTCTATTATCTCAACTCAACAAAAATATCCTCGTAATTTTAATGTCAGAACAGTTCCCAGTTACAACATGATTAGGAACATAATCTCCCGTTTTGAGAAACAGGGATCAGTGTCAAAATCCTAGGATATTACCTCAGCGTCAATTACACCCCTCCAGATGCACTGTTTGGTAAGGTGTTTTGGTTGATAATGTAATTGATCCACATTCTTTTAAAAATGTGGAGGGCCAACCAGAAACCATATACAGGGTTCTGCATAGGACTAAGATTACAAATTTTTTGCGTCCGCAAGTTAAGAATAATCTTAACATAAGTTTCCAGCAAGATGGAGCCACAATCGCATTTCTTCGTAAGCTTTTTGGCGAGCCATTCAGTCCACATAACATACTCGTAATGAAGCAGTTTTTTCAACTAAATTTTAATTAAAATTCAATGTTTATCTTTAATTAAATAAAGATAAGATTTTATTAAACGTTCTGATATATGTTAATTTTTACAAAAGCAATTTGCTCCTAACTAGCGAAATTGTCTATAATGGATTTCATTCAGGTAAATATTTAAAAAGTACATTTTAGTACGTACGACCCGTTTGATTTGACTTCAAGCAATTGCCCGTTAGGAGTAGCAGTATGTAACGGTACTAAAACTTCAGTACAAAAAATGGCTATATTTAAATAAATAAATGACTACATTAAAAAATATTTAGAAATGGCTGCCTGAAAAAGTATAATACTGTGTTGAATAGGTCAAACATAGCAGGGTGCTATGTTTACACCAAAAAAATTTCTCTTAACATTTTTAGAAAACTTAATTAATATATTTATTCAAGTTAACATAATTCATTAAATGTTTTAAGCTGGACTATTTTAAATCCACATATGTAGGTCCAACTTCAAAGTAGCAAGTTACCTTTCCAATCAGATACACACGGAAGAATATGTGGTCTATGGTTAAATATTTTGAACATCGACCAAATTTTGAAGTAAAAATATAAATCTGATCAAAACATGGTTTAAATCGATAAACGTTTAAAAAAACGAAATATTCACGAGACTTAGTTAAAGTATTTAGAAATCAGCAAACGCTCAAAGCTAAGATTGCAATATGCTTAAAATATTCGGTTGCCTGGTTCGTGAAGACGACAACTGAAGAGTTTTGCACCAGGTTCTTTCAAATCGCTTTAAATAAATTGGCGAGGAGCATAAACAATGGCTAGACATTCCTTCTAAATGCAATCTTGCAACGTTAGGCTTATTTAATTAGATCTCTGCTATAAATCAAGTAAGTCCTTGCTATCAAATCAAAACAAAAGCTTTAAAAACTTTCTTGGGATACAACAACTGAAGCGTTTGTTTGAATATTGGGAGTATATAGGAAAAAATATTCAAGAAACGACTTGCACCGTTTTTATTCTTGTTCGAGACCTTTTTGTTGTTTCTTTTTCAGAATCAACTAAAAAATTTGTGAAATGTATTGGCTACGGTTACCAGACAGACTGTACAGCTATTTCTAAAGCCGCCAAGGTTTTCCTTCAGCAGTCTATGGCAACGATTAACTCGGCTACTAATCAAATGACTTATACAGGAGTCTCACTATGATTAATGAGAATTACCCTTTGCGCATAGTCTTCGAACTGTGCGATGAGCAATCTTCACAGCTCAATATCATTTCCACCAATTCCGTTTCGCATGGGCTTTCGTTGAAAACCACAGATGCAAAAGCACAGAGTGTGTGTGTGTTGTACATGTACTCATACATGCGTTATACATTAGGGCGTACCAGTCCTTATTAAATATGTTTTAGTTTTGTTAACATTTATCCGGTCTTTTATCATTAATATGACTTCAACAGTTTTTATTCTGGTTCGAGACCTTTTTGTTGTTTCTTTTTCAGAATTATTCAAGAAATACTATAAGCGATTGATAACCGAGCTCGCTTAAGGGTTCATTTCAATTATTGTTTTTCGAACTGTTATTTTTAATTAACACGAAAATAAGTTTTTCTAAAAACTTTAATTTTCAAAACGAACGGGGTACCAGTAACGTATAACGAATATTCTTAAATGTTTTCTGTTTAGAAAAACTTTTTTATTTTTGTACAATGTTGTGTAGTTTTCGCTTTAGCGACCTCTTAAGCAAGTTGCCAATCGAATGGGCGCCCATTGTTATAGCGGACACGAAATCCGTGGAAAGTTGATTTTAATTCCGTATGCGAAAGAAGCTTAACATCCGCTAATATAAGTCAGCCGTATAATGAATGAGAATATCAATATCAATACCAAAAATTATTAGAAAACTGAGATTTCACAACAGTAGGTTATCTTTAAAGACATTTATGATTTTAACGAATTTTTCTTTCGACTACATATACATAATCACAACAAAACCAAAAAAACACAACAAAATATAATTCCTTTTGACCAATATTAAAAACTAACTACAATTTAAGATACAATAAAATACTATAATATTTAAAAAAATCACTCATATACATTGAATGAATGCGTTCTCATAGTACAGGCATACAAAATTCTATTTTGTGAGGCACTTTTTTACGAACACATATGATTTTCCATAGCAAGGAAACCAACTCTCTGAACCGGACAGACTTATTTTACAAAGTATTTCCTTCAATCTTTACACTCTGAAAAGCATACATATATTTTTGAGTTTATTATTAAGCGACAAACTCAAAGTAAACCTTAACAACAACCAAATGAATTATATACGTAAAGAAAATATAGATATTTATATATCATTATTAAATAAAAGTAGATTGAAACCGATTACAGAAACACAAAGTAAAAAAAAACTAAAGGGTATGTAAAATATTATTATTGTTAACCTACTTACATATAATGAGATATTGAAATTTAATTATGTTTGCCAATGAAAAAAAAAAACACACACCATTGGCATTATTCATTGAAACTTAACACATGTATATTTACAAGAATTCAAGTGACAAAAAGAAATGAATAACATATTTGCAGAGTTCATTAACGAATAAGAAGAAAATTTACAGGAATTTTTTTGATTGTGAATGTGTTAAAGTGATTTTTTGGAGAAACAGACATTAACATTTGCTAAATGTAAAAGAAAACTAAAGAAAATTAAATGCAAATAAATATATATAAACATTTTTTCGAGTTTAAATAAACCAAATACAAAACTAAATTGTCTTAACTTATTTCGAATTATCGACAAGAATCTTAGGATTAGCCACACGAAAAACGTTCGGAACCATACTAGCTAAGGTGCTAAAGAGATCTTCTGATATATCATGAGGCAACATCAGCTGCAGAGTGCTGAAATTAAACAAGTTCAAGTACAGTTTAGTGTAAAAACATGTAAAAACGTAGTTAAGTTCGAATCTAATATACTAGAGTTTTATAAGTAGATTTTGGCTAATCAATTGATCAACTATTGGGTATAAAAAAGTCAAAGTCGACCTTTTGTTTTTAAAAAAGTCTAAAGGTTTTTTTTATTTTAACTTTTTTATATTCTTTAAATGCATCGAAACAATGCGTATTGATTAAATTTATTAAGCGCCTTCATTTAATTTCGTTAATTGAGAAATACATATAACTTTGATGTTATTGTATGTCGAGGTACAAATCATATGCCTTTAAAAATGTTCTAGATTAATACAGAGCAATTAATCAAGTCAGTAAGTACTATCACTGAAGTTATATTCTGCAGTATAACAAGTTTATTTTAATTATGTGGCGAACTGATAAACAGCGATACCAGAAATGCTCTAATAACTATTGATACCTATTAACACGATGGTGTCCGAAGAGATTGTGCATTCCAAGGCCGACAAAAAGGAAAACATATGGGGGTTCCTTGACAAGAGTGTAAGCTTTAGGCGCGAAAAAAACCATTATGATGGCAATGGTGTTCTAATAAAGGGTGATCCATCTAGAGGTATTTTTTCAGAACAAAAAAATATAAAAATTCAAATCAAGTTTATTGGTAATTTGAAAGGACATTTTATGGCATTTATTTTTTGAAAATAATTACCTTCAAATGTTGGCAACTGTATTATGGAAATGAGTGTTCGGTGAGAAACGGGAGGATCCGCTGTTTTCAACCAAATTTTGTTCAGTGATTAGACCCATTTCTGGCTCAACGGCAACGTCAATAAACAAAATTGCCGCATTTGGGCTGAAGAGCAACAAGCAGAGGTTCAAGTGGTGCCATTACACCCACTGAAAACCACGGTTTGGTGCGGTTTACAAGCTGGTGGAATCATCGGTGCATATTTTTCAGAAACTATGATGGCCGGAACGTAACCGTGAATGGTGCTCGCTATTGCGCCATGATATCGATCTTTATGCCACCTGAAATTGAAGCCCGTAATCTTGACGACACTTGGTTTTAACAGGACGGTGCCACTTGCCATACAGCTGCTCAAACAATGGATCTATTAAGAGGCCATTTCGAAAAGCAGCTAATTTCACGTTTGGGACAGGTGTGTTGGCCGCCTAGATCGAGTGATATCAACTCTTTTAGACATTTTTCTTTGGGGTTACGTAAAGTCCTTAGTCTATGCAGACAATCCAGCTACGATTCAGGTTTTGGAAGTTACATTACGCTTGTCATTAAAGCCATACAGGTCGAAATGCTCGAACGAGTCATCCAAAATTGGACCCCCAGAATGAAAACCCTGAGGCGTAGTTGCGGCCAACATTTGAAGGAAATTATATTCAAAAAATAAATGCCATAAACTGTCCTTTCAAACTAACAATAAAGATTCCACACTTGATTTGAATTTTTATATATTTTTATTGTTCTGAAAAAATACCTCTACATGGATCACCCATTACAATTGAGGCACTGCATATCATAAGACATAGCCTGTATGTAGTAAAACAGACCCTAATCCAATACTTATATGAAGAACAATGAGAGCGAGCAACCCTTTAATGAAAAAATACATTTTTAAATGGTTGCCACCTCTGCCCCGCGTGAGAGATTATTTTCGCTGGCAGTTATTATTGCTACTCAAATTCGTAGACAAATTTCTCCAAAAAATTTAAATCAATTGATGTGGACATGTTTTTATTCTGGTTCGAGACCTTTTTGTTGTTTCTTTTTCAGAATTATTCAAGAAATACTATAAGCGATTGATAACCGAGCTCGCTTAAGGGTTCATTTCAATTATTGTTTTTCGAACTGTTATTTTTAATTAACACGAAAATAAGTTTTTCTAAAAACTTTAATTTTCAAAACGAACGGGGTACCAGTAACGTATAACGAATATTCTTAAATGTTTTCTGTTTAGAAAAACTTTTTTATTTTTGTACAATGTTGTGTAGTTTTCGCTTTAGCGACCTCTTAAGCAAGTTGCCAATCGAATGGGCGCCCATTGTTATAGCGGACACGAAATCCGTGGAAAGTTGATTTTAATTCCGTATGCGAAAGAAGCTTAACATCCGCTAATATAAGTCAGCCGTATAATGAATGAGAATATCAATATCAATACCAAAAATTATTAGAAAACTGAGATTTCACAACAGTAGGTTATCTTTAAAGACATTTATGATTTTAACGAATTTTTCTTTCGACTACATATACATAATCACAACAAAACCAAAAAAACACAACAAAATATAATTCCTTTTGACCAATATTAAAAACTAACTACAATTTAAGATACAATAAAATACTATAATATTTAAAAAAATCACTCATATACATTGAATGAATGCGTTCTCATAGTACAGGCATACAAAATTCTATTTTGTGAGGCACTTTTTTACGAACACATATGATTTTCCATAGCAAGGAAACCAACTCTCTGAACCGGACAGACTTATTTTACAAAGTATTTCCTTCAATCTTTACACTCTGAAAAGCATACATATATTTTTGAGTTTATTATTAAGCGACAAACTCAAAGTAAACCTTAACAACAACCAAATGAATTATATACGTAAAGAAAATATAGATATTTATATATCATTATTAAATAAAAGTAGATTGAAACCGATTACAGAAACACAAAGTAAAAAAAAACTAAAGGGTATGTAAAATATTATTATTGTTAACCTACTTACATATAATGAGATATTGAAATTTAATTATGTTTGCCAATGAAAAAAAAAAACACACACCATTGGCATTATTCATTGAAACTTAACACATGTATATTTACAAGAATTCAAGTGACAAAAAGAAATGAATAACATATTTGCAGAGTTCATTAACGAATAAGAAGAAAATTTACAGGAATTTTTTTGATTGTGAATGTGTTAAAGTGATTTTTTGGAGAAACAGACATTAACATTTGCTAAATGTAAAAGAAAACTAAAGAAAATTAAATGCAAATAAATATATATAAACATTTTTTCGAGTTTAAATAAACCAAATACAAAACTAAATTGTCTTAACTTATTTCGAATTATCGACAAGAATCTTAGGATTAGCCACACGAAAAACGTTCGGAACCATACTAGCTAAGGTGCTAAAGAGATCTTCTGATATATCATGAGGCAACATCAGCTGCAGAGTGCTGAAATTAAACAAGTTCAAGTACAGTTTAGTGTAAAAACATGTAAAAACGTAGTTAAGTTCGAATCTAATATACTAGAGTTTTATAAGTAGATTTTGGCTAATCAATTGATCAACTATTGGGTATAAAAAAGTCAAAGTCGACCTTTTGTTTTTAAAAAAGTCTAAAGGTTTTTTTTATTTTAACTTTTTTATATTCTTTAAATGCATCGAAACAATGCGTATTGATTAAATTTATTAAGCGCCTTCATTTAATTTCGTTAATTGAGAAATACATATAACTTTGATGTTATTGTATGTCGAGGTACAAATCATATGCCTTTAAAAATGTTCTAGATTAATACAGAGCAATTAATCAAGTCAGTAAGTACTATCACTGAAGTTATATTCTGCAGTATAACAAGTTTATTTTAATTATGTGGCGAACTGATAAACAGCGATACCAGAAATGCTCTAATAACTATTGATACCTATTAACACGATGGTGTCCGAAGAGATTGTGCATTCCAAGGCCGACAAAAAGGAAAACATATGGGGGTTCCTTGACAAGAGTGTAAGCTTTAGGCGCGAAAAAAACCATTATGATGGCAATGGTGTTCTAATAAAGGGTGATCCATCTAGAGGTATTTTTTCAGAACAAAAAAATATAAAAATTCAAATCAAGTTTATTGGTAATTTGAAAGGACATTTTATGGCATTTATTTTTTGAAAATAATTACCTTCAAATGTTGGCAACTGTATTATGGAAATGAGTGTTCGGTGAGAAACGGGAGGATCCGCTGTTTTCAACCAAATTTTGTTCAGTGATTAGACCCATTTCTGGCTCAACGGCAACGTCAATAAACAAAATTGCCGCATTTGGGCTGAAGAGCAACAAGCAGAGGTTCAAGTGGTGCCATTACACCCACTGAAAACCACGGTTTGGTGCGGTTTACAAGCTGGTGGAATCATCGGTGCATATTTTTCAGAAACTATGATGGCCGGAACGTAACCGTGAATGGTGCTCGCTATTGCGCCATGATATCGATCTTTATGCCACCTGAAATTGAAGCCCGTAATCTTGACGACACTTGGTTTTAACAGGACGGTGCCACTTGCCATACAGCTGCTCAAACAATGGATCTATTAAGAGGCCATTTCGAAAAGCAGCTAATTTCACGTTTGGGACAGGTGTGTTGGCCGCCTAGATCGAGTGATATCAACTCTTTTAGACATTTTTCTTTGGGGTTACGTAAAGTCCTTAGTCTATGCAGACAATCCAGCTACGATTCAGGTTTTGGAAGTTACATTACGCTTGTCATTAAAGCCATACAGGTCGAAATGCTCGAACGAGTCATCCAAAATTGGACCCCCAGAATGAAAACCCTGAGGCGTAGTTGCGGCCAACATTTGAAGGAAATTATATTCAAAAAATAAATGCCATAAACTGTCCTTTCAAACTAACAATAAAGATTCCACACTTGATTTGAATTTTTATATATTTTTATTGTTCTGAAAAAATACCTCTACATGGATCACCCATTACAATTGAGGCACTGCATATCATAAGACATAGCCTGTATGTAGTAAAACAGACCCTAATCCAATACTTATATGAAGAACAATGAGAGCGAGCAACCCTTTAATGAAAAAATACATTTTTAAATGGTTGCCACCTCTGCCCCGCGTGAGAGATTATTTTCGCTGGCAGTTATTATTGCTACTCAAATTCGTAGACAAATTTCTCCAAAAAATTTAAATCAATTGATGTGGACATGTGGTCCATGTATATAAATCGACTGCTTTAAAATATAAACTTTTTTAATTTTTTTTTTAAACTTTAATATTACTAATGTACAAACTACTTGAAATTCCTGATGTTTATAAGTTTATAATTACACTTGCTTTCTTAAATATAATAAACACGTCTACCAGACGGTAATGGGTTTGCTTTAACTTCGCTGAATTACTAATTCCACTTAAAAAAAACTTGGTTTTTATTCACAAATATTGCATTCGTTTCTCTAAAGAAAAAGTCAAAAACCGATTTTTTTTTAACTAAAATATCAAAAAGTCTAAAAGTCGACTTTTGATTTTTTCTAATAGTCGAAAAGTAGACTTTTAGTCTTAAGTATATAACCCTATTTTTAACCCTCCACCATCTCCGTACGCTACTGAAATTGTATTTCAGTATGGTAATGGCAAGGTTATGGCCGTTGGCGGTGAATCCATGTTGGACTTATGATTTAAGCAATCTTATTCAACCAACTCGTAAAACTAATGTCATATTAAGAAACGTAATGCAATTTGATTAGGCTTTTTTCGAAAATACCGTACTGTTTTCATATGCAAAGATGTTTTCAGACACACCCCCTTTTTAATTATATTGCCGATTTTGAATTCACCATGGTGAAAATTAAAAATTCTGTTAATCATTTTTAAAGTGATTTTTACTGTAAACCAAGCGCAGTCTGTTTGCTAAAGGGTGTGATATTTTTGCAAAATAAATAAAAGTTAATCATGACGGACAACCACAAGCAAGACATTAGCTCTGTTCCTGTACTTTTACTACGTTTACTACTTAAACTACTTTTACTACAAAAAGCGTTAGAGAAAATTGCAAGCAACTAAAGATTCAGATATTACAATTGAATCGATTGAAATCCAGATATGACAACTATAATTCAGAACACAACAATTGAAACTCAAAAATTACAATTTAAATTCAGAACGCATCAATTGAAATTCAGAACACATCAATTGAAACTCAAAAATTACAATTTAAATTCAGAACGCATCAATTGAAATTCAGAACACATCAACATATACTATGTGTATATGTATATAATGCAACATTCCATTAGGAAACAAACGATGAAATTCCCATGAATAACTAAGTCCACCCTATTCTCACTGATAGAAGCCAACATTTTAATGACAGTTACGATCAGCTATACATTTCACAAAAAATTATTTATACCACGTAGAATCAGCAAAATTCACGAGGTGGAAAACAGCCGTTAAAAATTTAAAATATTCTTGTCCACATCTCAGTCAAAATAAATCCATATTTGGATTCGTAGCTTTAATTTTAGTATCCATATCGCTATGATTATTCTTCGTTCGTTTTGACCATTTGGGCCGTTCTTTGAGCCTCATAAGCCGAAATGTCCAGCCCATGTCTCCATTGAAACGATTGTTAATCCACATTAAAACGATTGCAAAAAAAAATTAATTTTGTTTATCAGGCTGATTTCGCCCATTTGTAATAACAATCAGGTTATGACCATAAACCATCATTATGATATGTTTAATAGTTCTGGAATAATTTGTTGGCCCCTATCATGCTGACGGTCGGGCGGACGGACAACTATAGAAATATAGATGATTTGAGAATTTTACAACGATCATTAATATGCATAACATTTTTTGGGGTCTCCGTATATTATTTCCAGGATTTGCAACCGATATGACCAATTTATTATACAACTTATCCTTCGGCCAGAAGTTATGATTGATTGATGTGTTCAGAATTTCAAATGTAATTTCTAAATTTTAATTGATGTGATTAGAACTTTAGTTGTCATTTCCAAATTTCAATTTATGTGTTCTGAAATCCAATTGTAATTTCTGAATTTCAGTTGATCTTTCCTGAATATCAATTGATCTTTCCTGAATATCAATTGATCAACTGAATATCATGTGGAAATGCTGTAGTAAAAAAATTCAGGAATAAACCTATAAAAGAAAAAAGAAATGTCAATGGGCATGTGTTCAAAAACGCATTTATTCAACATCTACTGCGGAAATATCTCGCAGGCGTGCAGTAAAGAAAGGTTTGATACAATGAATGAGTAAGCACCAGTACTAATTCCGATTTCGACCAAATTTTGTATAGTATTGTATATCCAATTAGTTTGCTACTTTGACTGAGAAGGTTCAAATATCGAACGAAGTAAAGAAGACTGACCTGAAAGACTGGCTAACTAATGAAAAAACCTTCGTGCAACACCACCAACTAGTACCTTGACCGCCTAGTCAGTCTCCCTAACCTACTCATTACTTCATATGTATGTACATTTGTGTGTGTGTAGTATTGTTGTGTTTTGCTTCGACAGTACTTATATATATAGCCCAATTTGGATCAATGGGCTCAATTTTGAATATAGTGCCCACACAAATTTTCTGGTTATAGTGAGAAATGCTTTCCAGTATACAAGAATAAATAGATACCAAATGTTCTCACAAATACAAATATGGCATTATTTTTTATATATGGATAAATTTAGAGTCCGGCCCAAAGACTTTGGCTTTTCTGCGCAACCAGAAGTGAGTGTATAATAAAATTTTTTAGGGCCTCTTCTATTTATAATGTATATAAACGACTTTTCTGCGTGTCTGGAGTCATACATATGCAGCATATTTCTATATGCTGATGATGTTTTACTTCTTTTTAATGGTGGTCGGGATAGTTGTCATGCTTTAGAAGAAAAAATTAACTTCTGTCTAAATCAGACTGTCGGGTACAGTCAGGTAGTGTCGGGTACAATCGAATATAATTTGCTTAAACTAAGCCGTATTATGAACACTGTTACTCCGTTTGTATATAATGTTCATAGGCGTAAACATGTACGAGGGCGACCGCAAAACTAACTGGCCTGGCACATTTTCTGTTTTACTAGCCACTTTTTTGTTTTGTTTTTTAAAAGCAATCTTTTATAAGCCATCTGTCAAAATTTCCGAAATATTTAATAATTATTTTCTTTGTTACAGGTGATTGAAGTAAACAAGTTTTATAATTTTTGAAAAATGGAAAATAAAGAGTTTCGTGCGGTAATTAAACACTTTTATATGAAAGGTTATACGCCGCAATTAATCAAAGATGAATTGGATTCTGTTATAATGCACCATCATACTCCACCGTGAAATCCTGGGTTCAACAATTTAAAATGGGTCGTTCAAGTACGGAAGATGAACAACGCTCTGGAAGACCGAAAACTGCTACTACTATTGAAAACATTAGAAAAATTTTTAATGAAGTGACTAAAGATAGACGAATAAAGCTCAGAGAACTTGCTGATATTGTTAAAATACACGAAAAACAAGTTTGGAGTATTTTACATGATGAACTCCACATGAAAAAGCTATCCGCAAGATATGCGCCGCGTTTGTTGACTTTGCCCCAAAAAATCGTCCGTTCTACCAATTCCATGCATGTAGTATTTAACATGCAGTTAAATACTACATTTTTAAAAAAAGCCCCAAAAACATATGATCATCAGATTTTTCATTTTCTCCCTTTCTTCCGATTTAGTCCTTTTTTATAGCTTACTTATCAACAACTATAACACACACACTACCTCTTACATGAATAGCGCCCCTAGCTATAACACCTCTGTATTTTTCAAGTACACTGAATATAGCTGTCTACCTTTTACGCATTTCGTTCTACTCCTACCATATTTGACACAAAATCGGTCGTATATCACCCTCATTTTTGGTGCGTGTATAAAACTACACCAATTTAAATTGAAAAAGAAAAAATACATAAATAATTAGAGAAATTCTAAATTAAAATTAAATATCGTAAATTGAAATTGAAAATTAGAATTGAGTAATGCAAATTGAAATTAAGAAAATATAAATTTAAATTGAAAAACGTAAATATAATTTGAGAAAATGCAAGTTAAGAAATATAAATTGAAATAACACAAATTGAGAATTGTAAATTGAATTTGAGAATAAACAAATTGATTTCGAGAATATGTAAATCGATATTGAGAATTTGTTAGGTGTTTTTTAGGTCAACACTCCACTCCGTAACTATGAATAGATAGCAAAATCCACAAAAAAATATGTAATTTGTTTTTTTAATGTGGATTTTTAATGTGTTTACTTTGTTCGGTAGAATAGTTTACTGCAGGTTCTTCACTTAAGTGTATAGCCGTTGATCATGGTTTAATAACATTCGTTGCTACCTGCAACTAAAAGCCTTTTCGACTAAGTAACTTCTTAGTTTATCTTTGAACAAAATGTTCAAAAGAAACATGGTCTTAAATCTGACTATGTCTGTATGTATCTGAAAGAAATGCTCTAATATACTCGAACTAGAGAAGTAATTCTAAGTACCCTTTTAGTACTTAGCCTGGATAACTATCAAGTATAAGCCTCTAACTACGCTCAGTACTAAAACGGCTACAACAAATAATTTTCTATTTAGCAAAATTTACACTTTTTCTTATTAAATAATTAAACTATTGCTGTTTTGCTATCCAGTATAAGTTTCGAGGGTTCACATAAAACACTAAAAATTTAAAGGACAAATGTGGTTACTAAACAAGTTACGCATTGTATTTGAGATTTTTTTGTCTTCATCAAAACATGGTCTTCCTTGTATGTGGACATAACTATAACCCCTAATCAGCCTAATGAACATTAAGGTCGAAATCGGTAATACAAATGGCAAGTTTTTCGCTCTCTTTTTAAGTAAAACGTTCTTCGGGTGATTTTTATTTTGAATAGAATACGGGAATCTGTAAAATCGCAGGATAGTAAAGATCGGTTAAGAGAATCGGTAATAATATGCCAAAGGAGGAAATACGATTAGAAAAGTTGTTGTTTGTGAGAATGCACCCTGTAAAAGACAAATTAAAACCGAGTTTCAAAATACATATGTGACAGCGCATAGAGAAAGGGACCTAAGGGTAAAAAAAATCAATTTTCACTTTTTTTTTGACGTGGACAACATCTGATCATCGAATGAGACCGATCCCATGCCCCAAAAGTGTTTTCTCCCAGAGATATGAGCGTTTTATGAAAGTGATGGTACACCAAAGATACACGTATTTAAATCTTTAAAATGGCTCTCCTGAACAAAACTGGTTTTTACCCTTAGGTCCTTTTCTATTTTGCTCGTTACATATAGTTAGTTATTGTTGTTGTAGTGTCACATAGTGTTGAGGTGACAGGCCTTGGGTCGATCAGGTGCATAGAACCGGCTGTCGTGGGATCGACATATAGCTAGTTTTCTTTAGCAGGGACAATGAAGTCCTATTGAACCCAAAAAATACATATGGTTAAAAATCAAGTCATACCAAAAACACACTTGAACCACCAAGTGTATCTACTTAAAGACTTAGCGAACCTCTCAGCAGTACTACAATTAACTATGTTTTATCACCAAAGAGCATTCAAGTGGTGGGTATGCCAGTTGTTGTTAATAAGGAGTTTGTATGCATTATTTATAACACATGTTAGTATCAATTACTTATATTTTTCAATTAAAATTGGTATTTTCTCAATTTTAAATTATATTTCCCAATTTCCATTTGTATTTTCCCAATATTAATTTGAATTTTCTCAACTTTAATTTGCGTTTCTCAATTTCAATTATCGTCAAGTGGTTATAAATGTACTGAGCTGAGTTAAATCTTATGCATGAGGAAGGGAGAAATGTAAACTTACAAAGAGCATGAACTTTATTTTTATTAAATTGCGTAAAAATATTTATTAGCAGCCGCAAGTTGTATGCAGTGCAACCCTGAAGACTATTAAAACAATAATAATGGATGAACAGCAAGTGTTTTTAACAGTTTAAAAATTTAGATCTTTTTTACGACTCTGTGGTCAACTTTTAAGAAAAGGCTGGTATAAGGTTATTATATAAATAGCAAAAGAAAATTATATCTGATGAGAGGTACTGAAAACGTTGAAAGATAGAAAGATACTACAGTTATATAACACTGTGTGTAATTTTTAAGTCAAGGAAATATAACCATATACGGACACCACTGCGTGTTAAAGACCAAAAAAAGACCCGTGTCTCACAGTTTTGCCCAAATTCATGCAATTTTCTGTTATGGGCCCCCAAGACTTGGGGCCTAGGTGTCATTTTTGCAACAACAAAAAAAGTGATTCTTTTCTCAGGCTCATATCTTGCCAACCGTTCGGAATTTTGATTTACTCTCTGAGGCAAAGTTTTAGCTTTTGTCATAAAGAAATAAACAAACTTCAACAATGATAAAGTAAAGAAAAAACAAATGACAATAAAAACGTTTCGTGAATTTTTTTACCTAAACGGTGTTAAGAATCATTCCTAGGAATGAGATCTTAGGCACATTTTTGTAGTTGATTTTTTCCTTGAATTTTGAACGGTTTGCTACCTACACGCAGAGAAAAAATATGGTTTCTATATGATCACGGCAATAATAATTTGTTCTCCGCAATAAAAGTATGTTCGTCGCAACCATTTATTTTGGATTAAATGTATTTATAAATAATTTGAATCGATTGTTGACAACTTAACGCAATTCTAATAAATAATTTTGGGGGATCATAGTATGGTTGAGGGGGATTATTCTATGGTTCTGGGGATCATAACATGGTTGCGTGTGAATCATACAATGGTTGTGAGGATTATACTATTGTTATGTGCGAAACATACTATGGTTGTGAGGATTATAATATGTTTGTAAAGATCATAGTATGGTTGAGTGTGAATCATACTATGGTTGTGGGGATCATATTATGGTTATGTGTGAATCATGCTATTGTTGTGAGGATCATAGTTTGGTATTGAGAATCATACTTTGGTTGTATGTGAAACATTCTATGGTTGTGAGTACCATAATATGTTTGTGGTGATCATAGTATGGTTGAGTGTGAATCATACTATGGTTGTTGGATCATAGTATGGTTATGTGTGAATCATACTATTGATGTGAGGATCATAGTATGGTTGTGAAAATCATAGTATGGTTGTATTTGAATCATAATATTGTTGTGAGGATCATATTGTTGTGCCACAACCATATACCCAACAATAGTATGATCCTCTTCGAATATTGTCACCCCAACCATATTTTTTTCTGAGTGTGTGGACCTGAACAGGGGAAAAATGGTAACAAATCGAATTTTATAAAGTTTTTTGCGATTTTGACTTTGCAAAAATGACACAGAGGCCCCAAATCATTGGGTGCCCACAAACAAAAGGTGCATGACTTTAGGCAAAACTGGGAGACACGGGCCTTTTTTGGGGTTTTTTTACGTAGTGGTGTCCGTATATGGTTATATTTTTTTGTGTTGCACTGCATAATCTTCGTTAGGAACGTCGCCTTAATATTTAAAAAGACTTGGAATGGATTTGTGTGCGAGTGCGAGTACTGCTAGTAGGATTGGTTTGAGTACGGTATGTAGTAATCTAGTAGAAGTAAACTCATTGATTGAATTAAAAAAGCAAGGTTAACTATTTCGCTGGACTTTATCAAAATTACAAGCCTAAGGAGTCGGAGTTTTGAAAAATTTTCCCGGAGCAGTTGTCCAAAAATGTGCAATTTCGGATAAAGGTTAATTTTTTTAAACAAAAAATGTTGCCCAATTTTAGGTTATTTCTAGCTTATAATGTTTCTTAAATAACTTCGTATTTTAAATTTCAAACCGTTTATGACACATAGAGTTCTTGTATACTAAAATTTCTACACATAAATTTCTACAGTTTTTTCAAAGGTTTAAAGAAATCTTCTTAGCGACCACGTACTCGCTTAATAACCGCAAAAAAACACGACCAATATAAATGTCTGTTATTTCACATAACAATTTTGGGTAACCCGCAATTTATGATCCATTTTTCAGCGACTGTTGATGCCAATTGTATAATTAAATGATACATTGACTTAAAATTTGTTTTCTTTTGTTAGAATTTCTATTAAAAATTTCCACTTACCTTAGTTCGGCGCCACCCCACGTGGCCGATTCTATCATAAATCCTTTAGCACATTTAAATACCAATTCTGCACGACGCATACACCATTGCACTGTCATATCTTCAGACATTTCATGTCTCAACAAGGCCGGAATAGTCAATGTGGTGACATCATGACGACTGGCCGTCTTTAATATGTTACGCAAGCCCAATATTACCGGGTGACGTGAATTTATTTCACTGGGAGCATTAATAGGTTCATCAGATATTAAATGGAATATTACATGTGACTGCGAGAGATTGGAATGTTTGGTAATAAAGAAATCGCCAGTCTTTAATTTTGCACTTATTTTTACTGGAGAATTACTAGCGCTACTCTGTAACGATTGGTTAATACCACCATTATCAGCTCCATCAGTGCTACCAAGACTTATATCGGTGCTTGCTGTGCTCAAACTTTTGGTACTGGGTGTCGACGATGAACTTATGTTTAGTTGTCGTATTTGTTGTTCGATTTTCTCTAATTGGTCGTCAATCTTAAAACGAAAAATTGGCAATTAATAAGAAATTAATAGGGAAATAGGTACTGCCGCAAACCTGATTAAAATGGAACTCTGTTGACATATTTGCATTTTTTATTATATCCTTATTCGCCTGAGCTTGAACCGATGGCGTCAATACCACAACGCCACACAGAGAACTTGAGTAAAGGCCCAAAGCCATGTTCAAACCGTTTAAACTGAAAAATAAATAAATTAAATCTCGATTCGATGAATATAAAAAGTTGTTAAAGTGATTGAATAACAATAATAATAATTGTCCTTCCAAAAAACGGGATGTCCTTTATTCCAACATTTGATTGAATCGTGTCTTAGTTTTATCAGTTTACTTTTTTAAATAAATTTTCAAAGCAGTATTCAAAAGTTTGAAAACGTTTTTACTACTTAATTGTAGCGCAATATTCAATAGAGGCTGATGAGACGCGAAAATATTGACTTGCTGAAAACAATCATTCTTATGGTAGTTTTTCTTACTCACTTAGTTTCCTTATTAAGCAACTATAATACCTAATACCCACTGAACATGACCTGCTGTGTAATGCCAGCTCCAATCGGCTTATGTATTTTATAAATATGCCTTTGCCTTTTCATTTCACCATGAATCATTTTTTGGTCTAAATTTGCCGGAATTTATGAGATGAAAATCCAGTCTAATGAACCTTCCACCATATCCGCTAGTAAAACGAAAAAAAACATTCATTAAATGTAATTGCTGTTTTTTTTGGGCCAAGGGTATCTGATAAATTAGCATAAATTGAGTGCCCTTCTATGCATATTTAAAATTTGTCGCTTGTTTGGCCTATAACAACTACAGTTGGGCCCCTATGGTCCATAATTCTGACCAACAATATAAGTTAAAAACAAGTAAAAAAGTAAAGTCGGTCGTAGCCGACTATGAGCTGCCCTTCACCACTCTGCTATTCAGAGGATTAAGCACCTTAATTGTTGTTGCTTCTAGAGCTTCCGGACACCAAATCGGGAGGGACCTTTGTATGTAGGCTAATCGAAAACATAGACCGATATGGTGCAATGTTACAGGACATGGGAGTTGGTCGCTCGTAACGCTCCATGCGAAATTTTTTTGTAATCGTAAGTAAACTGTGGATTCTAAAGCTTTAAATTCAGAAATCGGAAAGGACTATTGTGTGGGGGAAATAAGAGAATAAGGACCTATGGACCTCTGAATACATGAACCGATAAGATCAAATTTGACCAGAGATGGGAGTTAATCACTCGTAATGCTAGAGTGAAATTCTGTAAAAATCTAATGTGCAGGGTGGACCATTAAATTTTTTTAATTTGATCCGGCTAAATAAAAAAAGTTCCGATATTTTTTCAATTTTGGTTTTATTGGAAAAAGTGGAACTTTGTCAATTAATAAGGATCACCATCCGAAGCGTTCTCGCTTCGCCCAATGGGCTGAAATTTGTTTGGCAGGTGATGAAGAATTTTACCGAAAAATCGTGTTTTCGGATGAAGCTTTTTTACAGACGATTCAAATTTTAAATGGCCCAACCTTTGGCTTTTAGAGCCGTAGGCTCTGAAATCGGGAAAAACATATATCAAAAAATAGAACGATGTAAACCAATTTTAAAAGTGGTTCGTCCTTGGCCCAAACTTGAAGAAAGTACCAAGTTACATCGAAATCGGTTTATAATTGCGACCTGTAGTTTGATTACAACGATAGATGGATAGACGGACGGACATCGCTCATTGGAATCAGACTAATTCAGAATCGATCGGTATACTTAACATAGTGTCTATATCCATTCCTTGAAGGTGTTGCAAACATCAGCACTAAGTGTGGTGCAGGTTATAATAAAGGGAGGTCCAACAATAATGCACGATGTAAATTGTGAGTCGCACCTTAACGTCAAGTTTTTTGCCCAACTAAATTTGACATTTCTTTGTTTCAGAGTTAGACAAATTTAACAATAAAGAGGTACACAATTGAGCAGCGCGTTAAGATTATTGAAGCCTTTTACGAATATAATCGTCTAAATGTGTCCACATTAGCGAGAAATGTGTACAAATTACAGCAAACTGAGTCTGTAGGAAATGTGAAAACACCTCGCTTAGTTCGTTTCGTCATTGGGCCGTACTTCATCGAAAATGAGGCCGGCTAAGCGGTTACCGCAAATGGAGTCCGCTATTGCGATATGATATCGGAATTCTTGTGGTCGAAAATTTAGGATATGGACCTTAACGATATGTGGTTCCAACAGGATGATGCCACGTGCCACACAGCCAACGAAACAATGGCTCTTTTGAGCGAGAAACTTAATGGCCGTGTTTTAGTGGAAACGGAACCACTGTGGTCCATGCAGTAAACAAACAGTGTGGCTAAAGATTTGAAGGCGGATATTTTCATATTTCTATTCTCACAGTGAAGAAGCGTGCTAAATCAGTGGGGTACCAGTCAATTTGATCGCTTATGTCATCCACTTTAGGTTCTGACTTGAGAATTGGTAATTTTAGAGAGGTAGGTTTTAAACAGTGCCTGAGGCATCACCCAGCCTTCGATGACTTAACGCTGTGGATGACATTGACAAATTCGCCAGCGGTAAATTGTAGTGGTGCCTCTTCAACTAAGAGAGCGCGGATACGACGCTGTACTCTAAGTGTGGCCTTATCGTTCTGCTTTTTTAAATAACACTGATAAAAATGATTTTTCCGAATTAAAATCTTGCTACTCTGGAAGTGGAAGTGAAGCCTCATTTTTAACATATTTTATTACAAGGGTCCAGTTGCAAACCATGAAAAAATTGCGCTATAATGGTTCATGCCCTACCGATTTGTAGCCCTGTAGCTTTAGAAGCTATACTCGTATGTAGGTCGATTTTAATACATTTTCAGTTATCGCCCTAGCAGTATTGCATTATTCTGGAGTTCGATCATATTGAAATTTTGTCAGAGAAATGAAATTAAAACTTCTTTATAGTAGGCAGTTTTTTTAAATCCTACATATGAGTCATTCCATGCCAAACGGTACGCATTTTTTACATCACAAGCTTGGATTGCTTAACTAGTTTGTGTATGCATTCTTCTCTTAAAAATATTATATACGTGTTTCAAGAAAAAAAATTTAAAATTTTTTTTTAAATGTTATGACCAATTGAACTTTGGTGAAATGAAGATTTTATCAAAGAGGTGTGTTCATTCAGTCGCATGTAACTCCGGAAATACTTGACCGATTTTACTCTGCTATACCTTGTTTTGAAGGTAATTTTAAGCACTTCTAAAATAACGAAACGGTATGGCATAACGCCATAGAATTTTTTAAGTTTGTATCATTTTAATCCTTTTATTTTGATTTTGAAAATGATTACATCTTTTTTTATTTTTGAAATTTTGCAGGCGTATTC